>CM028137.1:207662500-210565000 GCA_016271365.2 Neoceratodus forsteri | reverse complement strand
AAGTCAAAGGTGCTGATTAAATATGCAAGGAAATCCCCCAAGAATACAAAACTAGAAATGAGCTGGAAACACAACAGAGTAGAGATCAGCACAGTAACTGGCAATGAAGAAAAAGTAAGGCAGCAAGAAAAACAGGCTTCTGAATAACAATTAAGTGTAAGCCCTTAAACAGATCTAGGAGGGGAGTGGCAAGCGTTGCCCTGCTGCCCCACTGAACCATAATCATAGACTTAAACAATCAGTGCCATTTGTTAGAAGACAAAAATGTGTACTTTTATTTATTACTACTTTTTATTTGTAATTTGTTAGTGTATAAATAACATCTTCATATACAATGTATGTAACTTACATATTCTGTAGATACAGTATGATACAATATTTGGCAAGGATTTAGGCTAGACTTAGATGCATTAACATAATCTGCCTACATTAGTATCAGACTGAATTCATTTGGGACCACCTCCTTATTTTCTACCATATTCATTTGTTTGCGACAAAATCAATTTGCAGCAATTTGTATCAAACTAATAATGTGTAGAACAACTCCCTTCTAACACAGGGAAGGGGGTTCTTTACCAGACTGCTAGACCACAGCCTACTATCTAGTGGTGACTCTGTCTTACATAGCCCAGTGGGAGAGGCTTAATGATAGAAAGGAGGTGCCAGGGTGCCGTCAAAAGATTTTGCCCTGAGATGGCAAGGATCTGTCATTGGATCCAGACTTGTGAAGCCAGATCAACTTGATTCCTAGCTGCCTGGAAGAATCCAGAGACTTGTCCAAGGCAACAATGCAAGTCCAGAGAAGGGATCTCAGTGCATTTAATGTAGATGTTAATAATTTGAGGGACCATGTGAAGGGACACACCAGGAGGGTGGGGGGACCTTGAGGGACTTCCCCTCAAGATAAGTTCCTGGCAACATTGCAGTGCAAGAAGGGTCACTCAGAAGATTGAATGTCACCTTTGTGGGGCATTTGTGGTCTAGTGTCCAAGTGATGCAGTCAGCTGAGCTGCTAATGGGGAGAGACCTGACGAAAGATACACGACTGCTGACTAAAGCAGGAGATATGTCCATACTTTATGAAAAGAGTTCTCAGACTGGAATGGGTACTGGAGCTGCTGCAACTGACAGAGGTGCTGGGGTGATGGCCATGGAAAGACTTGAGTATAATCTGCTGTGCTGTGCCCGGCACACCTTCTGACCAGTAGTAGAGTTGTGTCGCAAAGTACCTGCCAAAGTGGAGACCACCTGACTCCAGAGGGGAAACTAACCTGGCACAGAGAATTTGCCCTCAGAATCAGGGCCCATGGATGCTACAACAGTAAGCCAAGCAGTGTTCCTGGCTGACTGAGCCACCAAATCATACAGATGTGAATAAATTGACAATCCTACAGTGGGTTTCTCTTGCATAACTTGTTGACCTGGCAGGTGCTAAAGAAGTGTAACCTGTCAAGATTGTGAAGTTGTCACACAGTTGGGGCACTGATTAATCATTTAAAGAAGATCAGGCTCTGACCTGAGGTATAACCTTAGTCATTGTTTAATGTGGATTTGAGCCTAAAAGGAATAGTGAGATTTGTGTGTTCCTTATGTGTGTGGGGGGCATTACCTTTTGCATGGAGCCCCAAGGGTTCTGACTTACGTTCGGGATTAGGATTGTACCTGTTAGTGCAGTGCCAATGTGGAAAATAACAAAAGACCATTGCTCCCAAATGTAACTGCTGACTTGTCAGTAAAGTATGACCACAGTTTATTTTACTGAGTTCAAGTGATTGGTTCCTGTAAGAGTGGAGATCTGAGCTGTACTTGTCACATGGCTGGGGACCTGGGGTGTGAAATGACTGTGGGTTTTGTTGTAGAGGGACACATCAGTGAGCATACCATCTTTGCCCCTATATATGGAAGGTTTCTATGACCCACGCCTGCCTTAGCAAGTTCTCAGTGGAGTCAGAAATGCAGAGTACTAGTCATATGAGTACTCAAAAGTATCAAGATTTACATGTGCAATCTTTTCATGCAAATCCTTCTTTGTTTTGGGCACAACTTCATCGAAGACAAATAAATGATTTAACAGGGTGAGCGGATGCTGTCTTTTGAAAATATGGGTGGAGGGACTCGAGATGGATGATTAAAAATATTCTGCCTTTCATATTTGATGCATTTGAGACAGACCTTGTGCTCAAAGATACATCTTATTTTACAGTCCAATCTACTTTTGCCTCATAGACAAAGGTATCAATTATCAAATAAAAGTGAGGTTACTTGAGTAAAAAAACAGAACCAGTGGTGTCTGAAAAAACAAGGGTTTCCTACGTCAAAGCCTAGTACTGTGTGGGCAAGTGTATGAAAGGGACAAGAAGGGTACAGCCTAGTGGTGAGTTTGTAATAGAACAGTGGCCGGTATAGCATCTCAATCTACTGGCTGCATAAGAGATCATACCCATCTTGCAGTCACACTAAAGTAGCAGCAGTCATATCAAATAAGTTGTAGTATGTTCATGGTGATTGCTAATGTGATTGTAATTGAATGACATTGAAACTCACTGCAAACTGATGAAACTATTGCAGCAGCCTTGGTTGTGAGTGTGTAGTGACTGCAACTGCAAATGACTTGCAAGCTGATTTTTTCAGCAAGGCATAGAAACACAAAAACAGAGAATTTGAAGTCAGAAGGAGACCAAAGATCCATTGAGTTTGCCCTTACTATACTACCACAACCCCAAAGATCTAATGTACTGGTGGGCTGCATCCCTACCCCTGCTACCCCACCTGTCAAACCCTTGCTGACTAGGGGTGGGCAAAAGCTGCGAATTCCACTTTCATGGAACTTTGGTGAAAGTTCGGAACTTTCACCATTGGTGAAACTGGGATTTTCCATGGATTTTCGCTGGGTTCTGCAAACTGTTTTGTGAACTGCAGAAAAATGCATATAAACTTCGGAATTTATTATATCCACAGTTTAATTAACTGTCAGTGAATGAATGCATGCTTGTAGAACCACTCGGTCATTCATTGATTGTTCAGTGGGCCACCGGTAGTGGAGGAGAGAGGAAGGCTGCACCAGTGGCCCTCTCAGGGGCAGGGTAGGGGGGAGCAGGGCTGGTGGCAGATGAACTGTTGGCATGGGAAGGTGGGGGATCCACTAGACACCAGGGAATTGGGATTACTTTTTTTATAAGGAATTGGGGATCAATCAATAAATCAATCAATCAAAGTCTTTATTTAACCAGGCGATCACCGTTGAGCAAGCTCATTTTCGAGGTGGACCTTGGTTTGTTAACAAGGAACAAGGGACAATATACATGGGATGCAACACTCAAGAAAATAGTAATAATACAAATGAAGTGAGATACAATAATATACTATATACAAAGTATCAGCAGATAGCATTGACAGTAGTATATGTTTGGAACAGAAGATACAGCTAGTTTTGGGTAGGACACAATTTTTCATAAAAGTAAAGAAATATACATATCAGATGCACTGAACACAAATAAAACCTAATATAAAAAGATATATAGTGATACGGTATGAAGAATTTAGAGCTGGAACCAGGGTCAAAGGAATGTGTAAGGGACAGATATGGGGGTAGAAAAAGAGAAGAAGGAAGAGTGGAAGCCACAGAGCCCCTTCTTGATACAACACACTTCCTAGCGCCATCTCTGAAATCCCCACTATCTCCAAATTCAAAACTGCACTCAAAAGTGAGCTGTTCAACAAGCGCTTCTGCACCTGTGCATAACGGGTGTACAAGCACCCTTTGTCCTGACAATGCCCTCTGGGCTGCACCGTCTCCTCACCACCTTATTCCTACCACCTACATTACTGCCTTATCCAACTGCCTACCTTCTCACTACTGTCAAGAACGTACCATGTATGACAATCTTATTATACTGCTTGCTAAGTTGTCCTACTAGTATGCACCACTGTTACCGAATCAAACTACCTGCTGCACTGTCCTTGTCACATACTTTACTATCTCTGTAATCTAATACCGTGTAACCTGTTTAACTGTTTCATTTTGCAAATGTCATACATTTATGCTGCTAAACCCTGTAACCAACCCTGTTATCTATTATACCTGAATCTGCACTTTATAATACAACCAATGTAAACTGTAACCAGGATCCATGTATGCCTGTCTCTTTATGCATATGTTCGCTTATAGTATGTATTTTGTACCTGTATTATCTTCTCTTCTCTTAACGAGGTACCTTTGGAAATGAGCCTCTGGCTCAAAGGTTGTAAACTGATTGCAATATAAATAAATAAATAAATAAATAAATTATAGATGTGATCATTCTTTTAACAGTAGTATTTAGAGTGTGCTTGGACTTATAGGAGTCACTATTTAGAGTAGACAGGCACAGGACTCCTTATTATGATGTAGATATAGAGATTTGGGAGTCCACTAGACTCAAGGGAATACTGGGAATAGAGGGGAATGAGTCGGTGGACTGCCGGCTGTTTTTTTCTGGATTAGGGTATCCAGGTTGGGGGGGGTCCACTAGACACCAGGGAAATAAAATGTTTTTGGGGGCCATGATCAGTGGGTGGGGGGCCACTAGACACCAGGGAGGGATCAGAGGTTTTGTTTCTTCTTTACTAGGACACACAGGCCATAATCCCCAGGCGGGGTTGGGGTGGGAACCACTAGACACCAGGGATCAGGGATTTTTTATTTGGAACCCACGATCAGTGGGTGGGAGGGCACTAAACATCAGGAGGGTTCGAGGGAGGGATTGGAGGTTTTTATTTATTTTTTTATTAACTAGGACGCCTGATCAGTGGGGGGTTGGGGGTGGATTAATGAATTAAACTGTGATTAAAAAAAGCCTTAGAACTGACCAGTGGCAGAGATCCATTCTGCTGATTTTTGTTCCTACAGTTTAATAAATTAACCTGCAGTCTGTATATTTATTCTCCAGTTTCAAGGTGGAATTTCCAATAAACTTGCGAAAATGATTTCCAAACTTTCACAGAAACAAAATTTGCACTTTTGCAGAAATTCCCGCTGGTGGAATTTTTTTTTTTGCACACCCCTATTGCTGTGCCCTTGGGAACTATAAATTCCCTTACCCTGTCCCAACCATGTTTAAACCCATTAAGGGTAACTGTCACGGTCACTTCCACTGGCAGTCTGTTCCATGATTTCACTACCCTTTCAGTGAACTAGAACTTCTTCAAGTTTCTCCTGAATTTGCCCCCAAAAATCTTCCAGTCACACCCCCTAGTGACTGCATCCCCAATTCTTACAAATAAGACCTCACTGTTTACCTTGCATGTACTCCTGAGAAGCAGATGTTTCAATTATGTTGCCCTGATCCCACCTGGCCTCTAGTGAATACACATTAAGGGCCTCCAGCTGTTCCCCATGGGACCTGTTCTTAGATTTTCATGGTCACCCTTTTTTTTGTGCTGACACTGTCTGTTGATGTCCTTCCTCAGGTGAGGGCTCCAGACACGGTACTCCAGAAGAGGCCTCACCTGGGATCTGTACAGTGGCAGAATCAGCTCACATCTCCTCCTGTCAAAACCCCACCCTGTACAACCCAGCATCCTCAATGCCTTGCAATATGCTTTGTTGCATTGACTTGCTTGCTTGAGGGAGTTATTGATTACTCTATGATCCCTAGGTCTCTCTCCAGTGTTGAAGTGACCAGTTTATTTCTTTACATGTGGTATTATTTTCATGTGTTCTGTCTACCAAATTGCACAACTGTGCACATTTTGGCATTGAACTTCAGTTGCTATACCTTAGACCATTTCTTTAGTTCCTATTGGTTCTTCTGGAACTCCACCACTCCTTCTTCATGATCCGTCCAGCAGTATAGGTTTGTGTCATCAGGAAAGAGACACAGCATTACCTGGATACCCTGCCCAGTATCACTTATGAACATATTAAAAAGGGGAGGTCCCATGACAGATCTCTGTGGGAGTCTACTCATGAGGTCCCTATCCCTCACTTTAGCTCTATTAACCACTATTCTCTATTGTATCCCCCTTAGCCATTTACCTACCAACCTAATTAAACCTTGCTCCACTCCCATGTCTTCCAACTTCTTTAGCAGCCTCCTGTGTTGTACTGAATGGGAAGGTCATGCTGAAGATGAAGTAGAGCAAATCTATTGCTTTTTTCCTGTCTATTGGCTTGCTAACTCACTCAAAAAACAGTATTAGGTTGGTCTGGAAAGACCTGCCTGACACAAACCCATGCTGATTTTCATTCTGTAGTCCATTGTCCTCTAGTTAGACCATCAAACTCTCCTTCCCTATGGTCTCCATTAGCTTACCTGCTGTATTATGGAGGTAAGGCTGACAGGCCTGTGTTGGCCTAGATCCTCTATGTCTCCCCTCCTATGTAGAATGTTACTATGTCTGCCAAATTCCAATCCGTTGGCACCACCCCAGGCTGCAGTGAGTCATTCAATAGATATGTTAAGGGTACTGCCAACACTACAGACAATTCCTTTAGCACTCATAGGTGTAGGCCATCAGGCCCTAGCCCCTTGTCTACAAATGAGTATCTCTTCAATAAATGCACACAGGCAAGTGCAAACATTGTGCAGCTGCTAATGACAAGAGATGAATCAATGGCATACTGACTGTTCAGAGCTGATTGACATCAAAGGATGCTAAAAGGAAAACAGCAATGGGTGGAGATTTCAAGGGCTTGGCAGCAAAGCAAAGGGAGCTCAATTGGCATTCAGAAAGGAGGCAGCAGAACAAGTAGTCTGTCACAGACTCTTCAGTGGGATTTAAAAATTGATTCAGATTGCACTTAAAAATAACTTTTGCATGTCTAAAGTAATACAACTTTTTTATTTAGATGTGACTCTAAAACCTTTCAAGGTCATATGCTGAAATGTGAAGTTAGCATATTATTGTGTGGGAGTGTGCTAGCAATTTCCTTAGACAATACTTGTTTTATGACATTAGAAAGCAAATCATTTGGTTTTACAAAGTACACAGTGGAATTAGCAAGGGTGTAACAGCCTTACCACAGTTTCTGCCTATGATATGTTGCAGAATACTGCTGGAACACCCAATCCAATGGCAAGTGCAACAATTTGTCACACAGGAAGGTGTGACATGCTTATCACAGAGCACTGCATCCTGGCTAAACCAATATGTACCTTTTATACATATGCATCCCAAAGAACTTTATACAAAATAAACCATTGCAGCAGTTAGTGAAGTGACAGGTGATTGAGAAAGGCCGAGAATTGTCCAAAAAATTTAAGTGCAGAGATGGAATGAAGAGGATGTTGAAATGCAGATGACGCCTTCTGGAAAACTTTGGAAAACGTAATATTTGGACACAGTTCAGCTTGTATTTCACATATCTTCTATAGATTTATCTTCTCTACTGTTTATTACTGATGAAGGCAGGGCAAGGCAAATTTTATTTTTAAAGCGCCCAATCCTGGAGGATCTGGGTGCCATACAAGTAAAAATATCAAATATCAAATATTAAAGATAATAAAACAAGTACAAAACAAAACATGCATAAATATAAATAAAAAATAGAATATAAGAAGACAGCAGGCCTAAAACAAAGATAAAACAGCTGCCTGTGAGACAGACACTGTAAATTAGAACAGCCATTAAAACACAGTGTCTGGGAATGCCTGATTGAATAAATAGGTCTTGAGGTGGGCTTTGGATACGTCAACTGAAGGGGCCTCCCTTATAACTGGTGGAAGCAAATTCCACAGGATGGGGCTGGTGACACTAAAAGCTCTGTCACCAGCAGTTTTTAATCTCATCCTGGGAATCACAAGGAGGCCCTTAGAGGAAGAACGGAAGGATCAGACTGGTGCAGCAGGTGTTAGAAGGTCAATCAGGTAGCCTGGGACAAGTCCGCATAGGGCCTTAAAGGTAAGTAAGTCCAAATATTATGTTTTCTGAAATCTCCACAAAAAACAAGGGGTGAGGTTTTCAAAGCACCTTTGAGATCATCACAAGCTGCAGCAAACAAGAGCTTGAACTGATCTCTGGTGCACCAGGGATCCTGCACCCAATTCTACTATAAGAAGGGTCCCAGCACCAAAGGCAGCAGATTTGCTGCAACCATTCCTGTGCACTGAAGAAGTGATGCACAGGAGGGGTTTGATGGAGGCAGTGGTGCAGGTAAGGATGGATACCAGGAAAGGCACCGCAGGCCAGCAAGGGTGCAGGAACAATGTGGATGGATGTTGCTGGCCATGCTGTCCCACTGAAATGGACAGTTGGCATGTTGTTGCCCAGTGTGCCTGTCCCCTCTTGTTTGTGCCAGCAGTACTATTGACAGAGCAGGGCATGCAGATGTGGGACAGTGCCACTCACAGGCCTTCAGGTACTGCTGTGCATGTCCCCAGCTTGCACACTGTAGTAGAGCAGCCACATCGGCAAGAGGATGACAGCTATTGTGCAGGGGCACAGGCCAGCTCAGATGTACATGGGCAGATGTCTCAGGTGGTATGGGACCTCACACTGCAGTCCAAACTATGTACCATGACCCCAGGACAGGTCCAGCACAGTACCCACAGTGAGTATGTTGGATGCACCACTCATACTGGCAGGTTGTATCACCCATGGACCCCCTGGGCACCTGATGGACATGAACACTGGCTCCCCATGCTGTGACCAGTGCCAACTGCAATGCATGATCCTTAGACTGGCACTGGTGTATGTGACAGCTGGAGATCCGAGCACTGCCCATGTCCCTTCTCCATATATGGTGACAGTGGTGGCCTGTTGTGGTGCTGGGGTGTGTGATTGGGACCTGTTGTCAGAGGTACTGCAGGAGGAGTGGTGTGAAGGGCTTTAGACCAGCCCTGGATTGGTCTAGGCCTGAGAGGATTCAGACTGCTTCTGGAATTCTAAAAAAGGGAATGTGCAGCTGGGTCCTTGCGCAAGCCCCCTTACATCATGCCACACCAGGGTGGACAGCAGAAGCATGGTGCCAGCCACTTTGGTGCATGGTGACCCCTGTCTGCCACAACTCCCCTTCTTGAATTGGGAATGATGCAAGGTGTGGTGCAGTGAGCCACTTGCATTGTTTCTCTTTGACACAAGCACCTTGTGTCATTCCTTGTGCTTTGAAAGTTGATCCCAAGATCTTTATCCATTAGAGTTCATCTACCTCTTTAGCTTATTCCGCACTTAAAATTATAATGCTCTGTTGTAACATCACAGTCTGATGTCATGGGAATAACTGTGATATCATAATCAGAGTATTATAACATCCAGTTGGAAAGAAGTGAAAGGAGCTAAGGAACCCTCAAGGAACAACTATTCTGTTTTCATGCATACAGTAGGACCTCAGAGAAAAATAAGTTGAATAAGAAATAAAGAGCTAATGAGAAATATAAGCTGTGGTGTGTCCAAATATTATGTTTTCTGAAGTTCTTCTTTAGGCATTGGTGACTATTATTTGGAGGTTTATGACTTAATCAGCAGTCTCATGGGGAATACTAGGTAGTGGTGAGAGACAAATCTAGGTCACCAGGTTCAGGGCTTTGGGTTTTAATGATGAGGCTACACAGGCTACATATAACCTAAACATTGTTTTGTTGGCATATACATCCCAGATATTAATTCTTGAATATCACAAATAGGATAATCCATATTTGGGACCAAGTACTGAGTATTTTTTGCCATTCCTGGTATTTGGGAATTAATGAAAAACAAACAGTAAAAAACAACCATTCCTTCCTAGGTGACCAGGGCCAGTCCCATGGCAACCCGTTCCTCAGTCCCAGTAATTTTCCACCATCCTCTCGCTTCTCTACCTGCCAAAGAGAAATGGGTAGAAAGAAATTGCTGCTGACTCACATCACAATGCTCTGCCAACACTATCATTTGAAAGCAATCCCTCAGCCCAACTCACTGTGCCCACAAAATGGTATTACATAATTCTGCCCACTCCTATATCCCAGTGGACTCTCAGCATCCTCAGGATCATGGAAGCAGTTGAATGGGAGAGAGAGCTGGAAGTTATTGTCCACCTAGGGTCAAATGACCTTGCTGGGAATGGCATCAGAGCTGTGTAGAAGGAGTTTGTGGAGTTGGGCAGGAGCCTTAGACAAGTAGCATGCATGGTAACCTTTTCAGAGGTGCTGCCCATCTATGGCATAGGTGAGGCTAGGGTACTCTGCACCCTGGGATTCAATGAATGGTTGAAAAACTGCTGAGGAGTACAGTGTTTTGGCTTCAGTGGGGACTGGGAGTCCACCAGGAGGGATACAGGCCTATACTGGCAAGATGGTCTGCATCTGTCCAGGAGGGGAACCAGGATCCTAGGTGATGGGTTTAAAAGCTTCATTGGCAAGCTTTTAAACTAGCCAAGGGGAGAGGCACTGAAAAGGAGCAGGGAATTCCCATCCTCCCTCCACAAAACAGGGTAGTTAGCGAGGTTAACACCAAGGTAGAGAGGTCAGTAGGGGCAGGGAAGGAGTAAATGAAGAAAAAGGCAAAGGCAGTAAGTCAATCAATCAATCAATGAAATCTTTATTTAACCAGGTGATCATCATTGAGCAAAACTCATTTTCAAGATGAACCTGGATAGCTTCGAGACCAGTGTACAATACATTTAAGACATCAAAGTTCATGATAGTTACAGCATTCAGAAAGAGTGTCAACTAGAAAGCAGTAGTATTAGCGAGTACAACACATTTTGATAAATGAAGACAGTATATACACAAGAACCAGTACAAGAAACATAAGCATAATTACAGGCATATTACAGCAGATGTCCACACATATTTTCAACAATCATAAATAATTATTAGGACTAGGGGAGCACAGCAGGTGAAAAGGAGGGGATAGTACCTTAAGGGCGAAAGGAAGGTGGGAGGGGGAGGGTGGAAAAATGGTAAAAGGGCAGTAAGGGTGGGGGATATTAAGGAGGAGGGACCAAGGTGCTGAAACAAGGAATATAAGTTTCAGCAACCACAGAGTGTTGTTCCTGCCTAACTAGTTGTAGGTAGGGCAATCAAACATGACTGTGGGGATCAAAAGTATTTAAGTATCAAGCACAGTGACCAAAAATAAAGTATTTAGGAGCGAAGGGGGAGAAGATGGAAGGGAACAAATGGGCAGGAGTGGAATCAGTTAAGCCAGATAGGATATAAAAGTGCAGGTATAGGGCTAAAAGTGGTAAGGCCATCAAAAAATAGAGGACAATGTGTACCAATTCCCATAGTGTAGGTAACAAGCTTCCTGAGCTAGTGGCCTTGATGGAAGTGGGGCACCTGAATATTGTGCAGTCACAGAAACTTGGTACACAGAAAACCATGACTGGGATGTCAACATCAAGTACACAATCTACAGGAGGAACAGGAAGGGTAAAAGAAGAGGAGGAGGAGTAGCTCTCTACATAAGGAAGTGATCAAAGCAATGGAATTAAAGTGTAAACAGGGAGGAGAGGAGGCACTGTGGGTCACATCGGAGACAGGCAATGGCACCACAATCCACACAGGGGTTGTATACAGACCCCCATCTTAGAGGGAGGAAGTGGAAAAGGAATCAATAGGAGGCATCCTTTAGAATGGCATGAAAAGGGGAGATATTGTTGATGGGGGACCTGAATATGCCAGATGTTAACTGAAGCATATTTGCACCAGGCTATATCCAAGAGCAGAGTCATTCTCGATGCCCTACAGGAGGCATGCCTCAGGCAGCTAGTGTTAGAACCCACTTGGGAGGGAGCAGTCTTAGACCTGGTACTCTCAAATGGGGATGGTAAGAGGATCTCGGATTTAGAAGTGGGTAGCTATCTGGGCACAAGTGACCACCAGACAGTGTGGTTCACAATAAACACAGCCATGGAGTCAAGCCATACAAAAGCAAGAGTACTGGATGTTCAGAGGGCTGACTTTGGCAGAATGGGAGAGTGCCTAAGGAATGCACTAGCAAAAGAGCAGGAAGGAGGGGTGGAGGGACAATGGGACAAAATCAAAACTGCCATCACAGAGACAACAAGCCTTTGTGTGAAGCAATAAACAAAACAAAACAACAGAAGAAACCACAATGGTTCTCAAAAGAGGTGGTGGGGAAGGTTAGGGAGAAAAAGATAGCATTCAGAAAGTATAAGAAATCACAGAAGAAGCAGGAAAGAGAACTCTATCAGTTAGAGCAGAAGGAAGCAGGAAAGGCAGTCAGAATAGCAATGGCTCAAACTGATGAAAAGATAGCCAACTCAGGTAAGAAGGGGGGATAATATCTTTTACAGGTACATTAGTGAGTGAAGAAAGACCAAGGGAGGGACAGTGAGACTTAATAAAGGGAAGGGACGGTGGGCAGTGGGTGCCATTGAAAAGGCAGATACTGAATAAATACTTTTGTTCAGTATTCACAAAGAAAGTGGAGGGGACCTACCTAAACCAAACAATAGAAGCACTCTGGATAGGGAGGTCGATACTATCCTTTCACAGAAGAAAAGGTCCTGAAAGAACTCCTAAAACTCAAGGTGGACAAGACAATGGGGCCTGACGGGATTCACCCCAGAATTCTGAAAGAACTAAGGGAAGAACTAGTGACACCACTGAGTACCCATTTTAACAAATCATTGGAGGATGGTGTGGTACCTGAGGACTACAGGAAGGCAGATGTGATTCCTCTTCACAAAAGTGGGAGCTAGGCAGAGGCAGAAAACTACAGACCTGTTAGTTAGACCTCAGAGGCAAGGACAATTATGGAATCACTTCTGAAAGAAAGAATTGTTGAGTACCTAGAGGCCAGTGGGGCACAAGACCCAAGGCAGCATGGATTCACAGTGGGGAAGGTCATGTCAGACAAATCTAATAGATTTCTTTAATTGGGTGACCAAAGTAGTAGACATGGGAGGGGCTGTGGACTTGGCCTACCTAAACTTTAGCAAAGCATTTGACACAGCTCCACACAAAAAATTAATAAACAAGTTAGTCAGCCTATAGGTGTGTCCCAGGGTGGTAGTCTGGGTTAAAAATTGGCTGGACAATAGGACGCAGAGGGTAATAGTAAGCTGAGTCCACTCCGAAGAAAGGAGAAGTTACTAGTGGGGGTAAACAGGGTTTAGTATTGGGGCCTGTCCTCTTTAATGTCTTTATAAGTCATACTGCAGAGAGACTGGAAGGAAAAGTATGCCTCTTTGCAGATGACACAAAGATCTGCAACAAGGTTGATACACAATGGGTGGTGGAAAGGATGAGAAGGGACTTGGCAAGGTTGGAAGAATGGTGGAAGGTATGACAGCTTAGATTCAATGCAAAGAAGTGCAAAGTAATGCACCTGGGAAGCAAAAACCCAGAGGAAGAGTACACAATGGGGGAGAGATACTAACAACAACAAAAATGGAATGGGACCAGGGAGTAGTCATATCAGACTGCGCAACCCTCATGATTATTCATGAGCTGTGCATACAGTGACATTTTTGAAAATGCTGGACACATAAGAAACTGTTCTTGCAATGTGAACAGATAAAACCAAAAAGAAGTTCTTGTAACCAGTGATTTTGAATAGATCAAGCTTCCCAAAGAAGGATAGCTTGTAGTTTTTACCCGATTTTTCTAATATCTTCAATTTTAAAAAGTTGGTATGCAAATAAGCTCTTAATTATTTATATACTCATGAAAAATAATTTTGACAGCTGTTTTCTAAGTGCTGACTGAGCATGCTCAAAATCTACATTTTTTTAATTGAATAAGTTTGGAACATATTTTTTTCACCAAACCAGCGAAAGGCACTGCTGTAGGGCAAGCCCTTTCTATGCTGAAAATTTCAGAACAAAATTCAAAACCATCTGAGCATTACGTGATGGCAAAAAACAGCAAAAAAAAAGGTGATTTTCTGCATTTGTTTTGCTCTCTGTATCTCAGAGTGCACAAATTCAACTGGAATGTGACTTGGCACAAGAAGGGATCTACCCCAGGAAACCAAGCATGCAAAATGTCATTCAAATCGGTTTTATGGTTACAAAGATATTAAAGTTCAAAATTTGAGGTTTAACTTTAAAGTGCCACTCAACTCTAAATATAGTTGCGCTAATGGACCACTATAATATATGCCAGCTCCTGTCACTGTGCCAGGATCCAAATACTTCTTCTCATAGATGTAAGGTGTGGGTTAAGAAGGAGGAGTACAAACAGGAGTTAAATTCACTCAAAGTAAGATTTAGTACTGACAAATAAAACAAATGAGGACTTGCACAACAAAGCAACAAAATAAAACAAAATATCCAAATAAATTACATTACACTGGATACTAGCAGTGAGCTAGTGTTGCTCTCCCTGAGGTCAGAACCTGTCTGCTCCTCACCAAGCTGTCTGACTGAATGAGAGGGAGCTCACCTTATATACCTAAAACATCATGTGATCAACAAGGCTCCTCCCATTATTACAATTCAAACTATCATTCAAGGCTTTCTACTCTTTTTATTACAAATGGTAATCACAGATCATTTTTTAGCAGTCTCTAGAGTGCTTTACATATATACAATAATATTAAAAAGAAAAGAAAATATTGAGAAGCTCCCAGTGATAGCCCCGCCCCTTCTGTGTCAGTCCTATAAATAAGGAAGAAACAGGCAGGCTGGCTCTAGAGAGCAGAGCACAGAGGGAGTGAATTATCCTGGAGTCCCTTAACTAGGTCTACACTTATAGCCTTTAGACGGAGCAAGAAGCCAGTCTGTGCTGAAACAGGACATTTAAATTATTTCAGGCATACAGGGCGGTTCCCGATGCAGCATCTGACTTGTTTTATAATTTCAACACTTTTGCCCTTCTCTGTGCACTTTCTTTGAGTATATTTAACTGTGCAAGTAATCAGAACACAGCGGTTAGGTTGTGTGGTGTTTTAAAAGAAAACTGAAGCACACTAGCTGAGCTCCGTTTTGTGAGTGTTTAGCAGGGGACATAGCTTGCATTGCCAAACCGGGAGCAAATCTCTCCTGTCTTACAGCTCACACTGCTGAAATGGGCAAAAACCTCTCTTGCAGTTTCATTTAAACATTTAAAAATGGGGGTCTATTTAAACAGGGAAACTGAATTAAAACAAACTTTCAGCTTTCTGGTGCAGATAAGCAGGGATTTTATTAATAAAAACTCAAAAGGCTTCCATTTTACTGTAGTGCTAAGGCAGGTGATTCCATGGGTGCTTTTAAATAAGAGCACAGAAAGCTTTTATTTTACAGTAGCGCTAAACCTAAATGCTTCCATGAGTGCAGTGCTTTTTTTTTCTATATTCTATTTATACCCCCATCGTGCTCTGGAGCTGCCTCTCCTTCGGGCTGCCATTACCCTCAGACATCCCCCTACTGTCTTCCCCAGGCCACCTTACCTCAGATCTGCAGCCATCGTCGGAATAGCCCAGGGTAACTCTATACTAGGTGGGTCCCTCTCTTCTGAGGGGAAGGCACCAGCGGGGAGGAGACTGGCACACTATTTTTCCTCAGTCCTGGGTGCTGCTGAGGCTTTCCGTGGCTTCCTGGGAGTCTTCAGAGGTGTCCAGGGCCGTAGCTGTCATCCGGCCAGTCCCCAGAGTGGTATTTCCATTTTTCCTTGTGTTCCCCATAATGTGATCCCTCTGCTGTGCTCCCGGTCTCCACCGGGAGCTGCTGCAGAGTGACCATGACTCCCTAACCCACCCCAGAGGAGGAGAGCAGTCCTATGGATGCTCCATCCTACCCCTTCCCCGTAGACCCCCGGCACCATAGTTTGTTCCCGAACCGGGGTCGCTGGCATGGTTCGAGGTGTGGCGTCCAGCGCCTCAACCCTCTGTGCCACCAGGCCGGCCCTCGGTGCAGTACTTTTACATAAAACACCTCAGGCTTTTAAATTCTGAATCACTCACTATTTGTCTTGGGACTAGCAGAAAATAGACAAAGTGAATAGCTCTCATACCAGGGATATAGAATAAAGGAAGTAACAGGAATAGAAAAAGGCACAATACAGGTGGCCTACCTATATGTGTTTAGCAAAAGAGATAGAAAAGCAAAAGAATACAGGCAAGGGTGCTGTACAACAGACTTAACACGAAAATCCCAGGTATAGAAAGAGACACCCCTCACAATAGACACACACCCTATCACAACTCTCCTAGGTCCAAAAATACATTTTTTTCAATTATGCCCCCACTTGGGCAAAAGTTCATAAATCACAGCTAGTTCACTTGTACCCCCCAATGTAAGCCCTCTCTCTTACAGCCTTTTAGTTATCTGAGTGTAGGAGCTGGGTGCACAACCGCAAGGCAAGGACAGAACAGACTGTTTCACTGAGGATGCTAGGCAGAACTCTAAAGAAGATGC
Organism: Neoceratodus forsteri; assembly: GCA_016271365.2. Taxonomy (NCBI): domain Eukaryota; kingdom Metazoa; phylum Chordata; order Ceratodontiformes; family Ceratodontidae; genus Neoceratodus; species Neoceratodus forsteri. Next base: position 210,548,733 of record CM028137.1, on the reverse strand, counting down.
CTTGAAGTTTCTTACAGCTCATGTGTAAAACATCTGAATACTCTAATGAATTGTATATTGAAAATGATGCACTGATAGTCCCTTTAATAATTTTTCTATGTAGCTGAAAAATACTTCTTACATTGGCGTATTTCTTAGGCATTTAAAAAAAAATAGCAATTGCTATGCCATTGATTTAAATTATCTCTCTATAATGAACTATTCTTTTGGAACTCTTGGATCATGCCCCCCACACCCCCACCCCCGATGGACTTTCTCAATATGTTGCTTATTAAGTGAGCTTTTTTTCTCTTATTTATTATTAATGTAAACATAGAATTTGTTGGCAGAAAATGACTACTTGGTCCACCATGTCTCTCCAGATGGTTTCTGCCTAGTCTGTCTCTGCAGACACTAACTGGTCTCTGGTGACCCTCCCATCTCCCTGCCTATTTACCAATATTCCACTGTGTCTATCCCATGCATGCATGAAGCCACCTACTGTTTTCACCTCCACCACATCTGCTGCCATTCTGTTTCAGGCACCTACCACTCATTCAGTGAAGTAGTACTTCCTCACATCCCTCTTAACCCCTACTTCTCCAGCTTCATCACATGCTCTCTGGTGCTGGAAGTCTTTCTCAGTTGAGAAAGACTTCCCTTCTGCACCCTGTTCACCACTGTGAGGCGCTTGTAGGTCTCTATTATGTCCACTCACCTATCATATCCTCTCTTTTGACACTTTTGCAGCCAAAGGCTGCAGAAGCAAGGACAAAAAGAGCTTACTGGTGAGGGACTGGAAATATTTTGGAATATAGTTAAGGTCATACTGTAAGACTCTTGGTTTGTTTTTGAGCAGCTGCTGCTGTTTATGTCCCTTTTTTCTCCAGTTGGCCGACATCTGCTCGGTTGCCCCAGTCCCATCACCCTAGCATCTCTCAAGACTACCATCACCTCTGTAGTACCCCCTGACTTTAATGTCTTCTGGTGGGAGGTTTGGAGAGTCCCTCAAGCTCTGCCATAGGATGGATCTGATGTGGGATGTGGCTTGAGTAGCCAGATGTGAGGACTGGGGTGGCTAGCATCATCCTGCCAACCAGGGTATTTTTCCCCTTTCCATTTTTTCCTCTGGACAGCCTCCCACCCTATGAGATGCTTCCAACTGCACTGCCACCTGTGGACACCCAATTGGTAGTATAGCAGCAGAGTAGGCTACCTTCCACTTCTTGATCCTCCTTCCCCTGGTTGGCCCTTGATGAACCAAGCTCATTGCCAAACTTGGGTCACTGGTTTCATGAGCAGTAGTGCTGCCACTAGACCAACAGGCTGGCTCTGGGCATACTTGAATGAATATTAGGTTACAGACCTCACAATTCCCATATAAATAAGCTGTGGTAATACCAAAATTCATATAAAGTAACAAAACCTTCAATAAACATTTTTTTAACCCCTTTACTTTATTATATACAGTTTGGTGTTAGGAATCCCATCCATGACTACTTTCTTGGAGGGGTAAAGCTGACAGTCTCCAAGGTAGAAAAAGATTGCAGGGTGGTAATAGATACCAAGATGTATAATTTGGAGCAGTGCAGGAGGGTAGTAGCTACAGCAAATAGAATGCTTTGGTGCATCGCTAAAGAGATAACATCAAGGAGGAGGGAGGTCCTACTACCCCTATATAACTACTTGGTTAAGCTACACCTAGAGTACTGTGTGCAGTTTTGGCACCCGTACTTAAGGAGGGATGTGGCTGTTCTGCAGAAGTGTCCAGAGGAGAGGGTCAAGGATAATTCATGGTCTGGGGGACAGATCTTATGAGGAGAATCTTAGGGAGTTGAACATGTACTCCCTTGAGGAGAGGAGGGATGGGGGATATGATAGAGGTCTTTAAATATTTGAAGGGGAAATATCAGGCCAGCACTGATGGTCTATTCCAATTAAGGTAGGAAAGGTCCATGAGTTGTCAAAACCTGAGATTGGTAGGGGGAAGGTTTAGGGGAGAAGTGAGACAACATTTCTTCACAGAGAGGGTGGTGGCACCATGGAATGGACTACCAATGGAGCTGGTGGCAGTAGAAACAATAGGGAGATTGAAGAGGGGCTGGGACAAATACAGGGGTATAGTACAATGGGTAGAGCAGGAAATGTGATTGGAGTACAGGGTGTTGGAACAGTGAATGGGGGGGGGCAGCTACAGTGACATAACTGTGAGCTGTATCTCAAGCAGACTAGATAGACCATTTGGCCTAATCTGCTGGCAGCTTAGTATGTTAATATATTGATATTTAAAATATTGTTGTGATATAATAATTTATATATTGATATAAGAAAATAATCTATGTCTCATACTATCAATGTAAAACTCTATATCAATACTAGAGTACCTGTGAAAAGTAAATCATATGTATACATATTCAGTACAAGTTTTTTAACAACACATTATATCAACATCTATACAGCTGTGTGAATCAAGTAAAGAAGTGGCTGATCAGTCACAAAATTAATTGTGGAAAATGTTTATGCATATGTTTTTGCTGGCCATATATCATACTGCTGCACCCCAGTATTTTGTGGAATGTAGTCACCTTTTCAAGGAAATTGTCCTATTTATATGCTGATAAAAATAGTAAAAAACTTAAAGATGACCTAATCCAATTGCAAAGTATTTCAAACATAGTACTATGTACGTCCAGCATGTTGCTAACTATATTCTTAAAAAATGTTCTTGCATTTTTGTTAATTTCTTCAATGGTGCCTCTCTTCTAAAGCAAAATGTAAAATATATGGAAAATGAATATTGTATTGCTAATACTGCTGGATCCTAGTAAGAGTTTACTCTCAGTATCATCCAGTCAGCTAACCATTAGTATTTATGTATGTAGTAAGGAACAAAGATCTCTGTAAGAAGCCTTTGCTACTTTCCTTCCCAGCTGGATAGATGCTTTGGTAATTCCAGCATACAAAGATGGGGACTTCAGATTATTAACCAGCTATATGCCTATTTCCCTCATATTGTCTATCTCCAAATTATTGGAGAAATTTGTCTCTAAACAGCTGACCAACCACCTATTAGACAATAATCCGTTTAATCCAAGTCTGTCTGGATTCCACCCTAAGCATGGCACCTTACCGACTGTAACCTCAATTACCAGTGATATTCACAATGCAGTGGATCAGAAATTAATTAACGAGCTATTTTTCATCTCCTGAGCAAAACCTTTGACACTGTGGATCACAACATCCTTGAAACAACACTACTGTAGGCAGTTATGGATTTGTCCCCTGTACTGTGCAATGGCTTCAAAGCTGCATACGTGACTGTTACCAGTTTGTTGCCATCAAGGCTTCCAAGTTCAGTCTCTCTTGTATGTGTACTACAGTCCTCCAGAACTTAATGCTGACTCGGGGCCACCTGCTATTTTTTGATATACAACAATGGTCTAGATAAACAACCTGTGCACTCTAAGCTCATCTGTATGCAGATGACTTTATTGTGTATTTCAGAACTAGATACATGGACAACATTCAGCCTAGCATACAGAATGACTTTGCCAGGTTTCTACACTTCCTAAAACAAAAGAGGTTCAATCTTAATTCTAAAAAAAATGCTTATGGTCTTTTGTTCCCAAGCCACTTTTAGAAAAGAGCCTGTTCTCTAATTCTGATCACTCTGGATGGTGCCCAGTATCCAGTAGCACCATCGTACAAATATCTTGGAGTCTAGTTAGGACCCCTACTTAAAGTGGGGGGCCCATAGTGACAACATGGAAAAGTAAGAACAAGAAATGGTATTCTTTTTGTTTAAAAATAAAATCTGCCTCTCATCTAGCCACCATACTGAGTATAGTTACTGCCATGAATATTCCCATTTTCAATTATGGGGACACCCTCTGTGGGCAGCCTGCCAATGTCCTACTGCACAAACAATGCTCAGTTTAACACCCTGCTCATTTTACATTGGCTGCATGTGGGACTCTCATCACTGCACTATGCACTGACAGCTACAGTGGACCATACTAGCTGATCAGAGGTGCCTATAACTACTGCTGCTTGCCCACAGATGTGCTAAGAAAGATAGGAGCCCTTCTTACCTGTGGAACCTACCTTTAACAAAGACCTCTTGCTCTGCAATAAGGTCTGCAGCTAGCCAGGAACTTATTGTCATGGAAGAAAAAGCAATGTTGGCTGGTAATCATTCTCATTTGTCAGACTCACTGCCTGGAATTCTCAACATTATTTGTCAATATATACAACTTTATTATGGCAACGGGCTAAATTTTATACTATTCATGTGAAAAAAATAATATTAATAATACATTCAGAAAGTAAGAAAAGTATCAGTATTCACTATAACTACCAACAAATCACATTTAATACACAGAAACACTGTATTAACATAAATAGACAAGTACCAACATATGAAAACAGTATTGACATGATCTGTTTGTATGAATGTAACTCCCAAGTTTTCATTAAAAAAAGTTACATTTCTGGCCCTAATGTTTCAAAGATTAGACATGTCATGAGGTAATTTCATTAAAAAAAATGTTAACTTTGGAACAGTTTGCCCAAGGATCTTTTTTTTTTTAAATGAAGGCTTAGCGTCAGCTGTGTTTATCATTAAATCATCTTGCTAGAACTTGCATAAAAAGGGGATATGCAATCGGCTGATTCCAAATTTGCATAACTGTATCTTCAAGTGTGAGGGCAGGACCGTAACTCACAAGTGAGTCATGAAGGTCCTGCCAACTCACAAGTAATGATAAATTGTGTATTTTGAGTCAGATTATTATGTATTTGATATATATAACATTACACTTAAGATATAGTTTTTAAATAAGCAGTTTGCTTGAAGTTATTGCTAGTCTTCTTTGATTTTACCAGCTGGCTTCAGTGCTGTATTAGGCATTGTAAAAAACTGCTCTCTAATTAGGTCAGTATTCCACTGTGATGACAGTAATCTTAAAATATCCACTGTGACAGCAGTGACAGCAACATATTTTTGATAAGTTGCCATTAATGTTATCACCAGCCACAATTCTTTTTATCTCATCATTTTTACCCCACTCCTTTTTTAATTAATTATATATATATATATAAATGTAACATGGTTTTAAATATTCAAATATTGATAATCATCAGAGGAGTCAAATGCTTGTTTTGGAACAGAATAAACTTATCTTTTTTCTACTGTGGTTGATGCATGATGATGCAATGATCACTATATTAACATTTTGATTGGCTGCCATCTAACATTACATCATCAGAGACTTATAACCATTAATATAACACTTTGATTCTCTGATCCAAAGTACCGGCAAGTCTCTTGCCTTTACCTGATTAATGATACTGTGCATGACGATGATTAGATAATTAGAGCTACCGTATCTGACAATGAAAGCAAATAAATCCAAACATACAAATATTGCCAGCAGAAGAAGGTCTAGTGGTCTATCACATCTGTTCTTGTTGCAGAGCCTAGTATCAGTGACTACCATAGGGTCCACCCCCACACCTTGAAGCCTCCCACCTTTCTTGCTGCCTCCTTAAGACTGACCTTTCCTTTCACCCTGTCCCACTCCCTTTTGACACCATCTACAATCTCCAGGGAGACAACCACTTCTGGGTGCTTGCTCCATCCTGCAACCATTCTGTCTGTGAAGAATTGCCTTCTGATCTCCCTCTTGTAACTTCTCCCAACCAGCTTAAGCAGTGCCCATGTGGTTATGGTCCCACTAAGACTAAAGTGGTTCTCCGTGTTCTCCTTATTGATGTTCTTCTGCTACTTTAAGGACTCAGTCATGTCCCCCCAGTCCACCTCTTCTCGAGTGAGTACATGTTGAGGTCTTCTAGCCTTTCCTTATATGTCTTCCTCCTGCTAGATGGAGAAGGGGAGAGAGGGAACTTTGAAAGTCAGATAAAGACAGTGAAATGGGGAGTGAAGAAGGCAGTAAGAGGAAGGACTTCAGAAATAGTAGGAAGAGGGGGCGAGAGGCCAGGTGGGGGACATAGAGATGGGTGGCATGGGGAATGGTGAGTAAGGTGAGATGGTGAAGGGTGTGCAGAAGGGAAAGAATGGGGGAGAGATGGTGGAACTAAGGGTCAGGTGGAGGGGGCTGGGACAGATGTGGCTGGAGTGAGGGGTCAACGGGAAGCACAGGATGTGCAGAAAGGGAAGAGGGGACTGGCAGAAGTGGGCAGTGGCAAGGGCATGGGGGAGGGGCCCAGGAAGGTGAGGGAAGGGTGGTGATCTTGGGGAATTCTATATTAAGGTTAGTGAGGTGGGGAGGGAAGGGGTCAAGAGCAATCCATGGGAGAGTAAAATGTATGCAAGGGATGATGGTATGGAGTGTGGGATCTCTGATAGCCAAGCATGGGGGGGCAGGAGGATGGGAAACATCACATAATAGTACACTTGAGTATTAACAACCTTGTAAGATGTGGGGTGCTAATGGTACAAGAGATATTCAAGGAGGTTGTGAAGATCTGTAGTGACATAAGGAGTGTAGTATCCTTCTAGGAGGTGATTCCGGTCCCAAGGGTCAGCACTGTGAGGAAAGTTAGAATAGAGGAATTCAATTTATGGCTCAGAGGGTGGCATGAGGCTGAGGGGTATGGAATAGTTGATGATTGGGAAGGGACCTGGAAGAATGAGGACCTACATACACCACATACGTTACCTCTAAGTAAAAAGGGTACAATGGTCTTAAAAGACAAGCTGGGGGAAATACCTCAATTTAAACTGACAAGGGAGAGCATCAGCATGCAAAATACCCTCAGTCACCTGGTGAAGGATGCCAGTAGGCTTCCCCCACAATCAAGACAGAACAGGAAGGAACTAGTGGAAAAGGGAGGAACACAGAAGGAGGTACTGGAGGAGAGGGAAGGACAGAGTACAAGGGTAAGGAGGGGTTGTGAGTTGCAGTGTATGATAGTGTCTCTGAAAAGCAAAAGCCTGGGAAATAAAATGGCTAAGATGCAGGGCTAACAGCCACTGGAGAGGTAGACATAGCAGCCATCATAGAGACATGGGTCACACACAGACCATGACTGGAACCTTGCAGTCTCCAGGTACAAAATGTAATGGAAGGATAGGAAAATGGGAAGGAGGGAAGTGGCTCTGTATTTGAAGAAGGGGAAAACCTGTACCAGAGTAGAAGGGGCAGATGAAAAAAGACTGAGGAATTATGGGTGCAGGTAAGTCTGATCCACTAACGGGAGGAAACTAAGGATGGGGGTAGTTGACAGACCACCTTCACAGGATGAGAAGTTAGATAAGGTACTGGGATACCAAAATCATGGAAACGGTAGGCAAGGGGGAGGTAGTAATAATGTTGGACTTCAATCTACCTGGGGCATATTGGAAAATCCTGGCTACCTCCAGCACCAGGGAGCAAGTCCAATTGGATGCATTCCAAAGTGGATTTCTAACCTTGGGTGTCATGGAGCCCACTAGGGAGATGGCCGTATTAGACCTGGTCCTTTCCAACTGTGAGCATGTCCAGGTTGTAAAGGTGGAAGCACCACTTGCAAGAAGAAAGCACCATAGAGTGTGGTTCCACCTGCATTTGGGCAGAGGGATGGTCAGGACCAAGACGAGGGTTTTGGCTTTCAGGAAGGCAGACTTTAATAAGATGAGAACAATTCTGGTAGGACACATTGCTGGGATCAGTAAGGAAATGGAGGTGGTGCAGAAATGGGCCATAATAAAGGAAGGACTGATGGAGAACACTAGTGAGTGTGTCTAAATCAGAAGCAAGAAATCTAAGGTGAAAAAGCCCAGCTAGTTAAGAAAGGAAGTGCCAAATGTGGTAATACTTTATTTTAAATGTCATTAACTACACTGTAACTACTCTGTAACTACACTATAACTAATGTGCAGTTATGTGTAACTACTCTGTAGTTGTTAACTAGTTTCACATTTGTGTGTTGGTGTGCTTGCACAATTTCCATGAAGTAATATTTACACATGCAACCTCCACTGTCTTCCTTTCAGCACAAATCAGTTTATCCTGACAAATGTAACTACACATTAGTTAATAATAGCTAATGCAAAGTGTAACAGAACATCTGTTGTGCAACTACCACTGTATCTCTTCTGGCATTATGTAATTTGTTCTTACAAGGGCAACTACACGTGGTAGTTATTGCAAACTGTAACAGCAAATCTATTGTGTAACTCATATGTTACTTATTTGGGCATTATTAAATTTGTTCTTAGAAGTGTAACTACATAGGAATGCAGGTCTTGTGCACTATTTCAACAGTCTGCATCTATGTGACATTTATATAGAAGGTAATCACACAGAAAAACTTAAAAGTGTAATCAGAATGGTATCTAAAATATGACTACAATGTAACTTCAGACTGCTACACTTAAATGCACTGACTTGCAACTCTTTAGATGATGTTCCATGTCTGTATTCCAATTTTTCATGAACTTACAGGTTAATAAACATGCAGTCTAATATTGTGAATTTTTATTTGACTGTATGCAACATTATTTCATTTGGATGATTACTAATTGGTGTTGTAACAATATTGTGGCTAAGAAACAATGGTATTGTTTTCACAGTTAATGCCTAGGTTGCATGTATTTGCAAGTGTGAACACTTACATTTACCAAATGTCAGTACTGTAGCTGTGATGTAAGTTCTCATTCAGAAATAAGTCCCTCATGAACTTAATGCTACTAAACATGCAATCTAATATTGGATCCTATTAACATGGGTGCAGGGAATGTGTCAAATGTGCATAACAAGGCCTGGCAATCAACAACAGCCATCCAATCAGATGGACTGCCCACCAACAGACTGGATCCTGCACTCTGTGTGGAGTGGAGAGCTGTGGGATATGGCTGGTCCCCTTAGTACTTCTGTTTTCTAGTAAGGGGACCTACTGGTCTGCCCATGTTCATCACCGTGCCCCCAGCCCACATGGTACTATATAGTTAGAGGGCTGAGGTAGCTTGGTGTGAAGGATGGTGCAATGGCTGCCACCCGATTCAACCAGTGGGAAGGGCATATAATGACTAAGGAAGGGATCCTGCCAGTGCATCTGGTACCACCTATGTCCACTCCACACAGCAGATCAGGCTTAAAGCATGGCATGTAGCCATGTCCCACCCCCAGCCACCCACCTGGGCAGCAGCAGTAGAAGGGTATGGGTGCAGAAGAGGTGTGAGTCAATGCCACAGATGCTGCACAGTTAAAACTGTGTAAGTACACAACACACATTGTGAAATGAGTTAACAACTACATAGCAGTGCAGTGACAGTGTAGTTATACTGTAGTTACAGTGTAGTTGGTGACACTTTTATCCTTCAGAAATCATTCCCTCATTAACTACTGTAAAATAGTCTAGTCGTTAAGAGCATTGACCTGAAAACCTGGAGAACTGAGTTTGAATCACAGAGCCACTACTTGTATACTATGTGACCAAAAAATATTAAAAATAAACATGCGATCTAATATTAATTGGAATACAAAAAAAATTATTAATTTACATAATTACTTACTTACTGCCTTGTAACAGTGCTGTAGTTGCTAAGGAATTTGCTGCTTCTGTGACATTGTTTCTACAGCTGATGCCTAACTAACATGTATTTGCAAAGTAAGTACACAGAAACTGATACTTTAAAGTGTAAGAAGATGACACTTTCGGTGACGTCATCATCGCAATGGTGGCCTAATCCTAGGGCTCCTCTACTCACCACGCCAAAAATAGTCTCTACACAAACCAAACGATTCAAATACTGCTAAAAATATTATCAGAAAACAGTGGAGGAAGAACTCAATGAAGATCCAGGTCCAAACTTGCAAAAGCTAAAAAGGATTGTAGAGGATTGAGCCCCATAAACTCGGCTGCCAGTGGCAGAGACTTGCCAGCAAGCATGGCAGATAAGGATATGGAGAATGAGATGGAATCCCTCTCACGCACCCATTTTGAGACCCTCTTAGCCAAAATATGACAATTTTGGTCTGAAAATAAACAGGAGTTTGCCAAACTGCATACCGCTATCCTGAGTCTGGACAAAAGTGTTGAAGAGACGGAGGAAAGGATCTCAATGGCAGAGGACGACCTCATTCACCTATCACATGTGGTCAAATCCTTAATACAACATCAAGAAAAACTAGCAGAAAAGTATCTCAACCTTGAGGCGCATTCTCGCAGGGAAAATCTGAGAATTTATGGTCTCCCCAAATAGTCTAAGACGGGGGATATGACCGAGTTTCTGGCGGATCTCCTCAAGCATGGCTTGGCCCTCCCGATGGCCCTTCTTTTCAAAATTGAGCGGGCTCACAGAGCCCTTGTACCTAAGCCCACTGCTGCAGCAGCCAGATGCCGATCGATTGTGACAAAGTTCTCTAGCTTTAGAGACAAAGACTTAATCCTTACTATAGCTTGTTAACAAAAGTGAGTAGAATACAACAGGCCCATCTTTTCTTTGATCAGGACTACCCCCACCTGTACAACAGCAACATATGGCCTATGAGCCCCTCCTCTGTACCTTATGGGTCCTGGGGTGAAGTTTCAGACCCCCTTCCCCTCTCATTTAAGGGTTCACTGGCAGTCGGGACCTGAGCTTTATCATACTGTTGAGGAGACGATCTGAGCTCTCGAAAAGAAAGAACATTCCTTAACGGCAGATGAAACTCAGAGCAACCTCACTCCCCAGCCTCAATTGGCCTGGCAACTGGCAACACAGCATAATGCAAGACAGAAGGGCCAACATTCAGCCCCAGCCACACTGCAGGATATCAAAGCACTACTGCATGGATTTGCACGTCCTCTGTTGGGACAGGGAGGAACTTGAGCAACAAGGGAGAAACTGTGAGTAACTTATATAATTCTTTTTGACTGGGTCTGTATGGATGGGGCAGACTCTCCTGCACCTGGGCCAGAAGTCAGATGCCAGACTCTGGGAATTCAATCCAATACAAGATAAGTCCTCTACAAGCTATCTCTTTTCTGCTTGGTCTTCAGCTATTTCCCGATCAAGTAACGGCTATGAGAATATTTTGGACTGTCTCTGGAGGAACCTCCATCAGGGTTTTTGTTTTTAAATGTAGATTCTCTCCCCCGCTCCTACATTTGATGCCAGAGCATGCGATACCCATTGAATCCAAAATATCTTTGTTTCCTCCACTTTGGACTGATTTAGAGACTTAAAGTCTGGACAGCATGCGGAAGTCACCTTTGGTGTGGTTGTGGGGGTGGGAGAGAAATGAAATAAAGGGACTAGATGTCCTCAGAGGCTGACAGGCAGCTCCTAGCACAATAGGGCATCCTCACAATGTACAACATACCTGAATCTTAAGGTTTAACAGCTTTTTCCTTTTTGTTGCTATATTGGCAGTTTATAATATGGGTTGAGCTCATAGTATACATCTTATTCTGGATCACACTAGGTGTGTTTTTTCTCCATGACCACAGGGAAACTACTACTACACACCAGTGCAGTGGTCCCATAACATGGGCTCCCCATTTGAATTAGATGATGATGATGATGATGACAGGCCATACCACCTGGCCAGGACCTGGTATTTTACCAGTTCAGGAGGGCAGGATCAATGCATTGGTCCCCTATCCTCCTCCTTCCCGAGGGCATAACCCCATTCGGGCAAATAGGGAACACCTCTGATGGTTCCCCTACCTTGGGAGTCGCTCTGTGAATAGTTACAGGAGTGGATGGAGGTCATGGCCTGGTTTTCAGATCTGTCTGCTGACTCCACAAGTTCAAAATTTGTTATATATTTGTTGGATGTTTTTCATGTTATATATGTGTATGTATAATGACACCTCATTTGATGTATATACTGCTACATTTACAGCATGGTATCTGACAGGAGATGTGAATGATATGGAAGTGCCCCCTTGAGGGAGGATTTAACAGGTTCCCATCAAAATAGGGAAGCGATTGGGGAACTGGGAGTTTTTCAAATCCTGTCAATATTTCGGATACGAATTCCCCTTATGAGTTTAAATGGAGAATAGACATAATATTACAGTATTTTCACATAATGGTGATGGTTTGAATGGCCCTGTAAAGAGATACAGAGTCCTCACTGCAATTAAGAAACAGAGACCAGCCTTTGCTTTTCTGCAGGAAACACATCCAAATAGGGCAGAACATCTGAAATTGAAAGGGTTTGGTTTTGCTCAGATAGTAGCCTCGTCCTGTAGAAAGGGAAAGAGAAGGGGCACAGCCATTTTGGTAGGCTAGGATGTTCAATTTTGGACAATGGCTTGTTGTCAGGACCCAGAGGGCCACCTAGCAATATTACAGGGCTTCCTGGAGGGGTCACCAATCACACTGGCCTCCATATATATTCCCCCGGGTTCACCTGCATTAGTAATTCGCTCTCTGCTTCAAAAATTATTTCTTACCAGTCAGGTACCCTTGTAGTAGGAGGGTACCTAAATCAGGATCTGGAATAATCAGACACATCTAACCCTATACTCACCAGGGGGACAGCTGGTCTCTGGGCACTCAAGGGATATCTTAAGGGAGCATTCTGGGCAGATGCTTGGAGGACAACACATCCTGGGAGATGAGAGTACACACATTTCTCCCATCCCCATGGCTCCTATGCTAGGATCAATTATTTTTTTTATTTCCAAGGGACACCAACATCTGATTAGAGAGTGTGGCCATTCCCCTTCAGTTCTATCCAACCACTCCCAGCTGACCTTCAATTTGGATCGGAAAACAGAGAGAGGTCAGTTCCTCTAGAAACTCAATAACTTCCTGTTAATGTCAAGAGACTTTCTAGATATAGTTAAGACCAGGATATCTTAAATTTTACATGAAAATGACACCCCAGATATCCCTAGTGCCAGCCTATGGGACACTGTGAAAATCGTGCTCAGAGGGGACATTATTAAATATGCTGCTCACCAGAAAAAACAACAAAATATTCAAATGGAGAAGCTGCAGCAGCAACTTCAAGAACTCCAAGAGCAGCATGCCAATGGGGATAGGGATGTATATCTCTCATTACATGCCACTAAACAACAAATTCAGAGTTTACTAGATATTAAATTGGAGCAGGCTCTCCAGCACCTCTGCCAGAGATATTATAAGAGTGGACCACAGGCAACCCAGTTGCTGGCCCACAGACTGTGACAACAGACCTCACAATCCTCTATAATACACATCAGGGACCCGGTAAGTGGACAATTATTAAAAACCCCTAAGCAAATTTTAAATACCTTTAGGAATTTCTACCAAAATCTATACACCCTAGAACAACCACAGGATTGTCCCCAGATAGAAGAATTTTTAGCCAAACTGAATTTACCAAAGCTCACACGAGATCTAAGTCAGGCTGTGGACACTCCCATCTCCCACTTGGAGTTGGAGTCTGCGATTCGAAGTCTGAAGACTAATAAATCCCCTGGGACAGATGGGTATACGGCAGAATTTTTTAAGACCTTCAGGGAGCTGATTGACGGTCCTCTGCTAGCGATCTGTAGGGTGGCCCAATCTGGATACACATTACCAGACTCCTGGAACTAAGCCGTCATTGCCAGTATACCCAAACCTGGAAGGGATACTGCCCAGTGTGCAGCTTATCACCCTATATCAGTGTTGAATATTGATTACAAGCTTTATACAACAATAATAGCTAGATGACTGGAGTCACTCCTCCGACAACTGATCCACTATGATCAAACAGGATTTGTTCCAGGAAGGCAGTCTCAGGATAATATAAAAACAACCTTGCATATCCTACACCACGCTGCCCAGTCGGGGTTTCCATTCTTGTTATTAAGCCTGGACGCAGAGAAGGCCTTCGACCGGGTGGCATGGTCATTTTTGAAAGTCACACTCCGGAGGTTTGGGTTTTCAGACTCTTTCTGTAAACTTATAAATAATATTTACACTAAACCCAGAGCATATATTAAAATAAATGGAGGAATTTCTGGACCTATTTTCTTGCACTGAGGCACGAGGCAGGGCTCCCCCTTCTCACCACTTCTCTTTGCCCTCTATCTAGAACCACTGCCACAACTTTTGCGACAGAAAGGTGGTTGGGGGGGGAGACACACAAATTAGCCCTCTACACAAATTACCTCCTGATAAACTTGGGAAACCAAGTGCACTCTCTGGATACACTATAGAACTGCTTAGGTGAATTCAGTCTGATGGCAGGATATAAAATTAATGCAGCTAAAACTGAAGTCTTACAGTTTAATTATGAACCCTCGGACACCACTAAAAAATCCTTCCCCTTTAAATGGAATTTAAAAAGTCTAAAATACCTTGGAATACACCTGGGCATGGAGAACTCACAATTGTTTTCCCTTAATTTTCTTCCCATTATGGAGAAATTAAAAATTTACCTTGAGAGATGGGCTCTGGTCACCATTTCTCTCTTACAACATGTGGAGGCAGTATGGGTGATTCTGCTTCCCAGGTTTCTGTATCTCTTTCAAACCATTCCTATCCAGCTGCCTGATAACTTTTTTGTTAGTTTGAATAGGAAGATAGCTTGATTTCTGTGGGGTTCTTCTAGACCAAGAGTCAGGCTTTCTGTCCTTCATATGCCCAAGCAAAGAGGGTGATTATCTCTTCCTAACTTGAAACTATATCACCAAGCAGCTCAAATGAGAATAGTGTTTTATTGGTTAAATGCAAACTATATAGCAAAATGGAAAAGCTTGGAGTGTGGGGAGGAGGAGCTGGTAAACTTAATAAAATCCTTCTTTCAAGAAAGATAACTATTCCCCCCTTAGAGGGAGAACTCCTTATATGACCCCCTCAATATGGGCATGGTATGGGGTGCTTGATGACCACAGATTCAAGAAATGGCACACCTGCTTCTCCTCGGTTCCCTATCTAGACTCTTTTGAGCTGGCTGGATTGGATTTGGGTTTTTCGACAGTGGGAGAGAAAAGGTTTGTACCTAATCTGGCATATTTTAGATGGTAACACAATAGTAGCAGTCCTAGAACTGGTAAGGAAATATGGAAGTCAGTGGCAGGATAGATTCCGCTACTTTCAGGTTAGGGATTACATTAGATCCCTACTGATAAATACATGGGAAGAACCTCCCCCCCACACACAGAGAGTTGAATTAATGAAATCAGCAGTGGAGGGTAGGGCACTGTCAGTACATATAATATCTTTCCTATATCAAGCTCTCCTTAATTGGGAAGGGGATACTACCCACACAATCAGGCAGGCTTGGGCTAGAGACACTGGTGAGCCCATCTCTGATGCCATATTGGACAGAGCTCTGGGGAGGATCCAATGGGGAATTTCCACAGTGAGTTGGAAAGAATTTTCCTGGAAGATTTTTATTAGATTCTTTAGAACTCCTGTAATTCAAGAAACATTCCAACACAGCATGTCTCCCTCATGCTGGTGGAGAAGTGGGGTATTCCTGACAGCTCTAATCCATGTACTATGGGACTGTCCTGTGCTGTCTTCTTTTTTTCAGGATTTGCAAGGAGCCATTCACTCTATATTTGGACCTGATCTTACCTTAACCCCTATGCTTTATTTTCTTCTGGACACTCTGAAAAATTATAAAGTACCCCCTATGGGGAAACTGCTTAAGATCTTCTGTCTAGCAGCCCAAAAATCCATCACTAGAAAGTGGCTTACTACACAGCAGCTTACAATAGACAATTGGCATGATATAATGATTGCTATATATAGAATGGAGACTCTAACAGCGGTCCTGAATAAAAATCAGGCTCAATTTGAGCTGATCTGGTGGAGATGGGTCTTGTATGTGGGTACTCAGAGACCAGAGTTTGAACCTTAAAAATCAACCAGTAAGATATGACAAGAGAAGAGGCCCTTAACTAAGAGATTTTGTCCCTCACCACATTTTACCTCTTAAGCATCAACCCCTTATATTAAGTATTAAATATTAAGCATTAGGTATTAAATATTAAATATTGACTTTTAAGTATTGAATATTAAATTTCATATATGCACATTGGAAAGATTCTATTAACAGTCTGATCATATGTAAGTGGTAACCCTTATGATTCTTCTCTTTTCTCCTCTGTGAATTTAAATGATGTCTCACTGTCTAGATCAATTGTATTAGGTGGCACTCTTTTCTTGTTTGTTTGTTTAAGTCTTTGTATTGTTGTGAGAATGTATTTTTTTAAAAAAAAGGTTTTTCCTCCTCTCTTAAATAAATAAAGTTTAAAAAAATAAAGTGTAAGAAGATGGGTGTAGCAGTGCTGTAGTTACTAAGGAATGTGCTGCTTCTGCAGCATTGTTTCCACAGTTAATGCCTACCTAGCATGTTTTTGCAAAGTAAGTATGCAGAAACTGACTTCAAATAAAGTATAAGAAGACGGATGTAACTACTGTACACTTACATTGATCAAATGTCAGTGCTATAGTACTGATGTATGTTTTCCTTCAGGAATCATTCCCTCATGAACTTGCTGCTTAATAAACACACAATCTAATATTGTTAATTGCTATATAAATACTTTGTTTACTTATACAATAAAAATTAATCATTTACATAATTACTGGCTTATAACAGTGCTGTAGTTACTAAGAAACTTGCTGCTTCTGTGGCACTGACCCACATCCCTTCTTCACCTGCACTTAAGTCCTGCTGCTGCCCAGCTGGGTGTCTGGGGGTGAGGCATGTCTACATGTCATGATTTATCCCTGATCTGCTGTATGGAGTGATGGTGGGTGGTGCATGATACACAGGCAGGGACCCTTCCTTAGCCTTTACATGCCCTTCCCACCAGCTGAAAGAGGTGGCAACCATTGCAGCATCCTTCATACCAAGCTACCCCAACCATCTGAATATACCATGAGGACTTAGGGCATGATGGTGAACATGGCAAGACCAGTAGGTCCCTTTACTGGAAAACAGTAGCACAGGGAGGACCAGCCATATGCCGCCACAATTCCCCACTCCACACAGAGTGCAGTATCCTTTCTTCTGGTGGGAAGTCCATCTGATTGGATGGCTGCTGTTGATTGCCAGACCTGGGTAAGCACATTTGATATATTTCTTGCCACCTACGTGAATAGGGTCTGATATTAAATTACATGTTTAGTAAGCAGTAAGTTCATGAGGGACTGATTTCTGAATGAGAACTTATACGCCAGCAATAGTACTGACATCCCATCAGTCTCAACCTGCATACTATGTGACCCTAAGCAAGTTACTTAACTTCCTTGCCCTCCCAGGTCACACCAGGAGGCAAACTCTGGCTCAGTGTACCTTTCCGGGTTAAACAATTTCCTCTTTCCCTTCCCCCGCCGCCCCCATTTAGCAAATGTAAGTGTGTGTACTTGCAAATAGATATTGCCAAGACAACTGTGAAAACAATACCATTATTTCTTAGCCACAATATTGTTACAATGCCAATTACTAATTATGCAAATGAAATATTTTGGTGTACAGTTATTACAGTCAGCGTGGTTAACTTTTAAATAAATATCAGATAGACATAGATTGTTGAAACAGTGCATGAAACCTACATTCATACAGTATGTTGTTACACTTGTAAGAACAAATGTAATAATGCCAAAATTAGTAGCATAGTAGTTACACAATAAAAGTTGCTGTTACAATTTGTAATAGCTATTACATGTGTAGTTGCCATTATAAGAACAAATTACATAATGCCAGAATAGATACAGTGGAAGTTGCACAACAGATCTTCTGTTACACTTTTGCAACAGCTATTAAATGCATAGTTACACTTGTCAGAATGATTTGTGCTGAAAGGCAGACAGTAGAGGTTGCACATGTAACTATTACTTCATGCAAATTCTGTAAGTACACAACACATAAATGTGAAACTACTTAACATCTACACAGTAGTTACATATAACTGCACAGTAGTTAGAATGCAGTTATAGTGTAGTTGTATAGTAATTACAGTGTAGTTAATAACACTTAAAATAAAGGGTGACCACAAATGCATTAAGGGAAAAGAAGGCAGCCTGCTGGAAGTACAAATTTATGCAGAGTGAGGAGGATATGAAGGTCTATAGTGCTAAATTAAGGGTGGCAAGTAAAGCAGTTAGAGAGGCAGAGGCTGGAAAGGAAGTATGGCTGGCAAAGGGAGTAAAGTTGGGCGAGAGAGCCTTATTTAAATATATAAGGGAGAAGAGAGATATTAAAGATGAAACTGTAAAGTTAAAAAAAGGAGGGGGCTTAGGCAGAAGGAAGTGAAGAGAAAACAGGAGTGCTTAACAAGTACTTCTACTCTGTTTTCACTTGAGAGAAGGATGGATCAGTGCCAAATTGGAGCAGGAGGGTGGGTACAGAGAAGTGTGGAGTTACCAGTAGTGTAACTGAGGTAAACATGGTGCATCAGTGCCTAAAGGAGGGCTAAGATGCCAGTGTATGTGTGTGTGTTAGTGGGGGGTAAGTTACATGTTTCATAAGAATTTCAATGTGGTTTCCACAGATATGTTTTTATTTGAAAATGTTGGATATGTGTACCCAGTGTGACACCTAAACTCATTTTATTTGTATGTCATTGCTTCCCAGATCTAAAACATAATCCTGTAATATTTGTGAATAACCTTTTACCTGTATTATCATAACTCAGTTCCTTTATTATAAAATTAAAGATCGTTTAGTGTTTTAAAGACTATTTTTATTTGCAATAGGAACTGTGTGCTGACTCAGAATGATATACATGTCTAAATCATGCAGGTAGCATTTGAGCTGCCTTGCCTATTTCAGTGGAACCCTTGACTACACAGAGCTTCAAATGCTGGGTCTTTGGTGAAGGCATAGGTCCCTGTCACTGGGTTGAGTGTTAAGTTCCAGCAACAGCACAAAAGCAATGTTGTAAACACTAAGTGTTTAGTAACATTTGAAAAGGGGTTGTTCTGTATGTGAGGGAGGGTAGCAGGGCTATGGAAGTGCAAGGGAACCTAGGGCTGGAGGTGTTGTGGGTCACCCTAAAGACAGGAACTGGGGCCACTATTCACACTGTGGTGATATATAGGCTTCCAGCACAGGGGGAGGATTTGCATAAGGAACTGGGGGAACTATCAGCAGGATGTCAAATAAGAGGGACGTGACACTGACTGAAGACTTCAGTTTGCCAGATGTGGACTGGACTCTTCCAGCCACAGGTTCAGCTAGAAGTAGGGGAATTCTTGACTCTGTCAAGGAGCATTTCATAGTCAGATAGTGAACTCATTTGGAATAGAGCAATACTGAACCTAGTGCTCACTAACAGATACCAAATTGCAGAAATCACAGTGAGCATTCCCCTGGGGAAAAGTGATCCCCATACAATTTGGTTCAGCATTAAGATTGGTGCTGAGGCAAACTTCACAAGGATGAGGATCTTGGTCCTTAGTAGAGATGCGCAAAATCTGCAACATTTTCTCCACTGATTAATCAGTGAATTTCACACAATTTGAGGAGTGCAATTTTTGGAAATCATGCAGTTCACATACCATGAATCATGCAAAATTCCCAGCGAAGCATAACATTTTGTGGTGAAATTCACACTATTTACACAAAGCCAAAGTTTGTCAGACCAGGGGAATCTTCCCAAACTCAGTAAAGTGTAAATTTTCAGTAATTCATGCGAACTTCACTGGTGAATTTTTACATCTCTAGTCCTTAGTAGGGCAGATTTTAAAGAAGTGGGAGACTGACATGCAAGCAGCCTAGCAGGGGTGGATTCAATCAATCAATCAATCAATCAATCTTTATTTATTTAAGGCACCTTTCTTAAACCAAGGTGCCTTTACAAATGACATAAAACAATAAATATGTAAAACAGGATTTAAAACAAAATTAAGATTAAATAATTAACAGTCATTAAAAGCTTTGTTAAAAAGGTAGGTTTTCAAAGCTCCTTTAAAGCTCTGGACAGTCGGGCAATTTTGTACCTGATGAGGTAGAGAATTCCACTGGATCGGGGCCATAAAACTAAAAGATCTTGCCCCTGAAGTTTTTAAGCAAACCCTGGGAATCTCTAGCAATCCCTCATCAGTGGATCGGAGCGGGCAGGGGGGACAGTAGGGACACAGGAGATCTTTCAGGTAAGCAGGTCCCTAATCATGTAGGGCCTTATAGGTCAGAAAACCAACCTTGAAGGTGATTCACCAGCAAACTGGCAGCCAGTGCAGTCCGCGGAGCACAGGCGTTATATGACTGGACCTAGAAGAACCAGTCAAATGCCTGGCTGCCGCATTCTGCACTAGCTGCAGGTGGCAAAGTTCAACCCCGTAAGCCCTAGGTATAGGGCATTGCAATAGTCGAGGCGGGAGATAATGAAGGCATGGACCAAAGCTGGGAGATCCTCTGGAGGAACCAAGTTTTTCACCCTGGCGATGTTCCTCAGATGATAAAAAGAGATTTTGATAACTGCTGACTCCTGAGACTTAAAAGTCAGACAATCGTCAAATATAATGCCCAGGTTCCGCACCCGGTCAGAGATAGTCAGCTGAACACCCCAAGCCATAAGCCCAAGGGTGATCCAGCTAACAAACCTGCCTCACAGTGACCCTGGTCCACAACCAACACCTCAGTTTTTTCAGGGTTCAACCACAGCCAACTCACATTCATCCAGTCTTGGATTTCAGCAAGACAGTTGTTAAAGACTGAAAAGGCAGTATCCTGGCCGGGCACAAAGGACATGTACAGCTGGGTGTCATCTGCATAGCAATGAAAACCCAAGCCATAATGCCTAATAATCATCACTAATGGCAGCATGTACACTGCAAACAACATGGGTGCCAAAATGGAACCCTGCCGTACCCGGCAGGATAGGGAGACTGATACCGAGGAAAAAATTCCTGACACCACCCTCTGAATCCTACCCTCAAGGTATGATCAAAACCACCCTAGGACTGTACCAGACAGTCCACAGATAGATCGCAAACATTCCAATAACACACCATGGTCCACAGTGTCAAACGCTGCAGAGAGATCAAGAAGGACCAAGATGGAACAGGTCCTTCGATCTCTCACTATTAGGAGGTCATTTAGTACCCGTACAAGTGCTGTCTCGGTACTATGCCATCTCCTGAATCCAGACTGGAGAGAATCATAGACATTGTTGTTGGTCAGATGATCATCCAACTGTGATGTGACCACCTTCTCAATAACTTTACCCACAAAGGGTAAGTTAGAGACAGGCCTGTAATTAGCCGGACAGTCCGGGTCCAAGGCGGACTTCTTAAGAAGGGGCTTAACCACAGCCACCTTAAGAGGATCTGGAAAAATCCCCCTCTCCAAGGACCTCCAGACTATCTCAGCAAGAACTGGGCTAATTTTATCCACACAATCCACTAAGAGATGTGTGGGACCCAGGTCCAAATCACAGTTGGTCGGACGCAGTGATTGGATAACCATCACAGTGTCACTGATTGTGGGGAGGCTGAAGTCAGACCACACAAACTGGGTGTCCAACATCTCCTGCCGACCATCACAACTCCCATTTGAGAGGGTCAAACAGATCTCAGATCTGATTTTGGCAATCTTATCTGCAAAGAACAGAGCAAACTCCTCACATCATTCTTGAGAAAAGGCTCTTCCAGGCTGAAGACAGACTGGATTGCACAGTCTGTCCACAGTCCGGAAGAGCTGAGCTGGTCTATTCTGTGCAGCTGCAATCTCCCTGGACAGGAATTCTACCTTCTTATGAGAGATTGCAGATTGATAGACCAAATAATAGTCCATCAAAATAAGTTTGTTACTATCCATACCCGATATCCGCCAACACCTCTCCAACCTTCATCCAGCTCTCCTAAACTCCCTCAGGGTCTCATCAAATCAAGGAGACCTGGGGAAAAGAGTGAGAGGATGAACATGAACAGGAGCAATAGAATCCAGAGCCCCTGCCACCGCCTCATTATAGGTATGTATCAGCTCTCCTGGATCCATGCAATCTCTCGGAAAGCCCGATAGATCCAGTACCGCCATCAGGTCATCTGGGGAAACACCCCTTAATGGGTGATACCGGACCATTTCCATAGGAGCTGACCTACTAGGGGTGGCCTCAAAACTGAACCCAATGGAGTGATGGTCTGACCATCCAACCGGTTCCACCACCAGGTCGGATATCTCCATCCCCAGAAGAAACACCAAATCCAGTGAATGACCACCAACATGGGTCGAGGAAGAAATTACCTGTGTGAAGCCCAGCGAAGTCATTAACTGGAGGAAGTCTTGACTAAAGTGTGAGAGTTCATCATCGACCCAAGCACTTAAGTCCCCCAAAACCAGTCATCTGGGGGATCCCAATGTTAGGTCGACAATGAAGTCTGCGACTTCCCACAGGAAAACATTCCCATCACCTGGTGGATGGTATATGAGAAGTATCCTGCACCCCACACCCTCACCTAAAATACATTCAAAGGATTTGGTAACTCCAACCGGCACCTCCACTAGGCCCAGTTCTGTTTTAAAACAAATAGCAACACCCCCACCCCTACGATCCACCCTCGGGCAGTGTATCACCGAGTACCCGGCCGGAATTGCTGCCTCAAAACTGGTCCAGCATTTTCATCAAGCCACATCTTGGTGATGCATGCCAGGTCAGATGACTCAACAAAATCAGCTATGATAGCCATCTTGTTTTTAATAGACCTGGCATTACATAACACCGCCCGAGTGGGATGAGCCTCCGAGAATGACCGTGCTACCTGCTGACTATAGTCAGAACATTTGGATATGGGCACTAGACAGGGAGGTCCCCTTTCCTGGGCCCATTTTGCCCCAGGGCATCTCCTTGTCCTCACTATCCCAATCAGCTCACTCCTTTCCATTCCCCTCCAGACCCTGCCCCCATCCTCCTCCTCCTCCCCTCAATCCCCAAGGCCCTGCAATGTCTATAGACCTCAGGGGATAGGGAGGGGACAAGAAAAGGGGTGAAGATCCCTGAGCCTGGAGGGGGAATAATACCCGCCTGTCCTAATATTATCCCAACACATAATAAACAATCCAGAGATAACCCACCTCTAAAGTCTAAATAAATACAAAGCTCTACAATGAGACAATAATTTGACCACAACTCAGACTATTAACTTAAACTAGCACAATTATGGAAAATAGGGCCAACACATGCTGTAAGCTGTACTACTAACTAAAAATAAAACAAACAAAACCGTAAAAGAAAATAAAACTAAGAAACTAATAATGCACACTTACAAATAATTTAAAAACCCCATCCAACACCCAAGTTAACTTAACATCAATTCAGACTCTGAAATTTAGAGCCCCTGACAACCCACCTTAGACACAAAATAACCCGCTAAAACAAATACACAGCAAAATAGAGCTTAGGGACTCTCACCCCCCAAACCCATACACACAATACCACAAAATACAATAAATAATGAATTCCCCTTCCCCACCCAGTCCTCTCATCACTGGAGAGAGAGGGCAGCACTCTCACTGCTAAACAATTAAAATAAACAAATGAATAAACAAATGAATAGCAGCGGTGGGTGAGAGCTTTTAGTTGATTGTTTTGTGAGGACACAGTTTAGGCCCAACCCCTTCCCACCCTCACCCCACCCACCCATGGAAATAGTTCCTTTATACCTGAGGTTCTGATATCATTTCCTCGAGTGCAAGGTGCATTTCACTGTCATATCCTCTCTAGCACATTACACTGATAATATAAGCATGCACATTGTACAATATATGTATTTCTATATAACAAATCACACATGCTCGCACGCACACACACACACACAAATACAATAAAAAAAACTAGATAAACATGTGGGGAGTAGTGCAATGTAATGACTGTGGGGCAGCAGTCTTCTGGGAGTTTTTCTTGAGGCTGAGATGCTGCCCTATTTGCAGACAACTATCTGCCCTGAGGGAGGAAGTTGTCCAGTGCAGCCTGAAGATGGGCAGTAGTAAGGAAACCTTCCCCAGGCCACACTGGACAGTAGGAAGAGAACCTCCCCCATCGAGGGAGCACTAGCGCCACCACCACTACCTCAGAGGTTGTGAAGAAAGCACAGCAGTTGGACCACAGTGGGCTCAGGGAGGGTGAGGAGGGTGGAACAGAGGCACACCCAGTCAATTGTTCCACTCCACAATCCATACACCATTCTGGGGGA
Organism: Neoceratodus forsteri; assembly: GCA_016271365.2. Lineage (NCBI taxonomy): Eukaryota > Metazoa > Chordata > Ceratodontiformes > Ceratodontidae > Neoceratodus > Neoceratodus forsteri. The sequence goes on along the minus strand of CM028137.1, from coordinate 210,524,693 downwards.
GCATAGCTCCCCTATGGATGCACCCGCAGAGAAGACTGATGATAACTGTCACAAGGGAGGAAGGAGGCAGAGGACACCACAGGGAAAGGAAGCAGCTCCTGGTGGGGAACTCAATTATTAGGGGTATAGAACTGGGAGGAACTGGGAAAATGGAGTAAGGTGCCTGCCTGGTGCCATGGCTTGGAGGGACAGGAAGCGCATCCTCAGGATCATGAGAACAGCTGCAAGAGATTCTGAGCTGGATGTAATTGTCCACCTAGGGACAAATGACTTGGCTCATCATGAGATCACAGCAGTGCAGGAGGACATTGCAGAGTTGGGGAGGGACCTAAGACAAGTAGCACACACAGTATCCTTCTCAGAGGTGCTGCCTGTCAAAAGCATGGGGGAGGCGAGGGTAATTGGCACCATGCAGTTTAATGAATGGTTGAAAAAAATGGTGCGGAGCACAGGGGTTTGGCTTCATTGGGGACTGGGGTTCCACCTGGAGGGACACCATCCTATACTGGCAGGATGGTCTGCATCTATCCAGGAAGGAAACAAGTCTTTTGAGCAATCGGTTTAAATGCTTCATTGGCAAGCTTTTAAACTAGTCAAGGGAGGCACTGACAAGCAGCAGGAAAATCCAGCCTCTCCCTACAAAACAGGGTACTAAATGAGAAAAAGAGTGAGGTAGAACGGTCAGTGGGGGATGCTGCAACAGAAGGTAAAGCCATCAAAAATGAGAGCAATGAGTACTAATGCCCGTAGTCTGGGTAACAAGTTTCCTGAATTAGTGGCCTTGATGGAGGAGGAACATCTGGATATTGTGGCAGTCACAGAAACATGGTACACACAAAACCATGACTGGGACATAAACATACCAGGATACACTGTCTACAGGAGGGACAGGGAGGGTAAAGAGGAGGAGGAGGTAGTTCTTTACATAAGGAAGGAATAAAAGCAACAGAACAAAAGGGTAAACAGGAGGAGAAAGAAGCACTGTGGGTAAATTTGGAGACAGGCAATGGCACCACAATACGCACAGGGTTGTATTACCCCTTCTCAGGGAGGAAATGGACAGGAAATGATAGAAAGTATACTTAGAATGGCAGAAAAGGGAGATATTGCTGATGGGTGATCTGAATATGCCAGATGTTAACTGGAGTGCAGTTGCAGCTGCCACTTGAAGAGTGCAGTTATTCTAGATGCCCTACAGGGCATGCCTTAGACAACTAGTACTGGAGCCCTCTCAAGAGGAGCAATATTAGACTTGATTCTCTCAAATGAGATGGAGAGAGGATTACAGATGTAGAAGTGGGTAGCCATCTTGGAACTAGCGACCATCGAACAGTATGGTTCACAATAACACAGCAATAGAGTCAAGCCATACAAAGACAAAAGTACTGGACTTTAGGAGGGCTGACTTTTCAAAATGGGTGAGTCCTAAGAATGCACTAGCAAATGGGCAGGGAGGAGGGTGGAAGAACAATGGGAATAATAAAAACTGCCATCACAGAGGTAATGAGCCTTTGTGTGAAGCAAATAAACAAAAAAGGCGATGTAAGAAACCACTACGGTTCTCAAAGTGGCAGTGAAGGCTCAAGAGAAAAGAAAGCATTCAGGAAGTACAAGGAATCATGAAGAAGCAGGACAGAGAACTGTATCAGTTAAAGCAAAGGAGGCTGGGAAGGCAGTCAGAACAGCAAAGGCCCAATCCGAGGAAAGATAGCCAACTCAGTTAAGAAGAGGATAAAACCTTATATAGGTACATCAGGGAGCAAAGGGAGACCAAGGGAGGGATAGTGAGGCTTAATAAAGGGAGGGAGGTGGGCAGAGGAAGACTGTGAAAAGGCAGAGATACTAAACAAATATTTTGCTCAGTATTTACAAATGAGAGAGGTACATAAAACAAACAGTAGTAACACGCTGGATACAGAAGTTGATACCAGCCCGTTTACAGAAGAAAAGTACTGAAATAACTCTTAAAACTGAAGGTGGACAAAGCAATGGGGCCTGATGGTTCATCCCAGAATTCTAAAGAGCTAAGGTAGAACTAGTGACACCACTGACTACCCTCTTTAACAAATCATGGGAGGATGGGGTGGTACCGAGGACTGGAGGAGGGCAGATGTGATTCCCTTCACAAAAGTGGGAGCAAGGCAGAAGCAGGAAACTACAGACCTGTTAGTTTAACCTCAGTGATAGGGAAAATGATGGAATCACTTCTGAAGGAAAAATTGTTCGAGTATCTAGAGGCCAGAGGGGCACAGGACCCTAGGCAGCATGCATTCACAGCGGGAAGGTCATGCCAGACAAATCTGATAGATTTCTTTGACTGGGTGACTAAAGTAGTAGTTCAGGGAGGGGCTGTGAACATGGCCTACCTAGACTTTAGCAAGACATTTGACACAGTCCCACACAAAAGATTAATATACAAGTTAGCCAGCCTGTGGGTGGGTCCCAAGATGACAGCCTGGGTTAAGAATTGGCTGGAGAATAGGACACAGAGAGTAATAGTAAATGGAGTCCACTCAGAAGAAAGGGAGGGTTACTAGTGGGGTACAGCAGGGTTCAGTATTAGGACGGTCCTCTTCAATGTCTTTATAGCGACATTCAGGAAGGACTGGAAGGAAAAGTATGTCTCTTTGCAGATGACACTAAGATCTGCAACAGAGTTGATGCACAGGTGGGGTGGAAAGGATGAGAAGGGACTTGGCAAGGTTAGAGGAATGGTCAAATGTATGGCAACTTAGATTCAGTGCTAAGAAGTGCAAGGTAATGCACCTGGGAAACAAAAACCCAGGGGAAGAGTACACAGTGGGGGGTGAGACACTAACAACAACAAAAATGGAAAGGGACCTGGGGGTAGTCATATCAGATGATCTAAAGGTGGGCAAGCAATGTGAGAGGGCAGCAATGAGGGCTGGGGGGTTACTTGGATGCATAGGGAGAGGCATCATCAGTAGAAAACAGGAAGTTATTATCCCTCTGTACAGACAGCTGGTAAGAACCCCATCTGGAGTACTGTGTGCAGTTCTGGAGACCCAATCTCCATAAAGACATAGACAGGATGGAAGCTGTCCAGAGGAGGGCAACTAAATGGTGCAGGGTCTGCACCAGAAGACATATGAAGAGAGACTTAAGGAGCTATGTATAGCCTCGAGGAAAGGAGGGAGAGGGGTCATGATAGAAACTTTCAAGTACCTCTAGGGAATCAATAAAGTCCAAGAGGTAGCATCTTTCAAAAAGAGGTCTGCAAGAACAAGAGGGCACAATTTGAAGATAGAGGGGGGGCGGCTCAGAGGTAATTTAAGGAAGTATTTTTTTAGAGAGGGTTGTGGATGCATGGAACGGCCTTCCGGAGGAGGTTGTGGAGTCAAAATCAGTGGTGGAATTCAAGCATGCATGGGACAGTCATAAGGCAATTCTGGGGGCAGGGGTAAGAAGAAGTAGGCTGCTAGTTAACTAGGATCTGAAGCTTATCCAGTAGGTAGGGAAATGGGCAGACTGGGTGGGCCAAGCAGTCCTTATCTGCTGTCAAATTCTATGTTTCTATGTTTCTATGAATATAAACATAACAAAATTATTACAAAAAAAAAGGAAGCTGTAAACTCCCCCCTCAGTCCTCTCACAACCGAGGAGAAGGAAAATTACAATCTTTCACACCTCCAGAGAAGACAGCTATAAGATCCAACAAAACAAAGTAAAGTATATGGATGCAAGGTCCTCTCACCACCCAATCGTCCAAATGAGTAGAATTAGTAATTCACAAAGAAGTCAGGAGGGAGTCAGTAGTCTCTTCAACCAGGTCCAAGATTAAGTAAGGGCGAGTCCAGGTACCACCAAAACCTGCATAATCCACAGATAATTCCAAGTTCTGAGTTAATGACCAATTTTATTGTGGAAACTCCTTTAAAAAATCCCTCTGCTTACCACTGGTTGCTCTCAGGAAAATAATGCCAGCCAACACCAAAGGACCCTAAGAGAGGCCACGATTGCAGCCAATTCCAGGGTCCAAGGGAACAAGGTAACCCAACCAGGGAAGGGTAGAGGAATAGTGAAAAAAGTTAAGGGAAGGCAGCCACCCTCTGCATGAAGAAAGTGAGCAAAAGTAGGATGAAAAAAATGGCCACTGTGGTACTCTAGGGAAGTGGTCATAAAAGTAAAGGTAAACAAGCATTTGTTAGTGCTGAATGTTTGCTTGCTGGTATTAGCATTGGAAGTGCAGAAGTTACACAGATGCAGAATAGGAATGGCAGTGAAGTATTGAACTGACGCCAACTCCACCCTCACCCAGCAGAGATGGACAGGCATTGGGGTGTGCCTTTGGGTCATTGCCCATAGAGCTCATGCCATTTCACCTCACCCTACTCTGCAGACACTGACAAGTGTTGAGGTGTGCCTTGGGGTGTTTGGGCTTTACAGTCACTCCATTCCATAAGGAAATACACTGAAATGGGTTCAGTATAGGAAAATGGAGTGAACTTTAGGGCCTAAGAGTCCAAGGCACACCTCAATGCCTGTCACTGGCTGCAGGGTAGGGGTAGGGTTGGAATGGCATGAGCATTACTCTTGAAAATTCCAACAAACACCCCTGATGCCTGTCAATCCTTACAGGGTAGGTCATTATGGTCAGAAACCCTAATGCCCTATGCATTTCTTGGTATTTTCACTCCAAGTTTTCAACATGGGCTTTTTGTGACTGCACTGCATGAACAGAGATGCTATCAGTTTGTTAGCAGAAATGTGATTTTGCACAGCAACTGCACTATTTGGTGCCACAGGTATGAAAACACATTTGGAACAGGATGTGAAAAATGACATCTGCACTGTTCATGAAGAGGTGTAAAAAGATGGTAATGTTGAAAATCTGGAGTGAAAATATGAAAAATTGGTGAAGTCATGAGCATGCATAGAAACTGTTCAATGCACACCCGTAATGCAATTATTTGGGGGATGTTTTACTCTAGATTTTCAACATAGGCATTTTGGGACCTCCACTCTTGAACAGTGGCACTATGATTTTCTTAATCTGTCCTGAACATTGATTTCACACAGCAACCGTCCCATTGTGTGCCACAGGTGGAAAAACATGTTTCAGGCAGGATGTGAAAAATGACAGCTGTACTGTTCATAAGGCGGTGTGCAAAAATTAGAATGTTGATAATCTAGAGTACAAATATATAAAATTGGCAAAGTTACAAGCATGCGTAGATATTACTCAATGCACACTGGTAATGGGTCATTTTTTTGAATTTGTTCATCAGATTTGCAACATGGGATTTTTGGGACCTCTCCTTGTGAACACTGCCACTGTGATTTTTGTAATCTGTCCCGAAGGTTGATTTTGCACAGCAGCCGAGTCATTGTGCGCCAGATGTGTGAAAACACATTTTGGGCAGGATGTGAAAAATGACAGCTGTACTATTCTTAAGGAGTTGTGGAAAAATGGCAATGTTGAAAATCTAGAGTGAAGATATTAAAAATTCTCGAAGTTAGAAGCATGTGTGGGAACTGCGCAATGCACACTCTTAACACAGTCATTTTTTGGAATTTTTTCACCAAATTTGCAACATAGGCTTTTTGGGAGCCCACCTCATGAACGGTGACACTGTTGTTTCATTAATCAGTCCCAGAAGGTGATTCCACGCAGTGACTGCAAAATCACCTTTTGGCACCAAATAACAACATGACAGTGACTGAGTTCATGAGGTGGGGTCCCAAGAACCCCATGTTGAAAATGATTGCCAAAAGTCACAAACATGGCTGAGATAGCCACCTAAGTTGACCCCCCCACACACATTTATGCCATTATACAGCTTACCAGCATTTCTTCAGTTCACAGTGAGCTTTGAAGCATGCAGACATGTTCCTTCTCCATCGAAGATCGTCATGCCAGGCTCCAGAGGAAAGTATGGGGTGAGGGGGGTGCGAGGAGGTGGTGTGTCCATAGGGTGGGTGCAGATTGGAGGAGGGGACACTGCAGACAACGAGGAACCATTTTCTTGTTTACAGTTTAAAAAAAAGAAAAACTTTGTGGGAAGATTTTCATTTTTACAGGTACATTTGGCATGCTGTGGTGGACTCCCAATGTGACACCTTGGTATTTTGGGACTACTGGAGCTGCCAGGGATTAGGCACACTGTCAGCAAAGAAAACAGGTCTGTGTTTGGGAGGGGCATGATGCTGAGGGGGATTGGGCACCCCCTCAGCATGCAAATTAAACTACAGGGACATCATGCCATTGGGGATTGGGATCCCTGTCAGGAAATGAACTGGAGGGCGGACATCCCAACAGGGGGATTGGGGACCCCTGACATTGGCTTTCAGGTGGGACTGTGAGAGGTGGACGGCGACAGCTGCTGCCATGTTTATTGAAATGTTAAACTAGGTATGGTACACCCTGCAATGACAGGTCGCTCCCTCATTGCAGCAGCAAAATTGTTTTAAGTTGGTGGCATGCTTTTGAGCTGCTGTCATAGACAGCATGCTCATCCATTGGTGCCATACAGACAAGCCATAAAAAGCAGAAATGGCACTGGCCACAACACCACCACACCTTCACAACCTGCTACTCCTGCAAGCTGTCACAACATGTTTCTTGTGTGTGTGTGCAAGCAAACATAAAAAGGCTGGCATTCAGGAAAGACATTGAAACACAGAGGGAGGAGGAGGATAGAGAGGTATATCAGGTAAAACAGAAAGAAGCAGGGAGGGCAGAGAGGCAAGCAAAGGTGCAAACAGAGTTAAGGATAACCAAAGTGGTGGCAAAAGGGGAAAAGACTTTCTTTAGGTATATATGCGAGAAGCAGAATTCAAGGGGACGGACAGTCAGGAAAAGGAGGACAGCAGAGAGTGATTACACAAAGGATGATCAGGGAAAAGATGACATCCTAAACAGATACTTCTGCTGAGTCTTTACAATGGAGGTAGAGGGCGATGGACAACCAAAGAGTAGCAGGAACATGGTGGGGATGGGGGAGTGAACACAAGCCCATTTACAGAGGAATGAGTCCTTAAGTAACTTGCAAACCTGAAGGTGGACAAGGTCGTAGTACCGGATGGAGTACACCTAAGGGAGCCAGGGGAGCTCAAGGAGGAGCTTACTGTACCACTGATGACCTTATTGAACAAATCATTGGAAACAGGAGTCATTCTAGAGGACTAGAGGAGAGTTAACATGTCCCATACGGATCATTGTAACAGGGTGACAAATTTTTCCAATGCACTATTAAGACGGATCAACAATACATTTGTTGCAAAAAGTGAAGAATGCATTATTTCCTTATATAGATCCCATATAAGACCATATTCTGGTTACAGGCCACTATTCTGTAGCCCATATTTAGTCAAGGACATGGATAGGATAGAACGAATACAGCACAGAGCAACTAGAATGGTTCCCAATATATCCCATACTAGATAGGATAGTAAAGTAGAAAAAACTGGGCTCCACTCACTCAAAACAAGAAGATGCACAGGTGATCTTCTACTATACAAAATCTTTCAATCACCAACATTGTTACAACAATGTGGCATCAGTTATAGCCAACATAAAATCATTCCAAGACTACACAATAGACAGCTTAATATCAAGAAAGTAAGAACAAATAAAAGACTACACATTTACACCATCAGGGCCCCAAGATTGTGGAATAAGCTCCCCCAAGAGTTAGTTGATTGTAATAACTTCAAAAAGCATTTAGACATTTGGCTGTCATCTAACCCCTTCCAAGATAAATATCCCAAAATTGTGGGGGATAATCTCGATGTGCAATGGACCCCTTTTGTCTATACCAACCAAGTAACCAAGTAACCAAGACATAGCCCACCTCCAACCCAAAAGAGTGGTAGCAAGGAGGAGGCTAGAAACCGTAGACCTGTCAGTCTCACTTCAGTGGTAGGGAAATTAATTGAAAAACTGTTAAAAGAAAGTCTTGTGCAGCATCTTGAATTCAATGAGTTGTAAAACCAAAGGCAGCATAGATTCCTTGGGGGAAGGGGGATCATGCCAGATGAATCTGGTCAGTTTCTTCAACAGGGTGACCAGGGAAATAGATCAAGGAAGGGCAGTGGACATGGGCTACTTGGCCTTCAGTAAGGTCTTCAACACTGTGCCACCCAGGAGAGTGATAAAGAAATTGGAACGTCTAGGAGTGGGATCAAAAGTGGTAAACTGGGTGAAAATACAGATAATGGATAGGTGACAGAGAGTGGTGGTAAACAGCACTCACTGTAATGAGAGGAGAGGGACCAGCGGAGTACCACAGAGCACAGTACTTGGACTGGTCTTCTTCAGTGTATTCATTAGTGACATTGGGGAAGAGCTGGAAGAGAAGGTATCCCTTTTTGCAGATGACGACACAATCTCTGATGGGGTGGATACTCATGAGTGGGTGGAGAGAATGAGTAGGGACCTTAGAATGCTTGAGGAGTGATCAAAGGTATGGCAGCTAGGGTTCATTTCCAAAAAGTGCAACATCATGCACCTAGGGCATATAAACCTAGGAGCTGAATATAAAAGGTGGAGAGGTACTGATGGTCACAAAGCAGGAAAGAGACCTTGGGGTTATAATATCTGATGACATCTAAGTGGCCAGGCAGAGTTACAAGGCAGTAGCAGGGCCAGTGGAATGCTGGGGTGCAAAGGGAGAGGTATCACCAGTAGGAGGAAGTAGGTGGTGTTACAACTGTATGCATCAGTGGTGAGATCCCACCTGTAGTACTGTGTCCACTTCTGGATGCCACATCTCAGAAAGGACATAGACAGGATGGAAGCAGTCCAGAGACGGGCAACTAAGATTGTGCAGGAAGCCTTACAAGGAAAGACTTAAGGATCTCAACATGCATACCCTAGAGAAGAGGAGGGAGAGGGTGGACAAGATTGATACTTACAAGTGTGTCATGGGTGTGAACAGGGTTCAGGAGAGGAGTCTGTTTCAAATAAGGAAGTGCAGCAGGACAAGCGGGCATGCAATGAAGTTGATGGGGGGATTACTAGGGATGAGAGGAAATACTACATCACTGAAAGAGTGGTGGACACCTGGAACAGTCTTCCAGCAGAGGTAGTGGTGGCAAAAACAGTGGGAGACTTCAGGTGTGCATGGGACAGGTATAGAAGAATACTGGTAAATGGTCTGAGAGGAGGATCAGCAGAGGCCCAGTAGGGTCTGCAGAGACAGAATAGGCAGTGAAAATCTGGGCACACTTGGTGTACCAAGTGACCCTTTTCTGTTGACAAATTCTATGTTCCTGTATTTGTAAGCTAAGTAATGGAGCATGCAGAATGGGATCCAATTCAGGATGGGTACAGTGGGTGACTGGGAGACTGAGGGAAAGTGACACCTTGAAAGTAAGGCCTCCCATCAGTAGTGCCTCCTCCAAACAAAGAAAAACACCTCAGGGAGTCTAAATCTGCTATAAATATAATTAGGCTTGTGCGGTTGAAGGGAGAATATGATAACCCTCAGACTGCCTCCACAATTTGCTCCTGTACGGTTACAGATTAGCTCATATTTCTACCACTGGCACTCTAGCAACATAACATATTTCAGAACTATTGCCTGGTAATGCCCCGGTAAAGATAGGAGATCTATAGAATAAAGCATGGAGAAGTGTGGTTTATTGGGATTTTATGCACCCCCGAGGTGTGTGATGCCCACCCTCGGGGTTTATATGGGCATCACACACTGAGGAGGTGCATAAAATCCCCATAGAACCACACTTGTCCATGTTTTATTTCTTATATTTACTGTTTTTTGGTTTTATTAGGCTGAAAGTTCCTTTTTTGCCAGTCACTAGGGTAACTCTTACTGTCAATGATGAGCTTGTCTCACGCTGATTGACCAATTGTGTAGCCTTTGTGAATGTCCAGCGTGAGGACAGCTTGTTTGGCATTTTTTCTGGTGATGCTGTGGTACTGTTCTGTCTGTGGTTTACGAAGCTCCCTAAACCACATATGTAGTTTACAGAGCTTTTGGACAGTGGCCGACAGTGGTTTATAACTACTAACCAGTAAATATACTTGTTTAAAACACTATCCTAGTATCCCAATTAAAATGCCTACAGTATATATGGTAACTATATGAGCATAATGACAACTGTACCAACCTACAATTCTACAGCATAAATGTTAATAAGAAAATGATGTAGCCCATCCAGTCAATAAAGGTAATTCTTTAATCATTCTGAAAGGACCTGAATAGAGTCTCTTACAAATGGAAATAAGCAATATTTCAAACCTGCCCAGGGTGGCATGTGAAATCAGCGACTCTGAAATGTAGACAGGTATACCAGCCTAATCTTTTGATTTACAAAGCAGAGGTTGGTATCTCTGCAGATTCTTGTGTTGATAGACTTCACCTTTCAGGAATTTTCTTGTTACCCCTGAAAAATTGGTGGATGGCCCCTCAGGTGGCCTATTTCTGATTTTGGACATTGTGAGCTCTCTGGCCCCATAGCTCGGCCTAGGAATGCCAGATTTACAATACCAAGGAGTCATTTTCTACATTTATTGCCATATCAAGTTGGATGAAACAACGTAGAAAGTCCAAAATGGCCATCAAAATCCAATATGACCTCCATATCACTAGTAAATACTTGATTTGCTTATAAAATTCCAAATCCCTAGCTTCCAAGATACCTATTATCAGTGATTCATGAACATCTATATATTGAATATTTATTCATGAACATTTATGACATCTACTGTACATATTGCTTTAAGGCTCCCTGTTAGATACAGGACCAAATGCACACATTAATACTACAAAAAAACAATTGAATTCATGAGGCAATTTACTGATAAAATAGTTTGAAGTATATACAGTAATACTTAAAACCTAAATGTTGTATGTGCTGATTTGTTGTTTAGAATTAAGTAATTTTATCAACATTTTGACGCAACACTATGAATATCTTGGGTCAACAGTACACCTTGGTTGTAATGTCCAGTTTTTAAGTCATTATATTGGTGTCCACTCTGTATCTGAACTGTCACATTTACTCCCAAAACTTGAAGATTTGTCCACTGAAGTTTGTTCTTTGGCTGCCTATTTGTGGTTTTCAGTGTCATCATCTCCTGTGCAATCAGTTATTGGCACTGTGATTGAAGGTTTTTGTTTGGTCTTGTGTGTGTGGCTTTGAGGTGTTGACTCATCTTCATCATCTGCCTCATCTCCGTCAGCTGCACATCATCGACTGGCTAACTTTCTGCCCTTTCTTCTATGATGCATGATGTCAGATAACTGAAATCCAGAGAACCACACAGGTTTTAGTGTTTCATCCTCCTGTTTCCATCCTGACAAACAAGGGTCAACTTTTGGGGTGTCCGGCTCTGTGCAGTGGCCCCAATAATTGGTTACAAGATTTGCTCTCTTTATGTGCCGACATAGGCTCACTGGGCCTGGTAGAATCGGTTGCATAGTCTTCACTTTCAGGTTATTGTACTGCCTTACTCATGTGTCTACTACAGTAGATCCTCTCCTCCTGTACCATTGTACATGCAGTGTTGAATGAAGGTCTTGACTTTTTGTTCAGTGTCTTTTGAAGGATATGTGCTTTCCCCAAGCTCTGAAAGGAGATTTATTCTTTCTTTGACCTTGTGCGAATGTTGAAAGACTAATTTATTTGATACCTTGTAGAAGTAACTTGTTACATTGCATTCAGAGACAGTGTTGTATGCTGGCAAATTGAGACTTGCAGCATGTCCAGTGTGATCAGATATAGATCCTATATTTACAAAAATGTCAGGGTCAATTTGGAGCATCCATGGTGAATCTGAAAGGGTCTTTGTGAAAGTGTAAACCATCAGGACGAGTTTGTCCATATCTTTGGGTCGGACGACAACTGGGCCTTTTGCAAAAGGACAATGCAGCACTTTCCTCGTATCTGCCTCCTCATGGTTGCAGGAAAACAGGAATTCTTCTAAATCTGGGTATATAGTATTCGTGCTTCCGCCACTGCTGATAGTAAGTGGGTATCGTATGTTTCTTCTGACATCCTCTTGTCTAACATATTCATTGAAGTGCTGTATGAGATCTGTTTTGTTATCGTTTTTGTGAAGGTACTGCTGATACACCTCTTCCAGCGGCATCACTTGTGAATCTGATCCCATGTGAAGTCGCATTCCTCCTGTTCCTACCACTCACTCAGCTTGTTCTTGCTGTTTCTCAGAGAACTCCTGATCATCCTTATAATTATCAAAAACGATGATGACTTCCAGTGGATTTGCTGTAGAAGGAGGTGTGAATGTGATAAGAAGTGCTTTCCAAAGGCTGTCCCATGTACACTGTGCAGGAACTGCTCTGACCAATGCCACAGCATTATATATGTACACTGAGTGTAATGGAGGAGGGGAAGAACTTTGATCTTCTGCTTCATTGATGAGATAATTTCTTAAGACATATTTGGTATTAGGTGTGTAGAGGTTTCCATCCAGAGTTGCTATTACAAGAGGATATGTTGTGAGCAGATGGGATAAAGCATCTTTCTTGTCAGGGCACTTTGCAACAATGATACCAAGAGCCTGATGGTCTTCTTTCAAGACTGATTCTGCTTTGGGTTTCTTTTTCTTCTTGTCCATTGCAATGGAAATTCCACCATGTTTAATGAGTTTGAAGAAACCAACTTTCCTTGATAGGTGGTGGTAATTTATAAATGTACTCAACATAACTTCCCCCTGTAGCCCTTGCCTTCAAAAGGCCCTCTACTATTGCTAGTGGTATGTCAATGCTCATTGCAATGTGTCGTGCTACTCTCTGACATGGATCTGAATATGCATGAAGTTTCTTCACTAGCTCTTTCACTTGACCATCATGTTTCTTCATGGCACCATACTGTATGTCAACTCATTGTGTGTGGCTGATGTTTTCAGAAGCATCTTCTCCTTCAGCGACAAATGAATTTTAGTGAGCTTGTGGAAATTTAAAATGAAGTCACTAGCAGCTTCCTCACACATTCTATAATCACCTCTCATGGGTCCACCCCCACCTTGACCTCTCTGTTGATTGAGACCTCAGTCACATGGTCACCAGATATCATGGAGAATGCCTCAATGGACAGACTAGCTTGAATACCATATTCCTGCAGTTGATTGTATGCGTTCTCATTGATGATTTTCAGATTGATGAGGTCTACATGATGTCACGTCAAATACCGAGAGTAGTTTTGATGGTTGAATGCAAACAGTAAGGTAGAATATCTTGTTGAGCCTGCAGATGCAAGTTGAAATTCTTGTCTCTGTATGAGGCAACTTGGGCAAGAAGAGAGCTGGTGTCAGCAATGTAGCCTGTCACCCACTGTCCCATGGTGCTAGAGGTTTCCAGCATTCCTGACTGCACTTCAGGGAAAAATTCAACCAAGAGGACAAGATTCAGGGATTCTGCCAATACAGATCTTCTCATACTGATGAGCTTTTCTCATACTCTGTCAGTTAGTGAGCTGTGAATATTGGATCCCATGAATCATAGGAGAGCCTTGAGGGACTGTTTATGTAACCTCATTGATGTAGAGAAGTAGTGTCCTTCCAAGGCCTGGTCAACAGATCCATCCACTATGATCCCCACCTGAACCCACCAGTCACGAAGTCCCATAGCACCGTATCACTTGTAGAGGATCTTCCTCCTCACTGTCAGTTCATGAAATCCTCCCATGAAATTAACCACTTTTCCATATTTTTCTTCTTTCCATGTTATTTGTGAAATTTTGTAGAAAACTGCATGATCGTTATGACTGAAGATGTAATTAATTTGTAGGTCATCCGTTAGATCTATGAGAAAGTCAAGGTAATATTTGCAAACTGCATCTTCTGGTTCACATGGTATAATGGGCAGGAAATCAGTTTAGGATTTGAAGGTAGTGGTCGATGTTGCTTTTTTATTGAAAGCTGTCCGTGATCCTGGGACTGGAAGAGATTCATCTTCTCTGGAAGATTCTGTGCTCGCTGCCAGAGCCTAAATACAATCATTGCTGAAACAAAGATCAAGCTTGGTTCTTCTTTCATCCTCATCACAGAATGGGATGATCGGTAGGGGTGTTCTCTTTCATATTTTATAATCTCCATAGTCAATAGGTTCTGAGCTCTCAAAGGTTTCCTGGACTTCTCTTGTTAAGCTGCTTGGAATGTTCTGTTCTTGTACTGGAAAATCACAGATGACAGCAGGATGCAAAATTCAGGGTACATAAATCATTGAGTTAGTGTCATGTGTTGTTGAGACTCCTTTTAATGTCTGTGGCTTACCATCTGAGTTATCAATTGTGATATGAGTTGGCTGCCCAGGCAGAATTGTGTGGTGCTTTTTTTTTCTTAGATTTACTATCATGGGTCAATTTCTTGTTTTGTCTTCTGATGTCTGAGTAAGAAATATCAGCCCCTGAATGATATAGAAGATTGACTGCTTCCTTACTTCCAGTGAGATGATGACTGACCATGGATTGAACTATCAACTCTGGAGAATGTTCTCTGGTAATGAGGCATTGCCAGTCACTAGCAATGGACCATAACTTGGTAGCTTGAATTTCTGTTGGGATGGTCACATAACCTATAGCACTAATCTTCTTAGAAGGGCTTATAGAGAGAGTTATCTCACTGAAGATTTCCAGAATGGATTCATAATTATCAAGCCCAGAAAGCAAGTCTTCATATGCCATAGGAAACTGTGGTGACTCAATTTGTCTATCTTTTAATTTCCTATTGATCATCTTTGCAAATGCCTTGGTGATGTCACTTTCTCTGAACCCAGCTCCTTTCAAGGTTGCCAAAGAATAATCAAGTGGGTTTACTTTTGTCGAGTGAAGAATTAGAGGATTCCTTTTTATCCCCTTCCCCGCAGTAAAACCTATCTCATTTCCGAAATTTTTGATGATATGATTCTTCAGCTGAAATGTGTGATTTATTCCAGCATCTTGTTCCCATCCATGGAACTCATAGAGGTTATGAGGATCCTCCAGTAACTCTGGGAGTAAATTACAACATTTCTGCTCAACAACCTTTCCTCTCATGATTTGAAGAAACTCCATTCCAGCACTCTTTGTGTGAATGCTTTCCAAACTGCCTGGTGTTTGTCTTGCTTGTTTGCTGATGTAGACAAAAATGTTGTAACAACTCTGATGGTATTTGAAGTCTGTAGCAAAAACATCAACATTGGCAGTAGCGACTTTCACACGTTTGACTGCACCACACAAAAGAGCATCATTGGAATTTTCATTTCGTAACATGATTTAGTGCAATGTAATTATTCCATCTTCAAGTTCAACTCTTTGGAGTTTTTCTTTCATATTTCCTCTCTTTTTGCTTTTCTTATCACAGATGAAGCAGGTCTCATCCTTCTTAAATGCTAATGATTTCCTTTTACATCGAGTTACCTGGATCTCTTCACTGATACTGGACGTCTGTGCATCTGGTATGCCAGAGAATTCAGCTTCAGAAGATTGATCTGAAGAAAGCTGTTTCATTGAGTTGGTGTTTAATTTCCTTTTACTGGTGAAATTTTGGTGACACCTTGTATGAACAGGTGGGCCTGTTTTTCCAGGGCTGGGGGGAAGTTGGTCACGGATTTTATCCCATATGAGGCTGAAGTTTCTGGCGTACTCGGAAGTAGGTTTTGTGACTGATCATTTCTCTTCAAAAGCCTTGGCAGTATTCAGCCCATTCTCTTCTAATATGTGCACAGAATCAAAAAACCGGCACTGGTAAATACAGACCGCTCCAGATGAGGTTCGAATCAGACACAGGGAAGCTCAAACTCTGGGTGCTAAAAGTGCTTCATTTTATTCAAAAAACACCCTGCTTCCACATCCAGCTAAAAGACCACCATCTTCCCAACGCGTTTCACGCCCCTGGCGCTTAATCATGAGAATACCATCACCATACAATACTGTGCTTATATTTAACCATCTTAAAGTGACAATGACCAAATAAATAAATTCTAAATTATACAGATGAATTACCATAAAACATGATCTATACACTTAAAAATGTGCTTTACAACAGCAAATGTCACACATTACATTTTGCCACTATGTTTAAAGTCCATCTTAGTTTCTCAGGGATCCGTTTTCATGCAAGCGGCAACCATAAATCTACACACTTAAAAATTTGCTTTACTATGATTCTGCCACTATATTTATGTGCCTTACAACAACAAATGTCACACATTGCATTTGACACTATATTTTAAAGTCCATCTTGACTTCTCAGGGATCCATTTTTCATGCAAGTGGCAACCATAAATCTACACACTTAAAAAATTTTTTTTGCTTTACAACAACAAGTATTTCTTTTTGAATTCTGCCACTATATTTTAATGTCCACCTCAATTTCTCAAGGATCCATTTTCCATGCAAGTGGCAAAAGTTGAAATCTAAAAGATAAATTGAACGGATGCAAATTACTTATTAACAGAGGAACTTTTGTATAACTAATACAATATCATATGGGTAAAGTTGATAATGTCAGTGAACACATATGGTCATTTGTTGGGGTTGAAAAACCCTTGAGAAGCCCTAGAGACGGAGATTATAATGATATTTTGTTAAAAAGAGAACAGTATTGGATTTTTGCCATGGGGGCGTCAGAAATGCCAGGACTGAACGAAAGAATTGATATAAAACCCTTTCCTAAAAAGTAGTATGATATTGTATTAGTTATACAAAAGTTCCTCTGTTAATAAGTAATTTGCATCCGTTCAATTTCTTTTATCTTTTAGATTTCAACTTTTGCCACTTGCATGGAAAATGGATCCTTGAGAAATTGAGGTGGACATTAAAATAGAGTGGCAGAATTCAATAAGAAATACTTGTTGTTGTAAAGCAAAAAAATGTTTTTAAGTGTGTAGATTTATGGTTGCCACTTGCATGAAAAATGGATCCCTGAGAAGTCAAGATGGACTTTAAAATATAGTGTCAAATGCAATGTGTGACATTTGTTGTTGAAGGCACATAAATATAGTGGCAGAATTCAATAGTAAAGCAAATTTTTAAGTGTGTAGATTTATGGTTACCACTTGCATGAAAAATGGATCCTGAGAAACCAAGATGGACTTTAAAACATAGTGGCAAAATGTAATGTGTGACATTTGCTGTTGTAAAGCACATTTTTTAAGTGTGTAGATCATGTTTTTATGGTAATTCATCTGTATAATTTAGAATTTATTTATTTGGTCATTGTCACTTTAAGATGGTTAAATATAAGCACAGTATTGTATGGTGATGGTATTCTCATGATTAAGCACCAGGGGGCGTGAAACGCATTGGGAAAATGGTGGTCTTTTAGCTGGATGTGGAAGCAGGGTGTTTTTTGAATAAAATGAAGCACTTTTAGCTCTGAGAGTTTGAGCTTCCCTGTGTCTGATTCGAACCTCATCTGGAGCGGTCTGTATTTACCGGTGCCGGCTTTTTGATTCTGTGCATACTTTTATTTGTTCAGCCTGAGCACGGTTCCCAGGTGCAGACTTGTGGTTTTTGCCTTAAAAACTCTTCTAATATGTGTTGCAGTTCCACGTCTCTTATTTAGTTCTCACAAAGAACACAGGTAGGCAAATCGGATGGATTGACCAATCCAACAGGTACAGCTAGAGGACAATCCATGTTTCTGAAACAGAAACAGGAACTAAAATTAAAAACTAGAAACTAGAAATACAAACTAAACAGGCATATAATGTACATGAACATGCCATGCAATCCTGTGAGCAAAGTGGTAAATTCATACAGAGTGGACACAATTTTGCATCAATGGCACAAACAAGCATAGTGATGCAGTATGCATTGTTTATTTATATTTATGTTCTTTTATATTAATTTAATATGTGTTTATAATATATACAATTATGGATGGGGAAGTGTGCCTAATGAGAAATTAATGGTTGCCCAAGGTGTGGGATGCTAAATAAACCTTGAGGGCGAAGCCTGAGGGGTTTATTAAAGCACCCCATGCCGAGGGAAACCATTAATTTTGAATTTAAGCACACATCCCCATCTTTTTTTTATTTATAAATGCTGGTCAGCAATTTTTCCCCAACAGTGATTTTGGTAGTGTCACGTAGACAGTATCTGATACACACACACACACACACACACACACACACACACAGAGTGTTTGTAAGAGACTCTGCTCTTTTTACATTTGGCGTTTTAATTTTTTTGTGCCAGGAAATCGTACATTTACTTCACTGCATTTCTGTAGTTAGGTCACAGTGGCTATCACAATTGAACCCTACCTTGGATCGAGACTTTTTGGCCATTCTTCTTTGGAGTCGTGCGGTGCAATTTTGGAATGGTACGATCAACCAGATATTAATTACAATTGTGCAAATGCATTTTCTTTAAAAAAAAAAAAACAACAACAAAATGAGTGGGCATTCCCAGTCTGGCAACTCCTCGCTCCATGGGAAGAGAAGCCGCCATGTTTTTTTAACTGTTTTGCCCACCTCCGAGGAATGCAGAGCCAATCAGGATGTGGCTCTTGTGTGATTGAGGTGGCGCATGTTTGTCGTTATAACCTGCGGGTTATAATAGCAAATTATAACTGGCTCAAGTAATGGGAAAAATTGCTTGCAAATTATTATAAATGTAATAATAATAATAAACTCCCCAGTCATGAATGATAAATAATCGGTATCTTGGAAGCTAGGGGTTTGTAAATTGTTAGCGAATCAAGTATTTACTAGTGATATGGCATCCATATTGGATTTTGGCAGCCATTTAGGATTTTCTAAGTTGTTCCATCCAACTTGGCATGGCAATAAATACAGAAAATGGCACCTTAGAATTGTAAATTGGACATTCCTAGGCAATGCTATGGGACCCACAACATCCAAAATCAGAAACAGGCCCCCTGAGGAACCATCCATCAATTGTCTCGGGGTAACAAGCAAATTCTGAAAGGTGAAGTCTGTCTACACAGGAATCTGCAGAGATACCAACCTCTGCATCATAAGTCAAAAGATTAAGCCAGTACACTTGTCTAATGGTGAGTCCAAATGTCGGCAATAGAAGCTCAGTGAGGACCACATGGCGACAAATGTTTTATCCCCTCTTCAAGGTGCTAGAACCTTGGAGTTGGATTAATAAGTTAAAAGGGGGGAAAGCCCCCTGGAAAAAAAGTTGCCATTTCAGTCCTTGTTTGCAATTCCATCTCAATTCCAGACTCGCCGTCACAGAGTCACCAATATCACTCACTTAGAACCCCTGCCCAGAGAGGATAGGATATTGATAAATAAAAGTATGGAGGATTATAATGTTGGAAAACAGTAAGTCAAATATTTAGATCCTCTTAGCAAGAGCCACATCATGGTTAATTACTTATCAACTGATTGGATGTTAACAGACAGTACACTGTAATTGATGTATGTCATTCTCGACAGCATGCTTCGTGTACAACTGAAAGCTGTTATGTAGCAATTCAGTTGTTTGTAAAGTACTTCTTGTCATTTTTATCATTTTATTACATTATGTATTCTTGGCATCTTCTTGTCTCCATTCCCAAGGCATATTCAAATGTGATGCAGTGGTGGTGGTGGGGGGGGGGGGCAATGTCAATAAGCTGCTCCTCTCTCTGAGAATGATTACAATTGAACACCAGTAGAATCAGTGAAATGCATGCTTGACTCACATTGTATTAGTATACAGTAAAAAAAGGCAATCTTCTATTACAGAAAACACAAGCCTAAAATGCAAAATATTGCTATTCATTACACCAAAATGAACAGGTAACCTGAAGCTTAACAGATGTTTGCAAGACAGTGCCCCCCCCCCACACACACACACACACACACACACACACACACACATACAACTAACTGCATAAGATCATGCAGAGCAATTTGCATGAAGGCTTCAAACTTAGAAAAATGTATGAATTCCAAACTCAGACAAATATTTCACATTTCAAACAGACTTACTCTTAGAGTTTCTATTGCAATATAAGTTTAGAGCACTAATAGTGGAGCATGAATACGTTGCCTGTCTTACCATTATTTTCTCTTATAGGAAATAAAGAAAAATAAACAATGTACATAAATCAGCATAATCACTTGCAAATGTAATCAGGAAAAACATTTAATCAAACTGTATTTGTAAATATCAGAACAAAAGTAGTATGAACAAGTAATTGTGAGTATGTGTGGTCTGTGGTGGTGGGTGGGGGGAGGTGCATGATTGTACCACATTGCAGAACTTAAACAGCTAATGGACAACCAGATTACCAGCACATTCATTTACAGGAAAATCATAAATTTACAGCACATCATAAGACATGCAGATCTGACTTTTAAAATAAAAAGATGAGAGGTCTGTGTATGAGTTGGTATATGAGAGTGTGTGTGTGTGTGTGTGTGTGTGTGTGTGTGTGTGTGGTGGGGGGGGGATGACCACAATGATCATAGCAGACTGTAGAAAGAAGATCACATTTGCACATGTAATTATTAAAAAAAAGACAGATCAGAGTATTTGACAGCTTTTTAAAACAGTTTTTTTTATTATTCACACACTCAAAATTATCAGAACTTCAAAGTTTAAGCATGTTAACACAGTGTAGCAGTTCAGACTGACCACTCACTTGATTTGCCATGCTCAATTCACATCTATAAAAGAAAACAAGAACATTTTAAAAAATCTACAAAAGAAAACAAGGGAGAACAAATTGCACATAAATAATAATAAACCCATCTATCAGACAAAGCAATGTATTGAGTGCAAAAAAATACATTACAATTTTGTCTTTTTTTAAAAATCCCCATCAGGGAGATGTCATTCAGACACACAAGGAAGCTTTCCTCCCACAATGCTACTTCTTTTTTAACTGGCTGATGCATGCCACAAATAATCATTGCTGCAGCCCTGATAAAAATAATGTTGGTTTAAGGTTTGGCTCCAGTGATAAAACAGTTACAGTCTCAAACAAGAAAACAAAATATACTGCAAATGGAGACAATTATGTACTCCATTAAGTATGGAGTGCTTAAAATGACTTGGTACACTAGCTCTTTCAGGTGTAGTCAGCTCATGGTCGCTTATCTACCCACTGCAGTGAAGAAGGGCTTCAGAGCCCCAAGATCAACATGACTTTGCTCTAACAAAAGTATAGGTATGGGGCATACTATAAGTGAGGTTAGTCAGTAGGATCAAATCTGGATCAATGTTTACAGTTGTGTTGCTAACTGTTTAATTATGTCATAAGCTAGTGTATTCTAACTTGAGCATGTGTTTATTATATCTAGCAGGTAGTCTACCTTTCCTCACCTTTCAATCAGGCACCCCTAGACTGGGCATCACCGGTCTTCTCAACATTCAGCCGTGATGGCAATTCCAAAAGCAGTACCTCCAAACAGCAGGCTCACCTCTACACTGGCCTATGGGAGGCAAACAGTGCATCAGAAAAGGTAATTCTCAAACGTGCTGGAACTGGTATATGAGCAATTCATATCTCCGTTTCACCACAATTTCTTCACTATTTACTCTGTAACATACCCGAATGAATAAACTCTATACTTGCATCTCCTGGAACATTAAAGAATTAAATTGTCCTCTCAGACATAAAAGGGTTCTAGCCTACTTTGCAAAGGACAAGTAGAGGCAACTCTCTTACTGGAGACATGCCTGGAAGAGTCAGAGTATTAGCAACTAAATAGAACCTCAATCATCCAGGTAGAATAGTTTATACATCATTATTATCCTAATTCCGGGTGTGATGAAGGCATGTTCCCAGTCTAGTTAAGTTGGAGATAGTAGAAAGTGATACCATTGCATCTACAAATGTTACCAAACCAATAGTTATAAGCTATCCAAACTATACTTACTCAATTCTGATACATTTCAATCAACAGTATCTTTAAGATTGTTGTAACAGCATATTTACTTCATGCATCTTGTTTGCCTGTCCTGCTGTCCGTGTGAGCTGGCCACATAGGGTATAGCTGCTTTCACTTGTTCCTGCTGTTTTCTGCTTCTCCTAAACCATTTCTTCTTATAGGAATAAATTTCTCTCTTTGAACACTGTCTCTTCTCTCGCACTCCAGAGCTGTGCCTATACAAAAAGAATGTGTACCCAGAGAAATAGTTTCTTTTCAGGACTGACAGATTGTTGTAAAGTTTATTCCTTAAAATGCAAATGTACCTGTCCTATCATGCTGCATGAGAGTCAGACCAATAGGCAAGGCCACTGATTTAGGGTGATTAAAACAATGAAATTCCATTTTCAAGACATCAGATTCTGGAATTGTACCAGTGATTGTTACTCTAATTTCTGGAATTTACCAGGATTCTGCTGTCCTTCTTCTAGTACGTGCATAAATAATCAGAATAAGCGAAGGCTTAATATACAGAGCATTAAATAAAGCAATCTGAAATAATTACAGGATGCAATTATAAGAAAAATACAAGTTTTGTAGATTTACTGTTCTGATATAAAATGCCACATTCCATGAAATCTATCTTTTTACTGGTGTTCAGGCAGCTCTAATTCCAGAATTTTACCTGGTTTTCCATTAAAAACCGAAAATCAGTGGCCTTGCCAATAGGCAGAGTTGGCAGATGTGCAAATATGCTTCACAGAGTTCAATTTAAATTTAAAGTATATCTCATTTGCTGTCACACACTAAGCTATACTGAAGCCACCAATAAAATGTCAGGTTACCAGCAAGAAATTGAAAGTCAATGCTTTAATTTGGATAGTGTATTTGTCAGAATATTTCATTCCTTGTGCAAGTGGTATAAATGTTAGTACTTGTGGAAAACTTTCAGCAGCATTTCATTTAATTTCCTTGGGCAAGCATGAAAAATCTGAACCTAGAGAAAACATGACAGGAAGACATGATGTGAGGCATTCTCTGTCTTAGTCTGCTTATTGCTAGTACCCCAAGACCCGAGAGATAGTCTGCTTGCCTTCTTTCCAGATGCAAAATGAAGAATCTGAAGCTAATAAAATAAAACTTAAAGCTCCCATTAATGTGATGTGTTTGCTGAGCTGAGGAGGAACAATAGTGTAACCAATGAACACACAGGACATTTATGTTTCCTTCATAGTCCTTTTATTGTACAACATAAGTGCCACATATGGTACCTGTAATTTAAAACATGCGTGTTAAAATAACACACAGTGAAAACCCTAAACCTTTAAAGCAAGATAAAAGTGAACATGCTAACCTGGGATGTTGAGGAGCTTCTGGTTTTTAGGATCTAGCCAACCTCACTCCATAGGTTTTTATGCAGTGAATGATAGGATGGAAGTGAACATGAAGGAGAAGTCAGACCATTATGTTGCCTGGGGAATTAGAATGTACTGGAGATTTAGACAAGTATAATTGGCTGTGGCTCTGCTAGGGAAAAACCTGAGAAAATGGCATTTTTTATTTTAATGGTCTTTTGTTTCATATTTATTGTTGAAGATAATATATTTATAATTAAACACATGGGGCTCGATTTTGAGAGCCCCAAGAATGCCTCAAGGCCCTAGTGCACTGGTCTTTTGATGCACAGGGCTTGCAGCATTCTCCCTATTCATGATTGGGATTTTCAACTTGCGAAATGCCACACGTTAGACCAGCTTTTAACTGGTCCAACCTATGCCATTTGGGAGGCCTTTTTTATTGGGCTTGCACCAAATATTTGGCACAAGCTGCCATTAAATGAGGACACTGTCACAACTGCACCCAATGTACTTAAATCAAGTGCAGTTGCATCAAAGGAGTTTGGCACAGCTGCACCAAAGAGTGGGTGAGATGCAAGGATTGACACAAGCCCTATGTCACCCTTTGAAAGTTAAGTCCATTATTTTTATGTATATGGAAATATTCGGTGGTTGAAAAGTTAGTAATTGGTATTCTGGATGAAGGTCATGTGACTTGGTGGAAGGCGTATAAAGACTGAAAGAAGAGTTCTGCAGCAGTATCTGTTCCAGCCTCTGAAGGGGAAAGACATTGGTCTTGCAATAAGGAGCTACCTGAGAACAGTGAAAACCAAGCTGAGTCTCAGCAAAAAGGATGAGGTCAATGAATTGAGACTAAGGGAAATTCACTAGTTAGATTTTTAATCTTGGAAGCAGGTCACACACTGATCTGAATGCTGAATATCAAAAAACACTATCCTGGAAATGACATTATTTTTATTCCATAAATAAAAATGTAATGTGAGCCTCTGTTTCGCACCAGAATTTTTGCATCTGACTGTCCTTACTACCCACACCCCTGTGACACTGGAGATAGGTAGCCATACTAATACATAAAGCTATTCCATCTATACTTACAAAACCAGAATGTGATAATGCAGGGAGATGGACTGCAACAACTGGACAGTTGAACAACACATTTAACTTCCTAAACATCTATACCCCAAATTATTTCACTAAATGTCAGCTTTGAGGACAAATCACCCTAGGGGGTGATTTAGCTCCATTCTTTACCCCTTTCTCAGCAGGTACTCCTAATGCCTATATGTGTTATCTAAACAGCTGATTCCTACATCATAACTGCTAAACCTAAGCTTCCAGAGCCATAGTAGGAACTGCACCTAACAGATAGAGAATACTCTTATTTTAATACCTTACACACATCATATATATGCACAGAGCATGCCATGCAACACAGGACATCCTACACTTTGCCATTGATATAGAGTACTTTCTATTTAATTATTTCAGACCTTACACCCATTCAAATGATGTATGGAAACAACCAATGTGTTCTATGCACAAGACATGTGTTGCCTATGCACCATGAATCTGAGGCATGTAGGCAACCGCATGGGTGAATGCCACACAGCAGAGGTCCCATGGAGCTCCAGCAGCATTTCCAGGCATGTAAGTCACAGCTAGTGGCACTGTGTGTAATGCAGGTGTATTTGTTTGAAGCAGGAAGTACTGGGTTTGAATCCTGCAGACTGAATTTTTTTTGGGGTGGTTTGGGGGAAGCTAACTGATGTGGGAGTGGGGGCGAAGATGGCAAACTGGATTACAAACTGGCTGCGTGGGAGGCTACAATGGGTGGTGGTGATGGGGGGAATTCTCAAGACCTAGACCAGTGATGAGCCGGGTCCCACAGGGCTTGATGCTGGGCCGGGTGCTATTTGGGCTCTTCATCTCAGACATCACACACGGATTGGTGAGTTGGGTAAGTCTGTTTGCAGACAATACCAAAATGGGTGCAGTAGTGGATGAGAAGGAGGGATGGAAGCAACTGCAGGGGGACCTAATCAAAGTGGAGGAGTGGTCAGATATGTGGCAGCTGGGGTTCAATGCAAAGAAGTGTGAGGTTATGCACTTTGAGGCAAAGAACCCAAGGAGATAACACTGGTTGGGAGAGGGGTGAAGCTAGGGATCACTGAGGAGGAGAAGGACATAGGGGTGATGGTAAAAGGGAGCATGATCAATTCTGCCCAATGCAGGAAAGCGGCAGTGAAGGCGAACAAGATGCTGGGGTGTATAGCGAGGGGGTTCTCATTCAGGCAGAGGTAAGTGATCTTGCCCCTCTACAGGTCACAGGTCAGGCACACTTGGAGTACTGTGTGCAGTTCTGGAGGCCATACCTGAGGTGAGATATCAAGCTACTGGAGGGAGTGCAGTGGAGGGTGAGGATGATACAGGGAATGGAGGGCAGAGACTATAAGAACAGGCTGAGGGAACTGAATATGTACACCCTGGAGGAGAGGAGGGATGGGGGACATGATCGTAATTTTCAAGTAGCCAAGGGGAATCAACAAGGATGGAGCCTATGCAGTTTTTAAACTGTGGAAGGGAAGGGTACTAGATGGCATGGGCTAAGAATAGGGGGGAAGATTTAGGAGGGAGATGAGGAGGCATTACTTCACAAAGAGAGTGGTGTCAAAGTGGAATGCCCTACCAGAGAGGGTGATACATGCAAAACTGTGGGTAGCTTTAAAAGGCATGGGACAGAGAGCAGGGGAGAGTACAGGTGGCTAAGGCTGAGAATGGCAGAGAGCAGACAAAAGGGGAGGGTGGGCAGTTGCAAATTAGGGATGCTAGCTGCACACTCAATCAGACATTGATAGATCAGGAAGTCTGTTTTGCTGGCACATTTGTATGTTCTTAAGTTCAATGCAAGGTACTTAGAGCCCGCCTCCAAAGCCCCTCGGGTGTATCCATGTAGGGGTATGCCTGCAGTATGCAGCATTCACAAAGCCACATAGTACCAGGTTCTGAGGGTGCAGGGTATGTCTGCGAGACCAGGCATAACCCAGTACATGCCCATGTTCTCCAGCTGCCAGGTATGGCAGCAACACAATTGGACCTCCATGTTTCCTAGCCTACTATGTTATAGGAGAGTGTTGGGCAGTGGCAGTGTGTGCTGTAAGGCACCTCTCCTACACCCTGCACCCTCTGCATGGGTGCAAGGGATCCACTCAGGGACCCAGTACAGGCATTTGATTGGCAGGCCACCCAGGTCTGTGGCTCCATCCTGACTGCCCATGGGACCATGCATACCAGGGAGATGGGGCCACATATGGGAGTCACACAATGGCCACTGTTTGTGTATGTGGCCACCCATGGATCTCCTGTAGGTGCATAGCTGCACGGGTGGGGTACACTCCTCAGGAGCATATTACCCACCCCTTTGTTCACAGTGGCCATTGGTAGTATTCCTTCAAGCTGCTCTAATGTAGGCACTCTCCACCTTAACATATAGCACTTCCAACATAAGGACAGCAGTGGAAGCAAACCAAACAAGGACAAGAGTCCTGGATATTAGTAGGGCAGATTTAAAAATGGCATGGGTGAATGCCTCCAAAACTACCTAGTGGGGTAGGGTGACCTGGGTGCCATGGAGGAACAGTGGACTAAGGTGAGGAAGGCATAGTGAAGGCAACAAACCTCTAGAACTGAACAAAATTGAAAAAAGAGACCACTATAGTTCTCAAAGGATGTGGCTAAAGAGGTAAAGGCAAAAAGGCTAGCACTGAAGAGGTATAACATGATGCAGATGTAAGAGGAAAGGGTGTTGTATCAGGAGAAGTAGAGGGAAGTAGGGAAATCGTTGAGGAGCACAAATGCACAAACTGAGGAAAGGATTGCCCAATGGGTAATTAAAGAGGACAAGACATTTTTTGGTACATACTTTAAGTGAAAATAGGAAGACTAGGAAAGGGATTGTGAGGCTAGGAAGGGCAGAGGGACTGTGTAGAGGAGGATCAGAAAAAAAGCAGATATCCTAAACAAATACTTTGGTTCAGCCTTTACAGATATGGGGAAGGGGATGAGTCACATAAAAGCAGCAGGAGCACTGCTTGGGGAAGTAGACACAACTCCTTTTACAGAGGATGGATTTCTAGAGGGACTCATACATCTAAAAGTGGACAAAGTTATAGGGCCGAGGGGTGAACTCAGGATACTGAGTGAGCTCTGGGAGGTACAGGCTGCACCTCTGACAGCCCAGTTCAACAACACACTGGAAACAGGAGTTATTCCAGTAGACTGGTGGAGGACAGATGCAGTCCTGCTTCATAGAAGCAGTAACAGGGATGAGGCTGCCAACTATAGGCTGGTCAGTCTGATTCAGTTGTATTTATTTATTTCAATTTTGTTAACTGGGTAAGCCCACTGGGCTCAAAGGTCCCTTTTTCAAGGATGACTACCATTCTGCATCCAGAAATGTACAGATTGTTTACAATAAAATGGAATGCAATCTCTTACCACACAAATGCTGGAAAGGTATCTCCGTACTAACAAGCCATGAACTATCAACATGGAGGCAAATGTAGCAAGGTACTGTCATGGCAACTGAGAAAAGAAGCCAAAGAAAGACACATAGCTGGAACTAAGTCTTCCAACACATGCACTGTCACACCACATACATAAATAAATGACACCTTTTTTGTCTTGCTACATTAGAATTAGACATCAGGAATGGGAAACCCTCTATTAACTCAATGCTCACCCATCCATTTGAATGTCCACACCTTGTCATATTGCCTAATCATGATAAGGAATCTTGGCATGCCAGATCAGTAAATAAGAAATGCTTAAAGCCATTAGCTTACCATTTTCTAATAAGGCTGCTTGATCCAGTGATATTCCTTCCTGATGTGTACAAAAATAGCTAGCAGCATTTTGGTTCCTTTACACAACACCATCATTCTGTCACACACACACACACACACACACACACACACACACACACACACACACACATTATCTTAATTACTAAACCAAGGAAAACAAGGATGATGACTCAAGACATAGAACACATACCTCTTTCAAACTCAGACATGAATGTCCTCACCAAAGTGAACGCAAGCAGACTTGAAAACATTATATAATATCACATACACAGACAAAGCAGAATTTGTAAATCTTAATGTGGTTCAATGTCAGATGGCATCTACCTGTATCCCCTTCCTGGGATGAGGCTGAAAATAGGCAGAATTGTCTAGTCCTCCATTCCCGTCAACAAAATAAATAAAATAAAAATGTAAAGGCAGAAGTGCCTCTAGTCTGTGAACCCTAGCAAATGTCCTTACAAAAGAGATGGCACTAAAAAACATGTGTGGGGGTCTTACTTGACACAAAGAAAGTCTCAGACTGCACCAAGTCGAACACTTATGGACCCCTCTCTATGATATACTGCAGGTTTCCATACAAACTTTATCAGCTGGATCCAAATGGTACATAAATGCCCAACCACTAAATTTCAGTTGGATGAGATTACTTCTGATAGTTCTAGTCTCGAAAGGGTGCCTGCAAGGGTTTTCCAGTCTCCTCTTTGTTATTTGGCATAGTTATAGAGCCTTTTGCAGAAGCCACCAAACGATTCCACTCATTCAAGTTCCCATGGTTGGTAAACAGCAGTGACGGCCTACATAAGCAAACAACATACTTGCACATCTGAGTGACCTGACAGTGCCCCAGTCTACAATACTAAAGCTGCAGTTAGAATACTTCTTGGGATATATGCAAACCATAGTATTCAATAAAATCAGATGGGGCAGATCTGTTGTCTTACCTTTATAAGGTTTGACTCTTCAGAACTAGAAAACACTTTACACCTT
Organism: Neoceratodus forsteri; assembly: GCA_016271365.2. Lineage (NCBI taxonomy): Eukaryota > Metazoa > Chordata > Ceratodontiformes > Ceratodontidae > Neoceratodus > Neoceratodus forsteri. Next base: position 210,495,719 of record CM028137.1, on the reverse strand, counting down.
AAATGGACCACAACTGACTTTACATATCTGGTACTCTGAGTTGACCCTATCATGCACAATTTCAATGACAAGTATTCTTTACTGTTCCAGGAGATAAAATTGGAGTTGGCCCAATGGAAGTCATTTTTGTTAACAGAAGCTGGGTGAACATCACTAAATAGACAATCTCACCCAAGCTTCTATGACTATTTCAAGTCTTGCCCACTCCACAGTTACAAAGCATTATCATAAGATTTGTTTGGAATACAAAGTCCAAAGAATCAAAATCTTCGTACTTCAACTCCCTATTGATAGTGGAGAGACTGAGTTATGAAACTATGACATTATATTAAGCTAATTGGTTAGTCTCACCACATGCCTGGTTCCACCCTGGCAAAAGCAGAACATGGAAGGACATGGAAATATGTTAACTAGCAGGCCCCTTTTCACGTATGTACTATGCTGCCTGACCCCAATGTAAAAAGCAATTACTTTTTCTCATCCATTCATGAAACATCCTTGCATTATCTAGCCCAAAGCACATAAAATATTAAAGTACCCAGGAATATTTATCCTCCAATTCCTATACTTAATAGTCCCACATTAACTTAAGAATAGTTCTTCAAGTTATGGTTAAAAGCAGGCACCACACACTTTCACCAGCTATGAGAAAAACAATATTGCTCTCCATTGAATTAATCTAAAAAATATGAGGTACCCCTTCACAATTCTTTAGATTCTTACACAGCAGAAACAGTCTCCAGCTTCAGCTTGAAGGGACCTATGTTACAATTTACAGACTTGTCCTCTATGGTACTATAAGTCATCTCACTTCTATACTGATATCAAAGAGCTATTATCAGACTTATGGTCTATCATACCATTATACTCTCCAACTGACTTCAGAACCAAAAATTATTAGGAAACTATGTTTGGGAAGAAATTCTGGAGAAAAGTAGTGTGATCTACCTGAATTCAGCTATAGAACTCCACTTCCCTCAAGGAATACATTCTACAATACCAGATTCTTCACCAGATGCATTACACCCCAAAATATCTGAATGGGATTTCTCTTCTCTGAGGATATATGCCCATAATCCTTTAACTCAGGAGCTGACCAAAAGCACATGATGTTAGACTGTACTGAGTCTACTCAATGATATTATACCTTCACTGTTGTATCCTAGATAGTGTAAACCTAGAAAAAAATGCCCAAATAGTACTTTTAGGTAACCTTTATATTACAACTTTTAGTGTATGGTATTTAAATCTGTATTCATTGCTGTGTTTTGTACAAAACAGTGCAGTTTGTGAAAACGCAACCCACCCCAATCCCACCTACTGTACTTTTTATCAATTACTTGTATCTGTATCTCAAAGTGTCACAGTACAGCAATTAGTCTATACATGTACATGTAATAAGAACATATACCTTAGAACAGAATAAATTCAACATTTATTTTAAAGTAAGCTATTCAATTTTGGGAACACTTTGAAAAAAATAATTTTCAGGTATTGTTTGGCTTATATTTTATAGATTTGTAGTATCCAATTATTTTAATTTTTTATCATTAGTTTCATGGCATGAACATGTGATCCTTGACCCCTACAGTTGGACTAATCCTGCCTGTTTAATCCTTTGCTGATGTCACAGTTGTTTGTTATTGACATTGCAATCATTTCTGCAGCAACAGATTGTGATGTCACAAACAGAAGATTGTGACTTCATCAAATGATTAAGCAGCTGAAAGATGTGAATCCTAGGGTTCAAGGATCAAACTTTCATGTGAATTATTCAGAGATAAAGAACAAATGACACATAAATGTAGAAAATATATCAAATCTGAGCACCACAGTGTCTAAATATTATGTTTTTAAATATTTCACAGTTGTGACAGACTCACTTGAAAGATTAGCATCCAATATGCCAGATTGCTGAAGTTGAAATTGATAACACCCAGTAGATACATCCCTTAATTTGCACACTCAAAAGAGAAAATGACAAAGACTGAAGAACATATTTGAAGTTGATTGTTGCTGCTGAAGAAAGTACACTTACCAGCTGTCTTCATATTATCAACACAAGCATTTGTATGGGGGGGGGGGCATTGCTTGTGCTTTTATAACTAAATGTATAATTATCTCTATTGAACTTCACCAATTTACAGATCAAGCAATATTTTGATTTTCCATAGTGTGACATTCACCTGCTATATCGCTTTTAATATATAGCCAACCAATCTGTCATTACTCAACTGCAGCTGTTTAATGTTGTAAACTCAGAAAAGTCAATAAAATGTTTTTTTTTATAATAAGAAAGAACAGATTGACCAAATCCAGCACAGGGTCACTAAGCTAATTAGCAACTTATTTGTCATGAGCTGTGGGAGAGACTGCACATACTCATATTATTTAGCCTAGTGAAGAGAAAGTTGAGTGGGACCATAATCACTATGCTCTGAATATTAAGAGGATGAAGGGTGGATTATACACTGATATCTGAGCTGGTGAGTTCAAACAGAACTACAGGACATGCAATCAAATGGGTATGGACAATATAAGGGAAACATTAGGAAGCATTACTTCACTCAGATGGTGGCTAGCACAATTTTAAGCATGCAGACTAGCCTTCCCAGTGAGACTAAGAAAACTAGTTTGGTTCAGGCTTTTAAAGTTGGACTATACAGACTGTTGATGAATGGCACAGAGAGTTATGCAGAATGAGCAGGGGCAGCAATCTGGATGATTTGGACAGTGGTGGGCTCTAGGAGGGTGGGGCATGTCAGACGGGTACACACTTCTCAGCCTGTACAACTGCACAGTTCCTTCACAGTACTATTGGGAGGGGGCAGCAAAGAGAAGGCACCCATAGCAGTGGGAAGGGAGGGAGGAAGTAGGGGTCTTCCAAAGGGAGGCTCCTAGGAGGATGAAAGGGCCCTATCTGAGAGGGAAGTACCTTCTGGTCGGGGACTCTATTGTTAGGGGATAGACTTGGGAGTGGGGAGATAGGGAGAGGGTATAAATTTCCTAAATGGTGCTTTGGCTTGAGAAGGATGGAGAGCAGAGCCAGAGGATCACTAAGGCAGCAGGAGATGGGAGGGAGCTAAATGTCATTGTCAACCTGGGAACAAATTACCTGGCAAGGAACAGGAAGGGGTAATGCAGGAAATCTCAGGGAGCTGGGAGAGCCTCAACAGGTGGTATACACAGTGTCTTTTGTTGGAGTGTTGCCTGTACCTCGGCCATGGAAAGGATAAGACACTGCAAGGCTTTAACAATTGGTTAAAGGCATGATGTATGGTGGAGGACATGGGCTACATTAGGACTGGGTGCCCAACTGGAAGGATATGAGCTTCTGGAGAGAGATGGCCTATATCTTTCTAAGAAGGGTCCACTGTCCTTAGTGGTTGCTTTACATGCTACTTGGATGAACACTTAAACTAGCCAATGGGGAGGCTTTAAACCAAGAGAGGCAACAATTGCCATCTCTAGATTATGAAGTAGCAGGGAGGGAGAGCCAAAGGCAGTAAGTTCCTCACAGCAGGGGTGGAATAAGACATGGATGGGGACAAGACACAGGATGGGAGTTATAAATTAGGAAAGCAAGAAGAACAAAGTAAAGGAGTCAGGTAATGAAAATGATAACAAGGGCAGAGGGTGGTCAGGGACAGTATAAAGTAACAGGAGAAGCAGGAGTGGGAGGAAGAAGGAAGCAGAGAGGGATTTAGAAGAGTATGGAGAGCAATCTGCGCCTATGCAAGGAGACTGGGAACTAAAATTCCTGAGCTGGAAGCCATCATGGTGGAGGCCTGCCTGGATTTGGTGGCCATAACAGAGTCATGGTACACTGACAGCCATGACTAGGACATTGCCATACTGGGCTACTCTCTGTTCATAAGAGACAGGGAACGGAGGAATGGAGGAGGTGTTGTACTATATGTGAGGGAGGGAACCAAGACCACAGAAATAAAGGGGTTCTCAAAGGAAAAAGAAGGAATTGAGGTACTGTGTGTCATCCTGGAGACCGATATTGAGGCAACAATTTGTACAGGGTGTAATACAGGACTCTAATACAAGGATTGGAGCCTTCCAACTACAGCTTTGGCAAGTAACAAGGACATCCTTTGCTCCCTACAAGGGGCTTTTCTCAGGCAGCTAACCATGGAACCCCCTAGGGGTGAGGTAGTGCCAGCCCTCATACTTAAAACTGGAATGCATTCCAGACGCCACCATGGCAATCCCTTTATGTACCAGTGATCACCATACAGTGTGGTTTAACTTAAGACCAGAATAGAGATAACACATGCTGATGAGTGTCCTGATTTCGTGGGTGGATTTTAAAGAAATGAAAGACTGCCTCAAATATTGCTTTGTGGTGTGGGGAGGGAGGTTACCAGAGAGAGGGAAAGGTTTGGGGAAAATAATGGAATGTATGCCTAAGGCAGCCAACCTCTGCATGAAGAAGTGAGTAAAAGTAGAAGGAAGAAGAGACTTTTGTAGTTCCTTAGGGTAATGGCCAAGCTGGTGAGGGGAAAAGGGTGGCATTTAGGAGATATTGTATAGGAAAAAGCAGAGGCAAGAAAACAGAGAGCTCTATCAGACAAAATAGAGGAAGCAGGAAAGGCAGTGAGTTGAGCAAAGCAAGGGAGAGAAAGTGAGTATAAGGAGGGTGACAGGGGAGATTGCCTGTAACAGGCATAAGAAAACTGTCATCCTGAACAGGAACTTCTGCTTAGTCTTCACAGTGGTGGGTGGCAAATCACAGCGGAGCAGCTGGAATGGGGTGTAAACAAGTCCATTTTTAGAGGAAAGAGTCCTGGAAGGACTTGCAGCTCTAAAAGTGTGGAAGGCTATGAAACATAGAAACATAGACTTTGATGGCAGAAAGGCTGCTTGGCCCACCTTTGTCTGCCCATTTCCCACCTACAGGATAAGCTGCAGATCCTAGTTAGCCAACAGTCTATGGTACCAGGGGATACACCCAAGGGTGCTAGAAGGACTCAAGGAGATGCTAGTTGCCCCACTGACAGCCTTTTCAGCATCTCACTTGAAACAGGCATGCTCCCATAGGACTGGAGGAGAGCAGATGTGATCCCACTCCATAATAGCAGCATGGGGAGTTCAGCAACTACAGGCCTGTCAGTTTCACATCAGTTTTGGTGAAATTAATGGAAACCCTGATAAAGGAAAGTTTGGTAGAGTATCTTGAATCCAGTGGACTGCAAAACCAAAGGCAGCATGCATTCAATGGGGGAGGAGCACTGTGGAGGTCGTGCCAAGTGCATCTGATTGATTTCATTGACCGGGTGAGAAAGCAATTAGATCAGTGGGGCAGTGGACATGGCCTATCTGGACTTTAATAAGGCCTTCAACACTGTACTGCACAAGAGGCTGACAAAGAAATTGAGCAGCCTAACGGTGGGATCCAAATAGGATAATTGAGTAAGGAACTGGTTAATGGATAGGTGACGGAGTATGGTGGTTAATGACAGTCACTCTAATTAGGGGAGACTGACCACTGGAGTCCTGTAGGACTCAGTACTGGTGCCAGAACTCTCCAATATATTCATAAGTGACAATTGCAGAAGGACTGGAAGGGAAGGAATGCCTTTTTAGAGATGGCACCAACATCTGTAATGGGGTGGACACTTAGGAGGGGATGGAGAAAATACATAGAGATCTTTGAAACTCAAACAGTTGTCAAGAGTATGGCAGTTAAGTGCCAGTTCCAAAAGTACAAAATTATGCTCCATGGGCATAGGACCCCAGGATTGTAGTATAGATGGGAGTACTGATAGTTGCTAAGTAGGAAAGGACCTTGGTTTATCATATCTGTATATATACATATACATATACATGTCCTGGCCAACTTTCCTCATTCACTAAAAATACCACCAACAGCTTAATCTGGTTCAAGGTCAGTTGGCATTCATCTGTATTCTCCCCGGTCATGCCTGAAAATAGGCAGGATTTGTCTAGTGCACTTACCCAGTCAACAAAAGCTAAATAAAAAAAATAAATATCTGACAACCTCAAAGTGGCAGGGCAGGGCAATGTGAAAAAGCAGTGGGATGCTGGGATTCATTAAGAGAGGTATCTTCAGCAAGAGCAGCAGAATGAGGAAAGTGGTGTTGCCACTGTATTACTCATTTGTGAGACCTCATACGGAGTATTGTGTCTAGTTGTGGAGGCTCCATCTCAGAAAGAACATAGACAGGGTGAAGGCAATCCAGAGGAGGGCAAGTAAAATAGTGCAGGGGTTGCATCAAAAGCCATATGAAGAGACACTGAGGGATCTCAGCAAGTACACACTGGAAGAGAGGAGAGTGACAGGGGACATGATAGAGAGCTACATGTACCTCACAGGGTACACAGGGTACAGGAGGGGAGTCTCTTTCGAATGAGAATGAGAACCAGGACTAGACAGCATGCAGTTAAATTGGAGAGAGGAAAGTGTAAGAGGAATGTGATAAAGTACTGCCTCACTAAAAGAGTACCGATGCCTGGAACATGCTGCCAGTGGAAGTTGTGGAGCCAAAAAAATAGGGGGCTTCAAGCATGCATGAGATAGACATAGAGGAAAATTAGTACTGTAAATAGGCAGGGAAGAAGGAGGATGGCCAGAGATCAGTTATGGTCTTCAGAGACAGACTAGGCAGGGACAATCTGGGGAGAATGGATGGGCCAAGTGGTAATATTCTGTTGCCAGATTCTATGTTTTTGTGATAAACTTGGATGGGTCCATAGTCAAATCTTGTATAGTCACCCGATGTGGCAGGACAAGTGGACAAGAAGAACCCCAAGTTCCTTCTGTAATTACAATACTAACCTATAGATTAGAACTGTATAGAGTTCTCATTATCAGAGCCTTCAGAGAAGCTGTTCCAGTGGAGTCAACCTAGCTCAGCAGCCTGTGGTTCCTCCATGTCACCAAAGTGAGGTCTCAATTGTCATTTCAGTCCAGGGAGGTACCAGGAGATGTAAAGAGCATTTGTGGTTGCAGTTAGCATGCAGCATTCAGGAGAACTTATAACAATAATAATAATAAAAAAACTAGGGCTGTCTTTTTTTTTTACTTCTGTGGAAAGTAAAACAAGAGTACAGTAGCTATTAGTGCAGGCAGGTGGACACAGACAGACACTATACACTGCATGCTGCTCTGTGACTGCCTCTACTGCAGTGCCAGTGCTGGCTGAAAACAAAATGGTGCCTTAAATTACAAAAAAGGTAGTCTGAATTAGTCACTGTCATTTCACTGTCAGTGTTTTGCCCTTTACTGACTAATTGTTGCCTGAGGTAAGATGTATGTCTGTGTGGAGTTGGGGGAGGCAACAGGGTTTGAGGAATAGAGTGTGTGCTCCCATAGCTTGCTGTGTTGTTCCTGCATTTTAGTTCATTGGCCTGCTGATTTTAAAATTAAATACTTGCTTGCTATTACATTTTTGTTTTTTCCTCCTCTACTATTTTTATGAGAACCCTGATCAGTAAAATGTCATTTAGTCTGGTCCTTCTTGACTGTAACTTTCTGAAAGACCTTCCTGAGAGCCCTGAGACAGGGATCTCAATTACTACGTAAGAGGGAGGGAGTAGTTACATCTTGTCTGTGACTACTCCTTTTTTAGCATTATATCCAGCACATTAAATCCATAACTATCCCCCAAATGATTTATTGTGCATATACAGTATTTATGGCACACCTATACTCCATTGCCTGAGACTGTTGCTGTTGATGCAATTTTGGCTTTATCTCCTCTGCTATTTTGGGGCACATTCTGATTTGTAAAGTCTAACTCAATCTTATCATCTCTGATTTTTGTGTTTTAAAAGTACCTGTGTGACTGTCCTGCAAGGGCTCTGTCATCCACAAATATAGTATAAGGAGGGAAGGAAGGAGTAACCACATCTGCTCTGCAATTGTTTTTTATTCACAATGCAGTCAGCACATTAAGATGAAATGAAACCTGTTATTGTCTAAAAATTCCTAATCATATATTTATGGCATGCATTGTACTCAGCTGTCTGTAATTGTTGTTGCTCTAAAACAGCACATTGTTGGCTGTTCCTCCTTTATCATTTTAGTGCACACCTGCTATGTAAAATCTCAGTAGACCTGTTCCTTCCAGACTATAGTACTCAAAAAGGAATTGCCTGACTATCCTGAGAGAAGGATCTCAGTCTCTACAGAAGGGAGAGGGTGTATCTGCATATATTTTGGCTGCTTTTTTTTTCTGTACAATATTGCAGCCATCACATTAAATTTAATTTTAAAATAGTGGGCAGCAATTGAACAATCTGAGCAGGAAGATACCAATGTAAATCGAGAATAATGCATAAGGTGGAGTGTATTATGAGGATTTAATAAACATCAGAGGTATGTATGTGATGCTACATAAACTCCGAGAGCTAGTTCAAGGGCTTTAATCAGCATCACCCACCAAGGGTGTGTTTTAAATTCAAATAAAACAGTCCACCCAATGCATTATTTTTTATAATTTCTGATGTAGTAATTTTTCCTGCTAGAAATAAGAACAATTAAGAGCCAAACTAAGAGAGTGAACTTAAACGCTAAAACTGAGCCGCTGAGATCTGACAGAGCTTTGAAAGGTTATTTTGTGAATGTTATTGGCCTTTTATACAGCTTATTTTAAAAAGGGCACTGGTTTTGAAAGCCATTTCATTTTCACATTAAAAGGGACAGTGAGCAGGAAGGTTCTCACAGCCACAGCATAACTGTTTAATTACAGCAGCTTTGTTGCATTGAAAATGGGGCTTACACTCACAGAGTTAGAGGCAGTGCATGTCTCACATAAAAATCAACTGGTTATTATGGGAAATAATAATTGCAGGAGCACATAGAAAAAATGCTCACCAGTTATTACAGTAGTTCATGACATCAACTAAGTGTATAAATCAGCGTGTGCTTAACAAATCTGTCATTATCAAAAATATTCCCTATTGTACCTATACATTGCACATATACAGGTATTTACTGAATATCTTGTGGTCAGCTGTCTGGCTGTTGTTGTTAATATATTTGTAGCTATTTCCTCACTACCACTTTTGGGCTCACCATACTTAATAAAATCTCATCTACATACAAGGGAGGTAGTAGTTGTGTCTGCTGTTAATTGTTTATTTTGTTTTATTCCAGAACAGCATAATACATTTTAAAAATCCTTCATCAACTGAAATTATTCCTTATATATTTATGGCATGCTTTGTGCTCAGAAGGTCTGCAATTGCTGTTAACTCATTTCTGGCTATTTCTCTTTATCACTTTTGTTTGAACCCTGCTATGTAAGATCTCTCTAGACTTGTTTCTGTCAAACTGGAGTGTTCTAAAAGGAACCATCTAATGTTCCAGTGTTGGGAACCACATTTACAGTGCCTATGAAGGATGGCGTAGCTACAGTATAAACGCAAAGAAAGAGTTCTGCACCCATGGACCCAAATCAACAACTGCCCAGGCAAATAGAAAGTTTAGTGCAATGTATTCATGTGGCAACATGTAGAAGAACATTCTGGCTGGGATCTAAAGCCCCAGCAGTGCTTCAACCCTATCCGGGTTTTCATCCCCCTCAACCCCGAAAAAGATCTGAATAGGGTAGAAACATGGCAGTGGCTTTGGGTCTTAGTTGGACTGCACTTCTACATGTTGCCATGTGAATAAATTACACTCAAACTTTCTATTTGCCTGGACAGTTGTTGATTTGGGTCCACAAGTAAGGAACTTCTTGTTTACTTTGGGGCCTATGCACAAATGGGTGGGAAGCATGTGCCAGAGGCAGATATCCCAACAGCATAGCTCCATGGCCCTGAATAGGTGCATGGTGCAGATACTCACAACTGCGAACACCCATGGGTTGCCTGTCCAGGTACCCTCCCCCCAGTGTTCAGGTTCACATGGGGCAGTCTGGGGTGGAGCAGTAGAACCAGGTGGGCATCCTATCAGATACCCATCCTGGGTCCCACACTGGATCCATTAAATGGCAGGGCACAGGTCTGGGTGCATGAATAGCCACACGCACGCCTGAACCCACATGGCCAGGCCCTGTCACCCAATGCATCCCTCGGCCATGTCCATGGTGCAAAACCCCACCCCCAATGGCAACTGCATACCTGTCCCATATGCCTGTGGCCCCCTCAACATAGCTGTGTCCTCATGATGGACCCCACCCCTGCACACATCTGTGCCACTTCCCTATGCACATGTAGGCATGAACCCCCCATATCCATGCCCTGCCCCATTCTCTGTGAAGTATCCCCCACACATGTTCATGCCCTATCTCCAGTCCTAGCAGAAATGGACCTCCAAGCCCCATATCAGTCCCTCTGGTCCTATGGGATGACCAGTGGCACAGCCTTCCACACACCTCCTTGGCTGTGGGCTGTCCAAGTGATTATGGGAGCACACTGCCTATAAATGGGCACCAGTCACCCAGCCTCACTTGGATGGCTGGCAGCAAAGGAGGTGTATGGAGGCTGCTGACCATCCCATGTTACCAGAAGACAGGCACAGGGGTTGGGAGGAGTTTGCACTGTCAGTGCCATGGGGAAGGGGCACTGACAACCATTGAGTGCCAGAGGTGCCTGGAGCAGGGCTCGAGGAGGTGGACTGGTGGTGTTGCATGGAGAGGGGTAGTGAGGGATCTGCCTCCCATGCTGTGTGTGGTGTGTGTGTGTGTGTGTGTGTGTGTGTGTGTGCATCAGGAGCCACCCTCACACTAGGGATGGGACACAGCTGTCTGTTGGGGTGAGTGATGCTGGGTGGCCTTTGGGGATGGCTGCAGATGTCTTTTAGTTGAGAGGCGTGGGCTATCCACCTGGTCCAGGTGGCAGACTGTTGTGTGTATGGGTTGCATACAGGAATTATGACAGGGTCCCCCTGCAGTAACCTACACCCTCCTCCACATCCCTGCAGGCAACAATAAGCACCTTAATGCATGGCACATAGTGCTGGCACACACCCTGCCTACTCCCCCCCCACTCATTACTATCTGTGCAGCCAGGTGATTGGGTGCATAGGGGCTCCGTGTTCTGGGTCATGCATCCTGCACATGGGGCACAATGGGTATGGAGTGGCTACACACCACAGATCCATGGCACATAGCCATTCTGCGCAGTTGTGCATACCATAGGCCCCACTGTTAGCAGGTTGGCCACCAAAGCACATACATATGCTATGATGAATCAATAAACATACAATACAAGAAAAAAGCAGGTTGGCTGCCTTGCTCAGCATTGCCTCCAATTTTCTGAATGTGACAAGTCCTTGGAATTCTGTAGCTACAGTATGTGTGTTGTGTGACTGTGCTTCTTTTTCTGCATAACAGCAAGGGCATTAAATTTAAAAAATCTGCCTTAATCTAAAGAGTTCCTTGCTGTATATTTGCAGCACATCTTGTGCGCTCTTGCCTGATTTTGTTGCAGTTGCTAATAACTTTTCTAGCCGTTTTTCTTCTGTTGCTTGCTTTTATTGCATTTGCTAATACTTTTCTGGCCATTTGCCATCTACCATTTTTGTGTGCACCCTGATAAAAGAAAATCTGTAGAATATGAGCAGAATTAAAGAGGAGGAGCTAGAACTGAAAAAGGAAGGGGTAAAACAATGTAGGCTGATCTAAACAAAATAGTAACATGGGCAAACTATCATAAGCTATTCTTCAACAGGGAAAGTGCAGAGTTATGCACCTAGGAAGGAATAACAGAATGTATAAGTATTATATGAATAATACTGAACTTGGTATAACTGGCTGGAAAAGGATCTGGAAATCATTATAAACAACACACTGTCCTTCAGTGCTCACACCTGGGTGGTGGTAAGCAGGGCAAACAGGATGCTGGGATGTATTTTCAGTTATGTACAAAGCAGGAATAGAGGCATGATAATACCCCTGTACGGTGCACTTATTTGGCCCCAGCTAGAGTGTTGCTGCCAGTTCTGGACACCATACAAAGCAAGGTACTTCTCCCGATGGAAGCAGTCCAGTATAAAACAACTGAAAGGATAATTGATGTAAAACAATTACCATACAGTGAGAGATTAAGGAGTTGGGATTGTATCTTTGAATACAGGAGTATAAGGGGAGACCTTTGCTTGATGTATAGGGCCTTTAAAATAATGAATTTGATGGAATATATAAGTGTAGAAAGAAAATGCAAGAAAAGAAATTGAGAAGGCATGACTTCCAGATTTAGTGGAAGAAATTCAAAACTCATAGAAGAGGGCAGTGATTTATCCAAAGGGTGGTTTCAGTGTGGAACTCACTATCTGAAAATGTTGTAAACAGCCCAACAATGGATGGGTTCAAATTATCACTTGATAGATATTTATGTGGAGTGATGTCCAATAAAAATTGACAAGTCGAATATGGCTAACACTTGTAGACTCGATATCGTTCTATGAATCCTATGGATTCTATGAAAATGTATGGCACATCTAATACAGTATTGCATACTACTACTACAGTAAATGAAAAGGTGTAGCTGGTACATCCTCCAGTCCCAGTAATAATTTCCAGTTACTGTGTAAGCACTCAAGAAAGCCCACAGCTATTTTATTTTAACAAAGGTGTAAAGGTGTTAATAAGCACCATAGGGACTGGCAAGCACAGATGCCCTCCTTGTGTACTGACCTATACAAATTGAAATGAAAATTGGCAAATAGGATAAGGACAAGTCTCAGGTGGGAGATTATGGTAGAAGAAATGAAGAAAACGTGTGTGAGGAAGAGTTGTCAGAGGGATGTATGCACGATGCATGTGAGGATGATCTGCTGATAGCTGAGGAAGTAAGTAATCTGATGCATTAGAAACCATCAGAGAGGATGTAGGTTCAAAATCAGATGAGTTAGCGAACTGGGGATGATCATAATTAAAAAGTCATGGAGAAGCCCAGAGCTGAACAAGAGCAACAAGGTACAGTGAGAAGCAGTATTATACTGTTCCTGATAATAAAACAAAAATGGTGACCTCTTATTTGTGGTCTTACTTTTCATCGGCTGCAGATAATGAGTTACATGTGAGGTGTATGTTCTACATTTTAAATGATGATCTGAACAGGGAGCAAGAAAGATACCTTGTGTGCCTCAACATTAAAAAGTCATTTGGAAAGATATCAAAAATTATACATAGGGCATGATTTTCAGACTGATAAAATGATGAAAACAGCATGCTGTAAGACATAACTTAGATTCCACCTGAACATGCTGTGATCAGCCACAATTGCTCTTCATACTGCTACATCTCCTCTTTCTTAGTCTTCCAAACAAATCATTGCAAGTTGTCCATTTTTGTCCTTCTTCTGATACTCCTAATTTGGCCAGGCTGAAGAAGTCCTCCTGTGTGTGGTAATACATCCTTCAGAGCCACTTGTTGTAGAATAAGAGTGGTTTTATACACTTTGTTTGTGTGAGAGAATAGCTGTGAGGGATATATTAGGTAGAGAATAATTAACAACAAATGTAAGGAACAAGCTGGTTCATACACTAGTTGCTATTGTGACATTATTTGGTATGGGAGTCTAAATGATTTCACAAAACCAAGTAGGTCCATGAGCAAGCATTAGGTTTGGGGTACTAGAGTTGCTCAGCTTTTCTTTGCTGTTCTTTCATCCAAACCTCATACTCAGAGTCTGTTATACCATAATAGACACCCAGTGGGCCCTATTAGTATATACATTGAAGGACTGCTTCTGTTTCTCTAAATAAAAAAAATATTAAATATAGGCACTTCAAATGTGCTTATTTCTGGAGATGCTGTGCACAAGACACTCCACTGAATAACAATGTCTGAGACACAGGTTAATGGCATGATGTGATTAATCGGCAGTACTCTCTGTACCTATTGTTCAGTTAGAAAGCAGCTTACAATTTCTCAGACTCTTCAACTGCAAGACAAGTATCAATGCTGTAACCTGAAACAGTTGTCATAAAAAGGGATTTTCTGAGATGACAGCTCTGTACTTACATCTTTATATTGCAGAACGTGTTTCTTTCAAGATTCTTTAAAATCACCTGTCACAATGATAAAGCATTCCATCCAGAAAATATTTTTCCTCTGTTGCTGTATATGAGGTATTAACCACAAAAGTGAAAAATGCCTTAAAAAAGAACATTGGATGACAGACAGCACACACTGTTAGCCAAAACTATTTGTGTAACAGACTGCCTATTGGGTAGCATTTACATTTTGTAGTACCACAAGTGAAACCCTTTTGAAGAAGGTTTCTATTTGCTGTCAATATTTCTCACATGATCACACTGTCTGCAACATCTTGAAGAGATTAATAAAGAAATACAGTACATTACTGGCTTACATAAAATATTTTCTGCTGTTTTTACCAGTGCTACAACAGTTCCAACACAAAGAAGTAGAAGGTGGTTTTTGAAAGTACGGATGCCGTACTTGCAGCCATGCTTTGACACGTGCTGCATTCCGCCAAATGCGTCAGGATGCTTGCAGCATATTTTCAGACATCCCAATGCATTTGCTACAGTTTACTCCTTTTCCCACAAAAAGAAAATTCTGACCCAGTTGTCATTTTCTGAGTGCAAGTAGCAGCAATCATGTCCAAAAGTTAAACCACCTTTTAGATAGTCTATCTGGGGAGACCTCACATGGCCGTGTCTGAAGAACAGACACTGCCATTTGAAAATGCCACCCAGAATATTTAACTAGGGTCTCTGGGCTCATGTGGCATTTTGCTTGATTCTGAATCTGATTGCATGCATTCATAGGAAAGAACAGAGAAATAAAATCTCTCACATATATACATATACTTCAGCACTCCTGCAAGCATTGCAAAATTGTAGGTACAATATAGGAAGAGTATTAGTTGTCTTAGAACAAGCTCATTCAGGATGTTGCAAAGGATAAAAATCTATATGTTCCAAAGGTTGCTCAAACTTAAATTACAGCGAGATAGTTCACCTTTAAGAAAAATATAGGAGATGTTGAGGTTTACATTACTCCTCTTCAGTTGGCAGTTGTATAACTTTTTCTGATATGAATCCTTCAGCCCATTGAAGAATGTGAATTCTAACAGTACCACCCTTAGGTAATTCTGTTCATTAAGATTCTTTGACTTCAGCTGAGCACTGAGGAAAAGTTAAGGATGATGAGAAATTCTGAAACATGATGAGGACAAAGTGTTACTCCAAGAGCTCTAGATCCACAGTACAAAACAAAATATATCTGATAACATGACCCACTGTTTTCCAAACATGCATGGATAAAATTGTTTAAGATATCATGGAAATGACAATTAGAAAGAATTCAGCCCCATCCCCTGCATCTTTATGCATCTCTTTGTCTCTATCAGGTTAAAAACAAGTTAGCTGGCATATATTGTACTCCCATTCAGCTGTGGGATCACTTTGGCAATGTTGTACTTGCAAAAGCAGTCCTCCCATCTCCATATACTACTATTGCTGCCTTGATATAGTTAAGTACTGTTAAGCAAGAAAAGGTACTTTACGAGTAGACTGAAGGTCCAATAAAATACTGTTAAAGGGACACGGTCAACCATTTTTTTGCGTCATATTATTTTTAGGTAAAAACCCACATTTTATGATTGCTTGCTTCCTCTAAAATTCATTGATGTGGCTGGTTGTTTTAGCTGCCTCCTTGCTTATTAGAAAAAATGCATTGTAATGTATAACAATGCACAGCCAGCATTTTTGCTTCATATCACTGAACTGCTCTTAGTGCACACTTCCTGAATATTAGAAACACCTCCAACAGTACAGCCACTCATGATACAATAGACTTACTCCCAATGCATAATCTGTGGCTAGATTGTGCTGAGGGTGTTCCAGAGTCCAGGAAAGATGCAGTGGGAGCTGGTCAGGAAATGTAAACAAGTATGTTTTGGTGTGGTATAACACCAGTATAGTGGGAAGTCAGTGTTTCACTTTTGAAAAGAAAAAAAGGGGTCTGAGTCAAACTACCAGCTGCACAGAATATGAACAATCAAAAAATATGTTTTTTACACTAGGGACACTTTGAGGCCTAAGTGGGTTGACAGTATCCTTAAAAGAATGGAGGCTGTACGGCCTGTACATGTTCAGGTGGCTTTAATGTACAAAGTCTGTTCCCATCAACTGATTTTCAGGGAAACTCAATCTCTACAGTTAATATGGCAACAGAAATGATTTAGACTACTGTCAAAAATGTGAAAAAAAACAACCATTATAAAAATAAATATTCCCTTATTTGCTACTCTTATGACCTAGAGGCTGCAAATGACCACATTAAGCAGACAATGAGAAGGAGAGTCCTGGCTTGCAGCTCAGTGTTCTTAACTGCTACACTAGGCTGCTTCCCTGAATGCCACTGGCATGCTGGCAACCCAAGTTTATGCACAGAGCCTTGGATAACAGGGGCAGAGTCTGGCAGTGAGTGCACAGAGTATCCATCAAATACTGTTTTTCCAGGTGTGGGTGGAGTGCCCCAGTGATGCATCTGGAATTGAACAGTGTTTCTGCTCAGTATGCCTTCTTGCTAAAACTTTTAAATAAATAAATAAATTAACCATACACTCATAGAGCAGCTAGTGCTGGTGGTGTGTTGGTTGTGCCTTGAACTGTATGGGTGGATTTGGAGGGGCTCGAACCCTCAAGAATATTGATGTGTGAGCTTCCATGGGCAAATGGAAGAAGTAGAATAAGGAAGTCATGATACTGGTGAGGCATGTTGAATGATGGCACTCTTTCCTTCTACACCACCTAGGCCCTCTTCACTTCACCACAGTTCCCTCAGCCAGCACTCTCAGTCAGTAGGAACTTTTCTCCTGCCCAGGTCAGAGGTAGGGAGAGGACCCCTGCAGAAGGGATTCTTCAGAGCTGAGGAGGATTTAAGAGAACTTGTAGGAGCTTGAAGCTCCTGAGTGGTGGTAGAATTTGAATCAGGTGGGCAGCAAGGCTTGAGAGGCCTGAAGGAGAGGGATGCCCAGGGGGTCTCAAAATGAGCAGCAAATAAATGACTGTATACATTTAGTAGACTGATCCAATTTTAAATTTTCTGATTTGCACCATTCAATAAAATTACAGCAAGCCCTTAGTGGATGTAGCCAATTTATGAATTTCCCAAATGGTGCCTTTCAGTAAAATTATTGCATGCTAGAACTGGGCTTCCTCAACTGTAACATTTTCTGAATGGCCCTTTTCAAAATTAAAGTTTATCCAGAATCTTTACTTTAAAAATATAAGCTTTTATAGACTGCAGTTTTCAGAGACATCCCCAGGCTGTCTAACTGCCTGGATTCTCATATTTACCCTTCCTGTAACAGCCCCCAGACCTTTCAGCAGCAAAGTAGCATTACTTACCCCTATTACAGGCTTGGCCTTTTTTGTAACCAGCTTATTCATACTGATTTTATTCAGCATCATTCCAGACATTTTATTGAGATCAGTTTGATGACTTCTCTGCTGCAGGGGCATCGCTAGGGGGTGGGTACTAGGGCTGGTGATCTGAATCTTTATTCATTAGTTCTGAATAAATGATTTCCAATTCCTATAATTGACTACCTGGCATATTTATTTTTAACTGGGTGGGAGAGGTGTGGGGTCAAGACTCTAATCATTTTAGACCATGAAAATTAATTCATTATTTTTATTTATTTATTTATTTTTGAAAGTCGAATTTACAACCTTTGAGTCAGGGACTCATTTACAAAGGCACCTCATTGCAGGGAGGGTAGACGTGGTTATAGTGTAAGATACATAAGTGGTAACATACAAGTGCAATATAGATAACAAAAAGAACACAATGTAACAGTAGTTTACAGGATAAAGTTACATGCAGTAAATAGCAATTGTATAAAGCATAACAATAGTAGAAGTCACAACCCTGGTCTACTGCATTCTTTTAATACGATGCCTTTCTGCTGTTCCACAAATTACAATACCTTCTAGCATTACCTGTCCTGTGGTGATCATCACTTTGTCACTAAGCTGCCTACTGGACTAGTCCAGCCTGGTAACCTGTTGCTGTCTACTGGACTAATCATGCATCATAACATATGTGCCATTGTCGCCTGCTCCCTTCCTGTTTTGTCCATTGTTCCTGTCATTTGTGGCAGCTCTCTTAATTTGTTTTTCCTTATGTGCTCTTTATAATCCCATATGTTTTTGCATTTTTTTTTCTATACACAATGGTACTAGGCAAAATTAAGGGCATACAGTTATTTTACATTAGAGGTCCTTAAACTTATTTAGGATGTAATATTCTAATCTGTATTATTATCTTTAATGATAGGGATGGTTGAGGGTTTTTACTTTGAGTTAGGCACTCTTGAGGTAATCACTTTTTAAAGACCTTGCCCTTATGCCATATAAAATAATTCCATGCTTTGTGTAACCAATGGTCCATCACATTAGTGGCACAAGCTGTCTGTTTCTCTTTCCTGAAGAACTGTTCATAATTCCATATGTGTATAACAGATACTAGAGTTTTTTTCATTTTATAGTTGATTTTCTATTTTGCCACAATTTGCAAATGGTTCTGATTTAAATCAGAGGCAGTCAGAACTAATCAAAACTCAGGTCTGGAGCCTCGTTCTTATAATAAGGCCATAGTCTTCTTTGGTCTGTCAATGTCTTGTTAGGCCCAATCTAGAGTGCAGATTACAGTTTGGTTACAATGATGTAAGAATATAGAGATATGATAGAATTATTTTTGAAACAGAGCAGCACAAATAATAGATGATACAGAAAACTGTAAGGACAAATTATCTGACTGAGCTCCTCTCAACAGAGAATAGAGAAGTTAGAGGATATATGAAAACATCACTCAGTTGTTGACAGGACTAACTAATCAGATAAACTTTCTAAATATTTCAAAATATAGGAAAACTAAAGCATATAAGTTGGAACTTAGGAGGCAGATTCAAAAATATTATTTAGAAATATTATTTCACATACAGAATGTATTTTTGGAACACATCTCTATTTATTATTATATTATAATAACCTGCTATCATTTGTTTTCAAATGTGTTTGCCATTTATTATTTCCAGTATTACCTGGCTGGTAATTATGGCAAACAGGCACTGAAGACCCAGTAAGCAGTTGCACTTGAAACTCGCTCAGATGCTTTTCTGAGCACAGCATTCTCAGACATGGCGATCTTGCTTTTGACACTTTTAAACCACTGTGTCAGTAAGGCAGCAGATCACACTAAGTAATAACATTTTGAAAACACTGATTCACCAACAAGGAAGAGTTTTATTCCCCGCTATCCAAGAAACTGAAAGTGGTCAGGCAAACATAATTTCAGCCTTAACCCTTTGAGAACTGAATATGTGTGAATGTATATAGATTCTGGACGTATATATATGCCCACAGTCTTCTAAGGTAAAATAAAACCTGTCATGTTTAGCAATAACATTTGTCACTGGTAACAAACAAACAAACAAAATAAAGCAATGGAAGCGAGGCCCATCTTGAGGGTGTTAACAGACCAATTGTTTATTTGTGAAAGATAGGACTGCAGTCCTTGATGAGAATAGCTAATGATAAACTGTAAAGGCAGATTCTGACACAGGACAGAACTCTCACACCTGGTTTCAGCTGCTGTGGGTGGAGGAAATAAAAATGATAGTCAAATAAAATATACAGTAAAACATAGAGTGGTGTGGTTACTCAAATTCAATAAAGAAAACATGGGGTGATGTGGTTACTCAAATTTTATATACACCCTCAGTGTGTGAGGCTTGAATAAATCACTCAGGCTTCACTCTCAGGGTTTATGTAGCATCACACAACTTGGGTGTGTGTTAAATTATTATAAAGTACATCACCCTCCATGCATTACTGTATATTTTTTTAGCTTAAAGAACAATTCACTGAAGTACAAAAGTTATGTATATCAAAAAGTGCAATAAAACCAATAATGCATAAATATAAAAGAAAGTACTGTAATACACCAAGCTTTAACAGCAATTTAACAATTCATTCTTGAATGCCCTATGAACGGGCTTGATATTAGTACAAAAAGGAACAAGAAACCCAGAAATTAATAACAAACAAATGAGGGTGCAATGCCTTCCAAAATCTCTGATTGCTAGATGGTTCTTGAACATACTGTGAATGGAGTTCAATTGAATAGAACCAACAGGTGAAAATGCCCTGTGTTCCAACCAGGATAACTGGATTTTGTAATTGGAAATAAATGTGTCTCACAGGAATGCAAACAGCATGAATAGGCATACCATTTAAGGCAGGCATTCAGATAAACTAGGCAGCCAATATAAAAGGGCCAAATAAACCAAGACATAAACTGTGAAGTTCTGTCTAAGATTCATGGCGAGCCAGTGGAGTATTTAATAATAAGGTCATGTGATCCTAATTACGAACACAAGCAGTAACATGAGCAGCCACATTCTGAACATCTAAAGGAGTAGCTGTGGCAGTGGGTGGATGAGACCATTTCAATCGTCAACTAACTAAACTATGAATGGTTGTCTTATCTATGGGCTTGGGGCTAAATACTTCCTTACTCACATGCTATTGATGAAATGATATTGGAATGAATAGACTAATGCTCCATTCTGACTACTGTGAGACATATCACAATCTGCAAAGTCCCCAATTTTTAACATAATGCTGAAGAAAAAATTGAAAAGTGGAAACTTGCTTCAGCTTAGTGCACATTGCAGTATAAACATCCACAGAAGCAGAAAAGTAGGGGATAATCAGAACTTCTGTTTTATCAGAATTAGTTTTAAAGTTAAATGACTGCCAGTTTTGAATTTAAGCCAAATACTTATTAAAGAGCAAATGTGGTGTGCCAGGAGAAAAAAAACACTGTGTGCACTGTTATTTTGTGCTAGCTACATTTATTCCCAGCCATGATGGAAAAAGGGACATCCCATGATGCTTTGAACTTACAGGTTGTTTGCCAGGAGGCAACACATTTGCTCTTTTGTGATTTTACTTTTGTAATTGTGTGCTGCTGGCCCTATCTAAGCATTTTCTTTCTGTAATTGTAGCTAAGCATTTTTAATCCTTTCTGAAATACTAACAAATAAGTATACAAAGGAAATGTACAGTAAATCTGAATGTCATCAGAAAGAATGATGTTAAAAGACACCAAATAATCCAATACGTTTACTTAGCAGAGTGATATGTGAAGAACACAGCAGTGGCCCTAAAATGACATCCTGCTGAATGCCTGCAGTTGGCTGGTGGCACACAGATAAACTAGTCCCTAATAAAGCATGATCAAACTTTTTTTGAGAGATAGGACCTGATCTAAGACAGGGCAGAACCAGAAAGATACCACTCATGGAGCAGATGGACTTTTACACAGCACCCCACCGCTAAGGGTGTCTAAAGCAAAATGTAATACCCTATACTATCAGTACAGTAAGTAAACTTTTGCATCTAGCAAATACATTATTTTAGCAGGTACGTATACTGTAGAATGGACTGAAACCATCAAGGTCATTAAATTAATGACTGGATACAGTATGTACCTGGAGGGAAATAGTTATTGTGTTAGCAGGAGCAAGTACTCTGTGAGCAAAGGTATTCCTGCTACTATTTTTGCATATTTCTTTTTCTCATTTTAACCACTCTGAGATTTGGCTTCCTACAAACCTACATCTTCCTCTGCCTACTTGCACACAATATTTGCTTGGATCTTGCTTGCATGGGGTTCCTACAAAGGGCTGTTCGAGACCTTCAATATTCTACCCTGCTATGCATGTAGCTTTTTCTGGCCATCCCTATCAAAGGCATCCTTTTCTCCCCACTCATGAGGTTGTGGCTCATCAAACTTCAGCCTCACTTTTACCCTTAGGGCATAAGCATGTTGTATGTTGCAAAGAGTGAAGTCATTTTCTGTGATCCCACATTTTTCAAGGCTCTGGTGTCTTTATTATTCATTAGAAACTCAAGAGCTCTGTCCATTCTTTATCTACTCCTCCTGAATTGGAATCAAATAATATACAGTAGATCTTTTAAGGTTGTTCTTAATGTATTCTTGTCAAGTTATAGGACCTGTGTTGTTAAATAAATTCAGATTCCAACAGTTTCTCTGTTTGTATTTATAAGCATTTGGAAGCACAAATGTCTGTCCATGATGTCCATTTTTTCAGGTGTCTTGCCCCAGCCACACAGTTCAGTGAGCTTCTGAAGCTCTGCATTGACCTCTTATCTGATTTTGCATATAGAGATAGCCCTTTTGTATAGGCATCCTAGAAAGTTATCCATGGTGGTCTCTTATCACCACGTAAAACAATCAGTTTAATTGACTGTGGTTTTCAGACTTCAGAGTTCCTGGAGTAACATAGATATTCACTATCAGAATGGGAAGCGGGGCCTATAGTTTTAACCCCCCAAAATTAAACCCATTACAAAGGACAAAAAGTAGCTGTTTGTGGTATTTTCTGAGTCTGCACCGGACTGTCCACCATCCAAGGAAAGCCTGTTTCACCGAATGGCATCTTGTATTAGGTATTGCTATTGTCAAGTTTCTCTCTCATGTCATGTTGCAGTGTTATACTTACTTACACAGTATACTTTGGCCTTTGTGCATTGTCCATTGGTATTTTTGTTGCCTGTTATCATGTACTTGTATTGCTTGTATTTTTGTAATTCTGTACCTTGTTCTGTTCATATTTTATGTTTTTCCTCTTCCCTGTCCACGGACATGTCTGGAAATGAGCTGTAACCAGCTCAGTATGTTTCCTGGTAAAACTTTGAAATCAATCAATCAATTAATCAATTAATCAGTCAGTCAATCGGTAACTATGCCTGCTGGGTTGAGATCATCTACATACAATGATGTGACTGTTAGCTAGCCAGAAAGAGGATACACCGCATGCCCTGGCTTCATTTCTCCTTAATGTGACTAACACAATGAGGACTCTTATGGCCAAGAAGTTGCCTGACCTCTGGAATAGATGGAATCTTTGCTAGGCTGTTCTTTCATCTAGGCTGCCCCATTCCTCTGTATCATTTGTTTTCCAATGTATGCTTCTAAATTTCATATTACTGTATCTTTTCATTCTTAATCTGTAATGTTTGAATTAACAGGTGAGTCTATTTGTTGCAAAGGTGGAAATCCCAGAGTCAAAGACTACCAAAGATAGCAGAAATAAACAAGGTCACTCATAGTCACAGTGGCACTCTCAATACAGGCAATACGTAAAAATAAAAATCTGGCACATGCCAGTACTGCAACACAGAGACCAAAGCACTTACTTCTATGCTTCAAAGTGCAGTGTTTATCAGAAAAGGGCAGCAAATGATTGGTAAGCTGGATGCACGCAGACACAGTCCAAACGTTTTCAATGAGTACTTTCTCAGGAGAGTACATGTTTTGGACTCTGTTACAGGGTTAGCATGTGCCAAGTTTTTTGTTTTTCACTACCAAAGATAGCTGAACAACCAACAAGGAGGGAAGGGCTAGACCATGAAAGGTCAAACTTCTGAGCTTCTTTACCTTCACAGGTCCTTGACAAATGGTGGACTTTGGAGAATTTTAAGAATGTGGTAGTTGTGATTTTACATTTTCTGTCATGGCTATGTCATTAGGTACAGTAATACAACAGCTTATTTTAAGAGTCTCTGGATCCAAGGACTCAAAATAAATCAATAGCAAAGCCAATTAGCTGATCCCTCCATTATCTTTAACTAAAATACATTTTTCACAAACAAGACTCCACTGATATTTACAGTACATTTATATTTTAACCATTCACACACTAGATAGGTCCTTCCAAGTGTTAGTATTCTTTGTGTAAAACTACTAGACAAGTGTTCAAGCCAGTGAAATATTGCATACCTACTTGACAGGCAGTGAGTCTGTCTTGGGACTGTATTAAAATCTTTAAACGCTGATGCAAACTGAAAACACATTAATGGAAATAAAGTATACATTATTTTAGTGACATGTCTAAAATAAATAGATCAGAATACCTAAGAAACCACCAACAGGAAAACTGTTTTTAAACTAGTCATATTAATGATATTAGAAACTGTAATGCTAGATATGTATGTATTATTGTCTCAGAATAATTTTACAGTAGCAGTATTCCAAATAAAATATATCCTGTGTAATAATTACCTAGTTATTTACTTATCAGTTACTTGGTCATTATGTAAGAAAATATTGTGCAAAACAGAAGAGGTGTCAATGTAATGGAGCAGAACTCTATGATATGAGATACCTTAACATTAAAACTATTCTAAATGTTAAAGGACACCTTAAGCTGTACCTGTAAACCTTTTCTCCCAGTACTTGGCTATATTTTAAGTACTGGTACAGTTCTGTTAATGTTCCCTCTATACATGCCTTTTCATGAACACAGTGGATGTTTTGATTTGCACTCTGATGTTAAGTGCTATTTTGGAACTGTATGATATACTTTATGTTCCTCTCAGCCACAGAGTTCTATGACAGAACATTTATGCATTGTGCCTACAATGGATGAGCTGAGCAAGTGACATAAACTACATTACACAGTTCTAAAATGGCACTTACCACTTGTGTGTGAGTCAAAATCACCCACTAGGACAACTAAACAGCCTGCAGAGATTTAAAGGTACTGTAACAGAATTCAAACCAATATTTGAAAAGTGGCTTTTACAGGTGAAAATTACATACAGGTTCTGCACAGTTCTCCTTTATGAAAAACAGTAATGGTTTATGAAAGCTGTTTATGGATTCATAAACATTTAGTTGTAACACTACCAGTTTAATGAAATGAGTGACAAGAACACTGTTTTCTTTTTGAACTCTGTTTTTTTCCCCTTTTGCAGCCGATGTTTTCAGTCGCATCAAGCCTAGCCACCAATGCAACAGCAGCCTTCAACCTTACCTGGGGCCTGTTTCCCAGGTCTGGTCCCAGCAGAAACCTGCCATCTGCTCCAGTGCTGGTCACAGGAAATCCTGGCATGCCTGTTCAGTCAGCTGCTGCTGCTGCACAGAAACTAATGAGAACAGACAGACTAGAGGTAAGAAGAATGAGTCCAAGGACAACTATGGGAAGAGGTGATGAAGAGAAACCAAATGAATACAGCTTGGGTGGTTGGGATATACTCATTAAGTTATTTTTCAAACAATAAAATGTGTCTAGGTTTAAGCTATTTCAGTAGGGCCCCTCTCAAGATGAAGCGCTGTATACTATACATTTCAAATGACACCTGTCTTTATTTCAAAAACCTCTGTTGAAATAGAAAAACAAAGATAATAGTTTTGTAATTTATTTACTGAGAAATCAGTATTTACCTACCACCCTGTTCAAGGACTGCTTATTCGTCAGTTGTTATTTATGGGTTTTGGCCCTGAAACTCTAAACCTGTGTTTACAGCCAGAAATACCAGAATTATTTTTACTGCAGAAATATGTTGCTATGAAAAAGTGTTGATTTGCTCCAAATTTTGATCTTTGTGATCACTTCTTTGCCACAAGTTACAGTGTATTGTTACACATAAATCTTTCTTTTTACGCAGTTTAAAGTCTGGGGACCACTTGTTTTCCCAAAAGGATAAAATGTTTAAACATTTTAAAACGTTTCTATCAAAAACTGGCAAAAGTAAGATGGTTGTGATCATTGTCATGTCTACCTTTTGTTAACACAAAATCATCATTTTGCAGATGTAATGTGTCTATTTTTCTGTCACTGTTATTGATGGCACCCAGGGCCCAGGGCAGGCACTCCTCCATTACATCCCACTAACCTGGTTCCTGCTATAGGGCATTTGTATTTGGTGGTGACTGCTGTGGCAGTGATTCAGGATGCAGAGTTTGCGGTCTGGCAGGGTTAGGTTATTCATTGTGTCCCTCTTTCTGTATCCCAGTTTTCAATCTATATTATACCCTGATCCCTCTAAACTGTTGTAGGCAGCAAACTGTACTCAGTGCATTGCTATAAGTATCAGTGTGCCTGAGTTTCTATGGTAACATACTCACTGTTCCAAAGTAAGCCATTTGAAGGTGGGCAGCTGCTGGGGTTGAAGCAGTAGTCACTTGGCCAGCTCCACATGTGATATTAATAGAAGTCTGATGGCCTTAAGTTGGAAGCCCAGGGTTAGGATCAAATCTAGATTTCCCACCTTGTGTGCTGCAGTTTAGATGGCTTTAATGATATGCATTTATTGTGCAAAAATGGGTACTTAAAATATCCCAACCATAAACCTATTCAAAAGGAAGAAACTGAAGCCTATGCAGTGTACACATTTCAATATACAAAATGCATGCAACCTTGATATTCCTAAGAAGAATTATGAGGGTGAACTGCAGGGAACTATTTACCATGAATACCAGCTCACAGTCATGGGGTCATCAATGAAAGCTAAAAGAGGGAGGTTCAGGAGGGACTGAGGAAATACTATTTTACAAAAAAGGTGTTGGAGCCATGAAACAGGCTGCCAACCAAGGTGATGGGTGCAAAAAAATAGTAATGATTTTAAGCATGGCTGGGAAAGACTGAAAGGTATAGTGGTTGTTCAGGGCATCAGAATCAGGAAAGAGAATGGGGTGGGGGTGGGGAGGGCAGGACTCTGGAGTAACTGTAGGCCCCAGGGCAAAATAAGGAACTCAAGTGGACTGGCATGTCCTTTGCTCTTTTTCTGCCATCATTGCTTATATTTCTATTTTTCTATTTCAAGAAGTCTTGGAGATTTGAAGTTGCACTGATTGTTTCAATATAATCAAATTAATAACTGCCACTTCTGAGATCTGAAATGTTTACATTGGTATACCATTGCTTCATCAAAAATAATACAGTGACTGGTCATTTACAGTGACAAAACAACAGGTCACTGTGGGTCGCTGTAATGGTCATGCTACAGCGGCAGGACCCCTGGCACAGTTTCTCTGGGTCTTACAACCCTTCCCCGAAACACATCTGCTGTGGAGGTGATTACAATCAAATCTGGGGGCCTGGTGGTGCAGTCCCCCATAGAGAACACACTTGTGTTCCTAATGGCACAATGCGACCGTGATCACGGTCAACATTCGTGTTGTCGCTATAAGGCCAGTCTGCAGGTTTTCTGTCAAACCAGCTTGGTAGAATTGTTTGCATTTTTTACAAGTGTATTGGTTTGCACAAAGACCCTTATTTTCTAAATCCTGGATGCAGGTGCATCTACAAGAAGCACCTGCATACAAGTGGCCCTACTATGTCCATCTCCAGATGGATGCAGAGGGTGCAGTTTTCCAAACTGCATCTAAGTGTGACTATCAGACATGGTTTACAGCAACACTTGCTCTACTTTGTATTTAACTTTGAAAGATTCTGCTGTTTTCAATTTAGTAATCCAAGTAACAACTTAGTCTTGTGGGGACAGGAGGGAGTTGGTGGTCGAGCATGTTCCCACGTCCTTTCTGTCCCCTCAGAATAATTTTATTATGTTGTTCTGAGCACTTTACATTGGCAGTAATGTCAGTTTCCTCAGACAAAGCAATTGGCCTAAAAGCAGCATTCAATGTTAAAGCAGCAATACTAGTTAGTAAACCTTTAAATAATCTGGTTGTCAGAGCAAACAAAAAATAAATATATCTTATTGTTTTTCCTCTATTTCATTTGTGATACCAGACAGAGGATACTGAAGCTTTTAAAAATCCTTTACTTTGCCAGGTCCACCATCTTGGATGTAAGCAAATCATGGTGGTGTTGTGTTGTTGCTCCTTATCAGATATGTCCTGGCAAAACCTTGACATACCTGTATTATACATATAGTGGGTGCAGGTAAAGTATTACCTCCAGAGAGAAGATTTTTAAAAGATACTGGTGGCTGTCATATTTATTGTAGATCCACAGACATTACAAAATGTGTAACTTAACACTGTCTTAAAAATAGCTGACTGAATGTAAAATATCCCAATGAAGACTCAAAGAATGGCTGGAATATATTAATGCTAAACAAAATTACAATGTCCTTTATTGCTGACTAACTAGTACCACTGCTTTAATATTGGGCACCTCAGGCACATCCTTGGCAGCACAGTGCAAGGGAGGATAGAGGGAGAGCAGCACTAGTGGTGTGCTTACTGGACATCATCCACACCTGGCTCCAGCTGACTTTGTTCATAAGAGGCTCTCATTCATCTTCAGAAATAGTACTAGATGTGCTCCCCCATTGGCTTAACAGTAGCAAATTCACATGTCATTCTGGTGATCTGGGTTTGGGAACAGGCACGATCATTAGGGTCTAGTTGGGGGAAGAGGAATGAGCATCCCAGGGAATACTGTCCTTTTCTGGGGTGGGATGATTGCTGCCTCCACCACAGAACTGCCAACTGAATGACCATAGGTGGCAGTGCAGGGAAGGTACTGCAGGGGAAGGGGATAAATGAGTGGACTCCACATAGACACAACTGTCATGTGTGAACTGGGAGCTCCATGCATGCTGGTGATCCCAGTGGTAGAACCAATGAAGCAGAAAACCCTGGTGTGAGAAGGTATCTCATCATAATAGTGACCCAAAATGAGTGACTAGAAATATAGCGACTCATTTAGGGCACTAGTTCAAGTTCAAGTTTATTGTAGGAAAGACTCTGTTGAGAAAGCTCATTCACAAGGAGGTCCTGAGGCACATACACATACATAGTATTGTGGGCTACCCTGCAGAATAGTGAGGGTATGGGATAGTGACCGGGGGAAGGGTGAATGGAAGGGAGGAATAGTGAGGGGAAGGGAGGGACAGGAAGAGGTTTACAAGCACTGGTGTGCCTGCTGCTGCTAGCCATGTGGCAAGGTGGTGTGGATGGCTAGCTCTGGCACAGCAGGTACTGGGTTTGGGACTGGGAGCATGTATATTTTGTCACAGCTGCTAGCTGCGCAGTTAATTTTGCCAACATCTGTATTTTGCCCTTCCTCAATGTGCACCCCCAGAGCTGAGAATCCTAATTGATGGGGAGGTAGGGGTGGCCCCCAAAAACACTTGCTTTAAATCCGGATGTCGGGTTGCCTTGAAATAAATACTGCCAGTTTGCTTTTCGTGATATACACTCATAATAGCGATCACTGTTTTGCATTCGCTATTATGACATGTGACATGTAACATGCAAGAAGGATGACCCTGCACAGACTCAGTTCCCACATCTCTCCTCTAGCCATTCTTCCTCCAATTCTTCTCCTGCCTCTATATTCCAGCCAGGCTGCAGCATGGTAGAAGCCAAGGGACAAGAAGAGGGTAAGTGCTGAGGATGTGGTGGAGATGTGATACATAAGACCAGTGGAAGAAGGTAGCATCAGTGCTTTAGAAGCATAAAGAACCCATTGTAAACATAGTGCTAGGGTGCATTGAGGCCAGAGCAGCATCTCTGAAAATATGCCTGACTAAAGGCAAATATAGGTCATTATAAATTAGGTCCACTAAGTACATAGTTTCAAATTGGGTTAAACTTGTACCAGAAAAGTGGCCAAGTAGTGTGTCAGATATCTGGGATAACTAGCAAACTAATCCCCCAGTTATAGGGATGTTGCTGTGCACAACGAAGTTCAGTACTGTTCACAACCCCCCCCAACCAACCAGACAAAAGCAGTGCCAACAACACAGGCTGTCTAATGAGCCACTTACCTGTCCTCTAAACTGGAAAGAAACTGAATCTGGGTGGTTGCCTAGTAGAAGTGATAACACTCAAATTGATAGAAAAATTGCATTACATCAAACTAGAAATCTGGTGTCTGTATTTAGCATAATTTACTTGCAAAATATTAGTAAATAAGTTAGCAATAAGTAAATATTTATTTCTTTAGTGCCCAATCCCAGAAGCTCTGGGTGCTTTACAAAAGTATAGATGCAGTATACAGACATAAATTAAACAATTTATAGTAATAAATAAATCGCAACAGATCAATAAAACACTTATAATCTCAATAAAATATTAAAGATAACAAGATAATTCCCCTGAGTACATCTACAGCATTGAGGTTTAGTAACTGCTATTTATTTTGGCAATGTGTTTTGAAGAGGGGGCCTAGCACAATTTTGGAAAATGTCAGTGAGATGCGTTTTGAAATGTGTTTGAGATGCAATTTTGAAACATGGTGGAATGTGCATTTTTAGAATGTGACAAGGATACACATTTTTGCATGTGGCAGGACACACAATTTCAGAATGTGGAAGTGCCACCCAGTTTTTGAATTATGCATGGGATATACAATTTCAGAATGTGGGCGGAATGCTCAATTTCAGAATTTAGTATAGATGTGCAATTGCTTGATGTGGTGATTATGAGCAATGTTGGAATATGACTGTGAAGTGAAATGTTGGAATGTAGCAGGGGCAAGCAGTCTCAGACTGAAAATGTGTGTCCTGCCATATTCCAACAGTGTGCATCCCCGTTACATTCCAAGATTTTCTGTCCCCACCACATTGCAAGATTGCCTGTCCCAGCCATGTTCCTATATGTGTGTTCCTGCCATATTCTGTTATTACATGTTCTGCTGCATTATGAGATTAGGTATTCTGACCACATTCCCAGATTGTGCATTCCACTAAATTATAAATGTGCATGTTCCTCATTCCAAAATGATGTGTCCTGCCACATATTGAGATTAAACATTATGAGATTATATGTTTGTCAGTCTGAAATGTGCCTCCCCTTCTGAGATTGCATGTCCCTACCTTATTTTGAGACTGGTCTTCCTCCCACCCACTTTCCAAGACTGCACCTTCTTGTTACATTCTATGATGGCATGTTTCTCATTCCTAGACTGTGTCTTCCTGCAGTACAATCTGAAATTATGCACCCAACCGAGTGCCAATGATTTATCAAATGATTATTAAAACTATGTTTTTTTAGCTTTAGAGAAACAAGTCATATTATATAAGGATTCTGGCAATGAGAACTACATGTGAGATGTGGAGATGACAGTATAGTTCTTCACTGAATCCAGTTTTTGAACGTGCAGTGAAATTAGGTTACAAAAATGGCTAGTAATGTTTAAACAAAGTAACCTGAAGAACTCTTTTTAGTATTAGGCTTATTGTCTACTACCTCACAGTCGCTTCTGCTCCTGTAAAGCACTCCACACTGTCCATTAGAAGTCATCTGACTATTTTTCTCAAGGTGGTCATAGCGCAACATGGCACAGTCTGCCTTGTCCTAGATGGCCACCAAACTGCACCATGAATGTGTGACTACTTGCACATGGGCAGAATAGGTAGGCAACCATAATAGTCATGGTGGACTATGCCATGTTCAGTCATGGCTGCCTTTTTCTATTTTATTTATATTTTTTCATACCACTCCACCCAACCATCCCTCTCAGCACTCACCACCCCACACTCCCCAGAAACATAACAGTGAAATTGCATGTGCCCAATCCCCAGTGTTGCAATTGTTTTCCACCATGGCATCCTTTAATTATTTAATTATATATATATATATATATATATATATATATATTATTCCTCCCATGCAACTGTCCTTCTCAGCACCACTTCCACTCAAACATAACGCTGACATTGGGAGTACCCATTCCCATTGTCACAATTAAGTTCCACCATGATCTTTCATTTTTAAATTATATATATTTCCTCCTCACCCAACCCTCCTTCTCAGCACTCACTACCAAACTCTCCAACATAACACTGACACTGGGGGTGCCTCAATCCCTAGTGTCATGACTTCAAAATAAAATAAAAAACCTTCCCATGTCATTTTGTTTTATTAAATAACCCTTTAAAAAAAACCATCCATTGATGTCTTGTGTGGCCGTTATTGTCCCACCATCTGACCCTACCACTCAGCACCCACCACCCCACAACCCCCAAGTTCTTACTTACTTGTAGGGTCCAATGCCATAATCATCTCTGGACCACAGACACATCTTCACTCTTCAAAATCAGGCCACAAACTGAACAAACAAGTTTGCAGATCTATGTATTTCTATGGTGTTTTGAACATAGTAGCATAACTTTACCATTTTTGCATATTTTTGGCCCAGATTTTCAACATGCATTTTTTGGGACCCTACCTCATGAACAATTGTACTGACATTAGGCAAATTTGTCCTGAAAGATGATTTCACAGTCCCTGTATGAAATCACCTTTTGAGCAGGAGCTGAAAATTATCTCTGCCCTTGATCATTAGGTGGGGTCATAAGAAGGCTGTGTTGAACATTTAGTGTAAAAATTGAAAACAACAAATTCTGAGAGCCAAATTGAAGCTTGGGAATGCAAGCTTGTAATGTTGGTGATGTTCAATACTTTACCACAAACTGACATTGCCAAATCTTTACAGCACCTCATGAATGTGACAGCTGTCATTTTTAAATCTTGGACAAAATGTTTTTTTTTTTTTTTAAACATTCAAAGGTGATTTCATGGTCCCTGCAAAAATCACCTTTTGGACAGGAATTGAACATGTTCTTTGTCCTTGTTCATGATGGGACCATAATAAGGCTATGTTGAAAATTTGGTGTAAAATATTAAAAACAAGAAAGTTATTAGCTACAGTACACTGAATTTTGTGAGACGAGGCTCGTAACTTTGGTAATGTTCAATATTTGTACCCCAAATCTGCAACATAGCCATATCTTTACAGCAACTCATGAATGTAACAGCTGTCATTTTTCAAATAATGGACTTTTTTACCTCAGGAAAGGTGATTTTGTGGTCCCTGCACAAAATCACCTTTTGACAGGAGCGAACATTTGCTCTGGCTCTTGTTCATGGGGGGTCATAAAAAGGCTATATTGGAAATGTGGTGTACAAATATTTTAAAAGAAAGTAGTATGAGGCTGTGTTGAATTTTGTAAATGCAGGCTTGTAAGATTAATAATATGCTATATTTTTACTCCAGATTTTCAACATAGCCATTTCTTCACAGCACCTCATGAATGTTATAGCTGTCATTTTTCAAATCCTGTCCAAAATGTGTTTTTTCATCCAGAAAGTTGTTTTTGCAGTCCCTGCATGAAATTACTTTTAGGCCAAGATGTGAACATTTTTTCTGTCCTGCTTCATAAGGCAGGGTCATAACAAGGCTATGTTGGAAATTTGGTGTAAAAATATCACAAAACAGCAAATGTATGAGCCTATGGTACATTTTGTGAATACAGGCTTATAAATTTGGTAACTTTAAATATTTTACCCCATATTCTCAGCTGTAGTCCTATTGGCTTTGGCCAAAGCTTTTCTGAAGTAGACCCCAGTGCCTCACTAATGCTGTCTCAGATCACTTCCACCCTATCTTGTTTATGGTAATTTGATTTAGTCCCTTCTCTACTTCATTTATAGGCCTCATGATCAATATCTGCCAACCACATAGATTTCTTGGGGTGCAGTTTTGATTGATGTTCATAATATTATTCTACAGAGTTCCAGTAAACTGAGATGACATAAATGTGCTTCCAACAAAATTGACCTCAGCCAGAGTCAGTCATGGGTCTCTTCAGATAAAAACTAACCTGTGCTTTTATCCACTGTGCCACAAAGTCCCCAGCCTGAGTTTTTTTTTAAGTTAACTAGATCTTAAGAATTTCTGTTATAAGTCAGCTTTGACACTCATAAAAGAGCATACTAACGACCTTGAACAGACTGGGTGCAAATATCTTGGATACAGTGCTGCCACAGTTTTATCCTAGGGTTGCATACCTGCTCTTACACAATCACCAAGGCCCTTGGCATTCAATAGTATGAGGCATATTCTACAGGAATGGCACAGGAAGTAGTACCAGATGAAGTTGAAACTGAGATACCAAATTTGTACAGGCAGTAACACTTCCAATTTACATGGTTGGAAATGGTTTCATGGTTGAAAGATGCCTCACCAATTAACTGGGTCACCTTCCTGAGTTTTGCTGTCTTTTCATGGTAGTCTATAGCCATTATGGGTTTCATTTACATCCAGTTGTTATCATCATTTAAAGCATTAACTTTAATCATTTAATGGTTGGAGAATTCACTGTTTTCAGGCAATCCCACCCAAAAAATTATTGTAAGATCATCATATGCGATAGTGAAAATATAAAGCAGTAAGTCAGGTCAATTTCAGTATTCGTCATACTCTGAACTCATCATGTTTTTTCTTCTGAAGCCCATAATTTTTAAAGTCTGATTAAAATTTTATATAATGTCATTTGTGAGTATCCAACATTAGTTTGTCTAAAATTAGAATTGTACAGTTTTATTACAAGATATTGGCTCATCCATTAATTCATCAGCTCCTTGTCCTGCTAACTGAGGGCTGTTATACAGAAGTACACTTGGGATCCTAAATTCTAGGTCAGTGGAGGCTGAGATGCTGAAATGTTCAGTGAGGAAGGAGTTGGGACGTCACTAAATGTGCACATTAGAACATTTTGCAGGCTTTTCATGAAGTGGCATCACAATGGCTGGAAAATCATTCACATGTGTTATCCTCATGACCTGTGGATCAGCACAGTTCAGTGCTTGCAAGAGCATTGGGCCATATTTGGGGAATGAAGAAACATATATTAAAGGAGCAGACAGTGTAGTCTAGTGTTTAGAATGTAGTATACTGACCCTGTAGATCCAGAATTGAATTCTGCTAAATTTATTATTCATGGTGTGCACTAGAGTAAGTCATTTAACCTCCTTGTACTTCATTCCTCCCAGATGTAACATGGGATAGAAACAGGATCTTACTGAAATAAAGTCACACTGGAACTGGGATACCTGAGAAAATAAAACCCTTAAAGAATATTGCCACCATCAAACAACTTTTTCAAAAATGTACCTTTGAAAATGTTCTGATAGCCTAGTGGTTAAGACACATTTCCCATGGTGGTCCCAGGTTTATAATTAAGGCCTGACCTATGCCACTGCATGTCCATCCCCAGTGATACAATACTAATAATAATCCATGGATAGGAGTCAGGCAGTTGATTTTCTGTACCTAGACATCAGCAAACTTTGACTTAGTCTCACATAGGAGATTGATAAAGACATTGGGTGGTCAAGATTACAGGGTGGGTGAAAAATTGGCAACGTGGAAGGCCCTTTAAGGTGGTCTGCAACTGAGAATCCTCACTGAAAAGGGAAGTCATGAGTGGGGTGCCCCACAGATCAGTTATAGGATCAGTCCTTTTTAATATATTATTTGTGATACAGTTTGTGTGAGGGGAGTTAAGGGAATGATAAGCCTTGTCACACACAACACCAAGATCTCTGGAAGAGTAAACACTGACAGAGACAAGGACCATAATGAAAGATTGAGAAAATCTGGAGTGGTGGTTGAAGGTCTAGCAACTAACATTTAATGTAAAGAAATGCAAGGTAATGCACATAAGACCAAGAACCCAAAAACAGAGGGTAGGATGAATAGGGTTGTAGTGGAGAGCACATCAGAGGAAAGGGACCTGTGGGTTTTAAAAATGGAGATTATACAATGGGGTATGAGAATTCTCAAACCTGACTGGCTGACTGGCACCTTTCAGACATGGTAAATCCTAACATTACCAACAGCAAAGGTTCCAATCAGCCACACCTGTACCCCTTTTTTACAATCCATCTGACCCCTGACATAAAAAGGAAAAAAACACCAGAGTGAGTCCACACTAAGCCCTGACAGCACTGCACAAATCTTACCACTCCACAAGCAAAGTTACAAGCCCTGCTGAGCAAAACACTCATTGCTAGACAAAACTGTGCCAATAACTACAGAAAGGAAGTGTTTTATTCTCCTGTTAAACCCCAGAACAGGGAATTAGAATGTACTGAGATTTAGACAAGTATAATTGGCTGTGGGTCTGTTAGGGAAAACCTGGGAAATGGCATTTTATTTTAATGGTCTTTTGTTTCATATTTATTGTTGAAGATAATATATTTATAATTAAACACATGGGGCTCGATTTGAGAGGCCCAAGAATCTACCTCAAGGCCTAGTGCACTGGTCTTTTGATGCACAGGCTTGCAGCATTCTCCCATTCATGATTGGGATTTTCAACTTGCGCAATGCCACATCGCCAGGACTCAGCTTTTAACCGGTCCAACCTATGCCATTTGGGAGGCCTTTTTTATTGGGCTTGCACCAAATATTTGGCACAAGCTGCCATTAAATGAGGACACTGTCACAACTGCACCCAATGTACTTAAATCAAGTGCAGTTGCATCAAAGGAGTTTGGCACAGCTGCACCAAAGAGTGGGTGAGATGCAAGGATTGACACAAGCCCTATGTCACCCTTTGAAAGTTAAGTCCATTATTTTTATGTATATGGAAATATTCGGTGGTTGAAAAGTTAGTAATTGGTATTCTGGATGAAGGTCATGTGACTTGGTGGAAGGCGTATAAAGACTGAAAGAAGAGTTCTGCAGCAGTATCTGTTCCAGCCTCTGAAGGGGAAAGACATTGGTCTTGCAATAAGGAGCTACCTGAGAACAGTGAAAACCAAGCTGAGTCTCAGCAAAAAGGATGAGGTCAATGAATTGAGACTAAGGGAAATTCACTAGTTAGATTTTTAATCTTGGAAGCAGGTCACACACTGATCTGAATGCTGAATATCAAAACACTATCCTGAAATGACATTATTTTTATTCCATAAATAAAATGTAATGTGAGCTCTGTTTCGCACCAGAATTTTTGCATCTGACTGTCCTTACTACCCACACCCTGTGACACTGGAGATAGGTAGCCATACTAATACATAAAGCTATTCCATCTATACTTACAAAACCAGAATGTGATAATGCAGGGAGATGGACTGCAACAACTGGACAGTTGAACAACACATTTAACTTCCTAAACATCTATACCCCAAATTATTTCACTAAATGTCAGCTTTGAGGACAAATCACCCTAGGGGGTGATTTAGCTCCATTCTTTACCCCTTTCTCAGCAGGTACTCCACGTGCCTATATGTGTTATCTAAACAGCCGCATTCCTACATCATAACTGCCAAACCTTAAGCTTCCAGAGCCATAGTAGGAACTGCACCTAACAGATAGAGAATACTCTTATTTTAATACCTTACACACATCATATATATGCACAGAGCATGCCATGCAACACAGGACATCCTACACTTTGCCATTGATATAGAGTACTTTCTATTTAATTATTTCAGACCTTACACCCATTCAAATGATGTATGGAAACAACCAATGTGTTCTATGCACAAAGACATGTGTTGCCTATGCACCATGAATCTGAGGCATGTAGGCAACCGCATGGGTGAATGCCACACAGCAGAGGTCCCATGGAGCTC
This sequence comes from Neoceratodus forsteri, assembly GCA_016271365.2. Classification (NCBI taxonomy): domain Eukaryota; kingdom Metazoa; phylum Chordata; order Ceratodontiformes; family Ceratodontidae; genus Neoceratodus; species Neoceratodus forsteri. The sequence goes on along the minus strand of CM028137.1, from coordinate 210,458,604 downwards.
CAGCAGCATTCTCCAAGGGCATGTAAGTCACAGCTACAGTGGCACTGTGTGGTAATGCAGGTGTATTTGTTTGAAGCAGGAAGTACTGGGTTTGAATCCTGCAGACTGAATTTTTTTTGGGGTGGTTTGGGGGAAGCTAACTGATGTGGGAGTGGGGGCGAAGATGGCAAACTGGATTACAAACTGGCTGCGTGGGAGGCTACAATGGGTGGTGGTGATGGGGGGAATTCTCAAGACCTAGACCAGTGATGAGCCGGGTCCCACAGGGCTTGATGCTGGGCCGGGTGCTATTTGGGCTCTTCATCTCAGACATCACACACGGATTGGTGAGTTGGGTAAGTCTGTTTGCAGACAATACCAAAATGGGTGCAGTAGTGGATGAGAAGGAGGGATGGAAGCAACTGCAGGGGGACCTAATCAAAGTGGAGGAGTGGTCAGATATGTGGCAGCTGGGGTTCAATGCAAAGAAGTGTGAGGTTATGCACTTTGAGGCAAAGAACCCAAGGAGATAACACTGGTTGGGAGAGGGGGAAGCTAGGGATCACTGAGGAGGAGAGAAGGACATAGGGGTGATGGTAAAGGGAGCATGATCAATTCTGCCCAATGCAGGAAAGCGCAGTGAAGGCGAACAAGATGCTGGGGTGTATAGCGAGGGGTTCTCATTCAGGCAGAGGGGTGATCTTGCCCCTCTACAGGTCACAGGTCAGGCACACTGGAGTACTGTGCAGTTCTGGAGGCCATACCTGAGGTGAGATATCAAGCTACTGGAGGGAGTGCAGTGGAGGGTGAGGATGATACAGGAATGGAGGGCAGAGACTATAAGAACAGGCTGAGGGAACTGAATATGTACACCCTGGAGGAGAGGAGGGATGGGGACATGATCGTAATTTTCAAGTAGCCAAGGGAATCAACAAGGATGGAGCCTATGCAGTTTTAAACTGTGGAAGGGAAGGGTACTAGATGGCATGGGCTAAGAATAGGGGGAAGATTTAGGAGGGAGATGAGGAGGCATTACTTCACAAAGAGAGTGGTGTCAAAGTGGAATGCCCTACCAGAGAGGGTGATACATGCAAAACTGTGGGTAGCTTTAAAAGAGCATGGGACAGAGAGCAGGGGAGAGTACAGGTGGCTAAGGCTGAGAATGGCAGAGAGCAGACAAAGGGGAGGGGGTGGGGCAGTTGCAAATTAGGGATGCTAGCTGCACACTCAATCAGACATTGATAGATCAGGAAGTCTGTTTCTGCTGGCACATTTGTATGTTCTTAAGTTCAATGCAAGGTACTTAGAGCCCGCCTCCAAAGCCCCTCGGGTGTATCCATGTAGGGGGTATGCCTGCAGTATGCAGCATTCACAAAGCCACATAGTACCAGGTTCTGAGGGTGCAGGGTATGTCTGCCGAGACCAGGCATAACCCAGTACATGCCCCCATGTTCTCCAGCTGCCAGGTATGGCAGCAACACAAATTGGACCTCCATGTTTCCCTAGCCTACTATGTTATAGGAGAGTGTTGGGGCAGTGGCATGTGTGCTGTATGCGGCACCTCTCCTACACCCTGCACCCTCTGCATGGGTGCAAGGGATCCACTCAGGGACCCAGTACAGGCATTTGATTGGCAGGCCACCCAGGTCTGTGGCTCCATCCTGACTGCCCATGGGACCATGCATACCAGGGAGATGGGGCCACATATGGGAGTCACACAATGGCCACTGTTTGTGTATGTGGCCACCCATGGATCTCCTGTAGGTGCATAGCTGCACGGGTGGGGTACACTCCTCAGGAGCATATTACCCACCCCTTTGTTCACAGTGGCCATTGGTAGTATTCCCTTCAAGCGTTCTAATGTAGGCACTCTCCACCTTAACATATAGCACTTCCAACATAAGGACAGCAGTGGAAGCAAACCAAACAAGGACAAGAGTCCTGGATATTAGTAGGGCAGATTTAAAAAATGGCATGGGTGAATGCCTCCAAAACTACCTAGTGGGGTAGGGTGACCTGGGTGCCATGGAGGAACAGTGGACTAAGGTGAGGGAAGGCATAGTGAAGGCAACAAACCTCTAGAACTGAACAAAAATTGAAAAAAGAGACCACTATAGTTCTCAAAGGATGTGGCTAAAGAGGTAAAGGCAAAAAGGCTAGCACTGAAGAGGTATAACATGATGCAGATGTAAGAGGAAAGGGTGTTGTATCAGGAGAAGTAGAGGGAAGTAGGGAAATCGTTGAGGAGCACAAATGCACAAACTGAGGAAAGGATTGCCCAATGGGTAATTAAAGAGGACAAGACATTTTTGGTACATACTTTAAGTGAAAATAGGAAGACTAGGAAAGGGATTAGAGGCTAGGAAGGGCAGAGGGACTGTGTAGAGGAGGATCAGAAAAAAGCAGATATCCTAAACAAATACTTTGGTTCAGCCTTTACAGATATGGGGAAGGGGATGAGTCACATAAAAGCAGCAGGAGCACTGCTTGGGGAAGTAGACACAACTCCTTTTACAGAGGATGGATTTCTAGAGGGACTCATACATCTAAAAGTGGACAAAGTTATAGGGCCAGAGGGGGTGAACTCAAGGATACTGAGTGAGCTCTGGGAGGTACAGGCTGCACCTCTGACAGCCCAGTTCAACAATACACTGGAAACAGGAGTTATTCCAGTAGACTGGTGGAGGACAGATGCAGTCCTGCTTCATAGAAGCAGTAACAGGGATGAGGCTGCCAACTATAGGCTGGTCAGTCTGATTCAGTTGTATTTATTTATTTCAATTTTGTTAACTGGGTAAGCCCACTGGGCTCAAAGGTCCCTTTTTCAAGGATGACTACCATTCTGCATCCAGAAATGTACAGATTGTTTACAATAAAATGGAATGCAATCTCTTACCACACAAATGCTGGAAAGGTATCTCGCATTCAACAAGCCATGAACTATCAACATGGAGGCAAATGTAGCAAGGTACTGTCATGGCAACTGAGAAAAGAAGCCAAAGAAAGACACATAGCTGGAACTAAGTCTTCCAACACATGCACTGTCACACCACATACATAAATCAATGACACCTTTTTTGTCTTGCTACATTAGAATTAGACATCAGGAATGGGAAACCCTCTATTAACTCAATGCTCACCCATCCATTTGAATGTCCACACCTTGTCATATTGCCTAATCATGATAAGGAATCCTTGGCATGCCAGATCAGTAAATAAGAAATGCTTAAAGCCATTAGCTTACCATTTTCTAATAAGGCTGCTTGATCCAGTGATATTCCTTCCTGATGTGTACAAAAAATAGCTAGCAGCATTTTGGTTCCTTTACACAACACCATCATTCTGTCACACACACACACACACACACACACACACACACACACACACACACACACATTATCTTAATTACTAAACCAAGGAAAACAAGGGATGATGACTCAAGACATAGAACACATACCTCTTTCAAACTCAGACATGAATGTCCTCACCAAAGTGAACGCAAGCAGACTTGAAAACATTATATAATATCACATACACAGACAAAGCAGAATTTGTAAATCTTAATGTGGTTCAATGTCAGATGGCATCTACCTGTATCCCCCTTCCTGGGATGAGGCTGAAAATAGGCAGAATTGTCTAGTCCTCCATTCCCGGTCAACAAAATAAATAAAAATAAAAAATGTAAAAGGCAGAAGTGCTGCCTCTAGTCTGTGAACCCTAGCAAATGTCCTTACAAAAAGAGATGGCACTAAAAAAAACATGTGTGGGGGGGTCTTACTTGACACAAAGAAAGTCTCAGACTGCACCAAGTCAGAACACTTATGGACCCCTCTCTATGATATACTGCAGGTTTCCATACAAACTTTATCAGCTGGATCCAAATGGTACATAAATGCCCAACCACTAAATTTCAGTTGGATGAGATTACTTCTGATAGTTCTAGTCTCGAAAGGGGTGCCTGCAAGGGTTTTCCAGTCTCCTCTTTGTTATTTGGCATAGTTATAGAGCCTTTTGCAGAAGCCACCAAACGCATTCCACTCATTCAAGTTCCCATGGTTGGTAAAACAGCAGTGACGGCCTCCACATAAGCAAACAACATACTTGCACATCTGAGTGACCTGACAGTGCCCCAGTCTACAATACTAAAGCTGCAGTTAGAATACTTCTTGGGATATATGCAAACCATAGTATTCAATAAAATCAGATGGGGCAGATCTGTTGTCTTACCTTTATAAGGTTTGACTCTTCAGAACTAGAAAACACTTTACACCTTAAATGGACCACAACTGACTTTACATATCTGGTACTCTGAGTTGACCCTATCATGCACAATTTCAATGACAAGTATTCTTTACTGTTCCAGGAGATAAAATTGAGTTGGCCCAATGGAAGTCATTTTTGTTAACAGAAGCTGGGTGAACATCACTAAATAGACAATCTCACCCAAGCTTCTATGACTATTTCAAGTCTTGCCCACTCCACAGTTACAAAGCATTATCATAAGATTTGTTTGGAATACAAAGTCCAAAGAATCAAAATCTTCGTACTTCAACTCCCTATTGATAGTGGAGAGACTGAGTTATGAAACTATGACATTATATTAAGCTAATTGGTTAGTCTCACCACATGCCTGGTTCCACCCTGGCAAAAGCAGAACATGGAAGGACATGGAAATATGTTAACTAGCAGGCCCTTTTCACGTATGTACTATGCTGCTCTGACCCCAATGTAAAAGCAATTACTTTTCTCATCCATTCATGAAACATCCTTGCATTATCTAGCCCAAAGCACATAAAATATTAAAGTACCCAGGAATATTTATCCTCCAATTCCTATACTTAATAGTCCCACATTAACTTAAGAATAGTTCTTCAGTTATGGTTAAAAGCAGGCACCACACACTTTCACCAGCTATGAGAAAACAATATTGTTTCCATTGAATTAATCTAAAAATATGAGGTACCTTCACAATTCTTTAGATTCTTACACAGCAGAAACAGTCTCCAGCTTCAGCTTGAAGGGACCTATGTTACAATTTACAGACTTGTCCTCTATGGTACTATAAGTCATCTCACTTCTATACTGATATCAAAGAGCTATTATCAGACTTATGGTCTATCATACCATTATACTCTCCAACTGACTTCAGAACCAAAAATTATTAGGAAACTATGTTTGGGAAGAAATTCCTGGAGAAAAAGTAGTGTGATCTACCTGAATTCAGCTATAGAACTCCACTTCCCTCAAGGAATACATTCTTACAATACCAGATTCTTCACCAGATGCATTACACCCCAAAATATCTGAATGGGATTTCTCTCTTCTCTGAGGATATATGCCCATAATCCTTTAACTCAGGAGCTGACCAAAAGCACATGATGTTAGACTGTACTGAGTCTACTCAATGATATTATACCTTCACTGTTGTATCCTAGATAGTGTAAACCTAGAAAAAAAATGCCCAAATAGTACTTTTAGGTAACCTTTTATATTACAATCCTCTTAGTGTATGGTATTTTAAATCTGTATTCATTGCTGTGTTTTGTACAAAACAGTGCAGTTTGTGAAAACGCAACCCACCCCAATCCCACCTACTGTACTTTTTATCAATTACTTGTATCTGTATCTCAAAGTGTCACAGTACAGCAATTAGTCTATACATGTACATGTAATAAGAACATATACCTTAGAACAGAATAAATTCAACATTTATTTTAAAGTAAGCTATTCAATTTTGGGAACACTTTGAAAAAATAATTTTCAGGTATTGTTTGGCTTATATTTTATAGATTTGTAGTATCCAATTATTTTATTTTTATCATTAGTTTCATGGCATGAACATGTGATCCTTGACCCCTACAGTTGGACTAATCCTGCCTGTTTAATCCTTTGCTGATGTCACAGTTGTTTGTTATTGACATTGCAATCATTTCTGCAGCAACAGATTGTGATGTCACAAACAGAAGATTGTGACTTCATCAAATGATTAAGCAGCTGAAAGATGTGAATCCTAGGGTTCAAGGATCAAACTTTCATGTGAATTATTCAGAGATAAAGAACAAATGACACATAAATGTAGAAAATATATCAAATCTGAGCACCACAGTGTCTAAATATTATGTTTTTAAATATTTCACAGTTGTGACAGACTCACTTGAAAGATTAGCATCCAATATGCCAGATTGCTGAAGTTGAAATTGATAACACCCAGTAGATACATCCCTTAATTTGCACACCTCAAAAGAGAAAATGACAAAGACTGAAGAACATATTTGAAGTTGATTGTTGCTGCTGAAGAAAGTACACTTACCAGCTGTCTTCATATTATCAACACAAGCATTTGTATGGGGCATTGCTTGTGCTTTTATAACTAAATGTATAATTATCTCTATTGAACTTCACCAATTTACAGATCAAGCAATATTTTGATTTTCCATAGTGTGACATTCACCTGCTATATCGCTTTTAATATATAGCCAACCAATCTGTCATTACTCAACTGCAGCTGTTTAATGTTGTAAACTCAGAAAAGTCAATAAAATGTTTTTTTTTATAATAAGAAAGAACAGATTGACCAAATCCAGCACAGGGTCACTAAGCTAATTAGCAACTTATTTGTCATGAGCTGTGGGGAGAGACTGCACATACTCATATTATTTAGCCTAGTGAAGAGAAAGTTGAGTGGGACCATAATCACTATGCTCTGAATATTAAGAGGATGAAGGGGTGGATTATACACTGATATCTGAGCTGGTGAGTTCAAACAGAACTACAGGACATGCAATCAAATGGGGTATGGACAATATAAGGGAAACATTAGGAAGCATTACTTCACTCAGATGGTGGCTAGCACAATTTTAAGCATGCAGACTAGCCTTCCCAGTGAGACTAAGAAAACTAGTTTGGTTCAGGCTTTTAAAGTTGGACTATACAGACTGTTGATGAATGGCACAGAGAGTTATGCAGAATGAGCAGGGGCAGCAATCTGGATGATTTGGACAGTGGTGGGCTCTAGGAGGTGGGGCATGTCAGGACGGGTACACTTCAGCCTGTACAACTGCACAGTTCCTTCACAGTACTATTGGGAGGGGCAGCAAAGAGAAGGCACCCATAGCAGTGGGAAGGGAGGGAGGAAGTAGGGGTCTTCCAAAGGGGAGGCTCCTAGGAGGATGAAAGGGGGCCCTATCTGAGAGGGAAGTACCTTCTGGTCGGGGACTCTATTGTTAGGGGGGATAGACTTGGGAGTGGGGGGAGATAGGGAGAGGGGTATAAATTTCCTAAATGGTGCTTTGGCTTGGAGAAGGGATGGAGAGCAGAGCCAGAGGATCACTAAGGCAGCAGGAGATGGGAGGGAGCTAAATGTCATTGTCAACCTGGGAACAAATTACCTGGCAAGGAACAGGGAAGGGGTAATGCAGGGAAATCTCAGGGAGCTGGGGAGAGCCTCAAGCAGGTGGTATACACAGTGTCTTTTGTTGGAGTGTTGCCTGTACCTGGCCATGGAAAGGATAAGACACTGCAAGGCTTTTAACAATTGGTTAAAGGCATGATGTATGGTGGAGGACATGGGCTACATTAGGGACTGGGTGCCCAACTGGAAGGATATGAGCTTCTAGGAGAGAGATGGCCTATATCTTTCTAAGAAGGGGTCCACTGTCCTTAGTGGTTGCTTTACATGCTACTTGGATGAACACTTAAACTAGCCAATGGGGGAGGCTTTAAAACCAAGAGAGGCAACAATTGCCATCTCTAGATTATGAAGTAGCAGGGAGGGAGAGCCAAAGGCAGTAAGTTCCCTCACAGCAGGGGTGGAATAAGACATGGATGGGGACAAGACACAGGATGGGAGTTATAAATTAGGAAAGCAAGAAGAACAAAGTAAAGGAGTCAGGTAATGAAAATGATAACAAGGGCAGAGGGTGGTCAGGGACAGTATAAAGTAACAGGAGAAGCAGGAGTGGGAGGAAGAAGGAAGCAGAGAGGGATTTAGAAGAGTATGGAGAGCAATCTGCGCCTATGCAAGGAGACTGGGAACTAAAATTCCTGAGCTGGAAGCCATCATGGTGGAGGCCTGCCTGATTTGTGGCTATAACAGAGTCATGGTACACTGACAGCCATGACTAGGACATTGCCATACTGGGCTACTCTCTGTTCATAAGAGACAGGGAACGGAGGAATGGAGGAGGTGTTGTACTATATGTGAGGGAGGGAACCAAGACCACAGAAATAAAGGGGTTCTCAAAGAAAAAGAAGGAATTGAGGTACTGTGTGTCATCCTGGAGACCGATATTGAGGCAACAATTTGTACAGGGTGTAATACAGGACTCTAATACAAGGATTGGAGCCTTCCAACTACAGCTTTGGCAAGTAACAAGGACATCCTTTGCTCCCTACAAGGGGCTTTTCTCAGGCAGCTAACCATGGAACCCCCTAGGGGTGAGGTAGTGCCAGCCCTCATACTTAAAACTGGAATGCATTCTAGACGTCACCATGGGCAATCCCTTATGTACCAGTGATCACCATACAGTGTGGTTTAACTTTAAGACCAGAATAGAGATAACACACATGCTGATGAGTGTCCTGGATTTCGGGTGGGTGGATTTTTAAAGAAATGAAAGACTGCCTCAAATATTGCTTTGGTGTGTGTGGGGGAGGGGAGGTTACCAGAGAGAGGGAAAGGTTTGGGGGAAAATAATGGAATGTATGCCTAAGGCAGCCAACCTCTGCATGAAGAAGTGAGTAAAAGTAGAAGGAAGAAGAGACTTTTGTAGTTCCTTAGGGTAATGGCCAAGCTGGTGAGGGGAAAAAGGGTGGCATTTAGGAGATATTGTATAGGAAAAAGCAGAGGCAAGAAAACAGAGAGCTCTATCAAGCAAAATAGAGGGAAGCAGGAAAGGCAGTGAGTTGAGCAAAGCAAGGGGAGAGAAAGTGAGTATAAGGAGGGTGACAGGGGGAGATTGCCTGTAACAGGCATAAGAAAAAACTGTCATCCTGAACAGGAACTTCTGCTTAGTCTTCACAGTGGTGGGGGTGGCAAATCACAGCGGAGCAGCTGGAATGGGGGGGGGGGTGTAAACAAGTCCATTTTTAGAGGAAAGAGTCCTGGAAGGACTTGCAGCTCTAAAAGTGTGGAAGGCTATGAAACATAGAAACATAGACTTTGATGGCAGAAAGGCTGCTTGGCCCACCTTGTCTGCCCATTTCCCTACCTACAGGATAAGCTGCAGATCCTAGTTAGCCAACAGTCTATGGTACCAGGGGGATACACCCAAGGGTGCTAGAAGGACTCAAGGAGATGCTAGTTGCCCCACTGACAGCCTTTTTCAGCATCTCACTTGAAACAGGCATGCTCCCATAGGACTGGAGGAGAGCAGATGTGATCCCACTCCATAATAGCAGCAGCATGGGGAGTTCAGCAACTACAGGCCTGTCAGTTTCACATCAGTTTTGGTGAAATTAATGGAAACCCTGATAAAGGAAAGTTTGGTAGAGTATCTTGAATCCAGTGGACTGCAAAACCAAAGGCAGCATGCATTCAATGGGGGAGGAGCACTGTGGAGGTCGTGCCAAGTGCATCTGATTGATTTCATTGACCGGGTGAGAAAGCAATTAGATCAGTGGGGCAGTGGACATGGCCTATCTGGACTTTTAATAAGGCCTTCAACACTGTACTGCACAAGAGGCTGACAAAGAAATTGAGCAGCCTAACGGTGGGATCAAATAGGATAATTGAGTAAGGAACTGGTTAATGGATAGGTGACGGAGTATGGTGGTTAATGACAGTCACTCTAATTAGGGGAGACTGACCACTGGAGTCCTGTAGGACTCAGTACTGGTGCCAGAACTCTCCAATATATTCATAAGTGACAATTGCAGAAGGACTGGAAGGGAAGGAATGCCTTTTTAGAGATGGCACCAACATCTGTAATGGGGTTGACACTTAGGAGGGGATGGAGAAAATACATAGAGATCTTTGGAAACTCAAACAGTTGTCAAGAGTATGGCAGTTAAGTGCCAGTTCCAAAAAGTACAAAATTATGCTCCATGGGCATAGGACCCCAGGATTGTAGTATAGGATGGGAGTACTGATAGTTGCTAAGTAGGAAAGGGACCTTTGGTTTATCATATCTGTATATATACATATACATATACATGTCCTGGCCAACTTTCCCTCATTCACTAAAAATACCACCAACAGCTTAATCTGGTTCAAGGTCAGTTGGCATTCATCTGTATTCCCCTCCCCCGGGTCATGCCTGAAAATAGGCAGGATTTGTCTAGTGCACTTACCCAGTCAACAAAAGCTAAATAAAAAAAATAAATATCTGACAACCTCAAAGTGGCAGGGCAGGGCAATGTGAAAAAGCAGTGGGATGCTGGGATTCATTAAGAGAGGTATCTTCAGCAAGAGCAGCAGAATGAGGAAAGTGGTGTTGCCACTGTATTACTCATTTGTGAGACCTCATACGGAGTATTGTGTCTAGTTGTGAGGCTCCATCTCAGAAAGAACATAGACAGGGTGAAGGCAATCCAGAGAGGGCAAGGCAAAATAGTGCAGGGGTTGCATCAAAGCCATATGAAGAGACACTGAGGGATCTCCAGCAAGTACACACTGGAAGAGAGGAGAGGACAGGGGACATGATAGAGAGCTACATGTACCTCACAGGGTACAAGGGTACAGGAGGGGAGTCTCTTTCGAATGAGAATGAGAACCAGGACTAGACAGCATGCAGTTAAATTGGAGAGAGGAAAGTGTAAGAGGAATGTGATAAAGTACTGCCTCACTAAAAGAGTACCGATGCCTGGAACATGCTGCCAGTGGAAGTTGTGGAGCCAAAAACAATAGGGGGCTTCAAGCATGCATGAGATAGACATAGAGGAAAATTAGTACTGTAAATAGGCAGGGAAGAAGGAGGATGGCCAGAGATCAGTTATGGTCTTCAGAGACAGACTAGGCAGGGACAATCTGGGGAGAATGGATGGGCCAAGTGGTAATATTCTGTTGCCAGATTCTATGTTTTTGTGATAAACTTGGATGGGTCCATAGTCAAATCTTGTATAGTCACCCGATGTGGCAGGACAAGTGGACAAGAAGAACCCCAAGTTCCTTCTGTAATTACAATACTAACCTATAGATTAGAACTGTATAGAGTTCTCATTATCAGAGCCTTCAGAGAAGCTGTTCCAGTGGAGTCAACCTAGCTCAGCAGCCTGTGGTTCCTCCATGTCACCAAAGTGAGGTCTCAATTGTCATTTCAGTCCAGGGAGGTACCAGGAGATGTAAAGAGCATTTGTGGTTGCAGTTAGCATGCAGCATTCAGGAGAACTTATAACAATAATAATAATAAAAAACTAGGGCTGTCTTTTTTTACTTCTGTGAAAGTAAAACAAGAGTACAGTAGCTATTAGTGCAGGCAGGTGGACACAGACAGACACTATACACTGCATGCTGCTCTGTGACTGCCTCTACTGCAGTGCCAGTGCTGGCTGAAAACAAATGGTGCCTTAAATTACAAAAAAGGTAGTCTGAATTAGTCACTGTCATTTCACTGTCAGTGTTTTGCCCTTTACTGACTAATTGTTGCCTGAGGTAAGATGTATGTCTGTGTGGAGGTGGGGGAGGCAACAGGGTTTGAGGAATAGAGTGTGTGCTCCCATAGCTTGCTGTGTTGTTCCTGCATTTTAGTTCATTGGCCTGCTGATTTTAAAATTAAATACTTGCTTGCTATTACATTTTTGGTTTTTCCTCCTCTACTATTTTTATGAGAACCCTGATCAGTAAAATGTCATTTAGTCTGGTCCTTCTTGACTGTAACTTTCTGAAAGACCTTCCTGAGAGCCCTGAGACAGGGATCTCAATTACTTCGTAAGAGGGAGGGAGTAGTTACATCTTGTCTGTGACTACTCCTTTTTTAGCATTATATCCAGCACATTAAATCCATAACTATCCCCCAAAATGATTTATTGTGCATATACAGTATTTATGGCACACCTTATACTCCATTGCCTGAGACTGTTGCTGTTGATGCAATTTTGGCTTTATCTCCTCTGCTATTTTGGGGCACATTCTGATTTGTAAAGTCTAACTCAATCTTATCATCTCTGATTTTTGTGTTTTAAAAGTACCTGTGTGACTGTCCTGCAAGGGGCTCTGTCATCCACAACATATAGTATAAGGGAGGGAAGGAAGGAGTAACCACATCTGCTCTGCAATTGTTTTTTATTCACAATGCAGTCAGCACATTAAGATGAAAATGAAACCTGTTATTGTCTAAAAAATTCCTAATCATATATTTATGGCATGCATTGTACTCAGCTGTCTGTAATTGCTGTTGCTCTTAAAACAGCACATTGTTGGCTGTTCCTCCTTTATCATTTTAGTGCACACCCTGCTATGTAAAATCTCAGTAGACCTGTTCCTTCCAGACTATAGTACTCAAAAAGGAATTGCCTGACTATCCTGAGAGAAGGATCTCAGTCTCTACAGAAGGGAGAGGGTGTATCTGCATATATTTTGGCTGCTTTTTTTTTCTGTACAATATTGCAGCCATCACATTAAATTTAATTTTAAAATAGTGGGCAGCAATTGAACAATCTGAGCAGGAAGATACCAATGTAAATCGAGAATAATGCATAAGGTGGAGTGTATTATGAGGATTTAATAAACATCAGAGGTATGTATGTGATGCTACATAAACCCTAGGAGCTAGTTCAAGGGCTTTAATCAGCATCACCCACCAAGGGTGTGTTTTAAATTCAAATAAAACAGTCCACCCAATGCATTATTTTTATAATTTCTGATGTAGTAATTTTTCCTGCTAGAAATAAGAACAATTAAGAGCCAAACTAAGAGAGTGAACTTAAACGCTAAAACTGAGCCGCTGAGATCTGACAGAGCTTTGAAAGGTTATTTTGTGAATGTTATTGGCCTTTATACAGCTTATTTTAAAAAGGGCACTGGTTTTGAAAGCCATTTCATTTTCACATTAAAAGGGACAGTGAGCAGGAAGGTTCTCACAGCCACAGCATAACTGTTTAATTACAGCAGCTTTGTTGCATTGAAAATGGGGCTTACACTCACAGAGTTAGAGGCAGTGCATGTCTCACATAAAAATCAACTGGTTATTATGGGAAATAATAATTGCAGGAGCATAGAAAAAATGCTCACCAGTTATTACAGTAGTTCATGACATCAACTAAGTGTATAAATCAGCGCGGTGCTTAACAAATCTGTCATTATCAAAAATATTCCTATTGTACCTATACATTGCACATATACAGGTATTTACTGAATATCTTGTGGTCAGCTGTCTGGCTGTTGTTGTTAATATATTTGTAGCTATTTCCTCACTACCACTTTTGGGCTCACCATACTTAATAAAATCTCATCTACATACAAGGGAGGTAGTAGTTGTGTGCTGTTAATTGTTTATTTTGTTTTATTCCAGAACAGCATAATACATTTTAAAATCCTTCATCAACTGAAATTATTCCTTATATATTTATGGCATGCTTTGTGCTCAGAAGGTCTGCAATTGCTGTTAACTCATTTCTGGCTATTTTCTTTATCACTTTTGTTTGAACCCTGCTATGTAAGACTCTCTAGACTTGTTTCTGTCAAACTGGAGTGTTCTAAAAGGAACCATCTAATGTTCCAGTGTTGGGAACCACATTTACAGTGCCTATGAAGGATGGCGAGCTACAGTATAAACGCAAAGAAAGAGTTCTGCACCATGGACCCAAACCAACAACTGCCCAGGCAATAGAAAGTTTAGTGCAATGTATTCATGTGGCAACATGTAGAAGAACATTCTGGCTGGGATCTAAAGCCCCAGCAGTGCTTCAACCCTATCCGGGTTTTCATCCCCCTCAACCCCGAAAAAGATCTGAATAGGGTAGAAACATGGCAGTGGCTTTGGGTCTTAGTTGGACTGCACTTCTACATGTTGCCATGTGAATAAATTACACTAAACTTTCTATTTGCCTGGACAGTTGTTGATTTGGGTCCACAAGTAAGGAACTTCTTGTTTACTTTGGGGCCTATGCACAAATGGGTGGGAAGCATGTGCCAGAGGCAGATATCCCAACAGCATAGCTCCATGGCCCTGAATAGGTGCATGGTGCAGATACTCACAACCGAACACCCATGGGTTGCCTGTCCAGGTACCCTCCCCCAGTGTTCAGGTTCACATGGGGCAGTCTGGGGTGGAGAGTAGAACCAGGTGGGCATCCTATCAGATACCCATCCTGGGTCCCACACTGGATCCATTAAATGGCAGGGCACAGGTCTGGGTGCATGAATAGCCACGCACGCCTGAACCCACATGGCCAGGCCCTGTCACCCAATGCATCCCTCGGCCATGTCCATGGTGCAAAACCCCACCCCAATGGCAACTGCATACCTGTCCCATATGCCTGTGGCCCCCTCAACATAGCTGTGTCCTCATGATGGACCCCAACCCTGCACACATCTGTGCCACTTCCCTATGCACATGTAGGCATGAACCCCCCATATCCATGCCCCTGCCCCATTCTCTGTGAAGTATCCCCCCACACATGTTCATGCCCTATCTCCAGTCCTAGCAGAAATGGACCCTCCAAGCCCCCATATCAGTCCTCTGGTCCTATGGGATGACCAGTGGCACAGCCTTCCACACACCTCCTTGGCTGTGGGCTGTCCAAGTGATTATGGGAGCACACTGCCTATAAATGGGCACCAGTCACCCAGCCTCACTTGGATGGCTGGCAGCAAAGGAGGTGTATGGAGGCTGCTGACCATCCCATGTTACCAGAAGACAGGCACAGGGGTTGGGAGGAGTTTGCACTGTCAGTGCCATGGGGGAAGGGCACTGACAACCATTGAGTGCCAGAGGTGCCTGGAGCAGGGGTCGAGGAGGTGGACTGGTGGTGTTGCATGGAGAGGGGGTAGTGAGGGGGTATCTGCCTTCCCTATGCTGGTGCCCCTATGTGTGTGTGTGTGTGTGTGTGTGTGTGTGTGTGTGTGTGTGCATCAGGAGCCACCCTACACTAGGATGGGACACAGCTGTCTGTTGGGGTGAGTGATGCTGGGTGGCCTTTGGGGATGGCTGCAGATGTCTTTTAGTTGAGAGGCGTGGGCTATCCACCTGGTCCAGGTGGCAGACTGTTGTGTGTATGGGTTGCATACAGGAATTATGACAGGGTCCCCTGCAGTAACCTACACTCCTCCACATCCCTGCAGGCAACAATAAGCACCTTAATGCATGGCACATAGTGCTGGCACACACCCTGCCTACTCCCCCCCCACTCATTACTATCTGTGCAGCCAGGTGATTGGGTGCATAGGGGCTCCGTGTTCTGGGTCATGCATCCTGCACATGGGGCACAATGGGTATGGAGTGGCTACACACCACAGATCCATGGCACATAGCCATTCTGCGCAGTTGTGCATACCATAGGCCCCACTGTTAGCAGGTTGGCCACCAAAGCACATACATATGCTATGATGAATCAATAAACATACAATACAAAGAAAAGCAGGTTGGCTGCCTTGCTCAGCATTGCCTCCAATTTTCTGAATGTGACAAGTCCTTGGAATTCTGTAGCTACAGTATGTGTGTTGTGTGACTGTGCTTCTTTTTCTGCATAACAGCAAGGGCATTAAATTTAAAAAATCTGCCTTAATCTAAAGAGTTCCTTGCTGTATATTTGCAGCACATCTTGTGCGCTCTTGCCTGATTTTGTTGCAGTTGCTAATAACTTTTCTAGCCGTTTTTCTTCTGTTGCTTGCTTTTATTGCATTTGCTAATACTTTTCTGGCCATTTGCCATCTACCATTTTTGTGTGCACTCTGATAAAAGAAAATCTGTAGAATATGAGCAGAATTAAAGAGGAGGAGCTAGAACTGAAAAGGAAGGGTAAAACAATGTAGGCTGATCTAAACAAAATAGTAACATGGGCAAACTATCATAAGCTATTCTTCAACAGGAAAGTGCAGAGTTATGCACCTAGGAAGGAATAACAGAATGTATAAGTATTATATGAATAATACGAACTTGGTATAACTGGCTGGAAAAGGATCTGGAAATCATTATAAACAACACACTGTCCTTCAGTGCTCACACCTGGGTGGTGGTAAGCAGGGCAAACAGGATGCTGGGATGTATTTTCAGTTATGTACAAAGCAGGAATAGAGGCATGATAATACCCCTGTACGGTGCACTTATTTGGCCCCAGCTAGAGTGTTGCTGCCAGTTCTGGACACCATACAAAGCAAGGTACTTCTCCCTGATGGAAGCAGTCCAGTATAAAACAACTGAAAGGATAATTGATGTAAAACAATTACCATACAGTGAGAGATTAAGGGAGTTGGGATTGTATTCCCTTGAATACAGGAGTATAAGGGGAGACCTTTGCTTGATGTATAGGGCCTTTAAAAATATGAATTTGATGGAATATATAAGTGTAGAAAGAAAATGCAAGAAAAGAAATTGAGAAGGCATGACTTCCAGATTTAGTGGAAGAAATTCAAAACTCATAGAAGAGGGCAGTGATTTATCCAAAGGGTGGTTTCAGTGTGGAACTCACTATCTGAAAATGTTGTAAACAGCCCAACAATGGATGGGTTCAAATTATCACTTGATAGATATTTATGTGGGAGTGATGTCCAATAAAAATTGACAAGTCGAATATGGCTAACACTTGTAGACTCGATACCGTTCCTATGAATCCTATGGATTCTATGAAAATGTATGGCACATCTAATACAGTATTGCATACTACTACTACAGTAAATGAAAAGGTGTAGCTGGTACATCCTCCAGTCCCAGTAATAATTTCCAGTTACTGTGTAAGCACTCAAGAAAGCCCACAGCTATTTTATTTTAACAAAGGTGTAAAGGTGTTAATAAGCACCATAGGGACTGGCAAGCACAGATGCCCTCCTTGTGTACTGACCTATACAAATTGAAATGAAAATTGGCAAATAGGATAAGGACAAGTCTCAGGTGGGAGATTATGGTAGAAGAAAGAAAAGTGTGTGAGGAAGAGTTGTCAGAGGGATGTATGCACGATGCATGTGAGGATGATCTGCTGATAGCTGAGGAAGTAAGTAATCTGATGCATTAGAAACCATCAGAGAGGATGTAGGTTCAAAATCAGATGAGTTAGCGAACTGGGGATGATCATAATTAAAAAGTCATGGAAGCCCAGAGCTGAACAAGAGCAACAAGGTACAGTGAGAAGCAGTATTATACTGTTCCTGATAATAAAACAAAAATGGTGACCTCTTATTTGTGGTCTTACTTTTCATCGGCTGCAGATAATGAGTTACATGTGAGGTGTATGTTCTACATTTTAAATGATGATCTGAACAGGAGCAAGAAAGATACCTTGTGTGCCTCAACATTAAAAAGTCATTTGAAAGATATCAAAAATTATACATAGGGCATGATTTTCAGACTGATAAAATGATGAAAACAGCATGCTGTAAGACATAACTTAGATTCCACCTGAACATGCTGTGATCAGCCACAATTGCTCTTCATACTGCTACATCTCCTCTTTCTTAGTCTTCCAAACAAATCATTGCAAGTTGTCCATTTTTGTCCTTCTTCTGATACTCCTAATTTGGCCAGGCTGAAGAAGTCCTCCTGTGTGTGGTAATACATCCTTCAGAGCCACTTGTTGTAGAATAAGAGTGGTTTTATACACTTTGTTTGTGTGAGAGAATAGCTGTGAGGGATATATTAGGTAGAGAATAATTAACAACAAATGTAAGGAACAAGCTGGTTCATACACTAGTTGCTATTGTGACATTATTTGGTAGGGAGTCTAAATGATTTCACAAAACCAAGTAGGTCCATGAGCAAGCATTAGGTTTGGGGTACTAGAGTTGCTCAGCTTTTCTTTGCTGTTCTTTCATCCAAACCTCATACTCAGAGTCTGTTATACCATAATAGACACCCAGTGGGCCCTATTAGTATATACATTGAAGGACTGCTTCTGTTTCTCTAAATAAAAAAAATATTAAATATAGGCACTTCAAATGTGCTTATTTCTGGAGATGCTGTGCACAAGACACTCCACTGAATAACAATGTCTGAGACACAGGTTAATGGCATGATGTGATTAATCGGCAGTACTCTCTGTACCTATTGTTCAGTTAGAAAGCAGCTTACAATTTCTCAGACTCTTCAACTGCAAGACAAGTATCAATGCTGTAACCTGAAACAGTTGTCATAAAAAGGGATTTTCTGAGATGACAGCTCTGTACTTACATCTTTATATTGCAGAACGTGTTTCTTTCAAGATTCTTTAAAATCACCTGTCACAATGATAAAGCATTCCATCCAGAAAATATTTTTCCTCTGTTGCTGTATATGAGGTATTAACCACAAAAGTGAAAAATGCCTTAAAAAAGAACATTGGATGACAGACAGCACACACTGTTAGCCAAAACTATTTGTGTAACAGACTGCCTATTGGGTAGCATTTACATTTTGTAGTACCACAAGTGAAACCCTTTTGAAGAAGGTTTCTATTTGCTGTCAATATTTCTCACATGATCACACTGTCTGCAACATCTTGAAGAGATTAATAAAGAAATACAGTACATTACTGGCTTACATAAAATATTTTCTGCTGTTTTTACCAGTGCTAAGCAACAGTTCCAACACAAAGAAGTAGAAGGTGGTTTTTGAAAGTACGGATGCCGTACTTGCAGCCATGCTTTGACACGTGCTGCATTCCGGCCAATGCGTCAGGATGCTTGCAGCATATTTTCAGACATCCCAATGCATTTGCTACAGTTTACTCCTTTTCCCACAAAAAGAAAATTCTGACCCAGTTGTCATTTTCTGAGTGCAAGTAGCAGCAATCATGTCCAAAAGTTAAACCACCTTTTAGATAGTCTATCTGGGGAGACCTCACATGGCCGTGTCTGAAGAACAGACACTGCCATTTGAAAATGCCACCCAGAATATTTAACTAGGGTCTCTGGGCTCATGTGGCATTTTGCTTGATTCTGAATCTGATTGCATGCATTCATAGGAAAGAACAGAGAAATAAAATCTCTCACATATATACATATACTTCAGCCACTCTCGCAACGCATTGCAAAAATTGTAGGTACAATATATAGGAAGAGTATTAGTTGTCTTAGAACAAGCTCATTCAGGATGTTGCAAAGGATAAAAATCTATATGTTCCAAAGGTTGCTCAAACTTAAATTACAGCGAGATAGTTCACCTTTAAGAAAAATATAGGAGATGTTGAGGTTTACATTACTCCTCTTCAGTTGGCAGTTGTATAACTTTTTCTGATATGAATCCTTCAGCCCATTGAAGAATGTGAATTCTAACAGTACCACCCTTAGGTAATTCTGTTCATTAAGATTCTTTGACTTCAGCTGAGCACTGAGGAAAAGTTAAGGATGATGAGAAATTCTGAAACATGATGAGGACAAAGTGTTACTCCAAGAGCTCTAGATCCACAGTACAAAACAAAATATATCTGATAACATGACCCACTGTTTTCCAAACATGCATGGATAAAATTGTTTAAGATATCATGGAAATGACAATTAGAAAGAATTCAGCCCCATCCCCCTGCATCTTTATGCATCTCTTGTCTCTATCAGGTTAAAAAACAGTTAGCTGGCATATATTGTACTCCCATTCAGCTGTGGGATCACTTTGGCAATGTTGTACTTGCAAAAGCAGTCCTCCCATCTCCATATACTACTATTGCTGCCCTTGATATAGTTAAGTACTGTTAAGCAAGAAAAGGTACTTTACCGAGTAGACTGAAGGTCCAATAAAATACTGTTAAAGGGACACGGTCAACCATTTTTTGCGTCATATTATTTTTAGGTAAAAACCCACATTTTATGATTGCTTGCTTCCTCTAAAATTCATTGATGTGGCTGGTTGTTTTAGCTGCCTCCTTGCTTATTAGAAAAAATGCATTGTAATGTATAACAATGCACAGCCAGCATTTTTGCTTCATATCACTGAACTGCTCTTAGTGCACACTTCCTGAATATTAGAAACACCCTCCAACAGTACAGCCACTCATGATACAATAGACTCTACTCCCAATGCATAATCTGTGGCTAGATTGTGCTGAGGGTGTTCCAGAGTCCAGGAAAGATGCAGTGGGAGCTGGTCAGGAAATGTAAACAAGTATGTTTTGGTGTGGTATAACACCAGTATAGTGGGAAGTCAGTGTTTCACTTTTGAAAAGAAAAAAAGGGGTCTGAGTCAAACTACCAGCGCACAGAATATGAACAATCAAAAAATATGTTTTTACACTAGGGACACTTTGAGGCCTAAGTGGGTTGACAGTATCCTTAAAAGAATGGAGGCTGTACGGCCTGTACATGTTCAGGTGGCTTTAATGTACAAAGTCTGTTCCCATCAACTGATTTTCAGGGAAACTCAATCTCTACAGTTAATATGGCAACAGAAATGATTTAGACTACTGTCAAAATGTGAAAAAACAACCATTATAAAATAAATATTCCCTTATTTGCTACTCTTATGACCTAGAGGCTGCAAATGACCACATTAAGCAGACAATGAGAAGGAGAGTCCTGGCTTGCAGCTCAGTGTTCTTAACTGCTACACTAGGCTGCTTCCCTGAATGCCACTCGGTATGCTGGCAACCCAAGTTTATGCACAGAGCCTTGGATAACAGGGGCAGAGTCTGGCAGTGAGTGCAACAGAGTATCCATCACAATACTGTTTTTCCAGGTGTGGGTGGAGTGCCCCAGTGATGCATCTGGAATTGAACAGTGTTTCTGCTCAGTATGCCTTCTTGCTAAAACTTTTAAATAAATAAATAAATTAACCATACACTCATAGAGCAGCTAGTGCTGGTGGTGTGTTGGTTGTGCCTTGAACTGTATGGGTGGATTTGAGGGGGCTCGAACCCCTCAAGAATATTGATGTGTGTGAGCTTCCATGGGCAAATGGAAGAAGTAGAATAAGGAAGTCATGATACTGGTGAGGCATGTTGAATGATGGCACTCTTTCCTTCTACACCACCTAGGCCCTCTTCACTTCACCACAGTTCCCCTCAGCCAGCACTCTCAGTCAGTAGGAACTTTTCTCCTGCCCAGGTCAGAGGTAGGAGAGAGGACCCCCTGCAGAAGGGATTCTTCAGAGCTGAGGAGGATTTAAGAGAACTTGTAGGAGCTTGAAGCTCCTGAGTGGTGGTAGAATTTGAATCAGGTGGGCAGCAAGGCTTGAGAGGCCTGAAGGAGAGGGATGCCCAAGGGGTCTCAAAATGAGCAGCAAATAAATGACTGTATACATTTAGTAGACTGATCCAATTTTAAATTTTCTGATTTGCACCATTCAATAAAATTACAGCAAGCCCTTAGTGGATGTAGCCAATTTATGAATTTCCCAAATGGTGCCTTTCAGTAAAATTATTGCATGCTAGAACTGGGCTTCCTCAACTGTAACATTTTCTGAATGGCCCTTTTCAAAATTAAAGTTTATCCAGAATCTTTACTTTAAAAATATAAGCTTTTTATAGACTGCAGTTTTCAGAGACATCCCCAGGCTGTCTAACTGCCTGGATTCCCATATTTACCCCTTCCCTGTAACAGCCCCCAGACCTTTCAGCAGCAAAGTAGCATTACTTACCCCTATTACAGGCTTGGCCTTTTTTGTAACCAGCTTATTCATACTGATTTTATTCAGCATCATTCCAGACATTTTATTGAGATCAGTTTGATGACTTCTCTGCTGCAGGGGCATCGCTAGGGGTGGGTACTAGGGTGGTGATCTGAATCTTTATTCATTAGTTCTGAATAAATGATTTCCAATTCCTATAATTGACTACCTGGCATATTTATTTTTAACTGGGTGGGAGAGGTGTGGGGTCAAGACTCTAATCATTTTAGACCATGAAAATTAATTCATTATTTTTATTTATTTATTTATTTTTGAAAGTCGAATTTACAACCTTTGAGTCAGGGACTCATTTACAAAGGCACCTCATTGCAGGGAGGGTAGACGTGGTTATAGTGTAAGATACATAAGTGGTAACATACAAGTGCAATATAGATAACAAAAAGAACACAATGTAACAGTAGTTTACAGGATAAAGTTACATGCAGTAAATAGCAATTGTATAAAGCATAACAATAGTAGAAGTCACAACCCTGGTCTACTGCATTCTTTTAATACGATGCCTTTCTGCTGTTCCACAAGTGCAATACCTTCCTAGCATTACCTGTCCTGTGGTGATCATCACTTTGTCACTGAAAGCTGCCCTACTGGACTAGTCCAGCCTGGTAACCTGTTGCTGTCTACTGGACTAATCATGCATCATAACATATTGCTGCCATTGTCGCTCTGCTCCCTTCCTGTTTTGTCCATTGTTCCTGTCATTTGTGGCAGCTCTCTTAATTTGTTTTTCCTTATGTGCTCTTTATAATCCCATATGTTTTTGCATTTTTTTTTCTATACACAATGGTACTAGGCAAAATTAAGGGCATACAGTTATTTTACATTAGAGGTCCTTAAACTTATTTAGGATGTAATATTCTAATCTGTATTATTATCTTTAATGATAGGGATGGTTGAGGGTTTTTACTTTGAGTTAGGCACTCTTGAGGTAATCACTTTTTAAAGACCTTGCCCTTATGCCATATAAAATAATTCCATGCTTTGTGTAACCAATGGTCCATCACATTAGTGGCACAAGCTGTCTGTTTCTCTTTCCTGAAGAACTGTTCATAATTCCATATGTGTATAACAGATACTAGAGTTTTTTTTTTCATTTTATAGTTGATTTTCTATTTTGCCACAATTTGCAAATGGTTCTGATTTAAATCAGAGGCAGTCAGAACTAATCAAAACTCAGGTCTGGAGCCTCGTTCTTATAATAAGGCCATAGTCTTCTTTGGTCTGTCAATGTCTTGTTAGGCCCAATCTAGAGTGCAGATTACAGTTTGGTTACAATGATGTAAGAATATAGAGATATGATAGAATTATTTTGAAACAGAGCAGCACAAATAATAGATGATACAGAAAACTGTAAGGACAAATTATCTGACTGAGCTCCTCTCAACAGAGAATAGAGAAGTTAGAGGATATATGAAAACATCACTCAGTTGTTGACAGGACTAACTAATCAGATAAACTTTCTAAATATTTCAAAATATAGGAAAACTAAAGCATATAAGTTGGAACTTAGGAGGCAGATTCAAAAATATTATTTAGAAATATTATTTCACATACAGAATGTATTTTTGGAACACATCTCTATTTATTATTATATTATAATAACCTGCTATCATTTGTTTTCAAATGTGTTTGCCATTTATTATTTCCAGTATTACCTGGCTGGTAATTATGGCAAACAGGCACTGAAGACCCAGTAAGCAGTTGCACTTGAAACTCGCTCAGATGCTTTTTCTCGAGCACAGCATTCTCAGACATGGCGATCTTGCTTTTGACACTTTTAAACCACTGTGTCAGTAAGGCAGCAGATCACACTAAGTAATAACATTTTGAAAACACTGATTCACCAACAAGGAAGAGTTTTATTCCCCTGCTATCCAAGAAACTGAAAGTGGTCAGGCAAACATAATTTCAGCCTTAACCCTTTGAGAACTGAATATGTGTGAATGTATATAGATTCTGGACGTATATATATGCCCACAGTCTTCTAAGGGTAAAATAAAACCTGTCATGTTTAGCAATAACATTTGTCACTGGTAACAAACAAACAAACAAAAATAAAGCAATGGAAGCGAGGCCCATCTTGAGGGTGTTAACAGACCAATTGTTTATTTGTGAAAGATAGGACTGCAGTCCTTGATGAGAATAGCTAATGATAAACTGTAAAGGCAGATTCTGACACAGGACAGAACTCTCACACCTGGTTTCAGCTGCTGTGGGTGGAGGAAATAAAAATGATAGTCAAATAAAATATACAGTAAAACATAGAGTGGTGTGGTTACTCAAATTCAATAAAGAAAACATGGGGTGATGTGGTTACTCAAATTTTATATACACCCTCAGTGTGTGAGGCTTGAATAAATCACTCAGGCTTCACTCTCAGGGTTTATGTAGCATCACACAACTTGGGTGTGTGTTAAATTATTATAAAGTACATCACCCTCCATGCATTACTGTATATTTTTTAGCTTAAAGAACAATTCACTGAAGTACAAAAGTTATGTATATCAAAAGTGCAATAAAACCAATAATGCATAAATATAAAAGAAAGTACTGTATACACCAAGCTTTAACAGCAATTTAACAATTCATTCTTGAATGCCCTATGAACGGGCTTGATATTAGTACAAAAAGGAACAAGAAACCCAGAAATTAATAACAAACAAATGAGGGTGCAATGCCTTCCAAAATCTCTGATTGCTAGATGGTTCTTGAACATACTGTGAATGGAGTTCAATTGAATAGAACCAACAGGTGAAAATGCCCTGTGTTCCAACCAGGGATAACTGGATTTTGTAATTGGAAATAAATGTGTCTCACAGGAATGCAAACAGCATGAATAGGCATACCATTTAAGGCAGGCATTCAGATAAACTAGGCAGCCAATATAAAAGGGCCAAATAAACCAAGACATAAACTGTGAAGTTCTGTCTAAGATTCATGGCGAGCCAGTGGAGTATTTAATAATAAGGTCATGTGATCCTAATTACGAACACAAGCAGTAACATGAGCAGCCACATTCTGAACATCTAAAGGAGTAGCTGTGGCAGTGGGTGGATGAGACCATTTCAATCGTCAACTAACTAAACTATGAATGGTTGTCTTATCTATGGGCTTAGGGCTAAATACTTCCTTACTCACATGCTATTGATGAAATGATATTGGAATGAATAGACTAATGCTCCATTCTGACTACTGTGAGACATATCACAATCTGCAAAGTCCCCCAATTTTAACATAATGCTGAAGAAAAAATTGAAAAGTGGAAACTTGCTTCAGCTTAGTGCACATTGCAGTATAAACATCCACAGAAGCAGAAAAGTGGGGATAATCAGAACTTCTGTTTTATCAGAATTAGTTTTAAGAAGTTAAATGACTGCCAGTTTTGAATTTAAGCCAAATACTTATTAAAGAGCAAATGTGGTGTGCCAGGAGAAAAAAAAACACTGTGTGCACTGTTATTTTGTGCTAGCTACATTTATTCCCAGCCATGATGGAAAAAGGGGACATCCCCATGATGCTTTGAACTTACAGGGTTGTTTGCCAGGAGGCAACACATTTGCTCTTTTTTGTGATTTTACTTTTTGTAATTGTGTGCTGCTGGCCCCTATCTAAGCATTTTCTTTCTGTAATTGTAGCTAAGCATTTTTTAATCCTTTCTGAAATACTAACAAATAAGTATACAAAGGAAATGTACAGTAAATCTGAATGTCATCAGAAAGAATGATGTTAAAAGACACCAAATAATCCAATACGTTTACTTAGCAGAGTGATATGTGAAGAACACAGCAGTGGCCCTAAAATGACATCCTGCTGAATGCCTGCAGTTGGCTGGTGGCACACAGATAAACTAGTCCCTAATAAAGCATGATCAAACTTTTTTTGAGAGATAGGACCTGATCTAAGACAGGGCAGAACCAGAAAGATACCACTCATGGAGCAGATGGACTTTTACACAGCACCCCACCGCTAAGGGTGTCTAAAGCAAAATGTAATACCCTATACTATCAGTACAGTAAGTAAACTTTTGCATCTAGCAAATACATTATTTTAGCAGGTACGTATACTGTAGAATGGACTGAAACCATCAAGGTCATTAAATTAATGACTGGATACAGTATGTACCTGGAGGGGAAATAGTTATTGTGTTAGCAGGAGCAAGTACTCTGTGAGCAAAAGGTATTCCTGCTACTATTTTTGCATATTTCCTTTTTCTCATTTTAACCACTCTGAGATTTGGCTTCCTACAAACCTACATCTTCCTCTGCCTACTTGCACACAATATTTGCTTGGATCTTGCTTGCATGGGGTTCCTACAAAGGGCTGTTCGAGACCTTCAATATTCTACCCTGCTATGCATGTAGCTTTTTTCTGGCCATCCCTATCAAAGGCATCCTTTTCTCCCCCACTCATGAGGTTGTGGCTCATCAAACTTCAGCCTCACTTTTACCCTTAGGGCATAAGCATGTTGTATGTTGCAAAGAGTAAGTCATTTTCTGTGATCCCACATTTTTTCAAGGCTCTGGTGTCTTTATTATTCATTAGAAACTCAAGAGCTCTGTCCATTCTTTATCTACTCCTCCTGAATTGGAATCAAATAATATACAGTAGATCTTTTAAGGTTGTTCTTAATGTATTCTTGTCAAGTTATAGGACCTGTGTTGTTAAATAAATTCAGATTCCAACAGTTTCTCTGTTTGTATTTATAAGCATTTGGAAGCACAAATGTCTGTCCATGATGTCCATTTTTTCAGGTGTCTTGGCCCCAGCCACACAGTTCAGTGAGCTTCTGAAGCTCTGCATTGACCCCCCTTATCTGATTTTGCATATAGAGATAGCCCTTTTGTATAGGCATCCTAGAAAGTTATCCATGGTGGTCTCTTATCACCACGTAAAACAATCAGTTTAATTGACTGTGGTTTTTCAGACTTCAGAGTTCCTGGAGTAACATAGATATTCACTATCAGAATGGGAAGCGGGGCCTATAGTTTTAACCCCCCAAAATTAAACCCATTACAAAGGACAAAAAGTAGCTGTTTGTGGTATTTTCTGAGTCTGCACCGGACTGGCCACCATCCAAGGAAAGCCTGTTTCACCGAATGGCATCTTGTATTAGGTATTGCTATTGTCAAGTTTCTCTCTCATGTCATGTTGCAGTGTTATACTTACTTACACAGTATACTTTGGCCTTTGTGCATTGTCCATTGGTATTTTTGTTGCCTGTTATCATGTACTTGTATTGCTTGTATTTTTGTAATTCTGTACCTTGTTCTGTTCATATTTTATGTTTTTTTCCTCTTCCCCTGTCCACGGGACATGTCTGGAAATGAGCTGTAACCAGCTCAGTATGTTTCCCTGGTAAAACTTTTGAAATCAATCAATCAATTAATCAATTAATCAGTCAGTCAATCGGTAACTATGCCTGCTGGGTTGAGATCATACATACAATGATGTGACTGTTAGCTAGCCAGAAAGAGGATACACCGCATGCCCTGGCTTCATTTCTCCTTAATGTGACTAACACAATGAGGACTCTTATGGCCAAGAAGTTGCCTGACCTCTGGAATAGATGGAATCTTTTGCTAGGCTGTTCTTTCATCTAGGCTGCCCCATTCCTCTGTATCATTTGTTTTCCAATGTATGCTTCTAAATTTCATATTACTGTATCTTTCATTCTTAATCTGTAATGTTTGAATTAACAGGTGAGTCTATTTGTTGCAAAGGTGGAAATCCCAGAGTCAAAGACTACCAAAGATAGCAGAAATAAACAAGGTCACTCATAGTCACAGTGGCACTCTCAATACAGGCAATACGTAAAAAATAAAAAATCTGGCACATGCCAGTACTGCAACACAGAGACCAAAGCACTTACTTCTATGCTTCAAAGTGCAGTGTTTATCAGAAAAGGGCAGCAAATGATTGGTAAGCTGGATGCACGCAGACACAGTCCAAACGTTTTCAATGAGTACTTTCTCAGGAGAGTACATGTTTTGGACTCTGTTACAGGGTTAGCATGTGCCAAGTTTTTTTGGTTTTCACTACCAAAGATAGCTGAACAACCAACAAGGAGGGAAGGCTAGACCATGAAAGGTCAAACTTCTGAGCTTCTTTACCTTCACAGGTCCTTGACAAATGGTGGACTTTGGAGAATTTTAAGAATGTGGTAGTTGTGATTTTACATTTTCTGTCATGGCTATGTCATTAGGTACAGTAATACAACAGCTTATTTTAAGAGTCTCTGGATCCAAGGACTCAAAATAAATCAATAGCAAAGCCAATTAGCTGATCCCTCCATTATCTTTAACTAAAATACATTTTTCACAAACAAGACTCCACTGATATTTACAGTACATTTATATTTTAACCATTCACACACTAGATAGGTCCTTCCAAGTGTTAGTATTCTTTGTGTAAAACTACTAGACAAGTGTTCAAGCCAGTGAAATATTGCATACCTACTTGACAGGCAGTGAGTCTGTCTTGGGGACTGTATTAAAATCTTTAAAACGCTGATGCAAACTGAAAACACATTAATGGAAATAAAGTATACATTATTTTAGTGACATGTCTAAAATAAATAGATCAGAATACCTAAGAAACCACCAACAGGAAAACTGTTTTTTTAAACTAGTCATATTAATGATATTAGAAACTGTAATGCTAGATATGTATGTATTATTGTCTCAGAATAATTTTTACAGTAGCAGTATTCCAAATAAAATATATCCCTGTGTAATAATTACCTAGTTATTTACTTATCAGTTACTTGGTCATTATGTAAGAAAATATTGTGCAAAACAGAAGAGGTGTCAATGTAAATGGAGCAGAACTCTATGATATGAGATACCTTAACATTAAAACTATTCTAAATGTTAAAGGACACCTTCGCTGTACCTGTAAACCATTTCTCCCAGTGGCAGCTATATTTTAAGTACTGGGTACAGTTCTGTTAATGTTCCCTCTATACATGCCTTTTCATGAACACAGTGGATGTTTTTGATTTGCACTCTGATGTTAAGTGCTATTTTGGAACTGTATGATATACTTTATGTTCCTCTCAGCCACAGAGTTCTATGACAGAACATTTATGCATTGTGCCTACAATGGATGAGCTGAGCAAGTGACATAAACTACATTACACAGTTCTAAAATGGCACTTACCACTTGTGTGTGAGTCAAAATCACCCACTAGGACAACTAAACAGCCTGCAGAGATTTAAAGGTACTGTAACAGAATTCAAACCAATATTTGAAAAAGTGGCTTTTACAGGTGAAAATTACATACAGGTTCTGCACAGTTCTCCTTTATGAAAAACAGTAATGGTTTATGAAAGCTGTTTATGGATTCATAAACATTTAGTTGTAACACTACCAGTTTAATGAAATGAGTGACAAGAACACTGTTTTCTTTTTGAACTCTGTTTTTTTTTCCCCTTTTTGCAGCCGATGTTTTCAGTCGCACCAAGCCTAGCCACCAATGCAACAGCAGCCTTCAACCCTTACCTGGGGCCTGTTTCCCCAGGTCTGGTCCCAGCAGAAATCCTGCCATCTGCTCCAGTGCTGGTCACAGGAAATCCTGGCATGCCTGTTCAGTCAGCTGCTGCTGCCGCTGCACAGAAACTAATGAGAACAGACAGACTAGAGGTAAGAAAGAATGAGTCCAAGGACAACTATGGGAAGAGGTGATGAAGAGAAACCAAATGAATACAGCTTGGGTGGTTGGGATATACTCATTAAGTTATTTTTCAAACAATAAAATGTGTTCAGGTTTAAGCTATTTCAGTAGGGCCCCTCTCAAGATGAAGCGCTGTATACTATACATTTCAAATGACACCTGTCTTTATTTCAAAAAACCTCTGTTGAAATAGAAAAACAAAGATAATAGTTTTGTAATTTATTTACTGAGAAATCAGTATTTACCTACCACCCTGTTCAAGGACTGCTTATTCGTCAGTTGTTATTTATGGGTTTTGGCCCTGAAACTCTAAACCTGTGTTTACAGCCAGAAATACCAGAATTATTTTACTGCAGAAATATGTTGCTATGAAAAAGTGTTGATTTGCTCAAATTTTGATCTTTGTGATCACTTCTTTGCCACAAGTTACAGTGTATTGTTACACATAAATCTTTCTTTTACGCAGTTTAAAGTCTGGGACCACTTGTTTTCCAAAAGGATAAAATGTTTAAACATTTTAAAACGTTTCTATCAAAACTGGCAAAAGTAAGATGGTTGTGATCATTGTCATGTCTACCTTTTGTTAACACAAAATCATCATTTTGCAGATGTAATGTGTCTATTTTTCTGTCACTGTTATTGATGGCACCCAGGGCCCAGGGCAGGCACTCCTCCATTACATCCCACTAACCTGGTTCCTGCTATAGGGCATTTGTATTTGGTGGTGACTGCTGTGGCAGTGATTCAGGATGCAGAGTTTGCGGTCTGGCAGGGTTAGGTTATTCATTGTGTCCCTCTTTCTGTATCCCAGTTTTCAATCTATATTATACCCTGATCCCTCTAAACTGTTGTAGGCAGCAAACTGTACTCAGTGCATTGCTATAAGTATCAGTGTGCCTGAGTTTCTATGGTAACATACTCACTGTTCCAAAGTAAGCCATTTGAGAAGGTGGGCAGCTGCTGGGGTTGAAGCAGCAAGTAGTCACTTGGCCAGCTCCACATGTGATATTAATAGAAGTCTGATGGCCTTAAGTTGGAAGCCCCAGGGTTAGGATCAAATCTAGATTTCCCACCTTGTGTGCTGCAGTTTAGATGGCTTTAATGATATGCATTTATTGTGCAAAAAATGGGTACTTAAAATATCCCCAACCATAAACCTATTCAAAAGGAAGAAACTGAAGCCTATGCAGTGTACACATTTCAATATACAAAATGCATGCAACCTTGATATTCCTAAGAAGAATTATGAGGGTGAACTGCAGGGAACTATTTACCATGAATACCAGCTCACAGTCATGGGGTCATCAATGAAAGCTAAAAGAGGGAGGTTCAGGAGGGACTGAGGAAATACTATTTTACCAAAAGGTGTTGGAGCCATGAAACAGGCTGCCAACCAAGGTGATGGGTGCAAAAATAGTAATGATTTTAAGCATGGCTGGGAAAGACTGAAAGGTATAGTGGTTGTTCAGGGCATCAGAATCAGGAAAGAGAATGGGGGTGGGGGGTGGGGAGGCAGACTCTGGAGTAACTGTAGGCCCCAGGGCAAAATAAGGAACTCAAGTGGACTGGCATGTCCTTTGCTCTTTTTCTGCCATCATTGCTTATATTTCTATTTTTCTATTTCAAGAAGTCTTGGAGATTTGAAGTTGCACTGATTGTTTCAATATAATCAAATTAATAACTGCCACTTCTGAGATCTGAAATGTTTACATTGGTATACCATTGCTTCATCAAAAATAATACAGTGACTGGTCATTTACAGTGACAAAACAACAGGTCACTGTGGGTCGCTGTAATGGTCATGCTACAGCGGCAGGACCCCTGGCACAGTTTCTCTGGGTCTTACAACCCTTCCCCGAAACACATCTGCTGTGGAGGTGATTACAATCAAATCTGGGGCCTGGTGGTGCAGTCCCCATAGAGAACACACTTGTGTTCCTAATGATACAATGCGACCGTGATCACGGTCAACATTCGTGTTGTTCGCTATAAGGCCAGTCTGCAGGTTTTCTGTCAAACCAGCTTGGTAGAATTGTTTGCATTTTTACAAGTGTATTGGTTTGCACAAAGACCCTTATTTTCTATCTTGGATGCAGGTGCATCTACAAGAAGCACCTGCATACAAGTGGCTCTTACTATGTCCATCTCCAGATGGATGTAGGCAGTTTTCCAAACTGCATCTAAGTGTGACTATCAGACATGGTTTACAGCAACACTTGCTCTACTTTGTATTTAACTTTGAAAGATTCTGCTGTTTTCAATTTAGTAATCCAAGTAACAACTTAGTCTTGTGGGGACAGGAGGGAGTTGGTGGTCGAGCATGTTCCTACGCCCTTCTGTCCCTCAGAATAATTTTATTATGTTGTTCTGAGCACTTTACATTGGCAGTAATGTCAGTTTCCTCAGACAAAGCAATTGGCCTAAAAGCAGCATTCAATGTTAAAGCAGCAATACTAGTTAGTAAACCTTTAAATAATCTGGTTGTCAGAGCAAACAAAAAATAAATATATCTTATTGTTTTTCCTCTATTTCATTTGTGATACCAGACAGAGGATACTGAAGCTTTTAAAAATCCTTTACTTTGCCAGGTCCACCATCTTGGATGTAAGCAAATCATGGTGGTGTTGTGTTGTTGCTCCTTATCAGATATGTCCTGGCAAAACTTGACATACCTGTATTATACATATAGTGGGTGCAGGTAAAGTATTACCTCCAGAGAGAGAGATTTTAAAAGATACTGGTGGCTGTCATATTTATTGTAGATCCACAGACATTACAAAATGTGTAACTTAACACTGTCTTAAAAATAGCTGACTGAATGTAAAATATCCCAATGAAGACTCAAAGAATGGCTGGAATATATTAATGCTAAACAAAATTACAATGTCCTTTATTGCTGACTAACTAGTACCACTGCTTTAATATTGGGCACCTCAGGCACATCCTTGGCAGCACAGTGCAAGGGAGGATAGAGGGAGAGCAGCACTAGTGGTGTGCTTACTGACATCATCCACACCTGGCTCCAGCTGACTTTGTTCATAAGAGGCTCTCATTCATCTTCAGAAATAGTACTAGATGTGCTCCCCATTGGCTTAACAGTAGCAAATTCACATGTCATTCTGGTGATCTGGGTTTGGGAACAAACCGATCATTAGGGTCTAGTTGGGGAAGAGGAATGAGCATCCCAGGGAATACTGTCCTTTTCTGGGGTGGGATGATTGCTGCCTCCACCACAGAACTGCCAACTGAATGACCATAGGTGGCAGTGCAGGGAAGGTACTGCAGGGGAAGGGGATAAATGAGTGGACTCCACATAGACACAACTGTCATGTGTGAACTGGGAGCTCCATGCATGCTGGTGATCCCAGTGGTAGAACCAATGAAGCAGAAAACCCTGGTGTGAGAAGGTATCTCATCATAATAGTGACCCAAAATGAGTGACTAGAAATATAGCGACTCATTTAGGGCACTAGTTCAAGTTCAAGTTTATTGTAGGAAAGACTCTGTTGAGAAAGCTCATTCACAAGGAGGTCCTGAGGCACATACACATACATAGTATTGTGGGCTACCCTGCAGAATAGTGAGGGTATGGGATAGTGACCGGGGGAAGGGTGAATGGAAGGGAGGAATAGTGAGGGGAAGGGGAGGGACAGGGAAGAGGTTTACAAGCACTGGTGTGCCTGCTGCTGCCAAGCTAGCCATGTGGCAAGGTGGTGTGGATGGCTAGCTCTGGCACAGCAGGTACTGGGTTTGGGACTGGGAGCATGTATATTTTGTCACAGCTGCTAGCTGCGGCAGTTAAATTTTGCCAACATCTGTATTTTTGCCCCTTCCTCAATGTGCACCCCCCCCAGAGCTGAGAATCCTAATTAAGAGGGGGAGTGTAGGGGGTGCAGCCCCCCCCAAAAAACACTTGCTTTAAATCCGGATGTCGGGTTGCCTTGAAATAAATACTGCCAGTTTGCTTTTCGTGATATACACTCATAATAGCGATCACTGTTTTGCATTCGCTATTATGACATGTGACATGTAACATGCAAGAAGGATGACCCTGCACAGACTCAGTTCCCACATCTCTCCTCTAGCCATTCTTCCTCCAATTCTTCTCCTGCCTCTATATTCCAGCCAGGCTGCAGCATGGTAGAAGCCAAGGGACAAGAAGAGGGTAAGTGCTGAGGATGTGGTGGGATGTGATACATAAGACCAGTGGGAAGAAGGTAGCATCAGTGCTTTAGAAGCATAAAGAACCCATTGTAAACATAGTGCTAGGGTGCATTGAGGCCAGAGCAGCATCTCTGAAAATATGCCTGGACTAAAGGCAAATATAGGTCATTATAAATTAGGTCCACTAAGTACATAGTTTCAAATTGGGTTAAACTTGTACCAGAAAAGTGGCCAAGTAGTGTGTCAGATATCTGGGATAACTAGCAAACTAATCCCCCAGTTATAGGGATGTTGCTGTGCACAACGAAGTTCAGTACTGTTCACAACCCCCCCCAACCAACCAGACAAAAGCAGTGCCAACAACACAGGCTGTCTAATGAGCCACTTACCTGTCCTCTAAACTGGAAAGAAACTGAATCTGGGTGGTTGCCTAGTAGAAGTGATAACACTCAAATTGATAGAAAAATTGCATTACATCAAACTAGAAATCTGTGTCTGTATTTAGCATAATTTACTTGCAAAATATTAGTAAATAAGTTAGCAATAAGTAAATATTTATTTCTTTAGTGCCCAATCCCAGAAGCTCTGGGTGCTTTACAAAAGTATAGATGCAGTATACAGACATAAATTAAACAATTTATAGTAATAAATAAATGCATAACAGATCAATAAAACACTTATAATCTCAATAAAATATTAAAGATAACAAGATAATTCCCTGAGTACATCTACAGCATTGAGGTTTAGTAACTGCTATTTATTTTGGCAATGTGTTTTGAAGAGGGGGCCTAGCACAATTTTGGAAAATGTCAGTGAGATGCGTTTTTGAAATGTGTTGGAGATGTGCAATTTTGAAACATGGTGGGAATGTGCATTTTTTAGAATGTGACAAGGATACACATTTTTGGCATGTGGCAGGGACACACAATTTCAGAATGTGGAAGTGCCACCCAGTTTTTGAATTATGCATGGGATATACAATTTCAGAATGTGGGCGGAATGCTCAATTTCAGAATTTAGTATAGATGTGCAATTGCTTGATGTGGTGATTATGAGCAATGTTGGAATATGACTGTGAAGTGAAATGTTGGAATGTAGCAGGGGCAAGCAGTCTCAGACTGAAAATGTGTGTCCTGCCATATTCCAACAGTGTGCATCCCCGTTACATTCCAAGATTTTCTGTCCCCACCACATTGCAAGATTGCCTGTCCCAGCCATGTTCCTATATGTGTTCCTGCCATATTCTGTTATTACATGTTCTGCTGCATTATGAGATTAGGTATTCTGACCACATTCCAGATTGTGCATTCCACTAAATTATAAATGTGCATGTTCCTCATTCCAAAATGATGTGTCCTGCCACATATTGAGATTAAACATTATGAGATTATATGTTTGTCAGTCTGAAATGTGCCTCCCCTTCTGAGATTGCATGTCCCTACCTTATTTTGAGACTGGTCTTCCTCCCACCCACTTTCCAAGACTGCACCTTCTTGTTACATTCTATGATGGCATGTTTCTCATTCCTAGACTGTGTCTTCCTGCAGTACAATCTGAAATTATGCACCCAACCGAGTGCCAATGATTTATCAAATGATTATTAAAACTATGTTTTTTTAGCTTTAGAGAAACAAGTCATATTATATAAGGATTCTGGCAATGAGAACTACACTGTGAGATGTGGAGATGACAGTATAGTTCTTCACTGAATCCAGTTTTTTGAACGTGCAGTGAAATTAGGGTTACAAAAATGGCTAGTAATGTTTAAACAAAGTAACCTGAAGAACTCTTTTTTAGTATTAGGCTTATTGTCTACTACCTCACAGTCGCCTCTGCTCCTGTAAAGCACTCCACACTGTCCATTAGAAGTCATCTGACTATTTTTCTCAAGGTGGTCACAGCGCAACATGGCACAGTCTGCCTTGTCCTAGATGGCCACCAAACTGCACTATGAATGTGTGACTACTTGCACATGGGCAGAATAGGTAGGCAACCATAATAGTCATGGTGGACTATGCCATGTTCAGTCATGGCTGCCTTTTTCTATTTTATTTATATTTTTTCATACCACTCCACCC
The DNA here is from genome assembly GCA_016271365.2 of Neoceratodus forsteri. Taxonomy (NCBI): domain Eukaryota; kingdom Metazoa; phylum Chordata; order Ceratodontiformes; family Ceratodontidae; genus Neoceratodus; species Neoceratodus forsteri. The sequence goes on along the minus strand of CM028137.1, from coordinate 210,423,031 downwards.
AACCATCCCTCTCAGCACTCACCACCCCACACTCCCCAGAAACATAACAGTGAAATTGCATGTGCCCAATCCCCCAGTGTTGCAATTGTTTTCCACCATGGCATCCTTTAATTATTTAATTATATATATATATATATATATATATATATATATATATTTATTCCCCTCCCCCATGCAACTGTCCTTCTCAGCACCACCTCCACTCAAACATAACGCTGACATTGGGAGTACCCAATTCCCCATTGTCACAATTAAGTTCCACCATGATCTTTCATTTTTAAATTATATATATTTCCCCTCCCTCACCCAACCCTCCTTCTCAGCACTCACTACCAAACTCTCCAAACATAACACTGACACTGGGGGTGCCCAATCCCCTAGTGTCATGACCTAAAATAAAATAAAAAAACCTTCCCATGTCATTTTTGTTTTATTAAATAACCCTTTAAAAAGAAAACCATCCATTGATGTCTTGTGTGGCCGTTACTGTCCCACCATCTGACCCTACCACTCAGCACCCACCACCCCACAACCCCCAAGTTCTTACTTACCCATTGTGGGTCCAATGCCATAATCATCTCTGGACCACAGACACATCTTCACTCTTCAAAATCAGGCCACAAACTGAACAAACAAGTTTGCAGATCTATGTATTTCTATGGTGTTTTGAACATAGTAGCATAACTTTACCATTTTTGCATATTTTTGGCCCAGATTTTCAACATGCATTTTTTGGGACCCTACCTCATGAACAATTGTACTGACATTAGGCAAATTTGTCCTGAAAGATGATTTCACAGTCCCTGTATGAAATCACCTTTTGAGCAGGAGCTGAAAATTATCTCTGCCCTTGATCATTAGGTGGGGTCATAAGAAGGCTGTGTTGAACATTTGGTGTAAAAAAAATTGAAAAACAACAAAGTTACGAGCCAAATTGAAGCTTGGGAATGCAAGCTTGTAATGTTGGTGATGTTCAATACTTTTACCACAAACTGACATTGCCAAATCTTTACAGCACCTCATGAATGTGACAGCTGTCATTTTTTAAATCTTGGACAAAATGTTTTTTTTTTTTTTTTTAAACATTCAAAAGGTGATTTCATGGTCCCTGCAAAAAATCACCTTTTGGACAGGAATTGAACATGTTCTTTGTCCTTGTTCATGATGGGACCATAATAAGGCTATGTTGAAAATTTGGTGTAAAAATATTAAAAAACAAGAAAGTTATTAGCTACAGTACACTGAATTTTGTGAACGCAGGCTCGTAACTTTGGTAATGTTCAATATTTGTACCCCAAATCTGCAACATAGCCATATCTTTACAGCAACTCATGAATGTAACAGCTGTCATTTTTCAAATAATGGACTTTTTTTTTACCTCAGGAAAGGTGATTTTGTGGTCCCTGCACAAAATCACCTTTTGACAGGAGCGAACATTTGCTCTGGCTCTTGTTCATGGGGGGTCATAAAAAGGCTATATTGAAATGTGGTGTACAAATATTTTAAAAGAAAGTAGTATGAGGCTGTGTTGAATTTTGTAAATGCAGGCTTGTAAGATTAATAATATGCTATATTTTACTCCAGATTTTCAACATAGCCATTTCTTCACAGCACCTCATGAATGTTATAGCTGTCATTTTCAAATCCTGTCCAAAATGTGTTTTTTCATCCAGAAAGTTGTTTTTGCAGTCCCTGCATGAAATTACTTTTAGGCCAAGATGTGAACATTTTTTCTGTCCTGCTTCATAAGGCAGGGTCATAACAAGGCTATGTTGGAAATTTGGTGTAAAAATATCACAAAACAGCAAATGTATGAGCCTATGGTACATTTTGTGAATACAGGCTTATAAATTTGGTAACTTTAAATATTTTACCCCATATTCCTCAGCTGTAGTCCTATTGGCTTTGGCCAAAGCTTTTTTCTGAAGTAGACCCCAGTGCCTCACTAATGCTGTCTCAGATCACTTCCACCCTATCTTGTTTATGGTAATTTTGATTTAGTCCCTTCTCTACTTCATTTATAGGCCTCATGATCAATATCTGCCAACCACATAGATTTCTTGGGGTGCAGTTTTGATTGATGTTCATAATATTATTCTACAGAGTTCCAGTAAACTGAGATGACATAAATGTGCTTCCAACAAAATTGACCTCAGCCAGAGTCAGTCATGGGTCTCTTCAGATAAAAACTAACCTGTGCTTTTATCCACTGTGCCACAAAGTCCCCAGCCTGAGTTTTTTTTTTAAGTTAACTAGATCTTAAGAATTTCTGTTATAAGTCAGCTTTGACACTCATAAAAAGAGCATACTAACGACCTTGAACAGACTGGGTGCAAATATCTTGGATACAGTGCTGCCACAGTTTTATCCTAGGGTTGCATACCTGCTCCTTACACAATCACCAAGGCCCTTGGCATTCAATAGTATGAGGCATATTCTACAGGAATGGCACAGGAAGTAGTACCAGATGAAGTTGAAACTGAGATACCAAATTTGTAACAGGCAGTAACACTTCCAATTTACATGGTTGGAAATGGTTTCATGGTTGAAAGATGCCTCACCAATTAACTGGGTCACCTTCCTGAGTTTTGCTGTCTTTTCATGGTAGTCTATACAAGCCATTATGGGTTTCATTTACATCCAGTTGTTATCATCATTTAAAGCATTAACTTTAATCATTTAATGGTTGGAGAATTCACTGTTTTTCAAGGCAATCCCCACCCAAAAAAATTATTGTAAGATCATCATATGCGATAGTGAAAAATATAAAGCAGTAAGTCAGGTCAATTTCCAGTATTCGTCATACTCTGAACTCATCATGTTTTTTCTTCTGAAGCCCATAATTCTTTAAAGTCTGATTAAAATTCTTATATAATGTCATTTGTGAGTATCCAACATTAGTTTGTCTAAAATTAGAATTGTACACAGTTTTATTACAAGATATTGGCTCATCCATTAATTCATCAGCTCCTTGTCCTGCTAACTGAGGGGCTGTTATACAGAAGTACACTTGGGATCCTAAATTCTAGGTCAGTGGAGGCTGAGATGCTGAAATGTTCAGTGAGGAAGGAGTTGGGGGACGTCACTAAATGTGCACATTAGAACATTTTGCAGGCTTTTCATGAAGTGGCATTCACAATGGCTGGAAAATCATTCACATGTGTTATCCTCATGACCTGTGGATCAGCACAGTTCAGTGCTTGCAAGAGCATTGGGCCATATTTGGGGAATGAAGAAACATATATTAAAGGAGCAGACAGTGTAGTCTAGTGTTTAGAATGTAGTATACTGACCCTGTAGATCCAGAATTGAATTCTGCTAAATTTATTATTCATGGTGTGCACTAGAGTAAGTCATTTAACCTCCTTGTACTTCATTCCTCCCAGATGTAACATGGGATAGAAACAGGATCTTACTGAAATAAAGTCACACTGGAACTGGGATACCTGAGAAAATAAAACCCTTAAAGAATATTGCCACCATCAAACAACTTTTTCAAAAATGTACCTTTGAAAATGTTCTGATAGCCTAGTGGTTAAGACACATTTCCCATGGTGGTCCCAGGTTTATAATTAAGGCCTGACCTATGCCACTGCATGTCCATCCCCCAGTGATACAATAATACTAATAATAATCCATGGATAGGAGTCAGGCAGTTGATTTTCTGTACCTAGACATCAGCAAAGCCTTTGACTTAGTCTCACATAGGAGATTGATAAAGACATTGGGTGGTCAAGATTACAGGGTGGGTGAAAAAATTGGCAACGTGGAAGGCCCTTTAAGGTGGTCTGCAACTGAGAATCCTCACTGAAAAGGGAAGTCATGAGTGGGGTGCCCCACAGATCAGTTATAGGATCAGTCCTTTTTAATATATTATTTGTGATACAGTTTGTGTGAGGGGAGTTAAGGGAATGATAAGCCTTGTCACACACAACACCAAGATCTCTGGAAGAGTAAACACTGACAGAGACAAGGACCATAATGAAAGATTGAGAAAATCTGAGTGGTGGTTGAAGGTCTAGCAACTAACATTTAATGTAAAGAAATGCAAGGTAATGCACATAAGACCAAGAACCCAAAAACAGAGGGTAGGATGAATAGGGTTGTAGTGGAGAGCACATCAGAGGAAAGGGACCTGTGGGTTTTAAAAATGGAGATTATACAATGGGGTATGAGAATTCTCAAACCTGACTGGCTGACTGGCACCTTTCAGACATGGTAAATCCTAACATTACCAACAGCAAAGGTTCCAATCAGCCACACCTGTACCCCTTTTTTACAATCCATCTGACCCCTGACATAAAAAAGAAAAAAACCCCAGAGTGAGTCCACACTAAGCCCTGACAGCACTGCACAAATCTTACCACTCCACAAGCAAAGTTACAAGCCCTGCTGAGCAAAACACTCATTGCTGTGGACAAAAAACTGTGCCAAATAACTACAGAAAAGGGATATGTTTTAGTCATTCTCCTGGTTAAACTCTGGTGAACTGCTCGAACTAACCATGCTAGCCACCACAGAGTGGTCACCAAGTGGCTTACGCTAAACAAATATTTTAACACTGCAGAACTGGAGAAAATGTGGCCTGACACAGTTTTTAACAACTACTTTTCTATAAATGGCTACTCAGACTGCACCCACCTCACCTCTCAGTCAATCTCCACTCCCTTTTCGCTCCATTCCCAGTCTGTCTTGTACCAGCAGTCCCATTGCCGCTATGTGAATCCTATTACTTTGAATTAGAAACAAAGTGGAAATGAGCAAAAAAAAAAAAGCAGAAAAGAAATCCCCCCAAGGGACACAGTTACTGTGTCCTTCATGCAAAGTTGAACTCAGGAGCACATGCTCTCCAATGGTAGCCCATTACTGCTTGTACCAGTGACAATTGCTTGTCAGTCCCATACTGTCTGTATAAGAAAAAAGAAATACATAGCCCATGACTCACAACCTTCTCTTTAAGAAAATAAGAAGCAACAGAACAAGACAGCACTTAACTCTCTCTCTCTATATAGAGTGTGGGGCTATATTAGGACGCAAGGGCAGCAACACTATAACCATAGCAACAGCCATAGTAACCAAAGACTTTTTTTTTCTGGAGGAGTAACAGATCCAATAAAAATGTATTGAAATACAAAAAAAAACCTTTTATTTGTTTTCTACTGCAAAAAACAGAGGTACATTGTATAATCACAATAAACCACTCCAGGGTGTGAGTTATGCTGGGATTTACCACTCCTGGATGATTTAGTCATTCTGCCTGTTGCCTCATGACCAAACCACAAGAGGCATGGGTAAATCCCAACATAACCATACCCTGTCATGGTTTATTGCTTATACATGATGGCATTAGCACAATGTGCAGCAGTTAGGGTGTGGGCAAGACAATTTGGATGTTGGGGTGCATAGGGAGAAGAAGCACTAATGGTAGGAGCCAGATAATACAGCCCTGGTATACAGTTGCAGCAATAGATATGTTCAGATATTTCCAGATAGTTCACAGTATATCTAAAAAGATTATCTATGTTGGCCCATAGTGGTATTGCAGGCAGTCAGAACATTTCTCCAGAGATATCGCAGAAATTTAAGGAAATATCTGACCATGTATATTGCTGCCACTGTAGATCCCTGATTCTCCCTCACTTGCAGTATTGTATACCACTTTAGAGTCTACTCTTGAGAAAGGACAGGGAGATGTTGCAATTCATGCAGAGATGAGACACTAAAGTGGTACAGAAGCAACAGCACAAGTCGAGTGAAAAGTTTTTGGAGCATCTACACATGCACATTATGGAGTATAGGAGAAACAGGGGTGACATAATTAAGACATTCAAGTAGCTCTGAAGAATAAACAAGGGGACAGCAGTGAGCTGTCCAAAATAAGTGGTAACAGGGGTTGTGGTATAATTCCCTGAAACTGGCAGGGGGGAGGTCTGATGGGGATGTTAGGAAGTACTTTTTTTACACAAAGAATGGTAATGACTGGAACAAGCTTCCAGAGGAGGTCATGGGGCTGAAACAATGGGAGGGTTCAAAAGGGTATGGGACAGCTACATTGGAATAATGTATAAAAGGGCAGACTGGGGGATTGGAGGTTGAGAGGACTGACAAGGACACAGTTCCAAAATTAAGCAGGTTTTGGCAGACTGGGTGATCTGCTAGGCCATAGTTTGCAATTATTTTTCTGTAATCATCATCAGTCATCAGCATCATAATGTTTATTAAGGAACAAAAAAAAACTCAGCCAAAGGCTTATTTTTAATGGTGTCCTATGTTACAAATTGCAACTAACACTGAAACTTAATGCAGTGGTGCAACAAAATTAGCCCCCTCCCCTCAAAAAAAAACCTACAGTTTAATCACTATAAAAGATTCCAGGCATCTTTCAGTTTTATTTGGTGCAATTTTCTAATTCCACCATAATTTGACAATTTTATATAGTGTTTTAATTTAGTTTTCTTCTCAAGAAAAAAAGATTCCAGCCACACTTTCAACAGAAATATGGAATTGGCAAGAGTTTGAATCAAGAAAAGAAAAAAAAAGACCCATTCATGGTGCGCACCATAGGAGGTACCCAGACACGTACATCTGAAAACTGTGCTAATATTTTTATTAATTGTAGCTGAAACTAGATTTTTGAGGAAAAACATTTTTCATTGCACTGCTGCTTAAAATAAATAATACAAACATTATACTATACATTATTTATCTAAACATAAAATATACATAAAAATATTACACTTAATTTACTTAGTAAAATAACAAAAAGGGAGCAACAATCTTCATTAGTTCAGCACAACACATAAATAACTTCTCCCCATAAAGCAGTTGAAGAATATTATGTTCATTATTCGGTGGAATAGCATATAACTGCACAACAAGGTAGTTCAGTGAATAACAGTAAAATTAGCCATTGTTTTATGGTTAGAAAGTCTTGCAGATTATCTATAGAAAGACACAGGATGATTAGGAGCCCTTTCCATAATTCTGGAGCAGTATATACAAAGTCATTACAGTACTTCTCTTTTTTGATTTGAAACAACGGAGTGTAGAAGAGATACTCAAAGAAGAGAGAAAACAGATGCTGGACAGTTTGAAGAACATATTTTAAATAAATAAGCAGGAATTTAGCTTTGAAAATATTTAAACAGAATTGACGATGAGTGATTTTTCCTTCAAAATGATAAAGAAGGCCATCCTAGTTTTCTGTATAAATCTCAATGATAGTAAAACCTTGCAGCATTGAAAGGAAAACCTTGCTAACCTATTATATAAAGCATCACATGTTGTCAATGAGAACAATAAAGTATTAGATAAAAACAGCATATTTGAAATGGGGAATAATCACATTTGTGATTATTTCATGTTTTACATCCAATCTGAGACAACTGAGGTTCTTGTAGAGGGATTCAATCTTAGGGCCTGTTTTTTCTACCACAAATTTGATATGCATTTCACAACTTAGACTTGCATCTAACCAAATACCCACATATTCAGACCGGGAAACAAAAAAATATTATTTAATGAGCTAGTGTACTGCCTAAAACTAATATTAGATTTTAAAAGTAGCCAACCATTACTCTTTATATCTGAGGTACTTTTTCTTTTCCCTTTGTTTCATTAGAAGATTGTTTACCTGATGTTAATAAGTGTGATGTGTGGAACAGCTCTTAGCCTGGCAGCTGACATATCTTGCTCTACTGCCCCACATTACATCATTAGCATTATGGCTTCATTGACTGTGACATCACTGCTACTTTCAGAACAGCTAGTGAGTGACTGCCAGCTCAATTACCTGTGATGTCATAGCCAGTGAGATCATAATGCTGATGATTTAGTGTGGGGCAAAAGATTCAGATATGTCAGCATCGAGGCTAAGAGTTTTTCCACACATCCAGCACAATATTATCACATGTAATACTTTCTGATGAGAAAAAGGAAAAAGAAAATTACTTCAGAAACAAAAATGTACAACTGACTACTACATTAAATTTGTATTATTTTCCTATCAGTCTGTTTTGGCTCCACTAGCTCTTTCAAGTAAAAATTGTTAGTGAATCAGTTTTATGACTTATTCTGAATTTTGAAATGAAGATTGTGATTTGCTTTTATTTAAAGCCAGATGATTCTGAATAAAACCATTTTTAAAATAATTCAAATGTTTTTTGAAACACACATTAAAATTGTAAATCTTACAGAAAGTATTGTAGCATCCACATATCAATGAATGGATACACTATTGAATATGTTATCTATATAATAACCACACTTAGCAGCTGTGACTGCCAACACTAATTAGCATTACCTCCAGCTCCTCCATGCATCATCGCCCCACCTAGCCCCACACCATACCTGCCACTGTCTCCACCCTGTCCCTCTGTCACATTCCTTCCTGCCTCCATCTCCTTCCCACACACCCCTGTCAATCCCTCTGTCACCACCCCAACCCTTCACTACCATCCCCTTGCCTCCATGCCCCCCATGCCCCCCCGTCACCCACCAATTAACCAGACTAGGTCAACTCTGACTGATTCTCTCCTGCTTGAAACAATGCCATAATAATGAGCAAATGCTGCTCACTTTGTTTGGCTCTCTGTGCATGAGTTTAACTGATGTTCTCTTGTATTCTTTTGAAACCAGACAAGCTCAATTTATACTGATTTACTTCTGCCTGTCATATTGGACAAAATATGCCTATTCCACTGTATGACAAATTTTTCAATTCTCTTACTTGTATTGTTTGTCTGATTGTTGTAGTTATGATGTAGAACCTTTGTAAATAAGCTTTCAGTTCAAAGATATTACAATCCAGGAATTAAATAAATAAATAAATACATTTATATATATGGTGAATAAAAGAAGTCCCAAGAGTGATCCCCGAGGGATTCCTCTAGTAACTAGAAATGGATTTGATAATGAGTTTCTAAAGGAAGCAAATTGGGTTTGTTTAGATAAATAACCGTGAAAAACATTTTAAAGTAGGAGCATCATACCTGTAGCAGCCAACTTTAAATTCATAACTGAGTGGTCAAAGAGTCAAATGTCTCAGAAAGATCAATAAATAAAGCACCAGAGCAATTGATATGTTCTATTGAATCTGTAAGTCCCTAGTGGTGACTAGACAGTCCTCCCAATGCACAGGGCACATGGGCATTTGTAACATATGTGCTGCCATTGATCTCATACACCATGATTCCCCAAGAAACCACCCCTCCATCTCCCAGCAAACAATTGTATTTCTCTCACTCTTGGATAATGCTTGCCCAGAGGGAGTATGATGAGGTGGAGTACCCCACAGGGTTGTCACTAGGGACATAGAATGGTCATTGTTGCTTTAAGAATGAAGAGGTACTGGCCGTAAGGCAGCTGGGAGCCACAAGCTAGCATTAGGGAGAAGATGGAATGGATAAAATAATTAAAAAAAGAAATACCATGAAGAATAAAAAGCACACTTTCAAACTGCAAGAAACAATTCACAAAGAAGTTTTAAAGCCTTAAGTTATAAATATTGTTTAGACAGTCCTTATTTTTCCATTGAGATTCTGTAGAGGAAACATCATAGATGCCTAATTTAATTCTTCTAAAGTATGAAAAGGACTGATGAAGTTAATCTGAAAGACTTTATCATATCAAATACCGAACACAAACGATGACAACCTACTGTAAAAAACAAGGAAGTTAGCAAAGGAATAAAAAATGGAGGCAAACCTTTGACAATGTGGCAACAAAACATGCTAAAGGATGGATCACTGACATATTTAAATAAGAATTAATCACGTTTCTGAAAAGAGGATGGATGTTGGGGGCGGTGTTCCAGATTGTGTTTTGCATGCACTTCGGCTGCCCTCATCAACATTCTTCATCAATAAGTTGGTGAACAGGCTTTTTTTCTGTCCTGCTACTTGTATGCTTGATTCCTGTGCAGCCTTTTGGATAATGATTTAACTATGTTGAGGCTATCTAATGCTGTCCAACAGTTTTCCCCCCACTGGAGCTATCAGGAGGGACACTGATAGTTGTGATCTTTTGAAGTGGTTATTGTTGTTTTCTGTATCAGTTTCAGTCAATATGCAACATTTGTAGAAAAAAAATAATATCAGTTCATTGAACATTTACAGAGGTTGCATCCAATATTCAGCCTAGTTTGCATTCAAATCTCTGTAATGCAGTAGTGGTAGCATCTTTACTTCTAAGGCAGCCTTCCCCATAGGTTCAGGTGTTGTACAAAATATAACATCAACTCACAGAAAAAAGAAGAACAGTAGTAACCTCACATTTTAAATAATAGCTATCAATAAATATCTAAAAATATAGATAAATTAAACATAAGATAAATAATAGCAGCATCGTTACCAGCTGGAGATGAAATCACATAAGATTTCAGTGGTCTCCAAATGCCTGTTTACAAAGGTAAGTTTTTAACCCACTTTTTTGAAGGCCTACACCAAGGGTGCCTCCCTCAGTACCCTGGGAAGAGTATTACTTAATAAAATAAAGGGCCACCTAACTTAAACATAGTTGTCTAATGATTTGAGCCTGGCCTCAGGGACCGATAGAAGACCTACCTTGAAGGAGTGGAAAATGCTTAAGGACCAGTGAGGATTCAGGAGTTCTAACAGGTAGCTAGGTCACAACCCATGTAGGGCCTTGTAGATTAGCAAACCAACCTTGAAGGTAACATGCAACTACACTGGCAGTCAATGTGGCTCATGCAGGACTGGGGTTGCAAAACATGACATTGGAAGGACAGACAGTAACTTGGCCACTGTGTTCTGCACCAGCTGCAAGCATTGTAGGTTATCACCATTGACCCCGAGGTAGAGCATGTTACAGTAATTCATCCTGGACATCACAGATACATGCACCTGTATAGGCGGGTCCACGGGGGTACTTAGCATGGCTGATGTTCCTAAGATTGTATAGGCAACTCTGGACTACAGATGACACCTGAGCTTTAAAAGTCAGTCTCTCATCCAGAATGACCCCCAGATTTTTCACCTTAGCATAAGTCAATTGCCTACAGGATTTTAGCCGAAGCCATCACATCATCGGCTACCTCTGCACCCCTCTATGATCCTGGCTCATTGGCTAGTACTTCAGTCTTGTCTTGGTCAAGTCTCAGTCAGCTAGATGCCATCCAGTTCTGAATTTCAGACGAGTACAATTTAAGCACCTTGACAGCACCCCATGTACAGGGTGCAATTGATAGATACAGTTAGTATCATCTGAATAGTAGTGAAAACCCAGACTTTAACAACCAATGATCTTTTCCAGTGGCAGCATGTACCCTGTAAAGAGCATAGTTGAGTGGAGTCATCCTTGGGGAATGCCACAAGTAGGAGCATTGGTGCAAGTAGAAAATACCCATCCCCACCCTCAGTGGCCTCTATCTGATGTAGAGTAGGACTCTAACCAGCAGTTGCCTGAGACAGTGCACAAAAGCCATCCGGCTCATGAAATCCACCTATTACAAAGACGATCACACCAATACATGGGGAAATGGTCGTGCTTTCTGGGACAATATCAAGGATGTCACGGAGAAGCAGCCAAAAATCTCTCTGGCCATGTTAATTGTTAGTTGATGGATCCTCAACCCAAGGTGATCGCAAACATCTTTAACACGGCTTTTTCAGATCTTAGTGTTGTCCTACCCTATGACTTTTTAAAAAACAGGGCCTACTCCCCAAACACCTTAGCCCCACAGTCTAACCATCCCCTCTTCTACTTCAGGGAGGTAAGACTGAATGAAGCTCGCTGCTATATTATTGCAGCTATCTCTAAATCTAGATCTAGTAGTGACACCCTGGACCTTAAGCTTCCTAAACCTCTTTCTCAGCTATGGAAAATTCCCAGACTTATGGAAAACAGCTACCATGACACCTGTCCATAAAAGTGGGGATAAGACGAATCACTCAAATTATCACCCTATCTCCATAGTGCCCCACTGTCTAAGGCACACGAGCATATCATGGCTGATCAACTTACCGACCACTTGGATAAATACAATATACCTTGTCCACAACAACACAGTTTCTGGAAAGGTCACAGCACCATCACAGCCATTCTTGAGTTCACTGGAGCTTTGCACAAATCCCTTGACAACGGCCTTCTCATAGGGGCCATTTTCGTCGACATCTCCAAGGCCTTTGATACAGTACACCCTGGACTACTAACTGACCAACTACTGAATGCTGGGCTATCACCTGACTCTTCTCTCTGGTTTAAAAGCTACTTAGAAAACTGGTCGCAGAGACTAAAAACTGCTGACGCTCTTTCGCTTGGGTGTCACACAGGGATCCATACTCGGCCCCCTCCTTTTTAGCTTTTCTTAAACTCCCTCCCTTACCACTGCTCTGAGCAGATCACACTATATGCTGATGATGCTGTTGTATTCTCCACTCACAAAGATCCTACAACTCTTCAACATGACCTTCTACTTGGTTTCAGTTCTGTAGAGACGTTTTCTTTAATCATAAACTGGTCTTCAATGACAAGAAATCCAAATATATGCTCTTCTGCAGCTCTCATAACCCACACAAGCTACACCACTTGGCTAACTCCACCACCCAGGAGAACACTGTAGATCAGGTGGGGTACTTCAAATACTTAGGGATACAGCTTGACCTTAATCTCTCCTATGGACCTCAGGTAGATAATCTAGTGAGAGCTGCTAATACACAGCTTGGTCTCCTCTATAAACACAGATGACACCTCATGCCAGAAGCTTTGAAGGTTGTATTCCTAAGCTTTGTGATCTCTGTAATAGACTATGGTCTCATCATTTATGGCTCGGCCACAACCACAACCATTAGATGCCTCTCAACTGCCTTAAATAAGGCATGTCAGCTCATCACTAGTGCTTACCGTCTCACCCACACATGTGACCTGTATGCCCAGACTGGCTGGCTCCAACTATCAAACTGCATAAAGTTTCTCACCTGCTTCATGGCAAAAAAAATCTACCTTGGCCTTGCACCTTCTGGGGTCTCAGCTCTGTAACAACACCAAACCAATAAACGGTGCCTTCAGAGATCCATGCTACAGCTACTGAAAGTCCCCCACTGTCAAACTTCACAGGGACAATGCTCTTTTGCTTATCGAGTGCCACTCTGGTTCAATGGCCTCAGCCCCACCATCTCCTCTGCCCCGACAAAATTGGTAAGTTTAAAACTAGGTTCTAGGACTATCTCACTACCAACAGCTCCAGTGACTGCCCAACTTAACCTTGTTTCTCCACTTCCCTGCCTGCTGTAGTGGTCGCCCCTTCCCTCCTCACTAGATTCTACCTTCACATCTTGGTATACCCAATGCTGCACTTTTCACCCTCTCCCCAACCTACCTACATTCCTTCTCCCCCTCCCTCTCCTGATGACTCTGGCACTTCTTATCTCTTGTCTGTTTTCTCTGACAAATGCCACTGGCTGCCTTGCTTACAATGTTACCCTTGAACTGTATTAATCTGTAATCTGTTTGCAATGTCCACATTGTTGTAATGTCTGTCTTAATGTTCCCCATAATTTGTATTTCTCTGATGTGGAACCTTTGTAAAAGAGCATTGGCTCAAAGGTATTTGTAATCCTAGACTTGATAAATAAATAAAAAATAAAATAAATAAACAGTGAGTCCTCCATACTCTTTCAGATGGTCCAACAACAACCCATGGTCCGCAGTGTCAAACACTGAAGAGAGATTAACAAAAACAAGAATCAACCATTCACCTGTCTCTCACCCTGGGAAGATCTTCTTACACCTTGCACAGTGTCATCTCAGTGCTGTACCTTGAACTGAAACTAGATTGAAGGGGCTCATAGATGTCATGGGCTGTCAGGTGTGCCTCAGGCTGCAGTGCCACAATCTTCTGAATCACCTTACATACAGGACACAATATAGTCATTGGTAGTGGCCCAAAACTACACTAAGGACCACTACCATGTCAATGAATATTTTCTTTGGAGCCCCCCCCATACCCACCGTAATTTTAATAATCTACTCCAAGGGGGTTGGATCTTGGGGAAATGATGAAACTCAGTGGGGAGGAATCTGTGAGAGTGAGTGGACTTGCAAACAAAAATTACCCTGAAGATCACAAAAAGTTGACAAACAGGAGACTGGGAATAGAACCCTGGCCTCCAGGACTGCACTGCACTAGCTGTTCAATGCCTTAGCCCTCTCCACCATGGGAGCAGCTTGGCCAGCGACCACAATTTCTCTTCAGCTGACAATCTCCTTCCCTTTCTCCCCCTGTCATGACTGCTACAGGGGTAGTGGTAAGTACCTTTCACTATTCTACCCCTCTAATTGTTCTAGCATATGCTGCATATGCTGTTGTTGCAGCATTGTTCTATCTAGCCCTATTTGAGGAATGCTATTCTAACAGGTTACCTTAATTTGCAGTGATGTCTGGATCTAAAGATGGTTTCTTCAGAATGAGCTGAACCAAGGCATGTTTCAGTGCCACCAGGCAGACTCCCTCCAATTAGGAGCATCAGAAAATCCCCACAAACACCAGACCCAGTGACCCTACACAACTCATTAGTAGAAGTGCATGGTCTTGGTCTTGTCTACAAAATGTGTGCCATAGTGTTGAGATAACTTCACAAACCTCTTGCATATTGATTGACCTAAACTCATTCCAAGACATCTGAGTGTGTCTTAGAGGTGCAGGTTTAACCATGCTGTGTTGCAACAGCCTGCTTGGTGAGATCACAGCCTGAATAAAAGACACTCTGTCCAAGAAGAATCAAATCTCTCACACTCTTTAGATGAACCCACTCTAATGAGCTGCAGACAGGTTGGATTTAATAACCTGTCTACACAAGGGAAGAGCTGAACAGTTGAGTACTCTTAGCCATGATCTACCGCAGCAGAAATGCTGCCTTTTTACAAGTGATAACCCTTTAATATTCATCATGAATGATGAATACTATAGACATAGGTCATGGATCTGCTCCAACAGTGCTCTAACCTCAAATTCCTAGTCTTCAGCTTCCTGAGCTGCCTATCAAACCATGGGGAACTCAAGCGTGAGACCCACATCATACATGACTGGGTGCTACAGAATTGAAGGCCTCAGTGATGACCCTGTTATAGGCCACCATGCTGCCTCTGAACCTGTCTCACAAGCTGCCAGCAGCTACAAGATTTCCATTACCACCTGAAGTTCTTTTGGCCAAAGCTCCCTAGTAACAAATCATCTCCAAGTGTACTACAGGTAGAGGACCATGAAGGAGAACTTCACCATGCAGTGATCCTACAACATGACTGGATAAATTTTGAAGTTGGTACTCTGGAGCCAAAGGGGAAAATCAAGTCCAAGGCATGCCCATGTTGGTGGGTCACAGAATTGAATACTGTCCAAACTGTGAGAATGCACTGTTGACCCAGTCATTAAATTAGCTCAGAAAATTCCATCTAGATGACTCCAATAGACTGTCAGTGATGAAGTCCATGATTTCCTGCAGTAACACCCCTTGGGCCCTGGAGGCCGGTACCCAATCGGATTCTACAACATGCACTTGAAACCTCATGCAAGACCATGCATTCAAATGATGAGGTATACCCCATTGGTTGCATGGTAAGGTTCAACGTGGATCTAAAACAGATGGCCACCCTCCACAATCCCTCCATGGACAGTGTACCACAGAGAATGCTTCTAGGTTCACTGCCTTCATGACTGGATAAGTATCATCACTCTGCCAAGTCTCTGTGATGCAAGCCAGATTGACTGAGGAACCAGAAATCAAATATGCAACAATGGCAGTCTTGTTCCTCGTTGCTCTTTCATTGCAAAGCACTGCCCACTGGGGATGGAGTGAAACAGCTAGTCTAAGAGCTACCTTCTTGCTGGATCTGGTGGGAGCCCTGGGTAAGGAAAAAAAACAGGTCTGGCTGAGCTGTTAGTCCCACTTTGCTCTGTGGTGTCTCCTGGACCTCACCATCTGAATAATCCCCCCATTAGCACCCCCACACTTGACCTCCAACTACTGCCCCTCCTTTCAATACAGTTTTCATCTCCTTACAGAGATGAAAAGTATACAAAGCTCAAACTGTGCCTCAGCTGAAATATGTTATGTTTGTTTTTCCCCTCATATTTTCCTCTTACAAAGATGTACTCTCATAGATACATAGATACATGGATACTGTCAGCAGATAAGAGCCTATGGCCCACTCAGTCTGCCCATTTGAGCTTGTAATATTACTTTAATTTTTTCTAGAAGTCTGTTGCCCCTTTCCCCTGACTTCCAGGATTCCCTTATGTCTATCCCATGTATTCTTAAATCCCATTATTGTTTCAGACCCCATCACTTAATTAGGCAGGGTGTTCCACTTGTCCACCACCCTTTCTGTGAAGAAATTCTTCCTCACATTTCATCTGAATTGCCTTCTTCCAACTTCATCCCATACCCTCTAGTCCTGTAACCTCTTTTTCACTGTAAAATAGTGTTTTCCTGCACCGTGTTCCTTCCAGAAATGTACTTCTGTGTCTCTATCATATTCCCAATCCCTCTCTCCCTTCTCTCCTCTAAGAAGAGATTACCTGACCACTTTGATTTGTCAGTAGACTGTTTCATGTGAGTATTTCAAAACCTTCTTTGAAGACTCATATGCTGTTTCATATCCTAGCACCCATGAGGTGTCTAGTTGCTCCTTGTGTTAACATACCACCTTGTATTTCCTCAGTTACAAACAGGTGTCCAACTGCCTCATACAGAAATGCAAGAAAATAAACAAATAGTATGTACTCTGGAAACAACAGTATTTACAGTCATGTTGATTTTTTGCACAATTGGGAACAGTCATTTTTGTGTTCGGTACAAGACTCGACATAGATGGGTATGGAGTTAAAGCATGAAAATGGAGATGATTTACTGTTAAAAGTCTTTATGTTTGAATTAAATGTTTGGTGGCAGTACTGGTTTTCAAAAGTGACATTAGACATGCATACTTAACCTGGACGTCTAAGGTTGGATCAAGTGTTCACCATAATTTTCCCCAATAAATACAGTACTTACCTAGAGACTGTTGAGACGCCACCAGAATATATAACTTTTGAAAAGCTATCTGGTGGAATTCCAGCTAAATCTGACAAGGCCTTTTTCAGCAAAAGTTAGTAGAAGTGGTCAAAGTGCTAAAACATTAAAATGTGTAAGTCTTTGCAAAGTTCTGGCACTTTGTCAGATGCTTCACTAATATGCATAGTGCAAAGCAAAGTCACTTTGCACCATGCATAGTGGCTAAATGTAACTTTGCTGGTGAAGCTAACTTGAAAAATTACTTCCCCCAACCCACAAATATCCTATCCCACTATCCTCCATCACAACAATCATCTTTTAATAATATCAACCATTACCTCAACCCACTCAGCACCACATTCCCTTCCCCAGTCAGTGTAAAAGTAAACATAATTTGATAATATTAGAAAATGAGAGAGGAATGTGTCAGTTTAGTCATGCAAGGGATTTTCAGATAAATTCCCAAGAACCCAGAAGAGCTTCATGAGGGGTAGTGTGTGTGTGTGTGTGTGTGTGTGTGTGTGTGTGTGTGTGTGTGTGTGTGTGTGGATGAACTACTGTAGGTCTGGTAGCAAATGCTTCCTAATTACAGATCAACAGGGCCAGCAGACAACTAAAAATGTTCTGACCACAGTGACTTCTTAACTTGGATCATCTCATGGTATTACCTCATGAGGTAGTAACATGAAGCAGGATAATGTGCATGAACTTGGCCAGACAATAATTGCTGCTGCAAACTGGAAGATCTAAATTAGACCCTGTCTCCCCCTCTGTAACTGTTTTTAACACAGTTCTTTTTTCAGACAGATTGTAGGTTTGTGGATAAAGGCATAATGGATGCTTCAGAAGGAAGATGGATTCATCAGTATTCAGTATTAACCAGCTATGTAGCACTACGTAGCCCTCTGATTTGCATGTCAGGTTTGAGCAGTTTTCCCCATTTTGCCCATTAGAGGGGATTAAACTGCTCTTACCTGTAGCTTTGGCATCATCTTAGTGCAAGTAGTGATAGACCAATAGCCAGATTTTCAGCTGTAATGGGACTACAAAAACCCCAATGTTGTTCAATGGGATTTTACCACGGTATCGTGGTAAATCACAGTAATTTGTACCACGGTACCACAGGAATTACCTCGGTACAGTCAACTTTTCTGTAACAACCACTGTAAGTCCCACTCAGCAGCCAGTGGTGCAGAAACAAGTCTCCTCACCTGCAGACATTCCCATTTCAGCCCTTTCTCCACATGGGCAGAAGGAGTAGCTGCAGAGGATGTTACGCCTGGTCCAACCAGGTGTAACATTTTTGGCACAGTTCCACCAAAAACAACCATGAGCTGCCATAAATTGTGGAGCCAGTCCCAAAATGGCTCCTTCTTTCAAAATTAGGGATATGAGGGAAAAACTGCAGCTGACTGCAACTGAAAACCCACTTGGACATTTTTTTTTCTGTACCCATAGTACTCTCTGGGGTTTTGAAATTCTGACCCCTGAACTTTACTGCTTAAATCATCTCTCATCATCAGCTGAGTTGTATATTTTTAATTCTTTACATAAAAAAAATGATTGCTAACAGCACATTAAAAAAAACAAGAATTCAAAATTCATTTCTAAAATAAAGTGAGGCAAATTAAGTTTGGCTTAATTACATGATTTGTAGAATATGAATGGTATATATTTTAGAAGCTATAAAGGCACTAAAGGTGAATTAAGGTGAATTAACCAGTGAGCCCTGATTGGATGCACCTTAGAGTGTTGAACGAGATAAGACATGTCCTGGCTAGAGTGCTAGCACATCTTGTCAATTGTTATCTGGAGATTGGAAGTGGTGTTGGAAGATGATGAGGGACTGGATTGGAGGACTGGAGGGCAGTGAACATGGTTCCCCTAAATAAGTGTGAGAGCCAAGATAAACTAACCAGCTATATGCCAATTAGTCTGATGTCTATAGTGGGGACTTTATTTACTTAGTGATTCAGAAAATACCTTTGAGCGCAAGCTCTTTTACAAAGGTTCTACATCACAGATTGAAAAACAAAGAACAACAGGGGAAATGAATGATACAGCATAGATTCAGAACTTACAGAATAATTCAAAAGATAGGTACAAGTTAAAATTACAAGAAAAACACTTTATGAGGGTGGGTGGGGGGTAAGCAGCCCCAGAGTGCCTTGTCAGTAGTTCAGAGGATGTTGATAGCTGGCAGTTGGGTGAAGAAAGGAGGTACGATAGAGAGGTATGTAATGCAGTGGAGGTGAAGGGTTGGGGAAGAAGGGCGATAAGGTATAGGGATAAATGGTGTGGTGAGGGGAGGCTGAGTGGAGAAGACATGCTAAAGTAATTCATGGGGTGTGAGGGGGCATGGTCAGGCAACCTGCATTAGTAGTGACTGTTAGGGAAACTCATGGGACTGTGAGTTGGGGGAGGGGGTGGCGGGTGCCAAAGAAGCATGACACCAACTGATTGCTGAGGCAAGTCATGAGAAGGGACGGGGGGTACCTGAGGCCTGCTTAGTGCTTGCTGGGGGGCACAGAGAGCAGGTGTGGCTGGACTCAGGGGCAGGTGCACTTAGAGAGTGTTATTAGGTGCTATTTGAGGTCAATTTTGAATTGTGCCAGATTACTGGAGTCTATAATTCAGAAAATGATAGTGGAGTGCCTGGAGACCATAAGTCTGCAGGATTTTAGAGAGCATGGATTTAGCAATAGGAGCTTGTGCCAAACAAACATGATCAAATTCTTTGACTGGTTAACAAAAGCCATGGATTGAGATCGGCAGTTGATGCCTTATACCCAGACTTCAGCAATGTATTGACTCCATCCCACACAGGAGATAGGTAAAGAAGTTGTGCAACCCAGTGGTGGAAAACATGATTAATGGGTGGGTATAATGTTGGTTGAGTGAGAGGACCCTGAGGGAGGTTCTAAATGGAAAACTTTTTGGGGGAAGTCATGAGTGAGGTGACCAGCAATCAGTTCTCAGATCGGTTCTGTTTAACCTGTTTATTTGTGATATAGTAAAGGGGTCAGGGTGATATAGGAATCTTCATAGGCAATATCAACATCTGTGGAATAGTGGGCACGGAGAATGTTATAGGGCCATGAAGAAAGATATGGATAAATTAAAGAGATTGTCCATGGTGTATCAACACAAATTTGACATGAAAAAGTGTAAGGTAATGCACTTAGTGACCAAATAAATGAGAAAAGAGTATATGATGGATGCACTGTCAGTGGTGAGCAAATCGGAGGAAAGGGATCTGGATGTGCTAATAATGGAGAATATGAAGGCATTAACACACTGCAGTAGGGCTGTGGGTAAGGTAATCAGATGTTGGGGTGCATAGGAAGTGGGATCACTAGCAGACTAAGGGAAGAAGCATAGCCTTGCTAAAAATCCCTCATTCTCCCTTGGCTGGGGTTCTTGCATGCACTTTTTAAAGCCACACTTGAGGAAGAACAGAGGTAAGTTGGAGGTGGTACAGATACAAGCCACCAAAAGGATACAGGTTAGGTCCTATGAGGGATGTTTAGAAGATTTCAGTATGTATACATTGGACGATTGGTAAAAAAGCAACATGATTGAGATGTCCCAGTTCCTCTGCAGAATAAGCAAGATGGACAGCAGCATGATTTTCAGAATGAGTGGTAACAGGTACTGGAAAAACTACCTGAAACAGATGGGGGGAGGACGTTGAAGAAGAAATTCAGGAAGAACATTTTTACAGAAAGAATGGTGATGAACTAGAATAAACTTCCAGAGAAAATCACTAGGGCTAAAACAATGGGAAGATTTGAAAAGGAATAGGACACATTCATGGAAGTAGTGCTTAAGTGGCAGACGGGAGTAGTGAAGACTGGCAGAGGCACAGTTCTGAAATGGGATAGGCTTAAGCAGACCAGATTGGGTGGTAGGCATTTATCTGCTTTCAATTTCTACGTTGCTTATGTTTCTATATAACTTTATCTCAATGCCATAAGGTGCAGCAGCAATACAAGCAGTACACCAGTAACATTATGGCAGCAGGATATGTTTAAGGAGTGCATTTCTCCATTTTGCTTTAGTTATAAAATAACCACAATATCAAAGTTAGACAGGAGACTCAGAAAATATTAAAAGCTATTATGAAGAATAATGTTATTTTGATTTTTTTCCCTGCACTGGACATTAACATGCATTGCTGTCAGTGCAGTATACTGGAAGCACTCACAAACTCAAGGGAAAATTAACATTGTGCATACAAAAAAGTAACTAGCAAACCCAGCATTAAGTATGCTTGTAGAGGCGCTGTTTAAGGGTTGAAAGCTGAAACTTTTTGGATATACACCCTCTGAAAGCAGAGCAAAGTAAATACCAAACTACAATTTTGGTGCAAAACACACTGGCAACCATCCTTTTAAACCACGTGACAATGCCCCAGTGTGAGCAAGATGGTTTTTTAAGTCCAAGAGCCCAGTTTGTGAGGTACTAACCAGTTTATGCTAGAACACAGAAAGGCTATATTTGAAAATAAAATGCAAATGAACATATACTTCATTCATGATGTTAACTCCAACTTCTTTACAGGATATTTTCCAGCTACACTGCTAGGAGCTAGTATAATACCAGTACATAATAAAAGATTGTGTAACTGATCCAGCCATGTATTGTCTGATTAGTCTTCTTGATGTGAATTTAAAAATATTTTCCAAGGTTATTCTGGAAAGATTAAAAGTACAGGTAGAACTAATGGGGTATTTTTAAGTTCCATCAGGATTCAGAAATAATTACTGTACAATAGACACTATTTTCATACTTAAACATCTTATTGAAAAATGTGTCCTACTTAGAGGTCAGAAATTATATACAGTATTCATTGATTATTCACAAGCCTTTGACTCTATTACCAGGAATAAGCTATGGGCAATTTTAGTAGACAGAGGGATTGACAAAAATTTAGTATCAATAATAGCCAGTCTATACTATGATACCTGGGCTAAAATCAGACTAGGGGCACATGGTAATCTATCATCTTCATTTAAGATTGATAAATGTGTGAGGTGGGGTTGTGTGTTAGCATCCTTACTCTTTTCACTATATATTGACAAAATGCTTAAAGATTGTGACTCAGTAGTTTCAGACTCACCTAAAATACAGTAATTCATCTGTCCACTGTTGGCTTATGCAGAAGATATTGTATGTTTTCTTTGACTAAATCGGATCTGATAAACAAAACTGGATGATATCGTTATAAATTCTGCAAAAGTAAACATGTTCATCAATGTAAAGAAAAAAACAAAATAGTAATTTTTGACAATAAAAAAAATAGACAGTACCAGGCATTTGAGGGAAGACAGAGTAGAAGTAAGTCCCAGTTATACTTACCAAGGTACTACTTTTCATGCTAATTGCAGCTGGGAATTGCACACAGAGATTGTCATAGCTAAGCAAAAAAGAACCCTCAGAGGATTAATCAGGTTTGAATCTAATTATGGAGGTTCAACTATAAAACCTATGGTGACTATAATTAAAGTAAAACTTGAAGCACAGCTTTTACGTGACTCAGAAGTATGGAACTTCAGTGATACTAACAAACTAATGTATTGCTTATTTAAAGCACTAAGAAGGGTACTAAGGGTGGGCCATTCTTATCCAGCAGTCTATATTAGGGCAGAGCTAGGACTTCCTAATATTAAGGCAAAGCTTAAAATAAAAATTAAAAAATAATTAATGAATGAGATTGACTAAGTTACCAAATCATCCAATGGTTAAACAATACCTAAAGGGAAAGGAAACTTGGTATTCTATGGGTCACAGAGGGAGATATTGGTTCTGTGATCTAATTGTCATACTGAAGAGTCATAATATTATGAACCTTAAAAAGCAGTTAAAAGAGGAATTTCCCTAAGTAGTCAATACAAGAAAGACATAACAAAAAAGTGATTAATAACTGGAATCAGAAAGACTTAAAGAGAATTAGTGATCTAAATATTCTACCTGGTATGCTAGGAACAATTTTTATTTTGAGTATAAGCCATACATGGATGTTGTCACATAATTAAAGTTAAGGAATATATTTATTAGGTGCAAGTTTGAACAATTTCCAAGTAATGTGTTATTGCATAGATATGATAAATTTGCTGTAACTTCTAACAGCTGTGATTGTTCACATGAAGGAAGAGAAGACTTGATGCACATCATGCGGGAATGTTCATGGTATTGCAAAGTGAGAATGTATTGGCTAGGTCAATTTTGGAACCATATCTATCAAGTTGATAATAGCACCTTAACCAGTATACTCTTTCATACAGAATATGTATGGAGTGTGGAGCAGCTAGAAAAGTACCTTCTTGCTATAAGTAAAGATAAAAGTAACATTCTGCAGAATGCACTTTAGGGGGAGTTAGCAATAGTATATATAGTTGCATGTGATAAAGAAAGTGAAATATGAAATGGCTTGGGTTACCTGTTGAATGAGTAAATCTATTGATTTCAATATGTCTATTTTTGTATTATGATTTTAATATGTGTACTGTATTTGTATTGCATGGACATTGTAATATATTTTTAGCTACACAATAAACTTGTTTGCTTGAGAAAAAAAAGTCCAACTTCTAATTTCTGGAATACTGGTTAATGTCACTGCTTTAGCATGAAATGAGAGTACGGTATACTCCGTAGTCATTTTGCAAGTCACTTGTATGTTGTGTGCTAGGGTTTCCCAGCCACTTGAGCTTGTTTTCAGTATGCTTGTTGAAATCTTTAACTTGTGTGAGAGCAAATGGCAGGCAATGAATTTACTGGGACTTCCAATGTACCATTGTGACTTGTATTTATGAATAAGCCTCTTATTAGCAAATGCTCTAGACATGCATTTTCATGATGCTGTAGTCAGTGCATTGCAGCAAACTGTTGTTTCCAATATGCTCTTGCCTTTAAAACTGCCAAATCAGCACTCACTAACTCTACGTGCATGGCACAAACCCTCCCTGATGCAGAAAATGTTCCAATATTCTGCCCATAGTAAGCACACTGTGCCCTTGTCAGCTTTTGAAAATTATTTTTTTTTTAATTGTTTTGAAAATATTTTATCCCTGTTTGCTGCAACTTCTGCTCTTTCAATAATGCTGTTATCCATCTTATACAATCTCAATGTCAAATAATAGAGAGCTTGGATGTCTTAGGGATATGATGATAGGATCCCACATGGCTTTGAGAAAGTCAGATAGTATTACTGTCAATGGATTGGATAGAAACATCTGATTTGCTCCTGTGATAATGCCATTTACTACCTGGCCTCTAAAGCTCTCTTCACTATGCAAAACCTCAATTCACATTTGTATAAAAATCCTATCTTCATTATATCCTTCCCTCAACCCTATTGAGGGGATGTTAATATTATCTACCAGTTCAGACATGTGCTCCAGGAGGCTAGCCCCACTCTTATTGCCATTATAATATCATCCTGCCAGACCAACAGGTTATTTTAAATCAATATAAAGTCATCTTGTCATCCCAAACAACCTCCCGGAGCTAACATATCCCACCTTCACTTCTTATTAGTGTCAGTATAGCCCCCTATCGTGGCAGCAGTTCGGAGTTCCCTCCAAAGAATGACATTTCCATATACTATACCATACAAGTGCAGCCTAATTCCACACTCTGAGGGGTAGTGAAGGGAGGGTTTGAACTGTAGTAAGTGTAATTATTGGATATTTACTGTAAGCCCATCTTCTATACAATGTAGATATAGGAAAAGGATAATTTCTGTAAGGAGGTCAAACAATGAGGATGCCACCATGATGGGAGATGATTAATTGATGCTTCTGCTCCTGCTGCTGCCACACCACTCCTATCAAAGCTGAGTGTTAATGTTATTTGTGCAATAAAGAGATTTGTCCATTGCAGATCAGTTTCCCATGCTGTTGGATTTGAGTATATGGTAAAGTTACAAAACTACATTTACAACATCAGCTCCCCCAGGTGTCCAAGCTCTCCTCTGTTAATCATGGACTACTCGCATCACCAGGGGCTCTGAATCCCAGCTTCTGCATATCCTGCATTTCTGTATCACACAAGGTCAAAGATAATTTTTGCACAGTGCTCCCAGCTGGTTCAATGGTCTCAGCATTGACATTGCCTCAATGCCAAATATTGGTCCATTCAAATCTAGTCTTTGTCACATCTTGTCTGCATGTAGCTCCTATGACTGTCCTTCCTAATTGTTCTCCCCTCTCCTCTTTGCCCTTTCCACCTAGCACTTAACCCTCTCCCCCCTCAACTCCTTCTCCCATGCACCCATTCATCCTCCCCTCCTCCCACTCTCCTTCCCTACCCCCTGTAGCACTTTAATTGATATTTGACAAGTGCCTATGGCCACACCCCACTAGTGTGTCTCTTCTCCGTATCATGTCAACCCTGTTACCAGACCTCCTTCTGACATTTTTGCCACTGTATTGAATGTATAAAACTGTATGTAACTGCCTGTAACCCACTGTTATACTGTTATTCAGTGTCTTGTTTGATTTGTACCTCAACTGATGTGGAACCTTTGTAAAATAGTCATGGCTCAAAGATACTGGTAATCCTAGATTCAAATAAATAAAATAAAATAAAATAATAACTGGGGATCTCTTTCAGTGCACTGATTAACAGTGCGATCAAACTGTAATAACTGGGTATGACATCATACCCAGTCATCAGAGCATTTGTAATGCTCATGCTTCATTACCCTTCTTTAAAAAAACAGTGACGAGGATGACTGGGATCAAATTCAACAGTGCCATGAACTGTCACAGACCATACTCTACACACTGGTGCATCCAATCCCCACCATGACTGTGACATCCTATTAGGTGGCCATGGCAGGCATCATCAGTCTCATGCTCATCCTCAAGATCTTTGAGAATCAAACAGACTTAGGCCTGGCTGCTCAAACTACTGTTCCAGTTGCCACTAATGCTGTCCCTGAGGGCTGATTGACATGCTGCTCTGTAAGTTCTTGCACTGGATATTATAAAAAAATAAAACATAGGCAACTGTGTGTTTATAATTATTTTACACACTCTTGGTGTCTGCTGAATGCATACACCTCTCAAGCTTTGCTCTCACAGTTTATGGGTCCTCATACACATTGAGTTTTAAAAAAAAAGCTTCATTACACACAATTTCCAATACAGTATTATCTATATAATTACTGGTGACCCCCTTTATCACACTGTTTACTGGCTTCTGTAAAATGCCATATAACCTGAAAACCGGTTATTATGACATTTTGCTTTATGTGTCCTGTCACTTTCCCGGTGTTTTATGTCACACAGTCCTAACCCACCAACTTATTGGCTCTTTGTTTAACTGTGAGTAGGCCGCACATCACAAAAAACATGAGGGCTTTGTTTCACCACTACTGAAGCACCCACACTGATCCTCTGCTTAGTAGTCCCCTCACAAGTAAAGTATTAGCTTTTGTTGGATTCTGCCTTTACAACTAAAAAATGTAACTGGTTGATTCTGCAGTACTCACATATGAACAAATGAAGAATGGCAGCAGATGCAGACCTGATGGTCTATCTACTCTTCTCGAGTGTGCAGTTAGCAGTCTGTTACAGTGCAGCTGCTCCCCCATCTCCTAGTTGCATATCCACTTTCATGCCCGTACCAGCTGTTACCCCTTCCCCCAGTGCCTCATTGGTGATCTTCCCCCTGACTTTGGTCATGTCTCCTCTTAAAACTGACCATCATCTTCAAGGATACCTCCTCCTGAGGCAGTGCTGATGATATCATCCTTTGGTAGAGCTTTGGTAGTCATTCAGTCAAATCGGGAAATGACCACAGCTGATTGACTGACTGCTCTTGTGGTGCTACAGTAAAATGCACCAGAAATTATAACAAATAAAGTCTAGGCAGGTGTGTATAAATTATGTTTTTTTTAGGCATCCTCGGTGAGTAATGAGCTCATAAACCTATCGAGCTTTGCTCTCAAGGTTGATGGCTGATATCTCACCTCAGGTGTGTAAATAAATATCATAACACAGACCTGCCTAACAATTATTCTGTACATGATTTTCAGGGTAACAGTCTGTGGTATCACAAACACAAGATTATAACATCATTCCATACACTTTCAATTCATGTTGCCATTGCATCTAGGAAGGAAGATCATATTTAGGAACAGATATTTGACTAAAATGCATTAATCAGAAATACAGGAAGAGAAACAGGTTTTAACTTAAATATTATTTTGTTTGAAGTTTTTCATGGTGTGATTATCTCTCTTGAAAGTATCCAAAATTGAAGTAAAATTACCCTACATTTGAAATTACATGTTAGATTAGATTTCTTTTATACAATTGGTAAGGAAAACCCAGAAATATGATTCACCAAGACCCATCACATGACCATACTTTGAAATAGCTCAATGCATGGTCATGACATTATGTTGCCTCATTGCTGATAGCATATCATTCCAGTATGTATCACAGACTAAGAGGTTTTGGTCACCTTTTTTTGTTTCCATTGTTACTGTCTTCATTGTGTTATATTTAGCATTCAGATTCTTCAAATGTAAAAACAAAA
The DNA here is from genome assembly GCA_016271365.2 of Neoceratodus forsteri. Lineage (NCBI taxonomy): Eukaryota > Metazoa > Chordata > Ceratodontiformes > Ceratodontidae > Neoceratodus > Neoceratodus forsteri. The sequence goes on along the minus strand of CM028137.1, from coordinate 210,395,471 downwards.
CAAATACTGTCTTCCATGTATAGTATTCAATAGTACAATGACTACCCTTAAAACCAAAACATACAAACTGTGAAAATTGCCATTCTGTGTTATAGGCACTGCTCCTTTGATACACTATATGACTGACACCTCAAAAAATGTATAACAGGAAATACTCACTGTCTTTTTAAAATTACAGTGAATATTTGGTGAACCACTATAGAATACCATCTCTAGTGTTCCACCAGTGAAAGTAAAATGACATGAACATGTTGGGTGTGGTCAGAGAGCTAAATATAACAGACGTAAATTTAAGCTGTTATACAGCATATCTTTAAGCAACTTGTTTTCCTTTTTAGACATCTTTTTCTTCTTGTACATGCCTTTATACTATAAAAGGGTGCTGCCCATCCCCACACACTCCAAGATAAAAGCTTTGCTTCTCAGCTTGCTTCATCTCCATGACACCAGTCTGTGCATAAAATATGTAAACAGCCCTTATCAAAGAAATATTTAATCATTACGGTGCTACTGTCTCCATTTTGCAATGTTAGTATGTCATGGTGCCATCATGTGGTAAAAACAGTATCACTCCCACAAACAGAAAGTGTGTTGGGGGGGGGGGGCAGGTGAAAGAGGAACTATTTTGAACATTTAAATCAAACATATCTTTTTAACTAAAATCTGTTTTACTTTTTTTTATATATACATTTTATTACTGGATCATTTTATAAACACAATAACACACTCCAGGCATGAATAATAGAAACACAGAAGCATAGAACAGAGAATTTGATGGCAGATAACGACAGCTTGGTCCATCCAGTCTGCTCATTTCTCCCTGTCTTCACTATTATCACAGACCATGCACAACCTGGAGTGCTTTCTCCCTCCCTCCTTCCTTTCCACTATGACTCCCTTGTATTTATCCAACAGAAAATTAGTTATGTTGCCATATTGGTCCTTCTTACAATAGATCCAGAAAAAAAAAGATGATTTTATACCTTTTATTGGACCAACATAGATGTTACAAAATAAAATAAGTGCTTAAGCTTTTGGATTACATAGAATCCTTCATCAGAAAAATAACAGTTGGTTTGGAAGAACACACTTTCTTAAAGTCAAGATCATACATAAAAAAAAGTCATTAAAAATTCCTTTGGCTTAAACTGCTTTTTAAAAATCAGCATGGAAACAACAACAAAGTTCCATCAAGAGAAAGGTATGTCGAGATCAAATGTCACAAAATAGATCAGCTTCTTCCCTGAGAACAGCCATAAAATATACTATACAGATGAAATAAGCTGAAGAAATACATAGTATATAATGTTAAAAGTCTTCTAAATTAGAAAATATATTTGTGTTAGGCAAAAATGTGGGTTTAAAGACAACCTGTCCTGGTTTAAATTAAACATTAACCAGTTGTATCCCACATTTCTACAGTCTAAGTACTATTCAGATATGTATGTCTTAAAACCAGTATACAATAAGTCAATATTACTCATAAAAGGAGCTATTTAGGCTAAAGAAGGGGTAACAATTAGGGGCATGAGGAAGCTGGAGGGGGGAAATTACAGGGGGGAGCATAGGAGGCGTAATTTCACTGAGAGGGTGGTGGAGCCGTGGAATGCACTGCCCTGGAGGCTGGTGGAGGAGGGCTCAGTGGAGGGCTTCAAGAAGGGGTGGGACAGGTGCAAAGGAAAACTAAAGCCAAAGAAGACCCTCTCGGGGACTGGGGGGCATGAAAGCGAGCACCCACTAGGTGGCTGGCTACCGAGCAGATACGACAGACCATTAGGCCTATTCTGATGGCTTTTAGTAGGTAGTATGTATAAATATTCAAACTTATACTGTTTAAACATGATTTAACTGCAACTTTGTAACACATAACTAGTGTTCCTGCATATTTAACACCCAAACCTAACACTGACCCCTTATAATTAAATTGCTGTTATCCTTATATGTCCATGTATCAACATGTGTCAGTATATACTGTACCTAATGTTGTGCACTATTAAATAACAGTTCTATCAATCCAAATCAAAAATTAAGGGAATAAATTCTCCATCACCACACCCACCCCCACCCCCAACAAATATTAATGTATCATTAAAAATCAAAGTTCCATGCTGATTTTTAAAAAGCAGTTTCCTGCTTGGTGGTCATCACCACCTCAAGGCGTTTTGTACTCATCCTCTGGGTTCTATGCCCTAAGTGCATTATTTTGCTCTTTTATGCATTGAAACCCAGCTGCCATACACTTTACCACTACAATTCAGTTTTGTCAGTTCACTCATCAATGCCTAATGCCTCACAATGCACCAGAGGCAAGCATCAAATCAGCTCAGTTTCTGACTTGCTGTGTGCTGTTGCTTAGTAAATTTGCTCTCCCTAAAGATAAGAATGGACAAGAATAAGACAGAAAATAATTTAATTTCATATAGAGCTACAAATATACACAGTATCTCAAATTCATTTACAGACAGATGACTTAAATACAGGCAGGTTGATTCACTAAATTTCCAGGAATGCTGCAAGCCCTGGGTGCTCTGAAGATATAGTAACTGGGCATACAGCATTCCCTGGCCGACGACTGAGATTCTCAGTCCCATGCATTGATTGCTTCAAGTTAAACCAGCTTTTTTCTGGTCAAACTTGTGGCAATCTTGAGTACCCTTTTTTTGGGACTTGCACCAAATATTTGGTACAAGCTACTGTAAATTGAAAAAAGTGTCACAAATGTGCTTGATCTTCTTGAATCTGGCCCATTTTGCAGCAAATTGTTTTGTGCAGCTATGCCAAAAATAGGTATGGAGTAGGGCTTGACACAAGCCCTGCGTTCCCCTTTCTGAATCAGGTCCAGGTAGTGCAGAGAATACACATATATATATATATATATTTATAAAATGGGTAGGGACATTGTTTTTCTTTTATTGGATGATGAGCATCACATGACGTGCATATATCAGAGCGTGACCGCACACCTGCACTTTTACCCCCCTCCAAAACAATTTTGACATTTTATAAGATAGATAAACCACTCTGAGGTGTACGGTCGCACTCTGATATATGCATGCCTTGGGCGGTTGATGCACTGGGCCTGCATGACCTCATATTAATACGCACACCAAGGTGTGCATATATATCCTGATGCTGTCCACACACTTCAGAGTGTTATCTATATACTATATATATATATATATATATATATATATGTATATATGAATGTAATGCAATTAAGTGCTGAACAATATCTCCAAATATTCATAGACAACTGCAGAACCTGTCTTAAGATACAGGAAGTTTGGCCAGAACATCATTGCAATATCCATAGTTCCCTTTTTGAAAAATACATAAGGAATTGCATAGACTTATACTTCTTTTGTTTCTTATTTTGCAAGGTATTTACCCAGGGTACTGCAGCTGGGATGAAACATTGTATTTCCAGTGGTATCCTGCTTCTACCTATTTTCACAGTTGGGTAGACTGGAGCACTGGGAGACCGACTTGCCCAAGGTCATGCAATGAGTACTTGGCTTCCAGTTCTCAAGCCAGTGTTGCTATGTTTATGCCATCACAGTCTGATATCGTGGAAATCTGAGATGTCAGAATCGGGTGCTCTGTGTATGAAATCAGACCATTACCACTAAAACTTCTCTACACTGGTTTTATGATTGAGTTGTCAATACATAGTGTTAACCTCCAGAAGGGCTACTCTTCTAAGTCTAGCATGTAAAGAATATATAGTATGTCTCTTGACTTTTCTATGGAATGTTACATATATCAGTCATCCTCATTGATGACATGGAGTACGTCTGTGAAATGGAGATGCAAATAAAGTGAAAATAGCATATGGTTGTGTATTGCTGTGTGAGGGCACCAAACACTCACAAAAGTTGCACTACAGTTGAAAGGGCACAATCGTTGTTGTACTACAGATCAAAGGTCACACAAGTTGTTGTACCACAGTTCAAAAGGTAGAAAAATGTATGTGTAACACAGCAGTGATGTCAACCTTTTAACCTTGTCCCCAGATTCCCACCGAAGAAGACACCAGACAAGTATGTGTGGGTGCTCAGATCTGGCAATTAATTTACTTAATTTTTTGATTTCAAATCCACTTCACTTCATAAATCCATACATCTATATACATCAGACATAATCCTTACAAACATTATTAATTTCAAATCCACTTAATCATGCCATCATTTCATTTCTCAATTTTACTCTCAATTTTTATTTTCTTGTCTTCTCTTATCTTCTTCTTCCCCAGATATACATCCTGTGGGGCTGTCTTTCTTCATCCTCTTCTGCCCAAGGGGTACAAGCTTACACACTGTACCCCTGTTTCTTACAGTATTGTCTTATGTCCTGTTTGCCCCTAACCTATACTCCTCCTCCCCAATTTTTCACCCCCTTTTTGATGTCTCTGCCATCCATCTTCAGCAGTCCCTGGTCCACTGCTCTCCACCTTCAACAGAGACCACACCTCCCTTAACTCTTATATTATGGTGGGGGTGGACATTCTCTTTAAGCAAAAATTGTGAGCTCCCAGGGTCTGTGCTTGGCCTTAAGTATCCTGGCTGCTCACCCCTCTCTCTCTTTCTTTCCTTCCCTAGCTGGCCAATCCCTTTTTCTCACTTCACTACTGTTCTGATCTCATAACTCTGACCCTCTTCTGCACTCACTTACCCCTCCTACTACCCCTTTTCTCGCTCACCCTCCCCCCTCACTCTCCTCCTGCCAATCAATCTTCTTAAACACCCACTACACATGCTGGTCTGGGTCTGTGGACAATGGGGTCTGCCCCTTTAACTGGGCAACCTGCTTTTTGCCACTAAAAAAATATATGCTGCAGTGTTACCATTAACCAAAACACAAATTTCCTCAATTTTCTGCAGTTTATCAGTAAAAAGCACACCCAGCTGCTCAGTAAAAATCCAAACTATTGCAACACAGAGCGTATGTACTTTTTTAAAGTTGCTTATTTATTAAAATAGTCAGTCACTAGGTGACAAATCCTCACTGTAACTGCTTCAGTCACTGATTCAGCTCAGTCAAATACAAGCAAAACCAATTTGTCTTGGGAAAAGCTTGTGGAAGTGTTTCTATTTACTTTTAGGAATCAGAGCATGGTATTTCCATGATCGCTGAATAATGTGGCAGAATAATTGTTATTAGACCCTGTTATTCATCACTGAAATGCTATGTACAATATCATCCACAGGATCAGGCACTGTCATCACAGTTTTTGCTGTGTTACCTTGCAGGATACTGCAGGAACTCAGTGTAATCCCTTGGCAATCACTGCTGTTTGTCACACAGTAAACTATGAAATCTCACATAGAGCAGTTGATCCTTGTGGTCAACAATATATATATATATATATATGAAAGGCAATACAGCATAGTGGTTAAGAGCACTGAGCTGCTAATTAGGAGAACTGGGTTTGAATCATACAGCCACCACCTGCATACTGTGTGACCATGAGGAAGTCACTTAACTTCCCTCCCTGGATGTATCTGGAAACAAGCCTTGGTTTAGTGTGTTTTTCCTGACCATAAATTGTAAAATAAATATGTAAAGTATATGTGTATATAATATGTGTGTGTGTGTGTGTGTGTGTGTGTGTGTATATATTGCTCAATATATCTATATGTGTGCAACAAAGGAGGTAAGGGAAATAAAGAAAATGTTTTGCACTGATAGAGGAGGGAGAGGGGAGACTTGGGGGAGTGTTTGGTATCCTGCATCTGGAAGGGTGGGGGGTCACTGGTGGGCAACGACAGCAATGGGTAGGGTGGTAGGCTGCAATAACTGCAGTGCACCAATCTTTCTAAAAATTGCCTGGAGTGTGGGAGGATGTTTAGTGTGCTACCACATAGAAAAACTTAGAAAGGAGATTGAGGGTCTGCAGGAGGAACTAAGACAGGCAAGGCAGATTGGGGGTGGTTTTAGCCCAATACTGGAGGGAGGAAGAAGGGGAGATGAGGGAAGGCAATTTAAGCCATCAGTGGTGAGGAGAGGGTCAGAAGAAGGGAAGCAGAGACAAAGGGGCCCAGGCCAGGAAGAACAATTGCCAGGGAAACCAGGTCAGTAGACAAAAGACAAATGGAAGGAGGAAATAGGGACTTGTGAGGGGAGGCGAAGAAGTGGCAAAAGTCATGGAGTGGAAAGGAGAGAACAGGTTACTATGAAGAGAGAGGGGGCATTTGTGAAGGCCTTCAGAAAATAGTTGTGCACTGCTAGAGAGGAAGAAGGTGGAGGAGGGAAATGATGAAATTAGAGGAGTAATTGATAAATGTCTGGACCAAACTGGAGTGGGGAAGTTCTGGTTGGAGAATTTCAACAGGGGTAAAAGGGGAAATAATGTGCAGGAGGAAGAAGAGGAGCTGGAAATGAGAGAGGAGATGAATTAAGCAAGCAGGGAGTAAGAGGGGTGGAATCTTAGTGCTGGGGGACCTCGCATACTAAGAGGAGTTAGGTGGGGTAGCAAGGGGAGAGGCATAGTCGATTTGGGTGGAGGCCATGCCAGGAAATGACAGCGGAAAGGGTGGGACAGTCTGTTCTGAAATATGCTAGAAGGGTAGGGACAAGCCTCATTTAATTATACATCTTGGGACAAATGACCTGGCTGACAAGACAGTAGATACAGTCCAGAGGAGGTTTGAGGAACTAGCACACTATGTGAGGGGACAGGAAGATTAGTAACTTTTTCAGAGATACTTCCCAGTGCAAAGGCAAGCACAACAAGAAAGCTGAGAATAGAGAATTTAACGGATGGCTAAGAACCTGGTGTTGTGCTAAAGGGTATGGGCTGTTGGGGGTGGGAGGGACCTGGGAGGACAGTAACTCTATGCCAAGGACAGACTACACTTGAGTGAGGAGGGAAAGAAAGTGTTGAAACAGAGGATGGAGGAGTACATAGAGGAAGTTGGGAATTTAAACTAGGAGTGGGCGTGGCAGTTGGGAAGAGATATGCAGAGACCACAGGTTGGGAAACCATATGAGCTTACCCCCATAACAGTGACAAAGGACAAATGGCAAGTACTGTTGGTGATGCTAGGAAAGGAGGGCAGAATGGAGGGGAAGGGTGGAAGGTGGTTACCCGAATGCTAGGAGTCTTGGGAGAAAACTGCAGAGTTACAGGTTCTCATGGCAGAGGAGAGGTGGACATTGCAGTCATCATGGAAACATGGGCCACCCAATACAATGACTGGGACCTGTCTGTACCAGGGTACAGATTATTTCAGAGGGACAGAGTGATTGGGAAAGAGGGGTGGTACTACATGTGAAGGAAAGACTGAAGTGTGTAAGGGAGGAAGGGAGGAGGGTAGAATGGAGTCACTTTGGATGCTAAATCCAGGATTCCAAGAATAGATTCTTAGAATGGAGTGGTGTACAGGCCACCATCTCAGATGGAGGAGTTAGACAGGAACTAGCGGGACAGATCAGGAGGACTCATGAGAAGGGTAGTGTGGTGATTGTGGGGACTTCAACATGCCAGGAGGGACTGGAGCACCCCAACAACCAGGAACAGAAGGGAGCAGGTACTGCTGGATGCCTTCCAGGACAGCTTCCTGCTGCAAATGGTCAGTGAACCAACCAGGTTAGGAAACACCTTGACCTTGTGCTGGCAAATGGGGACTTTGTAGAGAACTACAGTGGAGGAACCACTGTCAGGGAGTGACCACCACTCAGTATGGCTCACATTGGATATGGGCAAGGAAGGAGTGGAATCTGGCACAATAGTGCTGGACTTCAGGAGGGCCGACTTTGGGAGGATGGGGAAAGTGGTAAAAGGGTACCTGGCCAGAATTCAATCTAGTATGGACACTAACCAGAGGTGGGAGCTCATAAAGCTGGGGATAGTGGAGGCAACCAAAACCTGCTGCAAAGCCCAAAGCAAGAAGACTAGTGCTAAGAAACTGATCTGGTTGAGCAAGGAGGTCATGGAAAAGGTAAGGAGGAAAACAGCTGCCTTTAGGAAGTACAAGAAAACAGGGAGGGGGAGGACAGGGAGGAGTACTTGACAGAATCAAAGGAGGTGACAAGGGCAGTAAGGGGAGCCAAAGCATCTAAGGAACTCAGGCTGGCACAAGGCATTAAGAAGGGGGAGAAGGACTTCTTTAAGTACATCGGGGAGAAAAGGAGCTGTAAGGACCACATAGTAAGGCTAAGGAAGGAGGGGGGTTGGGTGGAAGCAGGGTGCGATAAGGCGGAAGCACTAAATGAGTACTTCTGCTCAGTATTTACTAAAGAGAAGAGGGGAGTGACACCCAAGGTGTGAGAAATGGCAGAAGCGGGGGGAAGTGGTGACAGATGGGGAAATCATGGAGAGCAGAGTTCAAGATGGTTTGAAGGCACTGAGGGTGGACAAGGCACCAGGCCCAGATGGCATCCACCCCAGGGTACTGAAGGAGCTGGCAGAGGTCCTTGCAGGACCTTTGCAGACCTATTTAATGCCTCACTACATTTGGGGTGTGTACCTCAGGACTGGAGGATGGCTCTTGTGGTGCTCCTCCACAAAAGTGGCCTCAAGGTTGAACTGGGAAACTACAGACCAGTGAGCCTCACATCCATCGTGGGTAAGCTAATGGAGACTATCCTGAAGGAGCAGCTGGTGGCCCTCCTAGAGGCCAAAGGACTACAGGACAGCAGACAGCATGGCTTCATATGTGGCAGATCCTGCCACACCAACCTAGTTGAGTTCTATGACTGGGTAACTAGGCAACTGGACAGGGGCCATGCAGTGGATGTCCTGTATCTGGACTTCAGTAAGGCATTTGACTCAGTGCCACATGGAAGGCTGGGAAGGAAGTTAGTAGGCACAGGGCGGTGCAAAGCTGGTGAGATAGGTAGGAACTGGCTGCAGGGAAGGCAACAGAGGGTGGTGGTGGGTGGGAGCCTCACACCCAAGGGCAGTGACGTGCTGTTCCACAGGGCTCAGTGTTGGGACCAGTGTTGTTTGGGATATTCATTGCAGACATATCATGGGACATCAAGAGCAAGATCAGTCTGTTTGCTGATGATACCAAGGTAGAGCGGGTGGTGGATGACCTAGGGGGATGGCAGGGTTGCAGGATGATCTGGCAAAGCTTGAAACCCGGTCAGACACCTGGCAACAGGGCTTTAATGCCAAAAAGTGCAAGGTGCTGCATTTTGGGATGAAGAACCCAAGGAGGAGTTACCAGCTAGGGGTAGTGCAGCTAGCCCAGACAGAGGAGGAGAAGGATCTGGGTGTGCTCATTACAGGGTCAATGAACAACCGGCACAATGTAGGAAGGCAGCTGCAAAGGCCAACAAAATGCTGGGTTGTATTGCAAGGGTATATCCTGAGGAGGAGGAGGTGATTCTGCCACTGTATAGGTCATTAGTTAGACCACACCTGGAGTACTGTGTGCAGTACTGGCATCCGTGATCTGAAGAGAGACATTAAGTTACTGGAGGGGGTGCAGTGCAGAGCGACAAAGATGATCAAGGGGCTGGGGGACTTACCATACGAGAGGAGGTTGAAGGAGTTAAACATGTACTCACTGGAGGAGAGGAGAGGAGAGACAGGGGTGACATGATTGAAACCTTTAAATACATGAAAGGAATAAACAAGACTGGTACAGAGGATATGTTCAAAGTCAGGGAGGGTAGGGCCACCAGGGGCCATGATATGAGACTGGAGCAAGGAAGGTTCAGGAGGGCGATGAGGAGACACTTTTTTACAGAGAGGGTGGTGGCAGGGTGGAATGCGCTACCTGCTGAAGTGGTATGCAGTAGAACAGTGGACTGCTTCAAACGAGGATGGGACAGGACAAGGGGAAGGGTTAATGAAGGGAAGGGTGGGAGGGAGGGGCAGCTGCAGAATAAGGGTGCTAGCTGCACATTTGAGCAGACTTGATAGATCTCTTGGCCTTTATCTGCTGGCAAATTTCGTATGTTCTTATGTTCGTGTATATATATATATATATATATATATATATATATATATATATATATATATATATGTGTATTATAGTGCACAGTGAGTATACTATAGTTAGGGTTGAGTACCCCATTAAAGGTTAAATCTGAAATTTGGCAGCTTAATAACTTTGCCACTTTATCATGGCTTTGCCTGAAATTTGGCATGCATGGTCTGGTACCATAGATCTCTGGACCTCACAAGTTTTGTTATGGTAGGATGTATGGTTGCAGAGCTACAGAGTGCCAAAAAATGCACAAATTAATTTTTGTGCATTCTTTGCTCACACCTATAGCCCATACGGTTGGCGTGACCAGTCCGAATCCTTCAGGGATCATGCAGCCCCATTATGCCTTTTGAAGATTTCATGAAAACATATTAAATGGTTCAAAAGTTATTCAAAAAACGTTTCCCATTATAGTCAATGGGAAAAGTTAAAATATAAGAAAGTGTCACAAATGCACTTTTTACTTTCACAAATGACCCTTGTAGTGTCGCAAATCAGCCATCATGTTTTCAGTTAGTGGTCATAGAAATGCTTGTCATTTAAATGTGGGACCCTCTAGGGACACAATTCTTGTTGTGTTCACCTAGTTGAGCCCTGAGAATGCTAGCTATGTCTTTTGGGGGGGGGGGGTTAAATGCCCCAGAAATATGTTTTTTAAATGTTTGTAAAAAGTAGTGTTGTAAAGTACTTTCGCATATGTGACACTTTCTTGATTTCATTTGCGAAAGTGTTGTGATTTGCAAAAGTACTTTGCAACACTATGGCCAAAACAATAGGGAATCTTTGCCACCCTGCTACAAAAGAACAGTTTGGTATTTTGGGCTGAAATTTGGTGGAAAGAAAGCCAAGATCCCACAGATGTGCCTCTTGGTAGTTTGGTAAAATAATATTAGAGGGCTGCAAAGTTACGGCACTCCAAAGTTGACAATTTTCCCATAGCATAACATTACGGCATCTGCCATGTCTTTCTGAGCCCATGCTTTGAAAACTGTTCGAGATATGGACTTTTTGTCAAAAGAATGCTTAGTCCCCCACTAGGGGGCTAAGTGCAAAAGTAGCCTGGAAAGTCATAAATAATATGAGATTTTAAATTTTATTCTACGTCGCATGGTTCCTGAGATATAAGGAATTCAGTATTCCAAGTGCTCATTTTCTGCTCCTAGGGCCATTATTATGCATACATTCCTTGTAGTCACTGTGCTTCTGAATGCATCTTTTTGGGAAAAAAGGGTGTGCATTTGCATAACTGTTACTGTTAGATTTTCCGCTTGTGTTTCCGTTACCATTTGCATTAGTGTTTCCGTCACCATGTGCATTACCCTTTGCATTTGTGTTTGCACTTGCATTTGCTTTACTGTTACCATCTGTGTTTCCATTACTGTTTTTGTTTGCATTTACTTTTACGTCACCATGGTTGTTACCATTTGTGTTTGCATACGCACTTGCATTTGCGTTTCCCTTTGCATTACTGTTTCCCTTGGCATCATTGTTGATGTTGCCATAACCATTTGTGTTTCCAACTGCGTTACCGTTACTGTTTGCATGTTTGTTACCATTTGCGTTTGTGTTTCCATTTGCCTTAGCATTGCATTATTGGTAGCATTTCCATTGTCGAGTGCAAAACTGCTTCCTTCTGTGTCGCTGCTGCCATTACTGTTTGCGTTTCTGTTTGCATTTCTGTTACTGTTTGCATTTTCGTTACCATTTTCATTACCGTTTGTGTTTCTGTTGCCGTTAGCATTTGTGTAATAGTTTGCATTACCATTTCTGTTTTCATTTATGTTTGTGCTTACATTTCTCTTACCGTTTGTGTTATCGTTGCCGTTTGCATCACTGTGTGCGTTTCCATTTGTGCTTGTGTTTGCGTTACCGTTAGGATTACTAATTTCTTTTACCTCACTGTTGCCATCACCATTTGCATTAACATTACTGTTTGGGTTTTTGCTGTTTTTCTGCACTGTCTTCTGCAACACCCAGTGCAGACAGTGTGTGGTTGGTTGATCTGAAACTTGCCATGTAGAAAGACTTGTATTCAAGGAACATGCCAGTTTTTATTTGGTGAAACGTTGTTCCATTTCAGAGTTACTGCCATTTGAAGTTCACCCCATCACAGTTACAGATTTTTCAGCCTCCAGGTCTACTGTTGTAGTGCATTTTTGGCCACGATTTCTGCCATTTTTTGGTGGAAGACTTCTTAAAGGTGCAGAAATATAAAAATTGAATATCTCTGGAACTGTTTATTTTTTTCACATGAAATTTAGAGGGTGTTGAATGGATGTACTGGGGAAGTGAATAATGCTGTTTACATGTTGGAAAAATAATTTTTTGCAGAGATACTGTGTGATCCAATTAACAGTTTGCGCATAGCATTCTGCATGGTGCTACTGGCTTGAAATTTATAGTATAGGTAGCCCTAGTGGTATGGAGGTGCCTTGCAGTGGTTTGGTGTGTAAAACATTAACAGGTGTGGAATTATGCCACTCTGACGAATGAAAGTTTGGTTCATTATGCTTCAATAACTTCTAAACCATGCGTCTGATTTGCCTGGCATTTAGAATGTACAAAGACTTATAGTACATCTTTGACTGTAACAATTTTCAGATTGCTGGCACTTACTGTTGCTTATCTGTGCATGTTACGTTGTTTGGTGTTGTGCGACCGTTGAATGGTTGTACACACAATTCTAGACACACAGTGTGCAATAGAATATGTCATCATTTACTGTACCAATTTTAATTTCAGTTGGTCAAACAGTTTTTGCACAGCGAAGTGGCAAAAAATCACATGGTCCCTGTGCTCCCACCAGCTCATTCCATTCACTATTTATAGTGCACATTCTCAAAAGAAGGAAAATTCATGGCAAAAATCTCTGTTTAATGCATCAGTTAGGGTTGTTCCACCGCAACAAAAGTGAGGAAATTCAATGTTAGGGTTTCCACCCTTTGCAACCCATGCCTACTCCGTCCCCACCAACAGGCATCAGGGTGTGTGTTGGGGTCATTGGTCCTAACACGGTTTGTGTGAACAGTCCAAAAACATCAGGGAACATGCAGCCGTGGTCCTTGATATGCCTTTTGAAGATTTTGTAAAAAAATAATGAATGGTTCAAAAGTTATTCAAAAAACAAATTCCCATTATGAGTCAATGGGAAAATTTAACAAAAAGTTCAACACTTTTGCAAATGCACTTTTTAAGGTCACAAATAGCCCTATTAGTGTCGCAAATCCACAATTTCTTTGCAGTTACTCATCAGAAAAATGCATGGCATTTCAAATTGAGACCCTCTAGGAACACAATTATTTTTGTGTTCACCTGGTTGGACCCTCAGAATGCTAGCCATGTCTTTATTTTGGGGTTAAACACCCCAGAAATATGTTTTTCAAGTTTCTGGAAAAGTAGTGTCACACTTGCGACACTTTCGCAAAATTTTGCGAAAGCTTTCACAAATTGCTACACTACTTTTCCAGACCATGGCCAAAATGACAGGAGTTCTTTGCCACCCTGCTGCAAAAGAACGGTTTTGTCTTTTGAGCTGAAATTTGGAAGGAAGGTAGCCAACATCTCTCAGATGTACTTTTCTGTGGTTTGGTGACAAAATATTGCATGGATGCCAAGTTACAGTACTCCAAAGTTTATATTTTTTTTCCCATAGACTAACATGGTGGCATTCACCTCACATTTCGGGGCTCGTATCTTGGAAATGGTGCAAGATGTGGAATTGTTGTTGCAACAAGGTGACAACCTAGCCAGGAAACTCATGAAGCATGTGAAATAAAAAAAAAATTTCTACGTCACACGGTTCATGAGATATAAGCAATTTAGTATTCCAACAGCTCATTTTCTGCTCCAAGGCCCATTATTATGCATATATTCTTTGTACACACTGTGTTTCTTTATGCAGCTGTTGGGCAAAAACAGAGTGTGCACTTCCATTACTGTAACAGTTAGCATTTCCACTTGTGTTTCCGTACCCATTTGTGTTATGCCCTATGTAGCCACCATGTAATGCTACCCTTTGCATTCTCATTTGCACTTGTGGTTGCATTACTGTTACCATTTGCATTTCCACTACTATTTCTGTTTGCATTTCTGTTTGTTTTTCTGGCACCCCTTTCGTTTGCGTTTGCGTTTCTCTTTCGGTTTGCATCTTCATTGCTGTTACTGTTACAATTTGTGTTTCCAATTGTGTTACTGTGCCCTTGCATGTTATGGTTCACGTTTCCATTTCTGTTTCCTTTGGCGATATTGTTCATGTTAACTTTACCATTTGCATTTACAATTATGGTACAGTGACCGTGCGCGTTACGATTTGCATCTCTGTGTGCACTTGTATTAGCGTTTCTGTTTCCTTTGGTGTTATTTATGCATACAACATTTCCATTTGTGTTTCCAATTGCTGTACCATGCACGTCACAGTTTGCATTTCCTTACGTGATTGCGTCTCCTTTTGCATCACTGTTCGCTTTGGCGTCACTTTGCTCTTGCATTTCTATTAGCGTTTGCTTTACAATTTACATTTCTGTCACCATGTGCACAACCATTAGCTGTTGCATTTCTCTTGCACTTATCGTTACTATGTCACAAAACATCATGTGATGGGAGCGCGGGGCCTGTCCCACCACCACATTCCATTCACTATTTCTACTGCAGATTCTCAAAAAGGGAAATTAGAGGCAAAAAACTCCATTTAATGCATCAATTAGGGTTGTTCCACAGTGACAAAAGTGAGGAAATTTGATGTTAGGGTTGAAACCCCCTTGCACCCACCCCTGCTCCCCAGCTGGCATCGGGATGCTGTGTTTGGTCTGATCTAACTCTCTTGTTCTCTAAAGTTTCAGCACTGAACTTCTTTACACATGTGATGGGGTGAGAGTTGGGGTCCAACATTGCTGCCTGATCGCTGAAGTGGTGGTGCCCCTACTATGGACAACTGGTGTCATTAAATAACAATTTGCCCTGCCTATATATATATATATATAAAATGTTGCAATGGCCAGACTTCAAATAAGCAATTCATTATTATGTATGAGAGTATAGGACCATAACTCAAGAGTGGTGGAGCCATGAGTGAGTAATAAAAGTTCTGCCCCCTCACAAGGGTTGATAAACTATGTATTGAGGTAGGCCATACATATTCCATTTGACCATTAGTTTACAAGCTATAACATTTCAATAAACTTTTTGTGTGAAGAGTTTAACTGTTTCTCACTAATTTCAACTGCTGGCTTCAGTGCTGCACAGATGAATTGTGATTTCATCAGTACTGTGAAAGCTGTTCTCTGATTTGTTCATTGTTATACTGGGACAGTCTTAGCCTTCAAGATATCAATTGTAATATACCAAAACTTCAAAGTAGCATTATATCTTGTTGTTAAGTACAAAGATATCACTTGATAACTTACAATTTAAATTAAGCCCTTTTGTCATGCAGTATTTTATGACATGCTTTTTACCACATGGCATTGTGTTGCATCCTGGCTGTCTCCAATATAAATGTAAATATATATGTATACATATCTATCTACAGTATATATATATATATATATATATATATATATATATATATATATATGTGTGTGTATGTAGATAGATAGAGAGAAAGAAGGGAAAGTGTAGTAGTGTAGTATATGATGCTATAATGCAATCAAGGAGGCTAATTTGCCAATAATTCTAGCCCAAAGATTGAGTGGGATTGTTGAGCTAATTAGCCCCCAAGATAGAATTTTTTTAGTTTTTATGTATTTAGTTTGTGTTGACCATGTGGGTGCTCTAGACAGCAGAGCTGCCTATTTTCGGGCACAACCTGGAAGGTTACATAAAAAGTGGTAAAAATCAGCATAAAATACATTGATAAGGCAGGCAGTATATTCTCATATACAGCACTCTCCTAGGTTTTATATAATACATTAGAATGGTTATTAAATTTTATTTTTTGATCACATTTACAATCATTTCTGATTTTACCTTGATGCCTTTTGGCTGTTCTGGTTTCCATAGTGCAGGGTCCCCCTATATAAAGAGGTGTGGTTAGGCCAGTAAGTCACTTATAGTGTTTTTATGAAGAGGGAGAATGGCATATGGCTGGGTTGCTATGGCATTTCTTTTGGCAATTCAGCAATTTGGTGATGTGGTTTGGCAGTCTGGAACAGGAGTTCAGTTGTGGGGTGCAGTGGTGCAGCACTGTGGAGCAGCAGTCACTAGCAGCAGCTCGGCATACTAGAGCATGCTGGAGACAGCAGCTGAGGATGAAGAATGTTGGTGAGTAGCAAGAGCTACTCTTGCATGAGAAGGGTGTTTGGTTAAAAGGGAGGATTTTTTGAGAGCAGGCTGGGGCTGTGGGGGGGTCTTTGTTTTTTGGGGGAAGAGTTAGAATATGGCTGCAGGGCTTACACTGTGTATTATGACTTAGAAAGTCATATATCACAGTGTTGATCTCACATATGATGGCCAGCCATCATATATGACTTTAATGACAGTCATATGTGACTTTATTGGTGTAATATATAGGTAAATAAATGTTGAGCTTTTCAATGGGACTCAAGTCCCATCCATGTATTATATATAGAACAAATAAAGAGTAATGGTAGTATATGAAGTTGTATACCCATCAGGGGATAATTAGGGCTATATGGCCAAGATCCTGAAGAGAAAGTGACTTTATTGCCCTAATTAACTCCCAAGATGGGTATACTTCTGAGTGTTCCACCCTTACCGATTGTTTGCTGAATATAATACATTAAGATGGTTAGTGTTATGGAGATTGCACTTGTGATCACATTATGGCACCCGAAGGTCTCTTCCAGCAAGGACAGAAGGGTTTGTAGTGAGTGCAGGTAGGAGTTTGGGGATTTCTGGATTTGGTAGGGTTCTGTGTAAGAGCTTTTTTTCCAGGTTCTTTGCAGCCTATTAATTGGTTTGGCTAGCTTCCTAATGCTTTGTTAATTGTGTTATTAGAGGTGTCCCAAAGGGTGTAATGTAATGCAGGTGTATTTTTTTTATTAGTGCAGGTATACACTTTTAATCGTTTGATTAGTGTAGGTATATAGCTTTAATTAGTGCGGGTATATAGCTATATAGGTATATAGCTGTCATTTATTGATTAGTGCAGGTATATACCTGTAACTGGTAGATAAGTCTCAGGTATACAGGGATATAAATGATTGCCTTTTCAATGGGAAAAGTTCACATCCATGTATCTATCTATCTATCTATCTATCTATCTATCTATCTATCTATCTATCTATCTATCTATCTATCTTTAGCATCCAGTAGAGGCACACTGAGCCAAAGATCATTTTCTGATGTAACACAGGGGAAGGGGGTCAGTCGGAGAACAAGTACAATACCAGCCAGTAAACAGAAAATGGAGAAATGAAGACTCAAGGATTAGAACCATGATAGGTAGATATCTAGATCAATAGATAGATAGATAGATAATAGATAGATAGATAGATAGATAGATAGATAGATAGAGACATACAGACAGACGGACGGACAGACAGACAGATAGATAGAAACACATTCTATCTATCTATCTGGCTGTCGGTCTGTCTGTCTGTGGATAATGTTTATACTGATTGACTGAAACTTGTTTCTAGCCATAGCCCTTGGTAACAACAACCAATGGCTAAAAACAAGTCCCTGCGAACAAAGTTGCATAAATCTTTGTTCCCGTTTTCATATTTTGTATTGAAAATTACCAGTATTAATTTCTCTGCTACAGTGAAAAACAAATGTGCAAACAACAGCACTTACAAATATCAAGTATGCACCCAGGAAAACAGTTTTGCTGATAGCTCTGTTTCTTTTTCAGCATCACATGGCATTTCTTCTGAATTCTGCTTGGTTGTGCAGTATGTTCACTACTGTAACACCCTACTTCACCCCTCACATCAGCCATAAAAAGACAAAAAAGAAACACAGCACCAGCAGAGCAGAGGCAATATCACAGTTATGCTCTTCTGGTGACAGTCTTCCAGCAGAGGGACTATGTTACAGAAACTGTCACTTTTGAAATGTTTCAGTAGTTTTGTGCATCTCTCTCTATATATATATTTAATTTCTACTGCAGCTTATTTTAAAAGTACAGTGAGACTCCCCAGAACATTGATTCTCATAGGTTTACTGCACTTTCAAGGACAGGAATGCAATAGGTCTGCAGCCTCATACCTAACTAAGCCCTGGGACTTTGTTAAATTTAATGCCTTCAAGTCTCTGTCACATCTTATTACTGATACACTATGTATATTGCAAACAGAAAGATCAAACTCAATATTTTGAGTAAAGGAATCTTCTAAAGTCATGGAGATGCTGCTTAAGGTAGTTAAACTATCATTATTGCAAAGTTATGTTTATCCGCTACACTTCTGGAAAGTCTGCCATGTTAGGATTCTTGCTTTTTTTTCTAGAGGAATTTGCTATATCTCCCTAGTCATCAGTTAGGCCAAGTCCTGGAAGGATTTATAGTTTCCTGTTAACTAACCTTGCAGGTATGTCGGGAGTATCAGCGAGGAAACTGCAACAGAGGAGAAAATGATTGCCGGTTTGCTCATCCTGCTGACAGTGCAATGATTGATACCAATGACAACACAGTTACCGTGTGCATGGATTATATAAAAGGCAGATGCTCACGGGAAAAGTGCAAATATTTTCACCCTCCTGCACATCTGCAAGCAAAGATAAAGGCTGCACAATACCAAGTCAACCAAGCTGCAGCTGCTCAGGCAGCAGCCACTGCAGCTGTCATGGTGAGTTGAAGAAATGACTTCAAAATACTTGCTATAGCAAAACGTGGGTTCTCTGTAAGTGTATTGTGAAATTCTTCCATTTAGATTATCTACTTCACTGAGGTGTATGGTACTGGTGGTCAATACAGACAACATACATGGAGATTTGAGTTCTCCTACTGAATTTTTTCTCCAAGTACCACCGTTTGTACTGGACTACAAGACATCAAGCACTTTCTACAGTTTCATGATCAGGCACTCTCAGAATAAAGCAGAATTGTGCATAAAATATTTAATTGAAGAATACAGAGCACAGTTTAAGAGCCACAAACATATGCCCACGTTTTTCAAACATTACCAACATATACTGGGATGTAATCCTGCAATCTACCATTGCAGCTTCAATAGTAAACATATGCTTCCTGGTTAAAACAACAGACATTTCCTGCACAGAATATATTTTTTACTGTACTTTCAAAACAAACAAATAAAAACAGCTAGCTATAGGTCTGTTGAGATCATCTTCAATTCAGTAGTAAAGTCAGATAATCTGTATCTTTCAAATCTTGATGATTATTACTATAATCTTCTAATGCTTTTGCAGGAGAAGCCTGTGAAAGCAAAGATGAGTACAGTAACGCTGCTAAAGGGGAGAGTGAAATGTCTGAAATGCAATTGAGGTAATTAGATGGATGAAAATCAAGTTGAAAATTATAATGTGTAGAGTTATTAAAATTCTAAAAAAGTAAACAAAAATGTAATACTTCTTTCATTGCCGTTAAATTTTATACATCAATACAAAAATAGCATTGTTTTAGTTTATGATACAAAGAAATAGGACTGATACAGTATGCTTGACATTTTTCAGTTGTGTCACAACTAAAAACATGTATGGATAATATGCTCAAAAAGTGTTATTGAATTAGTTTTACATATATAGGCCCCCATATTCAGAGCCAGCTGATAGCGCTGCACAGCCTGGAGCACTGCACCAAAATGGAGTACAGCCAGCTCTGAGCTATATTCAGCCAGTTAGCATGCCCTAATGGAGTGTGCTCACTGGCCGAATACTGGGCCATGCCAGCACAGCACTAAGTGAATATGGGCTGTGCCAACATGGCCCACAGGAGATATCATACACAAACAGGGATAGCTCCAAGGCTGCTGTGAGCCATATTCAGCCCTGGCATCAAAATGTGTCCACTGGAGATGCATGGCACTATGAGGCCATTAGCATGCCTATTATAGGTTCATTTGTATGGGTGCAGCAGCTCCCCAGCACCAATGAAGGGCAGTAGCAGTGCGAAATCCTTGATAGTCTAGTGGACCTTCCACTCCCTGATTGCTCTTGTTTGTTTCTGTTACTTCATTTCCTGGTGTCTAATTGACCCTGGCCCCCCATGACCCCTGTCTGTTTCTTTTACTTCATTCTCTGGTGTCTAGTGGGCCCCTCTACCCCCAATCACTTATGTTTGTTTCCTTTACTTCATCCCCTGGTGCCTAGTGGACCACCCTGTCCCTGACTGAGTGCCAACAACCACTCAACTACCCACTGCATACCCCACCCCATACCCCTCTCATCCCAGTCAACACTCATCTGATAGTCCACATCAGATTGGTGACCAGCAAAGCCCTTTGCTCACCTCCTCAACTGGCTGTAATCTGACCATCACAGAGTGCAATCGCCACTACTCCCAGATATAATTTCAGTCATTATAAACTATAACAGAATTTTCCCAGTTAAGACTAGATTTTGACTGCATTAAACAGTACATTGCTCGCAGTGGGTTAGCACCTCTGAAACCTTTCAAAGGTATCACTGAGCTCTTATGCATGAGGGAATCCTTCATTTGCATAGGTGCAGCAGTATTGTTAGTGTGATCACTTACTGGGTGTGGGCAGTATTCTGGGGTCCTCTAAATATGGCCCTGCCCAGAGCATGTGTGCTCATCCATGTTAGTACATCACTAACCTGGTTAGAGCCATGCTAACCTTTTCAATATGGGGGCCCAAGAATAGTAGTGACATAAAAAGAAAAACCCTGTATCATTAAGTCTGATTCATAGCAAGTTGACTTCAAGTTTCATTAAAAAAAATATATCGTTTCTAGCCCTAACTGTTGAACTTTCAAAAGATAATTTCTTTAAAATGAGATAAGTTTAAAACTATTAGAGCTAGAACTTAATTTTTTTTAATGGAAACTTGGATTTTGCTAAATATGCCATATATAATTATATGAAAACATACAATGGTTCAACATTTTTTTTTTATTTTGTTAATTTAGCAAGATATTATACTGACATATATATAGATATGTATCAATACATGTGAACTGTATTGTTATGCTCGATTTATCTTGACTGGACTGCAAGCTTTCATTTGAACCCACTTAAGTGTCTAATCCTTATAGTTCTAAAGATACATCTTTTGAAATATAATTTCAGTCATTTTTAACTATGGTAACATTTATTTTTGGAACTGCTGAGAAAATATTAGTGGCTGTTCAGTTTAAGAATAAACACATTCTTGTCTAGTTGAATATTTTGCCCACATTTAAGTTATGTTCTCTTAATGTTGTTGGCAGCAGAACAGATGATAATGTGGGTTGAATATTAACAATAGTATAAAACACTGAAAGATTTTCTCAAAAAAGTTTTAGACCTTAGTACACAGTTGTCATCAAGCTATCTATGAGACCATTTTTAAAATTATGCCTCATACCTAACTTTAACTAGCACAATCTTTGTTTCCTGCTTAGCTGTTGTTATTGTTGTCTGACCCTTTTACATACTACATAATTTAATCACAAATAATACTTCATGTAAAACATTGTTGTGTGATACCCGTAGTGAAATAACTATGAGAGAGTTTTGCCCCTGTTTGCTTTCTGACACCTAAGCAAAAATTGCAGAAGGCTGTCTCTCTCTCTCTCTCTCTCCTGATAGATTATTCTGTTTGTAATTAACTACAGAGGTCTTACTCTTACAATAACAACCCAGTAGTGCCTTTATTGTGCATGCTTAGTCTTGTTATTTGTTGTATATGGCATTCCGATGATTTGTTTTTTTATTTGTTTTTTCTCACCTACCCAAAAATGCACTGCTGCCCCCATGATGCACCTCTGCTTGCTGTTTATGTTAATGCGCTTGAACCCCATTGGCCCATTGCCATCATGTGCTCGCTGCCTGCTAATTAAGACTCAGTCGGCTGTCAAATCACTCAAGCGACCCCTCGAGGCAACCTTTGACCTGGTACTATGACCTTTCACCTTTTAGCTTGGCATGTAGCTTTATTGTAGATACAAGTTTTAACTTACATTTATTGAAACAATATTAATTCAGTTTCTGTTGCAAAGTGTATACAACACAGTGATAAACTGACTGTGGTGCTGTGAAGTAATCTGTGTTTAAAAAAACAAAACAAACACAAACCTTCATGCATTCAAAGTGTGTACTAAAAAATATTAAAGTCACTTCTATCAAATTTCCACACTCAGTTTACCACTTTTAGAATGTTCTTTATTAAATACTTTGGGGACGTTAAAATTGTATTTATAATAGAGTATTTAGGGATCTCTGTGCTTGGCATGGCTTTATGTAAGTCAAAGTAATTTTAAATGTCTGTAACACAGTGTTTTAGTACCTGCATGTACTGGTACAGTATGCATGTTTAGATAGTTTTCGGGGAAGTGTGGGTATAATATAATAAGACCTTACTTATCTATATCAATCACACTTTAAGATTACAATTAACACTGCCTTTATTGTTGATCTTCATGGAGCTAGCAGTGCAGCCTTCTTTTCAATATTATTGCTTTTTTTATTGCAAGCTGGAAGCTTTGTGTAAGTTAAATGTTGAAACACACTACAACATATTAGCTCAGACATGATTATTTTGAATGAGTATTCTTTTTTTTTCAAATAATGCTTGCTTGAAGTTAAGCCATTTATTAGTAGTTGGTCTTCTGTTTTTACTTAAGTAGTTAAGTCTGCTGCTTGCTTGCTGTCTGAGACTTAAGATGGAAATGGTCAAATGTTTTTTGTTGTTACTCTATGTTCCCCTTTCACACTACTTTTCTATTATTTTCCCTTGCTCATCTACTCTTTGCAGGGCATCCCTCCAGGTGTATTCCCCCCTTTACCAAAGAGACCTGCACTTGAAAAAACCAATGGTGCCACCACAGTCTTCAATGCTGGCATGTTCCAATACCAACAAGCTCTTGCCAACATGCAGTTACAGCAACAAGCAGCCTTTATCCCACCAGGTAATCCCCTTTGCTTTTTAGAGTTTGAAATTCATCTTTTGGAGAGATATGTTCATTATAAACTCACACTTACAACTATTAACATTAATCATTTCATCTTTTAATGGTGGATGGTTCACTTTGAGAAGTATAATAATCTAGCTTCAATAGTTACAGGGAAAAAGGAGAACAATGTATGATCTTTACAGTGATTGTATGGAGAATATTACATTGGAAAAATCATTACCTGAATAACTAAATTATTTGATTTGGAAAACATTGCAACTATTTTCAAAACGGTGTTCTCCTATTTCACTTTTTTCCTTTGCTCAGTGCTTTGTCACATTTCTTTATTGAGTTGTTTTACATGATAACTTATTTACTGTAGGACCCTTTTGCCCAAGTCAAGTAGGAAAATGTCTAACTCTAGGAGGGGTTAATATTTTAATAAAATTTCTTGAAAGTTCAAGGGCCATTTTGTATACTCTTTGTCCCAGTTTTTTTTTTATCTATTCAGTTTCATTGTTTAGTAAGCAGGGCAGAAAATTAGATTTAAAATTGTCTGATATATTATCAGCTGTGTTTTTCTACCTCATTTTCTCTTCCTTTTTTACGTTCTTCATGTCTCTGCTCTTCTATTGTTCTTATCATAGCTCATAAGCTGGTCAGTTATAGAAGTTATTTGGCAAGTAATAAGAATTACTAGATTTGGGGGGTTTTAAATGGTTAGCTATCGGTGGAGTCTGGCCAAATTAAAAAGCATAAGAAATTGAAGCCCCCAGAATTCCCAATGCCAAAAGCTCAGACAACTGTACATTAGATAAAACTCTTTAGATATTGCCATGTAGAAAATTATTTTTGATTGAAACATTGACCTGTGATTGAGCAAATTAGAGATTTGAAAATTCATCACATCAATATACTCATTATGTGATCTTCTATGAATTTCTTGACATCCAGCTGTAAAACTGGGGGGAATCAGAGTCCCATTGAAAATTAAATGTATATCTCAAGCAGACTGTCCTAGCTAAATAATGTGTAAAATAAATAAATAAACAAACAAACATAACCCAGTATTTCTTGGGGGAATATGAATTGAGGTTCTCATTCAGGTCTCAGAATAGCTCTGGGTTTGAGGTGGTGCATCTCACAAGTGTTCACACTTAAACACTAAAATACAGTTGGGAAATAAAGTGCAATGTCCACAATTTGAAAGCATGTTCATAGCAGTGCAGCAAAATTATGTACAATACTATTTCATTCACAGGATGGGCAGACTGTCAACTTCACATAAACAGCACAATTTCTTCACTTCAATGAAAAATCTTTTTTTCTGGCTGTTCCCAGATAACCATTACAGCCCAAGAATGCACCATACAAAGATCCACATACTAATCCCAGACTCTGTGCCATTATATACTTATCTTACTGCAGATGACATTATTCTTAATGGCAGCTTTTCCCAACAAGCCCCTCTCAGACTGTACTGGAAAGGTAACACTTGACAACAGTTCCACACCTCATGACTAAAATGCAGGGGAAAATAACAGATGGTACCGTGCCCCCTGGTAACAGTTGGGTTGCACAGATATTTCAGAAAATCTTTTCACCTACCTTAATAATTATAATCTTTATTGCAAAATAAAAAAAACCAAAAAAATGATGTGCATAAATCAGGGTGGATGAATAAGGCCACAAAAAATAGGAAATGCAATGGTAAGGTAAAAAAACAAAAGTACCGTGAATGTTGTTGAATGTGTGATGTGGTGTTTCTCAGGGTTTGGCTAATTACATAGAAATTGTCAGCAGATAAGGACCGTTAGGCCAATATAGTCTGCCTGTAGGCCCTATACATTGCCTGTGGCCACTGACCCTATGTGATCAATGGTTTGTCATCACTCCCTCCCCGCTCAGGCTTCCCTTGTGCTTGTCCCAAGCATGCTTAAACCCCTCCACTGTGCTTGCCACCACTACCTCCTGTGGCAGACTATGCCATGTTTCAACTACCCTTTCTATGTAGAAAAACTTCCTCACATTACCTCTTACTCTACCCCCATCCAAATTCACATTGTGTCCCCTTGTTCTAGTACTTTTTCTACATTGGAAAAGCTCCCCTGGCTGCCCTTGTTTATCACCTTGAGGTACTTGAAAGTTTCAATCATGTCCCCCTGTTGTCTCCTCTCCTTCAGTGAGTACATATTGAGGTCCCTTAGTCTCTCCTCATATGTTTTGTGGTGTAAGCCCTCCACCATCTTTGTTACCCTTCTCTGGATAGTCTTCACCTTATCTATGTATTTGCACAGGTGTGGTCTCTAGAACTGCACACCGTACTCCAGGTGAGGCCTTACACATTTTTTATACAATGGCATCACCACCTTCTGCCTCCTGCTAGAGATACCCCTGCCTATGCATCCCAGCATACCACTGGCCCTCCCTGCCACCTTTGTACACTGCTTTCATACCTTTAGGTCATCAGAGATGATAACCCCTAGATCCACTTCCTCTTTGGTGACAGTCAGCTCCTCCCTCCAACCTGTAGCTCTCTCTAGGTGCATTACTACTCTACTCAGGTGCATTACTTTGCACTTTTTTACATTGAACCTCAGTTGTCACATCTCTGACCATCTTTCTAGCTTCTCCAGGTCTCTCTTCATTTTCTACACTCCTTCTGGAGTATCCACTCTGTTGCACATGTTGATATCATCTGTAAATGCCAGACCTTTCCTTCTAGCCCCTCTGCAATGTCACTAATGAAGACAGTGAACAGGACTGGTCCTAGTACTGATCCCTGTGATACCCCACTGGTCACCCCCTCTTCCCAGATTGTACCACATTTACCACCACCCTCTGTCTCCTGTCTGTTAACCAGTTCCTAACCCAGTTCACCACCTTGTCTCCCATGCCCAGACTGCCCATCTTGTTAATCAGCCTTCTATGTGGGATGGTGTTGAAGGCTTTGCTGAAATTCAGGTAGGCGATGTCTACTGCCCCTCTCTGATTAAGTTCCCTAATCGCCCACTCAAAAAAAAACTATTAGATTCATTTGACATGACCTTCCTGCTGTGAATCCATGTGGCCTCAGATCCTGAGCACCACTGGATTCCAAATGTGCCACTATTCTTTCTTTCAGCAGTGTCTCCATGATCTTTTCTACCACTGAGGTGAGGCTGACTGGCCTGTAGTTCCCCACCTCCTCCCTACTGCTGCTTTTTTGGAGTGGGACTACATGTGCCCTCCTCCAGTCCTCTGGAATGATGCCCTTGTAGGATGACTTTGTGAACAGGGCCGCCAGAGGCGCTGCTAGTTCCTTTCACAGTCCTTTTAATATCCTTGGGTGGATGCTGTCTGACTTCATGGCCTTAACCACCTTCAGCTTTGTGAGTTCTTCCAGAACTCTGTCCACTATGAATGGATTAGTGTTCACCTGCCCCCCCATTGCTTCTGTAACCAAACTGTGGTCCTTGATCAGCACCATCCTTAGTGAATACTGAGTAGAAGTATTTGTTCAGTATTTCTGCCTTGTCCAGATCCCCTCCTTACGCTGTCCCTTCTCCCCTTTGAGTCTTACAGTGCAGCATTGGCATTGCCCTATCTTCAGAACTGCAAACCTATATAGTTATCCACCCATGCTTTGAGATGGGATGAAGAGAAAACCAAGTCACGCATTCACCAAATCTTACTTATTGTTTTATTTTTTCTGTATTTTGTCTACTTTAACATTGCAT
Organism: Neoceratodus forsteri; assembly: GCA_016271365.2. Taxonomy (NCBI): domain Eukaryota; kingdom Metazoa; phylum Chordata; order Ceratodontiformes; family Ceratodontidae; genus Neoceratodus; species Neoceratodus forsteri. Next base: position 210,368,836 of record CM028137.1, on the reverse strand, counting down.
TTCCATAATTTGGACATTTTGTTTTCAATCCTAGCTATGCCGGGATATATATATATATATATATATATGTGTGTGTATATATATATACTGTATATATATATATATAAATTAATGTCCTTTCTTTATTAAAAGGATATTTAGTAACACAGACATACAAAACTGCATTGAGAATGCTAGCCTTCAGGTGGCATTATTATTTGATAGTCTACAGTGTCTAAGGAGGATATGATTGTGGCGTCCATATCAATATCACTTTTTTTGTGTTTCTCCAAAAACTAGGATTGAAAACATGTGTCTACAAGTGTGCAAACGCATTTTTTACTTCCTGGTTTGACATACAACCACAGTTGTAACTGTGGCATGAGGAATATGACCACAGTTTTAACTGTGGTGCTAGGAGAGCAAACAGTTTCATTGTTTCACTGCAGCTCATGAAAACACATTGGGCAAGATTTTACAAAACTTTATGAAGGTGCAAAACCTTCCCTAAGTCTCCAAAACTTCCATAGCTACAGAAAAAAAGGGGGCATTGCTCTGAGTGGTATTCACAAAAACCTCTGCAGCTGCAGAACAAATACATTATGGACTGTGGAAAAATGTGCAGCTGCGGAAGTTCCTGAGGAAAAAAGGTAATTGATAAGTAAGTCACACACCCTCAAAGGTTATTCTCAGCAAGTTTTTTTCTGCAGTTGCGGAAAAAATGTTACACACATTGGAGTGAGGCGTAACACTCCCTCAGCAAACTGCATTAGTTCCCTATCAGTTGAAATACAATTAAAGTGGAGGTCAGGCACAGGTAAAAGCATTCCAGTGGGTATATCATTTGTTGAAGTTACAGCAACATTAACATACATTGCCATTGAATGGCAACAAACAGCAACCACCAGACCCAGTGCAGCCCATGAAGGAAGCCCCACAGGCAGTAGACCCTGAACAGCCTGCAGTGAGTGTTACTCCTGCAGGCAGCAGAAACATTCCAGGGAGGGATGAGCAGCAGTGACAGACAGCCACTGTGGTGCCATGGTATTGCTGGTACCTGTGGTGCTGCAGTGGTCCCAGTTGAGGGACTGGTTGCTGATCTCTCTGTAGGTGCTTTCAGCTTCATGCTATGGCAGAAATGATAAAGTCTGCTGCTCCAGCTAATTAGGTTCACTGTTGCTATGTCTCCTAAGCCATTTCAGCATTTACTCACTTTTCACAGCTGCTGAATTTCCACAACTGTTGGGATTTTTGCAGAATTCCACACCTGGGCAAATTTTCTTTCAGAATATCACGTAACTGTGTTTCTGCGGGGCTGCAGGCTTTTTTCCTGCAACTGTGGGAGTTTTGGCCTTCTTTGTGAATCCTGCCCATTATTTTTCAGAAAAGTAAAAAATGGATATAAAATGAACAGCAAAATTATGCTTTTTTTTATTATAACTGTTTTATTGAATTTTGTTTTTGCTCCCAAAACACCACCTTTAGGATCTAACAAATCTCTAAGTTCTAGGTTTCAAATCCCAGTTGTTGTTTTTTTAACTATATGTGGGGGAAAAAAGCATAGCACATTTTCACCCTAAAACTCAAAAATTACTGAACAGACTTACAGCACATCAGATTCAGAGATGTCTGTGATACTGCCACAAAGAGTGAGCATGCCAAGTTTCTGGTCCCTTTGTCTATAGACAATTGATTTATAAGCAGGCAAATATTGAATTTTAACATTAACGTACCTAATGAGCCCTAACTAGAAAGGCAGTAAAGTAGCACAAAAATAAAAAACAATTTAGAGCAGGTTTAGATAAAAGACAATAGTTTGGACTACTAATACTAGAACCCCGACTGGTTCCCCCCCCCCCATGTGTGCTCCACTTTCCTTCTGTCACTCCCTATTCTGATTAGACCCCAACAGCTAAACCCTTTCTCCAGTTGGAAGGGTAGCCTATGCCTGTCTTGGCAATCAAAACCATCTCTTCTCCTTGCCTGTCCAGCAATGGGTGCTTGAATGCTTGGTTTCATTGGTAGAGAACACTAATTTTCATAGTTTAAGCTCAGGTCAGTGCTACAAGGAAAACTTGTCATTAGAACAGAAAGCTGCAGTTATATATTTTTTTTCAAAGAAAAATAAGTATGTTTAGTATCTGCTAGTGTTGAATAATATATTTAAACAAGCAAAATTCTTCTTACTGAGGGATAAGGGGTCCTACAGGATTGCACCTTCATGTTTGCTAGTTATTGCACATGCAGTAACTGGTACTGTCATTGGTGCTTTGTATTCCATTTGTTTCACATTCTTCTCAAAGCTGTGTGTGTGCTGGTTAAATTATAATATGCATTAAAAATACCCCTCATAGATTATAAATGCATTGAAACTTTAGAAAATTCAGTTGGTATCATAAAACAAAATTAAATATTTGTATAACACTGTGGTATTTTTGTTTTCTTTAAACACTTCTTATTCTACGGTTCACTATATCTACCTTTCATATACTGCAGGTCCTAGTATTGTGGTATATGGTTAATTTCTTTTCAAATTACTGGGTAATGAAACTATTTTCATCTGTAAATTACAGTTTGTGAGTATATAGCCTAACATGCTCAATATTTTAAATTTGCTATTTTCAACATCTCATGTGAAGCAATACAGCAGGCAATATAGCCTACTAGTTAGAGAGAAGAACTATGACTCAGGAGATCCAGTCTCAGTGCTACCAGAGTCAATTACTGACTCTTTGAATTTGAGCAAATTATTTAATCAGAGTCCCACACATCCCCTCACAGAGACAACAAGCATACACTGGGACATTTTATCTTTCTCAACCCAACCTGCTGCAACGTCACAATCTTAGTATGTAAAGCTGGGCTGGGTCATCAGTTTGACAAGTGAATTTCCTAGCTGCTACATTACTTTGCTAGTCACTTCTAATGTATTATAATTACTGGTTACTATTTTTAATACACACACACACATCTGTTTTGTAATTATACATTACCTGTGTGTAATCAGGACTTGTCAGTCAAGCGTATGGTTCTAAACTGTGTGGCATAGTGTTGCAATTTACAGTCATTTTAAGTGCAACCCAGTAACTAGAAATAATAAAACATGGGTTGGTGTCTGTGTGACTCAAGTTTTTATACACACCCTTGATGCTTGATGTTTTTATAAATCCCTTGAGCTTTGCTCTTGGGGCTCAGGTAGCATCACACACTTCAGTTGCACATAATATTTTGGTTAGAAATGCCAACACATGTATAATTATTTATATAATACGACGCTATTTTTAAAAAGTGTGTAATGGTAGTCAAACCAATCTGGGACATTATTAAACTTGGTGAAATATGTAAGTGTCAGAGTGCACATGTACTGGGATATATACACTATACTGAACACGCATTTGTTGCACTGTGAGACTTGAGATTAAACTGAATTCCTTCAACCTCGCCCCCAACACCACCATGGAAGTATGTGCAGTACAGTGCCACCCATCATGATCATGCACTCTGTGTGAGATATCGCAGTTTACTGTATTGCAACACGGAGTAATTGCATTTAGATTACAATGAGTTCATGCAGTATTTTGCAAGATGTTACAGAAGAAATTGTGGTATAAACACTTGATCCTGCTGGGTGTCACTGTATATCCCAGTAGAAGCACACACCCTGGATTATTTTATTACACTTCTATGATGGATCCGCTTTGCATTAAATCTCTTGCCAAATTAATACTTTTTTAAGTGCTGCTGCTATACCAAAAAAAAAAAACTGTCTTTGTAAATCAAAACAAAGGGCCCCATGCATTGCTGAGTCACAAGCACTAATGAAAATGCATTGAGCAGGTTCACAAGCCATTTAACTACTATATCAAAAAGTAAAGAGTTCATTTAGGCACTGTTATTTTTGACAGTTCTCAGCTCTTTATATTGGCATGCACTGAGGGTCTGTCCTGGCCCACTACTTTTTTTTCTATGTGTACTGATAACTACCTGCAGCTGCTTTGGTTTTCAAGATTTTACTACAGTATGTGTAGTTGTTTTGATAATATATGACATCTCAGGGAATGCAGATGCACTAAACTCTAAGCTAAATGCTGGTTTCTGATAGCATCCTTCAATATTTCTCAGCTAATATACTTACAAACAAATACAACTCTAAACCAATGTTGTTTGGCTCAAGAAACAAAATTAAAGGAAGCTTCAATAATATGAAGCCCTGCCCATCAGCCTCTATCCTGTGCTACCACCTAGCAACTGTGCCTAATCTGGATGGGAGACACCAGGTGGAGGGAGGATAGTCCTTTCCTTCCTGACTTCACCACAGGGGGCAATATGTGGGGGATCATGGACTCTGTGGTTTGGGAGAAGTGAGTGCCGGGTGAGAGGAGGGGAAGACAGGGCTGAAGAGCTCATCCGTGACTGAACAAGGCAAAACTGGAAAAAAAAATTATTAAAAAAAGTCTGCTGTGCTGATGGCTCTATTGTAGAAGAAGTGGACAGTTTCAAATACCTAGTGGTATTATTAGATCAAAACCTGGACTGTACGGATCCCATCTCAAGTTTTGTTAAACATACAAACTGCAAACTTGGAATGGCTAACAAACTAAAGAAAACTGTAACTGCTAATGCTGCCACTATTGCCCAAGGGTATTTATTGTCAAGATTAACATACAGTTTGGTCTAATCATCTACAGTGCCACACAACCTTGTCTGGTATACCAGCCAAATCGAATATTGTCTACAACAGTATGTACTGTTTTCATCCAGATGCACATCAAATGGCCCATCACTCTGCACTGCATACAAATCTTTGATGGTTGCTGTTTAACAAAGCTAGATTTTATGGTTTAGGTTGATGTTCCTGTATGTTTCTTTAAGCCTCTGTACCAATAATTAGGGCTTAAGATCGAAAGGCAAACATGTATTCCATGTACCCGGGGTATCAACAAACATGGGCCAAAAAGCCTTCTGTCATGCTGTAACATACTTTTTGAATCTGCTACTAATATGAAAGGAATCACCTGATATTATGTGATTTAAAACAAATTTTAAAATATACTTGTTACAAACAACCACAAGTATGTGCAACTGAACTTATGTTAAACTGCATGTTACATCTTATATTAAATGACAAGTAATGTATGTTTTTTATTATGTATAATAATGTACTGTGCTTGTCAAACTTGAAACTAGGTTCTTTTTTATTCAGTGGTCCCACCTGATTACCACAGCTTAAATAAATCAAATAGAAATTTCACCCAACTCTAATATTGACCCTGATTAGTCTTATCAGAGGTTTTTGTGACACACTATGCCTATAGAACTCCTTTAGGTGGGTGGTACATCTGTGACAATGATGCAATTTAAGGGTAGGTGTGGCTGAAATGAAAAAAAAACTTCTCACTTTGCATAATGCTATTTGAAGTGTGAACTTTGCACACTGATACACTTTGTGAAGTTTGCACTATGCACATAGTCAACTATGAAGTTTGCACTTCACATAGTGGAAAGATATACCAAATGCACTGATTTATATATATATATATATTTTTTACAAACTGCATTGCAAATTCTGGCATAGGGTGACATGGGCAATTTGTTTGCAGTATGCCAAGTGCATAATGGACCACTTTGCATTAACTTTGCAGGTGAATTTAAAAATGTGCCTACACCAATCCAGGGGAGGGGAGTGAAATGACTTCAGTAGAACATGCAGTGGTCCAGCTGCAGTTTCACTGAAGTTGGACTAGGGATACAGTGTTCTGTTTAATACTGGAGAGGAATTTATTAGACTGAGAAGCATATAAGGTTTACTGCATGCTGGGGAGAAGGCCAGTGAGCTGGAATAAATTTACTTGTACTGTAACAGAAAAGGGTCTGAAGGTATACAGGATGTGGGTGGGGGAATACTTTCAGAAGCAGTGCTCAGCTTCAATAAACTGCACCCTGGCACTGAAGCATGTGACTGTTGCTGTGTAATGCTGTTACTGCTTCAATTTCACACACAAGCATGCTAGACTTGCTAACATGGGGGCAGATGATGGGACATAATCATTGGGGGGGGACTCCTCCAGGGACTATGTATCTCATTGGTGTATGGCTCTAAAGGGTAGCAATGCAATGGAGTGACTGTTTGCTCCCCAGTTTTGCACTATCACCTTCTGTTGCTGAGTAGGGTGTCCCAATTTTCAAAACATTAACATTTTAAACTACATATAAGTGAAATGTTGTATAGTGTAAATACGGGAATTATCCTGTAAGTGAGTGTTGAATATACATTATAAGATGAGGGCACATTTGAAGAACAGTAGTGGGATGCTTTTTTTTTTTTGAGCCTTACCTTCTTCCTAGCCACCCACTCCTTCGGGTCTCCTATTGCGCCTTCCAACTGCCTGCCCCAATTTCCACCAGCTATACCCTATTGTAACCCTTCCTCTGGTTAACTCGGCGTATCCCTTCACCAGACAGGTCTTCCTTCTCCGAGGGGGAAGGCACTGGTGGGGTGGCCAGCGCACTACTCAATTGGCCCGGGGCTGTCTCTGAGGTGTGTCAGTCATGTGATTGGCAGCAGTGGAGGACAGAGAGACCATCATCCAGCCAGCTAGGAAGCATTTTTTCCAGGTTTTCTGTAGGGAGTGACATCCTGACATCAAGGCAAACACCGATGCCTGTCACTCCCCCTCAGCACTGAACCCAGATGTCCCTGCTGTGCTCCCAGCCTCCGCCAGGAGTCAGCAGGCACTGGTGTGCATCACCACCCTCCCCCCGGAGAAGAAGAGCTGTCCCCAGATGCTCCATCCTACTCCCCCCGACCGGCCCTCCAGCGACTTGAGTCCGCCCTCAACCCGGTCGCTGGCGCGCAGACGGAAATCCAACCGCTGCACTGGTGGGGCAGGGGATGCATTTTTTTAATGCACTTTGGGCCCAAGATTATGAAAGAGCAGCACTGGATCATTTTTTGAAGGGGTTTCTGGTATAGATGGGGAGTCAGATTCTGTGCTGATTTCAGGAATTCCAAAGGTTTTCCCTGTTGAGAGGGGTGAGAATACAAATTTTGGGGGGGTTACAGAACATGTTTCAGCTGGGACAAGAGACACATATTTTTGGAGGGGTAAGGCAGTAAATTTGGTGAGGGTAAAGTGTACAAACTTAGGGAGCAATAAGAGACATATTTGGGAGGGGTAAGGCTTGTAAATATTTGGAGTGAAAATGAGGTGCATATTGTACAACTGATAAGGAGTAGAAAATTCAAGGGTGAAAGGGCTCGATTCTTGAAATTGGCTTGGATCGGCACAAGCTGTGGCAAACAACAGCTTGTGCTGCTGAAGCCAAGTGAGCCAGGGACCCAGCACCTGATTCACTAAGGGGCAGGCTCCCTGTGGCTAAAACCCACAGCTTGCAGCAAACATGGATGAGCACCAAACAGATGGCACACCAGGAGGGTCTGCTGCAATCCAGGGCAGCCGTGAGCGGGTCTAGACAATGGCTGTCTAGCAGGTTTCAACCCTGATCCCGATTATGGCACCCTTAATAATAGAAAAGTAGTTCCCATGCTCTCTCCCCATTCCCTAATATGGCCACCAGGAATAAATGGTAATTCCATAATCTCTACCCCTGATGATGACTGTATTAATAATATGATAGCCCCATGGCCCCCTCCCCAAATCACAATGGTGCCAGTAGTAATAGGAAGTACTGTCCATGCCTCCTAACCCTGCAGGTGTTGCCCACCCCATCCCACAACACAGTCAGTGCCTGGCACAGCCCACCGCTCACCGCCACAGCCAGGCACTGACTGAACTGTCACGGACGGAGAGTGTATAGTATAGTGTACATGCTCAGTGAGTGAGCTTGTACAGTATACTGCTCGCTCTCTGTGAAAGTTCAGTTGGCACCCAGCCCCGGAGGCGAGATGTTAGAAGTGGGCTGTGCAGGGCCCCTGCTGTCATTTGGGATGGGGTGGGTAATACCTGCAGGGGTGGGAGTGGGTAGGGGGCCATTAGTCCTCCAGGGAATGGACATATCTAGGTATATTCCCGCAACAGGTGACACTGGCGATCAGGGAGCGGAACCACTAGTTCCCCGGGGTAAGGGCAAATTGTTGCATTACTGAACAAGGGGGGGACAACAACAATCAGAGAGGAAGGCCACTAGTTCAAAAGGAAATGGGCATCATTATGAATATTTCAACAAGGGGGAAATCAGGGAGGGGGATGCCCTAATCCACCATGGAAAGGGTATAGCATTGTGCTAATTCACAAAGTTATTTGTACAACGGGTAGGTCTGAAGTTCAGTGCAGCAAGGTGCAACATGGACCTGGAGAGATGTCTAAGTACTCTTAGACCAGCCTTGTCTGTTCTAAGGGTACTTAGAAAATCCTCCCTCTGGGTGAACTTTGAGAATTCAAGGTTTGGGAATGTGGCAGCTTGTGTCTGCCTTATGCCCCCTTGCACCTTGCCACAGCCCATTATTGGGTGCATGGGTGGTGCAAGCCTGGTTTGGGGCAGGCTGCCTTTGTGAATCACTCCTGGTGCATCATTCGGTGCAAGGGGGGCCTTTTGCCTTTCTTTGTGGTGCACACCACTTGTGCACTGCCACAAACTTTGAGAATCAGGCCAAATCTGTGCAACTTTTGGGGTGAGGTTATATATTTTTGGAATGGTAAGGTGCATTTTGTGAAGGGTGGAAATTCTTGATCAAGAGAAAACTGTCAGTCTTACAACTATTAGACAAGGAAAGGATACAGACTTTATGAGGTGTAAAGAAGCATTTTGTTTGAAAGGCCAATGGATACAAGTTTGGGGAATTCTAAAAGTGGAAATTTTTAAGTGTATGAAAGGTAACAATTTTAGATGTATAAGGTTTGATTTTTAAGGTTCCACCAAGCTGCATCAACAATGAAGTTGTCGAAATGCTGCTCAGCGAAAGTCACAATGTTGATAGGCGTAATTTTGCCTAACAGATATTGGCTGTTTTTTCCAGGGGGTTTTGGCCACCACCCCCCCCATGCAGGGGACCTTGGCCCACCACACCCCCCAATCTCTAAAGATCCAATTCTGAGTCAGACATGACTCGGAATGGGGGCTAATCACAGGGAAATGGCAACATTTTGTCAGCAGGACCATTAAAGCGTCAATTTTGAATTTCATTATAATTATCACTGTAATGACTTTCAGTGTCAAAATGTCACTATTTTGATATGACACAGATTTTTAAGAGGGACAAGGGGCACACATTTTAGAATAGGTGAGGGTCACAGGTTCTGTGAATTGTGTGGGGATGTTAATGTAAGGAAAGGTGATGCACACATTTCTGAAGGATTGTGGAGAACATTTTTTGGGGAATGGTATTTACAGTATGCCAACTTGAGGAGGGTCAAGAAGTGTACACTTTGGAAGGGGCAGGAGGAGATAATTTTGGCAGAAAGAATGGAACAAATCTTGAAAGGGGTGAAGGACACAGGAGTTAAGAAATGCACATAGTGCCAATTTTCTGATGGGGCAAGCAATGCAAATGTCAGGAATGTTCAGTGTAGAAGAAGAAGAATCAGCATTTATATAGCGCTTTTCATACATCCAAAGCACCTTACAAGCAATGCTAGACTGGTAGTGAAGTGACTGAATGTGTGGTGGCGGCAGTATCACACATCATCACCCACACACAGCCTGGATAATTGCATGAACCAGTTTATGGGGAAGGGGAATGTTGGCCAGGACACCAGGAATGTTCCCTACTCTTTGCGAAGAGTGCCCTGTGTTCTTTTACTTCCACCTGGACAACACCAGGATGGGCAGAAGAGACCTCGGTTTAATGTCTCATCTGCAGGACAGCACACCCCAGCAGTACAGCACCCCCCCAATACTGCACTCGGATGCCAGCGATTTTTAGGTGCAAGTCCAGTCACAGTGTGAGACGAGAACCCACGACCTTTTGGTCCAGAGGCGGATGTGCTACCAACTGAGCCACGCTGACACCTAGAGATCGAGATGTATAAAAATCAATTTTTCAGTACTCAATGAGTATTTGTATGCAGGACCCACAGAAAGTCAACATTTTTTTATTTAGTATCTGGCCACTAAAATGGTCTTTTTTTTTACAAGAAACAAATAGTGCAAAAAAATAGTTTAACAACATGTTACCCCTTCAAGATACCTGAAAGGAAAACTTGAAAGGAAAGATCTTTTGAGTGACTGCAGCTCTGACAACTTAAAGGATATAATGCAGATCTTGTTATGCTGCCCAACATTTATGGAAGATCAAACAAGATTCTTTTATCCATGTTGACTTTGTAGCTAACGATATACTGAATTTCCCCAGAAATGCACAGAAAAAACATTTAACATTATGACAAGTTAGGAACCAAGGGTCATAATGACCTATAGAGGTACTGTAGGTAAGTTGAAAATTAAGAATCAGATTATTGATTTAATTTGGGAAAGTACATTGATTCAAATAAGGGGCATGAAACATAACATACCAAGTGAAGGGTGAGGTATAAAGATTTGTAGAAAAGAAAGGAAAGTCAAGGTGACATACAGGGTATCATCTTTATAAAGTCTTAAGGGACTATCTTTCTGCATGGAACTACAAGCTACGAAATGTGGACCAAGGAGTGTAGGTAATGAGGCCAAACCCTCAGGCACCCTATTTAAATCTGGGTGTATGAAACCAAAATTAGCTAAAGCTAATCACCATATATCCTCTTAAGAATTGACTCACCCCCTAGTTACTTTATAAGGGAAGAAAAGTTTGATGAAACTTCCACAAATTAAACAAACTTCATGTAACTTTCTCCTTGACCTGGTATTCTGTATTTGAGATGTACTTCAAATGTGTTTTACTTGATCTATAAAAAAGGGTGCTATTCATTGACATTATGGTTGTGGAGAAATGAAGGGACACATTCCAGGGAGAATGCACTTTACTTGGAAAGAACATATTCGATGTGCTGCACTAATCTGGATATTGTGCTCTATACTAATGTATCTGGACTATGTATTATATATGTTTTATCTTGGTAAATAATAATGCCTTGTAGAGGGGAACAAAATAAGAGTAAAACTTGAGCACAGTTTACTCCACGGTATTGTGTGTACCCTCCACAACCTACCTAGAGACTGTCACTAGTCCAGCAGCAACTTGGGCCATCCTGTATACACCTCAGTCAGCACATCACCACACCTTAATATCACTTGAGAAATGCTATGGATCCACTGGAGCTAATCCAGTTGTGTAGACCAATGCACTGAACATTGGACAACATGAGTAAAGTGGAAAAACAGCAACAAAGGTTACGGAGTTCTAATGCAAACACTGTACAATATTGCTTGACCCAATGAGTTGTGTTTTTGGAGTCCATCAGCTGTCCATTACCTGACTATAGGTGACCAAGGAGGAGTGTTGACTGACAGCCCTCTTATGCAATGGACTTCCCACAATCTGCCTGTGTGGATGACCATGTCACTGTTATGAAATGAAGAAAGTGGAGGTATGAAAGTGTATGGACTGACATCTGTAGTGTGATATCCAAACTCTCAATAAAGAGATTATTTTTGTGTATAGGTTTAGGTTTATTTTTTTTATCCAACTTTTGTATGTTACTTTTTGTCAGTCAGTATTGACTCATTGTGGTGTGAACTGTTTGAGGTGTAATCTGTTCCAAAGCATGGGTGTGTCAGTGATTGAGGACAGTTGACTGACCCCTGTTTGACATCAAACTACACAGAACCTGCTTGTCTGTATGGTCTTGCCTTACATTTTTTAAAATGTCCTGAAGTTCCTTGCCCAAGGCCATTTCTGGTGCTCACACCTCTCTGTCAAGGTGCAAAATGAAAACAGATGAGCCCAAGCTGAGCTCCTTACTCTGAGACCCAAAATGTACTGAATTTTAGATTTTTTTTTTCACACAGGCTTTTGTTTGGTCAGGCTTATTTTTTTACCACTTTCAGAGAGAATGTAACTGAAAGTACTTTTATGAGATACACCTTATCGGGTCTACAGAATAAAATTAACTGAAGCATTCGTGCTACTGTATATGCAGGTTAATAGCAAGAATAAGATCGAGAAAGACAACCTCATGAGCCACAGATTGAGACCGTAACAGGGAATATTCTTCTGGGATATGTGTCAGTGACTTTGCGGAATGAGATGAGCTACAGTATGTGAACAATGTGCAGGAGGAGAGACAGAGAGACTAAGACCGAAAAACACATCACAATTCTCATATATGGGTCAGGACAGCAAAAGCATTTGAACTGGAACATCTCCAAGAAAATCTCAAACAAAACTGCCATTTTCTGAGATTTTGTTGACTCATTCAGGGTACCAAGAGCAGAGTTGGCACCAGTGGTTACAGAGGAAAGAGAACAGGGAACGTTGTTAAAGTTCCATGGTACAAAAAAGAGTGGCGGTTATAAATACAGTTCATGAAGCAGTGTTGCTGTCCATGGCAGAAAAAGTGCAGTTTGGCTGCATTTCACAGTGTAGAAGCATTCAAAGGCACTATCAAAAGGCCACCTATTCTGTGTGAAAGTACTCGGTAAGCTGTGAGAAGTGCCTTTTGAGCTTGTTTACCACATAACTGATGAAATACCTGAGGCTGCAACATCAAGTGATGTATGGAATATTGCTTGCCTCCGTGGTTCCAGTTTGTGCCTTCCAGACAGTATGCACACTCGCAGTCATTCCATATGGAAGCAGGCTGAGATGGTGAGAGGAGGGCTATGCTGGCTGCCATATCAGATCTGCACAGCACTGGCAGTGACACATGTAAGGGGGGTGGCAGAGAGGTTTGCTTGATGCAAGAAGTGAAGAGGAGCTGCTAGATGTCAAGGAGTAACTCTTCTATTGTGGGGATGGGGATCAGAGCGCAGTGAATGCCTCTAGATACAAGGGAATAACTATTTATTTATGGGGATGAGGATTGGAAGGTTGGGGATGCCACTAGACATCATGAACTAATTTTTCAATTACAGGTATAGGGACAGGAGGGGGAGAGGTATCACTGGACACCAGGGGATTACTATGCATTTATGATAATGGGAACTGGAGGGCAGGAGGTGCCACTGGACACCAGGGAATAACTATTCATTTATGGAGATGGAAATTGGAGAACAGGGATGCCACTGGAAACTGGGGAATAACTATTCATTTACAGGGATGTGAATCAGCTGACGTAGAACGATAGAAAGTTGATGACAAAGAGAGACACAAGGTCCATCAAGTCTGCCCAGAGATTCCTAAGCCTATTACTGATCATTAATGATCCTTGGACCTAGCACCCCCCCCCGAACACCATCGTTCACCTTCCCCATGGCCCTCAATCTGTTGTTCCATCTGTCCTAGCCCAATCTGAACACTGTCACTAACTTTGCCTCCACCAGATCAGCGGGAAGCCAGTTCCAAGGTTCCACCACCCTTCCCATGAAGATGTGTTTCCTAAGATCATTTTAAAGCTCCCCCCAACTTCCATTCATGCCCTCTAGTGTTGGAGCAGGGAGCCCTGTTGAACAGTTCTAGATAGGGAATCCTGTTTATTCCTTTCAGGAACTTTACGGTTTCTATCATGTCCCTTCCTCTCTCCTAGACACCAGTGAATACATATTCAGCTCATCTAAGCATCCTTCATAAGGAAGCTTGTGTAAAACCTGGATCCTGCACTCCTCTGAGCCGTCTCTAGTTGGTTTATATCCTTCTTTAGGTGGAGGCCCCAAAACTGGGCGCAATACTCCAGGTGAGGCCTCACCAGGGATCTGTATAGTGATAGAATTACTTCCTTGCTTCTGCTGTCAAACTCCCTCCCTAAGCATCATAACATTCTGCTAATTTTGCTGTACGCTGTGGTGCATTGCCTGGACTGATTAAGACTGTCACACACTATGACTCCTAGATCTCTCTCTCTTCCTGAGAAACACTGATCCCGTTTAGCCAGTAGGCTGTTCCAGGGTTCTTGTTGCCATAGTACATCACCTTACACTTCTTGGCAAGTGTCATTGGACACCAGAGAAAAACCTTTATTAGGACAGAAATTGAAGGGTGGAGGGTGCCACTAGACAGCATGGAGGTCATGTACCTTGCAGGGATGGGCATTCAGGATGTGGGTGTGCTTCTCACCACCCTGCTTGGTGTGGTGGGTTGCCTCTGTAGGGGTGCAACCTTCAGCTGCTTCACATGCAAATGTGCCCACAATGGGCATGCATATGGCCCATTAGTGCCATGCATGCCCATTAGGCTCATTTGCATGTTGCTGACTGAATATTATGCCAGGGGCTCATAGCACTAGCAAGTCTATGGGCACTGTTCTCTGCCCATTCCAATTGACTGCATACAGCACAGATTCCTGTTGGGGCAGAGCTACTTGATGTTGTGCTATGCCAACATGCCCCTACAGGCAGTTGGATAGTGCCGGTGTACTATTGGACTGAATATGGTATCCTCAGGGTCATGGGTGTGGGCAAGTACAGTGCAATCCTTTGCACTCTGCTTTTGCCCACTTTTTTAATAATGGGCCCATTTGTTTTTAAATGTACTTATCCCATGGAAATGTGTACCAAGTTCCAGATCTCTTTCTTTACAGGTGACCGAGTTATAAGCCCCCCAAAATTAGGAAGTTTCAAAAATACATTACAAGTATGTAAACTGTAGAAGTTAAAGCCCCTGTAACTTTAAAGGTAGAAACACACTGAAAACAGTATGACCCTCTCACTCTTTCAATAGTAAACAGAACGAATGAGAGGGATCTAGTCCTAATATGCTCACAAGTGATAACCAACTACAAAATGAAACAACATGACCCATTCACCAATTAATCTATTTTAACTTCAAAAATTAAAACAAAATAAATAGGTATAAGGAATAGTGCTATATTAATAATGGACACATTATAAAGTACACAATTAGGTATTTAAAACTATTATACTGTATGGGTTCACAAAATATATACAAGTAGTGCTAGTTTCTTAATTAATTTAGTATATAATGTTGTCTTTTTAAATATTTGTTTGGGTACAATGTACATTGAAAGAATCAAGTGAATGGGTACTTGTGCGTTAAAGCATCATGGACTGCATATGCAAATCACCACAGAATATTATGCTGGTTCAACTTTAAGCAAAAATGCATGGTGCATATATATATATGTGTGTGTAAATAAAATATCAACAGTGATACAGTATCTGTCTAGATATCTAGCATGAAGAATAGAAGATATACTGTATAGTGTTAGTGTACAATGATGATTGAGTATTATTGAGTGACAATAATACTGCTCATGCTTACAGTGAGTGCTGAAAGAGATTGCTATATCCTGTAGATCGAGTGTAGCAGGGAGCTACACTCGCCATAGCAGGATATAGAATGTCTTTTGGCCAAGCCCCGCTTAGCTGGCTGTTTAGCATATTAGCGTAAGCCACTGCCTCTGAAGCCAGCAGACCAGGGTTTGGGCCTGGTGCAAGGAGAAAACATTTTATTTCTTACTTTTTTGTTCTTTTTTGCCTAAGTCTGCGCCCCCCCATGGAGTTGATTATATTTAGTCGAGGGGGTATTGCCCCAACATAAAAATGCTTAGTTTGGCTGCTTTTGGTAATGGAGTATGCCACCGTCACTATTTACGATGGTTGCTGTAATGCTAGTCGCCCTTTTGATGTTTTGTGATTTTTGTGTTGGATTTTTTGGTCGGCAGGGTAAAGTACTCACCCTTATCACATAAAACCTATAGTGTTCCAATAATCAGTAAAATCAGGTACATGTACAGCAGGAAACAGTATATTTTTTAGTAACTATTTTGCAGTAGTATGACAGGAAAGTGAACTACAGTGTATTGCCTTAGTTAAAGTAGTTCCACAGTTGAGGGAGATGGAAACTGCAAGCAAGCTGGCCAGAAGACAGTTTCCTACGTGGAATGGCTAACCTACTGACAGCGTGGGAGTAGAGATGATGCCCGGAATGGGTGGCTGGGGAAAGGGGAGGTACAAATACTGTAAAACTAGAAATTTTCATGGTCAAATAATGTTCACTATATTTGCTGAAGCAGTAATTTGAGCTCAAATAAATTTGCACTAATTAGCACTTTTTCCCATTATAGTGAATGTGCCACTAATGCCTTAGTGCTAAATTAAATTTGCACAATTACAGTTGCATTTGGGTTTGCACTAAAATTACTTTGTGTCAAAATAAATCGTTTTACAGTAGTTTCTAAGCTTGTTTAGCCATTAATTGAATCCAAACAGAGCTAAGTGTTGCATAAGTTTATCCTGCCATGAGGGTCAACCCAATTGTGCATACATTCAGCAATGTTGGCTGCAGACAGGGACTTTTAGAAAAAATTGGCTGAGGGCATTGCAAAGGGTGTCAGATTTTGATAGGCTGTGTTTTGGGGCTGCATCATAGACTACATGTCTGAAGTCAGTGACTGTCAGTAGCAATCTTTCAGTTAAGCATTTACATAAACCTAGTGATAAGCAATCACCAGCTCTGTAAAGGGCATTAAGCTTTCTGTAGGATTCTGAGACCAATGCCTGGATTTTCAGGGAAAAGTCAAGAGATTTGTCCAGGGTGACTCCCATGTACTCGTACTGGGACAGCAAGGTTAGGGAGGTACCATCAAGGGTGCAATAGTTGTGTCAGGAGCAGTGGTAATAGATTTCTTGTTACTGAAAAGTATGGGCACAGTGTTCAATTGATTAAAGAGCAGCTTCTTTTTTTTTGTCACCTCCTCTTTACTTCCACTGCACTCCTGGCACCATCCCCCTCCTTGCCCGACCCAGATCCCACTGGCTTTCCCTCCAAGGCAGGGCCGCAAATGCAACCCCCCCGATGGAACACACATCCAGAGTCCCGGTCACATCACTGCAACCAGCAGGGCTCCCTGGACTTTCCCCCCAGGAGGGGCTATGGGGGAAGCCACTCCACGGAACACCATCTGGTGGATCGGACAGTCTGGGTTAGGAGGAGCAGGAGGTGGGCTTCATGCATGAGGTGGCAGCATTTTTCATGTATGCTGGATTTCCCTGGGGGTGAGGATGTGCAATGATGGCCAGCATCTGCTCTGCCCATCAAGAGTTATGGTGCCGGCAGCGGTGTTAACCCTGGCCTCCACCAGAGGTCCACAATGCACCAGACACTCTTCCCCCCTCCGCCCAGAGAAGAACAGTCCCTGGGATGCTCAATCCTTCTCCCCTCAGCCAACCCTCTGACTGTGGGGTACGTCTCTGAAACCAGGATGTCGGCACCTCAAGTGGATGCCTTGCCACAGCTCTGGTGGGCCGGAGCTTAAAGAGCAGCTTCTTAGTTTGTTAGTAGCCACTCCCTCAAACATATATTAGAACTAACATGGCCAGTGTTGTTGGATATAAATCATTCTGTTAAATTCTTCCATTTTAAAAAGTTATTTGCTTCATAATTTTGTTCCAGGACCACACAGAGAAAAACTGAGCCACTTCCCTAAACTGCAGCCACACACCCACACCAGCACATGCAGCCCCATTTTGTGATGTCAGAAAATGAAGATTTCATGTGCACACTACATTGAGTTGAATGAGGGCTATTTTCTTGTACATTTTATTACTATTTAGAGTTGAGACTTTAATAATTCAACATGACCGTTCAACTAATAGGGACACTGTTAGTCATGTGGTCACTTGGATTTATTAGAATCACAACTCTATAAGAAAATAGCCCCCATTCAAGTCAATGAAGCTCGCACATGTGGCCTTCATGTTCTGTTGTCATAAAATAGGGCTGCGTGTGATGGTGTGGGAGGGTCGCTGCAGTTTAGGGAAGTGGCTTTATTTTTCTCTGTGTGGTTCCGGGACAAAATTACAAAGCAAATAACTTTTTAAAACAGAAGAATTTAACAGGATGATTTATATCCAGCAACTCTTGGACAGGTGAGGTGCCAAGGAGGCCAGAGGCACTGAGTTAGTTTAGTAAGAGAGAGAATGGTCAGTGGTGTCAAATGCCTTGGCTAAATTGAAAAAAATGACACCTGGCTGAGAACCCACATCTCTGTTAGTGAATATGTGATCAGTACGTCTGAGTAGGGAGGTAGATGTGGAGTGTGAATCTTGAAAATGAATGATAGTCAGAAAAAAAGGCTGTTGTAGAGAGGAGATCATAAAGCTCATTAGTGACTATAGTCTAAAGTAGTTTAGCAAGAATAGGGAGTAGGGATATGGGTCTGTAGGTGGCAGGAGATTCAGCGCGACACCTTTATGTAGAAGGAAAACAGCTTGCTTCCATAACACATGGAAAGTCCCAGTGGATAGGGAGCAGTTAAGGATATGGACCTGTGGGGCAGTTATGCATGAGGGTCTGAGTTTCAGGAGACAAGGAGGGACAGCATCAGTGCTAGCCCAAGAAATTTGCTTGATGGGGGAGAACTCTCAAGGAACTGCAGACGGGGTAATGCTAGAAAAGTACAGCAGTGTGGGGCAACTAAGAGGAGGAAAAGAGTTTAGACCCAGATGGGGCTAGATAATGCTCTAGGGACCATCAGTAAATTGTGACTTTAAAGCATTGGTTATAGTAGGTGGATCAGTTACCACACCAGATGCATAATTTAGGTGGGTGAGCCCAGAGCCAGCATGAATGGGAAGGAGCAGGTTATTTACAACTCTCCAGAATATGGAGGGATGATTCACTGATCAATTTAGACTGGAAGTAGGGTGCTTTGGCTTTTTGGATGATGGTAGCCATGCAGAGGTACCTGAGTGTGTTGTAATACATCCATTTTGCAAGTATGCTACATGCACTGGTGTTACAGATAGCCAGAAAAGTTGTGCAGAAGTGACCCAGTGCTTTGTCAGGGACAGATGAATTGTACAGTAAGCTCCTAGTAATGGCCATAAAATCTGACACAAAAAGTGGTAAGGCAAAAATTCAGTAGGAGTGGCCAGTGACAATACTAGGGGGCCTTCTTCACAGTGATTTTGCAGACTGAAAAAGTAATGAGATGGTCACTAAACAGATCAAGCAGGGTGTCCTTTTTCTGCCACCATAGTTTGCTAAAGGTAGGTGGATAAGATCCAATCCAATAGTGAGATAGTATAAGAAGGAATCTTGAAATGAATAGGTGGGTTATCCACTGGTGGAGATTTAAGGCCTTGAATTTGAAGTGGAAAGAAGAGGACCTAGGCCTAAGCTAATCAAGATTTAGGTCACCAATCAGAATGCTCATGCCTTAAGATATCAATATGGGAGAGGTGACAGAAGATGATATCTGTAACAGCTTCATCACTTTTATCTGGGGAACAATACATGCCAGTGATGAACACAGGGATTGAGTGGGTAAAGTAATATTGCCACACATTTTCTTGTGTGACTTGGGAACTGTTGCCCGGGGAGGTGAGGATAAAGGATAGGGCAGAAGATTCATAGAGGGCAGCCAGCCCTTTACCTCTGTCTTGGCAGTAAACAGCAAAGCATGGAGGGGCAGTGTCAAACAAGGGTATTTTAGCAGATAGCCGGGTTTCAGAAGCAATAAGATATCAGAGATGATTTGAGATACACAGAACATAATAAAGCCAATCTTGGGTAGTAGGCTATGAAAGTTTATTTGATAAAGGTAGGGGTTTTTGTGGTTGAGCTGCTGATGGGACTGGGATGGGCTCAGATTCTGCTCGATAACACCCCCCAGCAACAAGAGTAGGATTAATAATCTCTTGGAAGCCCTGGCAAGCCACCAAGTAGCCAACTTCCTTGAGTGCTGTTTCCTAGGGAGAATACATGAGATGGAAGGAAGATACCAAAAAAAGGCAGGAGCAGAAGTAGTTACTGTTTAGTAATCCAGCATGTATCAGAGAGTTGGAGATGATGGAGTGAGGGAATATTTGAACAGTCAGAGTATGATGGCAGTGACAGGAGTTGGAGATAGGGAGAACAGATGTAAAAAAACTGATAACTTCAGCATGGAAGAACTTCAGCATGGGAGCAAAATGAATACCAAGTAAAGCACTAAGCTGTAACAGTAATAGGCAACACAGTATGCAATAGCCAAAATGCTACCAACTAGCAATGCAGAGAGAGTGTAAGCCATGAATGGACCACCCAGATAGGGAGTAGTAAAGCAACAGAGAATAAACTACACACAATTTGTTTAAAAGCAGTGTGGCAGCTACAAAGTAAAAAATTGTGGCTAAGAATGAGCAATGCCAGGGCAACCCAGATAGTGTGCCAGACAGAGGGGGGATGGCTCAGGGGCAATGTGAGGAAGTATTTTTTCACTGAGAGGCTGGTGGATGCATGGAATAGCCTTTCTGAGGAGGTTGTGGGGTCAAAAACAGTGGAAGTCAAGAATGCATTGGACGGATATAAGGCAATTCTAGTGAGGGGGTAGGGGGAAGTAGGCTGTTGGCTAATAAGGACCTGCAACTTATACAATAGGCAGGGAAATGGGCAGACTGGGTGGGCCAAGCAGTCCTTTTCTCCCATCAAAGTCTATGCTTCTATGTGTCTCAATGATGAGCAACCAGGGCAAACCAGATAGGATGCCTCACTAATATCAGAAAAAAGGTGATATGAACAACAGGTTATGCTAAATTATGATGTTAGTTGCAAGATGGGATCTGAATGATTTTCCAACATGTATGTTACCGACAAATAATTTCTCCCAACACCATTTTCCCATCTGGTACTATTCCCTGGCAACACAAATCCCGACATTTATTTGCCTGATTAAAACTTCACCTCCCTTTGCACCATTAGCAACACCAAATAACAGCACATTTAATTTTAAGATCCCCTCATATAATTATGTTTTTACAATCCCACCTGTATGAAAGTTTGCTAATTTCTACAGCCAGAGAGTCTATTGGGTGGGACGGAGCAACTCATGGCTTCAGTGGCTAGTCAAAAACAAATCTTCAGCCACCACTGATTGCCAACTGCAAGGTCACTCCCTGATTTTAAAAAAGTAAACAAACCACAAAACTGCCAGCATAACAATATATGAGAGAGCCAGAGAGACAGATGCGGTAGGGCTGCCAGCCAGTTAGCCATCAGGGTAAGTACTATGACACGCTCAGCACTCAGCCCAGTTGGGCACATTACAATCATGCTGCTAGTGAGATATTGCAGATGAGCTGATACATCCTGTGTGTCTACAATGTAAACATGGGTATGGAAAGCAACCCACTGAAAACAAAATAAAACAGCTCAGTTTAGATACAGTATTTCATGCAAATGATATGTAAAATTGTTGAAAGCAGAACCCCAGTAAAAACATGATTTGGCTTCCAACTGGGTGTTGGGCATATGTGCATCTGTACAATGTACCCATCTGGAAGATCAGAGTTGGGAAAATGGAGTCAGTATTTTGAGTGTCAGTAATTTACATGTCGGGCAATCATACCAGACCATGCAGGATGAATAGAGAAAACAGCAGGCTCACAGACCAGACTGTAACCAAGGAAATTTTTACAGAGTGAAGAGTTTGTCAGCATAGTATGATACAGCCAAGGATAGTACAGATTTTCAACAGAGCTGAATGTACTTTCAGAGCAGCAGAGTCCACAAATCAACAAGCAATATGTCCAGCCACTGGTTGCCTCTACGGATGACTCCAGGCAGGCTCCTATCTATTGTTACCCTTTACACTGTGGCCCCTAGCATGGAGGACCACAGCACAGAAGACTGTTCGGGAGGTCTGTGGTTAAAGAGGGGCAGTAGACCTTAGAATGGGAGGCTCATCCTCTATGGATTGGCAGCTAGAAGGGTGAGGAGCTGAGATTTGGGTTCTTTCTGATCGCTGGATGGTGGCTGTGAGTAGCTGGAGAAGTGGCTTTGATATTCTCCGGATCCAGGAAACCACTCAGGGCTGTGGTGGTGTGGTGTGATGCAAGGGGAGGGTAGTTCAGGCTTCAATATACCCTTTCAATCCTAGGAAACATGGCAAGAGTGAGGTTACAGCAGGGCACAGAAAGTATCAGCCTTTTAAACCCTCTTTGCTTCACTTTGGTAGACCTTATGATGGCAGGCTTATTTCCAGATTGGCAGCTGGTAGTGTGAAGAGGTATGACTTGGATCCTCTTATATCACTGGATGGTGGCTGCAAATAGCTGGTGGAGTGGCTTAGATAATGCAGTCTGGTTCCAGGAAACTACTCAGTACTGCAATGGCATGGTGCAGGGGAGGGTAGCTCAGGCTTCAGTAGACCCTCTTGATCCTGGTGAACACAGCAGGAGTGAGGTTACAACGGGGCTCAAAAAGGATCAGCCTTATAAACCCTTTCTGCTTCCCATTGGTAGAGTTTAGAATGGCAGGCTCGTCTCTGGATTAACAGTTGGTAGGGCAAGAAGACATGACTCAGTTCCATTCTAATTGTTGGCTGGCGGTCTTGAGTAGCTCTCATAGCAGATTTGATACTGCAGTCTGGCTCTAGGAAGCAATTTAAGGCTGAATAGTGTGGTGCAGGGGAAGATGCACTTCATTGTTTTTTTTTTCCTAATGATTGTAGTAACAAAAAACAATAGCCTACTGTAAATTTTGATGGGGGGGGGGGCAAGAATTGCAGCCCAGTCATACTACTAGAGAAAACACATTTTCATGTTTAATAAATGAATGCTTAAAATCTGTTTCCTGAATGCAAATATAGTGACTGATTTTATTGAATCTGTGGTCAACCTTTTGCAATTTCAATATTGGATTTAATGGTTCATTTTGGTTTAGTATATTATTTACCAATCCAGCCCAAATCAATTTGCTTCTGTTTTTTATTGTATTCCATTGCAAGTTCTCATACTGTACATCTTACTGTGATGAGTTTTGTATTCAAAGCGCGGTACAAATATGGCTCATTTATTGTAGGTAATTTCTACTTTCTTTAGAGTGGTTTCGCTTGCATGATTGTAGATGTAACACCCAAAATTCAAAATAGGTAGTGGAAGTTGCATTACAACTGTATATCTCATGCTTTTATTCATACAGAAAGCTGCATGCCTGAATGCCCCAAGTTTTCAGTTTACTTTGCTAGTTATTTGGTTAATGTGTTGGTAGAACCCACCACTGTTGATTTCACTTGACAGTGCAAAGGCAGGTTTATGACTTGATTCCATTTGATGAGACACACTTTTCATCAGTCAGGAACCAGAGGCTACAGCCAAAGCCTTGAATGGATGAATTGTTCTGTTGCAATTGTCCAATCTTTGTATTAGTTTTTAAATAAAAAAATAGATGACTTTTGTTAGAGGGAAATGAAATATAAAATTGAGATTATTCATATTCAGCCATTCCAAGTAAAGTCTATTCCCATTTCCAATCTGGATTCTCAGATAATGTGTAGACAGACAGTGGAAGCAATTAAATAGCCATGAAGTGCCACAGTAAGTGTGGCAATCATTTTGCAGCAACTCCATTGTTTTCAGTAAAAATTTGATTAAATTACCATAAAGTATCTTAAGGTATACTGCAATAAATGGCAACTTTTGAATTACTATGATGGTGCTGGGATCTAGGTCAAAAGTGTTAAACAATAATAGCGTGAGTCAAAAGCACATCAGCAAAACAGCATATCCAAAAATAACTACACAAAAAAACAGCTATAGTAAAAGAGAGCTACAAAAGGAGACATGGGAATGCAAATCTGAAAACCATTTATTTAAATAGCATCAAGCACTCTATGACACAGCAAAAGAAATCCACAATGTTTACCAAAATTCAATAAATAAATAAAAATAAATAAACTACAGGGACATTGTGTAACAACTTGCAAATCAACAGGAAATCTCCTCAGGAATATAGAAATTAACATGATTTTAAGTCTTCAGTTGGAAATGATTTGCTATACCTCTCAAATAATCATATGGACTTCTACTGTGTTAATGGTATCCTTGTACTTTTTACATGAGGAAGGTACATATTTGCCAGCCACAAACTGCTCTATACCATTTTCATTTAAATGTTGCTCAGTTCTCAAGCAATCCAAAAATTTCCAAATCATAGGATGGCTGGCACTCAACCTACAACACTGTTTCCTGCACTACTATGTACACTGTGCCACTATTTCATTTAGTAGGACATATACCCAGTATTATATGAGGGGGGTCTTTGCCCCCCGCAACCCCCAGAACTTAAATATACATCCTTCAGACCACACCAACCAGTGCTCCAGTACTATACCAGCCACATACTCAGAAATCCATCGAAATGTTTATGCTTCAGCTGTTTTTTACATGCATTTTTACTTGTGTTATTTAACATGCACTTTTGACTGGATACTGCTGTACTGCATGTGTGTAGTTTTCTTTTTTATGAAAGTAAGTAGTCTTATTGTTAGCCATTTCCATGACTGCATCAGGGCATGAATTTTGTGCTGAACAAGAGAGGCCAACTCCCAAATATTCTTGTTCTTGGGCAGGGACATTTTTACAGAATGATCCTTTCAAAAATATGTTTTGCTGGGTACAAATTATTTCTTGGATGGGGCTATGAAGACTTCCTGAACAGCCAATTTATTCATTTATTTATTGATTACAAATTGGGTTTACAACCTTTGAGTCAGAGACTCATTTACAAAGGCACCTCATCGCAGGGGGAATTTATCAAGGCGTTAAGTCTACTCACACAATTTGTTCATGTAAAAAAACATTGATGTGTCTGAAAATATTTAAGAGTTAGGGTTTGGGTCTAAATTCAGTAGGGCTTTTGTGGCTGGCAGAAGTGCCAAAAGCTCTAAACAATTGATTCTGACAGTGTTTTCCTGCAGGAACCTGAAGTTCTCCATTGTTTCACTTTTGTACAGTGTTCTCCACCACCACTACTTAGATGAATTAATCTTTATAAAGAAAAAAGAAGATAGGATTACAGCATGGTAATCTGCAACAAATTGGTTGATGATGACATTCCATTTCAGTTACAGAACTGCAGTACATAAGCACAGACATATGAGGGTCACAATGAAACTTTCCCAGCTTCCAGGAAGAAATTATAAATGTTCCTGCAATAATGGGTGTCCCAAACAAGCACCACGAAAGGAAAAATGGGGGAACCCAATGGAACTGCAAACACATCTTGTGACACATGAATGTCCTGCATTTGCACAGAAAGTTTTCTTATTTGCTGAGGGAAAAAGTTATTGAGAGGAAGCTTTTCTGAAATTCTATTAATACAAATATGATGAGTAAAGACAGGCATTTTTCAATTGCTTCTGAAATCCAGGAATATCAGGAATTCACCAAGTACCTTTAAGTGGCACCAAAGGATTGTTGTGTTGTGAATGATGCCACTACCAGCATATTGTCCAGATAAAACAAAAGTTCATATTACAACTTGAGCCACAAGACCATGGTAGGAACTTTTAGGGTAATATAAAGGCTAATGATCATGCAGAGTGCAATATGTTGCATACAAGATTATATTCTGCTTGAACCTGAAAGACATTCAAAAGTTCATGTAGAGTAAATTGTGACTCAGAGGCAGGCCTTTATTAGATCCATCTTTACAAATAAAATTTTCATTCTGTTATTTTGTGGTATTTTAATTAGACCATATTGAAGTGTATTTTCTCAATGTACAGATTTAAAAGTTTGTAATTTATACTATTAAGCAAGTTTCACAAGGACTTGACAATTTAAAGCTAGCACCTCTTCTATATTCAGAACTTTTGAACCTACAGTACTTGGAGAAAGAGAAGGACAATGATTAAGGGTACTGTGAGTCTAATATTCTCACACCAGAACTGTTGGTTATCTACAGAGCAAGGTGCAGGTTTGTCCATTGATTTACCAAGAGTGTTTCTTGGCTATTATCATTGTGTTGATTGTGAGTCATCTGAACCTTACATTGTTAGGTTCACTTACAATTTTGCCAGTTTGGACAGGTTAGTGGCTAACTTGCTGAACGTATTTCAGAGCTTCTGAGGCATAATCTGATAATAGCTAGCATTGGATCGGTCACTTGTTTACATACATGACTTAGCTCTGATTGAAAATAATATCCTCCTTTCATTTGATAAATGCAGTTGCTTACTGCAGGGGTGGCCAATCCATACCTCATGAGCCACATGTTGCTTGCAAAGCAGTTTCATGTGGCTCATGAATAGTTTGTCAGTTACTCATCAGTTACACTACGGAGTCTCTGCCAGCACTTCTGATGCTTATCTGGCTTGAAGAAAAATATGACACCAGGACCAGAAGCAGATCATTCTGCACCATTTGCTAACCCCCCCCCCCCATCAAACAATACTTTGACCGAACCGGATCAGGACCCATCAATTACATGGCACAGTCTCCATTGGGCTTTTGATGTTCATCCAGCGCGAAGAAAAAAAATGACAGCAGGACCAGAAGTGGATCACTCTGCAGCATTCGCCAACCCTCCTCAGCACTCCCCCACCCAAGCATACCACTTGTTCACACTGGGTAAGTCCCCCTCACTCCCCCACTAAAATCAAAACCCTATCAATACAAGATGAGGACCACATGGCAATTGACAACTCTCCTGTACTCAAGGACTGTTTTTGTTCTCCCTTTCTATCCAAAACAAAACTCCAGCAGGTCAGTATCAGGATCACTCCATTGCATTATGGCACTGGGCAATCAAGACACAAAATGTGGGATGCACTCCCCCTTCCTGAAGTCCATCTACCCCTGGAGTAGGAGTCTATCAGTAAAGGGGTGGGGGGCATAGCGCCCCACAAGAAACATGATGGGTGACATTGCAGATTGGTGTCCTAATTTCCCTGTTCCAGATTGTGGACACGTTCTGATGGTGGAACCAGGATCACTGCTCCAGGACTGTTGCTTATTTGCACTTGCTCTCCAGTACTTTCTGAAACAAAACTCTGGCAGGACATGGTTAGGATTGCTACTTCAAGGGCAAGTCACAGTTAACCATATTTATTGAACCAATTTGTAAAAATTATTACAGAGGAACATTAAAATGATATCAGAAAAAGATCATTGGTCCATTCAGTCTGCCATAAACATAGCTACTAAAATATGTTTTTAATGTATCTACTCTAAATAACTATTTTAAAATTACAACTATTTCTAAATAATGCAATATAACTTGATAAACATGATTACTGAATATTGACTGTTGACTACTATGTTATTATTTTAACTCCTAAATACAGCTAAATATGGGTATGGTATAGGCTGCACATTGTTGTTACTCATGTCTTAGTCAGAAATTTAAAAGTGTCTCATGACCAAGACAAGGCTGGACACCCTAGCTTACTGAGTAAACCTATTTGTTTACAAACTTTTTTATTTATACTTTCTTTTTATTTCTTATATCAGATCTGATACAAAATCTTATTTGGTTCTAAGTAATAGTAAGTAGTAGAGGTACAGTGAATAGATCAGGATATGTTACTTCTCACCCAAAGTTATAGCATAGGTGGGGGAAGTTCTACTGAGTTTTCAGCATGTGTAACAAAAAAGTTTAACATAGTGCTAAAAATGCAGCCATGACCATGGACTAAATACCAGATAATCTAAACTCTGAAAATGTCCTGGGGTGCAAGACCCATTAAAGCCGACCAGTGACTTGTAATTAAGTCCATGTATAATTTGACAGCTGATAATCATTTCTATAAATGGGGCAGACCATAGATTCTGCACGCCCCTGAAACTACCATTCTTATACTAAAAATAACATCAGTTAGGGAGCTGTAAAATTATGTACAGGGAATAAAGAGGAGCCTTTGGTTTCTTAAGAACCTAGAGACTGTTCCTATTAATAGGTAACTGTACCAAGGGAATTATTAAGTTACAAATCAGTACTTAAAGCTTCTTTCAGTCCTCATCGGTCTCTTCAGGGTGTAATGCATTGTGCACAAAGTCCTCCTTAATCTTAGCCAGACTATTGCCTGCTTCTGATGGATCATTAAAAATATTGGGTTTACCTGAATAGGAAATTCTAAGCTTCACAGGCACCAGTAAAGAATGATTAACCCCTAGAAATTTTAGCTCCCCTCTGACCACATCAAAGGCCTTCCTTCTCTGATGAGTGCTATAACTGAGATCTGGAAAATAGAAGATCCTGGAGCCATCCAGCAACTGTAAGGGGCCCTTGTTTTTTGCAGCCTGAAGGATTATGTCCCTTATATGTTGGCCCGCTGTAACAATCAGGATAGTGTGAGGTTGATCTTGGTCTGTAGCTTTCCTCTGTGGTGTAATCCTGTAGGCATTAAAGATGAGGTCAGTGAATGAGAGGCCCAAGTTAGTTAAGAAGAGCTGGGAGACAAATTGACTTAAATCATCCCCTGCATAACCCTCCAGGACCCCAAGGAGATGAACATGCTCCAACTAAGATCCGTTTTCAAGGTGCTCCAGACAGAGCTGAAGGATTTTATTCTCTTAAACAAGCCCTGCAGTCACTGCAGAAGTTTTGTCAGCAGATTTCTTCACCATACATGACTCCACCAAAACTGTGGTAACTTTAGTCTCCAGGTCTGATACCCTCATGTTAAAAAGATCCATTTTTGCATCGAGGGCTTCCATTGGTTTATCTAGGGCTTGAACCACCTGTAAAACAGCGCTGTTAGATGGCTCATTCTCTCTGGTCACTTCAGCCATGAAGGCACATTGGTCGGTGCCATCAGGCCTCTGGTCTGGTTTCCCTCAGCCTGAATCTTGTTGGCCCATCTTGTGAGGGTTCCCCATTGTGTACAGTCTCAAAATTCAGAGGGTAGCTCCTTGTATTTTGTCTCAAGACGTATGATCAGTTAGTACAGATTTCACTTGTAGAAAACCAAAGTTTGAGGTATTTCCAGAGATAGTGCAGGATCTCCTTGGAGTGCGACCAATGCTGTGGGCTGCTAGCCATGCCCCCTGTTTCCAAACTTGTTTAATATATATATATATATTAAAGAAAATAGAGATATTGACGATCTTTAAAAGTGTTATACTCAGGGTCATGTTCAAACTGTATTCAACAGAAACATTCAGGTGGTATTCCAATTGAAATGTTCAGCTCATTTTGAAAGACACACAAAACAGCTATGTGTTAAGCATACTGTATGTGTTTTCCTCATGCTTTTGCAAGCCATAAATTCACACTTGAAAATCATAAATCCTAGATCTCACTGAGAACTTGACCTTTTTTCTAGTGTTAGTAATATCCTACTGAATTCCCCAATTTAATTCAAAATATAATTAAGCTCCTGGCCCTCTTTAGCAAGACAATAGTAACACAAAATGTCACCTTTGTTATAAGACCATTTTTTGCAAATTAATAAATAACTGATGATAAATTAACAGTTCACAGCTTTGCTTGACAGTGAACATGAAATAATTTTCTCATGTCAGACAAAATATTATTACAATAGAAAAATAATGCAGAGCTGTACAGAATGTGGTTGAATTAATTCAATTTTAAACAGTTTAAGGGTCTTTCCCAGTAACATTCTACATGCAGCTTAAGCACTGTACCAATACTCAGTACTTTCTATGTGGATATTGGCATGCAAGTTGCATGTAAAGTGCTGCTTGATATGACCCTTAGAAAACACTTCAATTATTTATACAAATAATCAAAGAAAATTTGGTTTGCTCTGTTTTGAACTGACTACCTACTGTACATATCAAAGATAATAGCAATGCAAAGGGTAGATGCAACATTCAAAATCTGTTGGAAGTATCTGAAAGTTTTAAAATATAGCTTGCACCATAAATATTATAATTTTACCAGTTACAGCACATTAAAAGAAAAGTTGGACATATATAGCAATAAACTAAATCAACCAGCACACCAATGTATCAGCTTTATTTCCTCACCTATGTCACTGGTTCTAATTTATCACTGTGCTATTGTATGATTTTATGGTGCTGACAATTTAAAAGCCACTGTTCCCATAATAACAATTTTTCTTCTTTGTTCAAATGATTTTTCTAATTACACGTGTGATGGGTTGTTTTAATTCTTTTCCCTTTTCAAATCCACCTTCCTGTTGCAATGCATGATGGGCAGGCTCAATATTGTGCATGACACCCGCTACAAGTGTTGGTAGGTGCCAGCTTTGTTTCTTGATTATCTTAAAATCCACTGAAAAACTCACAGACCCTTAAAATCCACTGCTGGGGTTAATGTATACAGTAGATGTTTGTTCAATCCCATTTTCCCTGCATTAACCCATGTTAATTAATTTTTTTTTTATTTAAAGGAGATGATTTCTTACAAATTAAATGAAATTATTTCTTACAAATTATTCATTTTATAGTCTTTCTTTTTTTTTTGTTAATTTAGAAGCCATTAGTCTTAGTGGATTTTATAGGGATTGTGAGTCCCAGTGCTTTGAAATTCTATAAATAGTAGTAATAACTTTGTAAATATACATGATTATTAAATATACATTTCACTTTAAAAGGTTTTTTTTTTTTTGCAGTACTATAATTTTAAGACTAACTCTTTTGGATTGAATAATGAGCAACTTATAGTTTTGCTGCCTCAGTATTTAGACATTTGATTTTGTGTGTTGGTTTCTACATGATTTTGATAGTAACAAGCATTTCCCCTTTTTTTCTCTTTCCATCTTCCCCTCCCTGGAATGTTGTCCTGCTTTGCACTGTGATTGCATGTCACTCGCTGATGATGATGATGGTGTCTCGCCACATGGCTTCTTCTTGTGATAACTACCATGCCCAACTATTCTTCCACATGTTGCCATGGTTTCCATTCTGCTACACTCTTCTGTATGTTTGCTTATATGATTTTCCCTTCGAAAGTTCCCATGATGCACGGTGCTTTCCCCGTCACTGTGTCTGCAGCAACAACATCTGCCACAAGTGTTCCTTTTGCTGCAACAGCCACAGCCAACCAGGTTTGCTAATTTACAGCTTTGGTTCTTTTAAAGTAAAGCAACTCTAACCTAGTGCTTTAAATTAGCATGAAAGTTTGGATTTTTCTTCTTGTTGACATACAAAGTCACTATATAATCATTGTTTTGCAACATATTTTAGAGCAATTGGCTAAATGATATTTCAACACCAGTTCTAATTTGATACAGTGGCTTAATATTAACATTTGATTGGTAAATTTGGGCAGATTTCTTTGCCAGGAAATACTAGGGTGCATCTACTGTCACCTGGAAAAAGTGGTTACTGGAAAACATTTAAAAAAGAAGAAAAAACATTTTAATCAAATAATATAATGGCATGACTGGCTTAATAAAAGTAGCTCTGTTTGTTTTTGTGAAGTGCTCTTGTAAAATATGGTTCTATTTAATTTTTAGAACTATTTAGTATGCAGTTTTATTTAAAGCATTAACTGTGAGGTTCCATGAAAGACCAAAAAACCCAGACATGAGTGCATTAAATAGTTTGTTTTTGGTATACTAGTAAGAATATTATTTGAGTTCAGTACGCATTTTTTTTATTTATTATTTGCAATATGAATCTCAGAACACATTCCAGACAGTGCATGATTCATGGGATGGGTAGGATCAGACAGCATAGAAAACACAGCATGAAAGAAAACAATAATTTTTTTAACTGAATCTCCTCCTTTTTTTCCCCAAGTGGATGTGACCAGTATCCAATAACAATTAATGTCCTTTTCCAGTGTCTTCAGACATCTGATATTCTACCTGGGGTTATGTTCCTATGTCCACAGCAGGAGTCCTTATAGATCAATCCAAATAGGGAAGCATATTGCTTGTGATGTGATGAGTTGCATTTCAAAACAATGATATACCCCACCTGGACAGAAGCAACAGCAACAGCAGCATACACTCCCACAGTCAAAAAACACAAATAAGAACAATTTGATTCCCTCCGTATAAAATACATTAAATAATATTTTCACAGCAACACAAGAACAGCAAGTACAGATCTTTGTCATCAGACAAAACATTGTTGTTTTTTTTTGGGAGGCACCAAATCAACTCTTCAAATAGCATAAATGTCAATTAAATGTACACAAAATGTGTTATAGTCCCTCCTCCTTATCACACTTTCTTATTCACAGTAAAAGGTCATTTCTCCCACTCTGCTACTGTTAAGACTCACTTTTCCAAACATTGGTCAGTTGTTTTGTATTTCATGGTATTTTTTATATGTTTTTAGCATGCCTCTTTGTGTTTTTTTGTATATTCTATTGGTTTCCTCATAACAAATTCTTGACCTCCTGATGACTCCCTCTCACAAAGCACACTATAGAATTTATCATAAAAATTATTTAGGTAAATGTAATAGTTATTCAAGTTATACCAGTCACATTTAGCCTGTTCAGATTCATGTTCTTAGCATGTTGGAGTGTCTGCTGTTTTTATTGCATTTGAACCCTTAAAAAGTACCTGGCATTGTTGGGAAAGCATTGGAAAAATTGAATGTTTACACAGTGCAGCTTACATTTTATATGTATTCTATGATTCTCAACCCTATTTCTTTATTTTGAAGGACATTTGCATGAAATCTCTACCCTATCTGATTTGGCCCTGGTCTACACTTTATATCACAGTGCTGTTTATATAATCACAATCTGCTGCAGTGGAGATGATTATGACATGAACAGGGGATTATCATGTTGGGCATAGAAAAACATCCAGGGCAGATACTGTCCAGAGGGCAGTGACCTTGTTTGCATGCAGCTGTCCGCAGTGATAAAGAAACAGTGAGATACAATTATAGAAAATATATGAAATATGAACAAAACAGACTACATCTTTAATTTTCAAACTTTTTCCAAGGATGTCAGGTTTTTTTTTTCTTGTGTCCAGCTGGTAAGAAGTCATAAGAAAACTTGAAAGAACAATGTGATTGCTGAAGGGGTTAATTCTGCAGAACAGTCACTTCTTCTGTGCAGCACATCATGCTCATTTAAAGCAACAGTATTTGATAGTGGAAACAATTAGATCACACAATTATTACAGTGTAGCTTGCTTAAATGCACACCCCTTTTGCACAGAAAAAACTGCATTTAAGTGTGATGTACACTTATCCAGATTTACACATTTTCAATGGAAATTACTCTGCCTGAGCTCCACTTTTTTAATTTACTTTATCTCTGTACTTTGAAAAGCATACAAACAGGTATGATATCAAATAAAATACATTAATCTGATTAAAAATAATTTTTTAATGTATTTACTTTTTCTCTTTAATTCACTGTGTTAAAAGGCATTACAGACAGCTCGCTCATTACAATATTATTTTCATGCAAGCTGAAAACACATTTTGCACATAACAGGTGTTAATTACATGCTAATAGGTGAATCATTGAACTGTGAAAATGTGCACTGAACAGGACTGTGCACTTAACTAGTATGCACTTAACCACAAATGTTAACTTTGCGCAAGATGGAGAAAACTGGGAAATCGAAAAAGTGCGTATTTATCCAAAATGTGCACTTATCTGATGTGCACTTAAATGGGAGACACTGCAATTATTTAGTAATATTGTATTTCTAGCAAACACATCACTATATCTGATTTTTTTTTTCTTTTCATTGCATTTCTCTCCTGCAGTGAGATACAGTATTATGATTTTTTTTTAAGTTCCTGCTCTCTGGTCACACCCACTATAAATAAAGTAATCATTTTGGTGTGGGGCTATGCTGCTTACTATTAGAAATGGGTTATAGCAGCCTCATATTACATCCACAGTTTGAAGCCAGTATGTAAAGTCAAAAGTAACCTTGAGTTAAGGGATTTTTAAAAAATTGATATTGGTGACTATTTTTCATAAGTTAAGTCATTAAGTATAACATTCTAAAAGCTGCTTTAAAAACATCTTGGAGAAAAAAATTCTACTGATGATGAATCCATTTATGTCAACAAAATATAAATGCTAAACACTTGTTTTTTGCTGACTAACAAATACTGCTGCATTAAATTGTATGCTCCATGATAATACCGTACAGCAGCATGGCTATGTGAATGGACAAAATCATCTTTCAGCAGTCAAAAATCTGGATGACTCTCAGTTTTATGAGTCTGCAGATGTTTCAGTTGCAGTTGCAGGCAATTTAAAAGCGATGAGTCATTTTTACCTGCAGACCTAATTGTAACACTCTGGTCTTCATTTGTGCTGAGTGATACCGGAGATAGCATAAAGAGTGTGATTGTGATCCACATAGCTCACTAGAGATTGCAAGAATAGATGGAAAGTTTAGAATGGTGTAGAGGGAACAAATTAGAAACACTAGTGCTTCTTTGTTAATTTTATATTTATTTTTATTGCATAAAGCAGGCACTATTTAGTGATTTGAAACTAAATTATGGTCAATCATTTTTATTGATAATTTTTGAGATCATGATGTTTAATTATTGCCTTGTTTTGCTTTGTGTTCTATAAGATATTGTGTCAATAATAAAAATATATCTTATGTACCTTGTAGTGAGATACTTGGTATTGGTTATAATGTGCCCTTCCTTTTATCCTATGTACTGAAATCCCTCCTTCCCAGGTTGCATTTGGAAATAAGTTTCAGTTAAATTAATCTTCTTAGCCAAAACTTGTAAATAAATTCTATCAATAAATACCATTTTTATTTTATAAGTTCTTAGTTCTAGAAATTACAGTTTATAATTAATAACTAAGGCATTTATATTTTTATGTGCTAAAAACATAACAAAATTGTCAATATGTTTGTGGCCAAGCAGTTCAATGTAAGGTGTTTAGGCCAAAAAGAGCGCATCATTTCACAAAAAAACAAACAGAACTGTAGAAAAGTATACTGTAGGTTTAAAGCAGCAGTACAGTATTTGTTAGTTTTTTACAGCAATAATGTTCTGGCAAAAACATCAATATGCCTATTTTACTTTCATTTGCTTTCATATCTGAACAAAGATACACGATATTGAAGTTCCAATTTCCTAAAAATACCTACCATAAAAAAAAAATGTTTGGTACAGTGCTGTGCTATTACCATCAGAAACATGTGGCAACACCATCCTAATACATTTACAGTATGACTCTAGTATGTACATTCAGCAGCTAACCTCAGTGAAAGAGATCTTTAGAAATTGCAAATGGCATGCATCTTTAATTACTTGAGTCATTTGCTACAAATTTGGCAATAAAAATTGGTTTTTAAGTATCTGAGAAATTTAAAAATACTCTGAGGATTAATCTAAGGATGTCAGAAATAATTTACCCCCCAAATATATGATTAAATCTTTTTTCTTTTGCTGACTAACAAAAACTGCTGCTCTAAAGCCTATTCCTGTAGAAGCACATGTTTAGAGTTGTGGATAATACTAAATAATGCACTACTGATTTTACTTATGTTGCATTTAACAATCAAATCTGTGTCTCTCTCTCCTGTTAATATTTTTAGTAAATTGATTACTTTGTATGCACTGGATGACAACTAATAGAACTCTCATTCTCTTTCAGTAGTTTTTGCACTGCTCATTAAGCTAGGTTTGTACTTTCAAGCTTATCTTGAGCCTATTATGTATTAATCATAAATATTTTATGTGTAGATACCCATAATATCTGCAGATCATCTGACTAGCCACAAGTATGTTACACAGATGTAAAACTTTCTTCAGTGAACAGTAAGTTTCAAATTTGTTTTACTTTAGATGTATCAAGCCATGCTGTTTCTTGACAAATGGTACAGTAGCAGCTATTTATTTATCTATTTGCAGTATGTATGTATACATGTATGTGCAGTATATATGCATTTATTTGTTTATTTATGTGAGAACAACAACTCTGTCTGTTTCATAAGTATTTTAAATAGACTTTCTTATACATGTTGCCATGAATAAACACCATACCCATATCTGAATACTGTATAAGACCATCTTATATTTTGTAATTTTTCTCGAATTACAAAGGTGCTATGAAGTGCATTTCAGTGGGTAAATTGAGGCTTTCTATGATACTTGAAGTTACAAAGTTGCCATATGATTTTTAGGTGGAGCAGCACACAATTTCAGTTTATTAACAAAGGGCAATTCTCCTTGATGCATATAGTACTGTATGTTTAGCTCCTGTGCATAAATATTGAAGAACCTGGTCCATACGGGGGCTGGCATATTGGACATGTAATTTACATGTTTTCCAAGCATGCAGCTATGTACCTTGATCCCATTGTGCAAGGCATGGAATCCTTGCTCTGTCCGTACCAGTCCATGAGTATAGAGGTCAGCTTGGGAACAGAGAGTATTCTGGGGAGAGGATATGGAGCTTAATAGAAGTCTGAGTCCACTAAACAGTGAATCCATTGCTCCCAGTTGTAGGATACAGCAGTCATTCTGAAATGTCATATACCCTAGGGGACAACTTTTTGATATTTAAAAAAATAAATTGTCAGTTGCAAGCGCCCCAGTTTGCAGTTCCATATAGGTGGATGGGGGAGCTAGGTGGAGTTTAGATTATTTAAATTACAAAGGCCTCTCAACCCAGATATTGCACTGCCACAATAATGATGTCAAAGTATTTATTTACATTTATACATATTTTTCTTCATATTCATACATTCGTAGTGTATGGTAACTGTATCCTTATCTGCCCATGTTGAATTATAATATCTACTTGATAACTTAAATCATAACATCCACTTAATTGCTGATATTTCAAGACTTGTCCCTTCTTCAGAGCACTGGACATGTTATTTAAAAAAATAAAACTAGAAATATTAGGATGTAGTCAAAAACTGCTAAAACATATGACTGCAGTGCAATACAGTGCAGACAAAACAGCGTTAGGAAATTTAGCATTGGAAAATAATAGTAAACAACAACTAAGTGCTCATTCTGCCATACAACCTATGGGACAATGTAAGCTGGGGGCTATGCACCCCTGCACCCCACATAATATATATATTCAACTCCAGGGGAGCAGCTTTGTGGGAAAGGGAGAAAGTCAGGATTTGGCAGATTTTCTAGTGGAACAAATGTGAATGACCATGGGTAGTTCATTTTTTTAAGGTGTGCTATTAGGCCTGTAATTATGATTTCAAGTAGATCAGCACCACACAACCGGCAGTTCAGCAAACAGCCTGTTCATTCCTTGCTGTTAAATCTGGCACCAGAAGTTCATCCATGTTGCTACTTAACTGTCAAATGGATACCTTTCTCACTTCCAGTAAGGTATCGTCCCCCCACCCCCCCAGTTAGTGAGGGTGGCTCAGGAAGTTCATAGCTGTATCACAAGTGACCTGCCACTACTGAATGTGACACTGGTTCCACACCCTGGTGTTAAAAAATAAACCAAAGGATTTCAACATCTGGAGTCCATCCCTAGTGTTTCTTTACTTTTTCATCCCAAAATCCCCCACCACCACCACATAAGTCCCTGCAAGTTCTTTCTGCAGTGGCAAGCCGTTACCTCTGTTCAAATAGAACCCACAAAATAAGATGAAATACTGCAATCCTACCCCTAATGCTGGTTCATTTAATAATCCCCCCATCCTTATACACACATAAACACAGACAAACACACACACACACACACACACACATATGCAATACCACCTCCCCTTTCCTCTTCAATTCCAAAAGTCCTTCTGACTCTAGAACTCCAACTGCTGGGCAGCCACATATCCCCCATCAGAGAACAGACAGCACAAACTTACCACTCACATCCTTGGCCAATTGCCATCTCAACACATCAATAAAATGAGATAGAGAAAATACATGCTCAATTAGTATGTTAACAAAATCACCTGAAAAATTGAGTTTTGCGAGCAAATTTGGAATTACAAGTCTAGTTCTTATATTACATTTTGCAACAAGGTTTTCAGGCTGTGGCTGGCCAAGGTGGGGGTGTTCTGCTGGCCATCATCTGTGTGTGTGTGTGTGTGTGTGTGTGTGTGTGTGTGTGGGGTGTATGAGGAGATTCATCACATTTCAGGGACAGATAGACTTTGGATAGGGAATGAGAGGGGAATACCAGTGGATACCTAAAATTGCATGGCATGAGGCAAAGTTGGAGAGCAGGTTCCACTGGATGCCAGGGACTGTTCTGCTTGGGATAGGGTGAGAGAGAGAGTACAGGTGGGTGCCTCAGATTACAAGGAAATGTCAAAGATACGAGATGTGCAATTGGATGTCAGAGACCAATAGATATGTGGTAGATTAAGGAATGGGGTGACACCAGATGTGGGGGAATGTTTTGGCATGGGACAGCATGTCTGGGTGAGCCAAATGGATGCAAGGGATGGTCTGACATAGGGCAGTGTGATTGGGGGGTGTCACAGGACAACAGGGACTGCTTGTTGGCATAGTCAATACAGATTAGTGTACATCTCTTATTTAATATCCAAATCTATTATTTAATAT
Source organism: Neoceratodus forsteri (assembly GCA_016271365.2). Classification (NCBI taxonomy): domain Eukaryota; kingdom Metazoa; phylum Chordata; order Ceratodontiformes; family Ceratodontidae; genus Neoceratodus; species Neoceratodus forsteri. The sequence continues at coordinate 210,330,691 of CM028137.1, read as the reverse complement.
CCTAAACATGACCAAAACTGCTCCCTACCCAGTTACACTTTCTTTCGCCATGATCTCTCTACCTCATGCCATGGTGGTGGTGTACTTCTGTACTACCGTAACTACTACAGTGCCACATTGCTTGGTCAGACCTCCAATGACCTCCCTTCTGAGTGCCTTGCAGCTGAACTAACAGTTGTCACCAATAAGAAGGTGCTTGTTAGGTGCTGCTATAACCCATTGAGAGCTGGTGTCCCTAGGCTTGCAGCCCTCCTGAAAGTTCTTGCACCTCTTTTCACCACAAGAGACTCCATTCTTGTAGGGGATTTCATTAATGACTGGGACACACAAGCCCACTCTCTGACTGTAATTCTGTCATACAACAGCACAGTCTCATCTAGCTAATTACCTCTTATACATGCCTCAACAATCAGTCCAACAAAAACACTACACTGGACTGGATACTGATAACTCAAACAGATGAATTTTCCCATTCTGACACACTGTTTGATGCCATTAGAGACCACTGCCTTGTCTACTGTCTCTGGTGTACCAAACCCCCCCACCTCCCAACTATCTTCCTGACCTTCTGCAATTTCTTTAATTATGACCAACCCAGGCTTCAGGATGACCTCAGAGCTATTGACTGGACTTCCCTCTATGGTACCACTAATGCTGACCTTGCACTAGATATTTTTGTCTCAGCCCTGTCTCATATCCAAGACAAGCATTTCCCACTCACTTCACACAGAGTGTGTTGGGGTGACACACACTGGCTCACACCAGACCTTCTCAAGCTTGTGAAGCAGCGTGACTCAAAGTGGCCTGACTGTAAAGCTGCCCCATCCCTTTCCCATTGGAATAGCTACCATCACCTACAAAATCTCTTCAAGTGCCATATACAATCAAGGAAGTCAGCCTACGTCTAGTCACTTCAATCCAGTCACCTGGGGCAACCCCAGGTATTTCTGGTCCTCCATTAATGCTTTGCTCTCCCATCCCACTAAGCAGTCACCTTCCCACCTAAACACACAACAGGGCTCCCTCACTGACCCTACTGTCATTCAAATGCACTTAATGCACATTTCTCAAACCTTAGCAACTATCTGGCTAAGCACCCCCCTCCACCCCTTGTCCCCTACTCCACCTTTCCCTACCACTAGCCCCCTTTTTATTTTAAGACCATTTCTCCTCCTAGGACTCTTAAGATCTTTCTCAGCCTACCATCTTGAGGTGCTGGTAGTCAGGACTACCCGCTTTTTAAAAAGTAGTGGCCAGGACATTTCCTATCCACTCACCTTCATCTTTAACCTCTCCTGTACCACAGCCTCTGTTCCCTCGGTCTGAAAGCAGGCCAAAATTGTCTCCATTCCTAAATCAGGTGACTCTAGTTGTATGGACAACTACTGTCCCATCTCCATTCTGCCCTATCTTGGTAATCTCCGAGAGAAGGCAGTAAACTACCAAATTACAGAGCATATCTCCAAATATAATCTCCTTTGCCCTCAGCAACATGTTTTCTGGAAGGGGCACAACACTACCATGGCCCTTGCCCTCTTCACTGACCATGTGCTGAGGAATATGGATGAAAGGAAGCTAACTGGTGCAGTGTTTGTTGATCTGTCCAAGGCATTTGACCTTGTAAATCACAACATCTTGATAGCAAAACTCGATGCCATTGGTTTCTCCCCTGCTTGTACTGCCTGGCTCACTAACTACCTCTCTGAAGAACACAGATCATCTGCCCTGTGGTATCACTTCCCCCATCTTGCCTGTCTCTGTGTTGGTGTCCCCCAAAGATATGTTCTTTGCCCTCTTCTCTTCTCCCTCTTCATTAGCTCTTTCCTGTTGGAAGACCTATCTTGTAAATAATTTCTCTATGCCGACAACTTAATACTATACCAAAGTGACCCCTCCCCCTCTTCTCTATCCGTCATTCTTACTGATGATTTCTGCAAGGCATATTGTTGGTTATCCACCAACAAACTATTGATCAATGCTGCAAAAACAAAGGCCATGCTTTTCTGTTCCAAACCAAAACTCTTTGCCCTAGACCACAAGGGTGGTCTTCTCACTGTCAAAGCCCCAGATGGATCTCTCCTTGACAGTGGTTCTGCCTTCAAGTATCAAGGACTAATCCTGGACCTGTCCCTAACCTACACTGACCACATTGCCTCACTGATCAGGTGCATCAACCAGAAGATAGGGCTCTGCTATTGCATGATTGACCACCTCTTGCTGGAAGCCCACCTTACTATTGCCCATGGCAACCTCCTTCTCCTCCTTGACATTGGTTGCCTGGTGTACTCCCTCACCTCCATTACCAACTTTAACTGCCTGGATGCTACTTGCAATCAGATATGTCACCTTGCCCTCAGTGCCTCTCTCCTCACTTACCACTGCACTCTTTACCAGTCCCTTAACTGGCTTCTTCTACAAGCATGATACCCCTGCCTGCTGGCCCGGACTATTGCTGATACTTTTCACAATCCCTCCTACTTTCCACTATCTCTTCTTATCTGTCCTAGAACCTACTGCTGCAATCTACATCAGTCTTCATACCTTCAACTAGAATGCCCTTACATAACTATAAGGATGGGCTAAGAGCCTTCTCTTTTAGCTGGAACCTCACTATGGAATGATCTCCCCTCCTCCCTACATTCCCCCAACCAACCTCTAAATCTAAATTCCCTATTAAGAATGCACTTTCTGTCCACAATGACCTGCGTCTGCCCACAGGCTGTTAGCATGGCTTCACCTCCCTTGCAGCTCACCCTTAACCCCTCCCCCTCTAGTCCTCCACTCTCCTCTCTTGTCCTGACTATTGTTATTCCTATTGTTGAATGATGGAGCAACCTTACCCTGTTTACCTAAAGATAATATACCTTGTTTACTCAATTGCTGATGTGCCTGGTACTATTTGCCTTGTATTTTTCTCTCTTAGCTTCACATCCACTGTTATGTTCCCTGTATGATACACACTGCTGTCTCAAGGTATTTTTATATTGTATGTGCCAGTTTTTTGCCCAGGCTGTGCCTGAAAAAGGTCTTCAGATCAGTGCACCAACCCAGTTAGCTAATGAAAAATAAATATCCTTGTTAACAATGAACTGCAAAAAAACCACATTGGGGCTTCAATTAGGGTTGAAGCACAGAGCCTCAACAGTAAGTAAATGAGAAGTTAGGGTGGAAAGTTCCCTGATTCTTGATAGTTGTGTAATGTGATGTTCCTCAGGTTTGATTGACTGCTTGGTGCAACATCAATGTTACCCTAATTTCTGCACCCTCTCTCAATGCATTGTCATTTAATTAAATTCATGTAACTTAAAACACGCAGTGCCAAAGTTACAATATGATCTATGAACAGCATGCTGTAAGTTAGGTAGAGGGGATCAACTGTTTACCTGGAATTGGGTTACAAGCCCCTCAGTATCATGGTTTGGGGGTCAGGAGAGGCTATCTTATTATATATGTCCCTTTTTGGAAGAATGGAAGACAAGGGGAAGGGCTTACTAAGAAGAGAGTGTCAGTTCCTTGCACTATACCAGTAGTGGGCAATGACACAGAACATACTGTCCTGTAGAATATGAAGGGCTATAACAGTTTAAAAATAGTTTTGGTTGTATATTTTTTTTAACATTTTCTAAATTTGAGTTCTATTTCAGATAATCTAACAAGTGCCTAACATAGTTTCAACCAGATACACTTTCATTTTATACCTTCAGTCGCATTTCAAACATTTGATCTTCTCTCAATCAACTTCAGCTCTTCCTCACATTCATGTGCATTAGCTTAAAAAGAATTTTAAGAAAATAATGGCACACAGTGACTAAAATCTAGCAGTACATCTACGTTTTCTTTTCAACATCTCACCCTTGGTTGGCCCTTTCTCCCTGACTCCCCAGCCCCATCACCCAGCTTCTCCTAGAATTACCAGTTCCCTCTTCTCTCATAGTTCAACCCCTGTGGCAGGGTGGTGGGGAGCCTTACTTGATCCACACTCAAAAAATCCAGTTTGGGGCCATTCCTAGGTCACCAGTAAGGGGGCCTGTGAGGGGTCAGGAATCATCCTGACAGCCAATGTGATTTTCCTTTTCCCCCCGGAGTAGTGCGCATGCAGCTACTCAATGACATCACTTCACATGCTTTCACATGCTGCATGCCAATGACCAGCTCTTCCCCACTCTCAATTAGCAGTCCTGGAGATTCTACCCCACAGCCACCAGCAGGAGCCAGGCTTATGCTGAGTGCCAAAACACCTCCCTCTCCAGAAGGAGGAGGGCAGTCCCTCTCACTGGCGGACCTTCTGGTGTCCCAAGCCAGAATTTAATCTTAGGTCATCAGCACCACAGGCAGTAGCACTACTGCTGCTCTGAGGAGGTGACTCTGTATAGCTACTCTTAAAGAGTGACTCTGCACTTCTGCATGTGTTTTCATAACTAAGATGTTTTAGCTATTACAGTTTCCTAGACGTTAAATTTTTCATTTTCAATGTTTCTTCCCAAGATTTACAAAACATCTTGGTAGTCCATCTAACATTTCTGTGTAAAAAACATCTGAAAACATTTGCCTGTCCACTGTTAATCTCACAGTGCCTTTGTTTATGACACCATAGTGCTCACCATGACAAAAGACTGTGATGTCACAAAGAATAATTGTGTGGTTACCAGGGGAGAGTCAGACACCCAATAGCTGCATTATCTACAATATTTTGTAGACCACAGCAGGGGAAAGTAGAAACATAACAAGAACTAGAACAATAAAAGTTAAACATAATGAATGTACATATAGATTGGGATGTTCAAAGTGCAGCACTGGTGCAACCCCAATGTGCCTGGCACAATATCCGTGCGGATGTTAGCAACCCCTGATGCACCAGGGTGTATTGGTCATGTCTGCAGTGCAGATGCAGGGGGCATGCTTATGTATATGCAGCACATCCTGATATTCAGACCGGATGCGGCGATTGGCGCTGGCGCAGCCCCTACATGCACCGCACACTGGTGCTCAAAGTTGGGTCGCAAATAACAGGCTCAAATGCTGGCCATCCACTGGTGGGTAGCTATATTGCAAGGCATAACACAACAGCCATCAGCTGTGGATGGCCACCCGCCCAGCAGGAACACCATCCACAAGCACCCGGACCCTCCCTGGTAGTCTAGTGGCCCCCCAGTATGCCCGATCATGGGCTGTAGCAAAAAAACAGTAGAACCTGGTGGTCTAGTGGTCCCACTCCCTGTACACCTGATTGTGGGCATCTGTAAATGTAAATTAATTACCTGGCGATCTAGTGGTCCCCTTCCCATATGCCCGATCACTGGCTGTTGTAATACGAAAAGATATACCTGGTGGTCTAGTAGTACCCCTCCCACCCACCCACAGAGGACCATCATTACCTAGCACTTATTACTGTTACTCGCCCTGCTCGTAATGACAGCATACAGTATGGTCTGTATGCCTATTGCTCCACAGTGTGGACCAATGGACTTGATAACCGTACTGTACTACACAGGATCAGATAGGTGAATGAACATGTTCAATCACATATCTGGCCTTGTGTAGTACTGTACGGTCTGCAAGCCCATTGGTCCACATTGAGGACCAATGGGCATACAGACCATACTGTACGCTGTCATTTGGCAGTTGGCCGGGCGGTATGTGGGCAGGGTGCTGCTACTTGCTGATGATGGGGGGGTGCTGGGTAGCTGGGGATCCTCTGTGGGTGGGTGAGGAGGGGGGTACCACTAGACCACCAGGTAAATCCTACGTATTACAACAGCCCACGATCAGACATATGGGGAAGGGACCACTAGGTAATTTTTTACATTTACAGATGCCCACGATTGAGCATACAAGGAGGGGACCACTAGACCACCAGGTAATTATTGTACATTTACAGATGCCTGAAATTGGGTGTACAGGAGGGGAGGTGGTTACAAATGCCCACCAGGGACCTGCCCCCAATGACAACAGCTAGACAGGGCACCAGGCGCATTTCATGGAGCCGCCCTGTGCAACACATGCAATGGAGCCATAATGACATGCAAATGGACCCATTTCCACCTTTGCATATATTATGGCCTCATTTGCATGCCCCAGCTGAATATCATCACAGACGACCTTGCACAACTGCACTTGTTTCCATGCATCTCTGTGCTCACCTCCATGAGCATGCATTGGCGCAGTGCCACTGCGCCATGCACAGCATATGTGCTGACCTTCCCATATTCAATGGTGCTGTGCCATGGCACATCATCATTGAATATCGCCTGGTCCTGGCCCCAGCGCAGCCCAGTTGCACTGTGCCCAGGCTTGTGCCACCACCCGGCGCAGTCTGAATATCCGTCCCATAGTGTGTTAAGCTTTTTATTATAAGAAAAAGTTGCTCTTTTAGCATATTTAATTAAGTTTCTTTCATTTTAGTCAAATACAGCAAAGAACAACTCACTTATCCACTAAGGTTAAAAGATAAAAAGCCTTTTATTTGATATTTTTATCATTCTGTTTTCCACCAATGTATTGTGATCTGTACTTACTATCTTAGGGTGGGTAAACAGATAAATGGAAAGGTGATATCAATTAGGGGTGGGAAAATCAGAGTGGAGAAAAACTGAACCCCCCCCAACCAAAGGAATTTGTGCCACTCAAGCTGCTTCCAAATGTTTTTAACAGTTTGTAGCTGTTCAGATTGCGTCTTTTTCCCTAACCACACTGTGCTGCAGAAAATACATAACTGACTTGGCATCAGATGTCTTAGCACCAGCGCAGTGGAAAGAAGCACCTTTTTTATGTTGACTTACACTTGCATGCCAGCCAACATATTGCATTAGGAGCAGATTTGGAGGTGCAGTTACTGTGGGCAAATGCAGGGTATGCATCAGTAGGTGCGTCCCTCATTCCCCAATAAGACAGCATGCAGGTGCCATACCAGCAAGACGTAATGTAGTGACCACATCTAAGAAAACATCTACTGCAATGAGAAGCAGCTTCCTCATTGCAGCGCATAGCTTCCCACTTAAACATATAACAGGGAGTGCCCCATCCCCTGTCATATTCTCCCTGAGCCACTCATTTGCCGATGGGGAGTCCACCCCTTCAGAACAATGACCGCCTTAGGTGTGTCGAGAGGTGCCTGCTCTTGGCATCATGCGCCCCCACAACAGTCTTCCTTCTTTGGTTGACAGGGGCTCAGTCCCGTCAGCTACAGTCCCCTCATCCTTGTTTATTTAGCCAATGGGGTAGCCCACCCCATTCTACATAATGTCTCTCCCCATCTATTAGGTGCCGAGGGGTACCCAACTCCTTGGTTGCCCCCATGTGCTGACAGGGGTGCCTAACTCCAATCAGCTACAGCACCTAAAATAATCAGATGACATGCTGGGAGCCCACCCCAGTATGCCAAATGTGTTTTGAAAATAAAACTGTCCTATGATGTTCCCTTTTTTTCACCCTGTAAAAAAGAAAATGGTCCCTTGCAGTCTGCCTGCCCCCTCCCACACCCCACACCCACCCACTGGCGACTCTGCCTCTCCACACGCCCCCTCACCCCATACTTACCTTCGGAGTCTGGCGCGATTATCTTCGGTGGACCGAGAATATGTCTGCACACTTCAAAGCTGACCGAGAACTGAAGAAATGCCAGAAAGCTGTATAATGGAATAAATAGGGTTTTTTCAACTTTGGTTCATATCTTGGGCATTTTCATGAATTTTGACAACAAATTTTCAACAGGGGGTTATTGGGACCCCCTCCTTATGAATTCAGTCACTGTCATGGTGTTATTCTGTCCTGAAAGGTGATTTTGCGGTCACTGCGCAGAATCACCTTTTGGGACCGATTAAAAAAAATGGCAGTACCACTGTTCATGAGGGGGGGCTCTCAAAAAGCCTATGTTGCAAATTTGGTGGAAAAATAAAGTTTCCACACACACTTGTAACTTTGTGAATTTGTAATATTTTCACTCCATGTTTTTTGAAATTGGCATTTTTCCACACCTCCTCATGAACAGTTCAGGTGTCATTTTACATATCCTGGCCGAAATGAGTTTTCACACTTCCGGCGCAGAGTAGTTCAGTCGCTGTGCAAAATTAGTTTTAGGGACAGTTTGAGGAAATGACGGTGACACTGTTCATGAGCAGAAGTCCTAAAATTCCTATGTTGAAAATTTGGTGATGAAAGTCCATAAAATGACTGTGATACAAGAGTGTGTTGCGCAGTTTCCACTCACCCTTGTAACTTTGCAAATTTGCTATATTTTCATGCCACATTTCCATCACAGGCATTTTTTTCACACCTCTTTATGAACAGTACAACTGTCATTTTTCACATCCTGCCCAAAATGTGTTTTCGCACCTGTGGCACACAATGGCATGGTCGCTGTGGGAAATCAACTTTTGGGACAAATTAACAAAATCACAATGCCACCATTCACAAGGGGAGGTCCCAAAATGCCTTTATAGGTACGTGTTAAAAATCCCCAAAAATTGGGTTACGGACGTGTGTTGCACACTTTCTATGCGTGGTCATGACTTCATCAATTTTTAAAATTTTCACTCCAGATTTTCAACTTTGCCATTTTTTACACATCCTCATGAACAATACAGTTTTCATTTCTCATGTGCTGCCCAAAATGTGTTTTCATCTTATTGTAGCCAAATGGCATAGCCACAGTGCAAAACCACCTTTCAGTTAACAAACTGATAGTGCCATTCTTCATGGGGTGGGGTCACAAAAAGCCCATGTTGAAAATTTGGAGTGAAAATACCAACACACACCTACGGTGTTAAGGTTTCCAACTGTAACACCCCAACCTGTACAGACTGACAGGCATCAGGGGTGTGACTTGGGATCATCGGCTATAATGCTCACACCATTCCACCTCCACCCCCACCCTGCAGTCAGTGACAGGCATCGTGGTGTGCCTTGGAGTAGTTGGCCACAAAGTTCACCCCATTCTCCTATACTGCACCCAACTCAGCATATTTCCTTATGGAATGGGGTAAGCATAATGCTCAAAGACCCCAAAGCACACCACGACACTTGCCAGTGTCTACAGGGTAGGGTGAGGTAAAATGGCATGAGCATTATAGCTGATGACCCAAAGACACACCCTAATACCAGCCGGTCTCTGCAGGGTGCGGGTTGGGGTTGGCATCACTTCAATACTTCACTGCCATTCTTATAATGCATCTTTAACTCCTGCACTACCAATGCCATTGCCAGTGAGACAACATTTGGCATTGACAAATGCTTGTTTCTGATGGAGCCATAACATCAACTGGGAGGGAGTGTGGGAGGGTATCAGAGCAACAGAGGAGGGGAATTTGGCAGACAAGGAGAAAGAGAGAGAAAGAGAGAGAGAGAGCGAGAGAGAGAGAGAGAGTCATATGTGTCATGCTGCGTGATCAGTTGGGGGAGATCTGTGCACAGTAAGGAAAGACCAGATTGGTTTGAGCTCAGGGAACCCAAATGGTTCCCAAAGCAGAAAGTCTGTCTGCATCATTGCTATAGTGCAGCATACCTTCAAGATCTCTTCAGCAGCAACATCCCTGGCAGCTGTGTACTGTACATCTATCCATTGGTCAAACTTCATTTAGTTCAGATTATTTGAATAAAATAGTAACATAATAGTTGATGGCAGATAAGGACTGTTTGAGTGCTTCTGACTCCTTTCTTATCAGACAAAAAATAAATATTTGGGGGTAAAATTAACTTAAAGATAACAATTTTTAATGAGGCATAAAGCAGGAAGTAGGGAGGGAAGAATAAAGAGTAAGCTGAACTTGTTAACCTGGCAGGCAGGCTGTAAATACTAATGACCTACTGGTGCTGCAGTTAGTCATAGAGAGACTTAAAAAAAGTAAATTAAGCAGACAGGCAGCTATTTTTTTAGGCGAGATAGGAAGGAAAACTAAATGGGGCAGGAAAGAGAGGAGGACAGGAAAGGAGATTATGAGATCAGTTTTGCCTGATATATCATTTGTGGCTTATTTATAACAAAATATATAATCCCTGAACTCAGAGAGGGTTTAGGTCAACATAGAAACATAGACTTTGCCAGCAGAAAAGGACCATCTGACCCTCCCAGACTGCCCAGATCGTTCTTGCCTAGTAACTGGTCTCTAGCAACCCTCCTTCCTTTCTGCCTATTTAATAATATTTCCCTGTGTCTCTCCCACACATGATTGAAGCCCCCTACTGTTTGTGCCTCTACCACTTCCACTGTCTGTCTATTCCAGGTGTCTACCACTCCTTCAGTAAAGTATTACTTCTTTCCATCCCTCTTTAACTTCACCCCAGCTTCATCGCACACCCTCTGGTCCTAGTGGTCTTCCTTATTCAAGCAAGACTCCCTCCTGCACCCTGTTCACCTCCATGAGGTACTTGTAAGTCTCTATCATAGTCCCTCTTACTCTTCTCTGAGGTGTACATGTTGAGATCCCTCAGTTTCTCCTCATTCAGCTTTTGGTGCAACTCCTGCACCATTTTAGTTGCCATCCTTTGGACTTCCCTCACCCTGTTTATTCTTACTGAGGTGTGGCCACCAGAACTGGACACAATGCTCCAGGTGGGTTCTCACCAGCGAGTGATATAGTTTGATGTAGTACTAACACCACCTCTCTTCCCTGGAGATACTACTCCCAAATTTGCATCCCACTATCGCGCTGGCTGTACCCACTGCTTTTTCACACTGCTCTGCCACTTTAAGCTCATTAGATATGGTAACCCCAAGGTCCCTTTCCTGCACAGTGACTGACAGTACCTCCCCTACTTGGTGACCCTTTGATCTGGCATTAGCAGTGGATGGTACAAACTCTTACAGATCAGTGGTTAGAGCACCAGTGTAAACCAGAAGAAATATATAGCAGACCTGTGTCTGAATTACAAAACAGTGGTTTAATTGCTTTTCTTTATGTATATGCGGATTCCAAGCTGTTTAAAACTATTTTTCAAAATACAGTTACCCTAGTACATAAAGGTTCAGAAAGGTTTGGATGAGGTTCGGAAAAGTATCCTAATCTTCTGTTGCTTATCAGAACCTTTTAGAAACTCATACCCTTTTGATGTTCTCTCACCCCTAATATCAATAGATAATTGCTGGTGATCCCCTAGAGCAACTCAGTTTTGAGCACTTTCGAATGCTACAATAATCAGGTATGACATCATACTCAGTTATTACAGCATTTGCTGCTTTCCCACTGCCCTTTTTCAGTTTCTCACATGCCAAACCATGATTACGTGCTGTCTCTCACAGTACAAACCACTAATCTTTGACAACCTCCCTTTCTGCATTTCAGATGAAAGTCCTAACATTTTAGAAATCCCAGCATTTTTTTTTGTGATTTGTGACTTACAGTCTCAAAAAATAAAACACTTTTACCCCTGCTCCCGTACTGTGATACAACTACCAGACAAGGTTCCCATGGAAACAATGGTGACCCACACACACACACACACACACACACACACACACACACACACACACACACACACACGAAACATGGCCTCAGAACAAGTTCATAGCTGTAATATTATTAATGTTTTTTTTTTATTAAAAGTACCCATGTTTATTCCTGTTTTGCCCATGACTCAGTTACTTTCCAATGACTAAACTCACAACAAACTGCCATACAGATAAACTGGTAACTTGAAATTTGACAACATTTTACAAACATCTCGCACAAGTAATTATAAAAAATAAAACATAGACAGGTGTATGCATAAAAGGCTTTTTTACACACCCTGGTTGCATGTTGACCTGATAAACCTCTCGAGCTTCACTCTCAAGATTTATTGGTCATCACACACCTTGAGCGTATAAAGAAATCTCATAACACACACCTGCCTATGCATTATTTTATATTTCATTTATGTTTATTCACAGGATCTAAAGTGTAAGTACATGGTACCTCACAATTCTATGAACACAGCAGAGTTATATAGGGTGGGTTTTCAAAGCCTAGGTTTAAATGTAGTTTTCTATTGTACATGTTTTGACACAAGCCAAATTACCCCTATATCCAGTTTTCAAATCTAGGCCCTAAATAAGTCCCACTGGTTTGCAAAGTTCAGATACAAATGTGACTGGACACAATTTTCTGACTGAATGTAACCTGGTCTGTCATTTACAGCTACAACATGTCTAGCATTTTTATCTCCAACACTGTTTGTAAAGTATCGAGAAACAGCTGGCAATGCTGCAGATATCAAACTTTTGAAAATAGCTTGAAGTGAATAGAACATGATCTAGACATATCAGGGCAATCTCTGATATTAATGTACCTGTAAATAGGTGATGTGTAAGCCATTATATGGCTTTTTGAAACTCCCACCACAGGAATTACATCAATTTAATGATTTTTGAAAATTCCAGCCTACAGTACATACGGTATATGGAATTGTGTCAATTTCATGACTTTCTAAGATACCAACCATGAAACTAGGAATTTTGCCCATTTATGACTTTTGGGAAAAAAAATAAAAGAAACTATCAGTGTCACTATGAAATTGGTTTGCTGGCCAAGGCACCTAGCTTCACCTGAGCTCTTTCCTTCTAAGACTGCTTGAAAGGCAGAGTAGAGAAACTTACCAGAGCAAGGGAGAAGGATTAAGACTTAGTTTGGCTAAGCAGATTTACTGTGTGGTGGTGTTTTTATTTTTTACTCACAGGGATTGCTACTGTTTGTTGCTAACATTTCATTGCTTTATTTTTTCTCTGATTCAAATTGTTGTTGCTGGTATACCTTCTTCTGCATTATTACAAGGTGTGTCTACAGGTGTGTGCTAACAGATTACTGCTGTAATCTTCTGATTCAAATTGTCTTTTGCAAGGTATATCTTCTGTTACTGCTTTATTTTCTCTGGAGCAAAGTGTTTCTTACAGGGTATATCTTCTCTGAAATTATTACAGGTGGTGCTTTACAGGTTTTACAGTTTTATCTAACATTAGGATAAGCTTTCAGGGTTACTGCATTTGTTGTTGACTGATTGTTTCTGCTCTTACCTCCTTGTTCTTTCGTCGTGGTTCTTCTTTTTGGCAGGGGAAGAGGCCCAGCCACCCACCCCCATCCCCAACCACCCACACTACACTCCTTTTATAGGGTACCACAGTTGTAACATTTCCTGTGGCAGAACAGGAAGGGGCGGATCAGTGGGGCCTGCCAAGGTGATCTCATTTACAGGGCACTAGTAATTTAACTTGTTATAACAAGTTAAAAAGCACAATTAAACCATTACTTGCATTTTTTTCCTTCTAATTACTCTGACTAGGTTTACAAACCCAGCAACTTATTTGGAATGGATTTCATTAACTGCAGGTACTGTGGAACAATTTTCAGAAGGACAGTCTTACAGGATTTAGGACACTGTCCTACATGCCAGGCCTTTGGAGATCTTAGGTCTCAGCTCAAGGCAGCATGGGCAGAGATGCCACGCCTCAAATTTCCATACTGAAGAGGAAATACATTATAAGAACCACCTCCATTTCCCCCAGCATCCAACAGAAAAACCTCGACCGCAGAGGGTAGTTGGTCGAGGAGGTTGGCAGGTGGTTAGGAGGGGCAAATCAGGTGCCCCATCACTCTCTGCTCTCCAACACATTACCCCCAAAAACCATATAAACACTACAAACAGGTATCTGCCTCTATCTCTGAAATCAAATAAAGAGGCAGAAGACACTGCAAGAGCAGGACATATGCACAGAGCTAGCACAACAATACTCACCCAAATCAGGAACCAAAACTAAACAAGCACAAAGGAAATCCAAAAAACTTCTGATCATAGAGACTCCATGACTGGGAGTTGATACCCATCTCCAGCTGGGTGATGGTCAGATGTCTCCCAGGTACATCAGCATGGAGAGACACTGACCGCATTGCTAAAATTGTTCACAAAGCAGGAGAAACACTGATGTCCTAGTACACATAGGGACTAATGATCTCGCCAGCAGGTCAGTTGAGGAGACCAAGGAACACCTGACTAGGCTGGGTGACAAACTATCATCTATTTAGTCGGCATCTCCTTCTCTGAGATCCTGCCAGTCTGGGAGAAGGGAGCAGATGGGCGGAAGGTCAGAAGAAGGGAGATGGGGAGCTAAACACGTGGCTCAAGGACTGGTGCCAGGAAAAGGACACAGATTTGTAGGGAACTGGCAACAGTTCTGGGGCGAAAGTTCTTTAAATTTGATGGACTGCATCTGACTAAAGAGAGTCAGTGCATTGGGGCAGAGTTTGGCGTCTTTGCAGAATATTTTAAACTAGCAAATGGGGAGAGGTACAGCACCCCATCGTCGAATGGGAAGAACACCTCCCCTCAGCTAGTGGTCAAACAGAATTCAGCGTGTTTGCCATTCATTTGCATCGCCAGGTAAGAAAAAAGGTTTGTCTCCCATACGATGCACAGGGTAATGCCAAACTTCACCCAACAACTAACACACCAAAATCTGGCCAATGGAAACTCATGTACACAAATGCTCACAGCCTGGGAAATAAGATCCCAGACCTGCAGGCAATAATGTCAGAGGCTAAACTGGACATAGTAGCAATTAGTGAGACGTGGTTTACCAGTAACCACACTTGGGAGACTTCAGTACCTGGATATGTATTGTTCAGAAGAGACCGAGGTGCAAAAAGTGGGGGAAGGGTGGCCCTGTATGTTAATGAAAATATCAAAGCTACAGAAATTCAGAATACACACAGGAGCCAGAAGAACTGTGGGTCACCTGGAAACAGGTAATGGGACAGCCATAAGAACTGGGGTTGTCTACAGGCCCCAGACCAGAGGGAGGACATAGACACATTACTGTTAGAAGATATACAAAACATGACAGCTAAAGGGAGGTTCTGATAATGGGAGACTTCAACATGCCAGATACAGATTGGTCAATACCAGCAGGAACATCTGCCAGAACTAGACTCATAGTGGATTCCCTGCAGGGGAGGGCCTCAAACAACTGGTACAGCAACCCACAAGAGACAGGGCTATCCTAGATCTAGTACTGACTAACAAAGAAGGGATCACAGATCTCCAGGTAGAAGGTCACCTGGGGCCAGTGACCATCACATGGTATGGTTCAATTTGGCTACTACATCTAAATCATCCCATTCCAAGGCAAAAATATGGGACTTCAGAGGAGCTGACTTTGATAAGATGGCCAACAGAGTTAAGCTAGCCCTGGCAAAAAGAAACACAGGTGAGAGGTACAGGCAAAGTGGGCAAGCATTAAGGATACAATACTTGAAGCAACATCCCATTGTGTTAGACAGAAAAGGAAGTGCAAAGAAGAAGGAAACCACTTTGGTTCTCAAATATAGTAGCAGAAAAGGTCAGAGCCAAAAGGCTGGCCTTCAGAAAATATAAGGAACACAGCGGATGAAGATAGGGAGGCATACCAAACTGCCCTAAGGAAGCAGGTAAGGCAGTAAGGCAGGCAAAGTCCCAAACTGAGGAAACACTAGTACGAACAGTAAAGAAGGTGACAAGACTTTCTATAGATACATTAGTGAAAGGAGAAAGTCCAGAGGGGGTATTGCTAAGCTTAATGGAGAAAGGGAGCATGTGAGGAGGAGGACCCTGTAAAGGCATCTATCCTAAATAGATACTTTTGCTCAGTATTTACTGAAGAGAAGGTAGGGCAGGGCCCACAGCTCAGCATCATGGACACAGGGGGGAGGGAGGTGAGCACTACTCCCTTCACAAAAGAAAGGGTCCTACAAGAGCTTGCTAAGCTCAGGGTGGATAAGGCAATGGGACCTGATGGCATACATCCTAGGGTACTTAAGGAGCTAAAGGAGGAACTAGCAGAGCCATTAGCAGAATTGTTTAGTGAGTCTCTGAGCACAGGAGAGGTCCCAGAAGACTGGAGAAAGGCTCATGTGATCCCACTCCACAAGAGTGGTAGCAGGGAGGAGGCGGGAACTACAGACCGGTCAGTCTTACCTCAGTAGTGGGCAAGATTATGGGAGGCACTCCTTAAGGAAAGGATAGTGCAACACCTGGAACCATAGGGGCACAGGATCCAAGACAGCATGGGTTTACAAAGGAAGGTCCTGTCAAACTAATCTCATAGATTTCTTTTGACTGGGCAACCAGAGTGGTGGACCAAGGGGAGCAGTTGATGTCGCCTACCTTGACTTCAGCAAAGCTTTTGACACTGTTCCACATAGAAGATTGATAAATAAGCTAGGTAGGCTGGGGTGGGTCAGAAGTTGGTCAACTGGGTGGCAAACTGGTTGACTGGCAGAAAACAGAGAGTGGTGGTAAATGGTATACAGTCAGAAGAGATGCAAGTCACAAGTGGTACCTCAGGATCAGTCCTGGGGCCAGTCCATTCAACATCTTCATTAGTGACCTCAGAGATGGACTAGAGGGAAAGGCTTGTCTGTTTGCAGATGACACCAAGATCTGCAACAGAGTAGATGATCCAGATGGGGTGGGCAGAATGAGAAGAGATTCGATAAACTAGCAGAATGGTCAGAAGAGTGGCAACTGGGATTTAATGCAAAGAAGTGCAAAATCATGCACATAGGAAGAGAAACCTGGAAGCCACTTATAGGCTGGGAGGAGTTGCTAGCAGTCACAAAGGAAGAAAGAGCTTGGGCATCATCATCACTGATGACCTAAAATCATCCAAGCAGACCTCTAAAGCAGTAGAGTAGGCTAGGGGGTGTTAGGGTGTATTAGTAGGGGTATCACAAGTCGTAAGAGGAGGTAATAATCCTCTGTACAAGACATTGGTTAAGTCCCATCTGGAGTACTGCAAGTACTGAGGCCACACCTTCACAAGAACATTAACCAAATTGAGGCAGTCCAGAGAAGGGCAACCAAATGGTGCAGGGACTGCATCAGAAGACATATAAGGACAGATTAGCGGAGCTCAATATGTATACCCTTGAGCAAAGGAGGAAGGTGATATGATCGAGACATTTAAACACCTTAAGGGCATAAACAAGGTGAAAGAGTCTAACATGTTTAAATATAAGAAAAATAGCAGGACAAGAGGACACAGCATGAGATTAGAGGAGGCCGATTAAGGGGAATGGAGGAAATTCTTTTTCACAGAAAGTGGTAGATGCATGGAATGGCATTACACACAGAAGTGGTGGCTTATGAATACAGTGCAGGGCTTCAAACAGGCATGGGATAGGCATAAGGGAGCAATACAAATGACTATGAATAGATAGGTCACTGACAGAGCAAAGGCCGATGGCACATTTATAAGGTAGAAAAAGAAATGGGCAGACTGGATGGGCCTTGCGGTCCTTATCTGCCGTCAACTTCTATGTTTCTATATGTTTCTATTTGCCCATTTTATGATTATGACTCTTTGAACCGCCCCCATGTCTTTTAAACATGATTTTACTTTTGAGACAGTATAGGCTTAGAATTACAAGCTACAGGCACATATTTGGTCCTGTTGGGACTCCTACATGTAATGCTGTCAATGTGTCATCCAACTCAGTGCCTCAGTGACCACTCCCCTGTGCTTTTCAACTGGAAAACCCCTCGGCCCTCATCCCCGGTCAAAACCACCTCTCGAAGGCGGCTTAGGCCTGGGGGACTCATAGGCCTTAAGCGCTTCCTTGCCCACACTGATTGGTCCCCTCTGACAAGGGCAACCAACATTGACTTGGCCCTGGCCTTCTTTGTAAGCACTTTCAACTTTGCCTGTGATATCTTTGCTCCCATAACTGCTAGGAGGTCCAAAGTGAAACATGCCCCTTGGATCACCCCTGCCGTACTGTGGCAACTTAAGCAACGCGACAATCTTTGGCACCTTGCTGTTGCTACTGGCCGTTCAGCTGACAGGCAGTCCTATACTGCCGCCCGCAACCAGTGCACCTGGGCCATCCAAAGCAAAGGCGGAATACTACCAAGCCTCTCTTACCTCCTCCTGGGGAACCCCAGGTGCTTCTGGGACAACATCAAGCAACTGAATGGTCACTCCCAGTCCCTCTCCTTCTCTTCTCAACATCAATGGTACCGTCTCCTCTGACCCTGCCTCATTGCCACCCACCTCAATAACTCCTTTCTCGACCTTAGCTCAGTACTTCCTGGTAACTTTTCAGTCCACCTCCTCCATCTGTACCACCACCCATTGCCGCCCCTCTTTCCACCTCGCCGTGTCACCATGCAAGAAGCTGGGCCTTACTTGCAAAAGCCCTAAAGGTAACACTATCGGTAATGACTCACTTGATCCCTGCCTTTACGTCAGGTCCTGGATCAGGTCCTCTCACCTATTACGTGCATTTTCAACAAATCACTCTGTCTCGGACAATTCCCTCTGCCTGGAAGATTGCCACAGTTACCCCTGTCCATAAAGGTGGTGACAGGACTCTTCCGGTTTACCGACCCATCTCAATCCTCTCCCCGCTCTCTAAGGCATTAGAGAAAATTGTGGCGTTCCAAGTCTCTGACTACCTCTGTAAGTACAATGTTCTCTGCCCTGAACAACACGGGTTCAGAGCAGGTCATAGTACCAATACAGCACTCCTGGAATTTTCTAAGTTCCTCCATGCCTCCTTGGACTCTGGTGCCCTGGCTGGTGCTATATTCATTGACCTGTCTAAAGCATTCGATACTGTTTCGCATCCTCTTTTGCTCTCCACCCTCGACCTAATAGGCTTTGCCTCAGGACCTGTTTTCTGGTGCACCAGCTATCTCTCCGCCCGCTCCCAATGTGTGAAAGTCAACAGTACTCTCTCTGAAACATGCCCCATTCACTCTGGGGTGCCGCAGGGCTCAATTCTTGGACCCCTACTATTCTCACTCTTTCTTAACTCCCTACCCAGCAGTTGTACAGGTAAGATGCTTCTCTATGCTGATGATGCTGTTCTTGTTGCCTCCCACAATGACCCCATGCTGCTACAGAACTCCCTCCAACTAGTCTTTGAATCTGCAGCTACCTGGTTCACTGAGCACCGACTTGTTATCAACCTTAAGAAAACAAAACGATGCTCTTCTCCACCCCAAAATAAGTACAGCAAGTTTCCTTAGCTGTCCACTCCACACAATCTCGTCATTGACCAGGTGCAGTCCTATAAATATCTTGGTATAACCTTTGACCCCTGCACTTTCATTCCATGGACATATATCTGCCCTAAATTCTGTCAGCTAACTCACACGGGCATTCTTTACCGCAAGAAATGCCTCCCCTCCTGATGCCCCTCCGCCTGGCTGTCACCTCCTCTGTCATGTCTCTCATTGACTATGGCCTTCCGGTCTATGGCTCAGCAGATCAGACTGCCCTCAACAAGGTTCGCCTCATAGTTAATAAGGCCTGCAGACTTTTCACTGGTGCTCTCAGACTCACTCACACATGTGATCTGTACACCCTGGCTACCCTACTCAACCTGGAAGAGCGACTCATGTATCAGACATGCCATCTCACCTTTAAAGCCCTGCGTGGCCTATCCCCCGTAGGCCTATCCAACTCCATTCACCGTACTGCACCAACCCTGATCACGCACAGCTCGTCAAGAGCTACCCTAGTTATTCTGAGAGCCAGGACCTCTCAAGGTCAGAGGGCATTCCCCTACCGTGCGCCCCACTGGTATAACTCCCTCTCTGCCAGTGTCTCAAACTCACTAACCTTAGCTTGCTTTAAGCCCAGGCTCAGAAACTTCCTGCTTAGCTCGCAAATGCAACTGCGCTAGCCTAGTGTAAAAAGAAAAAAAAAATATATACTCTGTTTGACAATGCTCACTGAGCGGCCCCCTCCTTCTTCCTACTAATTCCTCCTCCCTATCTCCTCCTTCTACTCCCACCAGCTCTCCCCGACTCATAAGTTTTGCACCTTTTGTTATCTTTTGCTTCGCTGGAGTTTGTATTCTATTGTAACAAAATTGTAATTGAACTGTAACTTTTTTGTTTGTAAGTACTGTGTCCCTTGTACTACTGTTCTGATGTCCTCTTTGTGACGAGGTACCTTTGTAAATGAGCCTCTGGCTTAAAGGTTTCTAAACTGATGTTTAACTAAATAAATAAATAAACTATCATACCAGATTAAACCCTAAGGATATGGACATTTAGTACATTCAGTGGTAGCATTCTGAAGAGGCAGTCTGTAGCAAGGGCAGTGCACCCCCTCATCCAAACAGTTACACACAGGAGGGCACTAAGGCACTCTGCAAACACCCCCTTACAAGTACCTCACAGTAGAACCTCTCTTGGCCAGCTGTCCTTCCGATATTGTACCCCCTCATGGCTAAACATCTTAGAGTACAGTATCTCCCTTGCATCCAGTCTGGGCCAATTTAAAGCTGAACTCAAATCCTTTCTCCTTAGCTCTGCAATATTTGAATGTACATAATGTACAAATGAACTTCCCCCCCAAGGTTCCTCATCCAGTGCAATGACATAGCCCTCAGAATAAGGATTTCTTCTTTCTTCACCCATGCTAGGGCTAATCAAACTCATTGTAAATATTTTATGACTCTGGGCCTAGTATTACGACCCTCTGAAACTTATACTGTCACATGAACATATTATTAACCTAGGCCTTCTTTTAAGATCACTGTTGATGTAACTGTTTAATGTTAACTGTGCTGAATGTTTTTTATGTGTATATTTAAGTGATGCTTTTATATTTTCTTTTTTACTGATGTGGAGCCTTTGCAAAGGAGTCTATGACTTAAAGGTTGTAATTCCAATTATTTCATTAAGTAAGTAAGATCCTTAAAAAGCATGCCAAGAAAAAAGAAATATCCACATTGTTTGATTTTGTGCTTCTGTCCAATCCACACAGTAAACTAAAGCCTCAGTCCCAGTGTAAGGCATCATTGACATGCAAATATTCATGTAATGTAGACTGACAATGATTCACTGCAACATACATCATCTATAAACAGGCTTGTATTTTACATCTGATCCAGTATAGGCTGAGAACAGTAAATTACAGACATGTGTTCTACCCTAGTGGCACTCCTCATTGTAGTACTGTCAATGTGAGTGTACTAAAAACATAAAAACATACAATTTGATGGCAGATAAGGACCACTTGGTCTACCTAGTCTGCCCATTTCCCTACCTAATGGATAAGCTGCAGATCCTAGTTAACCAACAGCCTACTTCATCCTGCCCCCCCACTAGAATTCCCTTATGTCTGTCTCATGCATTCTTGAATTCCCCCACTGTTTTTGACTCCACAACCTCCTAAGGAAATCTGTTCCATGCGTCCACAACCCTCTCTGTGAAAAAATACTTCCTCACATTACTTCTGAGCCATCCCCTCCCCCATCTTCAAATTGCACCCCCTTGTTCTTGCACAACTTTTTTTCTGACAGATGCTACCCTCTTGGACTTTAATTCCCTTGAGACACTTGAAAGTTTCCATCATGTCCCCCCCTCCCTCCTTTCCTCGAGGGTATACATATTAAGCTCCTTTAGTCTCTCTTCATATGTCTTCTGGTGTAGACCCTGCACCATTTTAGTTGCCCTGTTATGGACAGCCTCCACCCTGTCTATGACTTTGCAGAGCTGAGTTCTCCAGAACTGCACACAGTACTCCAGATGGGGTCTCACTAACTGTCTGTACAGAGGGATAACAACTTCCTATTTTCTACTGGTGATGCTTCTTCCTATGCATCCTAGTATCCCAACAGCCCTCCTTAC
Source organism: Neoceratodus forsteri (assembly GCA_016271365.2). NCBI lineage: Eukaryota > Metazoa > Chordata > Ceratodontiformes > Ceratodontidae > Neoceratodus > Neoceratodus forsteri. The sequence continues at coordinate 210,309,103 of CM028137.1, read as the reverse complement.
TGCCTTCTCACATTGCTTGCCCACCTATAGGTCATCTGATATAATTAAACCCAGGTCCCTTTCCATTTTTGTTGTTGTCACTATCTCACCCCCTATTGTGTACTCTTCCCCTGGGTTTTTGTTTCCGAGGTGCATTACTTTGCACTTCTTTGTGTTGAATCTAAGCTGCCAGACATTTGACCAATCCTTCAACCTTACCAAATCTCTTCTCATCCTTTTCTCCCCACCTTGTGTCTCAACCCTGTTGCAGATCTTTGTGTCATCTGCAAAGAGACATACTTTTCCTTCCAGTCCATCTGCAATGCCACTTATAAATACATTAAAAAGGAATGGACCCAGTACTAAACCCTGTGGTACCCCGCTAGTAACCGCCCTTTTTTCAACTGTGGACTCCATTTACTATTACCTTCTGTGTCTTGTTGTTCAGTCAATGTATTACCCAGGCTACCACCCTGGGACCCACTCCCAGGCAGGCTAATTTGTTAATTAATCTTTTGTACTAGACTGTGTCAAATGCCTTGCTAAAGTCTAGGTAGACCATGTCCACAGCTCCTCCCTAGTCTATTACCTTGGTCCTCCAGTCAAAGAAATTGATCAGATTTATCTGGCATGATATTCCCACTGTGAACCCATGCTGCCTTGGGTCCTGTGCCCCACTGGCCTCTAGAAACTCAACAGTTCTTTCCTTCAGAAGTGATTTCATCATTTTCCCTACCACTGAAGTCAAACTGACAGGTCTGTAGTTTCCTGCCTCTGTCTTACTCCCACTTTTGTGAAGGGGAATCACATCTGCCCTCCTCCAGTCCTCAGGTACCACACCATCCTCCCATGATTTGTTAAAAAGGGTAGTCAGTGGTGTTACTATGCAATACATTTGACACAGTCCAACACAAAAGATTTATAAACAAGTTAGCCAGTATTGGAGTAGGTCCCAAGGTGGTAGCCTGGGTAAAATATTGGCTGGACAACAGGACACAGAGGGTAATAGTAAACAGAGTCCACTCTGAAGAAAGGACGGTTATTGCAGGATACCGCAGGGTTCAGTACTGGGGCCGGTCCTCTTTAATATCTTTATAGGTGACATTGCAGAGGGACTGGGAGGAAAAGTATATCTCTTTACAGATCACACAAAGATCTGCAACAGGATTGATACACAAGGTGGGGTGGAAAGGATGGGAACTTGGCAAGGTTGGAGGAATGCTCAAATGTATTGCAGCTTAGATTCAATGCAAAGAAGTGCAAAGCAATGCTCCAGGGAAGCAGACACCCAGAGGAAGAGTACACAATGAGGGGTGAGATGCTAACAACAACAAAAATGGAATGGGACCTGGTAGTAGTCATATCAGATGACCTAAAGGTGGGCAAGCAATGTGAGAAGGCAGCAAGAAGGGCTGGGGTGCTACTGGGTTGCATAGGGAGAGGTATCGCTAGTTAATAACAGGAAGTTGTTATCCCTCTGCACCGACAGTTGGTGAGACACTATCTGGAGTACTGCATGCAGTTCTGCATGCAGTTCTGGAGACCCCATCTCCACCAGGAGGGTATGCCACCACTACAGCGATACCCACACAGTGAACCCCCCCACAGTGCAACCCCCACTGCACCTACATCAGCAGTGACAGGGGTTTTGCTTTGCAACACTTTAGAGTGACAGGGGGTAAATATCTAACTCCACTGTCTGTGCAGTGTGGAGTTACATATATATGGTAGGGGGTCTGAAGGGGAGTGCAGCCCCCTGCGCATTGTGCATTGTGATGTTGCTGGTCAGTTTAGGGTGTTGACATGTTCCTGGCGCTGTAACAGATGTCACAGTCAGGGACAGTATGAAGGCTATTCGGAGGAGGGCAACTAAAATGCTGCAGGGTCTGCACCAGAAGCCATACAAAGAGAGACTAAAGGAGCTTAATTTGTATACCCTCAAGGAAAGGAGGGAAGGGGTGGCATGATAGCAACTTTCAAGTACCTCAAGGAAATCAACAAATTTCAAGAAGGTAGCATCTTTCAGAAAAAAGATGTGCAAGAACAAGTGGGCACAATTTGAAGATAGAGGGTGGATGGCTCAGAGGTAATGTGAGGAAGTATGTTTTCATGGTGAGGGTTGTGGATGCATGGAATGACCTTCCTGAGGGGTTGTGGAGTCAAAAACAGTGGGGAAATTCAAGAATGCATGAGACAGAGATAACACAATTCTAGTGGGGGTAGGAGGAAGCAGGCTGTTGGTTAACTAGGATCTGCAGCTTATCCATTAGGTAGGGAAATGGGCAGACTAGGTGGACCAAGCAGTCCTTATCTGCTATCAAATTCTGTGTTTCTATATTTCTATCCCTCTCATAGAAACATAGACTTTGATGGCAGATAAGGACCGCTTGGCCAACCTAGTCTGCTGATTTCCCTACCTACAGGATAAGCTGCAGATCCTAGTTAACCAACAGCCTATTTCTTCTTACCCCCCACAAGAATTGCCTTATGTCCTTCTCATGCATTCTTGAATTCCCCCACTGTTTTTGACTCCACCCATCTGGAAGGCCATTCCATGCATCCACAACCCTCACCATGAAAAAATTCTTCTCACATTGCCCATGAACTGCCCCCCCATCTTTAAATTGTTCCCCTTGATCTTGCACATTGTTTTTTCTGAAAGATGCTACCCTTAGACTTTGTTGATTCTACTGAGGTACTTAAAAGTTTCTATTATGTCTCTCCTCTCCCTCCTTTCCTCAAGGATATACATATTACGCTCCTTTAGTCTCTCCTCATATGACTTTTCTTACAGACCCTGCACCATTCTAGTTACCCTTCTCTGGACTGCCTCTATCCTGTCTATGTTCTTTGTGAGATCGGGTCTCTAGAACTGGATGCAGTACTCCAGATGGGGTCTTACCAACTATGTGTACAGAGGGATAACAACTTCCTGTTTTCTGCTGGTGATGCCTCTCCCTATACATCCCAGTATACCACCTGCCCTCCCTCCTGCCTTCTCACATTGCTTGCTAAACTTAAGGTCATCTGATATGATTACCCCCAGGTCTCTTTCCATTTTTGCTGTTGTTACTACCTCTCCTCCCCCACTGTGTAATATTCCCCTGGGTTTTTGATTCCCAGGTGCATTCTTTTGCACTTCCTAGCACTGAATCCAAGCTGCCATACTTCTGACCATTCCTCCAACCTTGCCAAGTCCCTTCTCATCCTTTCCACACCTCCTTGTGTATCAACCCTGTTGCAGATCTTTGTGTCATCTGCAAAGAGACATACTTTTCCTTCCAGTCCCTCTGCAATGTCACTTATAAAGACATTAAAAAGGACTGGACCCAGTACTGAACCTGAGGTACCCCACTAGTAACCCCTCTTTCTTCAGAGTGGACTCCATTTACAGTTACCTTCTGTGTCCTGTTGTCCAGACAATGTTTTACCCAGGCTACCACCCTGGGACCCACTCCCAGGCTGGTTAATTTGAATATTAATCTTTTCTGTGGGACTGTGTCAAATGCCTTGCTAAAGTCTAGGTAGACCATGTCCACAGCCCCTACCTGGTTTATTAAAGAAACCAATTAGATTTGTATGGCATGACCTTCCCACTTTGAATCCATGCTGCCTTGGGTCCTGTGCCCCACTGGCCTCTAGGTACTCAACAATTGTTTCCTTCAGAAGATATTCAATCCCTTTCCCTACCACAGAGGTAAAACTGACAGGTCTATAGTTTCCTGCCTCTGTCTTTGTCCCACTTTTGTGAAGGGGAATCACATCTGCCTTCCTTCAGTCCTCAGGTACCACACCCTCCTCCAATAATTTGTTAAAAAGGCTAGTCAGTGGTTTCACTAGTTCTCCCCTTAATTCTTTTAGAATTCTGGGGTGAATTCCATCAGGCCCCATTGCTTTGTCCACCTTCAGTTTTAGGAGTTCTTTCAGAACCCTTTCTTCTGTGAATGGACTGGGATCGACCCCTCTATCAAGAGTGCTTCTGTTAATTGGATTAGGCACCTCCCCCTTCCCCTCTTTTGTGAATACTGAGCAGAAATATTCGTTCACTATCCCTGCTTTTTCAATGTCCATCTCTGCCCACCCTCTGTCCATTCTATTCAGCCTCACTATCCCTTCCTTTGTCTTTCTGTGCTCCCTGATGTACCTATAAAAGATTGTTTCCACCTTCTTAACCGAGTTGGCTATTTTATCCTCAGTTTGGGTGTTTGCTATTCTGACTTCCCTTCCTGCTTCCTTCTGCCTTAACTGGTACAGCTCTCTGTCCTGCTCCTTCTGTGTTTCCTTATACTTCCTGAATGCTATCATTTTTTGCCTGACTTTCCCCACCTCCTCTTTTGAGAACCATAGTGGCTTTTTCTTTCATTTTGATTTGTTTATTTGCTTCACATAAAGGTTTGTTGCCTCTGTGATGGCAGTTTTGATGTTTCCCCATTGTTGCTTCACCCCTCTTTCTAGCCTGTTTGCTAGTGCTTTTCTAAGGCACTCTCCCATCTTGCCAAAGTCAGCCTCCAGTACCAGTACCCTCACTTTTGTATGGCTTGACTCTGTAGCTGAGTTTATCGTGAACCACACTGTTTGATGGTCATTTGTTCCCAGATGGCAACCCACTTCTATATCTGAGATCCTCTCTCTGTCCCCATTTGAGAGTACAAGGTCTAAGATTGCTCCCTCACGAGTGGGTTCTGAAGCTAGTTGTCTGAGGCATGCCACATGTAGGGCATCGAGAATGGCCCTGCTCTTGGATGTGGCTGCAGCAAATGTGCTCCAGTTAACATCTGGCATATTCAGGTCTCCCATCAACAGTATCTCCCCTTTCTCTGCCATCCTAAGAATGCCTTCTATCATATCCTTGTCCATTCCCTCCCCCTGACATCAGGGTCTGTATATAATCCCTGTGCAGATTGTGGTGCTGTTTCCAGTCTCTAAGGTGACCCACAGTGCTTCCTTTCCTCCTTGTTTACTCTTTTGTTCAGTTGCCTTTATCCCTTCCTTTACATAAAGAGCTACTCCTCCCCCTCATCTCCCCTCCCTGTCTCTCCTGTAGGTTATGTACCCTGGTATGTTAACATCACAGTCATGCTTCTCTGTGTACCATGTTTCTGTGACTGCTACAATATCTAGGCATCCCTCTTCCATCAAGGCCACCAGTTCAGGGAGCTTGTTGCCCAGACTATGGCATTGGTACTCATTGCACTCCATTTCTTGTTGGCATTACTCCTTTTTGGCCCATTCCTTTCCTTATTGTCTTTGTCACTTTCTCCATTTACCCCAGCCCTTCTCCCTATCTACATCTCTATCTTGGTGGTTACCTCACTTACCACCCTGACTTTTTTGTGAGGGCTAGGATTTCCCTGCTCCTTTCCAGTACCTTCCCTCTTGGCTAGTTTAAATGCTTGCCAATGAAGCATTTAAACCTGTCACCTAGGATCCTGGTTCCCCTCCTGGACAGATGCAGCCCATCATGCCAATATAGGCCTGCATCACTCCAGGTGGACCCCCAGTCCCCAATGTAGCCAAATCCCTAAGCTCTGCACCAGTTTTTCAACCACTGATTGAATCCCATGGTGTGGAGCACCCTAGCCTCACCTACGCCTTAGACAGTCAGCACCTCCAAGAAGGTTACTGTGCATGCTATCTGTCTAAGGCCCCTTCCCAATTCCACAAACTCTTCCTGCACTGCTCTGATCCCTTTCTTAGCCAGGTCATTTGTCCCTAGGTGGACAATGACATCCAACTCCCTCCCCTGTGCAGCTGCTCTGGTGATCCTGAGGATTTGCTCCCTGTCCCTCCAAGCCATGGTGCCAGGCAGGCACATTACATCCCTCTCCCCTTCATCCCCCATTTCTACCTTCCTAACAATGTATTCCCCCACCAGGAGTTGTTTCCTCCCCTGTGGGATCCCATGCCACCCTCCTGTGGGTCTCCCTTGTGGAGATTCCCAGCATCCTCCTTGGTCTCCACTGCGGGTGCCTCCATAGAGGAGCCACACATTGCTAGAATGACATTGGAATTGTGGAGAGGTATAACTGGAGGGATGTGCCTCTGTTTCATCACCCTCACCCTCCCTGAGCCCACTGTGGTCCAACCGCTTCTCTTTCTTGGCAACCTCTGAGACAATGGCAGTGGCCCTGATGGTCCCTGGATGGAAGAGGAGGTCCCACAAATCCTGGACAACTCAGCCCTGGAGATGAGAAACCTCCTCCCTCAGCCCAGAGAGGTGTCTAAAGATGGGACAACACTGCATCCTCCAGAACATCTCCCAGAAGACTGCTGCTCCACAGCCACTGCACTGCACCACTCCCATCGTTTCTTATTTCTGGACCCTTCACTGTTGCCTGGAATTGTTACTCTTTCCTCCATTTGTTTTTTTTTTTTTCTTCTTCTCTCCTTACTTACTTCCTGCCTCTGTGCCTTTTAGGCTACTGATCATTCTGTTCTGAGACAAGAAGGTCCTATATTTCTCAGTAGACCCCTTACTTGCTCAGAGGCAGACCTCCAGCAGAAGGGGGGCCAGATAGCTGCTCTTGCCCTTCTAGAATGCTGAGTCTTTGGTGGCTCTGTGATCACTCACTTCCTGCTCCAAAGAGGAAGTTCCTGTTGTCAGTCAAATCCTGTGCCTGTAGACCCTGTAGAGAATTCCAGTCACACATCACTCCTTCCTTCTGGTGTTCTCTGGCAGAATCTATCTAGGGCAGTGTTTAAATATAGCTTACTTCTAGCTAAGCCACTCTCCCTACTTACTAGATCTTTCTACATGTAATTAAATTGCACAGATAACAATCCCCTTCAGCCACCTGAGATTTACACCTAGATAACTGCTCAGATAACCATTCACTTCACCTTACTCAGACAAACACACTATTTTTTTTTTTTTGTTTGTGTTTTTTTACTCTAAATTGAAGGTCACAGTAGAAGGGTTCTACTCCCTGAGGGATAGCCAACAAGTACAGCACGCAGTGCAGGGAGGTCTTAAAAGGGCCAACTTTAAGTCAAGAGGGTTTCATAAAAAATTCCCAATAGCCCCTGTCAAACCCTACATTACATGTGTTGCAGGGTTGTAAAGGTTTTTTTGGGTCAAAGGAGCATGATGGCATACACTCTGTCACAGGCACTGTCAGCTTTTAGAACTGATTTGTGGTCTTATGGAACCAGTGTACCTGCCCATTTTGGCTTATTCATTAGTTTATTGTCATTTTGCAGTCAGAATGTGATTTTAATTGGCCTGAGCTTCTTACCTTGTGCTTGTCTTAAGTTAAAATTTTTTTAAGCAATACTTTTAATTGTACCCATGCCTGTTTTTCAATTTAAAACATACTGCCATATTCAGGACAAAGCCTGCTTTCTGGCCTTATGTTTATCTTACTGTGCAAAAAATATGCACATGCACAAGCTCATGTTAGTTTGTGGCCAGTTTGTCCAGGATGTGTATTATCTTGTCCTCAGGAATGCACACAGGCATCAATGGGTGGAACTTCAGACAAGCTATGAAGTAAGGCCAAGTAAAATCACATTTTGATTGAAAAATAACAATAAACTAATATATAAGGCAAAGTGTGCAGCCTAGATACTGTCATAAAGCACGTAGTATTTGAGAGGTACACTGGTCCCATAGGACCAAATACACTAAAGGCTGTAGCAGTTGACAGCGTCACAATGTGAACAGAAAATAAATCCCCCCTCCCCCCCAAAAAAGAAAGGATGGTACTTTTCCTGCTTTAGCATTGCTTTTGAAAACAGTAATAAACATCAATATCATTATATACATATTTCAGATTCATTTAATCAGAGAAACTAAAATGAGAAACTTGTTCAAAGTAAATACATGCACCAAGTGCCATTGTCATAGCATACATTCACAACACGTACATAACTGCTGTGCTAGCTGTGCCCAACAATGACACAGCAAACATCAGCAAGCATACATAGGTGGCATTGGATAGTACTTGTTTATGAATGTGCTCCTCTCTGAAAGATGAGGGTGAAGGACTACCATCTCAAATGGGTCTTGGCTAACATAGTAGCTCGTGTTCTAGTATTCTGGCTTTTTGTTGTGCTACCTCAGCTCAGAAATTCTCAACTTAAACTTGCTATAGGCAGCCATGGCTAAGAACTTTTAAATCTGCCTTCCAAACCAATATCAGCTGTACATAAAATGTATGGAAATGGGGAAGAAAGCCTTTACAAGCCCCTCCCCCCCAGTTGCCAACTCCCTTATTATGGTACTTAACTCCCTCTGCTTGGCCCCCATGAACTTGCTGACACCTTCAACCCTATTTTACTTGTTGTGACAAGCCCCTATTGCTTCTGCCCCCTTCCCACCTGTCAGCTTCTTTCTTCCCTCTCTTCCCAATGCAACCAAAAATACCCTCCTATGTTTTTCCTCATCTCACTTGACACCCTCAATGCTTTCCAAGCTCTAGGCACTATTATGAGCAGCCTACATGGCCTTAATCCAGTCTCCCTTTTCTGGCCCTCCAGCAATTGTTGAGCTGTGTCTATTTTCTAAAAGTTATTTTTGATCTCCTCTACAGTTCTGCAGACATAGTAGATTGACAAAGTGATCCTGCTTTACAAGGGAGGCAACCCTTCTGTTCTAGGGAACATCAGACCAATCTACCTTCTCCCTGATCTTATTAAGATTCAGGATGAATCCATCAATTCCTGACTCACAGCTTTCCTAGCCTGCCTACTCCCTCCTTGTCCCTTCCAGTCCAGTTTCTAGCACAGTTCTTTCACTGTCACAATACTGCTTAAGATTATTGACTTTCTTCTCAGCGAGATTGATCAGGAAATGCTCACATCTCTTGTATAAGAACTAAGATAAAATTTCTATCACCTGAACTTGTAAATTCATACCACAACAGAGGAAAATAATTCCACCAAATACAAAGTATTCACACCGGTATATACCTACTACAACAAGCATTTGTCAATGCAGAATGTTGCTTGCTTGTATGTGCTGTTTAGGTATTTGGAAGTGATAGTTCCATGCCATCCTCCCATGACATGCACTGTGTCTTTCCATTCAGTGTTCACAGAACAGTGGGAGGGGCAAGGGCCACAGCATTACAGCAGTTGGTAAGGGGGGTGAAGAGGTGGACAACTGTCCATTCAAAGGCAAAAGAGTCCTGCGGGAGCTCACTAAATTGAAGGTGGAGAAAATGATGGAACCAGATGGCATACACCCAAGGATATTAAGAGAACTGCAAAGGGAGATAGCAGTACCTCTGGCAGCCATGTTCACTGTGTCATTTAACATGAGTGAATTGGAGGAGGGCACATCTGGTCCCTCTACACAAGTCCGGCAGCAGGGAGGAGGTGGGGAACAATAGGCCATTCAGCCACACCTCAGTAGTGGGGAAGATCATGGAGACATTGCTTAAAGAAAGGATAGTGGGGCATGTAGAAGCCATCGCAGCCCAGCACCACAGACAACATGGATTCACAGTGGGGACATCATGTCAGACAAATCTGGTTGATTTCTTTAACTGGGTGACAAAGGATGTGAATCAGTGTGGGGCAGTGGGCAATGCATACCTTGATTTCAGCAAAGCCTTTGACACCATCTTAAATAGAAGGTTGATAAACTAGCTGGGTAGGCTGGGCACGGGTGAAAGGGTGGTAAACTGAGTTAGAAACTGACTAACAGACAGGAGACAGAGTGGTGGTAAAAGAGGTGCAGTCTAGGGAGAGGAGGTGACCAGTGGGGTGCTACAGGAATTGGTCCTGGGGCCAGTCCTGTTCAGTGTCTTCATTAGTAACATTATAGAATGGCTGAAGGGAATTTTTTCACCAAATTTTCAACATAGCCATTTTAAGACCTCTGCTCATGAACAGTGTCATTGTGATTTTCTTAATCTGTCCCAAACATTGATTGCGCACACCCAATGCGACATTGTGCACTACATGCACAGAAACACATTTTGGGTGATGTGAAAAATGACAGCTGTACTGCTCATATGGAGGTGTGGTAAAATAGCAGTGCTGAAAATCTGGAGTGCAAATATTAAAAAATCATGAAATTACGAGCATGTGTAGGAACTGCACAACGCATGCTTGTAAAACAGCATTGTTAGGAATTTTTTCACCAAATTTTCAACATAGCCATTTTAAGACCTCTGCTCATGGACAGTGTCACTGTGGTTTTCTTAATGTGTCCCATACATTGAGTTTGCACACTTACTGCGCCATTGTGCGCTACCTGCGTGGAAACACATTTTGGGTGAGATGTGAGAAATGACAGCTGTACTGCTCATAAGGAGGTGTGGTAAAATGGCAGTGTTGAAAATCTGGAGTGAAAGCATTGAAAATTCGCAAACTTACGAGCTTGCGAAAGAACATCACAATGCATGCTTATAAAACAGTCATTTTTGACAATTTTTTCACCAAATTTTCAGCATAGGGTTTTGGAGGGCCTACCTCGATAACTGTGACACTGTTGTTTCATAAATCATTTCCGAAAGGTGGTTCCATGCAATGACCGCAAAATCACCTTTTGGGGCTGATTAATGCCATGACAGTGACAGAATTCATGAGGTGGGATCCCAAAACCCCATGTTGAAAATTTTGTGAAAAAATTCCCAAAAATTCCTGAGATATGCAGTAAAGGTGGAAAAAACTATTTATTCCATTATACAGCTTACCGGCATTTCCTCAGTTCACAGTTGGCTTTGAATAGTGCAGACATGTTCCCGGTCCACTGAAGATCATTGCACCAGACTCCAAAGGTAAGTATGGGGTGAGGTGGGGGTGCAGAGAGGCAGGGTGCACAGTGGGTGGGTGCGGGTGTCAAGACAGCAGCGATGGAAGATTTTTTTCTTTCAGCTTTTTTTTTATAACTTGCACTACCCGGGACATTTGCCATGCTGGGGTGTGCTCCAGCATGGCAGCTAGAAGGCTGATGGGGGGCAGTGGAACCGATGGGGGATTGGGCACCCCTGTCTGCCATAGGACCTGTTGCCCCAGTGGGGTGGGCTCCCAGTGTGGCACCCGATAGTCTCAGGGGAGGGGGGAGAAACAGTAGAGCAAATGGGGAATTGGGCACCCCCGTTGGCCATACAGACTGCTGCCATGCTGGGGTGGGCTTCCAGCATGGCACCTAGAACTCTGTTGGGATGGGGGAACACAGCACAGCTGATGGGGGATTGGGCACCCCCATCGACTATACAGTGTGTGCGTGGGAAGGAGCACAAGCATGCAGTATTCCTGCATGCATGTGTGTGTGTGTGTGTGTGTGTGGTGGAGAGTGCTCATGAGCATGCAATCTTATCGCTGCTCACTGAAGCAGAGCTCTCCCTTTCAACTGTACAACCACTGCATTTTCAACTGCTGTCATAAACAGCTGCAGCGTTGATTGGAGAACTGGGGCCGTGCCTTCAAACACACTGACTGAATTGGAAGAGGGCTGCCACACCTTCCAAAACTCAGATGATGGCACTATGTTTCTTGCACATGCATGCAAGCAACATAAAAATAAATTGTTCTTTCCACTTTGGACATGTTTAATGATGTTCTCAACATATGGAAAGTTAGCTTCCATTATTGGCAACATCATAAAGGATATAGATCTAAAACTAAGCAGGTGGACTTGTGCACAAATGGTCAAATCATCATGTAAAGAGTTTTTTTTTTATTCCCTATTTCTGATAACCTGTCATGCACATCCACCCTGCTTTACATGAGGTCAGCAACCCGTCCCATTACCACTTTCCTCATCCACATTGTCCTCCCCAATTTACTCTCCATGGTTGGGACCGTCAAACAAAATTTCCTCCACCCATTCAGAAAATCCACATTTAGTTCTGTGTTAGGGTTTGCAGCCTGGGACCCAAATGTTCCTGCCATCATCTTGATGATACTGCAAAATATTGTTCCCATTGTAAATCAATTTTCAGGGCCTTACAACAGGGGAGACTAATGATACATATATGCAGTGCCTCTCACTTGACTGAAGGTGCGCTGCAAGGTAAACTCCCAGATTTGGGTCCTTGTTTCTTATAAAGGGGACAGAGCTGTACTATTTTCTTAGCACCAAAGCCTCAGGTTAAGATTACTGACCATGGTGCAGCCTCCGATGGCCTAGGGGATCAGAGGTTCATGGAGTTAAGAGGATCCCAGCACATTCAGGGCCTTGAATGTCAACAAAAGGACCTTACACTCAGATTACAACCTAACTGGTAGCCAGCCAAGAGATTACAGTGATGATGTGATAGGTCGTACCTCCAAGAAGAGGTCAGATGCCTAGCTTCCACATTCTGAACTAGTTGCAGGTGGCATAGTTGGCTACAAGTCAAGCTCTTATAGAACATATGACAGTAATCCAACCTGGACAAGAAAAAAGGCTTCCCTCTCCACTCTCAGACAGAAACATACATAGCAAATAGACAATGGTAGCAGAAAAAGACCAATGGTCCATCTAGTCTGCCTGTAGTTCCCTATCTGCCCAGGGATCCATTATCCATACAGTGCTCTATCTCTACCTGTCAACCACCCTGCTTCCTCCCCACTGTTACTGACCTGAGTTACCACCAAACCCTTCACTCTGTTCCAGCCATTCTTGAGATCATATACAGTTGTGGCACCCACCACATCCACTGGCAGATTGTTCCATGGCTCCACTACCCTTCTGTAAAATAGAACTTCCTCACATCCATCTTTAACCTTCCCCCCTGCCATCTGCCACTCATGACCTTGAGTTTTGAATCTTTACTTCTGACAAATAGTTCCCCACAGTTCACCTTGTTTATTCTCATAAGGAACTTGAAGGTCTCTATCTTACCACCCTGTCACCTGGTCTCTAGTGAGTACATAATCAATACCTTCAGATGTTCCTCATAAGGTCTGCCCTGTTGGCCCTGAAACAGTTGTTACCATGTGTTGTACTGTCTCCAGCCTGTCTCTGTCCTTCCTTAGGTGAGGACTCCAGAAATGAGCACAATATTCCAGGTGCAGCCTCACCAGTGACCAATACAGAGGTAGTAATACCTTCTTCTTCTTCTTGCTGTCAATACCCTTTCCAATACACACCAGCATCCTATTAGCATTACTGTATGTCTTGTTACACTGACTTGATTGTTTGAGGGAGTCACAAATGGCGACTCCAAGGTCCCTTTCTTCTGTTGTAGTGCTCAGTTTTAACCCCCCCCCACCCATTCAGTACTCTGTCCTTGGATTTTTGTTCCCTAGGTGCATAAACTTGCACTTTTTGGCACTGAATTTCAACTCCAAACCTTAGACTACCTTTGTAGCCTTGCTACATGCCTCTGCATCTCTCTGATCCCTTTATCACTATGTACCCTGCCACAGAGATTCATGCTATCTGCAAAAAGACACAACGTGTCCCAGATGCCCTCGATAATGTCAGTGATGAACATTCTGAAGAGTACTGGACTCAGGACAGATCCCTGCAGCACCCCAGTCATGACCACACTCTCTTCTGATATTTCTCTGTTTACCACCAACTTCTACTTTCTCTCCTAAAACCAATTTCCCACTCATCTAACTATGTCTCTTGCTATACCCTGGTCCTCCAACTTCTACAGCAATCTTCTGAGTTGCACAGAGTTGAATGCCTTGCTGAAATTGAGTGGATTAAATTCCCGGCGTGCCCTGTATCTACCACCTGTGCTGCCCAGTTAGTGAAAGCTACCAGGTTCATCTGACGAGACCTATCTGCCACAATCTCATGCTGTTTACTATCCTGTAGACCATTTTTTTCCTAGGTAGTCCACAAGGTCCTCTTTGCCCACTGACTCCATCAATTTACCCACTACAGAGGTAAGGCTAACAGGTCTGTAATTCCCTGGTTGCTCCTTTCCCACCACAGGCAGCAGGACTACATCTGCTAACCTCCAGTCTTTCAGAACCAACCATGTCAGAATTGAGCTATTGAAAAGCCTTACTAGAGGTTCATCCAGTTTCATAGTCTATTTCTTAAGTACCTTTGGGTGCATCACATCCTGCTCTGTGGCTTTGACTACCTTTAAGCAGGGCCCCTACTTTTCTGCGGCACAGTGGGACCAAGTTCTGTGGCAAGACTACCATTTGTCGCAGAACTTCTGCGGCAGTGGTTTGTAATTTCTGCGGAAGTTCTGGGGCACTAACAAACTACCATATCACAGTGTCAGCTTGTCATCCTGACTTCACTTTCATGGCAGTAGTTATAGCAATCAGGATGGTGGAAAGCACAGTAACACTAGTTCAAAAAATAACAGACTTAGAAAAATAATTTTATGCCTAAAAGCAAAACAAATGTCTCCTTAAGGTCCTAGCCTGTTGCATAAATGACATATGCAGAGGGATCTTATGTGATAAATAAGGTATTTCTATATGCATGCTATCTATTCCACTAATGAGGTTTCCACTGTCTATCACTTATATATTTGTATGTGCTTTCATAATCATTCATGAGGTTCCCACTGTGTATCACTTATATATTTATCTGCAATCTGTAACATACATACAAATTCGCTTGTGTGTGTGGTGAGAGAGACAGCGATAGTGTGTGTGTGTGTGTGTGTGTGTGTGTGTATATATATATATATATATATTTTTTTTTTTTTTAATTTCCATGAACCTGCATCCTCATTCATACAGGCCCCATTGGAAATGGAATAGAGGAGTTATTGCAAAACTCATTTTTCATGTCAACCTGCTTTCCCTGACACACTGCGTAACACCATCAGGCCATGACATGCATGTGAACCAATTGTGAGATAGAGCTCTCCGGCCCATCACAATGTGTTCACCATGTGACAGAACACTGCACCATACCTTCCCAGGCTCTGAGCAGTGATGTGTTCCACCAATCCTTGTGCTGCCCAGCCAGCTCCCAGAGCTAATCTCTGAACCTGAGTTGCCAGCATGGAAACACAGCATGCTACCCTCTGGCCCAACAACTGTCCCTGCACACAACATTTCTCAATAGCTTTTAGGTGATTCTATCAACCAATGACAATATGTAATCAACTACCCTGGCAAAAATTCGTACAATGCAATTATTTATTTAACGGTTCTATTATTTCAACAGGTCTACGCATTATTATATTTCACTTTTCTGGGCATAATTACTTTATTTTTCTTAAAAATTTAGACAGTTAAATTTATTTTACCAGTTATTCATTTCAGATAGCGTCCCTAAACCTTAAAGGCACAAATAGGTTTGTACAAAGTGAGGTATGGACTTAACAGGTCTGTGCTATTGACAAGGTTTTGTTTAAGTTGGCCCTAGTGCAATAATGTAAGACTGAAAATTGTATTAGGCTGTAGTGCAGGTTCAGCAAATATCACCATGCATGATGTGCTGTGCCACCGTCTCTGGCAGTGGAAGCTGTGGTAGATAAGTGACTGTTCATTTCTATTGCATAATGCAGCCATTTCATTAGCTAATGTATGATGTTATAGCAATGATAACATCACATTCTGAACATATGGGGGTTTTGGATAAAAAAAGAGGGGAAGGAAACCAGATTCTATGTATAAACAGAAATATTAATAAAAAATCACCAAGAATAGTGAATTCTGCGGCATCGCAGAAGTTCTGCGGTAGATTGCAAGTTCTGCTCAAAAATTCTGCGGCCGCAGAATTCTAGGGGCCTTGCCTTCAGGCCTTCAAACTCTTTCTTTATCCTTGCTCTGGTAAATACTGACTGTCTCATAGAAACATAGACTTTGCTGGCAGATAAGAATTGCTTGGTCCACCTTTTCTGCCCAGTTAGTTCCTGCTTACAGTGTCACCATGGAACCTAACTGATCTTTGGCTACTCCTACTACTTTTCTACTAAGATTCTAATGTAAAATCTAGGAGTAGATTAGGGTATACTACCCTGCAGAATAACCTTGCAGCCCATTGGAATAGATTATCTAGAGAAATAAAATTAATACAAGGTCATCTTCAGTTTAAAAAAGCTCTGAAAAGTTATTTGTATGAGAATTGTACTTTTTGTAACAAACAGATAGTTACTGATTGATTTAACATTAGTTCATTTTATCTCTTTTAAAAATTACATGTGTATTTGTATGCATCATAGAGCGAGTGAAGTATTAATGTATGTCATTGTTAGTTAGGAAATTTTTCTATTATGTATTGGTGAATGGTTGTTTGATATATGAGTGTGAATCCACAGGACACTGTTGAAAATGAGCCTCAAACCCAACAGTTTGTATCCTGTTTAAAAATGTTTTTTATCATTATCATCATCAAGATTCCTTTGTGCATATCCTATGCATACTTGAAGACCACTATTGTTTCAGCTCCCACCACCTCAGCTGGTAGAGTGTTCCAGGCATCTTCGACCACTCCTTAAGTTTTCTCAGGTCTCTACTCATTGTTTCAATCCCCTCTGGAGTATCTACTGTATTGCAAATTTGTGTGTCATCTGTAGAGAGACATACCTTCCCTTCTAGCTCTTCTGCAATGTTACCTGTGAATATGTTGAAGAGAATTGGTCCCACCACTGAGCCCTGTGGCACCCCATTGATCACTCTGTCCTAATTAAAGTGAATGCCATTTACCACCACCCTCTGTCACATATCCATCAACCAGTTTCCTACCCACTTTGGATCGCACCCCTTAAACTGACCAGTTTCCTTATAAGCCTCCTATGTGGTATGGCAGAGAAGTCATTGCTGGAGTCTTAGTAGACCATGTCCACTGCAGTGCAACCTGATCTGTTTCCCTGCTCACCCAAGCAAAGAAATGGAGTGGATTCATCTGACATGACTCCCCCCCCCCCCATGAATCCATGCTGCCTTAGGTCTTGTAACACACTAGATTCAAACACTCCACTAACCTTTCTCTTAATAGTGTTTCCATTAACATCCCCACCACTCATTGATTTTAGTCTTACTGGCCTTTAGTTGACAGCCTCCTTCCTGCTGCCTCTCTTAAAGGGCGAGACTACATATCTCCTCTTCCAGTCCTCTGGAGACACTCCTGTTTCCAGTGAGTTGTTGAATAGGGATGTTAGAGGTGTAGCCAGTAACTCCCCTGAGCTTCCTCAGCACCTTTGGATGTATATTGTCCATCCCCAGAACCTTGTGCACTTTTAGATTTGCATGTCTACTCATGATGTTTTCTACTCTATGAATGGACTTGTGTCCACCTCCCTTCCCCCAGTGTTTCAGCTGCTTCTATGTGGTTCATCCCCATCTCCCTCCTCTGTGAAGACTGAGCAGAAGTACCAGTTCAGGATATATGCTTTTTCCTGATCATCCTCTGTGTAATCTTCCCATAGCCTTCTTATCTTCACAAGTTCTCCTCTTGTCTTCCTCTTTCCACTTATGTAACTGAAAAAAGTCTTGTCCCCATTAGCAACCCCTTTAGCTATCCATTCCTCTGTTTGTACATTTGTGCCCTTCACTAACTTCCCCGATTGCCTCTGCTTTACCTGTAGTAGTAGTAGTATTCTTTAACTTTTAAGTCTTAAAAGATCTTTCCAATAATTTACACATGATAAACACAATATACAGTGCATAGAATATCAGGTTTAAAATACATTCACTCACTACTACACATAGTTACACTAAAGTGCCCATTGCAGTTTTTTGAAATAACTATCATTTAATAATTGTCTTAACCCCCCTTCTTCTTATTTGTTGTGCATTTACTAAGAAAGTCACCATTCTAGCTATTATGAATTTGTCTTGTTTTTTAACATATTTAATTTCACATCTTCATCACATAGAATAAGAGAGGAAAGAATGTATTTTAACCATTTTTTCCTTGCCCCATCATACCATGGGCATCTAAGAATAACATGGTTAATATTGTCTACCTCTTGGGTCGCACAGTAACAGTATGAATGTACCGGGTCTGTAGCTTTTTGAAATTTTGACAATAATACATTTGACTCAGAAATTCAGTCTTAAACTTTGCATAGGTTTTTCTTTGTATTGGATCTTCTAATACATCTAAATAATATTTACATTTGTGAGTAAGAACATTATTTTTGTACCAACCAGAAAAATAAGGATATTCTTATTTCATTCATATCCTCCTTGTCATACTTCTTAACCAGTAGTCTCTTTATATATTTTTTATATTGCACTGAGATGATAATATCTTTAAATGTTAAGTCCAAGAGATTTTCAAGACCAATTGACCGCAGTATGTCCCTAACTTTTATTAACCAAGGAGATTTCCAATAACCTTTAACCATCCACTTTTTTTTTCCTCTAAACACTTTCTGGCAAGTCTGTCACCTGATTGTCCACCCAATCTTATCCAAAAGTTTATCACCCTTGATTCTGCTAATGCTTTCAGGTTTGTAAGGCCAGTTTTGGCTCTTACATACATGGGAGGAATTGGAGGGGGGAACCCAATGTAGCTCTTAACAAGCATATTATGGGTTTTTCTAATTGCTGAACATACTTATGTTCCCTGAGTTCTGTCCGATATAATATTTGGGAATTATGTTTGGCTTCTACTGCTGTTAATAATAGTCTTATTGGATGACCTCCGTAGAGAAAATTAAATCCCTTCAGCGCCAATGCTGTATTAGTAACCTTATTCAACACTGATGTACAGTGGGATTTCCAACTCAGGTTCCTGGAGAAAACAATACCCAAATAGATATAATTTTGTATAGTTTCTAATGGGTGTGATTTTAAGAACCATCTGCCTGAGTATTTTTTATTTCCAAATAACATAATATTAGATTTGGACATATTTATTGCTAAACTCATCTTATCTGCAAAAGAATCCAAAAGATTGAGTTTTTGTTTTTCCAATTGTTTAACCAGGAGTAGCACACTAAGCTGAAAGCTTGCTTACAGGTGTGACCTGGGAGCACAGGGAAGTTAAGTGACTTGCTCAGGGTCACACAGTATGCAAATGGGGGCTGTGGGATTCAAACCCAGGTCTCCATATTTGCAGCTCAAAGCCTTAAACCACTGTGCTAAGCTGTCTCCTCCTTTCTTGTAAACCCTTGGCTGTTAATGAAAACAGTATGAGATCATCTGCATATGCAAGGCCTGGGCATATCTCCTTTCCTATTCTAGATGAGTCTGTATTTGATTTTTGTAAAATATCTAACAGAGGGTCGATATAGATTGAAAACAATGTAGGTGCTAAAATACAGCCTTGTCTTACACCCCTACTTGTTATAAACTTGGCAGACAAATTTCCAGCCAGCTCCAACCTGACTTCCACTCAAGTATTACTATATAGCAATTTTATTACATTAGTCACAATTAGGTCCAGCCCTTTATTTGACATTACTTCCCATAGCATACTCCTGTTAATAGTATCAAATGCAGCCAGAAAATCAATGTATGCTGCATAAAGTCTCTGTGCTCTTAATTTTATATATTTTTCACCCAAATGATGTAATATAAAACAGTTATCCAAAGTGTAATATGTTTGCCAGAAGTCTGCTTGAAATATTGATGAGCCTCCATTTTTATTTAAATTCTTTATAATTCTCCCCAATAATACTCTAACAAAGATATTCTCTATTATATCTAAGAGACTAATAGCCCTATAATTTTTAGGTTCTTATTACCTTTCTTATAAATAGGGATTATTACCGTTCCTCTCCAGGAGTCAGGAATATGATTTTCCAACATGCAATTATTGAAAAAAATGCACAAAATTTGAGACCACCTCAGAGTCTCACACATAAATAGTTCACCAGACATCATGTCTGGGCCTGGAACTTTATTACTTCTTAGATTTTGTATTGCATCTATCACCTCCATTGCAGTAATAGGAAGAAAATGTATTTTAATCATAATTTTATCTAAGTGGGGCCATGACCTATTTTCATGTTTAATCAGCATTACTTCTGAGAAATATTCTACCTATTTCTCAGTTGCAATGTAATTTTCTATTTCTGTTTTAAGATCTTTACATCCATGTGCCACCAGGGTCCAGAACCTTTTACTATCTTTTGACTCGATAGCGTCTGTCATATATTCCCATTGTTGGGCATAGTATGCTTTTCTTTTAGCACCAAAAAAAGGTCTATATTTTTTCTTATACTTTTCAGTATGTCTCTATTTTGTTGTGTACAGTTTTGTTTATAGTCTCTTAAGTATTTTTTTTAATTGGCTTTTCATGATTTTACATTCCCTATCAAACCAACTCTTAACTTCTTTTTTAGATCGTATACTACCATATTTATACATTTTACATTGTATCTGTTTAAAGAAGAAGTCTTATATTTCATAAGTCATTTTGGAATCCCAATTTTTCACTTCATCCAATACATCTACCAAAAAGTCCTCCAGATGATCTTTAATGCGAGGTTCAAACGAGTCTGCCCATATCAGTCTTTTCCTGCATCTTATTTCTGTCTGTTTAGTGACAATATAAGTTTTTACCAACTCAGCATTTCCTTTTATTAAGGTGGTATAAAGGATCACTGGAAGGTGGTCACTATCCACTCTAACTGAAATAGATAAGTATTTCCACCAATCCAGAGGACCTCTCCAACATGCTAAATCTAGTACTGTATTCCCTTTTTCTGATAAAAAGGTGATTGCACCATCTCTATCACCCACTAATCTACCATTCAGTATATATAGACCATTATTTTTTAAAACCGTCAGTGATTTTTTTCCCATTATTATTAATCTTTCCATCCTTTGTGTTTCTCTTCATATCCCCAGCTTCTGGATACATCCATTTCATAACTGTGTTCTCCAATATTCCATCAAAACCTTCTACCCTAGTATTCATATCTCCTACCAGAAGCAAAAAATCTCCTGGATAACCTAGGGTTGTTTCAAAAATTACTTTTTCCCAACAAATTCCATACATTGTCCTTATAGTATTGAGATTTGACAGGTGGTATATAGCAGGAAATCAATATTAATTTTTCTATATTTGTTCCTAACCTAATGACCATGAAAAAGTAATTTTTTACAAAGTTCCTCCATAATAGTAAACAACTATGTCTTAACATGTGTTATTAATCTGCTCACTCTTCTTCCTTGTTTAGACCCCTTTCTACTAGGAGAGTGAAATGTTTGGTAGACAATTATATTTACATCATTTTAGGATAGTGCCATGTTTCTTGCAGGCACACTACTGTAAACAGCTTAATAAAATTCATACTGTCTAGGTTACTGATTTTAGTTTTGTATCCTGCTACATTCCATGTCAAAAAAACTAGTAATATTGCTCCCTTTCCCTATCGTAAGATGCAGATCTTGTTCCGTAGAAGAGTCTATAGATAATTCTCTACCGCTACTGTTAGTCTCTGGATTTACTATGAGTCAGTTAATGTCTTCCAATATTTGAAATCTGTTTTGTAATACTGTTGATTCATTTATATGTATACCCAGCTGTTTCCCCTTAGATTTTTCCTCGTTTTCTTGGTTTAGGGGTTTTTCCACCATTATTTGACATAGGTCAACTATATTAAGTCCCATTTTATCCAATTTCCCAGCACTGTCCAGAATTCTACTAGCCACCATTTCATCTTTATACAGTATGTGTACTTGACTTTAACTGTGCAGATTTTCATGTTAATATACCTTCTTTATACCCATTCTGCCCAATCTGATCTTCAATACAGAAGTAATAAAATTACAGATTGACCAATGTAGTTTCCTAGGCACCTCATTAAACATTCTTGGATAACCAAAAATTGTTAAAGTCACAGGATTAGTCTGCTTATCATTTACACTTTGCATGATATCATAATTTTCCTCCAACTGATGTCCTAGTTCCATTTTTAATTTCAGTTGTTCCATTTAATGTCGCTTTCTCCAGTTATAATAAGCCACTCTTTTCTGAGCAATATCAATCAAAATCATGTCTGCACAACCAGGATTAAATGGTCTAGTAAATTTCAAAATATCATCTTTGTCTAGACGTCATTCTAGCTCTTTATTAAGAATTTTTAGTACCAAGTCTTTAAAAATATTTTTAGATTCATTATCTGTTTTCTTAAGACCATAGAGTCTCAAGCTATCATCATTATCCAACATTTCTTGCTTATTCTCATTTTTATCAGCTTTTGATTCATCAATATTCTGTACATTTTCCATTTGATTTTCTTTCAAGTGGCTGTTTTTATTACCATTTTCTTCCTAGTTTTGCTCATTATTACCTATACTTCTACAATCTAATACAATCTCACTCTGTCCCTTATGGGCCTTGTCTCCAGTAATTTTTGTATAACTCTCATTTATCATTGTATTATTATTTTTCCCTTTTTATTTTTTTTAATTTTTAGACTTCTTTTTTTCTTTCCCTTTTTTAATTTGTCCATTTTTTAATGTATGCATAATGTCAGCAGCTGGCAATTTGTATTTCTTGCTATTCTTAGTGTTCCCCTTCACATCAGAATCTTCTGGACTATCAATCACCGAAAAATCTGATCTTCCAGTCATGCCAATTATTACTTCCTCTACTTTCCCTAATCCATCTGTAATCACATGACTCAATGATGATTCTCTCAAGGGTTTGATTTCATTCAATTTATGTAGCACATCACCTAATCTAAATCCATTTACTGCAATATTCTCCTTGACAGTATCTAGTTCACTTCTCATAGCTATCATTTGTTCCATGAGTATTAGATTAGCTGCATGCTGATTTTTCATTATAGCAATTATATCCTCACTTATTACTGTGGGGGTAATACATCTTTGACCCTTCTGAGTCTGCCTTAGCATAATTATCTGCTGCTTCTGGTCTTTCTTTATTTACCAAACACTGTATTCTTACTTTTGGTGTAGCCATAATATCTAATCATTGGCACTCATCCAGTGATATTAGTCTTTGTATTGTATTCTGAAATTCTACTAAGATATTCTTCATTTCATTTTGTTTTACATTTATTTCATTTATCTGGATAGTAACCATTTAACTAGTTAGTATTGGGGTATAAATAGTGTCATCTTTGTAATTACCTACAGATGAGGCCCATCCAATTAATTCTAAACTGACATCATTAACATGCTCATGAATATCCTCTTGATCTAAATTGCCAGATATCTGTTTGTTCTCCATTTTTGGTGTGGAGGTTGAAAACCCACTTATACCTATTATTCCTTTTCCTTTGTTTATTTATTCTTTTCTTGTTTCTGCTGCATGTCTTGCAGGATAGATAGTCTTATTTTTTCCTGCACTAATTTGTTAACTGGTGATTACTTTTTTATCAATAATGTGGAAATTCTTGATTGTTTGCTTTTATGTTTTTCTTGTTACCTACATTACCATTTTTGTATTCCTTTACCCAGTATTCCTTTCATTTCTATTACTTTGATTCTCTTATTTATTTGCTTTTTTTCCACTTGTTTTCCTTTGTTTCCCCTTCCAGTTTTTCCCTTTTTTGCTGGTATATTAACCACACGGGTTTCTTTTATAGACCCTTTAACCATTTCCAATTAGCCAAAATTCTGACATATTTAATGTTGCCACAGAAATGTGTTAGTAGTTACTGTTTTGGCCCTTGTGATCACCATATCCAGAAAATAATAACTCAGATTTTAACTCTGCTACAAAAATGGCAATTAGGGCTGGGCTAAGACCTATAATTCCTGTACCACAATCACTTCTTTCTCTTTCATATCTGACTATACTTGACAAATAGCACTCAGTTGTTTATAAAAAAAAATGACAAGATGAGTCAGAGAATAATCAATTCACAATATGTACAACATATAGAGTCCCATATAAATTCCTGATTTCAGCTTTGCACTTTATGCTTCAGTGGGCTATATTCAGATTTTAGTCTTAGGGTTAGATCTTCAACTTTTGTATAGTCAGAAACAGCTGGCCACAGTTATAACAATATATCAGTGTTCTTTTTAAACTCAGAAATAACCAGAAATGTCCAAAGGACTTTGTAAAAATATCAAAGTCCACAGATAGCTTCTGCAGGTGAATCAGGCAACAGTTTCTTAATAGTTTCTTCACACAGTCCTTAGCTAGAAGTGTGCCAGAGTTCTTGTCTACATAATGGTTCACTAAGTGTTTAATTTCCTTTTAGTTTTTCATTGTATCCGTGTCTTTAAGAAGTCCTCCAGTAAAATAAAACTGGAACACTAGGGTGCCAAACGACACCTGGAGCCACCAAGAGAGAAGAAAACCATGTATTTGACTACCAATTCCCACTACCAAGGGCAGTAATAACTGTGGTGTGCTGGAGATAATGAATGCTGACCATTTATTTATTCCTAGTTTATGGATCAAACAGCAGTCGTGCTTTAAATAAAATTCTTCTTTACCTGGTACACCACCTTATTCTCTTCTGTCTGTATTTCTTTGTACCTCCTGAATGTCACCCTTTTAACCTCTGCTTTCACAGCCACCTCCCTCGAGAACCAAAGTGGTCTCTAATTTCTCCTGTATTTTGTCACTTCCTTCACATAGAGGTTTGTTGCCTTCACTGTGCCTTCCCTTAATACACCCCACTGTACCTCAGCCCCACCCTGACAGTCCCTCCTGCTCAGTTGTCTCTGAGGCATTCACCCATTTTTTTAAATATCATCCCTCTAAAGTCATGGACCATCATCCTTGTGTGGTTTGTCTCTGCCACCACTATACGTTAAACCACACTGTACAGTGATCACTGGTCCCCAGGTGATATACCACCATGACATCTAAAATATTGCACCTGTTTGCGAGCACCAAGTCCAGTATTGCCGCATCTCAAGTGGGCTGTTTGACTAGTTGCCTGAGAAATGCCCCCTTCTTTAGGAAGTCTAGGATGGCTCTGCTTCTAGCCAAGGATATGGCTGGGAGGCTCCAGTCTATGTCTGGCAGACTGAAGCCCACAACAAGCAGCACCTCCCCCTTTTTTGCCATTGTACTGATAGCTTCCCTCAGCACCTTATCCAATTCTTCTTCTTGTGCTGGAGGACTATATATCACTCCAGTGTGAATAGTGGTTTCAGTTCCTGTCTCCAGGGTGATCCACAGAACCTCCAACCCATCCTTTTCTCCAATGTTCCCTTGCACTTCTGTCACTCTGATACCCTCCCTCACATACAACACAACCCCTACACTCTTCCTCCTCTACCTATCACTTCTTAACTGAGTGTAGACTGGTATGGTTATGTCCCAGTCAAGGTTTCCAGTGCACCATGACTCAGTTATGGCCATGCAATCCAGGTCTACTCCCACCATGATGGCCTCCAGGTCTGGAAATCTATTTTCAAGACTCCTTGCATTGGCCTATGTGAGTCTCCACACCTTGTTCTCTTCCTGACAGCAACTTTTCTTAACCCACTTTCTTCCTTTCCTGCCACTTGAAACTCCCTCACCCCCTTTGCTACCCTCTCCATGCCTTGCCACCACAGCATCTCTTATTCCACTTCATCTGTTATTGTCAGCCTTGTCCCCTACTATGCCTCCATAAACTTGTGCCTAGGGTAGTTTCCTCCCCTCTGGTCCTCTCTTCCTGTTGCTTCAATCTTTGTTGGGGGCAGTTAATTCCCCCCCCAGTAATACCACCTCCCCTCTTCACCAGGTTAAATGCTTATTAAAGTAACCTTTAAACATTCCAATGAGGACTGCAGTCCCCTTCCCAAAAGGATGCATGCCATCACATCTGTATAGACCCTTATTCTGCAATATCCTTCCAGGTTGGTAACTGATCTCCAATGAAGCCTCATTTCAGGAATGCTTCTGACAGCTGCCTTGATGCAAGTTTCAGGCAGCAGCCCACTGTATTCCCTTGTAAAGGCACAATAGAAGTAATTATTAAGGATGGCTGCTTTTTGTTCATCTTTCTTTAGTACTATCCCTCCCTTGTAGCCAGAAAATACCCCTGCCCTGCTTCCATTTTTTCCTTAATATATCTGAAGAATTGTTTTCCCCACCATTGACACCTCAACAATACACAGCTTCATCTCTGCCTTTGCCTCCTTGTCTGTCCTCCTTGCTTCCCTAATTTTTATTTGGTACCCTTCCCATTCATTCTCCCTCTGCTTTTCCTTGTACATGCTGCAATCCTTTTTCTTGTCCTTCACTTCTTCTCTAACCCTTTCCAAGAATCATATTGGTCTCTTGTACCTGTTTCATTTTGTAAAAATTCTTGTACATGAATTTGTCTTGAGAATAGTCCCCCCATTGCCTCCCGTCTTTCCTTTACACCTCCAATGCTGTTCACCCAGGCAGTTTGTCTTGGACCAGCTCCCTCATCTGATTGAAGTCTGCTTTTCTGAAATCTAGGATCTCAGTATTTGATAGGGGCATTTTGGTACTGAGGACCAACTTGAACAAAATGGAGTTATGATCACTGGACCCCAGTGGCTCTGCTACCCTCCCTGTGCCCACCAGATTTATGTTGGTGAGCACCAAATCAAGAATGGCCACCTGTCTAGTGGATTTCTTAACAACCAACATCAGCAGGTAGTCCTTCAATATATCCAACATGGCCTGATGTCTGGTGCACCTGGCCACTGGAATGTTCCAGTCAATATCTGTCAGGTTCAGATAAGCCAATATCTCCACTTCCCCCTTCTTCACTTCCCTTGCCAGCTTTTCCATGAGCTACCTATTTATCTTTCCCTTGTTCTTGTGATCTGTAGATTATCCCATCTGTAGTTTCCTACTTGAGGGCACAGTGAGGTGAATCCACAGTGACTCTGTTTGTCCTTTATTCCCCTGTTGTGTCTGTCTCCCACATCCTCTATGCTGTTTCTGTCATATAAGGCCATGGCCCCCTTTGCCTTTTCCTCTATCCTGTTTAAACAGTGTGTAACTTGTGACTAACAAGTCCCAGTCATTATTCTCTGTGGCACAAGTTTCTGTGGCAGCTACATGGTCCTTCTCAATATCTGCCACCAATGCCTAGAACTCACTGATTTTATGATACTTCTGCCATTAAGGCAGGCTCTCTTCCAACTAACTCTGGGTCCTCTTTTTCTATTTTGTAATCCTACACCTGCATTCCTTTTAATTCCGTGTAGCTTGTTATTTCTCTTATTTTGTTGCTGACACTGAGATCCTCGGTCTTTGCCTCTTCCATTACACCTTTTTAATCTCAACCTTATTTTTACCCACCTCACTGCTATGAGTCCTGAGTATAGGGGAGCATTAGCTACGTTCCCCTCCCACAGTCTCTTTACTGTGGTCCCCCAAGCCTCAGTGTCCCCTGCAGTCAGTTCACCTGTCTAATGTAGATGTTAAACCTCTGCCCTAACATGCTGGTCCCCTTTCTTCTTAGGTGAAAGATGTTATGTTTGAAGTGTCTCATGTCCCATAAGCCCTCCAATCCCCCACAAAGTGGTACACTTTCTCCTGACACCATTCCATTAATCATCATTTAGTTCCTTTATCTCTACCCTCCTTTCTTTATATTTCCTTCCCCTCCTACTCCACACAGGGGGACACTGGAAAAGGTCAGGGAGGCCAAGTATGTCTTCAATCTGTCTCCCAGCTTCTGGAAGTTCTGTTTCACTTGCTCTAAAGGGTGCTTTGCCAGATTGTTGGTACCCAGCTGTAGCAGCACCACTAGCTCCCCACTTCATCTCCATTTTCCTCCCTATTTTGTTGATGTTCTGGGTGATTGATGCCCCAGGAAGGTACCTGATCATCTTCCATCCATCCTCTCCCTCAAACACCACCCTCTCAATTCCCCATAGTACTTATTCTTATCTGACCTAGTCTTCTGATGTGTCTTCTTCCCTGTCTCTGAGGTGAAGTAACATCTGTTGGTGTCAGAGGAGTGCATCAGTATGAGACATTTCTATCTAACAGTGCCCTTCCAGTGGCAGCTGTTAGCATAAGAACTTTGCTCAGTGTTGATGAGTTACCCTATCTTTTCCCACTGTATTGGGAGTGAGTGAGAGGCATTTTCATTGAACAACAACTCCACCCTGTCTGTTCCACCCACCTGGCTTGCATCATCAAGATCTAGAAACCTGATGCAGAGCTAAAAGTTTATATTGTGTCTACAGTTGAACTGTGAGCCCCTTCTGGAAAAGAGGATCCCTTAAGTTGGCCACCTACATATTGAACCACTTCAACAGGAAGATTTATTTCATTATATTTAAATTAGCAGTTAAGTGGGCAATTTAAGTGGGATAATGCTATATCCGCCAATTAATTCTACATATCTTTGGTCATCAGTAGTTTCATTGCTGATTTATTAGACACAGCATTAAAAAAAGATAGGACCAATGTTAACTGAAGTGCTAGTTTAATAATTTCTCTGATTAATGTATAAAGATGTAATAGCATTTTAGGGTTGCTTTAATTGCTTCAGTGGCAGCTGCAGATAAGTCCCAATAAATATCTGTATATATCTACCTATATCACAGAAAACTGAAATGAATGGGGATTTCCAGTGATGTATCTAGACATACTGTGACTTATCTTGGGCTACGATGGTGTATGTTGATTTTCAAGATTGTAAGACACCATGGATGGATTGTCCAGAAGGTTGCTAAACCAATAAAAGCTTGATTGATTGACTAATGACCTTCTGCCATGATCCTTTTTCACTTGGTCTTTTCTTTCAACAGTATGCATCTTCTATAGCATGTATATTAATTATTTTGAAATACTCCTCTGTTTTCTCTCTAGATCACATTCAAAGAAGAGAGACAGTGTGTTGAGTCACAGTACAGGACAAGGTCATTAGCCATACTGCATATACTGTCAACCAACAGAAATCTCCTCAGCAGTATAACATCCACATGTAGAATGCCAACAAGATGAACAGAAGACATCAAAGTCCATTTTCAGCACACTGAAGCCTAGTCACTGTATATTTTACTAACAGTGCTGAGGTGAACTGATTAGTCCAACATACAACATTATCTGTCTTTTCTAGCGCACTGTTATGCATAGATTGATTTATACATATGCATATATCACCCATTTCCTCAGCTGACATTTACACTGAAAAGACAGACTGTGATGTAATCATAAATATAATATGTATTGGTACGTATGTAGACCAAGAGATCATTTTTTAAGAAAATTTCATTATTTCAAGGTTTACAAATAACAGAGGTGCACCTTGTATTTAAAATTGCCATTATAGATGAAAGTGTGCATGCACAGTGATTTTTTTTGTTTGTTTCAAAGGTAATATTTTTAATGTAAAAGATTGTAAGAGGAAGTTAAGGAGGTATTTGACAGAGATGAATGTGCCAAGCAAAACCACAGTTGTGTATATTTAAAAGCACATTGTGGCATTAAACGCCATGTTGCTAAGGATACACATGAAGTGCCATAGACTGTACATCAAGTTAGAGTATTATTCATGCAGTGTTATTATGTTTTTGCAACATTTTCTGCTTACTGCTAGTGCTAACCAGTCAAAGGGCACCATTATAATTTTAATGCCAAAGCTATCTCAGAAATGGTACTTTTCACAGTACCTTAAAAGAAAGAAGGTATGACATGAAATGTTACTCGACCGGTCTTAATTTACTTAACTAGTACTGTGTATGCACAGTGGGCCAGATTTTTAGAAATCAAGAATGCTGATGGAGCAGTTACTTTTATGGCATTTAGCATTCAGCAAATTGTTCTGAAACTCAAGTGTCTTATTTTCCAAGATGTCTGAGAATTGTGGCAGCTTGTTTCATACATAATGCATGCATCATTAGTGATGCAAGTATGCCATATTTGGAGCAAATTGCAGCAACTGCATCAGAAAGTTAGATCGGTTTGTAGATACAGTAGACTAACTTTCTGACTGGATTGCACTAAATGTATCAGGAGTAGTGCTGGGCAAAAACTGCAAATTTTAATATTGAAATAATTTAGTGAAGTTTAATACATTTTTGATTTGCTGAAATTTTGACTTTGGTAAAATCTGAATCATCTAATGTGTTCTTCAATTTTTTTGCCATTTCAACAAATATTCTGGCTCAATTGAGGAATGATATGCATGAACTGCCTAATGACAGTGTATCATTCCGCAGTACAATGAATTATTTAGCAGTTCAATAGAAAACAGACTGATAAGTTCTGTGGAATTCCATTCTGCAGTTTAATACATCAGTCCATAATACATACATTCATTCCAACACTTTTTTGTTTGAATTCTGCAAAAGTTGCCAAAGTGCATTCCAGAATTTAGCAGAATTAAACTTCTATCTTTCTCAGTAATTCCACCAGTGGAATTTTATTTTTGCCCAGCACTAATCAGGAAGGTGCCACAAGTCGGTGGCACTCTATTGAAAATTCTGGCCTATGTATTTATAGTATACAGTTTTCTGTTATACTTACTATGTGTAATGCATTTGATATTATGATATGTTACTCATAGAAAAATGCCATTACTGAGATACAATGAAGAAAATGTTTGGATAACTTGTTCTGCTGTTTCTAGCCTCTGTCAGAAGTCAAAAGACTATAAATGCTTTGCAGATATTGATTTCACTTTCTTTTAAATGTTTTGTCCTAGTCACAAGCTAAAGGAGTGACTCTAAACAAGGATAATAAAAGCACTATCATCAAATGCATGATAAACCAAATCAAAGACTAAATGGAAATGTTTATTAATATAGTAACAGGGTGGGTGAAGCATCTGGGTGAATTTTATATGTGATTTTTTTTAGATTAAATGATTATAGCCTTAGAAAGCCTTTAAGAAAAAAAACTTACAAAAACGTTAGATGTGCATTCAGATTTTAAGAATGGGCTGATCCAAAGGAATTCCTTTTGGGGTAGGATTTTGCAGCTAGTATAGAAGGTTTAGCTCTGTTCTGCAGATGTAGAGAAATGCTGATGTGGGGCCAGATCACTGGTAGCATAGTATGGAAATGGAAGAGAATGAGAGTTCAGTTCTAGAACTTTCCATACTTCCTCATATACCATAAGTTTTTAAGCTTGACAGGTGCGCTTAGTAGTACAAGAATGATGTGTTGATTTTACTGATTGTACTGTACATCTACTAAAGCCTTAGATTACATTATGGGTTGGAAAGGAAACCCATACCAATGTAATTTCAATTGTGTTAAGAAAGTATAGGTGTTAGATTTCACATGTTATTGTAGTTCTTACATTATAGAATTTACTTATTTTTCTTGTTAAAACTGTAGTTTTTATTTCTTACTTTTATTAGATTGTTTTACTTTTCTATTCATTTTACATGTCGGATACTGTTTAAGTTCATAGAATTTTGTTTTAGTAGATTTTACTGATACATTTTTCAAAATATTAAAAAATTAAAAGGTAGATTACTTTGTCTTCATAACATAGTTTTGACTTTACGTAGTGTCATAAGTATTCGTATTATTGTTAACTGAAATGATTTATATATTACTGATGTAATATTTGAATTGTAAGAATGTCAGTCATTGTTAGTTCTTGTCTAGTTTTCATTAAAAGAACAAAGATCTTTTTTATGGATATCTTATAACTATGTAATCATTGATAAGTAAGAAGTTAAGTTGTTGCTACAGCAACAATCCTGGCAGACAATTGAGTAATATTTTGATGATTTATTTTGTTTGTAATTAGTTATTATAAAGAAATCTAGTTCCTAGATATAAGAATAAAATTATTTTCTACTGTATCCATTTCAGATAGTGAAATATTGTTTAAGTATTTTTGAAATCCCTGAATATCAGGCCTTCTTATAAATAAGCTGCGTAATCAATAGATCAAGGGACATTTTGTGGATAATCCAAATATTCAAAGTTTACGTAAAAAAGAATAAAAGTATGTGTGCAAACTCTTAAAGGTTGATTATGCTACTGTTTAGCATGTTGGAAAGTATAGGGCGAAGGTTGACATTTGCACTTCTGTATATAGTCAATAAAAGAGAGAACCTGTATAATAATAAGATCTTATTTTGAATAAAATGTCTATAACTACAAGGAATTTTGTTAAGGTAAATAAAATGACAGGCTGAACAAAATTGCTTGCAAAAGTGGCACAGAGTTAGCACTCCATACCCCTTCCAGAGAAGTTGCTTTGCTTTTTGTGGACAGCTTGTAGTTTGCCAGGATTTTTTCAGCTGGAAAGATATACCATCCTCCTAAGATCTCATGACTGACAAATAGTACACCAGTCTGGGCCTGCCTTAATGTCATTAAAAAGGTCAGGCACTTCAACCATCAAGTTTAAAATCATGGTTCAAATACACTTACATTATTCAAACAGTACTGCATGTTTAAAGTATCCAGAAAAAGAAGATATATTTACAGTTATATACTATAAAACAGTTTCTGACAATTTCAGTGGTTTAGTGTTCACAGAAAAACTTAAAAACAAGTAATGAATTTCACAAAAAAAGTTAAATCATGAACAGGCAAACAAAAACAGCACAACATAGCTGTAATTGTCGTGTGATTTATTTTACTTCTTGCTGTAGTTATCACTGTTCTTTTAGCAGCTGAAGAACCATTCTGATTTAGTCCAGCAATGAAATACATTTACAATTAGGGAAACCAAATAAGTTTATAAACCAGTTAAGAAAGCACGATTAAAGGGAAATTACAACTGTAATGTTGCCCCCTCACCTTAGTGTGAAGCAGGCCTGATTAGCATTTTTGCAAAGTGTTTCATTGTTTTACTCACAGTCTGTGTAGTAATTTAGCTTTTATCTGGTTGATCCTGCCATCCCGCCCACCAGTCAGTTGACTGCCAGTCTGTACCTGGTCTTGGTGTAGCACAGAGACATGTAAATTGCAAACCAGAGCTATTAATAGTTCCGTCTATACAGTATATCTTCACATGCTCCAGCGGCTGCTCTTTGGCTTCTATATTATTCTCGAGACAACCGCAGGAGATTGTGAGTGTGTGGCTGTAGTCAGAATGCCGATGGGAGGGATGGTAGAATGAACCAGATAAAATCTAAATTACTACACAGCCTGTGAGTTAAAAAAAAAAAACATTTTGCAAAAATGCTAATCAGGCCTTGCCTAACATTGAGGTGGGTCTTGATTACAGGTGGACATTTCCCTTTACACCATTGGTTATTTCAAATATTATTTGGTTATGCTGCTCAAGATTGCAACGTGGTATACTTCATCTTCTGAAAGGACAGGAGCTTGGTTTTACTATTGTGTAATCTCAGACTTACTTTTTGCTTGTAGTTGCTCCAGATTATGTATTCTGTCCTGGGCTGCATTTTGTTTTATGCATATTTTCTTATTACTGCAATATCTGACCTTGCTGTATGAAAAAAAAAATAAAAAAATAAAAGTGAAATTGCCCTAAATTAAGCAGTCTCATTTCCCTGTTAATTCTAGTTTACCAAAGTTTAGTGATATCTGTGGATAGTAATACTGAAACACCTGAAGCTACAGTATTTGTGAATGCAGAGTTCACTAACATTGTAAGATGCTTCCTTCTGTGTTATAGTTTTTCACTGGAGCTCATTTAAATCATAAAGTTGATGGCTTCCCTTTTCTTCCATAACTAATCTGTGCTACTGGGGCTGGCAGTATAGCCTAGTGGCTAGAGTAGCAAGGTGTGAATGAGTTTGGTACATCCAGCAGATCTGAGTTTGATTCCCACAACCTCCACTTGCATACTGTGTGACTCTCAGCAAGTCACTTAACCACCCCAGTGCTCCCAAGTCACCCCTGAAAACAGGCATTTGTGCCTAGTAGGCCTTACCCAGTTACCAAAAGAATTAGAAAACACTAAACTTTTTTTTTAAATTTCAGCACATTGGTGTTGGTCTTTCAGCATTGCAACAATAAAAAAATCACTATCAGTACAAGGAGGATGCATTTTCCAGTGCATAGAGCATAGCGATGAAAACCTGAAGTTATTATCTAAAATCCCATCTTGGGCATTGCATCACTGTGTTACCATATCAGAATCATTTCACCTACAGGTACTTTAGCCCTTCCATGGGCATATTAAAGAACGGTGAGGCAAAATATGCCTATTTCTCAGAGTGTGAAAACCTTTTCACATTTTTGCTATTTATTGATATCAAATATTTTAAAATGTATAGCCATTACTGCTATTGCAAACAAAGTATAATACCTAGACAGACTGAAAGGAACTTACTAAAATCAAGATATGCTTTTTACATGCAGCAAGATAAATTTGTCAGGTTATGCACTATGCACACCTTACAAATGAACAACAATAGATTTATTATTACCGGATTACATGAGGGTCAGGGAAACATGCCAAGAGATGAAGACATTACTTTTTACTCTACATCCTTTGTACTGAATAAAGCATTTTTTTGTCCTTTATCCATGGTCTGACTGAATTTGTCAGCTTTCTGCAATTTAGGTACTTGGGGCTGAGTGCTGGATTCCTGTTTCTGCAGTATCTGTAAATGCAGCTAGCCATCACTTTCAAAGCTTAAGTCACTCTGTCACCAGATTAGTTTATGGTGTGCTGCCTCCTCTCTGGCCATTACTATGGGGCCTATCATACTGTGAAACTGAGGATACCTCCAGAAGTCTTCCTGCAGTGGGTAAATTTCCACTGCAGCAGTTATAAGGACTCCATTATTTTTATGTTGAGTGCGTGAAGCACAAGAAACATATTGGCACAGTTTGCTGAGAAGCAGGCTGTGGAGGCATGGCACTGTTGCGGCCAGTGTCCCCACAGCCTGCAAAGGCTTGTTCCACTTCCCCAAATGCTGTTGCAGGCTGCTGGTGACACAAGTTTGGAACGTTCGACCAACTTGTGACAAATCAGCCGCTGCAATCAGGGGCCACCTCGTCATTGCAGCATCAGCCATCCGCTGCAATGAGGGAGCAACCCATCATTGCAGGGCGGATCTAGCAAGCCTGATATTGTTTGTGAACATGGCAGCAGTTTGCCACCATGTTCACAAACAATATAACCCCCCCCACCGTGTTTATGTGCCAACGCGGGCTCCAATCCCCATTGGCTTTGTTGCCCACTTGTTCATTTTGTCGACGGGGGAGCCCATTCCCCATTGGCATTCTGTCACCCCCCTGTGCTTTCATTTTCTTCTGAAGGGGTGCCCAACTCGCCGTAACGAACCCCCTTTGTGTGTCAAATGGGTGGCCAATGCCTCGACGGCTATTGTTGCCCCACCAACAAAAAGCTGTTGGTGCCCCCCACACACTGTTATTCCTGCCGACGGGTGTCCAATCTCAGTCGGCATAGACTCCCTTGTGTGCCGACAGGGGTGCCCAATCCCCCGTTGGCTATTGCTGGTCCCCAAAAGAAAGCCATTGGTGGCATGCTGGGAGCCCACCCCAGCATGCCACATGCCCCTGTAAAAGAAAACACTGTCCTGCAAAGTCTTTTGCTTTTTCCCCCTGAAAAGCAGAAAACGGTCCCTCATAGTCTCCATGCTGCCCACTCACCACCCGCACCCACCCACTGTGCACCCTGCCTCCCAACACCCCTCTCATCACATACTTAGCTCCAGAGTCTGGCACGATGATCTTCGGTGGACCAGGAACATGTCTGCACTCTTCAAAGCCGACAGCGAACTGAGGAAATTCTGGTAAGCTGTATAATGTAATGAATAGGGTTTTTTCAACTTTAGTGCATATCTCAGGCATTTGTGGGAATCTTTTCACTAAATTTTCAACATGGGATTTTGGGACCCCTCCTCATGAATGCTTGAACTGTCATGGTGTTAATCAGCCCCGAAAGGTGATTTCGCGGTCACTGTGCGGAATCACCTTTGGGGGCCAGTTAATGAAACAACAGTACTAGTGTTCATGAGGTGAGCTCTCAAAATCCCTATGTTGCAAATTTGGTGGGAAAAATCCCCAAAATGACTGTTTCTAGCGATGCACTGCGCGGTTGCTACTTGCAGCATAACTTCATGAATCTGCAATATTTGATGCCAGATTTTCAACATTGGCATTTTTCACACCTCCTTGTGAACAGTACAGCTGTCATTGTTCACATCCTGGCAGAAATGTGTTTTCACACTTCCGGCGCAGAATAGCGTGGTCGCTGTCAGAAATCAGTGTTCAGGACAGATTAAGAAAATGACAGTGACACTGTTCATTAGTAGAGGTCTTCAAATGGCTATGTTGAAAATTTGGTAATGATACTCCATAACATGACTGTGTTACAAGCGTGCGTTGTGCAGTTTGCAAGCACGCTCGTAACTTTGTGAATGTATAATATTTTCACTCCAGATTTTCAACATTGACATTTTCCCACACCTACTTATGAACAGTGTAGCTGTCATTTTTCCCATCCTGGCTGAAATGTGTTTTCACAGTTCCAGTGCAGAATAGAGCGGTCACTGTGGGAAATCACTGTCCGGGACAGAGTAATAAAATGACAGTGATACTGTTCATGAGCAGAGGTCCTAAAATGCCTATGTTGAAAATTTGGTGATGATAGCCCATCAAATGAGTTGTGTTGCACACTTCCCATACACCCTTGTAACTTTGCAGATTCGTACTATTGTCATGCCACATTTTCAACAATGGCAATTTTTCACAACTCCTTATCAGCAGTACAGCTGTCGTTTTTCACATCCTGAGTAAAATGTGGTTTCACAGTTGTGGCACAGAATAACGCAGTCACTGTGGGAAATCAGTGTTCAGGACAGATAAAGAAAATTACAGTGGCACTGTTCATGAGCAGAGGTCGTAAAATCCCTATGTTGGAAATTTGGTGACAAAACTCCATAACATGACTGTGTTACAAGCGTGCGTTAAACCGTTTCCACGCACCCTTGTAACTTCAAAATGTGTAATATTTTCACGCCACATTTTCAACAGTGGCATTCTTTCACACCTCCTTATGAACAGTACAGCTGTCATTTTTCACATCCTGGATAAAATATGTTTTTGCACTCCTAACGGAGGATAGCACGGTCGCTGTGGGACATCAGTGTTTGGGATAGATTAAGATGGAATGAGTGAGGGGGGGAGTGACCAAGCTCAGCTGAGCTCTGTTGGGACTGCTCCAGATTTGTTTGTGGGCAGAAAAAGGCCCCAACGCAAGAGGCCAGTACAAAAGAGCAGCCTGCAGCAGTGGGAGAAACAGAACAAGAGAGTGAGTGAGGGAGAGGGAATGAGCGAACTCACTGGAGCACTGTCAGGACTGCTGCAAATTTCTTTGTGGGCAGAAAAAGGCGTCAATGCAGGCAGGGGCCCAGTAGAAAAGGCCAGCCTGCAGCGGTGGGAGAAACAGTATGATTGAGTTAAACAGGGGGACTGAGTGAGCTCAACGGAGCTCTATCAGGACTGCTGCAGATTTCTTTGCTGGCAGAAAAAGATGCCAATGCAGGCAGGAGCCCCGTACAAAAGAGCCGCTTGCAGCGCCAGGCCAAACAGAATGAGGGCGTGACAGAGGGAGACTGAGCGACCTCAATGGAGCTTTTTCAGTACAGCTGCAGATTTATTTGTGGACAGACAAAGGTGCCACCACAGCCAGCAGCCCTGTACACAAGCGCAGCTTTCAGTGCCAAGAGAAACAGAATGAGTGAGTGACAGAGAGGTAGTGAGCTAGCTCAACAGAGCTCTATTGTGACTGCTGTAAATTTCTTTGTGGGCAGATAAAGGTGTCAATGCAGGCAGGGGCCCAGTAGAAAAGGCCAGCCTGCAGCGGTGGGAGAAACAGTATGATTGAGTTAAACAGGGGGACTGAGTGAGCTCAACGGAGCTCTATCAGGACTGCTGCAGATTTCTTTGCTGGCAGAAAAAGATGCCAATGCAGGCAGGAGCCCCGTACAAAAGAGCCGCTTGCAGCGCCAGGCCAAACAGAATGAGGGCGTGACAGAGGGAGACTGAGCGACCTCAATGGAGCTTTTTCAGTACAGCTGCAGATTTATTTGTGGACAGACAAAGGTGCCACCACAGCCAGCAGCCCTGTACACAAGCGCAGCTTTCAGTACCAAGAGAAACAGAATGAGTGAGTGACAGAGAGGTAGTGAGCTAGCTCAACAGAGCTCTATTGTGACTGCTGTAAATTTCTTTGTGGGCAGAAAATGTGACAACGGAAGATCACGTCATGCAGAGTGCTGAGTAGCAGCTCCCTCAAGAAGCTCCTGCCTTCCGTTTATTATTTTATCTCATTCTAACATTCTAATCCACTATTTCCTCTTGTTTTTGAGATACAACGTTGTGTAATAGCTGTGGCACTCTGGTCTGGCTATATCTCAGGCGGATGGAGGCTTACATGAAGAAAGCCCCACAGAAGCATACCCCTCCAGCAACTCCTGAGAAGGCCCCTAAGAAATCCAGGGCCTCAGGTGGTTCTGGGCCTGATCCTCCGAGCCAAATTGGTGATCAGGAGCCTTTAACACTTTCCAGATTCCTTGAGGAGTTTAAACCCTTTCGAGAGGAAATGAAGGATATGGCAATGGATTCGCTGTCTAGAAAGCTAGATGAACTCTCGCTATCTGTGTCTGATAATACAGCTCAAATTGCTTCTATTGAGAAAAGGTTTAGTAGTTTCGACCCTGACCTGGTCTCGATGCACCAGAAATTGTCTCGTTTTGAAGCTAAGCTCGAGGATCTAGAGGGTCGGAGCCGAAGAAATAACGTAGTGATCCTCGGATTACTGGAGGGAGAGGAAGGCCAATATGTTGTGGCTTTTGTTCAGAAGCTGGTTGAGCAGGTGGCTGGCCCATCTCCATTTAGTCACGGCTACATTATAGAGAGTGCCCACAGGGCTTTACGGCCTAAACCAACCCTGGAGGATCCTGCCTTGGTATTGTGTGCCGGCTTTTGAACTATTTGGAGAGACAGCATTTACTGCAAAAAGTGAGAGCTTTGCAAGAGGTTCGCTGGGAAAATATAAAGTTGAGAATCTCACAAGATTTACCTGTCTCGGTTCGCTTGAAATGCAAAGCATTCCACCCTATCGTCTCTAAGCTAATCGCAGCAGGTTTGAAGTTCAGGATGGATTATCCGGCCAGACTACAGATCTCAATTAATGGATCCTGGAAAAGCTACGAAGACCCTGAAGAGGCTTTGATGAGCCTTAAATCCACATTTCCAGATCTCTTTAAGGACTCTTGAATGGTTGTGGAGCAGTATGGAGTACTACACGGAGCTGAGAGATTGAATTTTCGTTTTTCCTCTTAGGGAAATCTTCTAAGCGTGAAGACTTGGGAAATTGCATCTACAGCTTTGGACTGGGGGGATCATTGAGGGCCACCCTGACTTTTCTTTTCTTTCCACTTCATAATGGGCCCATGCTGGTCTGAAGCAGTGGACATTTGGGTTTGGGGCCTTCTCAGGGGGGGATTGGTGTGCCAAGTCTCGGAAGTTATTTTTGTTGGGGCAGAAAGAGTCTAATTTGTGCAGTTGTGGGCTAATTTCTTATTTTTCCTTGCCTGGATTGGTACTAGGATGGTCCTGGGCTTTCTCCATTCCTGACTGTCATTTAGACAGGTCAGGGAACTGGCCACTAGAGGGCGTTCCAACCTTTGGGGACTTGCCAAGAAGCACTACTCGAGGAGAATTTAGCAGGGTTCTGCTATTTGGCTGGTGCGTGGTGCTCTCAATTTTGCAGGGAGGACCTGTGCATTGGATGTCGGGTCGTTGTGGGTAGAGGCATTTATTATGCCTTCCCCTCCGGTGGAGTGATCCCAGTTTCTCTTATTTCTATTCCTGCTCTCAATACGAGCTGAGTTATCTCTCCCTTTGGGGGTTTCTGGTCTGGTTTAAGTTATAGATGGCTTGCCCTGTGCTTCTTATCTCAGTCCTGGTTACCGCGAACACTTGGGTGGGGTAGTGGTCTCCCTATGGTCCCTCTAAAACAAGCTCCCTTGTGTCCATGTTCTGGTTGGATCGAGGTGAAGGCCCAGGACCATTCTCTCTCATTTGGGGTATAACTGGCAGTGTTTGGTTTCTAAAGACTGTGATTTGAGTGCAACAGTGCTGTTTGGGTTCATTATCGGGGTGGGTGGGAGAGGGATTAGAACCAGAACTGTGCAGAACGTTGCTTGTGACAGTTTGGTGGGGGGAGTGTGGCTGGGGTTTTGGGCATGGTTCAAGGGTGGGGGGATAGAGGGAATGGGCGGTTTCTGTTTTTGGGGGGGCTAGGGAGGAGGGTGGGTGTTACTGCAGTAACCCTGGGGATATGTTTACAGGGGATATACATCCTGAGTGCTGAGTGTAATTATTTTAATTCAACTATTTTTCCTAGATGGCCAATGAGATAACAATTACGACTTGGAATGTTAAGGGGATCAGAAAGCAACACAAGCAATATCGGGTTCTCAAACACTTAAGTGTACTCAGTTCACAGATAACCTTTCTGCAAGAAACCCATTTATTAGAAGCGGAAGCTTTGCAATTAAGGAGGCAACAGGTGAGATCAATTTACAATGCCCAGGGCACCACAAATAGTTGCAGGATCATGCTCATGATTAACAGGAGTATTCCATTTGTTTCCACACAAGTTATTAATGATACCAAGGGTAGGTTTATCCTGGTTAAAGGCACCCTTTGGTCTGTCCCAATATTACTGGGCTGTGTTTATGGCCCTAATTTAGACAACCCTGGAATCTTTATGAGTCTTATATCTATCATCCTCCCAATGCTTCCCATTAAAATTATTTTAGGGGGAGATTTCAATCAAGTACTTGACCCTTATTTAGACAGACTGGGCAATAGCCCAGGAGGGGCTACCCCTGGACAGAAGGCATTCACTGATTTATTAGATCAATGTGAGCTCTGCGATGCCTGGTGTGTTTTACACCCGGATTCTAGGAAGTTTACCTTTAGGTCTATGGCACATGGCTCGCAGTCCTGCATTGACTACTTACTCATTTCTCAGTGCATCTTGCCCAGGGTGAAGACCTCCTTGATTCAACCCAGCCCAATCTCCGATCACTCACTAGTAGTATGCAATTTGGTACTGCTTAACTCACCCAATAGGGAAACTAGATGGAAACTCAATGATCAGTTTCTTAAAGATGCTAAATGTTGCAAACTTATAAGGGAACAAATAGAATCCTTTTTTTCATTAAACCGTTTAGATCATGCAAAGCCTGATATCTTGTGGGGAGCCTTCAAAGCCTTCATGAGAGGGACACTTATTAGCATGGCGGTTGGCAGGAAAAGAGTGCGGGAGAAGGAACTAAAATCCTTATTAACCCAAATCAGATCCCTGGAAGTTAACCTTCCGGCCAATCCTCTAGATGAGGATACTCAGAAACTCTTGGAGTTAAAGGATAAATACTTGGGGCTACTTCAAGAGAAAGCAGAACTAGCCATCATTAGTACCAGGGCTAACTACACTGATCAGGGGAAGAAAGTGGGATGTTTACTGGCATTGCATATTAAACAACAGGAATCAATTAGATTTATCCCTCCTATCAGGTCAGTGGCAGATGGATCTCTTAAGGTGTCTCCCACTGAGATAGCTCAAGAATTTGCTGCTTATTATACTAATTTTTACAGTGACATGGAGCACCCTCCCTGTCCTGAAGACATAGAGGGTAATTTAAGGGACTCCCACTTGCCCCCTCTCACTGGTCAGTGTAGAGATGCCCTGGTTGTCCCTATTTCCCAGGAGGAAATTGCTAAGGTTATTAGTGAACTGTCAGCTGACAAGGTCCCTGGTCCAGATGGATTTTCTGCTTTATTTTATAAGGTCTTTCGAGACCTCCTCTTATCAATACTTGGTTGCTTATTTCAGCAAATCCTATCTGGGGTGGTGACAGATCCATATCTCTATGAAGCCCTGATTGTCCTGCTTCCTAAACCTGATAAAGATCTCGAATTGGTTCAAAGTTACAGATCTATCTCGCTTTTAAACCAGGATATTAAAATCCTCTCTAAAATTCTGGCTAATAGGCTGGCAGTGGTTCTTCTGGGGTTAATAGATACAAATCAGGTTGGATTTATGAAAGGGTGCTCATCTTCCGATCATCTACTCACCTTGTCGCATGTCTTCTCGGCTACCAGGGATGCAGAGTTCCCTGCGGGTTTGGTTTCCCTGGATGCTGAGAAGGCATTCGACCGTGTGAACTGGAATTTTTTGTTCCGCACTCTGGAGGCCTTCCACTTCCCCTGTCTATTTATCTCCTGGATTGCCGCCCTTTATAAAAATCCCTCTGCAAGAATTTCCATGAATGGGGCCTTTTCCCATCCTTTCTCACTCCACTCGGGCATGAGGTGGGGTGCCCCCTTTCCCCTCTATTATTTAACTTATATCTGGAACCTCTTATCCAAAATATTCTCAATAATGATTCCATACAAGGGGTGAGAATTGGGCGGCACGAAGTCAAAGTCACCGCATATGCAGATGACCTGCTAATACATCTGTCCCACCTGGTATCCTCCATCCTGGCCTTACTAAGGGAAGTAGCAAGGTTTAGTGGTCTGTCCAATTACAAATTGAATGCCAGTAGGTCCCTATTTTTCCCATTAAATCACAAAGTTTTCAAAAGTGATATTAGCCCTTTCGGTCTATGTTGGACACCCAGATCATTCAAATATCTGGGTATCAACTTTCACGTAACCCCCTAGCATGGTTTAAGGAGAATTTGGATTCCCTACTACAGGGGATTATGCATGACCTTGAGAGGTGGTCTAAGTTTCCTATTTCTCTATGGGGCTGGATCAACATAATTAAGATGAATATATTTCCTAGGATTTTCTACCCATTCTCCCTTCTCAACACCTTTATTCCTTTACTCTGGTTCAAAAAGGTACATGGTATCTTCGCTAGATTCATCTGGGCCAACAGGTATCCCCGTTTGGTTTATCATAAGCTGGCAGACCCAAAATTGGAGAGGGGGCTGCGAATTCCCCATCTGGCTATATATCACTGGGCTAGTCATCTTGCGAAATGTTCAAGATGGGTATCTCCCGGCCCAGAAGAAGTGCAACCTATGTGGCTCAAAATAGAATTGGATGCAATCAATGACAAAAATCGGGATCCCCTCGTGTTATTTTTCCTTAGGTTATCCAAAGTAAATGTGGCTGTAGAGTGTTCCACGATAAGGACCTCCTTAAAGGTCTACTCACAGATATGTTCCTTTTTACAGTATTCCCCCCATCTGGACCTGGCCCAGTTTATCTGGAACTCTCCATCATTTATTATTAACAAGAGTCAAATTTCCCATCTTTGGTTGCCTCAACTGGGAGAGGGGAAGCTCCTGGCTTTTACTGATGGTGGGCGACATTGGTTATCAGTGGAAGAGATGGTTAGGAAATTTCTCATCCCATCTTCTTCCTATTTTAAAGTCCTGCAATTGAAACACTTGCTTGTAATTACCCTGGGTAGCACTCCTCCTTCTCAGAATATCTCTTCTCTGATACCCAAGG
The DNA here is from genome assembly GCA_016271365.2 of Neoceratodus forsteri. Taxonomy (NCBI): domain Eukaryota; kingdom Metazoa; phylum Chordata; order Ceratodontiformes; family Ceratodontidae; genus Neoceratodus; species Neoceratodus forsteri. Next base: position 210,266,047 of record CM028137.1, on the reverse strand, counting down.
TATCCCCACTTTCTGGCTCCCCTGGTGCATTTTCTAAACTATATCAGGTTCTGTTTCATAAAAAGTTCGGGGGTCCATTTGGGCCATCAAGATTTTGGTGTACTTTTTTTCCTCACCTTTAGTTGGATTGGCACTCCCTCTGGAAGTCATGTCATAAATTCATTTCTCAAGATAGATTGCGTCTCATGCAATACCATATATTGCACAACTTATATTATTCCCCAGCCAAACTTCACAGGTGGGGTTACCTAGACTCAAACAAGTGCAATAAATGTTCACAGGATGAGGGTACACTTTTTTACATGTTTTGGTCTTGTCCAAAAATTTCCACCTTATGGGTTTCAATCCAAACTTCCTTAGACCCCCTTTTGGGCCTCCAAGAATATTTTACTCCTGAGATATGTGTGTTAGGGGACCTGTCCTCTATTAGAGTTAGGGTATGCAAATTTCATATTTCCATGGTTGCCCTGTCGGCTAAGAAAATAATTCTTCATCATTGGAAAGACAGGTCCTCCTCTTCTCTCCAGGAATGGGTAAGAGAAGTATTATCCAACTTGCGCACGGAAAAAGCAATAGCAAGTCTTCACAATAGCCTGGCAGCTTATACTAGAATTTGGGATCCCCTTCACTCACTAATCTCTCTGGTTCCAAAATAAAACTATACTAGGGTTATTGCTCCTGCATGGTTTTTGGTTAGATGCTCGGCATCTACGGGTATTGAGATGGGTTACTGCAGTAAGGGGAGGTTGGGAGGGCAACATCCTTTCACTATGTATCAGTGTGTCTCTATCAGTTTCTTTGTATGCTGCCTTTTATGGTGGAAAATGTATGAATAAACTTTAAATTATAAAAAAAAAGAAAATGCGACAACGCAGGCAGGAGCCCAGTACAAAAGGCCAGCTTGCAGCACAGGCAGAAATGGAATGAGTGAGTGAGAGAGGGGGAGTCAGTGAGCTCAATGGAGCTGTGTTGGGACTGCTTCAGATTTGTTTCTGGCCAGAACAAGGCACCAATGCAGGCAGGAGCCCAGTACAAAAGGGCAGCCTGCAGCAGCAGGAGACAGAGAATGAGTGAGTGAGGGAGGGGGAATGAGTGAGCTCAACAGAGCTCTGTTGGGACTGCTGCAGATTTGTTTGTGGGCAGAAAAAGGCAACAATGCACACAGGGGCCCAGTACAAAATGGCAGCCTGCACTGGCAGGAAAACCAGAATGAGCAAGTGAGAGAGTGGGAGTGAGCGAGCTCAACGGTGCTGTATTGTAACTGCTGCAAATGGCGGCAATGCAGGCAGGAGCCCAATAGAAAAGGGCAGTCTGCAGCGCCACCAGAAATAGAATGAGCGAGTCAGAGAAGGGGACTGAGTGAGCTCAACGGAGCATTGTCGGGACTGCTGCAGATTTCTTTGTGGGCAGAAAAAGGTGCCAACAGAGCCAGGAGCCTAGTACAAAAGGGCAGGCTGCAGCGCCAGGAGAAACATAATGAGTGAGTGACACAGGGGAGTGAGTGAGCTCAACTGAGCTCTGTTGGGACAGCTGTGAATTTCTTTGTGGATGGAAAAAGGTGTCAACACAGGCAGAAGCCCAGTACAAAAGGGCAGCCTGCAGCGCCAGCAGAAACAGAACGAATGAGTGAGAGAGGAGGACTCAGCAGGCTCAACAGACTTGTGTTGGGACTGCTGCAGATTTCTTTGTGGGCAGAAAAAGCCACCAACAAAGGCAGAAGCCCAGTACAAAAGGCACTCTGCAGTGCCAGGAGAAACAGAATGAGTGAGTGAGAGAGGGGGAGTGAGCCACCTCAACGCAGCTCTGTCGGGACTGCGGCAGATTTCTTAGTAGGCAGAACAAGGTGACAATGCAGGCAGGAGCCCAATACAAAACAGTAGCCTGCAGCAGTGGGAGAAACAGGCTGAGTGAGTGACAGAGGGGCAGTGAGCGAGCTCAACACACCAGTGCAATCAACATTCAGCATTGACAAATGCTTGTTAATACTGGAAGTTCTGTGTGAATTTTCAATCATCCCCCATTCCTTCTGTATGACCACCAAATGTCTTGCCCATTAATAGCTATCCATTTGCTATCCCATAATGGGTCTGTAAGGTACAGATATGAAGGTTCTTTAATCTGCTTCCCAATTGCCCTCCAATATTTACAGGACACTGAGATCCTCTGTTAAGACTTAATAAGGGTTGACAGTGGATTAAAAAAAAGAGATTGGGGAAAGGCATTTTGTTGTATTCCTCTCATATGTACCCACTGAGGCAGTCCCTAAGGTTGTCAGAAAACCATTGTAGTGTCTGTGCTCCAGTAAAGGCCATATGATACCCCTTCAGTCATGGGAGACCCACCCACCCTGAGCCCAGTGCAGCCACAGCTTAGTCCTAACAGCATCTCAGGATGTGTCCTTCTTATAGGAAAGCTAAAGAGCCGCTGACTCCTTGAGGAGAACTTAGAAACAGAATATTTGGACTCAAAGCAGCTTATATTTCTTACAAGTTCAATACTGTACATCTTAGAATCATTATTTATTACTGAGGTCATAAGCATGAAAACAGGATAGTTGTTCCTTGATGGTTCCTCAGCTCCTGTTGCTTCTTCCCAATGTGATGTCATAATACTGTGCTTGTGACATCACAGTTTTTCCCATGGCAAGAGACTGATGACACAATAGAGCATTATAATGTCAAGTAGGGGAGTAAGCTATAGAGGCAGATGAGCTCTTAGGGATACAGATATTGTTTGTTTGGAAATGTCTTCTATAATAAATATTGGAGAGGAGAAATCTATAAAAGATATATAAACTACAAGCTGAGTTGTGTCCAAATATTACATTTCTCAAAGTTTTACCAAAGGCATCAGCTGCTCTTTAAATACAATGTACAGTATCTATTTTCTGCAATCACACCTCTGAGAGAGGCATGGCTTGAAAACCAGTGCAGAATTTAGCTGTTTATTCCATTTTTAATGTTCTACCTTACCAACTCATGATAATTTAAATGAAGCCAACTGAAAAACTTGCCGAGTTAACATAAGAGGAGCCAGAATAAATTGAAGAATGATTTACAGACCATCCAACAAGAAGGAGGAAAGAGACAGGCAATTGAACTCATAAATATTGACTGCTGCAGAGATGGAAGAGATAGTAATAGTGGGAGTCTTCAACCCGCCCAAGGTGAATTGAACTGTACCAGCCACAACAGGGCATTCTTATTGAAAATAGAGTTTTTTTACCTCTAAAGTCTGTTTCCTGTATAAAAATACATTTTTATCAATCAATCAATCAACCTGGGACAAGAATCAAGAGATCCTAGATGTGCTGCAAAATGCGTTCATGACTGAGAGCATCACAAAACCCACCAGGGAGGGGCAATCTTTGATCTTAGGCTGATGAACAGGAACTATATCATGGATATAAAGGTTGAAGTGCCCCAGGTGGAAGTGATCATCCCACAGTGTGGTTCGGGTTGCACATGTGCAGGGAAAAGGCCCCCACTAAGACTGAAATACTAGATTTTAGAAAGGTGGACTTCAAAAAGATGTGAGAGTTGCTAAGAAGTAGTAGTAGTAGTAGTGGAAATTTTTATTCAATTGACAAGCAAAAGAATAGGAGACTCGACTGAGACAAGCTCACTTCCAGCGAGGTCCTTAAGAAGTCACCTGGCATGTATCCAAGTGGATATGGGGTTGACCAGAGGTGGCCCATCATCAAGTAGGGTATAATGGTTGCCACATAGGAGTGTGTTAGGCTCAAAAGGAAAAGCTCAAGGGCCAAAGCAACCAACTAGTTTAATACGGAGATCGCCCAGACAGTAATGGATAAAGGGTCAGCGTATATGAAATTCAGAAGGACCAAGTGGGAGGAAGACAGGAAAGATTACCTGAAGATGACTAGCATAACAGGTAAGGTAGCCTGGCAGTCTAAAGCTCAGAAGAAACTGTAGTAAGCTAAGGGTATTAAGAAGGGGAGAATGCCCCTTTTTGCTATGTTAATGAGAAAGGGGATAGGAAAAATGAGATTGTCAGACTCAGAAAAGGGGATGGGTGGGTGGAGGAGAATGGGCAAAACAGAGGTACCAAAATGAGTACTTCTGTCATCACCAGGGAGAGGGACAGACTGGTGCCAATTGGGGGAAGGAGAAGAGTAAGGGATGGGGGACACACATGTTTTGATAGAGGTAGATAGGGTGAGGACAATACTGCTAGCACTGAGGGTAGACAAATCCCCAGACTCAGACAGCATACACCCAAGGGTACTAAGGGAACCAATGGAGAAGCTTGCAGATGCATTGGCTAGCCTGTTCTACAGTTCACTGGAGTCGGTCATGGTACTGCAGGATTGAAGAATGGCACATGTAGTGCCCCTCCAAAAGAGCAGTCTCAAGGACAATCCAGGGAACTATAGACCAGCCAGTCTGACTGCAATCATATGCAAGCTTGTGGAGACCATACTTAAGGAAAGGTTGGTAGACTATCTGGATGAGCATGGTCTCCAGGATGACAGCAGCATGGGTTTATGGGAGGGAGGGAGGATGTTATGTCAAACAAACCTGAGTTGCCTCTTTAACTTGATCACTAGAACAGTGGACAGAGGCCAAGTAGTAGACGTCCCTTACCTGGACTTCAGCAAGACCCTTTACTTTGTATCACACAAGAGGTTAATCAGGAAGTTGGTGGATCCTGGGGTTGGAAAGAAGTTGTACAGATTGATGTAAAACTGGCTGAGGGGTGGGATCCAGAGCACTGTAGTGAAAGGTGAGCTATCTGGCACCCAGGATGTCACCAGTAGGGTCCCACAGGGTTTGGTGCTCAGATCATTTCTGCTCAATGTATTCATCAGTGATATTGGGGATAGCATTAAGGGAAAGCTTTGCCTATTCACAGACAACACCAAGCTCTGTGGGATGGCGGACACTGCAGAAGGGATACAAGTCCTAAAGGAGGATCTGGGAAAATTAGGGAGGTGGTCTGGGACTTGGCAACTTGGCTTCAATGCAAACAAAATGCAAAGTGTTGCTCATTGGAGCCAAGAAAATGAGGGCTGAGTACAGCCAGAGAGGGGTCTGGGTATCTGCATCAGAGAAGAAGAAGGATCTGGGAGTTATGATCAGAAGTGAACTGAAGCTATCCACACAATACAGGAAAGCAGCAAGAAAGTAAAAAAAAAATGTTGGGCTGCATAGCCAGAGGATTAGCAGCAGGCGGGAGGAGGTAATACTGCCCTTGTACAGGTCATTAGTGAGCCTACATCTGGAGTACAGTGTACAGTACTGGTGCCCATACCTTGAAAAGGACATAAAACTGCTAAAGATGGTCCAAAGGAGGGCAACAAAGATGATCATGGGCCAGCAGGGTAGGACGTATGAAGAGAGGTTGGAGGCCTTGAACATGTACTCCTTGGAGGAGAGAGAGAGAGAGAGAGAGAGAGAGAACATAATTGAGACCTTCCAGTATTTGAAAGAAATAAATAGGGTGGATAAGGAGGGTTTCTTCAAGATCTGTGGAAACTAAAACATGAGATGACACAGTCTTAATTTGGAGGGGGAAGGGGTTTAGGAGAGAGGCTAGTAAGCACTTCTTTATGGAGACAGTGGTGGCAGGTTGGAATGTACTTCCCGAAGAGGTGGTTTTGTTGAAGATGGTGAACAGCTTCCAGAAAGGCTGTGACAGAGTTAATGTGAAAATAAGGGTGAATGGAGGGGTGAAGGGAGAGGAAGGGCATATTGGAAGGGGCAGGGTCAGTAGATTAAGTTGAAGACCCTGCAATATGAGCAGACTAGATAGACCTAGTGGCCTTATTCTGCTGGCTTCTTTGTATGTTTGTATGTTCATAATTCAATTGAGAGTGCCACCAAATTTACTCCTAAATAGCTAATACCTTGGGGTAACTGAGTCAACATGTGCTTGATAAAAGTCACATATGTGCACTATCAATTAATAGGGAGGACTTGGGTTTTTCCAGCATTACTTTTCATCCAGACAATTGAGAAACATCACAGAGAAAAGAAAGAAGATGTGGCACTGGCTGGGCTGGATGACAGATGGTGAACAAAAGATCATCAGCATACATATTTGTGGGGAAGAATCTATCCTTAAGGGTTATTCCTTTAATGTTCCAGTGGGACCAAATGGCTTGCCAGAGGTTCAGTGGCCAGAACAAAGAGAAAGGAGATAATGGGCAGACTTTGTGTGTGCCTATCAATTAAAAGAATGGAGGGTAGGGAATCCCATATGTGGTGAACAGGTCTGTATGAAGAGTCTGCAACCATCGAAGGGAGGTGGAACCTATTTCAAAAAAGGAGAGTACTTGTAAGAGAAACCTCCATTCATCTAAGTCAAAAGCTTTCTCAAAGTTAATTGTTATAGCCTCTGATGGAAGGGCTTAATAATATTAGAAATAGACCTGTGGAGACTGGGCCACAATCTGCCTTTCACAAAACTGTTAGTGAAGAGTGTACAAAAGAGGGAAACCTATTTTTTTAGACATTAGGTGGATGCTTTGGATAGCACCTTACAATCTACTTTTGCTGTATCAGAGCTATAGGGTGGTTGCTAGAACACTGTTTTATATTTATCTTTTTTGGGTAGTACCATGACAATCACCCCTTTTAAGCACTTGGGTAAGAAGAATTCTGTATGTGCTTGTAAATACTGTACATAGCATGTAGCTGAGGGGCAGTCTTATCTCACATTAGCTGGTACAGATCCACCAGCAGTCCATTATGCCCTAAAGCACTGGCCTGACTGGGTGATAAACTTCCCAACAAGAGAATGCCAAAATATACTGGCTCCTCTGGCAGAAGAGCAGGTACTGTCAGTGCTAGATATTTATCTCAGGATGACTGTGGCCTGAAAGCACAATACTAGCAAGAAGGGAGGGAAGTGAAGTCCCACCAAACTTGGTAAAACATGTAAAGGACATCAGGATATTTGTGCTGTAAAATTCATATTGTTGGCACACAGGGTCACCAACTGTGATGTCATAGTAACACCCCTTTCATAAGTACTTTCATCTATCCCCATTACCATTTGAACCATTGCCTCTTTAGTATTAAATATGACTACCCCACAAGGTCAAGTTCAGTATATAAAGCCATCCCTTTGAAGACTCTGAATGAGCAATTATAGTGCAGTTCCCTTTGATGGTAACATTTAGTCAAAAGTAGCACAATAAAAAACTATTGGATTTGCAGGCCCCCTAGTAAGACAATCAAAATCATGGGCCCCTTCCCCCATTATGAGTGAATTTTTAAAATTTGTCCACAAAGTTAGTGAAAGGTGGGTTAACCTTGCCCTCACAAATCTTAGCGAAGTTCACATTTACAGTGTCAACTTCTCACTTTGCACTTTGCAAAGTTTTGCCTGAAAAGTGGCTGTTTTCGAGGTGAAGTCTATGCATAGTGGTGACTTTTCCAGGGCATTTGCCATTCGAATTATCAATAAGCATAGAGTTTGCTGTTAAAGTGTCCCTTCAGTTTGCATGGCACTTGTGCCAAAATGATATTTCATGCTACATTAAGTTGGCAAAAGTCACAAAGTGTGAAGCTAAGTTAGCCAACTTTTTTTTTTTAGTTGTTTAACCAGGAGTAGCACACTAAGCTGAAAGCTTTTTTACAGGAGTGATCTGTGAGTACAAGGAAGTTAAGTGACTTGCTTAGGGTCACACAGTATGCAAGTGGAAGTTGTGGGATTCAAACCCAGCTCTGGTCTGCTGGATGTCACCAGATTTGCAGCTCAGAGCCTTAAACCACTGCGCTATACTGCCTCACTTCACCCATCTCTAACCCCCATTCAGGTTTCCTACTGAAAGGTAAATAGAAGCCCAACAGGAGAGCCCTGGCAGTCAGCCTTTTTGAGGCATTTTTCATTTCTCCAGCCATCTGCTCTTTCAGAGAAACATCTGACCAAGTAGCCCACTCCAGAACAAGAGAATCTGCCTCTGCAATTTCAGCCCAGGATGTCAATGCTCAGTGTTCTGGGGCTTCAGTCCACATTGACTGCATTCTCTCTGAGTCAGTGTGAGTCTGAGTCAGAGATGCAGGGTGGAGAGGAATAAAAAGGTTACTGGCACAGAGGCCCATTGAACTATCTGATGAAGCTCATGATCCACAACTCCAGTTTCTGCTGCTTGATTGATGACATGGGGATGTTCAGCATTCTTTCTTCCATGCCTATTAGTGCCTCTTCTTCTGTTCATGCTCCAGTGTCTGCCAGGCTTCACCAGTTGACTATAGCTCATATGTACTAGAGACCTGTTACTGTGGCATCTCTCACTTTGCACCTTCTGCCAATGGGATGTCCATCCTGTACTCATCAGGTAAGGTGGTCATATGCTGATTATGGTCTGGTTTTGCCCTACCTCAGCTACAAGCCAGGACCTCTGGATAAACGTTGAAGCTGAATTGGTGGTTTCAGATTTGTGTTAAATCCAATATCTCTCAATCTAGAGTATAGTTGAGTACATCATATTAAATGGCACTTCCAGTACTGATACATGTTTGTGTAGAGGAAACATGTCTGTGTTTCTATGTAAATTCATTAGGAAAGTCCTGAAACAACATGATGATGGAGCCCTGCTAGTGGAAGGGGCCCCTACCTCTCTTCAAAGACAAATGTTATCCATGTCCTGATATAATAGTAAATGAGCAAGGATGAGTCTGGGTTGCCCACCCCTTTTCAGTTGGGTTGCTAATGATCTCTGGGACCAATCAGTTTTGTTTGGTACTATCCCATGTACATTCAACAAACCTGGTATAAAATTTTGGAGGAATATACCAACATTCAATCCTTTACTGCCCTTCTGGAGGACTTCAGTATGGAGATTGTTCTCTAACTCCTGTTTTTAGGTCATCCATGGACTCTCACAGTTGTTTATTGACTCTATCTTGATCCCTCATTTGCACAGCTATGGGGATGGTTGCACTTACTGTGTGTACAGTCTTAGTCTCAGCTGTCCTCAGCTGTTGGTTTATGTCTACAGTATCTATATTTTTGCATATGGAGGCAGTGTTAATGTTCCTTATTGCCACCAGAAGCTGTGAAAACATATTCATAATCTGGTAGATCTTTGATGATTTGGGGGCTTGCTTTGCTCCTTTCATTTTGTTCACTGGTCATGATTTACATACAGTTGGTCTAACACTGTGTTCTTCAGTCCTGGTCATCTAATTGCTTAGATTCCACTCAGTTTAGAATATACCCAATGGGTAGCTTATGGGATATCTGGTACTGTCAAACTACAGAAGATGTAGATGTTTTAAAGTCTGGATTATTTCAGATTTAGGCCTGAGAATGTGAAAAATTTAGCATTTAAGCAACATTGTTAAGCTCCAAAACCAGTGTATTATTAAAATCTGGATTATTTCAGGTTTCAGACAGAGGAGGTGAAGAGCTTAACATTTAAGCAACCATGATAATCTCTGAAATCAGCTCACTTTCTAAATGAGGAAAAGGAGTCTGCCTTTTAGAAATTGGTAAAATAGAAATCCCTGGTAATGGATGGATTTACACCCAAAATTCTGTACAGCATTAAAAACATTTAGCACCTTGAATTTCAAAACAGTAAGAATTAGTTATTAGCAAAATGATACCAAACGCAATGTTGAAAGTATTAGTGATATTAATCCCTAAAGAAAATAAGAAAAAGTCTTACCAGATACAAAATTATTGCCATGGTATTAGTTAATAAAACAGTAATTCAAATCCCCAAATGTGTTTACCCTGACCAGAGTTTCAGAAGGGCCTAGGTAAGGTCAATTAATTTTAATTAATACAGCAAAATACAAAAATGAATAAATTGCACTGGCTTTAGATGCAACCAAAACCTTCAATTTAATTAATTGGTAATACATGTATCTTCGAATTATTGGCTTTTTCTGGATCGGTCATTTAATATCATAAACAACTACACAGTACTCCTAAAGCCTTTTTCACAAAAATAAGTTAAAAATACCCTGATGATTATGAAAACTCTGGATAGATAGAGCTGTCCCCTTTTGGGCTTCTGGGGGTTGATATCCACCGCTTGCAGCTGGTGCAGAATTCTGCAGCCCAGTGGTTGGTGGGAACTTCTAGATCTTCCAATATCACACCAGTGTAGCAGGAACTGCACTGGCTGCCAGTCCAGTGGTGGATCACCTTCAAAGTCAGATTACTGACTTATAAAGCCCTGCATGAACTGGGCCCTGATTACCTGAAAGAGCTCCTGATCCCTTACCACCCTGTGAGACCGCTCCACTCAGCAGATGAATGATTGCTAGAGATTCCGAGGGTGACTTTAAAATCTGTTGGGCCTGCACTTTTATGTTCGTGGCCCCTTCCCTCTGGAATTCTCTACCCCATCAGATTAGGGAGTACATGCCCGTGGGGAGTTTTAAACAGGCCCTAAAATCCTTTCTTTGTGTCAAAGCATATGGTTGTGTTGATTGCTGATCTGTATTGTTATCTATGATGATGATGATTCTGTTTTTATGGTATTTTATTGTCTTATTGTATTGCACCTTGATATTTGAAAGGCCCATTACAAATAAAACATTATTATTATTATTTCCCCAGAAATGTTTATATTTGTTATGTAGCCACTTGAGAGAATAAAAAAAAAATTCCAGGAATTGAAATAAACAATGCAAAAATAAAAGTGAACGTCTATGCAGACAACATACTTTTACTGTTTAGAACCCCAAAAAACTCCATACTCAATCTGCTAATACAGTGCTTATAGTCAACTTATTTAAATAATGTGGTTACTCCTTCAGCCAAGAGAAACCAATTGCTATGCCAATAGCCAATATTATCTAATAAACTCTGAACATGCTATAATAGGGGAGCTTAAGACTGAAAACTCCATGAAATATTGTGGCTTAATGATTGCAAATGATAATATCAAGATGCATACATTAAACTTAGAGCCATTATGAAAGAAAATCAGTGAAAATAAAAACTGACAAGATAGGAGAAGCTACACTATCTTTGTAGGACATAATTGAAACATTATACATTATGGTCATCCACCACCTTCTCTTTCTACTTCAAACCCTGGAAGAAGAAGTCAACCAAATATGGTTTAACAACATCCAGCATATCTTTAACAAATTACTCTGTAGAGGAGAAAGCTGTGAATTGAATTGGGGAAACTGGTATTTGTTAAACTGGTAGTGCTGTGTGGAATTTTAAAATTCTGGCAGAATGAAATTCCATGGAATTTTCAAAATTTCACCAAAATTCAGCCAAATTTCATCAGAAATGGAATGGTGGAATTCCATTACAGGTGATAGTTGAGTAATGATTTTCCATGGGAAAATTGCTCTTCGAAATTGTTGTGGAATATGTTTCTGCAGAAAAATGCTGTTGTGCAGAATACTATTCCATGAATCACAGTAGGCAGAATTCCGAAGAAGAACCAGTGAAATTCTGGCAGAAATTTTGGTGGCGGAATGGTTGTTCGACCTAATTCCACTGGCTGAATTCTGCATTCCGCACAACATTATCACCTGGTAAAGGTGATTATTCGAGTACCCATTATAGTACTCCACAGTCAAAACCAATGGGATATTCCCCATCAATCCTATAGGTTGATGCACGCTCCAGTCTAATTTGAGTTGCCTGTGGGCCAACCCCCTTGTCTATCCTAGTATCTCCAGTATGATACTTCCTTAGCAAATAGAAAGAAGGAACAGAGAGAAGAAAACAAAATAAGCAATCCTCTCCAGGTAATGCCTGGTAACCCTTTGTAAGCTTTTTTTATTAGCATAATGATACACATTCAGTAAGAAAAGTTCACTCTTTTATTATTAAGCTCACAACAGTTTGTCAGCATAGAAGGAACCATACTTAGTAGTAATATGTTTTGTTATTCTAAACTTCTTTGTGATAACACTTTATGTTAGACTCTGAAAATAATGTCCCAGGTTGTCCATCTGCTGCCCTGGGTTGGGCTGCAGACTACTACTATAAAGGGTACTCAAATAATCACCTTTACCAGGTAAGTAAATACTGTTATATTTCATATCATTTATAGTACTCCTCAGTCTAATCCAATGGGATCTTAGAAGCAGTGCCATATATCATTTGTTTGGGAGGGAAATTGCAGCATGTAACACAAAAATTGGGCACTCCCCCAACACTGCCATGCCAAATGAAGCTTTGTCTGCAGACGCCACATCCAGTTAGTAATGTTTGATGACATCATGAAGGGAGGATCATGTGGCTGCTAAGCAAATGTCAGTTGTTGATACATGTCCTTTCTCTGCCCATGAAGTAGCCACAGCTTGAGTGGAGTGTGTCTGTTCTCCAGTTTCCTAAATGATCTGCCTTCTGCCTACCCACACACGTCCATTGACATGTATGTGGATGACACAGTCTTGTATACATTTGGCCCCTCAACCTCTAATGTGGCAACCAGACTTCAGCGTGACTTCAACAATGTCCAGCTCTGGTTTTGCTCCAATTAACTCTTCCTGAATGCCAAGAAAACAGTCTCCATGACCTTCAGCTAAAGGCAGAGACTCTCTCTGCTCCCCTCTCTCCCCACCTACCACACCATGATAGGACAAAGCTGGAGGACTGCACCTCCTTTAGATACTTTGGGGTTTGGCTCAACCAACATCTCGACTTTTCTCTACATCCACAAGAAGCTGCACCCCAGACTGGACACCTTGTATCATAACCGTGGATATATCCCACTGCTGGCTTACCAAGCTATTGTACAGAAAATGATTCTCTCAATCTTTGACTATGGGGATGAAGTCTACAGAGCTGCTACTAAGCTTTCTCTTACCTGACTGAATACCCTCTTCAACTCATTCTGTTGTTTCATTCTTGACTGTTCTGTCAGCACCCATCATTGCATCCTCTCCCTAACCCTAGGCCTACCTCTCTTCAGGATAGGAGGCAATCCCACTGCGCTAGTCTCATGGCAAAATACTGGTCAGAGTCCCAGCCCCATTACCTCTCCTCAACCCTATCTTCACCTCCCCTCCCCGCACTCCCTCAGACATCATGGCAACCACTCCTTGGCTGTCACACACATGCCCACCACTGTAGGCCAGGCAGCCTTTTCATATCTTATGCCTAGACTGTGGAATTCACTCCCCTCAGCCATTCAGAATGCCCCTTCTGCTCACTGCCTCAACTGTCTCCTCAAAGCACACTTCCACTCCACCTCCGCATGCACCTAATCCCCTCCCATTTCCATTCTTAGGCCTGAGCACTTCTGCCTGACTGTGCATGGCAGCCCCTGCTGCCTGCTTAATTTCCACTGATCATCTCATGCCTCATGTCACCTTCCTGGTAGGATCAGTGATAGTCTCCTTTATGTATATTTTTTGGAAATAAGAGCCCTGTATATCTGTATTTGGATGTATTGTAAATTTTTTATACAGTTGTATAGATTGTGCTGTTCTTACACTGTTGTTGTATATTGTTGCAATGTCTCCTATGCCCCCCCCGAACACATCTGGAATCGACCAGCTGCCTAGTCAGTATGCCTTTCCTGGTAAAACTTATAAATAAATAAATAAAAGATGGCGAACTTGCTCGGAGGGCTTGTTTTAAGGTCACAGACTGGAAGTCATGTGACCTCTCATTAGAGGTTTGGACTAGCCCAACGAAACACAAAATAAATTACTTTTAGTGCACTAACTCACTTTGTTAGCACCTATCTACAGTATTTCAGCAGTCAACCATGAAAAAAGCTCCCTCACCAAGATCTGTTATCTATTTTAATCACGGACTACAACTCCACCTTCTTCCTATTTCCTGTTTCCTGTATAGTCCCCTTAACACATGGACACTAAAGTAATTTAAAAAACAGAAATAATAAATAGGTTTATATTGTTTACTGCTTATTCACTGCCTCACAGCCTTAAGCACTCAAAATATCAGCAGTAGCAGCTCAAAAGATGTCCCACTCGCTTGGAGAGCTTGTTTTATGGTCACGGACCAGAAATCACATGACTTCTCATTAGAGGTTCGTACTAGCCCAAAGAAACACAAAATAAATTACTTTTAGTGCACTAACTCACTTTGTTAGAGCCTATCTACAGAATTTCAGCAGTCAAACTTGAAAAAAGCCACCTCAAAGAGATCTGTTGTCCGTTTTCGCCACAGACTACAACTCCGCCTCCTTCCTATTTCTTGCTTCCTGTATAGTTCCCTTAGTACATAGACATTAAAGTAATTTGAAAAACAGAAATAATAAATAGGTTTATGCTGTTTATAGCTTATTCACTGCCTCACAGCCTTAGCACTCAAAATATCAGCAGTAGTGGCTCAAAAGATGCCCCACTTGCTCAGAGGGCTTGTTTTATGGTGATAGACAAGAAGACTTGTAAGTTTTTGTTAGAAGTTTGTACTAGCCTAAAGAAATACAAAATATATTACTTTTAGTGCACTAACTGACTTTGTTAGTGCCTATCTACAGTATCTTAGCAGTGAAACCTGAAAAAAATCTCCTCACAGAGATCTGTAGTCCATTTTTGCCATGGACTACAACTTCATATCATTCCTATTTCCTGCTTCCTATATAGTCCCCTTAATACACGGACACTGAAATAGTTTGAAAAAGAGAAATAATAAATAGGTTTATGCTGTTTACAGCTTATTTGCTGCCTCCAAGCCTTTAGTACTCAAAATATCAGGAGTAGCAGCTCACCTTGTTGTGCATCTTGTCTTTTGTAGGGGTCACTCAATCGTGTAGTGTGTCTGTTGACACCCCCAATTGTGATATTGACTGCAATGGTGTTAGTTGACTCTGTTTCCAGTTGAAAATCCATTCATGTTTCTGTTGGCATTGTACTGCCAAAGTCATATTGTGTTATGTTTGTTTTACTGTTCTTGCTCGGAGAAGACAGTCGTCTAGGTAATGGGTGACATGCATGCGCTTTCTTCACAGGTGCACTGCTAGGACACTTAGGGTCTTGATGAATACTCTGGACACTAAGGTTAGCCCAAAAGAAAGGCAAATATACTGGTGATGTTCCCCCTTTATGGTGAACATGAGGTATTTTTAGTGAGAATGGTTGATCGGTATGTGTAGGTATGCATCCTTCAGATCTACGGATGTGAGGTAATCTCCAGGTTGGATGGCTATTAGAGTGGTGTGTTGGGCCTCCATTTTGAACTTTTTGTAAATGACAAATTTGTTCAGATATTTGAGGTCTAGTACAGAGCATGTACCACCCAATCTTCTTTGCCACTACAAAGAATAAGGAGTAGACCCTGGTGTTCCTATCCTCTTCTCCTGTGGGACTAGAGAAATAGCCCCATTTTGTATTAAGTCTGCAACTGCATGATCTATAGCTCCTTTTTTCTCTGGGCATTTCGGGGTAGGTGATGGAAACATTTTGTGTGGCACAGACTTGCATTGCAATTCGATGACTTACCCTATCATGATGACCTCCCTCACCCATTTGTCGGTAGTTGTGTGGGCCAACTCTGATGCAAATTGCTGTAGTCTCCCAGCAACTGGGGTGGATTTGCCTCAGCCCATGTAGTCTCAATGTTTCTTTCCCGTGTTCCTAAAACTAGGCTTGTAGCCTCCATTTTCGTTAGTCTTGTTGGTGTTGGTTTTGTTTTGTTCCCAAATGCTCTGTGCTGGAATTTGGGTCTTGTGGACCATTGTCTAGTGTTTGGTGATTGTAATGCTGAGTCCTGGGCTTAAATGGCTTAGACTTTGGTTGAAGAGACCTATCTGAGGGCAGATAGGCTTTCATGTCTCCTTGAGATTGATTTCCCCCAATCTGCTTTTTAGGAATGGGGTGAGATCTTCACCAAACAGGCTTCCCTCTTTGAAAGGTAATTTAATTAAGGTGTTCTTTGATTCATTGTCCACCTGGCAGAGTTTGAGCCAGGTGGCATGTCTAGCTCTGTTTGCCAGTACGGTCATCCTGAAGCCGAATCTCAGTAATTGGAGGCATCAATGATGTATCTTATTGCCTGCAATAGACATTCTGCTCTGTCTTCCTGTGGTGAGTCTTCTGGTATGGACTGTGCCAGCGATTCTGTCCATTATAGGAGTACTCTGCTGGTGAACCAGAGTGCTGTGTCTGCTGAAAGTAACATCCTTGATGCTTCATGTATCTTCCTTAACTGTTCTTCATTTTATTTGTCCATTGGCTTCTTCATTTCCACTATGCTTTCAATTGGGATAGTTGTACGTTTTGAGAGTTCAGATACAGGCTCATTCGCCTTTGGTACTTTGCACCTTGCTTCTTTCCTTACCTCAGAGAGTGGGTACCAGTTGTTGACCATGTTTTTCTCTGACATTCTCATAGGTTTGGGGGCATTGTATTCCTTGTTGACTATAGTGTTGACTGGTTGACAGGATGGGAAGTGTGTCTTGTAGTCAGGCTGGCCCAATGATAATAATGGGTCTTCTGATGTGGATGGCTTTGTGGGGTCTTGAACAATTCTAAGTGCCTCCCTTACCATTCTAATTAGTTCCTCTATATTCTCTCCATGGCATATTCTCTTGGAATTGTCTAGTACTCCCTCCTATAGCTCCTATAGCTATGGAGTCTTGGTAGTAGTGCTCTCTATTTTCACCCTGCTTCTCTTTCAGGTAGGTTCGCCCATTTTTGTATCATGTGTTGTTTTATTGGGAGGGGCACTGGGGTGCAAGCTTTAAGTGTTTCCAGAAGTAGAAGTAGGAGTTTGGCTTTGCTGGCATCTAGGGCCAATGGGGACATTGGCAGTGGAGAGCAGCATCTGTCAGAGCTTTGCTTGTCCATGTTCAGGAATCCCCTATTCTCCATGATGACACAAACTGCACAAATGGTGCCCCCCCATATACTTTTGGAAAAACAATACCGCATTCTCTGCATTTGATCATTTTGCTGATGGGCTTTTTTGATCTATGGGGTTTAGAGAGAAAAAATTGTATGATGTATGGGCTCCTCCTGGTGCATGCCATATATTCAACAACATATTTTTATGTATCCTGGTTTGAGGTCTACTGGACCTTTATGGTGGATTCTAATCTGGAGAGGTGGGGAAAGCAGTGGGTGGCCTTTGTGTCAGCTAACTAGTTGATTCCATTGCAAAATGGCTGCTCCCATAAGAAATTGCTGTGATTTTTCCTTTGTTTGGGTTGCCTTTATATTGTTATACTCTAGGCTAGGTCTTTGCCCAAGGTAAGATGGCCGACAAAATCTTGCAATATAGTGGTGAGATTTAGGACAGCTGTATATCTTCTTATAAGATGTCCCAGGCAAGATGGGTGCCATTGTCTCACAGGAGTTGCCCGAGAGATTAGAATGTCCTGTATTTGTTGGAATGCTTTAAATAAACTTTATTGACTTATATCTTTTACAGTCATATGACACATTAGATATGTTTACAGTTGCAGAGAGGAAGGAGAAAATAGAAAAATAAAAGGCGTTACAAAAGTTGTTTACATCCACTATATTAGGATTCTCCTACAGAATTCTGTCATTTATGATATGAAACTATTTAGTATGCAGAATATTGTAATAATAGATAAAGAAGGAAATAGGGAAATTGAGATGAAATAGAAAGAAGAGATTAATTCAATAAATACTATTATAACACAACTGATCCTACCTATTCTACCCTTAACCCTTCCCCCCATCCCCCCAGCCTTCAACCCTAATACCCCCCTTCCATCCCCCGGGTACACAGTAACATTGTAATATAATGAGGAGAATTACGCATCCTTAATCTGATATCCAAATTATGAGAGGCAACTAATACATTAAAGCAATTAGACTGTCAGTAAAGTATGCAAAGGGGCCCATACTTCATTATAGTAATGTAATCTATCCAACATCTGGGCTATAATTTTTTTGGCCTTTAAGGCAAAGATAACTTCCTTGATCCATTCAGCTCTGGAGGGTATTGTTTGGTCAAGCCAGTGCCGTAAAATAATTTTTTTTGCAGACAAGGATATCATGGCCATGTGCTTACATTGCTTCCCGATTAGTACTGATCTATAATTACCCAAAATGCAAATTTCAGGTGTAAATGCCTCAGAAAGGCCCAAAAGAGGATCTAAGTTATCTTTGATAGCTGTCCAAAAGGGTGCTACCTTGTTACATTCCCATAGTATATGTAATAAGTTACCGGGCAATGCCTCACATCTGGAACATAGATTTGAAGCAAGTAGCCCCATTTATGTAATTTAACTGGGGTATAATATAAGTCGTGGATGACAAAAAATTGCAGTAGACGATAGCTATCCCATCTCACATCTTGGTATACATGTTGTTAAATACTAACCCAGGACCTCTCCTCAGAAGCAACAATAAGCAGCATTATGTCCCACAAATACTATGGACGGCAATTTTGTAGCTCCAAATGTTCTTTCAAAAGATGATAAAAGTAAGATATAAAATGCGATGTGGGAGGTGATGAGACAGTTTACAGCAACGTTCCTAATAGATGTTGGTTCCAGGGCTTCAACCCAAAGTGTGAGTAAAGCATATGGGTTAGCTGAAGATATTTGAATACATAATTAGCAGGAACTTGGTATTTATTTCTTACCTCTTGAAATGTCAACAAACGATGCTCGCTTAGTAGATCAATCACTTTAATTTTAGGATGGAAAGGCCAGAATTTTTATTTAGAGGCTTACACCCAATCTTAAAGTTAGGATTTCTAAGAATTGGTTGTGAAGTATCTTTCTCTAAAGATATATGAAATTTTGCATTAATCTTAGTGAGAACCCAGAGAGTAGTTCCAATTGGCGTACAATGTAGAGCTCTAGGAATATTCTTATGTGCTGCATAGATGAGAGTACCTATGTCTATTCCATGGAAAGAACATAATTCACTTTCAATTTGAAGCCATTGTGGGACATAGGTGTGATAGCCCTCAACTAACATCTCTTGATTCCATTTTAATATTACCAAGTATGTAATTGCATAATAATAAAGAAGGAAATCCGGTAACTGCAGTCCACCATTAACTTTGCTAAGGTGGAGTTTTGCAATTGCTCTTCTCGGTTTTCTTTTGCCCAAAATAAAATTAGCAATTGTATGGTTCACCTAGAGGAACCAGGATTTAGGGAGAGACAAATTGGTCATGTAAAGGGGGTATAATAATTGTGGAAGAACATTAATTTTTATTACATTGATCTTTCCCCACAAGGATAAAGGAAGTGTAACCCAGCGATTAAGAGCTTTTCTAATTTGGGATATGGTTTTGTCTAAATTAAATTGTTTCATTTGCAAATTATCTGTAGAAAGGTATATCCCCAAATATTTCATATTATCTTTAACCCATTTTAGACCTAACTGGGTCACTTCCGAGGAATAGGTATAATTGTTTAGAGGCATCACCTTCATTTTGGTTATATTAAGCTTGTAATTTGAAAACTTTCTGAATTGCTCAATAACAGCCAAAGCAGATTTTATTGAAGTAGAAGGGTACAAGATGTGAAGTAGTATGTCATCTGCATAGACTGACAGCTTTTACTGCTGAGATCCAACCGAAATGCCTTGAATTAAGGGAGAAATATTAATATAATGAATGAGTGGTTTTAGATAAAGGTTAAATAAGAAAGGGGAAAGGGGACAACCCTGTCTGGTTCCCTGATTCAGGAATATAGTATTTGAGACAATACCATTGCAGAGAACACGGCCCATTGGTCGGGTGTACAAAACCTTTACCCAATGAATGAACTGTTGAGGAATGCGATATTTAGTCATGAGATAAAACAGATAGTTCCATGACGCCCGATCAAAGGCTTTTTCTGCATCCAGGGACACCAGGGCAGCAGGTACCGAGGTATCCCTGGATGCAGAAATGAGATGGCTAAGCTTCTGCATATAGTCCGAGGAGTACCTATTAGCCATAAATCCTACTTGCTCCGGACTTATTAGTCATTGCCATACTCTCACCAATCTGTTGGTTAGAATCTTTGCCAGTATTTTAAAATCCACATTTATTAGGGAGGTAGGGCAGTAATTAGTGACATAGAGAGAATCTTTCCCCGGTTTCAGGAGAACTACCACTGTATTTTCTGTAAGGGAATAGTCCAAAACCCCATGTTCATAGATATAATTATATGTGTCTACAAGGATAGGGGCTAATTGTGTTTTATAAGCTTTATAGAATTCTGTAGTATATCCATCCGATCCACGAGTTTTGTTCAGTGGTAAGGCATCAGTAGCTGAGCATATTTCTGACACCAGTAAGGGAACTTTTAGATATTCTGTTTGCTGGTTGTCTAAGAAAGGAAGTGTTACATTCTGTAGAAAATGTTCCACTTCTAGTGGATTAAATGGAGTACCGGACCGGGAATACAAATCAGAGTAGTACCGCTGAAACCGAAGAAGAATTTCCTGAGGAGAGGTAACTGTTAGACCAGCCGTGTTATAGGTGGAGGGTATTATTCTATCTGCAGCTTGAGCCCTTAAACAAAGGGCAAGAAGTTTGCTTGCCTTATCTCCTTGATCAAAATACCTAACCTTAGATTTTTGAAGAAGATATTCTGCTTTGTCTGTCAAAATAAAATTATAATGATCCCTAAGCATTTCCAACTTTGTGAGGGAGGTTTGAGTTGGGGAGGAAAGAAGTGATAGCTCTACAGGTCGTATCTCCTGGAGAAGACAGAATGTTATCTATGTGGTTATTTTCTTCCTAATGGTAGCTAATCTAATTATCTCACCTCTGAGAGTACACTTTAATGCCCCCCAAAGGACATCTAGTTTAGGCATGGAAGGTGCGTTATTGTTAATAAATGTTAAAAGAAAGTTTTGGAGATGGGATTGAAGTTTTTTAGATTTCAACAGTTGGTGGTTAAACCACCATACTTTATTTCGAACTACATCCGGGCCTGGACTGCAGTGCAGCAAAGTGGGATGGTGATCTGAGATGACCTTGGCAAGATATAAGCAGGATGTAACTAAAGAAAGGTGCCCAGTATCCACCAAAAAATAATCTATCCTAGAAAAGGAGTTATGGGGAATTGAGTGAAAGGAGTACTCTCTTCTAGAGGGAAAAAGAGCCCCCAAGGATCAATTAAACCAAGAGTGTCCATCAATTCTCGAATGGCTAATTGTGCCATTGATTGGGCAGAGGTGCTAGCACTGGACCAAATCTAAAATATTGCAGAAAGCCAGGTTCCAATCACCTCCCAACAGCAAAGGGTAATTTGACCATGGTATCAAATGTTGCATAAGTCGGGTAAAAAACACAGAATCATCTGATGTTGGACCGTAAATTGAGCCAAATACCAGTTCTGAGTGACCAACTATAGCTTTAATTATATTAAACCTGTGCTGCAAGTCTACTATTGTGTCAAGCAGACGAAAAGATTGTCTACAGGCTATGAGTATAGCTACTCCACCACTGTGAGAGTTTGGTGCTGTGCCAAAAACTTGTGCCACCCAGGTCCTTCTAAAAAGAAGTGTCTGGGAGGATGGCAAATGGGTCTCCTGAAGAAACACTATGTCCACTTCTAGCTTTTGCAGATGTAAGAGTATTTTGGTTCTCTTTGCTGGGGATTGGGCACCCCTCACATTCCAAGAACATATTTTATACATTGCCATATAATTCCAACCAGTTTATGGATCTTTTAAAGAAATAAATAACACCATTATAGTATATTCTCCCCAATTTAAATCACCTATATGAGAGTGTGTGTACCCTTATCCCTTCCTTATCCCATCCCATATAATAACACCCCCCCAAAATGAGAGCTCCAACAGTAAGCCAAGTCAAAAAGATAGGAATCCCAGTATTTCTCCCAACTTAACCCATTACCCCTCACCATATCCCTTCCCTCTCTAGCCACAGCAAAATAATAGAAGCCTTCCTTTAGCTGCAATAATGCTCTACCAACCCCTAACATTGGCCAGATGAAAATAAACATAACAAAACTTGAAATCAAAAAATATACCGATGTATTAGCTGTAACAACCCCCACCCTCTTTTATTGCACATGATGTTTTGTAGCCCGTTAACACCTACTGTTCAATTCCTGCTCCATTAAACAGCCTAAAGACAAATTTACTAATGAAAATCCAAACGAAAAAACTATCAACAGTATTTCAGTCAGAAGCTACTAATACTATATTCTCCCCAAAATAAGCGATACTTCGTTATTAAGCACAGCTAACAAGAGTGAACCATTTCTTTTTTCTTCCCCCCCAGATGTGACTACTTGCATCTTCAGGATCCTTATTTAAAGATGAAACAGCTGGACTCTTCTTGATTACACCACATGTGCAGATCTGGGTAATAATTTTGAATCTTCTCAGCAGAAAAGGGATATGATGCTGTTACTATGATGATGTGCTGCCTCTATGACATAGTGTGACCATTGTCCCTGGTGACGCTCCTTCAGACTGAAGAGAAATGTCCCGTTACACTAGCCTCCCTTTTACTCCAGCAATCTTCAGCGAGGAGGAAAGAAATCAGGGAGTAGTGACTGTAATGCTGACAGGGCTTGTTGTGTTGTTTCAAAATTATGCCAGGACCCAGAGACAAACACAGCCAATCATGATGGATACTGAACTTTATATTTTATGCCTGCAGCTATGAGCTTGGAAACCAGAGGGTGATATTCTGCCCTACATTATCTGACTGTAGCAGGCAAATCCTGTGCAAACTGAAGTTGTTGACCTTCCCAGAGCACTGGATCCAGATCTCTAACTTTCCCCAAAACATGAGACTTGTCCAAGTAATTCAGGAATTTTATTATTAGTGGCTGAGGTGGCTTGTCAGAGGCAGGCTTTGGTCTCAGTGAGCGGTGTGCCCTCTCTATAATGTATGTGGTATTGTTTGGAGAGGGTCCAGCTATCTTAGTGAGCATCTTTTGTAGAAAGAGGATAGGTGCTGAACCCTCTGTTTCTTCTGGAAGGCTGAAGATAGCAATATTATTTCTCCGACTTCGGCATTCCAGATCCTGTAGTTTCCCTTCCATTTTGTGAAGTTGTTGTCTTAGTGTGGTGATCTCTGGTTCCGTTTTGGATTTCTATCCCTCTAAAGAGGAGACTCAAGCATTAGTGTCTGCCATTGCCCGGTTAGTATCTGCCAGTTCCCCTCAAATGTTCTTCAGTTCTGCAGTGATTTCTTGTAATGTCAACTTGAAGGGATGCAGCTCTTCTAGAAAATGTTTATCTGTGAGAGGTAGGGAGGCAGACGTTGTGGCCGGTGCTTTGGAGGGCACTCCAGTATGGCCGTTTGGTCTCTTTGGTCCCTTCTCAGATGATTGCAGGGGCGTATGGGAAGTGGGCGCCTGGCACATTTCTGCTTCCATCGCAGGAGTAGGCCTTGCTATCCAACCTGTGGTGAACCACTGCAATACCGTAACTTCCAGGGAAGCTATTACTTCTAGCCTTATTGAGATTGGTCCAGGAGCTGAAACGATCAGTAAACGGTAAAGAGATTCACTTACTCAGTAGGTTTTCCAGCAAAACGGCTGATTTCTGGGCAGGAGCCGATGTGTGGTGCTGCTATTTGGACATACTCATCACGTGATCTCCCATTTGTTGGAATGCTGAGATGTAGTCTCATGAGATTTACAGGGCTTCTGGGAGTGCCAGGTCTCTAGTGAAGCAACCAACATGGCCGCAGATCACTGTGGTGGGTGGAGAACTCACTCATTAGGACAGACAAAGGGAATTGGCTCTGGGAAGGTGGCAGATCTGGAAAACAGAGCGTTCACTAGATCACGGAAAAATAATTGATTTCAGGTAGAAAAATTACTTTAATGATATATTTGTGGTGTCAGAGAAGCTGTGGGAGTGTGTGAGGTCCCCAGTCACTGAAACACCTTCATTTGTGTAGCTGCTTAGAGTGGGTTGCTGTGAGGATGCTCTGGGAGGGACCTCACAGGGAATGTTGCCCAGAAGTGTAAAGAGGGATGACATGCCACTCCAGGAAGGATCTTGCCTGAGTCACCTGTGCAGCTGGGTACATAAGAGGGGTTGGGGTTGAAGAGGGCAAACACAATTTGTACCTCAGGAGAACTGGAAACACTACTGGAGGGACCCTCACCCAGCTGTGTCTTCTCCTTTTAGAATCAACCTTATGATGCCACAGTATTGCTAAATAATAATATTGTCTACCTGTTGTACAGCATTATCTCTGTGGCATTATAGAGGATGCACCTTAGTACAGAATAGGATTAATTTAGTATATGCTAGTTTAAACATTGTGTTAAACTACACATCAAGCTTGCTGTCAGGCAATTTTGATTAGTTAAATAATCATTTTTAAAAGTAAGTTTTGCTGTACCTTATCAGTTGAATGTTGGGATCAGATTTGGATCATGACCAACCTCTCAGGATGCATAAAGTAAACTGGAGCTACTAGGATAGACAAGGGGGTTGTCTCACAGCCAACATGAATTTCATTGGGATGTGTATCAATCTATAGGATGGACAGAGAATATCCCATTGGTTTTGACTGCAGAGTACTATAACGGGTACGAAAGATAATTAGTATTCAGGACAGAAGGTTGGGATTGGACTGCCAAGATCCCTAAACCCACTACCTTGCATACAAATGTAAAAATGCTTGGTCCTGGTCAGATTTTGGGTATAAGGCAACTACATTTGAAGGTAAAAATGTAAATGTTATACAGGGGACACTTGAACAGGAAAATACTTAACTTATGGCACAGTACATAAAAACCTATTATTTTTCCACAACATTTTTTAATTGAACCCCCCATCCTCATTATGACTTTGATAAAATCAGTACATTTGGAAAAAGAAATGAAGGGCGTGCTGCAAGGACAAATTGCCTTGGCTTTATGGGCTAATAAAAGAGAATCCATTAATATGGAACAAAAATAATCCAATAAAGTAAAGGCTAAGCAGTACGGAATCTTTTCAGCACACAGATGGAAGTACTGTATCTGTTGAGCCACATCAGTTTTATTATGCACGAGACCTTCCAGCAACAACTATAAAGCTCTAATACACTCCTAATGTGTTTATGCTAGTTGACTTTAAAAAGGAAATGTGTTTTTTTTTGTACAACTTGTGGGATTACTAAATTCTGCCACTTGGGTAACACAAAAGAAGACAGAGAATAAACTAACAGAGAATGCTAAGGATAAATTTCTCATTAATATGAATATGGCTCTAACTTCTGTATGCAAAATAAGGATCAGAGGATGGATTACAAATGGGACTGAAAAAAAGGCCGAAAAGCTCCTGAGCAATGGGGAAAATTGGTCTTTTGCCAATATGTACAGTACTATTTTTCAGCCAAAAATAAATACGTAGCATATAAGATAATAGGGCTACAGTGTTGTATGTAATGCCTGCATGGCTTAACAAAATAGGTGTTATGCCCATCAATTCCTGTTAGTATGGCTGTGGTAGTAGGCATGTCTTGTATTATAATTTACAGGAATGTAACCCAATAAAAAGATGTTGGATTGAAATAAGAATTAAAGCATGCTTTCGGAGTAATGATATCCTTTGATTTTTATATAATAATATCCAATCATTTCAAAGATATCTAACTTTTAATATTGAACATCTGCAACATCAGCAATAGAGAGAGTTGCTGGAATCCTCACAGGGAGCATTCTTTCACCAGCTTGTCATGGAACCTACTAGATGTGGGGTGACACTGGACTTAGTACTGAAGAATGGGGACAGTGTAGCTGAGGTTTCAGTGATAGACAGTCTGGGGACAAGTGACCACAGGGCTGTTAGGTTCAGGATCAGGATGGGGAGGAAAGTGAGTTGATCCATCACAAGAGTACTGGACGTCAGGCATGTGGACTTCAAAAGAATGAGAGAGATCTTCAGGGAGGCTATGGAGGGCAGGGAAAAACTGGGGGACATGGAAGAAAAGTGGGGTGTAATTAGGGATGGGAGAACCTCAAAAGGTTTTGAGGTTCAAAACAGTTCTGATAAGCTAAAAATAGTTTGGTTCTTTATCCAAACCTTAGCTTAACCTTTTATAGCCTTTATTGTTTTATGGTAACTGTATGTTAAAAAATCATTTTAAACTGCTTTTAATTAACATATCTGTAGAAAAAATAAATTAAACCACTGTTTAATAATGATAAATAGCATGATTTGTGAAATGAGATGAGAAGGAGTGAACAATGTGGATGAGCTTACTGGAAGTGCCAGTGCTGTAATGTGTACAGCTGGCATCAACCTCTAAGATGATGATGTTGACGATGATTTTGTCCAAAGGCAAGCAAGTCCTAAAACTTTGACCAGCCCTTATGGCTTAATAGTTAAAGCACCAGTGTGAACCATGAAACTCTGACAGCCACCCACGACATACTGCCTGTGGGATTTTTTTTTGTCAAAAGGAAGGCAACTCCCAGAAAGCTTTCAAATCAAGCTTCTGTTTTTGACATTTAAGAAAGTAATAAATACTTTGTATAAGTTATTAACAGTAGTCATTTCTATTTCTCAACAGGCACAGGCACTACTGTGAACATCTCTTAGTTAAGTAATGAAGAAGCTAATGTAACCCCCTTGTTACCCCGGGTTACTAGAATCCCAGTAAGACCTAGTGGTAGGCAGGGAAGGCAGCTTGTGAAACTCCAGTTAAATGGATTTCACACTGTCTCACTCTGTTCTCAGTCTCAGCTGAGACTGAGGGATGACATCTCCATAGAACTATCGCAGCTGCATCAGCCACAATGGAATCTGTGAAGGGAGTTAGAGTAGAATGTTGGGAGGTTTGAACAGTCAGTCTGTGTTCAGTTGAAGTTGGAGACTGTTGTGAGAGGAGCATAGCAGCTCTGTGCTCAGGCTCTTGGAGCCTCAGCCCTGAAATAGGGCTACAATTAGGGAAAGGTGTGTGTTTTCCACCTAAAGAGAGACACAGAAGCTGTTTTTAAAGTGGTGGAGACCACCGATACGGGTCTCTGTGCCACATCCCTCAGCGGATGGGGCAGAAAGGTTTGTCTGTTATTCCAGGAGCAACCCCCTGTCTTCAGCTAGAGAAGAAGCTGCCTTATTTTGTTGACGTGTGTGGGGTACAAGAAGATTTCATGATTTGCCTGTGGGGCACCTGCAACCAAAGGGTGAGTTCTGCTGCTCTTTCTAAAGGGCCCATGTTTAACCCTGAACTGTGTTAAAGTGGGGATTGGACTACTGAAGTAGTGGGAGGCCTAGAGTAATAGGCTTAGCCAAAAGTAAAAGTATGTTCAAGTCCAGCACATAGGGGAAGTCAAGACATGTAGAGGAGATGTGATATACATCTACCCAGTAATCTACATTGCCAAGCTTTCAAAAGAGTTGTTTAGTTTCCAGAGAAATGGCCAGGTATGGATTGTGGGAGCTGGAGGTGGGACACCACCATCTTTAGTAACCAGGTCCACTTCTATGGATTTGCTCTGTGGATTTCAGCTTTGCCTCATACAGTTGGCCAGTGATGAGGGAAGTACTCAGATGTGGGATGGAAGGAAAATCGAAGACTCTAAGGTGGTTTGGGGAGCCACCAACAGGAAAACTTGTTCATTCCCATATGGGTGCGAATCAAGTGGCCGGTGGAGGAGCTAGGCCAGGGGGAAAAACCCAAGTAGTGTACAAGTCGGGCTGTGTCCCCCAAAGCTGCATGCAAGTCTGGGCTATGTGCCTGGTGGGTTCAGAGTCTGAGGGCTGAAATGTGAAGAAGTGTTCTGTTATCTCTAATCTGCATTACCTGGAATGTATCCCCATGGGGTCTGTCTATGCTTTGTTTGTTCAGTTTGGATGTGAATAAAAGCCATACTGTAGAATCCCATTCCTGATTTTGGACATTACAGTTATTGCTTTCTGTGTTCGGATTTACTTGGGTGCCCCTGTACAGAGTAGCCAAACCTAGGCCCCCTGTGCTGAGTAACCTAGTCCTCCCTGAACCCAGTCCTCACCAGGTACTACTGTCAGCTTCAACAGCGTGCCACCTGTCATTTTTGCAAAAAGGCAGGGATCTGGGGGTTACAAAAATGGAGACACTGCTGGGATTTCATTTAGGAAGGAAGGTGCTTGGGCAAGAAGTTAGCATTTTGCCTGTCTGGCAGTGGGTAGCCCAAAAAGCTGAAGCAAGTTAACTAGTGTGTCGCTGTGTGCTGTGGATCTTATGCTGCTGTTAAAATGCCAACTGTTTACCAAGGAGCAGTAAAGCTAAAAGAGTGTGCCTTTGTCCTGCATCAAATGTTTACGCGCTTTTGTCAGTTTTTTAAAGAACTGTGTGATTAAGAAAAAATGTGGAAGACTAGGGGTAGCAACAGGAAAATTGTGCCTTGGATGTTGGAAATGCTTTTGAGTGAATTGAGAAACTTGCTGTGTTAATGGCCATGCTAAATAGCTGAAATGGGCTCCCACCGGAGAGTCAGTTAAAAAAAAAGTGATTTCTGCAGTTTAAATTTGCCTGCTCGACGATCGCCGTGAGGAGAAGAGCACTCACTCACGAGGAAGAAGAGGCTAATTTGCATGGCATCGTGTGATTGGTGAGGCTGCAAGCAGTCCTGCCTCTCAGCTAACTCTACAGTGATTGCCCAGCATTCGAGAGGGAATGTGAGTGGAGTGCATGTACTGGCTAGTGGAGGAGCGTCATGGTGATTAAAAAGTGCTGTAAATCTGTTAAAAATAGATTGTTCTGTTTAAAACCGAGCTCAACCCGCATCTCGATCATCTGAATTGCAAGTATGGTGATCGGGGAGACGATCGGCAGGACTGCCCACCTGTTTTCTTTCTAAGGCCGCCAAGACTGGCTACAGGCCGTTTTTCTATCGCAGCTAACAGCTACTGATAACAGTAAGTACCAACAGTAAAAGTTGCTCAAACAGTGATTTTCTGCCAAAAGCCAACTAAATATGTGTGCAGCAGTGTAGTCACTTTGCAAGTAATGACTGTGTCAAGTTCTACCGGCAAGTGCAAGTCTGCTAGGCCATTGACTGTGGGCATAGTTATGAGTTCAGCATCAGTTTAAAGTTTTAAAACCAGAGAGAGACTGTGAGTTGTAGCCAAATGTGCAGCACTAGTTTACAGGCAATCCTGTGCTTAAAATCCTGAAGCTTTAAGAGACTGTGAATTAAAGAAATGTTTCCAGCAAGTGAAAATTCTGTGGAAAATCATACAAATGTGTTAGAAGAAGAACAGTGCAAGTCTGTGCAGTTTGAGCAAAAGTTATCAGTAGTGTGAGTAAATCGGATGTGCAGTGGCTTGACCCAGTTTCTGAATGTTGATGCACAGGAGTGCTGCCACTGCCATTACAGGGTGGGGTAGTAAAGTAAACACAGCAGCGGAGGAGCCATTTTAAAAGTAAAGAAGGTGATCAGTGAAGCGGGACTTTTAGTAACAGTGAGCTTTTGTTTGTTTTCCCAGCAGTTATGGCCTCAGGACCAGCTTGCTACCCAAATCATGCCCGAGCTGCAGTAACAGCAGTAGTAAATAGATTAAGGGAGATTGAAAGGTGTCATTATGGAGGACAACTGCCTCCTCATGTGACGATTCCTGGATATCCAGTTCATGTGTGTCAAATTTTCTTAAATGCTGGAAGGGGACGTCTTCATGATACCTCACTGTGCTGGATGCCTAGAAAAATATGGCTTGTATAAAGTGCCCCAGATTTGTTTGGTTCCCACAGGGACAAAGGTTCAGAGATCTGTAGTTGGCAGCACACAGCACTAGGCAGAGCCTGTTGAAGAAGGCCTCTCGTGGGAATGTGGCACAAAGCTAGAGGGTGCAGATTTAGAGACAGAACCAGATGTTAAAGTTTCGGATGCTGGATCTCAGAAGGAAAGTTCAGATAAAGCATCAGTAGACCCCTGGAGGGGGGGTCTAGCCCCAAGTCTCATAGGAGATGATGAGATGCAGGAGGTCTTTGAATGGGAGGCGTTGACCTCCACACCTAGTGATGAGTGGATAGTCTCAGGAGTGAGGATGACTGCTCACTCCTGGGCTCAGATCCTCAGTGAGGAAGAAGATGAGGGGGAACCTATGTGGCCTTGTGAAAAAGGAACGGGTACACAGCCTCAAGCTCTTGCCTCAGTGGAATGCATGGAAAAAAGTGGTGATGCTACTGCCCTGGCTATGCAAGAAGAAGAAGAAGTCAGGGATCCATTTTTAATCTCGTTGAGATGCGTAGCTGGCAGAACCAAGACTGGCCACCCCCAAGCCAGGCCAGCAGTCTCAGGTTGACCAAAGCTAGTAAAGAGGAGAGACTGGTTCGTAGGAAGGCAAATGAAATCTATGGAATGTCCTTTCCTACCTTTCCTTGGAAAGCCTGGGAGGAGATTGAGAACTGCAGGAAATCCTGGATCTGGGCAGAAGCATTGAAATGTGTGCATCCTGTTGCAAACAAGCATGTCAGAAACAGACTGTTTCATGAGAAATATACGCAATGGAAGAGAGGCAGGACACTGTTTATGGACAGAATGGGAATAGTGGACAGAGAGGGATGTGAAACCTTCCACTGTGTGAATTATGTGCACCCAGATGGGGTAATAATTCAAGCTCCTGACCCCAGTACTATTGGCCTCAATGTAAGGACCTCCCAGCAAATGTGCCCGTGCCTACTAGATGGAAAGCCAAGCAGTGGGAGTCAATACTGCCATAATCAGCCTTTGCAGTGCCTTTATTGATCTGCCAGTATGGACATCCAGGACTCAGGTGCCCCACATTCACCAGTTCTACAGTGTACTGGCCTTTCCAGAATCCATTGACTGGCCCACCAGATGACTTCAGATCCAGAGAGGACACCAGCCCAGCTGTATCCTGAGCCATCGCCTGGTAATCAGATGACGTCAGACCAGCTGTTTTCTTTTTTGTTCCTGTTCCAAGGTTCCATCTCCAGAGATGACATCAACCCAGCAGCCCCAGATGTGCCTTCCTGTAGTTCCCAGACGATGTCCGCCCAGCTGTATTGGAAGAAATGCTGCCAGGGAGAGTCTTCGGCAGAGGAGCAGGTCAGTGCAGATTTCTCATTCTACAAGGGGCTGGTAAGTCTGAACTTTTCTATCTTTATAACATTGCAGTACATACCCTATGCTAGCAGACTCCAGAGTGTGTGAACTGTCCTCAAAGACTCTCCCCTTTGGGACTTTGGCCTGCTAGAACTGTGCTTCACCAGGCTCCGGCCCAGGAGAGACTCTTTAATGGACTAGCCTTCGGGCACTCTGGTCACTAGTTGGGACTTTTAGGGCACTCAGTCCCCCAAATGTGTATTGTAAATAATGTCATTGTTTTTCTACTGTTTTCTAGTGTATATACTGTTTTTCTACCTTTTCTAAAAAAATTATTTTTGGGATTCTTCAGTGTTTTGATGGTAGGGGCTTAGGTAGACTGTGTATGCAGATTAGGAGTGTGCGTTGTCTTTCTTTTTCTTGCAGGTGTTCCTGAAGAAGATAGAAGACAAGACAAGATGAGGAGGGGCCCATCGGAGTTCCTCACTAGTGCTTTAGTGTGTAGTAATTTAAAGTACTGTGGTGTTGTTATTGTTGTTGTTACTGTATTAACCCTTTCCTTCCACAGGTTTGGTTGTGGGGGTAGGGAGGCAGTAAAGTGATGTAATGGTGTGGTATTAGTTTCTTGGTGTGTGGTTGCAGGGTGCCCAAGGTTGGAGAAGTCCCTGGGTTGTTTTTATTTTGGGGTGTTAAGTTAGAGGCAGACAGATTTTCACTAGAGGGCTGGGGGGATAGACACGCTGTGGTCCTGAATGGCCATAGGGACTACAGTGTTGAGCTATTAGGGCTATGATCTGGACAGTTCTACCAAAGCCACTAGGTGACCATAATAAGTGGGTAGAGTAGAGGATAATATGTCAGCTAAAGGCCTCTAGGCCCTTAGTGTTGCCTGTCTGTGCTTGTACATGGTAGGAGGGGACCTGATCACCCCCTCCACATGTAGTACATAGGGTGGGATGGCCTAAGCCGGATAGAACAATGACTGTGGACAGTCATTTTCCTGGTCAAGGACGAGTGTAATCACCTTGTTACCCGGGGTTACTAGAATCCCAATAAGACCTAGTGGTAGGCAGGGAAGGCAGCTTGTGAAACTCCAGTTAAATGGATTTCACACTGTCTCACTTAGTTCTCAGCTTCAGCTGAGACTGAGGGATGACATCACCATAGAACTATCGCAGCTGCACGAGCCACAATGGAATCTGCAGAAGAGAGTTAGAGTAGAATGTTGGGAGGTTTGAACAGTCAGTCTGTGTTCAGTTGGAGTTGAAGATTGTTGTGAGAGGAGCACAGCAGCTCTGTGCTCAGACTCCTGGAGCCTCAGCCCTGAAATAGGGCTACAATTAGGGAAAGGTGTGTGTTTCCACCTAAAGAGAGACACAGAAGCTGTTTTTAAAGTGGTGGAGACCACCGATACGAGTCTCTGTGCCCCATTCCTCAGGGGATGGGGCAGGAAGGTTTGCCCGCTATTCCAAGGGCAACCCCCTGGCTTCAGCTAGAGAAGAAGCTGCCTTATTTTGTCCACATGTGTGCGGTACAAGAAGATTTTGTGAT
This sequence comes from Neoceratodus forsteri, assembly GCA_016271365.2. Taxonomy (NCBI): domain Eukaryota; kingdom Metazoa; phylum Chordata; order Ceratodontiformes; family Ceratodontidae; genus Neoceratodus; species Neoceratodus forsteri. Next base: position 210,233,667 of record CM028137.1, on the reverse strand, counting down.
TCACCTGTGGGGCACCTGCAACTGAAGGGTGAATTCTGCTCTTTCTAAAGGGCTCATGTTTCACCCTGAACTGTGTTAAAGTGGGGATTGGACTACTGAAGTAGTGGGAGGCCTAGAATAATAGTCTTAGCCAAAAGTAAAAGTATGTTCAAGTCTAGCACATAGGGGAAGTCAAGACATGTAGAGGAGATGTGATATATGTCTACCCAGTAATCTACATTGCCAAGCTTTCAAAAGAGTTGTTCTGAGGTCCATATGGGAATGAACCAGTTTTCCTGTGGGTGGCTCCCCAAACCACCTTAGAGTCTTCGACTCCTAGAGGGAATTTTCCTTCCGTCCCACATCTGGGTACTTCCCTCATCACTGGCCAAGTGCATGAGGCAAAGTAGAAATCCACAGACCAAATCCATAGAGGTGGACCTGGTTACTAAAGATGGGGGGGTCTCCCACCACCAGTTCCCACAATCCATACCCTGTCATTTTTCTAGAAACTAGAATCAAATGGCCAGCGGGGGAGCCGGGCCAGAGGGAAAACCCAAGTAGTGTACAAGTCGGGCTGTGTACCCAAAGCTGCATGCAAGTCCAGGCTGTGTGCCTGGTGGGTTCAGAGCCTGAATGCTGAAATGTGAAGAAGTGTTCTGTTATCTCTAATCTGCATTACCAGGAATGTAGCCCCGTGGGGGTCTGTCTATGCTTTGTTTGTTCAGTTTGGATGTGAATAAAAGCCACATTGTAGAATCCCATTCCTGGTTTTGGACATTACAGTTATTGCTTCCTGTGTTCAGATTTACTTGGATGCCACTGTACAGAGTAGCCTAAACCTAGGCCCCCTGTGCCGAGTAACCTAGTCCTCCCCGAACCCAGTCCCCACCAGGTACTACTGTCAGCTTCGACAGCGTGCCACCTGTCGTTTTGCAAAAAGGCAGGGGTCCGGGGGTTACACTAAGAACACAAAAACAGCACTATGCCGGATTAGAGGGCAGCCAGTCAACCAGCTACCAGTTCAAGACTACTACTACCCTGCCTACTCAGATCACGGGAAACCAGAAGCAGTCTACCAGCACTGATATCAATATGGTTAAGGCACATTTACCAAAAATGACTGCTTAGAAATGAATAAGAAAGTGACCTTGATGATGAGCAGGTCAATTTTAAACAAAAGAGAGCAGGTATTATACAATTAGCTTTAAGGTGCTGAGAATGGAAAGGTGAGTTCCATGATACACAAGTAAACTAGGATTTTCAGCACTCCAGATCAGTAAAAGAACACCGTAGGCAGATTAGGCAAAGCAAGCAAAGTAATTTATTTCAGTATCAGTTACAGATCCATTCATTCATGACTCCCTTAGCACCACAGACCCACAATTGGGCCTTTGTCTGAGGTGCTAAGGAAGACATAAATGAATAGAGCTGAAGACGAGCAAGTCCCAGACCAGATCTCTAGTTTGTAAATAGTCTCCTCCTGAGTCTGATTTTTTAGAAGGGGGATAGTGTGTTTAATTGTACTTTGCACAGGTAGTTTACTAATTTCATTTCTCAGTCATGGGCACCATGTGTATTTATGTTTAGAAGCAAAGGCTCTCTCTTGATATGGAATGCAACGTGAAGCAACGTGAGAGAAGAGCACCAGGCAGCCAGAAGGTAACTAGTTTGCCACTCTTACTAGTTACTACCATTATGACCAAGGGAAAAAAACAGAGCTAACAGCATTTATCAATGTGGTTATTATGCACATTTAGCTAAATAATCTCCTTAGAATGAGAAAGCGACTGTGTGAGTGAGAACAGGGACTTGTCTGCCACAGTTGCTACCAGTACAATGATGTGATGTACTGGCTGCACTTCCCACCCACCCCCAGGATGATGAGGTTGCAGTCCAAAGGCAGACAAGTCCAATATCTCTATTTTTTTAAAACCATACTCCTGAGTGTGACTCTTTGTAGAAGGGGACAGTGTGTTTGTATGTCACCAATAATGTTTAGCAATTGTTTTTGGCATGGAATGCAGTGCAAAGCAATGTAAAAGAAGAGCACCAGGCAGTCCAAAGTGATCACTTCACTACTACTACTACTACTACCACTATTATCAGGGGGAAAAAAACAGAGCTAGCAACATGTATCAATACAGTTATAAAATAATTATTCTTAGGTGCATTTAGCTAAATCATCCCTATTTTTTTTAACCAGTCTCCTTATTGTGACTTTTTGTAGAAGGGGTCAGTGTGATTATATGTCACCAATCATGTATAGCAATGGCTCTTGGTATGGAATGCAGCACAAAGCAATGTGAAAGAAAAGCACCAGGCAGCCCAAACTGACCACTTCACTACTGCTACTACCACTACTATCAGGGATAAAAGAGAGCTAGCAGCACGTATCAATACAGTTATATAACAATTATTCTTAGGTAAATTTAGCTAAATGATTTCATCAGAATGAGAAAGCAACTGTGTGTGAGATCAGCACTGTGAAAGAAGAGCACCAGGCAGTCTGAAGTGACCACTTCACCACTCTTGCACAATGATAATTTCCATCCACATAGGCTCAACAATTCTGTCCCCTATGATCAAATCCTCAGAATTAGGAGGAACTGTGCTAACAATGAAACATTTGAGAATCAGGCAGCAAAAGTTAAGGAAAGGTTTAGGAAAAGGGGGATACAAGGAAACAACATTACAAAAGGCATATTTAAAGTTATAGGGCAGAACTCAAAGTGAAGTACTATCTAAGAAAGAACAGGATAAAAACACAGGTTGCACTCCATTCACATTCTCCACAGAATTTAATAGTGTGGCAGGTCAAATTGGAAGTGTGGTGTGGAAGAACTGAAATATTCTTAGAAATGATGATATATTTAATAAAGTTATAGGTGACACACCAAGAGTAACTTTCAAAAAGCCAACCACACTTAGGGACCATTTAATTCATAGTCAGTTTAAGAGACAAGCTGACAGGCAAACAACCTCTTTACCCACTAAACCTGTGGGGGTTTATAAATGTCAAAGGTGCAGTGTACGTCAATATATCAAGGTAAGAAAATATTTGAGGTACCCCATGACAAACAAAGAGCTTTTGATCAAATAATTTATAACATGCACAACCACTTTCGTGGTATATGTATTATAATAATAATATAATAATTATATTTTTATTTTTAGGCACCTTTCAAAAAACCAAGCAGCCGTACATAATGAAACCAGCAATTCAAATATATAAACAGTCATTCGTAAATAAAATCATACACATATCATAATATAACCAACATGGTGCAGTTATAATCTCCATTATGTGGGAAAATCAGTGAGGATTTTTAAAGAAAGAGAGAGTACAAGAACATGTATGATCAATTGTGAACAAATGAATGGATATACCTGTAGTGAGACACTATATCCAAGTGCATAATTCAGATCCCAAGTGCTTAAAATTTATGGGCTTGGAACATGTCAAATAAACCCTTAGGGGTGGTGATAAAAAAAAGTCTTCTCTTAGAAAGGGAAGAATAGTGGATTTTTGTCTTGGATACAGTGAAACCAAGGGGCTTGAATGATTACTGGGACTTGAAACCTTATTTGAAATCTAAAAAATATTGAAGGTTTGCACATGATTCTATGAGCTAGTTTTTCATATCCAACTGTTTCCCTGTATTCTTCCATAAGTGTATGTTGTTGTTGATACTTGTTATACCTAATACATTTTTAAAAAATGAAAACATTTAGAAAAAATGAAGATAATTTTACTATAGGTACTTACTACTATACTCACCCATTCTCTTTTTGTGTTCTGCTCTCTTCAAAGGATGCTTGGACTTAAAGTTTGGAGAGAAACTGTTCCTTTGGACTCATTTAGGCAACTAATATTGGAGAAGTTTTCCAAAATTAAAGGATTCCAAACCTATTAACATTTAACAAGTCCTTTTCTCCTTCCTCTCTGCCCCCCCCCCCCCCGAATGCTTACAGACTTCAGCTGGAAATGTTGTGATAAATGATTCTTCTTTCTGGATTAACCCAGTAGATTTATGAATCATCTCTACTTAGAAATGCTTTTTGATTGCGCACTGCACGTTAGGGTGATTATGTTTTGTTGCTGCTGTAAGGGGGATGGGATAAGAGAGGTGGGATGGGCAGTTTCTCTCTGTTCAAGTGCTATGTTACACCCTGATTTGCTGTAACTACCCTTTATAATGGAAAGGTATTAATAAAGTTTAAATTACAAAAAAAAGGAAATTTTTTTTTATGTAGGCCTATGATACTGTCATATACTTTTGAATTTAATAAGTCTGTAACCTGATAATGAGTTTGCCCTTGTCTGCTGCTAGCTAAAGTATAACATTTTGTATGTCAGTGCAATGTGCCTAAATAACATGTACTGTTTTTCTGTTTTTATTTTGGAAGGCTAATTTGATATGGTGATTCATGAAATTTTGATATATTATTTTAAACTGTTGACGTGAACACATTGAAGCATAAATATGTTACTGTTCCTTTAAACTGCTAAAATGAAAGAGAAATATCAGTGTTGTCAGAACTATTCAGCCCTATAAAATGTAACTGTGTGTAGCCATGCCCATGCCTCCAGAGGAAGGCAAGGTGCTGAAGCGCTGGGGTAGTGTAGCATGCTGAAGTGAAGTGTATTACCACAAATGTAGATTACATTTGCTTTTTGCTTCATTTTGGGGTTGGCTAACAAGTTTTTGCTCTGTTTGCTTTTTGGTCCTTTCAGTGGCAGCACAATTGAACTGTTTTCTACACGGGTGGCTCCCTATTGCTGAGCAAACCTGTTTTTTTTCACTGGCACAGGTTAAAATCTTATTGAACTGTTACTATCACTACTATCAGGAGGAAGAAACAGAGCTAGCGGCATGTATCAATACTGTTACATAATAATTATTCTTATCTGGGTGCATTTAGCTAAATGATCTCAAAATCAAAAGGTGACAGTGTGTGAGGTCAGGGACTTGTCTGCCACAATTGTTAGTACCAGTATAATGATGTAATGTACTAGCTGCACCTCCCATCATCCCCATGATGATGGTGATGATGTGGTTCAAAGGTAGACAAGTCCTAGATCTCTACTTTTAACCAGTCCAGTCTGAAAATTGAAAAATGATGTGTCACTTAATCCACAGATGCAGCACAGGTACTGCTGTCAGTGTTATCTTCTTCAAGATTAGCATCACATATGTAGCCAAAGTTTGACAAGTTAACCTTCAAGAATGTTAATTTCTGCATATTGTTTGGTGTTAATCTTGTTCGTTTATCAGTCACAAAATCCCCAGTAGAGTTAAATAAACATTCAGAACAGACACCGGAGGGCGGACATCCAATATACTTACAAGTTGCCAGTAAGCTAAAGGGTCATCCTTAATACTAATGTTGGGCTCAGACAGATATGCAGCTACCATGCTACTACTGAGCATGCGATATCTCCTTGTGGAATTTCAATGTCCTGCAGCTGGCCCCAAATGTCATCCTCCTCATTGTCTGCTTCTATACTGGTTTTTGGAGCAGTCTTTTAAATTTGAGGTGGTGTCATTTTAGTACTGCTTCCCAATCCTCATAATGAAACCCCATCTACTGCATCAGTCAAAAGTTGCCTATAGTTCAACTCTTCCATATCCTCAGAAACCATGTCAGGAAGGTGTCTGTTCTGGAAATACAGATGTAGCAATGTTGCTAGATACTCCTTGCTCCGTGTCATGACTGATAATTTTTCATCATTGCTAAGTCTAGTAAACATGTTATTGACTAGAGATTGGTTCATCTCTAAGTTGTTCCTCATTTTCTCCAACTGTTTTTGAGAAATAGAATGAGTGAAATAACTTGTCTAAGGGATGCCTTTTCTGCATCGACCTCTTTTGCAGCACTCATGAATGGTTTCAAAATGTGACACAACTGTTCCAGCAGAGACCACTGAGTAGAATGGAGTACAATGCTCTAACCAATATCATTGTACATGATATACTCAGTGATAGCTACCTTTTGTTCAAGGATGTGTTCAATCATAAAGTATCACTTTTCGCTATGTACATAAACACCTTTCTAATGCTGCCTCTACTTCAGTTTTTCATACCCCTCAACTCTACTAGTACTGGTACCCCCTCATTTACCAGCATCGCCACTCTATATTGGGATATATCCCTTGGTGTACCCTACCACCTTCAAAAACACACTACGGTGTTCCCATGCTAGTCTCCCTCATTAATAACTGAGATAATCTTCCCATCCCTAAGTACCCCTTCTCCTTCAATTTTTCATGCCCTGCAGTAACACACCTGCTAAAAAAAATCCATCAGAAGTAGATGGTGTTCAGCCCACAAGCTCCTTGCTCACTATCTTGCTAGGATTGCACTTCTCCTCCTGCTCCTAGCTGGGAATGTACACCAAAACCACAGTCAGCCCACCTCGCCATACTAATGATGCAAGAAACAAGTCTCCATCAAGCTGGCAAATCTTAACATCTGCAGCCTGCCAGCTAAGCACGATGCACTCCAAGTCTGGGTGTTACAACATAGGCCAGATGTTATAGCTCTTAACAAAACTTGGCTCTCTCCTAAGGTCCCAGACAACACTGTATCCATTCAAGGCTATATCCTGTTCTGACTCAAAAGAATTGCCAAGAGAGGGGGTGGCTGCGCCATTTATTTGAGTGACACTATTAAAGGGCTAGTCATCCCATTACCTCCCTCTGCAAACAACTCTAAATCCTAGCAGTTAAAATAATCCTTTGCCAGTAGGGAAAATCCCTCACAGTTACATTGGTATACATCCCCCCACATGAAAACATTACAGGCTTCCAAATGATCACAGGCTTCATGGATGACAGCACCTCCCATGGTGAAACAATTGTAATGGGTGACCTAAATGTTAACTTGCTAGCTCCAGAAGCTGACCCATATAAGGATGCCATTGCTGACCTAGACATTACTCAAATGGTCACCTCTCCCACTAGGTTTAATTATAAGTCTGGTAGTAGCTCCTTACTTGACCTGATCCTTACCTGTCATCTCAGCAGAATCACTAATATGGAAGTTCTCCTAGATGCCCTCAGTGATCACTCCCGAGCTATCTGCCACTGGTCAAACAAGGCACCTAAATCTAAGTCCTCTTTCTCCTACAGTATAAAAGAATCTTAACAAAAGGAAAGCTTCCACAAATCCTTGCTGCCCTGTCAGTGGTTGACTGGACATCCTTGACTCATTGAGCAGTGTCAACCAAGCACTTGACTTCTTCATTGCCCAGTTTAACAAAGTTTGTAGCAGTTTTTCTCACCTACGTAAATGCAAAACTCAGTCCACCACTAATCACTGGATTAACTCCGAACTCATCTCCATGATGCAAATCAAATCAAATCAATTTTATTATAAAAAAGGTGCCTTTCTAAAACCAAGGAACATGTACAATAAATACATAAAACAGAACAAATTATTCTAACAAACATATAATTCAACAGACAACAATATAATAGCAGCATAGGAAAGCAAACTAAACCTCAATCAGTAAATACCAGACTGAAAAGACAGGTTTTCAAAGCTATTTTAAAACTCTGGATGGTTAGGCAGTCTCAAACTCGATGAGATAGAGAGTTCCACAGGGGTTGGGCAGCAAAACTAAATGCCCTTGCTTCAGATATTTGCAGATGTACCCTAGGAACCTCTAGCAATCCCTCATTGGAGGATTGGAGAGGATGGAGGGGATGGTAAGGACAAAGGAGATATTTCAAGTAACCCAGTCCCTGTTCGTGTAGGGCCTTATAGGTAGATGAAGCAACCTTAAAGGTGATCCACCACTATATAGGCAGCCACTGCAGACCACGGAGCACTGGTGTCATATGACTGGTTCTTGATTCACCAGTCAGTAGCCTGGCTGCCGCATTCTGCACCAGCTGCAAGGGGTGGAGATCAACCCCCAGCAGCCCTAGGTAAAGGGCACTACAGTAGTCAAGACAGGAGGAAACAAAGGCATGAACCAATGTCGGAAGATCATTGGGAGAAACCAGATGTTTCACCCATACGATATTTCTTAGATGGTAAAAAGAAGTTTTAACAACTGCTGACACCTGTGATTTCAGGGTCAAGCAGTCATCAAACATAATGCCCAGGTTCCGTACCTGGTCTGAGGCAGCCAGCTGAACACCTCCAAGCCATAGACCCGAAGGTGAACCTGCCAACACGCCCACTTCACGACAATCTGGGTTCATGACTGTGAAAGTGTGCTGTTAAACCTCCAAATACCTGTCTAATTCTGTTTCACAAGTTTACTGCAGTAGCACTCTCTGAATATCTTTACTGCCCCTTCCCTTACTTTCCCCCTTTTAATTCCCTTTTTCTAGGCAGGCCACCTGGATAAGAGGCCCTCTCTATCACTTTCATTTCATTAAAAAGACAGGTATGGAGCTTCAGTACACCCCCTCCCCATGATAGGCTACAGTGTATAGACCTAGAGTTTAGCATATTTTGGCTAGTAGTTCTTCTTTTCATGTTTAAGCAATGCCCAGGAGACAAATGTGTATGCCAAATATAGGGGAATGCTCCTCACAGTGCAAGCACTTAGTTTATTTAGGCAGACAAGAAAAATAAAGATAGTAAAAAGATGCAGAGTCTGCCTGCTGGTCACCCAATCCCTTAGTGTGGTTCTGCAAGGTTCTCTAGATATGCCTTAGCAACACTATTTTGACCCCAAAACAGTTTACTTTTCCTTACTGTTTAACATTATTGTTTTTGGTAAGGTGACATGGAAAGGCAATATGCCAGCAGCACAAATAGTTTTAAACATAAGCAGATTTGAAATTAAAGGGACTGCTTTTGTTTGCTTGTGCTGCAATGTGTTTAGCACTCCCAAAAGAAACTTCTAAACAAAAATGTGCAGTATTTAAGACATTATAAGATAAATGATGGACTCTTTTCAGTTTTACTCCTTTTCTTAGCAGTCTGGCTCCTGTTAATTTTAAAGAGTAAAACTTACCAGATAATGGGTATTCAGGCCTTTAGCCAGAGGTAATCCTTACAGCCATTTGCATTTGCTGCTCTTGCTGTTTCCCTAGGAGGCAGCCGGCTCATTTCTCACTATAGTTATACTGTGGATATGTTGAGGGAAGGGCTAAATTTGGCAAGAGTACTGTTTTTAGTAAAACCTGTATTATATTTCATTTCAGGGATGTCAATGTTTTGTAATAAAGATATATTGAATGTCCCTTTACTTAGAATGAAATAAAAGTGTTTTATAAATGAAAAACTGTATTGAAGAGTATAGGGGTGGAGTCTGAAGTGATCACCTGATGATTCCCTAGCATAGAAGGAGACTCATTCTTGCGATACCTTCAGATTCATTTTGGAATCAGCCAGTACTGGTCCATTTGGGAGTCTGCACTTACAGACTAAGATAATTGAAATCCCAGGCGGCCTTTTCGTTTGCTGATATTGCCTGTGGAAACATTAATTTATTTTTGTACCTTTTATGTTTCTTTCTGTATTCCCTCAAAGTTAATAGTTTTATATTTTCTTTTTCTTGCTGTTACTTTAATAAAGCTTTAGGCTTGGCAATTTTTTTTTAGCCTTGCCACGTTACCTTTTTGTGTCAGTGTCCATCATTGCACCCACAGCCTATGACACTGGTGGCAGTGGTGGGATGTTTTGATTATACTGGTGCGTCCCAGTAACTGGACATTGAATGCAGGAAAAGAAATAAGAGCAGGTCCTTGACAAGCCCAGCAGTGTCCTCACACTAACCATGGCTGCCAAGTATGGAGAGACCCCTTTAACAGGATTGGGGCCAGATGTCCGGCCAAAAGCAGCCAAAGAGGAGAAAGAGGAGGTGCTGAGAGAGGAAGGTGAGGATGGGACCACTACAGAACAATTTGCTGATGAACCTCCAGAGGATATACACAGCCTGTTGCACTGGGTGTGTGTTAAGCAACTTGCCATGGACAAACAAAGGGAAATGGATCTTCAGGGAGCTGAGTCCAGGTGGGATGATACATTAAGGGCCATTAGAGACCTTGGGACACATAATCCTCCCCCTGTAGATGGACCTAAGGACATAAAACTGACCAAATTGGGTGCCACTGATGACATTGAAGCATACATGAGTACATTTGAGTGAATAGTCCAGGCATGTGGATGGCCTAGGACCCAATGGATTATACGCTTAGTACCATATCTATCCAGAAAGGCACAGCTGGCCTACAGCCATATGGACAACACCCAGGCTGAGAACTATGATGCTGTTCAGCAGGCAATCTTGCAAAGGTATGATATCAGCCCTGAAACATAATGGCAACATTTTCGGACATGCAGATTTCATAACACAGACACTCCCAGAGAAACATATACCAAATTGAAGGACTTATGCCAGAAGTGGTTGCAACCAGGGGTTAAAACAATAGAACAGATACTGGAGATGGTAATAATGGAACAATTCATTTGTATACTATCCTCGGATGTACAGGTGTGGGCAAGGGAACACCGGCCATACACCTCGTAAAAAGCCATCACACTGGCCAAGGACTATCTAATGGCCTGTCCCAACTGACAACGAGGACAACCTGGTGCTGGTCTGACTGTGCCCATGGTAAGACCTACCACTTCTTCTTCTTCTTCCCCATCTGGTACTGGTAGTGGGGACTCCAAGACTGTTCCATTTAATAGACCATTCAACCCCAACATCATATGTAGGGAGTGCCAATGAAAGGGGCATATAGCCCGATATTGCCCTCAGAGGAAATCTACAGTTTCCCAGTTGGCCCTAGCAAATTGGGGACAGTATATCACACCAGTGAAGATTGGCAACAGGGAGGTTACTGGGTTGATAGACTCTGGCAGCAAACAAACGTTAGTGAGAGCTGATTTGGTTCAGCCACAGAACACAAAAAGAGGGACAAAAACAACAGTGATTTGCATTCATGGGGACATCCATCAGTATCCTATGACTGACTTAACTTTACAGGTACAAGGAAAAGTGCATGATATGACTGTTGGTTTAGTTCCCCATCTGCCTGTCCCCATTATACATGGACATGATTTTCCTGACTTTTCCATCCTGATGCAGGTGAATGAGAGTGTTTGTGCCTTGACAACCCGGGCCCAGACCAGACAGGAACAGCTTTGGGCTCAGTTGTTCCCATTTGATGATGAGGTCTGTCAGGAGCCAGGAAAAATCCCTAAATCTCAACAAGAAAAAAAAAGGAACAAACATCAATGGACACAAATCATATGTTGAAAAAGGGTGCTATTAAAAATGTAGATGTTACAACTGTTGATGTTGCTTCTGCTGGCAAGAAGGGTATATCTATATCTAAGGAAGAAAGGTTTGAAATAGAGCAACAAAAGGATGAAACCTTACAGCCATTTTTTCAGATGGTAGGGGCTATAGGAAGAGACCATGAGCCCTCATGTATTTTAACAGATGGTTTACTGTATAGGAGATGCATACACCCTGTTACAGGTGAACAAATTGACCAGCTGTTAGTGCCCACTAGATACAGACAACAATTACTATCACTGGCTCATGAACTTCCCCTAGCAGGGCACTTGGGTAGGGACCGTACCTTACAAAGGCTGTTATTAAGGTTCTACTGGTCAGGTATTCATGCTTAAGTAGCAGAATACTGCTGCAGTTGCCCAGAGTGTCAGAAAGTGGCTGATGTTCGTAAAAAAAGATAAGGTCCCTCTCCAACCATTGCCTTTAATTACTGTTCCATTCAGCCATATAGCAAATGGATGTAGTGGGACCTTTACCTAAGAGCTCAAAGGGAAATCGATTTATATTGGTAATCTATGACTACTGCACCAAGTATCCTGAGGCTATCCCACTCTGCACACTAACTGCAGAAAAAGTAGCAGATGAATTACTTAAAGTATTCAGTCGGGTGTGGATACCTGGAGAAATCCTAACAGATAGGGGGAACAATTTTTCTTCACAGATGCTAGCACGACTGTACGCAACTTTAGGAGTGGAGGCTATCCACACCACCCCATACCATCCCCAAACAGATGGTCTGGTTGAGAGATTCAACCAGACCTTAAAACAAATGTTGAAGAAATATGTGGAAGATGAGGGAAAAACATGGGATATTTACCTTCCACTCCTATTGTTTGTATATAGGGAGGTCCCACAGGCTTCTACAGGGTTTGCCCCCTTTGAGTTACTTTATGGGAGGAACCCCAAGGAACCCCTAGATGTTGTCAAGGAGGAATGGGAAGACAAAAAGGAACACACCAGTACCACTCTTGAATATCTAATGAACTTCTTGCTCCAAACTGGTCAGATACACACTGATGGCTCATCAGCACAATCTATGCAAAAGGCAGTGCAGAAGGAGTATTATGACCAGGTGTGGGAACTAAGTCATTCCATGAAGGGATAAGAGTACTGTTGTTGTTGCTCCTTCTCTGACAAGTTACTGATGAAATGGCAGGGCCCCTATACTATCTTAAGACAAACAGGCCCTGTTACATATGAACTTGAACTACCAGACAGGTGTCAGAAAAGGGATTTACCATGTAAACTTGTTAAAAGAATGGGTGAAAGACCAACCCAGGGTGTTTATTTGCCCAGAGAGTGATACCAATGAAATGAAAGTAGCCTATAGGTGGCTAGAGAATGATGGAGAAATGAGTGATCTTACAATTAATCCATACTGATGACAGAGCAGAGAGAGAGTTAGATCACCTTCTTAGTAAGTATTCCCAGTCATTCACCTCATAACCTGGGTTGGTACATGGTTTTGAACACCGAATTGAAGTTAATTCCCCTAGCCCTATCTGACAAAAGCCATACCGGTTACCTGAGAGGACCAGGGATGAAGTAATAAAAGAAGTAAGGAAGATGCATGAGTTGGGAGTAATTGAACCATCAAATAGTGATTGGGCATTTTCCATAGTTGTGGTAAGTAAAAAAGAAGGTGATATACGTCTCTGTCTGGATTTCAGACGTTTAAATGCTGTTTCCAAATGTGATGCGTATCCTATGCCAAGGATTGATGACATCATGGATAGACTTGGCAATGCAAAATACATTACCACCTTTGACCTGACAAAGGATTACTGGCAGATCCCTTTGGATCAGGCTTCAAAAGAAAAAAACAGCATATACCATGGCTATTGGGTTGTACCATTTTGTCACTATGCCCTTTGGCCTACATGGTGAGCCTGCCATGTTTCAGCGCCTGATGGACCGAACTTTACAGCGTCATGAGTCCTATTGTGCTGCATATTTGGATGATGTGATAGTGTACAGCCCCACTTGGGCAGCCCATTTACAACATCTAGATGCTGTCCTCTGTTCTCTTAGAACAGCAGGGTTAACTATAAATCCCACAAAATGTTGTACAGCTATGCAAGAGACTAGATATCTGGAGTTCATAATAGATAATGGGAAAGTTAAACCTGAAATAAGTAAAATCGATGCTGTGGCCCAATGTCCCAGACCATTAAATAAAAAACAAGTTCAATCTTTCTTGGGACTGGAAGGTTATTACAGGAGGTTCTTGTCTAATTTTGCCACCTTAGCTACACCCCTTACTAATTTGACAAAGAAACAACACCCCAATGCTGTTAAATGGACACCAGAGTGTGAAAAAGCCTTTTGCACCATTAAGGCACATCTTTGTGCAGCACCAGTACTCAGAAGCCCCGTCTTCACCCTTCCTCTTTTGCTGCAAATGGATGCTTCAACTCCGGCATAGGGGCTGTTCTGTCTCAAACAGTAAATGGAGAAGAACATCCAGTGATATACCTGAGCTGTAAGCTGCATGAGAGAGAGACAAGATATTCAGCCATAGAAAAGGAATGTCTGGCTATCAAGTGGGCCATTGAAGCCCTCAAATTGTACCTGTGGGGCTCAGAATTTGAGGTTTTAACTGACCACAACCCCCTTTGTTGGCTTCATAACATGAAGGATAAAAACCCAAGAATAATGCAGTGGTACTTGGCCTTACAGCCTTATAGGGTCACAGTATACCACCGACCTGGGACAGCGACTAAGAATGCTGACTTTATGTCCCGATATGGGGCAGAACAAAATAAATATGCAGACCTGGGGGAATTTGAAAGTAGTAAGAAGGATTAGGAATAACCTTTCATGTGTGTATTATTTAATAAGGGTCCCCGAGGTGGAGCTTTGGGAGTGGGTGGGCTAAAGCTCCATCTCTCCCTTTTTAAGAGTGAGAGATCTGTTAATTTTGCATAAGACTTGGTAGTTAGGAAACTATGGGATAGAAGGAGGATAATGTACCCCCTATAGTTTCCTCTTAAGTGGGGAGGAAATGTGAAAGTGTGCTGTTAAACCTCCAAATACCTGTCTAATTCTGTTTCACAAGTCTACTGCAGTAGCACTCACTGAATATCTTTACTGTCCCTTCTCTTACTTCCCCCTTTTAATTCCCTTTTTCCAGGCAGGCCACCTGGATAAGAGGCCCTTTCTATCACTTTCATTTCATTAAAAAGACAGGTATGGAGCTTCAGTACACCCCTCCATGATAGGCTACAGTGTATAGACCTAGAGTTTAGCATATTTGGGCTAGTAGTTCCTCTTTTCATGTTTAAGCAATGCTCAGGAGACAAATGTGTATGCCAAATATAGGGGAATTCTCTTCACAGTGAAAGCATTTAGTTTATTTAGGCAGACAAGTAAAATAAAGAAGTAAAAAGATTCAGAGCCTGAATGCTGGTCACCCAATCCCTTAGTGTGTTGCTGTAAGGTTCCCTAGATATGCCTTAGCAACACTATTTTGACCCCAAAACAGTTTACTTTTCCTTACTGTTTAACTTTATTATTTTTGGTAAGGTGACATGGAAAGGCAATATGCCAGCAGCACAAATGGTATTAAACATAAGCAGATTTGAAATTAAAGGGACTGCTTTTGTTTGCTTGTGCTGCAATGTGTTTAGCAATCCCAAAGAAACTTCTAACAAAAATGTGCAGTATTTCAGACATTGTAAGATAAATGATGGACTCTTTTCAGTTTTACTCCTTTTCATAGCAGTCTGGCTCCTATTAATTTTAAAGAGTAAAACTTACCAGATAATGGGCATTCAGGCCTTTAGCCAGAGGTAATCCTTACAGCCATTTGCACTTGTTGCTCTTGCTGTTTCCCTAGGAGGCAGCCGGCCCATTCCTCACTATAGTTATACTGTGGATAGGTTGATGGAGGGGCTAAACTTGGCAAGAGTACTGTTTTTAGTAAAACCTGTATTATATTTCATTTCAGGGATGTCAATGTTTTGTAATAAAGATATATTGAATGTCCCTTTACTTAGAATGAAATAAAATTGTTTAAAAATGAAAATCTGTATTGAAGAGTATAGGAGGCAGAGTCTGAAGTGATCACCTGATGATTCCCTAGGATAAAAGGAGACTCATTCTTGCGATACCTTCAGATTCATTTTGGGATCAGCCAGTACTGATCCATTTGGGAGTCTGCACTTAACAGACTAAGAAAATTGAAATCCCAGGCGGCTTTTTCATTTGCTGATATTGCCTGTGGAAACATTCATTCATTTTTGTACATTTTATGTTTCTTTCTGAATTCCTGCAAAGTTAATAGTTTTATATTTTCTTTTTCTTGCTGTTACTTTAATAAAGCTTTAGGCTTGGCAAATTTTTTTCAGCCTTGCCACATTACCTTTTTGTGTCAGTGTCCATCATTACACCCTCAGCCTATGACAATGACCTCCACTTCAGTTTTTTCAGGGTTCAACCTTAGCCAGCTCACATTCATCCAGGCCTGAATTTCAGTCAGACAGCTTTTGAGCACCGAGACAGCATCATCTTGTTCTGGGACAAAAGACATGTATAGCTGAGTGTCATCTGTGTAGCAGTGAAAACTCAAGCCATATCATCTAGTAATTGCTCCCAATGGCAGTATATACACTGCAAACAACATGGGCGCTAAGATGGATCCCTGTGGAACCCCACAGGGCAGGGAGAATGGAGCTGAGGTATAAACCCCTGACACCACTCTTTGAGTCCTACCTGTAAGATAAGATTGAAACCATCTGAGGACTACCCCTGAGAGTCCGCAGATAAACCGTAGGTGATCCAACAGCACACCATGGTCCACAGTATCAAATGCTGCAGAGAGATCAAGAAGGAGCAAGGTGGAACAGGCCCTTTGATCTCTCCCTATCATGAGGTAATTTAGTACCCGAACAAGTGCCGTCTCAGTACTATGTCTCTTCCTGAAACCGGACTGGAGAGAATCATAGATATTGGGGCTGGTCAAATGGCCTTCTAGCTGCAATGCCACCACCTTCTCAATAACCTTTCCCAGAAAGGGAAGGTTAGAGACCGGTCTGTAGTTTGCTAGACAGTCATGATCCAAAGAAGGCTTTTTAAGGAGAGGTTGAACTACGGCCTCCTTAAGGGAAGCTGGAAAAACTCCCCTCTCCAAGGATAACCAGAGTATCTCAGCAAGGACCAGGCTGATAACATCAACACAGCCAATGAGCAAGCATGTGGGGTCCAGATCCAAACTAAAGTTGGTAGGACGTAAAGTCTGAATAACCATCACAATATCATTGATGGTAGGCTGGACAAAGTCATACCACTCAAACCAGGAGTCCGGCATCTCCTGTCAACCACTGCTATTCCCTAGAGAAAGGGCCAGGTGGATATTGGACCTGATCATGGCAATCTTATCCACAAAAAATTGCGCAAACTCCTCACATTACCCCTGTGAAAAAGCATTTCTGGGCTGAAGAGAGAGTGGATTGCACAGTCTGTCCACAGTCTGGAAAAGCTGAGCAGGTTGACTTCATGCAGCAGCAATTTCCCTGGACAGGAATTCTGCCTTCTTATGGGAAATTGTTAATTGAAAAATAATGGTCCATCAAACTAAGCCCTTCACATATCAGGCCGGACCTCTGCCATCGCCTCTCTAGCCTTCGTCACACTCCCCTCAATTTCCCAAGGTCCCCATCAAACCATGGGGACCTAGGGCGAAGGGAGAGTGGATGAACACAGACAGAAGCAATGGAATCCAGGGCCTCTGTCACTGCCTTACTACAGGCAAATACCAGATCCCCTGGATCCATGCATTCCTGATAGGTCCAGTACCACCATTAGACCATCTGGGGATACATCCCTCAAAGAGCATCACTGGACCATCTCCATAGGGGCAGACCTCTTAGGGGGTCCTCAGAACTGAAGTTGATGGAATGATGGTCTGATCATCCAACTGGTTCCACCACCAAGTCAGATATCTCCATCCCCCATGAAAAACACCAAGTCAAATGAATGACCACCAATGTGGGTTGAGGAGGAAACAACCTGTGTGAGGCCCAATGAGCTCATTAGCTGGAGGAAGTCCTGTTCAAGCTGCAAGAGTTCATCGCCGACCCACACATTGAAATCCCTAAGGATCAGCCATCTATGGGATCCCAATGTTAGGTCGGCGATGAAGTCCACAACTTCCCACAGGAAAACATTCCCATCTCCTGGTGGACGGTCAATGAGGAGAATCCTGCACCCCACACCCTCGAACATGATACATTCAAAGGAGTTGGTGGCTCCCACTGGAATTTCCCTCTGGTTCAGCTCTGATTTAAAACATAGGGCTACACTCCTGCCCCTACGATCGATCCTTGGGCAATGTATCACCGTGTACCTGGGTGGAATCACTGAAGACAGAACTGGGCCTGCATTTCCATCCAACCAGGTCTCAGTGATGTAAACCAGGTCAGTCACATTAATAAGAACCCCAATTATGGTGGTCTTGTTTTTAATAGACCTGGCATTGCATAACACCACCTGAGTTCGATGAGCAGCCGAGGGAGACTGAGTTTCTTGTCTGCAATAAGCAGAACCCTTGGGTATGGGAACCAGACAGGGAGGACCCCTTTCCTGGACCCATTTCACCCCAGGGTGTCTCCTTGTCCCCACAATCCCAATCTGCTCACTACTCCTCCAAGATAACCTCTGGCACTAAGCCGTCGATTCAGGGAAACTGCACCATATGCAGCTCTATAAAGTGGCTAGAAACCAGTGCACATTAGCTATATGCAGAGCTAAGCAAGCCTTCTACAAACAGGAACTTACTAACTCCTGGAGAAATAGCAAACCCTTCTGAGAGAACAACAAGAACCTCACAGGTAAACTGAACAAATCCTCCCCCCACTATGATTGAGGTTATCAGCTCCACTTTACAGGATCCCAAAGAAATAGCTGACTCCTTTAATCTCACTTTCACTGATCTTAGTAGCATCCTTCCCCCCAACTTCTTTGACAACTCAGCCCGGCACTGCCTGAATAATAAAATGAACCTCCACAGTAATACCCCCCCCGTTCTACTTTTAGAGAGTATCGATGTCTGAAGCTAAAAGATACCTTAATAAATTGCTAAACAAAGCCAGTTTCAGCAGCGATACCCTTGACCTCAAACTCCTCTCTCTCTCTCTCTCTCCCTTGACATTGTCCTACAACCTCTCACTAAACTTCTGAATCTCTCACTCTCTTATAAACAATTTCCCCAGCTCTGGAAATCAGCAGTGGTCACACCCATTCATAAAAGTGGTGACAGGTCTCTTCTCTCTAACTACCTCCCCATCTCTATCCTCCCACCACTCTCTCCAAGGCATTGGAATGGATTGTAGCTGACCAGTTGTCTGAACACCTCAACAAATATAACTTACTCTGACCACAACAACATGGCTTTAGAAAAGTCCATAGTACTGCCTCTGCCCTGCTTGACTTCACCAGCCATATTCATAAGGAGATTGACACTGGCCACCTACTGGGTGTGGTGCTCATTGATTTGACCAAGAACTTTGACACTGTGAACCACCAGCTCCTGCTTCACTCAGTCTCCTTCCTTGGACTATCTAATGATGTAACCAAATGGTTTGAAAGCTAAATCTCAGCAAGGATCCAAAAAGTTAAAATCATTAACTATCTCTCAAGGGCCCTTCCTGTCCTCTCTGGTGCACTCTATGGTACCATCCTTTGCCCTCTACTTTTCAGCCTTTTCATAAGTACTATTCCTGCAGCTTACAATAATAACTTAATACTCTATGCCAATGATGGAGTACTCTTTTCCTTCCATACTGACCCCGTCTCTCTCTCTCCATGATCCTATAGACAAACTTCAACCTAGTTGAAACCTGGCTTCTCCAACATAAGCTGTTGACGAATTACAAAAAAAACAAAATCCATGCTCTTCCATAGCTCTCACAGCTAATACAGATCCATAAACTTCACCATTCATAATGAACTCTAATAGCCACTTGAGCAAAGTGCAGGAGTTTAAATATCATTGTATTACCCTTGATTGTACAATGCCTTTCAGCCTGCATGTTCAACACTTCTAAAAATCAGTCAGTTCAAGAATTGGAGTCCTCTACCACCACTGTCGCTGTCTTAGCAATGAAGCTATGTGCACAGCCATAACTGCCTTAGTCCTACCCTTCTTTGATAACGGGCTTGTCTTCTATGGGGCTGCCCTTGATACTACCCTAAAATGGGTCAGGACAGCCCTTAACAAATGCTGTAGACTTCTCACTGGTGCAGGAAAGCATACGCAAACCTGTGGCCTCTATAATCAATCCAACTGGCTCAATCTAAATAGTAGACTTGCCTACCAGACCTGCCTACTGGCTAAGAAAATCTGTCTTAACTTCATACCCCCTGCAACTGTTGCCCATAGTCACTGCACATTTTACAAGCAGTTCCTTCAGTCCAACATTTATCATTCCATTCTGCCACACCAACCAGGATCAACATGCTTTCCACACCAGGGCCCCCCCTGCTGCTACGCAATATTCCCCCTGAAATTGCAGCTGAAATCAAGCTTAGCCCATTCAAATGTAAACTCCACCTGCACCTTACTGACCTTAAGAGTTGTGATTGCTCTGCTTAGGCTTGTGGCTTTGTTTCACCCCTTCCTCCCCTTCTTTCCTCCCCTGCTACCCTCTCCACCTCTCGCTGCTCCTCCATCTCCTCCTACTACCCGTCTCTCTCCCTCATCCCACCTACCATTCTACTCCCTCACCTCCCACCTACCATTCCATCCCCTCCCACTCCTCTCCTCTTGTATCCCCCTCCCTATCACCCTATCTCTTGTTGCTCTACCCCAGACCACCTAGCACTTATCTTTATGTTCTTGCACTTACAACAATGTTGAATCCTTGACTGCCTACCCCCCTTATCCCCTCCCCCCTTATCCCACACCCCTTGCTCCACTTATGTCACCCCTAAGATGGTTTTCATTTGTATCTGTGTCTTGCTATATATATACCCGTATTGTTAATTGCACATTATTTGCCACTGACAGTTTGCTACTGTGCTAGTCTATACAGACGTACTGTCTTTTGTTACTAAGTTAACCTCCTGACCTGTATTGCATCTTACCACTCTTTGCTTCTATGTTAACCTCCTGACCTTCTATTGTATCTTACCACTGTTTTGCTTGCACCCATTGCTGATGTGAAACCTTGTAAAAGAACCCTTGGTTCAAAGGCATTTGTAATCCTAGTAATTAATAAATAAAAATTAAAAAAAATAAAGTTGAATTCTACCTTGTTGGTATATCCTGAACAAGCTGCAGATGAGGAAGACCTTTGTCCTTCTGGATATCAACAAGGATTTCATGAGCTTTTACCAAATGGTTGAAGTGGCCACACACTTTATGCACTGTTCCAACAGTGGTTGATACTTGCCAATCACTATCAGTAAGCTTCAAATGATTAGGTTAAGACAATGTGCAAAACAGCATATATATACATATATATATATATATATATATATATATATATATATATATATACACAATTGCCACCATGAAGAGTTTTTTTAATATTTGAACTATTGTCAGCAACAAAAAACAAATTTCAAAATATGTGAAGTGACTCAAGCAGTAACTAGTCTTTCCAGTTATTGTTGAATGTGCTGTGTGTGTGTGTCTTGAAAGTGAAATACATAGAGAACTGTCATTTTCTGAAATGTGACAGGCTTTTTTGAGCTCTGAGAGATGGTAGTGGTAGAACAGTAGTAGTAATGGTTGATGTGGTAGGGGTGGCAGACAGACTTGTATGTGAGGATGATGATTAGTTGCCCACAAAAGTGATCCAGTGTGCAGAAAGAGAAAGACAGGCAATGATTTGGCTGCTGGTACACATATCAGTAATAAAGTAAACTACCTTATCCTCAGCCTCTTGGAGATCATGCCTTACTTGAAGTACTAAGCTGTCATAAATCCTGAACACAGCAGTTACTGAGAAGTATTTTCTACTTGGCATTAAATATTGTGTCTCTAAGTATTCTATAAGCATTCTGAAACCCACGTCTTCCACAATAAAGCATGGCTGTAAATAAAGTACAATAATTTCTGCTATTTTATGATTTATTACCAGTGCTGTGGGATGGTTTCATGGATATTTAGACTTTCTTTCAAAAACATTTTTTAACTTCAACTGCCTATTATCAGGGGAAAAGTTAGATTTGGCTGAGGGTGTTGTATGACTACATGTCATCCATATCAAAACAGAGGACCTTACAGAATTATCTTCAGGCGAAAGTGGACTTTTGGATCTTGCCTGGTGATTCTCTTCCACTATTTCAGCAGAATGTTCCTGTTCACCAAGAGCCCTGCTAGATTTCCAGACACCAATGTTAGACTGTCTATTTGAACCATACATAATGATGGGATGAAGTTGTAAACAGTGTTGCATCATTGTTGTGGTTCCAAGATGCCCTTTATTTCCCCTACTAACACAAGTATTGAAATGCACACATATAGCTTGGCAAGCATCCTTGGGGTTTATGTAAAAATGATTCCAAACAGTAGAGGTGGACTGTCTATGTCTAGTAATGAGCTCAGTAGGAGCCAAGTTGTTAAGTTTATGTGGGGAAGACATATCAGCAGAGGATCCAGATTCATCAGGTGAGACAATCATAGAATCCTCTGCAGCACCATTTCTGTCATCACTACTGTCAGTCTTTGTTTCAATTTGTGTGGCTTGTGCCTTTGACTTTTTCCTTTTCCCTCTTGACACTCTACTACTGTCTTTATCTCTACTGTATCCACATTGTCCCTGTCAGAACCAGAATAAGACATGGCTAAAGGTAAAGTCACAAGCTCACCATCATCAGTCTCACCATGACCATGGTCATCACCATCAGCATCATTAGATTCAGCAGAGCTAACACTTGCAGTTGCAGATTGAGTTACTCCATATCCATGTGTTGCAAATCGAACAGTTCCACTATGAGTTGAACCTGTAAGTGCTTTAACTTTATATACGCTTAGAATACTTTTTGGTTTTGCACTTTTCTCAAATGACTTGCTACTATCTTTCAAACCTTTGTTTGCTGTACTGAGCCCTTCTGACACAAACAGTCCACATCCCCACTTGTCAAGTTTTCAGTATTTTTAAAGTTAGTCTGCACCTCGATAGTAATACCATTTAGCTCAGCCCCTTCAACAGACTGTGAGACTTTTACTTTATTTTATGGGCCACTATTTTCTGGGCTCTTGAATAAACATTTATTTCCTTTGCCCCTGGCTTTTGCTTTACTATTTTTTTGAGTACTCATAATGCCAGTCTGTAGTTTGTTCAGGGTCAGAGCAAATGGTGGTTGCTGTCAGATAAATTCAAACACAAGTCTGTCACACTCACACATACAATAGTTCATACACACACACAGTTGATCTAGGCTATAAGTGCCGATGCTGCAGCTGCCACCCACAGAGATTCAGCTACCTGGCCTGATTGTCTATGACACAGTATTACTTTTCTTTACCTTCAAGGATTATTATTATTTTTTATTATTTATTCCAAGTGATAGAATGCCCTGCCCACTGAGCCAAAGCTTGTAGATTTATGCCACAGAACACAGGAAGGAAGAGATGAGAGCTGACTGACTTGTTTGGGGGTGGGGATGAGGTTACACAAACAATATGCAAGAAGTGGCACTGGTGGCTGGCTGTCAGATTTTATTCACACACACACACACACACACACACACACACACACGAGTTCACACACTGCACCTAGGCTATAAGGGCTGATGCTGCAGCTGCTGCTACCCATAGAGATTCAGGGACCTGGCCTAAACCTCTATGACACAATATGTACTTTTTCCTTCATGGATTATTCCACTTCACAGAATGCCCACTGAGCCAAAGTGTGCAGAGTTACCCCATGGAGCACAGGGAGGAAGAGATGAGAGCTGACTGACTTGTTCGGGGGGGGGGCTCACACAGACAGTATGTAAGAAGTGGCATTGGTGGCTGGCTGTCAGATTTTATTTCACACACAAACACTAGTTCATGCACTACACCTATGGTATAAGGGCTTATGCTACAGGCGCTGTTACCCACAGAGATTCAGAGACCTGGCTTAACCCTCTCTAACACATTAATTACTTTTCTTTCAATTAATTTTGTATTTTATTTAAGATTTATTCCACATGATGGAATGCCCTGTCCACTGAGCCAAAGCTTGTAGATGTACCATGCCGTGCACAGGGAGGAAGAAATGAGAGCTGACTGACTTCTTTTCTTTTGTGGGGGTCACACAGACAGTATGCAAGAAATGGCACTGGTGGCTGGCTGTCAGATTTTATTTCACACACACACACACACACACACACACTGTACCTAAACTATAAGGGCTGATGCTGCATTCACTGCTACCACAGAGATTCAGGACCTGGCCTAACCCTCTATGATACAGTATTTACTGTTTCCTTCAAGGACATTCCACATACCAGAATGCCCACTGAGCCAAAGCTTGTAGATTTACCCCATGAACCACATGGAGGAAGAGATGAGAGCTGACTGACTTGTTCGGGGGGGGGGACACACAGACAGTATGCAAGAAAGAACTGGAAGGGGGCAGGATCAGTTGTGTTCCAGGACAGTAGCTGCTGCTGTTTTCACAGGGTTCTTGTGGATTTTACTTGGTAGGTTAGTTCTTTTCTTTCTTGCTTCTAAGGGGCTAGCAGGGTATTGTTCTGGGGGATCCTGGATGTTTGTAAACTGATTTAGTGGCTGTAAGTGAGGGTCTCTTTGTGGATGTTTCACTTTGTAACAGGCTGCGCTGGTAGAGGCCTGTTTCTTCTGATTTAAAACCTGTTTGGTGGGATTTGCTTGGGCCTGGTTCTTTAGCTGCAGGGGCTTGGAGGAGAGACACAGGCTGATACACTCTCTTTGTCAGGTGTCTGCCTAGACTGCCTCCCCACCCTCCCTCCCCAGAAGTCTGCAAATGTATAGGGAAGACCTGCCCTGCAATTGGAGGAAAAGGCTGCTGGTACAGCTCATGTAGTTCTAGCCACTGGGGTTGGATTTAAGAGCCAGGAGAGAGGAGCTTAGGGAGTTGTTCATTTTCCTTACATGTTTAATGTGTTGTACTGCACCTAGTAACAGAGTTACTGGTGTACAGTGGGACTGTCTCTAGGATTAGTGGGTGACCTGATTAGGCAGTAGGGGTATTCGAATAGGGGAACCTGGTGGCTCACCCAAGGAAAACTATTTGAAAGGGATGGAACCACACATCATTAGGGCCGGCATCTTGGGAGGGTGGTGGGGTGCACAGGGTGTGGAGCAGCCATGATACTGGACTGGGCTTGGAAGTTTGGTGGTTGCCCAGTGTGCTACCAGCTAGCACAGCTTAGGGAGGAGGTTGCGGAGATGAGGAGAAAGCTGGGGAAGGGGGTGGTATGGTTGGGGAAGGGGGCTGGAAATCTCCCACAGGGTTGCACCAAGCACTGGGAGCGGGGGTATAGGGAAAGGAGTGCAGGAGAATACTCAGGGGTCACATAGGGACCCTGGCAGAGGGGGCCCAAAAGGACACTACCAAGGAAGCAGGCAGGTAACTGGGGACCCTCAGAAAGGGGGGACAGAGGGACAACATTCTCAGGGAAGTAGGCAGATAGCCAGTGCTGGACAGAAGGAAGCAAGGCAGGGAGGTGGATCAGACCTTATACTTAGTAACGCGTAGTCTCTTCTTCTGCTCAAGGATGGGGGATGTCCACGACAGAGGTGGTTAGAGATGGAAAGGGTGTGGAGTGGGGGGCAGGAGGCAGGGGCCAGATAGCAGGAAGAACAGGGGGGGACCTGTAATGCAGGAGAATGGGGGGAGCAGTGAATCAGAGCAGGGGGAAGAGGGAGGAAAGCACAAGGAGAAGGACCAGTTGGGAGGAAAGGTAAAGAAGGACCAGAAGTACAAGGAGGATTCAGTAAAGAGAGCTGAGGGGTTAGTCCAGGGGAGCACGACGAGCAAGGAGGAACTAAATGGAGACAGGAAGGAAGGGAGGATGAGCCAGGCTAGTTTAGCAGATGGGGGAGAAGGACCAGTTACGAGCAGTGAGGGGGGAATTAACAAGGTACAGAAGGATACTCAGGAGGAGGAGAGGCATAGGATTGGAGGGAGGAGTGGCCATGGTAAATAAGGAGCGGTGGCATGTGGCACCCAGATAGGGGAGGAACAAGGAGCCAGCTGGGTGGAGGGGCCGTAGAGGATGAGGGACATGGAAGAGGGGAATGGAGGAAAAGGAGGGTCAGAGTGCTCCTGCTGGGGATTCTATGATCAGGGGTATCAAATGGGATAGGAGGAGAAGCCTGGCGGTTAGAACAAGATGCTTCCTGGACTAACGGTGCACAGGGCTAAGCACGAGGTATATCAGCTGGCAAAGGACTGTGGGGGTTCCCAGACATACTGGTCCACCTGGGCACAAATGACATTGAGGGAAATAGCTAGCCAGAGATACAGGCAAGATTCAGGAGCTCCCAGGGTCTGTCATGACATAGGATGCACAGTTTCCTCTCTGAAATCCTGCTAGTGCCAAGGGCTAGTGGGGAACACAAAAGAAAAATTAGGAGATAAACCAGTGGCTCAGGGAGTGGTGTGAGGCCAGAGGGATGGGTTGATGGGGGATTGGGGAGACCTGGGAGGATAAGGAGCTGTATGCTAGAGATAGACTACATCTCAATTTGGAGGGAGGGAATCCTTAAGTTGAAAATAGAGGAGTTCATTGGTGAAAAGTGGGTTTAAACTCTGTGAAGGGGGGGGGATGGGAGAAAAGGCAAGTCAAGGGGATGTCGATAAAGGAGGACTCTGTTCCATCCCCTGGGGACCAGGAGGATTGCAGGAAAAGACCAACTGGCAAAGTGCAGACCAGAGAAAACAGAATCCCAAGGAACACGAGCAGGGAAATGAAACTATAGGAAAGGTGGAAGGTAGTCCTGCTAAATGCTAGGAGCTGGGCAATAAAATGCCTGAGCTCCAGGCGATGTTAACTGAGGGAGCAGTGGATGTGGCAGCGGTCACTGAGACTTGGGCCACTGCAAGACATGACTGGGACCTGAACCTGGAGGGTTACACTATGTTCAGAAAGGACAGGGGGGAGGGAAGGGGAGGAGGGGTAGCAATGATAGTAAAAATCTGCATTGGCATAGGGGGAGTAGAGGAGGCGGAGGGAACCGTGGAGGTGATTTGGGTCACCTTGATAACAAGGGGGGGCAAGAGAGTAAAAATAGGAGTGGTGTATAGACCCCCTGCCCTGGCGGAGGAGCTGGAGGACAGTCTGGTGGCAGATGTTAGGAGACACTGCAGACTGGGCAGAGGAAAGGTGGTGGTGTTAGGGCACTTAAACATGTCAGGAACAGACTGGGAGATTATGACATCCTCTGTGACCAGGGAACAGAGGTTGTTGGATGTCTTTCAAGACGTGTTCCTAACTCAGCAGGTGAGGGAACCCACCAGGAGGCACGGGTACTGGAGTGGTCCTGGCAGACAGTGACCAGATTGGGGCCTGGGAGGTAAGGGACCCATTGGCGGGAGTGACCATGCCACGGTCTGGTTCTGCCTGGACCTAGGAGGGTAGAAGGCTGCACAAAGACGGAAGTAACCGACTTCAGGGGGTGGATTTAAGGAAATGGAAAGGATCCTTAAGGAACATTTGGATGGGATTGGGTCAGACATGGACGCTGATAGTAGGTGGGAAATCATCAGGAGAGGGGTGCAGGATGCTACCAGCACCTGTGCAAGAGTAAGACGAAAATGCGGTAGGGCCCAAAAACCCTGTTGGTGGACCAGGGAGGTCCAGGAGGTGGTGCGGGGAAAGAAAGCAGCCTATAAGAAATTCAAGTGCTCAAGCAGTGAAAGGGATCGAGGGGAGTATGAGCTGATGGCTAGAAGGGCCACTAGAGTGGTGAGGGCGGCTAAGGCAAGGAAGGAGCAGAACCTGGCCATAGAAATTAGGAGAGGGAAAAAGGGGTTCTTTAGATACATTGGGGAAAGACGAAGGGTGAAGGGGCAGATTAGCAGGATTAAATCAGGGGAGAGATGGGCACAAGACCCAGAGGGAGCAGGCTGAGGTACCAAATGAGTACTTCACCTCAGTTTTCACCAGGAATATGGGGATGCTGCATCATACATGGAGGAGACAGAGATAATGAGGAGGGGGGCCCTTACCAATCGGGCAGATCTGGGAGGGGGCATCACTGGCAGGTGGGGAGGGCTAAGCAGGAGAAGAGGTACTGGAAGTGGAAATCACAGCAGAGAGAGTGAGGGAAGCCCTCAGCTCCCTTAAGACGGAGAAAGCACCGGGGCCGGATAAATTACATCCTAGAGTGCTGAAGGAACTTGCAGATGTCCTGGCGAAACCCCTGGCAGAGCTTTTCACCATCTCTCTGAGAACAGGGTGGGTGCCCCAAGACTGGAAGGTGATGCATGTAGTGCCTATCCACAAGGGGGATCAAGGGAGGTGGCAGGAACTACAGGCCTGTCAGCCTGACATCAGTGGTGGGCAAGGTGATGGAGGCATTGTCAAGGAGAGGCTAGGGGGGCCCTGGATAAGTCAGGGTGCCTGGACGATAGACAGCATGGATTCATCCCGGGAAATCATGTCAGACAAACCTGGTGGAGTTTTATGACTGGGTGACAAGTGCCTTGGACCTGGGTAGACCAGTGATGTCCTCTTTCTAGATTTCAGCAAGGCATTTGACTCTGTTCTCACGTGGGCCTGTTGGATAAACTAGGAGAAATGGGGTGGAAGCCAGATGATCCGATGGATAGGAAATTGGCTCCAGAACCGGACCCAGAGGGTCGTAGTTGGTGGATAACTCTTCCCAAGGAGGGTCATTAGTGGGGTCCCACAGGGATCAGTCCTGGGCCCCTTCTGTTCAATGCCTACGATCTGACATAAGGACAGAAATCGGAGTGAGATGAGTCTCTTTGCAGATGACTCGAAACTGGGGCAGTGGTGGATGGGGAGGAGGGAGGTGGCCTGCAGGGGACCTGGAGGCTCTGGAAAGATGGTCTAGAAAGTGGAAGCTGAGGTTTAATGCAGGAAAATGCAAGGTACTCCATCTGGGGGCCAGAAACCCAGGCCAAGTGTACACCCTGGGGGAATACTACAAGTCTCAATGGCTGAGAGGGACCTGGGGGTGGTGGTGGATGTCAAGATGAACAACTCTGAGACTTGTAGGAGGGCAGCAGCCAAGGCCAACAGGATGCTGGGATGCATCGCTAGGGGGATCACCTCCAGAAGGAGGGAAGTGATACTCCCTCTGTATAACTGCTTGGTGAGGCCGCACCTGGAGTACTGCGTGCAGTTTTGGAGGCCACACTTAAAGATGGACATTAACCTCCTGGAGAGGGTCCAGAGGAGGGCAACCAAAATGATTTGGGGCTTGGGGGACAGGACCTATGAGGAGAGGCTCGAAGAGCTAAATATGTACACTTTGGAAGAGAGAAGGGACCGGGGGGACATGATAGAGGTCTTCAGGTACATGAAGAGGGTAAATAGGGGAGGAACAGTGAGGGTGCTTCAAGGAAGGAGGAAGGGGCCACTAGAGGCATGGGTGGAAGCTGGAGGGGGAAGATTCAGGGAGAAAGGGAGGAGGTGCTACTCACCGAGAGGGTGGTAGAGCCATGGAATGCACTACCTAGGGGCTGGTGGAGGCAGAGACAGTGGAGGGGTTCAAGAGGGGGTGGGACAGGTACAGGGGAAGGGTTCAGGAAGCAAAATCCAATGCAGCAAGAATATCCAGAACTGGGAAGGGAGAAGCCAGAGAAGGCGAGGGGGACAGCAAGGTCAGCACCCAGGGTGGGGGCTGACCAAATGAGCAGACAAGAAAGACCATTAGGCCTATTCTACTGGCATTTTAGTATGTTAGTATTTTAGTAAGAAGTGACACTGGTGGCTGACTTTCAGATTTTATTACAAACACACACACACACACACACACACACCATAGCTCACAGTTCACACTTGTACCTCAGCTATAAGGGCTGATGCTGCAGGCAAGGACTTGGCCTAAATCTCTATGATACAGTATTTACTTTTTCCTTCAAGGATTATTCCATGTGACAGAATGCCTGCTGAGCTATAGCAGGTAGATGAATTTACCCCACTGAGCACAGGCAGGAGATGAGACCTGACCGCCTTGTTTGGTGGGCACACAGTAAGCAGGCTAACTTGACTGGGTAGTGGTAGTGGGTGGTACAGTTCACCCCCTCTGTTGCCAAAATTAAAAAAAAATGGCAGTGGACTCACTCACTTTCCCACAGTCTTTCTCTTCTCCTTCCTGACTCCTTCGACTCCCCACTCCCCAACTCTGATATCCAGTCCCCCAATCCCCACCCTCAAGTTTTCTTGTTAGTTCTTGTTTTTTTTAAATAAAATATAAAAAATAATTATACTTTTTTTTTTAATGAGACTCCAACAAGGCCTCCTGAGTCCGACTAGATAGAGTTGTCCAACTGGCAAAAAAAGCACTAAGCAGCAAGTTACACAACACACAGAAAGCATCCAGTAAATGCCGCTACTCCTTCTCCATTCTGTTCCTTTGTACCAGCTCCTAAGGTGGACCATGTGGGTTGCTACAGAGCAAATTCAATCAGGTGCCACTTTAGGAATATGGGCAGCTCACACATCCAGTGAGGAACCAGAGTCTTGTCTCTAGTCCCTCCTGTGTACTCAGGCTTCTTGCGCTGAATTAGTATGATGGAGCCACCTGGACCGATCCAAACAACTGAAAATGTATGGAAGCTGATAATTTCTGAACACTTCAGCTTGTTTGGGTTGGTTCAGATTTTTGATGAACCAGTTCACCCACCCCTAGGTTATTGCATTAGGAAGGTAGCTAAAAACAAAAGAAGATGGAGGCTGCTGTGGCTCACCGGAGAGGTGATAAGGGCAATAAATAAACTGAAGAAAGCATTCTGGACATATAAAAGAACACAGGGGAAGGAGGATAGAGAGGTATACAGAGAGAAGCTGAGGGTGGCAAGGCAGACAATTAGGAGGGCAAAGGCAGATACAGAGGAGAGAATAGCAAGGGAAGCCAAAAGGGGGGATAAACATTATACTGTTATGTCAGCTAGAGGAGGAAATCCAAACAGGGGATAGTGAGACTTAAAGGGTAGAGGAAGTTCTCATAGAGGGAGTCTTCAAGAAGGCAAACTCGCTGAACAGGTACTTCTGTTCAGTTTTCATGGTGGAAGTGGAGGGCAAGGGACCAGAGTTGTGGGGCAGGGACTCGGAGGGCAGGGGAGTAGACTCTAGCCCATTCAAAGAAGGCAAAGTACAGGAGGAACTGGGAAAGTTTAGGGTAGACAAGGTAAGGGTCCAGATGCCCTACATCCAAGGGTATTCAAGGATCTTAGGCAGGAAATGGCAACATCATTGGCAAGACTGTTTAATTTGTCACTAGACATAGGGAGGGTTTCAGGGGACTGGAAAAGGGTAGGT
The DNA here is from genome assembly GCA_016271365.2 of Neoceratodus forsteri. Classification (NCBI taxonomy): domain Eukaryota; kingdom Metazoa; phylum Chordata; order Ceratodontiformes; family Ceratodontidae; genus Neoceratodus; species Neoceratodus forsteri. Next base: position 210,202,980 of record CM028137.1, on the reverse strand, counting down.
GTGGTGCCACTACACAAGAGTGGTGGCAGGGAGGAGGTGGGAAATTATTGTCTGGTCAGCCTTACCTCAGTGGTAGGTAAGATTATGGAGGCACTACTAAAGGAAAGAATTGTTAATTTCCTTGCAGACAGTGGTCTCCAAGTTGGCAGGTAGCATGGGTTCACAGAGGGGAGCTCATGCCAGATGAACCTGATCGAATTTTTCAACTGGGTGATGAGAGTGGTTAGTCAGGGAAGGGTGGTGAATGTGGCCTGTCTGAACTTCAGCAAGGCCTTTGACATTGTCCCTCACAGGAGTCTAGTAAACAAGTTGGGCAGTTTAGGTATGGGTCTGAAAATAATTAAATGGGTGGAGAGCTTTCTTAGCGACAGATACCAGAGGGTGGTAGTAAATGTGGAGCACTCTGGGAAGGAAAGGGTGACAAGTGTGATGCCCCAGGGGTAAGTACTGGGGCCCATCTTCTTTAACATCTACAGCAGAGATATTGCAGAATGACTGAAAGGGAAGGTGTGCCTATTTGTGGACATTACAAAGATTTGCAATAGGGTAGACACTCTGGGGGGGGAGTGGAAACAATGAGAGAAGACCTGACAAAACTGGAAGGGTGGACAGAAAGTTGGCAATTAGGATTTAATGAAAAGAAGTGCAGAATAATGCACATAGGACTCAAAACCCCAAATGCCATGCACGCACGGGGGTGAGGAGGTTTTGGTAATGGTGCAGGAGAAGGATCAGGGGATTATCATTTCAGACACCCTAAAGGAGGCAAACCAGTGCAACAAAGCAGTAGAAAAGGCAACCAGTATGCTGGCATGCACAGGGAGGGGTATAAAGAGCAAAGGAGGGTGGTGTTATTGCCCCTCCACAGGTCCATAGTGAGACCCAACCTAGAGTATGGGGTCCAGTTCTGGAGACCTCTCCTATGCAGGGATCTAGGTAGGGTGGAGACAGTCCAGAGAAGGGTGACCAAAATGGTGCATGGCATGCAACAGAAGACTTATGAGGAGAGGATGGAAGAACTTGATCTATAGCCCCTGGAAATTAGGAGGGAGAGGGTGGATATGATTGAGACATTTAAATATTTGAATGGGAATAACAAGGTGAGGGAAGGGAGCATCTTTCAGATGAAAGAAAGTCTGAAAAATAGGGGGCACAGTTTGAACTTGGAGGGAGGAAAGTTCAGAGGTAATGGGAGATGGTACTACTTCATGGAGAAGGTGGTGGGCCCATGAAACAGACTCCAAGAAGAGATGATGGTGTCCAAAATGGTAGGGGAATTTAAGGGGTCATGGGATAAATACATGAGAATAACCAGAAGAGGGAAGGGGATAAACTTGGAAGAAAAGAGGGGACTGGTGTCTCCATTGGTGGGGGGAGGCACAAGGTTGGGGAGCAAAGAGTTAGGTTTAGGGCTACCTATAGGGATTGGATGGGGCAGACTGGATGGGCCAAAGTATCCTTTTCTGCTGCCAGATTTCTGTATTTCTAACTTTCAAAATATGGGAAATTGATTCTTGCATTTGGACACAATAGCAATGAAAAGGCCAAAATCAACAGAATGGAATTCCCTTTGTTATGTGACTTTAGTAGATATAAATGGATGTACTGTATATAGTTAAAGAATTGTTGATTTTTGAAAAGAAAGATTATCATATGGAATTCTCAAAAGATATAACTGACAAACAATGAAGCTACTTCTTTTTTTCCATATTTTGAAACCTTGTAAATACTGACCTGTCTTCCCTACCGACTTGATTGTTTGTTTTCTTTTACCAATTATCTATATTACAGTTGTGGTTTAAATGTTTATTTAGTTAAACAGCATAACAAAATAAGATACAATGATATTTCTGATATTGCACTGAATGATCCATTCTCAGAACTGTATAACTATTCTTGCATTTTTTCAAATCTAAATATAATAAAAAAAAATATATATATATATATATATATTTGGTAATGCAGCTCCTCTGTGTAGTTACACTAGGTAGCACTACTTCCCCTAGAGCCCACCACCATTAACTCTTCTAGCCTGATCTGAGTTTTGGGGGAAAAAACACTATTTTGTGGTTCTAGTTTGGGTAAGAATAACTCATAAAAATTAATGACATTAAAAAAATCAGGTGGCACTGTGAGTACATGCTCACTTCAACAGCTGCCTTTACTGTTTTTGTAGTTATAAAATGCTCTAAACAGTTGCCTGTTTTAAATATACTATCATTTCAAAAAAAGAGCTAATATTTTGTAAAGTATCCATATTTATAATCATCTTTTACAGTGACTATCTTAAAATTGCTTTTAAATACAAAAATAATTGTGTTGTGTACTTTAAGCATTTCTATATGTTTTCCTAACAGGAACATGCTGTGTATAAATTATAAATACAATAATAGATAGCTTAGTGTGGATTACAAGGCAGTAATCCCATCAAGAGGTTCTGGGGACATAGGGAACCTCGAGAGCGAAGCTTGAGAGGTTCCCATGTCCCCAGAACCTGGAGATGGGGATTACCGCCTGTGATCCACACCAAGATATTTGTTATTTTTTTAATATATGGATCCGAGGTGATTGTCTCACCCATTTCGTGGATCCAGTCAGTCCGTGGCGACAGGGTTGCTAGGAACATCAGAATGTGGCAGCGTGGCCCCGGCCCCCTTTTCTTCGCTGTCTGCAGTGATCTCCGTGATCCATTGCCACTGTAGAGGATGCATGGGAGACTGAGAGATACATACTGGAAAATGGGACAGAGTAGAAAGTACATAAAAAATACAGCTTCTACGATGACCGTTTCTCTCGCTAAGCGAGAGCGGCAGCCGCCATGTTTTGCGAGTCATTCTGCCCACCCACACACGTAAAGTGTCCAATTGGAAGGCACGCTTTGCAAGACGTTAGAAGACAGACTTGCACCTCCGCAGTTCAGCTTTGGTGATAATATTATCGTCTAGGTCCCAAACGATAGTATTACAGCACCTAAACGATACTATTATCACTCTGGAAAGGTGGTATTATCACTCCAGGAGTGATAGTATTATCGGGATTTTTTTTGAATGCTTTTCAATAGTATTATTTTAAGAATCCATATATTAAAAAAATATTTCTGTGCATCAGTTATACAAGGCTGTAGGGGTCCTTTTAAATAAGGACTACAATATGCTGATTTTAAAAGAAATAATTGGACTGAAAGTTCTTCTTGTATATTTGGGAACTGGCCATTCCAAAGAGTAGCACTCTTCTAATGCTAAAAGGTTACACTTGCAAAACCACCATAAACATTCAAAATACATTTTAATATTTTAAGAGATTAGTTTGATCACTCCTATTGTTTCAGTGTTTGGTACATATCGTTATGTGTCCCATGCAAATATAAAAGCATCATTTTGGACCCTTTATATGGTCCCTAGGTTGCACATTGAAGTACATGTGAATCCTGTAGACAGAGTAGTTTTCTTTCTGTCCCATAATTGGGTTTTCAAAACTGATACAATGGTTATTAGTTTCCATCACATAACATTTTAAAGCAGCATCACCACTCATTACTGCAGATTCTTTACATTGTAAAGTGTAGTTACATCATGTTTGGTATATCTGGATATTTTTTATAGTAGATCCAGGCACTGTGTATTATAATGTGGACAGGACATTGTTCAAAATAACACTGGTACCCTGATCATCTGCTACAGTATCAGTCTTCATTATGGAGTGCTCATTCTCATGTTAGTGCTCTTTTAAATATCACTACCAATACACTGAAATCTTGCAAGCAATAAATATTTTACCTCAGTGCAAACTACTATTCAATAAAATTCTAAATGAATCTATGTTGTTCAATATACTAGTTACTTTTAAGAAAAGGAACTATGGCCATGATATTCAAATGGGTTTAGTGATCATTATACAGGTTAGTGACTTGTTAACACCTCTATATGTGCCCAAAGCAGAGAGAGATAGAGAAAGACCACAAAATGCTATATTGGATGGCATGGTTAATGAGTCCCTAACCCACTATCTACTGGCCCTAAATAAAATATGCCAGTGTGACTGTGCACAGCAGCTAATAGTGCCTTGCAAATAGGCACACTAACATTCTGGCAGATTTGAGGAGGTGGTAAGTAGCTGTCAGTTCTGGACAAATTAAATCTGTAGCAAGTAACTTAATTGAAAATATTAGAGTGACCAGTTGTTTGCAACGACAAACCCGATAAAATGACTGGTCGCTGTAATGGTCACACAGGACCTCGGCACACCTTCTCCAGGTCTTGGTCCTCTCCCTGAAACACCTCCACCATGGAGGTGATTATAATAAAATCTGGAAGGGTGTGGGGGGAGTGAAGTACCCCACAGAAAACACAATTGTGTTTCCGATGGCACAGTGTTGATCGCAATGGCAATCAACATTGTGCCATCACTGTAAAGCATGTCAGCAGGTTTTCTGTCTAACCGACTTGGTGAAATCAATTTAATCCTCCCAAAACCAGTTGTTATGACCTCTGTTCCCATAACTGTGCCCTCCATTGCCTGAACATCCCTGATCATAATATTTCCAGTATCCTAGTGTCCAAAGGTCCCCACCACCTGCAAGCACTTCTGACTGTAATATTGCCCATATCCCTTCAGTCTAGTGGTCCCTCCCACAACCAAGCACCCTTGACTGAACTTTTTTTTACAGAATCCCTGGAGTCTAGTGGTCCCTTCTGCCCACAAACACCCCTGACTGTAATATGTACATTATCCCTATCATCCAGCGGTCCTTCCTGCCTCTCAAGTTCAAATTTGCCTTACCAGAACCTGGCAACCCCCAGATCCAAGTCCCTCCACAGTGACTGGTACAGACCCTCTGATTATCTCCATGGCCCACCACTGATTAACAATTCCCAATTGTGTGCCTACTGCAATCAGCATGAATATGGCAGACAAGTATGTTTGGTGATGGGAAGGATCACTAGACACAAGAGATACTGTGAAAGGTATAGTCAGCGGTGTTGCGTGGCAGGGACACTAAATACCATAGTATGACATTCGGGTGTTTTCAAAGCTGGGGGGGCTAGGAGACACCAGGGATTGCGACAATATAACAGTCAGGGGTGTTCAGAGGCAAGAGGGGCCACTGGAACACCAGTGAGGCAGCCCAGACAGACACTGGAGGTGGGGTCACAAACATAATTTGCTCCTGGCCTGTAATGAGATCCAAATGAGATGCAAATGCCCCCATGGTGTCTTTCTAGTGCTGCTATGGGGTCATTTTCATATTAAGGTACAGATATGGCTGTTTTCTCCCATGAAGCAGTTGTCATTGGTGGATCCTAAGAGATTGATCATGATGACAATCCCCATAGCACCGTATTGCTGCATAACTCCTGTACACAGTAGGGATTCAGAGTTTGAAATTGCATCTAGTTAGTTCCAGGCTGGTAAATTGGAACATGCCTTTAGTGATCACAAAGTGCCATAGCTTATTCATCTATACCAATGATTTGCTCCAGGTACTAATTAGCTCCTGTAATAAATATTTAATGGGCATTAATCTGGAACTATGAATATCCTGGCCTATTTCTCTAGTTCATTCTATACAAAATGAGAACAGCACTACTACCATTCCATTTTTATTTCACCATAAATCTTAATTTGGTTTATGCACTATTTGGCCTGGTGTATGGGGTTTTGATAATCATCCTTCTTTGGGGATTACACTGAATAAACTGCACAGGTATCTCCTTAAATTACCCCCGTTTGTCTCCTCTTTAGTATTAAGGGTAGGACAATACTCATTAGAAACGCTAATAAAAGACAGGGTTTTTATGTCTTATCTAGAAATATCAGCACTCACAAATGATAATTTTCCTTTTTTTTTATTCAAAGTTTATAGAGCTTTAATACAAATTATCATTTTCCTGCACAATGCTTTGAACAAGTATAATACTCACTGCAGGGATTTACATATACTGTAATCCTTTTTCTTACTTTTCAAAAAAATGTAGTATTTTCATGGGGGTTAGGCTCCCTCTTAAAAAACATTTTTTTTTCTTAATTGTTTAACAAGGAGTGGCACACTAAGCTGAAAGCTTGTTTGCAGGTGTAACCTGGGAGCACAGGGAAGTTAAGTGACTTGCTCAGGGTCACACAGTATGTAAGGCCCTGTACACATCAGGCTAGTTAAAATGGTTTAAGGTGCTTAAAACTATTTAACTAGCGCAAACATGGTGCCTGTCCGCATTTAAGCACGGTTTCAAAGTGTGTTAAGAAACCGTGCTTAAACCCTGCTTCGAGCTAGTCTCAAGTCCGTTTTTAAAAATGGTTTGAAGGAAGCGTGTTACCTTGTGGTGTGGATGGGCGTGCAATTTTTCTCTCTATTACAGTGTCAACATAACCATGCTACAATCACAGAGGATTACCGGGTTTAAAAACATTATTTGCTGCTGATGCAGACAGGAGTTTACCGTGTTACAATCGAGTTCCAACTTGGTGAACAATAATGTGGAAGGGCTGCTGTGGTGAGTTTGAAAACATTTTGAAACTGTTATTTAAAATGGTACAAATCTTCAGTTGTAATGTGTACAGGGCCTAAGTGAGGGCTGTGGGATTAAAATCCAGATCTCCAGATTTGCAGCTCAGAGTCTTAAACCGCTGCACTATACTACCTCCCACACCATTTATTTAGAACCAAGAGAGGTTATTAAAAGTAAAATCAAACTGAGGTACAGAGATCTTGCAATGCAAAAGGACCTGGAGTTAATCAGATCTTTCAAACTGTAACAGTGGTACAGTAGAAATAAGGTGATATTTGGATATGAGAAATATTTGACTCTACTCACAGAATCAAAAGAAATAAATATTATTGCATGGTACAGGTTGGACATTTTTATGGGCAATAATATATTAAACAAGCACAAAAAGGAATGGGATTTTATCTCTCTTTGCAACTACAAACCCCAGGAAATAGATAACAATGAACACATTATAAGATAATGTATTTTAAAGCCAACAGAGGCTGGGTCTGATTATAAAGGGCTGTGTGAACCTAAGGATGAATGAGTGGCCTATCATTTTAATTCAGCTAATGAAGAAATCCTGTCTAGACTTGAGAAATATGTATTGTCTTAAAACTTTGGTAGTACAGTATAATGAACTATAGTGCCCATGCCCCATTCTGGACAGGCACATGGTGGCCAGCATTCATGATCGCTGACTACCACAGAGTGCCTGTCCACTGCCCTGTTCCCCGGCATGCTGGTGCATGGAGGTGGACTGGAGGGCACACTTGGGCATACAATCAGATGCCTGACCTGGTCAGAGAGTGGATCTGCTGCTCAAAGCTGAGCAGGGGATTGTGAGATGGTGCTGGTTCCAAATCATAAAAAACAAATAGGAAAGTGCCTGAATGGCTGCCCCCAGCCCTCTCTGCCTGACCAAATAGCTGGGGCATCAATGGCAGGGAAGATGTAAGTCTTGCTTCAGCTGTTGTCATGGGGGCACACTGCAACTACAGCAGGGCACATGCCCATGTTGCCTGCATCCCCCTTGCCTGACAGTCTGTACCATAGTGAATGGCACGGCGTGTTGGTACAACCCCTGACACTCCACCAGACCATCTGTGGGCTCAACAGAACAAACTGCTGGTGGTCAGGCACAGAAGGGGCATGTGCCCCTTTGTTGTATACTACAAGGATCCATGGGACCACCAATGCACGGCTACTTTTCTTGTGTCTGCCTGTGTGCCACAGATGCAAGGCACATAGGGATGGTGCACAGGGACCTATAAATGATTTTCATTAGGAATAGTTAATTTTCTGTAGAATAAGCTCTTCGGCTTGTGTAGAGACTGCCCAGTATATCTTCAGGAAGTACAGCAGGTAACCAGGCCTAAACCTGGTATATACATAGAGTATTTCCTACTGTACAGCATTTTCTAATAAATGACCCCACTTGAACCTCACCCTTTTTTTCCCATGTCTTGTGTTTTCTTAGGAATGTTATTGTTATTTTGTATGTATTGAATAATACATGGGATGGTGTGTCTAATGAGAGTTTTACATACACCTGTGGTTTTGGACACTACATAAACCCGAGATTGAATCTTGAGGGGTTCATTTAAGCAACCTACACCAAGGGTGTGTTTAAAATTTGAGTTTTACACACCACACAATGTTTTATTTTATATAATTGCTTGGGAGTGTTTTCTCACCTGCTCCATTAAAAAAATTAACAGTTTGGTAAACAGATGGAACTGCCTTTAAAGCATTAAAGCAGTTTTCTGTTTAAGCCCTCCCCCCACCAGTTTGAGAGATTGTGTTAACAGTTACTCCACTCCCCCAACAGATACACATACAGTACATTGGAGCACCTAGATAGAGTATCCCCATAGTAGACTTCTGAGCAGAAACAGTAGGGATCAGACGGCACAGTCTGTGCTGCAATAGAGATTGCTGCCCATTCCTGGTCCATGCTAGTTTCATCGTGAATTGGGAAAGGATGTCAACCAGATAACAGAAAGCAGTGTATGTCAGCAGAAAATACTAAGCATTGATAGAAAAATCTTCCAACCATTGCTGTGTGTCATATAGGCAGCAGTGAGTGTGTATCTCTAGCAGTATTTGCTTTCGGGGAGGTTCACCAGGAGGAAGCACTGTGAGCATGAGCATAATAAGGGGAACCTGGCTCATGTTCAGTGTTATAACCAGCTGGTTATAATGACAAATTATAACAGGGTTTCTCTATTGGGAGAAAATGCTTCCCAGCTATTGTAACTTTATTATTTATTTGTTTTGTCTATGAAATGTTATGCCTCAATATTATATGTCTGTTTTATATATATATATATATATATTCTAAAAGCAATAAGGTGATCAATAAACTGAAACTGGAACTAAACTTAATTATTTAGCATGTTACATACCTATACAGGTGAATACTGTGGCATGCAAGCAAGAACTGTACACTCAGTCCCAAACCAACATGCTGGGTTGAGATAAACTAAGCTTAGCTGGCTCACAGCATGTATGCATAAACAATTGCATGGGGAGGGGCCAGCCAGGGGGCAGACCTGTGCCAGACTGTGGATTTCTATATACACCACACTAGAAAAGCTGCAGTCCAGGAAGAAAAAAAGTTAACTGAAGACTTACAGTTAAGCTGCAAACAGGTTTTATTTCAAAAGAGTCCCACATCAGAGCAGCACTAAACTCTGTTGCCTCAGGTCCTCATATGACCCTTCATCAGGGTAATGAAGGGTCACTTAAAGACCCAATGAGCTACATGTTTGCAGTTTAACTTTAAGTCTTTGGTTAACTTTTTTTTCTTCCTGGAGTGCTGCTTTTCTAGTGTGGTGTGGTATGAGAGGTAGTTGACTACTGATTGAGCCTGCACCCGAACAATTTAGTCTGTGCACATGGTTTTTTATGTTTCTTTGCTGGAATTCTATACAGAATCAATAGCCAGTCCCACAGTAGTTCTCTTGCTTCATGGGAGCAGGGGAAATTGCAATATGACATTCCACAAATGGACTGCTATGTCCCCTCTTGAATATTTACCCTTTGTTTTGTAATAAGCCCCAAAGCCATTGTCCTCTTTCCAGCCATCTGTAGCAAGGAAGAAGATTTGGCCCATTGCTGTGATGTGACTGCACATCCAGAAAAGTTGCCAGTAGGGAGTGTCTTGTTGTGGCAGCCCTCTGGAAGGCACGAAAAACCTCTCTCCTGTCACTGACATGGCAGAGCACAAAAAGCATCCTAAATGCCAAGGTCTGCCAGACGAGCCCCTTCCCTACCTCCTGCACTGAACTGCTGGTAAGATGCACGTATATAGTCATAGCTAGAATATAGGAGGGATATGTGGCAGGGAAGGGATGTGAGTGCACCTTCTAGTGTTGCAGGTGTCTGAAGGACACCCAGGATGTGTGTATCTTGGCTCTATGTGTCTGATGTCATGGTGCATGGGTCCATATGGCAATGATGCAAATATTCAGTTAGTTGTAAAACAATTTTAGTATCCTAATTTACTTTTTAATTTATATTGTGGAGCAAAAAATCATCTATCCAGGTTTGACCTGAAAGGAAAAAAATATGGCACAGTAACTTGTTTATTAATTGCAAAAACACATAAATGGACGATTATTTTTTTTATTTATTTTATTCATTATTTTATACTTGTAAGCTGATGAGCAATTTTGCCCGTTTTCACAAGTGACACTTTTTTGTTTTTAAAAAGCCACATAACATGAATACCATACAGTACAGACTCAAAAAAAAGTATAAAAATGATGTCAATACTAATAAAACAAACAACAAACAAGTGCATTTACATGCATTCTTTAATAAGAACCAATGTTTAATTTTAGTATTGACTGTTCTAATGTTTGTGCAATTGGCAATTTCATTGGGTATAGAGTTATAAAACTTGATGCCCTACATAACACTGACTTTTTGCCCAATCACTTTTAAAAAACAAGGAATCATATACACATATTTACTCTGGGATCTAGTCCCTTGTGAATTCATAGTTCTGGGAAACAACGATTGGGACTGTCAGAGATAACTGACCTAATGTTCCGTTATGTAGCATGGTATCTATCTTTAAATTGGCTGTATTTTCAAGTGATAAACAACTAGCATCCTTTAACAATTTACAGTGATGGGTCCTATTTGACAAATTAGTTTTAAATCTTAGAGCACTGTTACATGCAACTTTTAACTTATCAAACATTTTGTTGCTAGTGGTCGAATACACACTCAACCCATAATCAAAAACACTAAATAAAAACCTGTGTGTTAATAGTCTCCGAGACTCAGGGACAAGATGGGTTTGTACTCTAAACAAAAGCCCTAATCTCTGATGAACCAATTTGATAACATTTTTGACATGAAGTTCAAAGGATAGGTTATTGCCCAAAATAATCCCCAAATATTTAAAACGTTCAATTACTTCAACAGGTTTGCCTTTTAAATCTACTAACAAGGGATTCAATTCTCCTTTTTTTCATGGCCAGGAAAGACCATGGCCTTTGTTTTTTAAGTGTTTAACACCATATACCTTGACAGAAGCCATTTCTGAAAAGGATTGAAATCATTTTGCACAGTCCTAAGGGCGGAATCTGACTGTGTTACAGCATTAAAAATGACAACATCATCTGCATATAGGGTCATCTCGGATTCTTTACAAGTAAGGGGGGGGGCAGAATTCATAAATAATGAAAAAAGAAGGGGGCCCAGAACTGAGCCCTGTGGCACCCCATATTTAATCTGCAGAGAATCTGAGATGCTTTCCGAGATAGTTGTTCTGTGCCTTCTCTTACCCAAATAGTGATCAAACCACTCTATCACATCATTCGAAAAATGTAATTCCAAAAGAGTCTAAGAATAAGCCATGATTTACAAAGTCAAAGGCCTTGGTGAGGTCAAATACAGCTGCAATGGAGTGCCCCTTATCAATGGCACTCTGCACACAACTTATGAAGCTCACCAAGGCTGTCTCTGTGTTATACTTAGATCTAAAACCATGTTGTGAACTTGTCATTAAATCATATTTTTCCAAATAGTCAATTATTTGAAAATAATCCTCTCCAGAATTTTTGATAAAGGAGCCAGAAATGAAATTGGACAGTAGTTGGAAACACATTCCATATTGCCAGATTTAAATATGGGCTTTATAGTTGAAAGTTTCCAATCTTTGGGAAAACCCCCATTGCACACAGAGTACTTAAATAAATATGCTATGGAGAAGCCAGATCATTAATTCTCAACTTAATAAGCCTAAAATCTATATTATCAACACAAATATAGGGATGAGGGTCATGTTTTAAAACATAAGCCCAGATATTCAAAAGGGTTGCGCATGGCGCAACAGTGTTGAGCCATGCACAACCCACTGATGCACCCCGGCACGATATTCAAAAGGGAAAAGTGCACGGTACAAACTCCATGCACCGAGAGCACATCAGTAATGTATGCAGTGCAGGCTGGGGGGGCGCACATGCATACCCTGCACAGCCTGATATTCAGCCTGGAGTGCACAGCCATGCATGCGCAACCCCTACCTGCGCCAGCACAAAGTTGATCCAAAAAAAAGGAACAACAGATGGCCACCCACAGGTGAGCTGCCACATTGCAGGGTGCAACACAGCAGTTGCCACCTGTGGGTGGCCACCCGAGCTCCAGCTGCACCTGGCAGTGCCTCCCCATGCCCAATCACGGGCATTTGTAACATAAAAGACCCCCTATATCCCTGGTGGTCCATTGGACCTGCCCACCCGATCGTAGGCTGAGTAAATTAAAAAAATTCCTATCATCCCTGGTGGTCCAGAGGACCGCTGTCTGCCCGATCGTGGGCATTTGTAAAATATATGAAGAATTCTGTCCGATATCCCTGGTGGTCCAGTGGACTGCTGTCTGCCCGATCGCAGGCATTTGTAAAATATAAGAAGAATTCTGTCCAATATCCCTGGTGGTCCAGTGGACCGCTGTCTGCCCGATTGTGGGCATTTGTAATAAAAAACAATAAATATGTCCAATATCCCTGGTGGTCTAGTGGTACCCCCTCCCACCCACCACTGAGCACCACCACCCGCTCCTCCCTGTCAGCCGGCGGGTGGCAGCACCACCACCTGCCACCCACCACCCCGCTGACACGTCAGTAGGGCTGCTCGCCATTGGTCTGAGCAGGCCAATGGGCATGCAGCCCTGCCATACTACACATTCAGATATGTAGATGGTCCATTCACATATCTAGATGTATGTATAAATATGCCATAGCTCACGCTAAACCAATAGACAACCCGACGATGTCAGATCAGCAAGCGGTGGAAGCGGCAAATGAGTGGAATGCTGCCGCCTGCCGGCTGACAGGTGAGGAGGCGGGGTGGTGGTGCTCAGTGGGTGGATGGAGAGAGATACTGCTATACCAGAGGATCATATTTTGTTTTTATTACAAATGCCCACGATCGAACAGACAGCGTCCACTGGGCCACCAGGGATATTGGACAGAATTCTTCTTAATTTTTACAAATGTCCACGATCGGGCAGACAGCGGTCCACTGGACCACCAGGGATATTGAACAGAATTCTTCTTATATTTTACAAATACCCACGATTGGGCAGACAGCAGTCCACTGGGCCACCAGGGATATTGGACAGAATTCTTATTATTATTTACAAATGCCCGTGATCGGGCAGACAGCAGTCCACTGGGCCACCAGGGATATTGGACAGAATTCTTCTTATTTTTTACAAATGCCCATGATCGGGCAGACAGTGGTCCACTGGACCACCAGGGATATTGAACAGAATTCTTCTTATATTTTACAAATGCCCACAATCGGGCAGACAGCGGTCCACTGGACCACCAGGGATGATAGGGATTGTTTTAATTTACTCAGCCCGCGATCAGGCGGGCAGGTCCAATGGACCACCAGGGATGATGAGAATTTTATATATATACTTAGCCACGATCAGGCAGGCAGGTCCACTGGACCACCAGGGATTTATGATTTTCCATTTTTTACTGCAGCCCTTGATCAGGCTGTGGAGCACATTGCCGGCTGCAGTGAGAGTCGGTCCCCGACGGCTGCTGCCTGGCAGGGTGCCAGGCGCAAGTTGTCGGGGATCAGCACACCCGCATGCCAATGGGGCCATAATGACATGCAAATGGCTCCATTTGTGCCTTGCATACATTATGGCCCCATTTGCATGTGAAGTTTTGAATATCGCGGTTGCTGTGCATAGTGCAATGGAACTTGCACTAAAGCATCCCCATGCTCCACTCTGGCCTCTTGTGCTGGCATAGTGCCACTGCACCATGCACACTGCAGGTGGCCAGGGTGCGATATTCAATGCTGCTGAGCCATGGCGCAACTCTGTTGAATATTGCCCAGTCCACACCCCTGCGCAGCCAAGTTGCACTGTGCCCAAGTTTGCGCCACAGCCTGGCGCAGTTTGAATATCTGGGCCATAGTCTCTAATTAAATCAGTTGTGACAATCTGAAAATAGAATTTATGGTGATTAATATTACTGTTTCTATGGGGGGGCAATAATTAGACTCATTATGTTGAAATTGGTCCTAAAACTATCCAAATCACCAAAGTAATTATTAAACACCCCAGCCACAATAGAGGGATTGCTAATCAGATTGTTTCCATCACACAATAAAATACAACCTTCATTTGATTTCCTCCCTAATAGGCAGTTTAACATTTGTCAGGTTTTTTGGGATTCCCAAAGGAATTAAACTGTTCAGAGATAAAACAAAAACAAAAAAACAAAAAAAATACTGTTTTTTAGCCTTTCTAACTTCAGTTTTACACTTATTTCATTGGGATTTGTAATTTTGTAATGTAACTGAATCCCTGTCCACCTTATATTTTTTCCACATTCTATCTCTTTGTCTCATCAGTTCCAAGAGCTCAGAAGTAACCCATTTGTTTTTATTGGCCCCACCACTGATTCATCAAGACTCCAGAAGCCCAAAACCCTAATGTTGTTTCCTTTTGCTGCTTGGGGGTGGAGTGGGGAGTTAGGTTTAGAAACCCAAATGCCACATTTCCCTACTTTTGCAGCATTATCTTGAACCCTAACTGGTGCATTAATGAAGTTTTTAGCAATGATTGCACCAAGCTCATACACAGCTTGTTATTATAACCTCTAGGCTATACTGCAAGCACACGATATTATTTTCTCAAATTGCAGTCAATGGTTCCAACAGCAAGATATGTCATCAGTCAAAGAGTGGATTTACGTCATGCAACATGTTCAGGAAAGTGACAGTGTGTGGTGGGGTGTGGGGGGTTCTGTGTGAGAGGTCTGGGTAGGGTGGTTGGATGTGTGTGGAGGGGATCAGGTTGGCATGGGACCATTTTCTTTTTTAAAAGGTTAAAAACACAATAAAAGTTAATAATAAACAGTTTTCTTTACTTCAGGGGATTTGACATTAGGGACTGGGCACCCCAGTGGCAGGCTACTGTTTGGTGACACTGGGGGGGTGGGGCACCTGGTTCATTTATATTATATATTAAATACATGAACACTGGGTAAGGGAGTGTGCAATCTGTAGGGGAGGGGGAAAAAGCAGCAGTACTAGAGTGGGCACCCCAGACCACTTAAGAAAAGTTTTAATTAGATAGCTAAGTAGATAGATAGACAGACAAACAGAAAGATAGACAGATTGGTTGATTCACGTGTTTTTTTTTTAATTACATAGTTTTCATGTATTTTCCATGTTTTTTAGTTTGGGAGAAGTAACAAGATGGTGGTTGTTGGAACATGAACTTTTTTTATTGTGCTGTGAGAAGCAAGTGATGAGAAAATAAAAACAAGCATTTGTCAATTCCGAATGTTGCTTGCTTGTATGTGCTGTTTAGGTATTTGGAAGTGATAGTTCCATGCCTTCCTCCCAAGTCATCCACTGTGTCTTTCCGCTCAGTATTCACAGAAGAGTGGGAGGGGCAAGGACCACAGGAGTACAGCAGTTGCCAAGGGGGTGAAGAGGAGGACAATAGTCCATTCAAAGGCAATAAAGCCCTGCAGGAGCTCACTAAATTGAAGTTGGACAAAGCGATGGAACCAGATGGCATACGCCCAAGGATATTAAGAGAACTGTGAAGGGAGATAGCAGTACCTCTGGCAGCCATGTTCACTGAGTCATTCAACATGAGGGAATTGGAGGAGGGCACATGTGGTCCCTCTACACAAATGCAGCAGAAGGGAGGAGGCAGGGAACAATAGGCTGTTCAGCCTCATCTCAGTAGTGAGGAAGATCATGGAGGCATTGCTTAAAGAAAGGATAGTGGGGCATCTAGAAGCCATCAGAGCCCATGACCATAGACAACATGGATTCACAGTGGGGACATTATGTCAGACAAATCTGGTTGATTTATTTGACTGGGTGACAAAGGAAGTGAATCAGGGTGGGGCAGTGGACAACGCTTACTTTGATTTCAGCAAAGCCTTTGACACCATCCCACATAGGAGGCTGATAAACTAGCTGGGTAGGCTGGGCATGGGGAAAGGGTGGTAAACTGGGTTAGGAACTGGCTAACAGACAGGAGGCAGAGAGTGGTGGTAAATGGGGTGCAGTCTAGGGAGAGGGGTGAACGGTGGGGTGCTGCAGGGTTTTCATTAGTAAAATTGCAGAACGGCTGAAGGGAATTTTTTCACCAAATTTTCAACATAGCCATTTTAAGGCCTCTGCTCATGAACAGTGTCACTGTGATTTTCTTAATCTGTCCCAAACACTGATTGCGCACACTTAATGAGCCATTGTGTGCTACATGCACAGAAACACATTTTGGGTGACATGTGAAAAATGACAGCTGTACTGCTCATAAGGAGGTGCGGTAAAATAGCAATGTTGAAAATCTGGAGTGCAAATATTAAAATTTGGAAACTTACGAAGGTGGTAGGAACTGCGCAACGCACACCTCAGAAACAATATTTTTAGGAATTTTCACCAAATTCTCAACATAGCCATTTTTAGACCTCTGCTCATGAACAGTGTCACTGTGATTTTCTTAATGTGTCCCATACATTGATTTTGTACACCGACTGCGCCATTGTGCACTACATGGGTGGAAACACGTTTTGGGTGAGATGTGAAAAATGACAGCTGTACTGCTCAAACGGAGGTGTGGTAAAATGGTAATGTTGAAAATCTGGAGTGAAAATATTGAAAATTCGCGAACTTACGAGCGTGCATAGAAACTGCTCAACGCATGCTTGTAAAACAGTCATTTTTAGGAATTTTTTCACCAAATTTTCAACATAGACTTTTTGAGAGCCCACCTTATGAACACTGGCACTGTAATTTCATTAATCGGTCCCGAAAGGTGATTTCACGCAGTGACCACGAAATCACCCTTCTGGCCCGATTAACGCCATGACAGTGACAGAATTCATGAGGAAGGGTCCCAAAAACCCTATGTTGAAAATTTGGGCCCAAAATTCCCAAAAATGCCTGAGATATGCAACAAAGTTGAAAGAACCCTATTTATTCCATTATACAGCTTACCGGCATTTCCTCAGTTCATGGTCAGCTTTGAAGAGTGCAGAAGTGTTCCCGGTCCACCGAAGATCATCACGCCGTGCTCTGGAGGTAAGTATGAAGTGGGTGGTGTGGGGAGGCAGGGTGCGCAGTGGGTGAGTGTGGGTTGGGGCAGGGAGACTAAGAGGAACAGTTTTTTTGTTCACAGGTTGTTTTTTTTATTAAGACGATGTGGGACGTTTGCCACGCTAGGGTGGGCTCCCAGCGTGGCAGCTGGAAGGGCTGTTTAGGGGGTCTGGAGCCAATGGGGGATTGGACACCCCGTCAGCTATTACAAGCTTTGCCATGCTGGGGTGGGCTCCCAGCATGGCACCTGGAAAGATTTTGGGGGGGGCGTGCAGCCGTGGAGCCAGCGAGGGACTGGGCACTCCCATCAGCTATAACAGTTTGTGTCACGTTGAGGTAGGCTCCCAGCATGGCACCTGGACAGCTTTTGTGGGGGTGTGTGGAGCCGACGGGGGATTGGGCACCCTGTCGGCCATACAGTCTGTGCGTGGGGGGAGGGAGTGCATCAGCACACAGTATGCATGCTTGCATGTGTGTGTGTGGGGGGGAGAGCTATGCTCACTGAAGCGGAGCTCTCCCTTTCAACTGTACGACCACTGCATTTTCAACTGCTGTCATAGACAGCTGCAGAATGATTGGGGAACTGGGGCCACACCTGCTAACAAACTGACTGAATTGGAAGACGGGTGCCACACCTCCGAAAACTCGGATGATGGCACTATGTTTCTTGCACATGCGTACAAGCAACATAATGATGTGTGGCATGGAATTTTTCATGTAATTTCAGAACATTATCCAAAAAAAACCTTGATGAGCATACTCAGATAGCAAAAAAACAAACATTTTAATCCCTATAACTCTGGAACCATATAATATTTTTTCACAAAACCTTTCAATGGCACTACCTTGGCACAGCTAGGTTCCAACCTGAAAGTTTCAGAAAAAAAATTATTCTTTGTAGGCTGTATATGAGAGCAAAACCAAAAACCCATGTTAAGTATTGGAAACAGATTGGATGTTTACAGGAAAATGGCATGTGTGGATCTCAGAATCTGCACAATCTGCATCATGAAACATTTCACATATTTAGACCATGCCTACTAGAAAATGCATGCAAAACTTCAGCTAATTTTGTGAAATGCTGACAAGGCTATCAAGGTGCAAAGTTAGGCAGTTAACATAGAACCTGTCCTTCGTTCAAGAGAAAAATTCTTCTTTTGTATGGAAGTTATCTTCTTTCTGTTTTCTTCCAAAACACAAATTCTGAAACCTCATAAAAATGATGCCCTGGAGAAAAGCAAACACATGAATCTAGCAACATGGGACCTGTTTAGCTCTATTCTGGAGTTTGTGTTTCAAAAAATGGACCCAAAATATGTTTTTTGGACACCCCAAAAATCCTTACCTAGGCTTCATTCACGAGCCAATTTTCTTGATTTGTGAGTCTCACTAAAGTAGATTGTCATCTCACAAAAGCAGAATCTTGGCTCATGAAAGAAGATGGTGGGACTTAGGTTTTTTCATTTCATAGTTCTTTCATGAGCCAGCCTCTTCTTTCATGACTGAAAACAGAACACATGAAAGAACGATGTGTGCTAATGGAGGAAAGTAGTGGGACTAAAGTTTTTTTTTTTCATACTTGTTTTGTGAGCTGACCTTCTTTCATGACTCATGAAAGAAATCATGAAACAAGAAGGTTGGCTCACAAAAGAACTATGAAAAAAAAAATAAGTCCCACAATCTTCTTTTTTAAGCCAAGATTCTTCTTTTGTGATTTCTGTTGTGACTCATGAAAGAAGAGGCCAGCTCACAAGAAAACTATAAAAAATACAAAGTCCCACCATCTTTCATCAGCCAAGGTTGTTCTTTCATGTGTTCAATTTGTGACTCATGAAAGAAGAAAGTCAGGTCATGAATGAACAGGGTAGGACTTAATTTCTTTCACAGTTCTTTCATAAGGTCGTACTAAAAGACCATTGTTATTCTTGTAATCTTATAAAAGAACTGTCAGTGACCAGGACTTTTTATCTAACAATCTGCCTATCTATGCATCTAATCCCTATCTATCTATCTATCTATCTATCTATCTATCTATCTATCTATCTATCTATCTCTTTCTTTTTATTTAGCAGAAAACGATGTCCACCCCCAGTAACATTTCATTTTCTGCCCTGCCCTCCAAGTTGCCCCAATCTTTTTTCTTATATAGAAAGTGGACAAGGGTGCCCACCCTGGTATTACTTCTCCTGCCCCTGCCCCCTTCAAGTTGCCAACTACCACTTTTTTATATAATAACATAATAGCGGACCCTCCTAGGACTTGGGTGCCCTATTCCAAGTGTCAGCTTCTGTCCCCCTACAATGCAGAGCACCATCACTTGTTAATCTTTTCTATGAGTCACTTGAAAAAAAAAAGAAATGGTCCATCAATGATCTGATCCCTCATGCACCTCCCAACTCACCTTGATTCCCCACTCAGCGCCCACCATCCCACACACCCCCACACACCCTCAATTGCCTGAACATGTTCAACAACATAGATTCACTCTCTGATTGAAGACATGTCTTGCTTCTGGAATTGGTGACTAGAATATGAGGACATAAGGTAAGTGCAGTATAATGTATTTCAATGGAGTATGAACTTTTATTCATAACATTGTCATTTTGAACATTTTACAGCAAATTTACAACATGGCCTTTGTATGACCTTCTATGAACAAGGTGGTGAAATAAGGCAAATCCTTCTAGGAAGGTGGATTTCATTGTCACTATACAAAATCACCTTTCAATGGGTTTTGAAATTTTTTTCCACCCTTGTTCATGAGGTGGTGTCATAAGAAGGCTATATTGAAAATTTAGGGGATTGAAATGTTAAGAAACAGTAAAGTCATGAGAGTGCATTCAAATTTTTCAACACAAACTTATAATTTTGGTCATTTTCAATATTTTGACCCCAAATTTTCAACATAGCCATTTTTTCACACTACCCAATGAACAAGATAGCTGTTATTTTTCCAAATCCTGGTCAAAACATGTTTTCACACTTGTGGCATGAAAAGATGTTTAATGAGTATTTTATAATTTTCACCTACTGTGTTCATGAGGTGGGGTCATAACAAGACCATGTTGAAAATTTGGGGTCAAAATATTTAAAAACAACAACGTTCTGAGTATACATTGGAATTTTTCTATGCTCGATTGTAACTTTAGTAATTTTCAGTATTTTTACCCCTAATTTTCAACATATCCATGTTTCTCACCACCTCACAAATATGACAGCTGTCATTTTTCAAATCATGGCTAAAATATGTGTTTGCACCTGTGATGCAATATTACATTTTGACTGAGATGTTAAAATTTGCATCTATCAGGTTCATGAGATGGGGCCATAACAATGCTATGTTGAAATTGGCTTAAAATTTTGTAAAATGACCAAGTTATGAGTGAACGTTGAAATCATTTTGTTCTGTTTCAATAGTCTGATGGACTCCACATTTAGTGTGGGACTCAAAGGGCCCTGCAGATCTGCATCTGTAGCCACAAGGAAGCAGAAGTTCAGTGCAGCAGTCAGACGGACTCCTCACTGGGTGCATGACCTGGGCCCTGCCTGTCCGCATCTGTTGCTTCTGTAACTAGATAGACTCCTCACTTGGTGCAGGGCTTCTGCATCTGTAGCTGCATGGAAGTGCAGGGCCTGAAGGGTGCTATGCTTCTGCAGGCAGATGTATCTGTTGACACAGGTTCTGAAGGGACCTCCATGAATGAGGATATGTTTCTACTATCTCAAATAGAAAGGAAATTATTTGCAAAAATATGTGTTAATGCACCAGCAAGGGTTCAAATTAATGCAACAAAAGTAGGGAAATGTAGTGTTAGGGTTTACAACCTTAACTCCCCATCCCCCCCCAAAGCAGCAAAAGGGCAACACCACACAAGCAACCACAGACAACCATCATCAGGTAAGACAAATGACATAGAACTGTTTCCAGATTACACAAATGCTGTAACACAGATGTGCTAACTTCGTGGACTTGTATCTGTAGCTGCATAAGCACAGGTCCAGCAGGGGCCTGTACCTTTGCAGTCACACCTGTTTGTGTATGTCATGCTATATGCATGAGTATGTGTGGCTGCAGAGGTACAGACCTCATGGGACCAGCTTTTTTGTAGACAGAAGGCCCCATGGGGTCTGTACCTCTGCAGTCACAGGTACAGTGGTGCCAGCCAAGATGCAATATAGTAATGCTGCAGTATATCACATAACTGTTGCAATATGCTGAAGGTAACACTGTAATTCAATAGCAATTAAGCCCTTTGTTATTGCAGTATTTTGTGACACGTCATTTACTGCGCGTTACTATGTTTCATCATGGCTGGCTCCACTCTACTTATGCACACTGTACAAGGTACTTCACTAGGTGGCATGATCCATTAGTGCATGCTTTTCTATATGCATCTGTGGAACTGGAAAACTTTTTCTCTATGCATCTAGGTAACAGAAAATCTGCTACCCCTTGAACATTTTCTGGAACCACTGCTCAAACCATTATACCCACTTTGCCACAGTATCTTTGTTTGCATAACTGCTGAAGCCAGAAAACAGTGTGCATGTCTTTCACTTGTGGCTGAAGAGGCACAGGAACATCAAGTGTGTGTTTGTCTTACAATGTGAATGAGTACCTGAAGCTACAGAAACACTGCCCCATATAGGCATGCATATTTGCAGACAAAACACGTCTTGTAACTTAGGTATCATGGATTTGTATCTGTAGCACATCAGTGTTACTGCATTTGTGTCATCTGGAAACAGTTGTATGTTGTTTGTCTTACATGATGAGGATTGTCTGTGGTTGCTTTTGTGGTGTTGTCCTTTTGCTGCTTTGGGGGATAGGGAGTTAGGTTGGAAATCCTAACACTACATTTCCCTACTTTTGTTGCATTAGGTTAAACCCAATTGATACATTAAGACATGTTTTTTGGAAAGAATATATATCTATACATTTATACCTATAGCTATATCTACATGTATAGCTATAGCTATATATATATATATATATATATATATATATATATATATATATATATATATATATATCTTTACAATGCTCCTTCTTTTATCCACCAACCTCCATACAACCTAAATGTTGACAAATAAAAGAGAGTGGTGGATAATAGAAGGTTGTGGTTAAAGGGGAAGGTAACATTTCTGGAAAACAGGACAGTAGTTCACAGTGGTGATAAAGGAGGGTGGAGGATAAAGTGGGGCAGATAAAGGAGGGAGCACTTTATCTATATCTATATCTATATCTATATCTATATCTATATCTATATCTATATCTGTATCTGTATATGTCTATGTCCATGTCCATCTCCATGTCTATGTCTATGTCTGTGTCTGTGTCTGTGTCCGAGTCTGTGTCTGTGTCTGTGTCTGTGTTTCTGTCTCTATCTCTATCTCTGTCTCTGTATTGATATTCTGTGGCATGATCCAAGTTCCTCAAAAAATCTCTGAGTTGTGAAATTGCAGAATATCAGGGGCCTTGCCTATATGTGACCACTAACATCTGGAATAGCAATCAGTATAAGTGTGTGCAGTGCCATTTCAGGGGACAGTCCACCATTTGCAGATCTTGCACCTGTTTATAGATCGCAGTTTTGGTGGGTGGTCATGTGGTAAGCCCAGAGCAGCCCCAAATTATGCCTCTCAGCTCTAAAACTGAGAATGAGTAACCTCTTGATTTAAAGACGTTTTTTGGTGACCCAAGAGAATGAGTCACAATATTGCTGTGATGTCAAATTAAATATTGTTCTAATCAGTCATGTCATCTAAGTAATTCTGAACATGTATGTTTTAAATTATTTTATTAATGTAGAATTATTATCTGGGAAAGGCACACTGAGGTGATACTCATCTTGAGCTATGACATGGTGTATATACATGATGATAAAAGAGATGGGATGATCAGGAAAAATATAAATCTAGACAGTGCATAATCCAAAAAGAAAAACCTACCAATAAACCTTACAGTATGTAAAATAGATGATAATCCTGTTAATGCAAAGTAAAACAATATGCAAAAAAGGGAGACATAAATGCAATGTCACTGGAGAAGTGCAACTTAAAAAAAAATCAGTTCTGAACCATAAATCAGGAAACAAGAAGGCAAGGCAAGGCAAAATTTATTTAAAAGATGCCCAATCCCGGAGGCTGTGGGCACCGTACAAATTTTAAAACAAACATTTAAACATAATAAATATACAATTTATACACAATAAAATGCAGAATCTGGTAAAATCAGAAACATTACCATAAACGTCCATCTAGACATCAAATGCCTTAGAACAAAGAAAAGTCTTCAACTGGGCCTTAAAAATATCTACTGAGGGGGCTTTCCTGACCATGATTGGCAAAGAATTCCACAGAACAGTAGCTGCGGTGCTAAACGCTCTATCGCCAGCGGATTTTAACCTAGTTCTGGGAATGGCCAGGAAGCCACCACTAGAGGAATGAAGAGGGCATGAGGAGAGGGCAGGTAACAGAAGGTCTGACAGGTAACACGGGCCCCACCCATGTAGGGCCTTATAGGTGAGAAGACCCACCTTGAAGAGGATTCTCCACCTGAATGGCAGCCAGTGCAATTCGCATAAGACCGGTGTAATATGGCAAGGCTTTTGCTGCCCAGTCAACAACTGGGCAGCTGCATTTTGCACCAGCTGCAGTCTGCAGAGAGATCCTCCTGTGACCCCGAGATAGAGCACATTACAGTAATCAAGCCTTGATGTGACTAAGGCATGTATCAAGGTAGGAAGGTCCAGAGGCAGAACAAGGGGCTTAATCCTGGCAATGTTTCTGAGATGGTAGAAACAGGTACAAACCGTGGAGGATATTTGAGCCTCCATGGTTAAGACTCGGTCCAGAATCATTCCCAGATTTCACACCCAAGAGGAGGTCTTCAATGACACAGTTCCAAGAACAAGCCCAGATTCTGTGTCAGAGGCCATCCTATCACGGACTCTGTTAGACTCCACTACCAATACCTCCTTCTTATCAGGGTTTAGCCACAACCAGCTGGAGGCCATCTAGTCTTTAATCTCGACCAGAGAGATGTTTAGCACATCCACTGCATTTGATGTTCCTGGGGCAAAGGAAAGGTATAGCTGAGTATCATCAGCATAGCAATGAAAACTCAGACCATACTTCCTAATGATCCCACCAAGAGGCAGCATGTACACTACGAACAACATTGGGGCCAGTACCGATCCTTGAGGAACTCCGCAAAAAAGGAGACTGGGTATAGATGAGGAATTTCCCATCATGACCCATTGCCTCCTGTTGGTAAGAAAGGACTCAAACCATTTGATGACTATACCGGTGAGTCCGCATAGGTCCCTAAGGAGGATGAGCAACACACAATGGTCCACAGTGTCAAATACTGAGGAGAGATCAAGGAGAACAAGAATTGTCTTGTCTCCCCGATCTCTAGCCCTGAGGAGATCATTCTGCACCCAAACAAGTTTAGTTTCAGTGCTATGTCTGGCACGAAAAGCCGACTGGAAGGGTTCATACAACTCATGAGATATGAGGTGCTCTTCCAACTGAAGCGCTACCATCTTCTCAACAACCTTTCCCAAAAATGGAAGGTTGGAGATTGGAAGGTAATTTTCCTTGATCTCCGGGTCCAAAGATGGCTTCTTTAAGAGGGGTCTCACCAGAGCCTCCTTCAAGGCATCCAGAAAGACACCCTCAGAAAGGGAACACCGTACAATCAAGGCAAACACCGGGCCAACAGAGTCAACACATCTCATTAAAAAACGCGTTGGCACCGGGTCCAGTTCACAAAAGGTATGCTTCATATTGGTTGCTACCTTGATAACCTCACTAACCTCCACTGGTCTAAACTCTCCCCAACCAGTGGAGTGCACTCAGAACACATCAGGCGATCACTGCCAGCTATAACATTGCTGGCTGAAGAAGCCACCTGCCGGATCGAGGACACCCTGTCCGAAAAGAACCAAGCGAATTCCTCACAATCTGTATTGGAAAAAACCCTCCCGGGCTGAAGACAGGCAGGATGTAAAAGCCTATCCACAGTCTGGAAAAGTGAGGCCAGTCGGTTCTTCCCAGCAGCAATCTCCCTAGACAAAAACAATGTCTTCTTACAGTTGATTGCCTCCTGGTACACACCATAGTGGGCACGCAGGACCAGTTTATCTGCTTCCAGACAGGATCTCCTCCAGCAGTGCTCCAATCTCTGACCCATCTTCTTCATGTCCCTGAGCTCACCATCAAACCATGGTGACCTCAGGTATGAAGTTCTGGGTCATACACGGACGGGTGTGAGGGAGTTAATGGTGTCAGATAACACCCTATTATAGGTGTCAACCCCGACAGCAACACCTCCCACACATGCATCACCCACACTAGACAATTTCGCTGCTGCCAAAAAACCCTCAGGGGTCAAACCCCATAAAGAGCGACAGCTAATCATCTCAACAGGGGAAGGGCTTATGGTGGGAGCCCCAAGTGGGAACTGCACCGTGCAATGATCGGACCAGAGGACCAGATTGATCCAGAGATCACTAATCTCAAGTCCTAGTGAGAACACCAGGTCCAACATGTGGCCATCCCGATGAGTAGATGCAGTAACAGCCTGCATCAAACCTAAGGAGGACATAGTCTGAGAAAACTCATAGCTGTATCTATGATTCACGTCATTGAACCAAACATTGAAATCTCCCAGAAAATCACATCTGGGGGATTTCAACGTTCCATCAACAATGAAATCTGTGATCTCCTGCAGGAAATCTCCCATCAGCCCAGGAGGGCGATAGATGAGAAAATCCTGCAGCCCGCATCAGGTCCTCCACGGATTGCCACACATTCAAAGGAACCCAGGATTCTCACCGGGTGCACGGTGAAGGTCAGACTGGATCTAAAACAGATAGCTACACTGCCACCCCTGTGTTCCACTCTGGGGCAGTGCACCACAGTATACCCAGGAGGGACTGCAGCCTCGAAAATTGGGCCTGCATCATCTCCCACCCAGGTTTCCGTAATACAAGCCAGATCGACCGAAGAAATCAAGGCAGCAATAATTGCTGTCTTATTTCTGATCGATCTGGCATTACAGAGCACTGCCATCAGGGGATTTGGGGGTGGTGCAGCCCCACAGGTTACCTGGCCACTTGATCTGGTGGACTCCCTTGGGATGGGCACCAACCACGTCTGGCCTCTCCCATGTGTCCATCGCAACCCAGGGTGCCTTCTGGACCTGACAACCTCAATCCTTCCACAGCCCATACATGGGTTGTTCGACAGTGCATGACCAATTCTATTCCTTCCAATCCCTACCTCCCAGCAATGTCTAATAGTGGTATCTGATACTGGGAGGGGGATAAAAGGGTGTAGGTCACACAGCATCGAACTATCATAAATAATTCTAGCCCCCTTTAGTCCTCCCATATAGCCCATATACATCTAAGGCACAAATAATTCTTAAATATCGAAATTTAAACAATAAACTATTTAAGCCTAAAAATATCCTGCCTAGCCTATTCAGTCATCAAACATATATTACTGACTTCTAAAATCATAGCAAAACTGCTAACAATAGTACCCTCGAATTAGCTAATTCTCAACCTCAATAATGGTATACAGCAATAAACTATTTAGCTGTAACATTACTTTTAAAAGGCACACAGTAAACACATAACCTTTTCTCCCCCAAGTCACTTCTGGCCAAATAGAGAATGCACAGACCTGCTGCACAGCCTCTCACGCTGTGCAGGTTGTGCAGTCCAGGAAGCACTTATAACAGACGTCCAGCAATACAAGGGGCTTACTCCAAACTTTCGATAGATCCCAACCGCTGACGAGTGGTGACACAGTTCTCAGAAAGTTAGAACACACTCTAACTCTAAGAAGAGGTAGTAAGGGTGGTAGTTAATTATGCAAAGAGAAAGGAGATGTAAAGGAGGATGATTACTGGTTGCAGGTACATGTGTGAACTAAGAGATTATGGAGAAGGGATTTGAAGAAGAACTGGGAAGCAGAGCAGCATGCAGCAGTAAGCCTTTCCATGAGGTGGGAGAGGCAGAAGGAGGAGGCAGATTTACCACTACAGCACCTACAGTGGGGGATGGAGTAGCAATAGGATTAAAAAGAAGGATGGTGAAGAAGAAATAGAAGGGAGCAAAACCTACATTTGATAGCAAGGTAATATAGTGGGACAGGTGGCCATTTCCAAGCAGGGGAAGAAAGAGACTGGTATAGAGGGAGCAGTGGTGAGTATGGGAGAGTGGTTTAAGGCAGAGTAACAGAAGTGGTGAAAGAGGGAGTGCTGTTTGGCCAAGGTAGATTTGGAGGCAGCACTATAAAGCACATCAGTGTAATAAAACATCTGAAGGCTCATCATGAGGATAATTTTGAGTATAATTAGGGAGGCAGAATGGCCTATAAGTTAGAGTACCAAGCTGTAAACCTGGAGATTCTGAAGACCTGGGTTTTAATCCCACAACTGCCACTAGTCTTACTGTATCACAAAAAAGCAAGCCACTTAACTTCCCTGTGCTCCAGGTCCCACCTATAAATAAGCTTCAGCCTTTCCCAGCAAAAAAATAATACTGATATTAATAATTGAAATAAATTAAAATATCTCAACAGACAGGGACTGAGAGGAAGGTTTTGTTGTAATATGTGCACCAGGTTTAGGGCGGATAAACTTTTCGTGGATGTCATCAATGTGAGCAGAGGAATCGTGATTTTGATTCAAAGAAACAATGAGCTACTAGTAGAAGAGGATTGATTCAAGGAGGGTGTCATTTATCTTCTTTTTCCTCAGTCTTCATTTGCTATGTTGCTTAAATTGTAGTACAATGCCTCATTTATATGAAGATTGTTAATGTTTTGTATTGCAGTTTGTGTTCTTAGTGCTACAGTTATTGATTACATTGTCTCTCCACCTATAAAATTAAAAAAAGGAAACAGAATAAAACTAATTTATTGCAGTTTTCTCTGAGATCTCCTTCTTATCCCGCTTTTTGTTAAGGATTATTAGTTATTTATTTAATTATTATTTATAATTGACATAGGTCTAAATCCTCCTTCCATCTATTCAGTAACATTGTGTTAGTGCTAGTCTCCAATTTACCTCAATAGTTTGGTTATGTCCCCCCACCCTGAGGAGTAATCAACAGTTAAAAAGGTGAATGGATTTGAAAAAAAACATGAGCTTCATTTTCTCAGCCATGCAAATTAGATTACAGGACATTTTAATTAAAATAAAAGGAATCTGGAATTTATTTACTGTATGTATGTATACATTTATGTATTTGTTGGCCAGGTAAGTACACTGGTCCAGAGGACCATTTTCAGGTATGACCCGGGTCATCTAGAGGGCATACATTACAAGGACATGATCAACAGTACATCACAGTAACAGTTCAACATTGTTTACAGGGAGACTGCTTGAGATGGAAATATCAAAGTAACAGTTCCACATTGGTTACAGGAAGAATGCTTGAGATGGGTACAACCTTTGGACATTTAGCCCCACATGGGGAAATGACAATAAAGATAGAGGACGCAACACTGACCAGGTAACTCTAAGCTATCAAGTACATGTTAATGCGAATCATGCAGCATTGACAGTAGTGCTGTCCAGCAGTTACAGGTTACATTGGACACTAGAATATTCTTGTAGTGTTGTTTGAAAGTTGGTGTTGTGTCCAGTGACTTACAGTCTACTGGAAGAGTGTTCCAGTACGTAGGTGCCACCCAGAAAAAGACCCTCTGCCCCATGGCCATTGATAATTTGGGGCATTCAAGGGCTTGATTGAGTAGGATATTGGAACATTACATGCCCAAATTTATTAATTTCTGTTACTGATTTCAATAATATCTACTTTAACATCACAGAGGTACAGTGACTCATCCTAATTAGACACAAACAACTTTCTTTAACACAGTTAAGTGGAAGAATTCTTGCACCTCACTTTAAATGTAGGATATGCAATGGTCTGACTCAGATAATGTAATTTATCTTCAAGTGTGATAGGGAAGGACAATAACTCAAGAGTGGTGGAGACATTGTTGAGTTATGAAAGTCTTGCCCTATCACTAGTGACAGCAAATTTGTATCAAACTATTTTGTTTGCATCTCCTGACTGTATGAATTTGTGTTATGTACCTTGATGCTACCTCTTTGTAACCAAATATGCTCCTGTTGTTTCTTATATACTGTATTCATTTGTTTGGGCCCTCCAAAGATGCACTACTCTGGTTTCTAGATACTTTGGGGGAAGGGTCCAACGTGTTAGGATTGCCGGAGTCACCTCTCATGAAAAACCAGTCTTCTCAGGTGTCTCTCAGGGGTCTATACTGGGGCCATTAATCTTTTCTCTGTCTTCCTGAACATTCTCCCTAGTATCTTCCAGCAGAAAATATTACTTTATGTGGACAATGCAGTACTGTTTACTAGCAACCATGACTCTAAACAACTTGAGAGTCAGTTGCAGTGTGATTTCAGGCATGTTGAAGAATGGTTTACCTCACACAAACTCATCCTGAACTGTAGCAAAACTAAGGTCATGACATTCTGCAATGTACTGAGCAAGTATAAACCTCTGTCCCTCACCATCAAGAACCACTTGGGGACTTCACTTGACATGTTCCTGAGTTTAAATATCTTGGCATCACCTTGGACAGTTCCCTTTCTTACACACAGCACATTGGCAATGTAGCTAAGGCCACCAACATATGGATCGGCCTGCTCCACAAGCACAAACTCTGCATGACTACTGATGCCTTTAGACTGGCCATCTACAGCTCTGTCACCTCCATCATTGACTACGGTCTAGCCATCTATGGCTCTGCTTCCCTTACTGCCCTCCAGAGGATATCGGTGACACTCCACAAGGTCTGTATGCTTCTAATGGGTGCTGCCCACCAAACACACACCTGTGACCTGTACACCCAGGATGGATGGTTTCCACTCCTTAGTAGATTACAATATCAGACCTGCTTGATAACCAAAAATGTCCTCCTCGGGCTCATGCCATCAGGTGTTGCAAAGCTCCTAACTGCCCACAGCAGTACCCAGCATACATGAAGTGTTCAATATCAAACCTTCCAGGTCCTCAGATGCTGGACCACAATGAGTCAGAGATCATTCACACACATGACTCCTTAGTGGTACAACACCCTTAACAAAGAAACACTTACAACTGCAATGCTTGGACCTCTTAAAAGGCAACTCTGGCTATTCCTTGCCTCTACCATTCAATGTGACTGCCTCTCCAAAGGAACTGTCTCCTTATTTTATTGTAGTCAAAGGTGACCTGTACCTCCCTTAGAGATCCACACTATTGGCACCAGCTTTCCCCACTCTCACCCCTTACTCCCTCCACCCCCCTGCCTCACACACACCCTCCCATCTCTAATGGCACTTTACAGATTTGGGACCCTCCAGCTCTATCCACCTCACACTTTTGCCACCCACCCCCTACCCTCCAACAATGGCCTTTAGCCTGCCTACTCCTTCTTGACTCCTTTCTACTCTATACTAACTACTGTACATACTGCTCACCCTGAAACTTGTCAGAATCTGGCTTATGATGTCTCTCTCCATTAATGTCTGTATATTTAAAGCTTAGCCATTTATGTGTTTTAAGACTGTAACCATTGTCAACCTTTGTATGTATGTTACCCTACATCCTTTGACATGGAACCTTTGTAAATGAGCAGTTCTTGCTCAAAGGTATTTGTAATCCTAGAGTTTAATAAAATAAAAAAAAGGTTGTACTATCCCTATTGTAACCTCCTGTGTTGTACCTGAAAATAGTCATTTAATGGCTTAGTGTGCTAAACCTAATCAATAAAAGCTAAATAAATAAATAAACTGTGTATACTGAATCAGATAAATGCATATTGATTTATACATTAATTTACTAATTATAACTCTTAATTCTGATGGTTGTCTGAATATTTAACTGCTTCTTTTTGATTTCAGTGGCTAGCTTCAGTGTTTTTATGCTAATATGGTTCATACTATGGTCATAGGGCAGAGGAAGGCTAGGGAGGCCTGACTTCAGCAACCCCACTGCTCAATGGTAGTACTTAATAGTATTTCCCTTCAGAATTTATTTGTCAACCCTAGATTTAAATTGCTTTTTGGTCAAACCAATCACATCTTCAGGGAGAATATTCCAGATACCTGTTATACCTTGTGTGTAAAAGAAATTATGGCTGGTGGTTTAAAATGGAAATTGATTAAGTTGTATGTTATACCCCATAAGTTCAGGGAATTGTGACTGCACTAGTCAAGTGTACTACCAGCATTGTTAAAGCTGCTCTTTGGTTGGTTCAGTATTCTATTGTGATTATACTAACCTTCATGATATCAGTTATGACAACACTTACAGCAAAATATGTTCAATATAATACATAGGAAGGCCATCTTCCCCTTTGAAAACAAGAACTAAAAAACATTCCATGTCATTTACTACATTAATAAATAAATTGTGAAATCAACAAGAAAACGACATGAACCTAATAAATTAGTCACAATATCATGAACAAACATCACCATCCTGATGAATTAATTCAAAGTTTCAAAGTTTATTGATTTACAAGTGTATGATCATATGATAAACATTCAGTATAAAAACATATTGTACAAGCATCAAAAATTATATAAGCAAATATACAAAACAATGACATATAATATTTATGCCCAGAATGACCTGCCTACCTTTCTGATTGTTTACCTTTATATGTTGTTGCCAATTCACATTATTAGTTATGATACCCCCAGGTTGCTAAATTCTTTTACGGTCTCCAACAGTCTGTTATTTAACATCCAAATATTATTCATGGTTCTCACTTTCATTGTCTTGGATCTTTCAAAATGTACTTTACGTGAAAGTACAGATAATACTTTTGTAACAATATTTATTGCTTTTTTGGAGTCCAGACACTGACTTAGATACTAATACTGCACCATCAGCATATGCAAGAATATTTACTTTTAAATCTAAAATGTTAGGGGCATCTGTATTGTGCATATTTAATAACATATTAAATAACATAAATCTGGTCTATGTAAACATTAAACAATAATGGCACCAGGAGGTAGCCTTGTTTCATGCCTTTTTTTTACCTGATGAATTAATTATTAAACACAGAAAAATGTAAACACTGAAGTTGCTGGCAGAAAATATCCTGTGGTCCATCAAATCTGAATAGCCCTATCTATTTGTTGTTGATTACAAGGGGCCAGGTTACCCTTCACTTCTCCTCTCCCCTTTTTCAAATGTCCTGATTAGTTCCTTATGTTTGTCCTACCCATTATTGAACTCCACACTGATTTTATACAGATTACTGCCTTTGATTTTTGGTCCTCCCTTCCACCACCCTTTCTGTAAAGAAATGCTTTCTTACATCCCTCTTAACATTCCCACCTACCAGCTTCATCGATGTCCCCTTGGTGCATGTGTTCTCACATAGCATGAACACTATCTATTTTATTCAGAGCAGGTATTTCTACATCTAAGTTATGCCCCTTCCCTCCTTGCCTCCAGTATGTACATGTTGAAATATTTTAACTTATTTATGTAAATCTTTTTCTGCTGACCTTGGATCATTTTGATTACCCTCCTTTGCACCATCTTCACCTTATTGTTGACCTTATTGAAGTGTGGACTCCAGAACTGCACATGGACTCCAGTTGATGATGAAACAGCGACCTGCATAGTGGCAGAATTACTTCAGCCCTCTTGCTGCTGATTCCATCCTATACATCCCTGCATCCAGTTTGCTCTTCTTACTGCTCTAATGCACTGCACTGATATTTTTAAGCTGTCTGATATTATTACTCCATGATCCTTCTTAGTTGTGTGTTCCACAGTTTACTCCCCCAATTCGGTAATCTGTTTTTAGTTTTTTTGCCCGTATGTGTATTATGTTGCACTTATTGGCATTAAATGTCAGATGTCATACCCATAACTTGAGAAGACCTTCCCTCAAATGCCTTATCCCTTCATCACTGTCCACTATTTGCACAGAACTTAGTATGATCTGTGAAGAGGCAAATTATACTAAGATTGTCATGCCAGTATGACACCAAGATCAGGTATCACCAACCTAACAAATTAGTTGTGACAAATGTTAAAAACAAACAACAAAAAAAAAGAAACACTTTATGAATCTTCTGACCACAGGTTCACAATCAGCCTTTGATAAAAAAAATATTCTCTGCATGCTCCCTCCAACTTGAGCAACTTTCTACTTTTTATTCTTTCTTAAAAAGTAAGGAAATTCTATGCAAAAAAATGTTGTTAATACATCAGTTAGGGTTATTCTACAATGAAAAAAGTGAGGAAATTTGACATTGGGGTTCCCAACCCTTGCACTCCACCCCCACCTTGGCCTCACCAACAGGCATCGGGCTGTGCATTGGGGTCATCGGCCCTAACTCTCACCCTATTCTCCTACACTGCACCACCTCAGCTTGTTTACATATGGGATATAGAATGTATTGGATGTAGGGTTGTAGAATAACCCTAACTGATGCATTAATGCAGTTTTTTGCATAGAATATATATATATATATATATATATATATATATATATATATATATATATATATATATATATACACAGTATGGTTGAATGCAATTGTGTATGGAAATCCATACACCACAAAAAGTCGTTCTGCTTCAGTAGTGCTATCCTCACTAACGTAGATGACTTTTTGTTCTACATCAGTGAGGATGTCACAATGCAGCCACCCCCACCAGTGCCATTCATAGGACAGAGGGGCGGTTGGTAAGTCATGTGAATGAGCTGGATGGGGCCCTGGAGAGATGAGAAATGCAGGTCTCCAGCAACAGGCACAGGCAAGAAAACATAAGTGATCCTATTTTGGGGCACCATACACTATAGAGAACAATGTATGGCCTCCCAAACAACTTGGAAACTCTTCCCCCTTGTGTTTTCTATGATAGCAGAGGGACCTCTCAAGCTTAGCTCTCAAAGTCATCAGCCATCATAGAAAACAGTCAGGTGAAAAATTGCCTTGTTGGCCATACACTATCACATATATATAGTTTCACACTTTTGCTTTACCCTCTGACAATACTAAAAACACAGGGCTGGATTTTCAAGGGGTGGTGTAGGGCTTGCATAAAGCCCTGTATCAAACCCTTGTGCCATACCACTTTGCTGTGTCCAATTTTCAAAGCTTGGGTCCATTTCTGACAGCATACCTGCTTTACAGCAGCTTGGAGCAAATCTAAAGTACAGTCTCCATGAAAACAGTCCCCTGGATTGATGCAAGCCAAACCACAAAAAGATGGTTGAGCTTGCGTCAACTGCTGCTCGGGATAGAAAATTCCATTAGATTGCTACAATACTGGTGCACCATATCTTTGGCACACCCAGGGCTTGTGGCAATCATCCATGTCTGAAACAAATCTGGCCCACACTGTAGTACACAAACCCTGTGAAACCAAAATACATACTGCTTGACCTTTAGCATACCATTTGACTGCCAGCTATTGCAGTATACAAAACAGAAGAAATTAGTCAAAACCAGGACCACAATAACAAACAGAAATTTCATCTCATCTGGAACATCCAAGATTAAAAAAAGAAAGCAAAACACTATATTTTACGCAGTGAAATGCAGCACTGAGACCAACTACAATCCTACTCATACTTTAAATATGAACAATGGAACCTGACTTCTCTGAAAAACTACACATATGTACTAAGTAATTCTGTGAATTCAGAGAGAAGTAATTGCTTGACTCTTTGTTATGACTCTTTGCTAATCACAAATGACTGAATCTGACCACTTCCTAAATCTACAACTAATCCTCAAAACACACAGAACTAAATACCATATACCTTCCATTAGAAGCCACCATTGATTAGAAGTCACCCTCTAATACTGGCAACACTGCAAAACTAATGTTTCAATAAATTACACCCTCATATTGAAACTGTGGCTCCTAATTATGACCACTAAATGTCTACTAATTAAAGCTAGCTACAAGGACTCACTGGGGTACACCTAACAGAGCTCTCGGGGACCAATTCCAGTCAATCTTCCTCACCCATCACCACAGTTACTGCAGTATATTGTAGCTCAGAGGAAATGCAAGACCAACCTGTACTTCCATTGCCCCACAGAACTTCTGTCTTGCTCGACTGTTTTGGTCAGAGAGGAGGGAGGAGCCACATGGTCTTCAGCTAATAAACACATCTGCAGGGGGCTTCACAATCATAATCATGGTCACCTACCTATAGTACCTACCTATCTATTGGTAATAGCAAGTAGGGCAGTGGTTACTTACTATTATTAGTAGGGTTATTATGTTGTTAGTTTACTTATTTATTATGAGAAGATAACAGCACAAACAGTATTGGATAAAGCACCTTCTTTAGACCATTTGTGAATTTTGATTGTGGATTTGTATAATTTGCAAAATGGTCAAAAGCACAAGATTGACTTGAAGTATCATGAGATGCCATTGTTGCCAGTGAACACTTTACACAAAGTATGCAGGAATTAAATAGAAAACATTTTCTTACATGGACTATAGTAGGAGTAGTGGAAAAATTGAAAGATTCAGAGTGGTGATTATTCATTACACATTTTACAATTTTATGCTTTCGAGAAACATAGTGTCATGATATGACTCACATTATTGGTTATGAAGCGGTCTTTGCCTCTACCATAGACATACAAAATCATTGTAGATTTATGGAAGGAATTATGATCTTCTCAAAATTTAACTGGGAATAAAGATTATTGAGAAAGCTGTAGTAAATAATAACTTTATCTTTATTGTGCTCCAGTGAAATGACTTAATATTCATTCTGATGAATGTATTCAACTGAAGGGCTCATTCTTCTATCCATCAAAAATCTGGACTGAGATTATTACAGAATTAAAAATAATGAGGAGACTTCATGTGAGAATAGCTAACTTTGATAATCTGGATCACTTTGAAATGTGCATGGACATAGGTGTAATTCTCAAAAGGAAAAATACTGATAATGAGAGTAATGAAAATGGTAATGACTTAATAGGTATGATAAATGAGGCAGCTCTCCTTATTAAAAGGGTAGGCTTCAGAGTGATGAAGTGGGTGATACTATGCACTTTGTTCCAAATGGCCAAAGTACAATTGATTTTGTATTATACCCTCCTTAATGTTATTCAGTCTTAATTTCATTGAAAATTGAGACAAAAGCAAAAAGTGATCATGCCCCTTTACAGTTAGAGGTAAATACTAAGGAGGAATTGATTCCTACTCCACAGCCACATACACAGCCTTCTTTAAATGTGTGTGGAAAACAATTATGATTGGATGGTTGTGTGTTAGAAAAAATCAACAGTATTTTGTATAGTAAGGACATATATCAGATGTTAAAATCTGTCATTTTTGCCACAAGCCCTGAGATAGTTTTTGCAACTGTAGAAACTTGTGTTTACTTTGATCAAGTATCATGTGCAGATAAATCAAATAGAAGTTCAAAGCTAAGTTATTGGTTTAATCATATTTGTAAAGACAGTAAGAGAAGTCTAATTAAATCCATTAGCTGGGCCAACAATAACCCTTCAAAAGCTAATTTTAGCAAGTTAAACATGAGAAAACAATATGTTGCCATATTATAACATGAAAGATTAAAGTACCTGTCATCTAGATGGCAAGTAATGTTTGAGGCAATTAATATGAATGACAAAAGGAAATTTTGGTAGTTGGTAACAAAGTTCACTTTTAACTTTCAGCTCTCCCTTACAGTTCATCCTCAAGAAGATGTCTGGATTAGTCTGTACAGGAACATTATTTTCAAACCAAATTCAGTTAGCAGTGACTTTTCTGATTTAATGAGCAGTTGCACTTCTGAGGCATCCAGCTTAGCTGTACAATATTATAAGTCAAAGATGCTATGCTTTCTTTTGCTTCAAATAAAGAACCTGGTCCAGATGCTATTCCTATAGAAATATAGAAAGAACAATCTGAATGGTTGGGAACCAATACTAACATCTCACTTTAGTTCTTGCATGAAACAGATTTATTCTGCAGTCTTGGTGGAAAAACAATGTAGTGCCTATTCACAAGAATGGGAAAACAAATGACCCCCTGAATTTAACCCCATTTGTCTCAGATTCAATTGCAAAAATGTTTTCCAATATTCTGCTGAACTGATGTATGAGTTAGTTTGAGACACATAGCATCCTTTACAAGGGTCAAGCTGTGTTTAGATCTGTTTTCTCTACAATTAACAACATATTTGTATTGGTACATTTCTTAGAATAAAATATAGAAATCTAAAAAAAACTATTGCTAATTTTGTTGATTTCTCAGCAGCCTTCAGTTTTTTTTAAACAGAATTAAACTATGTGAAATATTGAAAAGTATAGGAATTGACAAGTAAGGAATTAGACATGATGTGGTGTGTGTTAGTTCTAACAAATTACTAGGGGGTGTAGTGAGTCACAACACCACAGGCAAAGTGTTTCCAGCCATTTAGCCATGCATTAGAACTGTCTAACACATGCTCCAAAGTGGCTTATTGTGATTATGAAATAGTTATGTAAATTACAGATGCTTGTGAAAAATAAAAATAATTGTACTAAGTAATTAAAACATGTTATCTTTTGTCTTTATTTTTAATAAAATCATTCCTCCACCCTTTGTTTACATACTTTTTTTGAGTTAAGGACTTATGTCCTAGGAAGGCCACTGTAGTTGTAGTTTTTTTGAAGTAATGTGGTTGTTATGGCAGCCCCCCCTTCCAACCAGCACTACTCCTGCTTCCTTTATATTGTAAAAAATCCAGTAGTTGGAAACTGGAGTGAAGAATGTGCCTGTTTTTTATTTCTTGGAGGGGAAATTTCAATTTCTCAAGGCAGCAGAGAGCACCAAGCAGTAAATGTTGGTGACACAGAGAAAATGGGAGTGGATTTCAATTGAGAGAGGGCAGAGCAGTAGGTGAGGTAAGGTTGTTAAAGAGAGAACATAAACCCATCTGAGTTTCACAATAATGGAAAAATCAGGAGACTTTCTGACTGAAATAGTGAGGGGTTGGCAAGTCAACTGACAATCAGGACAGGGAGCAAGTGGGGGAGTGACTGGGCAGGTGGGGAGAGAGAGAGATTGTGGCAGTGTTTTTTTTTTTATGCGCTGCATCCATATACTAAAACAAGGTTGTGTTTTGTTACACATACTTGAATAATGGGTAAAGCACTTTTGCTTTTGGATGAAGTAGGAAAACTGAAGCCTAAGAGAGAGAAGTACCTGTCAGCAGTTTAGTTGGCAGTTGATCAGGAGAGCGAGCGAGTGGGCTGGGAGACAGATCATGGCTGTCTTTTTCTTATTTTTTTTTATTTTGTGCTGTGTTCACAAAATGAATGAGGTCTTCTTTTCTGAGACATGTTTGAGAAATGGGCTGATGTATAAGTAACATGATGGCTTTTGTGGAATTATTCTAGTATTTTACAGTCTTGGCTACTGTGGCTATGTGGCTACCAGTGAGAAAAATGGCTTATGATTGAAGTGTGAAAATTCTAAGGGTGCAGTCTCATATGTATCAATGCCAAGCTGTACTGCATCCTGTTTGCCAGGACTAGTTATAGCCGTGTGTTAGACACTTCTAGCACACCATTATCACCCAATCAGAGGGCTCAGAATCTTAAGCTCATTTCATAAAGGAACAATTAACACCAATAATTCAATTGTGGATGGAAAATAAAATGGCTATTAGATATGAAAATGTGGGTCATTTATCATCATCATTTGTGTCTGACAGAGTGGTTAAACAGGGCTGTTTATTAGCTCCAACATTGTTAACATTTATGTTACTGTATTAATGAAGGAAGCTAGAGATAATTGTGTAATGCCCCTAAAATTTA
Source organism: Neoceratodus forsteri (assembly GCA_016271365.2). Classification (NCBI taxonomy): domain Eukaryota; kingdom Metazoa; phylum Chordata; order Ceratodontiformes; family Ceratodontidae; genus Neoceratodus; species Neoceratodus forsteri. Next base: position 210,164,029 of record CM028137.1, on the reverse strand, counting down.
AAATAAACCCTGTCATAGCTTAGCTTATGTGAAAGACACGGTAGTACTCTCTGTGTCCCCAAAGGGGTTACAATAAAGAAAACATATCTTTAAAACAGATTGTGACACACTGGAGCTGAATATTAATCTTAGTAAAACAAAAGTAATTATATCATTTCTGTTTCGGAAGAGAGCAAACTGAGACTGCAAGTGCATATACAGTATATATATATATATATATATATATTTACAATATACTTCATTGAAGGATCAGCTAGAGTTCCTACTAAAGCTACAAAGACAGGAAATTAGGCATTAGGGTATCCAACCTAATACCCCCCACCAACCCCTACCCCAACCCTTCACACACAACAGGCATTGGGGTGTGCCTTGAGGATCATTGGCCCTGCACTCCATTTCAAGTGTAAGGAAGCTGAGATGGTACAGTATAGGAGAATGGGTGAGAGTTAGGCCGATGACCCCAAGGCACACCCCAATATCTGCTGGGTATGAGGTGGGGGCTGCAATGGTAGGGTTGGGTGTTAGGTTGGAAACCCTAACACCCAATTTCCCTGCCTTTGTCACTTTAGTATGAACCCTAACTGATCCTTCAATGCAGTTTTTTGCTATTAATTTCCTTACTTTTTGAGATAGTATAATAGTATCCCAATTTTATGAGTATTTTTTTGGAATTTTTCCTCCAAATGTTCAACATGGGATGTTTGGGACCCCACCTCATGAACAGTAGCAGTGTCATTTTATTACTCAGTTCAAAATGTGATTTTGCACAGCAACTGCATCATTCCATAGCACAGCTGCAGAAATACATTTTGGACATGATATGCAAAATCATAGCTGCACTGTTTATGAGGTGGTGTGACAAAATAGCTATGCTGAAAATTTGAAGTGAAAATATAATAAATTAGCAAAGTTACTTACGTGTGTAGAAACCTTTCAATGACGTGTGTGAAACTCTGGCATTTTTTAGATGCAGCACAATTTCAGATATTTTTTGGGACCCCATCTCAAGAACACTGGTATGGTCCTTTTGTTACTCAGTCCAGAAAGATAATTCCATGCAGCAATGGTGAAATTACCTTTCAGGACGGAGTAATGAAATGACAGTGCCCGTGTTCATGAGGTGGGGTCCCAAGAAGCCCATGTTAAAAATTTGGTACAAAATTACCTAAAAATAGGCAAGATGTCAACATAAGTTCAAACAGCCATTGACAGCCATTATACATAGAAACATAGAATTTGAAGGCAGATAAGGACTGCTTGGCTCACCTAGTCTGCCCATTTCCCTACCTAATGGATAAGCTGAAGATCCTAGTTAACCAACAGCCTACTTTCTCCTACCCCGAAAGAGAATTGCCTTATGTCTGTCCCATGCATTCTTGAAGTCCCCCACTGTTTTTTGACTCCACAACCTCCTCAGAAAGGCTGTTCTATGCATCCACAACACTATCTGTGAAAAAATACTTCCTTACATTACCTCTGAGCCATCCCCCCATTACCTTCAAATTGTGCTCTCTTGTTCTTCCACATCACTTTTTCTGAAAGATGCTACCCTCTTGGACTTTGTTGATTCCCTTGAGGTACTTGAAAGTTTCTATCATGATCCCCTCCCTCCTTTCCTCGAGGGTATATATATATATATATATATATATATATATATATAATGCTCCTTTAGTCTGTCTTTGTTTGTCTTCTGGTGCAGACCCTGCACCATTTTAGTTCCCTCCTCTCTACAGTCTCCATGCTGTCTATGTCCTTTTGTGGAGATGGGGTCTCCAGAACTGCATGCAGTACTACAGATGGGGTCTCACCAACTATCTGTACAGAGGTATAACACCTGTTTTCTACTGGTGATGCCTCTCCCTATGCATCCCAGTATCCCCCAACCCTTCTTACTGCCTTCTCACATTGCTTGCCCACCTTTAGGTAATCTGGTATGACTACCCCAGGTCCCTTTCTATTTTTGTTATTGTTGGTATCTCCCCCCCCCCCGTGTACTCTTCTCCTGGGTTTTTGTTTCTTAGGTGGATTACTTTGCACTTCTTTGCATTGAATCTAAGCTGCCATACAATTGACCATTCCTCCTACCTTGCCAAGTCCCTTCTCATCCTTTCTGCTCCACCTTGTGTATCAACCATGTTGCAGATCTTTGTGTTGTCTGCAAAGAGACATACTTTTCCTTCTTGTCCCTCTGCAATGTCACTTATAAAGGCATTAAAGAGGACCAGTCCCAGTACTGAATGCTGAGGTAACCTGTTAGTAACCTGTTTTCTTCAGAGTGGACTCTGTTTACTATTACCCTCTGCATCCTTTTGTCCAGCCAATTTTTTACACAGGCTACCACCTTGGGACCCAATCCAAGGCTGGCTAACTTGTATATTAATATTTTGTGTTGGACTGTGTCAAATGCCTTGCTAAAGTCTAGGTAGACCATGTCCACAGCCCCTCCATGGTCTACTACATTGGTCACCAAGTCAAAGAAATCTATTAGGTTTGTCTGACATGACCTTCTCAGTCTGAATCCATGCTGCCTTAGGTCCTGTGCTCTGCTGGCCTCTAGGTACTCAACAATTCTTTCTTTCAGAAGTGATTTCATTGTTTTCCCTACCACTGAAGTTAAACTAACAGGTCTGTAGTTTCCTGCCTCTGCCCTGCTCCCACTTTTGTGAAGTGGAATCACATCCACCCTTCTCCAGTCCTCAGGTACCACCCCATTCTCCCATGATTTGTTAAAGAGGGTAGTCAGTGGTGTCACTAGTTCTACCCTTCGTTCTTTTAGAATTCTGGGGTGGATCCCATCAGGCCCATTGCTTTGTCCACCTTCAGTTTTAAGAGTTCTCTCAGAACCCTTTCTTCTGTGAATGGACTGGTATCAACCCCCCTATCCAGAGTGTTTCTATTGTTTGGTTTAGATGTCTCCACCTCCTCTTCTTTTGTGAATACTGAGTAAAAGTATTCATTCAGTATCCCTACTTTTTCACTGCCACCCTCTGCCCACATTCCCTCACCTTTATTAAGCCTCATTTTCCCTCCCTTGGTTTTTCTTCACTCCCTAATGTACCTATAAAAGGTTTTATCCCCCTTCTTAACAGTGTTGGCTATCTTTTCCTCAGTTTGGGCCTTTGCTATTCTGACTGCCTTCCCTGCCTCCTTCTGCTTTAACTGATATAGTTCTCTGTCCTGCTCCTTCTGTGTTTCCTTATATTTCCTGAATGCTATCCTTTTTTCCTTAATCTTCCTTGCCACCTCTTTTGAGAACCACAGTGGCTTTTTCCTTCATTTTGTTTTGTTGATTTTCCTCTGTGATGGCAGTTTAGATTTTTCCCATTGTTCCTCCACCCCTCTTTCTTGCCAGCTTGTTGGTGCTTTTCTGAGGCACTCTCTCGGTTTTCCAAAGTCAGCCCTCCAAAAGTCCAACACCCGTGCTTTTGTATGGCTTGACTCTACAGCTGTGTTTATTATGAACCACACTGTTTGGTGGTCTCTTGTTCCCAGATGTCCACCCACTTCTAAATTACAGATCCTCTCTCCATCCCCATTTGAGAGTACCAGGTCAAATATTGCTCCCTCCTAAGTGGGTTCTAACACTAGCTGTCTGAGGCATGCCCTCTGTAGGGCATCGAGAATGACCCTGCTCTTGGATGTGGCTTCAGTAAAGGTGGTCCAGTTAACATCTGACATATTCAGGTCCCCCATCAACAATATCTCTCCTTTTTCTGCCATTCTAAGGATTCTTTCTATCATTTCTTTGTCCATTGCCTCCCCTGTGATGGGGGTCTGTAAACAACCCCGGTGCAGATTGTGGTGCCATTTTCTGTCTCCAGAGAGACCCACAGTCCTCCTCCCCTCCTTGTTTACCCTTTAGTTCTGTTGCTTTGATTCCTTCCCTTATGAAGAGAGCTACTCCTCCTCTTTTACCCTCCCTGTCTCTCCAATAGATTGTGTACTCTGGTATGTTGACATCCCAGTCATGGTTCTCTGTGTACCATGTTTCTGTGACTGCCACAATATCCAGGCATCCATCTTCCATCAAGGCCACTAGTTCAAGGAGTTTGTTACCCAGACTACAGGCATTGATACACGTTGCCCTCCATTTTTTTGATGGCCTTACCCCTTTTAGGCCCATCCCTGTCCTTACTGCCTTTTCCTTTTTCTGGATTTACTTCTGTCCTGTTCCTTATTGACTTTTCCACCTTTGTATCTACTTCACTAACTACCCTGTTTTGTGGGGGAGGGCTTGGATTTGCATGATTTCCTTCAGTGCCTCCCCCCTGGCAAGTTTGAATGCTTGCCAATGAAGCATTTAAATCTATCACCTAGTATTCTGGTTCCTCTCCCAGACAGATGCAGACCATCATGCCACTATAGGTCGGTATCCCTCTGGGTGGACCCCTAGTCTCCAATGAAACCAAATCCCTGAGCTCCACACCAGCTTTTCAACCAGTCATTGAATCCCATGGTGTGGAGTACCCTAGCCGCACCCATGCCATAAACAGGTAGTACTTCTGAGAAAGTTACCATGCATGCTACTTGTCTAAGGCCCCTTCCCAACTCCACAAACTCCTGCTGCACTGCTCTGATCCCATTCCCAGCCAGGTCATTTGTCCCTAGGTTGATAATAACATCCAATTCCCTCCCCTGTACAGCTGCTTCCAAGATCCTGAGGATTCACTTCCTGTCCCTTCAAGGAATGGCGCTGAGCAGGCACCTTACCTCCCTCTCCCCTCCCTCCCCCAATTCCACCCCCTTAATGATTGAGTCCCCCACCAGGAGTTGTTTTTTCCCTTGTGGGGTCCTGTGCCACCCTTCTGTGAGCCTCCATTGTGGAGGTTCCTAGCATCTTCCTTTGTCTCCACTGCTGGTGCCTCCATAGAGGAACCATGCTCCGCCAGATTGGTAAATGAAATGTGGAGACGCACAACTGGAGGGATGCACCTCTATTCCACCAACTTCACCCTCCCTGAGCCCACAATGGTCCAAACACTCCTCTTTCTTGGCAACCTCTGAGGCAGTGTTGGTGGTCTGGGTGGTCCCTGGGTGGGGAGGAGGGTTCCCGAATCCTTGCCAGGTCAGCATGGAGACATGCAACCTCCTCCCTAAGACCAGAGAGTGTCTGCAAATAGGGCAGCAAAGCAGCCTCCAGAACACCTCCCGAAAGACTGCCACTCCACAGCCAGAGTATTGCACCACTCCCAATATGTCTGTCCTCCTGATTATGATATATATATATATATATATATATATATATATATATATATTTTTTTTGTGTGTGCATGTGTGTGAGTGTCTTTGCCCCTCATTCAGTGTGCTGTGCCTTTAAGGATATGAACAGGTGTCTGTCCTTTGCACTTTTGTGGAAGTGATGTCAGTACCCCTGATATAAAGGAAATGATGCACTTGGGGTGGGTGGGTTGAAGGAAAGGGTGGGTAGGACTAAGCCCATGCCATCCAGAAACAATCAACTACAACTCTAACCCACCACCCCAGTGAGTGCTTTCCTTCTTTCACACACCTATTTCACAGAGTTTAAGTAACAGGTCTGGTCACAAATGACTGCAAATATTCTCCCAGTTAGATTTCCTCCCTGGCAAATAAAAGTTACACTAAGAAAAATCAACCCCAAAAACAGAACCAAACACTGACTTCTACTTACTTACACAGGCCCCAAAATGAAGAATTCGGTTCAGAGTACTCTATTAAATCACCTCCTTGCTTTAAGGAAGCTGGTGGCTGCTCTATCACTTGGCTACAGCAGACAGTGTCCACAAGCAACTCCTGTTTTGAATCCACAGTTCCTCAGGCCCCTTTCAGCTCATCCCCTTATCAGACACCTATTTCAAAGAGTTTAAGTAACAGGTCTTGTCACAAATGACTGCAAATATTCTTCCAGCTACATTTCCTCCCTGACAAATAAAAGTTACATTAAGAAAAGTCAACCCCAAAACAGAGAACCAAAACATTGACTTCTATTTACTTAGAGAGGCCCCAAAATGAAGAATCCAGTTCAGCGTACTCTATTAAATCACCTCCTTGCTTTAAGAAAGCTGGTGGCTGCTCTCTCTCTCTCTCTTTCTCTCTCTCTCTCTCTCTCTCAGCTACAGCTGATTACATTGATCCTTCAGTTCATGATTCGGCTTTGAAGAGTGCAGACGTATCCTGCTCCACAGAAGATCACAGCCGCTGTCCTCTGGAGGTAAGTATAGGGTACGTGGGGGTGTGGGGAGGTGGGTGCTCAGTGGGAGGGTCGGGATAGGGGGATGGAGTCAGTTGGATGATGAGGGACTGTTTTCTTTGTTGCAGGTTTAAAAAAAATTAAAGACATGCAAGTCAAGTTTCCTGCTGCTGACATATAGAAAGGGAAAGTGAAGTGCGAACACTCCAAATGCCATAATAACTGTTAACTGCAATGCAGGGTTTGCTCGGCTCATCCAGCATTCTATAACCAATCCCATAGTTACTCTTTTCAATTACAAAATCAAAGAAAACTGTTACCCAAAAGGACAAAGTCTAACAGCACTCAGTTAATACAAGGGGGCCATTATTTGCTACTCCAACCCCCCCAAAAAAATCTGTTCTTTATTTAGCTTATAAAATCCAGTGTAAACCAACAATTTACAGTGAAGAAGAAAGCTGCAACATATTCACAAATATATTTCTGTCTCAATTGCCTATTCCAAACTGTATTTTGCTTTCTTACCATCTGCTGTGTAGAAACGCAATTGCTTCCACTTCCAAATTTCACTTCATCTGTACATTTCATAAGAGTGCCATTCTACTTCTTCCTCATATGTCCCAGGTTAGGGATAGCTATTCCAATCACTCACACTGGCTGTCAATATTCCATGAGGAGACTATCTTTTTTAGGGTGCAAAACCTCCCCAGCTATCCACCTTGTGGAACATTATACTGGCATAGATGTCACTCCTTCTTCAGAGCTACCCACTAATGGGAAACCTAAACTTTATATACTGTTGTTGTTATTTATGTATTTCTATGGCACTTCCACACTTTAGTTATTTTTTATGGAGATATAAGGTCAGTTGCAGATGGAGGAGTCACCCCCCCCGTGACTTGACCAGTTTATTCCCATTGGGTTGCAAAATGTAGTTTCCTGAATCTCACAGTTTGCATGGAAACAACAACAGTATATAAAGTTTAGGCTTCCCATTAGTGGGTAGCTCTGAAGAATGAGTGACATCACTCCAAAATGTAAGGATGCAGTAATTTGTTATGCTGGCTCATAGTAGATACCCCTGGCCTAAGAAGCCCATGGAAGCTTTTGTCTATTCTGGTATAATGTTCCTCAAGTTAGACAGCTGGGGAAGTTTTACACCCTAAAAGACAGGCTCCTTGTGGAACACTAACAGCCAGTGAGGGTGATAGGAGTAGCTACCCCTAACCTGGGGAGAATGAGGATATAGTGGAATTGTGCTCCTATGAAATTTACAAATCTGGTGAATTTTAGCAGGTGAGATAGTCATGGTTCTACACAACAGATGGCAAGAAAGTAAAATATGGTTTAGAATAGGCAACTGAGCCGAGAAGATATTTATGAATATTTTACAACTTTCTTCTGCACTTTGTTATTGTTTTGCACTGGATTTTATAAGCTAAATAAAGTATGTATTTTTGGGGGTTGGTGAATAGTGGCCCCCTTGTATTAATTGAGTCCCGATAGACCTTATCCTTTCAGAGAACAGTTTCCTTGTCCATAATAACTGTGTTTGACGTCATACCCAGTTATTAGTTATCCCAGTTATCCAAATTCATTCATTGTGACTGCTGCACTTAAATAAGGGCAGGGTGAACCTGCTGCTCACCACATTACCCGATTTTCCAATCCCCCTACCAAATCACTCATTCCTCACCATCTCCCCACCTGCAAACAACCACTGCACCTGCAGTTAGAAATACAGGGTTTTTTATAACTTGCCTCTTGCCTGTAAGCCCCCTACCCTCTACACTTCCAACCTAATCTCCCTTATCCACTGACCTCCTCCATTTCTGGTACTTGGCTAAACTTGTCCTATGGCTGCTCCTACTTCTCCAACCTGATTACTCTGATTACTTGACATGATGCCACAACCCCCCATCCTCCTCCTCTCCCCTGTGGCCCACACAACCCACACCTGTCTGACAAAGCCTCTACTGGCAGCTACCCTTCTCCTCAAGTCCTTAACACTGACAATGCCTCTACTGGCTGCCTGTGCCTTCTCACACTTTCTAGCACTTGTTAACTGAGTTGATATTTGGTACGGATGGTGTATATACTCAACAGCATTGTCAGAAGTTTATACCCCAGTTATCCCTGTCTATTGTAAACCAACTCTATATTACTACTGTTATTACCTTGTATTGCTTGCATTATCCCTACCCCTCACGACATTGTTATTATCCTTGTATTGTGTTTTAAAATGCTGACATGGAGACTTTGTAAAAAAAGCCTTTGGCTCAAAGATTGCCATTCCGAGACTGACATAAATAAACAAACAAATAAATAAATAAATAAAATTATGATGTTTGATCACACTAATGATCTGTGTGATAAGGGATCACCAGTTATTATAATTTAATTATAATTATTGGATTAGCTCTTTACTCCTGGATCACACAGCAAGCGCTATGAAAGTGAACCTAATTTTTCTTTAAGGAGTTGAAGTCTGAGGTACTAAACACTTTGAAAACTTAGAAATGCCTTTAAGATATTATTACAAAGCTCTTCATAAAGTGGCAACATAGACAGCAACTGTTATGTTTAGGGCAGAACTTGGGAGTCTTGATCTTTTCTCACAGACTAAATTATGACTTATTTCATATTGACTTAGGGTAATTAATAACAAATAAATGTACTCTCATTGGAGTGTTTGAAAGGGAAAAAAACATGGATGCACCTAGTCAGAAAATTCAATTGTTATTAGCTCTCATTTTATTTTTGTCAGAAATCAAACTAACTCACGTGTGGACAGACTACAGGTATAATAAAAAAATAACATTTCATTATAATATAGGAGTTTGATTAAAAAACTCTCTTTAGTATAGATCATTGGATAGATTTACAGAAAGTAAGAGCATTAAGAAGTTCAGCTTGATATAAAGATGATGAGATATTTCATGGTCTTGAGGAATATCTCCTTCTGCCAATTTCTCCTGAAAGCTGATGAACTATTACATTAGAAAGATTTAAACCCCTGCCTTCAAGATTCTTAGAGTTTAGAAATATTCATTCTGTGCATGATTCAACAGATAATGTTTAATGTCCACTTAATATGGGTTTTGAAGAAACTGTTTTTCATGTTACTATTCAGCATAATCTAGGCAAAGAATGGAGAAACCGTTGCATTAGTACTCAATTAAAAACACATGCTAATAATTTGTTTGGCATCATGTTTACATTGTTATACCTTATGATGGGTACGTTTGTAGTAGACATGGCAAAATAGTTCATTGTGTTGATAAAGAAACAAAAATGAAAACCTAAAGAGACTGCAGAGGGGAAAAAAATGAGACAATATTTTGTTGCTTAATTACCATCTTCCAGTACAGGGATTATCTTGGTCAGACTAATAAGTGGTAGTTAAAGGGGAACTGTCATCAACAGGGTGTCTTAATGTCTGAAAGACCATAACAGGCTAATTTGAGTGAGTCATTGTGTCTATCTGTGAATCTTTGCAGTGCAGAGTTATTCATATGCAAATCAGTCTGTAAATAAGGGCTGGGGTTAGCCATATGTTTTAGGCTCCTGACAGGAAATGATGTCACTGAGGATTTTGGCCCTCCATTGACTGTAGGTTAAATAGGAAAACATCTGTTTGATTAATCGTGTTTTGAGGTGTTATTACAACACTTTCTATATTTATAATTGTTTTGTATGTGCATTGAAACTAGTAAGTTATCACCCTTACATTTTAAACTGTTAGTAAAAATAATCCATCTTTAGGGTTGCTTTAACCTCTAGGCTATACTGCCAGCAGATCATTAAAAACTACACATCTCAAGGCAGACTCTGTGGTACCAACAGGTATTGGGACCCCATACTGTATCAGGATTTCTAAACCATGTCTGTGTTCATGTCAGTGCAGATTTCTGGGGCTTCCACAGCACTAACTTCTGTCTTATTCTGTTCCCTCTCTTACAGTCTTTTCTCTTACAATTTTGGGTGCAAATTCATGTTTACAAGATGCAAATGTGGCTACATACCTACTGGCCTGGCATCATGGGGCCAGCCTTGAAATGTGTAGTTTTTGATTAACAGCTGGCAGTATAACCAAGAAGTTAAAGCAAAGAGCTGTGAACAAGCTTCATTGATCCAGCAGAATGGGGTTTGATTCCAACATACTCTACTTGTATATTTTGTGACCAGAGTAAATCACTTAACCTTCCTATGCTCCCAAAACACACACATAAACAAGCTGTAGCTGTGTGTCTTTCCTGGACAAAGTCAATTAAAACAATCTGAGCAGGAGTTATGATTCCGAAAATATCATGCTCTATCCAGATTTGACTTAATAGAAAAAAATAGTACACCATTAATTGTTTATTAATTGCAAAAACACATGGATGGATGACATTTTTTTTAAATCAATAAAGGTAATATTGCACCTGGGACAAGACTGTGCCATGGGTCTAAAGAGTAAAAGTACAAGCAAAAGAGCTGATAGCTCCAAGGATCTGGCACCAGCTAAGGCAATTCAGATGTAGCACGCTGCTGACTACAATGTTTGTATGGTGGAATTTTTGTACAATTGCATGAAATGTAGTTAAGACACTCACCAACAACTTCATAGAAAGAAACAGTTTTCTTTATTGTAAGGTCAAACATCATAAAATCCACCAAGGACTGCATGCAGATAAAGCCAACAAATCCAGGTCCTTTCACTTCCTGGAACCTGCTCCTTACATAACGTGGCAGTTAAGTCACCAAGCACCTGACATGTTTCAGTCCTACAGAGCTTTCTCAAAGGTACAGAAGGTGAAGAACAAAGCACCCTTAAATGGAACCAGCAATTAAAGTAACAGAGCAGGATTCCACATTATCAAAACACACACCAACTACATAAAAAACATTGCAAGACTATACTTTTTTCTCAGGGATATATCTAAAATCTCCCTATTATTTAGCAGGAAACAGCTTCCGTGCTATCCAAGTATATAATACTGTAGGCACCAGAATGCAAAATACAAACCTGCATGAAAAGAGAGAATCAGAGATTGCACAGTTCCAGAGCCAACTGTTGAGGCATCAGTGCAAATCTGAAAAAAGAAGAAAATTAGATAGAAAACGTAATTAATAATATATACAAAAACAATTTCATAGATATATTTATCCACTATAGTTTGCTGTAAGAAATTTTCTACAATTAAAATGCTTTAAAGTTCTTTTCTGGAAAGGTTTTATTTCCAGTCTCCCATTGAAACCTTTTCCTTACATTCCCTTAAAGGCAAAAATCCAATACTGTTCATGCTTCAATAGTAAGTTGTCATGATCACCACCTCTCTGAGTCAAAATAGTTTTTTCTAAGCCAATAAAAGTAAATCCATCTTCTACTCTAATTCTGGCTTTTGCAATGTGTACTGCCAAATCCCTTTTTTTATCTCCATTATCTATGGTTCTGTTATGAACTACTATGCAGGTTTTGAATGCCCATTTAATTTTTCCCACATAGAAGGCTTCACATTTACCAGTGCCATGTAAACCAGGCCACAAGTGGCACAAGTCATAAAACCCCTTACTGCATGTGTTTTTCCTGTGAGGGGGTATGAAAACTTTATTGTTAATGACCTGTGGACAAAATTTACAGTTTCCACATTTACAGCTACCATTTTCTCTTTGTGGCAACCACATTCTAGGCTTAACATCCAGTGGTTGTACAGAATGTACCAGTCAATCTTTTAAGTTTCTACCCTTTCTAAAAACTATCTTGGGGCCTTTAGTAGGTAAATCCCTCAAGCCAGGGTCCTGGCGGGCAATATGCCAGTGTTTTCTGACTATATTAGTAATGTCCTTAGACTGGGCATTATACTTGCTGACAAAGCACATCTCAAAGTCCTGCTTGACTGTGTCCCCATCCTTCTCTTTCAAAAGATTCTCTCTTGGAATATTTTCAATGTCCTTTCTAGCTTTCTGTACTACATTTCTGGTATACCCCCTATTCAGTAGTCTCCTGTCAAGGTCATCTGCCCTGTCCTTAAAAAGGCCTTGTGTTCAACAATTCCTTTTTGTCCTGATAAACTGGCTTTTTGGTATGGCTCTGATAACATGCCCTGGGATGCTGCTACTGCCCTGTAGATAGATAGTTTATTTTATTGTTGACAAAAAACAATTTGTCGTTACAAACAAGTCAAACAAGTACGATACTTTATACATATATAAGAAATAATGTAGAGGACCATGTTACATTTTTAAAATCAAAACTGATAACAAAATTCACTCTTATATATCTTTAAAATTCTTTCCTTATACATACATTCTAATTTCTTCCTACTGCATAATCAGACAATTGGGACTTCTGATATTCTGAGATGTCTTGTTTTGTTTACTATTATATTACACAATCTAGCAATACTCTGTAAATGTAATTCATTCTTTGTTTTCATTAGATAGTTATATTGGTATTTAGGTTCCATATCCAAATGCATAAGGATATTACCTAAGCATATTTTTCTTTCCTTTGCATAAAGAGGACAAAACGTTAATAGATGGAAAATTGAATCATCATCTAAACCGCATAAACAATCACTGAAATTAATCAAACCGTAGGTTTTTCTTAATGTTTGACTTTCAACATACCCAAATCTATACTTTGTGTAAGCTTTACTGAGTTTTGGATCATTTAATTTAATAAGATATTCTTGCATACCAAATAGTCTATTAGTATTATTTCCCAGCCATTTACTAATTTAGCAGTTATTTGCCAATTCTTTTTCTTTATGGATATAAGAATCCTTAATGTTGTCTTTAATAACTGAATTTATGACTGCAAGAGGAGTTTTAATACTCATAGTAAGACAATATAATAGTTCATATGGCTTGATAATTTTTTCAATGATAGTTAAACTTGGATATGCAAATCCTCTATAGCTGTTTTACAACATTTCCTCTAGACAGATTTTAGGTAGTCTGTTTATCTAGAAAGATTTTAAAAGTCTGTTTTGACTCATGTTGAAAACCTTGATCCAATATACACATAGACTCTGTTCAATATTACATTTGAGTGGTAACTGTCATAGTTCCATCATGCTAAGAGAACTAGAAGCACCGTTCGGGTGTCCCAGAATTTGTCTATAAAATGTATTCATTAATGCTTCTAAGACTGTTACCTTATCAAGACCCCAAATTTCTGCCTCATATAATATATGGCTTTTAACTTTAGCCCTTAATACCCTTAACAATCCACTGACAGAGTGTCCACCATATTTATATGTAAATATTTTTATTCCTGAAGATAATCTTCTGAACTTTTGTACTAAATTTGTGATGTGCTCTGTCCATCTCAGATTGTAATTAAAAATTATTCCTAAATAACAAAATTTTTCCACTCTTTCAATAGTCTGATTATTGCATATGATATCCCCATATTTGCAGTTTCTGATTCTATCCCTACTAAATATCAGGGGTGAGATATTCAGACTGCACCAGGCTGTGGTGTATGCCTGGGTGCAGCGCAACTGGGATGAGCAAGGGCGTTGACAGGGTGATATTCAATGGAGCTGCGCCATGGCACAGCATCATTGAATAACACTCCTTGACCACCCACAGTGCACATGGCACAGTGGCACTGCACCAGCACAATTGGCAAGAGTGGAGCAGGGGGATGTGCTAGATCAAGTGCCATTGCGCTATGCCCAACTACCGCAATATTCAAAAGTACACATGCAAATGGGGCCATAATGCATGCAAGACACAAACAGGGCCATTTGCATGTCATTATGGCTACATTTGCATGCAGGTGTGCCGATCCCTGGTGACTTGCACCTGACACCCTGCCAGGCTGCAGCCGTTGGGGACCGACGCCCCCTGCACAAGTGGCAAAGTGCCCCACTGCCCGATCATGGGCATAGGGAATATAAATGAACGTCCTATATCGCTGGTGGTCCAGTGGACCACCTGCAGCCCAATTGTGGGCAGAAGTACATTGATATACACCCTCCCATATCCCTGGTGGCCCAGTGGACAGCTCACAGCCCAATTGCAGGGTGTCAGTAATAAAATATGGCAATCCAATCCATCTCTGGTGGTCCAGCAGTAACCCCCTTCCCACATGCTCACTGAGCCCCACCACCCCACTCCCCCTGGCAGTGGTGGGCCACAGCTTCCCACCCACCAGCCACCCAGCTGCCCACTGACTGAGTCCGTATGGTTGGGCTGTATGCCCATTGGTCCACAGCATGGGCCAATGGGCATGCAGTCCATACTGTACTACACAGTCCAGAAATGTGAATGGATCCATTCACATATCTGGTCTGTGTAGTATAGTATGGCTGCACACCCATTGGCCCATGCTGTGGACCAATGGGCATACAGCCCTACCATATGGAGTCAGGCGGCAGGATGGCAAGCGGGTGGGGAGCTGCCACCTGCCACTGACAAATGAATCCTTTTCCGTGTTTATCTGTAGCAGCAAAATATGTGTTGAATCTATTTCTATTTCTTTATATTCTATATCTTTCATAATTTTGCACCATGTGATTAGTCCACCTGACAGCCAACCATATTTCTTATTCCTAATTCCTGGTTTCCAAAAAGTTTTATAACCATTAATATTCTTTTCTTCTTGGGTCCATGATTCTTGTAGCACTGTAAATTTAAAATTTAACATAAAATCCACAAAAGTCAGATCTGCTAGACTATTTACTATCCCTGACACATTCCAGGCAATTATGTTATATGAATTTTTTTCACTTGAGTTTCTCTTAATTGTTTGTCAATCTTCACTCTCTTCCAAGATTTCATATCTTTTGTCATTTCAATTAGATTCAACCAATTGTCTTTACTGTCTCTGTCCCATTCTTTGGTACTCTGAGTTGTCCTCTAGATAAATCTCTATTTTATCCAGGATGTTTACTTTATCCATAATCTGTTGATAGTCTTCTTGATTGTTCACCCATATAGTTATCTGTCCATCCAATTCCCATCTAATAGCCTTTCTTAATCTTTTAATAGTTCTATCTTTAGTCAAATTCTGTAATAGCTCGACTACCTTAATCCTCAGGTTTGATTTTGTTTCATTCAAAAAGTTGTTCAACCCATAGATAGAAATGTGCATCTCTTCTCCATTACTGGTGAATGATATTCCCTTGTAATATCCAGGAAAGATATTTTTGATACATACCACCTCATCCATAACATATCCGTAATCTCTATTATTTTTTCTGGTTGCCAATAGTCTTTAGCACAAAATATTGGTCTGAAACCAGAAGGATCAATTCCTTATGCTTCAGTGGTCTAATAACAATAAATTTTGTCATTATATTATCTGGTTTTCCATTCGTTTGTAAAACCAGACCAAAAAGATGTTTCATATTCTGATTTAATTTATCTTCCGTCTCTTCAGGTATTATAGGTACCTTATGCATGGGTAGTACAAAATCAGTTACACGTGTTCTTTTAAGTATATTGCTGAGATCACTAAGCTTTTCATCAATTAGTAATCCCTTCATGGATCCAGGGTTCTGATTCATACCCTCTAATGAACAGTCAATGTCAACAATTTTGTTATTATTCTCCATTTCATCCTTATTCAATTTTTTTTCCTCCTGTATCTTCTGTTGGTTTCCTCAGCTTCTATTTTTCTTGTGTCCTTTTCAAGCTTTCTTATTATGCATCCATTTATTTATATTATTAGGATACGTTTCTTTGAGTCCCACTACTTTCTGATCTATTCTGTTATCTCCGTGACCAGTATATTTCTTATTTTTAGCTGTTTTAACCGGGACCCTTTTAGATTCCTTCTCTCAACCTTTCTTTTCTACTCCCTTCAATTCTATACTAAAATCTATAACAATCTCTGTAGATTTTTCCAGAATTATTGAGTCTAAACTTTATCTCAATGTGAACTGCTCTTTAATGTCCTGGGGCTCAGATATATGGTTACTCCCTTTAGGATTATCCCTTTCAGATGTTTTAGTCTTTTTGTTTCTGCCCTTTCTTCTTTGTTCTAAACCTTTTTCTCATATGTCTGTATTTCCCTCCTTCATCTAATTTATAATGCTATCATTTAAACTATAGTTTTCTGGTAACATCACCAATACTAAATCTGGGTCCAGAGACACTTCTGCACAATCTTTTCTCATCCTTAATTCCATTAGACTTTCATTTTCCAGGCATTTTCTGTCGGTCTGTCTTGAGGCCTCTAGTATATGTAGCATGTTTTTTTCTCCCTTTGGGGCCCTATTTTCTATAATTTTTTTCTTGAATTGCACAAAACAATCTAATAACTTATCAATATTTCTTTTGTTTTCAATGCAAACTCCCTTGATAAATGCCAACTCCTTTTTATTTAGCAACTGTTGTTGATAAATCAGCATATTTGCCTTTAAAGGGTCCATCAATACCTTAGTGCATTTGTTCATTATTCGCCCCCCCATGCATGAGCGTAATTCAGCTGGACTCATGTCTAAGGTCTCATCTTGTGTAGGTTCTATAGTTTGTTCAATTTTAATTGGTTTATTTTCCTTCAATTGTGCTTTGTCACAACTTTATTCTTTGTCATTTATTTGCTGCCCAATTGCACCTAAAGATATATCAAGGGGGTAATCAGAAATAACCTTATTTTTATTATACTCAAAGATTTGTTGTTCAATGCGTTGTTCCATAAGGTTATTACATTTAATTGACTCCTTTATACATTCTACCGTTTTACTAACTTCCCTATTCATTCTATCAATCAATTCAGAGTCATTTGCCAAAGATTCCTGTTTATCATATTTGAAGGGGTTTAGTGTACTATGCCCTTTGATATTTTCTAAGTCCCGCCCTTATTTATCTCCCCCAATCTTAACTCTGAGTCATTTGCCCCTTGTATTTTCCATATTTCTGTAATGTGTGGTTGTCTCATTTTTAATCTCTTCTGTTTCCCCTCAGACTCACTTGAACATAGCTTTCCATTTATTCCTATGCTGTTTGCACCTTCTTGTTGTTCAGGTAGAATTTTCACAATTTTGGGAGAACTCTGATTCTTTTTCTTTCTTTGATTAGATTCCTTTTTACTTTTCTCATGTCTTCTCTGTTATCCTTCTTACTTTCAATCTCTAAATTAGTTATCATATCCTCTAAGTTTGTATTTATTACTGTATCCATTTTATCTACGTTATTCCTCTTACATTCTAATTTTTCAATTTCTCCACCTTAATTATTTTCTGATGATGCAGCATGCTACTTGAGTAGCTTCTTGTTTTATTTTTCTTTCCTCTAGTTTCTACCAGCATGCTGCTTTTAGTACTTCCAAGTGTTGTATCAGTTACAGATTACAAAATGAATGATTAGTCAATTATTCAATTATATCACAATTACCACCTAATAAATAAAAAAAAATACAATGTATTTCAGAACTCAAGCAGACACTAAAGCACTGGTGAACTGTTATTTAGTCTAATCTTAAATCACTTTTGTTCTGAATGAATTGATATCACCACAAAATAGACGTGCCACCTCCTAAATTCAGTCAATAACACGTTAGAATCACATTAAAAGTACATCCATAACCCAAGAAAGAGTACAAAACACATAACATGTAGCACATAACACTGGGATTTGTGCAATCAATTTACAGGTCAATGACCCTAATAGTCTTAATTAATCAGATCAGTGAAACAGCTATCGCCTCACTCACATGATCAAGATCCAATGGGCTGATAGTCCAATAAACCAAATCAATCCAGTAGTCCAATAATCCAATAATCCAATTAACCTCTGTGTTGTGGGTAATCCAATAAGATCAAAGTTGTGTACTCATGTAGCATAATCATAATTGTTGCCAAACAGCAGAGATAAGTCCTCTTGGGTTCTCAGTAAATTTTTAAGAAGGGTTCTAATCCATAATCTTTAGTCCACCAGTTGACTTTTTTAGTTTTAATCAATAAACATAGTCCATGATTTTCTTTAAAATTGTCTCTCTTCCTCTAGAAGAATGAGCTCTAAATAAAGAGAGAACGCAACAGGCTAATAATAAAATATTTAAAATACAATGGCACTTATGCTAAAAGTAATACAGATAATACAGATCTGCTGTACTATATCACCATTATACCATACACACAAACATTTTCAAAACTCTGAGATTAAATAGATTTACAGATTTGTATTATTCAAAAGTCCAGGCCAGTACTCATGAAACAAGTTCTCAGCTCGCTGTTCACAAAAGCATTCTGTGACTAATAAAACAGTTTGAATAAACTAAACTGGCATGCTCATTTCTTTTGCTTATTAAACAAGGAGAGCTCAGTAGGCCCGGTGCAGAACAAAGGTCACTATAAAGCCTTAAGCTTATGAATGAAAATGTAAAAACCACTAACAAAATCAACGGACTCAGCTGGATCAGCAATCTGCAATGCCAAACTAAAAATAATGACACTATTGCAGGCAGCATAAAGTGAAAGACCACGAGCTATAAAAAGCTACTGGAGCTGCTGTTACTGCTACTGTGAGTTGATCTGTGGTTATGTCTAGCGTAGTGCTTGCACATGCGCATTTAACTATATGGGCCACGTGCAGGAAAACCCCAATAGGGCTCCTACTTCCTGGTTTAATAAAAGGACAAAAAAAAAAAAGACTAAAAAATTACTTTATCAATTTAAAGTCCTTAAAAGTTAATAATTCAAATTCTCAAACTCCCCCACAGAGCAATTGGAATACAGACAATACCCCAGCAGTTTGAAACCATAGCAGTACTCCTTGTTCTAAACACCTGGGTGTACATACTGTACATTTTCTTCATAAATTTGCAACGTAACCGGTTTAATAAAAATAAAAAATTAAAAAATCAAGGAAATTGAGAAATCGAGAAAATACAATGTATCTACATACAAGGAAAGATTTCACTCTAACACTCAAACACACAGATGCGCTATGCACTATGCATGCAGTCACACCAAAAATCTGCTCTCTCAAGCTTTGGAGACAGATAAAACAATAGATACAAGAAAATTAGCCCAAGCAGATCTTTTCCTTTCCTTTTCAGGGATTTATCTCCCAGCCGATAAGCCTCCACAGGCTCCACTGAAGTTCCTCTTCCTTTTCTCACAGTTGGCTACGCCATCGCTCGTACTCCATACTGGGGTAATGGTTTGGCCTTAGAGGCCCAGAGATCTTCCCTGTAACTAAGGCTATTTCACTGTTGAAAGGCCCAAAGCTGGTCTGGAAAGGACTGTGCTAATAAAATAATAAATTACGATGCGGCAACAATGGCATACCTGTTCAAAATATAAATATGGCTTAGCACAGACTCCTGCTGCAGACACTATCTCCTCAACGTCCCAGTGACTAGCATTCTCTCAGCTTTCTCGTACCTCCTTGCTCTTGATCTCGACAGACTAATGCAAACCCCTCTCTCTACTGGCTTGTAACAGAGTATTCTGATCAGTTGGTTTCCAATAAAGGTCAGTAGTTAGTCCTCCCATATTATCTTTTTGGATAACCAAATCCAGAAAATTAATATTGCTAGAACTGTAGGACATGTTAAATCTAAGGTTTGGCTTACTATTTTCCAAAAAAATGAACAAACACTGTCAAATCTGTCTCAGAGCCTATCCAAATAATAAAAATGTCATTAATATATCATCTCCAAATGTCAATGTTGTCAAGAAATGGATTATTCTGACTTCTAGTAACTTTTTGTTCCCATTTCACCATATATAAATTGGAAAAATTAGGAGTGAAACTGGCTCCCATAGCCACACCTTTTTGTTTTATGTAAAAATCCTGTTTATAGAAAAAGGAGTTATATCTTAAAAATAAGTCAGTCAGGCCAATCAGGACCTCAGTGGGTGGGTCTAAAGTATCTCTATTGTTTAAGAAATATTCTAAAGCCATTAGACCATCACTACCGGTGATGTTAGTGCATAAAGCACTAACATCCAAAGTGACCAGAAAACTTTCATCTTCTATGGAGATGTCATCGATCACCCATAGCAACTCCCCAGTATCCTTAATATATGATGGCATGCTTTTTGGCAGGGGGGCTATGTGGTAATCAATGAATTTTACGATAGGTTCTGTGAGACGTGGATTACTGGAGATTATTGGACTCCCTGGGGAATCAATTAAACTCTTATGTACTTTGGGAAGACAGTAAACACTAACTGTAACAGGGCAGGCCACATGGATGTATTCTACTGTTTCTTTATCCAACTTTCCTTCTGTCATTACAAAATCCAAATATTTGTCAACTTTTCTGAAATCGTTAGTTGGGTCACCCCTAAGTTTTTTATAAAACATTATATCTCCAAGTTGTCTCTTTACCTCCTTATCATAATCAACACTGTATACAATAGCTCCCCCCTTGTCTGCTGGTTTAGTAGTCAAATCAATGTTTCTTTCTAGTTTTTTCAGAAGCTCTATTTCTTGTTTACTTCAGTTATGGAAGTGTTCAGAATTATGTTCTTTTTCTAAGGTATCTATGTCTATCTCGCAACTTTTCAGAAAGGCTAGCAAGGCTGGTGTCGTATTTGGGCAGAAAGTAGAGTGAAATTTAAGAAAGTGTGTCCGTCCCACTTCTGTTGATAAAGTCTCGCCTCTTCTCGTATCATCATTGTCAGTGTCCAAATTCTCTTTGTGATTGAAAAAAGACTTCAGACTCAAATTCCTCCCCATTTTATGAAGATCCACAATTGTCTCGAATGTATCAAATCCATGTGTGGGTACAAAAGATAGTCCTTTATTGAGTGCCACTTGTTCAGCCTCCAACAAGATGTAGTCCAATAAATTGATAACATTTAATATGGTATACACCCCTGTCTCCACTGTCCTCTCCACAGTCTCCCTCTGTTTCTTCCTCTGCCTCCAGCTGTTCTTTATACCACTTCACCTTGTTCTCCTTTCCCTGGAATCCAACTAGTTTGGTGCTGGCTGCACCAAGGCACTGCTGCTTGTTGTGGGGGGGGGTAATACATATTTGCTCCTTCTTCTCTTCTCCTAAAATAAATGTCTATGTCTTGAATGTCTTGCCCACTGGAGGTTTGTATTTAGTTTCCTGTTGCTCCTGTATTATTTAATTTTGGAATTTTGGTATTCAAGCTCGTATGTTTTGGTGTCATCCAATCATAAATTCATCCCTTTTTATAGTCCCTTTCATTCCGTTTGAATTTGGTCTTTCTAATACTCTTTATTTTTTTATTGTATTTTCTCAAATTCTCAGTGAAATTATGAATAAAGGGTCATATTGTGGTATTTTAGCATTTTTTTTATATTTCTTCCTTTATATTTAACTCTTCCTCCATTTCTTTTTGGATGAGGGCATTTTCCGATGGTATAAGCTCAATATACTCTTTTCCTTCATTTTGGCTGATATTATCCCACTTATCCTGGAAACCAACCCTGCCAGTTCCAATGTTCAGTTTGTTTGGAACTCGTAGGCTTCAGGGTACTCTGTCCACTTCCAAATATGCTTTCAAGCTAATCTCTTCCCAAAACAGTCTCCTTAGTTTAAATGCTGTCTTTTCAAACTGTGCAAAAGCTTTCCTTGTGTTATAAGGTCCTTGTGTCACATTGCTGTTATCATTTCAAATGTTTTGAAAACTGCCAACATTATCCATACTTCCTAGTACTGATAACTTCAGGGAGTGGGTATTGTGCTGTCCCTGCAGTGGTTCTGCCATTTATCAACAAGCACTATAAGCAGGAGCACTCAAAACATTGAAGTGATTGAAGGGAATGAGAGAGATGCCTTTTTTTAATGTAACCCGTGCACTCAGTAAAAGTAAGTCAAAGAAATCCAGAAAGATATCGTTGTACCTGGGACAAGACTGTGCATGGGTCTAAACAGTCAAAGTACAAGTAAAAGAGCTGATAGCTCCAAGGACCTGGCACCAGCTAAGGAAATTCAGATGTAGCATGCTACTAACACACAAAGCTCATATGGTGGAATTTATGTTTAATTGTGTGAAATGTAGTTAAGACACTCACCAACAACTTTGTAGAAAAAAGATAGTTTTCTTTATTGATAGGTCAAACATCATAAAATCCATTAAGGACTGTACGCAGATAAAACCAACAAATCCGGTTCCCTTCACTTCCTTGAAACCGCTCCCTATATAACATGACAGTTATGTCACCAAGCAGCTGACATGTTTCACTCCTACAGAGCTTTCTCAAAGGTACAGAAGGTGAAGAACAAAGCACCCTTAAATGGAACCAGCAATTAAAGTAACAGAGCACAATTCCACATTATCAAAACGCACAAGTATATAAAAAACATTGTAGGACTATACTTTTTACTTTCGGGGATATATCTAAAATCTCCCTATTATTTAGCAAGATGCAGCTGGTACCTACAGTATAATATACTTGGACAGAATGAAAGTTGCATCTTGCTAAATAATAGGGAGATTTTAGATATATCCCCAAGAGAAAAAAGCAAAGTCCTGCAATATTTTTTATGTACTTGGTGTGTGTTTTGATAATATGGAATTGTGCTCTGTTACTTTAATTGCTGGTTCCATTTAAGGGTGATTTGTTCTTCACCTTCTTTACCATTGAGAAAGCTCTGTGGGAGTGAAACATGTCAGGTGCTTGGTGATGAAACTGCCACGTTACATAGGGAGCGGGTTCCAGGAAGTGAAGGGAAGTGGATTTGTTGGTTTTGTCTGTGTGCACTCCTTGGTGGATTTTATGATGTTTGACCTTGCAATAAAGAAAACTGTCCTTTTTCTATGAAGTTGTTGGTGAGTGTCTTAACTACATTTCTCGCAGTTATACAAAAATTCCACCATACGATCATTGTGGTCAGTAGCGTGTTATGTCTGAATTGACTTAACTGGTACCAGATCCTTGGAGCTATAGGCTCTTTTGCTTGTGCAATGTTTAAAAAAAGCATAATCTGAACTGTATTATTAAAATATAGAATAATAAAGAGGTGTGTGTGTGTGTGTGTGTGTGTAACCAAAATTTTACACACATTTGAGGTGTGGGATGCTACATTAATCCCAATAGCAAAGTCTGAGTGGTTTATAAAAGGATCCCACACTGAGGGTGTGTGCAACATTCTGTTTTTTACACCCACCCATATATTATTTTATTTAATTAATTGTGATTTTTTTTCCTTTTCAGCACAGTTCAGTTAGTGCAGTATTTGCGTCAGAGATACACACACACACACACACACACACACACACACTTCACACAGATGCACACTTCACATGCACACACTTCACACACACACTACGTACACACCACACACCTCACACACACAGACACACACACCACACACATATGCACACACCTCACATACATACCACACACCATACAAACACCACAGACACACACACCTCACACACACACAGACACACCCATGCACGCAGGCAGGCACACACACGCACTCACACACACATACACACACACAGCCTGTCTCTCCTTTTTTTGTGTTCTTCTTTCTTTTTTTACATTACAATGGGAATGGCATTCAGGAAAGTTGTGGTTCATTGGCATAGCTATGGAGTACAAGATCGAAGGGTATGGGTGGCAGTACCAGCCACGTTAATTTTTTTCCTTTATGGTAGAAAATTCCATTCCATCCAAAGTATTTCAGTAAGAAACTGTTATCTGGTTAGCTTCATCAAAAGAAATAAAATACTCTTTTAATAATCTATTTCAAGTTATGCATGTTTTAACTGTGTTATCCATCTATTTATTTTTGCAATTAATAAACAAGTAATTGTGCCCTATTTTTTTCTTTTCAAGTCAAATCTGGATAGAAAGAGCATAATATTTTCAGAATCATAATATATGCTCAGATTGTTTTTCCTGTCTTTGTCCAGGAAAGGCACACAGCTACAGCTTGCTTCTGGATGTGTTTTGGGAGCACAGGGAGTGGTCGCACAATATAGAAGTAGAGAATGATGGAATCAAAACCCATTCTGCTGGATGAACAAAGCTTGTTCACAGCTCTTTGCCTTACACTCTAGCCTGTACTGCCAGCTGATAATCAAAAACTTCACATTTCAAGACTGGCCCCATATGCCAGGCCAGTAGGTATGTAGCCACATTTGCATCTTGTAGACTTGAGTTCACACCCAAAATTGTAAGAGAAAAGGCTGTAAGGGAGGGAATGGAAAAAGACAGAAGTTGATTCTGTGGCAGCCCCAGAAATCTGTACTGACATGAACACAGACAGGGTTTAGAAATCCTGATATGGGGCCCCAGTACCTGTTGGCACCACAGAGCCAGCCTTGAGATGTGTAGTTATTGATGGCATTATACCCTAGAAGTTAAAGCAACCCTTAAGATGTATTATTTTTACTAACAGTTTGAAATGTAAAAGTGATAACTTACTAGTTTCAATGCACATACAAAACAAGTATTATACATGTAGAAAGTGTTGTAGTAACACCTTAAAACACACTTAATAAAACAGACAATTTCCTATTTAACCTACGTCAATGGATGGCCAAGATCCTCTGTGACATAATTTCCTGTCATGAGCCTAAAACATATGGC
Source organism: Neoceratodus forsteri (assembly GCA_016271365.2). Lineage (NCBI taxonomy): Eukaryota > Metazoa > Chordata > Ceratodontiformes > Ceratodontidae > Neoceratodus > Neoceratodus forsteri. The sequence continues at coordinate 210,139,386 of CM028137.1, read as the reverse complement.
TGCTCCCAGCCCTTAATTACAGGCTGATTTACATATGAATATCTCTGGACTGCAAAGACTCACAAATAAACACAATGGCTCACTCAAATTAGCCGTTTATGGTAGTTCAGAAATAAAGAAACCCTGTTGATGATAGTTCCCCTTGAAGGAGCCAAGCTGCCTCCCTTTTGGTGCAAGATGTAACAGCCTCAATGTTAAGAGGCATTATAAAAAAGAGTTGAGAAATCCTGGAAGCTGATTGGCTGAAACAATATTTGACCCATGATGATATCTCAGAATATCATCACTGTCCAAAACTGATTACCATGATCAGCCATGTCCTAATACTTCAGGGCCATTTTATAATCACAATACTATGCTCCAGGGTGTGTTATATCATGAGATATCATGACTTCTTGGGTGGTTGAAAGCACTCAGCATTGCCTCGTGCCTCACAATGCACTCAAGACGTGATGATATCTCATGATATACCACAGCCTGTCATTCATTATTGCTTAATTACTTAATGTCTCTCATTCCTCTCTCATTTATATTACTTGATTTGCCACTTTATTAGGTAAGCAAGAACATGACACTTTAAAATATATAGACAAATGTGTTGTACACCTGGGCCCAGATATTCAAAAGGGTTGCACATGGCGCAACAGTGTTGTGCCATCTGCAACCCACTGATGCACCCCAGTGCGATATTCAAATGGGAATTTTGCCTGGCACAAATCCCAATGCGCCGGAGAGCATCAGTAATGTATGCGGCACAGGTGGGGGGCATGCCAATGCATACTCTGTACATCCCGATATTCAGCCCGGGATGTGCTGAGTCCATGCATGCACAACCCCTACTTGTGCCACACAGAGTTGATCAAAAAAAAAAAGGAACAACGGCTGGCAACCCACAGATGAGCTGTCGTATTGCAGGGTGCAACACGGCAGCTGCCACCTGTGGGTGGCTATCTGAGCTCCGGCTACACCTCTGTGGTGGCGCCCCCCCATGCCCAATAGTGGGCATCTGTTCAAAATATCATGTTCAATATCCCTGGTGGCCCAGTGGACTACTGTCAGCCCAATTGCAGGCTTCAGTATGAATAAAATGATTGTCTATATCCCTGTTCATCCAGTGGACCATTGTCAGCCCAATCACGGGCTTAAGTATGAATAAAATGATTGTCTATATCCATGGTGGTCCAGTGGACCGCTGTCAGCCCGATCGCAGGCTTAAGTATGAATAAAATGATTGTCTATATCCCTGGTGGTCCAGTGGACCGCTGTCAGCCCGATCGCAGGCTTTTGTAATAAAAAAGAACTATGCCCAATATCCTGGTGTACTAGTGGTGCCTCCTCCCCACCACACTAAGCCCCACCGCCCGCTCCCCAGTCAGCAGTGGGTGGCAGCATCCACCACGTGCTAGCCGCCGCCTGCTGGACTGACACCGTAGGTAGGCTGTACTCCCATTGGTACATAGCATGAGCTAATGTGTGCAGTTTGTCATATTATACATTCCAGATATGTGATCCATATCTGGAATGTGTAGTATGGTATGGACTGCATGCCCATTAGCTCATGCTGTGGACCAATGGGCGTACAGTCCTACCTACAGTGTCAGTCGGTGGGGCGGCAGGTGGGTTGGGTGATGCCACCCACCGCTGACCGGGGGGGAGTGGAGTAGTGGGGCTCGGTGGGCAGGTGGGGGAGTACCGCTAGACCACCAGGGATATTGGACGTAATTCTTTTTTATTACAAAAGCCTGCAATTGGACTGACAGTGGTCCATTGGACCACCAGGACTATAGACAACCATTTTATTCATACTGAAGCCTGCGATCGGGCTGTGGTGCATGTTGCCACACTGGGCATGGGGTGTCAGTCCCTGACAGCTGCTGCCTGGCAGGGCGCCAGGTGCATTTCACCGGGGATCGGTGCATCTGCATGTAAATAGGGCCATAATGACATGCAAATGGCCCCATTTGTGCCTTACATACATTATGGCCCTGTTTGCATGTGCACTTTTGAATATCATGGTTGCTGCACATAGCACAATGGAACTTGCGCTAGCTCATCCCCCTGCTCCACTCTGGCCACATGCACTGGTGCAGTGCCACTGCACCATGCACACTGCGGGTGGCCAGCGTGCGATATTCAACAATGCTGTGCCATGGCATAGCTCCATTGAATATCACCCAGTCTACGCCCCTGCGCAGCCAGGTTGTGCTGCACCCAGGCTTGTGCCACAGCCTGGCACAGTTTGAATATCTGGGCCCTGATATCTAATTGTATGATTTTTAATATACAGTGGCATCCCCCAGGATAAAACTCACTTTTAAAGCACTCTGCAGTAAACTGCAGCAGACCTACTGAATAAAGCAATGCAATTTCAATGGCACTAGTCATTTTTGTCATGCAGGAAACTGTGGCATTGACTTCATCCTGTCAGTGTCACATTTTTCTGAATGACAAAGAGACAATTGTCATTGAAATTACTGCTGTATTCAGTATCTGCTGCAGCATTCTGCAGAGTGCTGCAAAATGCTGCAGAATTGAGTTTCATCCTGGGGATGCTATATATATATATATATATATATATATATATATATATATACACACAATCTGTATTTGCCTGTGATGTTATCATCCATGTATTTTGTATATATTGTCATGACTAATGTATTAAATTACAAAAGTTAAACAGTAAACTCTTACTTACTTATTTACCTACTTACTTAAGCATTTGCTATGGCACCCAGTATATGAATTAATACTACCAGGCTATGGTACCATGCAGTGCCAATAAGCAGACCTCACCATGGCTTTACTATAGTTCACACCCAACCACCTTCGAATAGTAGTCACAGTAAAAAACATCAATGTCAAATAGAAGTTGCGGCTTCTAATCAAAGATATGTTGTAATTAAAACCTGTACGAGCATTTTATGGCTTTGAAAACCTGCAAATAAGGAACATGATAATCACCACTTATCCATACTGAAATGTTGAACTGATTCCAAGCTGAAGCTCCATCCTGGAAGTGGCCATACTTGCCTGACATACAATGAACTAAAGCTAGCACTGGAGGCACCTGTGGGGACACAGAGGAAGAAGTTGGAGCTAGAAGCCACAAACCACACAGTACCTTGGAGGGAAGCTGAGGTCAAGAGGGGAGTCAGCAGCCACAAGTCACAGAGTGCTCTGGCAGCCTGTGCTGATTCATGTAGTATCCTGTGGACAAGAATGCAGGAGGGAGTGTAGTGTCCAGACAGCAAGTTGATTTGGAGCTCCACGGGATGTGTCCCCCTTCTCAATTCTGGGACAGCTGCTGCCAGTCCTGGGAAAGGATGCAGTGGTCATGAGGGAACCTGCAAATCCCCAAGCTTTGAGGATTGCATGTTCTGAGGGGGACCCACTGAGTCCATACAGAGAGACAGAGAGAAAGAGAGATGGGGATCATTAAGAGTTTGGGTGACTGTGAAGAATAATGAGCTGTTAGGCACTGTGAACTGTTCTGGGACTTGTGTTGCCTTCAAACATTTGTGATCATAGAAGTCCCGAGTTTATGCTTCCCTAAAGACTGTGCAACCTCCTCGGTCTAAGTAAAACTGCTATTATGGCCATACTGGCCATGTGAAAGCTGCATGTGTTCCCCATTAATTAACTGATGTTCCCCAGATCTAGGTATGAATATGTTCAATGAATCTGGGAACCCTTTTATTTCTTTAAGTTTCATGTGGACATTCCGTTATTGAAAGGAACTTTTTAATATGCATTAACCTGTTGTTTTCGTCCAGCACCAGTGAGGAAAAGGGACCCTGTTTGTGACATCTGGGGCTGGGTACAGTGGCCACTGGAAGTGTTTCTGCTGCTGTGGGTGCCCCCTACCCATGGACATATTTTATCCATACCCCAGACACAGAGAGGGAGGGCTACATTTTTATGTATGACAGGTTATATGATTCAGATAGATAAGGCACACAGCTGTTACAGTTTTGCACTCACACTGTTGGTTTATAGAGAAAGTTTAGATACAAATGTGTGTGGTGTTCATTGGGGGGAGGCATAAAGAGATGCGGGCTTGATAATCAAACAAAACAAAACAAAAAAAAAAACACAAATGAAATACCTCTGCCATATAATACTATGCACACCATCAAACCCAGCAGTGATGAACATTACATACATATTCTGTATGTTACAGTCAATGATTTCAGAAATACTGTACATCATTTTTAATCCAAGCCATCAGCCTCCATTCAATGCACATAGTATGCTTTATTTGTAAAAGGTTGGGAAATTATTTAAAAATTCAGGTTGACAAAGAAGTCTATTAAATTATCACATTTGGTTAGCTTCACTTTTCAGAATTTCCCTGTATAAGTCTGGTTCCTAGAGAGACAGAGAAAAAGAGAGCTAAGAAGAATGGTGGTGCATGGTTACCCATCCAGTATTCTCTATGTACAGTGCCACACACACATACACACACACAATGGAGTTTGCCCTTTAAGGGGCAGAACAAGTTGTCCTGGTGGACCCCTACACCCCCCCTTTTGGTACAGATAGTTTGCTCAGATGGGGGAGAGGGAGATGGAGGGACAGGTAGCCAGGACAAAGGACAGGCAGACAGGAAGGGGGGAGCCTAAGAAGGGAAGAGACAGGGATAGGGAGAAAGTAGGAAATAGGAGGGGCCAATTGCAGGGTACATAATGCCCTGCACAGTAGATCTCAGCCTCTTTTGCTGGAGTTTTAGGCACTCCCTCTCTGCTCTCAGGCAGCTGCCCAGTCTCTGGTGGCAGCAAACAGCACCTTAAGTTTTGTGGCAAGGGGCCTAGACAGAGAGGCCACATGGTGGGGAATGGTGTCTGACATCACACCACGTGGCCCACATAAACGAAGACCACAATGCCTTTGGGGAGAGTGGGATTATGGTAGAAGCTGAAAGGAGGATAGCAGCTTAGCTGCCAGCAAGGAGATCAAGTGAATCGGGGCAGAGGCATGGAATTTGGAAAAATTAAAAAAAAAGGGAGAGAAGTGGTAGTTGCCCAGGTTGTTGTGGGTCTAAGGGGCTATGGGCAACAGGGTGGAAAGGAGGGGTGAGCTGGAGCACACGGGGGGGTTGTGTGGCCAATGGCCTTCAAGGGGTGCAAGTGGAGAGGCCCCGAGGTCTGGGGGGGTTTAAATAAAAAAAAAAGAGAAGGATGGGAAGGAAAGGACCCAATGGGCTGATGACTAACAAAGACATTTTGTCAGCTTTTATCCACAGCAGCTGAAAAAATTGTGAGAAAGAATGGCACCAAAGAAGAGCAAGCCATTGAAGGAAGAGGCCTACAAGGTGATCATTGAATTGGTGGAGAAGGCCAACATGATGTGGCAAATGGTGGAGGAGCAGAGCCAGGGAAGTCAGGGGAGAAGTGGAAAGCAGAAAAAGGAAAATGGGGTGATGGGAAAAGTCAGACTGGGAGGTCAAGCAGCCTGAATGGCCCACAGCCACTATCAGAGGACCCACCATGAGCAGTTAGTCCAGCACCACTGCAGTCCTTATTGCCTGAACAGTTAGTACCTCCCTTGGAGCCGGTAGTGATACCAATTCCAGAACCCAGACAGGAACTCCCTGTGGTGTTGACCCCTCCACCCCTGATGCTGAAGCCAGTAGCCCCTCCACAAGAAACCGGACCGGTGCAGCCCAGAGACAGCAGGATGCATGGAGGGGACAGGCCCACAGGTAGTGTATCAGGTTCTGTGGCAGAAAGTATAAAAGAGTACATTGGGCAAATTATAGTGGCCCTATGGGCAGGCAGACTAGGGCAAATGGAAACTGCATTGACTAAGATTAGGTCGGACAAAGAACCAACAGGTGGAGTAGACAAGATGGCAGAAGGGAGAGGAAAGGGAACAAGAGACATAGGAGCCCTGGGCATGAGAATAGGGGAACATGTGCCACTGGCCACAAAGGAGAAGATATGGAAAGTGGAGTATGTGAACATATTTGCTTTGGTCAGTAGGGAGGCGGCAGCGAAGTATGAAGAAACTGAGAACATAGGGAAGCTCGAGATGGCAGTGGCCATGGTCTTGTTGGGGAAGAAAGATGAGGATAAGTATACAAAAGGGTAGACCTGGGATGGGTGGTTCATTGGTTTTGCCATGTATTTGGCCATTGTGATGGAAAATAAACCTGAATTGGGCATCCCACTTATCACATATTCCCTGATCATAAGGAGAGCAAAAGCAAAGGAGGGAGTGGGTTGGATATATTATGATGAGTTTTTCTGCCAGAGGATAGCGATGCATGGGGACATGAGATGGGACACAAAACAGTTAGACTTATGGACTGACTATGTCACCGACCAATCCATGCCAGAAGGGGAAATGGGAAGGGAAGGAATACCACAGAAGTGCTGTTGGGGATATAATCGTGCATTTTGTTCATGGCCCCAGTGTCGCTTCCGACATGCCTGCTTGAGATGTGGGTCACCTCACCCAGCAACAAGGTGCAGGATCGTATGGACAACAGGGGCCAAGGCAGGGGGAACCCAGGGGATGGGACACCAGTCCATTCAAGAGGGTCCTGGATATAGGGGACAGACATGGAGAAAAGGGTCGAAAGGCAGGGGTTATGGGGGTAGGGGGGCCCAGTCTTATTGAGGGGAATGACAAAGAAACAACAGTTAGAGAGGGTGGGGGGGCAGTGGGGGGCATGGGTTTAGAGACTTATTCCAGTTGGCAAAAACCCCCATTAAAATAGAGGCTCAGAAAAAGAGGCTCAAGGAACACCCAGATAGAGAGGTGGTGGAAAACATACAGAAGGGTGTTAGATCAGGTTTCCCACTACAGTGCAATGGCCCAAGACAAGCAAGGGAGGCCAATAACTTTGGGTCAGTCAAAGAAAAAGAGGACATTTTGAGACAAAAAATAGAGAAAGAAAAAACTGCAGGGAAGGTGAAAGGACCGTATCCATTTCCCCTTCTAGATAACATGAAAATTTCCCCTTTAGGTTTGGTCCCCAAAAAGCAAGAGGGGGAGTAAAGGGTGATTCACCATCTGTCATTCCCAGAGGGACACTCAGTTAATGATTTTATTGGGGAAGAGCACAGCCAGGTCACCTATGCCACATTGGAAGAGGCACTGCAGTTTATTCAGGTAACCCCAGATGCCTGGATGACCAAGACCATTATAGAAGCAGCCTTTCAGCTGCTCCCAGTGAGAAGGGAGGATTGGAACCTATTGGGTTTCAAAGTAGGGGGCCAGTATTATTTTGACAAAGCTATGCTGATGGATTGCTCCATCGCTTGTGCCACATTTGAAACATTCAGCACCCGCCTGCAATGGATATTCCAGTAAAAAGCAGGGTACAAGATGGTTATACACTATCTGGATGATTTATTTTTAATAGGCAGTGGACGGGTGCAGACAGAGAGGATGTTGGCTAGCTTCCAAGAGCTGTGCGGGGAGCTGGGAGTGCCATTAGCTTCAGAAAATAATGAAGGCCCCAGTAGGGTTCTGGAGTTTCTAGGGATTGAGATAGATGCACTGGGGGAATCATTTAAGTTGCCAGACAGCAAAGTACAGAAATTATGGGAGCTGATTCAGGTGCATGCTAACAGAAGACGGGTGCAGTTAAGACAGGTGCAGCAAGTTATGGGACATTTGAATTTCATTTGCAGGGCAATTGGGCCAGGAAGGACATTTTCAAGGAGACTAGCATGGGCCACAGCAGGAGTAGTAAGACCACACCACTGGGTTGACATAACAAAAGGTGTAAAAGAAGATTTCAAGGTGTGGGAGGAATTCCTAAGCAACTATAATGGCTGTTCCTTTTGGCAGGAGGAATGGGTTTATAACACAGATTTGGAATTATATATGGATGCAGCAGGGGGGTTAAGAATGGGGGATATTTGAGAGGAAAATGTTTTTTGGAGCCATGGCCAGTAGGTTGGGTATGGGAAGGGAAGGTAAAATACATCACATTGTTGGAAATCATGCTATTTTGGGCTTGCACACTGGTATGGGGGGAAAAGCTGTGAAACCAGAAGGTTACATTTTGGTGTGACAACAGGGCAGTGTTGGATGTGCTGAACAACAGGGGGGGCTAGGTCCGAGACGGTTATGTGAGTATTGAGGCAGCTAGTGTTGAGGGGTTTGCAGTTGAATATGTCTTTCAGGGAATGGCACATAGACGGGGTGAGAAATATCCTAGTGGACAGCCTTTCCTGTCTGCAGCTGGATCATTTCCAGATGCTGGCACCAATAGCAGAGGAGTGAAAAATGCCCATTCCAACAAACATCTGGAAGATTTGGCAACAGGGAGCTGAAATGCTGTTTTGCAATTCATGGGCACCACGGACTTTGAGGGCCTATGAAGGGGCATGGCGGGCATTGCAAACATTCAGGGAAATGCACCACATGGAGGTAAGTTGGCCAGTAACAGAAGAGTAGTTAGGGAAATTCATGGTAGATCAGGGACAAAAGGAGATGGCTCATGCCACAATGGGGGTGTATTTAGCGGGGATCAGTTTAGTTTGTAGTTTAAAAAAGTGGAAGGATCCTATGAAGTCAATGTTGATATGGAGAATGATGCAAGGGTGGAGTAGGCTAAAACAAAGGAACAAGGATGGGTGGAGGCCAATAGCATATCAGTGGTTAGTTAGACTAGGGGGGATATTGCTGGCCATTTGTAAATCCAAGGATGAGGCTCAGCTGTTTCAAACGATTTATTTAGTGATGTTCACAGGGTTCTTGAGAGTGAGCGAGGCAGTGGGACACAACAGAAAGAATGAAGAGGGAGGCTTGGAATGGGGGGATATAAAGTGGGGGACACAAGAACTATAACTCATGATTAGGCGGTCCAAGATGGATCAGGAAGGGAAGAGGTGCATGGTAACCATTAAGGCTCACCCTGATTGGACCTTGTGCCTGGTAAAGGCTTTATGGGCTTACATCACAGAGCGCTATAACAAAGAAGGGAGGTTATTTGTGCATGGAGATGGGAAGAAGGTGACGAGTTACCAGGTAACAGCCATACTCAAAAAAGGCATGGAGTTTCTGGGTGAAGATCTAGCTAGTTACTTGTCCCACTCTTTTCGAATAGGGGCTGCTTATAAATGGGCAGTAGAAGGGGAGGCAGTGACCAGTATGATGGAAAAGGGACATTGGCGGTCCACCAGTTACAAAAGGTACATTCAGGCCTTAAAGGATGGTGATTAACCTGTCATTGTTGTTTGGTTACAGGAACAGAACCCAAGGAGAAGGAGGGGAAGGGTAAAATTAAAAAAAAAAAGAATTTTATAATAAATAGAAAAGAAGAGGAATGAGGTCAGAGGAGGAGGAACAAGTTGAGATGGTGGTGAGATTAAGATGCATTTTGCTTGATTCAATAGGTAAAAGGAGGATCACACAAGTGTGGATCTGTGGGCACTCCTACATTTACTGGGCAGAAAGAAAAGCGGAGAAGAAGGCCGGGGGATAGCAGCTGTACCAAGATGTCAGAAAATGTAGGCTGGTGTAGTGTGGAATTCGGGGGATGAAATGGGCACAGTTACCCACCCTAATAGAGATGAGAGAGCAGTATCCCACTCCGGACCTAATCATTTTACACCTCGGAGGTAACAATATTGGGGGGAAGCCGTGGGTGGATACATATTTATGTGTTAAACAGGATCTAGAAAAAGTAAAGCAATGGTGGCCGGGAGTGAGCATAGCATGGTTAGATATGATACCAAGGAGGGTATGGAGGCACGAACACAGCCATGTAGCAGTTTATAGGGCCAGAAGGAAGATGAATAGAAGGGTGGGGACACTGATAAGGAGTACGAGATGGCATGTAATATTGAGAGGGGTGGAAGAGTGGGTAGAGGATTTTTACAGAGCAGATGGGGTTCATTTGTCGGATCTAGTGATAGACATGTTTAATACGGAAATGGTGGGCTTTATTGAGGCTTGGAGGAGACAAGAAGGAAGATGAGGGGAAGGAGAGTGGTTAAAGAAGGGAAGGCCAGTCATCCAACACAAGCTGGAGACAGGCTATGGGGAAAAGGGGGGGGGGAGTGAGAAAGGAATATGAGGAGAAGAAGAAGCAACAGAAGGAGAGAAAAAGCAGTCTCGGTTCTCATTGTTACATACAAGAAAAAGAGAAGAAGAAGGCTCCCAGGTTGTCACCTGGGGAGGCAAGAAGAAGAGGAGCAAGACAGAGGGGTGGTCAGAGATTGATACGTTAATACAATAAAAACAAAGAATTGTGGAAAAGATATAATGGAAAATGGTGATGGTATTTGTAAAGATAAAGGTGAAATATTAATAAATTAATTGCCAATCTGAGCACAACAACACACAGTTGTCTGTCTTTTGTTGAGGAAAAGAGGGGAATCTGGGACAACTGGAAGTTAGAGAGAGAGAGCGAGAGAGAGAGAGAGAGAGAGAGAGAAGTGTAATTAGAGTCTCTGCTGGACCAATGCAGTCTCATTACAAACTAAGTTTTAATGAACAGGCAGTGGTGTAGTGCTAAGTTTTGAAGCATGGGGTCTTCATGAACTACAATATCCCCAAGCCCTTACAGGCCGTGGGTCTGTGGGCCAGCTCGGTCCCCAGAACCTATCAGCTTTTAGATGCATTCTAGTGCATTTTGAGTGTAATTTTGCACTACTTGGCTGCTTTTAAAGCCTTCTATGACCTGTTACAACCAAGCAATATCACTATCAAAATAACCAGTTTTTATTTTCTTTAAAACAAATTGTCAAAACCAAAGCAAAAAATCTTACTTTAAACACCCAACTATATACCACTTCTCTTGAGTAAAGTCATCTATTACTGCAGCAGGCATTGCACTTGTTACCTTGCAACCTGAACAGCAGACTCTGCCCCCCCAACAGTGCACCACACAGTCATACATACAAGGCAGTGAGAAGGGAACACAAAACACTAGCCTGGATGTGCATGTATCTGACACACAGCAGACACTTACACAGACTATCTATGCCAGAGAATGGAACTGATACACAAGACCCACTGGAGGGGCCCTCAAGGCCCAACATTGACACAGGAAGTATACCAGGTCATGACTGCTTTATCTGCATGTACCCTGAACTGAGACAGTTACAGCAGAGAAGGTAAGGCTCAACTGGGACAGCTGCATGAAATACAGGGCATATACAGTGATATCACAACTCACAGACTCAACATACAGCAAGGGTTCTGCAATCTGTGTGAGACCTTGGTCAATAGCATGACCATAACTGTCACTGCTCTACAGCAGAATGATGTTTCCCATTCATATCTATTACATGGCAGGCAACCCCCAAGTTCCCATATGTCATTCACCTGAATCACAACACCACCAAGCGCTCTGGCACAACCCACATATGACAGCCAACCTGTAGGGGTGCACAGACAATTTTAATGGATGATGACATAATGCCAAGCACATCCTGTGGCATGTAAACAGCCCAGTCACATGGAAAGGGCAGGGGCAATGCCAGTGGTAGGTTCATCCCACCTCGAACACCCACTCAGTTGTCATCCAAGATACCAAAGCCAAAAAACAATGACCTAATGCCTCATCCGAATGGAGCACAGGCTTTAATGCTGAAGAATTGCCATCCACCATCAGATGCATGTGGACTTCACTTCATTGGTTCCATGCTTGCTCACAGTGAGGGGGTTGGAGGCTGATAGGAAAAGGCAAGCTGAGGGGAAAGAGAGATCACTCAAGTCACTGGACACAGCCCAGCCCCTCACTGTCAGATACGGCCATTCAATATAAACAAAATTATTAATTCAAAACAGCACACTTACCTTGCTGTTCCTTTTATGATAAAGCCAGGCTGGTTATTAATTCATATTGTGTTTTTTTTGCATCGACCATCTTATTCACTCGATTCTGGCCAAGTCCTGATTCCCAACATGTGAGAATTAATCCATCCCAGGCTCACACGGGGTGACTAGTCAACTACTCCGCACTCGCACTCTGCATAGTACCAGCAATACCTCCAGTAACACAGGTACAGCTAGTCGCTCACTGGGTTAGAGGATTTCTGCAGAACATTCCCTAGAGTGCAGATCTATCTTTCACATGAACAAAAAGTACCAACTTCAAGATGAGAACAAAGCTGTCACTGCCAGGTAATTAAGTTACTAATCCTTCCTGGAGAAGACATGTAAACATGCACTACTGCTTTGCCATATTAAATAAGGTAATTAAATAAATATGTCCACTATTCTGCTCTATCCTGGAAAAATACATAGCAAAAGTTGGATCCCACTGAAAATGAGAAATTGTGTCTCACTTGGGCTATCCTGGTTAACTGCATTATAAAAATGGGTAAAAGGAGGACATCACTGAAAAAAAGAAAGATGTTTCATCTCCACTGAACTATCCTGGGTAAATACAGTGTATAAACTCGGTCAAATAGAACCGTACTGCAAAAAAGATATCACAACTTACCTGGGCTATCTTGTGTAAATATATTGTAAAACTGTAAAAGTAGTACACTAGAGCAGAACCCTTCTGAAATGCAGATGTTGCATGTAAGCTGAACTCTCTTGGAAAAATACATTGTAAATGCACCCAGATCACCCATCTTGTAGCTGTCTGGTATATTCTTGGTGGTCTAGTGGTCCCTCCAATAAGGGCATCTGACTTATTCCTGACATCCTCTCAGGCACATCATCAGCCCTGGTAATATAATGCAAACTACAGCAAAAGTGATAACTGGCACAGCCCTCTGCTCACCATCCCAACTGGTTTCCATCTGATGGTCTCTGAGCAATCACAAATATTGCACAAACACCTGCTTCTACTGTACTCATGATCACTCACTGACAATCAGATGGTGCAGACCAAGGTGGTGAGCATAGGGCTATGGAGGTCACTGTCACTATTTCTGTACTTTGGTTTAGTTGACCTGAGTGTGGGGGGGGGTTGTGGGTAAGAGAGTCCTGAGTAGGCGAGTTGACAGAGGATTAGATGTCCTTATGAGGGGAGACCACTAGACTACCAGGAATATTCAAGACAGTAATAGCACAGTCAATTGAGGGTGCTGGAACCACTACACCATCAGGAATATTTGAGACAGCTACAGAACAGGTGATCAGGGGGGTTGGGGACCACAGGACTACCAGGAATATTCAAGACAGCAACAGGACAGTCAATCGGGGGGGACAGGCAGGACCGGCATTAGGCACATGCACTCACAAAACACACAGCCTCCTGGGGTGCCAGCACAGACAAACACATGAGCCTGGAGTTCCCCAGTCCCCTGAATGTGTCTGTGTTCTTTTTTTTTCTTTCCCCTCATGGGCATGAGTGAAAGCTGTCTTTTAGGGAGTAAAGACTGCTGCACATCCACCACCCTATGGCCAGATTAACCCATACACGCTGTCACCATGCCCACACATCCCCATCCCCAGAGTTTGCTGTTGCTTGAGCAATGGAGGGAAGTGTGGCTCCTTTTTAGGGCACAGCAGGCAGGTGCCACACGGCATTGACATGGGGGTTGGTTGCCATGGAGATGGAGTGAGCAGGAAAAGACCATTAGTTTGAATGGCATTGGCAGCAGCAAGTCTGCGATTCTATGGCTAGTAGGGTCTGTGATCATGGATCAAGGTGACAGTAGTGGTAGGGTGGCTCTTCTGCTCGAGATGGAATGGCTGGGGGTTCTCCAACCCAAGACTGAATGGCTGCCTGCCTGTCTCCTACTACATAGTGCAAGGATGACTGAAGAAGCATGGCACACATTCCCCCAGACCCCTCTGCCAGGATCTTAGACCTTTTTGAAACTGCACCAGACAAGGCCCAGGACATAGGAGCAAGACTAAAAATGAAAATCGGTCACCAAATAACATATAGAGGATTTATGTGTGACATTGCCAGGATTGGGTGAAACGTTGTGCCACAGGGGATCGCTGTGTTCATAGTAAAGCAACAAATAAAGGGAAATAGATTTTATACAAAACAAGTGTGGTTGGTTGATGAACAACAACACTTTTTCTCATGATCAGAGATTACACAAGAATGAAGACTGCAGCTGCACAGGTTAGCATTTTATTTTTGTAACGCAGAAAGGTCTTGCTTTAAAATGTCTACCAGAGTTACTATATATCAGAAGCCAGTTAGAAGTGGTGTCGATTTGCTGTTCCTACTGTTAATGGAATTGCTGGGCTGTTGAGAACTGCTCACTACAGTATATTGTTTTCACACGTAACTATGGCATCTAAGAGAATAAAAAAGATTTAAGGCAAATTGTGATGATGACATACTTTATACTTCACACTCTTTCTTAGAGATGGGAAAACTGAATAATGCAACCCACCCCTCAAACTGGAAGTCAGGAGTGTATCCAGGATTTTGGTAGACGGGGAGACCACTGACTGCTGGAATGTGAAGGTTAAAAACAACAGTGGGAATTGTAATGGAAGAATGTGCTGGAATGCAGTTCTGCTATTAAAATAAAAAGCCTTACTCTGTTCTAGGAGAATGGTAGGAATGGATTACTGCTCTGTGGGCAGGAAAAAAAAATAGAAAATTAAATGTAATGAATTTTAAAGAAAATATAGCCCTCAATTGCATAAACCTGCTCTAAATATGATGTAAAAAGACACACTATTATTAGCATGACTTCATAACCACTGGTGATTTTTAAATGTAATTTCTTTAGCTATGATAACCAAGCTGAGATACAATCTCTCATTTTCAGTGGGGCCCCAGAATTGTCCATTGTTACAGCTTAGTGAACTGAAGCACTGAAAGGTTAAGTGACTTGCTCATGGTCACACAGCAAATAAGTAGTTCTGGTGCAATTTGAACTGTGGTTTCCTTGTTCAAAAACCTGTGCTCTAGATTTTTTTTCTGCACAAAAGTTCAGGGCCCTGTGGGGATTTTTTCCCCATTTCCACCACTAGATAAAATGGATAGCAGTCGTGATTCACTTCTAGGTCACTTGTTCAAAACTGATCCAGGTTGTGACAACAATGTGTAATGGAAGACAACTGCTTTAAATTGCACTACTCCACTTTGCTATGGCACACTGAAAGAGGCAGAAAGAAATTGAGGGTGTATGAAGTCTGCCTGTCACACTGTTTTTATGCATAAAGCATTAAGTAAAATTGTACTGCTGGATAAATGCTAATTTAGTTTTCATGTTTTGTTTTGTTTTTAATTTCAGTTTTGTCTTGGCTTTAACAATATTAAAAGTCATTTTCTATACAAGGCACAGATCTTGAAAGACTTCATTATACCCAATCCCTACAAGGACATTGATGCTTGTCCATACCTAAAACTGTTGAATTAGTTATAATCTGGTGATGCTTTTTTGTCAAAACATTTATTTTCAGTAAACACTTTATTTTTGAGTTTTACTATGTGTTATTCATCATTCTCTGACTTGACCAATAAAGTCAATCTGTGCATATCCTTGTGCTGCATATTAGCCACTAGGCTTATAGAGGCATATTCAGTGATGGTATTTAATCAACCTGTCATTCCAGAGTGCATAATACTACTGAAATTATTTATTTTTACTGACAAGAAAAGCGAGAGAGGGTGAGAGCCACAACAGGTAAGTAGGCCAGGGTCAGGTTGGGGGGTGGTGCTGCCCATGCTCAAACTACAAATGGAATATGGCTAAGCAAATGAATTTGCTGTCTATGTGTGTGTGTGTGTATATATATATATTCAAATACTATATATTAAAATACTGACTGCTGTTGCTCAGAAATCTCAGTCTCTCTGTGTCTGTCTGGAGGAGACATCTGGGAACCAATGCCTCTCTGCAACAGGGAGAGAGTTGCATCTGTCAGAGTCAATCAAAAGTGGCTGGGCAGCTCTGGGTAATCAGTGCAAAGAACAGCAGCTCAGCCTAGTAGGAGCAAGAAGAGAATGGTCATGGCAATAAAAAAATACCCTTTGGCTATGGATGATACAGTGGGGTGGGCTGAGGATTCTAGGGAGGTGAGCTAGGGCGCAGCTTGTTGCACTTTGAGAGGGCTGGGGGCCATGTACTGCAGCAGGTGGCTAGACTATTGAGAGGGTGGTTTGGGCAACATACCGGACTGTGGGAACTCTAGGGAAGGGGGTAGGGTGCAACTTACTGTGCATGGTGAGGGAGTAACAAGGTAGAAAATTCTGTTTTAAATTATCCCCAAAATGCACCGAATTTAAAAAATGTTCTTGGGTCCTAGGTGGCCCCCAGACCCCCGGCCTATAGTTTACATTTTAAATCCTTTTATAGCCTCCCATCTACATAACTATTGGGTTCACCACAGGTTTGTTGGCTTGGGTTGCCATCAAGCCTAACACTGGCCCTGGGCACACGAACCAATACACCACCTGGAATATCTGAGACGGCTATAGGACAGTTGAATAGGAGGGTAGTGGATCACTAGACCACAAGGAATATGTTAGACAGCTATGGAATGGGGGGGTGCATGCACACATGTTAAAGGGCCCATAATGGGCATGCAAATGGGCCATAGCACCTTCCATGCCCAAATGGGCCATTGGCATGTTAGGGCTCAATATAGCCCACAGAAGCCTTGTCACAATCTCATTTGATCAGTGCTACCTTCATTGCCCTTCTGTCAACTATATTCAGTCTGGGCCTCTGTCAGCATAGTGAATAGTCACTATGCACTGTACCAACATGGCCCCATATTTAGACAGTTTGCATGCTCCAGTTGCAGTAAGCTAATTGTCTGAATATTGCCCCAAGGAAGGCTGTGCACAAACTGCCACATACCGAATATGGACAGCTCTGAATATGGGGGCCTATACTGATTAGCCCAGTGGAACCCAATGTCCATGAAACAGAGACTTATGGGGATAAGACAGGCCTGTCTATAGCCTCAAGATACTGTTGTTCTAACTTGTAACAGGATGAAAGCAAACATGTTTGACACTGACTTATGCTTGTTTGTTTGGACAGCAAAACACGCATAGCATTATCATGTCAGCCAAATGCTTCATTTAATACAAACAGAAAAATATCATGCACGTAGCTATGTAGGAGATAATATGACAAGTCAAGGCAGAGCAGTGCATTCAGCTACAGGGTCCATGCTATCAGAAGTGCATAATTAGGCACCACCATAGGGCAGGTATCAGCAAAGCGTAATCCCAGTTTAATGTCATAGTTATTCTATCTTACTGTTTACATCTTTGATTATAGTACTAAATAAAGAAAACTCTGTCTAAAAGAAGAAAACTGAATTGAAGCCTCACCTCCCTTCTCAACCCCTCACCCACCAGCACCTTTGGAACTTACAGTACCTTGCAAGTCAAAGAGAAAGATAGCTATCAGATGCAAACAACAATAAAACTGTCACTTTATAATCAATCAAGCAGTATTTCCAAATAAACTCCTTACAAATGCAAATAAAGTGTAACCATTCAAATGTTTCCACAGGATTTTCAATACATAAAAAAAAAACAGGACAGAGGGTTACATGATCTTTATTTACCTTAGTAGAGAAAGTAACTTTGATTTAGCAAGCAAACAGATTTACTAAAAAAATGAGACTGCCTGTTTTACGTAATTGGAGAATCGTCACAATCTCTGTCTGCCTGTCCCAGCCCAGTGACCTCTCTGCCCCAAGCTGAAACCTGATCTCAAATCACCTTGTGCTACAATAAAGTCTGTGAAGCAATTCAGTAGAGAAGCTATATAAAACAAAATTACTTTCGCCTCTACTTTAAAGACTGTTCAGTTGCTGATTTAAGACAGCTGCATGGAGAACTACATAAAAAATATACACCCTTGCCAAAAGGGCATTGTTTTGATAAAAAAAATATTTAAAAAGGGGGTTTAGGTGTCCTAGACTAAAACAAGCTTTCTGTGCTGTTTGCTCTGAGCGTATCCACTGATTGTAATTTGAGCTGGCATGAGAATGCTACATGTAGGAAAATAACTCTTCCCCCCTCCCCACCCCCACCCCCAGCCTAGTGATTTCAGGTAATAGAAGGATTAAGGTTCAAGTCCAACTTATGCTTCAGTGGGAGTCTGAAGTGCCTTTTGTCTCCAAGTAACAGCAAGATGTCTGCAGGGCCCCACCCACTGCAGTCGTAAAAAGGAGATAGAACTGATCCAGCTAATTATTGCCCAGTCAGCCTGATTGACACCATTGCTAAAATTTACAGCAAAGTTCTCCTCCATAGACTACCTGATTGAACCAAGAACCAGAAACTAATTTCCTCATTACAAGCAGGTTTTACAAAAGGGGTTGGAACAACCACACACATTTTTATATTAACACATTTAATAGAGAAATATTATAATATCAAAAAACATTAACTTTTTGTAGCCTTCATCAGCTTTATGGTAGATTTTGATTCCATTATATGTAAACATGTATGGCATGAGAGGGAAAATCTGGGCATAGACCTAAACCTGATAATTTTAATAAAACATCTCTATACCTACACATGAGTAAAAGTCCAATACAGTAAAACTGGTGCACTAACTGATAAAATAAACATGAATGTAGGAGTAAGACAAGGGTGCATCCTTACCCCCACTCTGTTTAATATCTACATAAATGAGCTTATAATGGAATTAGATAACCCAACATATGATCCCCAAAATTTTTCAAAAAATCATCCTGGTATTAGCCTACACAGATTATTTGGTTATACTATCTACTTCCAGACTGGGTTTACAGAGAAGCCTCCACAAATTGGATACCCAATGCACTAAACTTAATCTCATACCAAACATTCACAAAACTAAGGTAATGGAGTTTGCCCTTGAAGGGCAGGCTAGATTGTCCCAGTGCCTCACCCAGAATCAGAATAATCCAAAGGGAAGGGAGGATAACAAGGAGAGGGAGTGGGAGGAAGGGAGAATGTGGGGGGAGGGAAAAGGGGAAGACATCGAATGATGACTATCATTGATGGACAGTGGGAGGAGCTCAGGTTGGCTATGAGTCATGAGTGACATCATGGGAATGGGGGGCGCTACAGAGGCAGGTGGAAGAGGTGATAGGCCAAAGTGAAGAAGGGGGAAATGACAAGTTTGGGATATTTAAGCAGCTGCAGAGAATGGATTTCCCTCTTTTTCTGCTGCTTTCAGAACAGCTTAATTGTCTGAGAGAAGCACATCAGATGGGCAATATATGAATTTCCTTAGGCTTACATTAGTAGCAAAAACAACCCAAAACTAGAGGGTATAGATGTTTATCCTTTTAGTTAATTTGGTTGAATTGGTTTAAGGCATAATATCTGCTGATTTTGAAAACTCCTGGGAGAAACACAATTCAGAAAGCTTGCAAGCACATGGAGCCAGGTAAGGAAGAAGCAAGTTATGGACACCTGGGAGGCTAGGAGGTCATAGGTTTTGTGGCCACTGATATGGGAGGTAAGAAGGAATCACACCATGGTGCAGATTTCAGAATGAGTGGCAGTTTTTCCTGTGGGGCAGCAGAAAAAACAGAAAAGAATGGTGGGGTTGCTGGGCAGCGAGAAGGCATCTGGAGGCCCACACCTAATACAGGAAGAGGGTACAGTGGAGGCTGAAAGCAGCAAGGGCCACAGCAAAAATGCTGAGGTGGCTTTTGTGGATGGGCTCCCTTACAGGAGTTATGCATAGGCATGGTGATTTGCTCCTTGTTTCGAGAGTTGACTAAAAAGATGGGTATTGAGGGATTGTGGAATGTTGAGAAGACAGCTGGGTGCGGAGAAGTCCCACTCCGAGTGAAGTAGTCTGAAGACGGTGAAGGCCGCAGCACAAGGGATGTGGAGTCTTTGAGGGACGTTTTCCCCACGGGGACGGCGCTCATAGCGAGTGGTGGTTGGCTTTAAAAAGAAGGTCACAGAGAGATACTTGAATGGCGAGAAAGGGCTGTGTTCAGAGAAGGCCCATGCCAAGTGCAGTAGTTGGAAGACGGCGTGAGTCACAGCGTGGCTGCTGAGATGGCTGTTGGTTATTTTTCCCTGCTGGGGGCATTTTGTTGCTTTGGGATCGCTATGGTGAGGGGACCATGCGGGAGTTAGGGCTGCTTGGTGGGGAAGGGGAATGCTGTTTGTGGCCACTCCTAGCTTGGCTTCTGAGAACTAGTTTTTTTTGGTTTCTGGGGATCATGGAGGGTTGCACGGAGAGAGGGCAATAGCAGTGGAGGACGTCCATGCCAAGGGCATTCGAGAAGGGGAGAGGGCCACAATGTGGTCGATGGAGGTGTGTTGGTTTGCCCCTCTACTGGGACCTTTTATTATGCAGGATGGGACACACTCACTGGCCTCCCAGCTTCTAGTGATCCTACTTTTTGGGGGAAGGCGGGGCAGGGGGGTTTGCTTAACTGCAAAACTCGGTGATGCTGATTTGGAAGCACCAGGAGGCCCCACAAAAATGGCACCTATACAGGGCAATGATAGGAGCACGGAAGGCTGGGATGAGGAGCCCTCACACCACTTAAACAAAGGCTGCTGATCAATTTATTGAACAAAATGGGGGGGGACAGGGTGTGTAGCATGTGGGGTCTGCCTTAGTCCCAGGGATGGGGGGTGAGGCAATGGGCTTACTGGGATCCAGAAAGCGTTGCTGGATGGTGGAAGGCTGGAGGCCAGAGTAGTCTACCCTATAGAAGGCAGCCATTTTTTGACCTGCAGGGTGGGGGTTCAACCAAACATGTGGAGGAGAACAGGGATGCTAGTGGGGAGTGGAGCACCCCCCATGTCAAGGGAATAGTAGGACAATAGTAGACAAATTTGATGGGGAGTGATTAAAAAAAATATATATATATAAAAAATATATATATATGTATGTATGTACAGCTTTCAGTATTGTTCTTTATGAGGTATAATGACTATAGGGGAAGACGGGTACCGAACTGGATGCATGGCATATATTTTGAGAGCAAATGGATGGGCATTGAACAGCAACAAGATGTTTCTGATACATCAGTGTGGGGGGATATGCCTCCTGCTACCTGAGGGTATGCCAGAGAAAGGTGCAGGAGGAGAGATAGGACAGGCTAGACCTGGGCCTGGCACAGGTCAAAGAAAAGGAAACATAGGGCCTGGAAGAGAACCCAGGAGCACGTGGAGATGTAGGCTATGCAGGGAATGCTTCAGGGTCTATATGTATGGTCAGGTGGGTGGGGAAGATATATATATATATATATATATATATATATATATATATATGTGTGTATATATATATATATATATATATACACACATATATATATATATATATATATATATACATATACATATATATATATAAATAAATAGTAATACACCAATGAGCATAGAGAAAAATAAATAAAGAGGCCCTGAGGGATGATTAGAGCAATGTGAGAGGGAAGAGCACCAAGAGAAAGGAGTGGTGCACACAAGGAGGGACCTGGACAGAACTGTAATGGAATTAACATGCTATCTTGTGTTTTGCAGTATCTTTTCACTCAGGGTACAACTGACAGCCATGGCACCCAGGAAGAGCAGATCATCCAAGGAGGATGCATACAAAGCCATAATGGATCTGGCAGAGAAAGCCAATAAGGTATGGGAGCTGGTCGAAGGAATGGAACTGGACAGACAAGACAGAAGGCGAATGACCAGGGGAGAGGGAAAGGTTGTAAGCAGCCTCCTCTGCAACCTAGGAGCCCCAGGTGGCCTCCCAGGCCAGCCAGCCCCAATAGGGCAATCCTGGAGCCGACACCTGCCCCTCCTCCCAATCTGCACCAGCTTCTATCAATCCCAGTTCCAGAGCCAGTCCCAGCTCCACAGCCTCAACCAGCACCACTGCCAAATCTGGCACCTCCCATCATGCCACTGCTGGTGATGCCAGAGGCCCCAGCACCAGGGCCATCTCCTGACTCTGAACTAGAGCCCCAAACAGGTAAGGGGGGGGGTTAATGTAGGTGGCAGCATAAGAGAATATATTGAACAAATGATCACCTCTGTGGGGGACGATGGCAAAGAGCAATTCGAAAAAGCATTGTCAGAAATCAGGATTGGGAAGGGGGCACAGATGGTGAAGAAAGGCCAAACCCTAGCACGGTGAGGGCGGGAACAAGAGAAATTGGCTCACAGGGGATGAGGATAGGAGAACACATCCCCATAGCCACAAAAGAAAAGATACTGAAAGGTGAATGTGTAGAGATACTGTATTTGCCTTGTCAGTAGGGAGGCCATCACCAAGTATGATGAAAGAAAGTACAGGTAAGAGTGAGATGGCAGCCACAGTGGTGGAACTACTGGGAAAAATGGAGGAGGATAAGTTCATGAAGGCTAAGACTTGGGATGTGTGGTTTGTTGGTTTTGCCTCGTACTCGGCAATAACCATGAAAAAGAAGCTGGAGTTGGAGATACCACTGATCACTTATTCTTTGTTTATTCGGAGGGCAAAAGCAAGGGGTTGGATGGCTGTACTATGATGAGTTTTCCACAAAGAATGGTGACCCTATGGGGTTGTGTGTTGGGATACAAAACAGCTGGATTTGTGGATGGATTATGTCGCAGATCAGAATGCTCCAGACTGGGAAAGGGGACTACCCTATTGCAGAAATGTTGTTGAGCCTGCAATAGGGCATTTTGTACCTTGTCACAAAGCAGATTCAGACACACTTGCTCCAAATGTTGGGGCACACATCCAGCCTCTAAGTGCCGGACAAACTGGGCACGCAGGAGACAGCTTGAGAAGGCCCCGGGGACAACAGAAACAAGAGGGACAGTTTTTTTAGGGTGGTCAAGCTAGTTACAGAGGACAGACCTGGAACAGGGGGTACAGAAAAAGGGGTTTTGGGGGGAAGGGCAAGGTTTCTGAAGTTAGGAGCAATGTTACAGCCATCAGGTGTGCCAGGATTCAGCTGGCTAGAATCCCAGTAAGAGCAGAGCTACTAGAGCAGAGATTAAAGTACTATCCAGAAAGATGGGTGGTGGGACAACTAGCTAAGGGTTTTATTCAGTGTGTCGACTTACAATTTCAGGAGCCAAGGTACAGCAGGGAAGCAGAGAACCTGGGGTCAGTAAAGGGAAAGGAAGAAGTGCTGAGGGAGAAAATTAAGAAAGAGAAGGATGCTGGGAGGGTCGAGGGTCCCTTCAGCCACCCCCCGATACAGAAATTGAGGGTATCACCTCTAGATCTGGTCCCTAAGAAGCAGCCAGGAGAATGCAGGGTACACAAAAGTGGAGACTAATCACTGCACTCCAACTACAGACCTATCTCCATCCTCCCTCCATTGTCTAAGGCCCTGGAGCGCATCACCTCAGACCAACTAGACAAGTACCTGGAAAAATATGACATCCAGTGTCCTGAGCAACATGGTTTCTGAAAAGGGCACAGTACCAGCACTGCACTATTAGAATTCACGGGCTTCATCCATACCACGCTCGATCAAGGAAACTGTGTAGGGGCAGTATTCATCGACCTTACAAAAGCCTTTGATACTGTGAACCACCCACTCCTACTTAAGCAATTATCAAACATTGAGCTCTAATGAAGCGCTGCTCTGGTTTCAAGCTACCTTGGGAGAGGGTCCAGTGGTTAGGATTGCCGGTGTCACCTCGGAAGAAAAGCCAGTCCTTTCAGGGGTCCCACAGGGGTCCATCCTGGGGCCACTACTTTTCAGCCTCTTCCTCAATGACCTTCCCAGTGTCTGCCACCAGAAATGACTGCTCTACACCGATGATGCAGTTATGTTCACCAACCACCAAAACGCAGAGCTCCTCAAGAAACAATTACAGCTTGAATTCATGTGCATCGAAGAATGGTTCAAGTCACACAAACTGGTCATAAACTACAGCAAAACAAAGGTTATGACTTTCTACAATGCCAGGAGCAAGTACAAATTCCGTGACCTCACCATCCTAAACCAAACAGGGATCTTACTTGAACACATTCCTGATTTTAAATACCTAGGTGTCACATTAGACAGCTTACTCTCCTACCATCAGCACATAGATTCTGTCGTCAAAGCCACCAACATCCGTGCTCTACAGGCACAAACACTGCACGACTCCTGACACTCTCTGGTTGGCTATCAACAGCTCTGTCACCTCCATCATCAATTATGGGCTAGCAATTTATGGCTCTGCCTCCACCTCTGCCCTCTGCAGAATTACAGTTGCACTCAACAAAGCGCGCAGGCTGCTAACTGGGGCTGACCGACTTACACACACTTGTGACCTGTACACTCAGGCAGAATGGCTTCCTCTCATCAGCTGGATACAGCATCAAACCTGCCTCTTAGCCAAAAAAGTCCTTCTCAGGGTCATGCCCCCGGGCATTGAAAGCTCCTCATTGACCACCACAGCACCCAGTGAACTAGAAGTTCACAACAACTAACCTTCCTTGTCCCCAGATGCTGGACTACCATGGGCCAGAGGGCCTTTGCCCACAAAGCACCACAGTGGTACAATACTCTCAACAAATCTTACTGCTGCTGCTCTTGGCCCTTTTAAGAGACAACTCCGACTTCATCTCATTTCAGCTAGTTGTTGTGACTGCCTCGCCTAATCAGGGGCCCACCGCTCACTGCCCTCCACTTCAGTCTTGACAGCTACCTCTCCCTGCCTTGACCCCTTCTACCTGCCTACCCCCTTGATCATTCTCCCTTTCCTCCCTCTCAGGCATTTCCTGACTTTTATCCCTCCCCTCCCTCCCCTTTAGAGCTCTTACCCTCACCCTCTACCCTCCGACAATGGCCTTCCTGCCTGCATAGCCCCTTCCCTCTCACCTGCAGTGCTTATTTCTAAGATTGCCCTTGGCTGGTATGTCATGCTACCTAACATTTGGCACATTTTGAATTACTGGAATTTCCTATGCCTCAGTCTCTTACTTCTTTTTATTGTGTAACTATGTATTATTATGTTGACCTTTGTATGTATGTATACCCCCTATTCCTTCGACGTGGAACCTTTGTAAATGAGCAGTTCCTGCTCAAAGGTATTTGTAATCCTAGATTTCAATAAAATAAAAAAATAATAACAAAATTCACCATTTGTCCTTCCCATAGGGGGAATCAGTGAATGCTTTCATTTCCAAGGAATACAGCAAAGTGTCATATGTGACTCTGGAAGAGGCAGTGCAAATCATTTGGGCAACCCCCAAGGCGTGGCTGATGAAGACAGACATAGAGGCAGCCTTCAGACTATTATCAGTGTGCCCTGAAGATTGGGACCTATTGGGTTTCAAGCTGGATGGGCAGTACTAATTCGATAAGACCATGTCTATGGGGTGCTCGACAGCATGTGCTACCTTCGATTTGTTTAGCAACTGCCTACAATGGATCTTCCAGCACAAGACAGGGCACAGGGTGGTCATACACTATTTGAATAACTTTGTGATCTTAGGCAGTGGGTAGGAGGAGATTGAATGTTTGCTGGTTGAATTACTGGGACAATGGGGTATGCAATGGATTTGCCAGGAACTAGGAGTGCCCTTAGTACCCGACAAGAGAGAGGGGCCCAACACGGCTATTGAATTCTTGGGCATTGAAATCGATGGACATCAACAGATATTCTGCTTGCCAGCCAAAAAGGTGCAGACTCCAAAGGACCTATTAGGGTGCACCATGGGAAGTGCAGAACACAGCTCTGGCAAGTACAACAGTTAATCAGGCACTTCAATTTTGCCTGCAGGGTGGTCAGGCAGGTGAGGTCATTTACGAGAAGGTTGGCTCGTGCCACCTGGGGAATCAGCAGACCAGATCACTGGATTGATCTGGACAAGTAAGTTCAAGCAGACCTTGGGATATGGGCTGAATTTTTAAGAGATTTCAATAAGGTAACATTCTGGCAGAAGGAATGGTTATACAGCACAGACCTGGAACTATATATGGACACAGCAGGTGGGCTAGGGATGGGGGGTAATTTAGAGGGTGATGGTTCTCGGAAGCTTGGCCAGAGGTCTGTACACATTTGGGTTTGACTAAGGACATCACTTTACTGGAGATAGTACCAATTTGGGTCAGCATGCTAATTTGAGTGGAGGAGCTGTGGAACCAAAAGGTTACGTATTGGTGTGACAACAGAGCAATGGTAGATGTGTTAAACAATCGAGGACCAAAGTCTGACATGGTGGCAACGGTTCTCCAACACTTAGTCTTACAAGGTTTGAAACTTAATATTTCCTTTAGGGCTAGACATGTAGGCAGGATACAAAATACAATAGCTGGCAGCCTCTCCCACCTGCAGCTGGACAAGTTCTAGGCAATCGCATCAGAGGCGGAGGAACAAAAAACACCCATACTAGCACACATTTGGGAGATTGGTTGGAGGGAGATGAGTTGCTGTTTCAGAACTCCTGGTTGCCCCGGATGCTGAGGGCATATGAGGTTGCATGGAGGGCATTCCAAACTTTCAGGGAAATGCACCACATGGAGGTAAGTGGTCCGATGATGGATGACCAGCTTGGAAAATACATAATACATCAGTGGAAGAAGGGGCTGGCACACTCCACCATGAGGATCCACCTAGTAGTCATCCGTGTACTATGCAGCCTCAGAGGTTGGAGGGATCCCACAAAAATGATGTTTGTCACAAGGATGCTGCAGGGCTGGAGAAGGTTGAAGACTAGGGAAACAGATGACAGGAGGCCGGTGTCAGAACATCTACTGGTCAAGCTAGCTGGAGAACTGCCTCAAATATGTAAATCAGCACAGGAGATGGTGTTGTTCTGGGCCATCTTTTTGATAATGCACCATGGAGCACTCAGGGTGAGTAAAGCCATGGGTCATGGGAGGGGGGCAGGGTCAGACGGGATCCATTGGGAAGATGTGGTGACAACTGGGGAAGGGGTGACAATCTATTTAAGGTATTCAAAGATAGATCAAGGGGCTAGAGGAAATAGGATCTGTCTGGGAAAACACACTAACCAGGCAATCTGCCCACTATAGGCACTGCGGACTTACGCCATAGTCTGCCGGGATAACAAGGGACAATTATTTACTCATGGGGATGGAAAACTGGTAACTAGCTACCAGATGATTGCAATACTGAAAAAGGGGATGAATTTTGTTGGGGAGGACCTAAAGAGGTTTACATCTCACTCTTTCAGGATTGGGGCAGCCTCACAGTTGGCAGCAACAGGGGGAACCAAAGGGCAAATACAGGAAAAAGGTTAATGAAAATCTGAATGTTATAAAAGATATATCAGGCCTATGGATGAACAAACTCACTAACCTCTTCTCCTTTGTTTTACAGGCATTAGTAGTGGAGGGGGCTAGCTGGGGTAACAAAGGGAGGGGGTCAGCAACAAGTTGGGCAAACCATACCAGTGGGTGTCTTTTTCTGCTTTTATCTTAATACAGGGCCTGGACGCAGGGTGGAGATTTGGTTATGCAGGCACTCATATATTTACTGGGTGGAGAGGAGAGCAGCAAGGTGACACGGGGTAAACAGATCTATCAGGACTCCAAGCATTGCAGGTTGTCATGGACAGGAATCAGGGGAATGAAGTGGGGTCAGCTGTTACCCACGCTGAGGAAATGAAAGAGATTGCCGACACAGGATATGGTCATTGTCCATTTTGGGGAAATTATATTAGGTCTAGGCCCTGGTTAGATGTATTTTTTTACAAATTAAACATGACACAGAGAGGATAAAATGGTGGTGGCCACAAGTATCATTACTGTGGTCAGACATGGTGCCATGCAGGGTATGTCATTTTGAAAAGAACCATGCAGCCATAGATAGAGCTCGAAGGAAGAGGAATAGGAGGGTAGGTGCTATGTTGATGGTGATGGGAGGGAAAGTGATTAGAAGGGGAATACAAGAAGCAGATCATGCATGTTACAGGTCATATGGGATTTGCCTGATGGATCTGGGGGTGGACATACTTAACACAGAGAAAATGGGAACTTTCGAAGCATGGCACAGAGAAATTGGAAGGTAAGGGAAGTGGGGAGAATGCCTGTCATCCAATGCAGGCTGGAGACAGTCTGTGGATGAATAAAAAGCAGAACAGGGGTTGGGGGGTGGAACTGAAGTCAGAAAGATAAACAACAACAAGATGAGAAAAGCAGTATTGGTTTACACCATTACCTCTGAAGTGAAGATGGATATTGGCCCCCTGGTTTACACCTGGGGGAAGAAGATATGGAATCTTTAAATATTGATGATGTAACATAAAAATGATATAAGTATGAACATCTGTAAGGATGGCATTATAATGGGAAAACAATATGTAAGATGTACAAAGATTTGATGGTTTATATGTAAAGGATTTGGAAATATTAAATTAATTGCCGATCTGAGCACCCACAATATATAGTGTCTGTCATGACTGGGGGGGAAATCTGGGACAATGGAGTTTGCCCTTTAAAGGCAGGCTAGATTGTCCCAGTGCCTCACCCATAATCAGAATATTCCTAAGGGAAGGGAGGCCAACAGCGAGAAGGAGGGAGAGGAAGGGAGAGAGCGGGGGGAGGGAAAAGGGGAAGGCCTTCACTGATGACTATTATTAATGGACAGTGGGAGGCGCTCAGGATGGCTATGAGTCATGAGTGACATCATGGAAATGGGGGGGCTACAAAGGCAGGGGGAAGAGGCAACAGGCTAAAGTGAAGAAGGGGAAGGAACAAGATTAGGGATATTTAAGCAGCTGCAGAGAAAGGAGCTCCCTTCAGAACAGCTTCCCTTCCACCACCCCCCCCCAATTTTTAAGGGTATTTGGACTGCCGAAGGTGGACAGCAGAAGGAAACAAAGACAGTCTGTAGGTACTGATACAGCCAGGGTGGGACAGCCAGGAGACAGTACAAGATGTAAGGAAAAGGATGAATGAAAAGCAGAACAGGGGTTGGGGAGGGGAGTCGGGGGAACCAAAGTAAGAAAGATAAACAACAACAAGATGAAAAAAGCGGTATTGGTTTACACCGTTACCTCCGAAGTGAAGATGGATAGCAGTCCTCAGGTTTACACCTGGGGAAGAAGATGGGACAAGAGGATATGGAATCTTTAAATATTGCTGATGTAACATAAAAGTTATGTAAATATGAACACCTGTAAGGATGGTATTATAATGGGAAAACAATATGTAAGATGTACAAATATGTGATGGTTTCTATGTAAAGAATTTGGAAATATTAAATTAATTGCTGATCTGAGCACCCACAATATAAAGTGTCTGTTATGATTGGGTGGGGGGATCTGGGACAATGGTCTTTGGTTGCAAGAAAACCAATAAAAGCTTAGTCCTAACTGGTAAACCTCTGGAATTGGTTGTTTGGTACACCCTCTGAACACTTTCTTCAGTGCAGTGCATTTATACTTTCCTGTTACTTAGTGGCAACCCATTGCTGGAGAAAGCCAGGTTTGCAATCTCCTAACTACCTTTCTTGTGCTTCCCTGAGTTTCTGTGCATCTGGGTGGTTAAGTACCTTGTCCACTTTTGCTTATCTGTTAATAAGACTGCCCCTGCTGTTCAAGGACTGCATCTGGTATCGTGGAATGTTAAGGATCTTAATCACCCCATAAAACATACTAAGGTCATTCAGTGCCTTCATTCTCTTCACACAGACATAGCCCTGTTTCAAGAAATGCATCTCCTCAATAATAATAATAATAATAATAATAATGAATTTATTTATATGGCGCCTTTCCATTACCAAGGTGCCTAACAATATAAAAACAAGTCATACATTAAATGACAAATTGATATAATTAAAAGCAGATACTAATACAACAGTTGCTCATTTCATTTAACTATAAAAGCTTTTTTCCACAGGTAGGTTTTTAAACCTGGCTTAAACTCCTCCACAGTTGCACACTCCTGTAACCGGCAAGGTGGAGAATTCCAAAGGGTTGGGGCTGCATATGAAAAGTTCGACAACCTGATGATCAACCCACCCCAATTCTAACAACTCCCTCGCTCACGAAAGCGCATGATCAACCAGGGCAGTAAGGAACCAGAAGCTCTTTCACATAGTCCGATAGTCAGACAGTCAATAGATCTAATCCTTGGCTTAAGAAATCCTGGGTAGGGGCTGTTCATACTAGCTCCATCTCACCCAAATCCAAGGGGGTTGCCATCCTTATTCATCACTCTAGCTTATGAGCAGCAGAAGAGTCCTGGTCCGATTCACAGGGTCACTGGGTTGTTGTTTGATTGGCCTCCCTGACAGGCAAATTGATTGTGGGCAATGTATATGCTCCTAACACAGACCAAGCATACTTTTTTCCCTGTCTAAGTCAAGCAATTTCCTCCATAGAGCAGTTCAACTCCAACACCACTCTTTTATTAGGAGGGGATTTCAATTTAGTACTAGACATCTTTTTAGATAAGACCAAACCCACACCACAAACGCACCCAAGGATCATGCAGCCTTACAGGAGTTGAAAGAAGAGTGGGGCCTGATCAACGTTTGTAGACGTGACTTTCCCTCTGCGTGGGACTATTCCTATTACTCCTCTTCACTTGGTGTGCACAGTCACATTGACTATTGGCTGGCCAATAATGCAGTGTCAGGTGGGGTATCGGGCAACTCCATAGGCAATATTATCATTTCAGACCATTCACCAGTGATGACTACCTACACTCCCTTTGGACACCATCCCACTGGTACGTGGTGGAGATGCAATCCCCTGCTTGTCAGAGACCCTGAATTCTGACAAGCAATGTTGAAAGCAACCCAGGAATATTTTGGTGCAAAATCTGACTGTGTCGTCTCTGCAAGCACAGTGTGGGAAGCTTTCAAAGCCAACCTCAGAGGCCACATTATTGCCTTTGTAGCTAAATGGAACAAGACCCGGAAGAAATCCCTGGACCTGTTACAATCAGAACTCACAGGGCTGAAAACATGCTTCTAAGCCTCACATGTTGCTTTCAGGGATGTATCCCTGACTCATAGAGTTGCAGGGCTTAAATATCAAATTAATGCTCTGCTACACCACAAAGCAGTATGGCTTTTGTTAAGATCGAAGCATACCTATTGGGAGGGTGGGGACAAGGGTGGTAAGCTTCTTGCTTACCAACTGCAGAAGCAACAAGCCTCCTCTAGAATTCATGCCCTCCGTACCTCTTCAGGCTCAATTACTACTGATCCTGCTGGTATCAATGAGGCTATGTGGTTGTACTATCAGTCACTGTATCAATCCCAATCTTCTCAGTCCCAAACCCATTTGTCTCAAGCCCTGACTTAGTTCTGTCAGCATTTCACTATACCAACTCTCTCACCAGACCAAGCTGACCTCTTAGATGCCCCGATTATAGTCCCTGAGGTACATCAGGCTTTATCCCGGATGGCCAAGTGGAAAGACCCAGGATCTGATGGGATGACCATTGAATTGTACCAGGTACTGGAACAGGAGATCACTAATCCATTGTTGTTAGCATTACAGGATGCCCAATACTCAGGCTCTCTCCCCACCACAATGAAAGAGGCTGTTATCACTCTCCTCCCCAAGAAATCCAACGATCCCCTCAATTGTGCCAGTTTTCATCCTATATCCCCTATTACTGGTGGATACCAAGATTTTGGCTAAAATTCTGGCCACTAGGATGCTCAATGTTCTCACTTCTCTAATACACTCCTCCCAGGTGGGGTTCATTTCAGGGAAAGTGGGCTCAGATAATACCAGGCTACTACTCAACCTGAAGTGGCTAGTGAGTCGGTCTAAGACACCTTTGGCTGCCCTAGCCATTGACTTTGCTAAAGCTTTTGACTCGATTGAATGGAACTATTTACATGAGGTCCTCCACATATATGGTTTCAGCCCTCAATTCTGTCTCTGGGTCTCGACACTCTATAGCTCCCCTATGGCCAGAATTTTAACTAACTCTGATATCTCCCCCTCTTTTCCTTTGTATAGAGGTACCCACCAAGGATGTCCCTTGTCTGCCCTTCTGTTTCTGGTTGCCCTGGACCTGCTGATTTGAGCACTTACCATTGCCGATGGTCTCACGGGCATTCCGGCCTATGGTAGCTCATATGTGGTGGTGGCGTATCCCGATGATCTTCTTCTTACCTTGTATCACCCTCAACAGTTCCTCCCTGTAGTTCTCTCAGCCCTACCTGAATTTGCTTCACTATCAGGGTTGCAGGTAAACCAATGAAAGACTACACTTGCCCCACTCAACACGCTTTGTACACAAGATTGCCTTCGTGGTAAGGAATGGAGTTGGGCCATTCAAGGATTCAGCTACCTTGGGGTCTACATATCTACTAATTGGATGGACCTTGAATCCTCCAATTTTTCCCCCCTTCTAAAGCAGCTAAACTCAGAAGTGCAGCACTGCTGTAAGCTACACTTATCCCTGCTGGGTAAAATAGCCGCTGTTTGCATGCTCTTCCTCTCCAGAGTCACATATTTGTTCAACAGCCTCCTGATTCATCTCTCTCCCAAGTTATTTTCCTCCCTTGAGAAACTAGTAGCCTCCTTCTTATGGGAAGGGCAGTTGCATAGGTGGGGAAAACACAAGCTAAGAGCTCACTGGTCCGGGAGGCCTTGGTGTCCCCTGGTTCCAGGGCTACCATCTGGCAAGTGTGGCTGTCCAAGCCACTAATGGTTTACACCCATGGATGCCTCTCCCCCATTGTGGGTTTGTCTTGAAGCCAGTATAGTGACACCCCCCCCCCACTTAGGTCCATGTTTGGGCTGGGAGATCCATTAGAAAGGGCCTTTTCCTTGTCATATGCAAATCCCGTCATGTCTGGCACTGTAGCATGACCCTATCCCACAGTCCCAAAGAAGCCTGGGCCCCCCTTACAATGTGTTGAACTATGGGAGAACAACTTCGTTACTGTAGGAGGGGAACCAATCAGGTGGCCCTCTTGGGAGGCAAAGGGCATTAGGTATGTATAGGACCTTTTGTTGTCTGACTCAGATACCCTGCCATCCTTTAATCAGCCAAAGAATAAATCTAATCTTCCCAACAGGGAGTTTTGACGGTTTCTCCAGATACCCAGCATTATCAATGACCTCTCATCTCAGTATAGTCTAGACAGTAAATGGAAATGGCTGGCCTCCCTGCATAAGTCCTCCTTCTCCCAGGGATGCATAATCAACTATTATGCCACATGGCAAGACTCTCAAACTGACCCCACTGAGCACTGTAGGTTCAAATGGGAAGCTGACTTGGGCATGGCTATTTCTGAAGCCTCTTGGTCTCGCTGCCTTAAGGACTCACACACA
This sequence comes from Neoceratodus forsteri, assembly GCA_016271365.2. Taxonomy (NCBI): domain Eukaryota; kingdom Metazoa; phylum Chordata; order Ceratodontiformes; family Ceratodontidae; genus Neoceratodus; species Neoceratodus forsteri. The sequence goes on along the minus strand of CM028137.1, from coordinate 210,106,351 downwards.
GGGTATAGAGACACTAATAGCCAATTCCTACAGCTCGAAATTCTCCTGTGGTGGTACAGAACTCCTGCTGCTCTTCACTCAGCGGGAGTCCTGACACACCCAAGATGTTGACGATGTCAGCAACCAGATGCCCACCTGTTCCACAAACTGTGGTCCTGCCCCCAAATCTCGACATTCTGGTCTACCATTGCTTTAGAGTGTTGCAAAGTCCTGGGCATCAGAGATATACCCCTCAACCCTAAATTGCTCCTGGGTGACTCCTCTGAGCTAACCTTTTTGCCTAAGGTCCATCGGGAATGGGTTATGTTGGCATTACTGGAAGCTAAGAGGCTGTTATTAATGCACTGGAAGCTGGTTAATAGCCCAGCTATAAGCACATGGCATGCTGCTTTAGCTCAATTGGTTCTTTTAGATCTGCTCTCTTACTCACACCGAGGTCAGTTGGACTACTCTGTTAAGAAATGGGGCGGCCTACCTTCATTCACCACTTTGTAGGATCCCTTCCCCCCAGGAAACACTCCTTTCTAAGGCCTGTGTGGTATGGATGATGACTTTACCCCTGGCTGCTGCTTAATGGGAAGCCATAACCTGTACTGCTATATTATTGTGTCTTATTTAAGCTTTTCCTATTAACTTGTTTCTCCTGCCCTGGATATAGCAATATACCTATGAGTGGTGTAGATCTTACTTGGTCTGTAAAATTTATACTTATTTGGACTGTAATATATGTGATGTATGATGGTGTACCACCTTATAAAAATTGAAAAATCTTTAATAAAACATTTTCTATGATAATAAAAAAAAACAAAAAAAAACTCTGGAATTGGTTAATAAAGAATTCCCCTACCTCAGTGTATTTTTTACAAACAATACATACTGGAACAAGCACATTCATGCAATTGCAGGCAAAATGTCCAATACAGCTACTGCTCACAAAAGATACAACAGAATTTATGGAGAAATGTCCATTACCCCCATGTTGAGAGCCATTAATTCAAAATGAATTAGAGACTATATCCAGTGGAAGTCTGGGTCATGGCTGATCTTACTAAACTAGATACAGTATTAAATAAACTCTATAAGCAAATGTTAAAATTACTGTATGGAACTCCAAATATACTTATCAGAACTCAGACTGGTCAAAGAAGTTTCAAATATTTGGCACAAATAAGACTGATAAATTTCTTGTTAAAAATATTGTCCCAACCAGAAGATTCAATTCTGGCAAACTGCCAAAAAAGAAAAAAAAAAGGAAATAGACCATCATACAAAAAGAGAGCTGGCTAACCAAAATATATGAACTCTTAACTCACTATAATTGCAACTATCTAAAAAATTGATCTGACCGAAATATTAAATTAAGCTTGGCATATGCCAAGGTGATCTCGTTTAATATTTGAAAGGGACAACTCAGACAATCTAAGTGCTATAGCAAATCTGAAGGTTTTGAAATGGTTAATAAACAATACTAAAGAACACATATTAAAATTCTACTTAAATACAATACAGAACCCTGACTATAGAGAGATTATTACATTGTATAGATTTGAGGCATTTCCTAGCAACATTTTGTAACTAGATATAAAGAACATGATGTAACAACAACTAACTGTAATTGCCATTTAAAGGAGCCAGGGAACTTGCACCACGTGGTACTTAGTTGCCCATGGTACAAAATCTCTTATGATAAGTTCCTGGGCAACATTCTTGATTCCTTATTTCTACTAACTAGATTCATTCTAGACTTGCTATTTAATGCAGAAGATCTTGATATTCTAGAAAAACTGTCTTTCTTATTAAATGCTACAAGAAACAGAAGGAAAAAGTACTCCTCATGGGTGATAGGGCACTATCAGATATGAGATGTACAGGAGTGGACAAGGGCTAGATTTTCAGACTGCGCCCGGCAATGGCACAAGGGGAGGTGTAGCACAACCAAGATGTGACGGGGCCAGACAGGGGGGATATTCAAAGGTGATGTGCCATGGTGCATCACCTTTGAATATAGCACAGAATGTGCATGGCACATATACAATGCACCAGCACATTCCCCAGACAGGGAGGACTTGGAATGCTCCAGCACAACTGTAGTTATGCTGGGCGCATTTCCGAGATATTCAGACCTGGGCATGCAAATGGTGCCGTAATGAATGCAAGGCGCAAATGGGGCCATTTGTATGTCATTATGGCCTCACTTGCATGAGCTGAGCAGGGAAGCCCGGCAAAATGCACCTGGCACCCTGCACTGCAAGTGGTAGTGACAGACAGGGTCCTGGGGCAACCCCCCTGCCACTTAGCCATGGTCGCAGGTAATATTAACAAACAGAAATGGCCTGGTAGTCTAGTGGTAACCCTTCTCCCTCCCACAGCTGCGATTGCTTGTATTAGTAAATAAAAGACAATGCCCTGGCAGTCTAGTGGTAACCCCCTTCCTCCCACAGCCATGATCTCTGGGTGTAATAACATGTACGAAAGCCCTCATGAGCTAGTGGTACCCCCACCCCTCCCAACACTCTGATTGCCTTAGAAGTAAACAATTCTCCTTCCTTGGTAGTCTAGTAGTTCCCCCACCCCACCTGAAGCACTGATCGCTGGTGCTCTGTACTGAAACTTATCTCTGGTGGTCCAGTGGCAGCCCCCCCCCACCTGCACAGGACCCCTGCACACCCAGCTCTCCCCATCATTGATGGGCAACTGCAGTCTGCCCGCATACTGCCCCACTGCCCATCAAATGATGGCTTACAGTATGAGCTGTGTACCAATGGGCTTGCAGGGCATACTGTACTAGACAGTTGAAAATATGTGAATGAATCTGCTCTTTTTGTAACACAGCCTACGTTATATAACATTCATAAACAAAACACATTTTCCACTCCTAATAGGTAGACCTTTCTCTGATGTTCCAATTTATATCATCCATTACTTATAAAGTATGGCCACTGGGCTGGGTGAGTCATCGGCTGCTCCTGCACCCTCACGCTGTTTAGCGCATCTTTTGAGTGTCTTTGGAGCATTTCCCGAGCATTTTAGACCACCTTTCATGGGTTTTTAAAGTGCTTTTATCGTTTTTGTGTGAAGTCATTTTATTTTATTTGGGGACCTAACCTATTCCTTTACTGGCTTGCTGGGGTATACCACTAGTAATCTGGACTCTCCGTGAAGACTCACAGTAGTGCTGCAGAAAGAGTGAGCTGAGCGCCTGAGTGGTTTCAGGGTGATTTGGACTGCTTCGTAGTATACATTGTGGCTGTCTGCTTTGGCCCATTGCCACCCTCATATGTTCAGTTGCCGGTCGCTGCCTTCCACTTCATTTATTCCTGTGAGAGTTGTGTTTTTTTGTTCTGTTGTTGGTGATTTGATGTAGACAGTGCTGCTTTAATTTTTGTGAGTGACTGAGGAGCAGACTGAGGAGTATACTGGAGAAACTGTTTGGATTAAGAGTGAGAAAACTGGAGAGGGGATTCTGTTTTGTGAGGTGAAGACTGAGGGATTATTTTGCCTGACTGAATTTCTGGATTATTTGTTCACTGGATTTCTGGACTTTGGATAAACTGTAAGAGGAGACCAATCTTGGTGGCAGCTTGGTTCAAGCCCAGGATCAATGGGCATACAAAGATCAGCCATGATTTGGAGCCTGGAGCTAAGATCCCAATCTTGGGGGTGGGCGGGCTGCGGTGTGTGGCTGTGCGTTGAGTTCTGGTCTTATTTCACTGGATAGCCAGCTATTCAGCCCAGTGTCTCCTTGGTCTTTCCATGGAGCATGCTGGAAAGTGAGCCTGAGTGGGGGACTGATAGCAGCAGCCATGGACCTGCAGTCTCACTGCCCAGCAGGATTTATTGAAGCTTTCTCTGGCACCTGAGCAGCCATCATTGAAGCACACCATCTTTGACCTTTCTCCCCTTGATTACAGTCAGACTTACGCTTATTTCTCATACTTAAATCTGTTTAAGGCAATGAGAGTGCCTTGTTTCTCTCAGCCCTGGTACAGTGAGAGTGTGCCCAGTCTTAAAGTTTGGATACATCTTAACCCCCCAACCCCTCTGCAATGAGAGTACTCAGGGGGCCGGGGACAGCTTCGAGACTTTCTCTATTAACTGATCCCCTCTGGTGGTGTGAGAACCACTGGGGGATAGTTTTTCTGAATCCCCAAGCCAGTGAATATAGTTTTACAATTCTCTAGTTATTCATGCCTTAATTTGTGACTAACTTGATTTGCATACTGTATGTTTTATAAGCTTATGTTGTTACTGTGAAAATGTTATTTTAGTTTACGGTTATGTATTGATTATGCATTTTATTTAATTTTCATTTATTTTTCTCTTTGAAGTGAGAGCTGAGGGATTTATAGTTTATAGTCTAGTAATTTTGTTTTGTGTTTTGTTTTGTAGGTTGCACAGTTTTACTTGGTTTAATACAATGTGTAGGAGACCCACCTCCACGGTTGTGCTCTATTCATCCTCCGCTCTTCATGCCCTCCGCACCTTTGCCTCCCCCCCATTGCTGTTTACTATCAACTAGCATCATAGAGCACTGGGTATTGTTCATCGGGGGGGGATGCAAACAGTGGAGGGTGAATGAGTGGAGCCACCACATTGGGGTTGTGAGATCCAGGAGACACCCTGGGGCAAAATGGAATCCTGATCGTGGTCCCCCATGTCTGGTTTCCATACCCAAGGGCACCACCAATGGTGGTGGGCAGGTGGTTCAGACGGGCCTGGAAACTCATTCAACTCGGGTGGTGTTATGTAATGCCAGGTTGATTAAAAACAAGACTGCAATTATAGCAGATCTTATTGGTACAGTGGACCTAGCTTGCATCACCGAGACCTGGTTGGATGAGAACTCTGGCCCCCATATTGGAGGCTGCAACTCCGGCCAGGTACTCGGTGATTCACCACCTGAGATTGGATTGCGAGGGGGGTTGTGGTCTGTTTTAAGAATGAACAGGGTCTCATGAGTGTACCAGTTGAGAAGACCCAGTCATTTGAATGCACTGTGGTAGCAGGTGTAGACTGTAGGATAACCCTCATCTACTGTCCACCCGGTAATGAGAAGTGGTTCATTCAGGAAGTGGCGGACTTTGTGATCAACATGGTGTTTGAGTAGTCCAGGCTGATGGTCCTGGGTGACTTTAACGCCTGGGTCAATGACGAACTCTCGCAATTTGGTCAGCATTTCCTCTAGTTAATGTCATCACTGAGCCTCACACAGATTGTTTCCACTGCAACCCATAAACATGGTCATTCTCTTGACTTGGTTTTCCTCATGGGGGTTGAAGCCTTGGATTTGGGGGTGGAACCAGTCAGTTGGTCTGACCACTACACCATGAATTTAAATTTTTGTGCCCCCCCCTTCGTAGGCCTTCCCCTGTGGAGTTGATCAAGTGCCACCCTTTATCAGATGTAAGCTCTGAAGGCTTGGTGGTGGTGCTTGATCTATCAATCCTTCCATTGGCAAACAATGACCCAGAAGCCCTAGTGATGGCCTATAATAAGGCCATATCTATGGCCCTGGATGTCATTGCACCTGTCCAAGTTTGTCCTCTCTCCCTTCACCCTCAGTCCCCTTGGTTTGATGGGTCCTTGAGGGAGATGTGGCAACTAGTACAAAGGTTGGAGCATTGCTGGTGGAGATCTGCCCTTGATGTCAACCACCTTAGCTTGATGGACCATTATCAAACCTATCAATCCGCAATCACCAGTAAGAAGGCAGAGTCCTGTCTGGGGAGATTGCGGCTGCTCAGAACTGACCAGCTCAGCTTTTTTGAACCATGGACATACTGTGCAACCCAGCCTGTCTACAGGTCCGAAGAGTATTTTTGCAAGCTGAGTGCAAGGAGCATGCTCGATTCTTTGCAGCTAAGGTGGCTGACATCAGGACAGAACTCCAACTGGCACACTCCATGGCACTGCTCTAGACCAGTATTTGGTCACCATCCCTCGGTCTTTCTGGAGTACCTTCAACTGGCCGGAGCTTGTGGACATCATGTGGATTGTCCAGAGTATGCACCCCACATGCTGTAGTTTGGATCCAGGACCAACTACCCTGATTTTGGGTTGTAGTGATATTCTTGGCCCGGTCCTAGCATGGATAGTCTGGTGTTCCTTGGAAACAGGTGAGTTTCCTAGCTTCCCGAAGGAGGCGGTGGTGACATCCCTACTGAAGAAAGCTTCTTTGGACCCAGACTGCCATGTGAACTACAGACCAAACTTGAACCTCCCCTTTATGGGGAAGGTGATTGAGAAAGTAGTTGCCATACAACTGGAGAACCATTTGACCATCCATGATGTCTACGAGCCTCTCCAGTACAGTTTTTGAAAGAGGCACAGTACTGAGATGGCACTAGTTCAGGTGCTCAATGATCTCCTGATGGCTAGAGATTGGAAGAATTGCTCCATCTTGGTCCTTCTTGATCTGTCTTCAGCGTTTGACACTGTGGACCATGGAGTCCTGCTCGATCACTTGACCTGTTAGGTGTGGTCCTCAGGTGGGTTTCATCTTTCCTCACCGGAAGAACCCAGAGGGTGGTGTCAGGGATTTATTCCTCTGGCCCAGTTCCATTATCATGTGGGATTTCTCAAGGATCGGTGTTGTTCCCCATGTTATTCGCAGTGTACATGCCACCCCAAGGAGACATTGTAAGAAGGTATGGGCTGAGGTTTCACTGCTATGCTGATGATACCCAGCTCTACCTTTCTTTTGCACCTGACCAGAATATAGCTCTCTCAGTATTTAATTACTGCCTGCAGAAATGCAGGAGTGGATGAGTTTGAGCTGGTTGAGGTTGAACTCGGCTAAGACTGAGATGTTGGTGGTGGACCCGGGTCGCCGGATAGAGGGGTTGGGGGTGGGGTCACCCTCAAGACTTTTCCTTGGGGGCCTCCCTCTCCCAACCTCTGTTCAGGTGCAAAACCTGGGGATAATTTTTGACGAGGGTTTGACACTTCATTTGCAGGTGTCGGCTGTCGTCAAATCCTCTTTTTACCATCTGAGGAATATCTCCAGGGTTAAGCATCTTATTCCATCTGGCGACCTTCCTACATTGGTCCATGCCTTTGTGTCCTCTCACCTGGACTATTGCAATGCCCTCTACCTAGGGCTTATGAGGGTGGATATTCACCACTTGCAGCTGGTGCAGAACGCAGCAGCCTGGTTATTGACGGGAACCTCACAGTCCTGTCATATTTCTCCAGTGCTGTGCAAACTGCACAAACTGCACTGGCTGCTGGTACAATGGCGAATCACCTTCAAAGATGGACTTCTGACTCACAAAGCCCTACATGGACAGGGTCCAAACTACCTGAAAGAGCTTCTGGTTTCTTATTGCCCTATGCAATTGCTATGCTCAACTGATGTGGGGTTGCTAGAGACTCTAAGGGTCTGTTTAAAATCTGTGGCCCGGGCATTTATGCACATGGCCCACACCCTTTGGAATTCTCTACCCCATCAGGTACATGAGTACCCAACCATGGAGGGATTTAAATGGGCCCTGAAAACTGTTTCATGGGTTTGAGCTTTCAGTCATTAATCTAACATTGTTGACTGTCTACTGCTAGTTTGTACTATTTATTATACATGTAATTTTATGCTGTTGGTGTTTCAATATCTGTGAGGCACCTTGGCATTTGGAAGGTGCCATATAAATAAAATTGAATTGAATTGAATTGAATAAAATCTGCTTGCTAACTGTAATACAACTGTGTGGAAAAGGAAGAAACTTCCATATAAATTTTTGCACAAATCATTACCTAGATAACTTGAATGTTCTATTTACTGTCACCATTTCAAAATTTTATGACGATAATATTATATTTATAATGTATTGTTTTATACTTGCTTTTCAGCTATGATTGTTTATATTATATGCGATTTTCTATTATAATGAACAATATATCAAAAATAAACTTATTTACTACTACTACTACTACTATTACTGATCCCTCTGTCTATGCACCCCAGCATCTTGTTTGCCCGTACCCAATGTCCTGTTATACTGTACTATAGTTTGCAGGCTTTCTAGTACTATCACCCTCCAGTTACCTTTCCTCAGTTGTGCTCTCTGTTACCACTTGACCATCATTTCATGTTCATTTCATTTATTTTGAAATTGCAGGAAAGTAATCTGGAATTTACATTTGTTTTCAGTTACGACCTGAAGTCAAGTAATGGTACAACATACAAATATACAAATTTTAACAATATAAAAAATACAGAAATAACAGTAATACAATACATTCATTTACATACACATTCATTCAGACTTTTGAAATCATTAAAAGCTGCCATGTTGAAGGTATTAACAGATGTAGATTGAGAGGTAAAGTGTTCCTGACAGAACCAGCACAGTAGGCAAAAGTTTGCTTGCCTGTGTTTGATCGTACAAGGGGCAAGACCAACTGAGACTTTGTAGATGATCGTGTTTCATAAATGGAAGAATATTTGGTAAGTGAATTTCATAAAGTGACAGGAATTCCAGTATTTATTATTTTAAATGTAAAACGGGGCATTGTAACCCTGTAATTATTCTGTACAGAAAACCAATTGAGTTGATTTAATATCTGGCAGTGGTGTGTGCAATGGGGAGCCAAGAGTGCAAACTTCCCTATTTTTTGTAGTAATGTTTCTTTTCTAGATACAGTACAAGAAGGAGCAGTATCAATAATCAACATTTCATAGTTCAGTATTGGGAGGAGATTTTGTTAAGCAATAGCAAGACGTGTTCCTTTTGTTAAGAAATTTTGTAATTGGTATAATGTTCCTATCGTTCCATATATCTTGGAAGTTACTTTGGCCATATGAACATTGAATTTTAGGGATGGGTTCAAAGTAATACTTAGATATTTAAATGCATCTACAGTCTCAGCTGCCACCCCCCCCCCCAGTGAACAAGCTGTAAAGTCACTTTAGCATTTTTTTTTATTTTAACACCAGATCCAAACAACATGGCTTTATTTTTTATTTTATTTAGAACCAGGTTATTCTGACACAACCAAGCTTGAATTTTAGTAAACTCACAGCTTAATGTAGAATTGACTTCTAGAACAGATGTACTACGAGACACCAATGCTGCATCTTCTGCATAGAGTATTACATCGCAGTTGTGTGGTACTTGTGAGGTAGGGTCAATAAAGAGAGTAAAAAGGAAAGGGCAAAGTATGGAGCCCTGAGAGACTCCACACTGGACCCTGCAGAATGTAGAGAAAAAACACATTCAATTTAATACTCTCAAACCTATTTTCAAGGTACCCATCAGGAACTGTATTTTTTTCCTGTTTGTTCTTGATGCGCATTAGCTTATATTCCTTGGAATGTAATCTCATTTGCCACATAATAGACCATCTTTCAAGACTTTCCTGGTACTCCCTCATTGTTCTGTCTCAACTGTCGCTGTCCACCCTCCCACAGATCTTGATGTCTTTCATGAAGAGGCAGATCTTCCTCGTCACTCCTATCCCTATATCACAAATGAATATGTTAAAAATAACAGCCCCAGGACTGAGCCCTGTAATACTAAACTCATCAACTCTTTATTATCTGAGTGTTCCCCATTTATGGCCACCTTCTGCATTCACTGCTTTAGCCAGTTTTACACCCATGATGTTACTGTTTCCTCTACCCTAAGATCCCTCAGTTTCTTGACCTGTCTCCTATGGGGGACCAAGGTGAAGGCCTTCCTGAAGTCCAAGCACTATATGCCTATTGCCTGTCCCTTGTGAGGTGCTCTTGTTACACAATAGGAGAATTCAGTTAGGTTCATATGGTATGACCTCCAACTTCTGAGTCTATATTGCTGACTGTCCTGTGGATTGTGTAAGGTTAGAGGCTCAGCCACAGTAAATAGAGATCAAATGCTAGGATACATTAAAAGCTCTTGTTTATTATAAACATTAAAAAGCATGTCAGGACTATAACACTCCCCCACTCCCATGCCAATCTATCAACGTTTCATGTTGCTCTAACAAAGCATCATTGCTGTCTGCCTGTTGGTTCTGGGATGGTGATGCTCTGCATACCACTCCACCTCTATTTTGATTCTTTTTATGTTACTCATGGTTTACACCCAAAGGATTTCTAAACCCTTGGTCTCGCCAATGTTATTAATTTCCTTGGCATTTACTTCCTTTTTTATACACAGTATGGTGTACCTCCCCTATTCTTCTCCTCCCTGTCCCTCCTGAATAATGCGTAGCCATGTATGGAGATGTCCGAATTATAGTTTGAAGTATCCCACATTTCTGTTACTGTCATCATGTCCAGCTGTGCTTTGGTCACGATTTCTGTAGATCTGTTTTTTACCAGACTTCTGGTGTTTGTGCCCAGTACCCCCAGTACTCTGGTCCCCTCTTTGCCCATCCCTTCCTCTCTCTGGTCACCACTCCAGTCTCTGCTTATAATTCTCAGATCTCCTTTCCAACGTGTCATGTGCAAAGTTTAATTTATTAGAGAGTTTTTGTCATATTAAGTAAAACGAGGAGATATAACACAAGATACAATTTAGCCATATTAGAATTGCGCATCAAAAGGCTGGGCCGGTGGTGCTGAGGGTTGAGGCGCTGGATGCCACACCTAGTGCCACGCAGGTGACCTGAGATCAGGAGCAGACTCTGGTCATCAGGGGTTGGCGGGGGGGGTGGGTGTTGACTAAGGTCAAGCTCCCAGCAGGGAGCTCTCCTTTCCTGGAGAGGGTGGGTCTGCACTGCACAGCTTTGTTGGCCCCTAGTGGAGATTGGGGTCTTGTCTGTGCAGTGCATTTCTGAGGGTAAGGTGGTATGGCAGACTTCCTGCAGATGGGTGCAGGAGTGTGCCTGCACTGTGTCGGGTGTCACTGCATGTCCGTGCTGCCAGGAACAAAAAACAAGGAAATACCCCCTGCCAGTGGTAGGTGAAAGTGGGTCCAGTGGGTGTAGCCTCATGTCCAATGCCAGGCTCCTGGACATTCACTCCGGTCCCTCCTAACATGCAGCACCCTTCCAGCACTAGAGATAGAGTGCCAGGATAGGTGATGGCTGTCCTTTCTTGGGGGACTAAGATCCGGGGGGGGTTTAAAGGTCTGGCTCCACATGAAGGGGGGGCTTTCCTCACCAGAGTTGGATGTCTGGGCTTCAGGCCAGACGGGCAGAGCCGACACACCGAGAGACCATGCTGGAGAGGAGCCACTGGTAAGGGAGAATAAATAGAGTTGTAAAAAAAAAAAGGAAAAGAATTGAGCATCAAACTTACAAGCAGATTGGGGGTTGAGGCGCTAGACATCACAGCTCGCTCCACACCGGTGACCCAGGGTCAGCAGGGGAGGGAGAAGATTGAGCCTCTAGAGGACAGCTCTCTTCTCCTAGTGGGGGGGGTCCTGCTTGGAGCATGACCAGCCTCTAGCAGAGCTGATGCTCAGGGGGATGGGAGTGGCAACATCAGGTAGTGATGCCTTGACGTTGGGCATGCGCCACTGTCCACAAGAAAAGGGAAAACACCTCTCCAAGCTCCGGGTAGATGGATCCCCGAGGCAGACTCCTGATTGCTCCCACCTGCCTGGTCCTGGGGTCTCCCAACGAAAGTTGATTGTCGGGGTGTTCCACCCCACCTCGTTCCCGCCTGGGGGCATTATCCGTGGCTCCATGGCGGATGGACTGCAGGATCAGGTAGGTGGAGGAGTGGGGGCAAGTCCTTCATTGGGGCTCCTGAAGAAGCGGTGCTTGAACAGCATTGGAGGGATAAACTGCAATTTCAAAATTTCAAAAAAAAACCAAAAACTTACAAGCAGATTTTAAATGTAAAAAAAGGCATACCAACATAAACTGTGGGAGGAGCTCTTGACAGAAATTAATCAGAATGACTTTAAGAAATTCTGGTTTATGACCTCTAGGTGCATAGCTAAATTCCCAAAAAATATTCAAGCCCAAAAACAAAGAAACATAGACAATGATGGCAGGAAAAGACCACTGATTCATCCAGTCTACCCATAAACCCAGAAAAAACAGGACTTGTTGTCCATACAATGTTCTACATTGTACAGGTGCCAGTGTGGCTCAGTTGGTAGCACATCAGCCTCTGAACCAGATGGTCATGGTTTCTAGTCCCACACTGGGATTGGACCCATACTTATAATGCAGGCATCGGAGTGCAGTATTAGGGGGGTGCTGTACTGCTGGGGTGTGCCGTCCTTCAGGTGAGACATTAAACTGAGGTCTCTTCTACCCATCCTGGTGTTGTCCTGGTGGGTGTCCAGGTGGAAGTAAAAGAACTCAGGGCACTCTTCGCAAAGAGTAGGGGACATTCCCAGTGTCCTGGCCAACATTCCCCTTCCCATAAACCGGATCATGTAATTGTACAGGCTGTGTGTGGGTGTTGATGTGTGATATGGCCACCACTACACATTCAGTGACTTCACTACCAGTCTAGCATTGCTTGTAAAGCACTTTGGGATACACTGTGTATGAAAAGTGTTATTTAAATATTGATTCTTCTTCTTCTAACCCACACTATCCACCCCCATGCTCCCCACCCTACCTCTATAACCTTAAGCAAACATTAAGCCCTTCACTCTCTTCCTGCCATGTTTGAAACCATTGACAGTTTTGGCGAAAACCACATCAGCTGGCAGACTGTTCCATGGCTGTACCACCCTTTCTGTTAAATAAAACTTTTCCACTTCCCTGTTAAATCTCCTCATCCGTTTCTAGTCATGCCTCCATGTTCTTGATCTTCTATTTATGCTAAATAGTTACTCACAGTTTACCATGTTAATTTCTTTCAGGAACTTGAAGGTCTCTATCATATCTCCCCTCTCTCGTCTGGCCTCCAGCGAGTACATGTTCAGTGCCTTAAGTTGATCCTCATAAGATCTGCCCTGCTGACCCTAAGTAATTTTGGTTATCCTACACTGCACTGTCTCCAGGCTGGCCTTATCTTTCTTATGTTAGGACTCCAGAACTGGGCACAGTACTCCAGGTGGGGCAATACCCCCAGTACACCCAAATAGGAGGTCTGATTCTGCACAAAAGGATCCACATAGGATAATATCTATTGAACATCCTGAACTCCTTTTTGTTGATTTTTCCTTTTACAGAAACAGAAATAAAGAGAGATATAGCCAAACAAAATAATGGTAAATCTACAGGCTAAATCTCCTTGTCAGTTTCCAGTCATGACTTCATGTTCTTCTCCCTCTGCTCCCTTTGTTCTGTTCTGTGGGGTGCCACAGGGCTCTGTGCTTTCCCCCATGTTGTTCACAGTGTATATGCTGCCATTGGGAGATATTATAAGGTGTTACGGGGTGAGTTTTTACTGCTATGCAGATTATCCTCAGCTCTATATGTCCTTTGTACCCGAACAGAATAATGCATTATCGGTCTTTAACAACTGCCTCGCTGAGGTCCAGGACTGGATGAGTGCTAACTGGTTGAAACTGAATCCAGATAAGACTGAGGTGTTGGTTGTGGACCCGGGTCATTGTGCAGAGAAGTTGACTCCTGGGTTTCCCTCTGGCCTTGTACTAGGGGGTAACCAGTTGAGACCTTCTGAACAGGTGCAGAATATGGGCATAATTATTGACAGTGGGCTGACACTGATGGCACAGGTGTCGGCTGCTGTCAAGTCTTCCTTTTACCATCTGGGGAATATCGCTCGGATAAAACACCTTGTTCCACACGATGACCTCCCTGTGCTGGTCCACGCCTTTGTTTCCTCGCGTCTTGATTACTGTAATGCTGTATATCTAGGGTTGCCGGGAGTGAATCTCCTTCACCTGAGCGGGTGCAGAATGCTGCAGCCAGGTTGTTGACTGGGTTACCAAGAACCTGCCACATCACACCTGTGCTGCACGAACTGCACTGGCTGCTGGTGTGGTGCAGAATCACTTTCAAGGTCGAGTTGCTGACCTATAAGACCCTACACGGTCAGGGACCGGGCTACTTGTAAGATCTTCTTCGACCTTACCGCCCTCTTCGCCCACTCCACTCCACTGATGAGGGATTGCTAGAGATTCCCAGGGGTCGTCTTCAGTCATCTGGGGCCAGAGCTTTTTCTTTTATGGCCCCAACCCTGTGGAATTCTCTACCTCATCAGATTAGAGACTGTCTATCCACGGAGTCATTTAAGGTGTCTCCGAAAAGTTATCTGCTTGAATTAGCATTTGAATACATTTACTGCTACTTTTATTGTTTTAATGCTGTTATTTATTATGTTTGATGTTATTTTGATATGTAATTGCACTTTGATATGTAGAAAAGTGCATTATAAATAAATTTTGATTTGATTTGATTTGATGTGATTCTTGATCTTCTATTTATGCTAAATAGTTACTTACAGTTCATCATGTTAATTTATTTCAGGAACTTGAAGGTCTCTATCATACCTCCCCTCACTCGTCTGGCCTCCAGTGAGTACATGTTCAGTGCCTCAAGCTGATCCTTATAAGACCTGCCCTGCTGACCCTAAGTCATTTTGGTTACTCTACACTGCACTGTCTCCAGACTGGCCTTATCTTTCTTATGCTAGGACTCTAGAACTGGGCACAGTACTCCAGGTGGGGAAATACACCCAGTACACCCAAGTAGGAGGTCTGATTCTTGCACAAAAGGCTCCACATAGGATAATATCTACTGAACATCCTAAACTCCTTTTGGTGATTTTTCCTTTTACAGAAACAGAAATAAAGAGAGTTATATCCAAATAAAATAATGGTAAAGCTACAGGCCCAGACATAATCCCCCTTAAAATACATAAAATGGAAATATCATGGGTGCTTCCAATTTTGAATAAACTCTTTAATAGTGTAGGGAGAATGTTACAATTTCCAGAATTCTAGACAGAATCAATTATTGTTCTGAACCATGAGAAAGGTTTACTTAACTCATTGATGTAGAGGACAATCAGCCTGTTGGAAATCTCCCATAAATGTTTTATGCTATAATACTGGGGATACTGCAAAAATAGATAATTAATAATAAAATTCTTGCAGAGGCCCAGTAAGATTTCAAAAGCTCATGGTCAATTATGCATAAGTGTTTTGTCCTTGACCAGCTTGCTTATAAATATTTGTATAATTACAGTGTAGCCTTTATTTCTTGTGTATATAAACCTTTGTCAGACATTTGATAAAGTCTGCAGGAATCTCCTATGAGAGGAAATATACAAAATTTCAATCACTTTGGGGACGCTTGACATTACTAATTAGGCTTCATGCAGTTACCTCCGTAAAATTCGGATATTCCCTTGAAGGTAAGCTTTCTGATAAATTCCCTACAAAGACTGGGGTGAAAGAAGGCTGTACACTCCTGCAGACTACTTAATTCATTCATTAACTCATTACTCCTTGCAATGAATACTTCTGAGTTTCACAACCCTAAAGTTTTCAACCAAGATGTCAGGGCCCAGATATTCAAAAGGGTTGTGCCATGCGCAATAGAGATGCGCCAGCGTAAGTACGAAATTGCGCCATTCTGTGATATTCAGCGGGAGGCAACTGTGCTGCACAAGTCGCAATGCACAAGAGCGCAATGGTAATGAATGCATGCACAACTGTAGGGGGAGAAACCATGAATAAATGGAGCAGTGCGACATTCAACAGCATGTGCCATGCGCAACAGGGGAGCAAGCGGAAGTTGCGCAATAGCAGAAATGATACAAAATAAAAAGGAACAAGAGAGAGGCGCAAGAACGCTACAGGGAAGCCAGAGATGGGAGCAAGGTGACAGCAACAGGAAAGAGGGTAGCAGTGAGTGGGACTGGGCAGGAGCAGGACAGGGCACACTTGGGAACAAACAGGAATAGGACAGGAGTGGGGAGCCTGTACCACTGTGCAGGAGAGACAGGGAGGTGCCGCAGTGTACTGAGGGCAGTGGCAGTAGGCAGGACAGCCAAATGCTGGAGGTGTACCCGGTGCAGGGGGAGCATCACAAAGGACAGCGGGGGGAACAGGATAACAGCCGCCGGGGGGGGACACCAGCCAGGGACATGGCCAGTGCCACCTTCCAGATGGAGGTGGTAATGAAGGTGTGAGAAGGCAGGCAGCAGGAGGGCACAGCTTTGGAAGGCCTGGCGGTATACCAACAGGCTGTACCGAGCCCACACCACCTTCGAAAGCAATCAAGAGTGACACAGAGATCATGGGCCGGGTACCGCCTGAACCGTCGATTCTAAGGCAGCTCTGTGAGCTGTGTAGTGATAAGATGCAGGAACCCACACGATGGAGCCATGCTCTGTCAGTGGAGACAAAGGTGACAACTGTCATGTGCCTGCTCACCATGGGCACTTTCCAGAGACCAACAGGGGACACATTAGGCATAACCCAGTCAGCTGCATCACACCTACTTACACAATTCCTCAGCACACTGCTGCCACATGCTGCGGAGTGCATCCATTTCCCCAGCACACAGGCAGAGTGCACAGCACACATACAAGAGTCCCACAGGGTAGCACGTATGCCTGGTGTGCTCGGGGCCATTGACTGCACCAATGTGGCCATCCGCACGCTACCTGGCCTGCATGGTGTAGCATACATCAACAGAAAGGGTTATGCCAGCATCAGCTGCCAGGTGGTGTGCGATGCCAGGGGGCACATAACTAATGTCTGTGCCATGCACCCTGGGGGAGCACATGATGCCTTCATCTGGCACCAGTCTGCACTGTGCCACAGGTTCGAGAGTGGGGACATCCCCACTGGCCACCTAGTGGGTGAGTATGCACATCACGCAGGATGACATGGGCATCTGGGGTGGGGGGTGCATAGTCAGGGGTGCCATGGGTACCGGCCTTGACGGCCCATGGCAGAGCGACACTGACCCCCATATTAACCTCCACCCTCTACACATAGATGACAGTGGCTACCCACTCTGTCCCTGGCTGCTTACACCATACCAGTGCCCTGCGACCCCATCGCAGCAATGGTACAATAAGACAAGTGCCACCACACGTAATGTCATAGAGCGGGTGTTCAGGATGCTGAAGGCACATTTCTGTTGCCTGGACATGTCTGGTGGTGCCCTACAGTACAACCCCTTGAAGGCCTATGGGCTATTCCTGGACTGTTGCATCCTGCACAACATGGCCAACGACTGTGAGATAGCAGTAGAGGTCGAAGAGGGGGACAGCGATGGGGACGATGAGGACTCTGGTACAGACGGTGATGGGAAGCCACCCCTTGGGTGAAGAGACCCCCACCTGATCCAGATGTCTCGGCTGTACAGAGACACCATTACAGAGGAACAATTCAACTAACACAGGTAGGTCATGGGGCCATGTGCAACCACCAATGGCAAGGGCACAACCCACAAACATGCGTGGATGAACACCAGGGGTGCATGGCAGCAAGGGAATTGGCTGAGCATGGAACCGCACATGCCGTCAGGGATGGGCAAGGCCTAACACGACACACGGTCACACACACACACACCCACACACCCTACAAGACATGCACAAGGGGTAGAAGGCATGCCAACCCCAACTGCTACCCCTAGCCACACACAGGTCCACAGATGACCACACCCAGTGCCCATCATTGTGCGTGTCTCAGACGCTGGGCACCATTGCATACTGGTGGACAGCACAACGCAGGCATCGTCATGCACAAGCCACAGTGGCCAGCAGCCGGGAGGGTGTGGACATGGACCGTGTGTGTGTGCAGGGCTGGGTACCCCAACCGTGCATCGCACATTGCACAACACACTGCACACAGGGCAGCATCAGACAGTAGCCATGGTGGGAGACAGGTCAGTCATGCGGCACAGTGCCACGGCCACCACAGATGTGTAGGTGGCTCCACCAAGACCTGCCAGCTGTGACAGGCTAACCAATGGCCTCATGGGGTGGCACCGATGGTCCCCCAAGGGTGACACTGCGGGAATGCGACCGTGTTTGAGCAGGGGTCTGCAGCCCACCGAACATGCTAGTGCCAGGCATGATCGGGATGCCCACAGCTGAACCCGGTGTTGACATGGAAGGTGTCGCATGACACCAGGAATGAGGGGTGAACATGACACTGCACAGTGTCTGCGGTGCATGTGCAACAAACTGTGTGCCCAATGTGGCCATGACAGCTGTGAATGCACGTGTCTGCCTGTCAATGGCAGTGGTCACATCCTTCCGCTGCCGGGCCATCTCTGCCAGGAGCAGAGCATGGTCTCTGTTGTGCCGCTCCTCTGCCTGATGCAGAACCACACTGAGTGCATCCACCACCCTAATAAGCTGCGACTGCTGATCCACGGAAGCCTGGAGTAGTCGGCTGTGCTCATCAAAGAGGTCATCCGCCGGATCAGCACGATGTCCCTCATGGTGTTTCTGGCCGTTCTGGGCATCAACCCTTGATGATGGGCGCTGCACACCAGAGCCATGCTGGGGCATGTCCACATGCATTGCACTGATGCCACCCCCTGACACTGTCCCCCTGTCACCATTGGCTGACTGCCGACACTGCCCCTCTGGCAGCCACTCACCAGGGCTCACTGGTGCAGCTGCAGCAGCTGCAACAGCCCCACTGGCCTGGGCACACACCAGTGCTGCCCCACTGGTGTATACAGGCACAGGCTGGGACTGTGATGTTGCACAGGCCTTCACTGTGGCACCAACCATGGCTATGCCCGTGCTGTTACCTGCTGTGGGGCCATCCTGCGGCCCACACATATCACTGTCCATGACGTGTGCTTCATCATCATTGGTACCCGATCCAGCACCAGTCCATGTCACAGCATGCTGGCATCCATGGACGCTGTCATACTGGGACATGCGCAGGGCCTCCACCGCACCAGCACCACCAACTTCAGTACAGACATAAAGGTGGGTATACTGTTGTCCTGACCCTCGGACACCTGTGGAGGTTGATGGGCGCTCCTCCATGTCCACGGTATCACCCTCAGTGGACACACCCTCCACCGCTGACCCATGGAGACGCTCAGGAGCTGTAAGGGAACACAGTAGCAATAATGTCTCTGCCCTACCCTGTGGCATTACCCCCACCCCCAACACAGTGACAGAACAGGACCTACCATGCAGTGATGGGCTGCCACCCATCTGGAAGCCACCACCTGGAATGCCCACTAGGGCACAACACCACATGCTGCCAGTCACCCGCTCCTCCTGTGGCATCAGGCGTGGCACATCCAGCTGTCCACCACCAGTTGCAGCACATGCTGCCCTGATGGCAGCCACCTTATCTTCTATCCTCCTCTTGTCCATGCCCACCTTCTTCTTGAACTCCTGCACGGACCGCTGGTGGCTGCCATGCTGGTTGACGGCATGCGCTACCTCATCGCATGCCGCAGCACAGGTCTGTGGTGTTCCCCACTGTCCACTGAGTAGCGGTTCCCTGTCGAGGTAGGCCTCAAACAGGGCATCTGATTCTGCCTGGGTGAAGTTGGGCCTCCTCCGTCTCCCACGTCTCTGCTCCTCCTCCTCCTCACGTTCAGTCATTATTGATCATGTGGGAATGACAGGTGTTACCTCTGAATGTGCAGTCCCATGCATCTCCCACACACCACAGTCCACACTTTCAAACAGCATGCAAACCACCACAATACACTGCAATACCAAACAATGACCTCTGAAGCCCCCCTGTCACATTTATATAGTGCAAGGCATGCAAATGAGGTGAGTCGCAACTTTAAGTGGACGCTAATGCAGTGGCTGTGCCATGGAATTTCTGATGAGCTGATTTGCATATGCTGGCTGAATATCACGCTGTTGCACCTTGTGCAATTGTGTTGAGCATGCTCAGGCAAAGGCACAGCTCATGACATGTGCAGTAGGCACCACACGGTGCATGCCTGGGGGTGCTGACACCGACGCCTGCTGCTCTGATGGCATGCTGAGCATGAGAGGCAGTGCAGGGCATGGCCACCACTGTGCCAGTGGTGCTAGTCTGCTGTTTACACGTATAGCGCTCGTGCCCCTAGAGTGCCATAGGCACCACGGTGCCACAGCGTGGTAGGCCACTGCAGGGCATCACACACAGGCACCTGACCATGCTACATGCAGGGAGTCCCAATCACGCTGTGACAGTCCATGTACGACAGACTCTTGACCCTCTGTTTGACCTTTGCCCCCTAGGTGCCATGTGTCCGCATGGGTGCACCCCTATTGTGCTGTTCTGTGACAGCGTGATGGGGAATGGCAGCACTGTACCATGCAGCATCTGCACATGGTGGACGTGGGCAATAGAGCACCATTTTGTTATCCTAGCAGATTTAGTAATGGCACACAGGACAGCAGCGCTGTGGAGCTCTCTTGAGCTGGCCAATTTGGTGGCCATTGTAGAGTCCCATGCTGGGGCCCTGTTTGGAGATGTGCCCTTGGATAGGGCAAGGAGTGCAGTATGGGAGGAGGTGGCAGTGTCACTTGAGGAGGCCATCGGCATCTCCAGGACTCCAGAGCAGTATCGCCACCACTATGGGGACCTCAGGCGGAGGGACCCAGACAGGCTTGCCCATCTACGGGCACGCACCAAGTGAGGCGCAGTGCCATGTCCAGGTTGGTGCTCCATCCATACACTGGTAGCATATGTCCGGGTTTTGTGGTGGGCATGGGTCCACCCCAGTGGGGGGGCTGTCCACTGTGGGCAGTTTTGGTCATGGTGGGGTTGCGGCATGGCTGGGCTGTGCAGGATCACACACACCGGGGGGGGCCTTTGTTACTGTTTTGTACTGATGTTCCCCTCTCCATGTTTGCACCCTAGGCCCTGAGGAGAGGCGACGAGCCCAAGAGGCATGGGTGGATCAGGAAGCTGCCCAGCAACAGACACATGATGGCGGGCAACATGTACGTCAGTGCCAAGATGTTGCAGATGCAGGTGAGTACCTTTCTTCATGGATATTCTGTGCATGCTGTGTTGTGGGGTGAGCTGTGGGGCATGGCCACCATCCAATGACACCACTGATGTGCATGCCACATGGTACACTCACCACTGTCCTGTGGCACTGCATGTGTGGGTGTGCATCACTGGTGGTCCATGCATGCACCAGGTACATGGCTGTGCCACTGCCTTTGCACCGCATAGCCATGTCACTGATAGCCACGGTGGTGCTGTGCTGGACTTGGGTGGTGGGTGTGTGCAGTGGTCCACATGGCTGTGTGCACCTGGATGGGCAGGTCTTGTGGACATGATCACTGTGGGTGATTGCACACCATCACAGGGGCGTGGCCCATGGCTGTGTGCCATGCACAATGGGTGAGCTGCAGGGGGATGGACATTCACACCTACTGACTCTGCTCCATTGTCCTAAGTGGTCGGCATTGGATCACTATGGAGAGGGCATTGCAGGAGTTGCTGCAACTATCAAGGGCATCCCTTGAGATACTACAGTGGCTATAGAGGCATGGTGTGCATAGGAGGAGGTTGCACAGACGCCACAGGACAGAAAAGTGGGGCAGACATTAGGCCCTCAATGCCCCCTGGATGCTTTTTACCTCCCTGGACTCACCCTCAGACCCCTTCTTCCCTCTCCCAGTAGCTCACCCCGCCTTACCCACCCCCACCTGGTTTGTGGCCCTATCCCCACTTGTGTATATATATATATATTATACTGTATGTATATGTATATAGTTGTGTTTATTGGAAATTTATAATACATTTGTTTTGTTATGACAACTGTGGTGGTCTACGATTTGCAGTGGGCTACAGGTGCTCAGCTGCAGTGGTGTGCATGGTGTCAGGGTTGTTGCAGGCATGGACGTGTGTGTGTGTCCAGAGAGGAACCACCTATGGTGTGGGTTGGGGAATCAGTCACTGTCTGTGGTTTGTGTGTTGTTCTCTGTACACTGGTAGCCTGTGCAATGGTCCACGGTGCATGCTCTGTGTCCATGGTGCCCCTGTCAGACCGTCCATGGGCTGTGCAGCTGACACCCTTGCATGTCTGTGATATACACTGTCTGCTGGCATGTCAGTTGTGGCTGTTCATGCTGGACAACCACTGTACCTGGCACAATGCCAGGTTGCCTTCTGTCACTGGTGTGGTGCACGTCTGCCTTGGGTGGCACTGTTGCCTCCGCTGTTTTTGTTCCCCCTCCATGCTGTCACTTGTGTCTGTTGCAGGGGATGTGCTCCACTGTCTGTCACTTGTACTCCAGCCACGTGCTGGTTGCGTACGGCTTCATGGTGCATGCGCAGGGTGGCTGATACACCTGTGCCATCGAGGGGTGCTAGCCGTGGGTACACAGCTGCTGTGGCCACTTGCCAGCGGGTTTGTTGACCCACTACTGTGTCCCTGTGTTGGTGTGCACTTGGGTATGGGTTGTTTTTTGTCCATGCACTGTGTTGCATCCTGTGTGGCGTTATGCTTCCATGCACCACTGTGGGATTCTTTGCAGGCTGTTGAGGCCAGTGCTGGTATGGGGTGTGCCCTTGAGAGGGTGTGCAGGGTGCTGTACCACTGGTGGTGGTGTCCGGGGCATGCCCTGTCGCATGTGTGGTACGTTGTGTACTGACGCATGGTCAGTCTCTCAGCTGTACATCGGGGGGACCATGCAGGGTGGCACTGTGTCTGCAGTTGTTGCATCGGTGTCTGCTGCCACATGCTTCAGGGTGCTCGTGGTGGGGCTGCCTTGCATGTCTCAATGGTGCACAGTGTTGCATTGTCACAGTGGGGGTGGTGGCATGCATGGAGTGACCTGCAGTGTTGGTTACTGCTCCTGGGCCGGGTGTCTGTGAAATGCTGTGCAGGGTGTGCTCTGCATTGGTGGGATGGGGTAGCATGGGGTTGACAGAGCTCCTTGTTTGTGAGTCACAGATTGCCAAGGGGTGTGCTGGGGCACCATGCCTCAGCTGTGGGATTGTAGCTGGTTTCCATGGGCCTGTGGTTCTTCCAACTCTCCTCTGGTTGGGTGGTTCATTGGGTGTGGGGTGCACTGTCTGTTCAGTTGTGTGCTCCTCAGCCTACATCTTCCATGTGTGGGGGACCCCTTCATCCTGTCCCTAAGCATCCCTGGTTGTGCTGATGCGCTGCTACCCTGCTCCACTGCGCATCCCTGGTTGTGCTATTGTGCACCAGACCTGTGCCACTGCGCATCCCTGGTTGCGCCATGGTGCAGTTGCCATGATATTCAGTTGTGTGGCGCAAGAGCATCTAGCCCTGCGCAATGTTTGAATATCGCATGTGTTGTGCATAGGCGCACTGTACTTGCGCCTGCTCCTGCTATTGTGCTACTTTGTGGCTCAGTTTGAATATCTGAGCCCAGCTGTTTAGCTTGTGCAGAGGACAGCAAAATATTGTCCCGATCTAAACTGAGTTTGAAACATTAGCTAAATATTTCCACAAATCAATGCATGGAAAAATGTTCTTGATCTTGAAATTAACCTGAAGAAGACCAAATATCTTGTCATGGAAAAACAAAAACTACAAAATCTTTATTTTTATATATTGTAACTCTAAATTAGTACAACTAACAATTTATGACTTTTTTAGGCCTTTGTTTTTCATATAACTGGCCGTGGTCAACTCATTTTCAATGGGTTATTAATAATATTACACTATCACTGGGAGCATTGGCATATTCAATAAAACATGTGGGGGTAATAGCATACAAGTTAGGCTCCTGAAAACCTACACCAAACTAAAAACAAATCTATTGTTTGGAATAAAATTTGGAGCCATAAATGGAGTGACTGAATACTGTAATATCCTGAACTAAATGTCTAAAAAATATTACATATCCCCTATTCTACCCCATTCTGTGGAGTAAGTGGAGAGCTAGGACAACTGAAACTTGAAGTTTTTGCTCAAAAATAATTCTATCGGACTGGATAAAGGTCATCAGATTGCTGGAAGAAAGATTTCCATAACTATATGAATTGGAAATATTATGTGACAGATAGAGAAGCTTTTCGTCCCTATGGGTCACTCACACTGGTCATACTCTTAATAAGCTGGGCTGTAGATATTTGATGGAATTTCCACTACTGGAATCATTACAGTTTATTAAAAACAAAAACAAACTTCATAAGATTGTAGATTCAAAATCAATTCAAAACTGTTTGGCAGAAGTAAATACACCAATTGCAAAAAATAAAGATAATTTTTGTTAGGAACTATATTAAGACATTGTAACCTCTCATAGTGACAGGAAACTGTTCTCCTACTTTACGCTGTAATTACAGTATATGGAAGTAATGTATTAAAAAGTAGCTGCAAATTGCTACCAGACATAGATCCATATTACAAGTGTGAACACATTTTTAGGGGACATTTACCACATTTACTTCTGCTATGTCCAAAGTCCAAGAATCAAAGAAAGTTTATTTTGTTAGACTTACTTTCCTTCTCCAGATTCCCAAAAGATGAATTAGTGGCAAAAAACATGAACTTCTTAGACCCAGAAAGAATAAAAATGATTACAATATATTTTAGCTATTAGGAAAATGCATAGGCTAATAAAAAAATAAAGGTTGATCACGACATGCATAATTAAGCCTTGCACTGTTGAATAAGTTTGAAAATGAACTTCTTAGTTTAGGTATTTTGAGTGTGTGAGAAATTTATGTTTTTACATATACCTTCTTATCAAGATCACACATTGATCAATATATTCTAGTGTTTAACTCCATAGTGCTATACAAATTGAACCTTCACCTTGATACTAAGAAATAAATGTGATACTAGGTGGGTGTATGTGGCTAGGTCTTGGCATAATGTATTAGGTTTTTTGCCTCAAATTTGTTTTTACTTTGAGATTTTGAGATTATGGGCTTCATACATTTTTGAGGGTGATGCAAGTAACCATACCCAAGACCCTCAATATCCCATTTCATTTAAGCAGGTTGTGTCAGGAATTAACTAAGATCATAGGTACATGTGCCCTCCTAGCATAAATTTAACATGTAATACATGTGTGCATATTTTATTCAGTGTTATGATAATGTATTTCAGATCATGTTATACAGTACACCAAGTTTTCACAAAACCTCATTGTTATTTTTTTACGTTTGCTTGTGCACAATAAACATTGTGTTACACTAAAGGGGATTCCGAGGGGGGTGTCACTGCCAAGCTCATTGCAGTTCAAAGAGGCTCAGCAGTCAAGACCAATGACCACGCACTGTTGTCATGATGCCACTTGCTGCTTGCTGGGCAGAAACTTTGTGTTCTTGAAAGGGCTGAAGCCAATCCATTCAGAGAGGACTTCAGTCCTTTCATTCACATGAAGCCTGTCAGCAAACAGCTGATCAGCTTTCAACATCAGGAAAGACCGCATCTTTCTAACTATCCTCTCCAGGTGGCTCGCTTGCCTGCCCTTCCCATCCTAGTAATTTTTTTTAATGTAAGCAGAGAGGGGTGCCAACCTCCACTACCACTTATTTCTCCCTGTCCCCTCCAAGTCACTCACCCACCCACCTTTCCCATCTTTATAAATATTTGTTCTATTGTAAACAGAGTGGGTTGCCCAACCCCGCTACCGCTTCTTTCTCCCTATCCCCTCCAGGTAACTTACCCGTCTGCCCTTCCACCTCTTATAAATATTTCTTTTTATGTAAGTAGAGCAGGGTGTGCACCCCTGCTTCTTTCTCTTCATTCCCTCCAGGTTGTTTGCCTGCTCACCCTGCCCATCTTTATCTTGGGTCTTCAGTCCAAGAAGGAGGCTGAAGGAGTCAGTCACACACTATGTGTTCTCTTTCCTTGTGGAGAAAAGGGAGAGAAGCAGGGAGACGATGCTATTTTTATACTTATAAAAGGTAAACCACTGTCACCTAAAACACCTGTCCCCTTACCAGAAGTTCTTTTTGTGTTCCACCATTGTGCAGTTTTCTCTCCATTGTTCTCTCCTCCTGGTATCCAGATAGTTGAAGGTCCACCTGCAGTGGTGAATGGGAAGGATCCCACCCCACTGTGGTGGATTCTGACTGAAGCTGAGACACAGAGAGGCCTGTTGGAAGGGTATTGCAGCATGAGAGAAATGCACTGGGGAAAAAAAAGACTGACAGCCTTCACAATTCTTAATTTCTGCACTTTAGTCCTTAGCCCACTAAACCCTCAAATGCTACCATGCTGCAGCCTCTGTTCTTTCTCTGTGTGCCCTGTGTTCCAATCAATCAATTGATTGATACGAGGCACAGGGAGGAATAAAAGAAACTACAGCAAGAGTGTTTTTGTGGGAGAAAAGCGGACTACCTGTGGGAGATACTTGAGCCTCAGATCTAGATGTGTGGCCTGAGAATTCGATGGTCCAGCTGATGCATCTGATACCAAAAACAAGCAAGTTCAAGCAAAAGGAACATTTTGATTACTGTGGCTTTAGAGGCTTATTATTTCAATTGTATTAAAATTGTATATGTTTGTTTGCTTGGGGTGGCTTTGTGAATTTGAACTGGCTGGGCTATCTATTAGCTAGTGTATTGCTAGTGTACTGCGGTTGTAGTACCTGTATATTTTTATAAATTTATTATTATTGCTTTTTTTTTTTACTAATTGGCTGCCCAACATTTTAGTGGAGCTTGGAAGAGTCTTTTATCTAATAAGTGTGGAATAAGAATAGACACATGATTGGGATTAAGGAAAAGTAAAGAAAAAGTTTTAACTTTATTCCCTTTTGATTTTCCTGCCATATGCAAATTCTTCACATGGCCAAACACTGTGAAATACCTGCACTCCTCTGAGTTCAGGTAGATTACAGATTCACTTTGGCCCCATGCGGCGGAGAGTGTGGAGTGCATAGCTCTACTGCCTAAAGCATTAAATGGGACATTATACTACAGGAATCGCTGCTATCTCTCCTCGAAAATGAGTGGCAGTATTTAAGTATTCAAGTAGAATACTGCTGTTTACGGCTCGATTTCTTTATTGAAGCCTGGCTCATTTTATCACCATCTTATCACTAGTTTATATTGATGTGCCGGCATGTATATTGCTGGGCTGTCGCCATTCCTGTGGCTGCCATAAACTTTGTAGCTGCAGAGCTTTTTTGGAAAACCACGTATATGTATAGTATATGCTGACTCTAGTAAGGGCTTTTAAAAGATTTTTTATTTAACTTAATTAACAGATTGCAAAATTATGTTTTTTTTACTTGTACTTAATAATATTCTTCAACTTTCTTTGGATTTTTTCACCTAGTGTTTAATATTTGGGCTTTTTGCTTTCAGTGGAGAACTGGAAAGCAAATTCTAACAAGAGCCCCACATAAATATATCCTTTTGGGAGAACCAGGATTATTGATGTTATTGGTGCTATTGAAGCAAGAAGCTGCACATGGTTTGCAAGTGCTCCTGTAAGAAAAAGCACTCCTCTAAGTCTCCTGGAGTACCTGAACTTGAACTTGAACTTTTTTTTACTCCAAGTACTTTAATGCATTGTGTCAGGTTTTGATGCTTGTTGTTTATTGCTTGTACATTTTATCCGATTGTCTGATCACCTGATCGAATGGACTGGGAGCGCTTGTTTGGGAAGTAGAAAGAAGCAAGAAGAGGACAAATTTTTATCAGACTGACTAACCATAAAACTTTTTTCCCCCTCTCTTTTAAGCTTGACCTTTGGGACTTTTTAAATATTTGGTGCGTACATGTGTTTGATTTTCCCTTTATTATTTTGTACTAAGTAATAGTTAGAGGTTATAATAGTATATTTGATTTTGATTTAACTACCTATGGTTAATTAACTAATTGATTATAGATAGTTAATTATAAATTAAGCACTATTTAAAATAAGACTACACAGGAGAGATTTAGAAATATGGTAAACACCAGATTGCAAAGAAAAATGCAGACCTCCTGCTCACCATTATTCACTGAATCTGTCCTAGAGAAAGATAAAAAGGAAAAAATAGCTAAAACCAGGCAGGCAAAAATAACAGATCATCTTCCTGGACTAACAAGCTTAGAAGTGGATAAAACATCTACTCAATTGTCACTTACTGAACTTAACTATAAAGGGAAGAATTACTATAATATGACTGTCCAACTTAGTGAGTCCCTGGAGCACTCACCAGATTTGTTTGGATATTCCACCGAGTCCCCCGAACATGTGACTGTGAAGACAATTTACCCTAGCATTGTGGAGTTTAATGGGCAGGAAACTAATATGGACAATACTAAAAATAACATCTATAAGAATGGTGAAGATTGTGAGGCTATTAATTTTGAAGCCCCCTTTAATCTCTTCTATTATGATTAAAGTAACGGGCTGAATGATTGCACAGATCTAAACATAGAATCAACTAATGTAACTTCAAAGTGTGTTAATGGTGTTTTAGCTAGTGATATGGTTCTGGTCCCTGATTCAGAATTAAGAAATGTTAATGGCCATCTACAGAGGACAACTAGAGGAATGAAGGGCTTAGCATCCAAATATGAAAAAAGAATAAAGAAAATAGTAGGATGAACCCTGTTATTATTCAAAAACCACGAAATGTTAATTGTACTAATCAAGAGAATGTACCACAGTATGTCTCAATTATTCTTAGCGATGACTTGGTGGCACACATGAGCCATCAATATACTGCAAATTTGATCTTAATGGAACAATTGATTGTGCTTAAAAATGAGATCACAAGTACTAGATATGATAGTGAAACAAATAATGTTAAATTAGT
This sequence comes from Neoceratodus forsteri, assembly GCA_016271365.2. Lineage (NCBI taxonomy): Eukaryota > Metazoa > Chordata > Ceratodontiformes > Ceratodontidae > Neoceratodus > Neoceratodus forsteri. The sequence goes on along the minus strand of CM028137.1, from coordinate 210,077,850 downwards.
TACTACAGAGAATAAATTGGAGCAATTATCTCCCACACCTCCCTCTGATTCTATTATGATAATTGAAGAAGAACCAAAAGTAAGGGGAAATTCTATATATATAGTATGTATGCCTTGCAAACCATGCTTAAGACATGATTTTTCATCTCTAATTATACCTGAGAGTACAGTGAAAATAAATAATAAGAAATCCAAAAAGCCTAAGAGGAAGCAAAAGGAAAAGAAAGTGTTCAACATGAAAGAAGTTAAGGGGAAAAAGGCAAGGACAAAGAATAGGAAAAAAACAATACAAAAAAGTCAGCTAGGGAAGGAAGACAACCAAATACCACAGATTTTGAAAACAAACAACAAACCAAGGAAAATGTTATACAAACCTTGTGGGAAGGAGGCTAGAAACTTTGAAATAGAAGTAGAGATCAGTGACAAAGATGTCTGTGGTAACTGTGATTTAACTGTTCTCTCGTCAGACTTATGCCAACATCTAGCTATGTTAGAAAGGGAAATCAATGCTCTTAGAAAATGTTGCCCTATTGAAATAGATGCTACTAACAAAAAATAAACCAGAAGATTACATATAATAACTTGGATATTGATAAATCTAATGTTATTACTGGAGCAGATCCATCTGGTAACTGGGAAAAGGTAAATTGCACTACTAAAGATGGGACACTACCTATGCTAAGATGTACAGCCTATTATGACTGGCCTATGGTATCTGAAAAAGAGTTGAAAGAGTACACCCTTACTAATTATTTTTATGATCTAGATACATGTATCAATGACATGATACACTTGACGAAAGCTATAGATGGTAGGGAGTGTACAGTAAAGGTTTTTGTATGTTCACCAAAAGTTGCAAATTACATTTGGTACAATGCAGAACTAATTGAAAAAAGAGGTTTGATAGCCACTTTCCCCACATAGAGAGTTTTTTAATATTAAACCCCAGAATATAGAGGGCGAAGCTCCAGTAACTCTTTCAATATATGGAATGGCTCTTATTCACGAAGAAAACAATGGTAAACTTAAGGGTGTCATATGCAACCTATTTAGAAATGTTTTACAGATTAGATTAGGAAATCAAGGAATGATGAAAGCATCAAGATTAGAACAGACTGCACAAATTGATATCCACATTTGGGCTAGAAGTCTTGCACAGGAACTGTTGAAGGAATGTAGCAAGTTTGATGCATTAGGGATATATTTGCTGGATCCAGAGGAAATTTTCAAGTATCCTGTAAGGGGCAATTGTACTTCTAATAATGGGAGGTAGCAGGCTCCTGCCTGACTTCCTTATTTAGATAATGTATCAATACATTTAGAGGAAAATATAAGGGGAAGTAATATGATTCTTTCAAGGAATATAGCAGGATTAGTGGGCAGGTACTCTGATTTAGATTTTTTGTCTTTTATCAAGACTGCAGATATCATCTGCCTACAGGTGATGTGGAATGAGAAAGAAGAAGTAATAATTCTAAATGAGTATGAATTAACCCACGCATAAGCAATTAGGGAGAAAAAACTAGGTGGACCTTCTGGCAGATTAGCAGTATATGCTAGATTAGGTTTATTTATTGAACATCACCCATTATACACTGATAAGAATATAATAGCTGTCCTGCTAGCCAACGTGGATACTAAGTTTATACTGATAAATGTATACTTCCTCCCTAAACAGTCTCAATTTTTTAAGGATGAATTATGGAGTTCATTAAACAACGTATTATTAGAAAATCAATTGAAATATCCCAAGCTCGATTTATTGATGGTAGGAGATTTAAATGCTAGAAATGGCCATTATGATGGTTTAACGGATAAAACAAACTTTAATTTTCAACAGGTATTGCCCCCATAATTATAAGTACAATTAGAAGTACAATGAACAAAAAAAAAAAACAAGGCTGGCAATAAGCTAATTGAAATACTGGAAACTTTTAATCTATATCCCTTAAAAGGGAGACTTAATGGTGATCTGCAAGGCCAATGTACCTATATCAAAGCAATGGAGACTTCTCTGCTAGATATGATGCACTGGACGGGTGATATTGATTTTTGGAAGTGTCTTTTTGTGGTAACTAGGCCAGAAAGTGACCATTTACCCATTATTCTGATAGAGAAACTGGCCCAAAAGCCTAAGAGTAACATTAATTGTTTAGAAGAACAACAACCTATGGAGGAAATCAGATATAATAATAGGTTAAAGTGGAATATACAACTGGAAGCAGAATTTGCAGTAAAAATAGAAGAGTTAATCACTTAGCTATTATAAAAAAAATGCTATGAGCAACATTTGGATGAACTATGGGATTTGGTGTTAGATATATTTGAGAAAATTAAAATGAAATTGTATAAGCAAGTTGTTTTGAAAGATAAATTTAACTCAATCAATAATTGGTTTGATAGAGAATGTCAAATACAGAAGCAGATACTAAATGCACAAATTAGTGAAACAAGGAGTGCTAGTTATATTAATAAATGAAAAACCCTGAACCAGCAAAGGAAAACTTATAATGTATTCTTAAAGAGTAAAAAAACAACAATACCAATGGAATAAATGGAATGAGATGTTAGCATACTTTACATGAGGGTGATAGTAAAAAATTTTGGACATTAGTCTCAAGCGGTACAAGTACAATTAAAACTTAATTGGACACATATATAAAGGAACAAGAATGGATCCAATATTTTGAAGGGATCTTTGGTGGATCCCCTGAAACTGTGGTCCCTTTATATATGGAGAATGAAGTTCAACATATAAATATTACATGACAGGAGATATACATGGGTCTTAAAACCGTAAAGAAAAACAAAGCCCCAGGACCAGATTTAATTCCTGCAGAGGTGTACTTGGTGAATGCCTCTGCTTGGATTAATTTATTTGTTATGTTATTTAATCAGATCCTCTGGGACTCTTTTCTCCCTCCCACTTGGCAGGGAGCGATTACTGTCTCAATCCATATTGGACAAATTACTGATTGATTTGGAGAGAGTAGAAGGAATTTGTAGGTTCCAAGCTGGTTTTAGAGCGGACTTTAATACCATTGATAACTGTTATATATTCTCACATTTACTTGAAAAATATGTTAATATACGAAAACAAAATATCTATGTATTATTCATAGATTTCAAATTGGCTTTTGACACTATAAATAGAAGCATACTGTGGAATATTATGGTACACAAGGGTACTGATATACAGCTTATACATATAATCAGAAAACCTTACGATAATACATGGACTAAAATTAGATATGGTACAAATGGTCAGTTAGCTAGGCACATAGAGACCTTTAGAGGAGTGAGACAGGGATGTGTCCTAGCTCCGACTCTTTTTTTGATATCTATTGATACCCTTATTAGAAAATTTGAGATGTATGATACAGACTGTCCAAAAATTTTGAACCAAAAATGTCCCATTTTAGCATTTCCTGATGACATATTATTTCCTTTGACTAGAAAAGGGCTTCAAAACCAGATTGATCATTTGCTTAAAATATCTAATGAACTTGACTTACAGATAAACAAAATGAAGACAGAGATAGTTATTTTTGGAAAAGGTAAATCAACAGGCTCTTGGAGAATGGGACCTTGCAAAATAGATATAGTTAAATCTTCTGTCTATCTGGGCTTAACAATGACATCAAAGAATGCCTGGAATAAGCTCACAGAAGGACTTATCTTACAGGCAAAGAAAACTGCCTTGGCCTTGGAAAAATTTAACTCTCCATATGGAGGTTTCTCAATTAGGCCAATGATTTTAGCTATTAAAAACAAATACATAGCACAAATAACATATACTTCTGAAATATGGGACATAAAAAGAGAAAGATTTATGATTCCTATACACAAGGGCCGGGATATTCAAAGGGGTTGCTCATGGCGTAATAGTGTTGCACCATGCACAACCCACTGATGCACCCCAGCGTGATATTCAAAAGGGGATGTTGCACTGCACAGATCCCGATGTGCCAGGGCACACAAGTAATATATGCGGTGCAAGTGCATGGGGCATGCCCATGCATATTCTGCACAACCCGATATTCAGCCTGGGATGTGTGGCGCACATGCTAGTTCAACCCCTACTTGTGCTGCACACTGGTGCTCAAAGTTGAGCCACAAAGAAACAGGAGCAAGGGCTGGCCACCCACAGGTGAGCTGCCATATTGCCGGGTACAACACGGCAGCCGCCAGCTGTGGGTGGCCAACCGAGCTCTGAAGCCAGGGTCTGTCAGCGTCACGCCCCGGCACCTCCGATCACAGGTATAAGTGTAAAATAAATCATTTTCAATATCCCTGGTGGTCCAGTGGACTGCTTCCAGTCTGATCACGGGCATAAGTATACTAAAGAACATTTAAAATTATCCCTGGGGGTCCAGCGGTACCCCCCTCCCCACCTGCCCACTGAGCCCCGCCACCTGCCCCCGGTCAGTGGCAGGCAGCAGCTCCCCACCCACAAGCCGCCCAACCACCCACCAACTGACTGCATACAGTATGGCTGTACGCCCATTGGTCCACAGCATCGGCCAAAGGGCGTGCAGACCGTACCGTAATACACAGTCCAGATATGTGAAAGGATCCCTTCACATATCTGAACTGTGTAGTATGGTATAGTCTGCCGGCCCATGCAGTCAGTTGGTGGGTGGCCAGGTGGCTTACAGGTGGAGAGCTGCCACCTGCCGCTGACTGGGGGGAGCGGGATAGCAGGGCTCAGTGGGCAGGTGGGGAAGGGGGTACCACTGGACGACAAGGGATATTTTAAAATGTTCTTTAGTATACTTATGCTCGCAATTGGGCTGGAAATGGTCCACTGGACCACCAGGGATATTGGACATGATTTATTCTATGCTTATGCCCATGATCAGGCTGGAAGCGGTCCAATGGACCACCAGGGATATTGGACATGATTTAGTCTATACTTATGCCCGCAACCGGGCTGGAAGTGATACACAGGACCACCAGGGATTTTGGACATGTTTATTTAATACTAATGCCCACGATCGGGCATTGGGGCACTTTGCTGCAATGTGCAGGGGGCATAGGTCCCTAATGGCTGCAGCCTGGCAGGCTGCCAGGTGCAAGTCACCAGGGTTCAGTGCACCTGCATGCAAATGGGGCCATAATGACATGCTAATGGCCCCAGTTGCACCCTGCATGCATTATGGCACCATTTGCATATCCACTGCTGAATATCGTGGTTCCTGCACCTAGCGCAACCGCATTTGTGCTGGCACATCCCCATGCTCCTCTCTTGCCAACTGCACTGGTGCAGTGCCACTGCACCATATGCAATGTGGGAGGTCACATTGCCATATTCAATGGTGCTGAGCCATGGCACAGCATTATTAAATATCGCCTGGCACACTCCCTGGTGCATCCCAGTAGCGCTACGCCTGGCTTGCACCCCTGCCTGGTGCATATCTGAATATCCCACCCAAGGTATTAAGGAAAACTCTCTTGGTTGCTGGGTCCTTCCCAGCTTCATATATCAGAGCTGAGTTAAGTCTTGATAATATAGAAGCTGAATTGGATGCAAAAAAAATAAATGTTTGGCTCAGATTGACTAGGCAGCCAAGTGATAAAATTACTAAGCTGTGCTTGATGGAAAAGCAAAATTGGATGAGCACTGCCTTCTAAAAATCTCCTTGGCTCAATACCATTTATATAATGCTGGAGAGATATAAATTAAATATCCTGAGAGAATATGTATCAGAAAGTGTTACATTAAGTCTTCGATATAAGAAATATATCAATAAAAAAGTAAAAGATTATTGGATTAATATGGATAAAGAAAAAATAAATATTTTGAGATTTTCACCATGGTTTGTAAATGATAACGAGGACAATTTTAGATTACAGCCATACTTGGAAATATTAACAGATCCCAAATTAAGAGCTGCCCTTACGACCTATAAATATGAAGCCTTTGAAAGTAACATATTGTGTAGGAGATATAGAAAGGACATAGATTATCAAGTCATATATTGACGAACCAGAGAATCTTATTCATGTGGTATGCAATTGCCCATGGTACAAAAGACCAAGAAGGCTGCTTTTTAAATCAATTTTCAATATCGAAGATCCTAGACAATTCTCTGTTGATAAACATACACTGGTGAAAAGTTTGATATATAACATGGATGAAGTAGCAATCAAAGCTATGGTTACTTACTTTCATATAATTTCCCATATTAAGGCAAGAAAGGGTGCTTTGAGATTACTGTAATTTATGTTACAAAGAGACTATGGCAGAGTGAGGGCTAGGTACACTATGAGTTGAACTGGTATAGTTGATATACTTAATCTGAAAAGTGTTTCCCAGTTAAAGATTTTGTAAGACGAATGTACAACACAAATATAATTAAGGTTATTCTGACAATTTAGTGCTGGAAATATTTTGGAAATGAAGTGCTGGTTTATGTAATTTATATAGTGCAATAATCTGTGAAACTATTTTGATATTTGTGCAATATAAATTCATGATTTTAAGAATTTTTAAATATTTATGTTTTTCATACTGTATTTGCAATCTGTAATTTGTAATGACTAAATTGTCGAACAATAAACCTAACTACTACTACTACTATATAATATATCTTTTTTAAATGTAAGTGGTTCTGGGTGCTCACTCTCCGTACTGCTTCTCTTGACCTTCCTCCTCTCCAGGTCACTCACCCCCCCCCCAACAAGTCCAACATTAGGTTACCCAACCCCAGTGTCAGAATGTATCTGAAATAAAGAAAATAATCTCTCAATGTTTTTTGTAACCTGTGAAAAGAAAACTGTCCCTCACCGATCTGCCCCACCACTCAGTCCCCACCCACCCCACCCTACTTCCCACTCAGCAGTCATCACCCCACACCCCCATACACCCCTACACCCTCCACACACCCTCACTCACCTAAACAGTTGCCAGGGTGAAGATCACTCTCCAATCAAAGATACATACTGCTGTGGAACTGACAACTACAACATGAGAAACTAAGTTAAGTGCACTTCAGTATATTGTATTTCAATGGAGTTTTCAACTTGATGCATAAATTTGTCATTTTTGCATATTTCAGCCCCACATTTTCAACATGGACTTTCTGTAACCCCACCTCAAGGTCAATTGTGCTGGAATTATGCAAATCAGGCCTGAAAGGCAATTTTGTGGTCACACTGTGGAATCACCTTTTGAGCAGGATTTAAACATTTTCACCAGACTTGTTCACTAGGTGGAGTCATTAGAATGCTATATTGAAAATTTAGGATCAAAGTATGTAAAAATGGCAACAATATGCAGACACGTTGAAATTTGTCTATGCTCACTCATAACTTTAGTAATTTTAAATATTTTGACTGCAAAGTTTCAATATACAGTAGCCATTTTTTCACAGCACCTTACAAATGTGACAGCTGTCATTTTTTGAATCCTGGTCAAAATCTGTTTTCATATCGATGGCATGGAATGACGTTTTGGCAGGGATTTGAAAATGTTCACCTACCATGTTCATTAGGTGGGGAGATAAGAAGACTATGCTGAAAAAGTGGTGTACAAATACAGTAAAATTCCCAGGTTATGACTGAACATTACACTATTTCTGCGTTCACTCATAACGTCACCAATTGTCAACATTTTGACTCCAGACATTCAGCATTGCAATTTTGCCACACTGCCTCACAAACATGACATGTATCACTTGTTAAATCCTGGATGAGATGTGTTTTTGCACCTCTGGTGCAAAATGACATTTCAGCCAATATATTGTACATGGTACATATTATGTCTGTAAGGCGAATCCTAAAACAAGTATCTTCAAAAGTTGGGATCAATATAAAAAAAAAATGTTTAACAACCTTTCTGTGTAGTGCCTATCGGTACCAAACACCTGCACAACACATACCTGCAAACAATTGTACAGCATTGACAAATGCTTGATTTTTTTTATGCCAGCATGTTTTAAAATTGCAATAACTATATGCTGATCAATAAAATAAATAATTATGATAAGAGAGAATTTCATCTCTTATTCCCATTCTGGCCATTAACGAAGCCATTATTAAAAGCTACATTATCTAACCTTGGGGTCACAAAAAAATGTATTCTTGTCAATAAGGTGAGTTATCATGGGGATCAGGGTCATCTTTTCCAGACCACTGCAATTCTGATTCTGTAAAGTCAACCATAACATTTTTGATTCTGCAAAGCCAATGCCATTGTTCTTACCTAACCCCAACTGGAAGACTTGCAAATTAATTTTATTCTAACATCAAAGTGCATCTCTTTATCTTTGGCAGAGGAACATTTTGGCCCAGATATTCAAAAGAGTTGCATCATTTGCAATAGGGTTGCGCCAGTGCAAGTCCGAAAATGTGCCATTCTGCGATATTCAGCAGGAGGCAGTTGCACCCCCCAAATCACGCTGAGCAACAGCGCAGTGCTAATGAATGTATGTGCAACTGAAGGGGGAGGAACCATGCATAAATGGTGCAGTGTGATATTCAACAACATGTGCCATGCGCAATAGGGGAGCAAGCGGAGGTTGCACCATACCAGAAATGTGCCAAAATAAAAAGGATCAAGGGAGAGGCGCAAGAACGCTACAGGGAAGGCACATGAGGCTGAACCCAAGCCAGAGAAACTGGGCAGGAGGGACACACAGGGCAGGCCAGGGAAAGGGCACCTGGAACTCACAGGCTCAGCAGAAGGTGTGGGGAGCCACAGTGCAGAAGGGGGAAGTACTTGCCACACAGCAGTGAGGCCAGCACAGTCAGGTGTTCCTGGTGCAGGGGAAGTAGCAGCCAGGACAGTGGGGGGAGCACATAAACAGCTGCCGGGGGGGGTGAACACAAGCCAGGGACATGGCCAGTGCCACCATCCAGATGGAGGCAGTAATGAGGGGGTGAGAAGGTGGGCAGCAGGGGGGCGCAGCTGTGGAAGGGCCCGTCAGCAGTATGTCCCCAACAGGCAGTACCGAGCCTGCACCAGCTTTGAGCTGTATAGTGATACGGAGATCATGGCCCGGTACCACCTGAATCAGACAATTCTGAGGTGGCTCTGTGAGCTGTGCAGTGATATGATGCAGGCACCCACACGACGGAGCCATGCTCTGTCAGTGGAGATGAAAGTGACAGCTTGCATCTGCTTGCTCACCATGGGTACCTTCCAGAGACCAGCTGGGGACACCACAGGCATAACCAAGTCAGCCGCTTTACACCACCTCACCCAATTCCTCAGCGCACTGCTACCACATGCTGCAGAGTACATCCATTTCCCCAGCACAGCGGCAGAGCGCACAGCAAATACAGGAGTTCAACAGGGTAGCACTTATGCCTGGCATGCTAGGGGCAACAGACTGCACCCATGTGGCCATCCGCACACCACCTGGCCCTGAGGGGGCCACATATATAAATTGCAAGGACTATGCTAGCATCAACTGCCAGGTGGTGTGCAATGCCAGGGGGCCCATAATCAATGTCTGTGCCACGCACCCTGGGGGAGCACATGATGCCTTCATCTGGCACCAGTCAGCACTGTGCCACAGATTCAGAGTGGGGATATCCCCACTGGCCACCTAGTGGGTGAGTATGCAAACTACATGGACAATCATAGGGCCTGGGGGGGCATGGTCAGAGGTGACATGGGTAGCGGCCTACATGGCCAGGGATAGGGAGATGCAGATCACCAAACTAACCTCCACCCTCTACACACAGGTGACAGTGGATACGCACTCTGTCCCTGGCTGCTCACACCCTACAGGCGGCCTGCGACCCTATCACAGCAATGCTACAATGAGGCACACGCCACCACAAGTAATGTCATCGAGCAGGTGTTCGGGATGCTAAAGGCACATTTCCATTGCCTGGACACCTCTGGAGGTGCCCTACAGTACAGCCCCTCAAAGGCCTGCAGGCTCTTCCTGGCCTGTTGCATCCTGCACAACATGGCCAACAAATGTGGGATAGCCGTACAGGTCGAAGAGGGGGACAGCGATGGGGATGATGAGGACGCCGGTGACAATGGTGATGGGCAGCCCCCCCTTGGGCGACTGGATCCCCGACTGCTCCGGCTGGCACAGCTGCACTGGGACACCATCATGGAGGAGTACTTCAGCCAACCCAGGTAAGTCATGAGGCCATGTGCAACCACCAATAGCTAAGGCACAACCCACAAACATGCATGGACACACACCAGGGGTGCATGCCATCAAGGGAACTGTCCAGGCATGGAACCACACACAGCACCAGGGATGGGTGAGATCTAACGTGGCACGTGGACACACACACACACACACAAACACACACACACTGCACCAGACATGCACAAAGGGTAGGAGGCACACCGACCCAGAACGCCACCCCTAGCCACACACATGTCCACAGACCACCATGCCCACTGCCGGTCATTGTGCATGTGTCAGATGCTGAGCACCATTGCACATTGGTGTACAGTGCAATGCAGGCATCATCATGCACACGCAACTGTGGACAGCAGCTGGGAGGGTGTGCAGATGGAATGTGTGTCCGCGTGCAGGGCCGGGTACCCACCCGTGCATTGCCCGCTGAATGACATAATGCACACAGGGCAGCACCAGACAGTAGCCATGTTAGGAGACAAGTCAGTCACGCACCACAGTGCCATGGCTGCCACGGATGCATGGGCGGCCCCACCGAGACCCACCAGCACTGACAGGCTGACCACTGGCCTCATGGGGTGGCACTGATGGTTCCCCAGGGGTTCCACTGAGTGAACGCAACCATGCTCTCGCAGGGGTCTGCAGCACACCAAACATGCCTGCGCCAGGAGTGCTCGGGATGCCCACAGCTGAACCCGGTGTCGACAAGGATGGTGTCGCATGACGCCGGGAATGGGGGATGGACAGTGAACTGCGTGGTGTCTGCGACGCATGGGTAAATAACTGTGTGCCAATTGTGGCCATGACAACAGTGAATGCCTGTGTCTGCCTGTCAGTGGCAGCGGTCACATCCTCCTGCAACTGGTCCATCCCTGCCAGGATCAGAGTGGTGTCTCTGCTGCTATGCTCCTCTGCCCACTCCAGAGCTGCATGCAGTGCATCCACTGACATTGCAAGCTGCATCTGCTGGTTGACTGATGCTTGCAGTATGTGGGTGTGCTCATCCAAGAGGTCATCTGCCTGGTCGGCATCTTGTCCCTCAGGGTGTGCATGGCCCTGATGCTCAGCACCCCTTGAGGGTGGGTGCTGCACACTAAGACCAGGTCTGGGCATGTCCACAGGTGGTGCACTGATGCCGCCCTCTGACACTGTACTCCCAAGTGCAATCGCCGACTGCTGATGCTGCCCCTCCAGCTGCTGCTCCCCAGGGCTCACTGGTGCCACCGCAGTGGCCGCAACAGTCCGACTGTCCTGTACACACACCAGTGCTGCCCCACTGGTGCTGACAGGCACAGACTGGGACTGTGATGACATGCAGGCCTCCACAGAGGCATCATCCACAGCCATGACCACAATGTTACCTGCTGTGTGGCCATCCTGTGGCACACATGTGTCACTGCCCATGACGTTAGCGACATCATCACTGGTGATGGACCTGGCACCAGCCTGAGTCACAGCACGCTGGCATCCATGGACGCTGGCATGCTGGGACATGGGCAGGGCCTCCTCCACACCTGTTCCAACAACATCAGTCTGGACAGCCAGGCGGGCTCACTGACGCACTGAGCCGCGTATACCTGTGGAGGTGGATGGGCCCCCCTCCATCTCCATCTGACTGGCCTCAGTGGACAGGCCCACCACCGCTGACCTATGCAGATGCTCAGGATCTGTAAGGGAAAACAAAGTCGCGTTACTACATGTGACCTACCCTGCCCCCCCAATAGACAGACCATGACCTACCATGCAGTGATGGGCTATCACCCGTCTGGAAGCCACTACCTGGAACACCCTCAATGGCACAACGCTGCACGCTGCCAGCAACTCACTCCTCCTGTGGGGTCAGGCGTAGCACCTCTGGCTGTCCCCCACCTGTCGCAGCTCATGCTGCCCTGATGGCAGCTACCTTCTCCTTTATCCTCCTCCTGTCTGTGCCCATCTTCTTTTTGCACTCCTACTTGGAGCGCTGGTGGCTGCCATGCAGGTTCACTGCATGCGCCACTTCCTCCCATGCAGCAGCACGGGCCTGTGGTGTTCCCTCCCATCAGCTGAGAAGTGGCTCCTGGTCCAGGTAGGCCTCAAACAGGGTATCCATCTCGGCCTTGGTGAAATTAGGCCTCCTCCTCCTCCCACCACTCTGTTCCTCCTCTCCCACAACTTGCTCGGCCATGATTCAGCCTGTGAGAATGAAAGTTGTTACCTGTGACTGCGCAGTCCCATGCATGTCCCAAAATCCACAGTCCACACTCCCAAACAGCATGCAACTCACCAATAGACTGCAGTAACCGACTATGGCCAGTGCAGCCCAATGTCACACTTTTATAGCGCAACCCATGCAAATGAGATGAGGCGCAGCTTTAAGTAGATGCAAATTGCAGTGCTGCGCCATTGAATGGCTGATTAGCTGATTTGCATATAACGGCTGAATATCGCACTTTTGCGCTTTGCGCAATTGTGTTGAACATGCTGAGCCAAGGGTGCAGTTCTGTGACATGCGCAGTACACACCTAACTGTGCATGCCGGGTTGATGACGCAGACACCTGCTGTGCTGCTGACGTGCTGTGCACAGAAGGCAATGCAGGGCATGGCCATCATTGTGCCAGTGGCACTACAGTGATGTTCACCTATATGGTGCTGTGGCACTGGGGCATCGTAGGTGCACTGGGGCAACAGTGCGGTAGGCCACTACTGGAGGTAGCACACAGGCACTCAATCATGCTACATGCATTGTAGTCAAATCGTACTGTGCCTGTCCATGCGCCAGATACCCTTGACCCTGTGCCTGACCTTTGTCTCCTAGACACCATGCGTCAGGCATGGGTGCACTACTATCGTGCTGTTCGGTGACAGTGTGATAGGGAATGGCAGCACTGTACCGCGCAGCATCTGCACGTGGAGGAACCAAGCTGCAGAGCACCATTTTGAACCTACTGAGCAAGAGAGTTGGCGCAGAGGAGAGCTGCTCAGTGGAACCAGATCGAAATGGCAAACCTGGTTGCCATTGTTGAGCCACTTTATGGCCCACTGTTTGTGGAGGCACCCCTGGACAGGTCCAGGAGCCAGGTGTGGCAGGAGGTGGCCGACGCCCTGGAGGAGGCCACAGGAATGGGGCGGATGGTGGAGCAGTGCCACCACAGGTATGAGGACCTGAGGCAGAGGGACCCAGACCTGCTTGCCCGCCTGTGGGCACGTGCCAGGAGGGGCACAGTGCCACAGCCAGGTAGTGTAACATCCATACACTTTTATCTTCCATATGGGTATCACAGCTGCATGTGTCCGGAACATGGGGGGGGACCGTGCAGTGTTGGCTGTGGTGGTGTCATCAGGTTGTGGGGTGGGTGGGTCTGGCTGTGTGGGATTGCACACACATTGGGGCAGGGGGACTTTGTTACAGGATTGTACTGATGTTCCTCTCTCCATGTTTGCACCTTAGGGCCAGAAGAGAGGCAGCTGGCGAGAGAGCAGCAGTGCCAGCTGGAGGACCAGAACAATTGGAGGGGCGAAGGTCCACAGCACCAGAGGGACCAGCCTGATGATGGTGAGTGCCTTACCTCCATGATTACTATTGCATGCTGTGTAACAGGCTGGGATGGGGGCATGGCCACCATCCATTGACACCACTGCCATGCACGCAACTTGTTACAGTCAGCACTGTCCAGTGGCACTGCATGTCTGGGAGTGCATCAATGGTGGTACATGCATGCACCGGGTACATGGCTGTGCCACTGCCTTCGCACCACATAGCCATGTCACTAAACAGCCATGGTGGTGCTGTGCAGGACTTGGCCGGTGGGTGTGTGCAGTGGTCTGCATAGCTGTGTGCACCTGGGTGGGCAGGTCTTGTGGGCAGGATCACTGTGGGTGATCACACACCATCACAGAGGCATGTCCCATGGCCATATGCCATGCACAGTGGGTGGGCTGTATGGGGCTGTGAAATCACACCTATTGACTGTGCTCCCTTGCCCTAGGTGTCCGCTAGCTGCAGGCAATCAGGGATGTGCTGCAGGAAATACTCACTGTGGCCAGGGCATTGCTGGACATCCTGTGGGGGGTTTGAGCAGCTGGGTGTCCAGCGGAGACATGGAAGGCGGAGCAGCCGGAGCGGGGAGTGGGGCTCCCACTGACCATATATATGCCCCTGATTTCCCCTACCCCTTGGACCCACCCTCACACCCCTCCTTTACTGTACCATTTGTTCACCCCTGCCCCTTACCCATCCCCACCTTGTTGGTGGCCCTCCCCCCACACATTTGTACATCATTGTAAATAGTTTTGTTTGAAGTTTTTGATTACGAATCTTTTGATATGAATACTTTGGTGGTCTCTGATTTGCAGCGGATTATAGGTGCTCAGCTGCAGTGGTGTGCATGGCATTGGGGTGATGCAGTCATGGGTATGTGTGTGTCCGTGGGGAAGTGACTATGGTGTGGGAGTAGCTATCAGTTAGTGTCTGTGGTGTGTGTGTTGTTCCCTGTGCACTGGATGACTGTGTGCAGTGGTCCATGGTGCATGCTCTGTGTCCTTGGTGCACCTGTCAACCTGTCCATGGCCTGTGCAGCTGACATTCTTGCATGTCTGTGACCTGCACAGTCTGATGGCATGTCAGTGGTGGCTGTCAATGCAGGGCAGCCACTGTACCCATCAAAATGCTGGGTTGCCTCCTGTCACTGGTGTGGTGCATGTCTGCCTCAGGTGACACTGTGGCCTCTGCTGTTGTTGTCCCACCTCCATGCTGTGGCTTGTGTGTGTTGCAGGGGATGTGCACCTCTGTCTGTGACTTGTGCTCAGAGCAAATGATGGTGGTGTACAGGTCCACAGTGCCTGCGCAGGGTGGCTGGCACTCCTGTGCCATGGAGGACTGCTGGCCATGTGTACACGGTTTCCATGGGCCCACACTGGGGGCTTAGTTGCCCCACTACTGCATCCCTGTGTTGGTGTGCCCTTGGGTATGTGTGGATGTTTGTCCATGCACTGTGTTGCATCCGGTGTGGTGCATGCTTCCACGCACCACTGTGGGTGTCTGCGCTGGCTGTTGTGGCCAGTGCTGGGTCGGGGTGTGTCCTTGGAAGGATGTGCAAGGTGCTGTACCACTGGTTGTAGGGTCTGGGGCATGCCCTGTCATGTGTGGGGTACCTCGTGTGCCGATGCATAGTCGGTCTCTCAGCCGTACCACGGGAGGCTGTGCATGGTGGCACTGTGTATGCCGTTGTTGCATCGCTGTGTGCTGCCACCCACTCATGGGTGCTCATGGTGGGGCTGCCTTGCATGGTTCTGTGGTGCACAGGGTTGCATTGTCACAGTGGGAGGGGTGGCATGCATGGGGTATCCTGCACTGGTGGACGCTGCTCCTGGGCAGGGTGTCTGAGGATCACGGTGCAGGGTGTGCTCTGCATTGGTGGGATGGTGTGGCACGGGGTGGTCGGCCCTCCTTGTGTGCCAGTCACAGCTTGCCAGGGGGTGTGATGGGGCACCATGGCCCAGCTGTGGGTTGGTTGCTTGTCTCCATGGGCCAGTGGTTATTCCAGCCCTCCCCCAGTTGTGCAGTGCATGGGGTGTGGGGGGATGATGTCTGTTCTGTTGTGTGTTCCTCTGCCCATCTGTGGCATGGGTGGTGGGCCCCTGCATCCCTGGTTGTGCTGTTGCATTGCTGCCCTGCTGCTGGGAGGGGTCCCTGGTTGTGCTATGGCACCTCTGGACTGCTCAGCTGAACATCCCTTGTTGTGCTATGGTGCATCAGATATGCTCAGCTTCCCCTCCCTAGTTGCGCTATGGTGCAGGTGGTGCAATATTCAGTCATCGGCTGTAGGCGTATCTTGGCCAGCTCAGTTTTTGAATATCACGCCTCTTGTGCATGGGTGCAATGGACATGCACTTGCTCTTGCTATTGCACACTTTTTGGGCACTGGTTGTATATCTGGACCTTTGTTTTTAGTCTTTATCACCCAAACAGGTAGGAAATACTTTTGTTTCAACTCTTTCATTACATGGTTTGATTTTGTCCATTTTATATAAGCCAAAATGAGACAGACCAGGAAAACATGGTGGAAACAGAGAAATATGTGAATCTGATTCTTCAGAAGTACCAGATAGCATTCCCTTCCTCTGTCTTCTAACTATTTGTTTTTACTATACTTAAAAATAGACAAAGTAGATTGTGATACAGACTGATACAATAATCTCCATTCTTGTCGGCAGTGCTGAAGGTAAAATCAACATGCCGGTTTTGAGTAAGAGATTTGAATACCACATCCTGTGACACTGCTCACATCGCCATTCTTGCAGATCCTGAGACTACTTGAAGACAGACTGTATAACTGTTTTCAGGTGGCAGTCTTCTTAAAGTGCAATGTTTCCCAGCAAGTATCTTCAGGGCCAGATTATGGTAACCTGGGGCCACAGGCCCAAGAGAAATCTGGGACACCCTCACCATAACCATGCCCCTTCGCCATGACTGTGCCCCTTTACCATGACTGCACCTCTTGGGCACTGCATATCATTTACTGAAACTTGAAATAAACAATTTCTTATTGTTCCAAAAAAAGTGCCATAACAGATAAATAACCCAGCTAAAATGCTTCAAAATTTATGAAGCTAAAAATATCAGCAGGGAAAAATAACAATAGAAACATAGACAATGATGGGAGAAAAAGACCAGAGGTCAATCCAGTCTGACAAAGTCTCCTATAATCCCTGGAACCTACTATTCATCCATGGTACTAACCTTCCCTGTCATCCCTCTATTCTCCTCCCTGGTCCTGTCACCCCCAGTAACCACTATTCCTTTCAACAGTCTGAGTTCTGATCATTTAGAGAAAATAATTACTAATTGGCCTGGTAAAAATAATTTTTGGGGGGTGAGATGTCATGATTTGAACTTCTCCAAAGTCTCCTCCCCCAACACACACACACATTTCAGCTTGCAGTCTTGTTGTTATGTTGCCTTATCAGGTAGCATGAACCAAGATGTGGAAGTTTTGTTAAGTAGGGTTGAGACCTATGTCTAAAAAAAGCTAGGTCCTGAGTGGTGTAGGAGTTAAGCTGGTGGTTTACTAGAGAAGTCAGGAATTTTAAAGATTATATTGCAAAGCGAGTGATTTGTTGGAAGAGATCATTCTCAGGATCAAACATTTGTTATTGATAAGTAAGCCAGGATCATTAATGGCAAGACTTACTTATGGGAATCTGGAAATATTTTCATTTGTTCACCCTGAAAATGGAGGTATATCAAGATCAGAACTTTAACATGAGTGAGATGAAGGAATCAAAAAAAAGAATACAATTTTTAATTGTACCATTGAAACACATTGTAGATTTCATAATTTTAGGAGTGAGATTAAATATAAAGCATATACACTGAATTGCACTGTTAATCTTTTATATCTAAGAATAAGTGGGGATTCTAAATAGGGTTTGGGACAAAGCAAAGGAAATGCTCCTGTTCACACCTTAAAAGATAGCCTAGCTGGGGCTCCCTGAAGCAATGAGTCATACGTAACATCTAATCAGGCAGGTGATCATCATGTCACAGTTCAGCCCGTGCCTTGCTCAAATTACCCAGTGGTTGAGCCCTTTACAGAAAAATGCAGCTCAGGCAGAAAGAAAAGGATCTCTAGTAATTATATGCTGGGAATTGCTGGTGGACCTCCGGCATGCAGGTGCACTAGGCCTGTGCCTATGCATTAATCCAGCCCTGAGCATTTTTGAATTGAGAAATTGTTTAGGATTACATTGCAAATTATGACTCCAGCTGAATCACTTTGCAGCAGTAATCTGAGACACTGGACCAGAAGTGGGAAATTTATCTTGAATCCATTGCTTACGGTGTTACAACTGTTACTGTTGAAATTACTGTGATACCACCAACAGAGAATTATGACTTCAGTTGCAGATAAGCAATAGGAACATATACTGTATATTTTGAGGAATAAATATTGCATAGTCATGAATATGTCTTTCGTGATAAAGAAAGAAAACAGTACATTGGAAACTGTATAGAACTTAAGTTCACATATACTCCATTGTTTATTGTATATTTTTTAATACAGTTGTACATTTGAGCATGTACATTAGAATGCTTGGACTAGCTACTGCCTTAATTAAATGTTGTATCTAGCAAATTATTATTAATTATGCATTGTACATGACTCTATGCTAAATATAAATGTATGAGTAAGCAGTAAGACATGGCTGGGTATTGGTACTACTGAGATACCCGCACCCACAGAGGCATAGTGAGGGAGGAGGATGCAGGCTGAGTGCATTCAGCCTCTGGGTGTGCCAGTATCTCAGTACTACCAACACCCAGCTATGTCTTATTGCTTATATAAAATTGGCCCAAAGGCAACTTTTAAATGAAGAACATTCTAAAAGTTTTCATAACCACAAAAAAAATACTAAAATGTTGCTAAATAATGTGAAATAGTCCCTCCGCAGATGTTTTTCACTTGTCAGTCATCTGTCTTTCTTTACACATAATATATTGTGTGATTGTTTACCATGGAACAGAATAATTCAAAGCTCTGCATTATTCCAGTAGTAGAATGCCCCCCCCACACACACATATACACACAGAATGGTGACATGTAATACACAAGTTCAATAAGAGTTCCACTGGCATACATACAAAGACACACACAGGCCTTAAAGATCTGCTGACACCTCAAAGAAACTTTGAAAAATATAATATTTAGGTTAAATTCAGCTTGCATTCCATATTTATTCAATATACTTCCCCTCCCCATTACTTATTACTGAGAAACTTGCATGGAAACATGCTCTAAATCCTTTAGAGTTCATGTGCCTCTTTTGCTTACTCCCTACTTCATGTCATAGTCCTCTGCTGTGACATCACAATCTTTTGCCATGGGAGCAATTGTGATGTCACAAGTAGAACATTATGACCTCAGGTAGGGAGAAAGAAGTAGGAATAGAAAAACTCATCAGGAGCAAAGATCCAATTTTCATGTAAATGGTCTCCATAATAACTAATGGGGATGAGAAATACAGAACTAATGTGAAATACAAGCTGAACTGTGTCCAAATAATATGTCTTTTTAAATCTGTCCTAATGGCATCAGCTGCCTTTTAAGGGGAGGCAGAACCTCAGTTTTATCTGTTTCCAGGTAAGGAGCAGGGAGTTCTCTGGCAAAGTGGTAGGGATAGGAGGGAGATTTTTCATGGTCATCAAAGAAACACCAGCAATGGAAACTCAGAATAGTACTTGATTTTAAAAATGTGTGTACTGTATGGTGGGATACTCAAAGGGTTAGCATGGTGCAACAGGGTTGCACCATCTTATCCATCTGGCGCCAATATTCAAATGGCGGTTTGGTGCATAACCCCCGATGTGCCAGGCCACACCAGTAATGTATGCAGCGCAGTGGGGGGCGTGCCCATGCATATGCGGCACCTCCCGATATTCAGCCCGGGATGTACAGCACATATGCAGGCACAACCCCACCTTGTGATGCTCAAGGGGGTGCAATGTTAAGCCCTTTCAAACTGGTAAAAAGTTGGGGACACCCACAGGTGGGTTGCCATATTGCTGGGTGCAACACAGCAGCCGCCTGCCATGGGTGGCCACCTGACCTCCCAAAACATCGACCCCATGCCCCCTGCCCAGGGAGCATTGTGGCCCCCATGCCCCATCGCCTGATTGCGGGCATATGTGTACAGTCTCCCTGGTGGTCCAGTGGACCGCTATCCCCTGCCTGATCACGGGCATATATAAAAGCAATCCCTGGTGGTCCAGTAGAATGATCACCCTCACCTGCTTGCAGGCTTAAGTCACACCCCCTGGTGGTCCAGTGGTATCCCCCTCCCCACGTGCCCACGTAGTCCCCCGCCACCCTGTACCCCCGGGTCTGTGGTGGGCGGCATCTCCCTGCCCACAAGCCACCTGGTCACCCGCCCCCTGACAGCGTATAGTAGGGCGATACACCTATTGGTCCACTGCAATAATTCACAAATCGGAACTGTGTAGTACAGTATGGATTGCACACCCATTGGCCCATGCAGTGGACCAATAGGCATACAGCCCTACTGTACTCTGTCAGTCGGTGGGTGACCAGGAGGCTTGCGGGTGGGGAGCTACCGCCCACCGCTGACCGAGGAGCATGCAGGGTGGCAGGAGACTACTGGGTAGGTGGGGAGGGGGTACCACTGGACCACCAGGGGGTTTGACTGATGCCCGTGAGTGGGCGAGGGAGATTGGTCCACTGGACCACCAGGGATTACTTTAATACATGCCCGTGTTGAGGCAGGTGACAGTGGTCCACTGGACCACCAGGGATTATTGTAACACATGCCCATGATCTGGCAAGGGACTGTGGTTCACTGGACCACCAGGGCACTCTATGACCTATGACCACAGTCGGGCGAAGGGGAACGGTCCACCTGACCACGAGGTTTTTATTCTACTCATGCCCATGATCAGGCGAATGGGTGCCACAGAGGGGCAGCGGAGTGAAGGTACCCGACGGCTGCAGCCTGGCAGGGCGCCAGGAGCAAGCTGCTGGGGATCAGTGCACCGCATGCAAATGGCGCCATAATGACATGCAAATAGCCCCGTTTGCACCTTGCATGCATTATGGCCTAATTTCCATGCCCACAGCTGAATGTTGTTCTTGCTGTACCTAGCACAACTGCACTTGCGGTGGCGCAGTGGCACTGCACCATGCGCAGTGAGTACACCCTCAGTGCCATATTCAATGGTTCTGAGCATTGGCGCAGCACCGTTGAATTTCACCTGGACTATGCCCTGGCTCAACCCAGTTGTGCTGCACCCAGGCTTGCACTCCTGCCAGCGCAGTCTGAATATCTAGCCCTAGGTGTGTAAGGGGGGCTCATGAGTTTGAATAACATGACATTATTTACTTACTTTATTTAATTTAATTGCCTTTTATTTTCAGGGCCTAGCTGAAGTTTTTTATATGTGAATAAAGGTTGCAGCCATGTTTGTGATGGAAATAAGGAAGTAAGTGGCTTATGAATTCTATGAGTTGCCCTGGTTGGCAGGGACTTATTTTTAGGCATTGGTGGTACTCTCGTAATGCCATGGCTAGAATCAATTTTGAGTCAATCAGAACACAGGGATTTTCTTGCCCATTTTATATATTAGTTTGTTGGCTTGTACATATCATGTGGTGTATGAAATGTAAAAACTGAAAAAAAAACATTAAGTTAAAAACTACATTAAAAGTACACAACACAAACATTTTTGGCAGTGGTGTGTTTCTATATATCTTTGTGTAACCCCCTTGTTACCCGGGGTTACTAGAATCCCAGTCAGGGCCTATGTTTTTCACCCTGGGACTTGTGTGACAATGTGGGGACTGAACTACTAAAATATTGGGAAGCCTAGAGTAATGGGCTAAGCAAAGTAAAAGTAGGTTCAAGTCCAGAGCTTGTTGGGATGCAAATGATATGTAGAAGAGATGAGACAGATGTCTACTCAGAATCTACATTTGAAAGTTCAGTAAAGGAATTGTTCAGTTTCCAGAGAAATGGCCAGGTATGGGCTGTGGGAGCTGGAGATGGGTGGCCACCCATCTTTAGTGACCAGGTCCACCTCTACGGATTTCTTCTGTGGATTTCTACTTTGCCTCAGGCACTTGGCCAGTGATGAGGGACGTAACCAGACATGGGATTGTGAGGAAAATTTCTCTAGGCGTCGAAGACTCTAGTGTGGTTTGGGGAGTCACAAAAGGATAATTGGTTCATTCCTCAAATGGACCGCGGATCAAGTGGCCGGCGGGGGAGCCGGGCCCGTGGGTGAAACGCAAGTAGTGTACAAGTCGGGCTGTGTACCCAAAGCTGCGTGCAAGTCCGGGCTGTGTGCCTGGTGGGTTTAGAGCCTGAGGGCTGGAAATAGTGATAAAGTGTTCTGGTGTCTCTAATCTGCATTACAAGGAAATGTAGCCCCATGGGGGTCCATCTATGCTTTGTTTGTTCAGCTTGGAAGTGAATAAAAGCCACACTGAAGAAACCCATTCCTGGTTCTGGACATTACAGTTGCTTCCTGTGTTCAGATTTACTCGGGTGCCCCTGTTCAGAGTAGCCAAACCTAGGTCCCCTGTGCCGAGAAAGCTCATCCTCCCAGAACCCATTCCCCACCAGGTACTGCTGTCAGCTTCAACAGCACGCCATCTGTCATTTTGCTAAAAAGGCAGGGGTGAGGGGTTACAAAAATGGAGGCACCGCTTTGGATTTTGTTCAGGGAGGAAGGTGCTTGGGCAAGGGGGCTAGCGTTTTGGCTATCTGGTAGTGGGTAGCCCAAAAGGCGAAGCAATTTCCCTAGTGTGTTGCTGTGTGCTGTGGATCTTGTGCTGCTGTTTAAAATTGCCAACTGTTTAACAAGGAGCAGTAAAGCCAAAGAGTGTGCCCTTGTGCTGCATCAAATTGTCTACAGCGTTTTTGCCTGCTTTAAAAATGAACTGTGGTAAAGAAAAGTGTGGAAGACTAGGGATAGCAACAGGAAAATTGTGCCCTGGATGTTGGAAATGCTTTTAAAAATGAACTGTGGTAAAGAAAAGTGTGGAAGACTAGTGGTAGCAACAGGAAAATTGTGCCCTGGACGTTGGAAATGCTTTCTGAATGAATGAGAGACTTGCAGGTTTAATGGCTATGTTAAATGGCTGAAATGGGCTCCCGCTGTGGAGTCAGTTGGTAAAGAAAAAAAAGTTGCATTCTGCAGTTTAAATTTGCCTGCTCGATGATCACCGTTAGGAGAAGAGCCCTCGCGAGGAAGAAGAGGCTCATTTGCATGGCGTCGTGTGATTGGTCAGGCTGAGATCAGTCCCGCCCCTCAGCCAGCTCTACAGAGACTGCCCCAGCATTCGAGAGGGAGTGTGAGTGGAGTGCGTGTACTGGCTAGTGGAGGAGCGTTGCAGAGTGTTAAAATTGCTGTAAACATACTAAAAATAGACTATCTTGTTTAAAATCGGGCTCAACCCGCTAATCGATCATTGAAATTGCAAGTTTGGTGGTTGAGAAGATGATCGGCAGGACTGCCCATCCGTTTCTGTTCTGAGGCCTCCAAGAACTGGCAGCAGGCCGTTTTTACCCATCGCAGCAAACTGCTACTGATAACAGTAAGTAACAACATTGAAAACTGCTCAAACAGTGATTTTCTGCCCTATGCCATATAAATGTGTGTGCATCAGTGTAGTCGCTTTGCAAATAATGACTATGTCAAGTCCTGCCAGCAAGTGCAAGTCTGTTAAGCCATTGACTGTGTGAATAGTAATAAATTCAGCCTCAGTTTAAAGTTTGAAGCCAGAGAGAGACTGTGGGTTGTAGCCAATGTGCAGCACTAGTAATACAGGCAATCATGTGCTAAAAACCTGAAGCTTTAAGGGACTGTGAATAAAAGAAATGTTACCAGCATGTAAAAAGTCCATGGAAAATCCTGTGAATGTGTTTAAAGCAAGAACAGAGCAAGTTGTGCAGTTTGAGCAAAAGTTATCAGTAGTTTGTGTAAATCGGGTGTGCAGTGGCTTGACCCAGATTCTGAATGTTGATGCACAGGAGTGCTGCTGCCGCCATTACAGGGTGGGGTAGTAAAGTAAACACAGCAGCAGAGGAGCCATTTTACAACTAAAGAGTGTGTTCAATAAAGTGGGACTTTCAGTTACAGTGAACTTTTGTTTATTTTTCTGCAGTTATGGCCTCAGGACCAGCTCGTTACCTGGATCATGCCCAGGTTGCAGTAACAGCAGCCGTGAATAGACTGAGGGATATTGAAAAGTGGTGCTATGGAGGGCAACTGCCTCCCCATGTGGCGATTCCTGGTTTTCCAGTGCAAGTATGTCAAATATGCTTGAGAGCTGGAAGGGACGTCTTCATGATTCCTCACTGTGCTGGGTGCCTAGAAAAATATGGCTTGTATAAAGCGCCTCAAATTCGGTTGGCTCCCACATGGACAAAAGTTCAGTAATCTGCAGTTGGCAGCACACAGCACCAGGCGGAGCCTGTGGAGGAAGGCCCCTCAGGGGAGTGTGGCACAAAGCTAGAGGGTGCAGAGTTAGAGACAGAACCAGAAGTTGAAGTTTTGGATGCTGGATCCCAGAAGGAAAGTTCGGATAAAGCATCAATAGACCCTTGGAGGGGGGGCCTAGCCCAAGTTTCTTAGACGAAGATGAGATGCGGGAGGCCTTTGAGTGGGAGGTGTCGACCTCCGTGCCTAGTGATGAGTGGATAGTCTCACGAGTGAGGACGACTGCTCACTCCTGGGCTCAGATCCTCAGTGAAGAGGAAGATGAGGGGGAAACCTATGTGGCCTTGTGAAAAAGGAATGGGTACACAGCCTCAAGATCTTGCCTCGGAGGAACGTATGGAAGAAAGTAGTGATGCCACTGTCCTGGCTTCGCAAGAGGAAGAAGTCAGGGATCCGTTTCTAATTTCTTTAAGGATGCATAGTTGGCAGAACCAGGACTGGCCACCCCCAAGCCAGGCCAGCGGTCTCAGATTGACCAAAGCAAGTAAAAAGGAGAGACCGGTTCGTAGGAAGGCAAATGAGATCTATGGTATGACCTTTCCTACCTTTCCTCAGAGAGTCTGGGAGGAGATTGAGAACAGTAGGAAATCCTGGATCTGGGACGAAGCCATAAAAAGGGTGCATCCTGGGGCTAACAAGCATGTGAAAAACACATTGTTTCAAGAGAAGTATACCCAGTGGAAGAGAGGTGGGACACTGTTTATAGACAGAGTGAGAATAGTGGATGGAGAGGGACGTAAAATCTCCCACTGTGTGAATTATGTGCACCCAGACGGGGTAATAATTCAAGCTCCTGACCCCCGGTACTATTGGCCTCAGTGGAAGGACCTCCCAGCGAATGTGCCCATGCCTACTAAATGGAAAACCAAGCAGTGGTAGTCAATACTGCCACACAAGACTGTGAAGTGCCTTTATTGATCCACCAATATGGACATCCAGGACTCAGGTGCCCCACATTCATCAGTCTACAGTGTACTGGCCTCTCCAGAATCCATCGATTGGCCCACCAGATGACTTCAGATACAGAGAGGACACCAGCCCAGCTGTATTCTGTTCATCGCCTGGTAATCGGATGACGTCGGACGAGCTGTTTTCTTTTTTTGTTCCTGTTCTAAGGTTCCATTTCCAGATGTGCCCTCCTGTGGTTCCCGGAAGATGTCCGCCCAGCTGTATCGGAAGAAATGCTGCCAGGGAGAGTCTTCATCAGAGGTGCAGGTCGGTGCCGAATTTCCATACTACAAGTGGCTGGTAAGCCCGAACTTTTCTATCTTTATGACATTGCAGTACACACCCTACACTAGCAGATTTCAAAATGTGTGAACTGTCCGCAAAGACTCTCCCCTTCGGGACTTTGGCCTGTTAGAACTGTGCTTCACCGGGCTCTGGCCCAGGAGAGACTCTTTCTTGGACTAGCCTTTGGGCATTGTGGTCACTAGTTGGGACTTTTAGGGCACTCCATCCCCACATGTGTATTGTAAATAATGTCATTGTTTTCTAATGTAAATACTGTTTTTCTACCTTTTTCTAAAAAAAATCTTCTTGGGATTCTTCAGTGTTTTTATGGTAGGGGTTTAGGTAGACTGTGTATGCAGATTAGGAGAGTGTGTTGTCTTTCTTTTTCTTACAGGTGTTCCTGGGAAGACAGAAGAGAAGACAAGAAGAGGAGGAGGGGCTCATCGGAGTTCCTCACTAGTACTTTAGTGTGTAGAAATTTAAAGTACTGTGTTGGTTTGTTGTTGTTACTGTATTAACCCTTTCCTTCCACAGGTGTGTTTGTGGGGGTAGGGAGGAGACAGTAACATGTTATAAAATGTGGTATTTTAATGGTGTGTGGTTGCAGGTTGGCCAAAGTCGGGGAGGTCCCTGGGTTGTTTCTGTTTTGGGGGTATTAGGTTAAAAGCAGATAGGTTTTCCCTAGAGGGTTAGGGGGGGATATACAGGCTGTGGTCCCGAATGGCCATTGGGACCCCAGCGCTGATCTATCAGGGCTATGCTCTGGATAGTTCTACCAGAGCCACCAGGTGACTATAGTAAGTGGATAGTGTAGAGGCTGATATGTCAGCTCAAGGCCTCTAGGCCGTTAGTGTTGCCTGCCTGTGCTTGCACATGGTAGGAGGGGGCCTGATCACCCCCCTCCGCAGGTAGCACATAGGGTGGGATGGCCTAAGGCCGGGTAAACAATGACTGCGGACAGTCATTTTCCTGGTCAAGGGTGAGTGTAACCCCCTTGTTACCCGGGGTTACTAGAATTCCAGTCAGACCTAGTGGTAGGCAGGGAAGGCAGCTTGTGAAACTCCAGTTAAATGGGTTTTACACTGTCTCACTCTGTTCTCAGTCTCAGCTGAGACTGAGGAATGACATCACCAATAGAACTATCGCAGCTGCATGAGCCACATTGGAATCTGCAGCAGAGGTAGCTGGTTAGAACATTGGGAGATTTGGAAGTCAGTCTTCAGTCAGTCTTCAGTGAGTGTGTGTGAAGTTGGGAGCTTGCTGAGAAAGCAGCTCAATGAAGGCTCTAGGAGCCTCAGCTCTGACAGAGGGCTACTTTTAGTTTAAAGGGGTGTGTGTCTCCACCTTAAAGAGAGACACAGAAGATAATTGAAGTAGTGGAGACCACTGTTTTCAGGTTTCAGTGCCCCTTGCCTCTGGGAGGGGCAGGAAAGGGTTCCCTACAGATTCCTGGGGCAACCCCCTAGTTCTGCTCGTAAAGGAGAAGATGCCTATGTGTTCAGAGTTTATTTGGGAGAACAAGAAGATTTGTGAGCTGCCTGTGGGGCACCTGCAACGTGAGGGTGAGTGTCTGCTCTTGCTAAAAGGGCCTATGTTTTTCACCCTGGGACTTGTGTGACAATGTGGGGATTGAACTTCTAAAATATTGGGAAGCCTAGAGTAATGTGCTAAGCAAAGTAAAAGTAGGCTCAAGTCCAGAGCTTGTTGGGATGCAAATGATATGTAGAGGAGATGTGACAGACGTCTACCCAGAATCTACATTTGAAAGTTCAGTAAAGGAATTGTTCAGTTTCCAGAGAAATGGCCAGGTATCGGCTGTGGGAGCTGGAGGTGGGTGGCCCCCCCATCTTTAGTGACCAGGTCCACCTCTACAGATTTCTTCTGTGGATTTCTACTTTGCCTCAGGCACTTGGCCAGTGATGAGGGAAGTACCCAGACATGGGATTGTGAGGAAAATTCTCTCTAGGGGTCGAAGACTCTAGTGTGGTTTGGGGATCCACAACAGGACAATTGTTTCATTCCTCGAATGGACCACGGATCAAGTGGCCAGCGGGGGTGCCGTGCCCGTGGGGAAAACCCAAGTAGTGTACAAGTCGGGCTGTGTACCCAAAGCTGCGTGCAAGTCCGG
Source organism: Neoceratodus forsteri (assembly GCA_016271365.2). NCBI lineage: Eukaryota > Metazoa > Chordata > Ceratodontiformes > Ceratodontidae > Neoceratodus > Neoceratodus forsteri. The sequence goes on along the minus strand of CM028137.1, from coordinate 210,050,377 downwards.
GCTGTGTGCCTGGTGGGTTTAGAGCCTGAGGGCTGGAAATAGTGATAAAGTGTTCTGGTGTCTCTAATCTGCATTACCAGGAAATGTAGCCCCATGGGAGTCCATCTATGCTTTGTTTGTTCAGCTTGGAAGTGAATAAAAGCCACACTGAAGAAACCCATTCCTGGTTCTGGACATTACAGTTATTGCTTCCTGTGTTCGGATTTACTTGGGTGCCCCTGTTCAGAGTAGCCAAACCTAGGTCCCCTGTGCCGAGAAAGCTCATCCTCCCAGAACCCATTCCCCACCAGGTACTGCTGTCAGCTTCAACAGCATGCCACCTGTCATTTTGCTAAAAAGGCAGGGGTGAGGGGTTACATTTGTCCACTTTTGTCTGATTATTAACTAACAACTGTTTATTGTTGCCCAGTACTAGGTCTAAGACAATTCAATTTCTTGTCCATTACCTTACATACTATTGGCTCTATGCACTATCCTTCCTGGTACATAACACAACATGTGTGTTCAGAGGCACACAAGTACATACCACGTGCATTTGAAGTTATAGATATAGACAGATATTTCCAGATATCTTATGATATTTATTTAATTTCACTTATTTGTTTTACCAGTAAAAGCTCCATTGAGCAAAGATCATTTCAATGAGATTCTGGTTGGGACAGCACAGTACAGAAGCAAAACAGTAGTGGCAGTTGTACATAACAAGGACTAATATAAATTACAATAGTATATAGTCTGCTAGGTCATAGCTAAGATAGAACAGAGGCAAAAACATAGACAAATACATGTAATCTCAGGGAAAATATACAAAAAAGTAGCATAACATAAGTACACCAATAGCAATAGCAACATATTAGGAGCAGAAACAGTTGTCAAAGCAGTAGGGATCGATCAGGGATTTGATGGTACTTAAACTCACAAATGAGTTCAGTTTGACACACTACATCTAAAGTGAATCTGGTGGTACTATAGACAGCTAGAGCAGTTCTTTAGAAATATTACAGAAATTTCAGGAAATATTTGGCCATTGGACTGCAACTTTAACTTGTCCCAATTCAACATGTAGGGCAGGTTTCCATTAAAAGACAAGGAACCTCAGAACAAAAGCACTGAGACAAGGGTTGATCAAAAAAAGGCATTCAAAACAAAGCCATGTTTCAAAGAAAGACAAAATCACACATACCTTCTAATGCTAAGTGTAATGGGAAGTATATGCAAATCACCATGAAAATGTAGGAGATGCTTTGCATTATGGGTGTGTGTGTGTGTGTGTGATTTTGTATTTCTTTGAAACTTGTCTTTCTTTCCAATGACCTTTTTGGGTATCCCCTGTTTCAATGCTTTTGTGCTGAGGTTCTTTGACTTTTGAGCTTGCTTTCTTATTTTGGGTCCACTATGTTCCAAACCTACAGTATAAGACCACATAAGGGCTGGTTTGCTTTTCCCACTGGGTGAGATACAGATGAGGCACATTGATGAGTCCTGTGTAGAATGAAACATGAGTCTGTGTCTTCTATTTTCAGCCTTTGCTGACTATGTGAGAGACCCTTTGGCACTATGAGTTCCTGCTTAAAGCAGAACTGGGCTAAATTTTCATAGTGAATTCATAGAATCATAGAAGTATGTCAGCAGAAAAGGACCCCATTGTCCCATCTAGTCTGCCCTTGTTCCCTCCCTCCCTCCCCTTAGGCAGCCCTGACTCTATCAACTTATACCCCCACTTCCATGTACTCCCCTGTAGATTCCCTCCCTTTTTCCCATCAGGTATCTATCCTCCCTCCTCCCTCTCTTTTAAACCCATGTATTTATCCCATGCACTTTTGAATCCCTCAACTGTTTATGCCTCAACCACCCACTCCAATAGCCCATTCCAGGGACCCACCACCCTCTAAGTGAAGTAGTGTCCTCTCTTATTACCTCTGAATTAATCACCTTCTATTTTCCTTCAGTGCCCCTTAGTTGTTGGATTGTCTTTCATGTTGAATATACTCCCTCCACTCACCTTGTTAATTCCCTTCAGGTATTTAAAAGTTTCAATCATACCCTCCTCCCTCACTCCTGGTTTCCAGTGGATATAGGTCAAGCTCCTCCATCCTCTCCTCATACTGTATGTCCTCTGATACGTACCATGCACATTTGGTCAACCTCCTCTGTACTCTCACCACCCTATCAATATCCCTCTGTAGGTGTGGTCTCCAGAGCTACACCTCATATTCTAGGTGAGGATGGACCATTGACCTGTATAGGGGCACTATCACCTCCCTTCTCCTGCTTGTGATGCCCCTCGCTATGCATGCCAGCATACCGCTTGCCTTTCCAACTGCTTTGTTGCACTGGTTTGCCACCTTAAGGTTATCTGAAATAATATTTCCCCAGATACCTCTCCTGCTCCATTACCACATCTTCTCCTCCTACTGTGTATATGGCCCTAGGGTTCTTATGCCTTATGTGCAGTATTCTACACTTTTTGGCATTAAATCTCAGTTGCCAACTCTCCGACAACCCCTCCAGCTTTAACAGGTTCTCTCTCATGCTCTACACTCCTCCATGGTGTATCCACTCAATTGCGGCTCTTTGTATCATCTGCAAACAGACGCACTTTTCCATTCAAACCCGCCACAATATCCCCAACGTAAACGTTAAAAAGTATTGGCCCTAGTACAGACCCCTGGGGTACTCCACTTGTCACTCTCACCTCCCTGGAATGAACCCCATTTACAACCACCCTTTGACTCCTGCCACCAAGCCAGTTTTTCACCCAATTTGCTATTTTCTCCCCTACCACTAGACTGCCTATCTTGCCCAACTGCCTCCTATGAAGGATGGTGTCAAAGATCTTACTGAATTCCAGATAGGCCACATCCACTGCCCCTCCCTGATTGCACTCCCTTGTCTCCCAGTTAAAGAATTGATCTGTTGGGTACCTCTCCAGAGCCACTTACAGATGCACTATTTTAAGTCCCTTCCCTTTCTATGGTGTTAGAATAAAGTGAGAACTCCATGTGGAGTGCCATGGAGCATTCCCAAAGATATTGTCAGCCAATGAGGTAACATAGAAATGTAGAAACATAGACACTGATGGTAGATAAGAACCACTTGGCCCACCCAGTCTGCAGATTCTAGTTTACAAACAGCCTACTTCCTCCTATCCCCCACTATAATTGCCTTATGGTTGTCCCATACATTCTTCTTCCCCAACTGTTTTGACCCCACAATCTCCTCAAGAAGGCAGTTGCATGTGTCCACCACTCTCTCAGTGAAAAATATTTCCTCACGTTGCCTCTGAGCCGTCCCCCCTCTATCTTTAGATTGTGTCCCCTTGTTCTTGCACACCTCTTTTTCTGAAAGATGCTACCATTTTGGACTTTGTTGATTTCCTTGAGGTACTTGAAAGTTTCTATCATGTCCTTCCTCTCCCTCCTTTCCTCAAGGATATACATATTAAGCTCTCTTAGTCTCTCTTCATATGACTTCTGTTACAGACCCTGCACCATTTTGGTTGTCCTCCTCTGGACCGCCTCCATCCTGTCTTTGTCCTTGTGGAGATGGGGTCTCCAAAACTGCACTCAGTACTCCAGATGGGGTCTCACCGACTGTTTGTACAGAGGGATAACAACTTCTGTTTTCTACTAGTGATGCCTCTCCCTATGCATCCCAGTATCCACCCAGCTCTCCTTACTGCCTTCTCACATTGTTTGCCTACCTTAAGGTCATCTGATATGACTACCCCCAGGTCCCTTTCCATTTTTGTTGTTTAGTACCTTCCCCCCATTGAGTACTCTTCACCTGGGTTTTTGTTTCCCAGGTGTCTGCACCAGAAGACATATCAAGTTAGACTTAAGGAACTTAATATGTATAGCCTCGAGGAGAGGAGGGAGATGACAGAAACTTTCAAATACCTCAAGGGAATCAACAAAGTCCAAGAGGGTAGCATCTTTCAGAAAAAGAGGTGTGCAAGAACAAGGGGGTGCAATTTGAAGCTAGAGGGGGGACAGCTCAGAGGTAATGTGAGGAAGTATTTTTTCATGGAGAGAGTTGTGGATTGCGGATGCATGGAACAGCCTTCCTGAGGAGACTGTGGAGTCAAAAACAGTCGTGAAATTCATGACCTTCTTGCTGTGAATCCATGCTGCCTTGGGTTCTATGCCCCGCTGGCCTCTTGGTACTTAACAATTCTTTCTTTCAGAAGTAATTCCATCATTTTCCCTACCACTTAGGTCAAACTAACAGGTCTGTAGTTTCCTGCCTCTGCCTTACTCCTACTTTTGTGAACGGGAATCACATCCACCATCCTCCAGTCCTCAGGTACCACCTCATCCTCCCATGATTTGTTAAAAAGGGTAGTCAGTGGTGTCACTAGGTCTCCCCTTAGTTCTTTTAGAATTATGGGATAAATCCTGTCAGGCCACATTGCTTTGTCCACCTTGAGTTTTAGGAGTTCTTTCTGGACCCTTTCTCCTGTGAATGGACTGGTGTCTACCCCTCTTCCCAGAGTGCTTCTGTTATAAGAACTTAAGAAAATGGCCAGCAGAAGGAGACCTCTCAGTCTATCGGGTCTGCTTGTGGTAATAAGGGTTGTTCCCAACTTTCAGTTTACTTCTGTGACCCCATCCTCCCCCCCCCCATATTTCTGGTCATTCCCTTTTCAAGGCCTCCTGACATTCCTTTTTGCCCATCCCATGCTCTTTTGAAGGCGCCCACTGGCTTTGACTCCACCACCTTCCGTGGCAGCTCATTCCACGCCATCACCACTCTTTCTGTAAAAAAGGGCTTCCTTACATCCCTCTTGAATCTGCCCCCCACCAGCTTAAGTCTGTGCCATCTGGTGGTGGTGGTGGCCTTCTTATTGAATAGGCTCCCACAGTCCACTCTGTTAATTCCTCTCAAGTATTTGAACATCTCAATCATATCCCTCTCTGCCTCCTCTCCCCCCCAGAGTGTACATCCCCAGGTCCTCCAACCTCTCTGCATATGATCTATCCTGCTGTCCTTTTATCATGTTAGTCACTCTCCTCTGTACCCTTTCCATGAAGTTTATGTCTTTCTTCAGGTGTGGGTGCCAATATCTTACTCCGTACTCCAAGTGAGGGTGGACCAATAACCTGTTCAGCAGCAGAATAACCTCCCTCCTCCTACTACTAATTCACCTAGTAATACACCCTAACATCATATTGGCCTTGGCTGCAGCCTTTTTGCATTGAGTCGAGCACCTCAGGTCACTAGAAATTATTACCCCTAGAACTTTTTCCTCCTCCGATGGTGTAATCTGAACTTTTCCAATGCAGTACTCTGTTCTTGGGTTCTTCACTCTTATGTGCATCACTTTGCACTTTTTGGCATCGAACCTGAGCTGCCATATCCCTGCCCATCTCTCCAGATTGGCTAGGTCCTCCCTCATCTCCTTTATCCCTTCCTGAGTGTCCACCCTCCCGCAGAGTTTGGTGTCATCAGTGAATGTGCACATTTTCCCTGAGTGCATTCCCCATATGTCCCTAATAAAGATGTCAAACAACACCGGCCCCAACACTGACCCCTGTGGAACCCACTGGTGACCTCCCTTGTATTTGGAGAACTCCTCCCCCCACTACCACCTGCTGTGTCCTGCTGCTCAGCCAGTTATCGACCCATCTAACCAACCTTTCTCCCACCCCTAAGTACTTCAGCTTTGTGATCAGCCTTTTGTGTCATACAGAGTGAAAAGCCTTGCTAAAGTCCATATATATATATTAACCACTGTCTGGCCTTTGTTCACTTTCCAGGTGACTCAAAGAACTCAATCAAGTTCGTTTGTCATTACCTGCCTGTCATGAATCCATGCTCTTTGCTATCCTGCAGGCCATTTTCCTCTAGGAACTTGGCCAAGCCCTCCTTCAATATCATCTCCATTAGGTTACAAACAATCAAGGGGAGGCTGACCGGCCTGTAGTTACCAGGGTCCTCCTTAGGGCCAATCTTATGGATAGGCACTACCTGTGCTATTCTCCATTCCTTTGGCACCACCCCTGTGTCAAGTGTTCTACTGAACAGTATTGTCAGTGGGCCAGCTAGCTCTTCTGCCATCTCTTTTAGTATCCTGGGGTGTATTCCATCAAGCCTTGGAGATATATCTACCTTTAAATTCATGAGCCCCTCCCTCAGCTGCTCTGTACTTATGGTCCATATTGGGTCCCTGCCAGCCTTCTTCCTGCTCCTTGCACTGTGTAGTATTGGGCCTTTTCTTTCTTTGGTAAAGACAGAGCAGAAGTAATTGTTTAATATCGCCACTTCTGCCCCATCTTCCACCACTATGCATTCCCCCTTCTTCAGCCTAAGTATGCCATCCTTTTTGTCCCTTTTTTCTCTGATATATTGAAATAAGGCCTTGTCCCCTTTTTTTATCCATTCTGCTATCTGGAGATCCTGTTTTGCTCTTACCTGTAATACCTCCCTTTTTGCTAGTTTAACCAGCCTTTGGTACTCCTCCTCATCCTCTTCTCTCACTGTTCTTTTAGTTTTCTTTTATGCTGCCCTTTTATCCTTCACTGTCTCAGCCACCTCTTTGCTGAACCAGCTAGGGTTCCGGCCCCTTTTCCCCTCATCTTTGTGCATCTGATTGTGGCATTCTGTATGGCCCCTCTGACCACGCCCCACATCTCTTCCACACCCAAGTTTTCCTCTAGGTTCCCAAGATCCTCTTTGATCATTTACCGCATTCTCTAAAAATTCACAGTTTTGAAGTCTAGCACTCTTTTCTTGGTGGGGACGTCTTCCCCACCCATGCCCAGGTTGAACCACACTGTGTAGTGGTCACTTCCACCCATGGGATCCCCAATGTCTATGTCCTGCACATGTTCGTCATTGGAGAGCACCAGGTCCAGAATTGCTTCCCTCCTGGTGGGACTGGTCATATACTGCATCATGAAGCCATGTTGGATTGCATCCAGGATTGCCTGGCTTCTGGCAGATGATGTGGCCGGATTAGCCCATTCAATTTTGGGCAGGTTAAAGTTGCCTACTACAACTACCTCCCCTCTTTCTGCTGCTTTTGTTAGCAGAGTGCATAACTCCCTGTCCTTGTCCTCACCCTGACTGAGTGGTCTGTATATGACCCCCATCCTTATCTTCCTTCCTTCATTTGTCTGCAGATGGAGGCATAACACCTCCATGCTCCCTCTTTCAAAATAATCCTCCCTGGTGCACGCAATACCTTCTCTTACATATGCTGCCACCCCTTCCCCTTTTCCTGTCTCCCTGTCCTTTCTATGCAGCCTGTAACCTGGGATCGAAAGGTCCCAGTCCTGGAGTGCTGATGCCCAGGTTTCTGTAATGGTGGCAATGTCTACCCTGCTTTCTGCTTTGAGCGCTTGCAGTTCTGCCATCTTGTTCCCAGGACTTCATGCATTCAGCACCACCACTCTCCACTTTGTCTCTGTTGTGCCCCTGCTCTTCCTCTGACTTAATCCAACCTGGCTTGCTTCTCCTCCCTCACCTGAGTTGTTGTCCTTCCTTGTTCCCAGTTCCTTGACTCTGCTGTTGTGGGGGGAAGGCACTCTGTCTTCCACTTTTCTGCCTTCACTCCCTTGGTAGATTAAACCCAGCTTTCTTGTCATGTATTCCCCCATTTTAGTTTTAATTATCTTTCTCTCCTCCCAGGTGAGGTGTAGCCTGTCACTGCTATAGAGTCCCTTGTGCCCCCATGTGTCACCCCACTGACCTATAAGACTGAAACCCTCTTCCCTACACCACCGGTCTAGCCATCCGATAAATTCCCCTATCCTATTCTTCCTAGCTGTGCTTGCCCTTCATACAGGAATGATCTCAGAAAAGGTTAATGATTTCACTGTCTGCCTACATTCCGTTGCTAGGTCCATAAATCTGTGTCGCACCACCTTGGTTTCTTCTCCAGCTAAATCATTTGTCCCAATGTGCAGTATCAAGTTTGATTTTTCTCCTGCCTCTCATATCAATTCCCTTATCTTTTGAATTGCATTACCTGCCTCCATTCCAGGTGCGCGCACCACCGTTGTCCTCATGTAGGTGTCCTCACCTTCCTCCATTGTATGCCTTTTATTATCGAGTCCCCATAAATTATTTTTTTCTTACCAGAGTGTCCGTTCACCTTATAATTTCTCCTGAGGTTCCTGCCACCTGTATTGTCCATCCTCTTTTTACTTTTTTCCCACTCCCCTTTTCCTGTCTCTCCTTCTTTTCTATCCTCCCTATTTCCTTCCATTGAGACATATGGCTTTTGGCCCTCCTGCGCTACCTTCTGTCCCTGTTCACCTTCAACCTCCTTGGTATCCTGCTGCAACCCCATATCTGCCATGCCATTGTTCCCTTGGGCCCCCTCTGTCAGTATTGCATATTTATTGTATGTTGTCACCTCCAAGACTGAGGTTTCCTTTGCCCTCCAGTTCCTTCTCCGAGTTCCTTGTTATTGTCCTCCTGTTTTTGTCATCTTCTCTCTCTCTCTCTCTCTTGTCTTACCCTATCTTATAGGTGTCTTCTCTGGCTTGTCCCTTGCCCTTGTTTGTCCCCATCCTGCCTCTCTCTACTACTGATATTCTTTGTTCCTGTTTGTCTACTCCATGTCCAGTTTGCCCCTGTATATTTCCTCCATTTCTTGTCCTTTTCCACCTCTCCCCTCTGCCCCCCTCTTGTGGGTGTTGCTCTTCCTGCTGATCTTTTCCTTGCCTTGTCATCTTCTACCTCTCCCCTCTAGCCCCTTCTTATGGGTGTTGCTCTTCCTGCTGGCCTATCCCTTGCCTGTCCTCTTTCTAACTCTCTCCATTGCTGATTTGTTTTATGCCATGTACATCTGTTCCATATGTAGTTTGTCCCTGCTTCCTGTTTCTGCTGCCCTCTATCATTTCTTGAAGAGCCTTAGTGAGGCATTCTATCTCCATTTTTAGTTTTCCTATGCTCCTACACACTGCCCCCCCCCATCTTCCACAGTATCTCTATGAATACAGCTGCCCCACAGTAGTTACAACCTACAATCCTGCTCTGGTTGCCCTGTCCCGAATTTTGTCCCCTAATGCCCCACATTTTACCCACTTCTTTTCTGGCTATAATTTCTCCTCTGTTTCTGGGATTGCTTGATCCCTAGACCACACAGCACCTTACAATTCAATGAGTTGACTGTAATTGCATCCTTGGCCGCAATGCTTTCCTAAACAGCCCCCTCCATCGCAAATGGCTTGAGTAGAACTAAACTAAATTACTAACTTAATTACTAGGTTACATACAGTTCCATTTCAATTGGCATTGTAATTCAATTAAGATATCCCTCAATAAGCAAGTGAAGCAACTATTAGCAGAAATAGATAAATTGACTGAAATAACCTGAGGTTTACCCCATGACTCTCAAAAGTCACTAAAAAAACTATACCAAATTACTAACTTAATTACTAGGTTAACATACAGTTCCAGTTCAATTGGCAGTGTAATTCAATTAAAATATCCCTCGGTAATCAGATAAAGCAACAATTAGCAGTAATAGATAAATTGCCTGTTGTAACTCGAATTTACCCCTTTGGTCCTCAAATGTTGCTGTGTCCCTTGTTCTGTTAGAGTGTCTCAAAAGTCTCAGTGCCCATAGTTATGATGTAGCATCATATCCCTGGGTTAAGCTTTAAGGAAGCCATCACAGTACCTTCTGTATGATTTTTTTAAGTTTCTCCTGCAGTCCTGCCCCAGTGTATGCCTTGAGACATCCCTGTGATGTGTGCTTCTCCTCCTTCCAGATCCCTGATGGGTGGTCCCTCCTTTCAGGCGTGCCTCTGCTAGCCTCCTGCCCAGATGCCCATTGGGGAGGAGCTCAGATGATTTAATACTGGAGGGGTGGGGATGGGTGGGCAGGATAAAATTTTAACTTTCACTCCTTCTCTCTACCTCTCACTCTACACCTTCTCTGTGCCAGTGTGGGGGAAGAGGTAGTCCCAGGATGGATCCGACAACCTCCTACTCCCATTGCAGCAGCAATTCAGCAGCTCTGAAGCCATGAGGGCTTCTCTTCTTTTTTAATTTTGGCGCCTCCTCCTTTCTCCTTCCTGATTGGCCAGCCTCTCTAATTTTTGCCCGCAGTTTGTTTCAGGTTCTTTTTCAGCCTGACAATGAGAGAAAAAACAGGAGAAAAAAATTCCAACTTTCATTCCTTTTAACTTTCACTCCTTCTCTCAGACTCACTCTCCGCTCCTTCTCCATGCCAGTGCGGGGGAAGAGATAGTCCCAGCATGGACATGACAGCCTCCTACCCCCATTGCAGCAGCTACAATTCAGAAGCTCTGAAGCCATGAGGTCTTTTCTTCCTTTGTTTCTTTTTTGGTTTCGGTACTGCCTCTTCTTTTTCTTTCGTGAATACTGAGCGGAAGTATTCATTCAGTAACTCTGCCTTTTCACTGTTTCCCTCTGCCCACCTCCCCTTTCCTTTATTAAGCTTCACTATCCCTCCCTTGACCTTTCTTTGCTCCCTAATGTATCTATAAAAGGTTGTATCCCCCTTCCGAACTGAGTTGGCTATCTTTTCCTTTGGTTTGGGCCTTTGCTATTAGATCGCTTTCTCTGCTTCCTTCTGCTTTAACTGATACAGTTCCCTGTTCTGCTTCTTCTGTGATTCCTTATACTTCTAAATGCTATATTTTCTCCCTAACCTTCCCACCACCTCTTTGAGAACCACAGTGTTTTTACTCTGTTTTCTTTTTTTTATTTGTTTCACAAAAAGGCTTGTTGCCTGTATGATAGCAGTTTTGATTTTTCTCCATTGTTCTTCCACCCCTCCTTTCTGACCATTTGCTAGTACATTCCTTAGGTATTCACCCATTTTGCTGAAGTCAACCCTTCTAAAGTCCAATATCCTCATGTTTGTATGGCTTGACTCCGCGGTTGTGTTATTGTGAACCATGCTGTGTGGTGGTTGCTTGTTCCCAGATGGCTACCCACTTCTAAATCTGTGATCCTCTCTCCATTTGAGAATGACAGATCCAAGATTGTTCCCTCCCAAGTGGGTTCCAACACTAGCTGTCTAACATACTAACATACTAAAATGCCAGCAGAATAGGCCTATTGGTCTTTCGTGTCTGCTTGTTTGGTCAGCTCCCACCCTGGGTGCTGACCTTGCTGCCCCCCTCACCTTCTCTGGCTTCTCACTTCCCAGTTCCGGATATTCTTGCTGCATTGGATTTTGCTTCCAGAACCCTTCCCCTGTACCTGTCCCACCCCCTCTTGAACCCTCTCCACCGTCTCTGCCTCCACCAGCCCCCTAGGCAGCACATACCATGGCTCCACCTCCCTCTCAGTAAAGTAGCACCTCCTCCTCCTTTCACCCCTGAATCTTCCCCCTTCCAGCTTCCACCCATGCCCTCTAGTGGCCCCCTCCTCCTTCCTTCGAAGAACCCTGCATCCCAGCATCCTGTTGGCCTTAGCTGCTGCCCTCCTACAAGTTTCAGAGTTGTTCATCTTGACATCCACCACCACCCCCAGGTCCCTCTCAGCCATCGAGACTTGTAGCATTCCCCCCCCCCAGGGTGTACACTTGGCCCGGTTTCTGCCCCAGGTGGAGTACCTGCATTTCCTGGGTTGAACCCTCAGCTCCACTTTCTAGACCATCTTCAAGAGCCTTCAGGTCCCCCTGTAGGGGCCACCCTCCTCCTCCCCATCCACCACCGCCTCCAGTTTTGAGTCATCCGCAAAGAGACTCATCTCACTCCTGATCTTCCTGTCCTGTGTCAGAGACGAAGGTGTTGAACGGGAAGGGCCCAAGGACTGATCCCTGTGGGACCCCACTAATGACCCTCCTTGGGGATGAGACTATTCCACCAACTACGACCCTCTAGGTCCAGTCCTGGAGCCAATTGCTTATCCATCTGATCATCTGGTTCCCCATCCCCATTTCTCCCAGCTTATCCAACAGGCCCATGTGAAGAACAGAGTCAAATGCCTTGCTGAAGTCTAGAAAGAGGATGTCCACTGGTCTACCCAGGTCCAAGGCACTCGTCACCCAGTCATAGAACTCCACAAGGTTTGTCTGACACGATTTCCCCGGGATGAATCCTTGCTGTCTATCATCCAGGCACCCTGACTTTTCCAGGTCCCCCCTAGCCTGTCCTTGACAATGCCCTCCATCACCTTTCCCACCACCGATGTCAAGCTGACAGGCCTGTAGTTCCCTGCCACCTCCCTTGATCCCCCTTGTGGATAGGCACTATATGCACCACCTTCCAGTCCTGGGGCACCCACCCTGTCCTCAGAGATGGTGAAAAGCTCCGCCGGGGTTTCGCCAAGACATCCGCAAGTTCCTTCAGCTCTCTGGATGTATTTCTCGGCCCCGTGCTTTCTCCATCTTAAGGGAGCTGAGGCCTTCCTCACTCTCTGCTGTGATTTCCACTCCGGTACCTCTCTCCTGCTTAGCCCTCCCACTCCTGCCAGTGATGCTTCCTCTCCCCAGACCTTACCGATTGATAAGGGTCCCCCTCCTCAGTATCTCCGTCTCCTCCCGTGTATGATGCAGCACCCCATTTTCCTTGGTGAAAACTGAGGTGAAGTACCTTATTAGTACCTCAGCCTGCTCCCCAGGTCTTGTGCCCATCTGTTCCCTGATTTAATCCTGCTAATCTGCCCTTCACCCTTCATTTTTCCCCAATGTATCTAAAGAACCCTTGTTCTGCCTCCTACTTTCTCTGGCCAGGTTCTGCTCCTTCCTTGCCTTAGCCACACTCACCACCCTAGTGGCCCTTCTAGCCATCAGCTCATACTCCCCTCTATCCCTTTCACTCCTTGAACACTTGAATTGCTTATAGGCTGCCTTCTTTCCCCCACATCCTGGACCTCCCTGGTCCACCAGCAGGGTTTTCGGACCCTATCGCATTTTTGACTTACTCTTGCACAGATGCTGGTAGCAACCTGCACCCCTCTCCTGATGATTTCCCACCTACTATCAGAGTCCATGTCTGACCCCCTCACATCCAAATGCTCCTTAAGGATCCTTCCCATTTTCCTTAAAATCCGTCCCCCTGAAGTCAGTTACCTCCTTCTTTGTGCAGCCTTCTAGCCCTCCTAGGTCCAGGCAGAACCAGACCGTGGCATGGTCACTCCCCACCAATGGGTTCCTTACCTCTAGGCCCCCAATCTGGTCACTGTCTGCCAGGACCACATCCAGTACCCGCGCCTCCCTGGTCAGTTCCCCCACCTGCTGAGTTAGGAACGCATCTTGAAAGACATCCAACAACCTCTGTTCCCTGGTCACAGAAGATGTCATAGTCTCCCAGTCTGTTCCTGGCATATTTAAGTCCCCCAACACCACCACCCTTCCTCTGCCCAGTCTGCAGTGTCTCCCAACATCTGCCACCAGACTCTCCTCCAGCTCGTCCGCCAGGACAGGGGGTCTATACACCACTCCTATTTTTACTCTCTTGCCCCCCCTTGTTATCAAGGTGACCCAAATCGCCTCCACGGTTCCCTCCGCCTCCTCTACTCCCCCTATGCCAATGCAGTTTTTGACTATCATTGCTACCCCTCCTCCCCTTCCCTCCCCCCTGTCCTTCCTGAACATAGTGTAACCCTCCAGGTTCAGGTCCCAGTCATGTTCTGCAGTGGCCCAGGTCTCAGTGACCGCTGCCACATCCACTGCTCCCTCAGTTAGTATCACCTGGAGCTCAGGCATTTTATTGCCCAAGCTCTTGGCATTTAGCAGGACTACCTTTCACCCTTTCCCTATACTTCCATTTCCCCTGCTCGTGTTCCCATGGGGATTCTGTTTTCCCCTGGTCTGCACTTTACCAGTTGGCCTTTTTCCTCATTCCTTAAGCTCCCCAGAGGGGTGGAGACAGAGTCCCTCCTTTATTGGCGCCCACTTGGCAGCCTTTTCTCCCATCCCTCCCCCCTTCACAAGTTTAAACCCCACTTTTCACCAATGAATCCCTCTATTTTCAACTTAAGGCGTCCCCTCCCCTCCAAATTGAGATGGAGTCTATCTCTAGCATACAGCTCCTTAGCCGCCCAGGTCTCCCCCCAATCCCCCATCAACCCATACCCTCTGGCCTCACACCACTCCCTGAGCCATTGGTTTATCTCCCTAATCTTCCTTTTGTGTTCTCCACTAGTCCTTGGCACCGGCAGGGTTTCTGAGAAGGAAACTGTGCATCCTATGTCATGACAGACCCTGGCAAGCTCCCTGAATCTTGCCTGTGTAAGGCATGCCCCCTGTAGGGCATCGAGAATGATCCTGCTCTTGGATGTGGCTGCAGTAAATGTGTTACAGTTAACATCTGGCATAGTCAGGTCCCCCATCAAGAATATCGCCCTTTTGTCTGCCATTCTGAGAATGCCTTCTATCATTTCCTTGTCCATTTCCTCCCCCTGAGATGGGGGTCTGTATATAACCCCATTGCAGATTGTGATGCCACTCCCTGTGTCCAAGGTGACCCACAGTGCCTCCTCTCCTCGCCATTTTCCCTTTAGTTCTGTAGCTTTGATCCCTCCTGTTATGTAGAGAGCTACTCCTCCTCCTCCTCTTTTACCTTCCCTGTCCCTTCTATAGATTGTGTACCCTGGTATATTGACATACCAGTCATGGTTCTCCATGTACCATGCTTCTGTGGCTGCCACAATATCCAGGTGTCCCTCTTCCATCAGTCCACTACCTTAGGATGCTTGTTACCTAGATTACGGGCATTGGTACTCATTGCCCTCCATTTAATGTTGGCATTACCCTTTTTTTGCCCCATCCTTGCTCTTATTGCCTTTGTATTTTTTTTCCATTTACCCCTGTCCTGCCCTCTGTCGAACTCTGCACCTTGGTGTTTACCTTACTAACTACCAAGCTTTGTGGGGGAGGCTTCGAATTACTTGCTTCTTATCAGCACCTCCCCCCTTGGCTAGTTTAGAAGCTTGCCAATGAAGCATTTAAACCTATCACCAGGAGCATGGTTCCTTTCCTGGACAGATGCAGACCATCGCACCAGTATAGACCAACATCTCTCCAGGTGGACCCCCCAGTCCCCAATGAAGCCAAAACCCTGTGTTCTGCACCAGTCTTTCAACCATTCATTGAACTGCTTGGTGTGGAGTACCCTAGCCTCACCCATGCCATAGACAGGCAGCTCCTCTGAGAAGGTTACTGTGAGTGCTACCTGTCTGAAGCCCCTGCCCAACTCCACAAACTCCTCTTGCACTGCACTGATCCCATACCCAGCTAGGTTGGTTGTCCCAAGGTGGACGATGATGCCTAGTTCCCTCTCCTGTGATGCGGCTGCTGCAGTCCTGAGGATTCACTTCCTGATCCTCCTAGCTATTTCACCAAACAGGTACCTTATCTCCCTGTCTCCTAGCTTCTATGCCTATTGCTCTTAGGCCTTTGTCTAAGGTTTCTGCAGCAGTTTATCCTTTTCTGGGGTTTAAGTAAGGTTATTTATCCTTATTTGTTGTAACATTTCCTGGAGTATGTGTTAATGTTCTCTCTTGATGAGTTGTTTGCCCAACTGTGGGAAAGCAATGAAGGAATCTGCCATTTGGAAACTTGAACTCCCTCCCTCCTTCCTTCCTTCCTGCACTACAGGTGGTGCCAAAATGACCTCAACAATTCCTCAAGATCTGATAACTGTATTCCTTATTTTAAGAGAAAAAAATTATAGATTTGTTAATTTGAAAGAACCATAAAAGAATGCTACCATGAAATAAAGCATGAAGGAGACCTCATAACAAACCAATAAAGCAACTAGAGAGAGAGAGAAAGAGAATACCAGCTACAGTTTAGTGATATGTCAAATCTTTAAAAAAATCAGAGGAAACAGAAAACATGGTTTAAACTGAAAAGAGGGGGATTGTAGAAGTGTAGATTTGTTAAAAAAGATGTCTCTTACCACAGGGAAATGTTTTGCTCACACTAGAATTTTCTAGACAGCCAATCTGGTGAACGGGGAAAAGGTATTTGAAAATAGCCCATCTGTATTGGTGTGCAGTCTGGTTTCTACAGTGCACAGTGTGAAACAATGCCATCTACTGGTCAATTGGAAGAACACCACAAAGGAAAAAAAATACTGGTTAAAAGAAGTCATAGAAAATTAAATCACAGTTTTATTGAACTGTTATGGTGGATGACAGTTTTTTATTGCAAATCTTATTTTGTTCATACTCTGACCATGCAGTTCAAGCTATCATCAAATGTGTATACAGTGAAAATATATCCAACATCATAGCTAAAACATATCAGAATTACTTGAAAGCATACTCACGAAACAGACACCGGCAAAGGGTGACTCTTGAAGCCTGCAAACCTTTGCCAGTGGACCCTTCCAATGATAATTCATGGAAAATGGTTACTTAAGATAGTGTAGGGTTGGGGAGGTGAAAAGAGGGAGGGTCAATATAGTAGGTGGCAGCCTAGGGGCGGAGGAAGTTAGACTAAGTAGGAGTAGCAAGGCGGCTACTTAACAGCCAGGACATGGGAGCCCAGCCTCTTTGCTAATTTGGCCAGTGTGATTCCAGTGTGATTCTAAGAAGATGTGGGCAGCAGCAGCAAGACTTATGCAGGAGCCATGGTAAGAACATTTTTATGAGCACAGGCAGTAGCCAGGGAGGCAAAGGAAATCTGAGAGTCCAGCTGAGATTTAAAAGAAACTATATATATATATATATATATATATATATATATATGTATATATATATATATATATATATATATATATATATATATATATGCTGGGAGTGGAAGCCAGACTGAGAGTGAGCACTAGTAGTTAGGATGTGGGCTCAGAGGGTACTCAGGCACCACAGAGCATTGAAAGATACTCCAGAGCTGAGCTGTAAGATAGACCTTAAGTCCAGTTTAAAAAAACAAAGAAACATCATATATGTAATGGATGTTGCTTCGGTACAGCCATCTAATAGGCATAGCATGCTCTCCTTGCAAAGTGGGAGTTGGGGGGCTGCAGAAGGAGACCTGGGAGCAGGATTCCACCATTAGGTAGTTTGGGGGAGCCCAAGCATGAGGGGAAAGGTGAGAGAGGAAGCTTTTATGGAAAACAGCAGGAAGGTAGTTGCAAGGCCAGCAGAAGTCATTAACACCCCCAGACAAAATAAAGTAGGGAGAACACGGTGGCATGAAAGTCGCCTTGCGGTAACAGTGGCAATGCACAAGTGTGGTTAGCCAGGCTGGTTGCCAAGGCTTCAAAGAGGTTTCTTGGGTGGACCTATTTACCACTCAGCTGCACCTGCCAAAGTTAAGAAAGATGGGGACAAGGAAGTGGTTCTTTGAGTAATTACTGCATGTATGAGAATTTTTAAGGGATATGGCAGGAGTGTGGGCAGTGGCAGGAGTGCCTGGTAGAGAGAAGCATCTTGTGCATGCACGGTGGGCAGCCATTTAACTATGGGTGAGTGCTGGTTGCCATGGTAATAGCAGAGGGCTGGTTTCCTGAGGCTGTTTCACCACAGGGACAGGGGATCTGATGCAGCATGCAATCAGTTTTAAAAAAAGCTCCTTCCTCAAGTATTCAAATCAGTGAATGTTAGGCAGGTTGAAATCATGAGAAGGGGCTGATGAATGACTTAGCAACATAGTTCACAGATTTTGAAGTGGCTTATTTTGAAGTTTGTCATCACACAAGCATTAAATGACTGAGTTGGGCCACTACTGAAGATTCTGGAAGTGCTAAGTTTTAGAGCTAATATTCTGAGATAGTAAAGGAATAAAAATCAAGTGAAGCAGGGGACACTAGCGGGTGGTTAACAGGTGAGGTGCCTGGTCCAGGGGCAGAGGTGGCTTGCAGATGAGTTGCATAATTGAAGGAGCACACTAGGCATATGCAGTGGTGGCCAGCAGGTTATGGTGCTGCAAGTGTCCTCGGGAGAAATGTTAGCACTCTGCACCCTCATAGGGCTGTTCTAGGGTGGAGCAGGCAGAAGCTAGGATCAGGGTTTCAAGAGTTAGTATACTGCCTAAAACTACTATTAGGTTTTAAAAGAAGTCAACCACTACCTTTTGTATCTGAGGTACTTTTGCTTTTCCTTTCACACTGCCAGTGATTGTGATGCCACCTCTGGTGGGCCTGGTGGGGGCTCTTCCCTGGGGGTGGGCTTCATTAGCTTGGGGGAGTCAACTGGGTCTCACCTCATGGAAAAGTGTGAGCTCAGATTTTTGGGGGAGAATATATGGACATGTTCTCACTCTTGAATCAGCCCAGGGAGCCAGAAGAGGAGAAATATAACAAACAGAAAGATGAAAGGGTGAAGACAAGGAGAAGTGTTCAGGTCTGTAGTGGGAGAATTGGTCTGCAGCTTTTACAATATTTATAAGAACAATAAAATAGGTGGCCCCCAAGGAGGCATGGGGCTGTGGAACTACTACAGCAGGGTCAGGGCAATGCACACTAGCAAGCCAGGTTAAAGGTAGCTTGACTATACTGAAGAGTTTCATTGGCAGAAACAAATGGACCCAGCTAGACATTGGGGCATGATGGACATAACCCTGTTGTGGGTCATAGAATATGGGAAGGAGTGCAACACACATACAGTAGATTTTTGGTTAAGAGGACCCTATCTCTTAGGAAGGGGGCAAGGGACTTCAGCCTGAAGAGGGTTGGTGATAAGGTGTTGTTATAACTATATCCAAGGAGTTTGCAAGATAACGGGGTGCAGCTTCAAGTATGAATGCATGGCCTATACATGGCCCCAGCTGTTCTACCAGTATAAACCAGGGGGTGCCACTCTGCAGCCATTTCAGAAGTGGTGCAACTGGTATCTGAACCACAATAAAATGGTATGAATTAAACCATTGCTCTTGCAGTACCCAAACCAGGCTGCTCACTCTCTAATGGATGGGTCCACAGCTGTGATACGTATTCCTCATATGGGCCCCAATGGCATCGTAAGGTGGAGAAACTAAAGCCTGCCAGGGAGTGACCAGATCTAGGCAGGCAAAAGATTGCAAAGGAAGTGGGTACAAGGTGGATCAATGGCCCATTCTCATCCCTGCTGTCACCATGTTGTGGGTATCATAATTAGGCCGGATTCAACAAAAGCACTGGAGAAATGTTTACGATGACAAATCACCGATCTTATTTAGAAGGGAATTCTATCAATGACTACTCTGATCATGTTTCTCCACAGTAAATTACTATACACCTTATTTAACAGAGCAGCAGAAGTGGTGAGGTCAGTGGGAAAGGGACTTTGCTGGCAAATGTGGATATTGAGTCGGCCATTCAGTTGTTACCAGTTCATGAGGGTGACCAGGATTTGATGGGGATTAAATTTGAAGGGCAGTATTATGCTGATAGATGCATGCCCATGGGGTGTGCAGTGGCATGCACAGTGTTCAAGCATTTCAGTACTTTTTTTTTCAGTGGGTGGTGATGAAAAGAGCAGAGAGAATGGAAGTTATTCATTAGTCGGATGACTTTATGTTCATGGGAAGGCCCAGCACTGCGGAATGCAGACTCGTATTGAAGGTTTTTCAGGAGATATGTACAGATTTTGGGGTACCATTGTCAAAGGCCAAGACTGAAGGCCATTGCACATTCTGTCATTTCTGGGTATAGAACGCAATACCCAAGTGACAGTATTTCAATAACAGGAGCATAAGGCACAGTCTTAGTGGGAATTATTAGCCAAAGTGGTGGAGGCATACAGAATTACATTGAGGGAGCTTCAAGAATTGTTAGGGCACTTTAACTTTGCTAGTAAGATAATACCGATGGGAGGACCTTTTTGTGCAGAATGGCAAAGTGGGGGGGGGGGGCAGCTGCAAAAAGCACATCATAGACTCCAGATGAGGGAGAACAGGAGGAAGGATTTGGTGGTCTGGATTGCTGTTTTGAATTACTATAATGGTGCTTCAGTATGGTCATTGACCACTACCAGCAAGGAAATAGAGCTTTACATTGATGCTTCTGGGGGCTTCAGCTTTGGAGCATACTTACAAGGGCCTTGGTGTGCAGAACAGCGGCTGGCTAGTTGGCAAGAGGCAAGGCTTACAAAAAATGTCTCCTTATTAGAATTAAAAAAAAAATAGTAGTGAACCTTTGGTTATGGAATACAGGATCTGTGATAAGAGTTAATTTTCAGTCAGATAAGATGAGTGTTGTACACACCATTAATGGTCAACTATGAGCAAAGGGGCCATTGGGAGATCTGATTAGGGTACTTGTGTTAAAATGCTTAAGGTTAAACATCCACTTTAAGGCACTGCATGTGCTCAGTGTTAATAATCATCTCACTGATCTTTCTTATTTGCAGTGCAGAGGTTCTGGGAGCTGCCACTTGCAGCAGAGGAGCACACCAGGGTAGTTCTAGACTTCTTTTTTGGCCCCTGTCCAGCTTGAGGGAGCCCCCCCCCTTTCTGCAGGTCTACACTCACATCACCCCAGTACTCTGCAGACTTACCTCTATGTCCAGACCCTCCACTTGCCAGCTGGTGGACTGAGCCTCACTCCACGACTGGCCAGATACAGATTTTAAAAGGGGGCAAGGGTCAGGAAGCCAGCCATCGTACTCATCTGACAAATTCTGGCAGCTCCTCTTATCCCTTTTCAACCCCCCCTCTAAACCCTTACCCCCCTTCCTCCTCACTGACGATAAGCTAATCATTGACCCTCTCACCATTGCCTCCTCTTTAAACACCTTCTTCACCACCTATGCCCTTTCTGCGAGCCCTGCAAACACCCCCAACCTCTACTGTCTTCCCTTCCAACAAATAGCTTTCAGTTCTCCCCCATCTCAGCCCAGGAGGTCTGCTGTGCCCTTCAGTCTCTGAACCCACACAAATCTAGTCCTGATGGTCTTGTCCCACTCCTACTTCAAATCTCAGCTCCTGTCATAGCCCATCCCCTGTCCCATCAACCTCTCATTCACCCTCTGTACAGTCTCCTGACCAGGAAATCTGCCAAAGTGAGCCCCCTTCAAAAGGAAGTTGTTCACTCCCCACCTGGAAACTACCACCCCATCTCCCTTTTTCCTGTACTAGCCAAGCTCCAAAAGTCCCTAGTCCTCTCTAGGCTTATCAATTCCTCTCCTCCTCTAATTTCTTCTCCACCTACCAGTCCAGCTTCTATAAAAAAAACACTTGACAGTATCCTCACTTTTCTATGTCATTGATGCCATCCTTACTGGAATTGACCAAGGGCATCTTACCTCCCCATTTTTATAGATCTAGCAAAGGCTTTTGACTCTGTATCTCATCCTGCCATACTATCCAAGCTTGGATCTGCTGGCGTTTCACCCCCCACAGTCGATTGGTTCAGAATCTGGCAGTCTTGTCACACCCATTATGTCCTAGCAGGTGATTCCCCCCCTTCCTATCCTGGCTGGTGTTCCCCAAGGGTCTATTGTTTGCCCCATTCTCTTTTCTATATTCTGTAATGACCTCCACTCTGTCTGCTCCTCTTCCTAAATTCACATTTATGCCGATGACAGCATTCTCTACACTTCAGGCCCCTCTGCCTTCTTGGTGACTGCTCAACTGCAGAGTGACTTTACCCATGTTTTGCAATGGTTCCAAGCCAACCAACTTAAAGTTAATGCAAAGAAAAAAGTGTCCATGAACTTCCGGACCTCTCAAAACCTCTTCAAACTTTCCCCACTCTCCTCCTTTTCCGTCCTTGATGGTACCGCTCTGGACATATTCTCTGCCTATAAGTACCTAGGTGTCTGGCTGGACAGTGGACTCGACTATGCAACCCACCTCATAGGTCTCATAGGTGAACACAGAGCAGAGAAGAGCATTTGTTCATAATGCTCACCTTGTTTAGTAACTATACCTAGTTATTCCATTACCAATACAGTATTTATCCAATTTGGTCTCAAATGTATCCCTGTCATCTACTACATGAAATGATAGTGAATTCCAAAGTTTTACCACTCTCTGATTATATCAGTTTGCCCTCCTATTTGAATAACAATGACCTCCACCTCCACTACATTCACTCAGGGCTGTGCCCGAGGCTTGGTGCCATGTATGGAAACAAAGACACCCTCTCTCTTCCAGTCTGCCGCTGACTGCTCACTAAAACTATTCTGCCTATTTTGACTAAACAGACTATGGGTCCACCCCTCCACCTCCCTCTCTAGGCTGGACTCTCTTTTCAATGCCTTCTGCTGTTTTTCCACCAGTGTCCCCCCCACACTCACCACTGCACCCTTTACTCTTCCCCCTCTCTCCACTCCCTTTCGTCCCACCAACAGCTTCACGCCTCCACACTCATCTACAAATATTGGTTTGGGTCCCTTACCCCCTACCTCTCCACTTTCCTGTCCTTATCCTCCTACTCCTCCTACTTTCTCCATTCCAGGGACTCTTGCACCTTTATCTTCCCTTTCTCCACTCTAACTCCAGACAGGTGGCATTCTCTTACCACTTTCCCTATATCTGTAAATCTCTCCCTTCCTTGCTCCCTCTATCACCCTCACATCATTCCTTTAAATATACTCTTTTCCACTCCCTCCCCTCCTCTTGTACATGCTATCCACCTCATTAATTCCTGCTCCTGATACAATATTTCTTCCCCCTCCCCCCTCTTCTAATCCTTTCTTATTCCCTTCCCCATCTCATTTTCCAAATCCTATATACCACCCAATTCCCCTCTCATGCCTGCTCTCCTCCTGTTATTGATGAGATCAGTTTTTGCTCAGTTTAAGCCTGTGATGTATCCTTGTTAACTGCTGTACAGTAATATCTCATGCTACCATGTTCCTTGTAACACCTCCACTATGTATTTTTTGTACTACTAGCATAGAACAAATTTTCTTGTATTTATTTTGAACTTGTACTTTGTATTCCTCCCGACATTTAAAGTTTTTTGTTACCTCCTTACTCCCCTTTCCCTGGTTCATGCCTATAAATGAGCCTTAACTCTGTGTGTTTGTCCTGGTCATCAAACTTAAATTAAATAAAAAAATTAATAAATACCTCACTGGAGTGGTGCTGTTTTTGTTATTTATTTTATTTTTATTTTTCTTATTATGGCTACGTGTTCCTGCTTTGGTTTTGTTTCCCTGTTGGGGATGTGACATGGAATGATGGTATGTCATGTCCCCATGATTTGGTTGTGGCTCAGACTGTAGTATAGTACCCCTGGCCTCCACCAGGGATCAGCCTTTGCAAAGCGTACCCCCAGGAGGAGGAGAGCAGTCCCTCAGATGCCAGCCCTCTGATGCCTCAGATTCATTCCCGAATGCAAGACACTGATGCTGAAACTGGTAACACTACTGCTGTACTGGCAGGCTGGCTGGGTAGTCCCAGACTTTTTCTGGAAATCAGTGAGTGAGAAGCTTGGAAGCTAATTAGGAATGCTTTAACTCTTGGCACAAAGGCAGCATACAAGGGGGGGTTGAGAGTTTCTGAATATAAGGAAAAGACAAGGGTGGATGAATGAGTGGGTTACCCTGGTGGACCAGTTATGTCATTAAGTGCTGTTGAAGAAACAAGAGGGATACACATCAGGAATGGTGGAGCAACTGCTGGTGGGTTTCACCTGGTGTCCGAATGTTGCTGGGGTACAAGACAACATACAAGCATTAGGCTTCACAAGATGTTGGAAGGATGGGCTCAAGGAACACCTAGGAAAGTAAACCTCTGGTGGCCACTTAGTTCTGATCTGTTAGAACAGGTGTGGGAGAGTGGAACAGGTGTGCTCAGAGATATCTGAAGTAAGATTATTTAGGACTGACTTTTTCGTGGCCTCTTGTGGTCCATTTAGGGTGTCAGAGCTGGTACAAGGCAGCCAAAACAGATGTGGTTTTGGCATTTGAAGACATGGCTGTGAAATCAGAAGGCATGTTCCTGCGACTCCAGAGGAGTCAAATGAATCACCTGTCCTAGAGCTATTGGTGCAGCCTAAGGGTGCCTGGTGGGGCAACATGGGATGTGTGGGCTGAAATACAACAGTACATAGCCCAGAAACCGGGGGGGGGGCATTCTTTCATTAAGAAAATGGTACCCATCTGACTGTTTTTCAGTTCTAGTATGTTTTGTGTAAGGCCATGATGGGGTTGGGTTTGAACTTGGCAGAGTTTAATACCCATTCTTTTAACATCAGAATGGCAACAAATCCACGGGCAGTAGGATTAACACACACCTGGATAAAGGCCTTGAGGTTTTGGAAGTTGCAGGTTTTTGAAGGTTATGTGCATCTGCATTTGTTATAACTTTCTGTCTTTTTGTTCATCAAGAGGTGGCAAATCCCAGAAGAAGCAGATATGGATTTATGGGCACTCATTTATACAATGGGCAGCCAGAAGGGCCAGACAGACACCGGGACATGAGAACCTCCTCCTGGACCCATAACAGCAGCAAGTACAGTGGCTGGGGCATAGATAAAGAAGGTGGGAAGACATTTTGCCATGAGTCATGGCAGAGGCCAAGGCAAGGCCCTTTCAGAGTGCTGCTGGTTCATTTGGGTGGAAATGACTTGGGACTGGTAAAATCATTGGGGCTGTTCTGCAGATCAAGGATGATTGCCACTTTTTGTGGCAATGTTGGTAGGGGTTGTGCTAATCTGGTCACACAGTGCACAGCAGCAAACATGGTGGTGTGCCAAGGATCCAGCAGCAATTCAGAATACTCAAAGGGTGGTCAACGTGTCAATTCTCAGCTTTATAGGCTCGATAGAGGTCATGGTACTGTGACACCATGACAGTGTGATGAAATTGCTGTACACTAAGAATGAAGTGCATTTATCTACAGAGGGGTTGGATTGGTTCCTATCAGATATACAGGGTGTTTTGAAGAACTTTAACATGGCTTTATTTGGGGGGATTGACTAAAGTCATTCAGTGGCAGCATGGTAGTCTTGCATGTAGAGTACAAAGGGAATAATTGGGGGGGAACCTGCCACTGTCAAAGATGGGTTCCTGTCAAGGTTGGCAGTAGGTGAGCCCCCAAGGAGGAAAAGCCCTATGGGCCAGCTGGAGAATAGCTGCCTTAGGTTTTGGTCTGTATGTGTAGCGCCCACTGACAAGGGAGGGGTATGTGGCTCAGTAGCCTCTCCTTATGCTTTGGAGTCTCTCTGGAGGTGGTGGTGCCCCTTTTAAGAAATAGCAGTTCCATGTGGAAGGTCCCCTTTGAATGAGGTGGATGGACCAGTGGAAGGTGCAGACAGCTCAATAGGAGACTTGCTGTCACTACCGAGCTGCGCAAATCACACTATTACTGTTGTGATTTATAAATAAACTCATGGCTATCACCATTTTTCCCAAAGCACAGTGTATACCACTTCTGTTCCGGTGAAGGGGGTAAGGGACCTATCAAGACAAATTATAAACTGTACTGGGACCGGCCCTCTTTAATGTCTTTATTACAGACAATGCAGAGGATATGGAGGGAAAGGTCTGCCTATGCATGGATGACACACAAATCTGCAACAGGGTAGACACTTCAGGGGATGGAAAAAAATGAGAGGGGATTTGAAAAAGTTAGAGGAGTGGTCAAGAGTAGGTCAACTGAGGGTTAATGCAAAAAAGTACAAAATCATGCTGCTGGGGCACATAAACCTTGGGGAGGAGTATAAAATGGAAGGAGAGGTATTGATAACCACCAAGCAGGAACAAGACCTGGGGGTTATCATATCTTATGACCTAAAGATGGCTAGGCAGTGTGACAAGGCAGTCAGGAAAACTAGCAGGATGCTAAGGTGGATATGGAGGGAGATCACCAGAAGAAAGAGGGAGGTTGCGTTACCCCTGCATAGATCACTGGTGAGACCTCACTTGGGTTACTGTGTCCAATTCTGGAGACCTCATCTCTGGAATGACATAGAAAGAGTGAAGGCAGTCCAGATGAGGGCAACCAAAGTGATGCAGGGTCTGCATCAAAAGCCCTTTGAGGAAAGGCTAAAGGACCTTAATATGAATACACAGGAAAAATGGAGGAAAAGGGGGTGATACGGTAGAAACTTTCAAATACCTCACAGGTATAAATAAAGTTCAAGAGAGAAACATCTTTCAGAAAACAAAGATGGTCAAGGACAAGGGGTCATACTAGGAAGCAGTACGGGGTAGACTCAGGGGAGATGTGAGGAAGTATTTCTTCACAGAGAAGATGGTGGATGCCTGAAACAGCCTACCAGTGGAGGTGGTGGGGGCCAAAACTGTAAGGGGATCAAGAAACCATGGGATAGGCATATGGGAACCTTAGTGATAAGACACAGAGGGGGGATAAGTCGGAGATCAAGTAGGGTCTGTGGTGATACAGTAGGAAGGAAAAAATGGGCAGACTAGATGGGCCAAGCTGTCCTTACCTGCCATCATGTTCTATGTTTCTATGTTTGTCTTACTGTACATTTAACTCCCATTCACACTGCCATGGGGCTTTAACTTGAGGCACACAACCTTCATAGAGTGTTAGAACCAACAACACTCCAGAAGCAAAGTGCTCTGACCCAGACCCATAGCTGCTTTTGTTGGGAAGCTCACAACAAAACGCCAGTCTTTATTGTTATATCTGCTACGACCTAAAGTTCACAGTAAATACTTGCCAGAATTGAGGTAGACAAAGTCATTGACATAATTTCACTGAGAACAAAGTGGGCACTTTTCAGACAGGTAGCTGTGAATGCACACAAACATTTAGCAGGGGAAGTTCTACACCTGACATGGGTAATGGCACCTATATTATTGATGGTAACAGAAGTATATTGTCACCAGAAACAGACTTTAATGCTTTGTAGTTATGGCCTGGTGGGAGGCTATTAATGTCTCATAGAAGAAGAAATAACCAACTCACATACCAGTGTAACAATTGATACAGAACTGGATACCAGGGAATGGGTAGTGGAAGATGATTTTAAAAAAAGGAACCCAGTTTCCTACAGTTAATTTTGTCTCTAGTTACAATGCGATCCCACAGTCTAACTACATAATAAAGATTCCATTAACCTAATTGTTGGTCAGGATATTGAGATAGCATATAGAGCACCACTGAGAACAACAGTGAAAATTAAATCCACTGATTTCCAATATGCTATAGACAGATGAACATCTCAGCATGAAATCCACCCACTTGTTCTTAAAATGTACAGCACTACTGAAAACAAAATCAATATTGACAGAAACAAACCCTTGTATTAATGTGACAAATCTCGTATTGGAGTGAAATACAAGAAATATTTTGGGTATCAACTGAGTCAGCAAAGAAACAATTTTACAAAGATTTTTTTTATTATTCTTTCAATTCCAGTTATTATTGGAATTAATTGTTTGAAAAAGTATGGAATCATTTTAAATAAAAATACAGATTATTTCCATGGTGAAGGGCATCCAGTGCCTTGAACTGTACTCCAGCAAGGGCCTGAACCACATACTGTATACATGCTGCAGGGAAGAATAATCTAACCGCACATGAGCTAGAAGATAAAGAATACTTACAATAGATCATATAGTCTCCACAGACTTCAAGGAATAAGCAGACACAGTATCATTTTTACGTTCGCTGGTGCGCATGTGCAAGGAATGTCTTAGGAGAATGGGACACTTTGGAGGTGTGCCTCTCCTTAGCAATCCCCTGCTCGCTTGAGCAGGTGTGGCGGTCCTGCACCAATCCGCACCGGTGCTGTCTATGACAGCGGTGGTCTTCTTTTCAAAGAAAACCACCACTGTCTGCTTGCACCGCATCACGCCCCCCCAAATCTTTGCTGCCACACTGGAAGCCCACCCCAGCGTGGCAAATGTCCCGCGTCATCTGCCGACGGGGGTGCCCAATCCCCCGTCAGCTCCACGGCCCCTCCCAGCCATCCTTCTGCCACGCTGGGAGCCCACACCAGCATGGCAAACATCCCGTGTCGTCTGCCGATGGGGGTGCCCAATCCCTCGTCGGCTCCACGGCCCCGCCCAGCCATCCTTCTGCCACGCTGGGAGCCCACCCCCAGCGTGGCAAACATCCCGGTCGTCAATTATAAAAAAAAAAAACTGTAAAGTAAAAACGGTCCCACGCAGTCTCCCGCCCCTCCCACAACCCGCACCTACCCACTGCTCACTCTGCCTCCCCACACCCCACCCTCACCCCATACTTACCTCTGGAGCTCGGCGATGATCTTCGTGGACCGGGAACACATCTGCACTCTTCAAAGCCGACCGCGAACTGAGGAAATGCTGGTAGGCTGTATAATGGAGCTAGATAGGGGTTTTCAACTGTGCATATCTCAGGCATTTTTGGAATTTTACACCAAATTTTCAACA
This sequence comes from Neoceratodus forsteri, assembly GCA_016271365.2. NCBI lineage: Eukaryota > Metazoa > Chordata > Ceratodontiformes > Ceratodontidae > Neoceratodus > Neoceratodus forsteri. The sequence goes on along the minus strand of CM028137.1, from coordinate 210,022,234 downwards.
TAGGGTTTTGGGACCCCTTCTCATGAATGATGTCACTGTCATGGCGTTCGGGCTCGAAGGTGATTTCGCGAGTCACTGTGCAAATCACCTTCAGGCCTGAATAATGCCATGACAGTGACATCATTCATGAGAAGGGTCCCAAAACCCTATGTTGAAAATTTGTGCAAAATTCAAAAGTGACTGTTTTATGAACGCGCATTGTGCGAGTTCCTACACAGGCTCGTAAGTTCACGAATTTTCAATATTTTCACTCCAGATTTTCAACATTGCCATTTTACCACACCTTCTTATGAGTAGTACAGCTGTCATTTTTCACATCTCACCCAAAATGTGTTTCCGCCCATGTAGCGCACAATGGCGCAGTCGGTGTGCAAAATCAATGTACAGGACAAATTAAGAAAATCACAGTGACACTGTTCATGAGCAGAGGTCTTAAAATGGCTATATTGAAAATTTGGTGAAAAAATTCCTAAAAATGATTGTTTTACGAGCGTGCGTTGCGCAGTTCCTACGCACGCTCATAAGCTCGTGTATTTTCAATATTTTCCTCAGATTTTCAACATTGCCATTTTACCACACCTTCTTATGAGTAGTATAGCTGTCATTTTCACATCTCACCAAATGTGTTTTCGCCCATGCTTGCTACAATGGCGCAGTCGGTGTGTAGATCAATGTACGACAATTAAGAAAATCACAGTGACACTGTTCATGAGCTGAGGTCTTAAAATGGCTATGTTGAAAATGTGGTGAAAAAATTCCAAAAAATGACTTTTATGAGCTTGCGTTGCACAGTTGCTACACACGCTTGTAAGTTCGCGAATTTTCAATATTTTCACTCCAGATTTTCAACATTGCCATTTTACCACACCTTCTTATGAGTAGTACAGCTGTCATTTTTCACATCTCATCCAAACCGTGTTTCCGCCCATGTAGCGCACAATGGCACAGTTGGTGTGCGAAATCAATGTACGGGACAAATTAAGAAAATCACAGTGACACTGTTCATGAGCAAAGGTCTTAAAGTGGCTATGTTGAAAATTTGGTGAAAAAATTCCTAACAATGACTGTTTTACGAGGGTGCGTTGCGCAGTTCCTACGCACGCTCGTAAGTTCGCGAATTTTCAATATTTGCACTCCAATGAGTTCCAAATACCTAAACAGCACATAGAAGCAAGCAACATTCAGCACTGACAAATGCTTGTACTTCTTTGTCACTGATTTTTTTAAGCCATGCCCAAGTGCCAAATACCACTGCAAATACCTGCAAGCTAACGTTCAGCATTGACAAATGCTTGTTGAAACTGCTGAGCCTCAAGCTAAGTTTGAATTGAAAGTGAATCAGTTTTGTCAGCAATTTAGAAAGTGAATCAGTTGAAGTTCTAGAATTTAAGTAAATGGCCAAAGAAAATATTGCATCTACAGAGTTGGTAGCACATTTTGTTGAAAGAGGGCATATGAAATCCTTCGCTTTTCCATCACAATTAGCATTAACAGCAGTGAAACAGATAATAGAAACAGCTTACTAAAATGCTGGAAGACAGTATCAGCAAACTGTCTTATAGTACTAGAATGTAAGACACAGTAGCATTACTGTAAATGCTGACAATGACGTGTCACCTGGAGCAACCTGGATTAGGAAGTACCCTTTGGCTAACAACAGACTAAGATGTAAGACAAACAGCCCAACATGCAGTACAATATCACTTGATTTTGTCCAAGACTGTATTAAAAATCACCATATATCCTGATGAGCGAGGGACATAAAGACTAACTCACATTGACCTTTAAGTCTTTATGTGGAAACTGTTGAAAATTCTACCCTATTATAAACAGTTGGACAATTTTATATGGAAAATAACTCTGTACTACGTAAAGACCAACTGTTACGCTGTGCAACAACTGCATTGTATTGTAAGATTGTCTGTTGATATATATTTCTTTATTTCTTTCTTGAAATAAAAATAAAATACTAAAAAAAGTATCAGCACCCCATATTATAGTCCTTGGGCAATACCAGTGGCAAAAGTTTAGTAATGGAGAAAAAAATCAAGGTTCTACATTGACTATATGAAGTTCAGTGCAGTGACAGGAAAGAATTCCCAAGTCCTCCCTGACCAGATTGGACACTCTCTTCTACTCCTTCTGATGCTCTGCCCTTGATGCTCCCTCTTGCACCCACCACTATGATCTTTATCATGCCCGTTTGTTCCCCTCTCTTACAAACAGGCACCTCTCTCTCTCTGCACTAAATTCACCTCCAAACACTGGCTGGGTGAACTCCCGTCTTACCTCTCCTCTTCATTTATAACACCTCCCCCCTCCACTCCCTTAGATCTACCAACTCACGCACACTGGCTGTCCTCCACTGATTCACCTTCTTCGGCCAGTCTGGTTACTGTCCCCGCTTCCCTAAAATACGGAACTCCCTACCTCCCCACATTTGTTACTTGTCCTCCTACTCCATCAGCATTGCCCTCTCCAACTATCTTGCATCTAGCTGTTTCTGGTATGATCCTCCTTAATTTCCTTCTTCTAAGCTCCTTACATATCCTCTCCCCTTTTGGTTCTTACCCCTTGACCCTCCCAGAGGCAACTCCTCCCCCCATCTCCATAGGTCTACAACTATTCTCTCTCCTCCCTTCTCCCACCCCAATGGACTTCCCTGCACTCTTGCAGGGACTCTCAGCTTCTGAAGCTCTTCATGGGTTTGATCCTAGCCACTGCTAGGTGGTAGCTTTCACACTTCCTTTCTCTCCCCCTTACCCTCTCCTCCTTTCTCCCAAACCTTCTCAGTCCCCTTGCAGGATTCTCAACATCCTGAAGGGGTCCTTCTGGGACTAGGCATGTCTCTTTTTTTTCCCCTTCCCCCATCTATTGGCCTTCCCTGTCCCCTTGCAGGGTCCCCAGCATCCTGAAGGGTCCTTTGGGCTAGGTCATATCCCCTCCTACAGTAGGTGTTAATTTTTACTTCCCACTTCCTTCCTCTCTACCTACCCTCTCTAAATTCCTATCTACTGGCCTTCGCTAACCCTTTGCAGGATCCCCAGCATCCGGAAGGGTCCTATAGGCTACGCCCTATCCCCTCCTAGGTGTTAATTCTCACTTCCTCCCTCTCTACCTACCCTCTCTAAATTCCTATCTTCTAGTCTTACCTGGCCCCTTGCAGGGTTCCCAGCATCCTGAAGGGCTGTCTTTTGTGTTAAACCTTATCCCCTCCTAGACATTAATTCACACCTCCTCCCTCTCTCTCTTTCCTCTCTAAATTCCTACTGCCCTCTTCCCCTTATCTCTGTCCCTCTCAGTCCCCTTGCAGGGTTCCCTGCATCCTGAAGGGGTCCTTCTGGGGCTCGGCTCTTCCCCCTCCTCACTCATTTCACCCCTCCTCACTCATTTCACCTTACCTTTCATGTCTGCACTTGTTTACTTCTTTTTTTCTTGCACTTATTATTGTTCTCTCAATTTACCCATTGTACAATACACAGTATGTAACACCTTCCTTATGTAAATGTATGTTAATGTGGATTAATGTAACTTGAATGCATAATGTCTCATCCCCATTGTACCCCTTCCCCCCAGGTCACACTGGAAGACGAGTGACTTGTTGCTCTGTGTGTCTTCCTGGTGAAACATTCCAATAATTAAATAAAAAAATTCCAATCCAATGCTCAAACTAAACAACTGATTTGATTTCCGGTCACAAGCAAAATTTATTGACATTTGACTATAGAAAAGAACTCAGTAGACAAGGTGACATTTATCTCTCATTGTTGCCTTAATTGTATTATTGGGAACTTCAATCATGCTGGATGTATATTGGAGCCTCCTAGCTGTGGCTCCAGCAAGAAACAGGGACATCCTAGACTCTCTGCAGGGGGCAATCCTCAGACAAATAGTTAGTCAACTCATGGTGGAGTAATACTGGACCTGGTACCCACTAACCACAACAGTGTTGCAGACATCAAGGTAGGAGGCCACCAGGAGACTAATGATTACCATACAGAGTGATTCAATATAAGGACAGCTGTGGTATCGAACCACAGACATGCACGGGTCCTGGAATTAAGAAGGGCAGATTTTATAAAGATGGCTGAATGCCTCAGAGATGACCTGGCAGGAGGGATGACTGGGGGGGGTTGGTGGAACAGTGGACCAAGCTAAAAGGGACATAGTGATGGCAACAAACCACTGCATCAAGCAAGTGAGCAAAAGCAAGAGGAAAAAGGGAAAGCTATGGTTCTCAAAAGAGATGGCAGAAAAGGTAAAGGCTAAAAGTGTTGCATTCAGAAGATATAAGCAGATGCAGAGGGTGGAGGCTAGGGAGGTTTTCAGCAGACACAGAGAGAAGCACAGAAAGCAGTAAAAAGGGAAAAGGCACAATCTAAAGAGAGAATAGTCAAGGCAGTATCAGTAGGGATCAGACATTTCTTTTAGGTACATAAGCAAAATGAGGAAGATGAAGGGAGGGATTGTAAGGTTAAAAAGGGAAGGGGAGGCTGTAAAGAGGTGGAACAATAAAAGGCAGACGTCTTGAACAAATACTTCTGCTCAGTGTTCACAGAGGAAGAGGAAGGGGAGGGGGCCACAAAAAAGTGACAAGAGCTTTGAAGGGGAGAAGTGGACCCTAGTACTTTTCAGAGGAGAGAGTTCTGAAGGCACTTGCTAATCTTAAAGTGGACAAAGCAATGTGGCCAGACAGAGTTCAACCAAGAATGTTGAGGGAGCTCAAAAAGGTACTGACTGCACTCTGACAGTCCTAGTTAACAGATCTCTGGAAATAAGAGTGGTTCCAGAGGACTGGAGGAGGCAAATGTAATCCCACTTCACAAATGTGGTAGCAGGAAGGAGGCTGGCAATTACAGGCCAGTCAGCTTGACATCGGTGGTGGGAAAGTTAATGGAAACACTGCTGAAGGAAATAATTGTGAAATATCTTGAATCCAGTGGGTTACAGTACCAGAGGCATTATGGATTCCTGGGGGGAGGTCATGTGAAATAAATGTGATAGATTTACAGTGTATGTGACTGGGTTACAATGAATTAGATCAGGGAGGATATGGCCTACCTAGATTTAAGTAAGACTTTCAACACTGTTCCACATAGAAGACTAGTGAGCAAGTTGGGTATCTTCAGGGTGGGTAAAAAGGTGGTGAACTGCATAAGAAACTGGTTAGGGGATTGGTGACAGAGGGTGGTGGTCAATGGAGTTCACTCCAAGGAAGTGAGGGTGGCCAGAGGGGTACTTCACAGATAAGTGCTGGGATCAGTTTTTTTTAATGTCTTATAAGTCACATTGCAGTAGAGCTGCAAGGGAAGGTCTGTCTTTTTGTGGATGGCATCAAGAACTGCAGCAGGGCAGACACTCCAGGGGAGGTGGAAAGGACAAGCAGATACCTGAGAAAACTTGAGGAGTGGTCAAGGGTATGGCAGCTGGTTTTCAATGCAAAAAAGTGCACAATAATGCACATAGGGCATAGAAACTTGGGCACACAGTACAAATTGGGTGGAGTGGTATTGACAACAACCAAGCAGGAAAGTGACGTAGGTGTAATCATAAGGGCTGACATAAAGGTGGCCAAGCAGTGTAACAAGGCAATCAGGAGGACTAGTGGGATGCTGGGGTTCATAGGAAGGGGTATTGGCAGCAGAAAGATAAGGTGGTGTTGGTGCACCAGCAGAGAGAAGGTGGTGGTGTTAGCCCTATATAGACTGCTGTTAAGACCTCACCTTGTGTATTGTGTCCATTTCTGGACAGCACATCTATGGAAGGACATAGACAGAGTGGAAGCATTCCAGAAGAAGGCAACTAAAATGGTGCAGGGTCCGGATCAAAACAACTATGAGGAGAGACTAAAGGAACTTTACATGAAAATCCTGGAAGAGGGGAAGGAGTGGGGATATGATATAGACCTTTAAATAGCTCACAGGGGTTAATAAGGCACAGGAGTGAAGTATTTTTCAGAATAAAGGTGCTCAAGAACAAGGGACATGATAGGAAGCTGGATGGGGGTAGATTTAGAAGAGATGCAAGGAAGTACTTCTTTACAGGAGTGTAGGATTCTTGTAACAGCCTTCTAGCAGAAGGGGGTGAGAACACAGTGATAGTGTTCAAGAATGCATGGGATAGGCACAAGGGAACTGTACTTAGTGGAAAGGAAGGGAGGGAAGAGCTGTAAATCAAGTAGGCTCTATTGTGATAATGTAGGCAAGGAAATATGGGCAGACTGGATGGGACAAGCACTCTTATCTGCTGTCAGAGTCTTGCTTCTATGTTTCTATGTATTAAATTCATGCCCTTTGGACTGTGTAATTCCCCTGCCACTATTCAGAGGCTAATGAATGCATTACTTATTTAGATGACATAGTAGTTGTCTCAGCAATCTTCCCTTAGCACTTATAGGACCTATGAGATGTCCTCTACAGATCAATAGAGCAGGCATAACTGATAGCAATGATAAATGTTAGTTTTGGAGATGACATGAATTTGCTTTGATATGTTGTATCTCCAAATATGATTTTGAGCCAGTAAAGCTGACACCATGACTAACTTTTCTTTACCCAGCAGCACACATCAATGGCTGGGACTCCTTAGTTATTACCTAATATTTATTAAAGAATATGCAAGTCTGGTTGTACCATTTGTAACTCTAATTCATCTTTGTATATGATTAAAATGAAAAGAAAACCACCAAGAAGCTTTAAGCCATTGAAAACTCATCTGATTGCTATACGTGCTTTGCCCTACCAGATTTCAAGAATCTATTTATTGCGCATACAGACACTAATGACAATGACCTTGGTGCAGGTATGATAAAGAAAAATAACAAAGGTCTAAATTGTATCATTTGCTATGCAAGTTTCACCTTACACAAGGGAAGAAAGGCATATTCTAGCACACAGAAAGAATGCCTTTGGGGTATATGAACATTGGGACATTTCTGTCTTTACATCAAATGTGCCAGTTTCACAGTGTTAACTGGTCATCACTGTCTGTAATTTTTGCTGTATCACCCAAATCCATCTGGAAGACTAGCACAATGGAGTTTGTTGCTCCTTGACTTTGATTTTCAAATTGTGCATTAACTGGAATGTTAAAGTTTTTTCTGATGCTGTCTCCAGAAGTCCTATTCCAAAAAGTCCACAAGTAATACCAGTACTTCTTTCACATGGAATAACAGCAGGTCTAAATATGAGAAACCAAGTCTTTTTTTATTCCAGAAAATAGAGAGCAACTGAGACAACTACAATTAGAAGATCCAGTGATTAAATTGTTCAGAAGGAGCCAAATCTTTACACTGGTCTGTCCCATTAGGTACCCTCTTCTTCAATGACACACATTTTTAGTCATAGTTATCCTGTTCCACAATTCACCTTTTTGTGCCAACATCACTAAGAGATTGTGGTAATTTCATGATCACCCCTTATCAAGCCATTTGCGGTCACCAAAACATACCACAGATTACCAATAAAAAAAAAATTCTGATCAGGAAGTGGACTGGCTATTATCCAGTATGTCAAATCCTAGCCAACAAAAAGCAGCAGGATTTATGATTCCCATATATTCACAATACCCATAGTACGGAGGGACTGACTCTGTTGGACTCCTCTGAAAACACTGAGAGTCAGTGTCACACAAGTATTCATAGAATTTTTCACCAAATGTGTAAACCTATACACAGTCCAATCTACCACAGCACAGGTCACTGCACCTGTATTTCTAATGGGAAGTATTTGCTAGGCATGATACCCCTAAATCCCTCATATCAGACAGGAAACCATTATTCATCAGAAAATTCATTGAAACCTCGGTAAGAATTTTGAGTACTGAACATCAGCTAACAGCAATTCACCATGTCCAACCAAATCAAACTGCATGTTTAATCAAACAAAAGAGCAAAAAGATCATCTGTTGGAAATCGCCATATAAACTGGGATTTGTATATTTCACAAATCCTGTTTATTTCACAAACCCTGTTTGCCTTAAAATCTATTCAATTTAATTTCAGTTTATTTGGATGGAAACAAACAATTGAGTTAAGGCTGATTTTCAGTAGCATACCATTGGCATTAAGAGTTCCCAATTCAAGTGCAGGTGATAAACCAGCATATTTATTGTATAGTACAGATATTTCTGCATAGCATGATTGAGCCTGGTCCCAGGTGAAGTAATACTTTTATATTAAAAATGTGCAGTTTACTAATGTTATTCCTTCAAATGAATGCACACAGGCTTGGAGGCTACCAAATGATGCCATACAAAGTAAATTACTTGTAATGTTGCAGCATTTTCTTTTCTTTTTTTTTTTACAATTTAATAAACTTTATTACATTTAGAATATAATGTGTAACAAACAAGCACACCAAATAACAAAAAGGGACAATGTCACACACATAAATACATCAGGTAGTGAACATTTGAATGAAAACATATCTGTAAAGGAAAAGACAACAAGGAAGTAAAGAAAATATAACACAGGCAATTCTGTCCCTCACCCCAACCCTCCCCATCCCACCCCTGCAATCTACTTAAGAGGAAAGAAATACAAAAACAAAACAGAAATACAAGGGGATAAGTAGTTGAAGAGACAAGAAACAATGTATATTAGGCATTCCATTTAGATTTGTATGTGGGTATAATTTAAAAAATGTTGCAATACTCTGTTCAATGTTCAATGACAAGAATTTCAGATAGCCATTGCCTTAATACAGGTCTAAGTTAAAATATGTTAATGTAGAAAGTTCAGGAGAAACTTTAATATCTAAGTACATTAGACCAGTCATATCCCATTTCAAGCCAAATGCATCAAAACTGGACTTAAAAATACGGGGGGATAAAGAGAACACAGTAGTTTTCATCAAATTAAGTTTGTAGCCGGAAAAGGAGCTGAACATTTGAATAACGGAAAGGGCCGACTGCAGTGAAAAAAAAAAGGATTAGATAAATGTAATAATGTATCATTGAGATTGAACCCTGATAAGATTGAAATGTTGGTTGTGGACCTGGGCCATCGAGCAGAGGGGGCATGGGCTGGGCAGCCTACTGGGCTTTGGCTTGGATGCAACCAGCTAGTGACCTCTGACTGGCTGCAAGATCTGGGCATTATTCTTGACAATGGATTGACACTTAAGTCCCAGCTGTCTTCTGTTGTCAAGTCCTCATTTAACCATCTGAGGAATATCGTCCAGATTATATACCTGGGGCTGTTGGAGGTTGATATTCATTGCTTGCAGCTAGTGCAGAATGCAGATGTAAGGCTGTTGACTGGCTTACCTCGATCTTGCCATACCACGCCTCTGTTCCATGGCCTGCACTGGCTGCTGATTCAGTGGTGTATCACCTTCCGGGTCAGGTTACTGACCTATAAAGACCTATATGGACAGCGACTGGGTTATCTGCAAGATTTTCTGGCCTCCTACTGCCCCTGCTGCCCACTTTCTTCCACCAATGAGGGATTGCTAGAGATTCCCTGGGTCTGTTTGAAGACGTCAGGGGCCAGGGCCTTTAGTTATGTGATCCTGACTCTGTGGAATTCTCTGCCTATTTGGGTAAGGGAGTGCCTGACTGTGGAGAGCTTTAAATCTGCATTAAAAGCTCATCTTTTTAGTCTTGCTTTCCCAGAGTATGACTGAATTTGTAATTGTTGTTAATTGCATGTTTGTTTTTATCATGGTCTTATTTATTGTTTCAATCATTGTACAAGTGCTTGGATGCATGTTGACTTGTGCTTTTTATAAATAAAGTTAAGTTGAAGTTGAAGTTAAAGTCAACATAGGAAGAAATTTTAAAATGTCAAGTACCTATTGATATACCTGAAATATGGGGGCAACTGTCAATCTTCCAACTTAATGGCTCCAAATATAAATTAAAAAAAGAGATCGGGGCAGCCCTGATGGGTGCCTCGAGAAATAGGAAAAGGGTCTAAAAATGTTCCATTGCATAATACTTGAGCTGTTGGAGTGGAATATAATAAATGAATCCAATGAAGAAATGAGTCAGGGAACCCGTATTGCTGTGAGACCCAGAACAGATAGGGCCAACAAACTCTATCAAAGGCCTTTTCTGCATCCAGGGAGACTAGTACCATGTCAAGGACTCTCCCTGTATGTGGAAATTAAGTGAAATAACTTATGAAAATGGTCACTAGAGAGCCTTCCCTTCAGAAACCCTGCCTCTTCAGGGCCTATCAAGTCGAGCCAAACCCGGTTAAGATGAGTAGCTAAGATTTTTTTATCCATTCAATATACTTTATTAGGCATTTTGAAAAACAAAAGAAATAAACAAACAGTTGAGCACATAAGACAACACAGATTTTCCTTAACCCTGTACAATAGGCAATAAATTCAACCACATGTAGGTTACCTTGGTTCAACTAGGCCCCAGGACTCCCCCTCCCCTCCTCCCCCTTATATGACTCGAAATAAAGAGATAGCTCATACCACCATTCGAGGCTAGCTTAACATACATAATGCAGCAAAACAAAAAAGGGAAGGAATGCTCCGCAAGGAGATAGACTTCGGTATCGTATTAAAGACCAGCACAGGGCCAGGAGTTGAACTGTTGTTATACTAGCTTCCTTAAAATTACCTGTGTACCTAACTAGCTATTTCCTTTCTAGGTAAGTACAGCGCATAAAGCTTCCCCCAATTTTTATCAAAGCTTTTAAGATTATGCCTTAAAGACACAATCTTTCTTCCTACCCTAAGGTTAAAAAGTAGCTCATTCAGCCATTCATTATAGGTGATTTCTGTAGAATCCTTCCAGTGCTTGAGCACCAGTTTTTTAGCCATGTGGGAGATAAGGGCCAAATTGAACCTTCTCTCTTTAACAAACACAGTGGCATAGTCCCCCACGATACAAATCTCAGGTATAAAACACCCTTCCAGACCTAGTAAGGGATCCATTTTACCTTGTATCTCCTTCCATAATGCCTTCACCCTCAGGCATTCCCATAATATGTGAAGCAGAATAACCTCTGCCTTATCACATCTAGTACATGTGTTATCTCTTAGTTTACCCATGGCTGCTAACTTGGAGGGAGTTAGATACATATTGTGCAATATGCAAAATTGCATTATCTGAAGATTATCATTGGAAGTATAAGAAAAGGCTGCCTGTCATATCTTTTCCCAATTAAAATCCTTAGTGGGAAATTGTTCTGCCCAGTATGCTGACCTACCAGATACCCCAGGACAAATAAGGGGATATAAAGTTGCAGTAATTTGAGAAACTGCATGAGGAAGCCAAGCCAAGGTTTGTAGTGCATCTATGATTCCTGATTGATCCTCCTTCCATTTATCATTCCCCAGTTTGGTGACTAGTAAGTGTCTAACCTGGTATCCATAAAAAATCTGCCTCTCAGGAATATTTAACATAGGCATAAGATCATTAGTAGATTTGAGTTTGCCTTCCTCCAAAAGGGTTGAGACTGTTAAATTGGGATTTTGAGATGCTACATAAGGTTTTAGATACTGCCCACTTATTTTAAAATTAGGGTTTGAGTATAGAGGTTGGGAGATATCCTTAAGGTTATCATATTCAATAGCCTTTCACAGCTGCTTGTGGACCTTAATAGACATTAAAGTTAACTTGTCTCTAAGAAATGGGCGACACTCTTTAACCATAGTGTATAATAGGGCAGACGGGTCTATACCGCTCTGCCTAATCCACTGACGTTCTAGTTGTAACCACACTGGCTCATGAGTATTTTCTTGGATCTGGGAGGTGGGATAAATCCAACGTAAGTATTTGGCCATGTGGCTTGCTAAACAATAATGGTAAAAGTTGGGAAGTTTAAGGCCTCCACATAGCTTCACTGCTCCTAGCCTCATATACGACCTTCTCGGCTGTTTTCCTTTCCACAAAAACTGGGAAATAACACTATGGAGTTTCTGGAACCAAGAATACGGAAGGTGGAAATTAAGCATGTTTAGAGGGTAAAATATCCTTGGAAGGACATTCATCTTTATCACACTAACTCTCCCCTGTATCGAGAGATGTAAGGGGGCCCATCTGTCCGGCTCTAACTTGATAGTTCCTATTAAAGAGTCCAGGTTAAGCTTCTTAATCTGCCTCATATCCCTTGAGATAATAAGTCCTAGATATTTAATTGGGGGGAACCCAACTCAGATTTGCATTATTTATCTAGATACGATGTGTGTAACAATTCAATGGCATCACCGTGGATTTGTCAATATTTAATTTATAGTTTTCTAACTTCCCAAAGGTATCTGTAATGCTCAGGGCTGCTGGTATCGAAGTCTCTGGGTTCATTAGATGTTGCAGAATGTCATCCGCATAAGCAGACAAACAGAGATTAAGATGGCCTATCTGAATACCCTGCACCGGCGGGGGGAATGCTGCAGGAAGTACAATAAGGGCTCAATATATAAATTGAATAGCATTGGCGACAGCGGGTAACCCTGATGGGTGCCCGTGTGCAGTGGAAATGAGTTGGAATATACCGCATTACAAAAAATTTTTGTCGTAGGATTTGTGTACAGGATTTTAATCCACTGGATAAATTTATCTGGGATACCAAATTTCTCAAGAACTGAAAGTAAGAAAGGCCAATTGACTCTGTCAAAAGCCTTCTCTGCATCCAGGGATACCAGAACCATTGGGAGTGGGCCTAGCCTGGATGCAGAGAAGATATGGAAGAGCTTTCTTAAGTGGTCTATGGAGGACTTCCCTGCCACGAACCCCACCTGTTCCAAACTAAGCAGGGGTTGCCAAACCTTGGCTAACCTTGTTGCCAGGATTTTAGAAAACAACTTAATATCATAGTTCATTAGGGATATAGGCCAGTAATTGCCTATCTTGGTTTTGCCCCTGCCCGGTTTTGGTATCACCATAATGAGCGCTTCCAGCAGGGTTGAATCAGTTATCCCTGACTCACAAAAAAAATTAAACACCTGCAAAAGCAAAGGAGAAAGCTGCTCTTCAAATGTTTTGTAAAACCGTGGCAGGAACCCATCAGGTCCGGGAGCTTCATCATCAGGAAGGGCATGTATAGCCACCGACAATTCTTGCCTTCCTATCTTACTAACTAGGAACTCTTTTTCTGATGGCGACAGCAAGGGAAGATGAGCATGCTGTAGGTAATTCTTAATTTCGAACAATGATGGCAGATGGGTTAAGGAGGAGTATAAGTCTTTATAGTATCTCTCAAAGTCTTTATAGTATCTCTCAAACTCTTGAACAATCTCCCTGGGTTTCTTAAGCAATGTACCATCATTACAGGAGCTCACCACCACCAGCATTCTAGATTCCTCCTGTTTTTTAAGTCGCAGTGCCGGTAAATGGCTCGCTCTATCACCTTGCTCCACATATTTTGTATGAGACCTGAACAGCGCAAGTTGTGCCTTCTCCCTTAAAATTTCTGAATATTGATTTCTTAGCAAAGTTAATTGGGTTAGGGTCTCTTCATTTGGAATTTGATTTGCCTTATTTTCCAGGTTTTGAATTTGGGCTAACAAGGAAAAGGAAAGGGCCTTTCTTTTCTTTTTTCAAATTGTGGCCAAACGTATACACTCTACCCTAATAACACATTTAAACGCACTCCATATCTTATCTATATGTTGTATGGAGTTAGAATTCCAGACTAGGTACTGCTCTGTAGAACTTTTGAGGATATCCACTTTTTTTGGCTCTTGAAGCATTTGTGCATTCATCCTCCAACTACTATCTTTCCCTTGTAGAATTGAACAAGGTTCCCTCCAACCAGATAGGTGCATGGTCTGAAATAGTTCTAGGGATAATCCCACTGCCAACAAGCCCAGTCAACATTAGATTGTTAACTAGAAAAAAATCTATGCGCGACAGGGATCTATGTACAGCAGAGTAGCATGTAAACTGCTTGAGATTGGGATTTAATAGGCACCACGGGTCAGTGAGTTCATGATCTGCCATAAATTCTTTAAGCGTTAGCTGTGCAGGAGTTAGTAATTTTTTACCCTGAATACTTGACCTGTCTAACTCTAGGGATTGCACCAGGTTTCAGTCCTCTGCCAGTACTATTGGTACATTCGGGAAGGATCCTAGGGTTTGTGAAAGGGCAGTGAAAAATTCATGGGAATCATTGTTAGGCCCATAAATTGAACCCAGTAACACTTCAACATGATTTAGTATTCCCAGTAGAAGTATAACCCTGCCTTGAGGATCTATATGTGCTCTCTGCAGTTGGAAAGCTGTATCCCGAGTGAAAGCTATGGCTACCCCTCTCTGAGCCGTGGTGTTAGCTGCTGTATTGATTTGTCCGATTTGATGCCTTCTAAACAGGATCCTTTCTTTCTCCAGTAAATGCATTTCTTGGAGAAAGACTACCTTACTACTTAGTGACTCAAGGTGCCTCAGGATTTGATAGCGTTTAACCCTATTCCTGGCTCCCCTTATGTTCCAGGATACAAACCTCGTCATTCTACCATGGCTATAATAACAAGGAAATCAAATGGAATACCACTCAAGTCACGCAGATTGAGTCCCATTTCCCTGCTATATCTTTTAAACAGAGCTTTGTTGTAACACAGTTCTTCCCCTCAGCGTATAATCTTTTTCCCCCCTTGCATCTCCTAGAATGGTGGATAGCCCAGCCCCACCCCCCACCCTCTATACTAAAGGCCAGAAATCTAACAATACTTATGCCTCCCTCCCCTATTATCCCAAAAATAATAAACCACCAATTCCCAGTCCTGTAGACTGTCCTTCTCCCCAAGTATCGGCTATGATACAACCTCACTACCAAATATCCCAGTCTTCCCTCACTCCTCCCCCGCTGCAGCATTGATTAAGAAAAGTATACTACATCTCCCCCCCCACAAAGTGATACTGTAATATCCCAAAACAGAGTTCAGCTTTCTATCAACCTGACCCGTCACTCCTTTAACTATATTACTTAACAAACCTTTGGGAATCCCCTTAACTATTCAGCAATATACAACTCTAAAGAACCAGATTAACGGATCAAACTTAAATTATGTCATAATTAGAAGAAAACACTCTTTTCTATGATTAAAACGCCAACCACTATCAATAGAAAAGTGTCCACACATGTAATGTTATAGTCCCAATTTAAATTTGGTAAAACTCGCAATATCAAGTAGAGACAGCACACTCCTGGGGACCTCATCATTTAAACAGGTCTGGAAACCTCTTCTTTAGGTCTGCCATAGCTTCTGATAGAGATTCATATGCTATCCATTCGCCCTCGTGCTGTACTTGGAGTATGGCAGGATACCTCATGCGGAATCTTATATCCGCTGCGATTAGCTTCATGACCACCGGGTGTAGCTCTGTGCACCTCAGCCTCGACGATCTTGGTAAATCCTGTGTTATTCAAATCCTTTTACTTTCCCACTGTATGTCCTTCATTTCTCTGACTTTATCCAGTATATACTGTTTATCGAGATAATTCAGGAGACGAAAAATTAGAGGATGTGGAGGAGACCCCTGTGGCGGTATGGGTCGAATAGACTGGTGGGCACACTCTATTATATAGACAGGGCCATTCGGTGATGGGCCAGCTATTTTACTGCACAGCTTCTGTATGAATACCACCGGGTTCACCCCTTCTTCTCCATCCAGTAGCCCTAGTATCACTAGGTTATTCCTACGTGAGCGGCCCTCCAAGTCTTCCAGCTTCTCCTCGGCCTTCTTCAACCTCTGTCTTAAGGTAGCCATCTCAGGTTCTGTTAGTGCCCTCCAGTCATCTAAGGACAAAATCCTTACTTTGTTATCCCCTGTCCTGATGTTTAATTGGCTCAGAGAATTTTTTACCTCTGTAAGTCTCCTACAACTGCCTGCAATGCTTCCTTTCATGGATCCAGACCCTCAAAAAATGTTGCCTCCGTTAACAAGGTCTGAGAAGCCGGTGGGTCCATTTCAGGCCCTTCCCCCATTTTGTTTCTCTTGACCAGCTTTATTTTGTCTGGAGACATGGGTGGCATGTGCTTGGGCTGCTGGGGCTTCATGTCGGCTTCCATATGCCAGGGAATTACGATCGGATCAGGTATTGCAGCTCTCCCCTTATTCAGCTACTTTTCCCTGGTATTAATACACAAAGTGTAATCAAAAAAGACCAACAACTGTTAGAATAAACCCTCTCAATTGCTCCATATAAATAAGGCAACACCCTACCCTTTTTTTTGCAGGCCCATGAATGCTGGTGGCCAGAAGGGTCCTAAGGTCCATCAGTACTGAAACCATTCATCTATTATACCCAGAGGTTAATGTCTAAAAGCAGATCCCATAAAAGTCCTCAAGCTGTGTAGTGTAGGGAAAGGACAAGGTAAACAAAATCACTGTCTGTCCTTAAATAAGGTAGTATAAGTCTCCAGGCTCTAGGAACAATGAAATAATATAAAACAGATACTGTAGTATAAGAAATACCAGGGGCCTAAAATAATAGACCACTAATAAGGGCCAAATCAGGTTTGTCATTCTGATCCTACAAATATATGAATAAACATTAATGAACATGTTGGAACATCAGATAAATGTACCATATGAAACCACAAAAAACTGCAATGCATACTAAATAAGCTATAAATCCAGCTAACAAGAATGGGGGTTAAAAAAGAAAAGTAAAGATAGAGGGGGACTCAAGGCTATAGTGATCTCTGTAGCATGACTGTGGCTAAACATGTCTTTTGGTTCCATAGCTGAAGATGCCCTTTTGGATCCACATCTACTCCTGACTTTGCCAGCACCCCCCCATCTTCACCTCCCCTGCTGGCCCATGACAAATGCCACCTGGCTGCACTACCTCTATTCTTATCCGCTTCCCCCTCCTCTTCTCTGTCCCCAACCTACCTCCCTTTTCTCCCATCCACTTAGTCTCCTGATTTCACCCTCCTCCTTTCCCTTTCCGCTCCCTAAAGTTTCGCCTTATTGTTCTTTTTTCATCTACAAGATTATGTTTTTTTTTTTTTATTTTATAAACTGTTATCTTTGCTTATGATTGTCTCAATTGTACCAGTGACGTGGAACCTTTGTAAAAGAGCCTGGGCTCAAAGGTATTTGTAATCCTAGAACAAATAAATAAATAAATAAATAAAATGACTGAGAGATAGAAGTGGCTGGCAGGGACCCAACCCTCACATTAGTTTAGAGAGCATCTGCTGGGAGAGGAGAGGAGAAACACAGCCAAAAATCAATTATTTAACTAAGAGGAGTCTCTACAAAAAGGGATAGCATAAAAAGGAGAGAAAAAACAAAAGTAGGTTTGCGGGGATCAGAGCTTATAATGTAGTCAGCAATAAGGAGCTGCGTGAGTGCTGAATTTCTCCAATAACCAGTGAGTGGAAGCCCATGGTAACAGAAGAATAAACAAGAAAGAAAATTTCAGCGAACTTAACAAGGGCTGTCTGCCAGAAAAGAGACCCCTCCAGGTCACTAGTGCTGGCCACCTAGGCTACATCTATTGTACTACTTACCTCCCCTTAATCATCACAACAAAGTCCCGCAGCTTTGTGTACATCGAATCAGCCTTACTGTGGCCATCACTCTGGGATCGATTTGAAGGGAGCTAGCAGTAAAAAAATCATAGTCCACAAGAAATAAAAAGTCCAGGGCCAACTATGCTCACTTCATTCATGTGTAACACAGCTCACCATACCCAAAGCCACAGTGCAACCTGTTATCGAAGAATGATGGAAAATAAATAGCAAAGGAGAGGAAGCAGGATAGAAAAAGAGAGTAATAAGTAATACAATTGTAATGTCTGAGAGCACTCCAGTAGTAGTAGCATGGTCATACTCCTCTCATAACAGCTCAGTGAGGAGAAGGGATTACCCCCATCTACCCATTCCCCCAGCCCAGCATAGGATTGTCTATCAATCTATTATACAAGTTATGCAGTTCCCTTTTCCAACATTTTAGGAGAATGACATCATGTTCCAACAAATACATTTTGGATATAAAAGTACGAGGGGACAAATAAACTGATTGAGCCCCTACAACTACAATAGATAGGCTAACCATCACAAAATAAAATGAACCACCCGGAATCAACCTAAATTTTTATTTATTTATTTATTCAAGTTTAGGATTACAAATACCTTTGAGCCAGGGCTCTTTTACAAAGGTTCCATGTCAGAGGCAAAAGACATACAGGGATAGCAATGAACAACAATAGTCAATAATAACATACTATAGTTAGGGAAATAGAACAGAATAATGTTTTAATGCATGGTTACTAGCTGTTCTGATAAGAAGGGATAACCAGCAATGAGGAAGAGACTTGATGAAGGGAAACAGTGGTATAGAAAGCAGAAAAAAAGGGTGTAGAAAGGGAAGGGCTACAAAGGTGCAGCCAAAGGCAGTTGTCAGATGAAACAGGGGATTAGTGCTGGTGACATGGGGGGGTTGGGTAGAGAGAGGGGAAGGGGAAGGGGAGGAGGGTAGGGTGGGGCAGAAGATGGAATAAGAGCATCAGTGGGGTTAGAGGGCAGCCGGATGGATGGTGCAGGAGAGAGGCTGAGGTGACCCCTGGGACATGTCAGTATCAGTTATGGGGGGCAGTCACAGGAGCTGGAGGTAGTAAGGTGTAGCCGTAATCTTGATTTAAAACGCCTAGTGTTGGGGCAGTAGAGATTGCAGGGTTGAGGCTGTTCAGCCAAAGAGGAGCTTTGTAGGCAAATGAACATTGACCCTGGGTGGTGTGACAGTGGGGAACTTGCAGCAGTTGAGATTTTGAACCCCTGGTGACCTGCATGCAATTCCTATTGGTGTGTAGCAGGGCTGTGACCCCCAGAGGTGCAAGGCCAAAGCTAATTTTCTTGGCCATTGTGCAGGTTAATTACTTGATGTGATTTGAGAGCTGGAGACAGCCAGTTTTACTATACAGATCGCAGGTGTGGGTAAGATGGTGAGCTCCAGAGATGAGCCTACATGACTTATTGAAGGCAGTTGAGATACGTCTGAGGGTAGTCACTGTGGCATAGCTATAAATGATGAGACCGTAGTTAATAATCAAGACCATGTAACTCTGAAAGGAGATCTTCAGGGCTTCAGGGGTGAGGTGTTGTCTATGTCTGTAGAGACCGATTCTGGTGTTAGCTGCCCTTGCCACAGAGTCAACATGAGCACCGTATGAGAGGTTGGGGTCCAACAGTATCCCAAGGTATTTGAAGGCTGGAACCTGTTCCAGGGTATTCCCTTGCAATGTCAAGACAGCAAAGGGGTGAAGCTTGTGCCGATTGTGGGAGCTGTAGAATAGCATGGACTTAGTCTTTTTGTGGTTAAGGACAGGTTTATGCTTAGAAAACCACACCTTAACAGTGCTGAAGGCAAGTTGGAGATTCCATTGCAAGGACATGGGATCTCTGTGAGAGGAGAATACGACCACATCATCAGTGTAGAGGATGATATTCTCAGTACAGGAATGTGGTAGAGAGTTTAGAAAGAGATTGAAGAGGAGCGAGCCCAGAATTGATCCTTGCGGGACACCTGAGCAAACTGGCAAGGTGTCAGAGAGAGCATTGGCAATTTTCATGTTTTGTGAGCGGTTTTCAAGCTAGCTTTTGAACCATAAGGCCGAGTCAGGGGAGAGATCTATGTTCCGAAGTTGGTCAACTAACAGCTGATGATGGACAGTATCGAGGGCCTTGGAGAGGTCAATGAAAACCCCTCTGGTAAGCAGGCCCTTATCGAGAGAATTATGTATTGCCCTGGTGAATTCGAGCAGAGGAGATGCTGTGACCCTTTCTGAAGCTGTGCTGTTGAGCGCACAGTAAATTGTACTTGTCCAGACAGATGGTCGGTTAGTTGGTCTGCTATGATTCGTTCAAGTGCCTTGGAAAGCGGAGGCAGTATAGAGATTGGGCGATAGCTTGAGTGGCTAGACTTGTCTCCACTTTTGTGGACTGGAATGACAGAGGCAATTTTCCAAAGGCCTGAGAATTGATTGGAACAGAGAGAGATTCAGAATTCTGGTTAAGGGTCGAAGGACTTCCTCTAGAGTTAGCGACAGTATCTTCAGGTCAAGGGAGTCTCCACTGGATCTGGATTTGGAGATGGCAGTAGAGATGTAGCGGCACGCTGCATTCAAAGAGACTTCCTGAAAGTAGAAATGAGGGGGATTGGCCTGAGCAGGATGGATGTTAGGGGAGCTGTCGTCATCTTCAAAAAAGTCAGGGGGGAGAACGGCACTAAGGTCGGTAAAAGCAGAGTTAAAGGTATTGACAATGTCCAGAGGGTCCAGGATAGTAATCCCATCAACTATCAGCATGGCAGGAGAGTTTTTTGGTTGTATCCCTGTGATTCCTTTAATGTTATCCCATAAGGCATGATCATTTCCCCAGGTGTTGGTAAGTGCATCCTTGTAGAAGGAGATTTTCGTAAGTCGGATGGCCTTGGTACAGGCATTTCAGGCCTGTTTGTATTTTAGTAGGTCAGGCGGTGAGCCAGTGGCTTAAACCACCACCCAAAGGTGATCCCTTAGTTTCAACTGTGACAGGAGCTTGGCATTAATCCAGGGGTTACCGAGTGATTTGGCTTTGTGTTTTTTAGCTGGAGCAAAGAGGTCACAGGTCTTGTTGAAAGTGGCAATGAAGAAGTCGAGGGCCAAGTTAACATTCATGGCCTTGTAAATAGGTTGCAAGTCAATCAGATTCAGGTAGTGTTTAAGTTGAACAAGTTGTCCACGAGGGAGGACCCTACTGTAGATGAAAATGGGGGGGGGGGGGCTTTGAGAAATTTGTTGGACCATTCACATAGTACAGGGGAGTGGTCACTGAGGGACTCCAGCAGAACGGTGGTGCTGAGGATCCTGGATGGGTGGCTGGTAAGTACCCAGTCCAGAAGCATACTAGTACCAGTCTTATAGTTAGTCCTAGTTGGTGAGACCACCAACTGTGTGATGTTAGCAGAGGCAATAGAATTTTATAGCTCCCCTGAATCTGAGGCTAACCAATTGATGTTGAAGTCTCCTAGCAGGGCAAGTTCAGTGTCCGGAGTTTGGAAGTTGATAAATCTGAGAACATCATTGAGACCTTTGACCTGGTCCCTGGGTGGGATGTAGACGGAACCAGTTGCTAAGGCTTTTTGGTTTGGGTCAAGGAGAATTCTAATGAATAGCAACTGAACTGAGGAGTCAAGCATTGAGGTTTTAAGGGGGAGCACCAATAGGGAGTCTTTAACATAGATGGCACATGCTCCTCCTTTCTTGGTGACCCAGTCCAGTCTAGAAATGTTGTAGCCTTGTAGTGTTATTGCCTGATCGGTAACTTTCGGCGTCAGCCAAGTTTCAACCACTGCAAGGATGTCAGGGTTGTGTTGCCTTATGAATGATTGAAGAGCATCAAACTTAGATAGCAGGCTGCAGATGTTGAGAGAAACTAGCCGAAGAGTGCCTATGCATGATTTGTTGCTTAAGTTGCATGGTCCAGGCTTTGGATGGACATTGCCTGAGAGCAGTAGGAGGATGTGTAGCAGTTTTAAAAAGCCAAGGCGTAGTTCCTTAGGGGATCATTTGTGGCATTGTTTAGAGTGGGTATGGTTGGTAGGAGCCAGACGGCAGCCCTAGGGAGATACAGCGAGCTGCAGAGTGGTTAACCCAGCCCACATACCAGGCATAGGGGGATTAAGCAGTAGCCAAGTATTGGCAATAGGTGGGCCAGAAGGAGGACTGGGCGAGAAGTGGAGGGTACCCTTGGAGAGGTAGGTGATGTCATAGAAGCAAGTGAGGTGGGGAGGGGGCAGGGATGGCAGGGGCCAGGAGGGAGAAGATGGGAGGTAGAACAAGGAGGAGGAGGGGTAAGAACAGGGTGTGGAGAGACCATGAGGTAGGTATTCTTGTAAAGGAGACGGGGGGGGGGTAGCAAGGGACCATAGCAGAGCGTGGGTAGATCCACAGCCTAGTAGGAGAGAGAGCTGAAATCAGGCAGGCATTGTAAGGGGCGAAACTAAACTGTAAATGCCAAACTAACCCAGGGAGTAGATCAAATGTCAAGAAAAGCAAACAAGGTTACATAGTAACTATGACTTTGCCATCACCCTTTCTAATCCTACAATGTAAGGGATGGTCAGATCAAACATCACATTAAAAATGAAAATCTGACCGTGAGGGATATTATAGGTCCCCACCCTGCTAAATGTAAACAAATATAATAACTCTGGTGTATAGCTAGTCCAATAGCATATCCTAAGGTAAGAAACCCTCATAACACAGTAACAATAACAGCTCCAATGTAAAGTCAAAGCTGTAGTCTAAATACTAGAACATTCAAGAAAAATGCAACAGTCTTAAGAGTAATTCACCAAGGCAATTGCCATCCCACTGAAAATCCCAAGCAAATAATAATCAAACTGGAGTAGTAAAACAGCTATACTAAAAGTCCACAGCCATTTTCCATTGCTTACACTTTTCAGAGGCAAATATCATTCGCCAAACTTAAATTAGGCTGTATGATGAAAAAAGGAACTTGAGTGGCACAGCTGTAATTACGTATTCTAGGAACAGCACATGGAAAGTTCTAGATAAAGGCCCTCTGAATAGCCTAGTATAACGTAAACAAGTCATGTATCTATAATAACTGTATATAAGCATCCTGAACTTTAGAAAGGCAGTGGAATAAAATAGACTTGACCAAATAAATCAGTCAGATGTTTTTGAACCAAACAGGTTAGGGAAAATTTTTGTCACTTCCTGCATTGCTTGTGTTGCAGAGTCAAATCGCTTAGTCACTATGTCAGTGGTCACTTCAAGGCATGCTGGATAAAGCATTCTGTGTTTTATATGAGCTGCCCACAATTTGGATTTAATGTCTCTATACTCTGCCTTTTCTGGTGTACCAGCAGAGTTAAATCTTGCACTAGCCAGAGCCGGTGACCTTCCCACTGTAGCAATTGTAATGAAAGGACCTGTTTGAGAATGTGTATCCTGTCTAGGTAATTTAACAAGTGAAAAACCAGGGGTCTGGATTTCTCACCTGGTGCTAGCTTCAGCCGTTGGGCTCAGTGTGCCCTCTCCACAATGTAGCCAGGGTTACTTGGGGATGGAACTCCAACTTTAGTGCAAAACGTCTAGATAAAACCCACATGATTAGCCCCTTCCTCACTCTCAGGAAGACTGAGGAGCTCAAGGTTATTTTTCAACAATTGCCACTGTAAGTCTTCTACTTTTTCATTAAGGTGGGCCACTGACTGATGAAGATGTACAATCTAAGGATCAATTTTAGCTTGTTTGTTCTCTATTGAGCTGATGCAGGTCTCAGCATCAGACATCCTGACTGCCATGTCTTGACGCGCTGGTTTAAACAGTTTAATATCTGAAATTTAGTCCTAGACAGCCATTTTAGTTGTAGATAGTTCCAGGAAAAATTGCTCCATTGTTAATTTCTGAGGGGATACCGCTGGTGGAGTGGGAGGTGAGGTGCTCCTAGATGGGCATTTCGGCTCCAATGCAAGTGGAATAAAAGGCCGCTCAGCTTCCACAATGGCATCTGGAGTTTCGGTGACCATCGGTGTATAATTTTCTGAATGTTCAGTGGAATCCGTATTATTAAGAATTTACGAAAATCTTTAATTTATAAAACATTACAAAGAATTGCTATCCCTGGGAAAAGTTAGTTTTATAGACGGACCAATCAGAGCTCACCCAAAGTGCGTCTAGCACCAGGCAAGCATCACGTGACTCCCATTGCAGTGTTTTCTTACCTAATTAAGAATTTTGCCTGGGTGGCAGGTTAAAGTGTGTGTAGCCTTGCAGATGTACATGTAAAAAACTGTTCTTGCAGGAAAACTGGCAACTGAAGTATATCAGATTACTGTCTAGTCACATGTGGGCCAACTAGTTGGACCCTATGGTCTCTTTCTGCTAACACTTTCTATGTTTCTATGTTTCTGTGTGCATCATTGCCTATCAGGTGGGCATAACCCAGAAGTAATGGATGATGAATGCTATAAATTGATTCAATATGCAATATTTGACTACAGTAATGAAGTGCAAATGCATCACTATTTTAAACACCGGAAACAAGCTAATGTACTTTCAAATTAAATGACTTGGTGTGAGTAAGAACACCAAAACCCCAAGGCACCTGCCAGATCATGCTAGTTCTATGTAATAAGTAGCCAAATATTCACAAGCAGAAACAAAAGGTCTGGGTGCAGTGAACAGCCTTGGACCTTTAACAACAGACCTGAGCTGAGGCGCATCTGGAAATTGCCATGTCCTATAATATTAGAACTGGATTTGTCTTGTCCATAAAGGTGCCACCAGAATCATGGTGCCAGCCCATACCAGAGCTTGACCAGGACCCACTGGATTAGTGATATTGGAGGAAAGAAGTAAAGGAACAGTCCCATCCATTAAAGGGACAAGCCTTCACGCCAGAAAACTCCAATCCCTGTGGTGAGCAAGCAAAACTGTGGCAGTTTTGTATTGTGTGGAGATGCAGAAAAGCCCATCTCTGGATGCACCCACTAATTAAACAGAAGATCTGCTACATCCCCTTGCAGCTCCTATTGGTAAGTAGAGATGTTGCGAAATTACATTTTGCCGGCAAAATTCCCGCAAATTCGGAAATCTCACTGTGCAAAATATTTTGCAAAATTCATCCATTATGTGAAATATTTCACCGGATGCAAAATGTAGAATTTCACCTGCTAAATTCGAAATTTCACTTTTAAAGAGGAGAAATTAAGCAGGTGAAAGGCGAATTTCACCTTGCACGTGTAAAATGTCACCTTCTACAGGCAAAATGTCGCCTTCTGCAGGTGAAATTTGACATCCCACAGGTGAAATTCCAAATTCCACAGGTGAAATTTCACATTACGCAAGCAAAATTCTGCATTTCCCTTCCACAAAACATTTGTCAAAACGGACAAATTTTACGAAATATTTTGCGTACCGAAATTTAACACATCTCTATTGGTGAGTTTGTGCCATGAAGCATCTAACAGCATGTAACCCCCAACCCCCTGCCTTTTTGCAAATGACAGGTGGTATGCTGTTTGAATCTGACAGCAGTACCAGGTGGGGACTGGGTTCGGGGAGAAATAGGTTACTCGGCACAAGGGCTAGGTTTGGTTACTTTGCACAGGGGCAACCAAGTAATTCTGAACACAGGAAGCAATAACTGTAATGTACAATACCAGGAATGGGATTCTAAAGTGTGGCTTTTATTCACATCCAAGCAGAACAAACAAAGCATAGATGGACCCCCACGGGGCTACACTACTGGTAATGCAGATTAATAATCAAGAACACTTCTTCAACACTTCAGCCCTCAGGCTCTGAACCCACCAGGCACACAGCCCGGACTTGCATGCTGCTTTGGGTACACAGCCTGAACTTGTACACTATCTGGGATTCCCAGGCTCGGCTCCATTGCCGGCCACTCAGACACCTTCCATATGTCATGGAAACATTTTCTGGTGGCTCCCTAAACCACCTAAGAGCACTTCAGCTCCATCAGGGAAACTTCCTTTTAATCCCACATCTGGGTACTTTCCTCAGGCACTGGCCAAGTACCTGAGAGAAAGTAAAAGTGCCACAGAGCAAATCCGTAGAGGTGAATTTGGTTACTAATGATGGGGAGGTCTCCCACCTCTCGCTTCCACAATTCATACCCGGCCATTCCTCTGGACATTAAACATCTCTTTCTGTAAAGCTTGGCAATGTAGATTAAGGGTAAATGTATGTCACAATTCCTCTACTTGTCTTGCTTTACCATTGTGCTGGACTTGAACATACTTTTACTTGGCTTAGCCCATTGCTCTAGGCCTCCCAATGATTTAGCAGTCCAATCCCCACTTTACTTTATTCTTTGTGCTGGACTTGAACCTACTTGAATTAACTGGCAATGTCTATTACACTAGACCTCCTACAAATTAAGTAGTCCAATCCCCACGTTTCAACAGTTCAGGTGAAAACATATGCCCTCTGTCAAAGCGAACTCACCCTTTGGTTGCAGGTACCCCACAGGCGATTCCTCACAGGAATTTCTTTCCCACAGCTTCTGGTGCCGCAGCACAACTTGAAATAAGGCAACCTCCTCCTTAGCCTGAACCAGGAGGGTTGCCCCTGGAAGACAGGCAAACCTTCCACCCCCATCCACTGAGGGATGGGGCACATGGGCCAGTAACAGCGGTCTCCACCACTTCACAAACAGCTTACTGTGTTCCTCTTTTGGTAGAAACACACACCTCCCTTTACAGTAGCTCTATGACAGAGTTTAGGCTCTGAGAGTCTGTCCACTGACTGCTGTGCTGCTCCTGTCTTTAAGACTGCACACACACTCTCTGTTCAAAAATCCCCAACATTCTATCCTAACTTCCAACTGCAGATTCCAGTGCAGCTCATGCAGCTGCGAGAGTTCTATGGTGATGTCATCCCTCAGTCTCAGCTGAGACTGAGAACAGAGTAAGACAGTGTGAAATCCATTTAACTGGAGTTTCACAAGCTGCCTTCCTTGCCTACCACTAGGTCTTACTGGGATTTTAGTAATCCCGGGTAACAGGGGGGTTACAAGCCTATGCCAGAACCTAATATGTGCAAGCCTCACAGATTCAATGTTTATGCTGTGTTCCATCCCCAACTCCCACCTTGTTTCCCAACACAAAGGATAGGAGTATGTTCCCCTTGTTTGATGAAGTAATGTATGACATATTTGTTGTCTAACTCTACCAGTAAGGTCCCACCATAAAGCTGTTGGACTGGTGCCTGGAGCCCTATACAGGGACACCATCACTCTACAATATTAATAGCGAGCCTGCATTCCTCCAGGGATCAGATTCCCCCCTCCCAATCCAAAACAAAGGTTGAACACATCTAAAGGCTCTGAGGAGGGACTCAGAATGGGATCTCCCAGCAGCAGATGCTGTATTGATTATCACCATTGAAGTTCTCTCTGCAGAGGGGCACAAACCTTGATGTGGTGTTTGAGAGACTGGTGTGCTTGAGATTATTGCAATTGAAGGATCACTTGCAGAATCCACATATGCAGATGGGCCAAAAGCACCATGAGAATGGATGTCACTGGACGCTGTTGTGGGACAAATAATTAGAGCATGGTCTTGGCTGGGATCCACCAACAAGTAATCTTCCACATGAGATGTGTTCAGCTCAGCTACAATGAACTGTAACCTCTGACAAGGGAAAGAATGCACTTCAAGATGTTGACCAGCACAAACTACTGGTCCAGCAGCTGCCTTTTCCTGTTCACAATGTGAACCATCAAGACTGCAGAAGACCATTTCAGACACCAATAATCCAGGCAGGAGAAAACATGCATCTTCTCCTGATGAACAGTTGTGGAAACCATTGCAAACATTTGCTAAATACTGTACATGTAGTGCTGAAGATAGGCCAAAGGACAACACACATCATCAAGAATAATGACCCACCACAGAAAGCTACAAGTAATGCCTGATAGGCCTCTGGATTTATATGTGCAGAGAAGTATCTTGAGTATCCATTTCCCACATCCAGTCTGTTTGACACAGCTGGGGATGGTGTGATCCCCCAGGGTGAGCATGTGAACATTTCTTTAAGAAATGTGCACAATCAGCTCTTGAAGATTCAGGGTGAAATGTAGCCCCCTTGTCTTTTTTGGTAATAGAAAATATCTGGAATGTAATCCCAGATTTGGTATAGGTAGGGACACCACTAGATTGCTCTCTTTCCAAATACAGCCATGACCTTCTTCCAAAGGATGCTCAAGTGTTCCTGTGGATAATGATGAGGTCTGGGGGCACACCTGAGGGCTGAGAGATAAACTTCAGGCCATTACTGGACTGAATTAATTTAAGGACCCATTTGTCTGAAGTGTTGTTCTGCCACTGGGGTAGAAACACTGAGATTGTACTGCCTACCTGAATTCCTGGCAGTGGAGCAGGAAGGAGAGGTACTGAGTCAGAAAGAAGTTCTGGGATCAGCCTGCTTTTAACAGTCACTGTCATGATCTTTCAGGGTCTTGTAAGCTGCAGTTCGAAGAAACCTTTTGGTACCACATAACTTGTTAAAAAAATAATAATTAAACCTCAGTTAGGAGGAGTCTGTCCTTATTCAGTAAACAAACTAGAAGAAACATACACTACTTGACTGTCTCATTCACCAATAATTTTATTTTACTTTTTATGACAGCTTTTTTGGAAAAAAAATAAGTAAATGCTTACTTCATCAGGGTCTGGCTCATCTATAGAAATCACATAAAGCAGTGCTTTAGTTACTGTTATAAGTTTGCAGTATTTTTACAAACATAATTCATATTCTAAACAATAAAGGATCAGACTTTACCACTGGGAAGTTCTGTAATTATGTCTTTTCCCACAAAAATTCATGTGGATTTCTATAAGCTGTATTGGTACATCTAAGAGAAAAATACAACATAAACAGAATATTAAAATTTCACTATCCATGAATCATTATAGTCTAGATTTCATCAGTAATTATATTCTTATTACCTTACTGTATCATTTGTTCACACTTTTCCATGAAGTTCAAATTCACTGTAACTAAAAAATACCATCACATCATACCTACTAGTATCCTATTTTCTCTATGACACTCTGTGTAGTACTTTTAATTTTGACAGTGGATTAGAAATGTTGTATTATAAGTTTATGTTATGTGACACACTCAGTAATTTCTTTGTAAATTTGTATGAGTTATTGACATTGTGCAAAAATGATTTTTTTTATGCTTCAAGTCACACAAGTCATATTACTGTAATTTAAACCTCTTCCTTAACTTCTTGTTCATAATTTTACTTTTGGGGTATAGTGACTCTCTTAGATATTGAGTTCTTGTCATCTCAATAATCCTATTCAGAAAACATAGTGACATTTTGAGTTAGTAATTATTCTGTTTGAATTTAGAAAATTGTTTGGGTTTTGCTTTTGAAGTAGCTATTAGATTTAATAATGAATTCACCCCTTGGCATTTCTGGATACAGTACACCATTACACATGTGGCAAGGGCCGCTATCAGGAGAGAGCGCATTGCTTCCTTCTCTCCTGATTTAAACTCTAATGAGTGCAGACAGCCTGCACAGCATGATCCCATGCTTGAACTTTAATGTGGTTGCATTATTGCATCACTCATCAGTTAAATAAAACACTTGACGAATGAGACAGTCCAGGACTATGCTTTTCTTCTACCTTGTAAATTGCACATATGTACTGCTGCTGCTGGCAACCTTGGTGGAATAGAAAGGATGACAGCACCTGCAAAAGGGAAGTCCCATACCATTAAAATGTTAGTGGCAAATGGATATTGTAGACAGCACAGTCTAATGGGATGATGAGCTCATTCAAGGTGGCCTCCACAGTGGGGCTAGACAGTCACCACAATATATCCAAGGCACACTGCTTTAAGGGTAGCTGGTCCATTCCACTGGGGTGTCAAACAGACAAGGCATACTGATGAGTCCCAGTAGGATGAAACACGTGTCTATGTCTTCTTTTAGCACCCTTTGCAAACTGTGTGAGAGGCCTTTTGGCACCATGCAATTCTGCTTAAAGTTGGACCAGCATAACATTCTGTGGTGATTTGCATATGTAGCCCATGATGCTTTGCATTGTGGGGGCATGTGTGATTTTGTATTTTCTTGAAACTTGGCTTCCCAGCCAAATGCCCTTTGGGGTAACCCTTGCTTCAGTGTTTGCACACAGAGGTTCTTTGTCTTTTAAGTAGTTTTTTATTTTAATGGGTTCACCACAATATGCCCAAGGCACACTGCCTTAAGGGTAGCTGGTCCATTCCACTGGGGTGTCAAACAGATGAGGCATACTGATGAGTCCCAGTAGGACGAAACACGTGTCTATGTCTTCTGTTAGCACCCTTTGCAAACTGTGTGAGAGGCCTTTCAGCACCATGCAATTCTGCTTAAAGTTGGACCAGCATAACATTCTGTGGTGATTTGCATATGTAGCCCATGATGCTTTGCATTGTGGGGGCATGTGTGATTTTGTATTTTCTTGAAACTTGGCTTCCCAGCCAAATGCCCATTGGGGTAACCCTTACCTCAGTGTTTGCACACAGAGGTTCTTTGTCTTTTAAATAGTTTTTTATTTTAATGGGTTCACCACAATATATCCAAGGAACACTGCCTTAAGGGTAGCTGGTCCATTCCACTGGGGTGTCAAACAGACGAGGCATACTGATGAGTCCCGGTAGGACGCAAACACGTGTCTATGCCTCTGTTAGCACCCTTTGCAAACTGTGTGAGAGGCCTTTCAGCACCATGCAATTCTGCTTAAAGTTGGACCAGCATAACATTCTGTGGTGATTTGCATATGTAGCCCATGATGCTTTGCATTGTGGGGGCATGTGTGATTTTGTATTTTCTTGAAACTTGGCTTCCCAGCCAAATGCCCTTTGGGGTAACCCTTGCCTCAGTGTTTGCACACAGAGGTTCTTTGTCTATTAACACCAAAGATGAGATGTTGACAAAGTCCTGCACATTAGGAGAAACATCAACAACTCTGAGTCAGGAAGATCTGTGCATGCAGATTCCAAAAGCTGCTGCCCTGGCAGAGGCAGCAGAGATGAAGCCGGCCAAATGCAATAAATGCTTGCTGGCTTCTACACCCTGGCTACATATCGATTAGCTTCTGTGTTGGCCCAATATTCTGGCAGGTTCATAATTGTAGGCATAAGCTTCCACAGAGATTTCTGATGTTTTGACAGCTATACCAGCCAGTTTTCAAATCTTAGAACAAATGTGGCCAAAGCAAAACTCGTTTTCCCATAATGTGTGACTTTCTTTTAGTCTTTATCTGGAAGTTTAGTGCTCACCTCATGTTGATGTATTTTGTCCATATCATAAGCTGCCATTATTATTGTGCCAGAATCCATTTTGAGCTCTGTAAAATAAGGCATCTTATCCCTAGTAATCAGATACTGTTTTTCTGTCTTTCTGGGTATGGCTGGTGACCTATTAGGTCTATACCATGCTGCCATAGTAGCATCTTCTAAAGGCAGAAAAATAGGAAGAATCAACTCTGCAGAAGCCAAAGGGATTGACAAAAAATAGAACAGCTTCATTTTGAAAGACTCTTCCTTCACCATGGAGATTTGTAAAGACTACTACAATGAACATATCATGGACTTAAAGTGTTTTCAGGTACAGAACTGGGAGTCTAATACACTGTGCTTCTAATGATTGCCTGACTAGAAACACCTCTTGCTCCTCCACCCTCAGAAGTCCTCGGCCATCAAATCAGAATTATACCCCTTCCTCCTTTTCAGGGGGATTCGGAGTGGGTTATTGAACAAGAACAGGACCACAACAGGGCATCACAACCACGCCTGGTATCAGCACCAGAAACAGCAACAAAGGTAACTGAGGCAACAATTTGCGTATCAGATTTGAAATTGGGCCCAAACGGCAACTCATTACCAAGGTTGACAGTGACAGACATAAAAATTGCAGACAATGTGCCATTGTTGGCTTGCTGGAATGAGATTCAGTGACATCAAGTCCTGTGGAACCATAGAACTGTTGGGCTGCTTTACAACTGTTAAATAAGGAATTAGTAAAAGAACTTGCTCCAGTTATAGCAATAATTGGTAATAAATCAGTGAGTGAGAGTGTGGTACCAAAGGAATGGAGAACAACAATGGTTGTGCCTATCTATAGAAAGGGGAGTAGAGATGATGCAGTTAACTATAGACCTGTAGCCTGACATCAGTGGTGGGAAAGTTGATTGAAGAAATCATCTCTGAATAAATAAAAACTATCCTAAGTGACAAAAATCTAATAGACGGGCAACAACATGGCTTCACAAAGAATAGATCTTGTCAAACTAATCTGTTTTCTATGACTATGTGGGTAGGCACGTGAATCAGGGATTAGCAGTGGATGTGGTAATGTTTAACTTCAGTAGGGCATTCGACACTATGTCCCATGGTGTATTGATAAATAAATGAGTAAAAATGGGCATTGACCACTCCCTAGTAAGATGGATAGATCAGTGGCTGATGATAAGAACACAAACAGTAAGGGTGCAGGGGTACGAGTCTGAGGAGATAAGGGTGACCAGTTGAGTCCCACAGGGGTCAGTGCTGGGGCCCCTGTTATTCAATGTATTTATAAGTGATTTGACCATTACAAGTGGAAATAAGTCAGTTAAGTTTGCAGACGATCTAAAGTTGGGGGAAGTGGTCAATACCTTTGAAGACTGACTAGTTCTGGGGCAGTATATAATAACAATTGATGAAAGGGCCATAAGGAATAAAATGAATTTTAACCTGAAGAAGTGCCCTGTTATGCATATGGGCCAGAATAACATATGTCAGGACTGTTACTTGCAGCAAGTAAAGATTAAGGGATCAGTAGTTGAAAAGGATCTTGGTGTCCTTATGGGAAATAACTTGAAAAGTAGGGCACATAGCTTAGCTGTGGCCAGTAGGGCGACGTATCTAATTAGTAGTATTCACAGAACCTTTTTTCACAAGAAACTACTGCATTTTACTACCAGTATTTAAAACATATGTGTGGCCACACCTAGACTATTGTACACCAGTATAGAATCTATTCTTGAAATCTGATATTAGAATAGCAGAAAGGCCAAAAAAGAACATTAATTAAATTAGTAACAGGGTTACAGGACTTATCATACAAGTAGTGACTAAATACACTAGGATTATGGCCACTTGAATTACGTCATATTAGGAGTGATCTTCTACTTCTCTAAAGAATCCTTAGGGACGATGGGCTGAGAGAAGATATGGGTCTCATATTTAGAAAGACAAGTTATTCCTTAAGAGGGAACACAAAACAATTAATGGAAGGAAAATATAGAACCAAGATCCAGAAGTATAGTTTTATACCCAGAACAATTAGGTGGTGGAACAGGATGCCAGAAAACATTATTCTGTCACCCCGTTTTGATGTATTTAAGGCTAAACTGGATCATTATTTACCAGTTGGCAACTTCGGTTGCCTCCACTAAGTAGTAGGGACAACTACTATGGGCTTATGCCTTTCTGTTGTCTTAAAATTCCTAGTATGATTCCTAGTATGGCACTGTGCACTTCTCTGTCCTGGGAGCTAGCCATTCAGTGTGCTGAACCAGGTGTCAGCACCAGATCGCTGGCATCCCTCGTGTTCCTATTTTAGTTTCAGAGACCATGACCAAATTCTCAGTGAACTGTAGCACCATTCCACTCATGTTGACCATGGCCAGTAGTAAGACAATGAGGCAAAGTTGTTTCCTTTTCTAGAGGCATGGAGCAGGGACTCCACTGATGGCATGATTTTTGCTGATGATTACTTGTTTAATGGTGACCTCTTACCTGAAGTTGATAGAGGACCAGAGGTTTTACCGGTGACTGTAAGGTCCTTCTCCATAGCCTTCTGGCAAAAAGATTCTAATGACTACTTTCTGCTTCTCCAAGTGTCTGATTAAATGAAGGAACTGTCAGAGTGAGATTTCAGTACAAGATCTGTTTTTCGAGTGGCCTATATAGCACAAGGTTAAAATAAAATGAAAATCACCATATAGACAAAGACAATATAAAATTGATTCAAGTGCAGTCACATTAAAAGAAAATCCATTTTAAATGTGTTGCCTTAAAAATGATACAGGAAGGTAACTGATGCAAATAAAAAGGTAGGTAATTAGGGGCGTAGCCTAACAACCAACATGAAAGGAGCATAATCTGATAGTAGCAGTATCAGGCCCACCTATCTTCATACATCTGACAAGAGTGAGAGCAAATGAATACTCCATTCAACCAGCATCAGGAGCAGTGAGCCAATCAGGTCAGTTCAATACCAGTCTTGCCTGGTAAAACTCAAAGGGACTGATATTGGGCAGAGTTCAAATCTGTGACAGGATTATCAAATTGCCAGCCCATCTGACACATCCAAGCAGCCTTGTAAATTTCAACTTACAGCACCTCATTGTCTCCACTGGAGAGGAAGGGTATCTACCTTTGACAGCAGCATGGTTAAGCCACAACTGTCTAACCTGGAAGCTGAGATGACCAAAATAACTCTGCTCCTTAATAAGGTATTACAAGATACTGCTGAATTAAAACCAACAACATCTAGTACTAAAGAGGAACTGGGGAAAATAAATGCCAGAGTTACATCTACAGAAACCACTGTAAAATGACAGGCGGAAACCCAGCACTCTCATACCTGCCAACTTAGACAACATCACAGCCAAATACAATACCTGCTAGACAAGGTCAACGTCTTAGAAAACAGAGCAAGATGGAAACATTTATAAATAATTGGCATACCAGAGGGAGCAGAGGGCAGGGACATGATGGCTTTGCTTAAGAACTCTCTGCCAGTTGCACTGAAAATCAACACTGGTGCCCCACCAGAGCTCAAAAGGGCCCATCAGTTCCTAGACCCTAGGCCACAACAGGGTGAAAAACCCTGACCCATACTATGTAAGGCAGAGGCAGAGGCTTGGTCTCTTCTTCAGAATAAAATACCTCCTGACCAAAGATGCCAAGATACAGTTAGTTCAATCCACGTTTCTATCCCTAATTGATTATGCCGATTTCATTTATAGTCAGTGTAATGCATTCTGTCTTATTAAACTGGACACCTTCTACCACAGAGCCTTGAGATTCGTAACTGGCCTACCTATCAGCACCCACCACTACTCCTTTTATGCAGCTGTGGGTTGAACCTCTCTTCAGTACAGAAGGAATAGAAATGTGGCTTTATGGACTTACAGAGCTATTACCAACAAACTACCCCAATACATTTCCGACTGTTTGCCATTATACGTGGTAGGCAACTATGCACTGAGAAGCTATTCTCTGCTTCTACTGAAGGTACCTTGGGGCAATACACACTTTGGGAGAGCAGCCATAGGTTTTGTGTTGCCCTCACTCTGGGACTAACTACAGAAATCTATAAAACCGAGTTTCCCTGTTAGTCTTACCACCTTCAAGACCTTGAACGCCAAGGCTATTAAAGAGCTATGCAGCTCTTTCCAGCATGCTTAGCATGCTAGGGTGCCTACTGCTTACCTGCCCCATACATCTCAACCTAACCTGGCCACTTGATTGTCTCCACCTATACCCCCCCTTTTTTCTGCTAATCCACTACCTTTCTTACCCTCAGACTCCTAACATATATGTCCCCAGTCCATATACCGTAGCACCCCTCCTAGAACAGCTGCAGTCCTGTATCCCTCCCCTCCATATCTGCCCCTTAAGTTTGTATATGTCCTGACCAATGATATGCCGTGCTGTTTGAAAATGTTTTAATATGCTGGCTGTTTCAGAATGTTTTAATTGCCCTTCTCATACCATTCTCCCTAACCTTGTTAACCCTATATCTGAAATACTTGTTATTGCTCTGTGTATTTTTTTTCTATTTCTGTATAATTATGTATATTTATTATCTGTACATAAAAGTGTTATTCTTGACCTTGTGTAACACATGTCCACCTTGTAAATGAACCTGCTCAATGGTGTTCGCCTGGATAAATAAAGACTTGATTGATTGACATAAGTTTGCCAGATACCCTGAAAAAGAGCTATACTTGAAAGCAGCCAGGGAAAATAATCTATCATGGGAAGGTTGCAGAGTACAAATGTACTAAGATTTCTTGGTTGACCTATCCAAAAAAAGACAGGCATATGGCAAGGTTAAGCAAAAACTGTATCGGATGAACATTACCACATCTCTTAGATACCCTGCAAAACTCAGAGTTCAGTATAATGGAGAATACTTGCTGTTCAACTCACCAGCAGAAGTTGAGGAATTCCTGGCTGACATCGAGAGCAGGAATCTGCTGCTGAGCCAACCCAGATCATCACCTCATGTAGAGGCCATCCAGAACATAGACACCTCCAAGGATCCCATAAGCAAGTTCCCACAGCATATGGGGCAAACTCCCTTCATGTCATTTACATCTCAGCAATTGCACTAGGTCCAAAGAAGGAGGCAGAAAAATAAAAATAAGCTTCCAGCCCTGATGAAATCTCTCTCCTGTAAAGTGAGATCACGCAGCAGGCAACAGTGATAACAACTCTCTGGCAGCATCAGCATGACACTGGAGGACACTCCAGTTAAAATTAGTAACCGCTATGAACCCCTCTAGGAGTTGATACCAATGGCCCTGGACTTATCTATCTCTGATGCAGTGCTTCCCCTCAATCAAACCCTGACTCTACTAGAAGAAACCGCCGATGCTTGGGCCCCACTTTATCAGGAGTGGTTGGATTGTGTGGCGGAGTCCCCTGACAAACTCCCAGCTGACCAGCACCATGGTCCCTGCATGAACTCTCCCAAAAACAAAAGACATAGCAAAGCAGACTACCAGAGCGTGGCTGTATAAGTAATCTTTCTCACAGCCTTTTCAAGGGACTCTTCCTCTCCTAGGAAGAAGGCTATATGGTTAATCCTTCTGGGCCGCCACCACGAGGTTAGGCAGTGCTATGTGGCATATCTTTTTAATTTTCCTTGCGGAGCTCAAATGTTGTGATGAGCTCCATCAGAGGCTTGCAGATTTTCTGCACTGTTTAAATTAGATTAATGCTAGCATGTAGGAGTATGTACCGGAGGAAGAGGTGGGATTGAAATGCACTCTTGTACTGTAAATGCACCTCCGTAATTTATAAAACTGGCTACAACCTTATACAGATAATGACCCAAACAGAGGGCAGACAGCTCCTATGAAGAGCATTTATGCAATCTCTGAGCATTGCCGATGTTAAGGGCATCCCAACCAAAAACCACAGGAGAGAGCATCAAGAAGGCTCCTCAGTGGGTACCTGCATACTTAAATAAATAGTTGAATACAGCTTTAGTGATACTGTGCTCCTCAGGCTGCACTGCAGCCAATAACTGAATTAAAACTTTATTGTACATTGTTTTCAGTGCAGATTGTTGTGGCGCTACAAGTATTACTGCAGCAGCACCCATTGCCTTTTGGGGCTTACAGATGGCTAGCCTACCCATAGGATCAAGATGCTGTGATGAGCCATGCTGGGGGAGGGTATCAGCTGGGATATGGCACATAACATGTGCCATTTATCACTGGTGATGTTTGATCTGAAGCAGAGGAGGTAACACCAGAAACTGTGGGAAAGAGAATGACCCCCCCCCGATATCTCATGAGCGAGGATTACCTCGGCTGCCTTCTCCTATCAGAACAGGGCACTTACCTCCTAGATGCCATTATACTCCTAAATTTGGAGACTTCCAGATGCAGCTGACATCCTGGGGGAATGGAAACATGGTGTGCTTGCCAAGGCAGCACCCTGGTACCGATGCTATCACCCATCACTCAAGAACTGAATCGGTGCACAATTAAAGGGGTATAAGCTTATTAGCAGATGCTGACTCATGCACCCCTAGATGAGGGGCCTAGAGAGATGGATTGACCTGCCCCATAACTCCCTTGGTTATAGGGAGGGGTCATATTCGGCAAAGGGCAAGCTAGGTGATCAGTACAGGAGGGATCGTCTCCTACTCCCTCATCAAGGGTAAGGTACACCTAACCAGCAGAAGACCACAGAACAGCTACCCCTGGGCCACCACCCAATTCAATGCCCGAGCCATGGTGATAACACTGCAGTCCCTGGCAGACCTACACAAACACAAAGCAATGCTCAATCCCAGCTGGACAGGAACCAGAATAAGCCGGGAACCCTTTTACCTAGTATGAAAAGGTTGCTCATACACAAGGGCCTGGACTACTGCTCTAGTCCCCCTGGTTTGTTCATTTTATGGCAACTGAGCAAAGTTTGGCTCAGATAACTGACCCTCCTCCCCTGGAATGGAGGTGTCTGGTCATTGGCAGGATAGGAGAAAGATAGCCTGCCAGTCCACACGACTCGACTCACACTCTCTGGATTGACTATCAACTGTAGATGTTACTGTTTAGTAGGTTCAATGTTATCATTATAAAATAAGCTACCTTTTTTCCTTTTGCTAGTAGCTATAGACAGGTAGAGAATCACAGGCAAGGAAAGAGAGTGGTTTTCAGTACACATAAGGT
The DNA here is from genome assembly GCA_016271365.2 of Neoceratodus forsteri. NCBI lineage: Eukaryota > Metazoa > Chordata > Ceratodontiformes > Ceratodontidae > Neoceratodus > Neoceratodus forsteri. The sequence continues at coordinate 209,984,314 of CM028137.1, read as the reverse complement.
ACCATTTTCAGTCAGCAGACAAGTTGTTAACCTTAAAGCATCTACACAGAATGGGGGACAAAATACACTAAGCAGGGGTATAAAGGAACATTGGAATGAGGTTGTTGTAACAACTTGGAGGTAGATCATGGTGCCCATCTCCCGAATAGCCAGCTTTTAACTATGTGCACAAATTTCTCTTATTCATGGCTTCCATCCTGATGTTGTTGCGACGTCATGGAATGTCAAAGGCATATATTCCCCTATTAAGCAAAAAAGTCCTAGCATGCCTGAAGAAATTAAAAACTCAAATAGCCTTTCTTCAGGAAACAAAACTCAATAATGTGGAAGCCCAGAAACTCAAAAGGGAATGGGTGGGATTGGAGGCTCACAGTGTCTCCAGCGCATCTAGCAGAGGGGTGTCAATTATGATCCATAAGAACCTGAACTGGAAGCCCAATGAAGTACAAACCGATAAAGAAGGATGATGGGTTATGGTGTGGGTAGATTCTCCCACAGAGCCGATCCTACTGGTAAATGTTTACACCCCTAACACAGACTCACCCAAATTTGTTAACACAATTTCTCAACAAATGCTAGAAATGACGCATGACAATCCAGAAATACTCATGGGAGGGGATCTAAACCTCACCATGGACTTCATCATGGATAGGTCCAATGTAAAACCAGAACCACACACCCAAGCTGTTCACACACTGACCGGTTTGATAGTCCTACATAAGCTCTCTGGAGGCTTATCCCTCCCACAGATCAAGACTACACTTTTTTCTCCAACCCCAAGGCAATGGCAAGTCGACTAGACCACTTGCTCACCTCTCCATCAGTGACTTTGGCCACAATAGACATATCTATAACCCCAATATATTTATCTGACCATGCCCCTGTGGTACTGAGCCTCCTCAGAACCCCTAAAGAACATAGATTCCAGCTGTGGAGATTAGACCCCCTTTTAATGCAAGAACCTAGTTTTGTTAAATGGCTCCTTAATGAATCAGAACTCTACTTCCAAGACAATCCCCAAGGATCCGCATCAGCAGCTGGAGTCTGGGAAGCCTACAAAGCTACAATGTGAGGGAGAATTATAAGTTTTGCAGCACACAGGCATAAACAAAGGGAGGAGGAATCTGCCCAACTAGAAAAGCAGTTAGCACAACGGAAAATCAATACAAAAAAAAAACCTCAGGTGTTGAACGACCCAGCTAAATTAAAACAAATTACAGTGTTAAGATTCCAATTAAACACCCTAGTCACTAGAAAAGCCGATCTCCAAATATTGAGAACACAATATAGATACTGGACAGAGGGGGAAAAAGCCAGGAAGCTGCTGGCATATAGATTGAAACAAATGCAAGCAGAAAGGCATATCCCTTACCTCAAAAATAAAAATGGGACCCCCACATCTAACCAAAAAGGAATCAACCTGATTATGATGGAATTCTATAAAAAGCTGTACTCCTCTCAAAACAAATGGGACCCTGACAGGTATAATACTTTCATTGCCAATCTATCCCTACCATGCCTTTTGACACAAGCCAGAGAGGAGTTAGAAGCCCCAATTTCCGAAAAAGAGGTCTCCATAGCCATTCAATGAATGATGCCACATAAGGTGCCAGACGGGGATGGCTTCCCTGTAGATTTTTATAAAGCAACAAATCACATTGTCACCCCTCCCCCTTAACTGATAGGTTGCAATCGACTCACACAGCAGGTGAGTTGTCAGGTACACTAAAAGAAGACATTACCACAGTACTACATAAAGAGGGTAAGGACCTTGCCCTCCCAGTTAGTTATAGACCCATATCACTGATCAATGCAGATGCCAAGTTACTAGCCAAGGTCCTGGCTATTAGGCTAGAGAAATCCCTCCCACAATTTATTCACACCTCACAAGTCAGCTTTGTTAAAGAAAGGGTCAGCTCAGACCATATTCAGGCCCTGATCTCCTTGATGCAGACCGCTGCAGGCACCCCCACTCCAGCTGCAGCAGTAGCTATCGATTTTGAAAAGACATTTGTCTCAGTGGAGTGGGAGTACCTGCATGCAGTTATGAAGTCTTACAACTTTAGCCCATATTTTATATCCTAGGTTAGAACCATGTATAATGAACTGAAAGCAAGGGTTCTCACTAACAGCATTATGTCAGACTCCTTTCCCCTATGCAGGGGAATCAGACAAGGCTGCCTGCTCTCACCATTGTTATTTGTATTGGCCATGGAACCTTTGGTTGCCTCAGTCAGAGCACTCCCTGATATTACAGGTCTGAGTGTAGTAAAGGCCCATGCAAAGTTGTACTCCAATGATTACCAGATCCTAACAAATAATATAATCAAGAGCCTGCCCCAGATTCTCAGCACCTTGGAAACATTTGCCACAATATCAGGCCTGAGAATAAATAAAACTAAATCCGAAATACTCCCTCTGAATAAACACTCTACCTCCATAACAAAGGACACACTAGGCCTTCTGTGGGTACCACGAGGGATAAAATACTTGGGGATTAAACTCTCACCAACCTGGCCAGCCTGGCGGATGATAACATCAGTCCCTTATTGACAGGGCTACACAGGGACATGGAGAGATGGGAACACCTCCATTTATCCATGGCTGGGGAGATAGCTGCCATAAAGATGATGATGACCCTGAGGGTATATTACCTACTCTCACATTTACCAGTTATTCAAAATGGGCCCAACAATTACATACCCTTATAAGTAAATTCTTATGGGGATCATCCACCCCCATCGTATAGTAGAGCAAAATTGAAAGCACCATGGATAAAAGGTGGGTGGAATCTCCCTGACTTCACAATTTACTGCTATGCTTTCATCGCAGCCAAGACTCTAAAATGGTGTGGCAGACAGGACTCAGATCCACCCACATGGTTTGGGATGGAAAACGTCCTAATGCATGGATACTCACCTGCAGCATTCCTAGGCTATAAGTTCCCAAAGCAATTCCAATACCTGACTACAATCCAGGCCATGTACCAGCCTGGCAATTGATTGGGCAAAAGGCTAAGCTATGCTTGAACTCCCAAAGTGATGTTCCACTGTGGAGCAACCCCAACCTGTGCATTAACAGGGAACTCTTTGATGGTTGGGATGAGAAAATAAAGGTATACTGACATTCAGAGATATAGAGATACCTGGGAGGAACATATTAGACTATTTTGAAGCCCTCAGAAATAAGTACTTGCTACCTCAGGGCGACTTCTGGAGGTATTTACAAATCAGAAGCCTGCACCAGCAATGCCAGAAAGTTAAGTGTGCTTGCTCTACATATACCATGGCTCAAATCCATATGCAGGGAAAAATACCAATTCACACATGGCTCTCTATACCGAAGAGACTTGCTGGGACCATTCAAAGACTCATGAGAGACAGTGGTCCTGACCTCTTGCTACCAGCCAAGGAGAAATGGCAAAAAATAATGGGCACCATGATCACCGACCAACAGTGGAAACAAGGGTGGGTACTAGCACACCAAGCATGCAAGGATCCAAGGAGTCTTTTGATCCAAAATAAAATATGCCACCTATGGTATCGCACACCAACACAACTTAAGGTCATGGGCTACATTAGCCAGGACAATTGTTGGAGGTGCAATGTCCCAAATGCTGATCTACTGCATGTCTCATGGGACTGCACTCCCCTCCGCCCCTTTTGGACACATATCACAGCAGTCTCTGCAGAGATACTTGGGAGCCCCACTCCCCTTGACCCATTAATCTGGATCTTGGGTGTGCTCCAGACCACATTAAAGTTTGGTGGCCATCAAAACCAATGGTTAATCCAAGCCTCAGTAGAAGCCAAGTGACTCATTTGAAAAAGTGGAAAACTACCACTATACCAACTCCCAAAGAGTGGCATACAGCCCTAGAGTCTCAAGCTTTCCTCATGCAAATAAACTGTTTTAACAACATATGTATGCAGAAGTTCCAAAACAACTGGACCCCCTACCAGGAATATATTACTGCCAGCAGCACTCTTGATGTGGGGAAATACTTTAAGGACTTTCTTAAGCCCCCATGACTCCCATATATATGTAGCCTGGATACATATGGGTATTCACCTCATCTCCCTGTAACACCATAGAGGAAGGATAATAGAACGTTAGGCACCAGAAATTGTACCTACATGGTTCTTTGCAGTAAAGGCTTCTATTCTTATGTTACACTTTAAAGAAGTACTTATTTTTTAACTCCTCTGTTCCTAATATTACCAAGCAATGCAAAGATGAAATAAGTTTGTCTGCTTAAGTCACCTCACAAGATATGTCCAAGTGCTGAATGTACATTTACCATATAACTGAAACTATACACTGTCTAACAAATCTTTTAAGGCTATATGTATAAAATGGAAAACTGCTCAATAAAATGATTAACTGAAAAAAAAAAGTAGTTGATTCAAAGGAGATGTTAATATATGACTAAAGGCCATTAGACCACAAAAAGATCTTATTTTTGGAACTCCTAACCATGTGCCAGACATATCATTTAAATGATATTGAGAATCAGATGTTATTAAGTCTGATATGTATTTATAGACTAGACCATTCATACATTTATGTAGAATACCATACCTGATATGCTCTCTCTTTTAATACTAAGAAAAGGACAGTTTAAAGTCATAAGTGAAAAACAATGATGGATCTTATTTGGAGGGCTTATAATATCCAGAGCAAACCTGAATACCTTATGGTACAAAGCAAAACTTAAGGGAAGCACCTTTTGGTACACTCTCCCAACGTTTAGCAAATCTGTTTTCTTTGCAAAGTGATAGATCAGACAACCATAATGTATCTGAGGAAAATTAGCAGGTGAAGCAATTTCTTTGCCTACTTTTCGTGCACAGGCAATGCTTATGTCTTCTTAATGTCCTCAATTTTTGCAGTATCTTTTCACATAGTTTATGTGTTCACTAACATTTTATCCTGGTCTACCCAAATTCCCAAGTATTTATAAATTGTAATTTGCATAATATTAAAATTGTCAGTTGCCTTAATATTAATTTACCCATCGTGGATCTCTGTAATCAACTTGATCTAAATAACTTTGATTTTTTTTTCACAATTATTACTAGTTTATTTTGCAGAAGCTATTGTTGATGATTTATGAGTTGCAGATTCACTCATGGTGGCTCATGGAGATGGGGCACAGAGGCAGCTTGGTGCATTACCTAAGTCTCTTTAGTACTTACACAACAAAACAATTAGTGGAGTGTACATAAAGAGAGCTGGGAAGGGGATTATATAGATATATACTAGGAGACATTCTATCGACCACACGTCATTCCATATTTATCCACTGCAGGAGCCAGACTGTGGGGAATCTGGAATCTAATTTAGCATCTGTGTCATGACAAAGATCAAGTGATACCCTTTCAGCCATGGTAGACTCCAGCCTCCATGCTTTCAGTGTAACCTCATTTTACCCCTTCTGTAACTGGGTGGGTGCCCTTTCCACAGGAAGGAACTGAAAAGTTTGTCAGTTTTGCAGAACCATATTTTCAAGATAGCTATTGGAAGTAATTTGAGACAGAAGAGGAGCTTCACTGACTTGACTATCTTTAGGGCCTTAGTCTTCCCTGCCATGAAAAGTTTGTCAGAGGCACCTGTTACACACCATTTATAACTTATTCAGCAAAGGAAACACTTCAGAAGTGGTACCAACTGGAGGTCTACTGCAACACCGATGTATACTTTGCCCTTGGAGCCCCATGCCAGACCCTCATATTCAATTGAGGTAAACATACACTGCATATTTAGTGGGAGGATCTGAGTTTTCCCACAGATAAATCACAATCCCAGAAGAGAGCTAACTTCAAATTTATTATAAAAGCTTACACTGGTGAGCAGATTAACACTGAAATGAATTTAAGTATTTGGGCCTACCTAGAGATGTAGTGAATATATAATCCACCTGCGAAGTGGACGTGAAGTGGCCACTTCGCGTTAACGGAGCACAATGTGAAGTGAGCACCGCAAAGTGCTCACTTCACATTATTATTATTACCACTTCGTGTTGCCATTATGCCTTCACGCGAAGTAAGGTGAAGTGAGAAGAGAATAGGCACATCACATGGCTTGCAGTACTGTAAGTCACATGCTTTAGCCAGGCAGGAAGGAAGTGAGTCACAGAAGCAGCTTTATTTTCTCCTTTGCATTTGCAGAGGGAGAAAGCATTTGTGAGAGGAGAGGAGTTACAGTGCTTGATTGCCTTTTTGCCACTTTGTTGCATTTCAGTTCCAGAAGAAAACCAATGGCTTTTTTAAAAGCTATATCTTTATTTAGTTTTTGTATTATATTTGTGCTTTTTTTTGTTAGTGATTTTTGTGTATAAGTTTTGTTTTGTTTTGTGTGTGTGACTGACTGTATGTGTGTGTGTGTCCACTTTCTGTGTGTGTGTGTGTGTGTGTTGGCCCGTGGTCTTCAGGAGGATGGACTTAGGAGAAGGTGAGTCCCTGGTCCGTGGGCGAGGTAGGAGGGGAGTGAGGACCTGTGGGGGGGGGGCGGTCGTATTGTATTGGACCACCCGACTCCTGGCCAGTGTTGCTTCCCCCATTGAAGCAACAGGAGCAGCAGCAGCACCAGTGCCACCAGTGGCTGCTGCACGTCCACCTTCTCTGCCACTACCACTACCACCACCACCACCACCACCAGTAGCAGCAGTTGTTGGGGCTCCAGCAGCACCCCCTCCACCACCTCCACTGCCACAGAAGGTGGCCCTGGAAAATGTAGGTGGTGGTGGGACTCGTGCAAGGACTGTGTCTGGTCCCCCCTGCAGCTCCCCAGTGTGGGAGTGTTTTAACTGTGTGGGGGGAGACAGCACAGTGGTGGAATGCTGTGTGTGTGGCGTGATGGTGTGCCGTGGCCCCCGTGGGACACATTTGGGGACCAGTGGCCAGCACACCCACATGCTGAACCACCACAGGGCAGAGTGGCAGGCTGCCATGGAAGGGACCAGGCATCCACCCGCTGGCCCTTCCATGGCAGTGGCTGAGTGTGCTGCTGGGGTGGGAGTTGTGGCTCACAGTCACCGCCACAGCAGGAGGAGGAGGAGGGCTACTACAGCAGCTGCTCCATCACCACCACCACTGCCACCACAGCCACCAGCACCACCCTGTCCATCACCACCCCCACTACCTGGATTCCCCACTGCAGTGGACCCCGCCACAGTCCCTGCAACACAGTCTGTCATCAGTCTGGTGTGGGCAGCGCTTGAAGAAAATAATGAGCAGTTCAGTGCTTTGCAGCAGCAGGTGTGCAGAGTAGAAGCACAGCAGCAGCAAATAGTTTCAATGCTGCACCTGCTACTGGACCACCACAGCATCCCACGGCCACAGTACATAGATACATAGATACATAGACAGTGTCGGCAGATAAGGGCCTATGGCCCACCCAGTCTGCCCATTTGAGCTTGTAAGTTCAGTTTGTTTTCCTAGAAGTCTGTTGCCCCTTACCCCTGCTCTCCAGAATTCCTTTATGTCTATCCCATGCATTCTTAAATCCCGTGATTGTTTCAGCCCCTACCACTTCCTCTGGCAGGTGTTCCACTTGTCCACCACCCGCTTCTGTGAAGAAATTCTTTCTCATGTTTCCTCTGAATCGTCCTCCCTCCAACTTCATCCCATGCCTCTAGTCCTGGAACATCTTTTCGCTTAAAAATAGTGTATTCCTGCACCCTGTTCCTCCCTGTAAGATACTTGTATGTCTCTATCATATCCCCTCTCTCCCTCCTCTCCTCCAGGGAGTACATGTTCAGTTCCTTCAACCTGTCTTCATAGGACTTGTGATGCAATCCATGCACCATCTTTGTTGCCCTCCTCTGAACTTTCTCTACCCTGTCTATGTCCTTACGTAGGTATGGTCTCCAGAACTGTACACTGTATTCCAGGTGGGGCCTCACTAGTGTCTTGTATAGCGGAATTATGACCTCCCTTTTCCTGCTGGTGATGCCCCTGCCTATACATCCCAGCATCCTATTTGCTTTATCTGCTGCCTTGTCACACTGTTTCCCTACCTTGAGGTCATCAGAGATAACCCCAAGATCCCTTTCCTGCTTGGTGCATGCTATATCCTCACCCCCCAACTGATATATTGTGCCAGGGTTTTTGTGCCCCATATGCCACATATGCCCCAGTAAGTGAGGGGATTGTTTTCTGCACCCTCCATCCCTGACCCCACCCTACCCCACTACTGTGTTGTATTGTTTTTGTGTGTTTTTTCTTTGTTGTTGTTTAATCATACACATTTTCCCTTCCAGGGGAATCTTCCTTGCACCACATAGTGCAATACTGAAAATTTTTGTGAACACCCCCCCCTTAATTTCATTACAGCGTGTCACGTGACGGAGGAATTCCTGTTCTGAAAATCTGTCCACATTCTGCCTCCCTTCTCAGCAATGTTAGGATGTGATGGCAGGGAGAGCACGTGTGTGTGCTCCTTACAGTGAATATCCGGTTGTCCGGAAGGTTTCCAAATGTTCTAAGTCAATTCTTGTGGGGGGTAGGAAGAAATAGGCTGTTGGTTAACTAGGATCTGTGGCCTATCCTGTAGGTATGGAAATGGGCAGACTAGATGAGCCAAGCGGTCCTTATCTGCCGTCAAAGTCAAAGTCTATGTTTCTTTATGTTATAATGGTCAGTTTGTGGTGAAATGTATGGGCACATTTCCAATAAGAAGAGCCTTTTTAGTGGAAACATTCCCACATTTCACCACAAAGTAAACCTTATAACATAAGGAAACATTGAGATAGCTGCTGGACATTCACTATAATGGAGCATGCACCTGTGCTCCCCCTGGCATCACATCCTAATGTTGCTGAGAAAGGGGGGCAGAATGTGGGTGGCTTTTCTGATTGGTAATTCCTCCATCATATGACTCACTGTAATGAAATTATGGGTGGTTTTCACAGAAATATATTGCACTCTGTGGAGCAAGAAATATTCCAGTGGGAGTAATGCCCCCACATATTAGTTTATGTGCATCACCATAACTATGTAATGTGGTGAATCTCTGTAAAGCAGCAGAGCAACGATCTGTTGAGAACTCTGACCTATATTTTTTAATGCTATGTTACAACTTCTTTTACTTACATCCTGACTGACTGGAATGATATGAGAATTTGAGGTAGTTAAGTCTGCTGTACTACCTTTTTTCATGTATGAAATAATGAAAGGAGCATTCCTTTTAAATTGGTGCTGACCAGTTCTTTGTCATTGTTTTCCTCTGCTTTTTTTCCATCACATCAATTAGTTGTTATATGTCACTTCTGTTGTTAATTAACAGTTATGCTTCAGGCAGTGTTTTATGACACCACGGAACAATAGTTATTGAAAAGCAGCTGCAAATAAATACAAACCTGGTCCGAACAATATTGGAAGGTGTGCTCATTTTGTTTTCATACATGAAAAAAAGTAGTCAAGTAAGTAAAGCAGACATAAATTATGAAAAGAATCATATCATTCAAGTCACGACTCGGAGGTAACTAGTGGTGGCTGTGACAATGTAAAGTAGCATAAAAAAGTACATTTCAAAACTGTGAGGACATTCTTGCAATGCTGCTTTAATTGTAAAACTGTCAGTATGACATCATGAGCTCACGGCAACAATCACAGAACACACAAAAGTGGCACAGAGTCCCAGATTTTTTTCTGCAGGCCCAAAATGCATCCTGCTTGTGTGCAGAAAATTGACAAGTGTTAACACAGTAGAATAAGACTGTTTCAGCACATACCCCAGTATAAAATGATAACTGTGAGCATCGTGTTGCTGGTCCAATGTGTTCTGTGAGACGATTCCAGCAAATGCAATGTGATCATCTCAACTGGATTGAAGGGTGCCCTTTGACTGTACACTAATAGTAGCATTGGTGAGTAGATATATATATATATATATATATACACAAACATATATATATATACACACACACACACACACACACACACACACAATAGGGGTGAGTGGTAAATGAGTGAGATAAAACAGTGTATCATCCACTGCAGTGTGATATTTTTATCCTCTGCTCTACTGTGATGATATCAGCCATTAACACACACAGGTCACAAAAGGTCATCACTCTAGGCAGCTTTCCCCTCAGCATGCAAGAAACACCTGTGTTGTTACCATAGACACAAATGCAGAACTACTTCAGAGGTCTCACTGCTGCCTACAGCTAACTCAGTGAGCATTACAAAACACACCTATCCCCCCACCAACTTCCAGCTCATTTCTGTGACTGCAGCCAGAATTCTAAACAGCACAGCTTCACAGAACAGTCTAAACTACTGCCTGCAGCTAACTCAACTACCACTGAAACACACTCTCACTTGTTCCTGAAACTCTGATTCTCACCCATTACAATTATTGTGATACTGTCAGCTTGACTACAGCTAGAATCCTAAAGAGCACAATTTCACAGAACACTCTGCACTCTGCCTGCAGCTAAGTTAATTACCACTGAATACAGTATCAGCTGTTCTGTCACTCTGCCTCTCAGCTCATTACAATTACGGTGATGCCCTCAGCTTCACTGCAGCCAGACTTCTAAACAATACAGCCTCACAAAAGTATGTTTCTCACTCCTACCTAAAATTAACTCATTTAGCATTGCAAAACACACTCATGTGTCTCCCAGAGTTTATAGCACTGCCAGCCCATTCAGAAATGCTCACACACAGAATGAGCAAACACATAAACAGGAACAGAACACTAGAGAGCATAACAAAACTTCTAAAACTCTTGGCCCTATTGTATATATCTAATACATGGTGGTCAGATTGTGTGCTATGGAAAATATTGTCACTCCTGCATCGTGAACTCTGGATATCTCACTTATGCCTTCAGCACTCATGAGATATCCAGAGCTCACTCTGCAGGAGTGACAATATTTGCCATATCACACTCATGCCCATCATGTATCCCCTATATACATATACATATATATATATAGTTGTGTTGTGTATTTTGTAGGTGGGGTTGACATGGACACATACTCTTGTTCTGTATCACAGGTCACACAGAAACTGTTGGTGTGAACATTCCAGTACTCAATGAGAATTTTTTGCACTGATATTGGAAACAGATAACTCTCAAGCACATGAAGGTACTGAATTTGTTTTTGTGGGGGGTTGGGGGAATCATATTTTCAGGTTTGTCGCTAATGGTTTCTTATTTTGTTACTTCTTCACAGATTTCATCAGCATCCTTCTAGAGTCCAGTTGTGTTAGGATGGTCATGGTCATCTAATGAAATGACTTCTACGTGTTGGATATGTGCCCATGCTCGGCAGAGGGGGGTGCCTGATGTTGAAGAACTTTTTTGGATAAGGCCACTTTGACAGAACAACAAAGCATCTGGAAGTTTCCTAAAAAAAGAAATGAATGACTTCTTACAACTTAATTGTTATGTGTCCCTCCCTGGTTCTCAAATCTCAATCTAAAGTCAAGTTACATTTCAAACCCACATCTTGTCAACTAACACACCCCATGTGCAATATTTTCTGCAGTCTTTATAAAATAATGAAATGGATGAAATAAAATCTTCATACTTACCAGAATGGATTTCACATGGATAATACATAGCTTCCTCTCTGTACGGTACAGCTACAGTACCATGCCCAACGAGTTTTAGCGATGGAGCCTTTTTTATGTTACCCTGTAAAAGAAACAATAGAAGTGTCCTGTACGTGTTTTACCATTGTGGCTCTGAAAAGCTACAGAAAACAAAACATAAAACTAAAGGAAGTGAAGCAGCATAACAAACATGAGTACACATACTCACTTTATGATTTAAATATTAAGAAGCTTTGTGTCTCTGGCTGATGGATGTGGTGGTCTGGACAGACTCAGGTTCAGTGGTGGCAGTGGCTAACATTAGTCCCAGTGGTGGTGATTCAGGGGGCAGACAGACTCATAGTGGCAGTGGTGGCAGTGGCAAACATCAGTCCCGGTGGTGGTGGTGGTTCAGGGGCAGACAGACTCATGGTGGCAGTGGTGGCAGTGGCTAACATCAGTCCCAGTGGTGGTGGTCTGGGGGGCACACTGCTTTTTAAAAACTTCAGTTAAAACCTGCCAACATTAACCACATCATCATCCTCATAAAGAAAGCTGCCCTCACAGTCATCGATGTCTGAAGTCTGACCACTGGGAAATTCTTTCTCCATTGTGTTGTCATCTACGTCAGTGGTGGGCCGTTTCATACAGCCACTGCCAGTGCCACCAGGGTGCTCCATTTCCACATCAGCAAGACCACCATGACTAGGCCGGGGTACAAATACCGAGGCTGCAGTCTGTGCTGGTATGTGCCTTTCATTCATTTTAGTGAATGTTAGCAAACTAACATTTGCAGGAGACAGGTTTATCCAATGATCCCAGACTATTGTACCTGCTGAGCTGAATACCCTTTCAACACTTTCACTGAAGGGTGGGCATGTGAGGTACTTCAGTGCCACTGCACTCAGCTCTGGCCATTCACTGACCTTTCCACTCCAGTACAAAAGAGGATCTTCAGTTATTGTCAGATGCCTGTTTCCAGACAAATGTGACTCAACCATTCTCTGTGCCGCACTAAGTCCAATTGTTGATGCATCATCCTGTTCTCCCGAATCATTTATTTCACAAATACCCACTTGGGACAAAGCCTCCCAAGTCGGGTTGGCAACAGCCACTGTGGATGACAGACCACCTGGAACTGCAGTCCCCTTCCCCTTGCAGGATGTACTTGATGGTCCTCCAGGTACACCTTCAGCTGGATTATGCTGCTGAGGTTTGCTGACCTTGACACGTGACTTCTGTGCTCCATGAACCAAGCGCACCAGTTGACCACTGATATTTTTTATCTGTTCAGGCCCTTCCTCCAGTACTGATGCAATTCCACATTTGTATCGTGGGTCCAGCATTGTTGTTATGGCAAAGTTGTCACTACGCTGAATGCTCACAATGTGATGATTCTGGTTGGATACTGTCAGCATGTGTTGCAGCAACATACTGCTACCACCATCTCCAGCAACATCAAGGCTATGCTGTGCATTCACCAATGTCTGCTTCAGCACCCACAGCAGTGGAATTGATTGGCTAATGGAGGCAGACTTGCCACTCACTGCCTGTGTGGCATGTTCAAAAGGCCACAAAATTGTTATTACAGAGTCCATGAGGCGCCACTGTTCAATCGTCATAGACATGGAGGCCCTGGAACTGTCACGGCTAGTATGCATAACAAGATATTCTGAGATGGCTTTGTAGTGTTCATACATCCTCTCTGCCATGCATAAAGTGGAGTTCCATTGGGTGACAACTTCTAGCTTCAGGCGGTGCTGAGGCAGGCTGTTTTGTATCTGCAACTGCTGCAGTTGGTCACAGACCTTTCCAGATCTTGAAAAGTGAGAGCAGATATGTCATGCAATGGTCAGCATTTCCTTTATATCAGGGTGCTGCAGAAACTCCAGAACCACAAGATTTAAACAGTGGGCCATGCATGGAGCATGAAAAAAAACACCATTCGTGATGCATTTCACCACATTTGACCCATTGTCACTTGCTATGAACCCAGCTCTCAGGGACAGAGGGTTTAGCCATCTGTCAATTTCAGTCAGTACCATGTCCAACATGTTCTCACCAGTGTGAGAACAGGTCACATTGCGCATAGCAATTGTTGCATGCTGTCGAATTCCTGGAAGATTGCTACCGAGACAATCCACCTTACTGCACTGATTATTCACACTACCAACATCACAGACAACCCCTGGCACCTGTGCCCAGTGTGCAGTTATACACAAATATGAACTCCCCACTGTTTTGCCACTTGTCCACATATCCATACTTAAATGGATGAATGGAGAGGAGGAATGTTGAAGGGCATGTCTTACTGAGTCGGACACAGTGTGAAACAACTTGGGGATAGCACAGGTAGAAAAGTATATCCTGGATGGGACTTTCCATTTTGGACAGGCACGTGCAGCAAACTGACAGAACCCAGAATTCTCCACAAAGGAGAAGGGCAAAAGATCAATTGTCAGCATTTCCGCTACAGCAGCATTGAGTTCACGTGACACTGTATGATTTGAGGGTACTTCAGCTTATGTGCAAAAACACTGTGTAACGGGGCTGACTTAAACATTTTACATGGGGTGTGTTGATCACAAATGGTTGTGCTCTGTGATGAATGGCATTGGCAGGGGGTGGAGTGTGGACATTTGATGAAGACGGTTGCACAGGTGATGATGACAAACCCAGAAATGCTGTTATTTTGCCAGATTTGCCAACCGGGGTTGATGATGTACCACTAGCACTAGACATACTGCATTCACCACCACCACCACCACCACAAAAACTGCTACTCTCACCAGCACTGGACAACATTTCAAAGCCATTATGGTCCTCCACCTCATCATGCCTGTAGTAATCCTCTGCTCTTATTACCGCACTACTGCACATGTTTAATTGCCTACTGGGCTTAACAGTCATGGAAGGGGATAACATGCTGGCTATGGTTGCCAGTGACATGGGTGAACATCCCACTGTGGTATTAGCTGCCAGCTTCTGCTGGGTCCACAGTACCAAGTGCCTATTCTTAAGATGCATATGCTGTCTTCCTGTGCCCAGATGGCTATCCTTTTTACCTTGACTCACACACACATGGCAAACCTGGCAGGTTGCAACTGAATCATCATTTGCATCTTGAACAAAAAAATCCCAAACAAGGGATTGTGATGCTCTGCTTTTAACATGTCCATGGTGTGGCTTATTTAAGTCCATTATTTTAAGCACTGAAGTGGAGGGGCATGTGATGTTTCGGGCACTGCACACCTGGACTGCAACTGACCACCACGACTACCTATCTTTTTGATTACTGGGTCATCATCGTCATCAACTAAAACCGGTAGATCACAAGTTTTTACAGGGGGGGAATTCCTGCAAAAAGACTCAGACACAGACACTTTTAATTTTCTTTTCTTCGGTTCCCAACTGGGGTCAATTACATCATCATCATATTCATCAATGTCACACACATCCACTTCTTCTGCTTGGATGCTAGCATGTGGACTGCATGTTGCAATGACAGCAACATCATCATCATCATCATCACATTCATCACCAGCATCTACATCATCATCACCTGATATTTTTTCATCAGGCTGTGAATCATTGCATGGAAAATGCTTGACGTTAAGTGCCACGGTGGATGGAATATCACATTGTATGCTATCATTGACATGATTATCAGAATCCTCAGGTTCAGTTACTGGAATGTTACTGGGAAGTATGACATCATCTACGCTGCCACTCACTTGCACTGCTTCACACTCAATATTTTTGGATGCAGTACACTGGTCAGAATTAGAACTTGACGCAACAATACTAATACTACCTCCACCACCACTAACACCAGTAACACTAACACCACCAGCTGGGAAAACATCATCTCCTCCAACTATGAGTAAAGCTACTGATTGGGCTGTAAAACTCATCCCTGAAGCCAGGCTCTCCATAGCTACCAGCGTCCTTCTACCCAACCTGACCTTTGAGGCCCCTATTATACAGGGCATGGCTAAACAAGAGATTACCAGGATGCAAACCCTATATAATAAAATAGCTTGTTTCGTAACCTTAGAGCACCCGAGACTTCACCACTGTGACACTTTGGCCAATCTTCGTTGGCCCACATTGGTTGCCCACCTCCAACACCGCTTGCTTGTCCAGGCCTACAAGCTTCTCAAACCCCATGCTTCGCCAAGCATTGCCAGGACCATAACCCTCAAACACAACCCAAGGAACCTAAGGACCTCATATAGAACGCTATTTGAAGTCCCTAGGGTAAGGACAAACGCTGGCGGAAGATCCTTTTCCTCCCAAGCAGCCTGCCATTGGAACAAGCTCCCTCCCCAGGTCCAGGCCTCCTCCTCACTCATGAACTTCCGCACCAGGCTTAAGTCCCATCTGCTGACCTCAAGCGCATGCCACTGTCATGGCACTTAAAGCTCTAAGATACTCCCTCCTTCCAACTCCCATCTCTTAGCTTAACCCTTCCTACCACCTGCCTTATACAGACTGCTCACTAGAGGCCACGTGTAACCCTCAATAAACTATATGCAAAGTACTACCAATTGCTTACATGTCATGATGATAACCATGCCTGTACCCATGCCTGCATCCACTGCTTTTCTTTTACCATGCCTGTAAGCCATGCCTGTATCCACTGCTTTTCTTTTACCATGCCTGTAACCATGCCTGTATCCACTATTTTTCTTTACTGTAACCACCTCATGATGTAACTCACAATGTCTCAAATGTTTCTTATGTCCTTGTTCATTCTTATAACTTGTATTGTTATCCTGGGTCGCCCCTGAAAAAGGGACCTTCGGGGCTCAGTGGGCCTACCCGGTCACCAAAATTTAATAAATAAATAAAAAACATTGCAGGAGAAATACCTTTCCTAACATCAGCAATGCACTTCTGCATCTGTGTACTACTGCCACGCTCACAGACCATCTTACTGCCAACATTGCCATGGCGAGAAACAGCTTTGCTTGCATGTCTCTTTGCAGGCATTTTGGGGGATGAACCACAGATATTATAACCAAATTCAGATTTTGATACGTCCACTCTCTGATTGGAGGGATGCTGGATGTGAAGCCAAATAACAACTGTGGCTTCAGCAACAGGTAAGAGACTACTCTGAAACTGTCACAGAATTAAAACAACTTCAGTAACCAGTGGTGCTGATGAGGTCACAAAAACAATCCAATCTGGTACAAAATACCTTTTGAACGTGGGGGTGGGGGGGAGCACTGAATGCAGACAGTGCTGGTTTTTACGGCACTAGCAGCAAAACTAAGAACAAATTCCATGATCGCAGTACAAAATCAGGCAGCTGCAGTGGATAACAGGTTCACACTGCTGCTCTTGCAATTACACTGGCCTGTGGCACAATAAAAGGTGTATTATTTGATGCACGCAACACTGCACACACACTCACACATGGAACAGTTTGTGTACAGTGCTGAACGAGGAATGCATAGCAAATGCAAAAGTTCAGTACTATGCCACATTACGTATTGTAAATTTGTAATGTAAACAACCTGAACTTATGAACTGGAGCACCACATCCACACAACAAACAGCAAGAAAATTTCTACTATTACTGACAATATTACTGTGTGTACATTAACACAGTCAGTTATATAACAAAAATATAACCAAAAAAACAAAGAAACCACTGTTTCTCTAACTTAAATCTACCTACACCACAGATACGCCCCTCCACAAAGCACACTTTCATTATCTTTCACCACACACACTCAGTGTTGTAAATAAACATTCAAAATCCACACAAAAACAAAAACACTCGATGATATGAGTACAGGAGGGTTTCCTACAATCGATGAACTAAAATTGGATCCCCAAAAAAATGCAAAAATGCTTTTTCAACAGCTTTTATAAGATTTCTGTCATAGACAACTATCAGAGCACACTGTCTCCTACTCCTTCCTACTCATGCTACCCCGAACTGAGGCTATGCAGATCAATTTAGAGTCCATGTGACCTAAAATTCCATGAATCACTGCAAAATTCACCTTTGGAGCTGAAAAACAAGGCAAAGTGAGGCATTTCACCTTAAATTTGGCAGAGTAGTGGTCTGGGGAGGCGAAATAAAGTAAAGTCATTGCTTCCAATGGACTTCGCGTTCCTCATTATAAAGTGAAGTACTCCACTTCGCTTATGCGGAACACTCCTCGAATCTGCGTTTGCTCCACGAATCGCAAATGGATTGAGCCCACTTTGCCCACCACTAGGCCTGACCCTGATACTTTACATACATATGAACTTCACATTTCTGGACTAGTCAAGTCAACCCATCAAAACATGGAAAGGCTTTTCAAAATCAAAAATGAATTTGCTTTTGAATCCCTGAGACTGTTGACAGTTTCTTTTTTTCTTCTATTAGCAATGGCTTAGTTTGCAATTTGGCTGTTGGGGAAGGGCTATTGTCCAAAGTTAGAACTTTGTATAACTCATTCTGTTACTTCATCACTAATCTTCCCATCAGAACCCACAATAGTAACATACTGTATATGAGATCAAGGGTTGTTTCTTTTTTGAAGACTATAAAAAGTTAAACTAGCAACCTTTATTCAAAAGGTATCACTAGGAAAACTGCCACAGAGCATTAATTAGCTTTTCCATGCTGCAAATAAAACAAGGGATGCATATTCTATTGAGTTCCTGTCATTTTTGACCCCATTTGGGCATACAGAGAATGGACAAATAGCTCTATCATTTCAAGACGTCAATTTATATAATAATCTTCCACTTTCTGTGACCCAGTGTAGTTTCAATATGACACAGTGACTCATTGGCTCACATGCAGGCCTGGTGCCAGACAATGTGCCAGTGTTGGCTCGCTGGTATGAGATTCAGTGACAGCAAGTCCTGAGGCACCATAGAACTTATGGGCTCCCTTTTTAACTCAGTCAATTCATATTAATCAAACCAAAGTCTAATTATACATTTTTATGAGGAGGGTACTCTGAATTTTCTGGATTATACGATGCCGAGTCGACATCTAACTTGTCGACTGGCATCACAGTGCCAGGCTCTCTGTTGACTACAATTTGCAGTTGACAGGGCACCACACTCAGCAGGGAGTGTTTTTTCTTCAGGGGGCTTTGCCCCCCGAAATCCCAACACAGAGGACTCTGCCTCCCGCACCCCCATTACTATAGATACCAACTCTGAGTTGGAGTTGGTTCAGGGATGGGGTGCAGGACGTGGGAAGTGTTCCCCGGTACCAGGCGCAACCCCTACAGTGACATGGTACTGTTGTCTGCAGTGACATATGTTGCTGTAGGGGTTTCACCATGGGAGGTGCATACAGATTAGGATTAAACCTACAGTAGTAGCCACAGACATTGCCAGTTATTTCCCGAAATTTCTGTGATATTTCTAGAGAAATCTCCTGCCTTTTGCATTTCCACAGTAGGGGCAGCAGAGAGAAACTCTTTAGAAATTTCACGAAATATCTGGAAATAGCTGGCAATGTCTGTGGCTACTACTGTAATTGTTATTATGCTACTGTTATGTTCTACTTATAGGATGTACTCTGTGTTAGTAGGACATTTCTGAAAACAGGAATTCATTGCCTAGTGTACTTACCAGGTTACCATATACTAACAACATGCATACATACATACATTCATGCATAAATGCATACATGCATACATAAAGGAAGGAAGGAAGGAAGGGGGGAGAAAGAAAGAAAGAAAGAAAGAAAGAAAGAAAGAAAGAAAGAAAGAAAGAAAGAAAGAAAGAAAGAAAGAAAGAAAGAAAGAAAGAAAGTGCACCAGCTGAAGAAAAAGTGATTCTGAGAATTTAAGTTGGCTACTTTGAGCACAGGTCTTGGATTATCATCCTGAAAAAAAGCCCACCACCTCTTAGCTCAGCCCACTGAGACTGGGGCAATCTGTAACCCAGTGCATACCTCTCAAACCTCTGCCTTAGAAATCAGGAAACCCATCAAAAATCAGGCACAAATTGCAAAACTCAGTGACACATGTTAAAAAGCTAGTTATATATATCACTTAAGACAATCAGAGGAGATGAAGCCAAGCTTAGCTAAACTTATCTAAGTACTTATTTATTTCTGTCTTCTGCCTACCTTCACCCTCTCCTTGGCCATCTGCACATCTAAGTCTATAACATGTATATTCGACTCTGAACAGGGCCCAGTTACAGCGCAAAAACACAAAGCACTGTGCACATCAAAATAAATTGCAGCAGACAATAGCACATTTATTCATGGATATAAAATTCAACCAAGATAATAAAATACCCAGGTGCTTACAGTAACAATGCTTTGTCATGGTATGGGTGCAGTTCAGATAACTATTCATTAATACCACTCTTACAAAGTGATACATAAATAAGAAATACTAATCAAGCCCTAGCATTTAACTTCAAGCAACAGTAAAAAAACTAACAAAAGGAGCAGATATATTTTATCACAACTGATATATTAAGAGAACAGGGAAATAAACTGGCATCCTGTCTTTTGAAAAGTGTCCATATAAAACAAACCAGTTGCCAAAAATGTGGCAAAAATTAAAAAGGGTGTGACAACATTACTGGAAAATAAAGGAAAAACATATAACTCCAGTGAAAGGCTTACAAACTAAGTTAAATGGCCTATGCAGCCAGCTGTATAATGTTATGGTTGTGCAACTGTGTTAGTTTGGTTTTTGGCTGTTCGAACTCTCTATTCCAGAGGAATTACCACCCTGTAGGGGTATCAATGGCAAGGAACCCTTGAAGAGGGTTCCACCCCTAGAGGTGCCGTGGAACTATTCCCGTGGCTAAAGGTACCTTAGGAAGGATCCCGAGGAGAGAAGTGCTGCTGCTGGACGAGGAGAGGAGGATGGTGGGGCAAAGAAAAAAGTGCTTCAGAAGGAGACTGAAAGGAACTGCTTATATAGCTCAGGAAGTGGGAGTGGCTGGCTGCTTGTCCATTGAACTACAGGTCAAGTCTTCCAATTCAATGGCCTATGCAGCCAGTATAGTGTTACGCTTGTGCAGTTGTGTTAGTTTGGTTTTTGGCCATTCGCACTCTCTGTTCCAGAGGAATTACCACCCTGTAGGGGTACCAACGGTAAGGAACCCTCGAAGAGGTTTCCACCCCTAGAAGTGCTGCCGGATGATTCCTGTGGCTAAAGGTACCTTAGAAAGGAACCTTGATTGGCCCAGTGGTGCTGAGGGTTGAGGCGCTGGACACCACACCTCACGCTATGCCGGCGACCCAGGTTCGGGAGTGAGCTCGGGCATGCCGGGAGTCAGTGGGGGAGGGTTGAGGACCAAGTGACCTTGTGGTGCTCTCCTCCCTGAGATGGAGGGGGGGATGACCCAGCATGCCAGCAGCACTCGGTGGAGACCAGGGGGCACTGCAGCATGCCAGGAAGCACATGATCAGTGTGGCCAATGCAGGCAGGGTTGCCTTGCACCAGTGTATTGGGGCATGTGCCACACATGGGGGGAGACCACAGAACAAAGGAAAAGCCAGGTCCTTGGGGTAGGTGATGGCACCAGCCCCCATGCCCACAGCTGGGTCCATCCTGTCTGGCCTCTCATGTTCCTCCACCCGGGCCCGGGCCTGTGCCCGCAGCTGGAGTCTATGTATGCAAGTGCACCCAGAGAGAAGGGGTAGCCCCACCCCAGTGGGGTTAAGCTGGGGGTGCCAGCTGTGAAATGAGGGGGGAGAGGAGAGAGGAGGCTCAGACAGGCAGACTTTGGGCTGGACAATATCCTGCTCGATGCCCAAGAGAGGCTCCTCAGACCATGAACAGGAGGGAAAAAGAATTGTAAAAAAAAAAAGGAAGGATCCCCAAAAAGAATGAAGTAATATGAAGCATATAAGCAAGCAGTAGCTATGATGTGGTAGTAGATAAAGCATCAGGCAGCTTGATGACATAATGAGATGCCTTGATGATGTAATGAGATGCACAGGTTAGCAATAGCATGAGTTTGGTGGGTAGCACTAGAGAATGTGGGGACCTCCTAAAGAGAGAGGGAATGGTATGTAGGGACACCATCCACCTCCATCCAACAGCAGAACCTACCTAATAGAACTAGGAAACACTAACTACAGCTAACTAACTTTTATGACCTGAGGCATGGAGCAGAGAAACAAAACCCTTTGAGGAGGAAATCTCTGGAGATCCAAGGCCTGGGTCACCTTCCCTCCAGGTTGGCATATTGTATTTAATGATGGCTCTGCAGCTGTGATTTGGAAACCCAATTAAAGGGAGGTGGAAAATATTCCAATTTGGTGGAAAGCTCTCGCTCAATTCCTCTAGCAAGAATGCTGTAGAAGTTTGCGAGTGCTACTCTACAACAACGGGCAACCAAGGCTGGAGGAGGAGAGCAACAACTGCTGAGGTACTCACCTGGCCTACTCACCCTAAACACAAACCAGGTGAACCAGAGGCAGTCATGGGGACAATAGTGTTGAAGGGTGTCTCCAAACCATCTCGGGCAGATAAAGGGGCCCTCCGTGAGAGTCTCACCCCTTCACACTGAGTCTTAACTTCTGCAACTTGAGGTGCCGTCAGTGCAGTTGACGACTGAAGGTCCACCCAGAGTGAGGACATTCCCAGCTATGGGCCAGGTGAGAAGAACCCCACCCCAAGCTTCACATGCTCAAATTCACAGACTCTGCACAGACTCTGGATGCAGAGCGAGACTGTCAGCTGCAGGGAAGCCCTGCACCATAATGGTATGGCTGGCATGCCCCAGAAACTGATGAGGAGCTGAATGAGCAATGAGTGCTGTGACCTTAATGAGCATTAAGTGCTGAGACCTTGCAAAGGTCATATGCAGTAGTGAGTGCAGCAGATATCCCAGAGGCTGAAGCCAAGGGGATGGCAGTAAGCATGAAGCAAAGATTGTGTAAGCAAGAGTGGACCTGCACATAGGTCAGTAAACAGTGTAGCAATAGCTGAATCTGCACATAGGTCTGCAAAACATTGTAGCGATGAAGCAGCACTATGAATAGTGGGGCAAGCCAGCCAGGCATTCAAAAAGCCAATAAACATGACACATACTCTGAGGATTTGTCAGCGGCAGAGACAGGATTTAGAACACAAGTAATTAGCCACACAGGGCCACGACTACCCAAACACCTCCAAGTCCTCACCGTAGGAAAAACAAGAAAGTGATGGAAGGGCCGAGACCCACATGCAGGTATTGAAAGTAGTTGACAGCATCAGCAGTAGCTTAGCTGACCTCAGATTATAACAGAGTGTATAAACATAGAAGCAGCATCTGTATTGAGTACACTTGAGTACACTGAGTTGTAAACTTCAATAAACATAGAAAGAAAGGAGACACCATGCTCTGAAGCAACTATCACCTGGCAGTGCAATGAAACTGTAGCAATGAGGTAAGTAGAATGAGCTGAGAGAGCACTAGGGAGCTGAAAAGCTAGGGTTCAGAGTGAGCCTGAATCAGGTGAAAATAATTAGGTGCAACATGGAGAGCAGCTATGGTGGAGCCAAAACACACAGATAATTGTTGCAGTTGCATTGTAAGTAATATGAGAGTTGTGAGTAACTGAGAGCAAGTAATATGAGCTCTGGAGTAGCAATATACTAGGAGCTTAGAAACAAAGCCCCAAAAGACAAAACCAAAACACACAAACATGTAGAACAGGGAACAACTGCATAAAACAAAGACACACAAACACAGAAAACAAGAAGTAATGACAGAAAGAAGCACACAGCTGGAGGCAAAATACAAACCATAAGCAGGAAAACAAATGCAGAAGTCCAGCAGAGACAAACAGAAGCAGCAAGGCGGGGGGGGGGTGCAGGCCCCAGGGTAGGCCCCAGCCAGCTGCAGAGGACAGATGGACAGAACCTCTGGCTAGCAAAGAAAATAGTGCTTCAGAAGGAGGGTAAGAGGAACTGCTTATGTAGCTCAGGACGTGGGAGTGCTGGCTGCTTGTCCATTGAACTACAGGCCAAGCCTTCCAATTAAGATCTTTGAAAACAGAGGCTGGGGGTGTCTAAGGCATAGTATCTAAATAGACACATCCAAAACAGAGATATATAGTGACTTCAAAATGAAGATACAGTGCAGTCTGGCTGTAACGAACCCCTATTATATGAATATCCTTATTTAATCAACTGGTGACCTGTACCAAGTAAATATCTCTGTGAATGATTTAGCAGTGGCAAATCCAGGAATTTACAGAAGAGGGGGCACACTTGGCCCAAAAAAAAGACATTTTTCTAGGGAGTCGGGGGGCATGCCACCTCTAGCAAATTTTGAAAATGTAATATGTAATAAATGTAATATGTGCAATGGTGCCATAAGCCAGTGTGTCAGTCTCCCACGCCAGTCTTGACAACTGCTCCTGAAGCTCTTTTTTCAGGAGAGGAGCGTCGTCTGGATGTGGAATTACAGAGGAAAAAAGTCCTCTTCAGTTAATGAAAGATGAAGAACAGAGAGTGCAGTTGCTAAAAGCATGACTTTGACACATTCATTTAGGTATGGCTGCTACTACCATTGCCTGTAATGCACAAATGCAGACAGTTTTGTCAATTTCAGCTGGCACCACTACAGATGATGAGCCTAAGCAGCTGAGTACTGTGTCTTCAGAAACGGCTTCACAAAATCTTCAGATTATCAGTAAAGGGTGTCTGCTTTTTTCTGACATTACTAGGGAGAGTCCTTTGCACTAGAAGTCTGCAGCACCACAGTTTTCCTTGTCCCCTGGCTGCACACCACATGGTGTTACTCTGCAGAATAAACCTTTATCCCCTGCATGTATTGCATAAAAGCTTTGTGCAGCTGGTTGGAAAATAAAAGTTGATGACTGAGTGGCACCCTGGATCTTCTCCTCTATGTTGTGGGACTGTAACAAATCCTGTGTCTCACCTCACATAACCATCATCAAGTATGGAGCCACATGTAACAGGTAGCATACAGGGGTCCTCCTCTTTCTCACTCTGTAAAAATACTGATAGTGTAGCTTGTACCCTACCACCAGCTTTATGGATCCCTGGTACCTTTCAGTTCTCGTCTACCCCTGTAGTATTCAGAGCTGGTTCTGAAGGTAGTCCAGCAGTACATGAGATTCCTCTGACTATGCTGACTATGGAAGTTTCCACCGATTGTCATACCATTTTTTTTCCCACTACACTTCCACGGGCGCAGCCCCCCCCCCCCCCGATACTGTGGACAGTTTGTTATCTATGGCTGTAGATCCCCGAAACAATATGCAAACCTCTACTACTGCTTTGCACCTGAAATAGAGCCCTGCATCTACTGAAGCCACTACCATCCAAGGATTCCCCCCAAAAGGAAAATGTTTTTTAGACTTATTTTGTAGATCTAAATAAGCCAAAAGGCAGAATGTGGTATGTTTAATATACAAAGGAGGATTGCAAGAGGTTCCTGACAGACTGTATGTGGC
This sequence comes from Neoceratodus forsteri, assembly GCA_016271365.2. Taxonomy (NCBI): domain Eukaryota; kingdom Metazoa; phylum Chordata; order Ceratodontiformes; family Ceratodontidae; genus Neoceratodus; species Neoceratodus forsteri. The sequence continues at coordinate 209,959,351 of CM028137.1, read as the reverse complement.
TTGATATTTAAGGAGTATATGAAGATTTTTGCCTCAGAAATCTTGCCTTGATTCATTCAGTGAATGACACCTTCTATGATATCGTTTTCAAATCTCCTCCGGGCTTAAACAATTTTTGGCACATGCATGCTACCTAAAAGAACACACCTAATTGAACCCCCTTTCTTACTGTTCTGTTAATAAAAATGATGGTTAAAATTATTGCTATACTGCTCAAGAATGAAAGTGTTAGTATTACCGATATTCTATATTGGTTTAAGCAATGTTGTACCCTACTAAGCCTTCATGACCCAATAACAGAGTCCGAGTTCATTTGAGCTAGTGGCTGGAAAATAATAGTCTAGCTCTTTTATGCTTATGCTGGTATTCACCATCTGCCTAATTGTTTGTATTTTGGTTGGGATACAGGTGTTCTGTTCTATCCTGAAAATCCAAAGGCCTGTTTTAAATCTGGCTCTCCCTCACATCTGAATAGCTCCTGTAATAAGCTAAAATGTAGCATCGGTCTTGAAATTGGGGTACCAGTTCTTATTGTACTAATTGCAGGAGCTGTAACCTGTACAAAGAAGCAAGACATTCTTATAGAGAATGCCCATGGGCTTTGCATAATAATGACACCCAAGTGGATTCAGTGGAACAAGAGTTTTATAACAACAAGGCAGGAGATGATGGAAGGTTTGATACCTTTTATTGGGCCAACAAGTATTTTGTACAAAGATGGAATTATACACAAGCTTTCAGGGCCTCACAGGTCCCTTCTTCAGGTGAATAGCAAAACTGAGCAACATATAATAATATGAACAAGGCACAAAGAGATGGCACACAGATGAATGCTACCATCCATGCCACAGTATCCCAGCAAGGAAATGTACTCCATAAACAGCTTTCTCCAGCCCTTATACCGCTGACAGACAATACAACCTCATCAAATATCCCAGAAGGGGACATGGCTAACAATTTACCAGTGAATTCAGACTCTTCTTTGGAACAAAATATGCATCCAGTTTCAAAGATTTTCGAGTAACTTCCTGTCCCATTATCTAGTACTTCAGCAATTGCTACTGATCCCATCACTGCAGAAGGTACTCTGTCAGATCCTCAACCCCATATTAGCAGATATTCAATAGTAAACTTTTCTTACACTGTGCTACCCCATCCACTCCAGTGCTGGAGTCCTCCCAAAGACTCACAAGGTTCCAGAGATGAAAAGGTCAACCCAGCCTCCTACGTCTAGGAAAGAAGACATCCCGTTATGAATTAAATATATGATCTTGTGTAAAAGAAAGAACTAGGGAGACACTGAGGAGGATTCAGCTGGGTCTTCCATACTTTCTTCTCAACAAGATCCTTTATCTGAGGTGGAAGACAGCACCCAGAATCATAAGACTTCAAAGAAGAAGAAGTAATCGAAGATGTGAGGTGGAAGGAAATGGACAGCATAATGTTGGGACTTAGTTGTTTCTTTCACTTTCTCTATTTTTGCCTAATGGGAGAAGTAGCTCCTGAAATCACTCTTGGTTCTTTAAATACCAACAGTTTAAAACAACCTAAATGGATGTTCACTGGCCTACGCAGCCAGTATAGTGTTATGCTTGTGCAACATGTGTTAGTTTGGTTTTGGCTGTTCGCACTCTCTGTTCCAGAGGAATTACCACCCTGTAGGGGTACGAAGGCAAGGAACCCTCAGAGAGGGTTCCAGCCCTAGAGGTGCAAAAGGAAGGTTCCCGTGGCTAAAGGTACCTTAGGAATCCCCAAAAAAACAAATGTAGTATCATCCCTAAAAAGGAGGTAACATGAAGCATATGAGCAAGCAGTAACTGTGACATAGGAGTAGTAACTGTATCATATTAGTAGAAAAGTATAGGCAGTTTGATAATGCAATAAGATGCTCAGTTGACGTAAAGACTGCCCAGGTCTGCATAGCATGATACTGATGGTTTGCTTTGAGAGTAGGGGATTTCCTAAGGAGAGAGGGAATGGCAGGACATCCTCCACCTCCATCCAACAATGGAACCTACTTAAAGAAACTAGGGGAAACAACTAAACTATCTAAGTGTTATGACCTGAGGCAATGGAGGAGAGAAAAAAAACCCTATGAGGAGGAAATCTCTGGGGATCCAAGGCCTCGGTCGCCTTCCCTCCAGGCTTGGGATAGTTTATTTAGTGATGGCTCTGCAGCTGCAATTTAGAAAACCAAATTAAAGGGAGGTGGAAAATATTCCAATTTGGAGGAGGGCTCTCACTGAAACCCATTAGCGGGAATGCCATGGAAGGTTGCGAGAAAACTCTGCAACAATACGTGCATCCAAGACGCAGGAGGAGAACAACAACTGCTGAGGCACTCACCTGGCCTACCCACCCTAAATCAAACCAGGTGAACCAGAGGCAGTCATAGGGAGGATGCGGTGAAGGTGCCTCACTAGGGAAACATTATATAGTGGAACACTAGAACCAAAGGAGATCGTCGTAACCACCCTTCACTGCTAGTCTTAAATTCTACACCAGGAGCTGCTGTTGTGTAGCAGGCAACTAAAGCTAAGCCCGGGGTGAGGACATTCCCAGCTAAGGGCTAGGTAAGAAGGATCCCACACCAAGTTGGACACACTCAAGAAGCAGACTAAAGCAGAGTGAGACCGTCGACGGCAGGAACCCTGCACCAGAACAGAATGGCTGGCATGCCCCCAAAAGTGACTGAGTGCTGAAAAGTTGGTTAGCTGAATGAGCATGGTGTGCTGAGATTGTAATGAGCATTGAGTGCTGAGACCTTGCAAGGTCGAATGCAGATTGAGTGCAGCAGAATCCCAGGCTGAAGCTGAGGGAATGGTAGTAGGCATGAAGCAATGGTTTGCGTAAGCAAGGAGCAATGGTTGCGTAAGCAAGTGTGGACCTAATAGGTCTGTAAGCAGTAGTATTGATAGGTGGACCTGTATAACATACTGTAGAGCAATTAAACAGCACTGAATTGGGGGCAAGCCAGCCAGACATGAATAGCCAAATCAAGGTGACAAACACTCTAAGGATTTTCGGTGGCGAGGCAAGATTTAATAACAAAGCTATATTAGCAGGAGCTTAGTTGGCTGACCTCAGAGTTTTAACTGCAATGAAACATGGAGACAAATGCTTTGAAAGCAGGTGTAGCCAGGCAGTTTAATGAAGCTCCAGTAGAATGAGAGCAAAATAAGCATCACAGCTAGGGTCAGAGTAAACTGTGTCAGGTGAAAAGAATTATGTATGCAACATGGAGCAACTATGATTGAGCTGAAACACACAGATAATAATAGCAGTTGCATTGTAGTAGTTTGAGCGTGGTGAGCATAGTGTAAAAACACAAGCACTGGGTACAATAGTAAGTAAAGTAAACAGCAGAGGCTACAATTGTAGGTAACTGAATGCAGTAGCATGAGCTCTGATTAGATTTGCAGTTGTAGTGCAAGCAATTTGAGAGTTGTAACTGAAAGCAAACAATATGAGCTCAGAAGTAGCAGTATGCTAGGAGCTGAAAAAAGCGCCCCCCAAAAAGAAAGGAAGCACAAACAGCCGAAGGCAAAATACAAACCAGAAGGAGGAAATAAACACAGAAGCCCAGCAGAGACATGCAGGAGCAGCAGAGTGGGGGGGTAGGCCCCAGCCAACCAGGGAGGCCCAACCAGCTCAGAGGACAAACTGACAGAGCCTTTGGCTGCAAAGAAAAAATGCTTCACAGTGAGACTTAGAGGAACTGCTTAAATAGCTCAGGAAGTAGCAATGGCTGGCTGCTTGGCCACTGGACTACAGGCAAGCCTTTCATTTAGTAGCCATCTCACTTCTCCAAAGTTTATTTCGTGGTATTATTTTTCTTTAGGATACTAGGCTGAATACTCTGACAGATGTTCATAATTTTCAAAACTTTTGGACATCTGGACCCATGTTTTGGTCCATGGGAGAAGATACTGTAGGTGCTCTGGTGTGGGCATTTTATTTTCTACCCCCTCTGTCTCCTTAACCCATTTGCTAGATGCTGTTCTGGGGATAGATCTCTTAATTAATGTTACATTATCTTGTTTAAAGTTTTGATTAATTTATATATGCTCCTCAAAGGCAGATAGAGTATTTCTAAACTACTCCCATATATATTTACAACTCGAGGTGTTATCGTAGGAGGTGACTTCAGCTGTGGATTTTCCCTCTGTGATAAGATAGAGGACACACTGGTCCACCTGGGTACAAATGACATTGAGGGAAATAGTGAGCTAGAGATACAGGCAAGGTTCAGGGAGCTTGCCAGGGTCTGTCATGACATAGGATGCACAATTTCCTTCTCGGAAATTCCGCCGGTGCCAAGGGCTAGTGGGGAACACAAAAGGAAGATCAGGGAGATAAACCAGTGGCTCAGGGAGTGGTGTGAGGCCAGAGGGTATGGGTTGATGGGGGATTGGGGGAGACTTGGGAGGATAAAGAGCTGTATGCTAGAGATAGGCTCCATCTCAATTTGGAGGGGAGGGGAATCCTTAAGTTGAAAATAGAGGGGCTCATTGGTGAAAAGTGGGGTTTAAACTTGTGAAGGGGGAAGGATGGGAGAAAAGGCTGTTGAGGGGGGTCTGATAAAGGAGGGACTCTGTTTCCACCCCCCTGGGGAGCTGGAGGAATGTGTGAAAAGGCCGACTGGTAAAGTGCAGACCAGGGGAAAATGGAATCCCCATGGGAACACAAGCAGGGGAAATGGAAGTATATGGAAAGGGTGGAAGGTAGTCCTGCTAAATGTCAGGAGCTTGGGCAATAAAATGCCTGCGCTCCAGGCGATGCTAACTGAGGGATCAGTGGATGTGGCAGTGGTCACTGAGACCTGGGCCACCGCAGGACATGACTGCGACCTAAACCTGGATGGTTACACTATGTTCAGGAAGGACGGGGGGAGGGAAGGGGAGGAGGGGTAGCAATGATAGTCAAAAACTGCATTGGCATAGGGGAGTAGAGGAGGCAGAGGGAACCATGAAGGTGATTTGGGTCACCTTGATAACAAATGGGGGGGTAAGAGAGTAAAAATAGGAGTGGTGTATATACCCCCTGCACTGGCAGAGGAGCTGGAGGAGAGTCTGGTGGCAGATGTTGGGAGACACTGCAGATTGGGCAGGGGAAGGGTGGTGGTGTTGGGGGACTTAAACATGCCAGGAACAGACTAGGAGACTATGACACCCTCAGTGGCCAGGAAACAGAGGTTGTTGGATGTCTTTCAAGATGCATTCCTAACTCAGCAGGCGGGGGAACCAACCAGGGAGGTGCGGGTACTGGATGTGTTCCTGGCAGACAATGACCCGATTGGGGGCCTTGAGATAAGGGACCTGTTGGCGGGGAGTGACCATGCCATGGTCTGGTTCTGCCTGGACCTAGGATGGGCAGAAGGCTACACAAAGACAGAGGTAACTGACTTCAGGGGGCAGATTTTAAGGAAATGGGAAGGATTGTTAAGGAGCATTTGGATGTGATTTGGTCAGACATGGACGCTGATAGTAGGTGGGAAATCATCAGGAGAAGGGTACAGGATGCTACCAGCACCTGTGCAAGAGTAAGACGAAAATGCGGTAGGGCCCGAAAACCCTTCTAGTGATATCTGTTCTTTAATATACCAGGACAATTGGAATGTAAGTTGTAAGCTCATCTTACATGTATTAGAGAGAATGCCACCCCAAGGTTTTTTTTTTATCACTAGAATGCTTTCTTGGCATACTGAGACATTTTCAAATTTATGTGACAAGAACTCTCTGGCTGTAGAGAATTCTTGATAACCTTTGCCCTTCTGAGGCTCCTCAGTTAAAGGCATACTGGTGTTAATTAGCTTCTCTGACGTAATCTTCTGTTATGTTTTAAATGTTTATGTTAAACCAATGAGAATTATTTCTATTTTTTCAATATAATCTGGTGTTAATAGTATGGGATATTTGAAATAACTGCCACAAAGCTTCTGAAGAAGGACCTGGTTGGTTCGAAAGCTAGAGTACTTTGTTCTTTTCTGTAACAGCCATGTTGGTCCAATAAAAGGTATCAAATCATTTGTTTCTGGATCTAGACTTCAGCAAGGCATTTGACTCTGTTCCTCATGAGGGCCTGTTGGATAAGCTGGGAGAAATGGGATTGGGGAACCAGATGATCAGATGGATAGGCAGTTGGCTCCAGGACCGGACCCAGAGGGTCATAGTTGGCGGGATAGTCTCATCCCCAAGGAGGGTCATTAGTGGGGTCCCACAGGGATCAGTCCTTGGGTCCCTCCTGTTCAGTGCATGTGTCTCTGACATAAGGACAAGTATCAGGAGTGAGATGAGTCTGTTTACGGATGACTCAAAACTGGGGGCAGTGGTGGATGGGGAGGAGGGGAAGGTGGCCCTACAGGGAGACCTGGAGGCTCTGGAAAGATGGTCTAGAAAGTGGAAGCTGAGGTTCAATGCAGGGAAATGCAAGGTACTGCTTCTGGGGGCCAGAAACCCGGGCCAAGTGTACACCCTGGGGGGTGAAATGCTACCAGTCTCGATGGCTGAGAGGAACCTGGGGGTTGTGGTGGATGTCAAGATGAACAACTTGGAGACTTGTAGGAGGCCAGCAGTCAAAGCCAACAGGATGCTGGGATGCATTGCTAGGGGGATCACCTCCAGAAGGAGGGAAGTGATACTCCCTCTGTATAACTGCTTGGTGAGGTCGCACCTCGAGTACTGTGGGCAGTTTTGGAGGCCACACTTAAAGAGAGACATTAAACTCCTGGAGAGGGTCCAGAGGAGGGCAACCAAAATGATTTGGGGCTTGGGGGACAGGACCTATGAGGAGAGGCTTGAAGAACTAAATATGTACACATTGGAAGAGAGAAGGGACCAGGGGACATGATAGAGGTCTTCAGGTACATGAAGGGGGTAAATAGGGGAGGAGCAGTCAGGGTGCTTCAAAGGAAGGAGGAGGGGGCCACTAGAGGGCATGGGTGGAAGCTGGAAGGGGGAAGATTCAGGGGAGAAAGGAGTAGGTGCTACTTCACTGAGAGGGTGGTGGAGCCATGGAATGCACTGCCTAGGGGGCTGGTGGAGGCAGAGATGGTGGAGGGGTTCAAGAGGGGGTGGGACAGGTACAGGGGAAGGGTTCTGGAAGCAAAGTCCAATGCAACGAGAATATCCGGAACTGGGAAGGGAGAAGCCAGAGAAGGTGAGGGGTGCAGCAAGGTCAGCTCCCAGGGTGGGGGCTGACCAAAAGAGCAGACGCGAAAGACCGTTAGGCCTATTCTGCTGGCATTTTAGTATGTTAGTATACAAACCACTGCGTTGCTTGATACTGCACAGGAGTTTGGAGGTCGAAGTAGTGGATGGGCGAGTGGTCTCTAATTGCCTTTTACGGATATCAGAGGAAGGTGACTGTGAGGTTCGTGAACGTGAAGCAGAGTACTTTGCGTTATTAATGAGTAATGCAGTTCATTGAAAAAATGACTTTATGTTATTCTCCACCTTCAAAAACCACTACTCTCCAATTCTTAAGGCGAAGTACATTGAAAACAATGTACTTCTCCTTGTTTTTAAGCTCCAAAGGCAAATGTTGCAGTGTTTCATGGGATTTCAGGTCACATGGGCTCTAGATTGTTCTGCACAGCCTCAGTTTGGGGTAGTATGTGTAGGAAGCTATAGGAGACAATCTGCTCTGAGAGCTCTCTGCAATTCAAACCTTCAAAAAGCTGTTAAAAAAGCCTTTTTGAGTCATTTTTTATTTTTGCTGAAACTTTAGTTCATCGATTATAGGAAGCCCTCCTGTGCTCATATCATCGAGCGTTTATTGTTTGTGTATGGATTTTGAATGTTAATGTATAACATTCAGTCTGTGTAATGAGAGACAGTGGAAGTGTGCTTTGGGGGAAGGGTGTATCTGTGGTGTAGGTAGATTAACTTGGAGAAAAAGACAGTACTTTCTGTTTTGGTGATATTTTTCTTGTATAACTGTGTTAATGTACACACAGTAATATTTTCAATATTTCTTGCCATTTTTTTTTGCTGATTGTTGTGGTGCAGCAGTGCATAATTTTAGTTTGTTTAAAATATGTGGTTATATTACTGAAGTTTTCAATTTGCATGCATTACTTAGTGTGTGTGTGAGTATGTGTGTGATGCGTGTCATCAAATCAGACACCTTTTATTGTGCCACATAATAATTTCAGCAATGTGAAGCTGCTATCCACTGCAGCTGTGTGATTTTTGTACTTCTTTATGGTATCTTTACTGGTACTAGTACTAGTGACTGTTATTGCAGAAGTGCAGTACACTGCCCCCCGTGGCCCACCCCAACTGGCAAAGGTAGTCTTTTCCAGATTTGAATTTCAGATGGTGAGCACTGGTTAGGTGTTGTGCCTTTGTGTCTGCATCTCTTCAGTGCACAGTGCAATCTTAATCTCTCTGTGCATTTGCATCTCTTTAGGGCCCAATCTCCATCTGTAACTTAAGTCACAGTTGTTTCTTTGACTTCCCTTCAGAGCACTGGACAGGCATGGTGCTTAATTCTGCATGAACATTGTACTCATTAATATTTGTTTTTAAGTCAGGACCATCATCACAAGTCACTCGTGATACAAATCACGTTCTTCATCATCACGGTCACAAATGCAGTCACAAATCACGATTCACAATCTTTCACATTACGAATCACAACATTAATTTTTTTCTAGTTACTTGGATGTATTGTAAGCCTGTTTTGTTGTATCTCTCCAGGCTTCACCACCCCACCATTGTACTCATTGATAAGTGTTTTTAAGCCTGGGAGTTTTAAGGTACAGCTCGTCGGGGAAGTACAGCCATAGGTGGTAGACATTCACGTTTCTTCATCATCATGGTCACAAATGCAGTCACAAATCATGATTCACGATCACATCATGAATCACATTAATTGTTTTTAATAGTTACTTGGATGTATTGTAAGCCTGTTTTGTAGTATCTCTCCATGCTTCCCCACCCCACCATTGTACTCATTAATGTTTGTTTTTAAGTCAGGGAGTTGGACAGTGTCTGCAGTACATACACAGACTGGAAAGAAGACTGAATGCACACATGTAGTTTAGTACAGTATACTTGCACTGCTCAGAATACAAAGTGTCACACTTATGGAAGACAACAAAAAAAGGGCATAATTACATACAAGGGTCGGGGATGGTGGAGGAATACATTTTATAACACAGTAAGGAAGGTGTGGGGGTCACATGGTGTGAGGAAAAAAATAATAATGTGGGATCTCATGGTGATCCAGCAGCAGTTCCAGCATGGACATCATTTGCAACTGATGTTCCTCTATGTGATCCAGCCGCTGCTCCACAGCACTCACCCTTTCGTAGTTATCCTCAACAGCACTCCAGAGAACTGCTAAGTCAGCCTGTGTTACATGCAGTTCTCTGGGGTTCATAAATTCTACACGCTGACCTGCTGGTGGTGGTGGTGGGGGTGGGGGTGCTGGTGGAGCAGCAGGTACTGCTGTGGCCCTTCTCTTCTTAGGGATGCCGCAATGCACAGCTGCACCCTCTGCCACAGAATGACCAGCAGGTGCAGACATGATCCATTCTGTGGCAGCCTGCCACTCCAACTGCTGGTGATTGAGCATATGGGTATGCTTTCCCCAGTCCCCAGGTGAGTCCCCCGGGGGCCACGGCACACCTCCACCTCACATAGGCAGCACTTGACCACACTGCTGTCCCCCCCCGACACAGTCAAAAAACTGCCAAACAACGGAGGTGCAGGGAGGATCAAGCACAGGCAGGGGATGGCGAGATGAACTGGCAGCCGGCTGGTCACGGTGCTGAACAGGGATGGGATCCAAACTTGGGCCCAGGGGAACAGGCACATCCTGCTCCAGAGGATCTGGTGCTGGACTTGGTGGTGGTGGTTTAACTGCCTCAGAGTCAGGACAGGAGGCGGTGCTGGTCCTGCTTCTGGGGGGGGGGCACTCACAAGTTCTGAGCGGTCCAACAGTAATGGGCGCCCATGCCCTCCACACATGCACACGGTACAACGCTTACCACTACCACGCTCTCTCAGAGCTGCCCCCACCACAGACATTCCATCACCATGGTTCATCTCTCTTACTGAGCTCCCTCAGTCTGAGAATCACTACTCACACTGTCAAACAACACAAACACACAGTCACACAGACACAAACAACTAACTACTTATAAAGGTAAGAAAAAAAAATTACAGAAGGAACAAATTAAGTAAAAAAGAGTACAGAAAAGACAAAAAAATGTAGCTTTTAAAAAACCTGTTGGGTCCAAATCAAAGTTTAAATCTCCTTCTCGCTGTGATCTCAAAGTATCAGCAGTCACAAAACACACTATTCTCTCTCCGTCTGCACAGGAGAAAGTAAAAGTGTCTGCTTGTATGACTCACTTTCTTCCTGCCTAGCTAAAGAGCATGTGACTTGCAGTACTGTAAGCCATGTGATTTGTGAGGGGGGCTGCCAAATCTGAAACACCAAGTGGATCATTTAGAATCATAATGAGGAACACGAGGTCCATTAAAAACAAGGACTTCGCCTTACTTCACATTGCCATTCTGCCTTAACGGAAAGTGGCAATGACAAGGTGGAGTGTGCACTTTGCATTGCCGGCAACGCAGTGCCCACATCGCGTTCACTTCGCCTGCAGAATTTAAATTCGCTGCATCTCTAGTCAGAAGTCAAATACTTTTTACAAAGGTAATCTTTCTACTCAAATAGATTACATATTTTGTTCTCCATGGTTGCGTGTACTGCATCACATATGATACCTGTGGAACTCACAGACCATAGGTTAGTACAAGCTACCTTCAGAAGGGCTACACATAAAAAAGTTTGGTCCTGGTTTCTGTAGACCTAATGTCTCTCTGTTACAAGACAAACACATTCAGGATAAGCAGCTATATTTATTAGAGGCAAAATAAATCCACGTTAGTATTTTATGATACCCTGATGGAATGGTGGGAAGATTTGAAAGCAGAATTAACTACCTTCTTTAAAGCCCAGTTTCGGAAATTCTCAGATAACAGGCAGTTAAAATATCTGTCCCTGAGAGATCAGTTCCATAAACTACTGTGTAAAGCAGCTAGCACATGTCAGGAACTCTCTGCACAAATTTCTAATATTAAATCTGAAATGATGTCCCTCCAGTACCAGAGGATAGCTTCTCTACTTATGGAACAAAATTATAGTACCAAAGGCATTAAATTTCAGACTAACATAGAAACATAGAAACTATTGCCAGATAAGGACCGCTTGGCCCATCCAGTCTGCCTGTAAGCCCTATACATTGTATGTGGCCACTGACCCTACGTGATCAATGGCTTTTCATCACTTCCTCCCCTCTCAAGCTTCTCTTGTGCCTGTTCCAGGCATGTTTAAACCCCTCCACTGTGCTAGTCCCCACTACCTCATGTGGCAGACTATTGCAAGTGCTGACTACCCTTTCTCTGTAGAAAAACGTCCTCACATTACCTCTTAATCTACCCCTCCCTATTTCATATTGTGCCCCCTTCTTCGAGTACTTTTTCTAGATTGGAAAAGGTCCCCCACCTGCACCTTGTTGATGCCCTGAGATACTTGAAAGTTTCAGTCTCCTTTTCTCCCATGTGTATGTATTGAGGTCCCTTAGTCTCTCCTCATATATTTTGTGGTGAAAGCCCTACACCATCTTTGTAGCCCTTCTCTAGATAGTCTCCACCTTATCTATGTCCTTGCGCAGGTGTGGCCTCCAGAACTGCACGCAGTACTCCAGGTAAGGCCTCACCAATGTTTTATACAGTGGCATCACCACCTCCCACCTCCCTGCTAGTGATACCCCTGCCTGTGCACCCCAGCATGCCACTGGCCCTCCCTGTCACCTTTGGACACTGCTTTGATACCTTAAGGTCATCAGAGATGATAACCCCTAGGTCCCTTTCCTCTTTGGTGACAGTCAGCTCCTCCCCCCCAACCTGTAGCTCTCTCCAGGGTTCCCTCTACTCAGCTGCATTATTTTGCACTTCTTTGCATTGAACCTCAGTTGCCACATGTCCGACCATATTTTAAGCTTCTCTACATCCCTCTTCATTTTCTGCACCCCTTCTAGAGTATCCACCCTCTTGCAGATCTTGGTGTCATCTACAAACAGGCAGACTTTTCCTTCCAGCCCCTCTGCAATGTCACTAATGAAGACATTGAACAGGACTGATCCTAGTACTGATCCCTGTGGTACCCCACTGGTCACCCCATCTCCCCAGATTGTACCCTATGTACCACCACCCTCTACCTCCTGTCTGTTGACCATTTCCGAATCCAGTTCACCACCTTGTCTCCCATGCCCAGACTACCCATCTTGTTAATCAGCCTTCAATCTGGAATGGTGTTGAAGGTTTGCTGAAATTGAGGTAGGTGACGTCTACCACCCCTCCCTGATTTATGTCCCTAGTCACCCAATCAAAAAAATCTATTACATAGATATAGACTTTGATGGCAGATAAGGACCGCTTGGCCCACGTAGTCTGCCCATTTCCCTACCTAGATGATAAGCTGCAGATCCTATTTAAACAACAGCCTATTTCTTTCTACCCCCCACAAAAATTGCCTTATGTCTGTCCCATGCATTTTTGAATTCTCTCACAGTTTTAGACCCCACAACCTCCTCAGAAAGGCTGTTCCATGCGTCCACCACCCTCTCTGTGAAAAAATACTTCCTCACATTGCCCCTAAGCCATCCGCCTCTATCTTCAAATTGTGTCCCCTTGTTCTTGCACATCTCTTTTTCTGAAAGATGCTACCCTCTTGGACTTTGTTGAATCCACTGAGGTACTTAAACGTTTCTATCATGTCCTCCCCCCTCCCTCCTTTCCTCAAGGACATACATATTAAGCTCCTTTAGTCTCCCTTATATGTTTTCTCTTACAGACCCTGCACCATTTTAGTTGCCCTCCTCTGAACTGCCTCCATCCTGTCTATGTTCTTGCGTAGATGGGATCTCCAGAACTGGATGCAGTACTCCAGATGGGGTCTCACCAACTGTTTGTACAGGGGATAACAACTTCCTGTTTTCTGCTGGTGATACCTCTCCCTATACATCCCAGTATCCCCCCAGCCCTCCCTACCACCTTCTCACATTGCTTGCCAACCTTAAGGTCATCTGATATGATTAACCCAGGTCCTTTCCATTTTTGTTGTTGTTACTACCTCCCCATTGTGTAATCTTCCCTGGGTTTTTGTTTCCCAGGTGCATTACTTTGCACTTCTTTGCATTGAATCCAAGCTGCCATACTTCTGACCATTCCTCCAACCTTGCCAAGTCCCTTCTCATCCTTTCCACGCCTCCTTGTGTATCAACCCTGTTGCAGATCTTTGTGTCATCTGCAAAGAGGCATACTTTTCCTTCCAGTCCCTCTGCAATGTCACTTATAAAGACATTAAAAAGGACTGGACCCAAGTACTGAACCCTGCGGTACCCCACTAGTAACCTCTCTTTCTTCAGAGTGGACTCCATTTACAATTACCTTCTGTGTCCTGTTGTTCAGCCAATGTTTTATCCAGGCTACCACCCTGGGACCCACTCCTGGCTGGTTAATTTGACTACTAATCTTTGTGTGGGACTGTGTCAAATGCCTTGTTAAAGTCTAGGTAGGTCATGTCCACAGCCCTCCCTGGTCTACTACTTTGTCACCCAGTCAAAGAAATCAATAAGATTCGTCCTGACATGACCTTCCCACTGTGAACCCATGTTGCCTTGGGTCCTGTGCCCCACTGGCCTCTAGGTACTCAACAATTCTTTCCTTCAGAAGTGATTCCATCACTTTCCCTACCACAGAGGTCAAACTGACAGGTCTGTACTTTCCTGCCTCTGTCTTGGTCCCACTTTTGTGAAGGGGAATCACATCCACCTTCTTCCAGTCCTCAGGTACCACATCATCCTCCCATGATTTGTTAAAAAGGGTAGTCAGTGGTGTCACTAGTTCTCCACTTAATTCTTTTAGAATTCTGGGTGAATTCCATCTGGCCCCATTGCTTTGTCCACTTTCAGTTTTAGGAGTTCTTTCAGAACCCTTTCTTCAGTGAAAGGACTGGGATCGACCCCCCAGAGTGCTTCTGTTAACTGGATTAGGCACCTCCCCATTCTCTTTATGAATACTAAAAAGTATTCATTCAGTATCCCTGCTTTTTCACTGTCACCTCTGCCCACCCACCATCCATTCTAGTCAGCCTCACTGTCCCTCCTTTGTCTTTCTACTATCCTGATATACCTATAAAAGGTTTTATCCCCCTTCTTAACCGAGTTAGCTATCTTTTCCTCAGTTTGTGCCTTTGCTATTCTGACTAACCTCCCTGCTTCCTTCTGCCTTAACTGGTACAGTTCTCTCTCTGCTCCTTCTGTGTTTCCTTATACTTCCTAAATGCTATCTTTTTCTCCCTAACCTTCACCGCCACCTCTTTTGAGAACCATAGTGGCTTTTTCTTTCATTTTGATTTGTTTATTTGCTTCACACAAAGGCTTGTTGCCTCTGTTATGGCAGTTTTGATATTTCCCAATTGTTGCTCCACCCCTCCTTCTAGCCTGTTTGCTAGTGCTTTTCTAAGGCATTCTCCCATCTTGCCAAAGTCAGCCCTCCTGAAGTCCAGAACCGCCACTTTTGTATGGCTTGACTCTGTAGCTGAGTTTATCATGAACCACACTGTTTGAGGTCACTTGTTCCCAAATGGCTACCCACTTCTAGATCTGAGATCCTCTCACTGTCCCCGTTTGAGAGCACGAGGTCTAAGATTGCTCCTTCATGAGTAGGTTCCAAAACTAGCTGTTTGAGGCATGCCACCTGAAGGGCATCAAGAATGGCCCTGCTTTTGGATGTGACTGCCACAAAGGTGCTCCAGTTAACATCTGGCATGTTAAGGTCCCCCATCAACAGTATCTCCCCTTTCTCTGCCATTCTGAGTATGCCTTCTATCATATCCTTGTCCATTCCCTCCCCCTGACATGGGGGTCTATATCAAATCAAATCAAATAAAAATTTATTTATAAAGCACTTTTCCAAAAATCAAAGCGCTGATACAAAACAAAGATAAAACATCCGAAATAATAAATAAAAACATAAGGACAATGAAATAACCATAAAATAAACTAACCAAATGCCAGTGAAAAAAGGTGACTTTTCAGGGTTCTCTTAAATGATTCCATGGACAGGCACTCTCTAATCTGACAGGTAGAGAATTCCACAGGGTCGGGGCCATAAAAGAAAAGGCCCTGGCCCCAGATGGTTTAAGACAAACCCTGGGAATCTCTAGCAATCCCTCGCCAGTGGAGCGGAGTGGGCGGAGAGGATGGTAGGGACAGAGGAGATCTTCCAGGTAGCCTGGTCCCTGACCATGTAGGGTCTTATAGGTCAGCAATGCGACATTGAAGGTGATTCTCCATCACACTGGCAGTCAGTGCAGTTCGCGCAGCACAGGTGTGACATGACAAGTTCTTGGTAGCCCTGTCAGCAACTTAGCTGCCGCATTCTGCACCAGCTACAGGTGATGGAGATCTACCCCTGGCAACCCTAGATATATATACAACCCCTTTGCGGATTGTGGTGCCATTTCCAGTCTCTAACATGACCCACAGTGCCTCCTTTCCTCCCTGTTTACTCTTTTGTTCAGTTGCTTTTATCCCTTCCCTTACATAGAGAGCTACCCCCCATTGTGCCCTCCATGTCTGTCCTGTAGGTTGTGTACCCTGGTATGTTAACATCCCAGTCATGGTTCTCTGTGTACCATGTTTCTGTGACTGCTACAATATCCAGGCATCCCTCTTCTATCAATGCCACCAGTTCAGGGAGCTTGTTGCCCAGACTGCGGGCGTTGGTACTCATTAGTCTCCATTTCTTGATGGCCTTAGCCCTTTTTTCCCCATCCCTGTCCTTATTGCATTTGTCATTTTCTCCATTTATCCCTGCACTTCACCCTATTGACATCTCTATGTTGGTGTCTACCTCATTTAGTACCCTGATATTTGGGGGGAGCTAGGATTTCCCTGTTCCTTTCCAGTGCCTTCCCCCTTAGCTAGTTTAAATGCTTGTCAATGAAGTAATTAAACCTATCACCTAGGATCCTGGTTCCTCTCCAGGACAGAGCAGACCATCATGCCAGTATAGGCCTGCATCCCTCCAGGTGGACCCCCAGTCCCCAGTGAAGCCAAATCCCTGAGCTCTGCATCAGTTTTTCAACCACTGATTGAATCCCATGGCGTGGAGCACCCTAGCCTCACCCATGACATAGACAGACAGCACCTCCGAGAAGGTTACTGTGTTTGCTATTTGTCTAAGGCCCCTTCCTATCTCCACAAATGCTTCTAGCACTGCTCTGATCCCTTTCTTAG
This sequence comes from Neoceratodus forsteri, assembly GCA_016271365.2. Classification (NCBI taxonomy): domain Eukaryota; kingdom Metazoa; phylum Chordata; order Ceratodontiformes; family Ceratodontidae; genus Neoceratodus; species Neoceratodus forsteri. Next base: position 209,943,027 of record CM028137.1, on the reverse strand, counting down.
CCAGGTCATTTGTCCCTAGGTGGACAATGACATCCCGCTCCCTCCCCTATGCAGCTGCTTCTGCAATCCTGAGGGTTTTCTCCCTGTTCCTCCAAGCCATGGTGCCAGGCAGACACCTTACATCCCTATCCCCTTCCTCCCCCAGTTCTACCTTCCTAACAATGGAATCCCCCACCAGGAGTTGTTTCCTTCCCCTGTGGGGTCCCATGCCACTCTCCTGTTGGTCTCCTTTGTGGAGGTTCCCAGCATCCTCCTTGGTCTCCACTGTGGGTGCCTCCATAGAGGAACCACACTTTTCCAGAACAACATAGAAATTGTGGAGAGGTACAACTGGAGGGATGCACCTCTGCTCCACCACCCTCACCCTCCCTAAGCCCACTGTGGTCCAACCACTCCTCTTTCATGGCAACCTCTGAGGCAACGGCAGTGACACTGGTGGTCCCTGGGTGGGAGAGGAGGTCCCAAAAATCCTGGCCGACTCAGCCTGGAGATAAGCAACCTCCTCCCTCCGCCCAGAGAGGTGTCTGCAGATGGGACAACACTGCATCCTCCAGAACATCTCCCGGAAGGCTGCTGCTCCACAGCCACTGCACTGCACCGCTTCCATCATGTCTTTTTTCTGGCCCCCTAACTGTTATTTGGAATACTTACTTTTTCCTTTGTTTGTTTATTTCTCTTTTTTTTGTTCTTCTCTCCCTACTTACTTACTGCCTCTGCACGCTTTTAGCTCCTGATCTTCCTGTTCTGAGACAAGAAGTTCCTGTATTTCTCAATAGTCTCCTTACTTGCTCAGAGTCAGACCTCCAGCAGCTGGGGGGGATGGAGAGCTACTCTTTCCCTTCTAATGATGGTGAGTCTTTGGTGGCCCTGTGATTGCTCACTTTCTGCTCCCAAACAGGAGGTTCCTGTTGTCAGTTAAATCCTGTGCCTATAAAAGTAGAACTGGTTTGAGGTGGGGGTGGAGGAGGAAGGAGGCAATATAGTCCCAGTAGAGATTTTAGTTATACCAGTAGCTCCTACCTCCTGGTGTTCTGTCTGTTCTCTGCAGAAGCTATCTAGGGTAGTATGATCTTGTCTTAACCTGGCTCCTTTCTAGCTAAGCCACTCCCCCTACTTTGCAAATCTTTCTACACTTAGTTAATTTCACAGATAAAATCCCTTCTGACACCCGTGACAAGCACCTAGATAAGTATACAGATAACACAGATAACAGATAACAATTTACTTCAACTACCTCTGACAAACACACCAACTCCTTTTTTTTCTTTGTTTTTTTAACCTAAATTGAAGGTCCCAGTACAAGAGATCTAGTTCTTAGTCCCAGTAGAGAAGTTTTAGTTATACCAGTAGCTCCTTCCTCCTGGTGTTCTGTCTGTTCTCTGCAAGATTAGATTCGTCTGACATGACCTTCCTCCTGTGAATCCATATTGCCTCAAATCCTGAGCACCTCTGGATTCCATATGTGCCACTATCCTGTCTTTCAGCAATGTCTTCATGATCTTTCCCACCACTGAGGTGAGGCTGACTTGCCTGTTGTTCCCCACCTCCTTCCTACTGCTGCTTTTGTGCAGTAAGACTACATGTGCCCTCCTCCAGTCCTCTGGAACAACATCCATGTTGAGAGACTCTGTGAAGAGGGCCACCAGCAGTGCTGCTAGTTCCCTTCACAGCTCCTTTAATATACTCAGATGGATGTCGTCTGGCCTCATAGCCTTATCCACCTTCAGCTTTGTGAATTCTTCCAGAATTCTTTCCACTTTGAATGTACTGGTGTTCACTCCCCCCCATTGCTTCTGCAACCCAACTGTGGTCCTTGACCCTCCCCCTCCTTAGTGGATACCGAGCAAAAGTGTTTGTTCAGTATTTCTGCCTTGTCCAGATCCCCCTCCTTATACTCTTCCTTCTCCCCGTTAAGCCTCTCAATCCTCCTGGGTTTTTCCTTCTTTCACTGATTTACCTATAAAATGCCTTATCCCCTTTACTACAGACCATGCTAAACTCTCTTCTGTCTATGCCTTCACCCTCCTAATAGCCTTCCCTGCTTCTCTTAGACATTGAAGGTACACCTCCCTGTCCTCCTTCCTTTGGCTCTCCTTATATTTCCTGAATCTCTGCATTTTAGCCCTGACTTTGTCCCCCACCTCTTTGAAGGACCATAGCATTTTTCCTTCTTCTTTTCCCTTTGGTCACTATCCTAACACATTGGTTTGTTATCTCCACTATGGCTCCTTTCAGTTTCTCCCATTGTTCTTCCACCACCTGTATTACCCCTCCCTTCCCCTGGACTGCTTGTATACATCTACCCATTTCAGTGAAATCCACCTTCCTGAAATCTAATACTCTTGCCCTTGTGTGGCTTAATTGAGTCCATGTCTGAACCACACCAAGTAGTAGTCACTGGACCTCAGCTGCCCTTAAACCTGTATTTCTTCGGCTCTGTTCCCATTGTCCATACCAGGTCCAGAACTGACTTGTTCCTGGTTGGCTCATGCACCAACAGCCTGAGTACAACCCCCTGCAGGGAGTCTAGGATGGCTGTGCTTCTGGCTGAAGCAGCCACCTGGGTGGCCCAGTCCACATCCAGCATATTGAAATCCCCCAGTAGTAGGATTCTGCCTTTAGCTGCCATGTAGTGTATGTTCTCCACTAGTTCCCTGTGTTCTTCCTCCCTCTGGTCCAGAGGTCTGTAGATCACCCCTGTGCATATTGCTGTTCTGTTCCCTGGCTCCAGGGGGACCCACATTATCTCAGCCTCCCCCTGTCTTCCCAGAACATCTGTAGCCTTTACATAATCTCTGATGTACAGGACCACTCCCCACTCTTTACCCTTTTTCCCTCCCTGTCCTTCCCAAATTAAATGAAAAGGCATACTGAAATGGCAGTTAAGAAAAGACCTCAAATTCATTTTCAAACACAAAGTCACAAACTCACCAGCTACAATCCCTCAACCTTACCCTAGCTAAATGAAGAAGTACACTGAAATGGCAGTTAAGACCTCACATTCAAACTAATCCCTGTAATATGATGCCTGCACTTAAAGTTCAGACATAGCCAATTACAAACACATAGTAACAAACTTATCAGCTAGAATCCCTCAATCCTGCCTAAACTAAATGGAAAAGCACACTGAAATGGCAGTTAAGAAAATACCTCAAATTCAATTTCAAACACACAGTCACAAACTCGCCAGCTAGAATCCTTCAATCCTGCCCTAGCTAAATGAAGAAGCATACTGTAATGGCAATGAAGATCTCACATTCAAATTATACTAATCCCCGTAATATGATGACTACACATAAAGTTCAGACACAGCCAGTTTACAAGCACACAGTCACAAACCTATCAGCTAGAATCTCTCAATCCCGCCCAAACGAAATGGAAAAGCACACTGAAATGGCAGTTATGAAAATACCTCAAATTCAATTTCAAACACACAGTCACAAACTCACCATCTAGAATCCCTCAATCCTGCCCAAGCTAAATGAAGAAACACTAATCCTTCTCCTAAATGAAGAAGCACTAATCCTAATCCAAGCTAAATGAAGAAGACTAATCCTTTTGATGATTGTAAAACATGTACTGCTGATCGAACCTTGTCATGTCTTTAGAATTCTGAGAATATTCTCTTAACTGATACCTGAGAACAACTGGCTTTTATTGATCAACATATAAAGCAGGTTTCTGGTATTCCTACTCCTAATCTACCAGTAGGCCAGTAATTCCCTAATGACATCCAAATTCCCACCATACTATCAAGTCTTGTCACACACTTACAGTGAGAGACAACAACAGAGGAAGTTTCAGCAGCAATCAAGTCCTTGGCCAGCAGTTCTGCTTCTGAGTCAGATTGGCTACCTATTGAGTTATACAAACTGATCTGTAATTCTGTTAAGCATTAACTAGCACAGGTATTTAACTTTATGTTTAGTGCTGGTATTATTGGTCCAAGCCTTACAAAGGGAATTTTGCTTTTGATATATATGAAAAAGTGATAAGTCTAAAATAACCAATAAGTAACCTTTGAGCCTTTTGAACATGGATCTTTATTTATTTATTTGTATTTATCTCTTTATTAACCAGGCAAGTGCACTGATACAAAGGACTGTTTTCAATCATGACCCAGGCCATAGATGTGGCTACAAAATAAACATAAACAGCAGTAACAATGTACATACACAGCAATAGCAGAGAGTAACACATGTAATATAGGAAAAGGTACACCTCAACATGAGGTAAATAACATGTAGTGGAATAATTCAAACAGATTTGCAAGCACAAATTTCAGAATTCAAAAACTTTCAAAATACCTACATGCTGTACCAGCTGACATTGGGCTGAAATAATAATATGCATAGGAATTGAGTCTTGTATGAGAATTCCAATAAATGGTTCTGCAGTACTATTAGGAGATCATAACAGATTAGGAGAGCAGATAGTGCAGCAAGGCATGATGCAGGTAGCAAATGCAAAGGGTAAACAGAGGTGGGAAAGGCAAAAATATAAGAGGAGGGAGGGGCCCCAACTGGGTAAGCCAACACTTTAGAAATCTTAAGATACTAAATAAAATTCTGGAATCTAGAATCTGTCATGTTGCTCCCTTCTTAATAGATCCTGCTCAGTCTTGTTGTGCTCTCCGTAGAAGTATATAGGACAATATTGTAACCTTGAGGGAAGTAGTCGAAAGAGGTAACAGAAATGAAATGTCTGGACTCTTATTATCCTTAAACCAGGAAAAGTTCTTTGACAGTGTTTGTTATGACTTCCAGTTTTTGGTTTACATACTTATGGGAGTCTCACAATTTTTTTGAGACTAATACAGTTATTTGTACGAGACAGCCCAGACTTCTCCAGCATTACATGGCTGGCATGGGAATTTCATTCATATCAAAAGGGATGTCCCTCAATGATTTATCCTTGGCACATTCACAAGGCACGATCCAGGATGGCAGTTTAAATGATAGCTCGGTGGCACCCAGTACTTTATTCATTTCCAACTTCACCAGAACTGTCCAGGAAGCTTCCAACCAGGCGCTCTGGGTGTTAAAAATTCCTCTCTATTGAACTTGCCAATTTCAACTTGAAATCTGGTTCCATGCCCGAATTATTAGTTCTTAATCAGGGCAGCTCTGAAGATGCATCGAGAATGGCAGCTGGAATGGTGGGAAGCTCCTCTACCTTGGACACTTTGAATATAAGATCTATGTTGCAACAAGTCCTATCTGAAGTCTCCAAGTTCAAAAATTCGGTGACCTCATTGGAAGACAAAGTTTTTGAATTACAGCAGAAATACAAGGACACTGAAACATTTTTGTCACTCATTAACTATAATGACACTATGAGGCATGAATACAAGAGCTCAAGTGGGTGGTGGCATTTTTGTGAGTATGAGCAAAAGACTTAGAAAATCAGAGCCACAGGAATAATCTGCACTTTTTGGGGTTCTCCGATGGAGCTGAATCTAACGACATGGTCAGATTCCTGCAAAGAGAGCTCCCTCCTTTACTTTTGCACTCCTGGAAGCCATCTTTAGACATTGAGAGGACACATCGTACCTTGGGCCCACAACCCAAACCTCGGGAAAGACCCAGAATCAACCTGGCATGCTTTCTTCAATTCCCTGATAAGGAAAAGATCTTGGCACTAGCCCGAGACTGCAGTCACCTAGCCTGGCAGGGGCACAGAATTGTAATTTTTTCAGACTACTTGACAGAATTTGCCCAGAGGAAGAAGAAATACATGGGTGTAAACAATGTTCTGCAGATGAAAAATATACCTTATAGGCTGCAATTCCTGGCTAAGCTCAACTTTACTAAGAACGGAGTCTTTCATACCTTTTGAACTCCAGAGGAAGCGGCTGATTATATACAAAAGAATTGGCTGGACAGTGCCCCAGTACTACAGCAGCACACATTCGAATCCAAGCCTTCCAGAGAGACTGATCCTCAGCACATCTGGAGCATGCATGCCAGTGCAACTACAACTACAAGCAAACAGACTGCCCAAGACAGCATGAACTGGTAGGCCTCCAAGGGCAAGCATGTGAACCACAAAGAGACTGACACAGATCCACCACAGAGGGGTCAAGCTACAAGGATCACAATGGAGATGGGGTGGGGAAGACACCCAACATGCTTACTGAAGTGCCGCTCCTGAGCTCCCTCGAAAATCCTCTGCAAAGCAACAAGCAACCAGATGACAGCAGGAAATCTCAGTCATGGAGAGAAAGAGCTGTGGACCTGCCCAGTCTCTGAGCTGTAAACCTGGAGGCCTGGGTTTGAGTCCCACAGCCCCCACTTGCATACTGTGTGACCCTGAGCAAGTCACTTAACTTTCTTCTTCTCCCAGGTTGCTCCTCGAAACAAGCTTCGGCTTAGTATGCCTCTCCTGGTTAAGCAATTTCCCCTTTCTCATGAAGGTGCACCACAAGGAAGTAGACCGGAGAGTGGGCAAAAGCTGGTTTTGAGGGGACTTCCCCTTACTGTTTTAAAAAGAATATTTTTTTTCTATTTGCTGCATTCCCGGTGTGAACATTGGACTGAACCAATAAACTGTTGTTCCAACCTGTAATTATCTAGTTGCATCAGGGTTTCTGCGCCCCTCTGCCCGATCTCCAAGGAAGAATAAAGACTGAACCCAGGTAATTTTTTGCCATCTGTATTTCAGGAATGCTGTCTGTGTTGCCTAGCCCCCCTACCCTTTTTTAACATCAGGTACCCCTATACATGGAAGGGAAGCTTACAACGTCAGGAATCATCAAGGATATATTTTTTTGGGTGCAGTTTTATACCTGGACTTATTTCAGAGGTGCAGTAGTGTGTGGAGACTGTGCTTTTACTATTCAGTGGTTTTCTTGCTTCTGAGATCTGCCATTTGCCAGAGATTGTTTTGAGCCTTTTCCTGGGTGGTGCCATCCTAGAAGGCTGTTATGCATAAGCAATGATATACAATGGACTTCATGGCAGCTATGATTGGCTGATTCCCTTGGACTGCTGGGAAGGAGGGAAAGTATGGTGGTGTGGGAGACCCCTGGCAGGCAACATTATTTATAACCTGTGATGTGGTGAGATTGAAAGCCTTGAGAGATTAACAGCTTTATCACTGCTTTAAAAAGAGCATGACTCCTTTCAGCATTTTCAGGGACTGGTAGCATGGCAGAGGCCACTAAGGAGATGGGACAGATATCAATTGTGCCTGCTTCACTTCTGAGGTGGTTGTGGGTGACTGTGGAAAAAGCTTAAACTCTGGACCCCGTGCAGTTTGTAATCATCAAGGATAGGAATGACTCGGCTTACCCTTTGTCCTAACGGTGTTCCTGGAGATCCCACACTATCAAGCTTACAGCGTCAGTAATACCTCACTCCCTCAGTTGGCCCATGCCTCTGATGCCTTTTAATATCTCCATTACCCCTGTGAGCCTATAGGATTGGGAGGAAATGAAGTCTGCCACTGCTGGACTAGAGAAGGACTTAACACCTGAAGTCCCCCAAGTAGAGAGTGGGCATAGATGTCTACCCAGCCCCTCTCCTCCTAAGGCCTCTGTTTCTCTCCATGGCAGAGGGAGAGGGCATGGGTGGGTTAAAAAGAATTTGGAATCTGTTGGGCCCATGGAGCCTGACCCACCTCGCATGCCAGCTTCAGGAAAAAGAGCTGTGTTGCAGTAAGTGGACACCCCTGACATGATCTTGGAGGAATAGATGTCCAGCAGCACTGATTCAGATCGGGAGTTTGGGGGAGATACTCCAGTACATGCTCCAAGGAGACTTGCTACTCCTCTGTCATTTGAGTACTAGAATGTGGAGCAATTGATTCCTAAACCATTCTGCAGGCTCAAGCTATCCATTCTTAATAAGAGCTTCCATCTGCCTCAGCCATTCCAGCAGCTCCGTCAAAAGATGGATGTACTTAGACCTGATGATCCTTTAAATCTCAAGTACTTGAATGGTACTAGGTTGGTGGATGAAAAGACCCAAAGAACCAGTGTCCGAAGCATCCCAGAACGGTGGGTCCGCAGATGAATCCACAGGGATCACCCCACATGAGGTTTATCACTATGTATAGGAAAGGATTTGGGATGTCCTTAAGGAGAAATGTGCTGATTGGGTGTTTTATGGAGCTCTTGATAAAGTTCAGGCCAGGAATAAGGTGACTGGAGAAGCCAAACCTGCAGCTATTACAACTGCCAGATCCATGTTTAAATCTACGGTCTGGGTGGAACTGACTCTCTTTAAGCACTTCGCCATGGTACAAGACATCATGGGACATCACACCAAGTATTATGTGGTCAGTGAAGACTCATTTGGGGAGGAGATGACCAAGCTAGATCAGCAATACTACTGTTCCAAGGAGGGTGGCCCCGGACTGTAAAGCCCAATGTTCCTACCGTCTTGATTTCTCTGCAGGACTGCCCTATTTGGTGAACATCTATATCTGATGTTTGCACCTTCTGAGTCTGGGTGAGACCACTCTTATTTACTGTTTTGAAATGTTACTGTTTAACCTGTTAATTAAGTTACTAGTTTATAGAGTTATTGAGCAGTGCTTTGCCCTTTTAATCCTCATTTGGACTGGCCCTGATCTGGTGACCATATAGACTACAGTGTTGGACTAGAGACTCCCAGAGCTCTATTACTGTTGTTGTCTAGGTGGAGAGGGTGGTAGAGGTGTGAGAGTGGAGCTTGTTGTGTACTTGTGTGTGTATGCGTATGTGTATGCTGAGTGCATTGGTGTGCCTGTGGTTAATAAATGTTCGAATGAGAGCATCTTTTACTGTCCTGCAGAGTGAATATTAATTTACCTGTTGTTAACTTTGTATTTGTAATCTGGTTGTTGTTATTATTAATTATTGTTACTGTTTTAAGCTTGTCATGGGGGACTGGGGGGTAGCCATGCAGATGTTCCCCCCCTCCCAGTTTTTGGGTGGCAGCAGTACTGGGTAGTCGTGGGTTGGTAGGGAATGGTTTGGGATGCCACTTGCCCTGTACCTGTCTAGGTGTGCTCAAGAAACCAGGAGTGGGTCACTATTTCTGGTTCAGATAGGTGTGTACTTGGGGTATTTTAGGCCCAGAAATATTCGCCATTTTAGCAGTGAGCCTAGCTTTGTCTGTGAGAATCGAGGAGGAGGGAGAGAGAGTGCATCTTCCCCCGTCTAGCCTCAAGAAAACTGCGTGTCTCGTTTACCAGCAGGAGAATGGCTTAAAGGGGGAGATAGTGCAAGCACCCCCAAGTATGGGTGCTTACTATTTAGCCCTTGTTTCTCCCCTTTCCCTTTTTTTGGGCTGTGGGGTCATGGCCTGCCTGCAGGTCGGGTGGGGTTACCTCTCCTGGCAAGAGTATTTATGGGAGGTTTTGGTGCCCTTTAGAGAGACCAGTGGGAAGAACAGGCTGTGTGTTCGGGGCTTGGTGGCACACAACATCCCCAGCCCAGACGGGATTCTTCTGCAGGCGGAGTTGCAAAGTATTCTGGGAACCAGGGTATGAGGGTAGGCCATGAGAGAGATGTGGCGATGCCCCAGGATCAGTTGGATCAAACCATGTATTTTCCTCTTTGGTAATGAGGATTGTCTGCAGTTCTGCATAGGTGTGGTCCTGCTGCTATATTGGGGGAGCCATAGCCAGGTGAGTACAAGGAGGACCTGCAATGTGAACTGCGGCACCATGCAGGTTGGTGATGGGTCCAAAGGAATTTTAAGCCTGGTTCCTGTTGTTGGGGCAGTGCAGTGGTGAGAGCCTGTGCTGCGGGGATGGTGGTGGTGGCAGCCAACCTTCCCTTTCCAGTGTGGCACTGCAGCAGGACCAGAGCATTTGTGGGGCTCAAAGGTTTTTTTCAGCTTGGCGTTGGTGTATCACTGGAATTGGCAGGGCCTGTGCTTAGTAGGCTAGGGATGCTCATAGCCGGGTTTACTGGAAGAGATAACTGGGACAGAGTGTGAGAGAGAAAGCAATAGATGTGGAATCTTCAGTAAAACATGAGAATTTATGAAATCTGTGATGCTGCCATCAAATGGAAGCTTTTCTCAACTTCAAAGGACTACCCTTGAATGATCTGCCCAGATTAATAAGCAGTGTGTTGCGGCCTTATGTCACTGAACCCCAACTTGTCCAAGAGTTCGGTCGTCTGGGGCGTCTGACTTTGTGACTGCATTCAGTCCATGGTAGTCCACACAGAAACGAGTAGAGCCATCTGGCTTAGGCACAAGGACTATGGGTGAGGCCCAGGGGCTGTGGGATTTCTGGATTACCCCCAAATCCAGCATCTCCTCCACTTCCCATCTAATGTCCTTTTGGACAGCCTTTGACACCCGATATGCTGTCCTCTGTATGGGCATCTGTGTCCCTCTCTCCACATCATGCGTCGCTAAAGGGGTTAGTCCAGGCTTGGCACTAAACAATGGGGCAAGGTCTGCTAAAACTTCCCTTACTTTATGGATGTGGTCTGGGGCCAGCTGGGGAGACAATTTTACTGCCTCCACAGAGGACTCCCGCTTGCTTTCCAGAAGGGGGTCTCCTTCGTCCGTCCCCTCCCCAGGACTACACACTTCAAACACCATGTCAGCCCTATTTGCATATGGCTTCATCATGTTGACATGGTACATCCTTTCTGTCTTCAGTCAGGTAACTCTACAATATAGTTCACATCATTTACCTTCCTAACCACTTGTACGGTCCTGCCCACTAAGCCTTCGGCTTGTCTTTCCAGACCGGAATAAGGACCATGACTTCCTGACACACCATGTACAACTGAGTTCTGGCTCTGCAGTCGTACCGCACTTTTTGTTTCTGTTGGGCATCTGCCAGGTTGCTCTGGGCAGTCCCCATAAGCTCCTTCAGCCTTTCCCTAAACTTAAGGACGTAATCAACTATGGGAGTTCCCTGAGTGGCGTGCTTGCCTTCCCAGTCCTCCCGGATCAAGTCTAGGGTCCCACGTACCCAGCATCCATATAAGAGTTCGAAGGGAGAAAATCATGTTGATTCTTGGGGCACCTCCCTGTATGCAAGCAACATGTGGGGAAGGTATTTCTCCCAGTCCCTCCCATGCTGTTCAGCAAACGCCTGGAGCATTGACTTCATGGTACCATTGACTTGTGGGCTATTTGGTGTCCTGCATCTCTGCACCACCCCACACTTTTCCCATAAACATTTCATTAGGTCCGACATGAAGGAACCCTCTCAATCGGTGATAACCTCCTGCAGAAACCCAACACGGGAGAAAATCTCAAGTAAGGCATCTGCCACTTTGTCTGTCCTCAGTGAGGATAGGGCGACTGCCTCTGGGTGCCGGGTGGCATAATCCACCACAGTTAGGATGAATCTCTTCCCTGAGGAGCTGGGGGTATTTAATAGCTCCACAATATCCATTCCCACCATCTGGAATGGATCCTACACTCTGGGCAATGGAATCAGGGAAGCTTGGGTTTTCTTGCCCGCCTTCCCTATTTCTTGGCACTGGTGACAAGACCTGCAATACTCCTTCACCTGCTGGGTGAAGTTAGGCCAATAGAAATTCTGGGCCAACTGCTGTGTAGTGCGCACAATTCCCAGATGACCAGACAAGGGAACATCATGTGCAATCTTGAGCAACTGCTCACAATACCCCTGGGGAATGACAAGCTGCCTGCCTAGCACCCCTCCCTCTGTCTGCACAGCCTGAGTATACAGAAATCCATTTTCCCAACAAACCTTATGTCTGCCGTCACCTCCCTGTGCTCCTTCAGAGTCTGCCCAAGCCCTCAGCTTCTCTAGACTAGGGTCACTTCTCTGAGTGGCTGCAAACCCCTTACACATTCCCAAGGCATGGGACAGGTCCCCTTCAGTGGCTAAACTAGGGTCCCTAGCACTAGCATCAGGGCACTCAGGATCACTGTCAGTCCCAACCCTCTCATGATGAGTAACCCCTTCCTCTTCAGAGTAACCCTCCATAGCTGTGTGGTTAACTGCTACTGGGGGAAATTTCTACCCCCTTTTCATCAGTCTCCCCATCTGGAGACATAGGCTGGGAAACCAGCCTCCCAGTGGTTTTTGTAATGGCTTCTGTGGGGTCCAGGGAACTACAGTGTTCCCTTTCTGCTTGGGTATGGGTAACTGCACACACCATTCCTTGTTTGAGATTGTTACCCAGGATCACATCCACTGCTAAGGTTTTGGCTACAGCCACCTGTTTCACAGTTCCCCCTGTTTCACCCCAGTCCAGGAGAACACTGACCAGTGGCAATGTTTTCTCTTCATCAGTAAAGTCCTGTACAGTGACATATTTATTGGTTATAAGCTGACCCAGCTCTACTAGATCCCCTTTTACCAATGTTAGGGATGCCCCTGTGTCCCTTAACCCTTGCGTCTGTACACCATTTACCATGACTGGGTGCATGTGTTCCCTCATGTTCACAGGCATGCTTCCAGGGACACACAAACAACCCAATTTTTCCCTAGCCTCCTGTTGTGTATTTCTTGACTTTTTGTGATACTGTCTGGCAATATGCCCAGTTTCTTTACACAACTAACATTCATTTCTTTTCTCAGAGAAATATTTTCTCTGAAACCTGGGGCTAACTGGTTTCAGTGGAGACAGTGAGGATTTTAGCAGCCCTGAAGGTGTGCTTTTCCTTCTGCGCTGCCACGCCCATCCCATTCACTCTCAGAGCAGGTCTGCTCTTGGCATAGCGGTCCAAGAGTTCAGCAGCCTCTTGCACTGTTTTGGGATCTCGGTTCTCCAGCCAGGTTTTCAGCTCTGCTGGGCATGCCCAGAAAAACCTGTTCTAACAAAATCAAATTTTCAATTTAATCAACAGCGTTTGCTTCAATTCCTTCCCACTAACATTTTAAAAACCTGATGTTGCTTCATGGCTAGATCCTCGTAGCTCATGTCAGGGCTTCTCCAGAGCTTTCATAATTTAGCTCTGTATGATTCAGCAGTTAATTCAAATTTCTTTAACAGCTTTAAGTTTGCTGTAATCATCACTGTCCTCACTGTCCATTTGATCCACTGCATTCCAAGCTTTCCCAGTAAATAGCAGGGATAGCTGGAAGCTCCTGGAGTCCCTAGGAATTTTAGCCTGAATACAAACTTTTTCAAAAGAATTTAAAAAGGCATCCATATTCTCCCCCTCTTTAAATTCGGCTATCAATTTGGAATTCAATTTGTATCCCAGTCCTGTAGTCCCAGTTAAACCCAAGCCACTTACCTGCTCTGGTGCCACTGATTGGAGTCGTAGCTTCTCCTGTTCATGTTGCCTCTGGTGCTCACGCTCCTCACGGTCAGTGTCTCTCTGTTCTCGCTCTGCCTCTCAGCATTCTCGCTCTGCCTCTCAGCATTCTTACTCTGACTCCCTCTGTTCTTGTTCTCTCTTCTCCTCTGCAGCTCGGTAGCGCTCACGCTCCTCACTGTCTTCCTCCCGCTGTTCATGGTCCCTCTCCCTCTGGAACTCCAGCTCCATTCTGCTCAACTCAATTTGCAGCCTGAGTACTTCTGGATCCAGGATACTGGTGACCTTCCCTTGCTGCTGTGACCCTTTGCTGGCACTGGTCCTGTTGCCCTCCTCATCGGATCTGGACACTGTACTGGCCATTAGCCCTTCCAGACTCAAGGTTCGGTCCTTTTCTGTCATTGTCTATGACTCAATGCTCTGGGTATCTGCTACCATCAGGGCATCCATGAGGTTCTGTTTGCTGGCTTTCTCCTCGAACGGGACTCCTCTGTCCCTGCACAACTGCTTTAAGTAGTCTACAGTGTGCCTGCTGTAGTTGGAAGCCATCTTCTTCCCTAACTATGGCTACTCTGACTTGTACCTTAGAAAAAAATAAATAAAACAGGTAGGAACTTGACTGTACACCAAGTGATATAGTTCTGTTTCATTTTTAAAAATAAATCACTGCCTTTTTCTTTCTTTGCAAGTGAGCTGACGGTCTCAAGCTGACACACTGAACGATAAAAGCTTGTAATACCAAAATTATCGCACTGTTGCCAACCAATCTGTCACAAACCCACTCAACCAGTCAGGCCCTCTGCTTCCACAGTGCCAACCTCTGAGTGCAGTCTGGTGAACACAAAACAGTAACAGGGTAACCCTCCTGTCTGTTTTGTGGGTTCGAATCAACCTTTAGTCTCAAGTCTTGGAGGGATTCAAATTGTGAACCTCTTGTTAGCGTACCCAACATATAGGATCAGAAAATTCTGCTCTTCGGGGGATGCTAGATATCTTTTGCATAGGGCACCTAACCAGGTACAAAATGTACCCTTAAAAACTCTATGGACGACCACAGGAAAAATTCTTACCTTTTCCCAGTTTGGTATCACCATTAAGCTTTTACACAGTGTCATCTTTAACCATATATGCTTCACTTGTCAAAGAAAGAGAATTTCAAAGGCACACCAAGTAGTCTCTAAAGTAGAAGTTTACTTAAAAATAGATAAAAAAGTGTAAAATGTAAATACAGACCAGTATATCACAAAACCATACAATCACTTAAAATAATAAGGTTTTAAAAGTGCAACTTCCTACCAAAACATACACTTAGATTTGTCTATCTAAGGTATTTCTTCTAACAGTGCTGATAGACAGATGTTGTCAAGATAGTCCAAACATGTGTGTGTTAGTGGAAAACAGAATACTGTTTTAAAACTGGCTTTGCCAACCTCTTTGCATGAGGTCACCTAACTCCTCCCTGTCACAATGTACCAAATTTTTTTATACACCCAGGATGTCTTATCAATCAAGATGTAAATTAATTAAGTGACATTTCAGCAAAACTCATTCCACAAATTATGACATTCTTTAAATAACATCCCCTCTTTGATATCAAGTAGCTCTTCTTCCCAGGACACATCAAAGAATCCTTTAAGACTTTGCACTAAAGCGTCATAACCTGCTCTCTTCCTCTAAACATTATAAAAGTTTACTATTTCCCATCCTAGCAGCTGGCAAGCTACAATTAAGCTAGATAAACAGGAGATCCTTATTTAGGTCTCTTCTAGCCTGTAATTATCTCCTGGCCTTCCAGGTTACACCTTGTAGCTAAAACCTGGGGGAGGGGGGTCATCCCAAAGGCTGTCTCAGCATCTCTCATGAGAGACATTCAATAACACATTTTTATATTACAAAAAATCATACAGTGATCAGAACCAGCTGTTCAAGTGTCACATTCTACAGTAGGTCTCTTTAATTTATCTTTAGTCCTCCACCTGCTGCTTATTTATTTTCCCAGGCTGCTAGAGACCATTGTTGCACATCTCACCCTATAATAGCAACCACATGGCCACCATCAGTGTTCTCCCCTACCCTATCCTTTCTTACTCTATCCTTGTCCTCCTTCTCTTTATTCCTACTTTTCCACCTGTTTCGCACCCACCACATTCTAGCACCTCCCCAGCTACTACCTGCCTCCTCTGCAACATATCTTTCCCCTCCACTGTCACCCCCCACCCACTCATCCCTCAAGCCCTCCGAACCACACTTTCCAAATTCACCATGGGCTTCTCAATTGTTCCCTCATAAATATAGAAGCTATTTGCCATTTACACCATCTCACACCCCCTTCACGTTTCACACCCCAAGGCTACCAACTTAAGCATAAAAATCATGCCCTTCACATTAACTTTTTGGTCCTTCTCCTACTATTTACCAGTGATAGTGAACCAAATCCTGGCCCCTCAAATCCCATCCTCCCAGCTGCCCCCTCGGTACACCAGAAAGGACTGAGAATCTTCCATATAATTGCCCGCAGCCTACTTCCTAAGCTGGATGACTTAAAAGTATGGGTCACTCAGCACTCCCCTGACATACTATGTATTTCTGAAATGTGGCTTTCCTCCCGTATTCCAGACAGCCAGCTGGCCCTTCCAGACTTTAACCTCCACCAGCAAGACCATGGGAAAAGAAGCAGCGGGATTGCTATTTACTACCGCAGCACCATTTCATGCACTATTTCCCATCAGGAAGTTATTCCTCTTTCCCACAAACTCCTCTTAGCCAACTTCCATTTTCCATATTCAACACCCACCAAAACTTCCACCATCTTCCCTTGTCTCCTGTGTTTTTGCAGTATCTACCCTTGCAACAAAGGGAAAACTCATCCTCCTTGCAGACTTTAATCTAGACTGGCTCTCACCCTCATTGCTCAATTTCTGTCACCAGATAGATGTATTAAATTTGACCCAGTTAATAAAAGAACCTACTCTCCCTAATCTTCACACCCAGTCTCACTCCCTGCTCGACTGAGTGGTCTAAGTACACCCACACCACATCTACTCTAGTAGTATACTACCCAACATGTTCAGTGGCCACTGCCCCACCTTCTGTATTAGGAAGATTTGTCCTCCTTCTGACCCCCTGAAATACATCCAGTATTGGCCCCTCAGATCCCTTGATTTGAGCAAATTGCTTCATGACTTGGCCTCGGCCAACTGGACACCTGACTTCTCCTCCCTCTCCATTAATACTGCACCCACTTTACATCCATCTTCCTAAATGTTTGGGATACCCATGCCCCTCTAAAATCAGTCAGAATAAACACTCTGACCATCCCTGAATCACTCCTGAAATTCTGGCCAGGTGCAAATCCTGTGACCTCTTGTGGCGCCTTTTTAAAACCTCATGCAACCCAGCTGGCTTTCAGACCTACCATACCCTCCTCAACAGCTGTATTAAGCGTATACATCAGACCAAATTGGATTTTTTCAAATCTTGCTTGCAATCTTCGAAAAACACTCCGTCCTCCTTTTGGCACAACCTCCGATCGCTCATTCACCCCTCCAACACATCACTCTCACCCACTCTTAGTGAGGCTGGATCACTAGTTTCCAATCCTACACTTGTAGCAGAAGCTCTAAATAAGTTCCTCACAACTTGCGTCATTCCTCAAGATCCCCTACTTCCATACCCTACACCCCTCCTTCTCCCCTTGGCCATCTGACTTCCAGACACCACTGGTATCCCCCTCTGAAGTCCTTAGAGCTCTTGTCTCCCTCAACCCTACTAAATCCAGCCCTGATGGCTTGTACCCTAAGCTCCTCATAATCTCTGCTCTCTCTATTGTCACCCCCTTAACCTTCATTCTTAATCTGTCTATCTCCTCTGCTATCTTTCCCTCAGCCTGGAAGTCTGCCATGATCCTCCCCTCTTCAAGGGGGAAGACACCACTGTCCCTGGCAACTATCATCCTATATCACTTCTCCCCTCACTCGCCAAGCTCCAAGAGTTCCTAGTCCTCTCTAGGCTAAACAATTTCCTCCATGCCTCAGACACTCTGTCCCCTGTCCAATCAGGATTCAGAAAGTATCACTCTACCACTACATTCCTTCTATGCTTCACCAATGCCATTCACTCTGCAATGGATCAAGGTTTGATCACCTTGGTAATTTTCACCAACCTTGTGAAGGCCTTCAACTCAGTATCCCACTCTCACCTCCTAAATAAACTAAGTGCCTCAGTTCTCTTTCCATCCTCTGTGTCCTGGTTCAGATCTTACTTAACTGTCTGCTCCCAGTCAGTAAACATCAGTAATGCCCTATCCTTCTCCCTCCCTGTCCTTGCTGATGTACCCCAAGGTTTGATCCTCAGACTGTTCTTTTTTCCCTGTTCATTAATAAACTCCCCTCTGTGTGCACCCACACCAAGATCCACATGTATGCAGATGATATCGTCCTCTTCCTTTCTGGTCCATCCACCTCAGCTGTCCAATCACCCCTACAAAATGACTTCTCAGCAGTTACCTCCTGGTTAAAGACTAGCTGTGTAAAACTAAACATCAAATAAACTGTTGCTATGACATTTGGAACCAAGCAAAAACTGGCTAGGATTCATACCCTACCCTCCTTCCACTCTGGAATATCCACTCCTCTTGAAAATGTCCCAGCCTACAAGTATTGTACCTTGGAGTTTGGCTCAATGCCTCACTTGACTTCTCTTCCCACATTAATGCCCTACACTCCAAACTGCACCCTAAACTAGGGTTACTCTACTGTCACAAGGCTAGCCTTCCTTTCCCTGTTAGATACGATTTAGTGGTTAAATGGATCCTCCCTGCCTTTGACTATGCTGATGTAGTTTTCAGTGCTGTCCCTTCAACCTCCCTTTCCAAACCTGATGTTCTCTACCGCGCTGTCTGCAGGTTCACCTCAAACTGCCCCCATTTGACTCACCACTGCAACCTCTGTGCATCCCTATCCTTCCAATCCCTCTCTCAGAGATGTGCTTCCCACTGCTCCACCCTTATATCCAAATTCTGTTTTTCAACTCTACCACCATACCTTGCTTCTCTACTCAGATCTGTCACCCCCTTTCCATACAACTCGCAGACACTCAGTGCTCGATCCTTTGCCCTCCCATGAGCCCTCTTTTCAGCCAGCAAACTAGCCTTCTCTTATAGGCTTCCTTCCCTCTGGAACCGCATTCCTCCAAACACACCTCACCCCCTCCTTTCCCGCACTTAAGCACTTACTCAGACCAACCCCCCCACTTCCTGCACCTGTCTCCCTCATTAAGACTTTTCACTTTCTGCCCATCTTGCATCTCTATACAACATTTCTAAGACAGCAGGCTTTCTATGTGATTTGCTCCACATTGCTGTTAACTACTGTCTATATATGTAACCCTATTCAGTAAATATTGCAGATACCCACTGTACTATATATGAAATTACCCTTATGTAAATAGCTCTTATGTACACTGCATTATTCTGTATTCTATTTTGTCTGCCCTCTGTTGTATTGTACCCCCTTTCCCCGGATCATGTCTGGAAATGGGCAGTTGCTCATGGTGCCTTTTCTGGTTATCAAATTTTAAATAAATAAATAACAATAAAGCTATCCAAGGATCAAAATTCACTTCAAGCTGCATAAGGTTACTATATTGCATTTATTGCAACCAACTTCAGTGAAGTAGCAGTAACTAGATCAAGCACAAAACAATACAGGGCCCTTAGAGCTAATTAGCAGTGCACTCACACAAAAATATAGAAACATGATAATTAGATTTAAGGCTATTCCTTCACAAAAAGTACCTCTCACCAAACTGCCAGTGGATCTCAAGTAGACTTCCTCAACTCTGCCTGTCTCCGGCTTACAGTGTTAACCTCCCCCTATAACATTCAGCCACAAGTTCTTCAGAGTTCCCCTTCAGCTCTGTGGTCTGCAGTGTTTCTCTCTCTCTCTCTCTCCTTCCAGATTCTGGCCCGGATTAAAGGAAGAAACACCTTTCACACTGAAGTATGTTCTTTTTATTCAGCTCCTCAGCTAACTGGTGTTCCCAGTTATCATCTTCTCCCAATTTTCCAGTTATGGACTGACTGCAAGTTTGCATGTCTTCCTGCACAGTATTATTGAAGGCCAATTCCAAAAAGGCATATGTTGCCAAATCCTGGCTTGTCTCCCACCAGAGCCCCTGACAAACCCCTTCTGATCCTGAAATTGACAGGTGAGGGCAAAGGGCAGACCTATCCTGTCACACTTTGGTACATGTGCAACAAGAATACAGTACATCCTGCAGAGCCCAGCAGAGTGTCCCCTTCCCGTAATGTCTTTGCTACACTGTCTATTGAGGTCACCCAGGAGGCAATGTTGCAGTGGAGACAGTAACTCAGTCTTACCAGAAGAGAAGAATGTGTGCTGGGATTTTCAGCCCTCCTCCCCAGCCAACTCCCAACAACCCCAGCTCATTAGTGAAACTGGATGAAATATACTGAATGGATGACACAACATTGTTTGTTTTAACCATTCATTAACAATGCTGAGTATGATCCAAAACTTTCTGCTGCTGCAGACTAGTGAGAAAGCCAACACACACAAAACCAGGAAGTTACAGTCTCTCTGGTGGCCACAATGCTTACTTACAACTTTAGATACTGTACAGTTTGGTAACAAAGAATATTCAAAACCAGTGCTTAATACTGTAAATAGAAACATACAAAATGTCAGCAAAAAAAGACCATTAGTCCATTTAGTCTGCTCTGTTTCACTCAATCTCACTCCGGGACCTAATGTCCCATCAGGGTTATTGCCCTCATCTCCCCCTTGACCTCTGCCCTACTGCTTTCATCCTGTGTAACTATTTAGCCTTTTACTTGGTTCTAGTCGTGTTT
The DNA here is from genome assembly GCA_016271365.2 of Neoceratodus forsteri. Classification (NCBI taxonomy): domain Eukaryota; kingdom Metazoa; phylum Chordata; order Ceratodontiformes; family Ceratodontidae; genus Neoceratodus; species Neoceratodus forsteri. The sequence continues at coordinate 209,922,960 of CM028137.1, read as the reverse complement.
GAAACCAATAACAACTCTTGCAGTCACCACCTCTATTGGTAGGCTGTTCCATGGCTAAACCACTTTCTGTAAAATAAAACATTCTCACATCTCTCCTGAATCTCCACCCCCCCCTTCCCGAAGGCTTCCTATCATGCTCCAAGTGTTCCTTGATATGCCAGTCTTGCTAAATATTTCCTTGCAAGCTTCCTTGTTCATGCCTTTCTGGAACATGATGGACTCTGGCATATCACCACTCTTCCTTCTGATTTCCAGTGAGTACATCTTCAGAGCCTGAAGCTGATCCTAGTATGATCTGCCTTGCTGACCCAAAATCATTTTGGTTACCCTACACTTAACTGTCTCTAGTGAGTCTTTGTCCTTTCTCAGGAGTGGGGCCTTCAGAACTCGGCACAGTATTCCAGATGCGGCCTCACCAGTGATGTGTAAAGAGGCAGTATCACCACTTACCTTCTGCTATCAAACCACTCCCTGTACAGCCCAACATACTGTTCACCTTGCTGCAAGCCTTCTTACAATGGCTAGATTGCTTTAGGGGTCACTTATGATGACTCCCAAGTCCCTTTCCTAAGTAGTAGTGTCCAACTGTAAACCATCCCATCCAATACTCCATCCTTGGGTCTTGTTCCTCATGTGCATCATTTGCACTTCTTGGGATTGATTTCAATTACTACACTTTGAACCATCTCCCTAAACCCTACCTCACTGTCTACCTTGCCACAGAGCTTAGTGTCATCTGGGAAAAGATGCATCTTGCCTTGATTTCCTCCTCTTATGTCAGGAATGAACACATTGAAAAGGACTGGTCCCAGGACTAAACCCTGTGGCATCCCACTCTTGACCTCTCTCCCCTAACTTGGCCTTGTTTACTAACACAGTCTGACATACCCTCCAGCCATCTATCTACCCATCTGACTTGATCCTTTGTTGTCCCCAGATCATCTAGCTTCTTCAGCAACCGTCTGTGTGGCACAGAGTCAGAAGCATTGCTGAAGTCAAAGTAGAGCAATTCCACTGTTTGTCTCTTATCCACTGCCTTAGTTATCCAGTCAAAGAATACTATCAACTTGGTCAGACAAGACTTCCCTTACAGAAATCCATGCTGCTTACTGTCCAGGAGTTCATTTCTCACCAGCTAATCCACTAGGTCTTCTTTGACTAGTGTTTCTATTAGTTTATCTGCTATGGAGGCAAGACTAACAGGACAGTAGTTCCCAAGTTGCTAGTTGCCTCCTCTCTTCTAGAGTGGAACTATATTCACTATCCTTCAATCTTTCAGAACTACCCTTGACTGTAGGGTGGGGTTACCCACTTTAGGGCGAATTTCACAGGGCACAGGAAATTAGAGTGCAAGGAAAATGCCGCTGGGAACAAAAGTGAGACCAAATTGTGTTACCATACAGTAACACCACATAGCCCAGCCAAGCAGCCCCTGTTGATTTTCTGAGGGGGGGGGCTTCAACCCTGTACCCCCCCATTACTTATATATAGCATCTTCTACCACTAGCAATTAAACACCACAAGACATTCACGGAGCAACATGATCTAAAATCCCAGCGCTCATATCGATTTTCACCTAATCACAACACCCACATTATGACACCCTATGCTCCATGCCCAATTGATAGAATACTGTGGGGAGCTATTGAATAGCTTTACCAGGGGTACAGCCAGTGCCAGTGCTAGTTTCCTAAGCAACTTCATGTGCATCCTATCTGGCCCTGAACCCTTATTTATTTTCAGGGCAACAAACCCTTTCTGACCCTTTCTTCTCTAATTACCATGTACCCCATTTCTGATGTCCCTTTTGCATCAATCTTTATGCCACTTTCAGGCAATTGCTGCTATCTCCACAGTGAAGACAAAGCAAAGTAGTTATTAGGAATGGCTGCCCTTGCTCATCCTCCTCAATTACACTGCCCTCCTCTGTCAGTCTAATATTTCCCCTTGGTGTCTTCCCTTTCTTCCCTAATGCATCTAAAGAACTGTTTCCTCCTTGATTCCCTCTGCAAAAGTGGCTTGCCTGCTTTTGCATCCCTAACTGCCTATGTAGCCTCCCTAATCCTTAACTGGTAATCACTTCATTCCTTGTCTCCCTGTTTCTCTTTGTATTTAATAAAGGCCCTGTTTGTAGCCCTTACTACCTCCCTTACCTTCTTTGAGAACCAGATTAATCTCTTCTGCCTGTTATTCTTGGTAACCATCTCAGGCATGAGTTAGTTTCCTCTAGAATGGTCCTGTCCACTCCCCTCAGCTTATCCTTAACTAGCTCCTGCATCCAGTCAAAATCTGTTCATCTAAAATTCAGTACTACAGCCTTTGAATAGGATATCCTGGTACTCAGGAACACTTTGAACCATATGGTGTTATGGTCCCTGGAGCCCAGTGGCTCCCTAGTACTCACCCAGCCTACCATTTCTGAGTTGGTGAGCACCACATTGTGAATGATAGTTTGCCTTGTGGGTTCCCTGACCAGCTGCAGCAGCAGGTAGGCCTGCAACATATTTAGCAGGGCCTGACTCCTGGTGTTATTAGCTGCCAGAATGTCTCATTCAGCACCTGGTAGATTGAGATCCCCCACCACCACTACCTCTTCATTTGCTTCCCCCTTCTGAATAATAATAATAATAATAATTTTATTTATAAGGCACCTTTACAATTCCAAGGTGCCTAACAATTTAAAACAGTTAATATAAAATCCAATAACAAAACAATACGACTGACAATCATGAACAATTCGATTAAAACTTCAATTATCCATAAAAGCTTTTTGCCACAGAAAGGTTTTTAAGCCCTTATTAAATACCTCCACAGATGTGCACTCCCGTAACCGATGGGGTAGAGAATTCCAAATGGTGGGAGCTGCATAAGCAAAAGATCTTGAACCAGATGATTTCAGATTCACCCTTGGAATCTCTAACAGCCCCTTGTCGGCCAAGCGGAGTGAATCTCTACCTCTAGTTCCCCATCTCCCTTGTCTCATACATAACACTTAGTCACTGAAGTCCCTAGTGGTAGTCCTAATGCTGCTTTGCAATGATAGTTTAATCAGCCAAACGTTTACTAACTTGAAGGGTTCCATTGAATGTGGGATTTTGCACCTTAGCTGGGCTATACCAGGTAAATGTATCCTTAAAAAACATGTCTGTAGCTTCCTTTTGATTATCCGATTACTGCATATTGAAAACGTAAAAAAGAGACAATAAAACGCAAAATAATAGGCAGTAAAACATAAAAACCTAAAGGAAAAAATACCAAGAAATCAGATGTGCTGATGCCTCACTTATTTCTGACTTTCTGGACAATCCCCTGCTCAAAACACTTCTTCTGCACTACTGGTTACAGTACTTCACCAAAAAAACACAATTTCTGGTGTTGTTACTAGACTCTATAGAAGCAAATGGTGATCTTAATTACATGTTCTTGGCAGCTATCTTTATCTGCTTTGCTATCTTCCTATTCCAGTCTTTATTCTCCCAACAGATATCAATGTGTGGATCTCGTCTTGAGCCATATTTTTTTATTTCTGTAAACTCTGGGACTGGGACCAGAGAATGACGGCTATACTAGACAGGTGGACAACACATGTATTTCACAGATCTCTGCCAAATCTAGCTTCAAGAGGATTGAAACTGTACTTTATGCCAACAAAGTAAACCTCAGACCAATCTGTTGTAGCTGAGTAAGTAGTAAATAACCCATTTTATGTAACAATGACATTTACAGTATTGTACCATTTGCTATACTCCAGTGTTATGAAGGATTCAGCTCAGTGCTGTGTTTTGAAGAGAAACAGTGCAAAATCAGCTTGGAGATATTGTAGGATTAACAACAAAAACTTGTTTTCTACAGTTGTTGTTAATAAAACAGTCCATGCGCCAAAGTATCTCAGAGAATTGTTTATTCATACTGTGGTTGAAGAAGTAGATAAAGGCCTACTGACTTATGCTAACCACTCCCACACTAATTTCAATTGTTGTTATCTGGGTCCTTTTACTAACTGCTGGGCAAAGCAGTTGAGTTTATACCTTTTATTGAGCCAACCAGAAATTTCAGCACACAAGATATTAGGCTTACACAGCCTTTCATAATGTAGTAGTAGGAGCAGAAAGTGTTATTTCTCAAGCTCCTATTCCCTGGGGCTCTGAGTCCCTCACACCAATATTAATAATAATAACTTCAATAAATCCAATAAATAAATCACAAACAATAAATAATATGTTAAAACACTAAAACAGCAACGCTAATAAAACATATGGTATCAGAAAATGAGGCAGTATATAAATTAAAACTAAAAGCCTCTTGAAAATGAAGACTTTAGGCCCATTTTAATTCCCTCCATGGAGGGATCCTCCCACAAAAGATTGAGAAAAACTCTTCCATGGGGCCAGGCCAGCCAGCCAGCCCAAAGGCACGATCACCCCTGGATTTTAGTCTGGGCCTGGGAACAGCTAAGAGGCCTTCATTGGAGGAGCAGAAGGGGTGGAAGGTCTGGTAAGGAATCAGTAGGTCTCTCAGGTAGCCTGGATTCAATCCATATATGGCCTTATGGGTTAGAAAACTCACCTCACCAGTAGCCAGTGCAGTTTGCACAGGACCAGGGTTATATAGCAAGACTTGGAAAGGCCTGTCAATAACCTGGATGGCAAGACACCTCCACTCAACTTGAGATACAAGGCATTACAGTAGCTGAGTTGGGAAGTCACAAATGCATGTACCAAGGAAGGCAGATCTTTGAGATGGGAATCAAGGCCTTAATCCAGCTGAATTTTCTGACACAGTAAAAACCACTCTGGACTACAGCTGATGCTTGAGTCTCAAACGTCAGCCTCTCATTCAAAATGACACCCATATTCTTCATCTTAGCAGAGGCCACTAAACTCGAATAGTTAAAGATCACATGTGATGAAATTTACAGAAATTAAACTGTCAGCATCAGTCATTAAATATTATATAACAACAGAGTCTGCCTGGGGTGGGATATTCAGAAGAGTTGCATATGGCGCAACAGGGGTGCACCATGTGCAACCCACCAATGCACCCGGCACGATATTCAAAGGGGCAAGTTGCACCGCATAACTCCCGATGCACGGGCGCATCGATATTGTATGGCGCTAAGTGCAGGTATGTTTCCATGCATATGCAGCACATCCCAATATTCAGCCCGAGATGTGTGGCACATGTGCTGGCACAACTCCACCTTGCGCCGCTCAGGGGGGCACAAAGTTGTGCCTGGTGAATCCAGGAACAAGACCTGGCCACCCACAGGCGAGCTGCCATATTGCAAGGTGCAACACGGCAGCTGCCTGCTGCGGGTGGCCACATGACAACCCAGGACACAATCCACATGCCCCCTGCCCAGGGAGCATTATGCCCCCCTTACCCATTCGCAGGCATAAATGAAATACATCCCTGGTGGTCCAGTGGACTGCATCTCAATGTCCGATCACGGGCATATGGTATTTAACTCCCTTGTGGTCCAGAGAATCGCTATCCAATGCCTGAAAACGGGCATATGTGATCACGCACCCTGGTGATCCAGTGGACCACTGTACAATGCCTGATTATGAACATATGGTAATTAAATCACTGGTTGTCCAGTGGACTGCATCCCAATGCCCGATCATGGGCATAAGTTATATAACTGCCTGATTGTCCAGTGGACCGCTCCCCATCGTCCGATCATGGGCATATGTTAATGAAATCCCTGGTGGTCCAGTGGACCACTGTACAATGCCCAAACATGGGCATATAGTAATTAAATCCCTGGTGGTCCAGTGGACCATTTTCCAATGACCGATCACGAACTTCAGCAAAGTATTCCCCTGGTGGTCCAATGGAAACCCCCTCCAGCACCCGATCATGGGCAGTTGTATAGAGTAACCCTGGTGGTCAGAGGTTCCCTCCCCACCCACCCACTGAGACCTCCACCACCCAGCACCCCAGTCAGTGGTGGGCAGCAGCACCACCCACATGCCACCCCGGCTGCCGCCAACTGACAGCGTACAGTAGGGACTGTACGCCTATTGATCCACTGCATGGGCCAATGGGCATACAGACCATACTGTACTACACAGACCAAGAATGTGAATGAATGCATTCATTCACAATTTGGGTCTGTGTAGTACAGAATGGTCTGCATGCCCATTGGCCCACGCAGTGGACCAATAGGTGTACAAACCCTACTGTACGCTGTCAGTTGGCAGGCGGCAGGGTGGCATGCAGGTGGGGTGCTGCCCCCACTGCTGACTGTTGAGGGGTGCTGGGTGGCAGGGGCCTCGTGGGTGGGTGAGGGGGGTACCACTGGACCACCAGGGTTACTCTATACAACTGCCCATGATCGGGTGCTGGAGGGGGTTTCCACTGGACCAGGGGAATACTTTGCCGAAGTTCACGATCAGGCATTGTACAGTGGTCCACTGGACCACCAGGGATTTAATTACTATATGCCCATGACTAGGCATTGTACAGTGGTCCACTGGACCACCAGGGATTTCATTAACATATGCCCATGATCGGGCGATGGGGAGCGGTCCACTGGACCATCAGGCAGTTATATAACTTATGCCCATGACTGGGCGACCGGAAGCAGAAACCACTGAGGGGCAGCAGGGCGTCGGTCCCCAATGGCTGCAGTCTGGCAGGGAGCCAGGTGCAAGTTGCCATGGATTGATGCACCACATGTAAATGGGACCATAATGACATGCAAATGGCCCCATTTGTGCCTTGCATGCATAATGGCCTCATTTGCATGCCCACAGCTGAATATTACAGTTGCTGCACCTAGAGCAACCGCACTTGTGCTGGTGCAGTCCCCTGCTCCCCTGCTTCCACTTGCACTGGCACAGTGCCACTGCACTGTGTGCAGTGTGTGCACCCTCAGTGCCATATGCAATGGTGCTGAGCCATGGCACAGCACCGTTGAATGTCGTCTAGTCCATGCCCTGGCTCAGCCCAGTTGCGCTGTGCCCAGGATTGTGCCCCTGCCTGGCACAGTCTGAATATCCCACCCTTGGTGTTTTATATGAAAATCTACCATTTCATGCCATTTTTAGCCATTTGTTGTGTACTTTTCACTTGCCACACTGCTAGATGCTAAAACCTGCTATTGCTTGTGGCAATCAGAATGTCTCCACCCTGGTGATGAAATTTGGGGTGTTATTCTCTTTTATCGATGAAGAAGCCAGGAAGATTGTCACATTGCTGAGTTCTGCAGAGATTCTTTTTTCCTTGCTCTGTGCCTGCTGCAAGATATAGAAAGACAATCAGCTGTTTGGTTGTGGTTTTTTCATGTTCAATGGCAGTGATGCATAAAAATAGTGCAAACTGATCATTTTAGCTGGTGCAAAAGACTGGGAGAGCAACACACTGCTCTGATGTTTATAGACTGGATAACTTTCTGATGTGGTGAAAGGCTGTGATCATTCACACTTGACATTCAGTAGAGGTGATTTCTCAGGATGGCACTAAAACAATTATCCCATCTCCCTGTAAATAAGAGTGGGAAAGGTAATGCTGTTTTGAAATCTTACTAAGAGTTTCTATGCAGTAGACAACCTGGTGTTTTCTCCCAGGCAGGTTATTACTTGGCCTATATTCAGGCTCATCTATTTTTACTCCACATTAAAATGATCATTTTACCAGGGCTAACACACCCATCCATAGTAGGAATTAACACAGATAAAGCCCCTATTTACCACCTTACAGTCAAGAGCCAGTTGTGTGGATCACTTTGCACTGAGTTCTGTTTAATTCAGGTATAATACTGTAAAGCAGACACAGATCAACAATGATTTTATCAATATTACAATACTAATAGCAATACAATTTTTTAACAGGCATAGTTGCGTAGAACCCCCAAATGAAATCAGCAGCCTGGAGACATGGTGACTTAGCATCCAGCAACCTTTGGAGAAATGGATCACACCAAAAAGGCACTAAAAAAATGCAAATTTGTCAACATTTGTTACAAAACCTGGAACACTCAAAGCAATGTTTATTGAGTGGTGCTGCCTGTTTTAGTTGTGAAAACCATTGCACGTTATCTTTAAGCACTAGCCCAGTCATCCTCTCAGTGGTCTCTGCACCAACCCCATCTCCTAGGCTCACTCACCAGCACCTTCATCCTGTCCAGGATTAGACTTAGTCAGCTTGATGACATCTGTCCCTTAGTCTCAGCCAAGCAGAAATTTAATACATTAATTACATCAATCATCCTGGGTGCAAAGGACAGTTGGGTATTGTCTGTATAGCAGTGAAAATCCAAGTTTTAGTATCAAATGATCTCTTCAAGGGGGTAGACTATACACCACGAACAACATGAGAGGAAAGATATGCCCCTAGCATACACTACAGACCAGAGGTCTTGGGAGTGAGAAAAAACTCCCCATCACAATCCTTTGCATCCTATCTCTGAAGAAGGGCTCAAACCAGCAGATGACAGTGCTGGTGAGTCCACAGTACTCCCTGAGGTGGTTCAACAACAACCTATGGCCCACGGTGACAAAAACTCTGGAGATATCTAGGAAATTAAGAACTGACTTCTCTCCTCTATCTCTTGCCCTGAGAAGAATATTTTGTACCCAGACTAATGCTGGCTCTGTACTGTGCCTAGACCTAAATCCACACTGGAGAAGCTCAGAGATGTCAGAGGCTGTGAGGTGTTTCTCAAGCTCCCAGAGATTTTCCCAAAAATGGAAAGGTAGGCACCTAGTTTCACCTGAGCTCTTTTCTTCTAGATTGCTTGAAAGGACAGAGCAAAAAACCTTACCAGAGCAAGGAAAATGATTAAGGCTTATTTTGGCTAGGCAGATTTACTATGTGTTGTTATTTTTATTTTGTACTCACAGGGATTGTTACTGTTTGTTACTAACATTTTATTGCTTTATTTTTCTCTGATTCAAATTGTTGTTGCTGGGTATACCTTCTTCTACATTATTACAAGGTGTGCCTACAGGTGTGTGCTAACAGATTACTGCTAAAATCTTCTGATTCAAATTGTCTTTTGCAAGGTATGTCTTCTGTTACTGCTTTATTTTTCTCTGTAGCAAAGTGTTTCTTACAGGGTATATCTTCTGTGAAGTTATTACAGGTGGTGCTTTACAGGATTTACAGTTTTAGCTATCATTAGGATGGGCTTTCAGGAATACTGCATTTTTTGCAAGCTGCTTGTTTCTGCTCTTACCTCCTTGTTTCTTTCATCCATGGTTCTTTTTAGCCAGGAGAAGGGCCCAGCCACCGACCCCATCCCCAACCACCCCACACTACACTCCATTTATAGGGTAGCACAGTCGTGACACTTTCTGTAGCAAAGCAGGAAGGGGCGGATCAGAGGGATATCCACACAGTGATCTCATTTACAGGGGCACTAGTAATTTAACTTGTTATAACAAGTTATACAAAAACAAACAAACAAAACATAAAATCAAACTTTTGCTTTCATTTTCATCCTTCTAATTACTCTGACCAGGTTATAAACCCAGCAAATTATCTGGAATGGATATCATTAACTGCATATACTGTGGAACACTTTTCAGAAGGGCAGTTTTACAGGATTTAGGGCACTGTCCTACATGCTGGACCAATGGAGATCTAAGGGATCACCTCCAGGCAGCATGGGCAGCGATTGCGTGCCTCAACTTGCATATTCAAAAGGAAATATGTTATAGGAACTGACCGCCAGTTTCCCAACATCCAACAGAAGCACCTCGACCACAGAGGGTAAGTTGGTCCAGGAGGATGGCAGGTGGTTCCGAGGGGCAAATCGGGTGCCCCATCGCTCAGTGCTCTCCAACATATCACCTCCACAAACCATATGAAAACTACAAACAGGTATCTGCCTCTATCTTTGAAATCAAACAAAGGGGCAGAGGACACTGCAGAGCAGGACACTGCAGCACAGGAGCTAGCACAACAAAACTCGCCCAAAACAGGAACCAAAACAAAAAAATCAAAAAGGAAATCCAAAAAAGTCTGATCATCGGAGCCTACATGATTCGGGGAGTGGATACATATCTCCAGCCAGGGGTAATGGTCAGATGTTTCCCAGGTACATCAGCATGGAGAGACACTGGCCGCATTGCTAAAATTGTTCAGGAAGTAGGAGAAAACATTGACGCCCTGGTACACATAAGGACTAACGGTCTCACCAGCCTGTCAGTTGCAGAGACCAAGGAACACCTGACCAGGCTGGGTGACAAACTATCAACCATTTCGTCTGGCATCTCCTTCTCTGAGATCCTGCCAGAGTTGGGGGGGGGCAGATGGATGGAAGGTCAGAGAAGGGGAGATAGGGGAGCTAAACATGTGGCTCAAGAGCTGGTGCCAGGAAAAAGGACACAGATTTGTATTGAACTGGCAACAGTTTTGGGAGCAAAAGTTCTTTAAATTTGATGGACTACATCTGACTAAGGAGGGAGTCAGTGCATTGGGGTAGAACTTTGACATCTTTGCAGAATATTTAAACTAGCAAATGGGGAGGGGGTGCAGCACCCCATACATTGAATGGGAAGAACACCCAGCTAGTGGTCAAACTGGAGTTCAGCATGTTAGTAGTTCGTTTGCATCAACAGGTAAGAAAAAAGGTCTGGCTCCCCATACAATGCACAGGGGAAATGCCAGACCTCACCCAACAACTAACACACCGAAATCTGGGCAATGGAAAATCATGTACACAAATGCTCGCAGTCTGGGAAACAAGATCCTAGACCTGCAGGCAATAGTGACAGAGGCTAAACTGGACATAGTCACCATTAGCGAGACATGGTTTACCAGTAACCACACTTGGGAGACTTCAGTACCTGGCAATGTACTGTTCAGAAGAGACTGAGGTTCAAAAGTCGGGGCGGGGGCGGGGGGCGGAGTGTCCCTTTATGTCTATGAAAATATCAAAGCTACAGAAATTCAGGATACACATAAGGAGCCAGAAGAACTGTGGGTCACCCTGAAAATAGGAATTGGGACAGCCATACGAACTGGGATTGTCTACAGGACTCCAGACAAGGGGCAGGACATAGACACATTACTGTTAGAAGATATACAAAACATGACAGCTAAAGGGGAAGTTCTGATAATGGGAGACTTCAACATGCCAGATACAGATTGGTCAATACCAGCAGGAACATCGGCCAGAACTAGACACATGGTGGATTCCCTGCAGGGGGAGGGCCTCAAACAACTGGTACAACAACCCACAAGAAACAGGGCTATCCTAGATCTAGTACTAACTAACAGGGAAAGGATCACAGATCTCCAGGTAGAAGCTCACCTCGGGACCAGTGACCATCACATGGTATGGTTCAGTTTGGCCACTAGAAATAAATCATTCCTTTCTAAGGCAAAAATATAGGACATCAGAGGAGCTGAATTTGATAAGATGGCCAACAGAGTTAAGCTAGCCCTGGCAAAAAGAAATACAGGTGAGGGGGTACAGGCAAAGTGGGCAAGCATTAAGGATGCAATACTTGAAGCAACATCCATTGTGTTAGAGAGAAAAGGAAGTGCAAAATAAGAAGGAAACCACTTTGGTTCTCAAAAACAGTAGCAGAAAAGGTCGCCGCTAAAAGGCTGGCCTTCAGGAAATATAAGGGAACGCAGCAGGATTAAGATAGGGGGGCATATCAAACTTCCCTAAGGGAAGCAGGGAAGGCAGTAAGGCAGGCAAAGGCCCAAACCAAGGAAACACTAGCACAAACAGTAAAAGAAGGTGACAAGACTTTCTATAGACAAATTAGTGAAAAGAGAAAGTCCAGAGGGGGTATTGTTATGATCAAAGGGGATAAGGGGGGGCGTGAGAGGAGAGGACCATGTAAAAACATCTATCCTAAATAGATACTTCTGCTCAGTATTTACTGAAGAGAAGGTAGGGCAGGGCCCATAGCTCAGCACCATGGACACGGGGAGGGAGGTGTGCACTAGTCTCTTCACAAAATAAAGGGTCCTACAAAATCTTGATAAGCTCAGGGTGGACAAGGCAATGAGACCTGTTGGCATACATCCCAGGGTACTAAAGGAGCTAAGGATGGAACTAGCAGAGCCATTATCAGAACTGTTTAGTGAGTCTCTGAGTACAGGAGAGGTCCCAGAAGACTGCAGAAAGGCTCATGTGATCCCGCTCCACAACAGTGGTAGCAGGGAGGAGGCAGGGAACTACACACCACTCAGTCTTACCTCAGCAGTGGGCAAGATTATGGAGGCACTCCTTAAGGAAAGGATAGTGCAACACCTGGAATCCATAGGAGCACAAGATCCAAGACTTGGGTTTACAAAAGAAAGGTCCTGTCAAACTAATGTCATAGATGTCTTTGACTGGGTAACCAGAGTGGTGGACCAAGGGGGAGCAGTTGATGTTGCCTACCTTGACTTCAGCAAAGCTTTCGATACCGTTTCACATAGAAGATTGATTAATAAGCTGGGTAGGCTCAGAGTGGGTCAGACATTGGTCAGCTGGGTGTCAAACTGGTTGACAGGCAGAAAACAGAGAGTGGTGATAAATGGTATGCAGTCAGAAGAGCCGCAAGTCACAAGAGGGGTACCTCAGGGATCAGTCCTGGGGCCAGTCCTCTTCAATATCTTCATCAGTGACATTGCAGGTGGACTGGAGGGTAAGGTTTGTCTGTTTGCAGATGACACCAAGATCTGCAACAGAGTAGATGATCCAGATGGGGTGGACAGAATGAGAAGAGGTCTGGATAAACTAGCAGAATGGTCAGAAGAGTGGCAACTGGGGTTTATCACAAAGAAGTGCAAGATCATGCACATAGGGAAGAGAAACCCTGAAGCCACCTATAGGCTGGGAGGGGAGTTGCTGGCAGTCACAAAGGAAGAAAGAGACTTGGGCATCATCATCACCGATGACCTGAAATCATCCAAACAGACCACTGAAGCAGAAGGTAAGGCTAGGGGGATGTTGAGGTGTCTTAGTAGAAGTATCACAAGTCGTAAGAGGGAGGTAATAATCCCTCTTTACAAGACACTGTTTAGGCCCCATCTGGAGTACTGCATACAGTACTGGAGGCCACACCTTCAAAAGAACATTAACCAAATTGAGGCAGTCTAGAGAAAGGCAACCAAAATGGTGCAGGAACTACATCAGAAAACATATGAGGACAGATTAACGGAGCTCAATATGTATACCCTAGAGCAAAGGAGGGAGAGAGGTGATATGATTGAAACATTCAAACACCTTAAGGGCATTGATAAGGTGAAAGAGTCTAACATGTTTCAATATAAGAAAAATAGCAGGACAAGAGGACACAGCATGAGAGTAGAGGGAGACTGGTTAAGGGGTAATGTGAGGAAGTTCTTTTTCACAGAAAGGGTGGTGGATGCATGGAATGGCTTACGTCAGGAAATGGTGGATATGAATATAGTGCAGGGTTTCAAACAGGCATGGGATAGGCATAAGGGAGCAATACAGATGAATATGAATAGATAGGCCATTGACAGAGCAAAGGCCAATGGCACATCCATAATGAAGAAAAAGAAACTGGCAGACTGGATGGGCCTTGCTGTCCTTATCTGCCGTCATCTTCTACGTTTCTATGTTAGTCTAAAATTCACCAAGCAATCTGGTTCTAAAGATGGATTCTTCAAAAGAGGCATTAGTAGCACATCTTTCAGTGTACTTGGAAAGATCCCTTCTGAAAAGGGGTACAGGACTAACTTGGCAAACACTGAACCCAGAAATCACACATATCTTGCCAGGAAGTGCATTGGGCCTGGTTCCAGCTCACAAAAGATAGGCCACAGCTCCAAGACAACCCCATATACCTCTTCCACCGAAACTGGCCTAAACTGGGAGGGTGTCCATTAACAATCTGCTCAACCCTGCCAGGCCACAACAACTCATTCGGTGAAGTACTGTACTAGATAGAAGACACTCTGTCAGAGAAGAAATGAACAAACATTTAGGAATAAGCAGTTGATTTAGCTCTCTCCATCTGTAGAGAGACAGAATTAACTCATCTGTCCACAGTCCAGAAGATCTGAGATGATTGGATCCTCCCTAATGCAATTTCACTGGACAGGAATACTGTTTTCTTATGGGAAATTGCACTCTGGTACTCCAATGTAATGAGTCGTCAGAGTCAGTTTATCTCCCTCGGACCACATTCTCCTCCAACAATTCTCCAGTCTCCAGCCCCTTGACTTAAACAATGTGAAGTGCACTGTCTGCAGTGTTAGATCCCCTTAATTTCCTTTACCACCGTGAACAGTAATATTGTGCTATTTCTGTTCCTCATTCCCAGTGCTAGGTAAAAAGTTATAGCCTGTATTATATGGACTGAGAAGCAGCAATGATTCAAAGAATGCAGTTCACTATATATGTTGTAATTCAGTTGACCTATACAAAATGGAAACATAGAAAATAATGGCAGAAAATAGTCCAGCAGCCCATCCAGTCACCCACCTTACCTAACTGCCCTCTCTAGGCCGTAGTGGCCATCCCTTTATCTTAATTCTACCCTCAACCCCCATAGCTATAATTGTGGTTGGGAGAATCAGCTGACTGCTCTTCTGTTGTACACAACACTTATCACAAACAAATATTTTTCTCCCTCAGAGGAGAAACATTTCAATTGAAAATACAGAAATGAAATCAAGTGCAACAGAATACAACAAATATGTTACAAAATGAAGAATGTATTTATTGCAGTGTATTGGCTTTGGAAGTATCACTGAATGACCTGGGACTGACTGGCAATTTGCATAATACTCTCAGTTGTGAAATTGTCTCAGAGTTTTTTACTACCTATTGTTGATTACGATTTACTTTTTTATTATTCTACTAATCAGAGACTTCTGAATAAAGTTAGGGTACTGACTAATCAAATAGAGTACTGACTAATCAAATTGCAAGATTTGCTTCTCAGTTGCCAAAGTTAACACACAACTATAATCTTTACAATAGACTTGGATAGTTACAATTGGATCAGAGATTCGTGGTGTAGCTGGGTATAACTTTTTTGTTTTTCTGCACGATCCTTGACAGTATAATCAGTCACTGATCTGTCTCTTACACTTTCACTGCAGTCACTTTCATTCCAGACACTGAAAGTGAAAGGCCCACTTTGCAGCCTCACGTCTACTCCAGCAATCTAAAAAAAGGAAACAAACACTACAGTACGACAATGGCTTTTTCTCAAGAGGCACCCTTGGACATTGCCAGTATCACCTTGCTTTTACAAAAGATCCTACAAGACACTGCCAAAATCAAACCATCTGCTGCCCAGACCAAAACTGACTTGATGGCCCTTGGACATTGGATCAATGGGATGGAGGAAAATATACAGCAGCTGCTGGAGCAAGATGATGTGCTGTGTGCCCAACTACAAAAGTGGTATAGAACCATCAAGTACTGTACCTGCTCTCAAAAGTCATCAATCTCGAAAAAAGTGCCAGATGCAATAACCTCCATCTGGTTGGCCTACCTGAGGAAGCTGAAGGAATTGATATGGTCCCCTTCTTACTGAAATTAATCTCCACTATTCTCAACACCCCAAACTGCCACCCCTTGGAGATCAATTGGGTGCACCACTCACTTGCCCCCAGGCCAAAACCCAGAGACCATCCCTGGCACATAACCCTAAAACTGCTTTGATATCTGATAAAGAAAAACACCCTGAGACTGGCCATGGAGTGTGGGCTGCTACGCTTGGAGAGACACCAGCATTTCTTCTTTCAGGATTTTTCATTGGAGCTCTCTCACTGTTGCTGAGTCTACAACCCAGCCAAATGGAAGCTCACCTGCCTGGGGGCCAAACCCTCCTTTTGCTACCATGCACAGCTGTGGATACAACTTAATTAGGGCTGAGTGAAATTAGCAAATTTCAATTTAGCAGATGTTTTATGAAATTCTGCAAAATTGTTATAATTTCTTTTGAATTTTCCAACATTCTTTCATTGGTAATAACTTGGTCAGTATTATACCTAGGGATCTGCAAGTTGGCATGCATGTTGCTGGGAAGAGGTCCCCAAAGAAGGTCACATTTCATGACATTTGCTTGAGGAAAGAGAAAGTTATAGGGGTTCAAAATCTGGTGATTCATTATTCATGTGAACATTTCTGAAAATATTTTTGTTTACAACTTGGCTATCTTTGGAGGTAGGCAGTAGTTAAAAATGTATATGCATATTTTCTTTAAAGAGTCATAGAAACTGTTAAATAGAAAAGTATTTGGTTATGTAAATTGTAGGTTAAAGGTATTTAAAATTTTGTAATTTATTTGTTAAATTGTACGAAAATGTTTAAAATATTTGGATGTTTATAGCTCCACTGCTATTGCAGGTATACACTCAAGATTTGGCATGCATACCGAAGTAAATATGTCCTTGAATCTAATTAACCTGGAAAAATGTGCTTTAGTAGATTAAAATTTATTGTTGATACTTTAGAAATGACTCTTTGGTAAAATTTGCTCAAACATTCATGGACACATAATAAGTAATACCACTTGAATTCCACTTGCAGAATTTAACTTTCACAAAGCAGTTATCAACACTTAATCACCTTTCCTGCACTACCATCATGGCCCTGCAATACCAATCAACCCTCCTGCAACAATGTTGCCCGGTATAATGAACCATTATGACTAAAGATATCCAGAAACTTGTGTTACAATGGCCTAATTCACAACTAGTTGTAAGGCTTGGTGTCACTCGGTGACACTATTTTCAAATATTAAAACTATACCTTGTTATCTACATGGTTGTTGAAGTTTTAGCAGGTGGCATTGTTGAGAAACAATGCTGCCCATGCATGTGCTTCCACGAGACATTATGTCCATGAGCTCTAGTGGTTATCTGACATAGTGCAAGAATTCAGGATAATGCACAGTGATGTCCGTGACTATTTTTCATGGCTCATCATTCAGGACCAGCCACTTGTCACCACTATACATTTACTATATAGCCTCTTATTAATGTTACTTTATTGTCACTTTTTCCAGCCTTTATCATCCTCTACAATGGAAACTCAAGTATATGACTGGGCAAAATGTATGGACATGAGTTCTACAACAGTATCAAAACATTCCAAAGTTTCGCAAAAGCTTTATTTATTTATTTATTTATGTATTTATTGAAATGTTTCACCAGGAAGGCACACTGAGTGACAAGTCGCTCATCTCCTGGCATGACCTGGGGGGGAAGGAGTACAATAGGAATGAAACATTAAACATTCAAGTTACAAGATCAACATTAGCATACAGTTCTAAGGTAGGTGTTACAAGCAGTGATACAACAGTGTTGCACATAATAGGTAGAAAGAGTGGACAATAATAAGTGCCAGATTAATAAGTAAACAAGTGCATATGTGAAAGAAAAGGGGGCAGTGAGAGGGGGGAAAGGAGAGGCAGGGATGAGGTGGGGGAGAAGAAGAGTCGTGTTCAAGTTACATTCAAGTTACAAGATCAGAATTAACATACAGTTGTAAGGCAGGTGTTACAAACAGTGTTAAAACAGAGTTGTGCATAATATGTAGAAAAAGTGAACAATAATAAGTGCCAGGTTAATAAGTAAATAAGTGCTTATGTGAAAGAAATGGGGGAAAGGAGAGGGAGGGGTGAGGTGGAGGGATGTAGGGGGAAGGGAGTAGATGAGAGGAGGTAGGAGAGGGACATATGGAGAGCATTTGGCATCCCTTACATTCTGTGAGAGATCAAGGGAGGTTAGTAAGGGGGAGCAATTTGGGGGAAGGTGAGGAGAGCTAGAAATTTGACAGGTGGGGTGCACAGGGTAAAATGAAGGTGACAGTTGAGGGGTAGGGTTTATTCAGAACTTAGAGAAGGGAATTAGGGAGGGACATGGCAGAAGCAGCTACATGCAAGGTAATTTTTGAGGGATGAGCTGATGGAGTAGGCGGAGGATGAGTGTCGGATTTGAGAGGGGAGTGAATTTCATATTTTTGAAAGGTGGTGAGAGTAAGCAGATTGGCCGATTAGGGTGGATCTGAGGGGGACTACCAGGGTGTTGGATTTGGTTGATCAAAAGGGTTGGAAGGATAGGGGGGTTGTTGTAAAGGAGGAGGTTAGGTAGGAAGGGAGCTCACCCAACCAGTGCTTGGTGGTAAAATTAACACAGTGGGAGAGTCGCCAATTTGTAAGAGAGGGGAAGGATAGGGCACGATAAAGATCGCAGTGGTGGTGCGAGGGGGGCATCCAGGGCAAAGCGGCAGAAGGAATTGAAGAGGGTGTCCAGTCTGGCCAGGGAGGACTTAGGGGCAGCACTATAGACTATGTCACAGTAGTCAAAAAAGAACAGTATCATCTTCTGAACAAGTTCACGCCTAGCCATAGGAGGGATGGAACCACAGTTCCTAAACAGGGCACCAAGCTTGAGGGGCAGTTTTTTCTGGATGGTGTCAATATGTCCAGAGAAGGTTAGATGTTGGTTCAACCAAACACCGAAGTACCTGAAGGAGGATCTGTCCTCAAGTAAAGTCTCATCAAGGGTGGTGAAAGTGCATAGGAAGACAAGCCTAGAGAGTCTCTGCCTTGAGCCAAAGGTCATGGAGAAAGTCTTCTTGGTGTCGAGGAAAAGTTGATGGCTAGCAAACCAGAGCTGAACCTTGTCAAAGTCTTGCTGTAAGCTGGTTGTAACCTCAGCAGAAAAAGAGCCAGATGCATACAAGTCTGTATCATCAGCATATATATGTATAGCGATGGAGGGGGAGCAAACAGAGGGAAGGCCATTTAAGAATATGGAGAATAGAAGGGCATAGAAGGAAGAATAGAATAGCTCATGTAATTCAACTTTAATTACTGATGTTATTTTGGAATATTTGACTGCTCCTAACTTGGCTAGTCTTTAAGCAACAGTTGACATACACAGACTTTTTTTTCCATATTGTTTTTTCTCCCAGTCAGCAGCTTGCCTCTCGAGGATATACCCTGATCAGGCTAAATAAAGCCATAATTCAGTTGGCTACCAGGTTTTTAACCAAATTGTTTTCTCTCCCATTTCCCCTGATAGGGACAGTGCCTCTGTCAGCCTTGCACAGTCACAGCTTCTCCTGTGGAATGAGGAACCCCTTGGCCCACCCAAAGGGGTCGCTGTGTTAGTGGAACACACTGCCAACACTCCCCATCTGAGATGCACTGCCAAGCAGCAGCTGTTTCAGCCATGGCCTGACTTCCAACATGACTTCCTCGGCTTGCTTCCAAACCCCTGTCATCAGCATGGCACTGTAATGCTCCACTGCTGGGCCATAGGTGTGGCCTGAACGCCTAATAATGAGGGTCAGTGAACTTAAACGATCGGTGATATTCTGTTCTCTAGTTTTAACATTATAGGAGCTTAAAATCCTACAGTTTACATAATTGCAAAATCTGATTTTTAAATTTACAAATGTTTGGAGGCTTATAACTCAGACCTCTCCTCTCACATACAAAATGTTTGTGGGGCAACAAATATCAAATTGGGCCTAGCCTACAGGGCCAGGAGGAACCTAACCACAGCTGCACATTTTGCCCTTGCCAAAGGAATTTTTCTTCCTACACTTAGCCATGGTCTCACCACTTTCCCCCTTGCTACAAAAGCTAGCCCTGCCAAGTGGTATCTGACCTATAACAATGTCTGTCGCTTTGCCCTTGCTGACCCCCACCTCACCCATCTCTGTGAATTGTATGGTAAACTACACTGGCTGTCTCAGAGTAACTACCACTCCTTTGTTCCTGGCAACTTCCTTGATGAAACTGTCTGTACCACCACTCCCCTGTCCTGTCCAAACTATTTAAACCTGCCCAGCCATCATACCTACTCAGGTCCATCGACTCATGGTCCTTTCTTGTCCCAAAGTCATGCTCTCCGTCAGGAGGTCAAGACTTCACAGCCTGTGCTCCTAGATTCTGGAACTCCCTCTCCATGCTTACCAAGTATACCACCTCCCATCTCCTTTTGAAGAGATCCCTATGGACACACCTGAAATCAGCCTCTATCTGTCTCTGCCATTTGTGTGCCTGGTGTGCCTTACCTCCTGCATAGTTTTCCCTGACTTTGACACTTGGATAAGACTGTTGTCCTATATCTTTTACAGCTTAATCTGGTTCAAGGTCAGTTGGCATTCATCTGCATCCCCCTCCCCCGGGTCGTGCCTGAAAATAGGCAGGATTTGTCTAGTGCACTTACCCGGTCAACAAAAACTAAATAAATAAATAAATAAAATGTTATTATACTCTTGCACTTAATGAATTTATTGTCTAAGAATTACCACTGTACCCTAGCTTGTCCTAAAGGAGAGGCGGTATAACGCAGCGGTTTAAGGCTCTGAGCTGCAAATCTGGAGACCTGGGTTTGAATCCCACAGCCCCCACTTGCATACTGTGTAACCCTGAGCAAGTCACTTAACTTCCCTGTTCTCCCAGGTCACACCTGTAAACAAGCTTTCAGCTTAGTCTGCCACTCCTGGTTAAACAAGTGAAAAAAAAATGCTTATTCCTCTATGTAATGTACTTTGCCATTATTTCCTCTACTATTGTGTTCATGATTCTCAGATTACTGCCTGTATATCCTTTTCTCTGTTGCACTTTCATGTTGTTCTGTATTTTTACCTTTGTAACCTCCTGGGTTGTACCTGAAAATAGGGCTTCTTTGCTCAGTGTGCTTACCAGGTAAACAAAAGTGAAATAAAAAATAAGAAAAACTTTTTAGAGAGAGATCTGAAACTTGATACACCTGCCTGGTCGCTTGGTAAAGTCAGTATAAAAAATGTTGTACAATTTGGACTGACATATTTGAAATTAGCTGGAAATATCTGAAATCACAAATTTGGCAAAATGCCATGAAATTTTCATGGAAATTTAATGAAATTTCATGGAAGCAAAATCAGCATTTGGCCAGAATTTCACTGGTGGAAGATAAATTTCACCCAGCCCTAAACTCAATGGAGATATCTTCCAATCTGAATCACCAGAGAATGTGAACAAGTTTATCAACAGGCAACGGCTGTGCTATAGCTTTGTTTCCTTCCTTTATGATGCTGCTTCTCAGAAATATCCTAAGTTAGTTAGGGACACTTCATCCCCCCCCCAAGACATGGTTACGTATGAGGGACCCTCACAAAAAATTGATGATAATTTGCAATGGACAAAGCAGCATAGGGGATGGGGCTGAAAATGGTGTAAGGCTGAAGTGTGACCGCATGTCACTAGACAGGCTACCCACTCCAGGAGCCACCACTGTAAGTCACATGCATCTGGCACATCAAGCAGCCCCTTGGCACTGACTCTCCTCACCACGCAAAACAGATTTGGCCCTTCCAACTGACACCTGCTACTGACATAGCCACGGAGACTAGGGCACCCACACTGACTCCTCCAGCCTTACCAGACCAGCATACCCACCTCCTATACCACCAGTAAAGCCAGGTTGTGGGCTGAAAGAACCTCCATACCTCCTATAGCACCAGCATACCTACTGCAGCAGCCTGCATCCAGTGTCCCTAAAGTGTAGTGATCTCCTCAGAGGCATGCCAGCTGACCTGCCATTATTGTGAGTACCGAATTGTTACCTCATGTTTTCAACTTAACCCCTCCTTTGCCTGCTGTTGCATCCCCACCTGTTTCCCTGAAACCCCACCCTCAAGCACTGCCCATCATCACTGGGCACACAGGACATTGTTTAATACTGTGACTAGAAGAGGCTAATTGCTACACAGTATATTTTGGAGGTTTGATTGGAGTACTGACTTGTACTCCTTTTGGTGCTGTGCTCCATAAAACTGTCTCCTGAACACCACAGTACAAGTGCCAGTGACTAAGTTAACTCTTCATATTGTCATGCATGGGGCACAACACCTACCCACGGACTTTTGTTTTCCACCTGGTAATGATTGTTTCACTACCAACATCCAACTTTGTGAGTGGAACAGCACCTAATTTGAAGACTGGCAGTAAACCCACAGGGCTTTTTTTTGTTTGTGATAAACTGCACCATCTTTACCAACTAATTCACCTTACCTTTGCATTTTCTGTGTTTTCTATGCTTAACTAATATCCTGTCTAGCATGGAGATAACAGGTACACTGGTTTATTATGTTCCTTTGTCTGTTGTTGAAAATGCTTCATAGGCTGAACTTGGTTTCTTGCATTTCCTAGTTTTCTGTTTTATCACCAGTCAAAATTGGGGCCGAACTAAAGTGAAAGGTGCACTTTCCCTCTGACCCCCCCATAAGCTTTGAGGCTGAAAGCTTCATGTAGGTTAGAGGACTGGACGTGTCATACTGGTGGGGTGCGAATGTGCTAACCCTGACCTACCTGCCAGATTGGGTCCTTATTCTGATACCCACCACTCCTCCACAGATGCTTCTGACCTTTAATATGCTGATCACAACAGGTTAAATACTTTCCTTGCCTCTCTCCTGCTATGCCTAGTGTTACCACTAAAGCTCAGCAGTCAGCATCTGGAATACCCAAATGGTGCAATTCTCATCTTTTGGAAGATCCCCCATGAGCAGACAACCACATAACTGAAAGGTGTTGGTCAGCCTGGTAGTCATTGTGGGGTGGAAGTGCCTTCTCATTTGATCAAATTTTGAATCTCTAAATTACCATTTCTGCCTGCCTCCCTTACAACTGAAGACCTTGCAATGGACTCAGCTGGGGGAATGAGTGGTTACCTTAGTTTTCATGCTTGGCTCCAAGTGTGGAATGGTTCTGGTAGTTCCCTGAATGCCAGACCAACCTCCCTATAACATCTGATCCCTGAGAGACACGGGCACTCTCTCCTGAGAAAATGACATGGCTATCTTCAGAAATGCTTGAGAGAGGGCATATAACAAAAGAGAATAAACACTTGATTGTTCAGCTTCTTATGAAAATAGACTATGTCTCTCCCCCTCCTCACCTCCACCTTCCCCCATGGTGCAAGCCCCTTGGTCTGTCTAACCGGCACAAAAACATCACCCCCATCCTTTTTTTTCCCTCTCTCTCTCTTTAGTTCTTCTCTATCTGCCAGATTGCTGTCTCATAGAAACATAGAAATTGTCAGCAGATAAGGACCACCAGGCCCATCTTGTTTGCCTGATAGCCCTACACTAGTTTGTGGCCCTTGACCCTAATTGGTCAATGGCTTTTCATCTCTCCTTCCCACCTCTAAGGTTCCCCTATGCCTGTCCCAGGCATGTTTAAAACCCTCTCCAGTGCTTGCTGCCACAACCTTTTGTGACAGTCTGTTCCATGTGTCCACCATCATCTCTGTGAAGAAAAACTTCCTCACATTTCCCCTTAACCTTCCACCTTCCAATTTCATATCATGCCCCCTCATTGTTGCACAACTCTTATATTGGAATATGTGCCCCTCTGCACCTTGTTTATACCCTTAAGGTATTTGAATGTTTTTATCATGTCCCCCCATCCCTACTTTCCTCCAGCGAGTACATATTCAGGTCTTTCTTCTCTCCTCATATGTTTTATAGTGCAAGCCCTGTACTATCTTTGCCACTCTCCTCTGGACTGCCTCCAATCTGCCAATGTCCTTACGATGGTGTGGCCATCAGAGTTACACACAGTACTCTAGGTGAGGCCTCATCAGCATTTCATACAATGGCATCCCTACCTCTTGCCTTCTGCTAGTAATACCTCTGCCTATGCACCCCAGCATGCCACTGACCCTCCTTGTCACCTTTGTACTCTGCTATGACATTTTTAGGTCATCAGAACTGATAACCCTCAGGTCCCTGTCTTCCTTGGTTATCGTCAGCACCCCCCCATCCTGTAGCTCACCCCACGGTTCCCTCTTCCCAGGTGCATTATTTTGCACTTCTTGGAATTGAACCTCAGCTGCCACATCTCAGACCATTTTTCAAGTTTCTCCTCTTCAGCTTTGTGACCCCCTGGGTGCCCATCCCCTACTATGTTATGGGTTTCTTTGTCTGCTCATAAGGGTCCTCGACATGGTATATGCCACATGCTAATATCATTAGCTTCCTTCTCTGGCACTAATCTAATTGAACAAATAGATACATTTTGATTATCTTGTTTATGTTAGATGTTATTCTTGTTACTGTTACCCTAACTATTTGGGCCTGGGACTTGGAGCCATTCACAGCAAGTGCCCTTAGGGTCCAAATAAGCCCAGACATTTTTCTAGTTAACAGGCCTACAATTTCTCATGCAATATCAGGAGTTTATGCTCCATGCAGTCCTCCAGTTACCATTGCTAGTTTACAGCTAAAGGTTATACATGTACCCTATACAGGTATGAAGCCATAGGCTTCATTTGTCATTTATAATTAGGTCATGCTGCTCCCATACAGGTATCCTTTGCTAGCTCCCATGGGTTCACAGTTGGGTATCTACCCCAATGTTGAGATCCTCATGAAAGCTATTTCCACACTGTCTGTAAGATGACCCCACCGCCCCTTACAATTTATCTCCTGGAATGCGTGAGGGTTGAACTCCCCAGTGACAAAAAAAAGGGTGTTATCTAGACTAAAGAACATGAAAGCTCAGGTTGCACATCTACAGGAGAACAAACTCTGCTCTGCTGAACCCATGAAACTACGTTGGGACTGGGTGAGCATAGAAGTACATACCTGTGCTCCCATCTCAAAAATAGGTGTCTGTTTTGGTGCATAAAGTGGTCCTGTGGACCATTGAGTCATCCACTCAAGATAACAGGGGACAGTGGGTAGCTATCAAGATTAAAACACCTGAAGGTCCCATGGTCATTGGTAATGTACATGGGCAGAATGATGATGACCCAGAGCTGTTAAATGCGCTCCATTACTCCCTATTGGATCTTGTGTCACCCAACAACCCCTATTTTTAGGTGGGGACTTCAGCTTAGTGTTGGAGGCCTATTTAGAAACGCAGGTAAACCTAAACTACACACCAAATCCCTGGATGCAGTCCAGAAAATGATGCCTGTGCTCTCTCTGACTGACATTTGGTGCTTACTGTACCCCAAGTCCCAGAACTTTTCCTATGTTTTTAGCCACACACACCTCCTCAAGCTGGATTGATTTCTGGATTGTTTCCTCCTCAGCTTCCTCCATGGTGCAAATGTCACACATCACAGCACTATATTTGTTCGAACATGCTCTGGTAGTACTGATGGTAGATTGGGGTCTCATTTCCCCCCAAATCAGCATCTTGGTGGCTGGACCCTTATACTTAGGACATGGCTTTCTCCCCTTGGCTCAAAAAGCAAGTGACCTCTTTTTTACAGCTCAGTGACAATGGTGAGACCTTCAAATCCACCTCGTGGGAGGCTCTCTAAGCCTTCTTGAGGGAGCCATATCATGGGTTACGCAGTAGACATCTGGTGAAAGAGGGAGCAGAAAAGATGAAGCTAGAATCTCAACTTACTTCAATAGAAAAAGAATTCAAGGAATGGCCACCCTCATGGTTAAAGTCCTCTTTGCTGACAGAAGTTTGGCTATCCATATGCAGCCAAACTCCTTTGGCTACTAGGAAAGTAGAGCTGGCAGTACTGTGCCTAAAACACAAATAATGGGACAACAGACAGCAGTCAGATAGGTATATTCATGGACTGCGGGACATGAATGTCTCCTTACAAACATAGGCTAAGGAGATTAACCACATCCACACTCCTTTCATGAAAGCTGTACTCATACAAGGTCCCTCTTAACCATGAAAATTTGAATGGGTTTCTGGCCAGCTTACTCATCCCCACATTGACAGCTGCCCAGTAGGAACCCTTGAAGCTCCTCCCACCACCTAAGAATTTCAGTCTGCTATTTCTGCCCTGTCACTCCACAAAGTTCAAGGTGGGGATGATATTCATGTTGCTTATACCAGCTGATACATTGGTTTCTTCAACATTGCAAGCTGTTTGCCAAGAGTCCCAAACCTTGATTACTTTCCATCCTTTCATGTAGGAGAATATAATCATGGTCCTCCCTAAGGACAAGGATACCCCTCCTCTGGCAGTTATAGACCAGTTTTACTTATTAATACCAATGCCAAAATTCTGGCCAAAGCTCTAGCTTCTAGACTAGAACAAATTCTCCTCAACCTGGTTTACCTGTCCTAGGTGGGCTTTGTTAAAGGGACCTTAATCTTAAGCTCAGATCATCAGAGGGCATTTCTTGCTGTGATGGCCATTGTCAGATCTACCCCCTGTCCAGCCACTGTAGTGGCTATAGACTTTGAAAAGGCACTTGACTTAGTGGAGTGGGGGCATCTGCATGCCATATTGGCCAGGATGTGCATTGGCCCACAGTCTGGGAATTAGATTTGCATTCTGTATGCATATCTGACTACCTGAGTCCTCACTGCTTTAATACTGTACAAACCATTCATTCTACACAAGGGAACCCGCCAGGGCTGCCCCCTTTCCCCAATACTATTTGTGTTGGCTATTGAGCCACTAGTCATTGCCCTTTGGTGTCACCCAGATTTACAAGGCATCCAAGCTGGTCATACTTATTTTTGCATGCTAGTATATGTAGATGACTGCCTATTTCTTCAATGTAATGTTCCATTTAGCTTACCCTACCTGCCCAGTACCCTGCGTGCCTCTCAAACCATTTCTGGCCTCTGAAGCAACTCCAGTAAAACTGAGGTATTGCCCCTTAATCTCCTCTGTACCCCAGACTTGGTGTCCCATGGGGGCTGCAGTGGTCACTCAAGAATATCAAATATCATTGAATGAGAGTCTGTCCAAAATCTGCTGGAGTCATATCTGACAATTTCATCCTTTACTTAATAAGCTCCATGAAGACTGTGAGTGCTGGAAGGTACTGAGCCCATCCCTCACAGGAAAGATAGTGGCAGTTAAAATGATTATGGCCCCTAAGCAGCTGCACCATCTCTCATACCTGGCAAGTTACATTCCTGCACACTGCTTCACAGAAATGGAGGCACTGGTTGATAATTTCTTATGTGAAGGCAAACCCCCTTATTACAGTAGGGTGAAATGCAGAACGCACTGGTGCAGGAGACTGGAGTTTAACTTGGTTGTATGTTTGTTATGTTGCATTCAGGTGTGTGCAAACTCTGCACTGGTTCTCACCTACCCCCTCCAATGAAGGAGCTAATTGCTTTCCTCCCACAGCTCTTCCAGAGGATTAGGTGTGTATCTGGGTGGGTGGAGCTGACAAACTGTCAGTAATTTCCAACAGAAAGAAAGGTTAAAAGATCAGATTAGTTGATATCTTGGAAGCAGAAGACTTGGTTTGCTGGCCAAAGCACCTAGCTTCACCTCAGCTCTTTCCTTCTAGATTGCTTGAAAGGACAGAGCAGATACACTTAACCAGAGCAAGGGAAAGGATTAAGACTTCTTTTGGCTAAGCAGATTTACTGTGTGTTGTTATTTTTATTTTGCACTCATAGGGGTTGCTACTGTTTGTTGCTAACATTTCATTGCTTTATTTTTCTCTGATTCAAATTGTTGCTGCTGGTATACCTTCTTCTACATTATTACAAGGTGTGCTTACAGGTGTGTGTGCTAACAGATTACTGCTATAATCTTCTGATTCAAATCGTCTTTTGCAAGGTATATCTTCTGTTACTGCTTTATTTTTCTCTATAGCAAAGTGTTTCTTACAGGGTATATCTTCTGTGAAATTATTACAGGTGGTGCTTTACAGGTTTTACAGTTTTATCTAACATTAGGATAAGCTTTCAGGGTTACTGCATTTGCTGTGACTGATTGTTTCTGCTCTTACCTCCTTGTTCTTTCATCTGTGGTTCTTCTTTTTCAGCAGGGGAAGGGCCCAGCCACCCACCCCCATCCCCAACCACCCCACATTACACTCATTTTATAGGGTAGCACAGTCATGACATTTCCTGTGGCAAAGCAGGAAGGTTCAGATCAGTGGGGCATCCACAAGGTGAGCTCATTTATAGGGGCACTAGTAATTTAACTTGTTATAACAAGTTATACAAAAACAAAACACAAAATCAAACCATTACTTGCATTTTCTTCCTTATAATTACTCTGACCAGGTTATAAACCTAGCAACTTATCTTGAATGGAAATAATTAACTACAGGTACTGTAGAACACTTTTCAGAAGGACAGTCTTACAGGATTTAAGACACTGTCCTACATGCTGGGCCATTGGAGATCTTAGGGCTCAGCTCCAGGCAGCATGGGCAGAGACTGCGCACCTCAAATTTCATATTCAAGAGGAAATACATTATAAAAACCACCTACCATTTCCCCAACATACAACAGAAGAACCTCGACCGCAGAGGGTAGTTGGTCTGGGAGGTTGGCAGGTCGTTAGCAGGGGCATATTGGGTGCCCCATCATTCGGTGCTCTCCAACATATTACATCCAAAAACCATATAAACACTACTAACAGGTATCTGCCTCTATCTCCAAAATCAAACAGAGGTGCAGAGGACACCGCGGAGCAGGACACTGCAACACAGGAGCTAGCACAACAAAACTCACTCAAATCAGGAACCAAAACAAAAAAAGCAAAAAGGAAATCCAAAAAACTTCTGATCATAGGAGACTCCATGATTCGGGGAGTTGATACATATTTCCAGCCAGGGGTAATGGTCAGATGCCTCCCAGGTACATCAGCATGGAGAGACACTGACCACATTGCTAAAATTGTTCAGGAAGCAGGAGAAAACATTGATGTCCTGGTATACATAGGGACTAATGATCTCGCCAGCCGGTCAGTTGTGGAGACCAAGGAACACCTGACCAAGCTGGGTGAAAAATTATCATCCATTTCATCCGGCATCTCCTTCTCTGAGATCCTGCCAGTCTGGGAGAGGGGGGCAGATGGACGGAAGGTCAGAGAAGTGGAGATAGGGGAGCCAAACATGTGGCTCAAGGGCTGGTGCCAGGAAAAAGGACACAGATTTGTATTGAATTGGCAACAGTTTTGGGAGCGAAAGTTCTTTAAATTTGATGGACTGCATCTGACTAAGGAGGGAGTCAGTGCATTGGGGCAGAAGTTTGACGTCTTTGCAGAATAATTAAAATAGCAAATGGGGAGGGGGTGCAGTATCCCATACGTCAAATGGGAAGAACATCCCTCCCCCCTCAGTTAGTGGTCAAAGAGGGATTCAGCATGTTTGCAGTTCATTTGCATCACCAGGTAAGGAAAATGATCTGTCTCCCCATATGATGCACAGGGGAAATGCCAGACCTCACCCAACAACTAACACCCTGAAATCTGGCCAATGGAAAATCATGTACGCAAATGCTCACAGCCTGGGAAATAAGATCCCAGACCTGCAGGCAATAATGTCAGAGGCTAAACTGGACATAGTAGCAAATAGTGAGACTTGGTTTACCAGTAACCACACTTGGGAGACTTCAGTACCTGGGTATGTACTGTTCAGAAGAGACCAAGGTGCAAAAAGGGGGGGTGGAGTGGCCCTGTATGTCAATGAAAATATCAAAGCTACATAAATTCAGAATACACATAAGGAGCCAGAAGAACTGTGGGTCATCCTGGAAACAAGAATGGGGACAGCCATAAGAACTGGGGTTGTCTACAGGCTCCCAGACCAGGGGGAGGACATAGACACATTACTGTTAGAAGATATACAAAACATGACAGCTAAAGGGGAGGTTCTGATAATGGTATACTTCAACATGCCAGATACAGATTGGTCAATACCAGCAGGAACATCTGCCAGAACTAGACACATGGTGGATTCCCTGCAGGGGAGGGCCTCAAACAACTAGTACAACAACCCATAACAGACAGGGCTATCCTAGATCTAGTACTGATAACAGGGAAGGGATCACAGATCTCCAAATAGAAGGTCACCTGGGGGCCAGTGACCATCACATGGTATGGTTCAATTTGGCCACTACAAATGAGTAATTCCATTCCAAGGCAAAAATATGGAACTTCAGTGGAGCTGACTTTGATAAGATGGCCAACAGAGTTTAGCTAGCCCTGGCAAAAAGAAACACAGATGAGGGGGTACAGGCAAAGTGGGCAAGCCTTAAGGATGCAATACATGAAGCAACATCCCATTGTGTTATAGAGAAAAGGAAGTGCAAAAGAAGAAGGAAACCACTTTGGTTCTCAAATACAGTAGCATAAAAGGTCAGAGCCAAAAGGCTGGCATTCAGGAAATATAAGGGAACACAGCGGGATGAAGATAGGGAGGCATGCCAAACTACCCTAAGGGAAGCAGGGAAGGCAGTAAGGCAGGCAAAGTCACAAACTGAGAACACACTAGCACAAACAGTAAAAGAAAGTGACAAGACTTTCTATAGATACATTAGTTGAAGGAGAAAGTCCAGAGGGGGTATTGCTGAACTCAAAAGAGAAAAGGGGGAGTGTGAAGAGGAGGGCCCTGTAAAAGCATCTATCCTAAATAGATACTTTTGCTCAGTATTTACTGAAGAGAAGGTAGGGCAGGGCCCACAGCTCAGCACCATGGACACAGGGGGGAAGGAAGTGAGCACTTCTCCCTTCACAAAAGAAAGGGTCCTACAAGAGTTCGCTAAGCTCAGGGTGGACAAGGCAATGGGACCTGATGGCATGCATCCCAGAGTACTAAAGGATCTAAGGGTGGAACTAGGAGAGCCATTAGCAGAACTGTTTAGTGAGTCTCTGAGCACAAGAGAGGTCCCAGAAGACTGGAGAAGGGCTCATGCGATCCCACTCCACAAGAGTGGTAGCAGGGAGGAGTCATGGAACTACAGACCAGTCAACCTTACCTCAGTAGTGGGCAAGATTATGGAGGCACTCCTTAAGGAAAGGATAGTGCAACACCTGGAATCCATAGTGGCACAGGATCCAAGACAGCATGGGTTTACAAAAGAAAGGTCCTGTCAAACTAATCTCCAAGATTTCTTTGACTGGGTAACCAGAGTGGTGGACCAAGGGAGAGCAGTTGATGTTGCCTACCTTGACTTCAGCAAAGCTTTCGTCACTGTTCCACATAGAAGATTGATAAACAAGCTGGGTAGGCTCGGAGGGAGTCAGAAGTTGGTCAACTGGCAAACTTGTTGATGGGCAGAAAACAGAGAGCGGTGGTAAACGGTATGCAGTCAGAAGAGATGCAAGTCATAAGTGGGGTACCTCAAGGATCAGTCTTGGGACCAGTCCTCTTCAATATCTTTATCAGTGACATTGCAGGTGGACTAGAGGGTAAGGCTTGTCTGTTTGCAGATGACACCAAGATCTGCAACAGAGTAGATGATCCAGATGGGGTGGACAGAATGAGAAGAGGTCTGGATAAACTAGCAGAATGGTCAGAACAGTGGCAACTGGGATTTAATGCAAAGAAGTACAAGATCATGCACATAGAGAAGAGAAACCCTGAAGCCACCTATAGGATGGGAAGGGAGTTGCAGGCAGTCACAAAGGAAGAAAGAGACTTGGGCATCATCATTACTGATGACCTGAAATCATCCAAGCAGACCTCTAAAGCAGTAGGTAAGGCTAGGGGGATGTTAGGGTGTATTAGTAGGGGTATCACAAGTCATCAGAGGGAGGGAGGTAATAGTCCCTCTTTACAAGATACTGGTTAGGCCCCATCTGGAGTACTGCGTGCAGTACTGGAGGCCACACCTTCACGAGGACATTAACCAAATTGAGGCAGTCCAGAGAAGGGCAACCAAAATAGTGCAAGGACTGCATCAGAAGACATATGAGAACAGATTAAGGGAGCTCAATATCTATACCCTAGAGAAAAGGAGGGAGAGAGGTGATATGACAAACATTCAAACACCTTAAGGGCATTAACAAGGTGAAAGAGTCTACATGTTTCAATATAAGAAAAATAGCAGACAAGAGGACACAGCATGAGATTAGAGGAGGCGATTAAGGGGAAATGTGAGGAAGTTCTTTTCTCACAGAAAGTGGTGGATGCATGGAATGGCCTACCGAGAGAAGTGGTGGCTATGAATACAGTGCAGGGCTTCAAACAGGCATGGGATAGGCATAGGGAGCAATACGGTGGTATAAATAGATATGTATACCCCCAGGCGCTTTACCCTTAGGGCTACTACCCCTGTCTGCCCCCACAGAGGCAGGTTGAGGGGCCCAGATCCGTTGACGGGTGCCTCCACCCAAAGGTCGGGGTTAGCACAGTTAAGACTACCACGGTTACAGCCCTCTGAGCTACTGGAACCCCCCCTTCGTCCCACTAGTGACTCACACTGGGTAGCAGCAATTCTGTTCACCAGTACACTTACCCCACAGAAAATATAATCCAGATACCTTCGGGGACCCCCTGTAAAGTAAGGCACAGTTGTGTTGCAATCACCAAACAGCAGTTCACCATTAATGTACACAATAGCCAGGATGTAGCTGTACAAAAACAATCTGATTTATTCAAGGGGGAAAACAACAAGGACAGGGGGGATCAAGTTGATTAGCTTATCACTAAATTTATCTACCTAGGGCTCTGTGCACAGGTCTATCCCTATCAATTACTGTCCCGGGGTTCCCAAGCCCTAGTGGCTAGTCCAAACCGTGGCAGCTGGTAGGGGCCCTTTCACACAGAGGAAAGAAAACGTTAGTTAAACAGTCTGCAGTACAGTAATCCCATTTGGTTCCAAGGTGGCAAATCAACAGGGAACTACCCTGAATTAGTACTCATGACCTCCAGACAAGATAGGGTCCTTAAACGTTGACAGGGCTACTCTTGAGCTCCACGAGACTCCTCACACATTTATATGGCAAACTGCACCAGGAAAAGTCCTTTAATCGCAGCAGGATTTACTTGAGCTACACAAGCCTCCACACATTTATATGATAAACAGCAACAGGCAAAAGTCCTTTAATTGCAGCAGGATTTACTTGAGCTACACAAGCCTCCACACATTTATATGGTAAACAGCAACAGAGGGGTACCACACCAGGCAACTGCTTCCAATGCTCCCACAGACTCACCGTCCCTGAAATACTGCAATGGCAGCTTCCACTTGTCTTCGGACCGAGCGCGATTCAGCAATTTTCTCCACTCCTCCTTCAGGTCAAGCCTGGTGGTGGCTATACAAAGCACAGCCTCTCTGACCGCCCACACGATGGGTTTCCGTCGCTGGAGCCAACAACACAAAAGCGGCGCTTCAGGCCTTCACGCTTCCAGCGACTCTGCAGTGCAGAAGCACACAGCTCCCCTCACTCTCACTAACCACAACGTTCTGAAGCTGGCAGCACCAAGCACCCCTTCCAGATCTGGCGCTACCCATTGCCATTGGCTGGCTGAACATGCCAGTCATTTCCTCTAGCCTTCGGTAGTGCGAAAAGTGCCATGGCCCATAATGCCTTTCCAAATTACAAGCAGTCCCTCTATTGGTCAGCCGACTCCTGTAGGGTCCGAGGTACTGATTGGCCCAATTCAACAGTTCTGGAGCAAAATGGAGGCAATCAAACAGTCCTTACTGCAAAGGAAGACAGGTTAGAGCAACCACATTATCATTATTATTTTACATCATTTCCATATACAATCGCATCCCCAAGAGAACTCCCTCTGCTCCACTAGCGATGGCAGAAGGAGTCATTCTTTCAGTGTCCCAGGCGGGACTCGGGCATCTAACCACAGTCCCCCCTCCATCTTAGTTACTTACGGTTGCAACAAACCAGCCCTGCAAAGACAGCTCCAGGAGGCTATTTAAAGCTCACTGGCTACCCAATTAAACTGGCTTTAGGCCGGTAACTAACCCTAGCACCAGGCATATCCGGAACCCCCATTTGCAGTTAGGTTACACCCTCCCTGGCCTGGAAAAGCTTGGCGTCCCCGTCAAGCATATGCCCTTAAGGTGCTTTAGGTAAACACCCAATGAGTAGCATATCACATTTTCTTTTTACACATTTAAACATTGGATTTACAAAATATCATAAACTTTACATGTCCTACACATAAACTATTACATTGGTTTTAACACAGATCAGTAGTTCCTACCCATGACACCCAGACTGAGGGAATCTGTCTTCTCTTAGGTACCACCAGGTCCCCTGAGCAGAATTAAGTCACTCTTGAAGGCACCACTAACAGTCTGGGTTATCTGTCAAGGCTAACTTAGGCAAAGAACTTGGGGACACATATACCCCTTTGTGAACCACATTGAAAGGCAGATCCACTGGTTGACCCAAAGATTCATAGCTAACTTTATTACTGGCCTAATTTGTTGGCGGATCGTCTAGGGGTCTCAGGATTCTGAACCAGGCCCTGACTCCACTCCCATGTCAGAGACATTAGCAACAGGGATCCCTTCCAGGGGATCAGGCTCGATACTCATAATACTATCAGGGGCTTGACCTTCTATCCCTGAACCCACCCCACTGGGATCATCTGGGGGCAGTGTAGGTACTAGAGAGGAACCATCAGGGCATTCAAAATAGTCTTCCGATTCGGGCATATCAATGGCTTGTTCCCCCATCTCACTCTCTTCTTCTGAAAAGTCAGATAATTCAGCCAGGCCAGACAGTTCAGCCAAGCCTAAGGACTCAGCCCCTTGAGTTCGTCTGCTACCCCATTCATCTTCTGGAGGCATTTCCTCCGGGGATAAAGTGAGAGGCTCCAACTAACACAGATGGGCCAGCTTCAGTTCCTGAGTTAACAAGAGGATTGCCCCAAAACAATTGTCTTAGTCCATAAGAGGGATAGTATTCAATATCATCTTCTCTGTCTTCTGACACTGAGTGTTGACCATCTCCTTCTGCAGGGGGGGTTGGACAAGGCTCCCTTGGTGGACTTGTTGAAGGCTCCACGGGCTTGATTCCTTTCTTAGCAACAGATCTAGTCACGGGCCTGGAAGGAGGGGTAGAGAAGGTTCAACTTCAATCAAGATCTGCCCAATTGGCAGGAGATGATTTCTGTGTATGGTTTTCACATCTTTCAAATTGTTCTCAGGCCGCACTTTATATACAGGTAGGTCTGCCAGCTGTCCCACAATAACATGAGGGAGGTGATGCCATCGGTCGGCAATTTTATGTTTGCCATGCAGTCCCAGATTTCTCAACAACACTCTATCCCCCTTTCTCAACTCTATTGTTTTCACTTTTTTGTCAAATCTCCTTGTTAGCCAGATTTCGTTTAGCAGCCATGGTCTGGGCCAGTTGGTAGGCATGATTTAATTGGGCCTTTAATTTCTGTACATACTGTAGATGGTTCTCTGCTCGCACCCCATCAGGGGAAACCCCAAAACACACATCTACTGGCAATCTAGCCTCTCTTCCAAACATTAGACGATAGGGGGAGAACCCTGTGGCATCACTTTTCATACAATTGTAGGCGTGAACTAGAGTGCTAATCTGTTGGCTCCATCTCGATTTATCTTTGGATTGTAAGGTGCCCAGCATGGCGAGCAATGTACGATTGAACCTTTCAGGCTGAGGGTCTCCCTGCGGGTGGTAGGGGGTGGTTCGTGATTTGCATACCCCCCCACAAAGATAGCATCTCTTTAATTAAGTGACTTTTAAAGTCCCTTCCCTGATCGGAATGAATCCACTGCGGAGCCCCATAGTGGATGAAAAAATTCTCAACAAGTATCTTAGCCACTGTAATTGCTTTCTGATCCTTGGTCGGGAAAGCCTGTGCATACCGGATAAAATGATCAGTGACCACCAATATGTTGCTAACACTTCTCAGATCAGGCTCTAAACTCAGGAAATCAATACAGACCAGTTCCATAGGAGCACTAGTAGTAATGTTGACCAAGGGAGCAGCTTTCTGAGGTAACGCTTTCCTTTGCAAACAACGACCACAGGTCTTGACATACTGTTCCACGTCCGCACTCATCTTTGGCCAATAGAATCGTGCCCGTACCAAATCAAGTGTTCGATCTATGCCCAGATGCCCCATCTGATTATGCAATGACCTTAGAACTAGTTCTCTGAAAACTGAGGGCAGCACCAGTTGTTGTCGTTGCACCCGGCCCTCCTTACTCACAGTCTCTCTATATAGTAGTTGGTTGATCAGCTTTAATTTGGGCCCTTCTTTGTACAACAAGGTAGTCCGCAAGTCAGTGGAACATAGTTTGGATACATCCCTTCCAGCCCGTAAAACCTCTATGGCCGTTCTTATCATAGGGTCACAGGATTGAGCCTGTTGGAGATCATCATTGTTGAGTTGCGGCAGAGAGCTGGTGTCCAATGCAAAGAACTGGCAGTAGGCGGCAGGTATACAGTTTTCCGGAGGCCCCAAACAATCTACCACACAGTCCACTGTGTCAGGAGACACCTGTTCTTCTTTATCAAATTTCTGGCACAGGGCTCTTATATCAGGTTCAGACAACCGGACCCATTCAGTCTGATACGCGGGCCTCGGAGAGAGCATCTGCATCTATATGGTTGAGGCCACGAGTACTCTACAGCATAATCGTGAGTGGCCAGGGCAGAGAGCCACCTATGCCCAGTAGCATCCAATTTGGCAGAGGTTTGAACATAAGTCAGAGGATTGTTATCAGTCTTTACTAATATCTTGGCACCATACAAATAGTCATGGAACTGATCAACAATGGCCCACTTCAAAGCCAAAAACTCTAATTTGTGCACTGGGTAATTCTTCTCTGTCGGCATCAGACTTCTACTGGCAAACGCTACAGGTCTCAGCCCATTCGAGTGCTCCTGATATAATACAGCCCCCAATCCTTGCCGACTGGCATCAGTATGAAGAGTGTAAGGCTTGGCTGGGTCAGCATAGGCCAACATGGGTGTGTGGATGAGTTGATATATGATGTCATGGAAAGCTTCCTCACACTCAGCAGTCCATCGATCCCCGAACATATCGTTTGGCTGAAAATACTTCTTTTCTAAGTCAGTGTGCACACCCTTCTTATATTTTTTGTGAGTAGGCGGATACCCCTGGGTGAGATTAAGGAGAGGGCGAATCACTTGTGAATAGTCTCTGACAAACTGCCTATAGTAGCCACAAAACCCCAGGAATTGTTGCAGCTCTTTCAAATTTCTAGGTTGAGGCCAAGTGGTCAACACCTCCACCTTGCTAGGATCAGTCTCTATGCCTTCACTGGACACTATGTGGCCCACATATTTCACAGAAGTCTGGAAGAATTGACACTTGTCGATAGACAACTTGAGGCCGAAATCCTCCAATCGATCCAGGACTTTGAATAATCATTGCTTATGTTCTTCCACGGATCGGCCAAACACTATGACATCATCTAGATAGAACAAACACTCGAGTAGGTTCATGTCCCCCACAGCTCGTTCCATCAAGCGCTGAAAAGTGGCTAGGGCACCCAAAATTCCTTGAGGCATCCAAATAAATTCATAGAAGCCTAACGGGCAAATGAAAGCAGTCTTCTCCCGATTGTCTGGGGCCATCGGGATCTGGTAGTATCTGCTCCGAAGATCCAATACAGAGAACCACTTACTACCATTCAGACAATCCAAGGCGTCTTGTATGCGTGGCATGGTATATTGATCCGGAATGGTCCGCCTATTCAAAGTACGATAGTCTACACACATTCGAACTGCCCCATTCTTTTTCCTTACTACTACAATGGGGGAGGCATAGGGGCTTCTAGACTCTTGAATTACACTAGCAGCCAACATTTCTTGCAAATGTGCCGTACATCATCTATGTCAGTGGGAGCCAGACATCGGGATCTCTCTCGGAAGGGTCTTTCGTCATGCAATCGAATGTGATGCTCAGCCCCTTGTACACATCCTACATCCCACTCTTTCAGGGAGAAAACCTGGTTCCTCTTGGCAAGCCTCTCACTGACCCTGCGCTTCCACTCAGTCAGCAGCGGAGAGTCACCAAAGTCAAACAGATCAGGAGCAACTCTATCACCTGTTTGGGAACTCTTTTTATTTGGTAGGACAGCAGTATCTGCACAATGGACGCTAGCCAGGGTACACCCTCATTTTATTCGAATCTCTTTATCAGACACATTGTGCACTTGAACCATCACCCTTTTAACATAGGCATGGGACCTCGCCGGCAGAATGCTGGGTTTGAGCAACAACCCTCAGGTAGTTCTCCCTCCATAGGCGCATCCAACATCAACAACTTATTCTTGACATCTGTCTTTAATCGTACCTCTCCATGCAGAACACACTGTGCATTTGGGGCAAGCACTACAGGGGCCGGATCCTTCTTCCATACCACTCCCACAGGGCCTTCAGGTTCCTCCGGCCTACCCTTCTTCTGAGTGGCCCTGACTGTTTGAATTACAGCAGGTACACCCAAAACTCGCCCAGTCTGAAATGCTCGCTTCTCTGAACACAACTGGGCCAATTGTCCAAACATGTGCGCATTTGTTCCAATCAACAGGGGCACCCCATCATACAGTCCAGTGGGTGGGCAGACCAAGACCAAGGTTTCCACTTGCTCATCTGTTCCATTCACAGTTGCAGGGAAAGATAACCATACACGGATGTACCCCAAATACGGATAAGCCTTGTCGCTCAACCCCACCATACATGTAGACCAGTTAGAGGCTGCAGGGGAACTTCAGATAAGTGTGCTTGGTACCAGTCCTGAAACATGATGGTCACCTGGGAGCCACTGTTCAATACAGCTGTAGTGGGAATTCCATTCACCTGCACCCAGGTATCCATAGACGGCCCGACCACATCAGACCAGTTGGGGGTAGCAACATTGTTAGTCCAGCGGGCATGGGCCTGAGTCACACAACTTTTCTTGGGGGCCCGAGACTGGGTCTGGTGGTATTGAGCAATCAGTCTGCTGTTAACTTTCCTTAAATTCTCCGGCCTCTGGCAGTCAGGCTGGAAATGCCCATCTTCCCCACAGTGATAACAAAACTTAGGGTCCTGGGGATCACTACTCTGAGGGGGGCCTGAGGGGAAGGAGAAAGCTCTCTAGGGCTGGGGTTCAGGGCTCTACATGACTCACGGGCCCCGGGCCGAGTAGGGTACACAGTAGACTGCTTTAAGTCCCTCACCAATTCCCGTAAATTCCTGATCTCAGCCCTCAACTCACCCTCCACGTAGGGGTCAGAGGAAACAACCCGCATCCCCACAGTACCTGGGTAATCTGGGGGCCCTCGGACCCTCAGGCGAGCCAGTCTCCTCAGGGGTATTAGACTCAGGGTCCCACTGGGTTCACTGCCCCACACAGGGTTCCCACCCTCTTCATCAGTCTCCACTTCTCGAATTTCCCTCATCAATTGACCATATTCAGGAGGGTGGCCGCCCGATCATGCAACTAAGATTCAATAGAGTTACACTAGAGAATCGGCAGACTTTAAAATATGTTCTAGCCGAACCTGATTCAGAGCTGCAGCAGTGATTCCCCCTTTTCTACAAGCCTTCTGCAATGCCCGCTCCACTTTAGTAACAAAAGCGGACAGTTTTTCATTTCTCCGCTGTTTAGCAGACCTGAATTTCCATAATAAATCTTCACCAGTCTCTGTACTCCCAAAAACCCCTTCTAAAGCAGAGAGATACTCTGCAGCAGTGGCTTCTGGATGAGTGGCCAGGAAGAATCTAATGGCTTCCAAGGCAGGACCCCGCAAACTCTCCATCAGCCTCTTCCTTTTCTCCCCCTCGGAGCATTGCCACTCCTGGACTAAAGGGGTGGCGTAGTCCATTCACGCCTCCAGGTCATCCTCCCCGGAAGGCACTGGTACCATGCCAGAGAAAAGCTTTAACTTACGGTAGGAATCAAGCTGTATGGATGGGACTGCCAAGGGCAAAGAAGCCAGCACAGAGCTTTTGGGCAGGCCAGGGGAGGAGCCCGGAGAACCCCGAGGGGGTAGTATCACTGGACAGATCCAAGCCTTGTAGCAACTCCTGGGTAGTCCTCCCCTTCCACAGCTAACAATTTAAGCAGCTTATCTTTAAAACTGTTCATTTGAGGAGACCCCCCCCCAGGAGTGACTGACCCACTTCGGATATGGATTAGCCTCCACCCCTGGGATGCACCCTCCGGGTAAAGTACAGGAGGTACCTTCTCAGGGTCGATGACCACACTGCATAGGAGTAGCACCTGCAATGTCTGGTCAAACAAATCAGCCATCGCCCTTTCACTTCAACCTTACCCAAACACTTTACTCATTCTGCAACAGAGACAATATCAGCAGCCAAGGTACCCAAGGGCACATCTAACAATAATACAATCTTCTGGGAATCTAGCTCTTCTGCTTCACCCCAACCCATCAGTTTATGTACCATGATTTTGATGGGTTCCAACTTAATTTTTTCCAACATATCCCCTTCCATTTTTTCCATCTTTGGGGTATCTTCTCACTGAGCCACTAGGGGACGCTGATCCCAGCGGTGCCTCCAATTTGTAACCCCCAAGGGGCGCTACCCTTAGAGCTACTACCCCTGTCTGCCCCCACAGAGGCAGGTT
Organism: Neoceratodus forsteri; assembly: GCA_016271365.2. Taxonomy (NCBI): domain Eukaryota; kingdom Metazoa; phylum Chordata; order Ceratodontiformes; family Ceratodontidae; genus Neoceratodus; species Neoceratodus forsteri. The sequence goes on along the minus strand of CM028137.1, from coordinate 209,882,774 downwards.
GAGGGGCCCAGATCCATTGACGGGTGCCTCCACCCAGAGGTCGGGGTTAGCACAGTTAAGACTACCATGGTTACAGCCCTCTGAGCTACTGCAACCCCCCCTTTGTCCCACTAGTGACTCACACTGGGTAGCAGCAATTCTGTTCACCAGTACACTTACCCCACGGAAAATATAATCCAGATACCTTCGGGGACCCCCTGTAAAGTAAGGCACAGTTATGTTGCAATCACCAAACAGCAGTTCACCATTAACATACACAATAGCCAGGATGTAGCTGTACAAAAACAATCTGATTTATTCAAGGGGGAAAACAACAAGGACATGGGGGATCAAGTTGATTAGCTTATCACTAAATTTATCTACTTAGGGCTCTGTGCACAGGTCTATCCCTATCAATTACTGTCCCGGGGTACCCAAGCCCTAGTGGCTAGTCCAAACCGTGGCAGCTGGTAGGGGCCCTTTCACACAGAGGAAAGAAAAAGTTAGTTAAACAGTCAGCAGTACAGTAATCCCATTTGGTTCCAAGGTGGCAAATCAACAGGGAACTACCCTGAATTAGTACTCATGACCTCCAGACAAGATAGGGTCCTTAAACGTTGACAGGGCTACTCTTGAGCTCCACGAGACTCCTCACACATTTATATGGCAAACTGCACCAGGCAAAGTCCTTTAATGACAGCGGGATTTACTTGAGCAACACAAGCCTCCACACATTTATATGATAAACAGCAACAGGCAAAAGTCCTTTAATTGCAGCAGGATTTACTTGAGCTACACAAGCCTCCACACATTTATATGGTAAACAACAACAGAGGGGTACCACACCAGGCAACTGCTTCCAATGCTCCCACAGACTCACCGTCCCTGAAATACTGCAACGGCAGCTTCCACTTGTCTTCGGACTGAGCGTGATTCAGCAATTTTCTCCAGCCCTCCTTCTGGTCGAGCCTGGTGGGTAGCTGTACAAAGCACAGCCTCCTCTGACCGTCCGCCGATGAGTTTCGTCCGCTGGAGCCGACAACACAAAACAGCCGCTTCAGGCCTTCACGCACTTCCCGCGCTAACACTCTGCAGCGCAGAAGCACACAGCTCCTCACTCCTCACTAACCACAAAGTATCTGAAGCTGGCAGCACCAAGCACTCCTTCCAGATTGGGCGCTACCCGTTGCCATTGGCTGGCTGAACATGCCAGTCATTTCCTCTAGCCTTCAGTGGTGTGAAAAAGGGCCATGGCCCATAATGCCTTTCCAAAATTACAAGCAGTCCCTCTATTGGTCAGCCGACTCTGTAGGGTCCGAGGTACTGATTGGCCCAATTCAGCAGTTCTGGAGCAAAATGGAGAAGCAATCAAACAGTCCTTACTGCAAAGGAAGACAGGTTAGAGCAACCACATTATCATTATTATTTTACATCATTTCCATATACAATCGCATCCCCAAGAGAACTCCTCTGACCACTAGCGATGGCAGAAGTGAGTCATTCTTTCAGTGTCGAGGCAGGACTTGGGCATACAACCACAGTCCCCTCCATCTCTTAGTTACTACGGTTGCAACAAGCAGCCCTTAAAGAGACAGCTCACGGAGGCTATTTAAAGCACTCACTGGCTACCCAATTAAATGGCTTTAGGCCGGTAACTAACCCTAGCACCATGCATATCTGGAACCCCCATTTGCAAGGGGGTTACAGATAGGCCACTGACAGCAAAGGACGATGGCACATTTATAAGGTAGAAAAAGAAATGGGCAGACTGGATGGGCCTTGCGGTCCTTATCTGCCGTCATCATCTATGTTTCTATGTTTCTATGAGTCTCTGCTCTGGCTGACTATAGAGTAACACAGTGACCCACTGGCCAGCCTATTGGCCCACCTTTATACCCCCTTACCTGCCACTGAGAATGCTGGCTCCACAATCCCCCCCCCGAAGGCATGGAAGAAAATAGAAACATGGGTACAGACACCACTGGTATCTCATGCTGCCCCCAATGAAGTAACTCACTTCTCAAAATAAATGGTGAAATGATACACTTTTAAATATGGAAAGGATGATGTCTGGTGCAACTCACTGACCTCTGGCAACCCAACACTTCACATTTGGATTCCTTTGAAAGCCTTTGGAAATTTTTCACACTTCCCAGAAATGACTTTAGGAAACATTTATAATTCCAAATTGTCATTTCTGAGTATCTCAGGAAACTCCCCATTCATACTCTAAGTGGGACCCTATCTATCCTATTGCCATGGCTGGGGAACCCAAGGGACAAGGCAGATCTAATCTCTCAAACTATCATCCAGACAGCCCCTGACCCCTCTGAGAAGGCCAGGAATAAATGGTCTCAGGCCCTGGGATTCGTGATATCTGAGTCATGCTAGTCACAGATCTGGTCCTTCTTTCACAAAACATGACTAGACTCTAGAAGTCTCTTGATTCAAAACAAGCACATGCACTTGTGGTACCATATCCTTGTATAACCCATAAGTGTAGCTATCCTATGGGCTGCTACCCCTACCTGTGGCAATATGCACAGATTGAAGGGCCTGAGTTCTGTGAATGGGTGCCTCCACCAGGAGGAATGGTATTAGTGTAGCTTGACTGCTTTGGTATAGCCCTCCTGGATGCTATAACCAACCACCAACCCTTCTACTGGCCTAAACAGTAATACCATAGAACACTTTGCATACACTAGATAACAATAAAAATAGGCTCACACCCCTTGGAATTACCACCAGGGCTGGATCTGCTGCAATTGCCCTGGAAACCCCCTAGAAAATAAGATCAGTAATACACAATGCAAAACCTTTCAATGTGACCCAACTAAGAATGTGCACACTAGCCAGGTAAAACATGAAACAAATGCTCAGGTTTATTCGGGGGAAGTGAACAAGGGAGTGGTATGAATTTAGTTAAATAATTGAACCTCTGATTTACTTTAGGCTGATTCAGCATGCACTGTAAGTCCCTGATGGTTAGTCTTGTAACCCTGGGTACCCAGATCTTATGCAGGCTAGACTGAAGCATTGCCCAGAGTGGCCAGCACTGCAGCTGTTGTTGGGGCCCTTTAGAAAGAAAGACAGTTAGCATGTGCACAACCCAAATATTTGTAATCCCAAGCCGGATGGCTCAGTCTGTTAGCAGTAACCCAAAACAAGCAATCAGATGACACACAATGATTTTTAGCTGTTGTTGCAGGAAGCTACCCTGATTTTTACTCACACAACCTGGACCAGAATGTAGGACAGGCGAGATGAAGACCTCATGGTGCTGACACAGTGTGCTAGGGGAAGCAGGGCCTATGTGACTCACCTCCTGGTGGTCGCTACCTGTTCAATGGTGTTGAGCAGTGGGCCGAATCCCCAAGACAGTCTTTCGTCGAGATGAGCTCTGGATTTCGGGCAGCGGCTTGGGCTGAGATGGCAAGGCCCAAGCAGGCTGAACAGTCCTGGAAAAAGTTTGTGATCAATTGCTGGAAAGCCTCCAGCTGGCATAACAGGATTCACCATGGGGAACCAAATCACGACCCATGAAACACATTCAGTGCACTTAAATCAGTTAGTTCTCTAAGCCACAATTCAGATAATGTCCATTTGCTAATTACAGCTTCACTGCGCAAACTTTTTAACCTGAGGCTATCTTCTGTCATTCAGGCAGGCCGATCATTTCTGGAACAAGTATTCGGTCCCACTTGCAAGTAGTACTGACACACTTTCTTTTCTCTGCTGCAGATCTAATCCGGCAATCAGAACAGTCTGGCTTTTGCAATAGATAAACTCTGAAAGCCAGAGAACATGGCAGGCAGGCCAATGGAGCCTTCCCGCTGATTCTCCTATTCTCCTCCTAGGAGCTGCTGCTTGATCGCTCGAGCTGTTCACTCTCCAACTTCCACTCTCAACTGACACACTGCTTCAGGCAGCTCGGGTATTTCCCTGTAATCCACACAGTGTGGTTGGTTGACAGAGCTGTCTGTCACAGTAGGGCTCCCCCTCCAGGTCCATTTAGGCACCAAACATCTAAAACTACAAATACTACTGAATTTCCTTCCCATACATCCCCTGGGAACAGTTATTATTTTAGGTCCCCAGAGATGCAATTGGTCCAGTACTGGCAGTCCAGAACCAAAATGGTGGCTCCTATTTGAAAGCTTCAAGCTGCAAATGGTGGCAAGTTAGACAAACTCCTTTTTCATTATTACTTTAACAGATAAGCAGTAAATAACTACATTTCCTAACAGGGCTCCCTCTGCTCTATCAGCGACTGCAGAATGGAGCAATATAACTGGCTGCCTGGCTGGTCACGAGCCTTAATTACTCGGACAAAGCCCAGACCTATTTGAAAAACACAGACTAGATGCTTTCTTAAAGAGACAGACACAGAGGCTTACTAGGGAGCTCTATGCAAACAAATAGAACTACTGCAAAACAGGACACCATCCTGACAGTGGGCATTTAGGAGCCCAGGAGGCCATTTTAGTAAACCTCAATTTGGAGGAGGGTTACACTCTTCCCTGCCTGGAAAAACTTGGCATCCACGTCAAGTCTATACTTACTAAGTGATTCTATATGGCAAACGCTATATAAAATGAATGCATATTTCACTTTGTATATCACAACATAAAGCTGATGAATCAGTAAAATAAACTGGTTCTAAGCATTACTATATTTTGTCCATTTGCAATAACATCTCCTACAAGGATACATTCTCATACATTTTCATAAACATTTCTGCAGATTAAAAACAGTTTCAAAAAGTTAACCACATTACTCTCACCATTTGGGTTTGTATCACCTCCTGTACTTTAACCCACATGGCTTGGGGCCTGTCCCTATCAACTACATTGAGGCTGCATGGGGTAAGGGCATTGGTTCTGTGAGTCAAAGGTTTAAGTAGCAACTTTGAGGTAGAAGAACAGATCAGTCTGGGGAGAGAACTTTCAGAGTTATACACCCCATTGTGAACAACATGTAGTGGAATGTCTATAGCTCTCCCTTGGGAGTCATAGCTGAGGCGTATCACTGATTTGTAGCTCTCCTTGACTTTAGAGGAAGGACAGGCACTGGGTTTGTTTTTCCAGCACTTGCAGGGGGATTTCCCAGTCCCGGCTCATTGATTTCCAACAAGTCTGTTTCTTTAGAAGGGGTTGCCTCTGCCCTTGTGGTTTGTCCTGCATTAGGAGCTCTTTCAGCCCTTGACTCTGTTTGTTCTTGTTCAATAATATCATTGCCCATACTTTGCTTGGAAAAAGTTTCAAGCTGGTCATCCAGAGGAATTTCTATTGAATGGAAATCTTGCAACACTTGACTAATACTTTCAACATCATTCTTCATAATGCTGTTAGTTGCTTTGCTCTCAGACTGTTCAGTCTCTACTGGTATGTCACAGTGGGGCTTTCTGTCTCTGGTTCTCTGTCTTGGGGTTCAGCTGCCTCAGAAATCACACTTTGCACTTCACTTTCAGGTGGCACAGGGTTTGTTGAGAAGGCTGGGGGATCAGGCAGTCCTAAAGATCCAGCTTCATCTCCAGAATTGTGCAGGGGGTTACCATGGAGCAACTGACTTAGCTCATAAGATGAATAGCAAGGTGCTTCACACTCACTGTCATCAGATTCTGACTGGCAATCATCGTCTCTTTGGGCCTGCCTGGGGGAAGGCCTGGAATCCTTGACAACTGATGAAGAGGTTAACTGTTTCTTTTTGGCTGCATCCCTGGTTACAGGCCCAGAAGGGGCAGTTTCTGGTGAGGCAGAATCAGTGATGATTTGGCTAATTGGCAGTAGATGGTTCTTGTGCATTGTCTTGACAGCCCGTGGGTCATTTTCAGGATGCACTCTATAGACTGACAAATTGTCCCGCTTACTGACAACAATGTAGGGAAAATGGTGCCACCTATCAGCAATTTTGTTTTCCATGCAGTCCCAAATTCCATAACAGAATTCTGTCTCCATGTTGCAGCTTGTACACTGTGACACGCTTGTCATGCCTTTCTTTATCTGCCAAATTCCTCTTTGCTACCATGGTGTGTGCTATTTGCTAAGCATGGTTTAACTGAGCTTTTAACTTTTGAATGCATTGTAGGTGACTTTCAGCTCTGACTCCATCTGGGGACACTCTGAAACAAATGTTTACTGGTAACCGGGCTTCCCGACCAAACATCAGGTGGTAGGGGAAAAACCCGGTGGCATCACTCTTGGTGCAGTTATAGGCATGTACCAAAGAACTTATCTGCTGACTCCATTTAAGCTTGTACTGAGGGTGAAGACTGCTCAACATATCTAGTAAAGTTCTATGAAACCTTTTGGGCTGTGGATCCCCCTGGGGGTGATATGGCATAATTCTGGATTTCCATACTCCACAGAGCGAGAGAATCTCCTTGATCAGGTGGCTTTCAAAGTCTCTCCCCTGATCAGAGTGAATTGTCTGAGAGGCACCGTAGTGAACAAATAATTTTTCAGTGAGGACCTTTGCCACTGTAGATGCTTTCTGATCCTTAGTTGGATAGGTCTGGGTGTATTGAGTAAAGTGATCCATAACTACTAGCACATTCCCAATAATCTTCTGATCTGGCTTGAGACAAAAGAAGTCAATGCACACAAGCTCCATTGGTGCACTGGTAGAGATATTGACCAAGGGGGCAGCTGTTTGGGGTGGGGCTTTTCTCTGTAAACACCGACTGCAAGTTCTGATGTGATTTTCTATGTCAGCCCCCATCTTCAGCCAGTAGAACCTAGCCTGGGCCAAGTCAGTAGTTTGGTCACAACCTAAATGCCCCATTTAATTGTGAAGGGCAAGCAGCACCTCCTGTTTGAAAGCTGTAGGAAACATTAGCTGCTGTCTGATAATTTGTCCTTATTTATTTATTTGAATTTTGTTGACTGGGGTAAGACCACTGAGACAATTACAGTTACTTTTTCAGGGTCGACCCAGTGTCACAGATATTATACAGCAGTACAAAAATATTACAGAGCAGTACAAATTACAGAGAGGTAAAATGCAGGACATCAGTAAAAACATTGTCAAACATTGTATAATGGATATATAGCCAATAGAGCTATGCACAGACATACATGCTACATATATATAATGTGTGATATAACAAGTAGATACAAGCATAGTGCTAAAAGCATGTAAAAGGAGAACGTTAGGGTAAAGAGCAGATAGAAGATGAATACAGTTGTGGTTTACTAGGACGTGAGGGAGAGGGAGAGGGAAGGGAAGAGAAGTGAAGGGGTGGAATTGGGGTAGAGGTGGGTAGGGATAGGATTGGATAGGATAGGAGAAGTTAAGGTGCATCAACAGAAACACAAGCAGAAGGTAGGGGAAACAAGGGACACATATAAACTAGACTTGAATAGAGGAAGAGAGGTACTATTCAGGACAAGTGGAGGAAGAGACTTCCAGTCAGAAACAGCAGCAAAAGAGAATGACCTTCTACAGGATGTTAGGCACAGATTGGGGATAGATAGTAGGGGTTGGGATGCTGAGCTGAGGGTGCGAGGAGCTTGTCTTACACTTATTATATCCCTTAGGCAGGGGGTGTGAAGTAGTGGACAAATTTAAACATATGACACATGGAGAAGTACTTCAAATTAGATTCATAGTGTAACCAGCACAGAGACAAGAGGACTTCGAAGTGGTGTGAATGGGAGTTGGCTCCCAGAGTAAACCTACGAATCCTATGGTAGGCCTGGGAGAGGAGAGAGAGAGAGAGAGGGGAGGAATTAGTAGTCAGCAGCAGAGGGGCTCCATAGGTCAGGAGGGGAGTAAGTGATGCGGAAGCAATTCTTAGGCTGGAGGTGGAGGTGAGAAATGGGCAAATTCGATTGAGCAGGCCAATCTTCTGATTCATGACTTTGATAATGTTGGAGACATGAATGTTGAAAGAGAGCATGGGGTCCAGGGTGAAGCCCAGATATTTGAAAGACAGGACTGTCTCCAGGGTGTCACCCATGTTTGATGTGATATTAAGAGAGGGTGAAGGATGTTTGGTAGAGGGGTGTTGGGAGAAAAGCATGCATTTAGTTTTCTTTGTGTTAAGAACCAGATATTGACAGTTGAGCCAGTCATCAAGGGAAGCAAAGTCATTGGCAAGATCCTGATTTATTTGGTCGGTACTTGATGAGGAATGATAGATAATGGTATCATCCACATAAAGATGCACTGAAGCACCACCACAAGAACGAGGGAGGTCATTAATGAAGAGGGAAAATAGTAATGGTCCTAAGATGGATCCCTGCGGTACTCCGTGGGTTATGTGCCTGGGTTCAGAGAGGGAGCCATCCCACCTGACTCTTTGAAAGTGGCTTGATAGGTAGCTTTTTTCCCAGTTCTGGGCTATTATTATTCAGACCTAGAGTATGCAGCTGCTGGAGCAGGAGATCATGGTTTACCAGATCAAATGCTTTAGTAAGGTAGACAAAAATGGCACCCGTAGCATAACCCTCGTCCATGGCATGATATATGTCTGTTGTTACTTTTATCAGTGCAGTTTGGGTGCTGTGATTCCTTCTGAATCCATGCTGATAAGGGGATAGTAGGTTGTGTGATTCAAGGTAGTCCTGAAGGTGGTTGTAAACTATGTGCTCCTGTATCTTTGCCAAGCGGCAGAGGAGGGATATAGGTCTATAGTTGTCAACAACAGTATTGGATCCCCCCTTATGTATTGGTACTACCACTGCTACCTTCCACTTATCAGATACTGTGTTGGACAGGGAGAACTGGTTGAAGAGGTCTCGGACAGGACGAGCAAGGGCTGATGAGCCCAATTTGAGAAATGTAGCTTCTAGTGAGTCATGTCCAGATGAGCTATCAGGATTTAGGTTTAGGAGGAGCTTCTGGAATTCTTTAAGAGTGGCAAGTTTCAGGTGAAATGCCAGGCACCCATCAAGGGTAGCTTTATGAGGTGGGACCAAGTTGGGGTGGAGGAGTTATGGAAAAGTGAAGTATATTGTTTATTGTTTATTTAGATCTAGGATTACAATTACCTTTGCGCCAAGGCTCTTTTACAAAGATTTCACATCAGGAGAGTACATACATGTTAAACAAGGGCATACAACATTAAAGAGAGCATACAACCATATTCATCAGTTCAGGTATGGCATCACAGTAAATAGGATACATGAATAACACATACAAGGAATCATTTCAGAAACCTAGAAGAAATCAGGGAGGAAGGGTGAGAGGATGGTGGGGGTGGCAACCAAAAAAGAGACTAGAGCAGCTCATGGCATTGTCAAAGAACATCAGAGGAGGGTGGTTGATCTCAATGGGGAAGGGGGAAGTTAGAGGTGGCAGTCACATGAGCTGGAGGCCATGAGATGATGATGGAGGCTTGATTTGAATATGCCCAGTGAGGAGGTGGAGGTGATGTGAGTGCTGAGGGCATTCATCCAGCTGGGTGCACGGTGTGCAAAGAATCTTTGGCCCAGAGTGGTGCAGCATCAGGGGGCCTGTAGAAGCTGATGTTCAGACCCTCTGGTGTTACAAGGATTAGTATTTGGGCACAGGAGGGCTTGGACACTAGGTGGAGTAAGGCCCAAAGTAGTTTTTTTCACCATCAAGCAGGTAAGGTACTTTATGCAAGTTGAAGCCATCCTGTTTGAGTGTAAAGCTCACATGTATGTGTGAGTCAGTGGGATCCAGTAAGCAGTCAACGGGCCTTGTTTAGGGAGGTCGTTATGCGACTGAGGGCGGTAGTAGAGGCAGAGCCATAGATTATGAGGCCATAGTCTATGACGGAGACCACAGAGCTCTGGATAGCAATCTTCAGTCCTGCATGGGTAAGATGCTGTTTATTTCAGTAGAGAATTCCAATGTGTGAGTTTACCACTCTGGCAACACTATCAATGTGGGTCCCATAAGATAGGCAAGGGTCAAGTGAGATTTCAAGGTATTTAAAAGATGACACTTGTTCGAGGGTGTTGCCAGCACTTGTATTGATATCAAGGGGGTATAGCCTGTGTTTGTTTTGCGAGCAGCAGAAAAGGATAGATTTAGTCTTTTTGTGGTTTAGAACCAGTTTATTTTTTGTGAACCAGTTTTCAACAGCGGAGAAAGCAAGCTGTATGTTGTGAAGTAAGGGCTGTGGGTCCTTATGGGGGGTGAGAAGCACAGCGTCATCGGCATAGAGGATAATTTGTTCTGGACAGGACAGTGGAAGGGAGTTCAGGAAAAGGCTGAAAAGTAGTGGGCCCAGTATGGATCCCTGAGGGACGCCTGAGCGAACAGGTTTGGAGTCAGAGAGTACTCCTGAGATTTTTACTCTTTGTGAGCGCTGGTCCAGGTAGCAGTTAAACCATGCAGTGGAGTCCTGGGAGAGCCCAGCATTCAACAGCTGTTTGGTAAGCAGGCCATGATGAACAGTGTCACATGCCTTAGTCAAGTCGATGAATACGGCTCCAGTTAGATGGCCTTTGTCCAACGAGATGTGAAGGACTCCAATGAATTCCAGGAGGACTGTTGATGTGTTGTGCCCTTGTCTGAACCCATGTTAATGTGCACATAGGATGTTATATTTGACCAGGTAGTCTATAAGCTGATCAGGAAAAATGCACTCAAGGGCCTTGGAGGGGGGGGGTAATATAGAGATCGGCCGGTAGTTCCCCTGTATGGACTAGTTGCTGCTTTTAAAGACCGGAGTGACAACAGCAGATTTCCATTTGCTTGGGAACTGACTGAGGCTGAGGGAGAGGTTGAAGATTCTGGAAAGTGGACTCAATACCTCTTCAAGTGTAAGGGATAGCAGTTTAAGGTCCAGTGAATCACCACTGGCTCTGGACTTGGAGATAGCCTTTTTATGTATTTGTGGACATCATTCGCCTTGACTTTTTTGAAGTGGAACAGCGGATGATTTGAGGTGGTAGATAGAGAATTTAGAGCTGGAGAGTCAGTTTAAGAGAAAATATCTGGGGGTAGAACAGCACTAAGGTCGGTGAAGGCTGCATTGAAGGTATTGGCAATGACCTTTGGGTCAAGGGTTGTGGCTCCGTCAACCATCAGTAGGGTTGAGGAGAATTTGGACTGCTTCCCTGTGACTTCCCTAATATTGTCCCAAAAAGATCTCTCATCTCCCCAGGTGTTGGTGAGGGCTTCCTTGTAGTAGGTACTCTTCGTCTGTCGTATTTGTTTTGTGCAGTTGTTGTGAGTCTGTTTGTAGTTTTGAATGTCCAGTTGAGCTCCTGTGGCCCTAGCTATTGCCCAGAGGTGGTCCCTTGATTTTAACTGAGCCAGTAGCTCAGCCGTGAGCCAGGGATTGGAGAGTGCCTTGACTTTGCACTTTTTTACTGGGGCATGGGATTCATGAGCAGCACGTTAAGGTGTGGTGGGGTGAGAATAATCGAGGCCGAGTCAACATACAGTGCATTGTATAGGAGACCAGTCTTGCCGACTAAGACAGGATTTGAGAAGGGTCAGTTGGCCACGGGGTAGGACTCTGCTGGAAATGGTTTTAGGAGGAGGCTTACAAAACTTATTTGACCAGTTGCAAATGATAGGGGAATGGTCACTGAGGGAATCCGGGAGGACAGTGGAGTTGTTGATGTGGGTTGGGTGGCTGGCAAGAACCCAGTCCAGGAGAGTGCTGATACCTGACTTGTAGTTTTTCCTTGTGGGGGAATCGACCATCTGTGTTAGGTTAGTTGAAGAGATAGCATCCTTGTGGGTTCCTACATCAGGTGCAAGCCAGTTGATATTAAAATCTCCAAAGAGGAGGATCTCAGATCTGGGAGGTTGAGATCTTACAAAGTCCAGGACAGCACAGAGACAATCCCTTGGTCTTTTGGTGGGATGTAGACTGAGACTACAGTGAGCACTTTATTTTGGGCCCCAAGGAGTAGTTTGATAGGTAGGAATTGCACAGAAGAGTCAGAGGGGGTAGTGGAGACGGGGTGACAGGTGATGTTGTCTTGGATGTAAATTGCATACCCCCTCCATTTTTGTCCTCCTATGAAGTCTGAAAATGTTATAGCCTTGTAGCACAATAGCATTGTCAGGAGTATTGGGCATCAGCTCAACAACAACAGGTTTCAACAACAGTAAGGATATCAGGGTTATGCTGGTCAGCAAAGATTTGAAGGGCAGCAAGCTTTGGGAGGTGGCTGCATATGTTGAGGGTGGCAATGATGAGACTCCCATCTGATTTCCCAATTCTGACTGGGCTGGAGGTAACCGGGCCAGGGTTCAGGTGAACACTCCCTGACATCAGTAGGAGGTGGAGCAAAAGTTTTAGTGCAATCTGTCGTTGTTCATAGTCAGTGTGGTTTCGTCTCTGTATATTGTAAGACCAAATGTAGCATATGTGCCGTATGTCCCAGTGCAGAGCAATGGCTAGTAGTGGGGGTCAGTTTGCCCAGGTTCCATTCTCATGTATATCAGTGAATGGCCAGACCTTAATAGGTAGGTGCCCCAAGGGAGGGCAAGGTGCATGGGCAAGGGTTTCAGGTTGGCGGTAGTAGATGAGTAAGAGGTAGGTGTAGGGTGGAGAGGGGTGGCAGGCACTAGGGAGTAGCTGAATGGGAGGAAGGAAAGAGAAAGTAAGCAGAGGCAGGAGCAGGTGATTGAGGAGAGGCATGGTCTGGGGAGTACTAAAAGGAAAAGAGAAAAAATGGTTGAGTTTAGCAGTGGAGAAGACTGATGGATTGGATTAGGTAAGTGTGCTTATAATTGGTCCCTCTACTGGGCAAAAGAAATAATCTGCTAATGGAAAAGTCAAAAAAAAAATGTAGAACAATACAAAAAGGGTTGTAGTTCCCTACACTAACAATTCGAATTCAGCAGTGGGCACAAAGGCACATCACATATTTAGTTGCTGAGGTTAGAAAAAAAATGTAGGCAGCAGAGAGAGAGATGAGTTCCAGGGGACTTCAAATCTCCAGGAGCTGAAGCCAGTCGGGGAGAGATGGAGTGCTGAATCCGCGTATAGTAGACCCAATTTCAGGCCCCACCCATCAACTGAGTTCATGGCTAGCAAGCTGGACTGCAGCTGCTTTCCTGAAGCGTACCTGGAATCTTGCTCTTGAGGGCAGGCTGGGGAGCACTCTGTGGCCAGCTGCACTCAACACCAGACTGCTAGTGCAGAAGATCGAGTCCCCTTCAGGAAATCCTGAGGAGAAAAGAAGAGAAGGGAGAAATCAGCTTATATGTATCAACAAAGGCTTCAGAGTTTGGGAGGCAGGGCAAGTAAGGAGACAAAAGAATTCTGTAACAAGGTGAGAAATTAAGGATGCTAAGTTAGCCTTAACACCCTTTGACCTACACTTTTTCAGGAGTGCATTTTGGTTAATTATCTGACTGAAAGTTGTGATGAAGAAGTCTAGGGCATGATTTAAGTCTGGGAGGGCATTAATGGGTGTCCTCAAACAAATGGTACAACAACCCAGAAGAGACAGGGCTATCCTAGATTTGGTACTGACTAACAGGGAAGGGATCACAGATCTCCAGGTAGAAGGTCACCTGAGGGCCAGTGACCATCATATAGTATGGTTCATTTTGGCCACTACATCTAAATCATCCCATTTCAAGGCAAAAATATGGGATTTCAGAAGAGCTGACTTTAATAAGATGGCCAACAGAGTTAAGCTAGCCCTGGCAAAAAGAAACACAAGTGAGGGGGTACAGGCAAAGTGGGCAAGCATTAAGGATGCAATACTTGAAGCAACATCCAATGGTATTAGACAGAAAAGGAAGTGCAAAAGAAGAAGGAAACCACTTTGGTTCTCAAATACAGTAGCAGAAAAGGTCAGAGCCAAAAGGCTGGCCTTCAGGAAACACAAGGGAACACGGTGGGATGAAGATAGGGAGGCATAACAAACTGCCCTAAGGGAAGCAGGGAAGGCAGTAAGGCATGCAAAGTCCCAAATTGAGGAAACACTAGCATGAACAGTAAAAGAAGGTGACAAGACTTTCTATAGATACATTAGTGAAAGGAGAAAGTCCAGAGGGGGTATTGCTAAGCTCAAAGGAGAAAAGGGGGCATGCGAGGAGGAGGAGGAGGAGGACCTTGTAAAAGCATCTATCCTAAATAGATACTTTTGCTCATTATTTACTGAAGAGAAGGTAGGGTAGGGACCACAGCTCAGCACCATGGACACAGGGGGGAGGGAGGTGAGCACTTCTCCCTTCACAAAAGAAAGGGTCCTACAAGAGCTTGCTAAGCTCAGGGTGGACAAGGCAATGGGACCTGATGGCATACATCCGAAAGTACTAAAGGATCTAAGGGTGGAACTAGCAGAGCCATTAGCAGAACTGTTTAGTGAGTCTCTGAGCACTGAAGAGGTCCCAGAAGACTGGAGAAGGTCTCATGTCATCCCGCTCCACAGCAGTGGTAGCAGGGAGGAGGCAGGGAACTACAGACCAGTCAGCCTTACCTCAGTAGTGGGCAAGATTATGGAGGCACTGCTTAAGGAAAGGATAATGCAACACCTGGAATCCATAGGGGCACAAGATCCAAGACAGCGTGGGTTTACAAAAGGAAGGTCCTGTCAAATTAATCTCCTAGATTTCTTTGACTGGGTAACCAGAGTGGTGGACCAAGGGGGAGCAGTTGATGTCGCCTACCTTGACTTCAGCAAAGCTTTCGACACTGTTCCATATAGAAGATTGATAATAAGCTGGACAGGCTTGGGGTGGGTCAGAAGTTGGTAAACTGGGTGGCAAACTGGTGGACGGGCACAAAACAGAGAGTGGTGGTAAATGGTATGCAGTCAGAAGAGATGCAAGTCACAAGTGGGGTTCCTCAAGGATCAGTCCTGGGGCCAGTCCTCTTCAATATCTTCATTAGTGACATTGCAGATGGACTAGAGGGTAAGGCTTGTCTGTTTGCAGATGACACCAAGATCTGCAACAGAGTAGATGATCCAGATGAGGTGGGCAGAATGAGAAGAGATCTGGATAAACTAGCAAAATGGTCAGAAGAGTGGCAACTGGGATTTAATGCAAAGAAGTGCAAGATCATGCACATAGGGAAGTGAAACCCTGAAGCCACCTATAGGCTGGGAGGGGAGTTGCTGGTAGTCACAAAGGAAGAAAGAGACTTGGGCATCATCATCACCACCGATGACCTGAAATCATCCAAGCAGACCTCTAAAGCAGTAGGTAAGGCTAGGGGATGTGAGGGTGTATAGTTGGGGTAACACAAGTCGAAGATGAAGGTAATAATCCTCTTTACAAGACACTGGTTAGGCCCCATCTGGAGTACTGCGTGCAGTACTGGAGGCCACACCTTCACGAGGACATTAACCAAATTGAGGCAGTCCAGAGAAGGGCATCCAAAATGGTGCAGGGACTGCATCAGAAGACATATCAGGACAGATTAATGGAGCTCAATATGTATACCCTTGAGCAAAGGAGGGAGAGAGGTGATATGATCGAGACATTCAAACACCTTAAGGGCATTAACAAGGTGAAAGAGTCTAACATGTTTAAATATAAGAAAAATAGCAGGACAAGAGGGCACAGCATGAGATTAGAGGGAGGCTGATTAAGGGGGAATGTGGGGAATTTCTTTTTCACAGAAAGGGTGGTGGATGCATGGAATGGTCTACCTCAGGAAGTGGTGGCTATGAATACAGTGCAGGGCTTCAAACAGGCATGGGATAGGCATAAGGGAGCAATACAGATGAGTATGAATAGAAAGGCCACTGACAGAGCAAAGGCCGATGGCACATTTATAAGGTAGAAAAAGAAATGGGCAGACTGGATGGGCCTTGCTGTCCTTATCTGCCATCAACTTCTGTGTTTCTATGTTTCTATGTCCAGTCCGTGTTAGTGATGGAGGTGACATGCGGCCTGCATCAAATCTAGACATGTCACGGACTAAGGATATCTTGGGAGAGGGGTTTGGGTAGTTGTTTCTCCACACACAAAAAGTAGGTGAGTGATCGTTTTAGCAGTCAGGGAGTATACCAACTGCTTTTATCCTTGTTGGACAATTAGTAACCATCCAGTCAAGTAATGGGAGGCAGTATAGCACAGTGATTTAAGCATCTGAGCTGCAAATCTGGTGACATCCAGCAGACCAGACCTGGGTTTGAATCCCACAGCTTCCACTTGCATACTGTGTGACCCAGAGCAAGTCACTTAACTTCCCTGTGCTCCCAGGTCACACCTGTAAAAAAGCTTTCAGCTTAGTGTGCTACTCCTGGTTAAACAACTAAAAAAAAAAGTAATGTATATTTCCCAGATTTAGTGTTGATACGTGTGGGGTCTTGCAAGAGTTGAGTCAGGCATGAGTCAGCCAGTGCAGCATTCAATTTCACAACATCTGGGTGTAGCCAGTCCTGGTTAAAGTCTCCACAGAGTATGAGGTCATGGCCAGGGAGGTTGGATACCGAATCTAGGAGAGAGGGCAGGCTGGAGGAGGCTTTACTAAGGGGCACATAGACACACCCAATGGTCAGTTTTTTGATGTTTCCAAGTGTTAGAGAGGCAAAGAATTAGTCAGCTATAAGTGGGTCCCCACCAGGATCAGGGAGTTCAGTGATTTCTAGATTAGACCTGAAGTATAGAAGTACACCACCAACCCTTTTTCCTATCCTATCTTTTCTGAGACAGCTGTAACCAGGTAGGGACACCTCATGTTCCTTGATGGCTGGCTTGCGCCAGGATTCAGATATATAAAGAACATCTGGTGTAATCTGTAGGACCCAGGCATCCAGTTCCACCATCTTGGGGTGAATACTACGGATGTTGAGATGAGCAATTTCTAGTCCCTTAATCTGTGGTATAGACAGTGTAGTGTGTGGGAGAGGAGCAAGACAGGCAGGCCCAGGGTTGGTTTCAATGTTGCCTACACAAGCAAACAGGAGGAGGACTGAGACCCAGAGCCCTAGAGAAACATATGAGGAGAGCATTCCTAGGATGGTTAAACCTTGAGATATACGGAGGCATTTATAGAGCCAGAGCCCCAGTGGAGCAGTATCCCATTTTGGTAGACAGGGGATGTAAAGGAGCACCAGAGAAGATTCTGGCCATATGAGGCCTGGGGGGAGGGCTATTCCAGGAAGTGTGATGTATTGCCTCAGTGATAAGGTTATCTATGCAGCAACTGAGGAGAATGAGGCAAGACAGGGACGAGATAGCAGATACATTTTTCATGATGTTATCCTATCCAGGGCGTATTAACCCAGTGAAAAAAAGCTAGGCCAATGCAGAGAGGCATCCGTACTTTGGGGCAAATGCCAGGCAACACTGTGCCCGTGATAGGCAAGGTTCATGCCAGATGATTCAGAGCTAATTTGGGAAGTTAGAGAGTTAAGTTGCTAGCAGAAAGGGAAACCGAGGCAGGGACATCGGCCAAATAAGCAGCTAAGAGAGGATGGAATGGAAGTTGAAGTCAATAGCTGAAGGAAAACTGAAGTATGATCAGCAACCAATGAGCAGCGGAGGGGCAGGGCTTCACGTGTATTTAATAGAGGGTCTGGGCGGATGGGTGGGAGAAAATATATACTTGAATAATTCAGCTACACTTCAGAAAATTAAGCTGCAAATCAAATGTTACAGAGCCGTCTTCAAAGAGAAAAGTAGATTGCCAATCAGGGAAAAAGCCATAAAGTCTGCAGACAGTCCCAAGCATGCTGTAGACCTTGACCAGTCGGCATTCAGGAAAAGTTTGGGGCTGGAGTCAGTCTTACTCTGGTGCTGTGGTTCTTTGGGCGGGTGGCGCGGGGTTCACAGCCGGCTGGCTTATCCTGCCGCTGCAGGCTGGGAGAGCAATTCGGCCCTAGTCACGGGCAGCCCTGGAAGTGAAGAGACAGTACAGGGTTAGGAGAATATTAGGATCTCTTGGACAGAAAGCAGGCTGATTTGCTTAATCGGCGGGGTGGAGAAAGTACAGACACAAAGAGTATAGAGAGGTGAGGTAGGAAGGGGCGAACTGCCAGACAGCAGGATGGAATTTCTGCTATCAGTGGTGCCGAAGGGAGAAAAAGCAGTTTTTCATATGGATAGCACTGAAGCAAAGAAGAGGGGATAAGGTAGGATCAAAGTGATGGGAATGAGAGTCGGAAGTTAGGCAAGCTGAAAGAGAGACAGATAGAAGTAAGGAGACAGAGATTTACAGAAATTTTTAATAACAACTGATGCAGTGTTATCCCCTAGCTTGCGAAGGCTAACTACAGTACATAGTGCAGCTTTACCCATAGGGTAGGTAGATAAATCAAAGCCCCTAGCACACTTGGATCCCCCTAGAGAGCTAATCTTTGCAGCAGTAAAGGTTAGAGTATGATCCCCTATTGCAAACACAGTTACGGTTTAACATTGTTACATCCTGAATTAGTAAACATCGCACATTCTTCAATATATACTTGAATAACTCAACTACACTTCAGAAAATTAAGCTGCAATTCAAATGTTACAGAGCCGTATTCAGAGAGAAAGAGAGAAAAGTAGATGGCCAATCAGGGAAAAAGCTATAAAGTCTGCAGCCAATCCCAAGCATGCTGGAGACCCCTGAGCCAATCGGAATTCAGGAAAAGTCCTGGTGCTGGACAGCAGCCTTACCCTGGTGCTGTGGTTTTTTGGGCGGGTGGCCCAGGGTTCGCAGCTGGCTGGCTTATCCAGCCACTGCAGGCTGGAAGAGCAATTCAGCCCTAGCCATGGGCACCCCCTGGCACTGTGGTTCTTTGTCCTTGCCAGTCTATGGTCTCTTGATACAGTACTTCATTACGCAACTTTAGCTTGGGCCTCTTTTTGAACAACAAGGCCATTTGTAAGTCTAAAGAATGATATTTGGACACACTCTTTCCCGCATGAAGGGCTTCTAGCACTGGTTTGATCATGGAGTCTTGTGCTTGAGCCCACTGTATATTCTTAGGGGTGAGTTGGGGCAATGTGCTGAGATCCAAGGTGGCCAGGTGACAGTAAGCCACAGGTACACAAACATCAGGGTGGCCCAAGCAGTTCACCAGGCAATTAACTCTTTCAGGAGAGGGATGCTCATCTTTGTCAAACTTCTGACAGAGGGCTTAGACAGACTGTTCGGACATTTTCACCCAGTTTGCATTAATGATCAGGCCATCTGGAGAGGGCATCTGCATAAATGTGGTTTAGGCCTGGTCTATATTCTACCGAATAACCATAAGTGGACAGTGTAGATAACCAGCAATGAGCAGTGGCATCTAACTTAGCTGAGGTCTGAACACAGGTAAGAGGATTGTTGTCAGTTTTGAGCAGAATCTTTTCACCATAAAGATACTCATGAAATTGGTCCACCACATCCCACTTCAGAGCAAGAAATTCGAGTTAGTGCACTGGGTAGTTTCTCTCATGTAGGATTAGACTCCAACTAGCAAATGCCACAGGATGTAAACCCTTCCTCATACTCTTGATACAGGACAGCACCAAGTCCCTTCAAACTGGCATCTATGTGCAACACAAAGGGTCTAGCGGGGTCTGTATAGGCAAGCACAGGTGCATGGGTAAGCAAATTAATGATGTCATAGAAAGCTGTTTCACATTCAGAAGTCCACCTGGCTCCAAAAGGTTCATTAGTCTGAAAGAAGACATTCTCATCTTCTCTAACTGCATTTTTCTTATACTTCTTATTGGTTGGGGGTAACCTTGAGTTAGACTGAGTAAAGGTCGAATAACTTTAGTGTAGTCTATTATGAAATGGCGGTAATAGCCGCAGAACCCCAAGAATCTTTGCAGCTCCTTTAGAGTATTAGGCTGAGGCCAGGTGGTCAATGACTCCACTTTGCTTGGATTGGTCTGAATCCCATTGGCTGACACTATTTGCCCCACATATTTCACAGATTTTTGGAAGAATTGACACTTGTCTATAAATAGTTTTAGTTCAAAGTCCTTTTATCAGTCAAGAACCTTACACAGACAAGCTTCATGTTCCTCAAGGGCTTGGCCAAACACAATTACATCATCGAGATATAAAAGGCACTCTAGCAAGTTCATGTCTCCCAAAGCTGCTGGAAGGTGGCAGGTGCTCCCAAAATACCTTGAGGCATATGTAAGAACTCATAGAAACCCAGGGGACAAATGAAGGCTGTTTTCTCTCTGTCATCCGGGATCATCGAGATTTGATAGTACCTGCTCTGAAGGTCAAGTACTGAGAACCACTGACTTCCATTTAGGCAGTCGAAGGCATCCTGGATGCGAAGCACAGTGTATTGGTCCAGAACAGTTCTCTGATTTAACGTCCGGTAGTCCACACACATCTTCACTGACCTGTTCTTCTTCCAGATTACCAGAATCAGGGAGGCATATGGGCTTCAAGAATCTTGAATAATCCCTGTGGCCAGCATCTCCTGAAGATGGTGATGAACATCATCAGTGTCCGCTGCTGTGAGGTGACAGGACCTTTCTCTGAATGGTATCTAATCATGAAGGCAGATGTATTGTTTGGCCCCTCTGATATAACCTACATCCCATTCTTTCAAGGAGAACACCTGGCTTCTCTGAGCTAACTTCTGGCTAAACCTAGCTCTCCAGTCTGCAGGAAGGGGGGGGATTCTTCATAGTCAAACAGCTCAGGGGTCACCTCATCACTCTCTCTGGAGCACGTTTTGCTGGGCAGCATGGCTGTATCCACACAATATACAGTGGCTAGGGTGCACCCCTGATTCACCCAAACCTCTCAATCTGACATGTTCTGAACTTGCGCCTCTACCCGCCTAGCGTAAGCATAGGCCCAGGCAGGTAGAATGCTAGGCTTGACCGATAATTCCTCATGCAGTTTCCCCTCTTCTGGGGTGTTCAGCATAAGGATTTTGTTTTTGACATCTGTTTTTAGGCACACTTCACCACTTATGGTGCACTGAGTGTTTGGGGGTAATACCAGTGAGTCAGGATCTTTTTTTTCCAAACTACTCCCACAGGTTCATCTTTCTCCATCTCTTGGGCTCGCATCTGTAAATCATAGGCTCACTGTACTGGGGCCAGAATGTGCAGGGCCCTTCCAGTCTGCTTAGCTTGTTTCTTCTAACAGAGATGGGCTAACCCGCTGAACATATAAGTGTTGATAGCAATTAGCAAGTGGACACCATCGTTTAATCCATTTGGAGGGCACACCAAGGCCAAGGTCTCTACTTGTTCATCTACATCCATTATAGCAGTAGGGAAGATAATCAAATTCATACATATCACAGGTAAGGATAGCACTTGTCACTTAATCCCATACATGCAGTCCCTCAAGGGGTAGGAGTGGGAGACTGGATAAATGTTGGTCGTACCAATCTTGAAAAATAATGGTGACCTGTGAGACACTGTCCAATACAGCTCGAGTGGAAATGCCATTAACTGTCACTGTAGTCTCCATCGAGGGACCCACCATCTCGGGCCAGTCCAGAGATGTCTGTCTGGCAGACTGGCCCACAGCAATTTTGGAGGAAAAGAATTTTCTCAGTGGGCCCGGCTGAGGTCTTATATTGCACTAGTGAACCAAGTTCAGCAGTCTGGTGGTGAACCTCCGCAGGTTTTCTGGGGAGTTACAACTTCATCGAGTATGCCTGTCTTCTCCACATCTGTAGCAGAACACCTGTTCCCTATAGTCATTGGAGTGGCTTGATTTTTCCCGGGCTTTGTACTGGTTAGAAGAGAGAGTTCTACTGTTTGCTTTTGATTTGGGCTCTGGTTCCTTGTCCCCACTGCTCCCCCAGTGGGCAGACATTCCGGTGGCATGTATAAGGTTCCCCACTAAAGCTCTCAGCTCTCTCATTTCTTCTACTAATTTGGACTTGACCCAGGGTTCGGGGGCAATGGCATGATCCCCCACACCACCAGGTGGAGCCTCACTTCTAGTCTCAGTCTTTGACAGGCAAGGCTTAGAGCTTCTGGCCACTTCAGCCGTGGCTTATTGACTGGCTCACATCTCTTTTATCTCTTTGAGCAGTTCCCTGACCTGCTGGATCTCACTAGCTTCCTCTCTTTCTTTAGGTCGGTCAGAGGTTTGACTGGTGTGGGCAACCCCAGCATAGGACTCCCATCCATCCTCATCGTTCTCATCCTATCAAATCTCTTTAATTGGCCAGCAGTATTCAGGAGGGAAAACTTTCCTGTCTTGAAACTTCAACTTCAGCATGAGTACACTAGAGTAATGGGCAGATCTGATAATGTGCTCCAGTCTAACATGGTTTAGTTCACTAGCTGGAACATCCACTTTTCTATGGGCTCTCTGCAAGGTCTGTTCAATCAGAGTGACAAAAGCAGACAACTTCTCATTTTTCCATTGTTTAGCAGACTTGAACTTTCACATTAAGTCTTCCCTAGATTCTGTGCTGCTAAACATCCCTTCTAATGCAGAGAGGTACTCAACTGTGGTGACCTCCAGGTTGGTGGATCTGAGAAATTGGATAGCTTCCAGTGCAGGGCCCCTTAAACTTTCCATAAGTCTCTTTCTGTTCTCCCCCTATGAGCATTGCTACTCTTGGACCATTGGAGTAGCATAGTCCATCCATGTTTCTAGGTCGTCCTCCCCCACTGGTACAGGAACGGCACCAGAGAACAATCTGAGCCTGTGATAAGAGTCCAGGTATACAGAAGGTATTACAATGGGGGAGGTGACAATAGGGGATGCACAGGGAGTGGACAGAGAGGCCAAAAGAGATTGCAAGGGAGTGATCTCCTCCGAATCCTTCAAAGCTTTCAGCAACTCTTTTGCTGACTGCCCTTCTGCAGCCAAAAGTCTCATCAGTTTATCTTTAAACCTCTCAATCCTCAGGGACCCACCAGGGGAAGATGGGTCACTATGCAAGTGGATGACTCTCCACCCCTTCTGGGATCCTTCTGGCATGATAACAGGGGTACCATTTTGGGGTCTATTGGGAGGCTACAAGACAGGAGGACCACCAAGGTTTGGTCAGATATATCTGAATCCTGCCCCCGTACTTAAGTCTTTCCCAGACATTTAACCTTCCACACTGTTTCTTCAATGGTTTCATTAGTGGCCCCCACAGGGATATCAAGTAGGAACATGGCATGGTGGGGGTCGACCTCTTTGGCTGCACTCCACTCCATCATGCAGTGCATGACCAGCTTGTGGGGGGAAATTTTCCATTTGGGCATAGCAACTGCCTCCATTGCAATTCCTGTCTCAATTTTGTACTTGGTTGTAATTTCAACTTCTGACCACCCAAGGGCACAAATCCAAGTGGTGCCTCCTAGATGTAATTGTGATGCTGGGCCAGCTGGTTATGACTGTTCTATGATATTTGCAATATAAAAATATAGTATGTGATTGTCTCACATAAGGCAGCCTGTGCCATCGGTGTCAGCCCCCAGATTTCAGTTACAGGATGTAACTTACCAGGAGAGCTCTGTAATGTAATTAACTTCCTTGAGAAATTGCATTTTATGGCCTTTTTATGACCTGTTGCTGCCTCTGAAGTTGGGAAGCTAAATATGCATTTTATTACAGGACAGGACATAACTTAGCTGATTCCTGTTGGTTGTATCGCACTTAAGTGATGTATGGCAGAGTTGAAAAAAAAAAGTTGATGTTCCTTTGGAAAATAAGAAACCAGCCACCAGTTCAAAGGAAATGCTTGATTAAAAACTGTCAAAATTTGGGAATTGAGTTTTTGCTGAAGTCACATTATTTAAAATATCTCTTGACAGGAAATCATATTTGTATTTTTTATATCCTAAAAGGAGGAGCTAGATGACTCACATAAGGGGTGTGGAAAGACACAGTTTAAACTATACTGTGTCTGAACTGTTGAGATAGTCCATCTTGGGACTCTTGAAAGACACGCAGCTCTGACAAGCACTTAAAGGGGAAATACATTAGATAGAAAAGATATAAACTGTATGTTGGTAGGAGTTTGTCTGTAGTTTTCTTTGATTTTCTTTTAAGTGATTGTATGCTCTTTGATATATTGTTCTGTATTTACATTTTTCATATTTTTATCATCTTTTAGTAAAATACCTTTTATTTTAAAGACTGCCTGGGTGTGTCTCTTCTTTTTGCATGGGAAGTATAGAAGATTAAATCTGACAAAAATGGTTCAACAGCTTGATGGTGTTACTAAACGGGGAAAAGGTAAGAATATAACTAAGGTCTTTTATAGAGTTTTAAGGGTTCATTTTGGAAGGCTGGCTTGGTGCCCCTGGTGAAAGTTTGTACAGCAATTCCCAAAGAGGGTATGTATCTGAGCCTGTTCATTGGGTATGCTAGCATAAGGTTCAGAGTTTGAATCCCCCCAGAACTTGAGAGTAAAGGTGATTCAGACCCAAAAGCAGACAGGAGGGTTACCCTGTCTGTTACCTGCTCAAATTACTGCACTCAGAGGTTGGCACTGTGGGAGCAGAGGACCTGACCTGCTGAGTGCATTTGTGAGAGCAATCCCTAGGTGGTGCTTTCTATGGGCTACTACCCCTGCCTGTGAGAATATGCATAGGTTGAAGGGCCTGAGTTCTGTGAATGGGTGCCTCCACCTGGAGGAATGGTATCGGGGTAGCTTGTCTGCTTTGGTATAGCCCTCCAGGATGCTATAACCACCCACTAACACTTCTACTGGCCTAAACAGTAACACCATAGAACATTTTGCATACACTGGATAACAATAAGAATAGGCTCACACCCCTTGCACTTACCACCAGGGCTGGATCTGCTGTAATTGCCCTGGAGACCCCCTGGAAAATAAGATCAGTAATACAAAATGTAAAACCTTTCAATGTGACCCAACTATGAATACACTCACTAGCCAGATTAAACATGAAACAAATTTTCAGGTTTATTCAGGGGAGGGGAACAAGGGAGGGACATGAATTTAGTCAAATGATAGACACTCTGATTTACTTTAGGCTGATTCAGCATGCACTGTAAGTCCCTGATGATTAGTCTTGCAACCCTGGGTATCCAGATCTTATACAGGCTAGCCTGAAGAGTTGCCTGGAGTGGCCAGCTTTGCAGCTCTTGTTGGTCTCTTTAGAAAGAAAGACAGTTAGCATGAGCACAACCCAAATATTTGTAATCGTGAGCTGGATGGCTCAGTCCATTAGCAATACCCCAAAACACGCAATCAGATGACACACAATGATTTGTAGCAGTTGTTGCAGGAAGTTACCCTGATTTGTACTCACACAACCTGGATCAGAATGTAGCACAGGCGACAAGAAGACCTCATGGTGCTGACACAGTGTGCTGGGGGAAGTAGGACCTACGTGACTCACCTCCTTGTGGTCTCTACCTGTTTGATGGTGTTGAGCATGGGGCCGAATCCCCAATCCGATCTTTCATCGAGATGATCTCTGGATTTCGGCCAGAGGGTTGGGCCGATATGGCAAGGTCCAAGCAGGTAGAACAGTCCTGGAAAAAGTATGTGATCTATTGCTGGAAAGCCTCCAGCTGGCATAACAGGATTCACCTTGGGGAACAAAATCGTGACCCATGAAACTTATTCAGCACATTTAAATCAGCTAGCTCTCTAAGCCACAATTCGGATAAAATCCATTTGCTAATTACAGCTTCACTGCTCAAACCATTCAACCCGAGGCTATCTTCTCTCATTCAGGCAGGCTGATCGATTCTGGAGCAAGTCTTCAGTCCCACTTGCAAGTAGTACTGACACACTTTCTTTCCTCTGTTGCAGATCTAAGCCGGGAATCGGAACAGTCTGACTTTTGCATTAGACAACCTCTGAAGGTCAGAGAACGTGGCAGGCAGGCCAATGGAGCCTTCCCACCGATTCTCCTATGCTCCTTCTAGGAGCTCCTGATCAACTGCTTGAGCTGTTCACTCTCTAGCTTCCACTCTTAACTGACACACTGCTTCAGGCAGTTCTGGGTATTTCCCTGTAATCCACACGGTTCATTTGGTTGACAGAGCTGTCCATCACAGTAGGGCTCACCCCAGGTCAATTTAGGTGCCAAACATCTAAAACTATAAATACTACAGAATTTCCTTCCCATACAACCCCTGGGGACAGTATCCATTTTAGGTCCCCAGAGATTCGATTGGTCCAGTACTGGCAGTCCAGAACCAAACTGGTGGCTCCTATTTGAAAGCTTCAAGCTGCAAATGAAGGCAGGTTAGACAAACTCCTTTTTCATTATTACTCTAACAGATAAACAGTAAATAACTACATTTCCTAACAGGGCTCCCTCTGCGCTATCAGCAACTGCAGAATGGAGCAACATAACCAGCTGTCTGGCCGGTTGCGAGCCTAAATTACTCAGATCCAGCCCAGACTGATTTGTAAAACACAGACTAGATGCTCTCTTAAAGAGACTGGCATGGAGGCTTACTAGGGTGCTTTATGCAAACAAATAGAACTACTGCAAAACAGGACACCATCCTGACAGTAGGCATTTAGGAGCCCAGGAAACCATTTTAGTAAACCCCAATTTGTAGGGGGGTTACACTTGCTATACATAAGTCCCTGGAACTTCTGAGTCATGATACCTGTTGGTGCTGCCTCCCTTTCATGTCAGCTGGAGCTGCCCTAAGTTGAACGTCTTTTGGGCTGAAGTTCACCAATGCTGTTGCAAAATACTGTGGGGGCCCTTCCCTTATCTCCACAGTTATTTAGCTTGGGGCTGTCAGTACTCCCTCCTGCTGTCCTGCAGCCACAGCTACAGTGGTTCCTGATGCTTAAATATGAGTCTAACAGACTTATTCTACAATGCTTTTAAACAACAGAGGTGTTCACTGTTGCTCGGTAGCTTGCCTCTATTAGGTATATTGACACTTTGGACAAGATGTCCCACTTCACCATGCCTTCATATCATGTCATTTGGGAGCCCTTTCTAATATCTGCATACCTGCCACAGAACAATATCTACATTGACTCCCAGGGTGTCAGTCCTATCAAGGGCAGTGTGACGGGAGTTAAACTAGAAGTATATTTGCTTCTCAGAATTGTACATTCTCTAATGAGTTCTTCCCAGAATGTGGAATACTTAGCATGTTATCTGTACTACCAACCCTGGAATGTTGCTGACCTTCAGAGACCAGTAGATCTTTTCCAATTGAATCAATCCAACACATTATTACTATACCTATGCCTGTGTTATTTCATTTGAGTGTATCACTGTTCACACACTATGTAGTTGAAATTTTTTTAATAAAATTAACAGCTAAAAAAAAAAGGAATGCAGTACTAAGGGGATGCTGTACTATAGGGGATGTGTTGTTCTTTGAATACAAAGTTAAGGTCTGTCTTATCTGCCTTTGCTGGTGGTTGTTCAGGTTGTTCAGGTGGATGTTAAAGATCCCATGTCAACTGCTGAATAAATAATGACATTTCCCTGGTGTTTTGGCCAAATTTATCCCTCTCTCCTTCAGTAAAACACCAAAAGTAGCTTAGTCTGGTTCAGTTCAATTAGTTTTCATCTGTATCCTTCCACCTCAATGAGATGATGCTGAAAATAAACAGTGTTGTCTAAACAGCCCTTTCTAGTCAACAGCAACAACAAAGAAGTTATTCAGGATGACATGATGAATGCAACCATTTAACAGCATCTACATATGATCATCTATACACTGATATCAGGCAGAGGTATCCTTGAAAAGCAGAATAAGGTGGCACTTTACAACAGCAGCTGAACAGAAGTAATTGAAACACTCATGGCTGTACTAAGTCTCGGAGCTGAAAATTATAACTGACGCACACAAAGCTATTTTTATCAAGGTGCAGATTGAGGTCTATAGAAAAAGGCATGATTCTTTGGTGTTATTCCACTAGTGCTTTACATTGATCACTAATATTCTAACATAAGTAAAGGTGAGCCATTCACTAAGGGATAACCCCTCACCATATAAATATAATCCTCTTCCCTCCCTATATGTGAGGCGCTCAGTCGGTATCTTAGTATTTATTTATATGTTGCTTCAAGGATTCTCTTATAGTACTGCCTGCAGACATTTGTATGTGTTGTAAACTGTAAGTTACTTGTACATATTGGCCCAGATATTCAGACATGCACCCAAGGAGTGTGCAATGATGGCCTAGTGCAATGCAGATGCGTCATGTGTCAAAGGATGCCATATTCAGAGGATGCGCCACCAACATACACTGGTGCAAGGCAGGCTAAATATAGCAAGGATGCACTACAATACAACCACATATGCTCCAGCACAACCAGGAATGCATGGGAGCAGATCAGAACACACAACCCAGTGGGCTGAGCAAGGGCAACAGGCAACAGGGACACACTGGCAGGGCTGCACAGGGGCATAGTACCCCACCAACATGGCCAACCACAGACAACAGGGGCACACTGTCCTAGAGGCACCACAGGGCAACAGGAGACAGCAGAAACAGAACCCCGGGCTGCCAAAAGTGGTACAAGCACCAGGGCAACACACCTGCACTGCCGGTATGCCAATGGCAGAGCCACACAATACATACCCAACAGGCCGTGCCGCAAGGAGCTGTGACCGTGGTGCCAAGATAACACACAAACACAGAGGACAGTGGACCAGGGGTGAGGGAGGCACAGGCCACCCAGGGGCACACAGGCCACCACCCATAGTGGAGAAGAGCACAGCACCGCAGGGCACAGCAGTGGTGGCCAGCATGACAGGCAGACAGAAGGGCAGCACAGGCAGACAAGGGCACAAGGTGCAGGGGCAGGCACAGGCCAGTGTGACACCCACCACACAGAGACATGCACAGGACAGGGACACAGCACACATGCCCAGTGCACACATGAGCAACACCCCAAGGGGACAGCAGTGGGACACCAGAGACATGCCCAAGCATATCTCAACAGACACCTGCAGCATGTCTCCACACGCCACCTGTAAAGGAAGCATAGATGCAGAAGATGTAGCAAAGAAAAGGGTTTACTAGGAACAAAACACAAAACAGAGCCAACAGGGCAACTAAATACATAACAGAAGAAAACTGAATGGCGAGGAGTCACAGGGAACTGGCCACTGTCTTCCTCAGGTAGCGTTGTGTCAGGTCAACCATTCATGCCATCATGGATGTCATCCTTTGCTGCTGGGTCAGTATGGTGAAGAGGACCCTCACCAGCCACCGACCTCCTCCATGACTGTACCCTGGCTCAACCTAGTAGAAGGGACAGAACAGGGAATAAGTGACATGCCAGATGGAGCCCCATCCCACCAAAACATGTGCACCAGACAGTGGAGACACACACCAGTGGACAGACCCCCAAGATCCCGTGCACAGAGGGCCGCACCAGCTGTCCACACAACACACCACACCATTGCGGACAGGCACACAGAGCCATGCAGTGGGAGCAGCGGCTCACATGTAAGCCACAGGACATGGACTGCAGGCACCCGTGGCCACACATACAGTGGAGGCTGTGAGCACAACCCCCCCAGGTGGCACAGTGGATGCAGGCATGGTACATCCACATGCAGTGCAACACCGGCACATCTGCTGGGTCTTGCGCCCACCAAGGCAGTGCCCACATATGGCAGCAGTGACCATGGCTGGAACCCTATGACCTCATGAACAAAAAAGTGTCCAGCACACAATAAACCTCTTAATGGAACGCCTAAAAATCAGTGTCTGTGAACCAGGAACATTTCCGAATCCATTTTATTTGCTTCATAATAAATTCCAGTTCCCAAAAACATCTGACATGTTTCGGATCACAAATCCTTTATCAAAGACACAACATTGTGTGCTGGAAACTTTTTTGTTTATGAACTCTGAGTAAGTTTCTTCAGCACCTTTTCCCGGTGCGCACTCATTTGAAAAGAAAACCCTATGACCTACAGTGACCCACAATTGCACAGTTGCTGTACTGATGCCCCAGCTGCCATCCCATTATTTTGCTCGACATCCGCAGCCACAGCCTCCCTGGCCCTCCTGCAGTCCTCTGGACCTGTGGATGGATGAGACAGAGGTGGACATGAGAGGACAGTCATGCATACACACACCCATGGCACACATCTGGCATGGTGCAGGATGGGACACCGCCCGCCTTTTGACCATTTTGACCCTGGAACCTGCACAACTGCAACATGTAAAAAACAGCGTTGCACGTGTCACCCAGGCAGGACACACAGTGACCACTGGAACCATGGCTGCAGTACAGGTATACCACTGGCATGCATTACGCATGGGAATACTAACCTGGCTGTGGCACAGCGCCATGCCACACCCATGCCTGGAGCCATCCAGCCATCCGGAATCCCTCTTGTGCAGGTCCCCCATGCAGCATTCCTGGGCAGTGGCAACATGTGACCACACCTGTGTCTTTGACTGCTGCAAGGGCACCTGCCCAAAGAGCTGGGGCACATAGGGCTCAACTAGATCAACCAGGTTGCACATCTCCACCTCTGTCCAATTTACTGCCAGATGCATGCTTACAGTGCCTGCCATTGCTCAAGTGCAACCTGACTGTAGGATGTGTTGCAGCCTACACAGCATGCATGTGGTACAGCCTGAGGATGTTGCACAATAGCGTACCATTGTACATGACCGCACAGCATGTGGATGTGCAATTGGCATGTGCTGTGATGGAGTGTTGCGCAGCACCACACAAATGCACAGTGGCATGGTCTGGCAGGTGCAAGGAGTCACGGTCATGCCCCCGACAGCACAAGGCATGACCATGCGCAATGTTGTGCATGACTCTGCCCTGTGCTGTATACTGCATAGTGCATTCCGAACAGCTGCACCATGGGCCATTGCGCCGTGATGCGTCTGGTCATGCGATAGGTGGCCAGCACCGCATGTGCGATGGTGGCATATCACACACTGCACATGGTCGTGAGATAGGCCAGTGCACACAGGTCCACACTGCAAGCCCACACACTGTGCATGC
Source organism: Neoceratodus forsteri (assembly GCA_016271365.2). Taxonomy (NCBI): domain Eukaryota; kingdom Metazoa; phylum Chordata; order Ceratodontiformes; family Ceratodontidae; genus Neoceratodus; species Neoceratodus forsteri. The sequence goes on along the minus strand of CM028137.1, from coordinate 209,852,087 downwards.
GCTGGTCTTGCACCACACGATTGCTCCAGCACATCCTGCTTGTGCACAGTGCAAAAGCGCGATATTCACTTGTCATGTGCAAATCACCTCATTAAGCTATGAGGGCATTTCTGGTGGTGGTTTCCAGATGGGTTGCAGCCCCTCACAGCACAGTTAGTAACCACATACCACGCATGGGGGGATATGGGCAGTACCATGCAGGTGGGCTGCGTGGCCCATGTGGGTGAGGCATGCAGCTGTGTACGGTGCACCGGTGGGTGGTGGCCATGGTAGCATGCACCCCTTGGCATGGGACCTGCCTGCATGGGTGCTACACCACCGCTGCTCTGTGTTTCTGTTTTCCAGCACCATCATGTCTCTGTGGAGTGGTGCAGAAGGAGGAAGATGGTGACATGGAACCAGAAGAGTTGGTGCCATAGATGACCATGGGCATCCGGGACAGAGACTGACCATGACATGACAGTGTGGGGCTGCTGGATGTCCTGGGGCTGGAGTTGGACAATGCACTGTCTGAGCTCCTGCTGGGTGAGTGCCTGCCTGTGCTGTGTACAGGTACCCAGCTGGGCAGTGCATCTGACTCTGATGATGATATGACACTGATCCTGGACAGTGCCTGACATGTGGTGCCGGCCAGGATCCAGGGACGGTCACAGGCACTGTCGGGGTCCAGTGTTGCACCGGTGGCCATGCAGCTGCCCCCTGTCGATGGCAATACAGTGGTATGTGTGGTGCCACTGCTGTGCCTGGTGAGAGGGGTACTGTTGCTGGGGCAGCTGCGCTGGGCACGGACCAACAGATGGATGGACAGTGGCAGCAAGATGCAGTGAACACCGGGCAGCATGCCACAGGTGCCACCTCCAGTGTGCCCGTAGCCACACTACCTCTTGTACGATCCCCTGTGCAGCGTCCGCCAGAGAGGGGTGTTGACCAGCATGCCACGTCACCCCTAGCAGGCCAGCGTCCACCCCAGGATTTGCAGGACACTGACAGGCTGGCTGAGCACAACCGGCTGCAGCTGGCATCCGTAGACAACCAGACACTGCTTGTTACAGAGATCTGTGCACTGCAGGCATAGGTGCGTCAGCTGGCTGAGCAGCAGGACAGTGGACTTGTGCAGCTCATTGATGAGATCCACCAGCTGTGGGAGGCCATGACCGCATCACTGGACCGCATGACTGGTACAATTGTGGCTGGATTTGCATCACTGGCATCCACTGGGCATGGCCGTACATGTTGGACTCCCTGCAGTGCTACTTTAACACCAAGGTCCCAGCATCTGGTGACCCCTGCATGGCTGATGCAGGGCTCCGACATGGCCATCCCCAACACACCCGGCACAACACTGTTTGCCTGGCTCTACACCCCAGCAAGGACCCAGTTATGTTTTCTGGCCTCCACCCCCGCGAGTGTGTTGGACACTCCCCCGGTGGCTGTTGTGCAGCCCATGGCTTCCGAACAGCCTAGGCATGGTCACCCATGTTCCCTTGGTGGCCGTGATGCCATGTGGTAGGCCTGCTGGGTGTGCTGTCCTTTCCTGCTGTCCGCTGCTGCTCCTAGTGCACACATGTGTGGTGTTGCCCTGTGCGTGTGGTGGTGTGCATGTGTGGTGTGATGCATGCCCTCTGCGTGCTGGCTGGGCTGCTGGGCCTTGTGATGTGGGTCTGATGAGGGCAGCTCCATGCCGTCTGTGCCTGTGCACCAGTGTCATGCATCTCATCCATGCCACGTCCTGCAGCCCGTGTGTGTATGCCCATGCCTGTGCAGTGTGCTGTGTGTGGCACTGTGGCTCTGCATTCACCATGCATGCTGGGTGTGCCTGTGTTACTGCATGCATCCATATGTGCCCGTGCAGCACTGTGGGTGGAGTGGTGGTCTGTGCAGGCCCAGCATGCATGTCATTCCATTTACCTGTGATCTCCAGAATGCTCCTGTGTTATGGTGGCCTTGTGCCTCCAGGTCTCCACCACCAGCCTGGGGTCCCACTTCCTCATGAGTGGCTGCACACCCCCTCCTGGCCCATCGTCCATGTCATCCCCACTGCTGTCACCCTCATCCACCTGGACTGCTATCCCATGGTCAATGGCCATGTTGTGCAGCATGCAGCAGGCCAGGAATAGGCCACAGACTTTCGATGGGCTGTACTATAGGGCACCACCTGACCTGTCTAAGCAATTTAACCACATCTTGAGCATGCCAAAGACATGCTCAATAACACTGTATGTGGCAGTATGTGCCTCATTGTATCTGCCTTCTGCGGGTGTGGATGGTAGCCGGTAGGGGGTGAGCAGCCAGGGCTTTAGCGGATATGCACCGTCACCTGTGTGGGGAGAGGATATGGTTATCACTGTTCATTGCTTGTGCAACCCCCTCACCCCAACTTCCCTCTGCCTCCTGCCCCCCTCACCTGTGTCATCATCTTCCTCCCCCAGCATTGCTGCACCTGTGTCCATCCCCATGCCTTGCTCACCTAACAGGTACCCCATGGGGATATTCCCACACTTGAATCTCTGGCACAGGATTGAACTGTGCCAGATGTAGGCATCATGTGCACTACTGGGGTGTGTGGTGCAGACATTGGTGATGCACCCCATGGCATTGCATACCACCTGGCAGTTGATGGAGGAGTACCCCTTCCTGTTCAAATATGCTGCCCCCTTTGGCTAGGTGGTGTGCATATTGCCACGTGGGTGCAGTCTATGGCACCTGTCATGCCTGGCATGCATGCCACCCTGTGGAAGTCCTGCATGTTTGCTGTACACTCTCTGTCTGTGTGCTTGGGAAATGTATGAACTCTGAAACGTGTGGCAGCAGAATGTTGAGGACCTGTGTGAGGAGGCAGGATGTGGCCAACTGGGTGATCCCTATGGTGGCACCCGTTGATCTCTGGAAGGTGCCCGTGGTGAGCAGCCACATCACTGCTGTCATCTTGGTCTCCACAGACATGCATGACTCCATCTGATGGGTGCCTGCAGCTCATCATTGCACAGCTCACAGAGCTGCCTCAGCATTTCCGTATTCCCGGTGGTACTGGCCTACAATCTCCACATCGCTATAGTCCTCAAAGGTACCATCTGTGTTGGGCATGTTGCTGACAGGCCGTTCGTTGGCCACATTGATGTTCCTCCCTCTTCCTTACACCCCTCATTACCTGCTCCATGACAAATGGACTTGCATCCATGGTGCTCTCTATTGAGCTCTGTGTTGCGCATCTGCTGTATGTGTGAGCCTGTTTTTATAGGCTCAAGTCCGACTTGCGCATCCTGTGGTTTGCTCCTGACTTGCGCCATGGCTGTTGGCTGAATATCCCATTGTACTGCTTATTTATGAGTACGCCCCCTTGCACTTGCTCTGCATGCATTACATTTCTGCCGTGGTGCAATGTGACTTGCGTGGTGCATCATCTGTAGTTGAATATGGCTCTGCGGCACAATTCTGTACTTGCACTGGTGCACAACTGCTCTGAATATCTAGGCCCTTGTTTATAGACTTTTGTGCCTTCTCAGACTATTGTTCTCCAGATTTCTCTATTGTATAAGTCTCACATCATTATGTATTCATCCTGTGTACTCACATTCTGTATTATGTATACTGTCTTCTTATTGTACCTTATACTTATCTTAACTTCCCAGATCAACCTTGAAAATGAGTTCACTCAACAGTGTTTCACCGGGTAAAATAAAGACTGATTGATTGATACAAATATAATTATGCAATAGGAGTGAGCAGATAACCCATAAGATAAAAACATGTATTCTCACTGCAGTGTGATAACTCCAGCTATCACACTGTGATGACATCACCCCAGTGTGATATCTCCAGATATCACACTGTGGTGACATCTTCAAACAAAAAAAAAAACAGCACAAAACACAGTGCTATTGTATGAAAGGAATACATGATGGCTAGATGTGTGATACAGAATATATCTGAACTCGTGGCAAGTAAGCATGGGGAATCATCACTCGTGAATCCACTACACTCCGCCACTTGTGATGTTCCCCGAGCTCACTTGCCACTTATTCAAATATATTCTGTATCACACACCTAGCCATCACATATTATTTTGATAAACTGCAGTACTCAAGAGTTTTAAGGCTTTATACTATATCATACTGGTGCAGTAACACCAGTATAATTAAGTTTTAACAACCGGGCCTATGTTTATTTATTTATTTATTTTATTTATTTCGGTCTAGGATTACAAATACCTTTGAGCCAGGGCTCTTTTACAAAGGTTAGGGGGTTTACAAAGGTATGTAAACCCTCTAAGTTTGCAACATAGTAGTTCTGGCAGCATTTGACAAAATTAGTTGAAATTTAACATACATTGTCTAGTAGACAAGTTCTAAACATGTGAGAAGTTTTGTGACAGCAACTTGTGGGGTTTCTGAGATGCACATATGTCATTTTCCGATTGATGTCTAATTTTTTTCCTGTACTTCAAGAGCTAGTGGAGCCAAAACAGGCAGACAGGAAAATAATACAAATTTTAAGTAGTAGTCAGTTGTAACTTTTTATTTCTGAACTATTTTTCCTTTTTCCTTTTGCCCATCAGAAAATCTTCTTTGTGATAATACTGCGCTGGATGTGTGGAACAGCTCTTAGCATGGCAGCTGACACATCTAACTCTGCTGCCCCACACTACATCATCAGCATTATGATCTCACTGACGGTGACATTACAGGTGAATGGCATGGCGTCATTCACCTGTTGTTCCCAAGTAGCAGTGATGTCACAATCAGTGAGGTCACAGTCGTGATGATGTAGTGCTGGACAGTAGAGCTAGATATGTTAGCTGCCAGGTTAAAGGAGATAGGAAATTATTTTTAGATAGCTAGCTGCCCTATCATATTCTTTTCCACGCCAGTTATGTATGCTGATATGCTTTGATGATTTTTTGATAAATAAATTATTTTTTGGGGTGCCTTCAGATATATATAGAGTTCCACTCTCCTCACCAGCTGTAGCACTTGATTTTCATATTTGTAAGACAGTCTATGACATCAGTAACTCCCATTCCATGCTGTTCATCTGAATGGTCTGTAATGGGAGTTTGTGATGTCATAGAATGTTCAGGCAGTATGAAAAGAGAAAGCAGCAACTGCTGAGGAGAGGGGGATTCAGGGTAGTTAAAAAGGCAACAAAATTAGATAATTTAACAAAAAAGGTTAAAAACATTTCAGAATACTGGGTAGCCAATAAAAGAACAACTGCAGGGCATCTAGAGGTGTAAAAACTGTTTCCTATCACCTTTAAGAGCTGTTCCACACATCGCACTTATTAACATCAGGTAAACAATCTTCTAATTAAACAAAGGGAAAAGAAAAAAATACTTCTGATATAAAAGGTAATTGTTGACTGCTTTAAAACCTAATATTACTTTTAGGCAATACTCTAGCTCTTTAACATGGGTTTTTGTTTTGTTCTCACATATAGCTTACACGGAAGGGAATTTTTTTCTAAAATGTTTCGGGTAGCAGTGTGCTCTGTCAAGCTAGTGCCTTTGGAATGACTTGTGAAAAATATTAAATTATTCTAGAGTTATGATTTGAGGTTTTTTTTTATCTGAGTATGCTCAGTAAGGTTTTTTGGATAACATTCTGATATGACACAAACAATTCCATGCCACAGATTGCTTTTGTTTTCTCACCACTTGCTTCTCACAGCACCAAAACAAATCCTGTCATGAAGGCCACCACAGTTTTCCCCCTGAACTAGAAAATTACATTACAAAAATCATTTAAAAAAGAACACCTGAAACTAGCTAAATGGTACCTGTTTAGTTAGTTTCTGGTGTCTGTTTTTTTAAAAACAAATACCTAGAAATATCTTTTCTGGGTACCCCAAAATCCAGGGTGCCCAACTTAGCAAAAGGAGTCATTCACCCGCTTTCTCTGTACGAGAGCAGCAGGACTTTCTGGAATGATCAAGACACAGTTGAAATTATACCCCGTCTTCAGTTCAAGCAGTGATCCGGAGATCCCCTGTTCTCTCTATCTCTGTTTGTCTACTTGCTATCTATCATTCTAACTATCTATCTATCTATCTATCTATCTATCTATCTATCTATCTATCCATCCATCCATCCATCTATCTATCTATCTATCTATCTATCTATCTATCTATCTATCTATCTATCTCTCTCTGTCTATCTATCTATCATCTTGTTTATGAAATTTGTTTATGTAATTTGACATAATGCACTAAGGACCTCACTGGAAATTATCATGTCTCCAATGAGTATCCTATTCATTTCTTGAAAATGAACAACATTTTTTACTACTAATTATTACTACTATCTCTATCTATTTATTTTATTTATTTATTTATTGCAGTTCAGGATTAATACCTTTGAGTCCTAGGAACCATTTACAAAGGTTCCAGTTCATACAAAAAACAGTTAAGTGAAACATACGGATTACAGACAATAAAATACAATGCGAATTAGTTACAATGAGGGACATTTTGTCTCAGATAGGTTACATATATGAAATGTGACAAGGTTGTGAAGGGATATAGCATTTCAAAATAATATACAAAATACAACTTCAAAGGAAGTGCTTTAGGCTGTCAAGAGGATAGTACCATAGACCCCTGGGAGTGCTGTCCACACAGGTAGGGGACACGTTTAAACAGTGGGGAGAGTGGGGGATTGAAGCTGCCTGAGGACAGCTTTGTCATTTTTTGTTGGAGGGTGATGATAGAGGGGGAGATGGGGGGAGGTGGGGCTGCAGGAGGTGGCAACAGGAATAAGGGATTGGGGAGGGGTGGGGAGGATGGTGGGCAACAGAGAGCTTGGGGGAGGCAGGTGCGGAAGAAACAAGAGTGGGGAGACTGAGGGGGAGCTGGTGTAGGAGGGTGCAGGTGAGGAGATAGCAGCAGGAAAGGATGGGTTGAGAAGGTGGGGGGTTGTGGGGGGTGAGGGTAATTCAGGCTATAGATTCCGGTAATAGGCTAGTTGAAGAATACACAGACCATTTCATGATGCAGGAGAGTCCTGAGTCCCATTTTGAAGAGGCTAATCTTATTGCTTTCAATGAGGGATGCCGGTCGGTTGAAGATTCGGCTCCTAGGGTCAGCCAGCAGGCCTTTGTTTAGTAGGGTTTTTATTCTATTGATGGAAGTTTCGGTGCCTGCCCCATATATTGATTAGCTGTAGTCAATTGACACTAGGGCAGAGCTGCTTGTGGCAAGTTTTAGTACATCAGGCATCATAGAGTGCCTGTGGTGGTATAGCACTCCAAGTTTCATGTTGGCAGTCTTGAACACATGGTCAATATGTCTGGAATAGTTGAGAGTGTCATCAAGGGAATTCCTAGACATTTAAAGGAGTAAACTTGCTCTAAAGTTTCTCCATAAAGGTTCTGTATAAGCATGGGGTGGAACTTCTTTTTGTTCTGTGGGGCAGTGAACAGCATGTTCTTAGTTTTCTTGTGGTTAAGCAGCAGTTTGTTTTTTTTTATCACAGAACCAGAATTCAAGCTTGTGGAAGCTGTTGAGGAGTTGAGAAGTGGTGGCTGACTGATCCCTGCCTGGGGCAGAAATTACAGCAACATCTGAATAAAGTACGATGTGTGCTGGCAAGCTGAGTGTAGGGTGTTGATGTAGAGACTGAAGAAGAGTGGCCCAAGGATTGACCCTTGGAGGACTTCAAGACTTACCTCCCTGGGAGCTGAGAGTTAGTCACCAATTCTGACATGCTGAGTCTGGTGGGTGAAGTAACTGCCAAACCATGCCACTGTGTCTGGTGACAGGCCTGTTGAGAGCAGGCTGTTAAGAAGGAAGTGGTGGTTAACAGAGTTGAAAGCCTTTGTGAGATCTATGAATATTGACCCCACTGCCATCCCTTTGTCAAAGGCATCATATACATAGAAACATGGAAGTTGGCAGCAGAAAAAGACCGCAAGGCCCATCCAGTCTGCCCATTTCTTTTTCTACCTTATAAATGTGCCATCGGCCTTTGCTCTGTCAATGGCCTATCTATTCATACTCATTTGTATTGCTCCCTTATGCCTATCCCATGCCTGTTTGAAGCCCTGCACTGTATTCATAGATACCACTTCTTGAGGTAGGCCATTCCATGCATCCACCACCCTTTCTGTGAAAAAGAATTTCCTCACATTCCCCCTTAATCAGCCCCCCTCTAATCTCATGCTGTGTCCTCGTCCTGCTATTTTTCTTATATTGAAACATGTTAGACTCTTTCACCTTGTTCATGCCCTTAAGGTGTTTGAATGCCTCGATCATATCACCTCTTTCCTCCTTTGTTGTAGGGTATACATATTGAGTTCTGTTAATCTGTCCTCATATGTCTTCTGATGCAGTCCCTGCACCATTTTGGTTGCCCTTCTCTGGACTGCCTCAATTTAGTTAATGTCTTTGTGAAGGTGTGGCCTCCAATACTGCACGCAGTACTCCAGATGGAGCCTAACCAGTGTCTTGTAAAGAGGGATTATTACCTCCCTCTTATGACTTGTAATACCCCTACTAATACACCTAACACCCCCCTAGCCTTACCTACTGCTTTAGAGGTCTGCTTGGATGATTTCAGGTCATCAGTGATGATGATGCCCAAGTCTCTTTCTTCCTTTGTGACTGTTAGCAACTCCCCACCCAGCCTATAGGTGGCTTCAGGGTTTCTCTTCCCTATGTGCATGATTTTACACTTCTTTGCATTAAATCCCAGTTGCCACTCTTCTGACCATTTTGCTAGTTTATCCAGATCTCTTCTCATTCTGCCCACCCCATCTGGATCACCTACTCTGATGCAGATCTTGGCGTCATCTGCAAACAGACAAGCCTTTCCCTATAGTCCATCTGCAAGATCACTAATGAAGATGTTGAAGAGGACTGGCCCTGGGACTAATCCCTGAGGTACCCCACTTGTGACTTGCATCTCTTCTGACTGTATACCATTTACCACCACTCTCTGTTTTCTGCCCGTCAACCAGTTTGCCACCCAGTTGACCAACTTCTGACCCACCCCGAGCCTACCCAACTTACTTATCAATCTTCTATGTGGAACAGTGTCAAAAGCTTTGCTGAAGTCAAGGTAGGCAACATCAACTGCTCCCCCTTGGTCCACCACTCTGGTTACCCAGTCAAAGAAATCTAGGAGATTAGTTTGACAGAACCTTCCTTTTGTAAACCCATGCTGTCTTGGATCCTGTGCCCCTATGGATTCCAGGTGTTGCACTATCCTTTCCCAAAGGAGTGCCTCACTAATCTTGCCCACTACTAAGGTAAGACTGACTGGTCTGTAGTTCCCTGCCTCCTCCCTGCTACCACTCTTGTGGAGCGGGATCACATGAACCCTTCTCCAGTCTTCTGGGACCTCTCCTGTGCTCAGAGACTCACTAAACAGTTCTGCTAATGGCTCTGCTACTTCCATCCTTAGCTCCTTAAGTACCCTGGGATGTATGCCTTCAGGTCCCTTTGCCTTATCCACCCTGAGCTTAGCAAGCTCTTGTAGGACCCTTTCTTTTGTGAAGGGAGTAGTGCTCACCTCCCTCCCCCCTGTGTCCATGGTGCTGAGCTGTGGGCCCTGCCCTACCTTCTCTTCAGTAAATACTGAGCAAAAGTATCTTTTAGGATAGATGCTTTTACAGGGTCCTACTCCTCACATGCTCCCTTTTCTCCATTAAGCTTAGGAATACCCCTCTGGACTTTCTCCTTTCACTAATGTATCTATAGAAAGTCTTGTCACCTTCTTTTACTGTTCATGCTAGTGTTTCCTCAGTTTGGGACTTTGCCTGCCTTACTGCCTTCCCTGCTTCCTTTAGGGCAGTTTGGTATGCCTCCCTATCTTCATCCCGCTGTGTTCCCTTATATTTCCTGAAGGCCAGCCTTCTGGCTCTGACCTTTTCTGCTACTGTATTTGAGAACCAAAGTGGTTTCCTTCTTCTTTTGCACTTCCTTTTCTGTCTAACACAATGGGACATTGCTTCAAGTATTGCATCCTTAATGCTTGCCCACTTTGCCTGTACCCCTCACCTGTGTTTCTTTTTGCCAGGGCTAGCTTAACTCTGTTGGCCATCTTATCAAAGTCAGCTCCTCTGAAGTCCCATATTTTTGCCTTGGAATGGGATGATTTAGATGTAGTAGCCAAATTGAACCATACCATGTGATGGTCACTGGCCCCAGGTGACCTTCTACCTGGAGATCTGTGATCCCTTCCTGTTAGTCAGTACTAGATCTAGGATAGCACTTCTCTTGTGGGTTGTTGTACCAGTTGTTTGAGGCCCTCCCCTGCAGGGAATCCACTATGTGTCTAGTTCTGGCAGATGTTCCTGCTGGTATTGACCAATCTGTATCCAGCATGTTGAAGTCTCCCATTATCAGAACCTCCCTTTAGCTGTCATGTTTTGTATATCTTCTAACAGTAATGTGTCTATGTCCTCCCCTGGTCTGGGGGTCTGTAGACAACCCCGGTTCTTATGGCTGTCCCATTTCCTGTTTCCAGGATGACCCACAGTTCTTCTGGCTCCTTATGTGTATTCTGAGTTTCTGTAGCTTTGATATTTTCATTGACATACAGGGCCACTCCTCCCCCACTTTTTGCACCTCGGTCTCTTCTGAACAATACATAGCCAGGTACTGAAGTCTCCCAAGTGTGGTTACTGGTAAACCACATCTCACTAATTGCTACTATGTCCAGTTTAGCCTCTGACATTATTGCCTGCAGGTCTGGGATCTTATTTCCCAGGCTGTGAGCATTTGTGTACATGAGTTTCCATTGGCCAGATTTCAGTGTGTTAGTTGTTGGGTGAGGTTTGGCATTACCCCTGTGCTTGTATGGGGAGACAAACCTTTTTTCTTACCTGGTGATGCAAATGATCTGCAAACATGCTGAATCCCTGTTTGACCACTAGCTGAGGGGGGAGAGGTGTTCTTCCCATTCGACGTATGGGGTGCTGCACCCCTCTCCCCATTTGCTAGTTTAAATATTCTGCAAAGACGTCAAACTTCTGCCCCAATGCACTGACTCCCTCCTTAGTCAGATGCAGTCCATCAAATTTAAAGAACTTTCGCTCCCAGAACTGTTGCCAGTTCCCTACAAATCTGTGTCCTTTTTCCTGGCACCAGCCCTTGAGCTACATGTTTATCTCCCCTATCTCCCCTTCTCTGACCTTCCTTCCTTCTGCCCCCTTCTCCCAGACTGGCAGGATCTCAGAGAAGGAGATGCAGGACGAAATGGATGATAGTTTGTCACCCAGCCTGGTCAGGTGTTCCTTGGTCTCCACAACTGACCAGCTGGCGAGATCATTAGTCCCTATGTGTACTAGGACATCAATGTTTTCTCCTGCTTTGTGAACAATTTTAACAATGCGGTCAGTGTCTCTCCATGCTGATGTACCTGGGAGACATCTGACCATTACCCCGACTGGAGATGGGTATCAACTCCCCGAATCATGGAGTCTCCTATGATCAGAAGTTTTTTGGATTTCCTTTTTGCCTTTTTTGTTTTGGTTCCTGATTTGGGTGAGTTTTGTTGTGCTAGCTCCTGTGCCACAGTGTCCTGCTCTGCAGCGTCTTCTGCCTCTTTGTTTGATTTCAGAGATAGAGGCAGATACCTGTTTGTAGTGTTTATATGTTTTTTTGAGGTAATATGTTGGAGAGCAGAGAGTGATGAGGCACCCGATTTGCCCCTCCTAACCACCTGCCAACCTCCTGGACCAACTACCCTCTGCGGTCGAAGTTTTTTCTGTTGGATACTGGGGAAATGGCGGGTGGTTCTTATAATGTATTTCCTCTTGAATATGAAATTTGAGGCATGCAATCTCCGCCCATGCTGCCTGGAGCTGAGCCCTAAGATCTCCAATGGCCCAGCATGTAGGACAGTGTCCTAAATCCTGTAAGACTGTCCTTCTGAAAATTGTTCCACAGTACCTGCAGTTAATGATATCCATTCCAGATAAGTTGCTGGGTTTATAACCTAGGAATTGGGAAGTGTATTCTACTAGGGCTGTAATGGTGGAGTGGTGCTGTTAGGGGCACATTTGGGTGTGCTTCTTGAGGAACTCTGTGAGTTGGTCAGAGATCACCCTCTCTAGGGCTTTCGAGAGGGGGGGGAGGATAGATATCAGCCTGTAGTTGGAGGTATTGGTTCTGTCTCCTGTTTTGAAGACAGATGTGACCAAGGCCATATTCCAGATGTCAGAGAAGACACCTGACCTGAGTGAGGCATTACAAACCTTTGTGAGCAGGTCGGCAAGCTAATTTAGGACAAGGGTGACCAGCTTCATATCGACTTGGTCACTCCCCATCCTTGTCTTTCCAAGGACAAGCTTGACTACTTGATTGTCTCAGCCCTAGTAACTTGTTTGAAGTAGAATGGTGATGGCTCAGTTCTTGATGTTGAGGGGGAGGCATGATTGGAGGATGGCACTGTAATTGTATTGAGATAATTGACCAGTAGCACACCTGTGAGATCTGTAAAGGCAGTGTTGAACTCTTTGGCTATGTCAATGGGTTCCTGGAGTCTCTCTGCAGAGGTTGTTGTCAGGTCTGGTGGAGCTCTGGAGGCCCTACCCATAAGAGATTTCATGGAGTTCCAGAATTCCTTACTTGAGCCCCAGCTCTTGGTAAGAAGGTCTTTACAGTGCATGACTTTGGCTGATTGGATGAGCCTGGTGCAATAGTTTCTAGCTACCCTGTATGCAGCAACATTGACTTGTTTCCTGGATGATTTGGCCTTATGCCACAGGTTGTCATGGTTACCCATTAGATCGAGTAGTGAACTGCAGAGCCATGGGTTATGGGTTCCTTTCACTTTTTTAATTTTGAAAGGTGCAAATACATCACAGGCTCGATTGAAGGTCATGACTATGTAGTTCAAGGTTTGGTTGCCATCAGTGGCTCTGTCAAGTGGTGTCCAGTCGATCTGTGTTAGATAGCTCTTGAAGGTGTCCAGTAGCCCAAGCCTCAAGACCCTATTTCTGGAGACCATGTGTGGGCTTTTGAGAACTTGTTGGCTCAGATGAACTGGACTGGGGAGTGGTCACTGAGGCTGTCTGGCAGGACAGCTACTTCAGATATGTGCTCAGGGTGGGTAGAGAGGAGCCTGTCAATGAGTGTACTGGTTCCAGTTTTGTAATTAAGACGAGTGGCATGAGTGACCAGGTGGGTAAGGTACAGACTTGAGATGAGGACTGTTGTCTGGGTTTCCTTCTGGGACTGCCAGTTGGTGTTAAGGTCTCCAACAATGACCTGTTCCCAATCTGTGCCCAGTTGTTGCTGATTGTTTACAAATAGCTTGAGGCCAGCGCATGCTTATCTGGAGGTATGTACACCATGGTGAACAGTAGGACCTTATTTTATTGTCTTATGGAGAGTTTTAGATTAAGGATGTGGGCCTTATTGGAGTGCAGGCTGTTGTTCAGTGTATGAACTTTAATGACATTTCTAATATAGACAAGGTAATCTCCCCTGTGCTTGGTTAGCCTGTCATGTCTGAAAGTGTTATAGCCATCTATCAAGATAGAGGCATCTGAATTTTTTGCAGAGAGCCAGGTCTCAGTGAGAGCTATAATGTCTGGTTTAATCTTCTCCACCCAAGCCTGGAACTGGGGGAACATGTGGAGGAGGCTATGGATGTTAAGGGAAATGATCTTGAGGTGTCCATTTTCTTCAAAGGTCCTTCGGGGGGAGGGCCCAGGTTAGGGTGAACATCACCTGATAGGAGCAGTATCAGGAGTATCAGTTTACGAAAAAAGTGGGACCATGTGTTCTTGAATGAGCGACTAGGCTTTGTCTCCAATCACTTGTTGTCCTTAGTAAATGCTATGTAACAGTGGCCACATAGCAGAGCAGTGATTGGGGATCGCATAGAGATCCTGCTTCATATTATTTTGTGGGGGTAGTGTTGGGGGGTTCAAAACCAATGGTGCTCAGTAGACGTACCCCTTCTGTCATGTTCCAAAAACCCCAGATTGACAGTGGGGATTGTAGGTCCCCTAGCTGGCCCTTTCCTTTCTCTCCTGTCATTAACCTCAAGGCAGGTAAGCAGTGTGAGTAGAAGGGCTAGATTGGTGAAGTGTGCCATTCAGGGAGAGTATTATGGGATAAAATAGCTTGTGGTGTCAATATGCAATTTGGCAGGAGGCTAGAATGTTCACAGTCTCAAATGTCAGCTGATTGTGAAGTCAGCTGTTCCTGGATCAATATGCAGCAAATCATTTTTAGTTCAAGTAGGTCAGTAGGAATGGAAGTTGTTAGAAATTGTTTGCTGCACTGTTAGCTTGTACCTGCAGGGGGAAGGGATCAACTATGGACTTCAAGGTAGAAAGGAGAAAATCCAAGCAGTAAGGGTTTGTTTTCACACACACTTAAGGGAGTGATTATGTTAGAAGTAGGTTTGGAGGTGGGTGTCTTAAGAGGAAGAGAGAACTGTGATGTAATTATTGGGGGTGGACAGAAATTGCAGTCTGATCCAATGCCAGTAAGGGAACGGGTGGTGGGCGGAGTTAAGATGTATTTAATTAAGGCCGAGGGTGGAGGAGGGTGGGCGGGAGAAAAATCAGCATCTGTCTCCCACACCGGAGCTCAAGAAATGGAACTTCAGGGCTATCAAGCAGAGTGGAGAGATCCCACCAATTAGGAGCTGCTTGCAGTCAAAAGTGGCCAATGGCGGGACCGGCTACTATATCAGAGCCAATCAGGTGAACCTTGGGGGAGCCTGGAAGTTCACTGTACCTGGGAGGCAGCTGGAAGCAGGTGGGCTTGGGTATGCAGCAGATTGGAAAGAATCTCTGTGCTGCTGCCACCATCTGCTTGCTGGCCCTTGGAGGAGGGGATTCACCTGAAGAGAGAGTAAAGAGGGGGAAGCTAGGTGGTGATAAGGGAGCGACATATGGCCACCACCAGCTTAATCGCTAGATGGGACCCCAGGCTAACAAAATAATTAAATAAGGAGGTCAGAGGGGAGGTGGAGAGAGATTAAAGTACTGAAATAAAACAAAGAAAACAGGCGGGGGGTGGGGCTGCTTGTCGGCACCAGGTGCGTCACGTTCAGCCAGGAGCAAAGTTTTGGGGTGGGTAGCAGGAACAGTGAGGAAAGTGAGGAAAGTAAATTGGAAAAGGGAAATTAAAGTTGGGAAAAGAGACAGTACAACCCCAGAAATTAGCCTGACTAAATCTGCTAACAAAAGTGTCTGTCTATCTAAGAGATTACAAACTCCAGTATAATCAGGTAAACACAATCCACAGAAGTAGGTTTAACTTAAATTGACTCTAACAATTTTTAGGCTAGAGAAATTCACTGCAGGGAAAAACCAGGGTCTGAATCTCGTGCCTGAGCTCAAGAAATTGGAACTTCAGGGCTGTCAGGCAGAGTGGAGAGATCCCATCAATTGGGGGCTGTTTGCAATCAAAAGCAGCCAATGGCAGGACTGGCTGCTGTATCAGAGCCAAATAGGTGGACCTGGGTGAAGCCTGGAAGTTCTCCATACCTGGATGGAAGGCAGCTGGAAGCAGGTGGGCTTGGGTATGCAGCACATCAAAGAGAATGTCCGTGTCGCTGCCGCCGTCGGCTTGCTGGCCCTTAGAGGAGGGGGGTCCACCTGGATGGAAGGTGGCTGAAGACAAGTGGGTTTAGGTATGCCGCAGGTTGGAGAGAATCTCTGTGCCACTGCCGCCATTGGCTTGCTAGCCCTCGGAGGAAGGGGGTCCACCTGAAGGTATATATCTATCTATCTATCTATCTGTCTGTCTACCTAATCGATTATTTATGTTAAGTGGACCAGGGTGTCAACTCCCAGTATTGCTTCTGCCTCCCCTCTCTCCCCTCTCCTCAAGGTCACCTGTGCCTCATTCCCATTATGTATACAGTGGCACTGGACTGCTCACCCCCAGTGTCGCTGAACAGTAGCCTGACACTGGAGTGCCACGTCCCCAGGGTTGGTATATTCCCTGAAATAAACAAAACCATCCCTCAATTATTTTTTTACCCTGTAAAAAAGAAAATGGTCCCTTGCTAATCTAACCCCCCACACCCAACCCACACCACCACCACTTCCCACACTGAATCCCTCACTCCACATCCCTCCACACCCCCACACCCTCTCATACATCTGAACATGTTCCACAGTGTAGATCCTCTCACCAATCGAAGTGAACACATATCTTGTTGCTGGGCACTGCAACTGCAAAATGAGAAAATCGGGTAACTGCAGTTTAATATATTTCAATTGGTTTTAAACTTTTATTTATAATTTCATCAGTTTTGAAAATTTTTACACCAAATGTTCATCATGGCCTTTCTGGGACCCACCACATCACCAGATCTGGCCTGAAAGGTGATTAAATGGTCGCTTTGCGAAATCACCTTTCAGGTGGGATTTGAAAATGTTCTCTGCCCTTCATGAGGTGGGGGTCATAAGAAGGCTATGTTGAAAATCTGAGATCAAAATATGTAAAAAAATACAAATTATGAGTGTACATTGTCCTTTTTCTATGCTCACTCATAACTTTAATAATGTTTAGTATTTTGAAATTTCAGTATAGCCATTTTTCACACCACCTAATGAAAGAGACAGCTGTCATTTTTCAAATCCTGGCCAAAATATGCTTTCACACCTGTGGTGTGAAATGACATTCCAGAGGGAAGTTGAAAACTTTCACCTACTTGGTTCATGAGGTGGGGTAATAAGAAGGCTATGCTGAAAGTTTAGTGTATAAATATAGTAAAATTTCCAGGTTAGGAGTGAACATTGCACTTTTTAAATGTTCACTCATAACTTTGCTAATTTTCAGTATTTTAGCTCCAAACTTTCAACATAACCATTGTCCACACCACCTCATAAACATGACAGCTGCACATTTTTTAAATCCTGGAAAAGATGTGTTTTTGCACTTGTTTTGCAAAATGATGTTTTGGACAATATACAATAAATGCCACATATTATATTTGTTAGTGGAGTCATCAAATGACTATCTTGAAAATTTGGGGTCAAAATACAAAACTATAATTATAGAAACATAGAAACATAGATTTTGACGGCAGATAAGGACCGCTTGGCCCACCCAGTCTACCCATTTCCATACCTAATGGATAAGCTGCAGATCCTAGTTAACCAGCAGCCTACTTCTTCCTACCCCCAACCCCTAGAATTGCCTTATGACTGCCCCATGCATGCTTATTACGAAACTTTCTGTGTAGAGCCAGTCTTCACCCTAGTGAGTGTGCTTTGTGATCCCATGCTGGTGGGATAAGTTCATGGGCAAGCTCATTGACCCAGCTACATGGGGTGATGGTGAGAGGATGGTGCTGTTGTGTGACACCTCCCCCCCTCACAACCATGGAATGAAAGCTGCTAGATTTCCATATAGGCCCAGGTACCATATAGTGAAGACAACTCTCCTCTTTCTGTATAGTCCCCCATCTCTGCATCCGTGGATGGCAGATGGCCCTGTGCATTGGCTGACAGATGGACTGTTTGCCTTCTGTGTCTATATCTACAGTCACATGGAAGAGTATGCACGAGAGGGCCCTGGCTTCTGCAGTACACCAGGCAGCCTCATGAAGTCTTGCATCCATTGCAGTGTAGAAGTGCACTGTCCACAATGGGGCCCTACACTTGCATAAGTGGATGGAGTCTTCCCTTGGTGCAGGACCCAAAGGGTCCTGCTTATCTGCATCTGTTCATGCTCAGGATCTGTGTAAATGAGAATACAATTCCATTATCTCAAAAAGAAAGGAATTGTTTTGCAAAAAAAACTTTGTTAATGCACCAGTTAGGGTTCCAGTTAATGCCACAAAAGTAGGGAAATGTGTCATTAGGGTTTCCAACCCTAATTCTCCACCCCATCCCCCAAGCATCGAAAGGAAAAATCATTAAGGTTTTGGGTCTCTGGAGTCTTACCAGATCAGTAGTGGGGTCTTCCTTGGGGTTGTCAACCCTAATGTCAGCACTGTTCCCTGAGCAGACAACATCAGACATGAAGAAAGGTACAACAAATTATGTTGGGAATATGTGGCAAGACATAATTCTCTACCTTTGAAGAGTGTATCCTATCAGGCACTGTCTTGCAGCTGTACTTTGTGCTTTGGACAGGAAGCTATGGGCTGGGGGGAGAGGTGAGCATTAGGGTTGACAACCCCAAGGAAGACCCAACCACTGATTCTTTAATACTCCAGAGACCCAAATCCCTAATGTTTTTTTTTCCTTTTGTTGCTTGGGGCGTGGGGGTAAGGAGTTAGGGTTGGAAACCTAATGCCACATTTTCCTACTTTTGTTCAATTAACTGAAACCCAAACTGGTGCATTCATGAAGTTTTCTTTGCAAAGAATATCAAATATTGTCAGTGTACCAATCATACCCCTTAGGTTCAAAACTTGTCAGTGACTCTTCAGAACAGTGTCAGATTGTGAATGAGCCCTTTGTTAGTATGGGAGTGCACTGGCATACTGCTCTTGCACTGTTCCTGGGCTGTTTTCTCTTAGACACAATACTGATATAAATGACAGCTGCTACAGTCCTAATTTCTATAGTTCCATATGTAGCATTCATTATGACTGAGTTTTCACTATAGTGGGATATGTTATAATGAGGAAGCACTGTATTTGTATTTAAGATGAACAGTTGTAGTTCTGGGTGACAGTCCAGTTTTCAGTTTGAGTTGTATTAACTTCCCATGCTTAGGAAAATATGATGTAATGAGGAGATGTAGTGAGATATACGAGGCCCTCTTTGAGGCATTCAGCATAAATGCAAGTACTTAGCAATGTTTTGGAATATCATTAAATAATCTGTAATATATCCAAAAATCAGAAAACAAATTGAAAAAGTTTATAAAAGTCATGCACTTCTTAATCAGTTTCATTATATTTCTATATGTGAACTTTAGTAGTGTAACATTCTGACATTTTGCTGATTCCAAGCTTTCAATTAAAAAAAAAGCCTCACCCCTTTCCTTTACAAAATTAGCTCTGTTCAAATAAATTGTTTTTTGAAAAGGAAAGGAAGATGCTAGAAAATCTGATGGGCAAAACTTGTCACCTGACAGTGGTGTCAACTAGTTTATAAGCACTGTAGCCAAGGAGAATAAAAACCCCAATTACCAGCCACCTATGTTAGAAATCACTATACTCACACACCAGCTTATAAACTAACCTGCCTGATCTTTTCTCTCTCCCTTCGGTTCAGCCCAGCCCCACTGCAGAAAGAGCACAGCTGTGTTTTGGCTCCTAATCATTGGCAATAGCATGAGTCAGAGGCCATCACACTGTCTTAAATGGGCCACGTTGGACTATTTAATCACTTCTCACACTGTAAAATACAAGTTCAGTGTTCCAATACATACATAAAACAATGTTTGCCTTATTATGTACACAGGTTGCACAGAGGCCATTTGGGTATTTTTTTAAGTGCAATACCTAACAGTGTAGTTTGAAAGACTTAAAGTGCATTTCCAGGGCTCCAATCACTCTCAGCCTTTGGTCAAATGCCTCCCATCCCTCAGACATACATCTCAACATTTCAAATCCCTTAACTCACGCTCTGTTATGTGTTATCATTTATTAATGTGAAATCTTGGAGGCAGAACATTACTGACGTATTACATAATTACAGTTTTCACTTATTGAACTTTTAATTTTTCAGCAATAATTGTAAAATTTATTATAACGTCTCGATAAATGTTACTAATAAAACATTAGTGTGTGTGTGTGTGTGTGTGTGTGTGCAAGCTGTGCCTGTGTTAGATACTGTATCAATATTGCTCAATCTTTATGCTTTCATTTTAAAAGAAATTTTTATAGCCTTTCGTTTACCAAGACTATTTCTTTTCAAACAAATTATTCTCAGAAAAGGATAACTGTGGAATCGTTAGCAATAAGAACTTAACTAAAACAATAAAGAAATGTTTGGGGTTGGGGCAATATCAATATATTACATTGGTACAGTTTTTATTTACTGATTTTTTTCCAATAAAACTTTTTATTGAAACTTTACTGGTATACCATACATATCAAACAGCATATGAAGACATAGTATATGTCCCAACCCCAGAACGCACTTGTACATTATTTCCATTGCAAACAACATAATTCGAACATAGATACATTGCTTCTGAGAAACAATACTACAATTCTATTAGGACATAAGCAGACATGCATGAAACAGTCAGCTCCTTGGCACCGAGAGAAGGTGTTCGTTCATCACGCTGGTGACCAGGGTTTGCGCCCTGAGCCCAGGAGTCAGGAGCGAAGTCAGGGCTAGAGTGTCCTTTGAATGCTTCCCTCCTGGGGGGGGATCTTGACCACTGTTTGTCAGACCCTGGGGGTGGCTTGGGGTGGAGTTCTTGGTGGGGTGAAGCCTCAACACACCTTCGAACACCCCCACCCCAGGATGCAGCCATGGCTGAACCATTGTGGGAGGGAGTGGATGGGTCAGGAGAAAAGCAGAAAACCCGCTCTCAGCTGGCCAAGATGATGGCCGCCGGTCCCCATCACCTCGGTAGCTAGTAAGTGTCTGTGCTGACCCACCATGCACTGGACACGTATTAGATGCCTGCGGGCTTTTCTCCTCCCCAAGTGTCTGCTTCCATGGGGGTCAGGGCCTGCCCGATGAAGGGTTGCATCAGGTTATCTTGGGTCATGTCAATGGAAGGGTGGTGGATGGCAATGGGGTGTGTGGCGGCAGTGGGCCTTGATGGCCTGAAGGAGTGGCCAACAGAGGGTTTGGGAAGGAGAAATAAAAATACATATATGAAACAGAAGGATTAATCACTGTGTCCTAGATATAGCTACACATGAACTTTACTTATTTGAGTATGTAAGGAGGATGAGCAGGCCTTGTACCTGACTGAATCTAGTAAGTGATGCTGTTCTATCCAGAGAGGGTCATATGGAGTAGAGACGGATATACCTTACAACACCAGGTACAATCTCTTGTTGGTGTGAAGGGATAGAATAATCATTCCTGGTGGTGCTCACTTCCATGACCACATAGAGGATTCTCTAAAGCATATTATATCCTGACACATCAGGGGTTGTGACATTAGGATCTGCTTAGGTTAGGATCAGCATAGGTAATATCACCTAGAGGAAGATGAGGAGACGGTAGGGAAGTGAGGTTTACTGGGGTATGAAAGAGGGAGGAAAGTGGGGAAGAGGGAGGCAGGGAAGAGGATAGGGATGGAGGAGGTATGAAAGAATAGGAATGAATGGGGAGTGGGGTCCCCCACGGTACAAATTAATAAAGGAAACAGGATGGCTAAAATAAAGGTTAAATGGAATGTGGTCATTAAAAAAACAGTGAAAAAGGAGGAAGAGCAAAAAAGGAAAAAAGAGGTAAACAAGCAGAGTGGAAGGAAAATCTGGACGGCCATGTCTGCAAATGCTAGAAGTCTAGAAAATAAGATTCCAGACCAAGAAGCCTTCATCACAGAGGACAGCCTGGATATCATGACCATTACCAAGACATGGAGCATTGAAAACCATGACTTGGATATGGCAATATCAGGCCATATTCTGTTCAGGAAGGACCAGGTGGGAAAGAAGAGAGGAGTGTGGTGCTTTATATGAGGAAAAGCATAAAAGCAATGGAGAGACAGGGAATATGGGGGAAGGCAGAGGTACGGTGAGTCACCCTGGAGATGGAGAATGGAGCCACTATTCACACCGGAGTGATCTACAGACCTCCAGCACAGGAGGAGGAATTGGATAAGGCACTGTTGGAAGCCATTGGCAAGATGACAGAAAAGAGGGGGTGCTGCTGGTGGGGGACTTCAACCTGCCAGATGTAGATTGGAGCCTCCCAGCAGTAGCTTCATCTGGAAGCATAGACATCCTGGACTTTCTGCAGGGATGTAACAAGGGATAAAGAAGTTTGTCCCTATATTTCAGCCTAACCTCATTTTGGTCTAAAATATAATGTGTTTGTGTAACTAATGTTGGCCTATATAATTGGATCATATAAAACTTGTAAAGCCACAAGACAAACTAAGCCACAAGTTGCAATATTACAGTGCCTTTTGATATTTGTGCTGACCATGTAAGTAATAGCAAACAGTTGTCTTATGTGTCTACAAGACAGAAACACAGGATAGAGTCCAAATTACCCTTCTGATTATCTCTAGTGTTTATTCTTATCAGGACAGGCCAAAATGCTTGTATGCACATTCCTAAGTCCAAACCTATTTTTTCCTCCTAGACTTTGGTAACTGGTAGTGACAACTGTTACTAGCCATATATAATAATAGAATGTACACTATCTATACTTGTGCTGACCAAGGATGAGCTCATACATATACCAAAGGAGTATTGCCTTGTAAGTTGATGTTTGTGCTTGTTTTGAACCAATCATAGAAAACCATAGGAAATGATGATGCTGTCTTCCACTATATAAGCAAGCCAGCACACACTTATTTTGAAGAATGTACCACTTGTAATCTCTCGCTGTGATTATTGTTATAATCATTTAATTCTTCTGCCTTCAGTCTCGTCTCCATTTGTCTCCTTTCTAAGTATCTGTAATTGATAATTTACTAACTGTAATTTTTCCACAATGCTACAATGGGACACTCCTCAGGCAACTAGTCAGTGAACCTGCTCATAATGGGGCAATACTGGATCCGGTACTCGCTAGAGGGGGCAGTGTTGCAGACATCAAGGTGGGAGGCCACCTGAGGACCAGTGATCACCATACAATGTGGTTCAATATAAGGACAGCTGCAGAATTGAACCACACAAGGGCAAGGGTCCTGAATTTCAGAAGGACAGATTTTATAAAGATGAGGGAATGCCTCATGGATGACCTGGAATGATCTGGCAGGAAAGATGGCCTTCATGGGGTGGAGGAAAAGTGGCTGAAGCTAAAAGTGAACATAGTAAAAGCAACAATTCTGTGCATCAAATAAGTGAGGAAAAGCAAGAAGAAAGAGAGACCTCTATGGTTCTCAAAAGTGGTGGCTGAAAAGGTAAAGGTTAAAAGAGTAGCATTCAGAAGGTATAAGGAGACACAGAGAGGGGGGGGATAGGGAGGTGTATCAGAGGAAACACAGAGAAGCAGGAAAAGGAGTAAGGAATGCAATGGTGCAAACTGAAGAGAGAATAGCTCAGGAGGTAACAGAAGGGAACAAAACATTTTTTAGGTATGTAAGTGAAAAGATAAAGACCACGGGTGGGACTGTAAGGTCAAAAAGAGAACAGGGGGACTGTGTAAAGGGAGACCAGGAAAAGGCAGACATCCTGATCAAATACTAGGAATAGGAAGGAGAAGGGAATGGGCCACAAAAAAAGTAACAGAAGCTTTAGAGGGAGGAAGGTGGACACTAGTTGTTTCTTGGAGGAGAGAGTTCTGAGGGGACTAGCTAATCTGAAGGTGGACAAAGCAATGGGGTGAGATGGAGTGCATTCAAACCTATGGAGGGAACTCAGTGAAATACTGGCTGCACCTCTGACAGTTCTATTTAATAGTTCAACAGAAGTCGTTCTGAAGGACTAGAGGAGGGTGGATGTAGTCCCATTATGCAAAAGTGATAGCAGGTAGAAGGCTGGCAAATATAGGCAAGTCAGCCCGACATCAGTAGTGGGAAAGTTAATGGAATCACTGCTGAACAAAAGGATTGTTGAATATCTTGAATCCAGTAGGTTACAAGACTCGAGGCAGCATGAGTTCACAAGGGGGAAGAAATGAATCTGATAGATTTCCTTCTCTGGTTGATAAATTATTTAGATTAGGGTGGAGCAGTGCACATAGCCTACCTAGATTTCAGTAAGGCTTTTGATACTGTTCCACATAGGAGACGTACGCAAACCAGGTAGCTTCAGAGTAGGTCCAAAAGTAGTAAACTGGATGAGAAATTGATTAGGGATGGGAGACAGAGGGTGGTGGTAAATGGAGTTTACTCTGAAGAGGAGAGGGTGGCCATTGGGGTGCCTCAGGTATCAGTGCTAGGACCCATCCCCTTTAATGTCATTAAAGGTAACATTGCATAGGTGCTGGAAGGGATGGTCTGCCACTTTGACACCAAAATCTGCAATTGGGTGGAGTCTTTGGGGGGGGTTGGAAAGAATGAACAGAGACCATAGAAAACTAGTGGAGTGGTCACAGTATTGCAGCAGGGTTTCAATGCAAAAAAGTGCAAAATAATGCAGTTAGGGCACAGAAACTCAAGGGCAGAGTACAAAATTGGCAGAGTGGTATTGATGATCACCAAGGAAAAAAAGAGACCTGGGGGTAATCACATCAGATGACCCAAAGGTGGCCAGGCAGTAATGCAAGACAATTGGGAGGACTAGTTGGATGCTGGGTTACATACGGAGGGGTATCACCAGCAGAAAGAGGGAGATGGTGTTGCCTCTGTAAAGATTGCTGGTAAGACCCCATCTAGAGTACTATATCCAGTTCTGGAGACCACATCTTCAGAAGGACATAGACAGAGTGGAGGCAGTCCAGAGGAGGACAACTAAAATGGTTCAGGGTCTGCATCAAAGTAGAAACAACAAGACCGGCATCAGAGATAGAGGGAAAAAGCTTTTAATAATCCAAAATAGCCAACACCCTCCTGAGGATGCTCCTTTGAGTGAAACCAGTTGAGGCCCTGATCTGTGTTTGAACTGCTGGCTATTTTGGATTATAAAAAGCCTTTTTCACTTTATCTCTGGTGTCGGTCTTGTTGCTTCTACATTGTTTCTATTTTTACCTGGCACAGAGGAGCGGATTGAAGCGGAGCTTGCCTTTGTTTCTGCATCAAAAGCCCTATTAGGAGAGACTAAAGGACCTCAGTATGTACACCCTGAAACAGAGGGTATCACCCTACCACAGTGACATTTCCACAGCGAAGTCCACCACAGCGACAGATCTCACCAGGTGCATTGTAGCGGTCCGCTGTGGAATGGTGCCATGACTCCTGGTGTTTTGCCTCCATCTCAAATAGATCTCTGACTCCGAGTTGTATAATTAGAGATGGGGTGGGGGGTGCTGGGTCAAAGGCCCCCACAGAAAAAGACCATTTCCCGATGGGAGCAATGCCGACAGTCGGCATTGTTCCCATCGCTGTCGGGGATGTCAAGGAGATCCCCAACAACATCAAGTGGTGGAACTGAACAGAGGAGGGAGAGGGGGATGTGATAGAGACCTTTAAATACTTCAAGGGGGTAAATAAGGCACAGGAGGGAAGTATTTTTCAGAATTAAAGGTTCGCAAGAACAAAGTGAAGTTATGAAGCTGGGGGGAGGGGTAGATACAGGAGAAATGTGAGGAAGTACTTCTTCACAGAAAGAGTCATGGATTCCTGAAATGGCCTTCCAGTGGAGATGATGGGGCAAAAACAGTGGTGGGGTTCAGGAATGTATGGGATAATCATAAGGGAATCATATTGAAAGGAAGAGGGAAGTAGAAAGAGCTGTAGATTGAGTACAGTCTGCAGTAATGGTGTAGGAAGGGAGGTGTGGGCAGACTGGATGGGCCAAGAGGTCCTTATCTACCATGAAATTCAATGTTTCTTTGTTTCTATGGGGAGGGCTGGGCGGAGTGTAACAAACAGGGGAGGGGGTGGGGTCAACAAAAGTAGGGAATAAAGAAAGAGGTAGGAGGGGACTGCAAAACTCTGGTGGGTAGAGCAGATGGCAATTTCCCTCAGAGGGGAGCAAACAGCTAATATAAACTAGAGGCATGACAGATTATGCTACAGTTTAATTACCGAGCAATGGAGAGTGAGTCAGAGGCGCTGGACTAATGCTGCAAAGTGGTTATTTCACCTTGGTGGGGGGAGAGTAGGTTCTGCCTGTTGTGCCTTATCTAAGTAGGGGCTCCATATTTGGAGGCAGTCACTGGGGTGCCTGCTGCCATATGTGCAATTTCCTCATATTTGGCTCTGAGGGCCCAGACGTTTTCCCATTCCTTTAAGGATGGGAGGCTGGTGTCTCTCAAGCAACATAGAAATATGTTTTGCCATTGCCAGTGCGATATTAATCCATAAAGTTTGGAAATATGTGAATGGGTTATTGTTATTATGAACTCCTAGAAGCACAAGAAGGGGGTTACAGTAGGCTGGCGTTGGTACCACCTTATTTACAGCTGATCCATATCGCAGTCCAGTAGATGACCAGGGTGTGGCAAGTCCACAGAATGTGTGTAAAGGGTGCCTGTGGTGAGCAACAGCACCAGTAGTCATTGTTATCCATCAGGCTGGTCTTGTAAAGTCTTAGAGAAGTGTGATGCACTCTTTGCAGGACTTTGTATTGCAAGGCTTTGGCTTGAAGCTCCTTGGATAACTTATATGTCAGGGTCCAAAATCCAAACAACAACTGTTGCAAATTACCTGTACAGGGTGGTGCTCACACAAACAGGTGGACAGTCTAATACATTAACAAAGTCCAGAACAGTGTAGCTTCCAGGGGAAGTGAGCCATAGTTTGTGCTATGAATTTAAAGTCTAATGAATGCTTTGAAACTTCATTTGAAAGTTGCTTCTGATTCCTTTGACTGCCACTGTTTTTGAGTGCCACACTGTTTTGGACTTGAAGTCAGGGTATGGGCTTGGTCCCATTCAGCCCTTAGGATGTCCACCCCCAGTTCCAGTTCTCACTTAAGCTTGGGAAGTGAAATTGTGGCAGAGGGGGGTTCTCTTTGTCTACTAGGGATTTGAATTTTGATGACAAGTGCTGCAAGGAAGAGAGGTGTGCTATCCATGTCTCAAGGGTAACTCTGAACATAAGAACATAAGAATGTGATGGCAGATGTGGATCACTTGATCTATCTAGTCTGCCCATGTGTTTGTTTGTTTAACTGCATCCCTAAGATATACTTCTTTGTTTCAGTATTCCACAATGCCTATACTAAGATAGCTTGAATTCCCAAACCGTCTTTGCCTCCACCACCTCCTGTAGCAGTCTGTTCCAAGGCTCCATGACCCTTTCTGTGAAGAAGAATTTTCTGACATTGCTCTGGAATTTATCCCCCACCAAACGTCTGTTGTGCCTTCTAGTACGTGCCTCTTTATTCTCATTGAAGAGGCTCTGCTTCTGTGCTGAGTTGATTCCTTTGAGGTATTTAAAAGTCTCTTATCATGTCTTCCCTATCTCTTCTCTGTTCCAAGGAGTACAAGTTTAATTGCCTAAGTCTAGTCTCGTAGGGTTTGTGGTGGAAGTCTTGGACCATCTTTATAGCTCTTCTTTGCACCAACTCTAATCAGTTTATGTCCTTTTTAAAGTGCGGTCTCCAGAACTAGATGTAGTACTCCAGGTGAGGCCTCACCAAGGACCTGCACAACGGGATTATCACCTCTTGCTTTCTGCTTGTAATACCCCTACCTATGCATCTTAGGATGCTGCTGGCTTTTTGTAATGCCTTTTCACATTGCCTTCCTACCTTCAAGTCATTTGATACCATGATTCCAAGGTCTTATTCAAGGTCAGTGATGGATAATGTTTCACCTCACAATGAGTAATATGTCCCTGGGTTTCTTTTTCCCAGGTGCAGAACTTTGCAGTTTTTGGTGTTGGACTTCAACTGCCAAGTCTTGGACCATTCTTCCAGTTTCTTTAGGGCAAACTCCATCATTTTGGCGCCTTCCTGCATGTCCACCCTGTTACAAAGTTAAATGTAATCTACAAACAGGCTTACCTTTCCCTCCAATTCATCTGCAATGTTGCTGATGAATATGTTGAAAAGTATTGGTCCCAGCACTGGCTCCTGCAGGACCCCACTGGTTACTTTCTCTTCCCATGATAGAGCACCATTTACTAGAATGTTTTAGGTCCTCCCATGTAGCCAGTTTCTCACCCAGTTTACAATCTTACTTCCTATACCTGTGTTCTCCAGTTTGCTGATGAGCCTTCTGTGTGGGATATAGTCAAAGGCCTTACTGGAATCTAGATATAGAATATCTACGGCCCCACACTAGTCTACCACTTTAGTTACCCAATCGAAGAATTCCGCCATGTTTGTTTGGCAAGATCATCCAGGTGAGAAGCCATGTTTTTTAGGGTCAAGTTTCCCGCTGGCTTCCAGGTATGCCACTATTCTTTCTGTAAGTATAAATTTCATGATCTTCCCCACAAAGGAGGGAAGGCTGACAGGTCAGCAGTTCTCTGCCTCCTCCTTGCTGCCACTATTGTGTAGGGGTACTACAGTGACCTTTTTTCCAGTCCTTTGGTGCCTGTCCACTCTCCAGTGATTTGTTGAAGAGTGTGACCAGTGGAGCAGCAAGTTTCTCACTGAGTTCTTTTAAGACTCATGGAAGAATTCCATCTTGATCCATGGATTTGTCCATCTTTAATTTGTTTAGTTCCTATAGGACTCTGGCTTTTGTAATGGGACCATTGTCTGCCTCCTGAGTGTGGTGTTCCTCTGTACCAAGTGCTGGACCTTTTTTGTGATTTGGATGGTTTAAGGCAGCCATATTCAAATGTTAATTCTGTAACTTGCAACTTTTCCCATTTTCAATCTCACTTATATACCAAATTTGTAATTAATTTAGTAACTCCTGATATAGTTAAAGAATATATACTTAGTAGCGTACCTAAACCTCATCTGTTGTCTGATGGTTTTGATTTCCAGATTTGGAAATTAGGCATAGACACTTTTGTAAATCCCATTTCAATTATTTTTAACTTCTCAATTCTCCACGGAGAATTTCCAAAGCTTTGGAAACATTCCATTATTAGACCTATACATGAAAGTGGTAATCCAGCTCTCATTTCCAGTTGTTGTCCAATCTCTCTTCTTCCTCCATTTTCTAAGATTTTGGAAAGAATAATCTTAGACCAGACTTCTGGCTACTTAATCAAATACAACTTGTTAACGGACTGCCAGAATGGTTTTAAAGAGGGGCATAATACTGAAACAGCATTGGTGAGGTTCACCAGAGGAATAGAGTGCCCTAGATAAAGATCACTCTGTTGCAGCCCTTTTTGTGGACTTCGTCAAGGCCTTTGACCTTGTGGAGCATAATCTGCTCCCTAGTTTTCTGGATAAGTTGCAGTTTTCTTCTGAAGCTATTAAATGGTTTTCCCAGTATCTCATGAACAGACCCTTAATCTGTCCCACCAATGCTTGAAGCCCTCCATGGTTTTGGCACCCACCACAATTGCAGACAAACTGTTCCATGGCTCCACCACCCTTCCAGTAAAATAATACATCCTCAGGTCCCTCCTGAAGCTCCCCATTTCAGTTTCCATTCATGCCCACGTGTCACTGAGCTGATGTTCCTATTAAATAATTCCATGTGATTCACTTTATTAAAGCCTTTCATGAAGGTCTCTATCATATCTCCCCTCTCCCTCCTGGCATCCAGTGATTACATGTTGAGTGCCCCCAGACACTTCTTTCAGGAGTCCCCCTGCAGCTCCTGATTCATCTTAGTCACCCTACATTGCACCGCCTCTAGCCTATCTTTATCCTGTCTGAGGCGAGGACTCCAGAACTGAACACAGTATTCCAGGTGTAACCTTATCAAGGATCGATGAAGGGAGAGTATTACTTCTTTCCTTCTACTATCTATACCCCTCCCTATACACACCAACATTCTGTTTGCCTTGCAGTAGGTTTTGTTGCACTGGCTAGACTGTGTTAGGGTGTTGCTGTTAATGACTCCCAGGTCCCGCTCCTCTGTTGTACTAAGTTTAATCTCATTCAGCCAGTACTCTGTCCTGGGGTTCCTTTTCCCTAGGTGCATTACCTTGCACTTCTTAGCATTGATCTTCAGTTGCCACACATTTGACCATCTCTCCAGCCTTTGGAGATCATATTGTAATTCCCTATCTCCCTTGATGCTACCCACCCTTCTGCAGAGTTTAGTGTCATCTGTGAAGTAAGCAATCTTACCCTGGATTCCTTCCCCAATGTCACTAATGAACATTCACTAATGAAAATATTAAAAAGAATCTGACCAAGCACCAATCCCTGTGGTACCCAACTTGTGACCTCACACTCTTCTGATTTAAACCCATTGACAATGACCCTCTGCTACCTACCATTGAGAAAGTTTTCCACAAATCTGACTGTATCCCTTGCTGCCCCCAGATCCTCCATCTTCTTCAGCAGGTGTCTATGTGGCACTGAGTTGAGTGTCTTGGTGAAATCAAAGTATAGGAGATCCACTGCATGGGCCATATCCAGCTTCCTCATTACCCAGTCAAAGAAGATAATAAGGTTGGTCTGACAGGACCTCCCTGCCATGAACCCATTCTGTTTACTGTCCTGAAGACCATTTTTTATTTCAGGTAGTCAACGAGATCCTGCTTGATTAGATTCTTCATCAGCTTTCTTAGAACAGATGTAAGACTCACTGGCCCGTTTCCTGCCTGTTTCTTACTCCTCCCCCTTTATGTAGTGGAACCATATTGGCCACTCTCCAGTCTCTAGGAACCACCCCTGTCTGCAGCGAGCTATTGAATAGATCTTCCAGAGGACCAGCCAGTTCCTCTGCCAATTCCTTAGCACTCTCAAATGCATCCCATCTGGACCTGGGACAATGTCCATCTTGAGGGATACCAGCTCTTTCTGGACCCTGTCTCTAGTCAATACTGGTGTTTCCATCTCTGTGATTCTCCTTGGGTCTGCTTGCATGACATGTTCATGTAGGGGGCCAGTATCCTCCCTGGTGGAAACAGAGTAGAAATAGTCATTAAGAATGGCAGCATTCTGTTCATCATCCTCAATTACCCTACCTCTCATCTGACAAACTCACAATTCCCCTCACCCTTTTATCTTTTTTCTCTGATGTAGCAGAAGAAATGTTTTTCTCCAGATTTGATCCCCTCGGCAATCAGCAGCTCCGTGTCTGCTTTGCCTCCTTTACTGCCCTCTTTGCCTCCCTATTTTTCTGAATGTATTCCTTCCATTTTTCCTCCCTATGTCTCTTTTTGAACCTTTAGAAGGCTTTTTTGGCATGAACTAGTTCCCTTCCCTTCACTGAGAACCATAAGGTCTCTTGAAGTTGTTTCTTTCTACTACTGTCTTCACACATAGTTTTGTTGCTTCAAGGATGGTCCCTTTTAATAAGCCCCTACATTTCTTCCACACCTACTATATCTCCCACTTTGGTTTGTTTGTCCTGCACCAGCATTCTTATTTTGTCAAACTACTCCCCCTTAAGTCTAGGACCTCCATACCTGAGTGTGTTTTTTTGACCCCTAGGGTCAACTCAAACAAGAAGAAATTATGATCACTGCTTGCTAGTGGTTCCCCTACTCTTACTGCTGTTACTGTTTCTGAATTTGTGAGAACCACATCCAGAATGGATCCCTGTCTGGAAGGTTCCTTTATCATCTAGGCCAGCAGACAGTCCTGAAAGGCATCCAACATAGCTTGACTTCTATAACTCTTTACTACTGGAACGTCCCAGTCTGCAACTGGCAAGTTTAAATCCCTGACCACCACCACCACCTACCCTTTCTTGCCCCCTCTTTTTATTTCCACCCCTAGCTCTTTGTCCCTCTCTTCTCTTTGTCCTGGAGGTCTGTACAGTACTCCCAGTTGTAGTTTATTGAGCTATGCCATTGTGAGCAGCCCTCACAGCAACTTAGCTTCCTCCATTCCACACTTTATGTTCCCGTCTTCCACTACTTCAGTATCCTCTCTGACAAAAAGGGATACACCCCCTACCCACCTACCCTTCTATTCCTCCTGAAAAGTGAGTGTGTTGGCATTGTAAGGTTTCAGTCATTGTTGTCCATGGCCCAGGATTCAGTGATGACATAAAGGTCCATTTTAGTATCTGTTACCATTGCCTGTAGCTTGCTAATGTTGTTGCCTGGGCTACTGCTGTTAAGGCAGACCCCCTTCCCAGTACCTTCTAAAAGTATTTTGCTACATGCTGGGAGGTCACCCTTGGCTCTTCCTGGCCCCTTAGTCCTGTGATACCTGCAGAATCCTTTCTGCATTCCCTTTCTGTTATTACCTGCCCTACTCCAGCCTCGATCTGGACTGTATGCTCCTGCCTTATCATTTTATTTCCAGCCCCCAGACGTGGGGGAGTACTAGCTAGGTTCCTCTTCCTCCCATCAGCTATGAAGGCCCCATAACCTAAGACTCCCTCACAGTCAGTTTAAACATCTGGTAGAGACATCAAACTTCTGCCCTAGTGCGCTTACCCCTTCTTTTGTCAGTTGGAGTCCATCGCCCCTGAATAATCTCTTTTCCCAGAAGTCTCCCTAGTCACCCACAAAGTGAAACTCTTTTTTTCTGATACCACCTCTTAAGCCACCTGTTGAAGTCATCTATTCCTTTCTCTCCAGTTTTGTCCCCCCCCAGCACAACAGAGGGAGGACATCGAAGAAAGCCAGGGAGGCTGAGTGCACTGCCAACCGGACCCCCAGCTTCTCAGAACTTTGCTTTGCTGTTTCCACTGACTGGTTTGCCAGATCATTGGTTCCCAGTTGAACAAGCACCACCAACTCTCTGCTTGCCCTCTCCACCATCCTACCTATGCGCTCTATGTCCTGGTGGGTTGAAGCACCAGGAAAGTATCTAACCATCCTCTCTTCTTGCATTTCTCCACACATTGCTGATTCCTCACCCCCAACCATAGAGTCTCCCACCACTAGAATTTGCTTCTCTTTTTTACTTTTGCTCCCAGTCCTGTATTTGGGTGCCATTGTGATGTCCTGCATTGTCCCTTTGACTGACATGGAGTCCCCCGGGCAAAGCCAAGCTCCAGAACTTCTGCAAGGGGAGCAAACTGATTTGAAATCTGAGAGGCATTGGGTCAAACAACCACCTTGTGGCTAACCCTGCCCACTTTAGCCCCCTCCACACCACTTGCATTAACCCTGGGACTGTGGGCAGCCATGGGTGTGGGAATGGAGGGGTGAGCTCCAGCTGAGCTGAAGATGCAGCTCAGATATTTCCACCCTCACTGCCTCCAGCTGAGCCCTGAGCTCTCTTAGGTTTTTGCAAATGGGGCAATGTCCCCTCTTCCAGAGAAGTCCCCTGTAGATGAGTGCCCCACACCTGTTACAGTTGAAAATCCCCATTTTATCTTTTAAACAATAAACTTGAAGAGCTCAGCACCTTCACTACAACACAACCAACTACAAATGATTCAAGATAAGTGAATAATAAGGAAAACAAACTGTCTAGCTGCCCTAGATGCAAGCTAAAACTTAGGTACATAGATACATAGACACTGTCAGCAAATAAGGACCTATTTGTGCTTGAAAGTTCATTTACATTTTTCTAGAAGTCAGTTGACCCTTACCCATGATCTCCAGAATCTCTTATGTCTATCCCATGCATTCTTAAATCCTGTGATTGTATAAGCCCCCACAACTTCCCCTGGCAGGGTGTTCCACTTGTCCATCACCCTTTCTGTGAAGAAGTTCTTCCCCATGTTTCCTCTGAATTGCCCTCCCTCCAACTTCATCCCATGCCCTAAAGTCCTGGAACATCTTTTTTGCAGGATAATAGTGTATTCCTGCATCTTGTTCCTCCCTGTAAGGTACTCGTATGTCTCTATAATATCCCCTCTCTCCCTCCTTTCCTCCAGGGAGTACATATTCAAGTCCTTCAGCCTGTCCTCACAGGACTTGTGATGAGCATCTTTGTTGCTCTCCTCTGACTAGAGATGCAGTGAATTTAGAATCTGTGGCGAAGTGAACGCGAAGTGGCCACTTCGCGTTGGCACTTCACTAAGCTGAGTGCCCCATAGGAAAGGCTCACTTCGCCTTGTTATTATTACTTTGCATTGTCATTCCACCTCAAACGTGAAGTAAGGTGGAGTGACAACAATATTGGCAGCATCCCACCCACACAGTCACCATAATAAATGTGCATCCCCAAAGTGCTATTGTCTTGTGTCCAGAAAACTCCTCAGTGCTGATGAAGTGAAATGAGAGTGCAACAAGAAATGCAGTCTCCCAGAATTAATGGTGCCATGCAAATGCACAGACAGATTAAGATTGCACTGCACACTCAAGGGATGCATACAAAAAGGCACAACAACACCTAACCAGTGCTCACAAGTCACAAATCCAAATCTGGAAAGGAATACAATTTGCCGGTTGGGGGATTAGTGCATGGCAGTAACAATCCACTACCAGTAATGATACCACAAAGCAGTTTAAAAAATTCATGCGGGTGTGGCGGACAGCAGGTTCACACTACTGCAATTACTATGTAACACAATAAAAGGTGTCTGATTTAATGGCACACATCACACATACACTCACATGCACACTCAAGTAATGCGTAGCAAATTGAAAACCTTTAGTAAAATAACCAAATGTTTTAAGCAGACAAATTGTACACTGCTGCACCACAACAATCAGCAAAAAAATGTCAAGAATTTCTGAAATTATTACTGTGTACTTTAACACAGATATACAAGAAAAATATAACTAAAACAGAAAGACTGCCTTTTTCTCCCAGTTAATCTACCTATACTACAAATACGCCCCTTCCTCAAAGCATACTTCACAGTACACAGACTGACTGTTCTAAATGAACATTCAAAATCCACACACAACAATAAACACTCGATGATATGAGCACAGAAGGGTTTCCTACAATTGATGTACTAAAGTTTGAGCAACAAATATTACTGAAAAAGGCATTTTAAACAGCTTTTAGAAGTTTTGAATCGAAGAGCTCTAAGAGTAAACTGTCTCTAGCTACCACTGCACACACACTTCGCAGGCCAGAACTGAGGTTGTGCTGAACAATCTAGAGCCCATGTGACCTGCAATCCCGTGAATAACTGCAGAATTTCATTTGCAGCTCAATTACAGGGTGAAGTGAGGTGAATTACATTGATTTCAATGTACTTCGCATTAAAATTGGTGGAGAAGTGGTTTGAGGAAGGCGGAATACCGCAAAGTCATTGGTTTCAATGGACTTTGCATTCCTCTTTATGAAGCAACGTACTCTGCTTCACTTTGTGGAGTTCTCCACGGATTCTGTGTTACTCAGTGAATCACTTCACGGAGCAAATTGGGGCCACTTCGCCACCACTACTTACAGTACTGTAACTCACATGCTGTACGAGAAGGAATGCAAATGCCTATGGCTGTACTTCCCTGATGAGCTGTAGCACAAAGCTCTCTGACTTAAGAATGCTTATTAATGAGTACAATGGTGGGAAGGTGAATCCTGGAGAGATACTACAAAACATGCTTACAATACATTCAAGTAACTAGTAAAAAAATTTATGTTGTGATTAGTGATCATGAATCGTGATTTGTGACTGCATTTGTGACCATTATGATGAAGAACGTGATTCAGTGTCAATGGTGTGAGATAAACAATATGGAACTGTATTGGGAATGCAAATGTCTACAGCTGTACTTCCCCGATGAGCTGTAGCACAAACTCCTGACTTAAAAACGTTCATTAATTAGTACAATGGCGGGGTGGTGAAGCCTGGAGAGATAGTACAAAACATGCTTACAATACATCCAAGTAACTAGTCAAAAAATTAGTGTTGTGATTTGTGACATGATCATGACTCGTGATTTGTGATTGCATTTGTGACCGTGATGATGAAGAACATGATTTGTATCACGAGAGACTCGTTATGATGGTTCTGACTTAAAAACACATATTAATTAGTACAATGTTCATGCAGAATTATGCACCACACCTGTCCAGTACTCTGAAGGGAAGCCAAAGAAACAACTGTGATTTAAGTTACAGATGGAGATTGGGCCCTAAAGAGATGCAAATGCACAGACAGATTAAGACTGCGCTGCGCACTGAAGAGATGCAGACACAAAGGCACAACACCTAACCAGTGCTCACCATCAGAAATTCAAATCTGGAAAAGAATACCTTTACGGGGTTGGGGCAGGCTGCTGGGGGGGGGCAGTGTACTGCAATGCTGCAGCAACAGTCACTAGTACTAGTACCAGTAAAGATACCACAAAGAAGTACAAAAATCACACAGCTGCAGTGGATAGCAGGTTCACATTGCTGAAATTATTATGTGGCACAATAAAAGGTGTCTGATTTGATGACACGCGTCACACACCTACACACACATTAAGTAATGCGTAGCAAATTGAAAACTTCAGTAATATAACCACATATTTTAAACAAACTAAAATTATGCACTGCTACAGTACATCACAACAATCAGCAAAAAAATGGCAAGAATTATTGAAAATATTATTATGCGTACATTAACACAGTTATACAAGAAAAATATTACCAAAACAGAAAGCGCTTTCTTTTTCTCCAAGTTAATCTACCTACACCACAGATACGGCCCCCCCCCACAAAGCACACTTACATTGTCTAATACACA
The DNA here is from genome assembly GCA_016271365.2 of Neoceratodus forsteri. Lineage (NCBI taxonomy): Eukaryota > Metazoa > Chordata > Ceratodontiformes > Ceratodontidae > Neoceratodus > Neoceratodus forsteri. The sequence goes on along the minus strand of CM028137.1, from coordinate 209,815,896 downwards.
GATTGAATGTTGTAAATTAACATTCAAAATCCACCAAACAATAAATGTTCGATGATATGAGCACAGGAGGGTTTCCTATAATCGATAAACTAAAGTTTCAGCAAATAAAAAGACTCAAAAAGGCTTTTTTAACAGCTTTTAGAAGGTTTGAATTGCAAAGAGCTCTCAGAGCAGATTGTCTCCTATAGCTTCCTACACACACTACCCCAAACTGAGGTTGTGCAGAACAATCTAGAGCCCATGTGACCTGAAATCCCATGAGTCACTGCAAAATTCTCCTTTGGAGCTTAAAAACAAGGCAAAGTAAGGCGAAGTACATTGTTTTCAATGTACTTCGCCTTAAGAATTGGTGGAGTAGTGGTTTGGGAAGGCAGAGTAATGCAAAGTCATTGTTTTCAATGGACTTCGTGTTACCCATTATAACATAAAGTACTCCGCTTCGCATTGTGGAGCACTCCATGAAGTCGCCTTCACTCCACAAATCATTTCACGGAGTGAATTGGGGCCACTTCGCCCATCTCTACCTCTGAATCATCTCTATCCTGTCTATGTCCTTATGTAGGTAAGGTCTCCAGAACTGTACACTGTACTCCAAGTGGGGCCTCACTAGTGTCTTACATAGTGGAATTATGACCTCCCTTTTCCAGCTGGTGATGCCTCTGCCTATGCATCCCATCATCTTATTTGCTTTACCTGCTGCCTTGTCACACTGTTTCCCTTCCTTGAGGTCATCAGAGATGATAACCCCAAGGTCCCTTTCCTGCCTGGTGCATGCTATATCCTCACCCCCCAACTGATATGTTGTTCCAGGGTTTTTGCACCCCATATGCATTATCTTTCACTTCTTGGCATTGAATTTCAACTTCCAAACCCTTGACCATTCTTCAAGCTTCTGCAGGTCCCTCCTCATTCTGTCTACACCATCTGGTGTGTCCACTTTGTTACAGAGCTCCATGTCATCAGTGAACAAGGAAATTTTGCTTTCTAGGTCTTGCACAATGTCCTTGATGAAGATGTTGAATAGGACCAGTCCAAGCACTGATCCCTGTGGTACTCCACTGGTCACTCTTCTGTCTGTGGAGTAACAGCCATTTACCACCACCCTCTGTGTCCTGCCACCCAGCCAATTACCCACCCACCACACTACTGTCCTGCCCACTCTCATATTCCCCAGTTTGTTTAATAGCCTTCTATATGGCACAGTGTCAAATGCCTTGCTGAAGTCCAGATAGGTCATGTCCACTGCCTTCCACTGATCCACCTTCCTTGTCACCCAGTCAAAAAATTAAATGTGGTAGGTCTGGTATGGCCTACCTCCTTGTGAAACCATGCTGCCTTGGGTCCTGTAGTCCACTGGAAACCAGATGTTCCACCAACTCTCCTTCAGTAGTGCTTCCATGATCTTCCCCACTACTGAGGTCAGGCTGACTGGTCTGTAGTTCCTTGCTTCCTCTTTGTTCCCACTTTTGTATAAGGGGTCTTCCTCTGCTGTCCACCAGTCTTTGGGTACCTCTCCTGTTTCCAGTGATTGGTCAAACAGGATTGCCAAAGGTTCAGTCACCACCTCTCTTAGTTCCTTTAGGAACCTGGAATACACCTTATCTGGCCCCATTGCTTTACTGACTCTTATTCCTTCTAGTTCCTTTAGGACCCTTTCCCCTGTAAAGGGACTTCTGTCCATTTCTGCATGTTCCCACCCCTTGTACTCCCTTCAGTCCCATTACCCTCCTCTTCCTCAGTAAAGACTGAGCAGAAATATCTGTTCAGTATGTCAGCTTTACTGTTGTCATCTTCCACAGGGCTCCAGTCCTCCCCCTTCAGACTCAATATCCCTTCCTCCCTTTGCCCTTCTTTTTTCACTTATGTGCCTGTAAAAGGTTTTGTCCCCTCTACCCACTGATTTTGCTATGTGCTTTTCTGTCTGAGTTTGGCTTCCCTTACTGACCTCCCCGCCTCCCTTTGCTTTTCCTGGTACTTCTCCCTATCCCCTTCTGCCACCGTCATTTGTATTGCCTGAATGCAATATTTTTGGCTTTCACTTTCTCCGCTACCTCCTTGGAAAACCATAATGGCCTCCTCTTCCTTTTTCCCTTGCTAACCTGCTTAATGCATAATTCTGTTGCTCTTGTAATCCCTGTTTTAAATATTGCCCACTGCTCCTCCACCCCTGACTCCCTCCCCATTCCCATTAGTGCCTCTTTCAGCATGTCTCCTTTTTCCCCAAAGTCTGCCCTCTGAAAATCTGGGATACGTGTTTTTGTGCAGTTTGGTTCTGCTCCTTCTGTGATTTCAAACCACAGTGACCGGTGGTCAATGTTACACAGGTGCTCCCCCACTGCTACCCCTATCACACTAAACAATGAATCCTAAACAAGTTTAGTTAAGCAACAGTCTAGCTTTACTAGAACCATGCAATGATAAGAGGGCTGGATTTAGCATGAAACACAAAATGTCTTACTGCCCTAGATGCAAACCACACTATGACAATTTTTTAACTTACAGTACCTTGCTTGTCCTGCCAGTCTGATCCAGTCCATATGGGTCAGCTGGGGAGCAGAGTAGCCAGCTGCTGGCTGTCTCATTGTGCTGACTTCAGTGAGCAGGCTCCAGTGTCCTTTGCACGTTTGTCCTTCACATGGGGGGACGCAGTAAGGGGGGTGTGGTTGCTGCTTAGTGGCCTAATTCTGAAACAGGTGTCAACAAGTGATTCACACCTGAAAGAACTCATGCTGAGTGGCTGGCTGGAAGGCAGGGAGGCATGCAGAAGTGTTGACTGGCAGCCTCCTGATCCCCTCCAGTCTTCATCTATCACCAGTGCTTCTCACCAGAGAAACGAATAGCATCTCTTTTGTGTATAGAAGGAGGGCTCCCTGGTCTTGGCAGAGCCCCCTACCAGTAGCGACCAGGGAGCAGGGTCTAAAGTTTGGCTGTGTTGGTAGTTTAAAGTTCCTTACCAAGCTCCCTGCTTCCTCTTTGTCCAGTATTGACTGGCTGCAAGGTGGGAGGTGGTGGAGAAGGTGCCAATTGGCTGCCTCCAGATCCCTTCTGGTCCATATCTAGCTCTGGTGCTGCTTACAGGAGAAATTAGTAGCAGTTCCAAGTCTAACAAAAAGAGAAATGGGGATGGGCATCCCTGCTTGGTGTTACATTGTAGAGGAAAGGGCAGGGAGATGCCTGAATCAGTTAGGACAGAGGTGACTGGATTATGATATAGCAGTTTTACCAGGGAAATGAATCTGTCTTGAAACCCAAACTTAGCCGTAATATCAAACATATACATCCATTCCACCCTATCGGATGCTTTTTCAGCATCTGAAGAGAGGGTAGCAGTGGGTGTAGACCTGTCTTTCACCTCCCACAACAGGTCCAAGATCTTTGTTTTGCTGTCCATTCCAAGTCTGCCTGGCACAAAGCCCACTTGATAAGAGTGGATCAGATCAACCATCAGCCTTTCATTTACTGTGCCAGCACCTTAGCAAAAGTCTTGGCGTCAATATTAAATAGAGAGATTGGTCTGAACAGATAGCAATGAATGCTATCTTTGCTGTTCTTTGGAATTAAAGTTATTAATGCCTGCATGAATGAGGATGGGAGACTGCCCGAGTTTCATACTTCATTAAGCACTCAGGCCAGTCTGAGAGCTAAGATCTTAGTGAAGGCTATGCAGAAATCATTAGGAAATTCATTTATTTATTTAAAACTTTTACCAGGAAGACATACTGAGCAGACTACCACTCGATTCCAGATGCAACCTGGGGGTGGGGAGCGAAGGAGACAACACAGAGTACAATACGTCAGCAAATGCATTAGTGCAACCCATTATGTACAGAAATACAGCAGGAGATTAGATACAGGCAGACTATTACAACATCAATGAAATTCCGGGAGATACAGTCAGGTATAAGGGAAGGGAAGGCAACACAGAATATAAAACATCAGCATGTAACACATCAGCAAATGTCTAGCTACAGCATTTATGTACATAGGTATAGCAGGAATTTAATTTCAAAAATAGCCCACGACAGTGATGCTGGACTTTGGGGATATAGCCAGGTGGAGTGAGACGGCCAGTTCAAACTGCTGGGCCAGAGCTACACACTAACAGTGGGGTTTGCCATCCCTAACTAGCCATGATTTACAGTTTCCAGTTTATGTACATGCACAGGAGATGCAGAAAAGAGCTTTGAGGAGGGAGTTGAATTAGAGGATTTCTCTAGGGACATACTTTCAGTGACTTCTGTGGCTATTTTACTTCTGTATTTTTCTCCTTCTCTCCCCTTAGCAGTCCACCCCTGACTAGGGCACTCCTGCTGCTGCTGCTGCTAGCAGCCTGGTGAGTCTTTACCCTCTGCTGGCTGCCTCCTCGCTCCCGCCTGCTGTGCGGCTACACTAACAAGTGTCCCACAGGTGCTGTGCACTGGGTCCCCATCCTCCCGCCCTTCCTGATCAATTTCTTATATAGGCGTGGGTGGTCACCTGATGATTAACAGTTTTTTCTAATACCCTAGATTCCAATCTGCAGCCTATACAAGGCTCTCAGTATGGGCGCATTAGATCAGCCGTTCACTGCCATCTAAAGATTACCCCGCCTAGAATTGGCCATAGCTTCCACACTGCCTAATCCCTAATCCAGTCCAGTCACTCCCATTTACTGTCTACTCCCCCTCTGTACTGGGCTGCTATCAAACTCCAAGCCACAGTTCTTTTAAGCATCCTTACACTGTATACTACTCTCTTTGATACAACCTGCTCTGCTCCCATTGCTTCTTTCTTCATCTGTCATCTTTAACTTGTTTTCTTCTGGCTTTCTTCTCTGCCCTAACGCTCCCTTTCCCTACATATACCCCCCAACTTCCTCTTTCATACCCCCCTTCAGTCAATCCTCACAACAGCACTCGGTCTCAAGCAATGCCTTTAACCATTTAACCAATGTCATAACGTACTCTCCGACCTTCCATCCTTGGCATCACTAGCTTTTCTGCCCCAATGCTTCCCTCCTAACTACCCCTATCTACTGGACACTTCCACAAACCTTCTGTTTTTTACCTCCCACAGATATCCTTCCCTCCACCTCACTCATCATGCACATTCTGAACCCTGGCATAAGAGTATAAAACGCCACTTTTTAATGATTTCGCTCCTCCTCCTCCTCCTCCTCCTATCGTCTAGCGATATAAATCCCAACCCTCCGATATGGCATACAGACTTCAGCAGGACTTCAATAACATTTAGTGCTGGTTTTCCTCGCATCAATTTTTATTTAATGCCAAGAAGACAGTCTCCATGATCTTTGGCACTAAGCAGAGCCTCTCTCAGCTTCCTTTCCAGCCCACCTTCCATACCCTCGACGAGACAGTCCTTGCGGACACCTCCTCTTTCAGATATCTGGGGATTTGACTTGAACAACACCTCACCTTCTCTGGCCATGTGCACACCATCCTAAAGAAGCTGCACCCCAAGTTAAGGCACTCTATATGGGAACCAAAATTGCATTCCTCTCCCAGCAAGGCGCTAAATTTTGTTTAGAAGATGATCCTACCCATCTTTGACTACTGCAATGTAGTCTACAGTGCTACTCCCAAGACCTCCCTAACCAGATTGGACACCCTCTTCAACTCCTTCTCCCATTTTGCCTTGGAAGCTCCACCTCTTACTCACCACTGTCAACTCTACCACTCCTTGGCATTCCCATCATTAGAAAATATGCATCTCCTTCACTGTGCGAAATTCATCTCCAAATTTTGGTATGGCTCACTTCCTTCCTATCTCAACTGATCTTTAACAGTCCCCTCTCCCATTCACTTAGGTCCTATGACTCCTGAACCTTAGGTATCCCCCGTCGTAAATCTGCTGCAGGCCAGGCCACCATCTCACATCACTTTCCTAAACTGTGGCACTCCCTTCCCTCCCAAATCCATCACTCCTGCTCCCTTTCATCCCTTTCCTCTGCATTGCAGAATTTCCTCTCCGTAAACTGTACTTGCAACTGACTGTCTCCTGACTGAACCTCTACTCATCAATTCTGTGCCCTATCAATTGGCACTAGTCGTTTCATGTCCACTGTTTATTCTTAATTCATGTCCTAATTTTGTGGGGTTGTTACTCCCTACTGATGCAACTCTCCCACATGATGTTAAAATGCCTATACTGTACATTGTTGTTGCTGTTACTATCCAGTCATGTAAGCCTATGTATAGTGCGTATATATATTGTATATTTTTGCTATGTATATTTGTCGCTGTATACTAGTTGTGTATCCTCACCTATTGTGTAAAGTGATGTATATTTTGCAAATTGATGTCTACTCCACTCCCCACTCCCCCAGGACACACCGTGAGATGAGCATCTTGTTGTTCAGTGTACCCTTCCTGGCGAAACTCTTAACTAAATAAATAAACCTCTGCAACTTTTTCAGTAGATATTGGGCTCTGGAGGGCTGCTAGCAAGTCAGGTCTAAGTCGGGAAATGGGGACATATTTATAAAAGTGATCAAGCTGTTGCTGGGAAAGGGAGACCACAGATGAATATAAGGTTTTGTAATATTTCTGAGCTGTACATTGATAAGGGTAGTAGTAGTTACCAAGACCCCATTCTCTGTGGTGAAAAACTGTATGTATTTTTCAGTCTCTTTGGCACAAAGACGCTGGGCTAAGAGTTTCCCCAGTTGCTCCCTGGCATCCCAATACTTTTGTTGGAGGCAGAAGAGTACATACTCAGTAGTATGCTAGTAGGTATCTTTAATTTTCTGCTGTACAGCTGCAAGCTGAGGTATAGTGAATGTGCCCTGTCTGAGTGTCTCTCAAGGAAAAACTGAAGATATTTCAAGTCTTTCTTTTTTTGGTGCAGGGTTTGATCTCTCAAGTTTGGAAGTATGGCCAATCAACTGACCTCTCAAAACTGCCTTCATGGCTTCCAGTTGGGTCAGATAGAAAGTCTCAGGGATCAGTACTGGGGCCAGCCATCTTCAATATCATTATCAGTGACATTGCAGATGGACTGGAGGGTAAGGTTTGCCTGTTTGCAGATGACACCAAGATCTGAAACAGAGTAAATGATCCAGATGGAGTGGGCAGAATGAGAAGAGATCTGGAAAAACTGTCAAAATGGTCTGAAGAGTGGCAACTGGGGTTTAACACAAAGAAGTGCAAGATCATGCACATAAGGAAGAGAAACCCTGAAGCAACCTATAGGTTGGAATGGAAGTTGCTGGCAATCACAAGGGAAGAAAGAAACTTGGGCATCATCATCACAGATGACCTGAAATCATCCAAGCAGACCACTAAAGCAGTAGGTAAAGCTAGAGGGATGTTATTGTGTATTAGCAGGGGTATCACAAGTCATAAGAAGAAGGTAATAATCCCTCTTTACAAGACACTGGTTAGGCCCCATCTGGAGTACTGCGTGCAGTACTGCAGGCCACACCTGCACAAGGACATTAAGAAAATGGAGGCAGTCCAGAGAAGGGCAACCAAAATGGTGCATGGACTGCATCAGAAAACATAAGAGGACAGATTAATGGAGCTCGATATGTATACCCTACAGCAAAGGATGGAAAGAGGTGATATGATCGAAACATTCGAACACCTTAAGGGCATTAACAAGGTGGAAGAGTCTAGCATGTTTCAATATAAGAAAAATAGCAGGACAAGAGGACACAGCATGAGATTAGAGGCAGGCTGATTAAGGGGTAATGTGAAGAAGTTCTTTTTCACAGAAATGGTGGTGGATGCATGGAACAGCTTATCTCAGTAAGTGGTGGATATGAATATAGTGCAGGGCTTCAAACAGGCATAGTGTAGGCATAAGGGCACAATACAGTATGAGTAGATAGGCCATTAACAGAATAAAGGCCTATGGAACATTCATAAGGTAGACAAAATGGGCAGACTGGATGGGCCTTGTGGTCCTTATCTGCCGTCAACGTCTATGCTTCTATGTACTCTGTTTCTATGTTTCCACTAAGGGCAAAACAATCCAGAAGCTCTTTTTGAAGCCTTGTTTTGCAGGCGGGGTCCTACAGGAGGGCTGTGTTCAGCAGCCAGTTTTTTCTGGGGCCAGTATTAGCTTCTAATGCTAGTGGCAAAAGCACCGGGGTATTGTCTGAGATGGTATCCTGTGACATGTGCTATTGGGAAGTGAGCACCTACTGAAACATTGAACCACTTTCCACGCATGTTGACGTGGCGATGGTGTTGGGAAGGTGACTGGATTGGGGGTACGTGAATAGCAACGGGATGTCACTGTATGTACAAGTACACGGAGGGGTGGCGAGCAAGCACACTAAGTAAGAGGTCAGATGGCAGGGAGGGTTTGTCAGGGTGGTGCTGCAGTGAGCTGCTGAGCTGGCTCTGCGGCATAATGTGTGGGTGCTGGGCTGGAGTGGCCAGGATGCTGGGTTTGGGTCCGGGCACAGGTGTATTTTGTTGCACCCGGCAAGAATTGTATTTTCTTTTTCTTGTCAGAATATGCAGCCCCCTGAAGTTGAGAATCCTAAAGTAGGGGGGTGCGAGGGGCAAAGCCCCCATGAAGTGCAATTGGTGCAGCCCCTGCATGACAAAAGAAATTGGTGTGCTTTGTGCTGTTTTGTTTTGTGTCGGGGGTGTACATCACCAAATTTCAATTTTGGCAATGTACGCTTGCCATAAGGACTATCGCCTTTCGGTAGTCGCCCTTATGATGTAGAACCGTCTGAGATTAGTATACTAACTATGTAGACCCTCCCCCAAATAGAAGACAACAAGTGTTCAGAAACAAAATGTCATCTATATGATTGTATGAGTCATGTACTGGAGAGTAGTAAGTGGACCGCCTTATTAGTTGTTTTTTGAAGTTTTTTTTTCTTCCAGGAAATGAACTAGGCACAGCCATTTTTCAGTCCCACCTGACATTTAACAATAAACAACTACATACACAGTAAATACAAGAAGTACAAATGAACAACAGTTAGGAAAAATTTAATTGATATTTAGCATTCATAATATATGGTTTCTTTAACAGAAATTGAAAATGCTTTTCATTATGTGCTGGAGCTGGAAGGACGCCGTTTCTCTGATAACTTCTGGAGGCTGAACCCCCACACTGCTGACCGCGGCAGACTCGGGACATCACAGCACTCCCTCCGAGGAGCTGGAAGGACGCCGTTTCTCTGATAACTTCTGGAGGTAAAGAGAACCTCTCCCTCACCGTTTGGACTCCTGCTGTGGGGTGTTACCTGCTTGGTAGCTTATGGACATATTCATTTTTATACTGCACAGGAGTTTTGTTTGTTAATTAGCTGGTTTATTCCACTCTGTACTGCTCAGAACTCTGAAAGGAACTGCGTGCCTACTTGAAGTTGCCTTCGCTGACCTATAACACCATTCAGCCAGGACGTTTATGTTATACTGTTCCCTGTGATAGTTCAGATGTATTGGTTAGTTTAGATGTATTGGGATAGTTGGGATTTACTTACCTGTTCACTGTGACACCATCTTGGGATATCCACGCATGTGCAGTACAAGGTCTCTTTGTCTAGTCACACTATCTCCCGCTGCATAGTAATTGAGGTCTTTTGTTCTTTCCACTACTTAGGCTGACCCCCCCCCCCAGGCACACTGCTGACTGCAGCAGACTTGGGACATCATAGCGCTCCCTCCGAGGAGCTGGAAGGATGCCGTTTCTCTGATAACATCTGGAGGTAAAGAGAACCTCTCCCTCACCGTTTGGACTCCTGCTGTGGGGTGCTAGCCCAACGACACTTTGCGTCGTCTGCCCCGCCCACTCCAACCACCCAGGGTCGGAGGGTCAATTTATGGATCCACCCCTATGACATCACTTCCTGCTGCCGAAAACCTTTCTCCCCACTTTCCCATTTGCAGATTATACCTGCTGGCCACTAGAGGGACTCAGTGCTCTCTCTCTCTATATCCTCCTACATTGATAACTCCACTGCCCCCTGGGCCCTACTCCAACTCCTCCCATTACCACTAACCACTAGGAGTCGCCATCGAGCACCCTTTTTTCAAGCCTAACCTCTGACTGCCTGGCACGCTGTCCCTGAATTCTTTGGATCCCATCCAGGCTCTTTCCCAATACCCTGGGTTAGTAGTGAACCTGGTATCCTCTATCCCGGAGGCGGTGTCGCTACCACTGCACCAAAGTAGCCCTTACTCCTCCACTTCTTTTCTCCACTTACCATTTCTAGCTCTCCAGGACTAGCTCTCCAGGACTATGCTCACCACACTCCACTGGTCCTGCCTCATGCTCTGCTTGTGCCTGTTGCCACTATCTTACCCATCCATCCATCTCAGGCAATTGCCCACATGCCTGTATGTTGCTCCCCTCTGTGCTCTGGCACCACACCCCCCCATGTTCTCTAGCCTGCTGTCATGCTCCATGGGACCACTGGGTGTCTTGGCCCTCCCTGCCCACCCTCCAGCTTCCCCCACGCTCCTTCCTCTAACACTCACGGGAGTCTTCTCATTCTTGCTTTCCCATCCTGTACTACCCTGTCCAACCCCTGCACCCTAAAACTCCCTCCCCCCTCTCGCGTCTGTTGTAGAAATACCTTTCGCCACCACCTTGCCAGGGTGTTGGTTATGCTACTCCTCCTATCAGGGAACATTCACCCCAACCCTGGCCCGGTTCTCAAGAGCTCTTCCATTGGCCCCCCCTTGTTTAAGTGTAGTCTCTATGAATATCTGTAGCCTTCTGAAAAAATTTGACTCCCTACAATGCCTGGTCACATCTATTAACCCAGATGTCATCACACTGGTTGAGACCTGGCTGACAAAATCCACCCCAGACTCCTCAGTCTACCTCCCCGGTTTCTCCATCTTCCGGGCTGACCGGGCTGGGAGACGGGGTGGTGGCTGTGGTATCTACATCAAAGAATCTCTCACTGGACTTGCCCTACCTGCACCTGTCCTTGACTCCAGGGCCCAGGCGCTTAAACTGAAACTGACCCCTGACCCATTAAAGGGCCCACTCTATCTGACTACTGCATACATACCCCCTAGGAACCAAATGCAGGCTATTGCCTCACTTACGGAGTACCTTTCCTCACTACCCTCCTCCTCAGGCCAAATACTAGTGGGTGACTTAAACATCAATTGGCTCAGCCCTTCTTCCTCTTCTGCCCGTGACTCCTTTGCTGCAGCAGACATGACGCAACTCGTTACCCACCCTACTAGGACTAACTCTAAGAGAGGCATTAGTACCTTACTCGATGTGGTACTCTCCAACCTCCCTAATCGGATCCTCAATGTCCCAGTCCTCCCTGACTCGCTCAGCAATCACTCCCCCATACTATTTCACTGGTCATCCACAGTCTCCAAATCCTTAGCTCAGTCCATACATCGGCGATGCCTGAAACCTGGTGGATTGAGGAAACTCAAGGAACTTCTGTCCCAAATTGACTGGTCTCCTATACAGTTTGCACGTGACATTGACACGGCCCTATCCTTCTTTATCCAGACATTTAATAAAGCCTGTGATATCTTTGCCCCACTGACAACCAGTCGTTCCAAAGTGCAGAATGCTCCCTGGGTAACCCCAGCCTTGATGCAACAACTCAAACATAGGGATAACCTTTGGCACTGTGCCATTGAAACAGGCTGGTCCTGTGATAGGCAGATGTATGCTGCTGCCAGAAACAAGTGCACCTGGGCCATCAGAAAGGCCAAGGCTGATCATTATCAGTCCTCGCTTACTGCCTCTTGGGGGAATCCCAGAACCTTCTGGGATAATATCAAACAGTTAAATGGGAGCACATGCTCCCCCCACCCTCCCAGATCAACATCAATGGCACTATCTCCTCAGATCCTCAGACCCAGCCCTTATAGCCAACTACCTCAATGCCTCCTTCACAGATCTTAGCCCTATCCTCCCTACTGATTTTTTCAACCCTCCACCCCCGTCGCCTGCCATAAACATTGCATGCCCGTACTTTCTCCTCCACCATGTCTCTGCCCAAGAACTCAGACCTCACCTAGTCAATGCCCTTAGGAGTAATAGTACGGGCAGTGACACCCTGGACCCATGTATCCTTTGACTGGTTTTAGACCTGGTCTTTACCCCGATCACCTGCCTCCTCAATCGATCTCTCTGCCTGGGGCAATTTCCATCTGTCTGGAAAATCGCCACAGTCACTCCCATTCTTAAAGGTGGTGACAGGTCTGTGGCCGGAAACTACCAGCCTATCTCCATTCTCTGTCCTCTCTCCAAAGCCTTGGAAAAGGTGGTGGCTTCTCAAATCACTGACTACCTCACCAACTACAACGCCCTCTGTCCTGAACAGCATGGTTTCTGTGCTGGCCATAGTACTAGTACTGCCCTCCTAGAGTTTTCCAATTTTCTCCACTCCTCCTTAGACATGGGGTCTCTGGCTGGTGCTGTGTTCATAGACCTCTCTAAAGCTTTCGACACTGTCTCCCACCCCCTCCTTCTGGATGCCCTTAGTCTCTCTGGTTTTGCAACTGGACCTGTCTCCTGGTGCACCAGTTATTTGTCTGCCCGCTCACAGCGTGTTAAAATTAACGGGACACACTCAGACATCTGTCCCATCCATTCTGGTGTTCCCCAGGGCTCCATTCTGGGCCCCTTACTCTTCTCCCTTTACCTTAACACCCTTCCAGGTTCCTGCTCTGGAAACATATTACTGTATGCTGATGATGCTGTCATCTTTGCCACAGATCGCTCTCCAGGACTCCCTGCAGAGGTCTTTCAATAAAACCGAGGGTTGGTTCAAGGATCACAGACTGGTGATAAATCTTAAAAAAACAAAAACCATGATCTTTGCTCACCCTCAAAACAAGTCCTGCAACTTCAAACTTCCCATTCATTCTGGGTCTATGTTCCCACTCGAGCAAGTTTGCTCCTATAAATACCTGGGGGTCCATTTTGACCCCACTCTCTCCTTCCATGGACACATATCAGCTCTTGCCACAGCTGCAAATATCCAACTAGGCATCTTACACCGGTTTAAAAACTGCCTCCCCCCTGAGGCTCTATGACTTTGCGATCACCTCATCCATCCTGTCACTAGTGGACTATGGGCTGCCAGTGTATGGTGCCGCTGATCAGACTGCGCTCCATAAAATTCGCACTATTCTAAACAAGGCCTGCAGGTTAATTACTGGGGGCCTAGGTTAACACACACCTGTCAGCTATACTCTAAAGCCTTGTTGCTTGACCTGGATGAGCGCCTCAAATATCAGACCTGTATCCTTACTAAAAATCCCTCCTTGGGCTATCCCCACCCGGGCTGACCGCTACTATCCGCCGCTCTATACCACTAGTTCAAACTCGTACTTCTGGGAAATCCTCTCTATCCATTCCCAAGGCTAGGACCTCACACGGTCAAAGAGCCTACAGCTACAGGGCCCCCTCCTGGTGCAATACACTGCCCCCTTCCATCTCTGAGGCCCCATCGATATACTGCTTCAAAACATCCTTACGGAATCACCTACTTAATACCCGAAGCTGTAATTGCTACTAGTCTTAGCCTTACTCAATCATTATGGCAAAGCTACCTTTTAAGCTGCTTATAGATTGCCTAAACCCTGTTATTGTATACATCACTCCTGCTTGTACCAACTTGCTGTATATTCCCCTTTTGTACTTATTATGGTCGCAATTTACTGTTGTACTGTGTTATATCTTCCTGTGACAAGGTACCTTTGTAAATGAGCCTCTGGCTCAAAGTTTTTTTTCCAAACTGCTGTTCAAATAAATAAATGTGCTGTTTTAACCAAGAGTAGCAAATCATTTAGGATACCTTGGCCAAACCGAGAAAAACATTATTTACTCAGTGTTAGCTTTGTGGGATTGAAAGAAAGAAAGACGCGTATATGAAAAACTCCTAGTGGTGTGGAATCTTGAATATAGATTAAAAGTGAAAAATGAAATGTTTGGTCCAAAGTTTTTAAGTATTCAACAACTCTTCAATTGTCATTCAGGCCAACCTGGGCATATGTGGAATAAACATCAAGTCGTTACCTGGGACTCTTGCCTAGTTCCCATACCGGCTCTGTCAAGGCCTGGATGGTGTGTAATATTCAGGTCACTACCTGTATATGATTCCTGTCAGGGAACCTGAGAGTTCTGTCAAAAGAGAATCTAAGAAAGAGGCTTCTGGAACACTTGGGGCATAAATACTGCCCAGTCTAACAGGGGACCTCTGTCTGATAAAATCTATCACAATACCTCTGCTCTTGGTTAAGTATATACAGTGATAGGCATTGCCTACCCAGGAGGAGGATAATCTAGTGGCTTTCTTCTCCGAGAGATTGGTCTCCTGTATTAGAAATATATCACAGTCTACCTATTTCAGTTTCAGCAATGCCGTCCTGAGTTTTATAGGATAATTAAAGCCCTATTGTTTAGGAGACAACCTTAAGAACATCAAAGGACGCCATTGTTATATTTAAGAGTAATAGAGTGATCATTGCTAAGCTTATGTCCCCTTCCCGCCTGACACCCACTAGCCAACCACTCAACCAGAGAAAAAACAACCCAGCCTTGAAAGAAGTACATAAACACCATAGGAAACATAGTAATAATAAGGAAACTGACTCCCTTGGAACTGGAGATCGCTTGTAGAATCTTAAATGCACAAAACTTTATACACTGCCTTGTGGGATAAGAAAGAAATCCAACAAAATCAATGAAAAAACAATTGAGTGATTACTTCCATAGAAAAGGTATACCAGCAGTTGCCACTAATGACAGCTGGGAAGGCATTTAGGCCGACACTTATACAGAACCCTGAATAGACCAGAGGTGGACATTCCAGCCACTGCCTGACTCCACCACCTGTGATGATTGAAGAGTGGTCTCGCACTGTAGAACCAACAGTGAAATTGAAGTGGAAGAGAGGGAGGGGGAGACCCCTGGTTCAGGCTGCTATCAAATGAAGGTCGCATCTCTTGGTCAGTAAGTACCCCAAGCTTGTTATCATCCCAGGCAAGTCTTGGGATCTCTAAATTTAGAGGCCATGCATGCTTCCAGTAAGGAGATGGGGAGGAGCAGTAGTTCTAGTTCCCCATGTTTACTGGGGGTCTGCCAAGAGAGATAGAAGGGGCTGCATCCTTTTCTAAATTCACCTCCATACAAGCAGGAGAGGAGACTAACATAGACCCCATTAACTATTTCAAGAATAGTTGAAATGCAACAAAGTAGTAAACTATGAAAACAACAAGTTTATATAACAGCAAGCCCAGGTATTGAAATAAGTTTATTTTCTCACTCAACCTGAAGCTCAAGAACAGTTACCCCTACTTCTGTCTCCAATAATGAGTTGGCAGAGGTCAGTGGATGTCTGAGGGACAGAGGTGTCTGATGAACTACTGTAAATGACTGCACTATCATAACTCAAGGGGGGATTTGATCTGGAACAGTCTCAGAGAGAAACAGTGTAATTAAAATTCCCTTTATCTAAAACAGTCTCAACAACCCTCTGGTTTCAGTCCAGCTGCACCACTGTCAAATACCATTACTTCCTTCCCTAGAATAAAGGAATGTACACAACATGTGTAAGTTAATGTTTCATGGCTGCTGGGGAGTTGCCTGTCACCTTCTGCGTTGGTGCTATCTGTGGCGAGGGAGAGACGCTGCCCGCTGGAGCCACTGACTATGATCTTGCAGGGCCCAATGCTGCATTCATAAAGGTATCTGCTTCTTCTGTGTAATGGAACTGATGTATTTTCCCCTGCAAGCACTGCTGAATATAAGACAGAACTGCTTCCCCCTAATTCCTTAGTTCTGACTTGATTTTATCAAAAGATTGGCACCATTCATGTACTCACTAGGGCAGTCTGGTTAAACTGATATTTTACTGCCAGCCACTATTTATTTATTTAGTTTTTCTTGACCAGGAAAGTGCACTAGACAAATCCTGCCTATTTTCAGGCACAACCTGTGGGAGGGGGATACAGATGAATGCCAACTGACCTTGAACCAGATTAAGCTGTTGGTGGTATTTTTAGTGAATGAGGGAAATTTGGCCAGGACTTCAGGGAAATTCCCCTACATTTTTCGATAAGTGCCATGGGATCTTTAACATCCACCTGAACTACTACCAATCCAGGCAGATGGGGCTGCGGTTTAATGTCTCATCCGAAAGATGGCACCTCAGAAGTGCAGCACCCCTCTCATGCTGCACTACAGTGTCAGTACTGGGATATTAATCCAAGTGCCAGATGTGAGAACTGAACCCACAGTCCTCTGATCTCCCAGCCTCAGAGGCGAGTGTGCTACCTACTGAGCCACTGACACTGTTAATATCTATGTTATCTAACTACAGTATCTAGTAGTTCCCTGGACTTTCGTAAAACTATCTCCTTATCCTAGTATCTCAGCAACTTGAAAATAAGAGTGCGAGGACTGGAATTCTGTGAGTCTGGTTTTGCATGATGAATGCAGTGTGCTCAGTCTAATTCAAAGTCATAGGCGGCAAGATACACTTCACCCAGATGGGGAGTTGTATGTAAAAGTACTCCACCTCGTCTTTCTTCTTGGAACCTTCAGGAAGTCCCATGATATGTAGATTCTTTCTGCATGCTGTCCCTAAATATTTCCATTCTTGCTACTCCATGGCTTTGAATTGCTTGTCCTGCAAATCATTGGAGGTAGTGAGGCCCGTGAGCTGGGCTTCTGCTGCTGTCACTCTGCCTGTGATAGTCACAATGTTTCTCTGAATCTCTGTGACGATTATTTTTTATTGTTTTCACCACCTGAGCAATCCATTCTAGGAAAGAGGTCTGCTAGTCCCTTGGCGATGAGGTAAGACTAGGAGAGAGCTGGGTTTTGCACGATGATACAGGGCTGGGAGAGAGCTGTGTCACATCCATCTTACTAGCAGGCTGGCAGGAGGAGAAAGAAAAGTATCCTGGCTCTTTCTCCTCTTCTGCAGGGAAGTAGGCTGGTCAAAACCCCCTGAAGTTGTAGGCATACTTCTCTTCTCCCAGTTGTGTCATGATCAGCAGTTACAATAGTTAATCAGTTTTGCATGTGGATGGAGGAGGATGAGTGTAGTGGCAGCTAGGAGCCAAAGGTGTAGGCAGCAATCTTTCTTCAGGTGTACACATGACCTCCTTCATTTATTGTTCTTTGTAGTTTTTTGATAGTTGTAAAACATATATAAGAATGTACTGATAAATGTTATCAATAATATTTTAAAGCATTAATATATGTAAGATATGCCAGTGTAACATACACATATTACCCTAATTCCAAGCTTTCCTGTAAAAAAATAGGATCCTAGCCCCTCTGGTTCCAAAGTTAGTTGGTTTCAACGAAATTATTTTTAGAAAGGGTTAAATCTGTAACTGTTATGGACAGGAACTTTATTTTCAAATGAAAACTTGGAGTCATAAAGTCATCAAAAGATATTGGTGGTGTTCTGTAATAGAGAGCCACCTACTTTAGCAGCTGCACAGCACAGCTATGCAAGGCATAAAGCATTCAGGAGAAAACTGGTCAAACAGAACTGAAACTGAAGCATGCTTTCAACATCTGCAGTGGAAACATATCACCTGATTAATATGCATATTATCACTGTGCTGCCATACTCCCTTCTCTTACTGTATGTAATGGTTTGCCACTCAATAGTCCCTGATTGCAAGGGATGTCCCTCATTTTACCCCTCAAAATTGCTCTTTCTCTTTTCTGTCCCTCATGAAAAACATTTTGCTCACACAAAGAATGTGCTATAAATTCAGAAGATAACACAGACATTTATAATATAATAAAATGCTAAATCAATATAAACTTTTTACAGTTAAACAAAATGGTTTCCACCAAGTTGTAGTAGTACAATTTATTGTTCAGCTAAAAGACCATTACAATAGCTTAAAAAGTGTGAACATTCTGTACAAAACACAGTACATAACAGCAATATCATTAAACATACTGGGTGGGATATTCAAAGGGTGCAACCCACTAATGATCCCAGGCATGATATTCAAAAGGGGATGTTGCGCTGCGCAATTCCTGATGCACTGGGGTGCACCAGTAATTTATGCGGTGCAAGTGCGGGGGGCGTGCCCATGTTTAAGCGGCACATCCCAATATTCAGCCAGGGATGTGCGGCGCATATGCAGGCACATGCCCGCCTTGTGCCACACAGGGGGAGCAAAGATCCACCCCTGAAAAGCAGGAGTAAGTTCTGGCCACCCACAGGTGAGCTGCCATGTTGCAGGGCGCAACACAGCAGCCGCCAGCTGTGGGTGGCCACCCGACCACTCCAGACACAGGCTGGGCATCGTGCCCCCCCTGCCAAATGAGGGAGTAATGAATCTATATCCCTGGTGGTCCAGTGGACCTGATCCCGAGCCCAATCGTGGGAAAATGAATAATTTAATGTCCCTGGTGGTCCAGTGGACCTGATCCCCAACCGATCGTGGGCTTCAGTTGTAAATAATGCCCAGGTGGGCGCCTGGTCCCCATCCCCCCACTCAGACCACCAGCCACCCCCAATCAGGCAGGCGGCAGCTCCACACCATAAGCCACCCAGCCGCCCGCCGACTGACAGCAAACAATGCGGCTGTCGCCCATTGGTCCACTGGGTGGGCCAATGGGCCTGCACTATGACTGTACTACAATCCCAAAATGTGAATGGTTCATTCACATTTTGGGACTAAGCTAATACAGTACAGTCTGCCTTGATAGCCCATGCAGTGGATCAACGGGCGACAGCTCTATGCTATCGGAATCGCAGGCCAGACGGCCATGGTGGGAGCTGCTGCCACCGCTGACCGGGGGCGGGTGGTGGGTCTGAGGGGGCGGGTGGGGAAGGGTACCATGGCCCACCTGGGCATTTATTCACAACTGAAGCCTGAGATCGGGCTGGGGATTGGGTCCACTGGACCACCAGGAATTACATTTCTTTATTTGCCCGCAATTGGGCAGAGGAGCAGGTCCACTGGACCACCAGGGTTTCTGGATTATATGCCCATGATCGGGTAATGGGGTAGGGTCCACTGGACCACCAGGGACTTTATATTTAACCACAGCCCGTGATCGGACATTGGGGCATGTTTCCCGCTGAGGGGCAGGGGGCATCCATCCCCGACGGCTGCAGCCTGGCAGGGTGCCAGGCGCAAGTCACCAGGGATCGGCACACCTCCATGAAAACGGGTCCATAATGACATGCAAATGGCCCCATTTGTGCCTTGCATGCATAATGGCCTCATTTGCATGTCAGCATTGAATATTGTGGTTGCTGGGCCTAGCGCACCAGCACTTGCCCTGGTGCATCCCCCTGCTCCTCACTTGCTACTTGCACTGGCACAGTGCCACTGCACAGTGCTCAGTGCAGGCAGCCCTAGTGCCATATTCAATGGTGCTGAGCAATGGCGCAGCACCATTGAATATCACCCGGGCCATGCCCTGGTGCATCCCAGTTGAGCTGCACCCAGGCTTGTGCCCATGCCTGGTGCATTTCTGAATACCCCACCCACTGTGTAATGTAAAACACAACATAATGAGCAACATGTAAAATTTGTAAATAATGTACACAAATAATAATAAGATTTAAATAAATAAATCCTCTCTATATTAAGACTAATAATACTAGAAATAAGTCAAGATCAACATTCCTACGGGCCAAAGGCTATCCATTAGACCAGTTAATACATAGCAGTCCAGTCTATCCCAACAGAATTTCTCCCCTCCAGCTACACCATGTCCCATCAGTACCAACATGGTAGCCAAATGGTCATGGTGCAGTAATAAAGCAACCATTAAAGGTATTATGCAGAAATACTGCTCTATACCTTGCAGACCAATTCCTATCCAACCACTCCTGTTGGCTATACCCAAGTTACTTAGTGAAACCATATTTTCAGGAGGGGTCCCACAATCACAATGTATTCATGTCGAACCTACCTAGAAGTCAGTGGGGTCTGCTGGCAGTGAGAGAGCATGTGTACTAGGGCACCATGCAGTGCATACTGCTCCATGTCCACGACACATCCATCCCTCATTCAGCAACATTTGTCAGCCTCTTCCAGACAAACTGCATGACTCCGTGTCACAGTTCAGTCCCCTCCAACACTACAGCATCACAACAGCACCTCCTTAACAACCAGCTGGATACACCAGCCTTGAAGCACGTCCACTGGAGCACTCCGTGACTCATGCTTCCCCGTGCCCCACTGATTGCTCCAACTCCAGTTACACCCATTGTCCACTCTTATGGCACAAGATGTGACTCAATGCACTGATAGGCCATTCTGAATTGGTAGAATTGTCCCACCTAATATCAAAAGGCCACAAGACAGACCAAAGCCCTAGTGAACTGAGAAATAATGTGGAAGCAACTATTAAAAAGCCCATAATAAAATGGCCATAATAACGTGGCACGTTTTAAACATGCCTATACAGAGTTTCAATCATCTCTCCTAGACAACAAAATATATACAATTTAGCAGCTTCAGGCAAAATATAGAGTCCACATAATACTTCTTATTTCCACACAAAGTAGCACTCAAAACAGGAATAAAAATAACCAAAATAGCCAAGAATACCATGGTCTAAAGGAAGCTCTCTCAAACAAGCCATGGTATTCACACTGAAGACTGAACATAACATATACAAGACTAAATAAAAACAACATATACAAATACACAGATTCAACCAAATAAAAAGAGGGCTCCTTTTAGAGGACACAGCATGAGATTAGAGGGAGGCCGATTAAGGGGGAATGTGAGGAAATTCTTTTTCACAGAAAAGGTGGTGGATGCATGAAATGGCTTACCACAAGAAATGGTGGCTATGAATACAGTGCAGGGCTTCAAACAGGCATGGGATAGGCATAAGGAGCAATACAAATGACTATGAATAGATAGGCCACTGACAGAGCAAAGGCCGATGGCACATTTATAAGGTAGAAAAAGAAATGGGCAGACTGGATGGGCCTTGAGGTCCTTATCTGCCGTCAACTTCTATGTTTCTATGTTTCTATGTTTCTATGTTTTATACTTCGAAGTCCATCTATTCAGGAAGGGAAGGCAGAAAAATCCATTTATGCAGAAAAATTTATCAAACCACAAATAGGCAGGTTAAGTGGCCCCATTGAAACTCAAGAGTCATTTTCTGTGCTAAGAGTTGTTCAGCTTAAACAGACAACATCATGGTTCCTTCAGTTAAAAGGCACAACAATTGAACCTTGAAAGTAAGGCTGTAAGGCTCCATTTGCTAATTTAAACTAAAGGAGACACTTTAAGTTTGACTAGTCTATCAATATCATGGAGTCCACTGTGTAATTTTAACAACTCCAGATTTCTATACATATTCCTTTTCCAAAGCAAAATAAATTCAAACATCTTTTATCATACTATAAATGCCTTATTTATCTGTTCCACCAAAGGCAAAAAGATCAACTCCCCTTTTTTTTACATTACTTCAGTCATGTGACGAAAGTTGGACAAATAAGGCTTTTAGTATGAGTAGTGGGTTACTTCATAATCAGCCAAACTCTTCATTTGAATCAAATTTGGGAGTCTATAGCTCCAGTATACTCATTGCATCAGGACAACTTTACCCTGGGGATCTCTGTGAGCAGGCCACCATCAATTTTCACAGCATTAATCCTCCTGAGTTCTCTCCAGTGTTTCAGCTCACCTAGGGAAAAAAAAAGGGAGAATAGCGCTCCACTAAGAGCAGTAAATTCGGTATAACTGGCATAAGGCTATCGCCCCCATACCTTTAGGCAACGATGTCATACCTTGTTCAAATAAATAAAAGCTTACAGGCAGAGAGTAAACTCCTGTCAAAGTACTCCCAGTCCCAATCTGAAAGCATCTCCTTCAAAGGCCATGCCTCTCTTCCTCACTCCACATCAAGATAATTTGGCTGAAAGCCAATGACCTTCAGTGGGCAGACAACCGTTGCAGAGTCGGCACCCAATTTACAGCATTTTAGGCAGGAATGAACTCATATCACAATACTATAAGTTAAAATACTACAAAGTTCATTCATGAAATTTAAACTCTTTTGCTAATTATTTAGTAAGCAGCAAACAGTACAACGCTGTAAAACTCGGCGCCAAGCAGCTCATGCACTTCCATCTGAAGGGCTGTTACCATGACTCACTCCAGTAGTCCAAACATATCTTAATGCTTAAAACTTAACCAATAATAAAACAAAATAAACTGAAACACTGATTCAAAATAAAGAGTATTTGTTCATTTTGAGCGAACAATGCAAACAAACTTGGCGCTGCTCTATGGAGTGGAGTGGAGCAGCGCGGCCATCTTGCTGCTCCTCCCCCTCCCCAGTTCCCCCCCACCGAGTTCTAAGCTTGTAACTCCATGTTTGATGATGTGTCCCTCATCATGAGAGTCAGTGTCCCTCAATGTCCCTCATTTTGAGTTTCTGGATCCCTCATTTCAGTGACAAAATGTTGAGAAGTATGCATAATGGCATCACACCACCTACTGTAAATCTGTTCCTCGCTAGCCAATCAATACATATTCAGATTAGTTCCACCTGTTGTCTCTGATACCTCTTGAATCTCAATACCTGCCCCCATTCCCCAGTTTCCAGTAGAGCTGTACTTATATCCCAGTGTACCCAGGACATAGCTTTGAACAAAGAAGCCATTACTACCATGATTCCTAATGCACCCTAGACCACACTGACGAAAGTGTCTGTTGCTGCAAGAGGATCCCAGTACATCAGGAGCATGCACTGAAAAAACTGAACATTGCCACTAGTGGATTCCATTGAACTACCAGCTGGGGCATGCATTGTCATTGCTGCTACTGGAACCCACTGTGCCTGCTGTTTTTGCTCATGTACTGTACAGAATGCACCCAAAAACAAAACATTCTATAAATAGTTAAAGGAACAGCGTTTCTGAGTCACTAGTAGTGAGTTTTAACAGGTACCTTGGCACATACCTCAGTGTCCCTCCTGCTGCCAGACTCGCCAGACACCTTCTTAAAACTCAAGGTCCTTCCTACTGCCAGACCCGCTCCCTCCATCCTCCTTCATAAACTTGGTTGAATAAAGCTGTGTAAACATGAACTGATTTATACAGGCAGAGATCATCATTCATCACCCAATTGTTCTTCTCTGCTTGCTTCAGACCTCTCAAACACAGTTTCAGTGCCAAGCTTCTGTTTGCTACTGTAAAATAAAATCCTAGCTCTCAGTTCCTTAAGGCCAAGATCCTTTGGCCACAACACTATCCAAATAGCTAGCAAACTATTGCACTGTAACTAAATTCACCTCCAAAAAAACACTGAAATGACTGAGTGTGCTTCTATTTTTCTTAATTAAACAAGTAATCAAAGCTTGCACAGTGACTGTGTCATTGTCTTGTCCAAATATTTTGCCTGAAGGTGCTGATCTTTGGTTCTGTGCACCAAGTATGCCTTGTTTGAACCATAAAATCACATGTGTTTTGTTGGCTCCCTCCCCCAAAAGATCACTGTTACAGTAGAGTCCCCCAACAGTGACACATGAGTTGCAATGAAGGCTGCTACAGCATATCCCTATCTGTTCCACGATAACAGTCAGAGAGTGGAGGTGGCGTGCACTTTTTATTTCAGGGAAAAGAGATCCCTTTTCATCTCTGTGACTGACTTCTTACAACTGTTCCCAAAACTGTGAAGCACAAGGTCCTCAAGTGGATCCTGCCCAGGGAATCACTCAGTTGACCATATATCCTGAGGAATGCAGTGCAACTGAAGAGAAGGAGGAGGATTAATGAACTCCCATCTCCACCCTTTTTCCAGGCTAAAAAACATGACTAGCAAAATTATTTTTATTTAAAAAGTTGTCAAGTGTCATGTTTAAAATTATTTTCCATAGAGCAGTCTTGTAATACTGCTAACTTTATATGCCTTTCCTTTTACACAGAGATTCAAGAGAGCCTTGTACTGAATGGCACATGTGGGGGACTCTGCACACAGAGTATATAAGGGCAACCCAGCCTTTGTTAGACTTCAGTATTTATCTGTAAATCATTATTTCACGAGTTATTACTCTATGGAGATTCCTGCATTTGACAAAGCAGACCTTTAATGGACAAAGTGTGATATTATTCAGCAGAGGGTACAGCCCTAGCTTGTTTACTTTCTTGTTGTTCTAAACATATTGTAATGGATAATCCCTCCAACTGGATAAATATTTCTGTGCAGTAAGGATGTTTTTTTTTTATTTTTGTGCTCATAAGAGCCCAGCTGAGGTACAATATCTAATTTTCAGTGGAGCCATATGTGTATTCTTTTTTACAGCTTTGCTGCGACAGCTTTGGTGACTTACTCAAGGTCATTTAGTAAGACCCAGTTTCAGCAAAACAGTGTTTTATTGTTATTATGGCAGTTCATTTTGCATTAGCAATTCCCCACAGAAAATGAGACTTTGCATCTCAGCTGGTCTATCTTGGATAAATACATTGTAAAAAGTAGTAAAAGCCAGACCTCATGGAAAATGAGATATTGTACCACTGATGGACTCTCCTTGGTAAACACATTGCAAAATGGGTTAACCACAGTTGAATAAAAAGACTCACTAGACAAACATATTACTCACCATAAAACACATTTATTGTGATTTACAGGATACAAAATCAGATCTGGATAACCACCAACATTTTATGACAAAAGGTCACTTCCTTAGGGTGGCAGGTTCTGAAATCTGTGTTTCCTAATCATAATCCACTTTCTTTGAGGCAGGAAACAATGGAGTCAGAAGGGAGTGATACTTTATTCCACAGACACTGATAAAGCATGAGTCTAGAATCAAGGTAAGGGGTCAGTTGTTTGCTTACTTAAAATGTAATGGAAACATGTGAGCAGAATGTTAATCTGTCTGTATCCATTCTGGGGATTTAGAAAGGTGGACTGCAAACTGAGCATGATTAGGGATTTTCAATTTATTTTTTGCTTTTTGTTATGGCTGCATAATGTTGCTATGCAGTTACTGATTAATTATGAATAGGTGAGGGTGTGAAACAGATTCAGTGGGTGGCTACACATGGGGCGGGGGCACATGCTGCATCTGCTCTTTTCTATTTACTTTGAAATGCAGTTAATCTCAGTTGCACTGTTTAAGTACTGTCACAACAGGTGCTGTTGTGGCTTCAGCCAGAGTTTGTCTAGTTTAAGCAGGGTATGTTACCAGTGCCAACATTAATGTCCATTGCAGTAAGCAAGCAGAAGCAATGCTGAATTACAGAAAACCTGGGCTAGCAAAGCTAATTTTCTCCAGGGCCTTGCCATACCATACAAAGCATGAAAATGGCCTACAGTACATCATCCACTAATGAGGTGGCTGAATTTCATCAGTTCTCTCTGAATCAGTTCTCCCTGAACCATTTTACAATAAGAGTTATTGCTCACACTTGGTTTGCACTGAAAATGTGACTACTGAAGTTTGTTTTCCCATAGTATTTTTGTGACAGAGAATGCTAAAGGAATTTAAGACCTGATACAGAAAAGGGTACCAAAGTCTTCAACAACAGCAGCGGTCTATTGGTAGGCATGGAGTGCTCTGTTGACATGCATTGCAATCCATGGCAGCCACAGAATAAGATGCCAAATTTCATATCAGCCCTTCTGCACCCAACTCCTCTCCACCCGGAGCACTACATGAAGGGTGATATTGGGGGCAGAGGTCATGATTCACTTGATTCTTCCATAGTGCAGAGGACTGGTGTGGCATGCTGATCTTACAGTGGGGTGACTTCTGTGATAGCACTTGCATGTCCCCGGCATGGCTTCCCTGGGTTGTTGTGGGGCCCAAATGGACCATACCCACCTGTTGTCCCCAACCCTTTGATATGTTGTGAAGGTCTGTGAGGTACAGAGTGCTCATTTATTTTTGTTTGTGAATATATTTACCCCCCATATGGGGATATGTTAGCCATTGGAGGATTGCATTATCCCAGGGTACTCTGCTGTTAACCCAGGTATCCAACTGGATTTAGTGTCTCTCTGGCCCAGCTCTTCATCCCATGCTATTCCAGGCTACCACATGGGCATCAGCACACATGAATTAGATTAGGTTCAGCTGGGGGCTGTGAATACAACCAAGTACAGCTGAGAACAGGGGTGTGGAGCTCCATGGCCAAAGTATGACTGATTCATGTGTAGCCAGGCTGTTCATGGATCATACCCAATAGTAGTGATTGGCACAGAGAAAGAGGCAGGGTAGAAGACACTTGTCATTTATACGGCATAGAAAGAGTGTATGGAAAGGCACAGCAGCAAAGTGAACATTGGTACTGAAAGAGTACCAGGTGGAAAGGGTGTGACCCGGAGCTTCTGCCACTCTTGAGGATTGACCTTTTCTAAAATCTGTTGCAACAGTTCTTCTATTTCTAAGCCTAATCTATCCTTTACTATTTCTAGTCCATAAGGTTGGCCACCTGTGGGCACCCCCTTCTCCCTCCCTTGACTATGCTATAGTGTCCTCTTTAATTTTCATTTTTCCCTCTTAGGTCCTTGTACAGGGAGGTTATTGTGGTGACCTCCAAGTGTACATAAAACAGATTGTGTTTATTGTTGTTGGATTTAGTATGTAATAGCACTATGTCATAAATACCTTGATGTATATACCTTATGTTTATGAAACCTGTAAATGTTGAAAATACCATGGCACTAGGTGTTTTTGATAATGGTAAAAAGTACTAAGTGACTATTATAGAAATGAAGCTAGCTGTGCTATTTAAAATGTATGTAAATTGTTGTAAACTTAACAAGCCAGAAATGTCACGGTGATTTGCATATATCCCATGATACATTGCATTATGGAAGTATGTATGATGTTGTATTTCTTTGAAACTTGATTTGTTGCCAATGCCTTTTGGAGTAAACCTTCTTTCAGTGATTCTGCATTGAGGTTCTTTGTCTATAGCTTGTTTTGGTTTTTTTTTTGTTTTCTTTTTGGGCCCCCACTACTCAAGCAAATGGTGCCTGCACAGGGGTGGTGGCTACATCTCAACTGGTGAACTGGATCAGAGATCAGTGTCAGTAGGTGCAGGCCAAGTGCAGAGAAAGGCCATTCATAGTCTGTTGCTGCAAACTGATGTACTGAAGAAGAAATATGCCACTGCAGAAAGTTATTTCTTGTATTTTGAATAAACATCACACACAGATTGTATGTTGAACCTGAAGTTCAGTGTCTGGTCCATCTGTTATTTCACAACCCCTCCACGAAGGCATTGCAGATGACTTCCTGGGGAAAACAGCATAGAAAAGGTAAACAAAAGACATGAGACAAGGTAAAGGAGTTTGGATTAAGTTGGCCTGGATGCCTGGAACAAGGAAAACAAAGGAATTTTGGAAGGTTTTGCATAATGCCTTTCATGCATGCCATATCTCAAAGTACTCTGCAATCTGTGAAAAAGTGCAGCAGCCATAAGCTCACACAGGAAGTTTAAGCTCTATGGCTGTCTGACCAAATATTTGTATGCCCTAAACCCCACAAAATACAACAAAAAGGCTGGGATGGACACCCATGGATACAAGAATGATGGCATTTGCAGGCACAGAAGTATGTCTAGAGTCCATGAAGAATATGTGCTGCTTGGTGTGAATACTGTGGTGCAACAACTACATTGTTACAAAGCTGCTGTAAGTGATACTTGGCCCCTCCAGTAGTCTCTTCTGGGGCCTGTTTACCTCTGAAATGTTGCCAGCTGCCATCTTCAGCCCTTCTCCTGGACAAGAATGCCTTACAGCCAAGGGTCAACCTCAAACAATTTTTTTTGCACAAACCAGCAGGACAAGTTGATTCAAAATTGCACTAGCCCACAGATGGTTGCACTAGTCCACAATTACAACAGTGCATTTTGATCACTTACACAGAAAAAAATGCAAGCCAAGAAATACTCTGATGTTGTACCTTTATCTTGCTCCCACACTGCTTCCTGCCCCAGCAAAAAAAAAGACTGCCATTCAATCACACACAGTATGCCCTCCCCATTGTTTTGTACTGTGGTCCCTTCTCTTCCTCTTTATGCCCCCCTCCCCCCCCACCTAACCAGCAGTTGAAGTTCAGAGAGGAAGCTTGATAAATGAATACCATAACTATGAAAGGCATCACAGTAGGTGTACAAAATAGCTAGGCCCTGAGTCCTACTTTGGAGAGGTAATGTGATGAAAAAATGATACAGGATTTCTGAATGGCCCTTTAACTGTAATAGAGCAGTGTACACTCAAAATAATTTACAATGGATCTAAGGGTTAGATCAGTTTGTTTATATAGCCTACCAAAAAAAGTGCAGCATTGTCAGCAATGGACAGTGAAACATAGTTGCTCAGCAGGTTTATGGCTGCTATGATAATCTGAGCTGTCATGATAATAAGTCTACAGTAGATAGAGCAGTCTGGTATGGTGACTGGTGAGCATGCAGGCAAGGACAAGGTTGCTTCCCATGAGAAATCATGCTAAGGATTCAACGAGAAACCCTTTGCATCACAAAAATACTATGAGTGAGAGTTGGGTATAAATAATGAAACCTCTGTTTAAATTCAGAAGATTTGGAAATGGAATGAATAGTCCCTTCAGATATGGAATGGAAAACTATAATGAATTTGCCAAAACCTAGAAGAAATTTTGTAACTCCATATTCCATTCCTGCAATAGAGATAAGGAACATTTTGGAGAAGCACTGGATGGTAATACAGGTAGAACCTGCATTTTGCAGAATGGGAGAAACAGCTCCAGGTCAAAATGTCAAATCAAAAATAGCACGGTCATAAACCATGCATGCCAAAACAGCAAAGGCAAGGCTAGCACAGAATAAAAACAGTGAGTGCTACTTTGCCGAAACTCAAACACCACATAAAATGTATGTTAGCCGAGGGTTCTGCATCCCACACTCCCCGCTGTGGTGAGCTTTGTTCCTGCACCACCTGACCTATTTATAATCAGCTCTGTGGGGGTGAAACTTGGGACCAGGAGGAACTCAGGGGGATTCCTACAGTGAGGAGTGGGGGAAGAACAAAGAAAAAAATACACACTGGGGAGTGAAAAGAAAAAACACTTCAGTTGGTAGACCAAGAATAGAATCCTGATCTCCAGGACGTCCTACCACCATAGCTGCTCCTGTGATCAGCCCCCCTTCACCATGGGAGCAGCTCTGCAAGACACCCAGCAGCATACTCTTTTGTCCTTCCTCAGAGCTGATGACAGCTACAGAGGTAGCAGTAACTGTTATCACATTCTGTTCTGACCTCACTATTTTTAACTGCACTACTCTCACAGCATTATATTAAACAGGTAGGGGGAGATACTACTCTAGGAAGGAATTTAGAAGGGGGTAAATGTGGGAGACCTGGTAACAATGAGTTACTACATGACTCCAGTAAGAAAAACTTGATGTCGCTGTAGTCTGCACCCCAGAGTCAGTCCAACAAGGCAGCCAGCAGAATGGCACTCTGTACATCAGAAGAGAGGTGGAAAACCAGTACAGGAATGAACTAGGTGACTGGACAAAGCAGGAGGAGGGCTAAGGTAAGTTTCCTGTTAGAATCTTATCGTAGCTCACATACCACAAGGGAATGAGGAGTATTAGGGTCATGTCAGGAAATGGGTATAAGTGAAACACCTTATCTAGGGTGGGGGTAAATATGCATTTATAGTAAGCTAAATGATTGGTATCAGGTGCAACATCCAATCTAGTGTAGGGATAGAAAAGGACTTTCAGTCAGCAAAAGTTCTGAAATAGGTGGAACACCCTATATAGGGTAGGGGTAGAAAAGGGTTTTAGAATAAGCAAATGTTTTGGGAACAGGTGAAACACCCTGTCAAGAGTAGGGGAAAATGGGGTTTAAAGTAAACTAAACAAAAACTGGCAGGCCAGTTAATAGATATGCAGGCAGTGGTGCAGTGCAGTGGCTGTGGGGCAGCAGTTTTAAGGGATACTTTCTAGAAACTGTGGTGCTGCCCCATCTGCATGCATCTTTCTGAGCTGAGGGGGGAGGTTGCTCATCTCCAGACTGAATTAGTTGGCTAGGATTTGGGGAGCCTCATACCCACCACAGGGACCACCAGGTCAACTACTGCTACCTCAAAGGGTGCCACGGTTAAGGAGTGGCTGGACTGTAGTGGGCTCAGGAAAGGTGGTAGGATAGAGACACATCCCCCCTATGGTACCAATATGAAATCCTATGCCATCCTGGTGTCCTATGGAGACACTTGCAGTAGTGACCAGGGATAATAGGGGGATATCTTTGTGGTGGAGTCCCCAGGGAGGGTGGCAGAGGACCCCAGAAGAGAAGGAAGCAACTACTGTTGGGGGACTCCATTGTAATAAAGATAGGTTTGGGGGCAGAAAGGGAGGAAGAGAGGGATGGAGGGAGGCTAAGTGCCTATCCTGTGCTACAGCTCATAGGGATGGAAAGCGGATCCTGAGGATTGCTGAGGCAGCTGACGGGAGTATAAGCTGGATGTCGTCATCCACCTAGGGGCTAATGACCTTGCTAGAAATAAGGTTAGGGTAGGACAGGAGGAGTTCAGGGAGCTGAGGAGGGGTCTTAGGCATGTAGCATGCTCAGTGACCTTTTCAGAGGTGTTGCCTGTCTATAACAGAGGGGAGGACAAGATACTCTACACCAGGAGCTTCAACGCTTGGTTGAAGCAGTGGTGCAGAAAGGAGGGGTTCAGTTTCATTAGGGACTAGGGTCCCCCTGGAGGGATATAGGCCTATACAGGGTAGATGGCCTATACCCATCCCGGAGGGTAACCTGGTCCATCTTTTTTTTAATACTTACTTTATTGAAAAATATTTTAAATGAACATCAAAAGTACAACAATATTAGGAAAAAACTGAATAAAAGAAATTCTGTCATAATAATAAAACACAATTACAATATTGAACAACCTAGATAAGAAAAAAATACAAGTCACAGGAAGTTACTATCATGCAATAAAAGGATAATACAGGTCCAAGGCTCTATGGAAGAAAATACCATCTAATCATGATTTAGACTGCCAG
Source organism: Neoceratodus forsteri (assembly GCA_016271365.2). Taxonomy (NCBI): domain Eukaryota; kingdom Metazoa; phylum Chordata; order Ceratodontiformes; family Ceratodontidae; genus Neoceratodus; species Neoceratodus forsteri. The sequence goes on along the minus strand of CM028137.1, from coordinate 209,784,962 downwards.
GGGAAACAAAAGTAAAAGAAGAAAAAAGAGAAGAGCAAAGAGAGAAAAAGGAAAGAAGAAAGAAAAAGAGGAAGAGAAGAAGGTAGAAGAAAAGAAAGAAAAAGGGGGACTTAGAATGTAAAAATGTGTTTAAATTATATGAAATGAAAAATTAATGAGGTCTGACAGCCATCAGTAAGGCAGAATAGAACTATGCCAGAGAAACTATTAAATAGCATGCCAGTCACCATCAGCCAAATAATAACTCCTACAATCCCACACATATATCCCAGTGTGACCACCGTTCTATAAATGTTTCCCTTCTGTTCTGTACTTGATAAGTTAAAGCCTCCATATGTTGAACATCCTTGATTATTTGTATCCATTGACTACAAGTAGGTGGGGGTTTCTGCAGCCAACTCCTCATAATAGATTTATTTTATGCTGCAACTCAAATAAACTAAAGATGCAGGGAATTATCTCCACGAAGTCTGCCAGGCGGGAGGCCTAAGATCAGATTTTGGAAAAACAGGGGCACCACTAAAGAAAATAAATTGGCAATAGTCTGGGAGATGTCCCACCTGAAACTATCTAGGACACAACAATGAGTGCAAATATGTGAGGTGGAGGCAGTCATCTCTGCACACTGATGCCAACATACCACTGAGATAGCAGAGTTCCATTTCAATTTCCAATCGGGGTAATAAAAAAACCCTTACCCTAACCTTCCACATGAACTCCTGCCATAGCAAAGAAGATGTCATACTGAAATAACTCCCCCAAATTGTACTCCAGACTAATTCAGATAAGTGAAAATTAGCTTCCTGTTCCCACTTAACCTCAGTCAACCAAACCACCCTCCTTCTATGTGAATTTAGAAACATATATATATATATATATATTTGAGTTATAACATGTTTTGGAATAGAGAGGGAGAGAAGTTTCTGAAGGGTAGGGGAAGGTAAAGGATCCTGTACTACAGTGGAAAATTGTCTTAATTTTATTTGAACATAAGCATGAATTTGTAAATAAAAGAATTAATCTTTTAAAGACCATCCAAACATCTTGGTGCAGTCTTCAAAAGAGTGGAGAGAGTCTCCGCGCATAATTTGGGTGGGGCTACGGAATCCATGGGAGACTTGATGTTTATACCATATGTTCCTGGAACCTGACAAGAAATCAGGGGAAGCAGGAAACCAGCAATACCTCCATAAATCATTTCAAACCTTACTATATTTCTTAAATTGATCCCAGGTCTATAAAGTAACACGAACTGCTGAATATAAATTGTCAAGTTGAAGACAGCTCTGGGAAGGTTCAAATAAAAAAGAAGGGGCACAAGAGTGAAGGAGAAGCTCCCTTTCCATTTCTTGCCAGTGAGACCAGGAAGGAGTTTTAAACCAAAATAAAGCCCACCACAATTGAGCTGCAAGCCAATCCCCCATCAAATCCAGTAAGGCCCTTCCTCCATATTGCTTCTTTCCAAATAAAGGAATTTTATGGACCTGAGGGCATCTATTCAACCATATAAAGTTAAGTATCTTAGATTGGGAGTCATTAAACCATCTCAGGCATAAATGAACTGGGATGCACTGAAATAATTATAAAAATCTCAGAAGAGGATTCATTTTCACTTCCTGAATTCTAGCATACTTTGAAAGAGAGAGAAGGGATCAACATTTTACATCTTCACCTATCTGCCTAAGAATGGGTAAATAATTATCCATTTAAAGGTATTTAGTTGAAGTCCACAAAAGTAACACCTAAATATTTAAGATTATATACCTGTAGATCCCACTTCATCTGAAATCTGAGTCACAGGGAAGGGAGCGGGGTCATAGTGAAATTTAAACATCTCTGTCATAGTAGAATTGGAAATGTAGCCAGAGAGAGCAGAGAACTCAGCTATCCTATCCATTATTCATGGAAGGGATGTGTCCAGGAATGTTAAATATAAAAGCACATCATCAGCATAGAGTGCCACTCTATGCTCAAATCCCTCAATCATCAACCCTCATAACACTTGATCCAATTTAATCCATTGGGCAAGTGGTTTAATATAGAGTGAGAAAAGAAGAGGCGAAGGGGACAACCTTGACAGGTGTCCCTACCTAAATTAACATTTTCTGAAAACATCCCATTCTTATGTGTATATATATATATATATATATATATATATATATGCTCTGGGATCAGCATACAGATGCCTAAGGATGGCCACAAAACTGTCTGAAAACCCAAACCCGGCAAGGACACTAAACAGAAAATTCCAATTTACATGACTGAAAGTCTTTTCAGCATCAAGACTCATTATCAAGGCAGACACCTTATTTTGATTTATATAATCAATAATGTTTAGAGTCTATCATATATTATCTGAAGCCTGCCTTTTAGGAACAAAACTAGTTTGATCTCTATGAACTAATAATGGTATCAAATGTTGTAAATGTTTGGCTAGAATAGCTGCAAAAAATTTATAATCAACATTAAGAACTGAAATAGGTTGATATGAGGAACAAAGGGTATAGTCCTTGCCAGGTTTGGGAATAACAGAGATAACCATCTGATGCCAAGATGGAGGTATGGTAGAGCCCTCTTGCAGTATCTCTTGATAGACTGATCTTAATGGGGGAAGAAGGGTGTCCCTGAACTTTATATAGAATTCTACAGGGAGGCTGTCATTACCAGGTGACTTTTCCTTTTTCCATGCTCCAATGTCTTCCCAGATTTCATCCTCTGTAATAGGGGCCATAAGATGGGAGCATTGTTCTTCTATCAACTGAGGTAAATTAAGACCTCTAAGCAAAGCAGACATTTGCTCCCATCCCACCTCTGGCCTAGAAAGAATAGAGGTGTTTATAATAATCCAGAAAAGCCTCTGAAATTTGTCCTAAGGTATTAATTCGAGTAGAAGTCCAGGGATGAAAAATATGGGTTATTTGTGCTTTGACTCTGTGAGTCCAAAAGCAGAAAGCTAAATATTTTAAAGCTCGGGCCCCCCCTCATAATATTTTTGTTTGAGAAATTACAAATTCCTTTCAACCTTAAGGTCTAGAATGCCATTGACCTCCTGCCTCAATGCTGTTAATTCTTTCTCTCTCTCTTTCTCTCTCTCTCTCTCTCTCTGTCTAATTTCCTCTGTTGTAAGGCTTCTAGTACCTGGATCCAATCATTCCAAAATGTCTGTCTTACACATCTGTGCCATTTTCTAGCTACAGCTATGGCTATAAATTTACCTTGAATGGCTCTGATAGTATCCCAAATTATTCCGCCACTAACTGCACAACTAATATTGTCATGGAGAGTTTGAGTAATTAGTGATGGGATTTGTTGTATCACTTTTGGATCATTCAAAAGAGACAGGTTCAGTCTCCAAAATGTTTTTTTATGCAGGAGAGAAAGAGCCACAGTCAAAATCGGGGGGGGGGGGATTGGATAATGCAATGGGGACTAATTCCTATCTCTTAACATGGAAGAGCACATCCCTAGGTAAAAAAAAATAATCAAGCCTTAAATACATATGGTAGGTAGCTGAATAATAAGTATATCCCTTGGTAGATCCTGCAAAAAACTTCCATATGTCCTGCAAGCTCAAATTTTGCAGAAGCATGATGATCTGCTTAGAAAGTCTATATGATTTCTGAGGAATGTTTGAGGTTGTATCAGTAGCAGGATCCAAAAGCATGTTCCAGTCCCCTCCCTCTGTCAAAATCCCTTCAGCTTTCTCCGAAATAAGGAGTAAGATTTTCCTATAGACCTTAAAAGGAGAGTTAAGAGGTACATAAATAGATACCAATGTAATCATCTCTCCATTTAAAACCCCCTTAAGAAGGGCATACCTACTGTACCTTCCGAGTCTGAGACTCTCTCCTTCACTTTAAAAGGAACATGATTTGGAACCATCACCACAACTCCTCAGCATCTGTCCTTCCCATTAGATGAGGAGCACACCTTGCTGTAACCAAAACCCAATAACTTTTGATGTTCCATTACAGAGTGGGGCATCTAATGTAAAAGTACAAAATCTACCTTAGTTTGTTTTATATGTGCTAGTATCTTCTTTCACTTAATAAGGCTCATCAGGCCATCAACAATAAACATCATGACTTTAGAGTCCATAGCCATGGCTTGGAGGGACAGGGAGTGAATCCTCAGGATCACAGGAGCAGCTGCACAGGGGAGGGAACTGGATGTCATTGGGAGGGAGCTGGATGTTATTGTCCACCTAGGGACAAATGACCTGGCTAAGAAAGGGATCAGAGCAGTGCAAGAAGCATTTGTGGAGGTGGGGAGGGGCCTTAGACAAATAGCACACATGGTAACCTTCTCGGAGGTGCTGCCTGTCTGTGGCATGGATGAGGCTAGGGTGCTCCACACCATGGGATTCAATCAGTGGTTGAAAAACTGGTGCAGAGCTCAGGGATTTGGCTTCACTGGGGACTAATGGGTCCACCTGGACAGATGCAGGCCTAAACTGGCACGATGGTCTGCATCTGTCCAGGAGGGGAACCAGGATCCTAGGTGATAGGTTTAAATATTTAATTGGCAAGCATTTAAACTAGCCAAGGGGGGAGGCACTGGAAAGGATGGGAAATCCTAGACCCCCCAAAAATCAGGGTACTAAGTGAGGTAGACACCAACATAGAGATGTCAATAGGGAGAAGCGCTGGGATAAATGGAGAAAATGACAAACACAATAAGGACAGGGATGGGGCAAAAAGGGGTAATGCCATCAAGAAATGGAGGGTAATGAGTACCAACACCCGTAGTCTGGCAACAAGCTCCCTGAACTGGTGGCCTTGATGGAACAGGGATGCCTGGATATCGTAGCAGTCACAGAAACATGGTACACAGAGAACCATGACTGGGATGTTAACATACCAGGGTACACAACCTACAGGAGAGACAGGGAGGGCAGAAGGGGGGAGTAGCTCTCTATGTAAGGGAAGGGATAAAAGCAACTGAACAAAAGAGTAAACAGGGAGGTGAGGAGGCACTGTGGGTCACCTTAGAGAGCGGAAATGGCACCACAATCTGCACAGGCATTGTATACAAACCCCCATGTCAGGGGGAGTGAATGGACAAGGATATGATAGAAGGCATACTTAGGATGGCAGAGAAAGGGAAGATACTGTTGATGGGGGACCTTAATATGTCAGATGTTAACTGGAGCACCTTTGCTGCAGCCACATCCAAAAGCAGGGACATTCTTGATGCCCTTCAGGGGCATGCCTCAGACAGCTAATTTTGGAACGTACTCATGAGGGAGCAATCTTAGACCTTGTACTCTCAAATGGGGACAGTGAGAGGATCTCAGATCTAGAAGTGGGTAGCCATTTGGGAACAAGTGACCACCAAACAGTGTGGTTCACAATAAACTCAGCTACAGAGTCAAGTCATACAAAAATGAGGGTTCTGGACTTCAGGAGGGCTGACTTTGGCAAGATGGGAGAGTGCCTTAGAAAAGCACTAGCAAATAGGCTAGAAGGAGGGGTGGAGCAACAATGGGGAAATATCAAAACTGCCATCACGGAGGCAACAAGCCTTTGTGTGAAGCAAATAAACAAATCAAAATGAAAGAAAAAGCCACTATGATTTTCAAAAGAAGTGGCAGTGAAGGTTAGAGAGAAAAAGAAAACATTTAGGAAGTATAAGGAAACGCAGAAGGAGCAAGACAGAAAACTGTACCAGTTAAGGCAGAAGGAAGCAGGGAGGGTAGTCAGAATAGCAAAGGCACAAACTGAGGAAAAGATAGCCAACTCGGTTAAGAAGGGGGATAAAACCTTTTATAGGTATATCAGAGAGCGTAGAAAGACAAAGGGTTGGATAGTGAGGCTGAATAGAATGGATGGTGGGTGGGCAGAGAGTGACAGTGAAAAAGCAGGGATACTGAATGAATACTTCTGTTCAGTATTCACAAAAGAGGAAGTGGGGGAGGTGCCTAATCCAATTAACAGAAGCACTCTGGAGAGGTGGGTCGATCCTAGTCCTTTCACAGAAGAAAGTGTTCTGAAAGAACTCCTAAAATTGAAGGTGGACAAAGCAATGGGGCCAGATGGAATTCACCCCAGAATTCTAAAAGAATTAAGTAGAGAACTAGTAACACCACTGACTACCCTTTATAACAAATCATGGGAGGATGGTGTGGTACCTGAGGACTGGAAGAAGGCTGATGTGATTCTCCTTCACAAAAGTGGGAGCAAGACAGAGGCAGGAAACTACAGACCTGTCAGTTTGACCTCTGTGGTAGGGAAAGTGATGGAATCACCTCAGAAAGAAAAAATTGTTGAGTACCTAGAGGCCAGTAGGGCACAGAACCCAAGGCAGCATGGGTTCACAGTGGGAAGGTCATGTTAGACAAATCTAATTGATCTCTTTGACTGGGTGACCAAAGTAGTAGACCAGGGAGGAGCTGTGGACATGGCCTACATGGAATTTAGCAAGGCATTTGACACAGTCCCACACAAAAGATTAGTAGTCAAATTAACCAGCCTTGGAGTGGGTCCCAGGGTGGTAGCCTGGGTAAAACACTGGCTGAACAACAGGACACAGAAGGTAATTGTAAATGGAGTCCACTCTGAAGAAAGAGGGGTTACTAGTGAGGTACCGCAGGGTTTAGTACTGGGTCCAGTCCTTTTTAATGTCTTTATAAGTGACATTGCAGAGGGACTGGAAGGAAAAGTATGACTCTTTGCAGATGACACAAAGATCTGCAACAGGGTTGATACACAAGGAGGTGTGGAAAGGATGAAGGGACTTGGCAAGGTTGGAGGAATGGTCAGAAGTATGGCAGCTAGGATTCAATGCAAAGAAGTGCAAAGTAATGCACCTGGAAACAAAATTCAGGGGAAGATTACACAGTGGGAGGGAAGGTAGTAACAACAACAAAAATGGAAAGGGACCTGGGGGTAATCATATCAGATGACCTTAAGGTTGGCAAGCAATGTGAGAAGGCAGTAGGGAGGGCTGGGGGGATACTGGGATGTATAGGGAGAGGCATCACCAGCAGAAGACAGGAAGTTGTTATCCCCTGTACAGACAGTTGGTGAGACCCCATGGAGTACTGCGTCAGTTCTGGGCCAATCTCCACAGGACATAGGCAGGATGGAGGCAGTTCAGGAGGGCAACTAAAATGGTGCAGGGTCTGCAAGAGAAGCCATATGAGGAGGCTAAGGAGCTTAATATATGCCCTTGAGGAAAGGAGGGAGAGGATATGATAGAAACATTTAAGTACCTCAGTGGAATCAACAAAGTCCAAGAGGTAGCATCTTTCAGAAAAAGAGATGTGCAAGAACAAGGGGACACAATTTGAAGTTAGAGGGGAACAGCTCAGGGCAATGTGAGAAGTATTTTTCACAGAGAGAGTGGTGGATGCATGGAATAGCCTTCCAGAGGAGGTTGTGGGGTCTAAAACGGTGGGAGAATTCAAGAATGCATGGAACAGACATAAGGCAATTTTTGTGGGGGGTAGGAAGAAATATGCTGTTGGTTAAATAGGATCTGCAGCTTATCCTCTAGGTAGGGAAATGGGCAGACTAGGTGGGCCAAGCAGTCCTTATCTGCCATCAAAGTCTATGTTTCTATATTTAAAACAACACCATCTAGTATAAATCACTCTGAGCCCCCCAAAAAATAACTCAACCAGCAAACCTCATCTGGCAGTCCAAAAGAACTGAGAGCCACGAAATACAAAAAGGTAAACTATAACAATACAACAAATTATTGACGGCGTCTACTACAATTAAGCCCTATTGCTTACAGTATATCACGTAACACCAAAAATGAACAACTTCCAAGATTGAAGGTCAAGTAGAACTAAAGCCCTTAACCCCCCTCATTAAAGGAGGATGTCACAAAGGAAACATATAGACAGGAGGATAAGAATGGTCAATAAACCCCACCAAAGGGGTACTTTCTCATGGATACTGAAGCACAATATCCCAAACAAATAGTGGGGCAAGATGAGACTGCCTAAAGGCAAAACAAAAAGTGGTCAAACCAGCAGCTACTCCCAGGCCCCAGGCAGAACAAGGAAAAACAAAAAGAGGCTAATAAACCAGGGGACAGCCACAAAATCCTGTACTCCTAAACACTTTCATAATACTAGAGAACATTGATATTTACATGACATATACAAATAAACATTATTCATTCCTCCCTTATTTAAAAAAGTTAAATTGAGATAAGAACTAATATAGAAGTCATTTCAACCCTACACTCTAAAAGTATATTACCAGAACCCCAGGATACGACTATATCCTCTAAATTATCCAGCTAAAATACTTTATGAAAGGCATCATAGGACATTACAAACAAAGAAGCAGAGCAAAACATAAATTCAATACATTCAAGTGAACATTCCAATAAACAGTAAATGCTGAGGCTAACCCCCCATTAATCAAGTCATACATGAAATATGCTACAAGTATGTTGTCAAAAAAAGGGGGCTGTAAAAGCAGAGGAATCAAAACCAGACCCCAATAAAATAAGAATATAATAATCTGCAACAAAGCAAAAAAGTCTACCCTAAAACTTAGTTGTGGGTGAATTAGGCACTCAGCAGGTAAAAAAAACAAAACAAGGGAGCAACCAAATCTGTGCCCAATACCATCAGAAATAAAGTAACAATTATGTCAGAAAAAGAAAAAGGTTTGACATCTAAACGTGCCCATTATAATGGAACCATTATATTGCACACTGTAAAATATACACAGTGAAGGAAAGCTTGCGAGTAAAATAGTCCTGAAAATCAGTGTCCATAGCAATGTCTGGAACAAAATCAGAAACATCCCGAGTAATATTATAATTGACCAAACCTGAATCCAAATGAAGTTTACTCAGCTTCATTAAGGGAGTACTGTGTATTGTAAATGATCCCACTCTGAAAATAAACCAAGTGGCCAGGTGTGCATCTCAAGACGGGGAAAGGTTCACACAGTAGCAGTCCTTTACACCATTCAAAAGAAAGGAGAAAGCTCTCTTCAGATGTGAAAGTAGAGCAGGACCCAAACGTAGATTAAACTGGGATAATAGAACATAAGGCAAACTGCGAAAAGGTCCACATATTGAATAGGAGCTGTCCAATATATGCAGGATCAAAATAGCCACTAGATATTAAAAAAAATGACAGAAAGCCCAGACCCCACATAAGCAAAAGGAGATCCAAATGCCCAGGAAGGGATTATTGTGAGTCACCAATCAGCTCCCGCATAAGAGCAAACAAACATGATATGTGCTCCAGCCGAGCCAAGAACTACGGGAAAAGCTGCCCACAGGAGAAGCAATAAAGGAAAAAGAAAAACATTCTTTACCTCACTCCTCCTGCAGGCTACATAACAACAGCTGGAACTATGCAGATCTTGGGCAAACTAGTGGCAGCTACAGATGAACAAGGGACCAGTGAGAGCTGGGCAGTCCCAGTCAGTCAGTGGGTTCCCTCCTGTATGTCTGGCAGAGGGACCAGATCTCTTCGAAGGTTTGTTCCTTGCACAATTTCTTCCTGGCAGGCACATATTTTCATCCACTGCTCCTTGTGTATTTTATTTTATTTATTTATTTAGCTTTTGTTGACCGGGTAAGTGCACTAGACAAATCCTGCCTATTTTCAGGCACGACCCGGGGGAGGGGGATACAGATGTATGCCAACTGACCTTGAACCAGATTAAGCTGTTGGCTTGTTTATCTCTCATATCCTGACACTCCATAGCCTCAGAGGGGACAAGACCCTTATCTTGTAAGGCTTTCCAGGTGGAGGTGTTGTCCTCAAAAACACGGGGCCCCTGTTGGGAAAGATCTTTGCAGGATTCTCAAAGCTTTTGGGACCTAAGTCCCACTCCACAACTGCAGTTGCAGACTGAATTTGCCCGCAGCGGCAGTGGTTGCAATTCACAGCCGCAGCAGTCGCGGAGGGTATTACGACTGTTCCCACCAGCCGTAGCTACTATCCGCAGCTGCGGCGATCTCCCTGCGACACCATCTGCAAGCAACTGTAAGTCATGGAGCCACTCGTAATCTGGCTCTACCTTTGTGAATACCTGCCGCTGCGGGACTCCTGAGGCTCTTCAAGTGGCCACCCTTTGGCGCCGATGTTTTTTCGCAGCTGCCGGACTTTTGTGATCTTTGAGAATTCTGCCCCTTAAGTCTAGCAGGATAGGAAGTCTGGAACTTCAAATTCTGGACTTGTAGGATCTGAAAGAGTGGAGCGAAAGTCCTTCTGCACTGTTGCAAAGCAGGAGAATTATCATTATCAAATGATATACGCTGACCTTGGAAAAGTATGTGTTTTTTCCTCCATGCCTGGACCAATATAGCTTGCTTGACCGCATAGTTGAAAAATCTAACTATAGTTGATCATGGTCTGGCACCTGGTCCTAAAACAGGTGGGGCTAGAGAGCGATGAGACCGCTATATGGGCAGTGTGGCTAAATTCTTTATATCCAAGACAGAGCTCAACAAGTCCCGAATGAAATGCATAAAATCAGCTTTAGCCTCTGAGCCCTCCGGGACCCCATAAATACGAATAGTGTTTCATCTGGATCTGTTTTCCAGATCCTTGCATTTCTCAGGCAATGAGTGAGTATCCTGGAGAAGGCATGTAAAAAGTCCATCTAGTCGGTCCACACAGCAATCCGTGGCGACTGCCTGTTGCTCCAAGTTGGACGTTTTCTTCTCTACTTGAAGAAGGCATTGTTTAAATTTGTTATATAAAGTATGAGACTTGTCTCTAAATACACGAATGTCGGCCAAGCTAGTTGCATTTGTAGTCTGTGCAACATCAACTGTAGCTTCAGCTGCCATTTTCACCCACAGGTGAAGCTCCAAAATGGCCATAAAAAATGAGACTTTGTAACAAAACCATCAGCAAACTTAACTATCTGCAGTTAGAGGGATGACACACTGGACACAAGCACAAAACAAATAAAATGACACCAATAAAATGCTAAGAAATAAATTAAATACCTGAGGCCCAACAGAGCTCCGAATTCAAGCTGTAAGCTGCATCCAGATGGAAGCGGAAGTCCCCAGGAATCTGGTTCCTCAGTGAACAATTTGCATGCTACATTGGTAAGCTTTTAAACTAGCCATAGGGGTGGTGGAAGGGAACAGGGAGAATTAAACTGCCCCCCCCCCCAACAAATGCTCATAGTCTGAGTCCTAGTGGTCATAATAGTAGAAGCTGACCTGGACATTGTTGCTATTAGAGAGTCATGGTGCAGTGAGAACCATGACTGGGATATAGCCATTCCAGGCTATACTCTGTTCAAGAAGGACAGGGTTTGTAAAAGGGGGGAGGAGTATCTCTTTATGTGAAGGATGGCATAAAAGCAACTGAAGTACAAAGAATACAGGGAGGGGTGGAGGTCCTGTGGGTCACACTAGAGGCAGAACATGGAGCCACTATTCACACTAGTGTAAACTAGAGGCCTTGTACACAGGGGGAAGAGATGGACAGGATTTTAGTAGATGCCAGTCACAAAATAGTGGCTAAGGGGGAGGTGCTGCTGGTGGGGGACTTCAATCTGCCAGATGTTGATTGGAGCACAGGGTATTTTTTAACTCCAAAAATTGATTAGCCTTTTGCTCATAAAAGTGCTAAAACATTGTGAAAATGTATAGCACTTGCCTCACTGTGTTTAACAAACATAACACTTCTAGAAAACCTATATGAATACTTTCTGTACAGTTAGCATTGTCCCAAGAAAAGAACTGTTAATCAATTATTTAAAACCCTGAAGCATCCTGGGTGCAGCTTCAGTTAGGAGTAGGGCATCCTGGACTCCCTGCAGGGAGCATTCCTCAGGCAATTAGTAAAAGAGCCCACTCATGAGGGAGCAATATTGGACCTAGTACTCACCACCTGGGAAAGTGCTGCAGACATCATGATGGGTGACCACCTGGGACCAGTAATCACTGAATGGTGTGGTTCAGTATAAGAACAGTGGCAGAGTCAAATCACAGGAAGTTGAGGGTAGAGGTGGGTGAAGTGCCTAAAATTCGCTATGAGTAGTATTTCACATAGAACCTGAATTCTGCATAATATTCCATAAAAAGCGAATAACCGCATCTTGAGGTAACGCGGAGTTCCCATTGTTCTCTGTGGACTTCACATTACTTCAACTTTTTGTTTTGCTCTTTAAGGTGAATTTTGCAGTGTTTCATGGGATGTAAGGTCACATGGGCTCTATATTGTCTTGCACAGCCTTGGTTCAGTGTAGTGTGTGTAGTGGAAAGCTGGAGACAGTTTGCTCTCAGGTCTCTGAGAATCAAACCATCTAAAAACCTTTAAAAAAGCACTTTTACCACAACATTTTGTGTCACAATTTAGTACATTGATTGTAGAAAACCCTTATGTGTTTATATCATCGAGCATTTATGGATTTTTTTTTATAACAGAATATGCTTTATTGAAGTTTTCAAAGGAACTACAAGGTGATAGGACAGAGAGAGAAAAACTACATATCTAGTATGTCTTATCATGCATGTACGTATATTGTGAGTCACTCGGCTTCTCAACATTCAGGGGCATGGTGGCATTAGTTTGTGAGTATGATAACCTGACATGGTGCTGTTACCATAGCACATTTTGCATTGCATTGTAGAGTCATTAGCTGTAAACAGGTGTATTGTTTGCCTGCAGGTTATCCCTGGCATAGAAGAGAGACACTTCTTTATCTCCCTCCTGTCATAGTACTAGTGTGGGACATGTCGTATGTGACCGATCATCTTTTCCATATACAGTACCTCCAACATGGTTTTGTGCCATTCCTCATAGGAATGCAATTAGAACTATATAAAACTTCCTGGCCACTATAAGCTCTTTTAGATTCAGTCCCAAAAGGCACCTTTTTGGTGAGAAGGCTGTCTCTAGGCCCAGCATGGGGTCCAGGTTAGTTTGGATGGAGTCCCATAGGGTTTGTGCTTTTGGGTAGTCCCACAGTATGTGTTTGAGAGTGCCTTTGTCCTGTTTGCACTGTGAGCAAATGTGTGTGTCAAGTCTACCCATCTTGTGCTGTCTGCCTGGTTTGCAGTACATACTGTGATTGATTTTGTACTGCATAAGCCTGAGGCTGTCAAATTTTAGAAACTTATGCGTATTTTTCCATATGTCGGTTAGCTTTCGTGGGGTGTCTATTTCTGGGAATTCCTTTTGCCAGTATGTGTACCTGGTGTTGGTCTGGGGCAGTTGTTTGTGACAGAAGGCATTTATAGATGCTGGAGAGCTTGTGTCTTCAGTTCACTAGTGAGCATTTGTCCAATTTGCTATAGGCTCCTGTTTCCCTGGGTCTGTTGCCTAGGGCTGAGGCTAGCATGTGTTGCAGTTGTAGATATGGGAAAGGTTGGACTAGATTAGGGGCCTGTTTCTGCTGGAACTCAAGGTAGGGAGGTAAGGGCATCACCGGCGATGAGCGAGGCTATTTTGTTGTTCCCTGTTGTACCCAGGAAATTAGGTGAGATAAGTTTGTTTTGTATTTTAAAGTTTGGGTTCCCTACTATAGGTTGAGCAGGGTCCAGTTTAGGGTCTGTGCCTAATACATTGTGGAGCTGTTTGCTAACTTGCGCTGCAACTCCTATTGGGGTGCTTTTTAGTTTGGAGGGTAGGGACTTGTGTGGGATGCTGGTGAGAGCTTGGATACTTATTCTGGCTTCCTTGCATAGGTTTAGGTCTATGAACTTCCATTGTGGAATGTATTATTGTGGCTCATTAAGGTCGGTGTGATACCTCCACCAGAGAAGCTGTGTGGCATGTGAGACCAGGTAGTATAGTATGAAGTCAGAAAGGCACAGACTACCCTCTTCCTTGGCCGGAGTAAGTTTGTGATATGCTCTTCTTGGTGGTTTCCCTGACCACAGGAAGGAAGATAGTAATGACTTCAATCCTGCAAGCCAGACTAGGGGGAAGAAGCATCCAGTCATCATGATCAGGTATAAGAGATGGGGAAGTATATTAATTTTGAGGATATTTATTTGGGTCCATAGGATAGGGGCAAGTCGGATCAGCGTTTCAGATACTACTTGATTAGGGCCTTTTAGTTACCCAGGTTTTGGGTTCTAAGTGTTTTTTAGCTTTGTGTTATTACTATGCCAAGGTATCTGATGGACTTCGGACACCACATTCCCCACCAGCACATTGTGTGTGAGCGGTATGTGCGGAGATTGAGTGGCATAATGGAAGTTTTGGTGACATTGAGTTTGTATCCTGATACCCATCCAAACCTCTGCACGAGGGCCATAGCATCTGGAATTGAGCTGGTCGGTTCCTCTAGGTGGAAAAGGACATAATCCACATAGGCTGATACTTTATACATTCCTTCCTTCCCTCTAATTTCCCCCCTCTAAGTCCCTCCCACCTTTACCCCCCCAACTATCTCCTACCTCCTCCCTTTTTATTTCCCCACTATTGTCTACATTCTCTCCCCATAGCTTCCTCTACATGTATCTACCATTTCTCCTAGCAGTTTCTAATTTATTCTAGTGAACTATATTACAACTGCATTTTTTTATTGTACATATGTTCTTGAATAATATACACAAATTAATGTAATTTAACATACATACTGTGAATCATTGCACATATTACAGTAATTCCATATGAAAGCTTTAATGTATCTGACAAAGCCTATGGCTGCTTGAAACTACTGCACTTGTTATTGTCCTCACTATGTTCTGTATTGTTTCCCCAACGTGGAATCTTTGTAAAAGAGCTTTGGCTCAAAGGTGTCTTCCAAAATAATAATAGATAATAAACTAAATAAACTAAGTACATGCAGTTCCCAGCTCTGATCCCTTTGATGGGGTCCTCTGCCAAAATGCTTCTTATTAGTGGCTCTATGTAGAGGCTGAACAGGTATGGAGAGAGCAGGCAGCCCTCTGGTACCAGACTTCAGTTCCAGTGCTGAGGATAGGATACCATTACACATTACTCTAGAAGTGGGGAGGGAGAATAGCAGTTTGGCTCCTTTGATGAATGGGGTTAGGAAACTAAATCCCTGCAGGGTCTTGAAGAGGAAGTTCCAAGAGACCCTGTTGAAAGTCTTTTTGTCATCTAGAGACACCAGTGTGCCTGGGGTGTCTGATCCTTTGGAAGCAGCCTGGATGTGGGCCAGCTTTTTCAGGTGATCCGGTGCTACTCTTCCCTGCATGCAACTGACTTGTTGTGGGCCTATAAGTTTAATGATTACCATGTTCATCCTGGCTGCCAGTACCTTGGCTAGGATCTTTAGGTCAGTACTGAGTAGGGATATGGGCCTGTAATTGCCCATAATGTTCGGGTCTTTGTCTGGTTTTGGTATGAGGGAAATGAAAGCTTCCTGCATGTGTGGGTCTGCTTTCTTTTTGGCCTCATTGAAGAGGTTTACCATTGGCCCAACTACCTTCTGTGATAGTGATTTATAGAAGTCGGTGGTGAACCCATCAGGGCCAGGTGCCTTGTCAGATTTCAGCATTCAGATTGCCTCCCGGACTTCCTGTTGTGTGACTGGGCCCCCCAGTTTGCATGTGGCTTCTTGTTCTAGCTTAGGGAGCTATGCCTCATGGAGGAAGTTTTGTATGTCTGTGGTTGTCGCCTGGCCTCCTCCCGAGTACAGTTCCACGAAGAAGTCCCCAAAGGGAGCTGCAATGTCTCTTGGTTTGGACACCAGGCTACCATTTGGGCTTCTGATCATGGTGATGATCCCACATACTTCCTGTTGTTTGAGTCTGAGCACCAGCAACTTCTCTGCCTTCTCCCCTTGGTCTACATACTGAGTTTTGGCTCTGAAAATGGCAAACTCCGCTTACTCCCAAAGGAGCTCCCCATACATTGCCCTAGCAATATTGAGTTGTATTCTTGTCTCTCCGGGTGATGGGCTCAATGCTTTCTTTTCTAGATCCCTAATGGTACACAGTAACCATTGGCTCTCCGCTTCTCTCTTTCTCTGTCTGGTTGAGGCCAGTCAGATGAGCTGTCCCCTTATGGTGCATTTAAATGCTCCCCACAAGAGCATCTGGGTTGGGACTGATCTAGTGTTTGTGTTGAAATATTGCCTGACACTCTCTTTAATTCATTCTACGCATTGGTGGTCTTTGAGTAGGGTGTTGTTAAGTCTCCATATCCTGTCCTGCTCCATATGCTCTAGTGCCAGGAAGGTCAGAGAGACCGAGGCGTGATCAGAGACCACTTGGGGACTTATTCCACAATTAGTGGCCATCTTAAGTACGGCCTGGTTAACTTGGAAGTAGTCTGTCCTGGAGGATGTGGAATGGGCACTGGACAGAAATGTGTATTCCTTGGTGCTGGGGTGCAGTACGTGCCATGCATCTACCAGTCCAAGAGAATCTGTGAGTTCTTCAACTGCCCTTTGTGACGTGGATAGACCCAATCTTTTGGGGCTGTATTTGTCCAAGAGGTTGTCCTGAACTATATTCCAGTCTCTCGCCATTATGGTTGGGTTGGTGGGCATGAACATCATAATCGATTGGAGGTTTGTGAAGAAACCTGGTTCCTCCCTATTGGGTCTGTAAATTGCAGATATTATTACTTCCTGTCCTCCCAGTTGTCCCCTCACTATGACATATCACCCAGCAGGTCTGTGTGTTGTTCTAGGGGCCTGAAGGGTGTATTCCTGTGTATTAGTATGGTGACCCTTGCTTTTCTGTTGCTTGTTCCAGACACGAAAATCTGGCCCACCCACTCCCTCCTTCATACTAGCACCTGGTGTGCTGGTGTGTGGATTTCTTGTAGCAGAGCAATTTGTGTTTTCAGGGTTCTGAGATGTCTCAGAACTGCATGTCATTTTTCTTTGGTTTGTGCCCATTTAACATTCCAAGTGGTGCACTTGTACTGGGGGTGGGTGTCATTCCATGTTTCTAGGGTCTGTGTGTGGGGGCCTGCTACCTACAATACCTAATATGAGCCTCCACTGAGCGTGCAACCCATTAAGTATGATTAGTTTTCAGGCTAGACTAGTCATTGCCTGTCTTTGGATGCCTTTTGTTTGTCCAGGTGAGTTTTTTGGGTCACTGGATCTGGATCTCAGCTTTTACTCAATGCCAGGTTCAATACTTTTTGCACACATTACAAAATCAACATCTAAACATATAACCAAGAGGGTGCAGTTGATGTCACCTACCTTGACTTCAGCAAAGCTTTCGATACTGTTCCACATAGAAGATTGATTAATAAGCTGGTAGGTTCAGGGCGGGTCAGAAGTTGGTCAACTGTGTGACAAACTGGTTGGTGGGCAGAAAACAGAGAGTGGTGGTAAACAATATACAGTCAGAAGAGATGCAAGTCACAAGAGGGGTACCTCAGGGATCAGTCCTGGGGCCAGTCCTCTTCAATATCTTCATCAGTGACATTGCAGATGGACTGGAGGGTAAGGTCTGTTTGTTTGCAGATGACACCAAGATCTGCAACAGAGTAGATGATCCAGATGGGGTGGGCAGAATGAGAAGAGATCTGGAAAAACTGGCAAAAGGGTCTGAAGAGTAACAATTGGGGTTTAACGTAAAGAAGTGCAAGATCATACACATAGGGAAGAGAAACCCTGAAGCTACCTATAGGTTGGGAGGGGAGTTGCTGGCAATCACAGGGGAAGAAAGAGACTTGGGTGTCATCATCACAGATGACCTGAAATCATCCAAACAGACCACCAAAGTAGTAGGTAAGGCTAGAGGGATGTTGAGGTGTATTAGTAAGGGTATCACAAGTCGGAAGAGGGAGGCAATAATCCCTATTCACAAAACACTGGTTAGGCCCCATCTGGAGTACTGCATGCAGTACTGGAGGCTGCACCTGCACAAGAACATTAACAAAATGGAGGCAATCCAGAGAAGGGTAACCAAAATTTTGCAGGGACTTCATCAGAAATCAAATAAGGATAGATTTTTTTTTTGTTGCAATTATATTTTCTTTTGTAGCTGCAGACCCCCTAACCACAAGAATGTGTTTGCCCGGCCACGTACCACTGACCTTTACTCCGGGGAAGCCTCCCGGAGGGGTATCGCTGAAGCAAACTGTCGTGGCTGAAGGGTTGGGTACCGTGCCTGGCTCATACGCGGGGGTGGAAATTTTTCCTGGCTAGAGTCCCCTTTTTTGGAGCTAGGATGTGCAATGACACAAGGGTGCGTGTGTCTGTCCTAGCTACACCGCACATCTTGGTGTGGCATGCTTTGTCCCCTTGCCTCTTCTAGAGGACAATCGACGCTGACACTCTGGATCCCCCTGCCCTGGAGAAGGAGAGCAGTCCTCCGGATGCTCGATCCTTCTCCTCCCCTGCCAACCCCCGATGGCCCATGCTCCTTCCCGAACACGGGTTGCCAGCATGTCGCGAGGTGTGGCATCCAGTGCCTCAACCCTGAGCGCCACCGGGCCGGGCAATATGAGGATAGATTAACAGAGCTCAAAATGTATACCCTACAGCAAAGAAGGAAGAGAGGTGATATGATCAAAACATTCAAACACCTTAAGGGCATTAACAAGGTGAAAGAGTCTAGCATGTTTCAATTCAAGAAAAATAGCAAGACAAGAGCACACAGCACGAGATTAGAGGGAGGTTGATTATGGGATAAATGTGAGGAAGTTCTTTTTCACAGAAAGGGTGGCGGAAGCCTGGAATGGCCTACCACAGGAAGTGGTGGATATGAATACAGTGCAGGGCTTCAAACAGTCGTGGGATTCACATAAGGCAGCAGTACAGATGAGTATGAATAAATAGGCCTATGGCACATTCATAAGGTAGAAAAAATGAGCTGACTGGATAGGCCTTGTGGTCCTTATCTGCCATCAACTTCTATGTTTCTATGTTTCTATAACACTAAAGCGAATATACATCTCTACTACATACACTACATCTATATACATATAGAAGGTCCCTCCTCCACCCTCCTGCCAGTACGTGCTATACCGGGGTTCAAGTGGGTTTCAGTGGGCCTCCCGGACCATTGGGCCATGGTGGATTTCCACGAGTGCTACTTTTCTTCATCTGCGGTCAAAGATTGTCAGTCACTTTAACTATGATTAATGGAATGTGTATCTAGCCTGTCTCAACCTATTGCCTGATCCTGGCTCTGTTGTTGTACACCCGAGCTTCTCCCTGTAATGTTCTGGTTGTATTCATTTGGATGGGCTTGCAAGGTCACCTTGTTCTTCCTTTCTCCCCTCGCCCCCCTCTGGTATTGTAATGATTCCTGGTCCTGTGTCAGGCAGACAAGAGAGGCCTGGAGATCTCCTTCTGCTGGCTATTGCTCATGTTCTTAAGTTCTTATATGTTGTGTGTATTCACTCCTTGTTGATCTCTCCCCCCACGTGGTCCCTGTGTAGGTGGTCAGAGCAGATTGCTAGTAGCCCCCTCCCTCAATTGTCCCTTGTGAGCATGGAGTTATAGTGGGAATGGTATTGTTACATAAGACCTCCTGCTTGGTAACCATTGCTCTTGTGGCACCTCGGCAGCAACTCTGCATGTCTGTGTAGCTCCCTTGTTCCCTGTGGGCATCCAGCATCTAATCCTCTGTCAGCGGGTAGTCCATTTCCGAGAGACTCCTGGTAATCTATGCTTATCTGCACAGTTCAGAGTCAGGGTTGCCCTGGGTGCTCACAGGGGTGCAGAGGCCATGTCAGGTGTGGTTAGCAGTTATTTGCCTAAGATTTTTTGTAAACTTTGCCCCTGATCACCTCTCTGTGCTCTCCAATGCCTCCCTTGCTGTCCCATTTAGGAAGGTCCCAATTCCCTTTTCTCCATGGACCTCCCTCACTCCATGTTTGAGTAATCAGTCCGGGTGTCTGCCTGTGCGTTGGGTGTTGTGGTCCATGAGGGTCTGAGCTGAGCATGCTTGTGGCGTAGGTGCATTTAGGTCTGTGCATGATGTATGCAGCCTGTGTTACCTGTCTGTGCGTACTGCTACCACTTTCCCCCATCTATCACTTAGGGCTGCCCCTCCTAGTGGTGTTTGTGAGGTGTGGTACATCTGAGGTGTGCGGACTGTGTTTACTACCCTCTGGAGCACTCCCCACTCCCTCACGGAGCCCCAGTCCTTGATATGATGTCTCTGCTCTGTGTCCTCTACTTCTCTGTTGTTCAGTGTTCTGTCCCCGCCCAACCTCTCCAAGCTGCAGCGTGCTGGACCGCATGTGGGCTCTGCAGTTCCTGAGACTATACTGTCCTGTTTCTCCTTCCTTTCCCCATGAGCCACTGCATCAGGTATAGAGGTATGCGAACCCCATCCCCTTCTGCCAAGTCCCCATACTCAGACCCTTAAGGCTACATAGTGAGGGCTCTTGTGCAAGCCTGTGATATAGTCAGCCTTGGTGAGTTCATTGAGTTCATGTCTCTTATACTGTGCAGCATTGGCAGCAAATGTAGAGAAAGAGAGAGAGAGAAAGTAACAAAAACAACAAGCAAAAAAAATGAAAAACAAAGTCTCACATAAGAGATCTGTTATGGTCGTGGTCTGGTCTTCTGTTCTCTCTGGCCATTCGGTACGTGTGTGCGGTGGTGATTCTTCCAGGTTATGACAGTCCATTGGTGCTGAAGGCTGTGGGTAGAGTAGTGTCAAGGTTGGGACAATGCCGTAGTTGTTGCCTTCTCATAGGTCCCATCTTTTCCCTCTGGTATTCCTGATGCGGTCACTGGCGACTCGTAGTTCGTGTGTTATTGGAGTGGAGCTGGTCATTCATTGATGTGTATTCTCACCATGGAGTTATTGCTTTACAGACGGGGGTGTGTGTTTGTGTTTGGGTGGCTGCACTTCAGACCTTGCTTCCTTTTGAGTGGTCATGTTGTGTGGCTGACAAGACTTGGGTGCAGCTGGTATCCCCTGGACTGTGGCTAGGCATAGCCTTGATTGATGACCGCTTCCCAAACAAAGACAGTAAAGTTATTGGCAGGAAGTTAGTCAGGAAGGAGGACAAGGTTGTTTAATGTGGAGAGGATCCCTTCATTCCCCCACCACCATTTTTGTAGGAGACCCATACCCTTTTTGTCTGTGCTGTGTAGAAAACATGTAATTCACATACCTGCAGGGTACCAGAGTCGTTAGCGTTCATGACTGATCAGTGCTATATCTTGGTGCTCAGACTGTCTTTTTCAGGTAGCGTGGGTTGTATGTTGCAGGGCTTTGTGGGGGGAGTGTGGGTATCTCAAAGTCAGAGTCATGTGGAAAGCAGCTACTGATGAACATGTAGTCTGTTTTTCCAGGTTGTCTATTTGCCATTAGGTTGCTGGATTTTGCTATGATCAGAGGCGATTGGAAAGATCTGAGAAAAGTATTTCAGTAGCTCGCTGTGAGTCGTTTCTGCATTTTCAAACTCTTTGTTGTCCTGCTGGGTGATTATTGTAAGTCTGGCTGGGTGCAATATCCTAAAGGGAATCTTGGCATTGTGGAGGGTTTTCTCTATGTCCCTGTAAGCTCATTGCTTGTCCCGCACTGCAGGAGTTACATCACTGAAGATGTGGAATCGCCGTCCTTTCTAGGAGGGGAAGTCTTTTATTCTAGCCTGGTTTTGAAAGCGTATTTTGTCCTGCATAGAGATGCATCTTGCTATTTTTGCCCTGGGCTTCTCCCCTTGTTTGGAGGGTGTATGGAAGTATCTATGAGTGAATTTCAGTTGATAAGTGGATCCAGTGGTCAGTTGCCCAGCCACCTCTGTGAGTAAGCTCTGAACAAAGTTGTGGATGTTGTCCCCTTCTGCCTGTTCCGAGATGCTGACAATTACTAGGTTGTTGCACCTGAGGCGGCTCTCCTGATCTTCAACCCTGTCTTCAATTTTCCTTAGTTTAGATTTTAGTTCCGTTATTGTCTTGTCATCCCTGGTTTGTTTGTCTTCTATCGAGCTGATTCTGGCTTCCACATTGGAGACCCTTCCCGACAGATGTTCCATTGAGTGTTTAATTGTTTTACTATCAGAGGCCTTATCTCCCAACTTAATGTAAACGGAGATAATTTCTGAGAAAAAACAATCCATCTTCTCTGTTGATATAGCCATGTGGTCTATCGGTGTCTCGGGTTCTGTTGGTGACTCCGTCTTGGGATGCTTAAGGGCTTGGCTCTTAGCCAGCTGTGGAGCCATTACCAAAATGTCCCTTTGCTGGTTTATTTCTGGATCCTTCATTTGGAATGTTGCCAGATTTCATTAATCCAGGCTGTAAGAAAATGAAATTTGTGCAAAGAATCCTTGGTTGAATATTTAAAATAGTTTTATCAGCCGTGTTTTTCTCTTTGACCATGGAGCTCTAGAAAATGCTGCTAATTAGGCTAAATCCATCACATGACTCCATGTATTGATTTTGTGTGAATATTGAATGTTAGTTTAGTACATTCAGTCTCTGTGCTGACGGACACTGTAGAAGTGTGCTTCGGGGGAGGGGCGGATCTGTGGTGTAGAAGGAAGATTAGTGAGAAAGGCAGTTTTTCCAACTGTTGCTGGATCGTGTTTTATTATTTGCATGTTCAGGTACACACAGTACAACCTCATTTAAATTTTTCTAAGTTTTTTTCTGTTTGCTGGGTATTTTTTCACTCATTTTAAAAGACTGTTTGTATTGTAGTTTACTGAACAGTTGAAGTTTCTGTGCCTGACCTTTAATCTGTGTGTGTGGTGTCCATTGATATGCATTTTATTGTGGCACCACAATAGCAGTGCTCTGAATTTCTTAGCCTATCTACATATTTTTCCCTGTCTCTGTGTAGCTAATAGCTACTGCTGTCCCCCGCAAAACATTTTGGATTTTTGAAGACTGGTTAAGGTCTTGTGTTGTGCCTGTGTGGCTGGGCTGCATCTCTTTAGTTTTTTGTTTCCCATCCCCCAAAAACTGCAGAAATATAAAGTTGCTGTTTATTTTCTGTGTAATCTTAAAAAATGCTCATGAAGAGACGGTCTGGCAAAGTTGTTTCTGACTGTCACGCTGCTGCCAAGAAGACTATTATCAGTGAAAGTTGAGGTAATGAGGCAGGTTCATCAGGAGCTAGCAAGTCTAGCAGTGTTAAGAGTGGTCACAACCGTGGCCATGGTACTACACAGCAGAAGGGAAAGGTACTAGTTGCTGAAAGTAAAGGGATTTCTCCGACTCTGTTTTTCACAGCAAAATCAGTCACTTCAATGCTTGTTGGAGATGCTGTTGTCCCTGCTGGTAGTAAAGTTAGTGACGGCATGGTTGATAACAGCATGAGTATTGCTACAAGTTCAACCTGGGCAAAGTTATCAGGTGGGAAAAATGTTGAATCCGCACACTTGAGTGTAGTTGATGTCCCACTCCCCGCAGTAGTTGAACATGATTCTAATCATGATGATGACTCACAGTCTCATGTTTTCAATGATCTTGAGGTTAGGCCATCCAAACATTCAGATGTTGACTTATTGGGCTCTCAAACCCCGCTCGCTTCTGACGCTGGCTCAGCTCTTCAACCCGCTCTGCTGCACACTCTGGCGCATAGTAGACACCTGAGCCAGATTCTACCTGACTGGGCTCTCAAGCCCCTCGCTCACTATGGCCGTGGCTCAGCTCTTCCAGCCACTCTGCCACACACCTCCTGGCAGCACCGTGAACACCTGAAGCCGGATTCTACCCTGCCTTCTCAGGCTCCAAAGCCCCCTGCTCGCTACGGCCGTGGCTCGGCTCTTCCAGCTGCTCTGCCTCACACCTCCTGGCCACACCATGAACACCTGAAGCTGGGTAAGTCTTTCTGACTCCCTGGGGCTGCTGTGAGCTGCCGCCATTGGCTGCCACTCACTGCAAGTGCACCTTGATTGGACCCCGGTCCTTCTTGCTGCTCACAGATTGGCCCACTGTAACTTTCCCGACTCGGGGCTGCTGCGCCCATTGTATCCAAGCGGCTGCGGCTGAAACTTTATGCTCACTCCCCTCCCCCACCTCTGACCTTTATTAAATAGACTCTCCCATAACTCTTTGGTTTCACCCCTCCTCCCAACCCATCTCCTATAGGGTGTCACCCTTGGCCCTCCCCCTCTGGTTCTTCCTTCTCTCTCTGTACCCTGTGCTGCCTTACCTCCTGCACTTTGTATAGCAGCAAAACTGTGCTGCCTTACCTCTTGCACTTTGTGTAGCAGCAATACTGCTTTCCTTCCCTAGCCTACTTCCATCCTTGTTGCTGTTTCTTGTCTCCACCTTGCCTGTCCCTGTGCTCACTATCCTCTGCCCCGC
Organism: Neoceratodus forsteri; assembly: GCA_016271365.2. Taxonomy (NCBI): domain Eukaryota; kingdom Metazoa; phylum Chordata; order Ceratodontiformes; family Ceratodontidae; genus Neoceratodus; species Neoceratodus forsteri. The sequence goes on along the minus strand of CM028137.1, from coordinate 209,760,846 downwards.
CCCTGACTGTTTCTCCCCTCTCCACCCTGCCTCTTCCCTGTGCCCTCTCTCCTCCACCTCCTCACTGTCAACTAAGCATGCATACCACCTGTACTCTTTACCCCCTTCTCCTCCTCCTCCTCCTATTTCCCCTCTTTCCACTGCTCCAGCCTCCCAGACCCTGCTTCCCCCTCTACCCCAAACAGCTACCAACTCACTCCTACTTATCGACATCTAGGTACCCTACATGTAAAACTCTGCTACCAGCCCTGGGCCCCACCTACACCTGATACACTGTCCTCCCTCACCTATGGGCATTGGGTACCCCCACCTTCTACTTTCATGGGTTTCACCCTGAACTTTCACCGTCACCTCATGACACGTTCCTGTAAGTCACACTCTCACCTGGCATGAAGGTGTAAGTGCTGGACCTGGGAATTACGCATGTGTACTCTGAAGTTGTTAATTATTCTCCTTCTGATGTCTGGCAACATTTATCCTAACCCTGGCCCAGCTCCTACCAAGGCAACAAAGCAGACCAAACATGCAGGAGCCCTCTCTATCATCTCGCTCAACATTTGTAGCCTCCTTCATAAAATTGATGCCCGTCAGTCTTTTGCTTGCCAGCATAGCCCAAACATCCTAGCAATTGTTGAAACCTGGCTCTCACCATCAGTCCCAGACCAAGCTATCACCCTTCCTGGGTACAATGTTTTTCGTCATAATCGAACGACAAAAAGAGGGGGTGGTTGCGTCTTATACATCAAGGATACTTACTTGGGACACCACATTATCTCTACTCTCCAAACCACCACAGTGCAGATACTGCCCATCAAAATTCTCCTTGAAGCTCAGAACAAAGCTCTCACAGTTGTTACAATCTACATTCTGCCAAAAGATCAAGTTATTGGGCTCAACACAGTTCTTGCTTTTGTCAAGTCTCTCCCACTGGACATGGAAACTATCCTTCTTTGGGACTGTAATATAAACTTGACTGCTGCTGATGATGGGGCTCACAAGGACTCTATAGCTGCAGCAAACCTCACACAGATGGTTGACTGCCCAACCAGGAAAAACTATAAAACTGGCACCGCCACCCTACTGGACTGGATCCTAACCAGCCAACCCACCCAGATTACAAACACCACTGTCCTCCCTGACTCACTCAGCGACCACTCACCTGTCAGCTGCTCCTAGTCCAACAAATTCATCAACCCCCCCCCAAAAAAAAAATCACCAGCAGAGTTCTTCCTCATAGTCAGTTAACACACCTCAAAACCCACCTTCTCCAACAGGACTGGTCTCCAATCCTTATAGCTACTACCGTGAACAATGCCCTGGACCACTTCATCAGAATCTTCAATGAAGACTGCAACATATTTGCTCCATTAAAAAAGAGAAGAGTAAAGGCCCCCTGTAACCCCTGGCTCTCAGGTGACCTCCTAAGGTGATTAAAGGCAAGGGACCATCTTTGGGAGCTCACCAGAAACACTGGAAGACAAACTGACATCGCAAACTACAAACGTGCATGAAATGACTGCACCAAAGCTATCCGGGAAACAAAATCTGCCTTCTTTAAGAGTGCTCTTACAAACTCCTGAGGCAATGGAAGAAACTTCTGGAATAACATAAAAGAAGTCACAGGGAAACAGTCTAAACCCCAACCCCATCCATACTCTGCATTAATGGTGATACCACACTTGACCCGAAAATCATTGCTGACACATTCAATGCTGCTTTCACCGACCTTAGTGCTGTGCTTCCACCAGATTTTTTCAAAGAGGAGGACACTTTAACTTCCCCTATCTCCTTTGCCCCCACCAGCCACCCTCCCTTCTACTTTAAATCAGTCAAGATGTACCAGATCCATAGCTATGTTACCAAAGCCATTAGCAAGTCCAGATCCAGCAATGACTCTCTTGACCTCAAACTTCTATCACTCACCATTGAAGAAGTACTCGTGCCACTGAACAGAATCTTTAACCTCTCACTCAGATTAAGCCAGTTCCCAGACAAATGGAAATCTGCAACGGTAACCCCTATTCATAAAAGTGGCGCCAAAACTGCACATGAAAACTTCCATCCAATCTCCATCCTACCTCCACTCTCCAAGGCCCTGGAGGTATTGTTGCAGACCAACTTACTGACTTCCTGGACAAGCATAACATCCTGTGCAGGCAGCAACATGGTTTTAGAAAGGGTCACAGTACCTCCATGGCCCTACTTGAATTTACTGGCGCTATCCACCACTCACTGGACAACGGTCAGCAAACTGGAGCTACCGTCATTGATCTAACAAAAGCCTTTGACACCATCAACCACCGTCACCTGCTTATCCAGCTTCAGCTCACAGGGCTATCACCCAACTCAGTGAACTGGTTCAAAAGCTACCTAGAAAGCCAATCCCAAAGAGTGAAAATTGCTGATATGCTCGCTCTCAGATGCCAAACCCGTCCGCTCTGATGTCCCACAGGGTTCTATATTGGGCCCTCTCCTTTTCAGCCTTTTTCTGAACATGTTTCCCTATTCCTGCTCAGAACAAATCTTACTCTACGCCGATGATGCAGTTATCCTAAGCTCCCACCATGATCCAAATCAGTTACAAAAGAACTTCCAGTGGGGTTTCACTGCAGTCGAAAACTGGTTCGTAAAACACAAATTGATCCTTAACCAGAAAAAAACAAAGACAATGTTTTTCAGCAGCTCCCACAGCAAAAATAAACAGTATCAACTCTCCATAATTACCAAACAAGGAGTCACCCTAGAACAAGTGCATATTTTTAGATACTTCGGCATCTTCCTGGACTCCAAACTCACCTATGCTGCCAATATTAATAATGCTGCGAAAGTGGCAAACACCAGACTGGCTCTTCTGTTCCACCATACGAAGCATCTAACCCAGGGAGCCTTGGCTGTGGCTGTCCAAAGCTCCATTGTTAGTGTCATAGACTATGGTCTCATCATCTATGGCTCCGCCACTGCCTCCTCTCTCAAACGTGTTTCCACCTCCCTGAATAAAGCCTGTCGACTCATCATGGGAGTCCATCGTCTCACCCATACCTGTGACTTCTACTCCCTAACTGGGTGGCTGCAACTGAGCAATCGAATAAAGTATCAAACTTGCATCACAGCAAAGAAAATAATGATGGGCAATGCTCCCCCAGGAGTCTGCTCCCTCCTGAAACAGAGAATCAACAACTGCAACACCAGGAGCTCTAAACCCTTAACCATGCAAATCCCCCAATTTCGCACAACCCAAGGCCAAAGGTCCTTTGCATATAGGGCTCCTAGCTGGCTGATCAGTCTTGCTACTGACATCTCTAACTCACCAACACTGGGTGCTTTCAAGGCTAAACTCTGCATCTCCCTACTAGGCTCAAGTACCTGAGACTGCTCTGTTTAATGCAATTCTTTCTCCTCTCTACAGCCCATTGTTCCAGATGTCTGCTGTTGTCCTCTCACCTAGCACTTCATTCTTTCCACTTCCCAACAAAGACTCTTTCCCCTGTTCTATCATGACAAAGCCTCATGGCTGCCTTACACAGTCCAACCACCCCACTTGCCCATTCCCTCCTGCACCCCCATTTCCTTTGCTTCCATCTCCTAACGTTTCTTGTGTAGTCTTCGTAATGACATCTAATGACGATTTGTGTTACTGATTGTTCTAAACTGTATCTTGAAACCTGTATGATCTTTATGTCTGTACTTACTGACGTGGAACCTTTGTAAAAGATCCTTGGTTCAAAGGTATTGTGTAATCCTAGATTCAAATAAATAAATAAATAAAAGTGGGGATGATAGTATTGAGGCTGTGGTTGGAATATCTCCACAGGAGGACAGCATCCAAAGTGAATTTGTGGATAATGATTATGATGATAATGCAAGCGACCCCATTTGGGAACCGGACCAAAAAAAGTGAATGTGTCTGTTTGTAAACAGTCTGTTAGTCAATCCACCCATCCTCAAAATTATGATGTAGCTGTGTCTGTTGCTGATCCTGAAGTAATAGTCATAGATTGTGATGTTTAGTCAAAGTCCAAGTGTGCACAACACCAGAAATCATGCAGTACACCCCCCATTTCATCACCACCAAAACTGCCATTCCATATGCAGCCCCAGCAGCGACATATGAAAAGTATGGCATCAAAATCCTAAGTTTGGGATTTTTTTTGTACAAGATGGTAGTGATGAAACAGTGGCAATCTGCCAGCTTTGCCAAGCACATGTGAAGTGTGGTAAAAAGGGTAGCCATCTGTGCACTGAGGGCCATCATACTCATCTCAAGAGCAGATACATGGCACTGCAGAGTCTGCACCAGAGGGGAGCTAATGCCATAGTGGGGTGTTCACCCTCATCCACTTTAGTGAGCATGGCATCCCCTTCCTTCAGTGTAAATAGCCATGTTGGTAAAAGTGGTGAAATAACACCGGAGGATTACTACAGGCATGAGGAGGAGGAGGATTTTGAATGTTCAAGTAGTGGTCAGAGTAGCAGTGGTGGTCCATGTAGTAATTCTAATACATCAACTCCTGTGCTTAAAACTGGGAAAATAACCACATTTATTGGCTTGTCGCCTGTGCACGCATCATCACAAGTCAAAGGTACTCCATCTATGTCACGTCACAGAGGAGAGCCATTTGGCACGCATGTGCAAAACACCAGACAATGCAGCCCACGTTGCACTGCCTTTTTGCACGTAACTGTAAATACCCACCAAATCATGCAGTTGCACATGAACTCAATGCTGCCATAGAAGAAATGCTGGCAATTAACCTTTTGCCATTCTCCTTTGTGGAGAATGCAGGATTCCATCACTTTGCAGAATGCGCATGTCCTAAATGGAAGATCCTGTCCAGGACATACTTTTCCACCCATGATTTCCCTGAGTTACATTGGATGGTGACAGAGTCTGTAAGACATGCCCTTCAACATTCTGCATCACCTTACATTCACTTAAGCATGGATATGTGAACAAGTGGCAAAATGAGGGGGTAGTTCCTATCTGTGTATTACTGTACATTGGGAGCAGCTACCTGGGGTTGTCTGTGATGGTGGGATGGGAAAGCAGTGTAATAGGTCAGACTGTGGTGGTAGCAACCTTCATGGCATTAGACAGCATGCCACACTTGTAATGCATAGTGTAGCAGGCTCGCATACAGGCAAAAACATGTTAGACTTGCTACTGACAGAAATTGATGAGTGGCTGCATCCCCCTGTCCCTAAAAGCTAGCTTCATGGCTAATGAAAATGGATCAAACATTGTTAAATGTATCAGCAGTGGTAGCTCTGTGAGGGTTCTCTGCATGGCCCACTTTAAATCTTGTGGTACAGGAGTTTCTGCATTACCCTAAAATAAAGCAAATGCTGACTGTTGCACATTGCATCTGTGCCCACTTTGCAAGCTCTGGAAAGGCCTGTGACCAACTTAGGCAGCCGCAGATTCAAAACAGCCTCCCTTAGCTTGAAGTTGTCACAAGATGGAACTCGACACTTTACATGGCAGAGCGGTTGTATGAACAGTACAAAGCCATCTCTGAGTACTTAGTTATGCACACTAGCCGTAACAGTTCAGAAGCCTCGATGTCTCTGACAACTGAACTGACTTCATGCCTAATTAACTGCCTGCCTGCATCATGTGACCTGCAGACAGTCAGACTTGTGATCTGTGTGCTGTTTCTTATTAACTTCGCCTTCTCAAACTGTAAAGTGAAATTAACATGAAGTGGACAACACAAAGTCCATTAAAGGTGAATTTCAACCTTGTAAGGGGAATTTCAAGTAGTGCTACATGAATTCAAAGTTGTCCACTTTGAGTTAACTTTGTGAGTGAAGTTAAACTTTGCTGCATCACTAGTCAAGGGTCCTGAACTTCAGGAGGGCCAACTTTACAAAGTTGGAGGAATGCCTCAGAGATGCTCTGGTGGGGGGGTTGGGGGAGGACTAGGGTGGTGCAGAGGAACAGTGGGCAAAACTAGAATGAGCCATAGTGAAGGCTACAAACCTCTGCGTTAGGTAAGTAAGCAAAATCAGGAGGAAAAAAAAGACCACTATAGTTCTCAAAAGAGGTGGCTCAAAAGGTAAGGGCAAAATAGTCAGCATTCAGGATGTATGAGGAGACACAGAGGGAGGAGGATAGGAAAGTGTATCAGGAGAAGTAGAGCGAGACAGACTAGGTGGGTCAAGAGGTAATTTTCTATTGGCATCTTCTATGTATCGATGAGGCAGTGAAAGTAGTCAGAAGCGCTAAGGTGCAGATGGAGCAGAAAATAGCTCAGGCAGTAAAGAAAGGGGACAAGGCATTTTTCAGGTACTTAAGTGAAAGGAGAAAGATCAGGGGAGGGATTGTAAGACTGAGAAGGGAAAGAGGGGAGTGTGTGGAGGGAGAAAAGGAAAAAGCAGAAATCCTGAACAAATATTTTTATTCAGTATTCACAGAAGAAGGAGAAGGTGAGGAACCACAGATAAGTGACTGGAACATCAATGGAAGGGAGGAGGACACCAGTTCATTTACAGAGGAACGAGTCCTGAAGGAACTCATTAAACTAAAAGTGAACAAGGCAATAGGGCCAGACAGGATACAAGCAAGGATACTGAAGGAGCTAAGGGAGGTGCTGGCAGCACCACTGACAGTCCTGTTCAACCACTCACTGGAGATGGAGGTGATTTTGGAGGAGTGGAGAAAGGCAAATGTAGTCCCACATCACAAAAGTGGGAGCAGGGGGGGAGGCTAGCAACTACAGGTCAGTCAGCCTGACTTTTGGTGGTGGGAAAACTGTGGAGTCACTACTAAAGGAAGGGATTGTGGAATATCTTGAATCCAGCAGCTTAGATGATCTGAAGCAGCATGGATTTACAGTGTGGAGGTCAGGTCAAACAAATATGATAGATTTCTTTGACTGGGTGACCAGGGAATTAGATTAGGGTGGAACAGTGGATGTGGCCTACCTAGATTTCAGTAAGGCTTTCAACACTGTTCCACATAGGAGACTCGTAAACAAGCTGGGCAGTCTGGGAGTGGGTCCTAAGGTGGTAAACTGGGTTAGAAACTTGTTGAAGGATAGGATTAGGCATCAGAGAGTGAGAGTAAATAGAGTTCACTCCAAGGAGGGGAGGGTGACCAGTGTGGTCCCAGAAGGATTACTACTGGGCCAGTCCTCTTTAATTTCTTTATTAATTACGTTGCAGAGGGGATAGAAGGGAAGGTATGCCTTTTTGAAGATAACATAATGATCTGCAACAGGGTTGACACTCTGGGGGGTGGTGGAAAGAATGAGGAGAGATCTAAGTAAGCTTGAAGAGTGCTTAGGCGTGTGGCAACTAAGACTCAATGTGAAGAAATGAAAAGTCATGCACTTGGGGCACAGAAACCCAGATACAGAGTACATGATGGGAGGAGAGGTGCTGTTGACCACCTAGCAGGAAAGGGACTGGGGGGATTATATCTGATGATCCAAATGTGGCCAAGCAGTGTAACAATACAGTGGGGAGGGATCGTGGAATGCTGGGGTGCATTGGGAGGGTATCACCAGCAGAAAGAAGGAGGTGGTGATACCTCTGTACAAATCATTGGTGAGACCTCACCTTGATTACTGTGTCCAGTTCTGGAGGCCAAATCTCTGGAAAGACATAGACAGAGTAGAGGCAGTCCAGAGGAGGGCAACTAAAATAGTGCAGGGACTGAACCAGAAGGCATATGAAGACAGACTTAAGGACCTCAATATGTACATCCTGGAGGAGAGGAGTGAGAGGGGGAAGTATGAAAAGGACTTTTAAGTGCCTCAAGGGTATAAATAAGGTAAAAGAAGGTAGCATTTTTCAGAAAAAAAGATGCTCAAGAAAAAAGGGTCATGATATGAAGCTGGAGGGGGTAGACTCGGGAAATGTGAGAAAGTACTTCTTCACAGAAAGGGTGGTGGATGCGTTGAACAGACTCTCAGCAGAGGTGGTGGGAGCAAGACAATAACAGAATTCAAAAATATGTGGGACAGGCATAAAGGAACCTTACTGGTTAGGAAAGGGATGTAAAGCCGGAGATCAAATAAGGACAGCAGTATTACAGTAGGTACGGAAAATAGGCAGACTAGGTGGGCCAAGCGATCCTTATCTGCTGCCAATTTTTATGTTTCTGTGTAACTTGGCTTTCTGACCCCTGATAAGAACTCAGAAATATAAGAAATATAAATACTGTCCAGTGATTAATAGAGCCAAGAGTTTATGGGCCTGATTTTACAAAGTGGATGTAGGGCTTGCGTCAAGCCCTGCATCCGATGCAAAGGGGGTCACAGATGCACCCAACCCCTCAGATGTAGAATGGTCCAATTTTCAAAGGGGTGGTGCATTTGTGACAATTTCTCGACTTTAGGGCTGCTTGCGCCAAAGGGTTGGCGCAAGTGCCACGAAACTGGATGCAAGGTTTGACCAGGGAGATAGTGGCCTAAGTCCTTGCATCCAGGGTTCTGGATTTGCAGTGGGCAATTGCAGCACACTTGACTGAAAATCTCGCTTGCCGCAAGGTGTGACGCAAGTCACAATTTGTGTCGCACACCCTGCTGCAAGTCTGCTGCGCTGCCACATATCTTTGAAAAATTGGGCCCTATGTGTTAGAGAAGGTGACAAGATCTATGAAACTAGGGAGTTCATCAATTGTGATTCAGTGGTGGGAATGGTCTATTTGACTGTTTGTACAGTACTTGTAAATCTTTTTACTGTATGTGGCAAAACTAAAGGTAGTTTTAAAATTAGTACAGGGCAGCATATAAAGGATGTTGAGAAGTTGGACTCTGAGAATGCCCCAGATAATCACATCTGAGAAAATCAGTTATAATTAATTATTTCAGGGCATCAAAAAACCCTAAATAGTAATGTGGGGATCATAACAATAAAGTGATGAGACGTGAGGTGTTCTGGATCATTAACTTAAAAGCAACTGAATATCCAGGAGTAAATGAAAGGTTTGATTTGCCCCCCTTCCTAAAAGGGATATAGGGTCAAACTGTAGCCAATAGAAGCAACATCAGAGCTTCTCTCTTTTCTTCCTTTTAATCGTAGCTACATCCCCTGTGTGTTCCCCAGGGTACAAATATATGAGTCTAAGCTGTCCAGCATTGTCTTTCTGTATTGAAATCTTTGTGTTTATGAGATTTTCTGCCAAGTAGCTTAAACAATGACCATTTTTAAATCAGACTATCTTAACTGAAAGTGACACTAAAATGAGTGTGCTTCTTTCTTTTTACAGGCATACACTCTATGAAATATAGGAAATATAAAGTATTAGAGTGCACAGTTTGTATAACAACTTGTGCTGTTACCAGTGTTTATGTACTATGGGCCCGATATTCAGAATTGCACATGACAAAGGCACAAGTGGTGGCACAATGCAACTGAGTTGCGCTGGAGCAACAGAGGGATATATTCAAAAGAGATGTGCCATGGTGCATCTTTTCTGAATATAGCAAATAATGCGCACAGTGCAAATACAATGCACCGGTGCATCCCCCAGACAGGTCTGAATACCAGGAATGAGAATGCTCCAGTGCAAATGTAGCTGCGCCATACTCAATTTCCAAATATTCAGACCTGGATATGCAAATGGGGCCATTATGCATGCAAGGCGCAAATAGGGCCATTTGCATGTAATTATGGCCCCATTTGTACGAGCTGTGCAGGGCAAGCCAGTGAAATGTGCATGGTGCCCTGCACAGCATGCTGTTGCTGTACCAGGGACTGCAGCATTACCCCCCCATCCTGTACCATCAATCGCCATATTGTTTTTATTTCATCTCCCTGGTGGTCTAGTGGTAACCCCCTTCCCTGTAAGGGGAATGACTATTACAGTATGAACTGCAAGTCCATTGGTCCACAGTGTGGACTAATGAGCTTGCAGCGGATACTGTAAGCTGTGATTCGGTTGGCAGCCACGGAGGAATGTGGGTGGGTTTGCTGCCCACTGATGATGGGGGGAGCTCTGTGGGCCTGTGTAGGTGGGGGGGTGCTATTGGACAACCACGGAAGTTGTTTAACTAATGTGATGGGCAATCTGGATTACTGGCGGGGAGGACGGTACCACTAGACTACCAGGGAGATGGAATAAAAACAACATGTGATCAGAGATGCTGGAGGAGAGGGGGTACCCCTAGACTACCAGGGAGATGGAATAAAAACAATACTGTGATTGGAGGTGCGGGAGGAGAAGGGGGTACCACTAGACTACCAGGTAACTGTTTGGGTACTTGTGTATGGTGTTCTGGGGGGGTAGCCACCCACAACTGGTGGCTGCTGTGTTGCATATTGCACTTCAGCAGCACACCTGTGGGTGGCTAGAAGCTGAGTCATTTTTTACAGGGTCAACTTTGTGCCCAGGTATGCAGCACATCTCTGGGTTGTGCTGGCGGATGCACCGCACATCCCAGGCTGGATATTGGGATGTGCCACATATGCATGCGCATGCCCCCTCAAGATGTGCTTTATACATTATCTTTCCAACCCCGAGTATCGGGAATTGCACTGTGCAATTCTCCCTTTTGAATATTGCCTAGGGGTGCATTCTGGCCCTTTGAATATATAAGCGTATATGTTTAAGTGCGGATACAATATGCAACAATGTTTATGATCCTGGTATTCAGCCATAAATAAGCACTTTTATCATTTAGCTCTTTATAATATATTTGCAAAGTATTTAATTTGCACATTTATGAATTTTTGAACATATACAATTTTTTTCCAGCAGTTATATACTGTGTAAAAAAGTAAATTGCTGGAAAGCATATCACTTAAAGATCATCCTGGCTATCAAAGCAGGTTATGAATGTTAGGTTGTTACACCTTGACAAAGAGCTGAGTAACAGCCTGAAACATTGGTAGACTGTGTTTGGGAGCTAAGGCTATGATTTCAGCCTTCAATAATTATATTTTTTATGAACCTCTTGTTATATGAGGTCCCTGCACCCTAATTGTCATCCAACTGTACACCTTAGACAACTCTTATGTTACCCATATTATGCACATTGTATACTAACTCATAGGGCACAAGCATCTACTGTATAAGAGTAGATGTCAGGATATGTATAATTGTAATTCATTTCACTTTCTCTATGAATGGTACCTGCATGTAGTAAGGCAAGACATTCATGTCTTTGTCATCTTATGATACCTTAGCCAGCACTGACACCTTTTGGAGTTGTGTTTAATTACACCACATCCTGTATTTTTCATGTACTACCTGTACCTTCTTTTTTGTAAGAAATGGTGATCTTAACGAAATTGTATAATGTTATCTATAACTGTGGAGCCACCTTAATTTAGCCAATAGGGCTTATCGCCTGTGATTAGAAATGTTTCTATCTCTTGGTTATCATGACAATTATCATTGTATATAATGTAATGCATTACGTTTTTCCCTCAGAGACCTTCTTCACTCCTTGGGGTATAGGGGAGTGCTAAGCTCTGGCTCCCAGTTCCTTACGGTAAGAACTGCTTAGGGCAACTGCGCTATCCGTTTGCAGTAATAAACAAGTTTATTACTGATATGCAACTTGTCTGTGACTTCTTTGCATCTCTAATTATCGCAAAGAACCTGATCAGGGTTAGATACCCTAACAAATTGGTGACCGTGTGCAGGTGATTTAAAGGTTGCAAAGTTTCACTTGTTGCTTGAAAATGTATCCCTTCCTATGGGAACAGTAGGTGTGTGCACCCACACTACCTCTCCTGTTATTTTTCCCTCCGTAGCAACTTGTAAAGTCTGGCTGCTTACTGGGCATGGTTGATGCTGATTCACCACGCCCAATGGCAGTTTTGAATTACAAGACTATGAGATTACAGTAGCCCACTTGTTTGCTGGTTTTGCCTGTCATGGATCGATACATGACACAGCTACCTCTTACAGGTTCTGATTTTGAGCTTCCCCATTGATTTCATCGGTATACCAATGGCCACTACATCAAACATATGAGCAGATCTGAGACTCGATGTCTCTGACTTTGCCACCTCCCATGGAGGAAGGACAGACTTCATGCTGGACACAAGTCAATCCAAAAACCCCATGTAGGGGGTTTCAACCCAGTACTCAGAGATGAGACAAACAACAAAAAAACATGATCGTAAAGGGCTGTTGGTTACAGCTCTCAATGCTGCTTTAGAAGCCTCCGAATCGAGGTTTCGCTCCCTCAAACTGGAACTTTCGTCCCTCAAGAGAGAGAGAGAGAGATGGGATTGCAGGCTACTGAGAGTATAAGAAAAGAGCTGGACCTGGAAATTGAATTCCAGTCACTGCACAATGAGAAAGAGACTCTTTTGCACTGTTCTGTTGAAGGTAATCAGCAGGAAATATGTACGTTGAGAAATGAATGTGAAAGTATGAAGCAGGATAAGAAACAGGTGTTACAAATGAATGATTTGTTAAGTAAAAAAATGATTAACTTCAAGAAGATTTGGATGCACTCCAAGATGGCTTGAACCAGGAATGTAATGAGTTGAAATGGGAACATGGGGACAACTGCAAATAGAGCACCACATATAGAGTGATTCAGAAACAGGTTACGAAGGGTGTGGGTATTGCAGTGTCAGTGACTCAGCTGGTAGCACACTTGCCTCTGAGGCCAGAAGATCAGTTGACTGTGGGTTCTATCCCCACACCAGGCACTTGGGTTAATATCCCAATACTGACTCTGCAGTGCAGCATGAGGAGGGGTGCTGCACTCCTGTGGTGCATTCTTTCAGATGAGATGTTAGCCAAGGTCCCATCTGCCTGTTCTGGTGGTAGTTCAAGTGGATGTTAAACATCCCATGGCACTTCTCGAAAAGAGCAGAGGAATTTCCCCAGTGCAATGGCCAAAATTTCCTCCATTCACGAAAAATACCACCAACAGCTTAATCTGGTTCAACGGTCAGTTGACATTCATCTGTATCCCCCCTCCCCAGGGTCATGCCTGAAAATAGGCAGGATTTGTCTAGTGCACTTACCCGATCAACAAAAACTAAATAAATAAATAAACAAAAACAGAATATTGCAAAAGTTAGTCATGAAGAATGTGAAAACAAGATGGCAAAACTGCGCAATCAGCAGGAGGTTTTGACTGGTCATGTTAAAGCTATGGGTGGCTACACCCCCATCAACATCATGTCATCCAGGGAGGAGGAGTCTGATAATGACATCTTCCAGTACAATGTCCAGTCATGTTCTTACTTTGGTCCAGTGACCCCACCCTGCCACTCACAAGATGGTGGGTCCTCTCGCTATAACAGCACATACCTACATCATCAACATGATGATGACTATCATGTGCGATGGCAACATGGTGACCCCCCAGGATGGGGGGGGGCTTGGGCCTACCATCACCCTCTCAAGGCCTACCATCGGCACCACCGGTTGCCCTTATTTCTGTGGACAATAGGGAAGAGATTGAGAAAATGAAAATGCTCTGCTGATATTGACGTACCTGAGAAAAGCAAACAAACCCTCCGTACGCAGACAAAACAAATGCTGCAGGAGAGTTTTACTCAGGATACTATGGTCTGCACTGTGGCTGACGCTGCAGCAGAGGCTGCTCTTTGGGGCACCTGAGATACTCTTCCTTCGACCAGTCATCCCAGTAATCCCCTTACAGATGGCCCATTCTCTTCAGAGATTGCTGACAGCATAGGTCAGATGAGTTCCACAGACAACCTCAGTTGTCATTTGGAAAAAGTATGCTCCAAATGTGAAATGCTCAGCCTAGCGGTGGACTACCAAGTATAGATACTCTGACAGGCTATTGATCCTGGCCTATGGGCAAAACTTCCTGATAGTGCCCGACAGGAAAACCAAGCTACTTTTGATCAAATCACAGCTGAACTCATAGCTGCACACAGCCTAGGTGTGGTTGGGTAATGCTAGCCTACCCAGTAAAACAAAACACAAAAGAAAGCCCCACGACTTTCAAGCAGAGGCTATGGATGGCCTACCATGCAGGCAAGAACCTTGCAGGAGAGGACATGGATGCAGACTTCGTAAAGTACAAAAACTTGTTCTTTTGGAACATGGTCCCAGCCATCTGAGAGATGGTGGAACAAACAATTTTCCCAACCACAAACAATTTTGCTGACATCCTCTGGAAAATGGAGTGGGTTTACTAGCTCCATATCTGAGATCTTAACTCTGGTTCGGAAAAGGTGGCCGTGATACAACCTACTGATGAACCCACAACCCACTACACTGTGGAAGACAAGGCACATGAGAAAAACCCCACCCCTTCGGACAACCAACAGCATCACCAGTCTGGAGGCGGGAACCAGAAGTGAAACAAAAACAAACGCAATTGGTATTCTGATTCTAATTTGGGCAGTTGAAACAATTGAACAGGCCCCTCATACAGAGAGAGATCACAGAGGAGAACCGAAACCTTCCTAGTCAGGTGTGCTCTGTAGCAGATGAGGTCCTGGCATGAGGCCCAGAAGAACAGGTCTCAACAGGCCATGGGGATTCCGGAAATGCAGAGCACCAGGCCATAACAGGCCTAAACCCTGACGCAACTCTATATATTTCAGCCATCCAGTACAGGGATGAGGTCCATCAAAACCAATCCCAACCGCTCTTCCAGGAGCACCCTGATGCTGGCACTATGGATTGACAACAACAGGCCCCAGTCCATATTGTGAGCAAGCTGGCATTGGACACAAATGGAAGGCCTTGCACCGATGGTATGGGGCCACCCACTCACAATAATTTTGGATACAGGAGTGGCTGTGTCTGTAGTACATGATGATGATCCAGCTAACTCTTCTTGGTCCACCGGATGGCAGATCAACACTTCTGGTGTGGATGGCACAAAGCTGTCTATGTATTGCTGTGTGATCCTATCAGTGACTATAGGCAACCTGAAGGTGTACCATGCCTTTCAGCTTATGGGACTGCACGATCATCCCAGTATCATGGGAATTTATTTTCTTGCACCACATGGCTATGTAGTGGACCTAGCTAACATGCCAAATCAGGCAACAATACCATACTGTCATGATCTCTGATTCACAGGTGGTTGCAGCCATAACCACTAATGACAAGGATTATGGTGTCATTGCTCTATTCCGAAACCATGAGCTTTTCAAGAGACTCCTCCCCATTCTGCAGAAATTTTTGGATGCATTTGCCACAAACAAGCATGATTGTGGTAGAATGAACACTGTCATCGAGACCCCAGGCCCAGTCCATGAGAGGCGAAGGCAATATCCTTTTCCTGCTGAGGCCTTGCCATCACTCAGAGAAACTATTCAGTCACTCCTCAAGCGAGGTGTGATCAGGACTTCTGTTTCTACTGCCAGTTCACCCATTTGACCTGTGAAGAAACCCATGGGAACTTGGAGACTCACAATTGATTATAGAGACTTAACCAAGTCACCTCTAGCTGCTCACCTACAGTAGCTTCAGCAACTGATGTGCTCAAATTGTTGACCCCTGATCACAAGTGGTTCAGTGACCTTGACATCTCTAATGCTTTCTAGTCACTGCCCTTGGCCCTAAAGAGCTAATACAAATTTGTTTTCACCTTTGAAGTTAGGCAGTACAATGGACCAGTTTGCCCTAGGGGTTCCACAGTAGCCCTTCCCTTTTCCATCTACACATGATGGATGCACTGGAAGGTTTCTTTGCACCACAGTACATCTTGCAGTATGTGGATGACCTTTTGCTGGCAACTGCCACTCAGGAACAACACATTGACCTCTTGGATGAATTACTGACCCTCTGACAGAAGGCAGGCCTCAAATGCAACCCTGCAAAGGCACAATTTTTCCAAACAGAAGTCATCTTCCTTGGCCTATGCATAACTAACAAGGGCAGAAGCCTGGCCTGGAAAAATATCCAGGGCCTACAAGATTTGCCACTCCCCACCAGTGTGGCCAAACACTGAGACATTTCCTGGGAATGGTCAACTATTCCAGAGACTTTATTTGTGACTTTGCCCATAAGGCAGCCCCTTTGTACATGCTTCTGAAAAAGGACATCCCCTGGACTTGGGGCCCCACATACACTCAAGCTGTGACATCACTGAAACAGGCCTTGGCCTCTGCTCCAGCCTTAGTAAATCTCAATCCAGCACTGCTTTTCCATCTGGAATTAGCCACCTCTGACATTGTTATGTCTGCAGACCTTGCTCAGAAAATCAGTGGTACTCTGAGACCTGTTGCATATACATCCCAAATGTTGTCACCAGTAGAACAGAAGTATAGCCTTTGTGAAAATAACCTTCTGCCCACCTACTGGGCTGTCAAACATTTCTTGTACAACATCGGGTACTCACCTATCATTATTAACACTTGACACCCCTCCACAACTTTCTTGCTATCAGATAGAGTGAAGGATGGATCAGTATCCAACACCAGACTGATCCACTAGTCTCTTCTTCTCCAGGATCATGATATCCAGGTCCTCCCTGCCAAAATGCCTTCCATCTTGACCCACAGACTCTTTTATCAAGGAGAACCACATGATTGAACACTGCAACCACCTGACTTGCCTGACCGAGGCCCATTTCTTCCAGTTACTCCCAAACTTCTTGAGGATACTTCCCTGTATCATGTCTTTACAGATGGCTCAGCCTCATACTATCAAGGAAAACAGTTATCTAAGACTTGGAGTACTAGTTGCATACCCCAATGGTAACACTGTTGGGATCTCCAAACATTGCAGTGTGGCATCATTACAGAATGCAGAACTGGCAGCTATGGCCTGTGCCCTTGAGTTCATACAGCATGGTACCGAGGACACCATCATTTTTGCAAACTCTAATTGAGTATGCTGCTCCCTTACAGAATTCTTGCCATTCTGGCAGAAGAACTCCTTTGCATCTTCTGATGGCACCCCAGTGAAACATAAAGCACTTGTGATTTATATTCATGAATTGGCCCAGACATTTCCACACAAAGTTTTCATCCACAAAGCTAAAGCCCATTCCAACTTAGATCCCTATCACACCTTCAATGACAAAGCAGATATCCTTGCAAAAGAAAGTGCTTGAGGTGGGCACCTGGATGATGGACCATCCAGGTGCCCTAGCAGCCGTACATGTGGTAGCTAACAGAAAGACCCCTGAACCCTTCTCTCCACTGGATCTATCTGCTGCACAACATGCTGACCCTGAACTCAAGAAAGTGTTCAGGTTCCTTGAAAATGGAACCTAACAAGACTTACCTACCCATGGTCCATACAAGAGACATACAAGTAGGTTACATTTATCACCAGATGACAAACTGATCTGGTATCAACCAGAAGAATCACCTTGAAAATTGTGGGTAGTCCCTCAAAATTTGAGATCTGAATTTCTCCACCAGGTACATGACATCCCTACTGGTGGACATCAGGGAGTTGAGAACACACTCCAGAGACTCAAGACTCTTTGTTGGTGGCCTGGCATCACCAGAGATTCCAGACACTACATTGACAATTGCCTGATCTGCACTAAGAACAACCCAATACCAATCAAACATAATGCCAAGTTATTGCCGCAAAGACATTCTGGGCCTTGGCATGCCATACAGATTGATTTTGTTGATCCCTTGACCAATACCAGCAGAAACAACAAGTATACATTTGTGGTTATTGACCTTTTCTCCAAGTGGGTTGAAGCTTTTCCCACCAAGACTTGTACTGCAAAAGCTACTGCAAAAACCCTGGTGGAACAGATTTTCTCCAGGTGGGGCCTACCTCTAAGGTTGTCTCTGACAAAGGAACCAGTTTTACAGGTGCGTTAATGAAAGAATCTCTTGAACTTCTAAGGGCACACCAGATGTTCAACATACCTTACCATCCCCAATCTTCAGGTCAAGTAGAGAGAGCCAACAGAGGGATTAAGCAACTGCTTTACAAAGTCATTGAGTACAATCCCAAGGATTGGATTCCCTATTGCTTTTACTCCTTACGGTAATTAGGGGTACTCCTTCAACCACCACCCAGCTGACACCCTTCAAGGTGATGACTGGTATAAACATGAGATTACCTGAACATTTGTTGTTTGAAATGAACACCCCCACTGCAGAGTGTCTGTAGACAAGTATGTAGCAAAACTGAAAGAAGATCTGGTTAAAACCCTTTTGTATGCAGCTCACTGCATGGGCAATGCCCATCAACAGTCCAAAATCTAGTTTGACAAACATGCACAAGAAGTGGACTGGCAAGTCGGAGACCAGGTAATGGTACTCAGATGTTCTCACCCCACACACGCCTTCTCCAATAAATGGGAAGGACCCTACCCCATTGTCAACAAGCTCAGTCCAGCAGTCTATCAAGTTAGACTTATAAAAAACAAGAAACTTACTGACAAATGGTTGTATGCAAACCAACTGAAACTTTATAAAGGAGTATAATTACTTTTTCTAACCCCATTGGATGGAATTGTACCAACTGACCACTGATTTGTCATTGTTCTATACAGGTATTCCTGCAAGATGGCTGTCTTGCATTTGATTCTCCACATCTTAGGAGCTCTCCCCTGCATCCAAGGCATGGTAGATTGCATCCTTCCACATCTAGACCATCTTCCTGCTACCAGCCCAGAAGGAATATCACTTACAGTCCCAAACAAATTGATCACTGTACAGGAAGGTAAAGACGCCTACCTCACTTCATTGGTTGTAGCCCCTGATAAATCTACCCTACAGATTGAATGGCAAACAAATTTTCATGGACAAGCTCTCCCTGTGGCCTGCCTATCCAAAGGAACTTTCCATGGTTGGCCAAATGCCAATATTTCCCCAAATGATACTTTATCTCTTCAGCAAACCAATCAGAGACATTCAGGTTTACATAATCTTACAGCTCTAATTGACTCCACCTATTGCAAGACTTTCTCCAAAGACTCCACAAAGCAATACTGTGCACTAAATTCCATGGCCTCAGCTGCCATGTACTTATCTGTCATTCCTCCCACTGAAGAAAATCTTCTTGAATGTCTCTCACAAGAACCTGGCCCACTCAGTGCCATAACTACAACTTCTTCACCTGGTATTCTTATTAATAATTTGCAATATATGCATATTCCCATTCTTTTTAACCTAACTCATTGGAATATGGCAGAATTTGGGATGTGTCATACTACTAACACATCAAAGTGTTTCAGTTCTATGTTATTAGATAGTGTGGCAGCATACCAGACATGTACTCAAGACCCCATTGCTGGTGTTAATATTGTAAAACATCTAGGTTTATTTAGGGCTAGATCTCATTCTAAGAATAAATTCTGTTCTAAGAAAAAGAAATGTGACACAGCTGATGTCACTGGTGCAACAGGCAGATTAGCTGGTCTCTTTGGTTCTACAATGTCTATCTGGAATAAGGCAGACATTGCTACAATCAAAGCTCACTCCCAAAAATTTTAAGTAGGTATGATTATTGACATCATGCCCCAATTGTTACATGATGTAGATAGACTTAGGAAGAAATATATACAGTTTACAACATGAAAGAAATTGCTAAAAGCTTCACTGACACTAAAGACAAAATCAATGCACTCATTGCACAAAACAACAAGGAGGCAGACAGGCAATATATTGCCAGGGAACTCCTATGCTTGGCTTATGGCTCTTATGTCATAACCATCATCAATAACCTCTTTCAAGATATGAAATCTGGATGTATTCCTGATCTCATACATGATAGAATAATTTCTAAATGATATTGCCCACACTGCAAAACCCCTGCATGTGTTGCAATGTGTATGTCTCAATCTACTGCTATACCTATAGCTGCTGCTAGAAACTTAGGTGTTACCAGGCATCCTAATATAGGACCCTGTTTTACTGCTAAGAAATGCACTATTATAGATACCATGCTCATATCCTTTACTGTCTCATTACCACGTTTTGATCCCAATACTACTTTATTTGATAATCTTGCTACAGTTCATTCCATTGGTCACCTATATGAGGGCATCTACAGATGCATCGAACTGAAATCCCTCCTGGTACTTCACCCAATCCTGGAAGCATGGGTCTCAGCTCACATGGATTGCTGTGCCAAGAAGAGCTACCATTATTTGTGTCATTGTGATGTGTTTGACATTATTAAATCTGTTTGCGGTTACTCCACAGACAGCATTGATTGGCTTTTATCTTGGACCAGGATATTACTGCCAATGAAACAGATACCCCCGGAGCATGATAAGCACCACCAGTGGTGAACTATAATCAACTCTACAAGGCCTATAAGGAGGAGGTTCATTAGCTGACTACAAGCATATCGAATCAATCTTACACCTGTCCAGTACAACTGCAAAAAATGGAAGTTACCAAATATAAAAATGATTTACAAATTCTGAAGGACAGTATACTGCATTGTCACTAATCATAAATCTTGTACTTATGGTCAAAGGGTATGCAATATCACTCAACCTAACTTTTGTTTTATTCTTCATCAAACCACTGTTATTGGACATACTGTTATCACCCTTGTTCCCGTCGCAGAACCAGACATTATTGATGATGACCCTGAATATTTGCTTGCTCTATCTCAGTATTTACTCATATTTAATGTACACATAGACCCACTCACATTGACATTAGAATCCCTTTCAGAGAGGAAGGACACACACCTCGTCCACATCAGTAACACTCTCACTGGTGTTTCAGATGCAAAAAAATACCCTGATCGATGATGGTGATTTCAATAGCGCACTTACTAACACTTGGTTTCAAAGGTTTTGTTATTCTACAAGCATTTTAATTTTCTTTTTGATAATTATGCTTTTCTGCCTAAGGTATAAGCTCAAACAGCATCAAGAGCAGCTCAAATTCCTTTACAAGGCTTGTGCTGTGGGGCTGTAAATGACAGTTGTTCTCATCACTTTTCCTTAGTGTTGTCGCCTTTTTGGAAAAATCAACTATGGTGGGGAATGTTATACAAGGTCCCTGCACCCTAACTGGCATCCTACTGTACACATTAGACAACTCTTATGTTACACATATTATGCACATTTTATACTAACTCATAGGGCACAGGCATCTGCCTTATAAGAGTAGATGTCAGAATATGTATAATTGTAATTCACTTTACTTCCTCTATGCATGGAACCTGCATGTAGTAAGCCAAGACATTCATGTATTTGTCATCTTATGATACCTTAGCCATCACTGACACTTTTTGGAGTTGTGCATAATTACACCACATCCTGTATTTTTCATGTTCTATCTGTACTTTCTTTGTTGTAAGAAATGATGATCTTAGTGAAATTGTATAATGTTATCTATAAATGTGGAGCCACCTTACTTTTAGCCAATAGGGCTTATCACCTGTAACTAGAAATGTTTCTGTCTCTTGGTAACCATGACAGTTATCATCGTATATAATGTAATGCATTACGTTTTTCCCTCAGAGATCTTCTTCACTCCTTGGGGTATAGGGGAACACTAAGCTATGGCTCCTAGTTCCTTATGGTAAGAACTGCTTAGGGCAACTGCGATATTCTTTTGTAGTAATAAACAATTTTACTACTGATATGCAACTTGCCAGTGACTTCTTTGCATCTCTCATTATCACCAAGAACCTGAAGAAGAAGAAGAATCAATATTTATATAGCGCTTTTCATGCACAGTATGATCAGGGTTAGACACCCTAACACTCTTGAAAAAGTGCATAGGCATGAAATGTAGAGGTGCTTGTACCAGGCAGTGTTTTATTTGATTTGCTGTATTTTTATCTTTGTAATAAAGTTTTGGACACAACACTGATTTGTGCCACTCAGTCATCATTGAACCTTTTGAGTGTCAGTGGTTGTTGAAGTGCTGACCTGATTTCCTGGGCTGAGCTGCTGAGCTCTTGTGATAAACTTTTATCTATTGCTATCTGGTACACTACTAGAATTCATTTGGCTTTGTTGCTTTATTTTTTTTTTGTTGGTGCTCTCATGTGTTTTCTACAATATAAAAAGTGAAAACCACACTTGGAGAGAGTTTCTGCTTTTTTCAGCTTTGGGGTTTGGACTTGAACCTGCTGGTGCCCTTCCCTTGTGTCTTGCAGCTCTTGTGGCTCTGGAAGAACCTGTGGATTATGAGGGTGTGGAATGGTATATTTTTTATGAAGGTTTAGAGGTTTTGAAAATAAACACTACTATATGGCTCTGAGTGGATTCAGCGACGCGCAGATCTTCTGAATTTTGGAAGACTTTGTCACTGATGTAGAGTATGGCATTTTACATTTTGTATGCTTATTGAAGCTTGAAGGCTTATTACAGTATTGTCTTAAATTATAAGAGCGTTTATAACATAAGTTTGCTCAAGTTCATTTATGACTCAGTGTTTTTATGTTGTTTAGTATCACTCAATACAGTTTATAGAATGGAATCTATAATAAATATAGCTGATACAGCTCATTTAATTCGAGTTACATGCAGCTGGATTTTATTATTTTTGTATGTTCAAGCAGCTACTGATATTTAGATTTATATTTGAATTAATTCCAAATAAATATTATGTTTTAGGTCATCAAGTTTTTATGAGTTTACAAATTCATTTTTAACCTAACCACATAATTTAAGGATAACCACTGGGAGAAACGCATGGAGGGAGATCAAAACTGGTTGGAAAATAAAGCACATAAACCTAGATCATGCTGTACAAATCTGAAATAAGAAAGCTGTCAAATGAAGTGTGGTGTAACTATTGCTTGTCTGTTGGATTGTCTAGGTTTGGTGTATTTACATAGGTGTCTTTAATGTAGCATTTAATGTATCCATAATGTATTTTGAACAATGAAATTGTAACTGTGTAATTTCCTTTGTGCCATGCAACTCATTGTAAATGAGCTTTTACCTCAATTAAGCAAATCTGGATTCATAAGTTTTATGAATGAAAGTTTAACAACAACAACAACCTGAGGCAGTTGTATTTGTAATTGATAAATTTAGCACACATTTTGTTAAGTTAAACTGCTTTGATTAAAGGCAGGAATTCCTCACAGCCTGACTTGCTTCTCAGTTAATTTTTATTTGCTCTAATTATGTTGTAACTCACATTTATTGGAATCACGCTTGGCATTACATTGAATTGAATATCCCTAATCAAAGTGTTAGGTGCTGCACTATCTCTGTTTGTATTTCTGTTATTGCTTTTTACCAGAACCTATTAAGCAGCTGGACTCAGTGGTATTAAGTGAGACTTAGTTGTATGATATTAAACAGCCGCATCTGCAGCTTATCAAACAAGTTCTGGCCATAACTGATAGGGGCTGCAGGAGAGGAATCTAGGTTAAAAATAAGGAAAATTATAATTTTTTTCAATATTTTTACACCAAATTTTCAACACAGCCTTGTGCTGAACCTGCCTCATAAAGAAGGGCAGAGAAGATGTTCACCTCCTGGCCCAAAGGTGATGTCATGCAAAGACAGCAAAATCAACTTTTGGGCTGCAAACACACATTTTGGGCAGGAGTTAAAAATTGACACCTGTCACATTCATGAGTCACTGTACCAAAATGGCTATATTGAAATGTTGTGGTAAAAATATTGAATATTACCCAAGTTATGAGCCCGCATTTACAAAATTCAACATAGCCTCCTAACATTAAAATAATAGTAAGGTGAACATGCTAGAATCATAGAACACAAGAATGTGCAAAGTATAATACCACCCCATATTAAATTTATTCAAAGCCAGGGAATGCATTGCTAGTCTTTTTTTTGGCATTGAAAAAGTTTAACTTGGTCCACAGGGAGGAAATTTGGATACAGCTTTACTTAATCAAGTCCTAAATATCATGATATCAGGGTAGAAAGGGGGTTAGGGTACATTCAGATGGAAGTGAGGATAAGGTAAAGAAAATTCATTGTGATACTGTACTCAATAAAGGCCCTGCTGAAGGAATGCAACACATATGTCAAGCAGAGAAACACCAGCTTGGCATGAATGCTGAATTCTTTGGTGCGGTCTTATAGTGCAGCAAGTTACTGTAAATTGGGTCTGTATTCATTTTTGAGAGGGGGATTGTGAAAAATTACAGATGGTTGTCAATTCTGACCCACCTTTTTTCTTCTTTGATGACAAAACTGCTGCTTTATGAAAATGGGATATGTAAACCATTGCGATCCATCATATTTTCAATAACACCAACTTTTTACACCCTGTGGGTCACTGTCCTACATAGGAAAACTGACCTTTTTACTCCTCTCTGAGTGCAAATCAAGTCCCCATTTTGTGTTGACAAACCCCCCACCCCCCCTGTCTGCCATTTGCTTGGTGGCAGTAAATTTACAGTATGTGGCATTTTTTAGTTCTGCATATTTATGCAGTCACATAAAATGACTACTGACATCCATTGTATGCTTCCCTCTATCAGTTTCTTCATATTTCCTCCAGTGTTTACATTTACTGCAGCAGTAAAGAGAATGTGTTCAAAACAGCAATACCTGGCAGGATCTAACAGACAGTATCCAAATTTATGCCCCAGTGGAACAAAGCAAAATGGATTTGGAGCAGCTGGACAAGTAATATGGTGTTCAGCAATGAAAAACTGAAACAAGCAAATGGATGAGGTGCACCCACATATGCAGAAAGCACCAGGACCACAAAAATATTATTCAAAGTTCTTTATTTAACTAAAGTGCATAGTGTACCCACACATATTGAGCATAGAAAGTGATGGCTGAGCCACTCTAAAAGTAACACTTCTCCCTGCTCCTGCCAGGCATCATCAGAGTGAATCACTCTGATGATGCCTGCAGAAATCAAGAAGAAAATGATAACAGAAAAGCTTGGCCACCACTTTTTTTGTTCACTATGTTTGGGTGCACTGTGCACTTTAGTTAAATAAAGGACTTTGAATAATAAATTTGTGGTCTTGATGCTTTCTGCATATGTGGGTGCTCCTCATCCTTTTGCTTGTCCCTGTGGAACAGCAGGCAGGGATGGGATTTGAGCTCAGTCTTCCCATTCTCAGGGGTACTGACAGGATTGAACATATGGATATGTTCTCCAGCAAGACACAGGGACGTGCTCTGAAGGTCACAGATGGCAGGTTTTGGGGGTAACATTAGGAAGCATATTTTGTCCCAGAAGGTTGTGGCCTTCTAAAATGACCTGCCAATAAACACTGTGGACATGAAGACAGTAGAGTGGTCCCCAGTTTTGCCCATCCCTTAGCTTTTTCATGCAATGAGCCGATACATCTGTGGAGAGTTTTTAGGAGTGGCAAGAGTGTTGAAAAGAATATGAGGTGCTCTCACTGCACCAGAGTCAGATGTAACTGATATTGCTGTGATTACAGAACTGCACATGCGTGATACTCGTGCATTCAAAGTTTTCCCCAGAGTCAGCCATACCATGGCAGCACTGACATGACTACATATGCGCAATACTCACATATGCATAGTTTAAGTCAGCACCGCCATGTTGCACATGGTACCGGTTAGTATCTCAGCAAAGCTGTCCTGTGTCAGTACGTTGCACACAGATGTAAACATGGATAAAAGTAAGAACCCACTGGAAATGAGATACTGCATCTCAACCAGCCTAAGGTGGTTCCATGTCGCTTCAGCAAATCAATTTTGCTGAATGACAATTTCAAAAAGTAAGAAATTGTGAATCAAAATTCATCAATTAATTATTTCACCAAAACACATAATCAGTGCATGTTAGTGAACTCAGCTACTAGTTATACCACTATCTACACTTGCATTTGGGAAGTATATGCAAGCCCCTACAGGTAGTCTCCATCCTTGGATGATGACTGTTTTCCCAGATGACTTGCATATTTCTCTCAGTCAGATTCCTATCCTCTGGCACCCAGCAGTAGTGGTTCCAGAATCAGTTGGGCAAGCCACACCTCAGCTATTCTTTCCTCCTTGTTGTGATGCAGGGGGGCTGTGCCCCCAACCCCACCCATTTCTAGGATTATAACACCACAACATTATGGACACTGAGTTAAGTAGCAGCATCTTAATTGCTCATATTGTAATGTGCTGTGTTTACCATTTATTGATTTGTATTGTCATGCAAATGCTGCAATCACTATAATGTCCCTTGTGCTGTGATTGTACTCACTGTAACTGGCATCGTTGCAGTGCCTTCACTATAATTGAAACACTGAAGTGACATGCTACCAGTTAATCTGTATCAGTACATTGTAAAAATGGGTAAAATTAGGACCCCCTGAAAATGAGATACTACATCTCAGCCATGCTATCCTGTGTCAGTACATTGCAATTATTTTTTTTTAGTTGTTTAACCAGCAGTAGCACACTAAGCTGAAAACTTTTTTACAGGAGTGACCTGGGAGCCCAGGGAAGTTACATGATTTGCTTAGGGTCACACAGTATGCAAGTGAAAGCTGTGGGATTCAAACCCAGGCCTGGTCTGTCGGATATCACCAGATTTGCATCTAAAAGCCTTAAACCACTGTGCTATACTGCCTCCCTAAATAATAGGGCTAAAGAGCACATAAAATAGCCTTAACATTTGTTATAGTGATTTTACTGACAGGCATAATGAAGTCAGTTGTGTACATGTATTGATTTGAGCATACAGGAAAATGTACAGGAGTTTTATCCCAGTTTTACATGTAAAACTCATGGGAAATGAGGGTGCCCTATAGGGAACTGCTTTGTTCAATCTGGGAACACTGCAGCTGACATCACTATGATGTCTTAGTAATCCCATTTGATGCCCCTTGCAACCTCTGATACCCCCTAAAACATTAGCTGCCTAGCATTTACCCTTCCCACAAATATAAAACCATTAGAGTTCCAATGCTACTAATTAGAGTGGTCCCTGAAAGAGTTAACATAAATCAACTCTTGAGAGGAAATACTGTAAATCATTGCTACACACATTGGGAAAGATGATCAAGAATGTAATTTGGAACTGCTCTGCAGTTAGATGCTGTATCCCCTGTTGGAACTCAAACAAAGACCCCACTGAAAATGAGATACTGCATCTTAGCCAGGCTAACCTGTATCAGTACATCGTAGAAATGGGTAAAATAAGGACCACTCTGAAAATGAGATCCTGCATCTCATCAAAGCTATCCTGTGTCATTTCATTGCCAATATGGATAAAAGTATGATCCCACTGAATATGACATACTGTATCTCAGCTAGGCTATCCAGCCATGTCAGTACATTGTTTTTTTTTTTCAAAATTGTTTAACCAGGTGAGACACACTAAGCTGAAAGCTTGTTTACAGGTGCAACCTGGAAACACAGGGAAGTTAAGTGACTTGCTCAGGGTAACACAGTATGCAAGTGGGGGCTGAGGGATTCAAACCCAGGTCTCCAGATTTGCAGCTCAGAGCCTTAAACCACTGTGCTATACTGCCTCACCTTGTAACAATGCTGTAATACTATCAAGAGGTTCTGGAGATATGTGAACATTGAGAGCAAAGCTTATGCGATTCCAACATTTTTCCAGAGCCTCTGTGATATGTTGTAGATGAGTTATATCATTTAAAATAAATCAAAACTCCTTAACATTTGTTATATTGATTTTACTGACAGGCATAATGAAGTCAGTTGTGTACATGTATTGATCTGAGCATACAGGAAAATGTACAGGAGTTTTGTCCCAGTTTTAGATGGAAAATACAGGGGAAAATGAGGGTGCCCTACAGGGAAATGCTTTGTTCAATCTGGGAACACTGTAGTTGACACTGCTATGATTCTTTGTAATTCCATAGTAGAGGTGGGTGAAGTCCATGCCCTTCACTCCATGGAGCGCTTCATATATATGAATGACTACACTAAGCACTCTGTAACGCAAAGTGGAGTAATCTGCCATAATGAGTAACCTGAAGTGCCATTGGTTTCAATTGACTTCGCATTGACTTCACCTTATTTTGGGACTGCATGGTGAAGTTTGCATTGAAAAATGGGGGATGGCAGGTCACATGGGCTCTAGATTGTATTGCATAGCCTCAGTGCTGCGTAGTGTGTGTAGTGGAAAGCTGGAGACAGTTTGCTCTCTGAGCTCTGAGAATCAAACCATTTAAAAAGCATTTTTGAATCTTTTGAGCCAATTTTATGGGTCAAAATTTAGTACAACGATTGCAGAAACCCCTCCTGTGCTTATATCATTGAGTGTTTCTTGGTTTTGTGTGCATTTTGAATGTTAATTTATAAGATTAAGTCTGTGTACTGACAGACACTGTAGAAGTGTGCTTTGGGGGAGGGCTGTGATGAAGGGAGATTAACAGTCAGTGACTCAGTGAGAAAAGCAGTCTTTCTAACTGTTTTTGGGTAGGTAGTGTATTACTATTTCTGTCATCATATACACAGTAATACTTTTAGTAAGTTTTGATAATTTTGGGGTGCTCACTGTGCTGCTATGCATTTTTTTGTTTGTTTTAAAAGATTTGCTTGTACTGCACTGAACTTTAAAATTTTCTGCGCATTACCTGTAGTGTGTTTGTGTGTGTGCACGTGCCATCAAGTCACACACATTTTATTGTGCCACACCATAATCACAGGACTCTGATTTGAAACTCTTATTCGTTTGTGGTACTTTTTTCTGCTTTGTTCTATCTCAGTCAGTAGTGGACTTTTACTGCAGCTGCCCCCCCCCAGGCAAAAAGTATTATTGTTCCAGTTTGGGATTTCTGATTATGATCACTGGTTAAGGTGGTGTTGTGCTTGTCCCTGTGTAGCCGCATCTCTTAAGTGCTATCTCCATCTGTCTGTGGGTCTGTATCTCTTTAGGGCCCAAACTCCATCTGTAACTTAAGTCACAGTTGTTTGTTTGTCTTCCCTCAGAGTACAGTGGTGTGGTGCATATCTAGGCATGAACATTGTACTCATTTATGTGAGTTTTTAAGTCAGGATGATCATTACAAGTCACTCATGATACAAATCATGTTCTTCATCTCCATGGTCACGATTCATGAATTACAAAACTTTTAAGTTTTTGGGGTGTAAGTTGTATGTAACCCTTTTTTGTAGTATCTCCACACGACCATTGTACTCATTGATATGTGTTTTCAGGTTAGGGTGTTCGGGGTGGTACAGGTCAGAGAAGCACAGCCACAGGTATTTGTGTACAGTTCATTAGTCATTTCACACCAGTCACTCTTCACAACTCCGAGACAAATCACATTCTTCATATTCACGGTAACGATTCACAAATTATAAAACTTTAAGTTTTTGGGTTGTAAGTTGTATGCAACCCTGTTTTGTGCTATTTCCACCTGACCATTGAATTTATTGATATGCATTTTCAAGTCAGGGTGTTTAGGGTGGTACAGGTCAGGGAAGTACAGCCGTAGGTATTTGCATGCAGTTCATTAGTCATGTCACACCAGTCACTCATCACAAAACAAATCATGTTCTTCATGAAACACAGCAGTAATTTTTATTTCAGTTCTGACAATATGCTGAAGACCTGTAAAGATGACCAAAACATTAATGAACCTTTTTTTACTTTTTTAAATAATGCCCCTCAAAAAAGAACATTTGAGTTTGAGAATACCACATTACTGCTACCTCCTGCAGCTTTGCATCCCATTGGGCATGGTGGTGAGGAGGTAGAAGATGGGTGTACTGACCACCTGTGCCCAGGTGCTTGCTCCTGGGCCCCTGGCACACCACCATGTTACAAAGATTGCAATGCACCATACTGGCGTTGCAAGGAAAGGAAGAAAAAAGGCCCACACAGGGGAGCCACAGGCAGGGCCCAGTACAGGCAGTGGTGGCTACACCAGGACACACCTGCTGCTGTGCTGCTGGCAGTTGAGGGCTGACAACCTGCTGCAGTTCCTGCTGCTCTTGCTGCAGCTCCTCCTGCTGATCCTTCAGGGGCTGCTGTTCCACCTGCTCCTACTGCTGCTACTGGACAACAACCACAGCTGCTGGGCTCACTGTGGCTACAGGTGGGATCCCCAAAGCCTGCTAATTTAATCTAACTGGGTGGCCACCCCACATTCATGGGTGGCCCATGATGGCCACCACTTGGCCCACCATATCCACGCTCCATCAAGGAAGTAAATAAACAAAAAAAACACTATTACAAGTGCTTGTAAAATAAAGTACAGTACCTAAAAATAAGTAAACAAACAAGAATTTTTTAACAGAAAAAAAGCATTTCTAATTAAATAAAACTTTCCTGAAGGACTAAGACAAACTAAATACACAAACATTTAACACACAAAAAAGAACTATAGCTTTTTTGTGAGCTCTGAAACACACATAACAGAGTCAGACTGCACACTGCAGAACTGCCTGGATTACAAACTCTTTCCACTAGAGAAAGTAAAATTATAAGATTGATAGAAAGCTCCTTCATGCTCTGATTGGTTACTGGATCTGTCATTAATGGCCAGGTAATGACCAATCCAGATGTTTCAGTAGTGTGAGCAGCCACTTCACATGAAGGCAGCATGAAACGCGAAGCGGGGAATAGCTGTAGATCATGATTCCCCACTTACGCGATAAAAGTAATTGAGCCGCAATAATTCTCCTCATATGCGGTGACAGAGAAGCAAATACAGCTAAATATAGTGATCGAGTGTAAAATAAAATTTCAATGTCAGCGTAACTGTTAAAGGAAGCAGTGACATAAAAAGTGCAGTTCTTGTATTTCAATCAAGTTTCCAACTGCTCTACCTGTCAGCAGTTGGAAACCTGATCGAAACACAAGAATTGCTTTTTAGGTCACTGCTGCCTTTAATTGTTAAGCTGACATTTAAACTTTATTTTACACTTGACTGCTATCTCTGCAGCACTGTTTGCTTCTCTAACAGAAAATAAGGTAACATTAATGGGGACCGCGTCAAATCCTTGGGGTTGCACTAATTAACCTCAGCACAATGGACACATATTGACTGGGCACCAGTGAAAATGGGCATATTATGCTCACTGGTTATACAGAATAAAAATAAACAAACAAAAATAAACAAACAAACATATAGTGTCACCATATGTAATCAAACCACAGCTACTGACAAGTCGCATGACTGCACCACAAAGACAAACAGCACAACCAAAGTCAATAAATCATTTTTTAATATTTAAAATCAGTGCAAATGAATTAATCTTATAATTACAATAACAACCTCGCTGGTGGTCATTTTGGTCAACCCAGCACTAAACAGTCATTAATCCCCAGGAAGCAACCACCAGCAAGGTTTTTATTGTATAAATAAAACACTGACTTCCTGACAGTGCCTATTGAACTGTCTCACTGAATCATGTGACCTGCAGAGACAGTCAGCCATGTGATCATTGATCAGTGGGCTCTGGGCTGTTTGTTTCTTAATGACTTTGCCTTGTCTATTTGCAACTCAAAGTAGTGTGAAGTCTCAAAGGCAAAGTAGCGCATCTCAGAAGGGGACTTCACATAGTCTCCCATGGACACGGAGTGGGCCACTTTGCCCATGCTTCACTGGTGGATTAAAACTTTGCGCATCTCTATTCCCTAGGATGCCCCTTGCAACCTCTGAAAACCCTTAAAACATAAGCTGCCTAGCATTTATTTACCCTTCTTACAAGTATAAAACCATGAGAGTTCCAATGCCACTAATTAGATAGGTCCTGAAATAGTTAACATAAATCAACTCTTCAGAGGAAATACTGTAAATCTTTGCTACACATAGACACACTCACACACACGCACATATGCGCGCATTGGAAGAGATGACCAAGAATGTAATTTGAAACTGCTCTGCAGTTAGATGGTGTTATCTGTTGGAAGTCATGTAAGTAAATTATTAGTCTCTAAAGACAGCAAGTCACATTGCAATAAAAAACAAGCTAAAAAAATAGTGTTAGAATTGGTCTACTCAACAGAGACAAATGAATATTTTATTTAACTGGCAAGTTGAGGAAGGATACACTGAAAACTTCAAAAATGTATGCCATTGTACTCCATTTTTCTAGCTGCAGATAACAAGATGGCTGTATGTAGTCCTCTTGCATTAGCTCTTAAAATGCTGTTTACCAAGTTGGATTCAGATGAAAACATGTATTTGTTGTACTCACTGAAGCACTACAAGGTTGGGAGGAGAGCTGATTGTCTAGAGCATTTGTTTTTAAACCCCTAGGCTGCCAAAAGAACTAGAATTAATCTATTTGACTGATATCTGGACAGATGTTCAGTCTGCAGCACTGCAAGGGTTAAACTGAAGGGCTGCAAAGATGTGGAAGGGTCATTCAAAAACTCCAAAGGAAGTGTTCTAGGGTCTGAATCTGGTAGTTCATTTTTAAAGCTAATGCAAGAGGGCTGTGGGTTCCACCTCCCTGCAGCCCTAAAAACTAGTTTTCTGTGGTCCCACTTAATTAAGACTTCAGGATAAATATCACCTTCTCTCAAGCTCTGTCAGCTCTTTTCACTTCAGATGGTCCTCTGTGGTAGAAGCAGCAGCAATGGCAGCAGCCTTTTCATATCTGACTTTTTTACTTGGCTCTTGCCGCTTTTGGAATGAGGCGACATAAGTTTTTTTATGTACATAGCTTATTATATTCATTTTACTTATTCTTAACCTTTTCTTTGGTGCTTTCAAATAATAATATTGTTAGTGCTAGTTTAACTGCTGTTATTTCGAGACCTTTTTTTACTTTTGAAAGTTTTTGTCTCGAATTTCAGATCAGACTGATCTGCCAGCTTCTGCCACTGCTTCTGATTCTAAAACAAACATTAAGGTATGCTATGTAGAACTGTGATTGTCTGGAGAGAGCAAAGCTGAATATAATTGACTAAGCTGGTCATGCTGTGAACTTTTTGAAAACTAAGCAAGCTTTTTGTTTCATCTTAGCTGCACTTGATGTTATTCATACCAGAGTGTAAGTGCATGAGTATACAAGCAGCCTTTTGATATTTAGGTTGTGCTATTGGGTTCTGTATACTTATCGCATATCATATGTTTATTGAATATGTTTTCACTTAAAATTATAAAGTTCATGTATATGGAAAGAACAGAAATTATTCAGCGGAGTTTTTAGAATTAGAAATTGCTTTAATATCCTTGTTTTATTCTTTGTCATATCTCCAAGGATTGACACTCCCTCTTCCCCTCTTTATTTTATAAACAGAGCACTGATACAAGCCTCTGCACCTCTGGATATAACTGACCAGAATAAGGACTGCTCCAGAACTGCATTTTGAAGGTTTTTAATACTACAGAAAGTCAGAATTTGAATTTGAATTAACCAGGACACACCAGGATACATTACAATGGGTTACTGCTGTTGTTATTACTTTTAAGATTGTTATTGCATTTGGAGAATGGCCCTAAGTGTCTTCTTTTTGTGCCACCCATTTGGTTATAACTAATAGTGTGAGTACAGGATTTTAAAAGAAAGAAGTTTGATACAATATTATACACCTGATCTCCCTCGTTCAGGTTAATTAATTAATCAAGGACACTCCAACCAGTACCTTAGACAATATCTATATGTTTTATTTTTTGGGCTAACCCTTTTAGAGATCACAATGGTCCACACTAGAAGTGGAACAAATAGTTCTCCACCTTTGATAATGAGTTCTCCTCAAAGTAGTAAAACTCAAAGGGGTAAAAGGCTAAAAAGGTTTAAATCTTTAAGTACTGATAAGGGGCTGGTTAAGGGAAATTCAACCCAACCCAGGATAATGAATTTTCTAGGGGATCTGACTCCAACTCCAGCTGCCCTCTCAACTCCTAATGTTAATTCACAGGAGTTATTTAATATCTGTAAAAAATTGATGAATGTTAGATCCCAAATTAACCTCCCTAGCTTCCCTCCAGTGGAAGGAATATCTAAGTGTAGTCATAGAAAAGCTTCACAGTACAGAGGTATACCTAGGTATACTGAAGCAGAATGAGGCAGGATGAGGCAGGATCACAATACAGTCAATGCAAATTACCTCAGAGGTACCTCTGTGGTACCTCAAGGTACCTCTATGTAGGAAACTTTTCAACAACTACCACTGTGTATTACCTTCTGATGTAGGACTCTCTATGGAACCCCTTTATTATAAATCTTCAGTTTTGGTAGAAAATTCTGACTGAAACTTAATTGCTTTTTCTCATCAAGAATCTTCACCAGATGATTCACAGTCTTACCTTTCAATGAGACAGGCAGATTTTCACCACCCCTAGAATCTAGGGTGAAGGGGAAATTACCTACTTTAAAATTACTGTATCTTCATATCCAGATGATTTAACTTCAGTAATATGAGGTCTTAGTAACACTGTTGAGCAATTTAAGAAACTGGTGTCAGCCAACTTGCTTTATGTAAATGAATCTGGACCTGGGGACAGAACCAATCTATCACTAACTCCAGAGCTAGCACCAGAAAGATCAATCCTTACTTCACCTCAGAAATCAGTGGAATATTATAAGAAGCATTTCCAAAATGAGGGAGATTTTGTACCATCCTCTTTTTTGTGTGAGCAAATGGAAATTATAAAAAAAAAAAAATCCATGTTATGCTAGTGCAGTAATATTGAAGAATATGTGGGCTTTGAATGAGGAAATACTGAATCTCAGAGTAGATGTATTTCATAATCAAGCCTGTTAACACAGCTAAAGAATAAGTCTCAGGCACAAACTGAAAGCTTTACTGAAGATTGCCAGGTAGCTTCAGCTGTTTCTAGAGAAAGTAAAGGTATTCAGGTTAAACTTCCTTCTCTGTTTTCAAAGGAAATTTCTATTATAATTCTAGATTCACAATCAAGCCAGAATCTGAAAGAAAATAAAAAATTATAATCCTAGGAGACTTAAAAAGAAAAATATTACACAAAAATAGGGTGCTAAATCCAGAAACAAATTCCCTGAGTCTGACAAGTTAGATTTTGAAGGCAGCAGTAATATTTAATTAGTACAACCTCATATAAATTTATCAGCTCATTCAATTGTGGCAGAAATAAAGAAAAATTGCCTCCTTTTTTTTCTTAGGCTAATATGCCAGAAATGATCCAATGAGAGACTGAGGAGCAATCTCCTCATAATAGAGGTGTTCCTGATAAGCCTGGGAATTTTGATTTTACTTTCTTTGGTTTTGATAACAATCAGCCTGAGACAGAGTTAGAGTTTTTAATTGAAATGCACAGCATTAATAAATTACATGCTGAAACTCCTGAAAAATTGACAAAATGAATTTGTCATATATTATATATCCCCTCTATATCTGATGATATTTTTATTACTCATCCATCTAATGCACATATTCCTGATTGTGTTTTGCTTTGCTGTAGATCCTATAGTAAAGCATCTTGTATTTGGTCCCAAGAAGCACTGCTTAAATTAAATGGCATTAATATTTTATCCCCTAAGAATGTTCCAGTTAAATCTGAGAGTCAGGCATCTATGATATGCAGCATGGGCTATAAGGAGAATATTAGAAAGGCAAGAAGGGTCTCTAAGGTCATTTCTAAATGTACAAGGTATCAATCACAAACTTGAAAAAATAAAACGATTTCACTTTTTGGGTGACAAGTCCCTAATAATGAGCCAGTCAGTCTGATGAAATGTGTCATAGCTTTCTTTTCATCCCATACCTTTTGAATAGACTTGAAACAAAGCAGAATTGAGTGGATCACACTACATAGTGAGATTACAGATAGTTCACAGATTGATATTACTTTTATGAACCCTAGATTGGCAACATCAGTGTTAGATGCCTCCCCAGCATTGGATGGACTTGGTGTCCTTGTAAATAACATACTGTAAATACTATGGAGTTTAATAAACAAGCTGTGTACAGAAATATCTTGCAGAAAGGTTTGCTACAGAAGACTACAAATAGACATACCTGAGAAATTAAGGACCATCTAGAATTAGTGATTAGCATTATTTTTTTGGTACTTCAAAATCATGCCTCTCAATGACAAGAATATACTTTAAGTATTGCTCAAAAGTCTGATACATCATTGAGAATGCCAACTATTCTATCCTGGAACACAGAGGGCTTATCATATAAACTAGATGATGATGAAATTAAAGAGTTTCTAAATGCTTTTGGTATTTTGTGTCTACAAGAAACATGGTGGCAGGATGTAATGATTTCATTGATCCCTGGATACACAACCTTTGCTAGTTGAGCCATAGAAGAAACAAGAAATATGGTAGAAATCAGGCTGGTATGGCTACATATCTGAAGACTTCCCTAAATTACAAGATTACTGTTCTAGATTGTCAGTTATCATTAATACTTCCTCTGAAGTTGGAGAGCAGCATTACTAAAAATAATTATTCTTAATATTCCCCCCCCACAACTAGTTCCATTTATTCACCTACTATTTGAATAACATTTTCTGAATTATTAGATGATTTAACAACTAAATATGAAACTTACGCCTTTCTTGTAATTGATGACTTTAATGCCAGAATTCTATGTCAATAACCAAATGGAAAACCCTTATATTGAGCTTTTTCAGGGCCTGATCATGATTAACCCTAAAGCAAATAATATTAGAAACTCCATGGATAAGAAAGTCAATCATCAAGGTAAGATATTGTATAAAATAATGTCAGACTTGAGTTTATGTTTAGTAAATGGTCATTTGTCTGATGATCCGGAGGGTGAATATACATTTATGTGGCATATGGGATCTTCTATTATTGGTCTAACCTGGGTTAATCAGGATGCCTTAACATTTCAGTTTGACTTTGAGATCCAGGATCATCCTGATTCTCCTCATTCACCATTACTAATATGTTTTCAAACACCAAGAATGGGCAGTAACTTTATCCAGTGTCCTGGTAATGTGGGTAATCTGGAAATAATTCTAAAAGAATTAGATGGCAAAATGCAGCTTTCAATCTATTTTCAGAACTGTTTTACATTGATCCCTTAATATCTTTATGCAACTAAATAGTTTCAGCTTCAGATAGCCAAATTATCAGTAATTGGCTGGAAATTAATAATTATAACATCCCAATATTTAGAACCAATATGATAAGGTAGCATTTTTGTCCAACATGGTTCAATAAGACCCGCCAGATAACTAAAAATAAATTAGACACACTAGATACTGTAAAAACCACAATTCCAAGAAACAACTTAGTTCTCTTAATAAAGCAAGGAAAGAATATAGGAAATCATTGGACCTTGAGAAGGAAAAATACCAAAAAAGTATGCGGAACAACTTAATAAGAACCGTTATAGCCAGACACACCAGTGCCTTCTGGTCTTTGGTTAGCCATGGCTATAACCAATATTTGAGGGAAGTGGACAGCAGTCTGGCCCACTCTGCCACACAGCTGACTCTGGATGACTTCTATTTCTCCAACCTCCTCCTACTCTCTCCCACATGGCCTGACTTGACCCCATTGCTAGTGCACAAGGGCTTTATGTATCTAACTGCTTATGATCCAAAATATGCTTCCTTCATCACTTGACCACTTCCCTTTTATACACCAGAAACTCTGGTAAGTTCTGCTCTTGGCAATTCTTCTCTCTGGTGATACTGAAATCAATCCGGGCCCAACACATCTCTCTTAATGAAACTCCATACTAGTCGACTATAAAGGCCTCCTTATTGTACATCACAACCTTAGAAGCCTTGAGCACAACCTTGCTGAATTTGAGGCTTTGATTACCCTCTACCACCCAGACAAACTCTGCCTATCGGAAACATGGCTAAAATCCTCTAACTCTGACTCCTTGTATTCCTTACCCAATTATGGCCTCCTACGGAGGGACAGACCATCCCCAAAGGAGATGGGGGGCTGCTATCTACTTCAAAGAACAGCTATGCCTCACCACCTTAAGAACTGACCCCCTGACCCACTGCAAATCTCTACATGCAGTTCTAACACGTGGGGCAAAAAAGCTACATGTTGTATGCACTTACAACCCCCCAAACAGTGGCCATGCCAGTCTGGACAAACTAATGAACCATACATCCAAACTCTCTGGTAAAAATGAAGTTATAATTCTCTGCGATGTTAGCCTAAACTGGTTAGGGAAGAGCCAAGCCTCATCTGTCTCCAAAATTCAGAGCCATAATCTGCATCAGCTAATCATTACACCCACTTGAGTTACTCCCCACTCAACCTCTAGCACCCTGATCGACTGGGTACTAACAAATTGTACTGAACACATCCAAGCTGCTGACACACTCACAGATGCTATCACTGACCATTCCCCTGTCTTTTGCATCTGGGGCTCGGCCACACACACACCCCTACACAACCTTGTTGCATCAGTTTCCAGGATTATGCTAATTTACATTCACAAGAATTTCTACATGACATATCTAACATTGACTGGTCAAATCTTTACAATGCCAGTGATGTATAGTCTGCCCTCAACATTTTTCTGACATAATTCATGGCACTGCAGGACCTACACTCCCTTGTCATTATCTGCAGAATTAAGGGGAAACAAACCAAATGGATAAAAAAGGAACTACTTGCTAAGCTAAGAGCAAGGGACAAGAGCTGGAGCCGCTTTAAGTTTTCATGCCCGCCAGTGGTTTATAACACCTACAGGCAGCAGCAGAATGCCTGCAAAAAAGAAATAAGAATGGCCAAAGGCTCATACTGCAAAAGCTTACTAGTGAATGCCTCGGGCAACCCCAAAAATTCTGGCCACACATAAAAACCTTCTTGGGGTCTACCAGCTCCACCACCCCAAATGATCTGGTCCTCAACAGTACTCACTGTAACAATCCTTTGACCATAGCTAACTTTTTTAATAATCAATTCTCAGATCTAAATAAATACACATCCTGCTTCCCTGCCTCAAAACACCACTGCCCTCCTGCGACCTCCAGCCAAGAAGTCATTGGCCCCTCCTTCTACTTTAAGGCGATTACTTGACAGGAGGTCTTCAAACTACTTAGCTCAATCTCAGACAGCACAGCCACAAGCTTGAACAGTCTTAAACCCAAACTACTAAAAGTAGCAGTCTCACTCATTGCTGCTCCCTTAGCCAAACTTGTCATGCTCACTCTATGTCAAAGTAGTATCCCCGACATATGGAAGATAGCCAGGGTCACTCCTGTCTTCAAAAAGGGTAACCCAAAAGACCCATCTAACTACAGACCTATTGCCATCCTCTCAGTTCTGAGCAAAATCCTGGAAAAATTTGTTGCTACACAAGCCATCAAATTTCTCCTCAAAAATGACCTTCTCACAACCGACCAGCATGGTTTCTACAAGGGTCATAGCACCTTCACGGCCCTGCTTAAGTTTACTGCTGACACACTCACTGCTATGAATGCAGGCCTTCAAACTGGAGCTGTTTTCATAGACATGACAAAGGCCTTTGAATTGGTGAACCACTCCATTCTCCTTGCCACCCTGAAGTCTTTGGGCCTCGCGCACAATGTTGTCAACTGTCAAAGCAACAGAACAAAAGGGTAAACAGGGAGGAGGAGAAGAAGCACTGTGGGTCAATTTGGAGGAAGGCAATGGCACCACAATCTGCACAGGGGTTGTATAAAGACCCCCCTATCAGGGGGAAAAAATGGACAAGGAAATGATAGAAAGTATACTTAGAATGGCAGATAAAGGGGAGATATTGCTGATGGGTGATCCGAATATGCAAGATGTTAACTGGAGTGCAGTTGCAGCAGCCACTTCTAAGAGTGGGGTTATTCTAGATGCCCTACATGGGGCATGCCTTAGACAGCTAGTATTGGAACCCACTCGAGAGGGAGCAATCTTAGACCTGGTTCTCTCAAATGGAGATGGAGAGAGGATCACGGATGTAGAAGTGGGTAGCCATCTGGGAACCAGTTACCATCGAACAGCATGGTTCACAATAAACACAGCAATAGAGTCAAGCCATACAAAGGCAAAAGTACTGGACTTCAGGAGGGTTGACTTTGCCAAAATGGGTGAGTGCCTAAGGAATGCACTAGCAAATGAGCAGGAAGGAGGGGTGGAAGAACAATGGGGAATAATAAAAACTGTTATCACAGAGGTAACAAGCCTTTGTGTGAAGCAAATAAACAAAAGAAAATGATGTAAGAAACCATTATGGTTCTCAAAGGAGGTGGCAGAGAAGGTTCAAGAGAAAAAGAAAGCA
The DNA here is from genome assembly GCA_016271365.2 of Neoceratodus forsteri. Lineage (NCBI taxonomy): Eukaryota > Metazoa > Chordata > Ceratodontiformes > Ceratodontidae > Neoceratodus > Neoceratodus forsteri. The sequence goes on along the minus strand of CM028137.1, from coordinate 209,720,973 downwards.
TTCATAAAGTACAAGGAATCACAGAAGGAGCAGGACAGAGAACTATATCAGTTCAAGAAAAAGGAAGCTGGGAAGACAGTCAGAACAGCAAAGGCCCGAACTGAGGAAAAGATAGCCAACTCAGTCAAGAAGGTGGATAAAATGTTTTTTTAGGTACATCAGGGAGCAAAGGAAGATTAAGGGAGGGATAGTGAGGCTTAATAAAGGGGAGGGGTGGTGGACAGAGGGTGAGTGTGAAAAGGCAGAGATACTAAACAAATATTTTTGCTCAGTATTTACAAATGAAAAGGAGGAGGTACCTAAAACAAACAATAGAAACACTCTGGATACAGAAGTTGATACCAGCCCATTTACAGAAGAAAAGGTTCTGAAAGAACTCTTAAAACATGAAGGTGGACAAAGCAATGGGGCCTGATGGGATTCATCCTAGAATTCTAACAGAACTAGGGGTAGCACTAGTGACACCACTGACTACCCTTTGTAACAAATCATGGGAGGATGGGGTGGTACCTGAGGACTGGAGGAGGGCAGATGTGATTCCCCTTCACAAAAGTGGCAACAGGGCAGAAGCAGGAAACTACAGACCTGTTAGTTTAACCTCAGTGATAGGGAAAATGATGGAATCACTTCTGAAGGAAAGAATTGTCGAGTACCTAGAGACCAGAGGGGCACAGGACACAAGGCAGCATGGATTCAAAGTGGGAAGGTCATGCCAGATGAATCTAATAGATTTCTTTGAATGGGTGACCAAAGTAGTAGATCAGGGAGGGGCTGTGGACATGGCCTACCTAGACTTTAGCAAGGCATTTGACACAGTCCCACACAAAAGATTAATATACAAGTTAGCCAGCCTGGGAGTGGGTCCCAAGATGATCGCATGGGTAAAGAATTGGCTGGAAAATAGGACACAGAGGGTAATAGTAAATGGAGTCCACTCTGAAGAAAGGGGGGGGTTACTAGTGGGGTACCGCAGGGTTCAGTATTAGAACCGGTTCTCTTCAATGTCTTTATAAGCGACATTGCAGCGGGACTAGAAAGAAAAGTATGTCTCTTTGCAGATGACACAAAGATCTGCAACAGAGTTGATGTACAAGGTGGGGTGGAAAGGATGAGAAGGGACTTGGCAAGGTTAGAGGAATGGTCAAAAGTATGGCAGCTTAGATTCAATGCTAAGAAGTGCAAGGTAATGCACCTGGGAAACAAAAACCCAGGGGAAGAGTACACAATGGGGGGGTGAGATACTAACAACAACAAAAATGGAAAGGGACCTGGGTTTAGTCATATCAGATGACTTAAAGGTGGGCAAGCAATGTGAGAGGGCAGTAAGGAGGGCTGGGGGTATACTGGGATGCATAGAGAGAGGCATCACCAGTACAAAACAGGTAGTTGTTATCCCTCTGTACAGACAGCTGGTGAGACCCCATCTGGAGTACTGTGTGCAGTTCTGGAGAACCAGTCTCAGCAAGGACATACACAAGATGAAAGCTGTCCAGAGGAGGGAAACTAAAATGGTGTAGGGTCTGCACCAGAAGACATATGAAGAGAGACTAAAGGAGCTTAATATGTATAGCCTCGAGGAAAGGAGGGAGAGGGGGACATGATAGAAATGTTTAAGTACCTCAGTGGAATCAACAAAGTCCAAAAGGGTAACATCTTTCAGAAAAAGAGATGTGCAAGAGCAAGGGGGCACAATTTGAAGATGGGGAGGTGGCTCAGAGGTATTGTAAGGAAGTATTTTTTCACAGAGAGGGTTGTGGATGCATGGAACGGCCTTCCAGAGGAGGTTGTGGAGTCAAAAACAGTGGTTGACGTTAAACATGCATTGGACAGTTATAAGGCAATTCTAGGGGGTAGGGGTAGAAAGAAGTAGGCTGCTGGTTAACTAGGATCTACAACTTATCCATAAGGTGGGGAAATGGGCAGACTGGGTGGGCCAAGCGGTCCTTATCTGCCGTCAAATTCTATGTTTCTATGTAACTGGTTTAATCGTTACCTGTCAAACAGGGTCCAAGTTGTAAAATACAATTTAACATATTCCAACCTGGTAACAGCGAATATTAGTGTACCACAAGGCTCAATTTTGGAGCCACTGCTGTTTTCTATATTTATTAATAACATCACCTCCAATCTTACTTCCACCTCCTCCCTCCCCTATGCTGACAATATAGTCCTATACACCAGTGTGAAGAACATCTCTGACATCAATCTATGGCTCTCCACTGACTTTCAGCAACTCAAGTCTGGCTGATGCATCACAAAGTAGTCCTTAATGAGGCCAAAAGCCAATCCATGCTATTTGGGACAAGCTCTAAACTCAAAACCTGACAAAATAATTTCATGGTCTCTTGTCTGGATGGCTCCCCTATTAATTCAGTGACTTCGTTTAAGTTCCTGGGGTAACACTGGACCAATCCCTAAACTTTTGTAACCCCCAAGTGGCGCTATCCCAAGGGCTACTACCCCTGCCTGCTGGACTACCAACAGGTTGAGGGGCCTAGGTTCTATGGTGGGTGCCTCCACCCAGAGGTCAGGGTTTGTAATGGATGGTCTAGTTTGGTCACAGCCCTCTGGGACACTGAGACCCCCTTCTAATCCCTCTAATGGCCCACATGATGCACAGGAGTTACAGTACCAATACCCCACATGTACACACTATTCATTCATAAGGTACCACTTACCCTCGAGACTGATTCGCAGGCTCGTCTCTGAGGACCCCCTGAAAATAAGGTTAAGCAGCATACACAAACAAATACAGTGCTTGGCATGAAGGTACTGACACTTCAGACAGTTTAAAGTTTAACAACAACAACAAATCTGATTTATTTAGGGAACAGTAACACGGGAGGGGGAAATTAGGTTAATTAGTGGTATTAAATCACAGTACTGTGCATACATACAGGGTCTGAAAAGTCACACTCTGGGTACCCAGGATGGGGGGGGCTAGCCAGGTCCATTGCACAGGGTTGGCCAGCAGGTGCAGATGGATAGGACCCTGTAGTAGAAAATATAAGCCCAACACCCAATTGTAATCCGGAGCCTGATGGCTCAGTCCATGAAGCAAAGAAACAACAAGAATTAGATGACACACTTCTGATTGAAAACAGGCTGCAGGGGAATACCCTGCTTTGTACTCACAATACCCAAGCTGAGAACCGGATGGTGGATGTTCTTCTGGATTGTCAGAAACAGCAGGGCATGGAGGCAAGGTCATTGTGACTGGACCCCACTGCAGTTTATAGCAAACGAATTTAGTACTAGACAAGCTGGGGTTTGCTTCCAGCTTCAACACACAGCACATAGCACAGGGGATTGGAAATAGCGATTCCCCACAAGCACTATGCACATTCATATGTAAAAGGAAAGTACTATACCAGGCAGGCTGCTCCTCGACCCCGATCGCAGTTACTGCAAAATACCCAGGAGCACACACAGCAGCTTCAGTTCCTGACAGACCAAGCATGATTCATCAATTTCTCCAGTCTTCTACTGGATGAGCCTGGTTTCCACACTTCTAGTGCTTCTTTCTCCTAACAACTCAGATTCAGTCCAAACTGGCACTCACAAAGGCTGCAGACTGAAACTCAGGGCCTCACATGTGCTTCCCATGCAAAACTATACACTGCAGAAGCACAGAGCGCCTTCTTTCTTCACAGTCACAACTTATCTAATATTTCCAATCACTGAGCAGGGCATTTCCTTTAGCTCCACACCATTCTGTTGGCTGGTTCGGCAGTCACTCACAATAAGACTCCCTCTGTTTATTGGAAAAAGGCACCAAGGTTGAAACTACATTTCCCAGAGTCACTGTCCATACAATCCCTTTGTGGCTTGCTCAAAATTGAGAGTCCAAGTTCTGATTCGTCCACAGGCTTCTTTTTAGGGTACTCCTATCATTCTTATTGGTCCAAGTCAGCTATTCAGAGCCAAAATGAAAAAGCTACACTGAAACAGTTGGTGCTGAAAGGAAGATAGGTTAGACAAACTACATTTTCTCAGTAATTCTAAATGATTTCTTTTTTTTTTAAACTCAAGTTTATTAACATTATGACAGCACTCAGATGAAAGACAAAACCTTACAGAAGATAAACCGTGACAGCACAGTGCCACTTACAATGTGCCCTTAGATAATAGACACAACAATTTTATAGTGTTAACCCCCCCGTTTAACTACCCCACCTAATCCCCCATACCCACCCACCCTCCCCCAGTACTACATGAGTTGAGATAGATCTGCCCACTAGGAACTAACCAGGGTCGACTTGTCCTACAGCTGCTGACTATGACTGGAGCGTAATAAAGAGTCTGAAGGGGCCCAAACTCGATCAAATTTCGAGGAATTACCTCTCCTCATAGACCCAAATTTTTCCATGTTTAAGTTAAAGAGTAATTCTTGTAGCCATTCCACATAACTGGGTGAGGCGTTATCCAACCAGTGCTTTAGGACTATTTTCTTGACCGAGGATGAGATCAAGGCCATATAATATCTTCGGAACTTTACAGCAATACCAGTATAGTCACCTATTAGACAGATTTCAGGGGTAAAGCAATGTTCAATGCCCAATAACAAGTCCGCCTTGTGTTTAATTTGGTCCCACAACTCTTTTACCGGTGGACATTCCCAGAATATGTGAAATGGGTTTCCCTCAGCTTGCTGACATCGAATACATAACGCGTCTGGGCTGCGTCCAACCTTGTGTAATTTGGAAGGAGTCCAGAACAAGTTGTTTAACAAGTGGTATTGCATGATACGTAATCTATCCTGAGTAATATATTCTAAATGATTTCTGGCAAACAGTTATATATTTCAACAAGGCTCCCTCTGCACATGTAACAACGGCAGAAATGGTGCGAATTGACAGCAGCCCGGGCGGGATTCGGGCATTAGAACACACAGTCCCCCATGCAAACTAATTAAGTCTGCAAGCAGACAGCTCTTAAAGAGGCAGTACGTGGAGGCTCAAATAGCACTCACTTGGAACCACATTTAAACAGCTCAGATGCCGAACACCGCCCAGACTTGGAGCATTCAGGCAAGCTCCTGGAAGACTTTTGGGAACCCCCATTTGCAGGAGGGTTACACCCTTCCTGTCCTGAAAAAACTTGGCGTCCGTGTCAAGTAAGTACCCTCATAAGTTTCAATACAACCATATGCATTTACATCAGTATCACATTAGAATTTTACAGTTACTGGAGGGGGTGCAGCGCAGGGTGACAAAGATGATCAAGGGGCTGGGGGACTTATCATATGAGAGGAGGTTGAAGGAGTTGAACATGTACTCACTGGAGGAGAGGAGAGACAGGGGTGACATGATTGAAACCTTTAAATACATGAAAGGAATAAACAAGACGGGTACAGAGGGGCTGTTCAAAGTAAGGGAGAGGAGGGCCACCAGGGGCCATGATATGAGACTGGAGCGAGGAAGGTTCAGGAGGGAGATGAGGAGACACTTTTTAGAGAGGGTGGTGGCTGGGTGGAATGCGTTACCTGCAGAAGTGGTATGCAGTAGAACAGTGGACTGCTTCAAATGAGGATGGGACAGGACAAGGAGGAGGGGTAATGAAGGGCAAGGGTGGAAGGTAGGGGCAGCTGCAGAATAAGGGGTGTTAGCTGCACATTCGAGCAGACTTGATAGACCTCTAGGCCTTTATCTGCTGGCAAATTTCATATGTTCGTACAGGTAATCATCAGTCAACATATCACCTTACCAGAAACACATTTCTGAAACTATTCAGTACATGACCTTTTTCAGAGTATTATACACACATTGCACCATAACTCAGATTATTACCTCCTGTACATGAAACCTGAAGAGAGGGGGGCCCTTCCCTATCAGTTACCTTATGGCTGGATGGGGCAGGGACACCATACCTAGAGGGCAACACAAGTAACTTGGAGTTAGCAATGATGTTCAGTTTGGGCAATGAGCTCAGGGACACTTACACTCCTTTATGGACAACATTGAGAGGCAAGTCCACAGATCTACCAGGGGAATTATAACTGAGGTGCACCACAGGTTTTACAGCTCAACCAGTCTTTCTAGGGGGAAATGTTACAGTCTCTGCACCCTGAGCCTCATTTTTAGCATTGTCCTCACTTGTCAGGGGAGTCTCAACTGGGGTAGAGAGGCTAGAACTTGGGGCACTTTCAGCTCCAGGAGTTACAATCTCTGAGTCCACAACGCTTGGCTCACACGGAGAGCTTTCAGACACTGCCAATGGACCATCAGAGCACTCAAAATACTCTTCTTTTTCTGGTATAGCACCAGTCTGTAACAGTTCATCATTTTCCTCCTCTGAAAGCTTAGACACTTCAACCATACACATTGATTCCATGTCATCTGACTTGATGCTTTGCACTTCACTTTCTGGGAGCATTGGATCCAGGGACAAAGCTGGGGGCTTAGACAGTCCAGAAGGCCAAGCTTCATCTCCAGGATTTACTAGGGGATTGCCCCAAAACAATTGACTCAGTTCATAAGAGGGGTAGTACCCAAAGTTGCACTCACTTTCCTCTGACATAGATTGACAGTCATTTTCAACTAGGACTTGTGGGGAACACTTTAACTCAGCAGCTGTAGGTGCAGACTTTCTTTGGTTTTGCTTGAAGCAGCTCAGATCATTGGTCCAGAGGGAGCACTTTTTGGGGGCTCAGACTCAATCTAGATTTGTCCAATGAGCAGTAAATGATTTCTATGCATTGTTTTAAGATGTTTTGAATTATTCTCAAACCTTGTTTTGTACACAGACAGATCATCTAGTTTGCCCACTACAATGTGAGGGAGATGGTGCCATCTGTCAGCAATCTTATGTTTGCCATGCAATCCCAGATTTCTTAGCAATACCCTATCTCCCTCTTGGAGTTCCTGTGCTTTCACCTTTTTATCATACCTTTCTTTGTTGGCCAGATGTCTTTTAGCAGCCATGGTTTGAGCCAGTTGGTAAGCATGATTTAGCTGGGCCTTTAACTTTTGCACAAACTGTAAATAGTTGTCAGCTCAAACCCCATCAGGAAAACTCCAAAACATACATCTACCGGCAGTCGAGCTTCTCTTCCAAACATCAGGTGGTGGGGGAGAACCCAGTGGCATCACTTTTGGTGCAGTTGTAGGCATGTACCAGGGTGCTAATTTGTTGGCTCCATCTAGGCTTGTCCTTTGGGTGGAGGGTGCCTAGCATATCTAGCAAAGTACGGTTGAAACATTCAGGCTGTGGGTCCCCCTGGAGTTGGTAAGGGGTGGTTCTGGACTTGTGCACTCCCCACAGATAAAGCATCTCTTTGATCAGATGACTCTCAAAGTCTCTCCCTTGATGAGAATGGATTCTTTGTGGAGCTCCATAGTGAACAAAAAAGTTTTCTACAAGTACGTTTGCCACAGTGGATGCCTTCTGGTCCTTGGTAGGGAAAGCTTGGGCATATCTCACAAAATGGTCAGTGACCACCAACACATTGCTTGTGTTTCATTGATCTGACTCCAAACTCAGAAAATCAATACAGACCAGCTCTATGGGTGTACTGGTGGTGGTGTTATCAAGGGGGGGCAGCCCTCTGGGGCAAAGCTTTCCTCTGTAAGTAGTGATTACAAGTTTGAATGTGTTGCTCAACATCAGCCCCCATCTTAGGCCAATAAAATCTGGATCTCACCAATTTTAAGTGTTTTGTCTATACCACGGTGACTCATGTGGTTGTGTAAGGACCTCAGTACTGAGTCTCAAAAGGCAGTGGGCAGCACTAGTTGTTGTTTGTCTAATTGTCCCCCTCTATCTACAGTTTCTTTGTATAATAGTCTATTGATCAGTTTCAACATAGGACCTTCCTTGTAGAACAATGCAGTTCTCAAATCAGTGGATCGTAATTTGGACACATCTTTCCCTGCATAGAGGGCTTCTAAAGCTGATTTGATCATGGAATATCAGGATTGAGCCCGCTGAATACTGTCATTGTCCAGCTGAGGCAGTGCACCAATGTCTATTGCAGAAAAGTGGCAATAAGCAGCAGGTATGCAATTCTCAGAGGGTTCCAAACAATCCACCATACAGTCCACTGCGTCCGTGGGCATTTGTTCCTCCATGTCAAACTTCTGGCAGAGTGCTCGAATATCAGGTTCTGACAGTCTGACACAGTCATTCCAGGGAACAGGTCTCAGGGAGAGAGCATCAGCATATATGTGGTTCAGGCCTGCTCTGTATTCAACAGCATAGTCATATGTAGATAATGAAGAAACCCACCTTTGGCCAGTGGCATCCAACTTAGTAGAAGTCTGCACATAGGTCAAAGGATTATTGTCAGTTTTTACTAGTATCTTAGCCCCATACAAGTACTCATGGAACTGGTCAACAATAGCCCACTTTTAACTTATGAACCGGATAGTTCTTTTTGGATGCGGTAAGCTTCTACTGGCAAAGACCACTGGTCTTAGGCCATTCTCATGCTCTAGGTACAATACAGACCACAAGCCTTGCAGACTAGCATCAGTGTGCAAGACATAGGGCTTTGCTGCATCTGCATAGGCAAGGACAGGAGCGTGGGTAAATTGCTATATAATCTCAAGAAAAGCAGCTTCACACTCAGGTGTCCATCTGGCTCCAAATGCTTCATTGGTATGAAAATACATTCTCTCAGGCTCAGAAGAAACCGACCCCTTGTATTTTTTGTGGGTAGGAGGGTAATCTTGAGTAAGATTAAGTAAAGGACGGATCACTCTTGAATAGTCCACGATGAAATGATGATAGTAGCCACAAAATCCCAGGAATCTTTGCAGTTCTTTTAGATTGTGGGGCTGTGGCCAGGTGGTCAAGACCTCAACTTTACTTGGGTCAGTCTCTATTCCTTCGGTGAAGACTATGTGTCCCACATACTTTACAGATGTTTGGAAGAATTGACGTTTATCGATGGACAGTTTTAGGCCAAAGTCTTCCAGTCGGTCCAACACCTTGAACAATCTGCTCTCATGTTCCTCCAGTGAGCTGCCAAACACAATAATATCATCCAGGTACACCAGGCACTCTAATAAGTTCATGTCCTCCACTGCACACTCCATCAGTCGTTGAAACGTGGCTGGGGTACCTGAAATCCCTTGAGGCATCCTCATGAATTCATAAAACCAAGCGGACAGATTAAGGCTGTCTTCTCATGGTCTTCTGTGGCCATCAGGATCTGGTAGTACCCACTGCGAAGATCCAGCACAGAGAACCACTTGCTACCATTGAGGCAGTCTAAAACATCCTGCATGTGGGGCATTGTATACTAATCAGGGATAGTCTGCCATTTCAAAGTGCGATAATCCATGCACATCCTTACTGTCCCATTCTTTTTTTCACTACCACAATAGGCGAAGCATATGGGCTTCTGGATTCTTGTATTACATCAGCAGCAAGCATCTCTTGCAGATGCCATCTCACATCATCTATGTCAGCAGGTGCCAGGCGTCGAGACCTCTCATGAAATGGCCTTTCATCATGCAGCCAGATGTGGTGCTCAGCTCCTTGCACACATCCTACATCCCACTCTTTGAAAGAAAACACCTGGTCTCTCTGGGAAAGCTTTCTACTGATTCTCATCTTCCATTCAGCTGGCAATGGGAGTCACCAAAATCAAACAAGTCGGGCGTCACTCAGTCATTCTCCCCTGAACACTTGTTACTAGGCAACACTGCAGTATCCGCACAATGCACATTAGCCATGGTGCAACCTCTATTTACTCGAATCTCTTTATCAGACACATTATGAACTTGGACCATTACCCGTCTGGCATAAGCATGGGCTCTGGCAGGCAAAATACTTGGCTTGACAAGCAGTCCCTCTGGCAATTTCCCATCTTCTGGAGCATGTAGCATGAGGATTTTATTCTTGACATCCTTTCTGATATGGACCTCTCCCTGTAAGGTACACTGGGCATTTGGTGCCAGGATCAGAGACTCAGGATCCTTTTTCCAGACAATTCCAACTGGTTCCTCTTGTTCCACTTTGTCAGCATCTCTCTGGGCATCATAGGCCTTCTTGATCAATGCCAGAATTCTTAAAGCTCTACCAGTCTGTGGCCCCTGTTTCTCATAACACAACTGCGCCAACCATCCAAACATATATGCATTCATCCCAGTTAGTAGCGGAACCCCATCATACAGTCCAGTAGGTGTACACACTAAAGCCAGGGTGTCTACATGCTCTGCCACTCCAGCCACAGAGGTGGGGAAAGACAGCCAATTTTGGATGTACCTGGAGTAGGGATAGGCCTTCTCACTTAACACTCATACGTGCAGTCCTTCCAATGGTTGTAAGGGTACATCTGACAAATGCTTCTGATACCAATCCTGGAAAATAATTGTCACTTGGGAGCCACTGTCTAATACAGCTCTTGTAGACACTCCATTCACCTTTACAGTGGTCTCCATGGAGGGACCCAGTATTCTGGACCAGTCTGCAGAGGTGGTAGAGGGGGCAACTGACCTTGTCACAAAGAGATGTGAGTTAGCATTTTTGGGACCCTCACTGGGATCATTTAGTGCACCTCTTAACCACTGATTTGTTCTCTGAAGCTCTCCTTGTAGCCTATATACAACTTTGTCTGTGTCTTTTGGGGACCAGCATTCTCTCTTCATGTGCCCATCCTTCCCAAAATTATAGGAAAACATACTTTCTGGAGTTTGAGCTGGCAGAGGCATCACACTGGGAGCCAGGACAGGGGTACTACTAACTGGACACATTGGTGCTATCTCTGTCTGCGGCATGATAAGCATTTGGAGGCATCTCATTAATTTCCCCACTTCCATGGTCAAGACATCGAGTTTTGAGCTGTTGTCAGCAGGAAATGCCTGGGTGGGTACCCCCACCCCCATGGCAGATGCAGTCGGATATAGGTCGGGGCCTGTCCTTGCAGGTGCAGCCTTCATAAAGAGACTGTTTTAGAATTCCCTGATCTCTCTCAGCAGTTCACCCCATAGTGGCACGTCCTCATTGATCCCCACTTCACAAGGACCTTCTGATGCTGTGATCATTTGGGCTGCGATCACCCCAGAATCAGAATCCCCCTCCTTATCTTCAACCTCCCGAAGTTCTTTTATTAAGTCACAAAAGTCTGGTGGGTTACCCCTTCTGTCTTTCAGCCTTAATTGAAGGAGCTGCAATTTAGAATGCTTTGAATGCTGTAGTAGGTGCTTCAACCTTACACGGTTTAAGTCACTGGCAGCTAACCCACTTTTTCGGTAAGCTTTCTGCAGAGCTCTTTCCAGATGAGTAACATATGCAGAAAAACTTTTCCCAGCCACTGTTTTGTATTTTTAAATTTCCACATCAAGCTCTCCCCTGTCTCAATTCTTCCGAAATTGCCTTCAAGCACAGATAGGTACTTCTGGGCATCTGCATCAGGATTTGTGGACCTCAAAAATTTTATGGCCTCTAGGGCAGGACCCCTCAGACTTTGTATGATTATTTTTCATTTCTCAGCCTCCACACACTGCCATTCAAGTATTATAGGGGCAACACAATCTATCCAGGTGTCCCAATCATCCTCCCCCTTGGGGTTGGGAAGGGTGTCAGAGAAGATCCTCAACCTTCGGTAAGAGTTGTGACTAATGGCAGGTGCATAAATAGGAGCCTGCATTGGTTCAGCCACCATAATGAGTACTGGAGCGGGAGAGGGTATCGGGGGAGGAACACCCCCAGGTGGCAAGAATAGTTTCTTCAAGTCCTCCACAGTTTTCCCTTCCTCCAGCAACAATTTAGCAAATTTCTCCTCAAATGTTTCAGATAGTGGGGGGGGGGTTATTCCCCCCCTGGATCTCTACTGTCCTTAATTATCAATCTCCAGGCAGTGAGGGCTCCCTCTGGGGTAATAGTCTGTGGCACTTTGGAGCTATCTATGGGGTCCTTATAATCTACTAGGGCCATGAAAGTGTGGGTGAGCAGATCAGCATATCGACCCACCACCACAGGGTTTTGTAAACTTTCCACCTTGGAAATTAGTCCCTGTACAGTGTCCGTATTGATACCCAGGGGGATCTCCAGGATAAGCATTGCATTTTGGGGGTCGATCTCCTACCCAGTACACCACTCCACCAACCGGTGCACAGCCACTTCTGTCGGGGTACCCATTTATTTTTTTAACAGTGGTTCATAAATGTGGCCACTAGAGGACACAAAATCCCAGCAGTGAGCCTCCAAGATGTAACCTCCAGGTGGCAGTCTCCCAAGGGCTACTACCCCTGCCTGCTTGACTACTGACAGGTTGAGAGGCCTAGGTTCTATGGTGGGTGCCTCCACCCAGAGGTCAGGGTTTGTAATGGTTGGTCTAGTTTGGTCACAGCCCTCTGGGACACTGAGACCCCCCTTCTAATCCCTCTAATGGTCCACACGGTGCACAGGAGTTACAGTACCAATACCCCACATGTACACACTGTTCATTCATTGGGTACCACTTACCCTCGAGACTGATTCGCAGGCTCGTGTCTGAGGACCCCTTGAAAAACAAGTTAAGCAGCATACACAAACCGATACAGTGCTTGGCATGAAGGTACTGACACTTCAGACAGTTTGAAGTTTAACAACAACAACAAATCTGATTTATTTAGGGAACAGTAACACGGGAGGAGGAAATCTGGTTAATTAGTGGCATTAAATCACAGTACTGTGCACATATACAGGATCTGAAAAGTCACACTCTTGGTACCCAGGTTGGGTGGGGGCTTGCCAGGTCTGTTGTTCAGGGTTGGCCAGCAGGTGCAGATGGACAGGGCCCTGTAGAAGAAAATATATGCACAGCATCTAATTGTAATCCGGAGCCTGATGGCTCAGTCCATGAAGCAAAGAAACAACAAGAATTAGACGACACACTTCTGATTGAAAACAGTCTGCAGGGGGATACCCTGATTTGTACTCACAATACCCAAGATGAGAACCAGATGGTGGATGTTCTTCTGGATTGTCAGAAACAGCAGGGCATGGAGACAAGTTCCTTGTGACTGGACCCCACTGCAGTTTATAGCAAACGGATTTAGTTCTAGACAAGCTGGGGTTTGCTTCCAGCTTCAACACACAGCACACACCACAGGGGATTGGAAATAGAGATTCCCCACAAGCACTACACACATTCATATGTAAAAGGAAAGTACTATACCAGGCAGGCTGCTCCTCGACCCCGATCGCAATTACTGCAAAATACCCAGGAGCACACACAGCAGCTTCAGTTCCTGACAGACCGAGCGCGATTCAGCAATTTCTCCAGTCTTCTACTGGGTGAGCCTGGTTTCCACACTTCTAGTGCTTCTTTCTCCTCACAACTCGGATTCAGTCCAAACTGGCACTCACAAAGGCTGCAGACCAAAACTCAGGGCTTTACATGCGCTTCCCACGCGAAACTGTACACAGCAGAAGCACAGAGCTCCTTCTTTCTTCACAGTTACAACTGATCTAATCTTTCCAGTCATAGAGCAGGGCATTTTCTTTAGTTCCACACCATTCTGTTGGCTGGTTTGGCTGTCAGGCTATCACTTACAATAAGACTCCTTCTGTTGGCGGAAAAAGGCACCAAGGTTAAAACTACATTTCCCAGAGTCGCTGCCCATACAATCCCCTTGTGGCTGGCTCAGAATTGAGAGTCCAAGTTCCGATTCGTCCACAGGCTCCATTTTAGGGTCTCCCTAGCATCCTGATTGGTCCAAGTCAGCTATTCAGAACCAAAATGAAAAAGCTACATTGAAACAGTTTGTGCTGAAAGGAAGACAGGTTAGACAAACAACATTTTCTCAGTCATTCTAAATGATTTCTGGCAAACAGTTATATCTTTCAACAAGGCTCCTTCTGCACATGTAGCAGCGGCAGAAACAGAATGAATTGAAAGCAGCCCAGGTCGGATTCGGGCATTAGAACACACAGTCCCCCATACAAACTAATTAAGTCTGCAAGCAGACAGCTCTTAAAGAGGCAGTACATGGAGGCTCAAATAGCACTCTTTTGGAACCACATTTAAACAGCTCAGACGCCGAACAGTGCCCAGACTTGGAGCATTCAGGCAAGCTCCTGGAAGAGTTTTGGGAACCCCCATTTGCAGGGGGGTTACACTTTGATCTTCACATCCAGAACTCATGTAAATCTGTCAACTCTAAATTAGGTATAGCATACCGAACCAGAAATGCACTAACCCCTGTAGTGAGGCTTGCATTACTCATGGTATTCTTCTACCCACCCTTACATATGGAGTTGTGACCTATATTGCCTTACCTAAATCCAATCTCCATAGATGTGATGTCACCTATAATAATATCTGTCACTATGCCTACTTCTCCCATCGGCAGAAAGACCACTGCCTTCTCCACTCAGACCCAAACTGGCTGTCACCAAATGCTGCTAGACTTCGGTCCTTTGGGTCGACTGTCAACAATATTATGTGGTCTCAAACTCCAAAAATCTTAGCTGCTGTACGTGTTCCTCAGATGTCTGGCTATGGCCTCTGCTAGGCTGGAAAATCCCTTCGGTGTGTCACAAAAAGTAACACCACCAAAGACACCAATGCTTTCATCCATGCTCCTCAGCTATGGAACTCTCTCCCTTTAGCAATCCGCCAAGCACCCTCCCATGGCATCTTTAGAAAGGAGCTCTGTAGCTACCTCATCTACTCTAATCTATGCCCTTGCTTCAATCTCCTCTTAGCACCACTCCTACTCTCACCGCTGTGCCCTTGATCTCCTTTCTACCTAATGCATTGCACTTAATCCTCCCCCTTCCTGTCTACTTGTCTCCCCTCCCAACTTGATGTGCTTTTCCTCTTTGGCTTATCATCTCAAACCCCTTGCCATGCCCTACTATAACTAATTCTCAACTTCTTAGATCTTTGTAATCATTGCCAAAAAGCTCATACTTGCAATACTATGTGCCCTATCTCCCAAACTGTTTGAATGTTTCTCCCCTAAGGATCTGCCTACCATATGTTATTTTGTAATTTTCCCTGCTCATTATACCTGACAGTTCCTTGCAAGTATGTGGTTTTTTGTTTTCAGTGAACCTTTTTGCTGAACTTTGCATCATGATAATTCTTTGCAAATATGCGAGCTATGTCCTGTACTTGCCAGTAAATTGCCTTATCACGTTTTGTCATAAATCACACTGTTTTTTACCTTGCTGTCATCACCTTGCTTGTATTTTTACTGTAAAACCTTGTTTTGTTTCTGTGTTTTACATAATTCTACTCTGTAACCTCCTGGATCGTGCCTGAAAATAGTCATTTCTATGGCTGGTGCACCTACCGGTAAACAAAAGCTAAATAAAATAAAATATATTACACCACAGTTTTGGGAGGAGAATTTTCAGTCTCTTTACTTCTCCATTACAGAAGATATTGGAAAGTCTAATGTCAATGAACTAAAGTCTGAAACTCTTTTACATTTCTGACCAAGGCCTTTCTGTATATATTGGGAAGAAATAAAGCAAGCTTTGTCCATAACTACATCCAATAAAGCTCTGTGTCTACACCAGATTCTATCTGATGTTTACATAGAGAATACTGGATGAGCAACTATGCACAACCAGTGTGTTCTGCCACGTAGGGGTTCAGATTTCCTCTGACTTCGAGAGAGACGCTCGAGAGGCCCATCAGAATCAGAACCCCGAGGTGACAAAACATACAGGTTATACATAGAGTTGCTCATCCTGTATTTTTTATAGTGTATAGTACTGTGTGAAATATGTGTTTGTGAGTTCATCTGCTTTCAAAATTAAACTGACTCATGCAGTTTCTAGAGGTTCTAGAATGCTGTTCTACCACAGTAGGGTAGAATCACATTCCATGACCTTTGAACTGCGGTACAACAGCATTTTGAAAGGGATGGAAATCTATACAGAACAACACTCCTCTATACACTATAAAGCATTTCTTGATTGGTATTTTCCTGTCTTTTTAGTAGTATTTAATAGATTTGTCCAAGTAGAACATTTTCCAGAAACTGTAAAGGAAGTAACATATTTTCTGTACACAAAAAGGGTCAAGCTTCTGATCCTAGTATGTATAAACACATTAGTCTCATTGTTACATCTCAGAAGGTATTTTGAAAAATAATATTGCAGAGTTTAGTGTCCTGGATCCACAAAAATCAGTTATTGAATGAGACACAGAATGGTTTTAGGAGTGGACAATCGACTATTCAACACTGCTATGTTTTGTCACATCTTAATTATAAATACACATGTATTAAGAAATCAAACCATTATTGTTGTTTTGTGGACCTCAGGTCTGCCTTTGACAGCATTAGCTATAAACTATTATGGCAGAAATTGCAAGTTTATAATATAGACTCCTTTCTGTTCGATATTATAATAAGGTTACATGAAAACACCTGGGTAGGAGTATAGTACAACCAGTCTGGAGGATTAACATCTGTTGTTAGAACTAATCTCAGAGTTCAACAGGGATGTATTCTTGCTCTCACTTTATTTAACCTGTATATTAATACTGTAATAAGCTGGCCCGGTGGTGCTGAGGGTTGAGGCACTGGACGCCACACCTCGCGCCATGCCGGCGACTTGGGTTCAGGAGTGATCTTGGGTGCTGAGGGTAGGCAGGGGAAGGATCAGATTGAGCCCCACAGGGCTGCTGTCCTGTCCCGGGAGGAGGGTGTTGGGGAGTTTGGTGCTCTGGTGGCCCCTGGTGGAGCCTGGGGGTGCCGTAGAGTGCTGGGCTGCACGTATACAGCATGGCCTGATGCCGGCAGGGTGGCTGTGCGCTGAAGAAGTCAGGGAACGTGGACCATGCATGGGAGGGGGGTGGAGGGTGTAACAAGAGGGGAAAAAAGCCCTCCCCAGCCAGATAGGCAACAGCTTTTCCCAGCGCCACCACCACACGCCCAATGCTGGTCTCCCATCACTGCCCTTCAATCTCTCCAGGGCTGTAGGGCCCGCGTCTCCGGAGAGTCATAATATCTCTGAAGACGACAGGAGGCACAGCAAGCAGTAGAGCAGTTCGGCCAGTGGGCAAGCCTGAGAGAGTTCTGGTCAAGGGGAGAGATAAAGAAAGTTAAAAAAAATACTATAATAGAATGGTTGGATCTTCCTGAATTTCATTCTCCAAGTGTGTCAAATAGGAAGGTAAGCTGCTTTGTTTTCACATCATTACTTGACCTACAAATGAAAATGAATCATTTTGTGGCATTACGCAAGGATAGAAGATTGATTATTAATACAGATAAAACCAAATTAGTAGCTTTTGGCAATACAAATAAATAGATGCTAAGGCTATTTATGGAAAATTCAAAGACTGAAACTCACAATTATTATGATTACCTGGGAGTAAGATTCTCTGATAATTTTTGCTGGAATAGCCATCTTTCACTGATTGAAACTATGTTAAACAAGCATTTGTCAATGCCGAACATTCTTTTGCAGGTATTTGCAGTGGTGTTTGGCATGTATGGTGCTTTACCCTAATGCCCTGTGCGATTGCTGGTATTTGCACAATAAATTGTCAGCATGACCTTTTTGTTACCCCCATTGTGCGCTACATAGGCGGAAACACGTTTTGGGCAGGATGTGAAAAATGACAGCTGTACTGCTCATAAGGAGGTGTGGTAAAATGGCAATGTTGAAAATCTGGAGTGAAAATATTGGAAATTCGCAAACTTACGAGCCTGCGTAGGAACTGCACAATGCACGCTCGTAAAACAGTTATTTGTAGAAGTTTTTTCGCTAAATTTTCAACATAGCCATTTTAAGATCTCTGCTCATGAACAGTGACACTGTGATTTTCATAATGTGTCCCATACACTGAGTTCGTACACCGACTGTGCCATTGTGCGCTACATGGGCGGAAACACGTTTTGGGCAAGATGTGGAAAATGACAGCTACAGTGCTCATAAGGAGGTGTGGTAAAATGGCAATGTTGAAAATCTGGAGTACAAATATTGAAAATTCATAACGTACGAGCGTGCACAGGAACTGCATAGCATGCGGCTAAATAAAACAGTCATTTTAGAATTTTTCACCAAATTTTCAACATAGCCATTTTAAGATCTCTGCTCATGAACAGTGTCACTGTGATTTTCTTAATGTGTTCCATACATTGATTTCGCACACCGACTGTGCCATTGTGCGCTACATGGGCGGAAACACGTTTTGGGTGAGATGTGAAAAATGACAGCTGTACAACTCATAAGAAGCTGTGATAAAATGGCAATGTTGAAAATCTGGAGTGAAAATATTGAAAATTCACGAACTTACGAGCCTGCATAGGAACTGGGCAACGCAAGCTAGTAAAACAGTCACTTTGGAATTTGCACCAAGTTCTCAACATGGGGTTTTTGGGACCCCTTCTCATGAATGATGTCACTGTCATGGTGTTATTGAGGCCAAAGGGTGATTTGCGCAGAGTGATTGCGCAGTGCCTGCGAAATCACCCTTCGGGCCCGAATAATGCCATGACAGTGACATCATTCATGAGAAAGGGTCCAAAACCCCATGTTGAAAATTTGGTGCAAAATTCCAAAAATGACTGAGATATGCACAAAGTTGAAACCCCCTATCTATTTCATTATACAGCTTACCGCATTTCCTCAGTTCGCGGTCAGCTTTGAAGAGTGCAGGCGTGTTCCCGGTCCACGAAGATCGTCGTGCCGGGTCGAGGTAAGTATAGGGTGAGGGGGGTGGGGAGGTTAGGTGCAGGTTGGGGGGGGCTGGGAGACTCGTCGTGGGACCGTTTTATTTTACAGGTTTAAAAAAGATGGCGTGGGACGTTTGCCACTGGGGTGGGCTCCCAGCGTGGCAGAAAGGCATGGGGGCGAGGAGCCAGGATTGGGCACCCCATCGGCAAAACAAATGCGAACATTTACCACTCTGGGGTGGGCTCCCAGTGTGGCAGCAGGATGGATTGGGGGCGGTGGAGCCAATGGGGGATTGGGCACTCCTGTCGGCAAACAACGTTTGCAGCGGCTGGGAATGGACTCCCAGCGTATGAAAGCTTTAGAGGCGGCGTGGCGCTCGAGAACACGTGGCGCAAGGGGAGACGGCGGCGCTCAGTATGGCAGCGGTGCTTTCCTTTGAAGCAGAGGAACACCGTTGTCATACTGAGCTCCTGCACCCATTGGTGCAGGACCGCCACGCCTGCTCAAGGGAGCAATGCATTGGATGGGAGAGGCACACCTCCAAGTGTGCTACTCTCCCAAAACGTTCCTTGCGCATGTGCGCAAGCGAACGTAAAAATGACATTTAATGCATTTAAAATATTTAATTGTAGGTTGGGAAAAGGTACAATTCAGGGTCTACTCACAGTCATTAATGCCAAAACAAAAACTAGTGCACTATATGCAGCTGAAATCTGTGCCTTCTCTAATATAAAATTATTGGAGATTGTATTAAATAAGATGTTTCACCATGTATTGTGTGTCCCTCAGTTCCTGCAGAGGTTTTAAGACTGAAACTTATCCAATTCTCAGTCTCTACTCTAGTCACAGAGAAGCATCTGATTTTTATTCTTTTTTTTTAATTGCCTGAGGAGAGGCTCCCTAGGCAATGTCTGGAAGAAGAAATTGAATATTTGAGGAAAGGTTTCACTTTTCCACTGGTTAAAACAATAAAGAGACCTTATTTCCGCTAGGTTTGGGACATTTATTATAGGAAATTTATTACAGACCAAATTTTGAAGTTATTTCTCAAATAAGGAAAAGGGTTAGAGATACAACCATTTCCAAGTACTTTTTATGGGTTTCTTTTGTTCAAAATTTCAAATGGTATAATCAGCTTAAAACAGTGCACTATCTTGAACCTTACTTAACCTGTCTATCTAATGCTTTAAGCTGGAAACTTTTTAATAGGT
This sequence comes from Neoceratodus forsteri, assembly GCA_016271365.2. NCBI lineage: Eukaryota > Metazoa > Chordata > Ceratodontiformes > Ceratodontidae > Neoceratodus > Neoceratodus forsteri. Next base: position 209,701,186 of record CM028137.1, on the reverse strand, counting down.
TCAGAATGGAACTTTATGATGTAAATCATATACATTTCATACAGAGACAACCTGGTATTAAAACTCCACACTGTAAATGTGGGACAAAGTTTGAAGATGACCTTCAGCATATTGAGTCTGATTCCAGAAGGACTTAGGGAGATGCAAGTGATTTGTGTCAAATATAGGTGATGAAAAGTGCAAGTTCCATCAGACGTTGCATCAGGAGTGATTCCAAAAGGCTGCCCGTGATATACTTTGACACAGCTGTGGCAAAGAAAGATGCATCTAGAGATTCATCTTTTTGCAGTTGTGGAACAGGGCAAGCACAGGTTGCATCAAACCTGGCTGCATCATCCCCTTAAATTGGATTTTAGAAGCAGTCTGTACAACAGATGCATCAAGCATTGGATGAACTTGTTAGACTAGAGATGAGCTGGTTTAACTTGAAACATATAAATAGGACATGTCACAGCCCACCAAGTGACTTACTACTCAGGAACTATTGCGGCAGCAGAAGCACAAGAGGGGTGAAACTGTACAATGCCAGGCTTAGCAGAGTTTGTAGCCATTTGGCTAGCATTGCATAGTTGGCATAGGTGTGCCTGCTGGCATGACCAGCAAGCACAGCCTACTGTCCCTCTGCAAAGAGAAGGCAGACTTGGGGGACTGGTCCACATAAGGGTGTTCAGGTGGTGGATCTCCCACCAGGAACACTCGGAGGAGCAGTGCCAGGCACAGTACTGCCTGCTTCACATTTTCATAGAGGAGCTTTGTGAGGAGCTCTGTGGGGATCTGCAAAACTGGGCCCAGAGGGGGTGTGCCATTCCACTTGAAGTGAAGGTGTCAGCAGCACTATGCTTCCTGGCAACAGGCACATTCCAGACCCCCATGGCTGACACAGTGGGCATATCACAGTCTGCCATTTTTAAATGCCTCAAGCAGTTCCTCAATGCCCTGCTGCATAGAACCCACCAGTATATATCATTCCCAATGAATGCACAGCAGCAGACTGCTGTGAGGCAGGGCTTCTATGGCATCGTGCAGTTCCCCCGTGTGTTGGATACTATGGACTGTATGCACATGGCCATACATGCGCCATACTCTGATGTAGAAGTATATGTAAATTGGAGAGGCTACCACTTCATGAATATACAGGTTGTGTGTGACAGTCACTGCTGCATTCTTGATGTGGTGGTAAAGTACTCTTGATCGTGTCATAATGCTTATATTATGAGGCAGAGTGGCTGCATGAAGTGGTTTCCAGTGGAGACATCCAAGGCAGATGGCTGCTTGGTAAGTGGATGAGAATGTATGCTAGGTAATGTGGAGCTGTGGAACAAGACAATTGTGTATGCCATGTGAACAGCCAGACAGAGACAACAGTGCAGGTGGTGGCATAGGGCCCCTGAGTTGTGCCATGATGCATGTTGCATATGCTGGTGGCATACATGTCAGGACCAATGTTCCCTGTGCCACAGTACTCTAATGTGTGTATGACTGAAGCAAGGTCTCCACTGATGTGGGTGGGGAGCCAAGGGTATGGGCCCATGGGAATAGTGGAGTGAAGGTGTGGACCCTGAAGGAGGGAGTCAAGCAGTGCCAAATTGTGGCTAACAGTGGTTCTGTCAGTCCTGCAGGTAACAATGGTCACTCTCAGCAGCTGTGACTTATGATGCCATTGATGCACCCTGACAGTGAAGCACAGAACAGGTACAATGAGTCCCATGCTGCTACCAGGGCCATCATTGAGTGAACATTTGGCGTACTTAAGTCATGATTCTGCTGCCTGGATCAATCAGGAGGTGCCCTGCAGTATGCGCCAGAGACAACCTGCAAGATTGTGGTGGCCTGCTGTATCCTTCACAACATTTCCCTGCCTCATCATGCACTGGATACAGACATTGGACAGTACGTTGAGGACAGTACTTTGAGGAGGGAGGAAGAGCATATTGAACTCGGTGGTGGTCAGCCCATGGAACATTGAGCATATGTGTAGCAGGTCAAAGTGTCAGACAATAGCTCATTGATAGCAAATTTTATGTAAACACACCCAGTGGTTACAATGCTCATACAACGCAACAGCAAGTGTGTGCCCAGGCTTGTGTTCATCAAACATACTGCCACCTGGAGCAGTCACCTAATAGTGTGGCTTGTGGCACAACAGTGCATCCACCTCCATGTGAATGCCCCTGTCCGTGGCTGTGCACTGGAAGGCACCATGGAGGCTGAGCTGACATTGTGACAGTCCTGTGGAAAAAGTGTCCTGACAAGCGTCAAAAAAAGGTATGTACCTGAGGGCAGGGGTTGGATAGGTAGAAGGAGGCAAAAGTAGCCTTGATTGTGTCCACAGGCCACCTGAATGTTGTAATGTGCAACTTATGTTCAGGAAGGGTAGTGGGGTACACTGTGTGTGATGATGTGCTTCAGGGTGGAGCAAGGGGTACACACGCAGGCAGTGTGGACCCTGGAAGCTTCAGCTGGCACTATGAGTGACAAATAGGAATGGTCACTGCTGTTGTGACATGGCTCTTGGAGGAAAGGGTCTGGCCCTTTAGCAACAGTCTGCAAGGTGCCTGAGGTGGATGCCCCTCTATATTGTGGGGGTATGGGTGGCACAGTATGTCATGTGTTATTGGGAATGGTATGTCACTACAGGTGTGGATTGTGTCTCTGTGAGGGATACTGCATGCAACAGTTGATGTAACAGGGTGTTGAGGTGCATGGGCAAACCCTGGTTGTGATGCCAGTGGTGGGGTTGAAGGGGTATGGTGTGCTCAGTACGCAGCATCTGCCATGCCTGGGTGACCAGGGGCATATGTCCTGAGGATATGGTGGCCAGGACCTCTGTGACGTGTGACATGTGTGGATGTAGCCAGCATGGCAGCAGCCCATGCATGTACTGGCTGGACAGTGGGGTCACATGCAGCTGTCACCTAAAAGGTGGCACAGGCCCTGTTAGTCATGGGTTCCCCGGCAGTAGCTCAGTAATGCAGCACCTTGGACATAACAGGTTGTGGAACACATGGTTATGTGTCCTGGATTGCTGCTGGCTGAGGGGGTGAGAAGTAGTAGGCATGGAAGCTGTGTCAAGGCCCTGTAGAAGCAGTGTGGGTATATCATGTGGGAGTGGCTGCCACATGGTGCAGAATGCATCAAGCAGACGTGGATTTGCAGCAATCTGTGGAGGTCTCGCAAGGTGCATCATGCGGGTGACACATTCTATAGCAGGAAAGCCTGTGCATGTCACAAAGTGCAGAATGCCGCTACACAGCTGTCAAATGCTGAAGTAGCTTTGCAAACTGTGTGGTACATGCATCATGTGATGGCAAAGTTTGCAGACAGGAATCAGGTGCGATCCCACTAGCCAGTACACCGCAGCATTCAGCCGCAAATCCCATGGGTGTCTCTCATGGTCCCCCCCTTTAGTGCTAATAGAAAATGAGTGCCAGCAGGAGGGCCCCAAATTTCTCTGAGTAGTAGATCACCCAGCTAGTGAGCTCTGTTGACCAATGGGCCAGGGTAATCATGCCCCCTGGAAGCAGACGAAACTCCCATGATGAAAGGGACCGTATGTGTGTGGTATAATAGTGGGGAGTCTGCAGCAGGTGTGGGGCATGTGACACACACCATGACAGCTTAAGTACAGGCTGAATGACCTGTCTCTGAGGGACCAGGAATCACTCCAGAGATGGCAGGACATTGCCTGGGAGGCAGACATAGCCATGTGTGGTGGCCATATATGTGCCCATGGTAATTTCACTGAGCATGACAATGATATTCCTTTTCACCCAGTCACCACCAATGACCACTGCAAAATGTACTGATGTAGTGCCCTTGCTTTTGTTCCCCACAAAGACACACCACACCATCAGGGTGGACAGGAGGTTAGAGCCAGCGCATGCCACACTGGATTAGGCAGCAGCGGAGGAGCAAGAGACAGTGAAGGTAGGTGTCTGGCATCATTTGGTGGAGGTCATTGTACTGTGTGGCACACCCATGGGCAGTGTCCTGTGGACAGCAGGCAGTAGACTTCTGTCCCCTCTCCAGGTGAAGATCTGCTCCCTACTGTGGCAGGATAAGGCATGTTGGGTATGTGCCCCTAGGAGGCACAGACATGCCCAGTAGCATATTGGGTCAGAATCTGCCCTCAAAAAGGACTACAGGCCCACACCACATGGTCCCAAGACCCTTGAATGTTCAGTCTTGTGGTGCATGTGTTATCCACCCACATGTGATGAAGACCCACCATGTACCATTCCAACAAAGTGGTCACATCAGTGGTTTCAACAACCATTGGGCCAACAGACAAAGTGCAGGGCTATGCTGCAAAGTGATGCAGGGGTCTGTGACTGGCATTGCCCTGCTATCACTGCACAGAGCAATACAGCGTACAATAACCCCATGATGTTGTTTGGCAAAGGGGATGTACGGACACATTGGAGTGTGCCTGTGTCACAGGATGGCAGCACAATGTGTCCCACTTGGTACCACATAGGGTCTTCACAATGTGAGTTGCACAGCATGGTGCACTGCATACCTGTACGGCCCCAGGATGATGCACAAGATGGCTGAGTGTGGAGTGCTATATAGCAACCATGTGTGACTCCCTAAGGGAACGTGGCTGGTGCACAGTTCCTGGGGACTGTGCCACACAAGCAGGACTGTACCTATCCCTGCTACAGCATGGTGTATTGCACATCCTGTGGCACTGCATACAGTGCCATGTCATGGGCACCACTGTGTGCTCATAGGTCCCATATAGGTTGGGTACTCTGGACCCCAGCATGGGGAGCAGTCCATGGGTATCCCAGTCATGGTGCTACAAGGATTGTGGTGCCCAGGCCAGGGTGACACAATATGGGGGAAGGTCAGAAAGGGTAACACAACATCATGCCACATCACCACCATCAGAGGATGTCCCAGTAATGCCATGGCACACATTGGTAGCATGCAATGCCGCACCTGAGGTTCTGGGAGGCAAGCAACACTGTACTCAGGGCACATGGCAGCGACACATGATCTGCCATGGGACATGTGTTGGTGTGCGTAGTTGACTCATGGCACTGTGCTCTGCATGGGGGATGAGGACTCTGTTCATCAGGGTTCACTATGCACAGCTGCTGCACAGTGCATTGTGCATGTGTAGCCCCCATACCGTCCACATCATGGGCATGAGTGGCGCAGGAGGGGTGAGCATGATTCACACTGGCAACGCATGCGCAGATGCAACATCACAGGGTGTCACCATGTGTGGAACAACATGGCCTGGTTTTCTGCCTGCCTTATGAATGCATTGTGTGAGGGAGACATGTGCTCCTCCAGAATATGTGAAGGGGCTGGAGAGTATCCGCCAACAGGCAGGCATGCATGCATGCAGGCTGACAGGCACTGGCCATGCATCAGTGCAGCTGTCAAAGTAACCGCAGTCAGGTCAGCCCCATTGGGTTATCATCACATGCAGCAGTACACACCCGGGTGCACCTGGCAGCCACCCAGGAGCAGTGCAACAGTCCATGATAATCACCGTCTGTCCTTCTGGGGATGGCTGGGGGGAGGAACAGACCTATTGCCCAGCACGTGTGGATGTAATGTGCCTCCCATCCACTCCCTATGGGTGTTGCTTGTCTACCCTGATGTTCTCATGTGCAGGATGGAAATGTACATCCTACCATGTCATGATTCTACTTCCCTTCCCCAATGCTGACATCATGGGACCCAGGAGGTGCCATGGATTGCTTGTGGTGCAGCAGGATGGATACCCAGCATTGCATCCATTTGGTGGTACAGGAGCACTGTCTGTGCTAGGGTGTGGGTGGGGGGCATGTATAAATGCTGGGGAATCAACCACCCTGCCTTTGCATGTGTCATTCAGGTGTGATGTTCCACCTCAGTTGTGGTGTGCATGCTGGTGGACATGTCCCTGGCACGTCCTGGTTCTACTGGTGCTGGCAAGGGGAGGCATGAGCTGGCCATGTTGGTGGAGCACTCAGACCAAGAGGGTTATGCCACTGCTGATTATGTGGTGCGATGTGTTCCACACACAGTAGAGAGGCATGCCATCTCTGCGCACCCACAGAGGCAAATGGTGAGGGGGTTGGTGGGACCTTTATGTGTCTTGGGCATACTGACAGCTGCTCCACATGTGTGGGTAGCATGTGCATCTTGTAACCACTGCAGTTGCATGATGGACATACTTTGCCTTCTCTGCCTTGTGGCTGGCTCGCCCTGCCTCCTGGTGTAGTTTTGCATTGACTCTGTATGTGTCTGGGTGCTGTGCTGACTAGGTGTGCTGAGGTCACATTCACGTGTGATGCGGGCTTCTGGAAAACTTGTCCCTCCCATGCGGTGCTAATGTGGTCAAAAGGACAATGGTAGGGAGGCAAACACCATGCATCTGACCTGCTTCTGGGTCACCCGCCCCTCAAAACCCACAGATAGAATACTGGTGGGCATCGCACAGTTAGCTGCATGGGTTAGGCTGACAAGGTCGGCTGTTGTCACACAAGCACTGTGTTTCAGATGCATCATATGTGACTCCCTGCTGGCAGGTGTGCGGTGTAGGGTTGCCACCTTTGGATGAGGCAAAAAACGGATCCTAAGCTCCGTCCAAGGTTGCCGGAAGATGGTAAAAGCTGAGGGGGCTGAGAATCAAAAGGGCACTTATGAGGGTACAAAGGGCACTTTTTCTATACTGGTTTTTACCATACAGAAATAAAAAGTGGAGGGGCTACTGCCACTTTCGCCCCCCCGGTTCCGGCACCTATGGCTCCGTCCCTAGCCCCACTCCTTTTCATGACTCATTATGCATCGTTCCCCCTACATGGCCATTTGTTATATCAACAAAAGACAACACTTAAAGCAGCAGTTCCACAAAAAGGTTAAGATACACCACTGTGCCTGTTAAAGTTACTTTCCTAGGTTCTTCCAAGTTATTTACCTATTTATTTATTTAATGACATTGGTTTACCAGATAAACATACAGAGATAAAAGAAATCTCATTTACAGATATGATCTGGGGAGGAGACAAGGGAAATAATGTAAATAGCATACAACAGTATTCATGGCACGGTATATAATAATACATAATAAATTGTTTCCTGTAATGTGTACTTTATATCTTTTTCTGACTCTGTTTCCTGTTCATGTCCACAGTACTATTTTAAAGCCAAAAAAGTGGCCATATATTTTTTTCTTAAGGAAAAAAAATAATTTAAAACATTTAAAATGCCGTAATTCTGTTAGAGATGAAAATGTTTACCAGCAAATGAAAGTGGAAGAAAACTGGCACTGTTACTGTTACAAAAGGTGGTGGCAGCTCTGCTGCTATGCCACTTTAAAATGCAGTGGAAAAGATTAGGTTAAGTAAGTGCTAATGGTGTTAATAGCCATACTTTACACCTCTCAGGCTGACTGCTTTCACTAACAAAGGGCAAGATTAAAAACAGAACTTTTTTGTAACCTGGACATGCAACTGAAACAATCAATGATATGACAACATTTGTTTCAAAAGTATGTAAGCACTCAAAATGGCTCAAAAACCTGATCAGCACAGAGCAAAACCAGACTACCTGATAGGGACCCTGAAAACCTGATCACCAGGTAAAAAACCTGACAGGTGGCAACCCTAGTGCGCTGGTGTGGTGTTGATGACTAGCAGACCTGTGATGTCATTGGGAACCCACGGGGAGCCATTGCATAAACACAGTTGGGGTGTGTGGGCGTGTGTTGTGAGCATGGGTAAGTGAATGAGGCCTGTTGCCTTTGCACAAAGTACCTGTCATGAAACCACTGTTGTTTTTCCAACATGTGCTGACTGCAGCACATGGAGGAGGTGGGACACCCTTACACCATTGCAATGGGCACTGGAGCGAGCCATGCAGAGACTGAAGTAGAGGGAGATCTGCTGGTATGTAGAAAGAACACACCACAGACTGGCAGCAGCAATCATAGCAACAGACCAACGGCTGCCTGGAGCACAGTGGTTCCCGGACTAGGGCAACAGGAAAGACACCGCAGAGACAGTGGGTGCAGCACAGGGCTCATTAACTGTCCAGGAACCTGCCATAATGGCTCAACCACCTCCATTGGATGCAACAGCAGTTAACATGCAAGGCAGCCAGGAGAATCCTATGGAGCTTGGGGAGGACATACCACTTGAGGACAATTGCACCCTGGAACTAGATGTGGTGCAGCAAGGTGATGCTGCTGTTGCTGCTGTTGTAGAAGAACAGTGGGGGGGAGGCAGCTGAGCACCGTGTCCCACATGACCATGACCATGTAGACGGCCTCACACATATCCTCAAGGAAGGCCTCAAGGACATGGCCACAGCAATGTCTGATGTGACCCATGGCATGCAGCGTTTCCAGGCCAATATTCAAAGCATGGTGGAGGCAATTCATGCCTGGCAACAGTGAACTAACTCCCCTATCAAAGGTGTTGCAGGTATGGACATTGCAGTGTTCAAATGTACCTAGTTTGCACATTGTGCCCATTGACAGAGATCCCCAGTTACTGTTCATTCACAAGCTGTTCAGTCCTGTTGCCAATCTTTGTGGCTCCTCCCCCTTGTTGTGTTCAATTGCATACCACTGTTGTATTTTGACCTTCACTGTGTTATGCCACCTCTTGTCTTGTTGCTGCTGTTGTTTGTCAGCCTGTCTTGAAATAAAGTTTGTTTTGCCTCTCAGGTCATGCCTCCTGTATCCTTCTTCACAATGTGTTGTGGGTTTGGTAGGGCAGGGTAGAGGGAGGGCAGTATGACATCAGCAGGTCTTTATGGAGGCGATGCATGTTGTGTGCTGGTCAGTGTACCATCCTGGGTGGACATCATAGTTTGCTGTCACCCTGTCCATTGTGCACAGCACAACATAGGCACATATGGGACCCCTGCGAACAACCCATGCCCTGTGCACCCTGTTGCATGTGCACTGTGCTGTGCAGACACAGATGATGCTATCGGATAAGCAGGGTGTCTGCATGTTGCACATAAGAGTCCACTGTGCAGCCATTAGTATGTCAGCGGGATGTCTGTTGTGGGGGGAGAGGTCACTGCTGGGAGGGGTGCTTGTGTGAAGGAAGTGTGAAAGCATGGGAAGATTGGTGGCAGGTGGCAAGGTGCATGCCGGTAGGAGGAATCATATCTAGCAAACCTATGTAGGTGCAGAATGGTTGACGACGGGTGGAAAGGTTTGTGGTGTGAGGGGGAGTTGCTGAACACTAACAATTTCCAGGTCTGGGATGTTTGCTTGTGGGGGGGTTGTCCCAGGAAGAGGACTTGTTCACAAGACATAAAAATGTGCAGGCCTGGGATGGTTGATTTGGTGTTGGAAAGTCCTTGCTAGGTAGAATGGTGGTGTCAAACCAACTGGGTTAGGATGGCTGCAGGTGGGTGGTAAGGTACTATACTTTTATTTATTTTTTTACCAGGAGAGACACACAGATCTGAAAGCTTTTTTTTTGTTAAACAAATCTTTATTCATTTTCCAAACAAAGGACAAACATACAAACATACAGAGGCCTGGGACCCCCAGGGTACGCAATCCAAAACTGACTGTGTAAACTATATACAATCCAACTATATACACACACAGCAGGTAGCACCATCCCCTCAAACTAAAGCATAAACCTGTTTCGTCTATACCATAATATAAAATAACGGGACTGCGTAAAAATTGGGCCCCCTTATATTAGCCCCAATATCAACTCTCTTGCAGCCCAACAGATAATCTCTGTCCACACGGTCCTCTTAGGGAGCATTCTATTCATGAAGTGGCACCCCTCTGCACCCCTGGAAAGAAAGAGAGTCCCCATCCCCCCATAGCAACCCGCTAGACCCCTAACAGCATGCTATTACCCTTATCTAAAGACCATACCCGTTCAAGGACAATCACATAACAATCATTTAAATCACTCTAGTGCCACAAGTATCTATTACTCATTCCAGCAAGACTCCCTTCTGCTAATCGCAGTCCGACAGACAGGCCTGTGTTTGAACATTTGCACCCTGGTGTGAGTATATCGCCTCTAATGCCACCCATCTTTTAGCATATAACCCTTTTCTCCCCTCTGAATATAGATGCCTCTTTATTCTACCCAGAGTCCCCATGAGATCTCTTGCCCACTGTTCATAAACATAAGCTTGGTCATCTTTCCAATGTTGTACGAAGAAGGATTTAATTACCACGACCATCGAGGATAGATGATATTTAGGTGTAACACCAGAAATTTGTGACAGATCACCTAGAAGACATATCTCTGGTGTTATAAATTCTGAGTAATCCAGCATTGGGTCCATATGTCTTTTAATTTCGTCCCAAAGGGGCGATATTTTTCTGCAATCCCACAAGACATGCAGGAGATCTCCTGTTCCCAATTCACACCTAAAAGACAGGTCTGTCTGCCTAAGACTTCTATCACATAGTTTCACAGGGGTAAAGTACATATTAGAAACTATAAAAAAATGCATACTCTTGTACTTAGGTATAGCCATATATTTGCTACTTTTCCATATGTTGTCCCAAGCAAGGCTCCGAGGGGCCATCACGTTATCCCAATATGCAGCTCTTATAGGAGAATTCAGACTAAGAAAGTCCAGAAGTATTTTATATATTTGCGATAGGGAGCTAGATTTCGGATGAACCTCCTTTAGCATATCCCATGTAAAGGAGCAATCTGTGGAACCCCCTGACCTCTTCAGCATCCCCTCCAACATTCATGTGAGCTGCAACCTTTGAAAAAAGGGCATCCTATTATCCTGGGTAGCATCCCTTAGTTTCAAGCCCAAAACCTGATTAGCCCACCTCACACTGATTACTCGACCCCCAATAACTAAGTTGGGATTGCCCACCAGTGGTTGCTCTTGGGCCCTCATTTGATCCTTTCTCTGTACCGGAGTCAGAAATGACCACCAAGCTTCCGCCGCCTTCAGAATTGGGTTCCCAAACCCCTTTTTAAAACATTTGCCTATATTGGCATACAGAGGTGCCTCTGGAGAAAGGCCAGTGTCTTTTAACATTTGGATCTCTAAACAATATCCGGCAGTTCCCCTCTTAAACTTTTAAGTTCCATGTCAATTTCCCCCGAGGACCTTTCCAGCGGTGTCAGTGAGTTAATTGCCCCTAGAATAAATTCCTCTTTTGCCTTCCTCTGTCTACTTCTTTGCACTGCCAGCCCCTGGGCTACTCCTGCGTATAGCACCTTACAAGTTGGCCATGCCAACTTTTTGTTTTGCAACGTAGGTAGTTGTTGCTGTACAATCTCTAAAAGTGCTTCTTCAAGCTTGCCCTGCGTTGAGGTCTCCGTCACTAAGGAGTCATTTAGTCTCCACCGATACGGTCTGGGAGGGCCAGGTCTTGGTTCCCAGATCAATTGAATAGGAGAGTGGTCCGAAAAAGTTCTACCCCCAGTTGTCATATCCCTGATTTCCTTAAGTGCCTCCCTGTTTACCAAAAAGAAATCAATTCGAGATTGGCTCTTATGGGCTGCTGAGTAAAATGTCATAGTATTACCCCCAGTAAAGTGGGTCCGTATCAGATCCACCAATGCCGCAACCTCGAGCAACCTGTTTAGGGCAATTTGGGCCTTTGTTAGAGGCCCTCTAGCAGGTGGTATCCTATCTTCCTGGTTGTTAAAATAGGTATTCCAGTCCCCTGCCAGAATAATGGAGTGCACAGGAAAAACAGCTATGTCCCTCTCTATTGAGACGAAGAATTCCGGGTTGGAGGGCGTTGGCCCATAGATGGAAGCGACCGAGATTGCCTTGCCAAACAATAAGCCTGAAGTATAAATCCCTCTGCCATCTTCCCTTGCAACCACTTGCTCTACCTTATATGGACAGGTTTTCATTATTATGTCGCCACCCCCGAGCCCTTTCCTTACCTACCCATGAGCACTTGCAAAGTCGCTTGAGACGGCTCAGCTCCTCCTCAGTAAATGTGTCTCCTGTAAAGCAGCAATATGGGCCCCCATTTGTTCAATATGTCTCAGTATTACCATTCTTTTACGTCTACCCTTGAGTCCTTTGACATTCCAAGAAATTATTTTAACACTCGACATAGACAATGCACAAAATTATTTTGGTTGAGTTATCCCTCTGAGCGCTATCAGGGTCTGCCTCCTTCCCTCTTACCGTAGTGGACTATCTCTCTTTTCAGCTCCCCTTTACCCCCCCGCCCCCGATCCCTAGATCGTCTGTCTTCCAAATATCGGCTCATAAATGAACTCCTTCTTGTGCTACCCCCCAGCCCCTCCCTCACAAGAGAAACTCCAGGATCTAACCTAGAAACAAGAAAAAATCTGCTGTACAACTACCTTACTCCCCTGAAGACCCCCTTTTCTCCTAACCCATCAAGCCTCTCCCCTCCTCCATGCCTCGTATGTGCAGGTTGAAGGTTACCTTAAAGTCCTATAAAAAAAATTGTCTAACCTCCTCCCGACTCCCATTTGTTGATAGACAGTAATACCTATACGTCGCCCCCATCATTGTTCCCCTCCATTTATTTAGTCCCTCCTATTTTCTAAAGACAACCCAGAAGCCCTTGAACCTCTGTCACCTTTCACATGCGCAACACATAACACTACCATAGTACCCTGCAATAAGGTAGTGTAAGTATTGGGTCGTCTTGAAGCATAATGCAAATCCGCACCCAGTAGATGAAATGCCCTCTGGTGGTGGTACTAGCAAATATCTGCCGCCCTTGGTTCTACGGGCACACTGCCTACCTCCTCTTTCAATTCCCCCGGGGCATTCAAAGCTGAGGGAAACTAAAACTACCTCAGGGAGCATCGGTAAAAAGAAAAGGAAAGGAGCTCCCATTGCTCTCCTCTCACTAAGAACCTGAAATTAAAAAGTGACTACCGCCATTTTAAGCTCACTTAGTGTGCTAAATCCAAGCCTTCCTCTTCTAGATACTGGGGGATTTACCGGGCCCCACAGTCCACCCCCTCACATTATTTACTCCCCTATTGCCCCTTCAGTGTGTTGCCCCCCCTCTGATTACCTAGATTACCAGCCCTCACACTCTACCCATTTACCTTTCTCTCTTCACTTCCCGTGGAAGGGATCCTCGTCCGATTCCAAATTTAAACTGTTCTCCCAGCCACCCCTCCATCTCCGATCCCTTATCGCCCACCTCCGCTTCTTGGATGTTTGGTTTCAACTCTTTTCCACCCACCCAACTCTAAATTAAAATCGATCAATCTTACCTCCCCCATAGATGACCCTCTCCAACCCCATTTGCCTTAATAGAACCCTTTTAGCCCCAGCCTATATAACCATGCATCGAGCAGTCTGACAGACAAATTAGGTTTAAGAAGTCTTTTCATTCTCCAAAGTCCCAGTCAGTCCAATCAAAGCAGCTCCCCTTCTTGTCTGGGGCAGTTCAGGTTGGTGATCTAAATAACTCGGGGAGCTCCACCCGTAGCCCTTCTAAAGCATCCTTTGCTGTTAGAAATCTCTTCTCCCCGGTTTGAAGTCGCACCACCAGCGTTGCGGGATACTATAAATGAAACTTGATTTCTGCGAGATATAACTTCTTCTTGATTTCCGTGTATTCCTTCTGCTTCTCTCTCACCATGGGTGTTTGATCTTGAAATAGCCAGAGAGAGGTGCCATTCCATTGTATTGACTTCTTCTGCCTGACAGTAAACAACACATGGGCTTTTTCTTTATAAAGGTGGTGGTAGCTCTCTTAATGCCCTATGTGCTCTCTCTAAATTGTATGCTTCCCCATATGGAGTAGGGCCAAACAAGTTAAGCAGCATATCTTGTATAAAGGATACACAGTCCGCCCCTTCAGCCCTCTCTGGTAGCCCTGCCAGTATCAAATTATTCCTTCGACTCCTCGATTCTTGATCCTCTATTCTCTCTCTTCAAGCTTTTTAACTTGCTTTCTAACCACCACTAATTCCTGTTCAATCGTTGAAACTTTCCTTTCCTGAGAGGAGATCCGAACCTCAGCTTCCTCCATTCCCTGTGCCAGTGATTGCAGAGCTGGTTTCACTGCTGCAAAATCAATTACAAGCCCCTGTAACATTTGTTTGATTTCTTGAATGTCTTCATTGTTCGAGTGGGCTCCCCCTTCCTTTCCTGCCACCTCCTCTTGCTCATTAGGGGTGGGGGATTGGGGCTTTGGTCTCTTGGTAGTGGGGAATCTCCCCGTGAGCAGCTCCGCCATCTCAGCTTCCATCCCAGTGTTGTGCAGCGGCCTATTGCTACCGCCAAGCACTTGCAGCTTGCGAAGTTGCCTCTCTTTATTTTCTCTCTATCCTGCAGCCACTCCACCAAAATTCAAGCCCACAGCACCTCACCAGTTGGGTATGTGTATTTTAGTATGATTCAGACTGATCCCGGAAAACTTAGAGCTTTTTATCTATCTTAGGGCCTTGGAGCAGCACAGAAGACGTCTTTTCTGACTTAGCTCATCACGTGAACACGGATCTGAAAGCTTGTTTACAGTTGCACCCTTGGAGCACAAGGAAGTTAAGAGACTTGCTCAGGGTCTCATAGTAGTATGCAAGTAGGGTTGTGGGATTCAAACCCAGGTCTCCTGGTTTACAGCTCAGAGCCTTAAACCACTGTGCTATACTGCCTCCTTGTATGTAGGACGTGTTTAACAAACAATAGTCACATCTTCAAAGGCCTGTTGTTAGATCCCCAGATTAGGGGAGCCTCCCCAAGAAAGACCTTGAGCTACCCCAGCATGGTGGGCAGAGGATGGCAAGGAGCATGCCATTTAATGGCTTGTGTGTAGATGGCGTCTGTTTGTCCAGGATGGTGGGTGGACATTAGCAAGCTCTGCACTGAGGGTGGAGGCTCATGACACAACACATTCACGTCTGTTAACATGGCTGGAGGGTGACATGATCAGTTTTCAGGGGGTGGGGAGACTGTGTACAACATAAGACATTGGACATGTCCAGGAAGGTGGATGGTGGATGGCAGGTAAATGTTTGCTGCACATGTAATGAGATGATGTCTGACTGGAGTAGTCCCCATCAACAGTAATGATAAGTGCAGCACTTGTGCTGGTATGTGGTTCAGTCCTATGACTCCTAACATGCACTTCTCATGTGTTTGGTGACTGGCCTACACCACAGATACCAGTTCTGAGTCCTCGGGTTCCACCCCCATGCCCAGTATAGTCTGCACCTCCTACTGTGACTTCCATTGCATGTTTTACAAGACTGATGCTTGAGTGCCTTCTGTATGCAGTGGTAGATTTGTTTGATACTGCAACCTCTGGGTGTATGTCATCAGCCTGGCAGCTGCTTGACACTGACCCTGCAGTAAAGCATTTGCTGGCTGGAAGTGATGGGGTCAGTCCTGGCTGCTTCTTGGTTTGGGATATGCCCCCATGTACCGACCCAAAAGAGGGTTGTTGTCCTGCCAATGTGTGTGCCCAGTTTGTTTCTGTGGTCACTGGCTGGGGATGGGTCCAATTCTGTTCCCTGACTGGTCATGCTGTAGGGCTAAAGACTACATCTTGGTGGGGGGCACTTGATGTCCTGGCCACAGCTCTGGTGGCATGAGGTGAGGTTAGGCAGCAGAGACAGTCCAGCTCATGTCTGCAGCCAATCCATGTGTAGCAGGCACAGTCCCATGGTTATCATAGCATTTGCACACTACCACTTGTCGGCCTGTGTGGGCCATCATAGCTGAGCCTTGCGGGCAGCTTGGAACCTTGCACCGCAGTGCATGATGCGGGATGTCATGTCCACTTGAGCAGCTCAAACCATAGAAACATAAAAACTTAGACTTTGACAGCAGATTAGGACCACTTGGCCCACCTAGTCTGCCCATTTCCCTACCTACTGGAAAAGCTGCAGATCCTAGTTAACCAACAGCCTTAACTAGGATCTGCAGCTTAACCATGGCCAAGAGACGCACACCACCGGCATGTTGGGGATGTGTTGCATATATTGTGGTCTGCATGCACCAGCAACAACCCACCTCAAAGGTTTGGGGGCACGCTATCCTCGTGAAATGTTTGGGTCTGTCCACTTGGTACCCGCATGTGTGTAGGGCAACTGTCCAGACATGCCCATTACTGACACCTTTCCTGCCCCCCCCCACTGGTGTCCATATATGTCAGCTGCTGTCAGACAAACAGAGACCTGTAGGTGTGATGCATCAGAAAGGTTTATTGGTGTCATATCACTTGCACAATATGTCATTGTACTTCATTACAAATCAACCCACCCAGGTACTTCCCACCACCATCATAAACACCCTTTGTATACACCATGAGTACCCCATATGCACATGTACATATGTCATGCCCCAACCCACCAGGATAATACCTAACCCTTGTCCCCCTCGGCCACATCACTTCCCATCCCAACCCTTGTATGACACCATGATGTCTACTCTGGCCACCTTGGTGTTGCTCCACTTGGGCACCATCACTTGAGATGCTGTGGAAGGCATGGGTCACAGCTGCCAATCAGTAAGGCCCTCACACAACCACGTGTCACTGATGTGTGCTCTTCTCTTGTGTACCACGTGAAGGAGTTCCACCCATGTGGCTCTGGCCCACCACTGCCTGTTGTACTGCATTCTTTCCTGATCTACAGAGCAATGCCACTGGAGTAGGTTGGCTTTGCTCTCTGGAGCTCATGTTCAGTGCTCCACATGTGGGCCATTGCCCTCACCACCACGCTGTACCACCTATAGTGCAGGGTGGGACCATCACCATCTCCCTGTTGCCTGTAACCCTCATCATGGTAACTGGGGTGTCATTACATGCACCAGGCCTGTTGAGGGGCTCTACTGCAGCACTGCTGGTTTCTGAGGGCACGGCAGCTGCCACCTGTGTGCCTGCAGCCTGTCCTGTGTGGCTTCCCCATGACTGATGTATTGGTTTGGGCACCACGGCAACTGCACTCTAGTCCATAGTGCCGTGCAGTGATAGCTCACTCTGTGGGGGTGTTACATGGGACCGCAACGTCCACTCCAGTGGCGCTGTGGTTGGGGGTTCCCCATGCCAACACACTCTGTATGGGTGACATTAGTTCCCTGAGGGATGTACGTAACATACAATATCCCACTGCCGCGTGCTGGCCTTCTATCCATGGGCACGGCCACAGAGCCTGGAGGCTCCATTGCTCTCACTAGTTGATTGCATGCGATGCCTTCCTGCAGAAGCACATGACTGTGACTGTTGGGTGGGGTATGGTGTACTGTGTCCATCCCTGTACTGCACATCACGTCACTACCCCGGGATGTTGATGCTCCTGCCCCACATTGCCCTTCAGCTCTCAGTGGCATGCCAAGGTACTCCACTGCCATGCCAGCAGCTGACAGTAGTTTGCCCTCCACCCTAGAATTGGCCATCATACACAGGCATGCACTTCTGTGTCACAGGTGCCCTCACAGCATCCTGCACACTATGCGCCATGTTGGCACTGCTGTGCTGGTATGATGGCCCTCCTGCTACAGATCTGCTCGTGGTGGCCCCAAAACTGACTGTGCCATTCTCCATACATTGCAGTCCTCTGTGCATGGGGCCCAGATTGTCAGCAGCAGGTAGAGTCTCCCCCGCACATGGCCCATGGGCCACCAAGCATCAGCATCACCGCCAGGGCACTTGCAGTGTCCACTTACCCCCAACATCCTGCAGACCTGGTGTATGTTGCAGCAGGGCAGTCAGACATTGAAGTAACAACATCTGAATCTCTTGACACAGATGCCACAGCCTCCAGTGCTGATGTGTGTCTCTCCTCCGAGTGCAGACAGAACCTGCACAGTCTGACAGATGTCCTCAGCCCCTCTGGCCAATACAACCTCCACTTGCGTGCGATGGTGCACTGCATCATAGTGGATTGCCTGCAAAGCCATCCTGGTGGTGAGTACATGACCCACCTCAACCTCTGACTCCAGCATTTGGTGACATAAATGGTCCATATCATCCAGGTCCATGGTGTTATCCTCTGCATTGTCTACATCCCCTTGGTCACCACCCTCCCCCTGCATGGATGATGCTGGTGACAGTTCCTATGCCACACTGTCCTGCACATTGTGTGTGGCACTACATACTGTGTCGTCATGCTCCAGGGATTCACGTTCTAGTGACAATTCCCTCTGGTCACTTGCACTCTCTGGCTCTGTGACATTGTCCCTCTCACCACTTTCAGCAGCCTAGGTATGTGCTGCAATTGGGGTCTCTCCTGCATGGCCACTGTTGCTGTCACTATCATCATCATCACTGTCACTGGCATCATCTGTATCCACTATGCTCGTCCCTTTTCTTGCTGTTGCTGTTGGCATGCTGATGCTCATATCAGCAAGGAAAATGCACCCCATCACATGTGTACATGCAGTACAAAGAGATTCACATGTGCAGTACTGAACTGGCAGTTGGTGCACCAGTGCCGCTCCCCCATCCAGTCCAGCGAACCCACCCACCACTTCCTACCACTACACAGCATGACCTCTGGGCACTATGCTGTGACTCCTACCCCATGACCCACAGACACAGACAGGCATCTTCTCCTGTCCCACACTTCATTAGTCCATGGCTCCCTACCTGGGGGGGCACCTATGCCACACATGTGCAGCCCAAGTATGTCTCTGGGGTTCCTGTGCTGCCATGTACTATCATTACATCCTCCTCACCTCTACATGTGGCACACTACCATGCAGGATCCCCACCCATTGCACAGATCCACATGGCAGTTGTGCAGGACAGTCCACCATAAGGCCCCAACTGTACCAGGTGGCACAACATATGCCTTACAACCCACACCTTCAGCACTTCCAGCCCTTGCAGTGTAACCTGATGGCCCCAGGGGCTCAGTAGCCCCTGCATACCCATCATCTACCATGCTCATGGCAGTGTCATGCAGGCCACCTACTGACAGCCACGACGTGCGGCCCGTATGTTGCCATGTCAGTGTGAGCAGCAGGCTTACATGCACAAAGAAGTGCCTTCAGGCCGTGTGTCTTTCCACACAACTTCATGTTTAACTTCCCCCTCATTGTGGGCCCTACACCTCCTACCATTTTTGTCACCTGCTGTGTGGGATGAGTCATCCCCACTGGTACCACATGGCCACTCCACCTGCCATATCACAACCCATGATGCAAACCTTGCACCACCTCTGTCTACTACATACTTTCCAACCCCCCCCCCCATCAAGTGCCACTGTCATCATCTGCATGCACTGGTCAATTGGGCATCTATGTACATCTCCAGACCATTTGGGGGAGTAAGAACAGTCCCTTGATTGACACACAGCACAGGCCATTGCAACCCCTGTCAGCACTGTTCTGACATGCATCACAGCTGTGTAGCCTCTTTCTTGAACCCCCCAACCACCCTGAGTATCTATTTGTCACTGTGGCCTTCCTACACTATATCACTGCTAGGTGTCTTTTGCAAATAATCACACCACGGCCCCTGCTCCACATAACATGTGCACATCATCACACCATCACTCCTATGCATGTTCTTCCATCAGACTCTGAGTCCCTAGCACAGCACAGCACAGCACAACTCTGTACACAGCATGCCTCCCGGTTGCTGGGGACATATGTAGTGCCAAGACACTGTCCGTTGGTACTCCTGCAACACAACATTCTAGGGGTGAGTGGCACCTCAATGTAGACATCCCCTTCTGCCCCACAGCATGGTCTGCACTACCACTTCTGCACTATCCACGGTAGGCTAGCCCTGCTTTCTTTCCCTCAGGTACCCTGCACCCCAGCACACCAACATACTCACATCACACATGTCATGTACTGTCCACAAACCTGCACAAAACACAATGTTTTTTGTCGGGGAACACAAGGACATGGGCTCACCAGTGTCCTTCATGAAAGTGCCATGCCCACAGAAGTCTATGTAGCATCTTGCTGCCAAGCCCTAAGGCAATGTGCCTTAGTTGTCACAACTGCAGTATGTGTCATTGGCCCAGTGGAGCCGAGGGTTGAAGTGCTGAACGCCACACCTCACACTACACTGGCCATTCGGGAATAAGCCTCGGTCACCAGAGTTCAGCTAGGAGTGGAGGGAGGAGCTGGATTGAGATGCTGATTGATAGCTATCCAGTCCTGGGGAGGGTTAGGCACAGTTCTGACCAATGGATGGTTCAGGAGCGGAGGATGCTGTTAGGCGCCTGGCGGAAGCCATGTCTCAGCATGGGTTCTTGCCTGGACTCTGGTCCTTCTTGCTGGAATTCTCACGGGCTGGGATTAGGACCTAATGCAGTCATCTCCATAACTACAAAAAACCCTGGCTCCACTGCCGCAAGGGGGTACTAAGAGCACAGGATGGTTGGTCCGCTGCCACCTCATCCATGCCGGTAGTTGGGGATAAAATGTCCCTGTAAAAAAAATAAACAATAAACAAAACAACTGCAGTATATGTTACATTGTATAGGGTCACTGCTGCCCTCATGACTGTCCCAAAATGATCCCTTGTGACACCACACCAGGCAGGGCCTCCTGCTACCCCTGCTTCACGGTCACCTGCGATGATACACGTGGCAGACATAGTTGCCTGACATATGCCATTGGTCAGGCCCTGATATGCATCTCTGCTGGACACAGACATCACTGTGGCTGCTGAAGTGTATTTTTTTTGGGGGGGTTGAGTGCCCACAGGATGTACTGCCACCCTCCTACAGTGACGTCCACCCTGTTAGGAGGTGGGGTGCTTCTAACCTGTTGTCAGTCATGCTCATGTCCCCCAACACACTAGGCCATATGACACTGCAAGGGGCAGGTGGAAATAGCAGCATAGTGCCATGCTTACCTGCTGACTGATGGAGTCAGAATACATCCAGGTTGCTATCCCCCTCCACACTTCTTGAGCTGAGGTGGCTGGCAACTCGCTCCCCCTGATTGCTCAGTATCACAACTTCTCCACATCCTCCTCCAGTGGCCATGGAACTTTGTCTGATCTATGCCAGCTTCTTCTTACAATGTCTTTTTATATCATTGTATCTTTTTTGCAACTCCCTCACAGACCTCCTGACATTGCCCACATCATTTACCCTTGTGGAAACATGCTCCGAGGCCTGTCTATGTCTGACTCTGAGGTCTCTGTCACCACCTCTGCTGAAGAGGAGATCCACTTGGGCATCCACCTCATTGAGCAGTCCATCATTCTCCTCTGTGCTGAAGTTTTTCTTCTGAGTGCCTTGCCGGCTGTTCCTTGGGTCACTGAAGCTGTTCCCTGCCCAGTTGTCTGTGGTTACATCGCTCAGGTGAATCAACTCTTGTGACTGTGCCACCCTTTGTATCACAAATGTTCTAGGTTCAGCAATTCCACATACTGAGATGCAAGTAGCTAAGTTTCTGGAATACTGCTACTTGCGTTTGCTACAACTGCATCAGGCACACCCACAGCATTTGACACAAATTGTGTCCAACGCACACACCTTTATGTTTATATGCCCTCTTTATTCAAAGAAAAGAGGTGATTGGTTAGGCCCTATATTTGCTAACCTCAGTCATCCCTTGGATTACTTAAATCCCAGTGTTGTACAATATTCAAGATGTGTCAATTTTACACAGGTTATCTGGCTTTTTGTCATCTTTGAAACTGTAAATAATAATAATTTAGACAATTATATTCTATAGGGGACATAGGAGACTTACTTCTTTTTCTGCCACAGTTTGGCTTTTTTTTCCAATACTCAATAGTTTTTTTGATTTTGGAATTTTGAGATGACAGGCATGATACTTGAAAGTAACCAGCCCCAGACCCATCCAAGGCTTGTTTTCTCTGGTTTCAGGATTGCTAAAGATTGTTGCCTCCTCTGTCCCCTTATTTCCTACTTCTTTTTTCTAAATATTACATTGGTATTAGTAGATCATTTGTGGCATGTATGGATAAATGTTTAAATCTTCAGATGTTGTTGTATATGACTGAGATTTCCCTTTTTCTGGGAATTTTATATCTAGCTGATTTGTCTCATATTATGGCAGACTGTTGTGTTTCCCTTATCTTTACATCATTAGCATATATACCTTTAAAATAATGACCTAAAATTACATTCACCTTTACCCTGATTGTAATGTTGCCGAATTTTCTGCGTATTCAAGTTATTCAATGTTACATTCTAATTGGAAGTGGACTTGAGAGTGTGCGTATTTAAGAGTAATCCTTAGAAATAATTTATTGAATAAACAGAACGTATTGCTGATTCTATGATGTCTGGTAATGAGATATTACATGTATTTTAAAACTTTAAATGTAACTGTACAAGTTGGTACTATTTATGAATCTTGTATTTTAAATGTTTTGAAATTTTCTTGCAAAGGCCAAAAGCCAAAAAATTAATTTGAATCTTGAAACTTGATATTTCTTGATACTTTGAACCAAGTGTTATATGTGGTTCTTGGTGCTGGACTTTCTCTTTTTCATAACTAGTAAGAAGCAGCACAGTGGAAGTCTCAGGAAAGGTGCACAGCAGGCTCAGAGACTAACCCTGTGACATCTCAGTAAGCTGAAAAATGATTGGTCAGATATTCCACATTTAGAAGTAGACTATAGTACATTTTAAGGCCTTAAACATGTGTACAGTGTGTAGATAAAAAAACATTCTAGTTCAGACTTTATCAGAATTGTTCAAATTTTATAAACTCTGGTTTGGATCTGAGTATTGATACAAGTGGACATAGTCATTAAGGATGTTCTTCAAAAATGCTAACTTTTACTTCTCTAGAAATTAGAATCAAGGAAAGCATACTGAGCCAAGGCTAATTTCAAGGTGTGACCCAGAATGAGGGATACATAAAGTAGTACAAAACAGTAAAAACATGCTAAGTGTAAAACAGTAAACTAAAGGAGAAATAAAGGGAAACATGCTAACTATATGATAAATATGCAGTTAAATGCAAATATGCACAAACTGCCTAGGTTGTTCAAAAATATTAAAAATATGCAAAGCTGTCTCAGCAACAGCATTAATAAGTGAGAAGAAAAATAGGTGGAGGGAATAACTGGAGCAGAGAATATGAATTTTAAAGCCCTGGACAACAGGACAGAGAAAAGAGTTTAGTGCCCAGTAAAGTATGAATTAAAAAATAAAGAGTGAGGTTCAAAAAGTGCAGAGCTCAATAACAATGAGTCAGAATGGTAAAGGGGAAAACCCAAAAGAAAACAGGAAAAAAGAAGAAGAAACCACCAGAAGAGGAGCAGGATGTTATGAGGCAACTGAAAGAGGATAGGGACCAAGATGAAAATATTTTATAATCAAGTATCATAAAGAACCATTATCAATTGTGTTCAGTAATCATGTTCAAACTTCAAATCCCATCACTGTGATCATAATTAATGATGATTAAACATGAACGTTAAATGGCCTCCAATCAGATATCATAATGTAATGGAAATGGTGATTGTCATTAATGATTATCTGATATCACAATTTTTTCATAATTGCTTATGGTCAAGATTAATGCAAAAAATTTGAAAAAAAAAACATTTATCTTTTTTATTATACTTTCAGAAGTTATCTTGTCTTCTGTTAAGACATCTTCTTTAGAATCATAAGTTATGATACATCTTCTATACTGTGGCACCTCTCTTCTTACCATATGTTACAAAGGCTCAAACTGGTTTACATAGCTCCATTCAGTGGTTCCTTTTATGGTTGTGGTGAGTTCCTTCAAGTACCTGGTTTATGCTCAAAAGCCTTCTTAACAATCTGTGTGCTAATACTGCCTAAGCTAAATTATATTAAAAATATAAATTACCACTGTTTTGGTTCATGAACTAAGCATTTGAAATATGCAAATGTATCATGCAACTGTTTACATTATACCTAACATAGCCTGCACTGTTTCTAAATGAATTAAAACTTTGCTTCACTTGATTTACATTATAATTAATATGCTTTTGCTAATATTTGATATTCATATTTTCATATTAGTAAAACAAAGTTAAGTATTACTCATGTGACTTATAAGTTCACAGTACAGAATTAATATACAGTACTTGCCAATGACCATCACTATATCATCCAAAGATCATCAAAAACCATCATTCTAATTAAAGCTTACAAAAATAATCAATAATCATTAGTTGATGATTTGAAAGTTCAGGTTTGATGATTAAATCATGATCTAGATGACAGTATTCGATCATGATCTCTCTTGATGATCATGTGGTAACATTTGATGATTGACAATGATCATTCCTGACTGACCTTCTAAAAACATGATAGATTATTTACGTTTTTACCTGTGGAGGTGTACATGAGGACAGAAAATGGTAGCTGAGGAATTATTAACAAAGGAGAGGTAGGTAGGTAACAGGAGGAGATTAAGAACTGTAATATACATTGTATGAAACAGTGTTGGACCAAAGATACCTATTGCAGATAGGAACTGTTGCTAAGAAAGTGGCCATGGGTTGTGTTCCTATTTTATTTCATTCTATTTTCAAAAACTATACTATTTCTGCCTCAGCATGTTCATCAATGCATTTCAATTTTTGATACCTAGAAAGAGGAATACTACCGGACAAAAAACATTTCTTATGAATGGCCTTCATTTAACAACTAATTTTCAGTTTCCATAATTAGTGTCTGTATCTCTGTATTTGTTAACAAAAATGCAGGTGCATCACAAGATTCTTTCCAGGTGATCACTGTAGAGGACAGCACATCCCAATATTGACAGTCAATGGAACAGAAATGGTAACACTCCTGGTCAATTCAACAACAGACAGCAGCAGTCACAGGTTCAGGTCAAGCAGTTTATTCTGTAGCAGCTCTGCTCCAAAATCTGATCAAATCAAGAAGCAAGGTTTGGAAGAGCAGAAAAGCATTTTAATTATTTTATCATGCAGGTCTCAAGGTTATGTTGTTGGTTAAAAACCTGCCAGATATGGATACTGATTTGTTGCTGGTCTTTAATAAACAGGAAGCACAGAACAGCTTTGCCAAGTCATCCCCTTCTTCATAAGGGCTGCAACTAAAACAACAAAGTTCAAAAACATTAAAGCGCCATCTAGGAAAAGACATGGGGCCAGATTCTCAAAGGGTTAAACATGGTGTAAAGTGACTTATGACAACAAGAACGGTGCACATAGCACTTTACACTATGAGTTGCAACATTTGGGATTCTGCAAAGCAGCCTGCAAGATGTTGCAGCTTGCTTGACCAAAGTGGACTTACACCATCAGCTACACCATAATCCCCCTCCGACATAGCACAAAGGGGTTTACAACAGCAGTTGCACCCTAGTCTAGAAAGGTGGCTGACAGATCCCCAAATTTGCTATTCTGAAACAACCCCTGGAGGACATCCTTCAAAGTACAATTACACCAGCTATTAGCTGGTGTAAGTGTACCTTGCAACCACTGGTGGTTTTTCCATTGTGCTTTTCAGCTCATCCCCATGACATGTAATCCCTCCAATGCCCCAACTTCCAAATATGCCTTAAAAGCCTTCAGGGCTGGCAAACCCCACAAATGACCCATTACCTCAAATATCCAGTACAAAAAGCCTTGCAGAGCTATCGACCCCACCATGCCCCAAACTTCCCAGGAAGTAATAAGCCCCACAAGGCCAGCAATCACCCCAATGGCCCCAATACCCACTATTCAGTACAGTAAGACTCACAGGGCTAGCAGACCCTCCCCATTTGCTGGTCCCTCAAAGTGCAGTAAGAAAAGCCCTGCAGGGCTATTGATTCACCCATGACCTGAACCTCCCAAAGGTCAGTGAAATAACCCCTACAGGGCTAGTGCCTCCCCAAGCCCTAATCCCTGAACACAAATCTGGCTGCAAATGGCAAATGTTGGAAATGAAAAAAAAAGTAATAACCCCATTTTCCAGTTCTATGTGATAACGGCGATCACGGAAAGTCGATTGCCATTAGGGCTAGTGTACATTGGCAAAAATCTATTTCGCTGATATACACTCATGGCACAGACCAAAAGGGCAACAATAACATAGAGTTATTTGTTTATGTGGGTGTTTCACCCCCCCCGCACCACCCTACTAAAGGATTTTCAACTCCGGGAGGTGCATGTAGGGGGGTGAAAATGAGAAAAAAAATTGAATTAGTGAACCAGTGCAAAAATACTGATGTGCCCCTCTTCAAACCCGGCACCCTCCCAACCCTAGCCTGCCATGAACCCAACACACCACATGGCCAGCTTGGGGACCCACCACCACGCTACACCTCACATACCATCCCTCCCCTGCAGTCCGTCACATGGCACCATATGTGCATATACATATAGTGATAGGATGTTGCTACAGCCATATTCACCCTCCTATCCAGTAGCCCTGTGAACAGGCACCACTACTGAGTTACCCTTTTTGTAAGTGCTCAATAGTGGACACCCTTATCATGGGATACCCCCTTATCCCTGGTAGTCTGGTGGCCCCCTACCCGACAGTGCAAGACCACCCTGCTCCCCTGACCCATACCCAGCCAGCGACTGGCACAGCCCACCTCTCACTACTGTGAACAGCCACTGACTGAGATCTGCATGAGAGCGTACTACTGTAAATAGTATGTATTCAATGAATGACAGCTCATTCATTAAGTGCATACTATTTACAGTAGTATGTGCTCATACAGAGCTCAGTCAGCAGCTGGCCACAGTGGTGAGGGGTGCTCTGTGCTAGTTGCCTGCTGGGTACAGGTTGAGGGGGAGTGGGGTGGTCTGGCACTGCTGGATGGGGGGGCCACTAGACTACCAGGGATAACAGGGTTATTATATTTTTTCATTTCCAGCATTTGCCATTTGCTGCCAGACTTGTGTATGGGGATTGGGCCTTGGGGGCTGCTAGCCCTGTGGGGTTTATTTCACTGATCTTTGGGGGTTTGCAGCATGGGGGATTAATAGCTCAATGGGGCAGTTTACTTCTGTGGGGATTGGGGCATGGGGTCTGCTAGCCCTGTGATGCTTGTTTACTGAATAGTGGGGATCAGGGGCATTGGGAGGATCAATGACCCTGTGAGGCATTTCTACTTCTATAGGGGATTGGGGCATTGGGGGGGTGGGCTCTTGCACCCTTCTACCATGGTTGCCACAGCTTGCACCAACCTGATCAGGTATGCCCTCTGTTTGATGTACAGTTCGGGTTGGTGCAAGTCATGGGACTTAGTCATGGGCACCCTGACCCTTACAGAATCGGGCACAGGGTCCTTGGTTCAAATGCACCCCTCGTATGTCACAACTTGCGACATGCGTAGGGGTGTTACTAGAATCAGGCCCATGGAGTACTAGCATTATTTAATAAACTGATAATAATACATACAGTGTAGACTCTTTGTAAGTGACCTGTCACTAAGGCTGCTGTACTTTGGCTCACAACTGTGATAAGCCTCATTATAATTTCACTATTTACACACACATTATAATGCATAACACACTTACTGTAAGAGAAAGAGGGTCATGAACTACATTTGGCAAATAGTGTTAATGACAATTATAAGGCTTTTTATAACCATATAGTTTAAAAAGATGTATAAGAAGCCCCTTTTTGATGGATGCAGAGGCTGTGGAAAAGGGAAAAAACATGGTGGCCATCCTAATAAAATTGGGCTCAATTCTAGTAGCACCCCTGTGCATGTCGTGAGTTAAGACATATGAGGGGTGCATTTGGCCAAGGACCGTGAACTTGATTCTGCAAATGGCAGGGTCCCCATGGCTTAGTCTCATGACTTATGCCAATCCAAACTGTACGCCAAACAGATGATGTACCTGACCAGGTTGGCACAAGCTGAGGCAACCATGTTGGAAGAGTGCAAAAGCCCACCCCCATGCCCTGATCCCTCATAGAAGTAGAAATGCCCAGCAGGGCCATTGATCCCCAATATTCAGTAAAAAAGTCCCACAGGACTAGCAGACCCCCCCCATGCCCTGATCCCCCATAGATGTAAAACTGCCCTGCAGGGCTATCGATCCCCCCATGCCATGAACCTCTCAATGGTCAGTGAAATAAGCCCTGCAGGGCTAGCACTCCCCCCTGAGACCCGATCCCTGATCACAGGTCTGGCTGCAAATGGCAAATGTTGGAAATGAAAAAAATATAATAACCCCGTTATCCCTGGTAGTCTAGTGACCCCCCACCCAGCAGTGCCAGACCATCCCACTCCTTCCTGTCCTGTACCCAGCTGGCAACTGGCACAGTCCACCTCTCACCACTGTGGGCAGTCACTGACTGAGCTCTGCATGAGCACGTTCTACTGTAAATAGTAAACGCTCATTGAATAACAGCTTATTCATTGGGTGCGTACTATTTACAGTAGTATGCACTCATGCGGAGCTCAGTCAGTGGCTGGCCATGGTGGTGAGAGGTGGGCTGTGCCAGTTGCTGGCTGGGTATGGGTTGGGGAGGAGTGGGGTGGCTGTGCACTGCCAGGTGGGGGGAGCATGGAGCAAAGGCTACCAGGGATAATGGGGTTGTTATTTTTTTTTCATTTCCAACATTTGCCATTTTCAGCCAGGCTTGTGTTCAATGACTGGGGCATGGGGGGCACTAGTCCTGTGGGCTTATTTTACTGGCCTTTGGGGGGTTTTGGGTATGGCGGGATCAATAGTCCTGTGGGACTTTTCTTATGGCACTTTGGGGGATTGGGGCATGGGGGGATCTGCTAGCCCTGTGGGTCTTACTGTACTGAATAGTGGGTATTGAGGGCATTGGGGGGATAGATAGCCTTGCATGGCTCATTATTTTCTGTGGGGTTTGTGGTACGGGGTGGTTGATAGCCCTGTGGGGCTTTTTGTACTGGATATTTGGGGGATCAGGGTATAGGGGGGTCTGCCAGCCCTGTTGGGCTTTTTAAGGCATATTTGGAAGATCAGGGCATTTGGGGGGTATATGTCATGGGGGATGGGCTGGCAGGCACATTGGCGCAACACCCGGTGGATGCAAGGTACACTTACACCAGCTAATTGCTGGTATAACTGTACTTTGACAGATGTCCTCTGGGGGTTGTTTCAGAATAGTAAATTTTGTGATCTGCCAGCCTCCCTTCCAGAATGGGGCACAACTGCTGCTGAAAACCCCATTGTGCCATGTCGCAGGGGGTTTATGGCATAACTGGTGGGGTAAGTCCACTTTGGCACAAGCAGCTTGTGAAATGTCGCAGACTGCTTTGCAGAAACCCAAATGTCGCAACTCATGGCATAAAGTGCTACTTGCACCATTTTGTTGGCACAAGTCACTTTACACCATGAGCAACCCTTTGAGAATCTGGCCCATTCTTTTTGTAGTGTTGCTTGGGGAAAGGTATGAAAGACATGTAGGCATAGACAGTAGCAGCATTGCCCTGATAATAACCCTGAATATTGAAAACATAAAAAATAAGATTGATTGTAAATCATTAAACCCAAACAAGGCCTTAGGGCCAGATATGCTACACCAAAGGATTATTGAGGAGACAGGGGAGGAAGTAGTGGGACCAATGACATCTTTATATCAAAAATCACTGTATGTAGGGGAAATGGTAGAGGACTGGTGAGTAGCAACTGTGATTCCATTATTTAACAAGCATTTGTCAATATCCAACGTTTGCTTGCATGTATGTGCTGGGAGGGTGTTCAGCACTGATAGTACACAGATACAGATGCCTTGTGCCAAAGGAAGACTCCATCCAAGGGCTGTGCACTTCTGTGCAGCTGCAGATGTGAAGAATTCAAGGGGCTGTCTGGTGGACTGTGGAGGCACAGGGACCACAGGGCCCTGTGCTTCTTGCTCTTCCATGAGGCCACAGATACAGATGGACAGGGCAAAGAGTGCATCTGTCAGCCAGTGTACAAGGCACTCTGTCACCCACAGGTGGGGAGGTGCAGAGTCTTATGCCAAGAGGACAGCTGTCTTCACTATATGGTACCTGGGCCCATGTGGACAACCTTGCACCTTTCATTCCCTAGCTGGGGGGGTTGTTGTGTAACAGCACCATTTCCCCAGTCTCAACCCATCCAGCTGGGTCAAGAAGCTTACTCATGAACTCATCTGACCAGCATGGTATCACAAAGCACGGCTGTTAGCATGATAACTGGCACTACATAGAAAGGTTGTTAAACAATTACAGTTTTCTTTTAAATTTTAACCTCAACTTTTAAAGATACTCATTCTATGATTTGCCTTATAAACATGATATGTACCATTTGTAGTATATTGGCCAAAATGTAATTTCACACCAGAGGTCTGAAAACACATCTTGTCCAGGATGACAAGTGTCAGGTTTATGAGGTGGTGTGGAAAAATGTCTATGTTGAAAGTTTGGAGTCAAAATATCGACAATTATTGAAGTTATGAGTGAACGTTGAAATACTGAAAGGTTCAGTCATAACCTAGGCATTTTACCATATTTGTATACCAAATCTGTAGCATAGCCTTCTTATTACCCCACATCATGAACCTGGTAGGTGAACATTTTCTAATCTCCACCAAAACATCATTCTACAACACCGAAACTTCATTCTACTCCACAGGTGCAAAAACATGTTTGGGCCAGGATTTGAAAATTTGCAGCTCTCACATTTGTGAGGTGGTGTGAAAAAATGGTTATGTTGAAATTTGGGATTAAAATATTTAAAATTACCAAAGTTATGAGTGAGCGTAGAAAATGTTCAACATATGCACATACCTTTCCCATTGTAACATATTTTGACCCAAAATTTTTAATATGGCCTTCTCATGACCCCATTTCATGAACAAGGGAGTAAAAATGTTCAAATCCTGCTTGAAAGGTGATTTCACAACACAACTGCAAAATCATCTTTTGGACATGATTTGCATAATTCCACTGCTACTGGTCATAAAGTGGGATCACAAAAAAGCCATGTTGAAAATCTGGGGCCAAAATATACAAAAATGACAAACTTATGTGTCAAAGTTCAAAACCCCATTGAAATACATTGAACCACACTTACCTTAGTTTGAAATATTACAGTTGGTGGTTCCAGCAGCAAGACGTGTCTTCAGTCAGTGAATGGATCTTCCTCCTGGGATATGTCAGGTGAGTGAGGGTGAGTTGGGGATGTGGGGAGGTGTGTGCTGAGTGGGAGATTGGGTGGGGTGGGTTGGATGTATGTGTATGAGGGGCAGACTGGTAAGGGAGCATTTTCTGTTTTAAAAAGACTAAAACAAAAACATCAAAGGACGGTTTTCTTTATTTTAGGGATATTCCAACACTGGGATTGGACACCCCAGTGTTAGGCATGTGCTTGACACATGAGGCAGGCACCCCAGTGCAGCCACCTACATAAAGGAAATGGGGGCAGGTGACCTGGAGGGATGGGGTCAAGAGAAGTGGTACTGTGATGGGCACCTCAGTCCACTTACCTTTTAAAAATATGTACCAAGATTGGAAATGACAGGCGAGCAAGAAACCTCAAGGGGAGGGGGAGAAAGAAGCTATATGGGGGGTGGGCACCCAGGTCTGCATAATAGAGATAGAAAGAAAGATATAGATAGATAGATAGCTAGATAGCTAGATAGCTAGATAGATAGATAGATAGATAGATAGATAGATAGATAGATAGATAGATAGGTAGATCGATCGATCAGAATGAATGAATTGCAAATGCAGTTTTTTGCCTAGCAACCACATGACTGCAGTATGGTCCCTGACCCTATTTGCCAGTAGTCCTGGGGGTCAGGAGCTGGCATGTAGGGTTACAACCATGTTTGTTTATTTTTAGTTCAATACCTGATCAGCAGCACAATCTCTCACATGCTTCTAATGCTGAAAGAAGATCAGCTGCTTGCTGACCATCCTTATCCAAATGAAAGGACTAATGCCCTCTCTGATAAAAGTGACTTTATTCCTTTCAACTACACAACATTTCCACTCAGCAAGCAGTGGTGTCATGACCACAGTGTGTGGTCATTGGTCTGGACTGCTAAGCCCCTTCCAGCTTGACCTGCAATGGGCTCGGCAGTGACACACCTCTGAAATGTCATTTATTACTTGCAACAAAATATTTTTTGCACATGCCAAGCAAATGTAAAAAAAGGGGCAAGATCAAATTTACAAAATTACAGAGAACTGAGCCTTATTTGGGTGTCAGGAGTTATTTTACAGGGTGTAATAAAGGATGAAATATAACAACGTATCTCAGCATACAATTTACTAGATCAAACACAGCATGACTTTAGGAAGGGCAGGTAATGTCAAACTAACTCAATCCAGTTCTTTGATAATGTGAGCAGGGCAGTGGATGGTGGCTTTCCTGTTGGTATAGTCTTTCTCAACTACTGTAAGGCCTTTGACATCTGGAAATTATTCTAAAACTTAAAGATATGAAAATTAATAGTAGAAACATCAGTTGGGTTAACTCTTGACTCACAAATTGTACACAGCAAGTCTCCATAAGAGGTAATATTGTACATCTAATTGGGCAGACGTTACAAGTGGGGTTCCACAGGAATCCTACTGGGTCCAACTTTTTTTCACCTATATGTTACAGCTATGCAGTGCAGTGAGGGAATGTGGCTTACTAAGTTTGCTGATTATACTAAAGTTGGAGTTGTGGTTGATACTGTGGAATCAGTTGATAACTGCAACAAGAAATGGAAAAGCTCAAAAATTATAAAAATAGGTTACAGAAGACAAATTTGGCTTCAGTGTAGGAAAATGTGCTATTCGTCATTTGGGTAATAAAATTGTGAGAGCACGGTACAAATTACTAGAGCTGTGTGGAATGGGAAAATTCCACATCCATGGAATTTTAATGAAATTTCACAAAATTTCACTAAATTTTGCTGAATTTTATCTGAATTTCACAGAATGTTTTTAATTTAGTAATTTGATTATAACTCAGCAACAGTTCAAGCTAGAGCTGTGAAATTCAGAATATGTACTCCTCAGGTCAATGGCCACAAACTTGCCAAATATCATGTAATTTGGTGAGATAGTTCAAAATTATAGGTGCTCAGATAACGTCATTTTATTGTTTGTGCGAAATTTCATGAACATTTTTTATCTGCATATACCTTAACCATCTATTGGGTCAGGATCTTAAATTTGGCATGATTTCTTGCTGATAGGTGTTCTAACAATGTGCCAGGTTTCATGACAATATGATGCATCATCTTAAAATTATGTGCTCAAAATCTGTCATTGTACTTTTTTTCAGGAAATTTCTTGAGAAAATTTCATCTGTATATAACTCAGGCACCTTTAGAGCCAGACATGTGTAAATTAATATGGATAATCTTTTTGTAATGCTTGTAGTATGATCTAAATATGGAGAGAATTAGATAAGAGATTTTAAGTTACAGGGGTTCAAGACCTTACTATGTAAAT
Organism: Neoceratodus forsteri; assembly: GCA_016271365.2. NCBI lineage: Eukaryota > Metazoa > Chordata > Ceratodontiformes > Ceratodontidae > Neoceratodus > Neoceratodus forsteri. The sequence continues at coordinate 209,667,970 of CM028137.1, read as the reverse complement.
ATTCGCAAAACTTTGTGAAAACTATCAAAAATGTGGATATTTGTAACTTCTCTGCTTTTGCAGGCACATAATTAACATTTGACATGCATAGTCATAGTATGTGTATCCTGGCGTCTAACAGAACTGGATGAACTGGATAAGCAGTTTTAATTTTGCAGAAGAAAAAAATTATTAGTAACATTTTCTCACATTTTTATGATGGCATATTCTGTAGATGAAGCATCCAGAATTTTTTTTGTGTGTGTGTGTGTGTGTGTGTGTGTGTGTAATTTAACATTAACAATGCATATATCACTACTTCACTTGATAAGCTGGGCTGAGCTTTTTGCAGTCCTGCTGTTCCTCACTGGGTGACCATCCTCCCCTTCTTCTTTGCCATAGCCAGATTGACACAGTAGAACTACTGATCCCACTGATATCCTCTTTGTTCTTTACAGTGAAAAGCTTCCTTAAAAAGTGAGTCACCTATTCCTTTTTCTATCAACCTACCCTGTTGGAATAGCCAGAGTTCTTTCTTCCTAATGCCCAATACTTTATCTTCCCCTCTACATCTTTTTGAGTACGTCTAAGTCCTAGGCTTGCATGTACACCAGGCTCCCTGAACCATAAATTTACTGGATGTGATCCTTAAATATCATACATTCAGCTTGGAATTGTTGATACTCTGTGCTTTCTTGTTCCAAACTGGAAGTCTACCACTGTTTTGCTACCCAGCTCAGCTATCCATTTCTTGGTAAAACTGTATATCTAACTCCAGAACCTGGTGACCCCCCTGCACTACCTGCATCTTATACCCCTATCCTTTAATTAGAACCCCAGATAAGGCTGAGTGAAATTAGAAAATTCCAGTTTTATGGAATTTTCCATGAAATTCTGCATATTTCACAAAGACTCATGGGATTTGACTTTAAGTACAGATGTTATTTTGAAATTTCTCACAGCAAGCAATTAATAAAATTGGCACACACAGTCTCCTTGTGAGGTCTGCAAACCTGACAAATTTAATTGTATTGCATTCTCTAGTTTTAAAGTTTAAGGGGTTTATAAATGTGTAGTTTACATTCTTGCAAAATTAACTTTTTTAACATTGTGAAATTTTGACCACTTTTAATTCAATACAATTTAAAGCTGAAAATATGAACTTTTTCAGAAATGACCATGTGGTATAGTAGTTTAAATGTTTCAACTCTGGTAAAATTTGTATATGTAATTTTAAAATTAGAAGGAACTAACCAAAATTGTAATTTTGGCAACATGTTTGGCAGGCTATAGTGCAGTCCCATTTAAAGCTAGAAATCTGAAACTTTGTGCATATACAAATGTAGTGATGACCTGTATATCTGGCATTTTTTTAATATTTCAATAATACTTTCAAAGTTGTACTAAAATTATGGAAATCCAAATTTTGGCAAAATATTTGTCTACCTATAACTCAACTCCCATTAAAGCTTGAGACTTAAAACATGGTGCATATATGTATTCTACATGCATCTCTAAATCCTGATATTGTGGAGAAATGTGGAAAAGAAATTTTAAAAAGATCTCAAAATAGCTGAAAATTAAACTTTGATTAAATGTTTGGCCACCCATACCTCCACCCCTATCAATCTACAACTTGGTACAGTTTTGTAAGCCATGAGATACTGCTTACATTCCAAATTTAGTGTTATTTGGAAATGTACTTGTAAAATTATAGTGAAATAACTGAAATTGAAAATTTTGCAAACTTCCATAGAATTTTCATGAACATTCCATGGAATTCCATGGAATCAGAATGGACATTCCACTTGTATTCTCTACAAATTATTAGGACAAGAAATAAAAGAAACAACTGAGAAAGATTTGGGGGTGTTGGTTAGCAAACATCTTGGGCAGGATTCACGAACATCAGGGAAGGTTCCGCAGCTGCAGGAAAACTTCAGTGCTAGTGGGTTGCCACTTGCAAATCCACAGGTCACCCGCAGCTGTGGGTATTCACAAAGGTGGAGCCGGATTACGACCGGCTCCATGGATTACAACACCATTCGGGCACTGTTGCCAGGGACAGCACTGCAGCTGTGGGAGGCTGCTACAGACAGTGAGACCCACTGTAACACCCTCCACAACTGCTGTGGCTGTGAATCAGGTGCTCCGCAGCTGCGGCAATTTAGGAGCACCACTGGGGTTGTGGAGTGGGACTTAGTCCCAAACCATGTTGTGAATCCTGTCCCTTATCTTTAAAAGCCATTCAACAGATGTAGTCAAAATGTGCTATGTGATTTTGAATAATATTAGTAAAAACATCACAAGCAGAGATAAAAAAAAATGTGTTTTAATGTTTCTCTATGGAACATTGGTGAGACCACACTTGGAATACTGCAGCTAGTTGTGGGCAGCGCAAACAAAAGGGACAATGAAACATCTGAAAAGAGTACAGATTAAAGCAACCAAAATGGTAACTGGTTTAAAGGAATTAGCATATGAGGAAAGGCTGACCAGCACAGATATACTCACACTGGAATACAGCAGCCTAAAATAGAATCTTTGAATGGTTTATAAGGCATTTCAAAATGAAGATCTCTGGAGTTGCCTAGGATTAACACTTAAAACAACTCCCTATGGGACAAGAGCACATGGTTATCAGTTGAAGGGAGAAATAAATAAAATAAATAGGATGGGCAGGTGGATTAACTAGGGAGGCATTTCAGAATGGAATGATCTCCCTGAAATTGTAGTGGTTGGTAGTCTGGAAATCTTAAAAAAGAATTAGATCAGTAGTTACACCTTAAGTAAACAAGGCTACTTCCACTGAAAATGGCAATCCAGAAATGGGCAAATTGCCTTCAAGGCTGGACACTTTCTGTGTTTCCTCTGAAACTCCAGCTTTCTGTCTGACTGCTTTGACTGGTGTGGACCAATCTAACCAGTAGAACTATTTCAGGTGAACAACCCATCACCTTCATTCTTGCCCCTTCCCCACACACTTAAAGGAAATTGCTGGCTGTAGGCTCTCTGCCATGAGCCCAAACCATCGTTTTGACATAAACACTGCTTACCTAGCACCAGGTGCCAAAATGTGTGTCATTTGGGCTCTTCTGATCTCTTGGCCACGATTTGGGGAGAGGGGAGTAGTTGTAAAAACACCAGGCTAGTTTAGTTAGGTGAGAACTTCCTACACTGTCTTCCCATAGTTAGTAATACTAAAAGTGCTGCCTCCTGGCACTGTTATGTACTCAGTTCATTTTTCACAACTTTATGTAGTCTTTAAGGGATCCCATTTTTAAAAGTGTCCATTTGCACCATTTAATGCATAGCGAGGCATGCTAATAAGAGTGCTACGATTAGGGAGCCATATTCACACAAGCAGAGTGCTCTTGTGTGGCATGTGCTGCATGTACAAATATCAGATTGTGGCAGCATAGCACCAGGTTCACAGGCCCAGCACTCTACAGCCCCCTGCTGGCAACAGACACCCAGGAGCAAAGGAAGCTAGCAAGTCCCAAACAGGTTATTGCCTTTACCCCTGGATACCATATTCAGTCTCATTGGATACTGAAACAAAACATACCCAATCACCCATATTTTTAATAATTATTTCCATTTTATTCAAGTATTAAATTACGGTAAAAGTGATCCAGTGATGGTTATCACCCACCACCGTTTTGGAGTACTCCCTTACCCCTTCTTCAGGGTGATCAAGTTACTATAACAAGAAATACATTAAGATCATATTTATACAGTTTTCCAAAATTCATATGATACTTTCATATACTACTTCTGTAAATTGCATTTCCCCCACGTTGGTACACAATAACTCAATCCATTTAAAATCTTTAATCAATAGCAAGTCTATATACAGCATATTCAAAAATATATTTGCACCATATCCCAGGAATATAAGTTACTGTGGTTGGCATTTGTAGTAAACATATATATATATTCAGTTAATATCTACTCATACATCATCTTTACAACTGTATCTTTTAACAAATTAGCAAAGTCTGTACTATAGTTTTTCTGGCAGATTTATAAAAAATGTTTTCTAAATTGCCATGTATAAATAAATCTACATGCATCGTTTCCTTTCTATGTTCTTATACTGAATGTTATACATTTCAATGGTATAGTTGGTCTTAATAAGGGTCTGTTTTAAAATGGGCATACTTGTATACCGCTAACATTTTGTTCTTCTGTTGAGTTTAACAACATTCCCTTTATACAGTATATCAGAAATATATTCCTGAAGGCCAATGCATAATCCATATTGTTCCTTTATGTTTGTGTTATGTACAAATGTTACTGCTTGCTTAGTCTGCCCCAGTCCTCCATTATAAATTAGTGTACTGTACATTCTCATAGTGCTAATTAACCCTTAAACACTTTTCACATTTGTTGCTCTCTTACATTATTTCACTGTTACTTATGAACTGCACTGTCCACCCCTTCATGGCATGCACAGCACTTCAGAGCCTTGCTTACCTCATTTTCTCCAGAAGCACCTCATCCAGTTCCTTGCTTCTTGCCTTTTTCTTTGACAAATCTTTTTTTTTTTTTAAATACGTCTATGAAAACTCATCTATGCCTGAAATGGTAACTCAAAGCTAAGCACTATATCCTGTGCTTTTATCTATAGTTTTTATTTAAACTTAACAATAAAGTTTAAATAAATGGGCATGAAAAAAAAAATTAAAAATGTAAATCACTGTAACCAGGGAAGAAGAAGACAATCATTGTTGCTCGTTGTGCCTTCTAAGTCTTTCAAAACTTTGTAAAATGTAATATGAAGCTAGAGAGTTGATTTTTCATGTACTTAAGAGCTTTGAACAATGTGATTTTTTACCATATTGGAACAGATGAGTCTTCATGCATGCCTTTTTAGGAAAAAGATTTGTCAAAGAAAAAAGGGTGTGAGAAGCAAGGAATAAGACAAGGAGCTCCTGAAATAAATAAAGTAAGCATTCAGCTGAAACACTGAGTGTGCAGTTTGTGAATGGACAGCAATGTTCATACCACTGCAGCAATAGATGTGATCAGATTTTTCCCGATATTTTGTGATATTCAAAAGAGATTCTCTCTGGTTGTTCTACAGTGGTACTTCAGGCAGGCAAGGAATTTTTGTAGAGATATGAGAACAATTTCAGGATATGCCTGATCTTGTCAGTTGCTACAATTGTAAGTAACTGAAATGGAATAAAGGAGAATGAAATGAAAGAAATGAATAATGGAGAATTAGCAGTGTTAGATAACACAGAAGTTTACAATGTATTTTATTTTATTTATCTGTACATCGGTTTATAACCTTTGAGCCAGAGGCTCGTTTCCAAAGGTACCTCATCACAAAGAGGACAAATACAGTACAACATTTAGTTACAATATTGCAGTTTCAGCTTACAACATTGCGGTTACAGTTTTGGTAGATACAGGCAGTTATATCTTAGTTACAATTTATGCGTTACAGGTATGGTATTCACAAGTTATTACAGTTATATGGGTACAAATTGAGCGATAAAGCATACATTGGTAATGTGGATAAGTATGTAGAAATGGGTCTGACTAAACAAGAAGGTACAAACAGTAATATTTTTACATGAAGCAAAAACAGAGATGCAGTATGGAGTATGTACTGGGGTCTAAGCAATATATTTCTGATATATAGAGAGAATGTCATTAAAATTGATAGGACAGCAAAATCATACAGGGATATAGTTGTTTTTCTTCTTAAACAACCTCTCCTTTTCAACTAAATGCACCTTTGAAATACATAAAACAGGCAGTATAAGAATATAGAAGGGAACAGCAATGCATGCAGATTTATTTATAATGATGGTTGAAGAATGTGTTTATTATAATTCTGACAGTGAAACTATTGTACGTACTTGACTTAGTCACTGTGAGCCACAACTGGAGATATGGTATGTAAGCAAATATAATTTGGTACTTATGACTACAACTACTATCCTGAAATAAGTAACAGCTTTGTATATCACTATAGAACTTGTGTGGTAGAGACAGCAGCTGTACAAATAGCAGAGTGGTGGGTAAGTAATAACAATTTTGGGTTAGGGTGTTGGCACGTGGAGGGGTTGGAGGTGTCTGGGAGGAAAGAGAAATCACTGGACACCAGGCATAATTTCATCATTAAGAGAGACTTCAAAATAAAACTGGCACACACAAGCTGGAAATCCATTGCAGAAATGTATTAATTGTACATCTACTATACAGAAGGTTTGTGATTGCCCCAATACGCCAGTGCTTTGAGGCACACTGCTTCTTTATCAGGGGCATAGCCACCCCAATGAAGAGGCAGCGAGCCTCAAAGTGCCAGGGTATCAGGGCAGTCACAACCCATCTGTGGATGCACTATTAATACATTTTTGCAACAGCTTTCTAGTTTGTGTGTCCCGGTTTTCTTCTGAAGTCTTTGCGTTGTACCATTTCTTCTAGCTGCACCTCAGCACCAGTGTGAGCATGCCACATGACTGTGTGTTGTAAGTTCATTATTACAACGATGACTGGATAATGGAGGGGGATACCACTAGACTACCTTCAATGTGTTCACTGTCACAGTGGGGATTGAGTGAGGTACAGGGGAACCACTTGACAACCAGTGATGATTTCACTATTACTATCATGTTTACTTTCACTATTACAGGGGGATCAGGCAAAGGAGTGGGAAATATTTTTAGACAGTCAACAGTTGGGGGGGGGGTCTCACACCACTGTACACATAGTTAAAAATATGGTTTAGGAAGTGTTCACTAGCACTGTCAAGGTAGCCTTTTAGTTCTTACAAAACCCTTTCAGTATAACAATACACTGTATGGAATCAGTTCACCCCAGTTGCAAGTTTTAAATATTGTGGCAGCCATGCTAACATGCTTTCAATCACATTATATCGCATTAGCATGGTGCTAAGCCTGTTAGCATTCTACTGATGGTTTGAGTAGGGGGTCCAATATACAGTAATCTGGTTTTGGGGGGTATTATTTTTTTTATTTTTTTTTTTTATAAAAGGTTTGCTAAGCCCTTACAAGTCTTCTGGATATCAAGTCACTGTTTTAGCTCTTCCAATTGAGGAATGTTAATGTTTGGCCATACCCATGCCTGAATTGCAAGTCATAGCTTCAAATATTACCAGAAAGAATTGCAGGATTGGCCAGGCATGACTTGTATATGCTTGAATGTGACTATTGGTCCCAGTCTTTCATCTACCAGATTCTCCTGATGTTGCATTCCTCTCTGCTGCCTGTCTTACCATCAGTATTAGAGTTAGGACATTTAAGGATTTGGCTGTGGGCACAGGCCCACCACCTAACAGCTGGCTTAGATATACAGTGATGTGAGTGAGTATTATTGTGTGGCTCGAATTAAATGAATCAATAATACCACCCATAGGAAGAGAGTGTAGTGAACAATATAGAGTAGTATGATAGAGCGAGTGTCGCAATGAGCTGTACTGGCTAGAAGGAGATAAAAGAGTTGGCCCCGTCAGCACAGTGGTTGGATTTCTGCTTGCAACAGAGTGCTGGATGGGGAGAGAAGGCTTGAACATCTGTTGACTGCTCCTCTTCTCTCAGGGGAGGGTGGAGAGATGACCTGGCATTTGCTGACTCCTGGTGGAAGATGGGGGAGTGGCAACATGTTGGGTCCTGATGGACAAAGGGGTGTGGTGAATGTCAGCATACACCCCCAGGGAGAAATGGGGAAAAAGAGCTCCATGGCTGATTGGATGATGGTCACTGGCTCTCACTGCCACAGAAACCCCAGTAAAGGGCCCAGGACCACCTCAGCAGCACCCAGACCAAGACTGAGTATGCTACCTGACCTCCACCAGCACCTTTCTCTCTCAGAGGAGGGGGACCCATCCAGTGAAGGCTACACTGGGTTACCTGGGAGCTGTGATGTGAGGTGGTGGTGGCTGGTCTTGGGCAGGGCACCAGTGGGGCCCAGGCGGCCTGAAGGAGTGGCCGACCAGGAACTGGGAGGAGCAAAAAAAAAAAAGGAGATATGAAGAATAGTTTGGAAAAACCCTGCTGAGCTGGCTCCTTTGTAGGGTGGCTAGAGCCACCGCCTATGGAGTGAAGGACCTGGGTTCAGGTCCTGGTGTGGGACAGAATTTTTGTCATCCTGGGGTTTCTCTTTTTTTTCTAAGTCCATCCCCCCAGGATTGGTAATCTTTAAGTTGGGGGTGCTGGGGAGCACAGCCCCCTGCAAAAAAAGTTTTGTTTTTGGTCAGGTTGTATAAAGTTATCGATCATTGCTGTTTGTGGTGGTTGACTCATTCTGCTTGCTCTAATGACTTTGAGCAGGTTTTTAGTCACTCATTTTGGTCAGTGACTTAAAAAACTCACCCTTGTCACATAAAACTGCTGGCTTCACATCTTTCATGCCACTAGTTTCTCGTAAACTCACAAAGGGTTACTCTTCCAAATCCAACTTATGTGCTTTCCCACCCAGTACAGAATATGGACATGGGAAAGGCAAGGCAATTTTATTTGTATGGTGCCCATTCCCTGAGGCTTAGGGCACCTAACATATATAAAACACAGTAAAAGGAAAAAACAAGGAATATCTGTTTGTCATAAACACTCCTGCTGTTGCACTAGATGAGGTCTTATTTTTAATTGGGAATGTGGTCCCTGGGATGGAACTCCAATTGTCAATGAAAATAATTTGCCTGCACCTTCTTAAAAAACAAATAGTCACAGAAGGATTAAATACAAAATATTTAAAGTGGCAGTACATGATAGCGGTGAAAATTGTGACCCATACATTTCTATTCTATTTTAAATTGCACCTTATCTTCTGACTTGTATGATACCCCTGTTTCCCCATTTTGAGTCTACCTTAACATTTTGTTTCACATTTGAAAGAATGAAAAGAGTGTTCTTTCAAACATAGGTTTGACAAGGTGTTATAAGTATCATCAGCTGATTTTGTCATTGGTTGTCCCATAAGTTGAAGGAGCACTGCTGCATGATAGTAAAGGAATAATTCATGACAGGGTGCGTGTCATGATGGGACAAAGTCATGCCTCAGGTGGTTGGGCATGAGTCCACAGGCCAAGTGCATCCAACACCCGAGAAGTGATATTTTTTTAGCACAACACACACCCTGGAGTGCATTATTCCTATTATACAGTGGCCAATTTGTTGAAAATAAAAGAAAACATTAAAAATGCATTTTTAAAATGCATTTTCCCTTACATTTTTCTGTGTGTAGGTATATGTACAAAAAAAAGTTCCAATGTTCTGCTTGGTCAGTAGGTGGTGCTGTCGTACATTGTTGTACTCTGTGAATCAGTGTGTCCTGTATTCTGATGTGTCCCTCTCTCTCTACCACCATTTTGCTTCAATGAATATGTATGCAGACTGGCTATATTTTTTAGCTAAATGCCACGTATGAGCAAGACCAAGGGATCTCTAATTGGCAGTGGGACTGTGAGTTATAACTAATCTCGATTAGCTGTTGACCATGGGTTAAGTAAAGCTGATCACACTGACAGCTTTACTTTTGTTTTTTCATGTGTGGTTAAAATGGGGATAGATTGATATGGAGTGGGTGGAACTTTTATATATGAGCAGGATCAAGGGTTCACTAATCAGCAGTGGGACTGTGAGCAATCACCCATCTCAGTACGCTGCTGAACATGGGTTAAGTGAAGCTGATTACATTGATGACTTTTTAATTTCTTTTTTAAATGTGTGGCTAAAATGGGCATAGGATGGTATGGAGTGGGTGGAATTTTTGGTTAGGAAATAGGAACTGGATATCTTGTTGCTCTGACACTGTGGGAAGGAGGATTTTGTTTTCTTTTTTTTCTTATTTTTTCTAATTAGAGTGAGTGAAGAGAGGTGTGTGCCGTCTTTTAGAAAACCACGGTGCTGCCATCACAGAGGCAACAAGCCTTTGTGTGAAGCAAATAAACAAATCAAAATGAAAGAAAAAGCTACTATGGTTCTCAAAAGAAGTGGTGGTGAAGGTTAGGGAGAAAAATATAACATTTAGGAAGTATAAGGAAACACAGAAGGAGCAGAACAGAGAACTGTACCAGTTAAGGCAGAAGGAAGCAGGGAGGGTAGTCAGAATAGCAAAGGCACAAACTGAGGAAAAGATAGCCAACTCGGTTAAGAAGGGGGATAAAACCTTTTATAGGTATATCAGGGAGCGTAGAAAGACAAAGGGAGGGATAGCGAGGCTGAATAGAATGGATGGTGGGTGGACAGAGAGCGACAGTGAAAAAGCAGGGATACTGAATGAATACTTCTGTTCAGTATTCACAAAAGAGGAAGTGCCTAATCCAATTAACAGAAGCACGGTGGAGAGGGGGGTCAATCCCAGTCCTTTCACAGAAGAAAGGGTTCTGAAAGAATTCCTAAAACTGCAGGTGGACAAAGCATTAGGGCCAGATGGAATTCACCCCAGAATTCTAAAAGAATTAAGCAGAGAACTAGTGACACCACTGACTACCCTTTACAACAAATCATGGGAAGATGGTGGGGTACCTGAGGACTGGAAAAAGGCTGATGAGATTCCCCTTCACAAAAGTGGGAGCAAGACAGAGGCAGGAAACTACAGACCTGTCAGTTTGACCTCTAGGGAAAGTGATGGAATCACTTCTGAAGGAAAGAATTGTTGAGTACCTAGAGGCCAGTGGGGCACAGGACCCAAGGCAGCATGGGTTCACAGCGGGAAGGTCATGTCAGACTAATCTAATTGATTTCTTTGACTGGGTGACCAAAGTAGTAGACCTGGGAGGGGATGTGGACATGGTCTACCTAGACTTTAGCAAGGCATTTGACATAGTCCCACACAAAAGATTAGTAGTCAAATTAACCAGCCTTGGAGTGGGTCCCAGGGTGGTAGCCTGGGTAAAACATTAGATAAACAACAGGACACAGAAGGTAATTGTAAATGGAGTCCACTCTGAAGAAAGAGGGGTTACTAGTGGAGTACCGCAGGGTTGAGTACTGGGTCCAGTCCTTTTTAATGTCTTCATAAGTGACATTGCAGAGGGACTGAAAGGAAAAGTATGCCTCTTTGCAGATGACACAAAGATCTGCAACAGGGTTGATACACAAGGAGGCATGGAAAGGATGAGAAGGGACTTGGCAAGGTTGGAAGAATGGTTGGAAGTATGGCAGCTTGGATTCAATGCAAAGAAGTGCAAAGTAATGCACCTGGGAAACAAAAACCCAGGGGAAGACTACACAATGGGGAGAGGTAGTAACAACAACAAAAATGGAAAGGGACCTGGGGGTAATCATATCAGATGAACTTAAGTTTGGCAAGCAATGTGAGAAGGTGGTAGGGAGGGCTGGGGGGATACTGGGATGTATAGGGATAGGCATCACCAGCAGAAAACAGGAAGTTGTTATCCCCCGTACAGACAGTTGGTGAGACCCCATCTGGAGTACTGCATCCAGTTCTGGAGACCCCATCTCTGTAAGGACATAGACAGGATGGAGGCAGTTCAGAGGAGGGCAACTAAAATGATGCAGGGTCTGCAAGAGAAGCCATACAAGCAGAGGCTAAAGGAGCTTAATATGTATACCCTTGAGGAAAGGAGGGAGAGGGGGGACATGATAGAAACATTTAAGTACCTCAGTGGAATCAACAAAGTATAAGAGGGTAGCATCTTTCAGAAAAAGAGATGTGCAAGAACAAGGGGATACAATTTTAAGATAGAGGGGGGACGGCTCAGGGGCAATGTGAGGAAGTATTTTTTCACAGAGAGGGTGGTGGATGCATGGAACAGCCTTCCTGAGGAGGTTGTGGGGTCTAAAACTGTGGGAGAATTCAAGAATGCATGGGACAGACATAAGGCAATTTTCATGGGGGGTAGAAGGAAATAGGCTGTTGGTTAAATAGGATCTGCTGCTTATCCTCTAGGTAGGAAAATTGGCAGACTAGGTGGGCCAAGCAGTCCTTATCTGCCGTCAAAGTCCATGTTTCTATGTTTCTATGTTTCTGACCACAAAGTGGGCTGCTGAGTGGGGATCAGTGAATCAGCTTGTGTGGAGTGATTCCCTTAACAGTTGATGTGATCATCTGTGTGTGTACTGGGACTAGATCCGTGATGTTATGCTGGGATAACATCATGGGTCCAGTCCCAGACTGACTAATGAGAGCCAAGCATTCTTTCTTGCTATTGCCTAATAAAGTAATAATGTATGACACGGTATGTGTCATGCTGGGATAACATTACACCTCAGTTGGTTGGGCATGAGACTGCAGGCTGAGTGTGTCCAACATCTGAGAAGTGGTGTTATTCCAAAATGATACACACCCTAGAGTGCAGTATTCTTATTATACAAAGACTCATTTGTATATGCAAAAAAAAAAAAAAGATTACTAAGTTTTTTAAAAGTAGATTTTCTGTCATTCTTTTAATGGGTAGGTATACTTATATAAAAAATAGTGCAGATGTCATGTTTTGTCCAGTAGGTGGAGCTGTTCTGCTGTTTGTGTGCCTCTGTTCTCTACTTAGATACTTACTTCTATCTATGTCTCTTGTTAGAATGATGGTAATGAGGTAGTGTTTCCTTTTTTATAATAGATCTCATCTGAAGGTTTGTGTCACCTCCATGTTCACCTCAGACACTGTAACCTGCAGATTCCCTATTTTCTGCTTACTTCACTGAATCACTGCTAATGTAAGTGCCATTTCTTGAGTGCAGCCTTGATGACACTCTGTATGCACTGTGTTCACACCAGGAGCAGGGACGGGAGTGGAGAACGGTGGTTGCGATGCTGGCTTTGTTGTGCATTTTAAATTATTTTTTTCAGAAAGTGAAGGACAACAAATGGGATTTGGCGTGTGAGGGAGGGCTTTATCTCTTGGTGAGAGTACTGAAACGGAGTAGTGAAAATGATCACAATGATGGCTTGTAGTGAAGCTGAGCACAATGACAGTTTTGTTTTTCTTTTTAATTCACTTCCAAAAAGAAAGAAAAAAGAAAGAAATGGAAAAGAAGTGCGTGTGTGCCATATAGTGCACTGACGATTTTCTTTAGTGTGTGGTTTTAGTGTTATTCTGTGGCAGAGGGTCAAGGGATTTATGTTAAAATAGGTAGACTCCTGCTGAGGTTTGAAAGTGGCTGGTGGTGGCATCAAATGGTCAGTGGGCAGTGATTTTCTTTTTATGTCATTCAGACGTATGTGTGCTGGGACTAGATCCATGATGTCATGCTGGGATAACATCATGAGTCCAGCCCCAGACTGAGCAATCAGAAGCCAGCATTCTTTCTTGCCATTATATAATTTGATATAGTTACATTGAAAATAATTTTAATGAATATTAGAAAAAACAGCAGAGAACACTGATGAAATTCATATTAAAAGAAGGGCTCCTTTTATTATTTTACTGTATCTGAATAAAAAGTGCTAAAGCAGACTAAAAATGAGGAAGAAAGGGTATTATACAAACTCATCGATAAGGGGCAATCTAAAATAAAATGCAAAGTATTGGTCAGAATTTTCACCGCTAACACGCACTGCTGCTTTAATCAATTCAACACAATGTACAAGACATACAAATAACATATGGTGAAAAGCTTTACATTCTAGGTAGGTTAAACATATGATATTATGTAGTAAACAGTATAATTACAAAGATCAAACAAAACTAAACTAAACTAAATTAAACTGAAGCTTAAGTAAGCAATAAGACACAATGAGGTGTGTGTAGAACAGATATTACCACACACCCAGGGGCGTAGTAGGGCACAAGACCACAGGTCAAATGCCTTCAGTCCCTGGAAGTGTGGTAATATCTGTTTTATGCATACCCCGGAGCGTCATATTGCACTTATAAAATGGGCCACTTTTTTATTAGTCCAAAAAACGTGTTTATATATCTACAAAATGGGTATTATGTTCAATATTTTTGGTAAAATAGTCCTTCTGTGAGGCTGAAATGATGACATATTTCTGGCAGTCAAGTCACATCATGTTGCTAGCAGCCAGGATCCCCCCACACACACACACACCAATACTAGTATGAAGGTCGAATAGAAACTGCACTGAGAAACTTGCAATTTTTTTTTCATGGTGGAGCAGTACCTGTTAAGGGTGTTGGAGAGCATAACTGCATTATTTGGGGGTGCAATCATGTCTGCAGGATGGAGTGGCCTCTCCCCTTCCTCATAGTAGAGGGAGTGCTCTTGTTGAATGACCGGAAGAGTGTAAATTCTTGTTTCTTATTGGTTCATAGAAGTTCAGTGTTATCATAACTAAAAACATCTAGAAACAGACTTTTTTTAAACTGCATGGGGTAGAGCGCTTCGGTTAAAGGAGGCAGTGGGAGCTGGCATTAAGTGACAGATCGGAACAACAAGATGGCATGAGCGAGTGAAGCATTTTGAGTGATTGTAAGGAATTTAAAAAGAACCCACAAAATAATTAGATGTGCTAATTCAAAGAACTGTGACAAACAGCAACAAAGTGGTGTTCTGTATAAGGACCACAAGAGAACTGAATATGATTTAATGGGAGGCTGCTGTGATGAACTGTGTAAACAGGTAGCATCAGTGAAAGATCGAACAAGAGGCAGGGTGGTGGACTGTTCTCGGGTGGTTAAATCAAAACCTGATTAGTAATGTGGGTTACATTAACAAAAGAAAGTTTAACAGTAAGAACTGTGTAAACGAGTGGCAGTAGTGAAAGAGTGAGTGAGAGGTGGGGTGATTGACTGTTTTCAGCTGCTTAAATCAAAACCTGATTAGTAATGTGGGTTACATCACATTAGTAAGGGGAAAGAAAATTGAGGTGTTCAAAAAATGAATGTTCTAATGGCTCTTTGATTTCTTTTACTTTTCAGTGTGATCCTGTGTTTCTGAACTTGTTATTACCTGTGCATTGAACAGATTTCATGCACAGGCAATAACCAATAAGAAATCAGGATTTTCTCTCCACATTTTATGAAATGTCTTACCACACTATTTTCACTGAAAGTAATTTTCCATACGGGTACATTTCCATAGCAATTCCACAGCACTAGACATCATCCTACCCTTTCTCTTACCCCTAAAGAACACATAGCATTTGGAGAGACCTTTCTTAACATAGAAATATAGAAGTTGATGGCAGATAAGGACTGCAAGGCCCATCCAGTCTGCCCATTTCTTTTTCTACCTTATAAATGTACACATAGATAATTAGGGATGATCCTAAGAGTCTTCTGCACCCAAACATTTCCTAAAGGTGAGAGGAGTTTACCGTAGTTTTACTTTCTATAGGACTGTAGATATTTAGTTTGGCTTCAATAATTTGGACAGATTACTTTGACTTTCAATGCATTAACTGGCAAGGGCATAGGGTAAGACAGACTTCAAATGGAGGGGGGGGTGGTGGTAAAAAGCCTAGAGATTAGCAAGGAATATTTGTTACTGTAGCATATTTGTGGCAGGTGGTATTGGCATGTCACTGCTGAGGATGTATGTGATTGTGGTGGTATTACACAGTCTGCAACTTATTAAGATCATAGCAGCACAGTGCTGAGTTGAAGTAATTATTGCTATTCATTGCTGAGCTCCAGATCTGTACCTCCTGTAGTCTGTACTTTACCTACGTGCTATATATTATATTCTGCCTGGCACTATAGATTTTTAAAATAAATACTAATACCCCCAAAAGAAATAATGTCTAAAAAACATAAAATAATACACTGCAATCAGAGCTTTCCATTGCCCATCTCAATATTTTACCATCGATGAGTGGACAGTTTTTTTCTTTTTCAAGTTTTGTATATTAATTGGACTTAGTTTGAATCTGGCCACTGTCTGCTGACAGTGAAAGTAAACCTGTAGTCTGTTGGCTACTTGTGGTTTGACTGATGAACTGCGCACATGTCCATGCCTAGTCATTTGCCAATGCTGGCCCATTTATAGTGGGTATTGTGGGGTGACCCATAGGATCATATTGAACTTGTTGTGATGACAATGAGAAAATTGTCATAGTGTTATCAGGAGGAGAATTTGCACTGGAGGTGTGCTACCACTGTTGATGGGACTGGCGAGCTGAACAGTGGTGTTAGTGACAATGTGAGTCTGGGCAGACATACCACAATGAGATGCATAAATGGGAGTAGTAGAATATGCCACATGTTAGACATGTGAAAAATTGAATAGATAGTCAAAACTGATCTGTGGTGAACTGAACATGAGAAAGATAAAAATTCAACATTATCTTGATATAACCTTGAGGAGTGTGGTGAGGTAATATCTTCAGGTGTACTGAAAATCTTTCTGAAGTCACAGAGTTTTGAGGACATACAAGAAAATATAAAGTCATTTTAGCTAGCTGTGGCTAAATAACATTCCTGTCTCAGCAGGACACAAATGGATCACTCTTTTGTTAGGCAGTGGCTTTGATAGATAACATATTCCAAATGTAGCAAGTCCTACCCTTATTTAATTCACAAATTTCAAATTACATCACTCAAAACAGATGCTATATGAGACATTTATTTATTTACTAATTGAGGATTTCGGAATTACAACCTTTGAGTCATCGACTCATTTCCAAAGGCTCCACATCTTGGAGACAATACATACGACATACATTACATTGCAACAGAGCAGGTTACATACACATATTCATTTATAACATAGAGAATAATGTATAGGCAGGTGGTTATTATGAGAATTTTACACACACCCGAGGTGTGGGATGCCCCATAAACCCCGAGGGCGAAGCCCGAGGGGTTTATATAGGCATCCCACACTGAGGGTTTGTGTAAAATTCTCATAAATAACCACCTGCCTATTACTTTATTTTTTATAATTGCTGGTCAGCAATTTTTTCCCACATTGATGCTGCTTGTCTGTGATTCACTGACACACACACACACACACACACACACTGTCACACAGACTGTACACACACACACACACACACACACACACACACACACACACACACAGCATCTTTATTAGGAAAAACAGATTGTTCTTTGTTAGGCATCTTTTTCTTTTTTACAACTGTTTCTTCATGCTTTGCTTGTTTTACTTTGACTTGGTACAACAGCGCTTACCTCCATTAAGCGCTTCGGAGCCGTTCCAGTGCAGTGCTCTGTTTTGGAGGAATTTCTCAGGCTGTACAGGTTATGGGCAGCAGGATCAACCAGATAAGAAGCTTTGGGAAATAAAAAAAAGCGATATCGGGTGTGACGGCTCGTCTGTGGCAGCTCCTCTGTAAGCGGGACGACGAGCCGCCATGTTTGTTGAGTGTTTAGCCTGCCCATGAGAAGAGGCGAGCCAATCAGGATATGGCTCTAGTTTGATTGAAGTGGCGCGTGTTTGAAATTATAACTGGTTCAGCCTATGGAAAGAATTGCTGACCAGTCTAGACAGAGGTGGCGCGTGTTTGCCGTTATAACTAGCTGAGGTAGTTATAACGGCAAATTACAACTCGGTTTCTCTATGAGAAAAAATTGTGACCAGTAATTATATATAATATATACAAAGACAGGTGTCTGCTTTATGTACTACAGTTTTATAATTGTTGTCCAAGAGGAGACATTGTCATGTGCTCATGGACCCTGGAACTGGTAACAGCACTGAGATGGCATATATCAACACACAAATCAAGTCTTGTGCAATCATCACTTCTCCAAATGGTAAATCTTTAAAAAATTACACATTTCTTACAGTGTGAATTGGGTATTTAATAACTTTGTCTCCATTAAAAGGGGGTCTCTTAGTATTCATATCAGAGTTCTCATGAGAATTAAGCCAAACCACCATATGCTGAGGCTGACTTCCTTAGTTCAATTCAATCTAACAAAAGAATTGTCTGTGGTGGCTTCTCTTATACAAAATGAATTGTCTAAATTGGCTTCTTTTTAAACAAGGTACTTCCATTTAAGAAATTCATAGGTGATCAGAGAGGAGTAAAGATCTGAAGTGCCACATGCCTCCATACATTGAAAAACTTCCAAATACTGTATAGCAGGTTTTAGCCTTGTTTAATTCACAAAGTTCAAATCACATTACTCATAAGTGTTGTTACTGACCTATGGCATATATTAACAAACAATATCTGGTGCAAGTCACCACCATGGTACTGTAAATTCTTAAAAAAGTTACATATTTATTTTTTTCCTATACTGGCTATTTTATTACTTTGTCTTCATGATGAATGGGGTCTATGATTTGTTTATTTGTTTTTGAAAACCAGGTAAGATATACCAGGCATAAATACACCTATTTTCTGGCATGACCTGGTAGAGTTACAATAGCTGTCACAAGGAAAGGAACTACAGAAAAAAAATATACCAAATGACAGAATAATAACAAGAGGGAAAAGACAACAAGCCTTTACAGTTGAGCAGAATTTAAACTAACAGAATAAAGTAATATAATGAGGGCACATGAACATCAAAAGGGCAGTAGAAAAGTGCAGCACACAATATAAATAGGAACTACAAAACAATGTACCAGTATAAATTACTTAAGCATTTGTAGCAACCTAAAATTATCCAGTAATGGGAAGAAAATGCTCAGTGGTAGGTCAAGCTAAGTCCATTTCATTTTCATTTCATTTTTTTTTTCATTTTTATTTTTTTTACTTGTTAGCAAGATGAGCAAACTGCCCATTTTCACAGGTGACAAGTCAACAAATAAACAGAAAAATACAAAAGGACAAATACATCAGACTAACAATATAAAATACATCACACTGTTGAAAACAATGACAGTCATTTAAGCTGTTTAGCCAAACAATAAAATATTTCTTGAACATTTGAATAGACCCAGCATTAGTGATTTTAGATGGAATACCATTAAAAATGTTAATGTCCCTGTAAATAACTTATCTTTGACCAATAGTTTTCTTGTAGAGTGGGATTCTGAATGCACCCCAGACTTGAACCTGGTTTCAATACAACTTATCTGAAGGGGAATAATATCCTGAGTTACTTGAGGGAGTAAACTCAGAGTACTTTTAAACAAAAAGGCTCCAAGTTTCAAGATTTATCCTATCACAAAGAGAAAGACAATTTGCTTCTCTAAGCAAAACACAATGATGTGTCCTCCTAGGAAGACCTGTCATGAAATGTAGAATACTGTTGTATGTTACTTGTAATTTCTGAAACATTACATCATTTGTACCAGAGTAGATTAAAAGACCGAAATCTAGTTCACTTAACAAAAGACTATTTCCAAGTAATCTATGAGATTAAGAAATGAGAAAAGGTTTGATCCTGAACAATAACTCAATTCTCTGGTGAATTTTTTGAATGATCTTAGCTATATGTTGATAAAATTGATGATGGGAGTGAAGGGTCACTCCCAAATAATCAAAGCTATTTAACAATTCAATCTGTTTACCCCCAAAATCTGTAATATGAATATTTATATCTCTTGTATTTCTAGGGCCAGTAAAAAACATACTTTTAGTTTTCCCTGAGTTCAGTACTAGATTACAGGAGAGCAACCATTTTGGGAATCTATCAAAGTCCCTCTGGACTTTGTCTAATGCTTCGTCTGGAGTATTTCCTTCAGAGAAAATTACCGCATCATCTACATATGTAACCCCTCACTCCTGCCTTTTAGCAAAACGACAGGTGACATGCTGTTGAAGCTGACAGCAGTACCTGGTGGAGACTGGGTTCGGGGAGGATGAGGATAAGGTTACTCGGCACAGGGGGCCTAGGTTTGGCTACTCTGCATGGGGCACCCAAGTAAATCCGAACACAGGAAGCAATAACTGTAATGTTCAGGACCTGGAATGGGATTCTACAGTGTGGATTTTATTCACATCCAAGCTGAACAAACAAAGCATAGATGGACCCCCACGGGGCTACATTCCTGGTAATGCAGATTAGAGACAACAGAACACTTCATCACTATTTCCAGCCCTCAGGCTCTGAACCCATCAGGCACACAGCCTGGACTTGCACACAGCTTTGGGTACACAGCCCGACTTGTACACTACTTGGATTTTCCCCACGGGCCCGGCTCCCCCGCCGGTGACTTGATCCATGGTCCAGTATAGGAGTGAACCAGTTTTCCTGTTGGTGGCTCCTCAAACCACCTTAGAGCCTTTGACTCCTAGAGGGAATTTTCCTTCCAATCCCACGTCTGAGTACTTCCCTCATCACTGGCCAAGTGCATGAGACAAAGTAGAAATCGACAGAGCAAACCCTTAGAGGTGGACCTGGTCACTAAAGATGGGGGGTCTCCACCTCTAGCTCACACAATCCATACCCCGCCATTTCTCTGGAAACCAAACAACTCTTTTTCTGAAAGCTTGGCAATGTAGATTACTGGGTAGACGTATGTCACATCTCCTCTACATTTCTTCACTTCCCATATGTGCTGAACTTGAACATACTTTTACTTTTGGCTAAGCCTATTACTCTAGGCCTCCCACTACTTCAGTAGTCCAATCCCCACTATCACACAAGCCGCAGGGTGAAAACATGGGCCCTTTAGAAAGAACAGAAACTCACCCTCCAGTTGCAGGTGCCCCACAGGCGAATCACAAAATCTTCTTATTTCTCAAACTCTTGGAACAAATAAGGCAGCTTCTCCACTAGCAGAAAACTAGGGGTGGTTGCCCCTGGAATATGCAGGAAACCCTTCCTGCCCCATCCCCTGAGAGATGGGTCACTGAGACCCAAATCAGCTGTCTCTACCACTTTAAAACTACCTTCTGTGTCTCTCTTTAGGTGAAAACACACACCTTTTCCCTGATTGTAGCCCTATGTGAGGGCTGAGGCTCCAAGAGCCTAACACAGAGCTGCTGTGCTTCTCTCTCAGCAAGCTCCAAACACCAACTGACCTACAGACTACTGTTCAAACCTCTCAACATTCTACTCCAACTCCCTGCTGCAGATTCCATTGTGGCTTATGCAGCTGTGACAGTTCTATGATGATGTCATCCCTCAGTCTCAGCTAAGACTGAGAACAGAGTGAGACAGTGTGAAATCCATTTAACTGGAGTTTCACAAGCTGCTTTCCCTGCCTACCACTAGGTCTTACTGGTATTCTAGTAACCCTGGGTAACAAGGGGGTTACACTCGCCCTTGACCAGGAAAATGACTTTCCGCGGTCATTGTTTACTCGGCTTTAGGCCTTTCCACCCTATGTGCTGCCTGCGGAGGGGGGTGATCAGGCCGTCTCCTACCATGTGCGAGCACAGGCAGGCAACACTAAGGGCCTAGAGGCCTTTAGCTGACATATCGGCCTCTACACTACCCACTTACTAGGGACGCCTAGTGGCTCTGGTAGAACTGTCCACATCATAGCCCTAATAGCTCAGCACTGCAGTCCCTACGGCTGTTCAGGACCAAAGTCTGTCTATCCCCCCTAGCCCTCTAGGGAAAATCTGTCTGCCTCTAACTTAATGCCCCCAAAAAACAAAAACAACCTGGGGACCTCCCCGACCTTGGGCAACCTGCAACCACACACCAAAAAACTAATAAAACATTATTACATCAATTTACTGCCTCCTCCCTACCCCCACAACCACATCTGTGGAAGGAAAGGGTTAATACAGTAATAACAACAATAACAACACCACAGTACTTTAACTCACTACACACTAAAGCACTAGTGAGGAACTCTGATGAGCCCCTCCTCCTCTTCTTGTCTTCTCTTCTATCTTCTCCAGGAACACCTGCAAGAAAAAGAAAGACAACACACACTTCTAATCTGCATACACAGTCTACCTAAATCCCTACCATCAAAACACTGAAGAATCCCAAAAGGATTTTTTTTTTTAGAAAAAGGTAGAACAACAGTATATACACTAGAAAACAGTAGAAAACAATGACACTATTTACAATACACATTTGGGGGGATGGAGTGCCCTAAAAGTCCCAACTAGTGACCACAGTGCCTGAAGACTAGTCCATTAAAGAGTCTCTCCTGGGCTGGAGCCCAGTGAAGCACAGTTCTATCAGGCCAAAGTCCCGAAGGGGAGAGTCTTTGAGGACAGTTTACACATTTTGGAGTCTGCAAGTGCAGGGTGTGTACTGCAATGTCAAAAAGGAAGAAAAGTTCGGACTTACCAGCCCCTTGTAGTACGAAAAATCTGAACCGACCTGCACCTCAGCCAAAGACTCTTCCTGGCAGCATTTCTTCCAATACAGCTGGGAAGACATCTTCCGGGAACCACAGGAGAGCAGATCTGGGAACTGCTGGGTTGATGTCATCTCTGGAGATGGAACCTTAGAACAGCAACAAAAAGAAAACAGCTGGTCCAACATCATCCGATTACCAGGCGATGGATCAGGATACAGCTGGGCTGGTGTCCTCTCTGGATCTGAAGTCATTTGGTGGGCCAGTTGATGGATTCTGGGAAGGCCAGTACACTGTAGAACTGATGAATGTGGGGCACCTGAGTCCTGAGTGTCCATACTGGTGGATCAATAAAGGCACTTCACAGGCTGGTGTGGCAGTATTGACTACCACTGCTAGGCTTTCCATTTAGTAGGCACGGGCACATTTGCTGGGAGGTCCTTGCACTGAGGCCAATAGTACTGGGGGTCAGGAGCTTGAATTATTACCTCATCAGGGTGCACATAATTCACACAGTGAGAGATTTCACTTCTATCTCCATCCACTATTCGCACTCTGTCCATAAATAGTGTCCTGCCTCTCTTCCACTGGGAATATTTCTCATGAAACAGTCTATTCTTCACATGCTTGTTCGCACCAGGGTGCACACATTTCATTGCTTCGGCCCAGATCCAGGATTTCCTGTGTTCTCAATCTCCTCCCAGACTTTCTGAGGAAAGGTAGGAAAGGTCATCCCATAGATCTCATTCACCTTCCTACGAACCAGTCTCTCCTCTTTACTAGCTTTGGTCAACCTGAAACCGCTGGCCTGGCTTGGAGGAGGCCAGTCCTGGTTCTGCAAGCTTCGCATCCTTAACGAGATGAAAAACAGATCCCTGACTTCTTCTTCTTGCATAGCCAGGGCAGTGACATCACCACTCTCTTCCATGCATTCCTTCAAGGCAAGAGCTTGAGGCTGTGTACCCGTTCCTTTTTCACAAGGCCACATAGGTTCCCCCTCATCTTCCTCCTCACTAAGGATCTGAGCCCAGAAGTGAGCAGTCGTCCTCACTCCTGAGACTATCCACTCATCACTAGGCATGGAGGTTGACATCTCCCATTCAAAGGCCTCCTGCATCTCATCTTCTCCTATGAGACTTGGGCTAGGCCCCCCCCACCGCAGGGGTCTACTGATGCTTTATCTGAACTTTCCTTCTGAGATCCAGCATCCAAAGTTTCAACATCTGGTACTGTCTCTAAATCTGCACCCTCTAGCTTTGTGCCACACTCCCACGAGAGGCCTTCTTCAACAGGCTCCACCTGGTGCTGTGTGCTGCCAACTGCAGATTCCTGAACCTTTGTCCATGTGGGAGCCAAACGAATCTGGGGCACTTTGTACAAGCCATATTTTTCTAGGCACCCAGCACAGTGAGGTATCATGAAGATGTCCCTTCCAGCATTTAGGCAAATTTGACACACATGCACTGGATATTCAGGAATCGCCACATGAGGAGGCAGTTGTCCTCCATAGCACCACTTTTCGATGTCCCTCATTCTATTCACTGCTGCTGTTACTGCAACCTGGGCATGATCCGGATAGCAAGCTGGTTCTGTGGCCATAACTGCACAAAAAACAAACAAAAGCTCACTGTAACGGAAAGTCCCACTTTAGTGAACACCTTCTTTACTTTTAAAATGGCTCCTATGCTGCTGTGTTTACTTTACTATCCCACCCTGTAATGGCGGCGGCAGCACTCCTGTGCATCAACATTCAGAAATTGGGTCAAGCCACTGCGCACCCGATTTACACACACTACTGATAACTTTTGCTCAGACTTGCTCTGTTCTTGTTCTAAACACATTTGCATGATTTTCCACTGGCTTTTTACATGCTGGAAACATTTCTTTGTCTCACAGTCCCTTAAAGCTTCAGGTTTTTAAGCACATGATTGCCTGTAAAACTAGTGCTGCGCATTTGGCTACAACTCACAGTCTCTCTCTGGCTTTAAACTTTAAACTGAGGCTGAACTCATTACTATACACACAGTCAATGGCTTAACAGACTTGCACTTGCTGGCAGGACTTGACATAGCCATTACTTGCAAAGCGACTACACTGCTGCACGCATATTTTGCTGGCATTGGGCAGAAAATTACTGTTTGAGCAATTTCACTGTTAGTACATACTGTTATCAGAAGCAGTAAGCTTCGATGGGGAAAAATGGTCTGCAGCCAGTCTTGGAGGCCTCAGAACAGAAACGGGTGGGCAGCCCTGCCGATCGTTTCCTCGACCACCACACTTGCAGTTCAGAAGATCGATTAGCGGGTCGAGCCCAATTTTAAACAAGCAAGTCTATTTTTAGAAGGTTTACAGCATTTTTAAAACTCTGCGATGCTCCTCCACAAGCCAGTACACGCACTCCACTCACACTCCCTCTCGAATGCTGGGGCAGTCACTGTAGAGCTGGCTGAGGGGCGGGACTAATTGCAGCCTCACCAATCACACGACACCATGCAAATAAGCCTCTTCTTCCTCGCGAGTGCTCTTCTCCTCAAGGCGATCATCGAGCAAGCAAATTTAAACTGCAGAATGCATTTTTTTTTTCTCAACTGACTTCACGGCGGGAGCCCATTTCAGCCATTTAACATAGCCATTTACACTGCAAATCTCTCAGTTCATTTAATAGCATTTCCAACATCCAGGGCACAATTTTCCTGTTGCTGCCCCTAGTCTTCCATACTTTTCTTTACCACAGTTCTTTTTTTAAAAACAGGCAAAAACGCTGTAAACAATTGATGCAGGACAGGGGCACACTCTTTGGCTTTACTGCTCCTTGGTAAACAGTTGGCAATTTAAACAGCAGCATAAGATCCACAGCACACTGCGACACACTAATTAAATTGCTTCAGCTTTTTGGGCTACCCACTGCCAGATAGCCAAAACGCTAGCCCCCTTGCCTGAGCACCTTCCTCCTAGAATTAAATCCAAAGCAGTGCCTCAATTTTTGTAACCCCTCACCCCTGCCTTTTAGCAAAATGACAGGTGGCATGCTGTTGAAGCTGATAGCAGTACCTGGTGGGGACTGGGTTCGGGGGGGATAAGGTTACTCGGCACAGGAGGCCTAGGTTTGGCTCCTCTGCACAGGGGCACCCAAGTAAATTCGAACACAGGAAGCAATAACTGTAATGTCCAGAACCAGGAATGGGATTCTACAGTGTGGCTTTTATTCACATCCAAGCTGAATAAACAAAGCATAGACGGACCCCCATGGGGCTACATTCCTGGTAATGCAGATTAGAGACAAAAGAATACTTCATCATTATTTCCAGCCCTCAGGCTCTGAACCCACCAGGCACACAGCCCGGACTTGCACGCAGCTTTGGGTACACAGTCCGACTTGTGCACTACTTGGGTTTTCCCCACGGGCCCGGCTCCCCCGCTGGCCACTTGATCCACAGTTCATTATGGGAATGAACCAGTTTTCCTGTTGGTGGCTCCCGAAACCACCTTAGAGCCTTTGACTCCTAGAGAGAATTTTACTTCCAATCCCATGTCTGGGTACTTCCCTCATCACTGGCCAAGTGCATGAGACAAAGTAGAAATCCACAGAGCAAACCTGTAGAGGTGGACCTGGTCACTAAAGATGGGGGGTCTCCCACTTCCAGCTCACACAATCCATACCCGGCCATTTCTCTGGAAACTAAACAACTCTTTTTCTGAAATCTTGGCAATGTAGATTACTGGGTAGATATACTGTATGTCACATCTCCTCTACATGTCTTCACTTCCCATATGTGATGGACTTAAACATACTTTTACTTTTGGCTAAGCCTATTACTCTAGGCCTCCCACTACTTCAGTAGTCTAATCCCCACTATCACACAAGTCTCAGGGTGAAAACATGGGCCCTTTAGAAAGAGCAGAAACTCACCTTCTGGTTGCAGGTGCCCCACAGGCGAATCACGAAATGTTCTTATTTCCCAAACTCTTGGAACAAATAAGGCAGCTTCTCCACTAGTAGAAAACTAGGGGGGGGTTGCCCCTGGGATATGCAGGAAACCCTTCCTGCCCCATCCCCTGAGAGATGGGGCACTGAGACCCGAATCAGCGGTCTCCACCACTTTAAAACTATCTTCTGTGTCTCTCTTTAGGTGGAAACACACACCTTTTCCCTGATTGTAGCCCTATTTCACGGCTGAGGCTCCAAGAGCCTAACACAGAGCTGCTGTGCTCCTCTCTCAGCAAGCTCCAAACACCAACTGACCTACAGACTTCTGTTCAAACCTCCCAACATTCTACTCCAATTCCCTGCTGCAGATTCCATTGTGGCTCATGCAGCTGCGACAGTTCTATGGTGATGTCATCCCTCAGTCTCAGCTGAGACTGAGAACAGAGTGAGACAGAGTGAAATCCATTTAACTGGAGTTTCACAAGCTGACTTCCCTGCCTACCACTAAGTCTTACTGGGATTCTAGTAACCCCGGGTAACAAGAGGGTTACACATACATAATAAAACTAGACCCTGTGATGGTAGAAGAAGCGGTATTAACAAAAAGAGAAAACAAAAGAGGACCCAAAATTGAACCTTGGGGTACCCCACAAAAAATAGGGTGAGAATCCAAACTACTCTGGCCAATAATTGTTTTATGTTTTCTATTATTAAGATACCCTCCAACCCATAGAATAACTTCCTTGGAGAAGTAAACTTCCCCATGGGGTCTCAACAACAAAGAATAATCTACCAAGTCAAAGGCCTTGGTGAGATCCATGAAAACTGCAGCAATGGAGTATCCATATTCAAGGAAGCTCCGTATGCTGTTCGTGAATCCCACCAAGACAGTCTCTGTATTATATAATTTCCTGAAACCATGTTTTCAATTCGACATTATACTATAACTTAACAAGAAATCCTGAATTTGATTGAAGACTATTCTCTCAAGGATCTTGGATAGAGGTGATGATAGAGAGATGGGTCTAAAGTTAGATACTACATTTTTATTACCTGATTTATGTATAGGTTTTATAAGTTCCTGCTTCCAGATCGGAGGGGAAACATTATGGCATAATGAGGAATTAAAAATTGAAGCCAGGGGAATAGCTAGAACTTTAATTCCCTTTTTAATCAATCTAAAATCAATCCCATCTAGCCTTATTAATGGTTTGGGACTATACTTAAGTACAGTATCAGCGACAACTTCCCGGGTTAATATCTGAAAATAAAACAAAGGATGATTATTTTTTGGTTCCACTTCTATAAATGGATGAGAACTTGAAAGGTTTAAAGGGTTTTGAAATCTTAAAAGGTCCCCAAAGTATTCATTAAACATTTTAGCTACACATATAGGGTCACTAATTAATTGATTACCATCCTGAAGGTTTTTAACCGTATCCTCAGAATCTCTTCCTAGGAGATTATTCAATGTTTGCCAGGTTTGTTTTGAACTACCAAAAGATTGAAGTTGTTTATTTTTAAAAAAGTCAGATTTGGTTTTCTAATGGAAGCCTTACCCCTGTTCCTGAGAATTTTATAACTAATCAAAGAATTAGGATCATTAGCTTTTTTAAATGTTTCCATGCCCTGTCTCTTTGTTTCATTAGTACCCTTAGTTCCCTGGTAACCCATTCTCTTTTGTTACCTCTTATTCTCATTTTTTTAAGTGGGGCAAGTTGATCAATAACCTGATGGAATAAGTCCAGTAGTATGGATGGAATTAGGGACAAGGGCAAAGGCCAGTGGGGTATGAAGAGTCCTTCAGAGAATTGCAGAATAGTGAGTAACTGGGGAAACAGTGTACATTAGGAGGAAGAGCATTCCAAAAAGGGGGGGGACTGCAAAAGCCAGTTTGCAAAGGCCCGTGGAACAGATCCACTCAAGGAGAGGTTGAAAGTATACTGATCTCAGTGAGTAGGAGGCAAAAGGGTGCTGAAGATATGTGACAAGGAAAGACGAGAAGCCAGTCATCAGGAGTGTGCTAATAAAACAGCCCAAATGCAAAAGAACACTGGCTAGTAGGGCAGAGCCAGCCCAGGCCAGAGTAAAGGTGGTAGTGATGCATACTTATCAGTCTAAGGCTGGCCAAGGCAAAGAAACATACATTGTTTTATGTTATGTCACATTCTGAGAGGATGGCGTCATTTGCTCCCAGGAAAGACATGGGACCAAAACTTAATCTGGGATAGACGAACACCCTGAGCTATGACCAGACAGGCAGCAAGGTATATACAGTGTCTGATCCTGAAAGCCATACCCAGTTTAGCATTCATCGATATGCAGATTGAGGTAACATGGGGTGAATACCGAAGGAGTTGTCTAGTAAGACTCCCAGAACTTAAAACTGCTCACCTTATCCAGTGGGGATCCATTAGCACAAAAGCGAGTGAGAGGTTGTAAGAGGTTTTACAGAGTTTTGGTTTTGAAAAGAAGAATAGAACTTTTGTCTTTTTGCCATTTAAACTTGTTTGTCTGCCTCTATCTCTGAAATCAAACAAAGGGGAAGAGGACACTGCAGAGCAGGACACTGCAGCACAGGAGCTAGCACAACAAAATTCGCCCAAATCAGGAACCAAAACAAAAAAAGCAAAAAGAAAATACCAAAAACTTCTGATCATGGGAGACTTCATGATTTGAGGAGTTGCTACCCATCTCAAGCCAGGGGTAATGGTAAGATGTCTCCCAGGTACATCAGCACGGAGAGACACTGACTGCATTGCTAAAATTGTTCACAAAGCAGGAGAAAACATTTATGTCCTGGTATACATAGGGACTAATGATCTCTTCAGCCGGTCAGTTGTGGAGACCAAGGAACACCTGACCAGGCTGGGTGACCAACTATCATCCATTTCGTCTGACATCTCCTTCTCTGAGATCCTGCCAGTCTGGGAGAGGGGGGCAGATGGACGGAAGGTCAGAGAAGGGGAGATAGGGGACCTAAACATGTGGCTCAAGGGCTGGTGCCAGGAAAAAGGACACAGATTTGTAGGGAACTGGAAACAGTTCTGGGAGCAAAAGTTCTTTAAATTAGAAGGACTGCATCTGACTAAGGAGGAAGTCAGTACATTGGGGCAGAAGTTTGATGTCTTTGCAGAATATTTAAACCAGCAAATGGGGAGAGGGGTGCAGCACCCCATACGTCGAATGGGAAGAACACCCCTCACCCCTCAGGTAGTGGTCAAACAAGGATTCAGCATGTTTGCAGTTCATTTGGATCACCAGGTAAGATAAAAGGTCCGTCTCCCCATACGACAAACAGGAGAAATGCCAAACCTCACCCAACAACTAACACACCAAAATCTGGCCAATGGAAAATCATGTACACAAATGCTCACAGCCTGGGAAATAAGATCCCAGACCTGCAGGCAATAATGTCAGAGGCTAAACTGGACATAGTAGCAATTAGTGAGACGTGGTTTCCCAGTAACCACAGTTGGGATACTTCAGTACCTGGCTATGTACTGTTCAGAAGAGACCGAAGTGCAAAAAGGGGGGGTGGAGTGGCCCTGTATGTCAATGAAAATATCAAAGCTACAGAAATTCATAATACACATAAGGAGCCAGAAGAACTGTGGGCCACCCTGGAAACAGGAAATGGGACAGCCATAAGAACTGGGGTTGTCTACAGGCTCCCAGACCAGTGGGAGGACATAGACACATTACTGTTGGAAGATATACAAAACATGACAGCTAAAGGGGAGGTTCTGATAATGGGAGACTTCAACATGCCCAATAGAGATTGGTCAATACCAGCAGGAACATCTGCCAGAACTAGACACATAGTGGATTCCCTGCAGGTGGAGGGCCTCAAACAAGTGGTACAACAACCCACAAGAGACAGCGCTCTCCTAGATCTAGTACTGACTAACAGGGAAGGGATCACAGATCTCAGGTAGAAGTTCACCTGGGGGCCAGTGACCATCACATGGTATGGTTCAATTTAGCTAGTACATCTAAATCATCCCATTCCAAGGCAAACATATGGGACTTCAGAGGAGCTGACTTTGATAAGATGGCCAACAGAGTTAAGCTAGCCCTGGCAAAAAGAAACACAGGTGATAGGATACAGGCAAAATGGGCAAGCATTAAGGATGCAATATGTGAAGCAACATCCCATTGTGACAGACAGAAAAGGAAGTACAAAAGAAGAAGGAAACCACTTTGGTTCTCAAATACAGTAGCGGAAAAGGTCAGAGCTAAAAGGCAGCCTTCAGGAAATATAAGGGAACACAGCGGGATGAAGATTTGGAGTCATACCAAACTGCCCTAAGGGAAGCAGAAAAGGCAGTAAGGCAGGCAAAATCCCAAACTGATGAAACACTAGCATGAACAGTAAAAGAAGGTGACAAGACTTTCTATAGATACAATAGTGAAATGAGAAAGTCCGGATGGGGTATTGCTAAGCTCAAAGGAGAAAAGGAGGCATGTGAGGAGGAGGACCCTGTAAAAGCATCTGTCCTAAATAGATGCTTTTGCTCAGTATTTACTGGAGAGAAGGTAGGGCAGGGCCCACAGCTCAGCACCATGGACACAGGGGGGAGGGAGGTGAGCACTGCTCCCTTCACAAAAAAAGGGTCCTACAAGAGTTCGCTAAGCTCAGGGTGGACAAGGCAATGGGATCTGATGGCATACATCCTAGAGTAATTAAGGAGCTAAGTGTGGAACTAGCAGAGCCATTAGCAGAACTGTTTAGTGAGTCTCTGAGCACTGGAAATGTCCCAGAAGACTGGAGAAGGGTTCATGTGATCCCACTCCACAAGAGTGGTAGCAGGGAGGAGGCAGGGAACTACATACCAGTCAGTCTTACCTCAGTAGTGAACAAGATTATGGAGGCACTCCTTAAGGAAAGGATAGTGCAACACCTGGAATCCACAGGGGCACAGGATCCAAGATAACATGGGTTTACAAAAGGAAGGTCCTGTCAAACTAATCTCATAGATTTCTTTGATTGGGTAACCAGAGTGGTGGACCAAGGGGGAGCAGTTGATGTCACCTACCTTGACTTCAACAAAGCTTTTGACACTGTTCCACATAGAAGATTGATAAATAAGCTGGGTAGGCTTGGGATGGGTCAGAAGTTGGTTAACTGGGTGGCAAACTGGTTGACGGGCAGAAAACAGAGAGTGTTGGTAAATGGTATACAGTCAGAAGAGATGCAAGTCACAAGTGGAGTACCTCAGGGATCAGTCCTGGGGCCAGTCCTCTTCAATATCTTCATCAGTTACATTACAGATGGACTAGAGGGTAAGACTTGTCTGTTTTCAGATGACACCAAGATCTGCAACAGAGTAGATGATCCAGATGGGGTGGGCAGAATGAGGAGAGATCTGGATAAACTAGCAAAATGGTCGGAAGAGTGGCAACTGGGATTTAATGCAAAGAAGTGCAAGATCATGCACATAGGGAAGAGAACCCTGAAGCCACCTATAGGCTGGGAGGGGAGTTGCTGGCAGTCACAAAGGAAGAAAGAGACTTTGGTGTCATCATCACAGATAACCTGAAATCATCCAAGCAGACCTCTAAAGCAGTAGGTAAGGCTAGGGGGGTGTTAGGGTGTATTAGTAGGGGTATCACAAGTCATAAGAGGGAGGAAATAATCCCTCTTTACAAGACACTGGTTAGGCCCCATCTGGAGTACTGC
The DNA here is from genome assembly GCA_016271365.2 of Neoceratodus forsteri. NCBI lineage: Eukaryota > Metazoa > Chordata > Ceratodontiformes > Ceratodontidae > Neoceratodus > Neoceratodus forsteri. Next base: position 209,636,352 of record CM028137.1, on the reverse strand, counting down.
GTACAGTACTGGAGGCCACACCTTCACAAGGACGTTAATCAAATTGAGGCAGTCCAGAGAAGGGCAACCAAAATGATGCAGGGACTGCATCAGATGACATACGAGGACAGATTAATGGAGCTCAATATGTATACCCTTGAAAAAAGGAGGGAGAGAGGTGATATGATTGAAACATTCAAACACCTTAAGGGCATTAACAAGGTGAAAGAGTCTAACATGTTTCAATATAAGAAAAATAGCAGGACAAGAGGACACAGCATGAGATTAGAGGGAGGCCGATTAAGGAGGAATGTGAGGAAATTCTTTTTCACAGAAAGGGTGGTGGATGCATTGAATATCCTATCTCAGGAAGTGGTGGCTATGAATACAGTGCAGGGCTTCAGACAGACATGGGATAGGCATAAGGGAGCAATACAGATGAGTATGAATAGATAGGCCACTGAGAGAGCAAAGGCCAATGGCACCTTTATAAGGTAGAAAAAGAAATGGGCAGACTGGATGGACCTTGCGGTCCTTATCTGCTGTCAACTTCTATGTTCTATGATGAAAAAAACTGTACTTGAGCAAAGGAGTCAAAGAGGGATTTGTGGATACCGGGAACAGTAGCAGCACTGTAGTAGAGGACAAGGTCATCTGCATATAGTAGAGAGCTGCAACAGCAGGCAACAACTGGAAGGCTATTTATATTGATGTAGACAAGAAGCAGGCCCAGAATGAATCCCTGTGGTACATCAAAAATTATGTCTGCAAGGTTGGAGGTAGCGGAGGGCAACCTTACGTGTTGTTTTCTACCAGTTAAATAGTTGGCAAACCAGGAAATGATGGGTGGGGGGGTGATGCCAACGGAGACCAGTCTGTTGCAGAAGAGTGAGTGATTTACTAGGTGAAATGCCTTTGTTAGATCAAAGAACCCAGCACCAGTTAGGAGGTTAGGAGGCCACAATCCTTGGCTAGGCTGATGTCATTAGTTAGTTTTTCTATGGCCATAGAGGTGAAGATTTTTCCTGAACCTGTACTGTACAAGGGATAGAAGATTATACTTGAAGATGTAGTTAGAGAGTTGGGATTTTACAATCTTCTCAAGGATCTTCAAGAGGAAAGAAAAGATGCCTATAAGGTGATAGCTTTCCATAAGCTTGGTTTCACCTGCATTGAAAACAGGGGTAACCTTGGCAACCTTGCAAACATCATGGACATCACTAGATGAGAGGGAAACATTCAGGATTCTAGTGATGGGGAGTACTATATAGGGGGCTACTAGCTTTAGTAGTTTTTGGTCAAGCCATCATACCCTGAATTATTATTTGGAGTAATGGAAAGCAGGAGATTCTTGACCTAGGCAACTCTCATTGGCTGGAGGAAGAAAGGAAGAAGGGAAGGACCAGGTGTTGGGGAGGTAGTAGCCAAGACTGAGAATCCTGGGTCAATAACAAGACTTGACGTGAACGTTGTGAGACAAGAGAATTTGTGATTGAAGGCATAAGTAATTCTGGTCTAGTTACTGCAATTTATGCATATCAGGCATGGGGAAATCTGATTTTACATAGAAACATAGAAGTTGACAGCAGATAAGGACCGCAAGGCCCATCCAGTCTGCCCATTTCTTTTTCTACCTTATAAATGTTCCATCGGTCTTTGCTCTGTCAGTGGCCTATCTATTCATACTCATTTGTATTGCTCCCTTATGCCTATCCCATACCTGTTTGAAGCCCTGCACTGTATTCATAGCCACCACTTCTTGAGGTAGGCCATTCCATGCATCCACCACCCTTTCTGTGAAAAAGAATTTCCTCACATTCCCCCTTAATCGGACCCCCCCTCTAATCTCATGCTGTGTCCTCTTGTACTGCTATTTTTCTTATATTTAAACATGTTAGACTCTTTCACCTTGTTAATGCCCTTAAGGTGTTTGAATGCCTCAATTATATCACCTCTCTACCTCCTTTGCTCAAGGGTATACATATTGAGCTCTGTTAATCTGTCCTCATATGTCTTCTGATGCAGTCCCTGCACCATTTTGGTTGCCCTTCTCTGGACTGCCTCAATTTGGTTAATGTCCTTGTGAAGATGTGGCCTCCAATAGTGCACGCAGTACTCCAGATGGGGCCTAACCAGTGTCTTGTAAGAGGAATTATTACCTCCTCTACGACTTGTGATACCCTACTAATACACCCCTAACACCCCCTAGCCTTACAAGTACTGCTTTAGAGGTCTGCTTGGATGATTTCAGGTCATCAGTGATGATGACGCCCAAGTCTCTTTCTTCCTTTGTGACTGCTAGCAACTCCCTCCCAGCCTATAGGTGGCTTCAGGTTTCTCTTCCCTATATGCATGATCTTGCACTCTTTGCATTAAATCCCAGTTGCCACTCTTCTGACCATTTTGCTAGTTTATCCAGATCTCTTCTCATTCTGCCCACCCCATCTGGATCATCTACTCTGTTGCAGATCTTGGTGTCATCTGCAAACAGACAAGTCTTACCCTCTAGTCCATCTGCAAGGTCACTAATGAAGATGTTGAAGAGGACTGGCCCCAGGACTGATCCCTGAGGTACCCCACCTGTGACTTGCATCTCTTCTAACTGTATACCATTTACCACCACTCTCTGTTTTCTGCCCGTCAACCAGTTTGCCACCCAGTTGACCAACATCTGACCCACCCTGAGCCTACCCAGCTTATTTATCAATCTTCTATGTGGAACAGTGTCAAAAGCTTTACTGAAGTCAAGGTAGGCGACATCAACTGCTCCCCCTTAGTGCACCACTCAGGTAACCCAGTCAAGGAAATCTATGAGATTAGTTTGACAGGACTTTCCTTTTGTAAACCCATGCTGTCTTGGATCCTGTGCCCCTATGGATTTCAGGTGTTGTACTATCCTTTCCTTAAGGATCGCCTCCATAATCTTTCCCACTACTGAGGTAAGACTGACTGGTCTGTAGTTCCCTGCCTCCTCCTGTTACCACTCTTGTGGAGCGGGATCACATGAGATCTTCTCCAGTCTTCTGGGACCTCTCCTGTGCTCAGAGACTCACTAAACAGTTCTGCTAATGGCTCTACTAGTTCCACCCTTAGCTCCTTAAGTACCCTGGGATGTATGCCATCAGGTCCCATTGCCTTATCCACCCTGAGCTTAGCAAGCTCTTGTGGACCCTTTCTTTTGTGAAGGGAGTAGTGCTCACCACCCTCCCCCTGTGTCCATGGTGCTGAGCTGTGGGCTCCTGCCCTACCTTTCTCTTCAGTAAATACTGAGCAAAAGTATCTACTTAGGACAGATGCTTTTACAGGGTCCTCCTCCTCACATGCCTCCTTTTCTCCATTTAAGCTTAGCAATACCCCTCTGGACTTTCTTCCTTTCACTAATGTATCTATAGAAAGTCTTGTCACCTTCTTTTACTGTTCGTGCTAGTGTTTCATCAGTTTGGGACTTTACCTGCCTTACTGCCTTTCCTGCTTCCCTTAGGGCAGTTTGGTATGCTGCCCTATCTTCATCCCGCTGTGTTTCCTTATATTTCCTGAAGGCCAGCCTTTTGGCTCTGACCTTTTCTGCTACTGTATTTGAGAACCAAAGTGGTTTCCTTCTTCTTTTGCACTTTCTTTTCTGTTTAACACAATGGGATGTTGTTTCAAGTATTGCAACCTTAATGCTGCCCACTTTGCCTGTACCCCCTCACCTGTGTTTCTTTTTGGCAGGGCTAGCTTAACTCTGTTGGCCATCTTATCAAAGTCAGCTCCTCTGAAGTCCCATATTTTTGCCTTGGAATGGGATGATTTAGATGTAGTAGCCAAATTGAACCATACCATGTGATGGTCACTGGCCCCCAGGTGACCTTCTACCTGGAGATCTGTGATCCCTTCCTGTTATTCAGTACTAGATCTAGGATAGCCCTGTCTCTTGTGGGTGTTGTACAGTTGTTTGAAGCCCTCCCCCCTGCAGAGAATCCACTATGTGTCTAGTTCTGGCAGATGTTCCTGCTAGTATTGACCAATCTGTATCTGGCATGTTGAAGTTTCCCATTATCAGAACCTCCTCTTTAGCTGTCATGTTTTGTATATCTTCTAACAGTAATGTGTCTATGTCCTCCCTCTGGTCTTGGGGCCTGTAGAGAACCCTGGTTCTTATGGCTGTCCCATTTCCTGTTTCCAGGGTGACCCACAGTTCTTCTGGACCCTTATGTGTATTCTGAATTTCTGTAGCTTTGATAGTTTCATTAACATACAGGGCCACTCCTCCCCCCCTTTTTGCACCTCGGTCTCTTCTGAACAATACATAGCCAGGTACTGAAGTCTCCCTAGTGTGGCTACTGGTAAACCACATTTCACTAATTGCTACTATGTCCAGTTTAGCCTCTGACATTTTTGCCTGCAGGTCTGGGATCTTATTTCCCAGGCTGTGAGCATTTGTGTACATGATTTTCCATTGGCCAGCTTTCTGTGTATTAGTTGTTGGGTGAGGTTTGGCATTACCCCTGTGCATTGTATGGGGAGACAAACCTTTTTTCTTACCTGGTGATGCAAATGAACTGCAAACATGCTGAATCCCTGTTTGACCACTAGCTGAGGGGGGAGGGGTGTTCTTCCCATTCGACGTATGGGGTGCTGCACCCCTCTCCCCATTTGCTAGTTTAAATATTCTGCAAAGACATAAAACTTCTGCCCCAATGCACTGACTCCTTCCTTAGTCAGATGCAGTCCATCAAATTTAAAGAACTTTTGCTCCCAGAACTGTTGCCAGTTCCCTACAAATCTGTGGCCTTTTTCCTGGCACCAGCCCTTGAGCCACGTGTTTAGTTCCCCTATCTCCCCTTCTCTGACCTTCTGTCCATCTTCCCCCCTCTCCCAGACTGGCAGGATCTCAGAGAAGGAGATACCAGATGAAATGGATGATAGTTTGTCACCCAGCCTGGTCAGGTGTTCCTTGGTCTCCATAACTGACCGGCTGGTGAGATCATTAGTCCCTATGTGTACTAGGACATCAATGTTTTCTCCTGCTTTGTGAACAATTTTGGCAATGCGGTCAGTGTCTCTCCATGCTGATGTACCTGGGAGACATCTGACCATTACCCCTGGCTGGAGATGGGTATCAACTCCCCGAATCATGGAGTCTCCTATGATCAGAAGTTTTTTGGATTTCCTTTTTGCTTTTTTTTTGTTGGTTCCTGATTTGGGTGAGTTTTGTTGTGCTAGCTCCTGTGCCGCAGTGTCCTGCTCTGCAGTGTCTTCTGCCTTTTTGTTTAATTTCAGAGATAGAGGCAGATACCTGTTTGTAGTGTTTATATGGTTTTTGGAGGTAATATGTTGAAGAGCAGAGAGTGATGGAGCACCCGATTTGCCCCTCCTAACCACCTGCCAACCTCCTGGACCAACCACCCTCTGCGGTCGAGGTTTTCCTGTTGGATGCTGGGGAAATGGCGGGTGGTTCTTATAATGTATTTCCTCTTGAATATGAAATTTAAGGTGTGAAATCTCTGCCCATGCTGCCCGGAGCTGAGCCCTAAGATCTCCAATGGCCCAGCATGTAGGACAGTGTCTTAAATCCTGTAAGACTGTCCTTCTGAAAATTGTTCCACAGTAGCTGCAGTTAATGATATCCATTCCAGATAAGTTGCTGGGTTTATAATCTAGTCAGAGTAATTAGAAGGAAGAAAATGCAAGTAATGGTTTGATTGTGTTTGTTTTTTGTTTAACTTGTTATAACAAGTTAAATTACTAGTGCCCATAAATGAGCTCACCTTGTGGATGCCCACTGATCTGCCTGCTCTGCCACAGGAAATGTCACAACTGTGGTACCCTATAAAGGATTGCAGTGTGGGGTGGTTGGGGATGGGGGTGGGTGGCTGGGCCCTTCCCCTGCCAAAAAAGAAGAACCACGGACGAAAGAACAAGGAGGTAAGAGCACAAACAATCAGTCAACAACAAATGCAGTAACCCTGAAAGCTCATCCTAATGTTAGATAAAACTGCAAAACCTGTAAAGTACCACCTGTAATAATTTCAGAGAAGATATACACTGTAAGAAACACTTTGCTACAGAGAAAAATAAAGCAATGAAATGTTAGCAACAAACAGTAGCAATCCCTGTGAGTAAAAAATAAACACAACACCACACAGTAAATCTGCTTAGCCAAAATAAGTCTTAATCCTTTTCCCTTGTTCTGGTAAGGTTCTCTACTCTGCCTTTCAAGCAGTCTTAGAAGGAAAGAGCTCAGGTGAAGCTAGGTGCCTTGGCCAGCAAACCAAGTACTTTGTGGAGTCGAACAGAGTTCGTGATGGGATGGCCTCTGACTCTGCAACTGGACTTGTGCTAGGAAGCTGCGACATTGATGGCCTCCCCTTGGGTGCGAAATCTTGGTGTGATTCTTGACAGGAATCTGTCCATGGAGGTTCAAATATCTTCCGTGGTTCATTCCTGTTTTTTTCATCTTAGAAACATTGCCAGGATTAAGCCCATTGTTCCGTCTCAGGACCTCCCTACCTTGATACATGCCTTAGTCACTTCTAGGCTTGACTACTGTAATGCCCTATATCTCGGGGTCTCTGGGGGCTGTCTTCACAGACTGCAGCTAGTGCAAAATGCTGCTGCCTTGAGCTTTTGACGGTGATAAGTCTTGCCATATTACACCTGTGTTGCGTAAATTGCACTGGCTGCCTGTCAGGTGGAGAGTGCTCCTCAAGGTGGGTTTTCTCACCTATAAGGCCCTACATTGACAGGGCTCTGATTACCTGTCAGTTCTCCTGGTACCTTCTTCCTCTACCCGTAATCTCCACTCTTCTAGTGGTGGCCTCCTAACTGTTCCAAGAGCGAGATTAAAATCTGCAGGCGACCGAGCTTTTAGTGTTGCCGCTCCCGCTCTTTGGAACTCCTTACCAGCTGTAGTTAGGGAGGCCCCCACTATAATTGCCTTTAAGACTCACCTGAAGCCCTTCCTATTTCTGCAAGCTTTTGGGGTGTAATTCTGATTATTTATATTTATTATTTTTAATTTATATATTTATGTGGTATGAAATGCTGTAAAGTTTTGTGCAGCACCCAGAGCCTTTGGGATTGGGCGTCTTTTTAAATAAACTTGCCTTTGCCTTTGTCTTTGTGCCTAAGAGGCCTTTTACACCAGCCCAGAACTTTCATGGGTCACCAGCAGTAGCTTAGAATTTGTTTTTACAATAAGCACTTTTACTTGATCTATTTCATGACTTACAGATAATTCACCATCTTAGAAATTCCACCCAGTCATAAGCCAGACTAGTCTGTCTAAAACTGACACTCAGTTTGTCTCCTTTTTCATTTAGTCAAGAAAGTCACTGGAAAGCCAAGATGTGGCAGAGCCCTGTAGCCTACACTTGGTGACAGGCGTGTGTGTTTACTGCATTTTGGTGAAGATGGTAGCAAATTGGGTTAGAGTGGAGTTTATGTAGGACAAGGAGTTAAGGTAAGACCAGTCTACCACTTCCAGGTCATGCTGGAAATCCAGCACTTTTAGTCTCAGGGAAACCCTGGAGGCGAAGTAATCTGAAAGAGGGCTTTGGAGGGAGGGATTAGCAGACCACATTTTGGGGGTGATCTAAGATGGCATCTGGTAGGGTGCCAGTCAAGGTTATTGTAAGACTTATGCCACAGGCAATATATTGCACTGTATTGTCAGTGCAGTATATTGCTGCGTCATAATGTCTTGCAACATTATGATCCTGTGCCACTTACACCTACTGTTACAACAATAAACAAACTACTTGGGGATAACTTTTAAAAAAATATTTATTTCATAGAAAGAATTGTTTACATATATGTGATGTTGATACAAAATGACACAGAAGGAGTGCTGTCTTAAAAAATCAATTCAGACTCTACAGTATATGTTCAGTTCCTCATGGAGCCTCTGCCAGGACAAGCCATGGTGCATGGTAAGTGATGTTTTGCTCTGACATCACAGGGCTCCTCAGAACTGATCATACACTCACCATAGTTTCATGTTATAGACAATATAAATAGTGATTGCTATGGGTATACAATAATGTAGGTGTATATCAAACATTACAGTGCTATACAACACATAAATAATGTAGAAAACATACAAAACATTAAAATCATGTATATTCAAACTATGGTGGCACCAGTAGGATGGAAAACTGATATCCTTAAAAAGAAAGCATTTACAGACTAGGGAGCTATCATGGAGCTGTTTAATATTAGAAACATAATGCAAACAAAATAGCAATGTTGAAAATTAATCATGCAGATGTGTAGATACAACCATAAAAACATATCAAAATATATATGCATCTCTTAAAGCATTCAAATCATATTCCATTGCTACTATAGCTCTCAAACATATATCAATATTAATTTATTTAAGTTTCTACTGCACTGTAAAGCTAACTTACCTACATACTCTATTAAGGAGTACTAGAGGTCCTATCACACGTCTGTTTGGACCAACATAATAAGTTGCTTTGCATTTTTTTAACAACACAAAGCTCAACAGTCACCTAATTCATCTATAAACTTATGGATTATTTTTAGCATGATCGTATTAATTTTTCTATTTTGTCACTTGTTCCATCTTGACCGGTGAAACTTGCTCCTAATGTACAGCTCCTATTTAGTTACTTTCCAGCTTTCAAAATCAGATTCATTTTGTAACCACTGGAGATACAAAAGCAAAGTGTGAGCACTAGAACATAACTTTTGAGTAGTTTAAGAAGAAAAAATTATGTTCATTATAGATCTGCATGTATAGCTTACAATGTACATTATTTTTTATGGCTGCACGGTGATAGCCATGCTGATGTATTTCTGTTGCATAATTGAGGAAGGGGCTATAAAAGCATATGACTGGATACCTAGACTGTGTCCTCTCACAGTGGAATAAAATCACATGTGGTCCTCTCCATTCACCACAGCGCTGTTCTTTTGTCTGTGCCCCTCCACTCTGTGTTACTCTCGGTATTACTTTCGGTATTATAAAGTGGAAGCAGGCACTAGGCCCATCGAGACCACTTTCCCCACACAAGTGGTGGATATCAAATTTAACTACCCAACAAGAACCTATCTAATTCTAATTTAAACTGATTACATGATGTTTGATTCACTATATACTGTGGTATGGAGTTCCAAAGTACCGCAGCTGTCACAGTAAAGTAATATTTCCTCTTGTTGGTAAATGCCTTAGGTATTTTTATTTGCCTATTGTTACACCTCAGTCCGTATACTTTATCTAAATACTTTAATCCACTTAACTTCAAAAAGGCATTCATCATTTAAAATATTAAATAATAACAACAGATCTCCTCTATCACGTCTAGTCTGTAAATTGTATAATCCCAATGATTTTATCCTTTCTAGATATGGTAAATATTTTATTTCTGGTATTAATTTAGTCATTCTTCTCTGAAGACTTTCTACTATTTTTTTATCTTTTTCCAAATATGGTGCCCAAAAAGATGCTGCATAGTCTGTGTGTGGTCTAACATATGATCTGTAAAATTTAATAATACATTCTTTATTACGTGTTATAAAAGCTTTTTTTATTGCATTAATAGTACGATTCCCTGTTTGAATAACTTTATTACATTGATTGCTCCAGTCAAATTTATTATTTACAATTACTCCAAGATCTTGTTCATAGCATCCCGTCTTAATTTTGTTCCCATATAATGTATAATCAGCCTTGGGGTTATTTTTTCCCAAGTGCATAACCAAACACTTTTCTATATTAAAACACATACCATTATCTTTAGCCCAATTTTCAATAATCAATAAATCTTTGTTAAAGAGATTAATTCGAGATTGCACTATTTTGTTGGTGTGTGTTTACTTCCATTTCACTTTCATTTCCAATAATTGAAAATTCTCTAATTTAGCCGGCCCGGTGGTGCTGAGGGCTGAGGTGCTGGATGCCTCACCTCACGCTACGCTGGTGACCTATGTTTGGTAACGATCACGGGCCACCGGGGGTCAGCAGGGGAGGAGAGGGATCAAGCGTCCAAGGGACTGTTCTCCCTCTCCGGGGAGGGGGTACTCCAGTGATCAGTGAGCTTCTGGCCCCTAGCAGAGTCTTGGGGGCAGTGCGCTGATGCTGTGCAAAGGGGGTTGAGATGAGTCAGGTGCCACAAGGAGCACATGCAGGCACATGCACACTCCTCCACTGGTGTCATTGCATGCCCCTCTCATGTAAGAGAAGCAAAGTGGAAAAATGGTCCCGCCAGTCATGCAGAATGAAGCAGCCACCCTCCACAGGCCCCAACCCTGAATGGCAGTCCCTGACCTGGATCTAATTCGAAGTGAGTGGGCTTAGGGGGATTCCTCACTGCCCCGTCGTGGGGGGTGATCCGTGGGGGGAAGGGATGCTGTCTGATGTTGGGGTGTGGGGCTGGATGGGTGGCTGGTGATGAGAGCCGACTGGGGTGGTCTAGGGGCAGAAACAGACAAGAAAAAAAAAGAAAATTCTCCAATTTACAGTTTAAGAACAAAGTTCAGCTATTTCAAACCTTGCCCAGTCATTCAAACTTCAGATTACAGTTTGACTTTTTCTCTCTCCTGCTCTGTCTCAGCCCCTCAGTAGCACAGCCACTGCTTTGCACTCCATTCTGCTCCGAGTGGCACTTCATTCTGCTCCTCTGCCCCCAACAGCAGAACAAGCTATCACAAACCTTGCCCAGTAATTCAAAAATTTAGATTACAGTTTGGCTTTTTCTCTGTCCTGCTCTTTCCCAGCCCCCAGTAGCACAGCCACTCTGCTCCTCTCTGTTCTGCTCCCCTGTCCCCATCAGCACAGCAATCTATAACGAATCTTGCCCAGTAATTCAAAAATTCTGATTAAATGATAAAACACAATATTCCACTTATGGGTATTCTAACAACTATCAAGGCAACCCTGACCAATTTTTAAGCAAATTCCCTAATTTACAGTTTAAGAACAAAGTTCAGCTTTTTGTAACAATTTAATTACCTGACATTGCCCACCTGATATGCAAACATTTCATTTTCAGTAGAGTCCAATCTTTCACAAACCTTGCCCAGCAATTAAATAATTCAGATTACAGTTCTGCTTTTTCTCCATCCTGCTCTGTCCCGGCCCCCTAGAAGCACAGCCACTTGGCAACACTCCATTCTGCTCCCCTGCCCCCAGCAGCAAAGCAGTCTTTCACAAACCTTGCCCAGTCATTTAAAAATTAAATTAAATGATACAACACAATACAAAACGCTGGGCCTTACACAGGTGGTTTCCTCTGTTACACATAAATTTGAACACTCTCTGGACTTGATCTTCCTCCTGGGGGTCGAGGCATCTGATGTGGGGGTGGAACCAGTCGGGTGGTCAGACTATTACACCGTGGGGTTTAGTTTTTGCACCCCCTCTAGAAGGCCTGCCCCTGTGGAGTTGGGTAGGTACCGCCCTTTGCGGGATATAGATTCCCAAGGCCTTGCGGTGGTGCTTGTCCTCTCATCTCCCACGTTGGCAAGCAGTGATCCAGAGACCCTCGTGTCAACTTATAATATAGCCGTAGTAGGGGCTCTTGATTCTATTGCTCCAGTTCATGTTTGCCCCCTCTCTCTTCGCCCCAAGTCCCCTTGTTTTGATGGGACATTGAGGGAGATGTGGAGATGGGGTGAAGGTTAGAGCGTTGCTGACGAAAGTCCACCCTTGATGCCAACCTCCTTAGATTGATGGATCATTATTCGGTCTATCAATCCGCTATCACCCGTAAGAAGGCAGAATTCCTGTCCAGGGAGATCAAGGTTGCGCAGAATCAACCAGCTCCTCTGTTTCAAACTGTGGACAGACTGTGCAACCCACCCTGTCTGCAAGTTCAGACGGCTTTTTTGGAATTGGAGTGCAATGAGCTTGCTCGGTTCTTTGCAAATAAGGTGGCTGACATTAGGGTGAAACTGTTGCCATCACACTCTAGGGGAGCGGCCATGGTCCAGTGTGGAATCATGGTGCCTCAGTTTTCCTGGAGTTCCTTCAGCCAGCTGGAGTTCATGGATGTCATCAGGATCATGCAGCATATGCGCCCTACATGCCGTAGATTGGATCCTGGACTGACCTCCCTAATTCTGGGTTGTATTGATATCATCAGCCCTGTCCTTGTGCAGATAGTCAGGTGCTCCTTGGAATATGGTGAGTTTCCTAGCTCTCTGAAAGAGGCGGTGGTGACACCCCTCTTGAAGAAAGCTACCTTGGACCCTGACTGTCTCAAAAACTACAGACCTATCTCTAACCTTCCCTTTGTTGGGAAGGTGATTGAGAAAGTAGTGACTGCACAACTGGAGGACCATTTGACCATCCATGATATCTATGAACCCCTCCAGTCTAGATTTCATAAAAGACATAGTACCGAGACAGCGCTGGTTCAGGTGCTCAATGATCTCTTGATGGCTAGAGATTGGAAGAGCCATTCCATCTTGGTTATCCTCGATCTTTCTTCAGCGTTTGACACCGTAGATCACATGGTGTTGATAGAATGCCTGAGGCTGTTTTGTGGAATATCTGGAACCGTCTTAAGATGGTTCACTTCATTCTTCACTGGGAGATCACAAAGGGTTGTGTCCAGAGTTTTTTCCTCAGATTCAATGGCTTTGTTGTGTGGGGTGCCTCAGGGTTCAATATTGTCATCCATGTTATTTGCAGTGTACATGCTACCCATTGGAGACACTGTAAGGAAGTATGGGCTGAGGTTTCACTGTTATGCAGATGATACCCAGCTCTATCTTTCTTTTGCTCCCAACCAGGAGGGAGCTCTCTCAGTCTTTTATAGCTGTCTAAGAGAAATCCAGGAGTGGATGAATTCCAGCTGGCTGAGCTTGAACTCGGATAAGATTGAGGTACTGGTTCTGGACCCGGGCTGACAGGTAGTGGGGGTTAGGTAGTGTTGCATCCTCCAGAATTGTTCTTGATGGTGTTTCTCTCCCGACCTCTGAACGGTTGCAGAACCTGGAGGTAGTTCTTGACGATAGGTGGACACTGTATTCACAGGTGTCAGCAGTCGTCAAGACTTCCTTTTATCATCTTAGGAATATCGCCAGGGTTCAGCATCTTGCTCCGTCTGCTGACCTGCCTACTTTAGTCCATGCCTTCATGTCCTCATGCCTGAATTATTACAACTCCCTTTATCTAGGGTTTTCTGGGGTTGAAATCTGTTGGCTGCAGCTATTGCAGAACATTGCAGCCTGGCTTTTGACGGGTTCTAGAAGATCCTGTCATATTACGCTGGTGCTGCGCGACCTGCACTGGCTGCCAATTCAGTGGCAGATCACCTTTAAAGTTGGCTTGCTGACTTTCAAAGCCCTACATGATCTGGGCCCAGCCTATTGGAAAGAACTTCTGGTTCCCTATCGCCCTGATCGATCTCTCCGCTTGGCTGATGAGAGGTTGCTAGAGGTTCCAAGGGTGAATTTAAAATCTTCTGGTGCTCGGGCATTCTCGTATGTTGCCCCCAGCCTTTGGAACTCTCTACCTCGTTGGTTACGGGAGTGCACTTCTGTGGAGGGTTTTAAGAGGGGTTTAAAGATTTTTTTATGGGAATCTGCATTCAATGAATATTGATTGTTTTAATTGTTTGGTTTGCCTGTATTTTTATTATGCTTGTTTTAATTGTTATTATGTACGGTACCTTGACACTTGAAAGGTGCCTTATAAATAAAAAATTATTATTATTATTATTACAATATTCCACTTGTGGCTATTCAGAAGGCTATCACAGCAACCTTGACCATTTTTTCTAAACAACTTCCCAAATTACAGTTTAAGAATAAAGTTTGCTTTTTTAACAATTAAATTAGCTAGGATTGCTCACCTAAGATGTAATCACCTCATTTTCAGTGGGGTCATGTGTCTACAAGTTTCTACACTTTGGTGGATTACTGACATTCAGAACATTTATGCAGAATACTTTTTCTCATCCCTGCCTATGAAGCAGGGGCAATGGACATGATGGACCTAGTGTCATTTCTGTGTTACTATGTTTTCATTTTGTTTGTATTTATTTCATGTCTTAGTTATACTCAAAAATGTGTCCTGTCCTAGAAAAATATAAGCAAGGAACCCACAATATAAAACATGTTATCTTTAACTAAATTTGATCTGATCATTTCATCAACAAGTGATGTGAAGGAAGTAACATAAGTGGCAAAACTGCCACTAGCCCCATCTACAAACTTCATCCATTCTCCTACATTCAAATTCAGGACACTTGCTTGCACTGGACTCCCCAACACACCCAACAGGGCAGCAACAAATGCCAAACTCAATGATCCCCCTTACCATCTGCAATGATCCACTTGATCCATAGCTTCATATCCCCCATCTCCACCATCTAGCCCACAAAGTCATTCTGATCCTGGCTTGCTGCCCCAAGGAGACAGAAACTGCCAGGAAATTCAGCTATCACTGCTGGGAGATCAAGGCTGAGTGACAGTGTGGAGCTGGACCAGGCAGGCAAGGGTGCACTGAGGGAGGCAGAAAGTGGTGGCTGGTCTGTTGAGCCATAGCACTGAGTCAGTGTGGTGCACAGATAAGAAAAGTACAGCCTCAAGACTCCTGTCAAATCGATCTTATCCTATGCTCTCACATTGATGAAGCATGCAATTCTATGTGATATACACTACATCAACAGAGTTCTTTTTTCTTTCACTGTATTGCAGTTTTGGTTTGTTTGCTGCCTCATGCTGAAAGTTTACATCCATGCACTTCACTGGGGAGGTTTCTGAACTTCTTCTTTTGCAGGAACTAAGCTCATGTATGTCTTGCAGCAGGGCTTCCAGATCAGTTCTTCATTTTTCCATTACTCTATTGAGATTTTCCTGTAGATTACTTTATTTCATATAGAACTTTGTGAGTTCAAGTAATTTGGGCAGTTCAGGTAACTGAGGGGCCAATGAACGTACTGTATTTACCATAATGGTTTCCCCTGTTCACCATTCGTCAGTTGATTTGGGGAAATTTCGCACTGACTCGCCTCTAAAAAATTCTTACTCTGTGTGCTGCTTGCCCCATCTGCTTCCAAACCACTAGTATAAGTGTTAATGTTTAACTGATGATGAGTTTCCTGCCTAAGTTTTTTCATTAGAGAGTGTGGTTGGAAATTAGACTGTTTGTGCTTGCGTCAATTAGAAATCCATCCCTCCAGGTAATGAAACCTGTCTCTTAAAAATCTATTTTCTTTTTATCCCCCTGATACTGGTATAATTTTTGATAGTAAGCTCAATTTGTTGTCTAAACCTCTCATAATCCACATGTGTAGAAAATCTTTTAACATGTGCTTCCTTTTGTAACAAAGTTTATATTACCTCTTGTTCCACTAGATTCACATCTTTTAATATTTATTTATTTATTTAGGAGTTTTCCCAGGAAAGCATACTGAACAACGTGCTCGATTCCAGATGCGACCTGAGGGCCAAGACCCACATACATATTAGAAATGCTTAGACAGTACAGAGATGAGCGAAGGATTGTACATAACATATTTTGGGAAAAATTACATAGTTGGGGGGAAAATTACAGTCAAGGGTAGGATACATACAAATCAGTATAGAGAATGCAGAGGGTAGATACTATTCAATACATATGAGATTATAGCAGCAAGACATTTGAGCAGAAATTCTTAACTGAAGCAGGAGCAACTGGAGGTGAAATGTGCTCTGAGTAATTGGTTCCATAGGAAGGTATTTGGTGCGTGTCTGATGGGGGCAGGTAGGGCATTCCAGGTCTGAGGTAAGTGGTAATTAAAAGCAGCCTGGCCTTTGGATGTGCGCATAAACGGGACATGGAGCAGTTTGTGGTCAATCCTTCTAAGGGAGTACATTGGTGACGGTTGTTGGGAGAGGGCAGAGGTCAGGTAGGGGGAAAGGAGTTGGACCAATATTTGGCTGTGAATCTGGTGCAGTTGGATTGCCTGCAGTCATGTAGGGATGGTAGAGTTAGCGAGCTATAGAGATCACAATGGTGTGTTGATTGGGGGCAGTCAAGGATGAAATGGCAGAATGAGTGAAACAGGGTGTCTAGGCTGGCCAGGGCAGACCCGGGGGCAATGGAGTAAACTATGTCACCGTAGTCGATTACGGGAAGGATAATTTTGTGTACAATGGCATGCTTTGTTGGTGTGGGGAGGCAGCTTTTGTTACAGTGCAGTGCCCCAAGTTTGGGGAGTAGTCGCTTGTGTAGAGAGGTGATGTGAGCAGAGAAATCTAGGTGTTGGTCTAGCCATACACCCAGGTATCTGAAGCTCGTACAGTTTTCCAGGGGAATACCATCCAGGGTTTTAAAAGAGGGGGTGGGGACTTGACGGGGGAGTCTTTGAGGTGAACCAAGAGTTAGCGATATGTTTTTTTTTAGAATTAAGAAATAGCTGGTTAGTCCTGAACCAGTTCTGGATAGCGTTGAAATCTTTCTGGAGTTGGGTTGCTACACTGAGGGTTGTGGGACCAGGGGAGTACAGGACAGTGTCATCTGCGTACATCTGTATAGAGGAGTGTGAGCATGCTGCTGGGAGGTCATTTAGAAAGATGGAGAAGAGAAGGGGACCCAGGACTGAGCCTTGAGGGACACCTGCAGGGACAGGCAATGGGTGGGAGGTGTGAGAGGCTATTTTGACTACTTGTCTCCTGCCTACTAGGTAGTCATGGAACCAGTTAGTGGCTGGAGTAGAGCCCTGCAATGGTAAGTTTGGGAGGAGGGTGGGAGACTGTGTCAAAGCTTTGGCTAGGTCAATGAAATGGCAGAGGTGATGTGACCTTTGTCCATACTCAAGAGGATGTCACCTGTGACACGAAGTAGGGAGGTGGTGGTTGAGTGGGATTTACGTAAGCCCGATTGGAATGGTGTGAAAAAGGAGGAGGCATCTAGGTATGGGGTGAGTTGGGACAGGACTAATCATTCCTGGAGTTTGGCCAGGATAGAGAGTAGAGCGATAGGTCAGTAATTTCCAGGGGAGGATGGGTCACCAGCTTTTGGCAGAGGTATAACAGTGGCCAGCTTCCAGGCTGTTGGTATCTTGCCCAGGGAGAAAGATAGATTGAAAAGGTTGGCTAGAGGGGCGGCAATGGCTGGGGCGGAGAGGTAAAGCATCTTTGTGTCCATGGATGTGGGGCATTTCCCTTTGTTTTGGTTTAGAGCCCGAAGGGAGTGAAAAACATCTGCTTGGGTCACTGTGCGGAAGGAGAACGGTATGGTTGTGGAAGTAGTGCGAGGGGCACATGTGTGGTCGGGAGGAACCATGGGGTGGGTGTGGGGGAGGGAGGAAAGGAGCTGATTGGTGCAGCTGGCGAAGTGTGTGTTAAAAGCTTCAGCTACATGGATGGGGTCGGAGATAAGGGAACCCTGGTCTTGTAGTGTCGGTGAAGCAGGTTGGGTGGGGGAGGAGAGCAGGATTTTAAGAAATTTCCAGAAGTCAGTTGGGTGATTTATATTTTCGTTAAAAGTCGATTGGAAGTAGTTTTTTTTTCGCTAGTCGTATGCTATTTGTACACTTGTTTCGAAGGGATCTATATGTAATGAGGGAGGCCTGAGTGCCCCACTTTTTATTTTCTTTCCAGGCGTGGTCCCTGGCGTGACATTTTTTGATTATGTCTGCCGAGATGCAGGGAAGATGCGCTCCTTGAACTCTTTTTGTACGTAAAGGTGCGTGTATATCCCAGACTTTAAGGAAGTTTGTTTTGAAAGCCTTGAAAGCTATGTCAATGGTGGGCACCATTGAGATGAAGGACCAGTTTATCTGTCTTAGGTCAGTCAGGAGGGAGGCTAGGTTGAGGGAGTTATAAGACCTGGTGACTAATGTCTTTGGGAGTGGGGCAGTGGGACTGTGAACCTTCCTGATCATATAGATCATATGATGATCACTTATGGAATTGGGTAGGAGGCCTGTGCTTATTATTTTATGTGGGTGGGAGGTGAGAGCCCAGTCCAGTAAGGTGTGATTTTGGGTTTTGTGATTTAGCCTTGTGGGATCGGAAATGAGCTGAGAGAGGTTTTGGGCCTTAATTTTAGTCTTTAGGTGGGCTTTATCTGGGCCGATCCAGTTTATATTGAAGTTGCTGGTGATATGAAGCTCACCCCCAGCTGCGAGTGACTGTAAGTTGCCCAGATGGGAGAGGATGTCCTCGGGAGGAGTGCAGGGGGGGGCAGTATGAGCCTGCCACATAGATGGGGTTTGAGCTTGGGAGAGAGATTTTTATGAATAGTGTGTCAATGTTTCCAGGGCATACAGGGATGTCCACGACAGAGAACTGACGACTATTTGCTATGTACATTGCTGTGCTTCCGCCTCTCTTTTTTTCTTGGTGGTCACACCTAATTAGTGCATATCCTGGTAGGGATACCTCTGCATCAGTGTTATGCTGTTTTAGCCAGGTTTCTGAAATGACTAGGATGTCGGGGCGCAGGGTTAAGGCAAGTGGCTGTAGAAGCAAGAGTTTAGATAGGAGGCTGCAGGTTTTTAAATGAAGGATATGGAGGTCTTTTGGGAAAGAGAAAGGGGAACGGGTGTCTGAAACAGGGGTGTTAGGACCAGGGTTTGCCTCTATATCCCCTGACAGGAGTAGGGGAAGGGTGATAAGATGTTTAAACTTGACCCAGGGAGGTTTAAAGACAGTAGTAGTGGTTCGAGAGGTAGGGGTAGGTGGGGGGTCGGTAAGAGGAAGTGCGTAGAACCATAAGGCCCATGTGAAAATGAGGGGGTAGAAAAGTAGCACTAATGATACCATAGTGGTCATATGTCACTGCTAGAGCAAGTGTGTGTCCGAAGTTAGAGTAGCAAATGTTTGGTGTTAGATTTGGGGGCATAGGGGATGGATGTACTTTATATAAGAGGATAGCTGGTGGCAGGGAATTGTTTCCCAGTTGGAGGAACATGATTAAAGTAGACAGCAGCAGCATCCTGGCTTGAGATATAGTTGGGAGGACGAAGAATTTGGATGGGAGCCCTGGTGACAGCTGATAAGCTGCAAGTGGAGAAGTGGGCTGATTGGTTTTAACCAGACATGTGACAATCCCTATAAAAGGAGGAGCTCACCAAGGGCGATGGTGGGGGTGGTGGCGAGCCAGTGCGCAGCACCGGCGGGGTAGAAGCAAGCAGACAGTGGAAGCAGAGCTTCCCTCTACAGACAGTAGCTGATTTTGAAAATGGCACCTGTGGAGTCTGAAATTTGAGTTCCACATTTCCTCGTACCTGTGCTTCGGTGGGGGTGTCAGTCATCGGCGACTGTGGTGAGGGCTGCTGTAGATCCTGGGCCCTCGCAACCCTGCACTGTTTTGTCCTGCCTGTGAAGAGAAAGGAGTGCTTTTAAGCAGATCTGAAGGAGGACCTAGAGGTATGTGGAGCTTGTTATTGGCCCGGTAAAACTTCTTTTGTCCCCAGAAAACAGCGTTTTTGCAGTAATAGCTAGATGAAATTCAAACCCAGGGGCTGCGTGGTAAGTGCTTAAGCAGGCAGCCATTTACTATGCGGAGCTTTGGGACGTGGGTCGATTCAGCAGAGCAGGGTAATTTTGAAAGTGAGATTCATATCGTAGCTTAGGCAAGCTGCAGTGGTGATTTCAGTGAGCAACAATTACGGTGAGCAGCAGATTCCCCCACCAGCATCCCCTTTAAGGTTAACAACGCTGACTTAAGTCGCTTGCTAAGGTTGCCCATTTTGCCTTTTAATTAAACAGTAATGCAATCCTACACACTATTACTGGAAAACACCTTCCAAGATGAGTAAAGGAGTAAACATGGCAAAAGGTTAACAGTTCTTAAAGCTCCTTACAGAAATCAGCAGGAAGGTAAACATGGCAGACTTTTGATTCAATTAAAACTATCAGCACACCTGTGCCAACTTTATAGCACAAGCAAGCAGACAGTGGAAGCAGAGCTTCCCTCTAGAGACAGTAGCTGATTTTGAAAATGGCCCCGTGACGTCTGAAATTTGAGTTCTGCATTTCCTCGTACCTGTGCTTCAGTGGGGGTGTCCATCGTTGGCGACTGTGGGGAAGGCTGCTGTAGATCCTGGGCCCTCACAACCCTGCACCCTTTTGTCCTGCCTGTGCTTTGGGGGGGGGGATGTCCGTTGCTGGCGACTGTGGGGAGGGCTGCTGTAGATCCTGGGCCCTCGTGACCCTGCACCTTTGTCCTGTCTGTGCTTTGGGGGTGTCTGCCGTCGGCGACTGTGGGAAGGCTGCTGTAGATCCTGAGCCCTCGCAACCCTGCACCTTTGTCCTGCCTGTGCCTGGGGTGTCCATCATCAAGCACTGTAGGGGGGCTGCTGTAGATCCTGGCCCTCGTGACCCTGCACCCTTTGTGTTGCCTGTGCTTTGGGGGTGTCCAGTCATCGGCGACTGTGGGGAGGCTGCTGTAGATCCTGGGCCCTCCACGACCCTGCACCCTTTTGTCCTGCCTGTGCTTTGGGGGGTGTCCGTCGTGACGACTGTAGGGGCTGCTGTAGATCCTGGGCCCTCGTGGCCTGCATCCTTTTGTCCTGCCTGTGCTTGAGAGTGGGTGTCCGCCCGTCGGCGGCTGTGGAAGAGACTGCTGTAGATCCTGGGCCCTCATGGCCCTGCACCCTTTTGTCCTGCCTGTGCCGAGGGTCCTTCATCGGCGACTGTGGAGAGGGCTGCTGTAGATCCTGGGCCCTTGCGACCTGCACTTTTGTGCTGCCTGTGCTCGGGGGTGTCCTTCGCTGGGCGACTGTGGGAGAGGGCTGCTGTAGATCCTGGGCCTCGCAACCCTGCACCCTTTGTCCTGCCTGTGCTGGGAGGTGTCCGGCCATCAGTAACTATGGGAGGGCTGTTGTAGATCCTGGCCTGCATGACCTGCAACCTTTTGTCTTAATTTTGATCTTAATTAAACCTGCAGTGGATTCTAGTAAGTGTATTTGCCAAGCCTTACGAAAACGAATTCTGTCTGTGTCAAAAGATGATTGTTTAACATAATGCTGCCATTTTCTAACTCGATTTACTTTCAAATATGCTGTAAGATTGCCTTTTTGCCAATATTGATGCCACAATTTTAACACAATCCATTCCAGCTCTATAAAGTTGTCTTTTACATCATATAGTCTATTAGGTTGTTCTTCCACTTCAGGTCTCCATGCATTTCAGGAATGGTAAATTAATAAAAGATTTCCATCCCCATCTTTAAAAAATAATAATTCCATGAAACTGTTGTGTCGGTAAGTAGAGCCCATGTTTGTTAACTGGGATATCCTGCCGTTCATTATCTCACTCATTGGTACTCCTGTCACCATGAAACAGAATAATCCCCATTGCATTTTGACTCAAACCAAAACAAACATTCGCCAATGCCGAATATTTGCTTGCTGGTATCAACATTGGAAATGCAGGAGTTAGACAGATGCAGAGTAGGAATGGCAATGAAGTACTGAACTTCACACCAACCCCACCTTCAACTTGCAGAGACAGACAGGCATTGGGGTATGCATCTTGGTTGTCACCCATAACATTCATGCCATTTCACCTCACCCTATCCTGCAGACACTGACAAGTGTTGAAGTGTGCCTTGGGGAGTTCAGCTTTACAGTCACCTCATTCCATAAGGACATACACTGAAATGGGTGCAATATAGGAGAATGGGGTGAAATCTGGGGCCAAAGAGTCCAAGGCATACCTTGATGCCTGTCACTGGCTGCAGGGTGGGGTGGGGGTAAAATGGCATGAGCATTACAGTCGGTAATCCAAAGGCACACTCCTGATGCGTGTCAGTCTGTACAGGGTGGGACATTATGGTTAGAAACCCTAACAACCTGGGTGTTTGTTGGTATTTGCACTAAAAATTTTCAACATGGCCTTTTTGTGACTCCCACCTCATGAAAACATTTGGGACCTCTTCTCGTGAACAGTGGCACTTTGATTTTGTCAATGTGTCCTGAACTTTGAATTCTCACATCGACCATGCCATTGTGCGCCAGATGTACGAAAACACAGATTGAGCAGAACGTGAAGAAAGACAGCTGCACCATTCATAGGGAGGTGTGAAGAGATGGCAATGTTGAAAATTGGTAGTGAAAATAATAAAAATGGTAGAACTTCTAAGTGTACATGGAAACTGCGCAATGCATGCGCGTAACACAGTCATTTAGTGGAATTATTTCACCAGATTTTCAACATAAGCATTTTGTGACCTCTGCTTATGAACACTGTCAGAATGATTTTCTTAATCTGTCCCAAACATTGATTTCCCACAGCAACCACGCTATTCTGCGTCAGATGTGTAAATGCATATTTCAGGCAGGATG
Organism: Neoceratodus forsteri; assembly: GCA_016271365.2. NCBI lineage: Eukaryota > Metazoa > Chordata > Ceratodontiformes > Ceratodontidae > Neoceratodus > Neoceratodus forsteri. Next base: position 209,614,135 of record CM028137.1, on the reverse strand, counting down.
TAAAAAATTACAGCTGTACTGTTCATAAGGAGGTCTGAAAAAATGCCAATGTTGGAAATCTGGAATGAAAGTATTACAAATTTGTGAAGTTATGAGGGTGCGTGGAAACTGCACAATGCACGTTTGTAACAGTTATTTTATGGATGTTTGTCACCAAATTTTCAACATAGGCATTTTAGGACTTCTGCTCATGAACAGTCACTGTGATTTTACATATGAACATACATACTAACATATGACTCTGCCAGCAGAACAGACCAATCAGTCTATCTAAATCTGCCCGAGTGTGTAGCTAGCGCTCTAGATTACAGCTGCCCCAGCCTCCTCCCCTTCAGTTCCTTGCTCCGCTTGCCCCAGCCCCTGCCCCTCTGACTCTTCCTCTTTCATTATCCCACTCCTTCTTAAAGCTATTGACTGTCCTACATGTTACCACCGCCTCTGGCAGCTCATTCCAACTAGACACCATGCTCTCAGTGAAGTAGTGACTCCTCATTTCCCTCTTGAAACGTCCCTCTTCCAACCTTAGTACATGCTGCCTCATCTGTCTTCCACTCTTCAGTTTAAACACCCCCTCGATGCTAGGTTTATTTACCACTCTCAGGTATTTAAACGCTTGAATCACATACCCCCATCCCTTCCCTCCTCCAGTGTGTACATGTTCAGCTCGTTCAGCCTAACTTCATATTCCTTTCCTTCCATCCCCTTTAACATTTTTATTGCCCTCCTTTGCACCCCCTCCAGTAACTTTATATGTCTCCTCAGGTATGGCCTCCAGTATTGCACATAGTACTCCAGGTACGGTCTGACCAATGATCTGTAGAGAGATAGGATCACATCACTGTGTCTGGATGAGAACCCCCTTGCAAAACACCCCAGCATCCTGTTTGCCTTTGGTGCTGCTCTCCTTCACTGGGCTGAGTTGTTCATGCTCCCAGTTACCAACACCCCTAGATCCTTCTCCTCCTCTGTGATCCCCAACCTCACTCCCCAACCAATAGTCCCTCTTCTGGTTCTTAGGCCCGAAGTGCATCACCTTACACTTGCTTGCATTGAATCCTAGCTGCCACTCCACTGACCATGTCTCTAGTTTGGCTATGTCCCCCTGCAGTTTTTACCATCCATCCTCTTTGTCCACCACTGCCCCCAATTTGGTATCATCTGTGAACAGACTAACCCTGCTCCCTACTCCGTGTACTATATCAGAGATAAAGAGCCCAAATAACACTGGGCCCAGCAATGATCCCTGCAGCACCCTGCTTGTCACTGGTCTAGGTGCTGAGAGCTCGCCTATCACCACCACCCTCTGCACCCTCCCCTGTAACCAGGTCTCTATCCAGTTAATCAGTTTTTTCCCATCCCCACTGCTGTCACCTTCCCCCCCAGTCTCCCATGAGGCACTGTATCAAAGGCCTTACTGAAGTCCAAGTACAGGACATGTACCGTATGGCTCCTGTCCAACTCCCTTGTCACCCAGTCATACTACTCTACTATGCTGGTTTGACAAGACCTCCCTGAGATGAACCCGTGTTGCCACCCACCTTGGAGGCCATTACTTTCTAGAAATGCCACCAGCCTCTGTTTCAGTATCACCTCAATAAGCGTACCTACCATGGACATGAGACTGACTGTCCAGAAATTTCCTGGCTCCTCTCTAGGCCCACTCTTGTGTATGGGCACCACATGGGCCACCCTTCAGTCCTAGGGCACACACTCCATTTCTAGGGAGGTGTTGAACAGATCTGCTAGTGGCTCAGCCAACAGCTCTGCCATCTCCCTCAGCGCACAGGGGTGGATGTCATCGGGACCTGGTGCATTGTCCACTGTTACTGCCCTCAGCCCCTCTAGCATCCTAGTCCCTGTGATCACTTTGTCCGGCACCTCCTCCCCCTTTCCTCATCCTCCCAGCCCATGCTGGTGTGAACAATCCCTCTCCTTAGTGAAAACAGAGCAGAAGTACTCATTTAGAATTTCCACATACTCCTTCCCCTTTTCCACCCAATCTGCTCCCTGCTTTATCCTCACAATATGTATCTTGTACTTCCTCTTTTCCCTGACATACCTTAAAAAGTCCTTTTCCCCTCCCTTTATGTCCTGTGCTAACCTTAATTCCCTGGATGCCTTAGCTTTTTTCACCCTCCTTGCCACCTTCCTTGACCATCTCCTGTAAGCCTCCTTATCCTCTCCCTTACCTGTTCTCCTGTACTTCCACTATGCAGCCCTCTATGTCCTCAAGCCTTGCAGCACTTCTTTGTTTAGCCAGCATGGTTTCTTGGCTATGCTCTTTTTACTTCTGGCCCTGCTGCAGGCTACTGTGCCCTCTGTTAGCCCAGTCTTTATGACTCCCCACTTTTGTTCTGCATACATCCCCGGCCTTATATCCTGGAGTTTCCCTCACAGTATTGCTCCCATCCTCCCAAAGTCCACCCTACTAAAGTCCACCACTTTACTGCCTGTGTCTCCTGTCTAGCTGCCCAGTGCAAGAACGAGCCACACTGTTTGGGGGTCGCTACCCGCTAGTGGGTCCTCCACCGTTAACTCCGTAACCACCTCCCCATTTGCCAGTACTAGGTCCAGAGTGCTACCAAGCTTTGTAGGCCCACTTACCAATAGCATCAGAAGGCTGTCCTGGAATGCATCAATGAGCACCTGCTCCCTGGTACTGCTAGTGGCCGGGGTGCTCCAGTCAACATCTGGTAGGTTAAAACCCCACTATCACCACACTCCCTTCTACCGACCCTCCCTATCTGCTCTGCCAACTCCCCATCCAGTTCCCCGGATTGGGCTGGTGGTCGGTACACCACTCTCAGCCTCAGCTTTCTGTCCTTGGAGTCCAGAAGTTGCACCCAAAGTGCATCTGTCTTCTCCTCTTTTCCCTCATCTGTTATGCATTTGATCCCCTCCCTCACACAGAGTGCAACCCCTGCCCAACCCCTGGTCCCTGCTGTATATACTGTATCCCAGGATTGCGAGTCCCAATCATGGTACTCTGGGGCCCAAGTCTCAGTCACTGCAGCAGTGTCCACCTTCCTCTAAAGGGAGCACCTGAAGCTCTGCAATTTTGTTCCCCAGGCTTCTTGCATTGAGAGAGACCACCTTCCACCCATACCTCTCCTTCTTCTCACTCTTCTCCTTGGCCTGTCTCCCTCCTCCTGGTAGTCTGCACCCTTTCTCCTTGTTATTCTTATCGGGTGGTGGTGCCTTCTGTATTATACTCAGACCACTCTGCCCACCCCCTCCCAGGGTTACTACACCTCTGCATTTACCTATATCTATTGGAGTGAGCTCATTAGGCTCCCCTGTCTGGACTTTTCTACCAATCTCAGTCTTTATGCCACCCCCCAACTAGTTTAAATCCACCTTAGTAGAGATATACCCCTCTAATCCCACCTTTAATACTCCCATCCCCTCCCTGCTCAAGGGTAGCCTGTCTGCCTTGTACAAGTCACTGTTCCCCCAGACCCTACCCCAGTTAGTCACTAACCCATAAATTTTGGTGTGGCACAAATCCCTCAGCCACTCATTGAAGTCCTCGATCCTACCCTTCCACCTCATGCTTGCACATGGTACTGGGAGTACCTCCAAGAATGCCACTGGCTCCCCCATGCTGTCACACTGCCTGCTCAACTCCTAGAACCTCCCCCTCACTACTTTCACAGTCTCCCCCACCAAGTCGTTTGTACCCACATGCAACAATAAATGAGGTTTCTTCCTCCACCTTGCTGCACATTTGAGCAGTGCATGCCCCTCCTGCAGTCAACCCAAAGATAGCTTCAACCCAAATATGGCTGTGCCTTCCCCCCCTTCTGCCTCATCTCACCCCTTTCAATATAGCATCCCCCAGGACAAGTACCTCCCTGTCCCTTATCCCTTCCTTCTAATACCCCTTCCACCACCCCAGTATTCATTCTTCCTGCCCTTACCCCCAAAAGCTGCCCTCTCTGTGGCTTCTGTATCTGCACCTCCTACTTCTGCCTCACCCCTTTCTGCCTTATTCCTCCCATCCCACTTGAACCCTTCCCAGCCTGACTACTTCCTACTGGGCTTCCCATGTTGACCTCCCCTCCTCCTCAAGTTAATTTCAACCATTCTCTATCACCGTTGTTGTCAATTTAGATCCCACCCTTCAACCAATAGTGATTCCTCCCATCCTTCCCCTCCCATAGCTTCTCTCCACCAGTCACCCCTCCTTCCTTACTAGCCCCTACTATCCTTTCGTCCTTGCTATCTCTTCCCTACCTGTTGCCATCCTTTCATGACCCACTTGTCCTCCCCTTCAGTATGTTCTTGCTCCTCCGTAGCCTAGGCTCAAATCTATTCCTAGTTGATACCCTCCTACATCTCTTCCCTATCGATCCACCCCTCCTACTTATTCCCTCCATGCCCCTCGGGTCCCACCCCTGGTCCCTCCCTACCCGTAGCCAGCTGCACTCTCCCCGGTACTCCTCGTGGTCTCTTCCTCACCCATCAGGAGGCCCCCTCCCTTATCTTGGGCACCCCCCCTTCTCCTCTCTTTTTTGCTAGTGTCTCTGATACTGGGGTCAGTTTCAGTCCCTAGTTGTTCTTCCTCCATCACCCCTTGCCATCCCCTATTCCCCCAGGCCAGGATGCCTATCATACCATTCTGCCCTGCCACTTAGACTCCTCCCTAACCTCCACAGTTCCTCCCTCAAACTAGCCAATTGTCTACAGACCATACATCCCCCATCCTCCAAGCCCAGTCCAGGATCATGGTGGACCCACACCCTTTGCACCCCACCACCCTTCCAAAGATGCCCACCATATTGACATGCGGCACCTGCCCCATTTTGGTCCCCATCTTATGTTACAGGCTCTTACTCCCGGTTTCTGTACCCTACTACAACTGTTAGGGCCCTTTTAACTCAAATTCCTGTTTTCCCCCACACTAGTCCCCCTACTGCCCCCTTGCTGACCAGGTTAATTCAGTCTCAAATCTCATCCATTAGATACTGTATTACTGTAGCAATCCTAAAGCCTCCTTGTCTGTTTTTCACCCCTCAGCTACCATACTTTTTGTTCTCAGCCCTCATAGTTTCACTTAGCCCAGTTAGAAATCATATTGTACTCCAAGTATTACTCAACTCAGTTAGAGAAATAAACAGAACTAATAAATATGTATTATTACAGCAATCCTAACAGTATAGCTGAGTACTTAGCTCAGTTAAAGAAATAAACAGAACAACTAAATCTGTATTATTACTGCAATTGTAAAAGTATCCAATCATTGCTTTGTCTCCACCCCAGAGACCCTGCTGTAATATAGGACCACACAGGACCCTGGGCAGGTGGGTGGACAACTCTAAAGTCCCGACAGAGCTCCGTTGAGCTCACTCACTCCCCTTCTCTCACTCGCTCATTCTGTTTCTCCCAGCACTGCAGGCTGCCCTTTTGTACTGGGCTCCTGCCTGCGTTGGCACCTTTTTCTGCCCAAAAAGAAATCTGCAGCAGTCCTGACAGAGTTCCGTTGAGCTCATTTACTCCCCTTCTCTCACTCACTCATTCTGTTTCTCCCAGCGCTGCAGGCTGCCCTTTTGTACTGGGCTCGTGCCTGCGTTGGTGCTTTTTCTGCCCACAAAGAAATCTGCAGCAGTCCCGACAGAGCTCTGTTGAGCTTGCTCACTCCCCCGTCTCACTCAATCATTCTGTTTCTCATGGTGCTGCAGACTGCCCTTTTGTACTGGGCTCCTGCCTGCATTGGCTACTTTTTCTGCCCACAAAGAAATCCGCAGCAGTCCCAACAGAGCTCTGTTGAGCTTGCTTACTCCCCCTCTCTCCCTCGCTTGTTGTTAATCTGTCCCAAACACTGATTTCCCACTGCAACAGAGCTATTCTGCGCTGGAAGTATGAAAACACATTTTGGCCAGGATGTGAAAAATAACAGCTGTACTGTTCATACAGAGGTATGAAAAAATGCCAGTGTTGAAAATCTGGCATGAAAATAATGCAAATTCTTGAAGTTACAAGGGTGCATAGAAACTGCACAACTCATGCTTGTAACACAGTCATTTTATGGACTTTCATCACCAAATTTTCAACATAGGCATTTTAGGACCTCTGCTCATGAACAATGTCACTGTCATTTTTTTAATCTGTCCCTAAAACTGATTTCCCAAAGCAATTTTGTTATTTCTGAGCCGAAGTGCAAAACACATTTCGCAAGGATATGCAAAATGACAGCTATACTTACTTGACCTTTAATTTAGGTAAAAAAACTAACAAAAAAAAAAAGGGTGTGTTTGTCTGAGTTAACTGAACTGAATGGTTATCTGAACAGTTATCTAGGTGAAAATCTCAGGTGATTGAAAGGACTTAATAGCTGTGAGGTTTAAATTACTTGTAGAAAGATCTAGTAAGTAGGAGGAGTGGCTTAGTTAGAAGGAAGCTACATTTAAAGACTGCCTTAGAAAGATTCTGCTAATAGCTTGGCAGAAGACACCAGGAGAAAGGACTGCTGTGTGACTGGACTTCTCTACTGGGACTATATTGCCCTCCTTTCCTCCCCTCCACCCAAAGCTAGTTCTACTTTTATAGGCACAGGATTTGACTGACAACAGGAACTTCCTGTTTGGGAGCAGGAAGTGAGTGATCACAGACCCACCAAAGACCCACCGTCCTAGAAGGGCAAGAGTAGCTATCCGGACCCCTCTAGCTGCTGGAGGTCTGCCTCTGAACAAGTAAGGGGTCTACTGAGAAATATAGGATATTCTTGTCTCAGAACAGGACAATCAGGAGCTTAAAGGGCAAACAGGCAGAAAGTAAGGAGAGTGAGAAAAAAAAAGGAGAAAAAGTAAGGATTGCAAACAGTTAAGGGGCCAGAAATAAGACATGATTGGAGTGGTGCAGTGCAGTGGCTGTGGAGCAGCAGTCTTCCTGGAGACGTTATGGAGGATGCAGTGTTGTCCCTTCTGCAGGCACCTCTCTGGGCTGAGGGAGGAGGTTGCTCATCTCCAGGCTGAGTTGGCCAGGATTTGTGGGACCTCCTCTTCCATCCAGGGACCACCAGTGCCACTGCCGTTGCCTCAGAGGTTGCCAAGAATACGAAGCTGTTGGACCACAGTGAGCTCAGGGAGGGTGAGGGTGGTGGAACAGAGGTGCATCCCTCCAGTTGTACCTCTCCTCAATTCCTATGCCATTCTGGCAAAGTGTGGTTCCTCTATGGAGGCACCCTCAGTGGAGACCAAGGAGGATGCTGGGAGCCTCCACAAAGGAGACCCACAGGAGGGTGGCAGGGGACACTACAGGGGAAGAAAACAACTCCTGGTGGGGGACTCCATTGTTAGGAAGGTAGAACTGGGGGAGGGAGGGGAGAAGGAGGTCAGGTGCCTGCCTGGTGCCATGGCTTGGCAGGACAAGGAGCAAATCCTCAGGATTGCCAAAACAGCTGCACAGGGGAGGGAGTTGGATGCCATTGTCCACCTAGGGACAAATGACCCGGCTAAGAAAGGGATTAGAGAAGTGCAGGAAGAGTTTGTGGAATTGGGAAGGGGCCCTAGACAAGTAGCATGCATGGAAACCTTCTCGGAGGTGCTCCCCATCTATGGCATAGGAAAGGCTAGGGTATTCCGCACCATGGGATTCAATCAGTAGTTGAAAAATTGGTGTGGAGCTTAGGGATTTGGCTTCATTGGGGACTGGGGGTCCACCTGGAGTGATACAAGCCTATAATGGCATGATGGGCTGCATCTGTCCAGGAGGGGAACCAGGATCCTAGGTGATAGATTTAAATGCTTCATTGGCGAGCATTTAAACTAGCCAAGGGGGGAGTCACTGGAAAGGAACAGAAATCCTAGCCCCCAAATAATCCACGGTAGTAAGTGCAGCAAACACCAACATAGAGGTGTCGATGGGGAGAAGGCTGGGGTAAATGGAGAAAGTGACAAGGCAAGAAGGACAGGATAGGGAAAAGGGAGTAAGGCCATCAGGAAATGGAGGGTACAAGTACTAATGCCCATAGTCTGGGCAACAAGCCCCTGAGCTGTTGGCCTTGATGGAAGAGGGATGCCTGGATATTGTAGCAGTCACAGAAACATGGTACACAGAGAACCATGACTGGGATGTTAACATACCAGGGTATATAACCTACAGGAGAGACAGGCAGGGGAGAAGAGGGGGAGGAGTAGCTCTCTATGTAAAGGAAGGGATAAAAGCAACTGAACAAAAGAGTAAACAGGGAGGAGAGGAGGCACTGTGGCACCTTGGAGACTGGAAAGGGCACCACAATCCACACAGGGTTTGTGTACAGACCCCCATATTAGGGGGAGGGAATGGACAAGGATATGATAGAAGGCATTCTTAGAATGGCAGAGAAAGGGGAGATACTGTTGATGGGAGACCTGAATATGCCAGATGTTAACTAAAGCACATTTTCTGCAGCCACATCCAAGAGCAGGGCCATTCTTGATGCCCTACAGGTGGCAGGCCTCAGACAGCTAGTTTCAGAACCCACTCATGAGGGAGAAATCTTAGACCTTGTACTCTCAAACAGGGGCAGTGAGAGGATCTCAGATCTAGAAGTAGGTTGCCATCTGGGAACAAGTGACCATCAAACAGTGTGGTTCATGTTAAACTCAGCTACAGAGTCAAGCCATGCAAAAGTGAGGGTACTGGACTTTAGGAGGGCTGACTTTGGCAAGATGGGAGAGTGCCTCAGAAAAGCACTAGCAAACAGGCTAGAAGAAGGATGGAGCAACAATGGGGAATCATCAAAACTGCCATCACAGAGGCAACAAGCCTTTGTGTGAAGCAAATAAACAAATCAAATGAAAGAAAAAGCCACTATGGTTCTCAAAAGAGGTGGCTGTGAAAGTCAGAAAGAAAAGATAGCATTCCGGAAGTATAAGGAAACACAGAAGGAGCAGGACAGAGCTGTACCAGTTAAGGCAGAAGGAAGCAGGAGGGAAGTCAGAATAGCAAAGGCCCAAACTGAGGAAAAGATAGCCAACTCAGTGAAGAAGGGGGATAAAACCTTTTATAGGTACATCAGTGAGCTTAGAAAGACAAAAGGAGAGAGCCCACCTCATGAACAGTGACACAGTCATTTCGTTAATCAGTCTCGAAAGGTAATTCCATGCAGTGACCATGAAATTCCCCTTTGGGACCGAAAAATGCCATGACATTGACTAAATTCATGAAGAGGGGTCCCAATAACCCCATGTTGAAAATTTGGTGCCAACATTCCCCAAAATGCCCGAGATATGCACCAAAATTGAAAAAAAAAAAACCTATTTATGCCATTATATAGCTTACCAGCATTTCTTCAGTTCGTGATCAGCTTTGAAGAGTGCAGTCATGTTACCAGTCCACCAAAGATCGTCGTGCCGGACTCTGGAGGTAAGTATGGGTGAGGGTGTGTGAGGAGGCAGGGCACACAGAGGGTGGGCACGAGTTGGGGAGGGGGCAGGAGAGACTGCGAGAGACTGTTTTCTTGTTTTACAGGTAAAAAAGAAAGACTACATGGGTCAGTTTTCTTCTTTCGCAGGTGTTGTTTGGTACACTGGGGTGGACTCCCAGTATACCACCTGCATTTTTGAGGAGGGGGACTGAAGCCGATGGGGATTGGGCCTCCCATCAGCACAGAAACGGGTAGAGAGGCATGATGTCTAGGGGGATTGGGCACCCCCTGGACACACAGCAGAAATTGGGGGGTGGGGAGATTATTCCGATGGGGAGTGGGCTCTTCATCAGCAAATTGAACTAGGAAGGGGGGACTGAAGCCATTGGGGACTGGGCCCCCTGTCTGCAAAGAAAGACTGTTGGGGTGCACATGATGCTGAAGGGGATTGGGCCCCCCCTCAGCACACAACAGAAACTTGGGGGTAGGGACATTATGCTGATGGGGACTGGGCACACTGTCAGCAAATGAAGGGGGCCAGGGGCATGCCGACAGAGGGATTGGGCACCCCCCCTGTCGGCTCTGAGGTTGCCGCATAGAGCTGTCTTGTTCCTGGTACTGTTACACCAGGTGAGGTACCACCCTGCAATGACGGGTCGCTCCCTCATTGCAGCGGAATTGCTGACGCTGCAATGACAAGGCAGCCCCTCATTGCAGAGGCCAAATTGTTTCAAATTGGTGGCACTTTTGCAGAACCAGTGTCATCAGGACACTAGGCCTGCACTGGGTGCACACCGCCAAGCCCACAAATGCAGTGCTGGCATTGGCTGCCACACTGCCGCACCTCCACAACCCACTTCTCTCCTAAGCTGCTGCATAGTGTTTCTTGCACATGCACACAAGCAAACATAAGAATGAAGTATGCAACCAGGGAGGCAGCTACAGGGACAAAAGCAGAGCCACAACTTTAAAAAGGGACTGATGCAACGGGGTAAGTTGGGCTACCCACTACCTGCAGAAGATAACAAACCAGCCACTGCTTGGCACCAGGTTAAAATAGTTTAATGAAGCTTCTTAAAAATAACAAACATGGAAACAGCAAACCTCTGCATCCAGAAGCAAATGATTTTATACCTTTTATTGGACTGACATAGATGTTTCAAAAAGAAAACAATGTCTTAGCTTCCGGACCAACCAAGTCCTTCCTCAGAGACTTATAAGTCTCTGAGGAAGGACTTGGTTTGTCCAAAAGCTTAGACATTGTTTTCTTTTTGTAACATCTATGTTGGTCTAATAAAAGGTATGAAACCATTTGCTTCTGTATCTTTTCTTACATGGACCAAGACAGCAACTAATCTGTTTGTGTATGCCACGTCTGCATCAACAGTTTGCACATTAATGTGTGCTTTTTCAAGGCATGGCCACAGTTTGAAAATGCTGGCCTTGTATTTATCATATTTGAATAGATACATGTTGTGCAACACAATTACTTTAACCCCCCTTCACCCCCCGCCTCTTCTGAGCCCTCAATGATCTTTCCCTTTCTGTTGACTAGTTTCAGCCTGCTCCCAGTTGATGATCATGCCCTTTGGCTGCAATTTCTGCCCTCTCCAACTTCGATCCTCACGTTTATCTTCATCTTCCACCCTCCCTCCTACTTATCCCTCTGTTACTCTGTGTTCCCATGTATACATTCTACTTATTCTAGCTATTGTATTTATCTACCATTGTAACCTAATATTCCGACCTATTTATTGTTTTGTTCCTATTTCTGTAACTTGTATCGTATTTGTTCTCTGACGCAGAATCTTTGTAAAGGAGCCTGGCTCAAAGGTACTTGTAATCCTAGTTGTAATAAAATAAAAATAAAATAAAAAAAAAAAGTGCAACATTAAAAACTGTGATCAACATTTTGGAATCTCTCTTTCTATAATGAAAAATAAATAACCATGACAGGCACACAGAATCTGAATAAACAACCCCCCCACACTCACACAACACAACTCTGCACCACACTTATACCACCAGAATAAAATAATAATTTAATTTTAAAGGGAGGTAGTATAGCGCAGTGGTTTAAAGCTCTGAGCTGCAAATCTGGAGAACTGGGTTTGAATCCCACAGACCCCACTTGCATACTGTGTGACCCTGAGCAAGTCACTTAACTTCCCTGTGCTTCCAGGTTGCACCTATAAACAAGCTTTCAGCTTAGTGTGTCTCACCTGGTTAAACAATTGAAAAAAAAATAACTATGTGCAGACACACAAGAATAATGATTATAATATATCTCAGTTTCCATATATACAGGGGGCCTGATTCTATAAGCACCTCTCCGCATGTCACAAGTTGTGACATGCGAGGGGTGCAGTTGCACCAAGGACCCTGAGGCAAAGTCCTGTGACTTGCAACATTCCCACAGGTATGTCAAATGAAGGGCATACCTGAGGGGCATGTCACAAGCCGCATCTACAGTCCTGAAGGATACAAGTGCCTCCCCCAAGCCCTTCCCTGCTAACGCAACAACCAGCCCCACTGGGCTTTGTATGCCCCCCAATGCCCTGATCCCCTAAATGCACAAGAGTAAGCCCCACAGGGCTGAGCATGCCCCCCAAGTTGTAAAAACCCTATCTATTCCATTATACAGCTCACCGGCATTTCCTCAGTTCGAGGTCTGCTTTGACGAGTGCAGACGTGTTCCCAGTCCACCGAAGATCGTCATGTCAGTCTCCGGAGGTAAGTATGGGGTTAGAGAGGGGTGTGGGGAGGCAGGGCACACAATGGGTGGGCGTGGGTTGTGGGAGGGGGGCAGGGAGACTGAGAGAGACTGTTTTCTTTTTTACAGGTTTAAAAAAAAAAACATTGGGGAAAGTTTTTTTTTTTTTTTGCAAGGGATTTGGCACACTGGAGTGGGCTTCTAGCATGTCACCTAAGTCTTTTTTGGGGGGGATGCTGTAGCCGATGAGGGATTGGGCACCCCCGATTGCACATACAAGTGCATCCCCATGCTCTTCCCCGATAATGCAACAACCAGCCCCACTGGGCTTTGTAAGCCCCCCAATGCCCTGATCCCCTAAATGCACAAGAATAAGTCCCACAGGGTTGAGCATGCCCCCCCAAACCCCGATCCCCAAACTACCACAAATAGCAACCCCCATGCCTCACAATACCCAACAATCCATGATAGTCCAGTGGCCCCTCACCTGGTAATGCCAGATCACCCTACTCCCACCCCTATCTAGCTGATGACTGGCACAACTCTCCTGTCACCTCCACCGCCAACCACTGACTGAGACCCATCCATGCATGTACTGTTGTACAGTACATAGTACTCACTCAATGAATGGCTTGAGTGCATACTATGTACTGTACAGTGGTAAGCACATGGATGGGGCTCAGTCAGCAGCTGGCAGAAGAGGTGAGAGGATGGTTGTGCCAGTTGCTGGCTGAGTAGGGGTATGGGGGAGCAGGGTGGTCTGGCATTACTGGGTTGGGGACCACTAGACCACTAGGGATTGTTGGGTACTGCATGGCATGGGAGTTGCTATTTGTGGCAGTTCGGGATTTGAGGTGGGGGGTATGCTCAGCCCTCTGGTGCTTATTCTCATGCATTTTGGGGATCAGGGCATTAGGGGGGCATAGTTAGCCCTTCAGGGCTTATGACTGCCAAACTGGGAATCGGCATATATATATGGACCATAGGAAGCCCCTCAGGGCTTATTAATTACTGTGTTGGGAATTGGGGCATACCAAGCCCTTTGGGGCTTACTAATCACTGTGTTGGGGATCAGGACATTGGGGGGCATATCAAGCCCTTCAGGACTTACAAATGACTGTATTGGGGTACATGGCATTAGGGGGACATGTTATGCCCTGTGGGGCTGTTTTTACACAACTTGGGGGAGGGACATTCAAGGCATGCTGAGCCCTGCAAGCCATTGGTGGGAGGAGTGTGACATGTCCTCTGGAGAGGGTGTAAGTACAGTTACACCAGCTAAAAGCTGGTGTAACTGTACTTCAGTGGATGTCCTCTGGGGGTTGTTAGAGAATAGCACCCTGGGGGACTTTGTTGCTGCCCTTCCACAATAGGGCACAACTGCTGCCATAAACCCCCTAGCATCATGTCACAGGGGTTTAGGGTGTAACTGGTGGTGTAAGACCGCTTTGATACAAGCAGCCTGCGGCCTGTCACAGGCTGCTTTGCAGAACACCAGTTGTTGCAGCTGTTGGCGTAACTTGCTACTTGCACCATTTTGGGGGGCATAAGTCAAGTTCTGCCAGGTGTAAGCTTTTGAGAATTTGGCCCAGGGATTTTAACATATCCAATGATGTCTGTTCTGTTTCTTGATCTTTCTGTACTGTGTTGAACGATGTTACCAAAAGTCTGGCGTTCATATAGAAAGGATGATTTAGATTTGTCTGATGCCCTTTCCCTAGATTCACGGAGTTCATCAGCCTGGCTCATGTGATGGTCTGATGTTTTCTGCAAAGGAACCTCAGGAACATGTGCATCAGCATTATCGGTAGATAAGTCCTCTTGAGATGGAATTATGATAATTTTATTAAATTCTGGTGTAGGGCTTTTATTTCCCTAGTTATAAGTCTATACTTTTATTTACAGAGATTGTATGGATTTAACTTGTCTTTTTCTTTCTTTTTAGTCTTACCATTTTGTTTTTCCTTTTTGATTGAAGAAAATTAACTGTGTCTGGTTTAACAAGGACTGAAAAATAAATTTGCCTGGGCACATTTCCAAAATCAGTAGCCCTCTCCTCCATAGCCTTATTTCAGTCAGTTATCTCATCTAAACTATCTATTTTAATTTTACAGGATTGTGCAGGACTCTGTACTATTGCTAACTGTGTTCTAAATAATTTCATTTTTTTCTGTAACAACAATTAACTGCTCAAAGAACTGTATTTACTGTATGTTAACTTTTATTGCCAAAAGTAAGCCACTTCTTAACTTTGTAGATTTTTACTATGATACAGGTGTTTCAGTACTGACTGGAGAATCCCTCAAGTGATTCAGAGAATTAATGTGTTCCCTTCTAGAATGAATAAATCCATTAGTGTTTGAAAGATCAAGAAACAATTCCTCCAAATCATGAGAAAGATCACATTTCTGTAACAACTCTTCTTCATATACCAACAACTAAAAATGATCTTGACATTAAAAGCAGTGTCTGAGATTTTATATGTTTTTAATTGTATTTTTAATATATTTTACACAGTACTGAAGCAGGAATAATCAGTGTAAAAGGGCCACTAAAAGTTGCAGTACATGTATTACTAGACTGCATCATTTCTTCATTTAAGTGTAGCAAATTCAAATTCACCAGCAGTTTTCTTTCCATTCCAGATGGAATGTTATGAAGAAAATTTGACTGATTGGGGCAGTCAATGGAGTCATCTCTTCCACTCTGAATCATTTCATTTAAATTGAGGAGATTTATGGAGATAATACTGTTATTAGTTCAGTAGAGGACAAGGAGTAAACTGGGGAGAGAACTTCATAGATAGAAGGCCAGGCAAATCTCTAGAAAGGGGATGGAACTCCATATCATAATTATCAGCCCCAGTTAAAAGATTTGAATCAAACTTAGGATCAGCTTTATTTTTCAAGAACTTTTCCTTCCTTTTTACAAAGCCATCCATCAAGTTAGGTTGGTTCACTTTTTCTTCATTTGAATTTTCCTCTTCAGCTTTTTTCATGCTAGTTTTAACACTCTTTCCTGGTCAAATTCCTCCCCCCCCCCAACCCATCTGGCTTTCAGATCCAGACTTCTAAGGACTTTACAGGTGGTTGACACCATTTCCTTCTCAGTACATTACATGTGGTTGACACAATTATGAACTAATTCTGAAAATTTCAAATAAATAAGATATGAATTGAAAGCCAAAAAAGTTTACAGTTTAAAGTATAACAAATTCTTATCAAGTCTGATTTCCAGGCCTCATGGATATATATTCAGGTTAATCCCTCCCTTTTGCCCGTGCATTCCACCCAAAATTGAAGAATTAGTTTGAGTACTGGTTTGTGTTTTCTTAGAGTAAATGGAAAAAAAAACAGGTCCTCTCAGTACATGTGTGAAGATTGCTAAAATGAAATAACAGGATTCATGGAGCTAAACAGCATAAAAACATAAGAAGAAGCCAGCAGAAGAAGGCCATTTGGTCCATCCAGCCTGCTTGTATTGCAGGGTCCTCATCTTATGCTCTTGACCTTGCCCCTCCCTCCTTTGTCCTTCCTCCTCTCCAACTGATCCCTCAAGTCCCATATTTTCCACTTATGTCAATCCCATTGTAACACCCCCAACTACTTTATACAGTTAGCTACCCCTGGCAACCATAACATGAGCACCGATTCAAAAACATTTAGACTAATGGTACCACTCCTCGCTTTGGAAATGTACAGTATACCAGGCTCATTCTTCTACAGATCAAGGGGTGGGGGTGTACAAAAGCAATAAACCTATATGGCATTTGCAAAATCTGGTCCAGGGGAAAGAACTTTTTGCTAGGTCTATGCTAGACGTATCTTCTGGAGGGGTACCCAGCAACTCCACAGAGGAAGCAATAACGTATATGTTCAGACCATTCTTGGGGTTCTAGAGTGTGACTTTATTCCAAAAGATGTTCTCTAAAGCAATGGTGGACCCTCAAGATTTACACATCTTGGCACTAGGAACTTGCAGATTGACAAATCAACTGTACTGTATCTGACAGAAGACTCTTTGTATTTTCACCTCAGTACGACATAGAACTTCTTAGCCTTATATTCCCACATAGTGTAGGACATAGGACACTTTCACTTTGTAATTCCACATGTCGTAGGACTTAGAACATTGCTTCCAGTGGTACTGGCCACAACACAACACACATTTTTGTTAAATCTAGCACCATTCTTCATAACCAGAGAAGAAACTGTAACCCACTTCAGGGGGTAACATTCTTTTCAGACATTGGCCCTTTGTCTAAAGTAACCAGGTGCCCTTACTGAACCTGTTAGTCCTGAACTGGTTACTCCAGATGAGGGTCTGCCCACCCTTTGCTCCCAAATCCATACTCAGCCATTTTTTCAGAGTTACACCTTAAACATTCAGAAAAAGTATTTTGGAAAATGCTTATGGAATGAAACTTGGCATCCAGCATTCGAATCACTACAATGGTAGTGGAAAAATTAAAGTCCCGAACAATGTGATATAGTCATACCTCTGGACATCACACACTTCAGCCAACTTTAAATTAAAACAGTCTCACACTTTGAATTCACAGAAAAGGTGTGCCTTCCCTTTTAGCCAGAGAACACAATAGCACAGGAATTTGCTTTCTGCAGCAAATGTCAGATCCTACTCACTATTAGACATTTCAGGCAGCTTCAAAACATACTGGATCAAAAAGGGGATTGTCCATTGGATCCATCCAATAGCAGTCCTTTTCACCCCTAGAGGGATGAAAACCAGGAGATCCTGCTGTAGACAATGGTTTCCACCACTTCTCTTGGCAAACTGGAGAATACCAGGACTAGGGTGAGAATGCAGGGCCTTCAATTCAGAGCCCTCAGCTGAGCAGTTCTCACTCCTCCAGCTTCAATCTGCTACTACCAACTACTGACTCACACTGACTCTCGTCTCAACATTATAGCTCCCTTCTCCCAGCTGGCCAAGGCTTATGCTGTTGCGAGATTCCAAATGAGCTCATCACTTCCATCTCAGCTGAAGCCAAGTAAACAGAAGGGTGAGCAGGTGAAAACCCCTTTTAACAAGTTAATCACCAGCTGCTTCTCCCTGCCTAGCACTGATACTGAGGGAATTCTAGTAACCCCAGGGCACTGAGTGGTCACACCATCCTCTCTTGAAGCTGATCACTGACTTGATAGATATCACTTCCTCTGGCAGTGCATTCCAACTGGTCACCACTTTTTTCATGAAGAAGTGATTCCTAACCTCCTTCCTGAGCATTGTTGACTATATGAACATCTAAACATACTAAAACAGCTTAATTGCCTATTTGTTTTACATATTATAAACTATAAAAATTGTTTTAAAATGTCACAAGAAGGCTGGCCTGCTGGCTCAGAGGTTTCTATTCTGTCTGTGACACTGGTGACCCAAGTTCAGGAACGGACCCGGGGAACCAGAGGGCCAGCCATGAGGAGAAGGACTGAGCATCCTATGGACTGCTCTCCTTCTCCAGGGGTGAGGTGGGGTTGAGTGCTGGTGCACTGAGGACTCCTGGCAGAGGCTGGGGGTATCCCATGCATTCAGCACCGATATATGTGAGGGGCATGGTGGACGCTGGCATCAGTGCATGTCCCCACCCCTGCTAAACAGGTGAAAAAC
Source organism: Neoceratodus forsteri (assembly GCA_016271365.2). Taxonomy (NCBI): domain Eukaryota; kingdom Metazoa; phylum Chordata; order Ceratodontiformes; family Ceratodontidae; genus Neoceratodus; species Neoceratodus forsteri. The sequence continues at coordinate 209,596,445 of CM028137.1, read as the reverse complement.
TCTCACTGGCTCCAGTATGCAGCCTTCTCTTCAGGCCTCCATCGCTCCTCGCCTCCATGCTGATCCAGCTACAGTTCCACCACAGGACTGACCGAACCCGAATTCCACCCTGGGGGTAATCCAGGGAGGCAATGTTGGTTCTCCTGACACCTTACCCGGCATAGAGGGCTAGTTTGAAATATGGTGGCCCCACCTCGAGGGGTAAGATGGGGCTATTAGCATGGGCATGTCTATGGGGGAGTGGGGCAGAAGGGGAAGGGCAGATATTAGGCAGTCAGTAGAGGAAAAAAGCATACTTAAAAAAGTCACAAGATAATCTTAACTGCAATGCAATAACACAAAAGGTAAGCTAGAACAGCAACTGAATTAATATGCCGTCTCTCTCTAAGCATTTCATTAGAAGAACAAGTATACACCTGGCAGTCACCTTTGATGGAAGGCTAGACAAATATCAAGGAATATATTCTTTTTTGACTATAGTTGTCATGCATAACTTAGATGTAGAGATAATGGGCCTGCTTTATTACCCTCATATCTCTTCCACCCAATCTAAAATGTCTACCATGGGTCACATTTCCCCTGATCAGTTCCCTCAGCTAGCTGAAGTCTGCCCTCCTAAAATCAAGGACTTCATTTCTCTATTGAGGTTCCCTTCCAGTCTTCTTAAAGCAGTATAGCAGCCATGTTGACTCTGACCAGAGTTTGTTACCAACAGTATTGTTAGAGAAGGTTAACTGTTGGTTGACTGTCTCAACATAATTGTTTAACCTTGATGGATAACATACCCACGTACAGAAAATTCAGAGATTTTCACTTTTTATGACAATTTTTTTTAATCTTGCCTTCTGTTTTTATCAATTTTCTGTATAACAAAGAAACTAATAGTATGGTCCTTTAAATTTTTGTTAGTAACATGCATCCCTACTGCAAATTCTGGATTTCTTGCCACCCTTTCAAAAAACATGTTCTTTCAGATAAATCTTGAATTTTCTTAGAGTAAACCCAATATAGAATGTATCCCAGTTGCAACTCAGCTTGTAAATAATGCCCTCACTGTCAAAATGTATACACATGTTGCAATGAATACACCCTTTATTTCTTGGATGAAGATAACACTGTTACTTTGAAACAAGTACTCACAATATATTCACTGCATTTGTTGTTCTTTAGGTAATGGATCCAACAAAAATTGATGAGTCCCTTTTTTAAAACATAATTTTACAACATGATGGCTAACATTCTGTGCTCTTTGTCATACAGTATTAGGAGCAACCAGAATAACTTTAACCATCACTGGGTCACATTTTAGAATATCCCAATATTTTCTTACTATGTTGATAAAATCACTGACATCAGTTGTGTATATAGCGATCTGTCTCTTAAAGTCTCTCACTGCAGGCCTCCATTATCATTTCTATTCTAGGTATAGTACTTTTATATGTATTTTGCAACATCAGATTTCTACTAGCTGCATTTACCTCCTCCTTTGCTCCATATCTTAAATTAGAAATGTGACACAACCACTGTACTGCGTAGTGTAGTATGCAGTTAAGTTAGCTTTACAGCGCCAATAGAAATTTAAATAAATTAATATTGCCATATGTTTCAGCAATATAATTGCAATAGACTATGATCTGAATGTTTAAAAGATATGCATATATATTGATATGTTTTACTGTTGTATCTACACATTTGCACAGTTAGTTGTCAATATCAACATGCAGTTTGCATTATATTAGTTACACTACATACTGAACAGCTCTGTGATTGCTCCCTATTGTATAAATGCATTATTTTTAATTAGATCAGTTTCATGCTACTGTTGCAATCATAGTTCAAATACACATGGTTTTAATCTTTTGTATATTTTCCACATTGTTATTTACATGTTGTATAGCACTGTAGTATCTGATATACATGTGCACTATTGTGTACCCATAGCAATCACTAATTGTATCACCTATACATTGTATAGTGGAATGCTGTTATGCATGAAATTTTATGCCTAGAATATGCTTGTTCTGCTGCAGTAGTGATGTCATTATGTTGTTCTACTGCAGTAGTGATGTCACTACTGCAGCAGAACCACTTGGAATCCTGGCACATTGTTGCTTTCCTCTATATAATTACATGGTGACAGTATTCTAGAACCTCTAGAGACTTTTCAAGTCAGTTTCATTATGAAAAAGATAGAAAAAAACACAAAGCACACATTTCATATAGTACTACTATACACTATAAAAAATACAGGATGAGCAACTTCATGCACAACCTGTGTGTTCTGTCACCTCGGGGTTCTGATTCCCATGGACCTCTCAAGCTTCGCTTTTGAGGTCAGAGGGAATCAGGACCCCTCTGGGGCAGAACACACTGGTTGTGCATAGTTTCCCATCCAGTATTCTCTATATAATGGGAGCTATAGTGACTGTGCAATCAATTCTGAGGAAGCCCTGTAATGTCAGGGTGAAATGTCAGTTACCATGTGCTGTGGCTTGTCCAGGTGGAGGCTCCACAATGAACTGCACTTTTAATTATGTCTGAATAGATTTTTTATGGTTGCACTCATTGTGCATCATTTTGTATCGACATCTTACATATGCATACAACTTTATCTACAAAATAAAGTTTTAAGAAGTAATTCCTGAGTAGCTGGTTATTACATAGATGTAACATTATATGTAGGTGTATGCTAGCTCTTTTTAGAAGGAGGTGGGTGCTCCAGACTTAATATATCTATTGTTGTTTTGCTCTAGGCACCACCAACATATCTCTTTAGGTGGAGTGGATACCAGTTTCTACCTAGTTACATTGTTTAGAAGTCCCAGCTGTGAGCCTGGTAGGGTAGTAATGAATTGAGAGAAGTTCGGCTTCTTTATGACAGTCTCAAGAGATTCAGACTTGGTACATGGCCAGTCAAGATTTAAATCACCAAAACCTATGATCTACTTGGTATTTGAGAGTGGGGTCACATAGTCTATCAGGGAAGTAATGCCCAACAGGCCATTTCTTATTGGATTATAAACAAACTCTAGCTGTAGCTTCTTTGCCTTCTCTAATGTGAGTACTGTGTTGAGGAGTTCATGAGGAGTGGGAGGGAGGAATGTAGTTGGGAGCAAGAGATGTGTAGATGGTCCCCGAAATAGATCCGAGCACTACCACCCTTCTTGAGGGGGACCCTGTCTATGCAGATAAAACTGTACCAAGGGATATGTCAGGGGGGTCAGGTATGAATATTTTAAGCTGGTTTCTGGCAGACCTAGATTATCAGGCCAATAGTTGCTCACCCAAGCCTCCACATCATCCTTATTTTCCATAAGGCTTCTTATATTCATGTGAGCTACTTTTAGACCCTTCATGACTGACCAGGTCAAAAAACGGAGGACCTGGATTAAACTCAGTGTCCCCTGATATCAGTAATAAGACAAAGAGAATAAGAGAGTGAATAATATTGACAGGAAACCAGATGAAATGTGGGGGAAACCATAGTGGCAGCAGAACGTGGTAACCAGGCAGAGAAAATGTTTGGTGGTTATGAGTAGGCCAGTGATGTCGGGCAGAATGCAGGAGTGAATCAGCATGTTGGAAAGGAAGTAAGCTATTGGGGGATAGTGTGACCCTTCCCATGATGGGGGGTTGCAGGGGAAAGGAGACACATAAGAGCAGTGTACTGAGGAGAGCAAGCCGAGGGCTGTAATGGAGGATAGAGGCCATGCTGAGTACCAAGAGCCCAGTAGAGAGGAGTTAACTGCCAGTAAAACACACAATATCTCAATACCCCAGAAGCAGGAGATAACAAGTGGGCATAACCCCCTAATGATAGTTGAGGTAGGTAGGCAGGATAATAGCATACTGCAGTAACCCTAGTGTGAATGTAAGATTTTCTGATAATATAATTGATTAAGATTAAGACAATAGTAGTCAGCAGTGTTTCTGTAAAAAAACAAATAAGAAAATGTAAGGTAGGCTACCTCATTTGCACACCAGGTATAGCAATACAATTACATTCATAGAAAAACTGCTTATGTGTCATTACTTACAGAATGGACCAGAAAATATGAGGTCAAGAAACAATATACAGGGCTTTCTCCTGGGGAGCAGCATCTCCTGCCTACTGCTGTCCAAAGCACTTGTGCTCCAGCCTGCTGCACAGATATGCACTTGATGGGACTGTCCTTTGAAAATCCTGGAGGGAGTCTGCCTTTCCTGTCCTTCCCTGCTACCTAATTGGCAGGTGGAGAGATGTAATAAGAACCTCATACTACAGTCACCAAAGTCCATAACAGAATGAGATAAAGGTGGAGGGGGAGCACCAGAACAATCCCACCTTTCATGACCACTTGAATGCCTAGAAGCATGTCTCGTAGAGTGGCACCAAAACACATGGGAGTAACAGAGTCAGCAATGTCAGATCTTTCTTCTGAGGTCCCACCTTTTCCATCCTTCTCTTCTTTCTGATTAGCAGGTGGGGGGGGGGGTCACATGAACAAGACCTCCTGGTCTGTTCACCAAAGTCCTTGGAGGAGTGAATGGAAAGGGAATTTAGAATCAAACCCCCACCCCTCACAACGCCCTTGAGTGCTCTGGTGTGCACCTGTTAGCATAGGAGCCAGGTTTGTAAAATGTTTGGTGGGGCCCAGGGGTCAGGAGGTAAAGCCCCCAGTGGGGTCTATGTGAGCAGAGTCCCCTATACTTGGATGTCACATAACTATTATTACACCTTCCCCCAATCCCTACAAGTCCACCCCAGCCCATAGAAGTAAAGAGGGGCAGCATCTAGCCAAGATATTATCACAGAAACAGACATATAGGCATAAAAATTGTTGGCAGTTAAGGGCCTTCAGCCCACCTAGTCTGCCCCATAACCCTTAACAACTGCACTCTTTCATGCACTGCTGGCACTAGGCTGTACCTCTCCCATGACTACTACCAATAATCCTCTATGCCTATCCCAAGCATTTTTAAAACCTGCAATTGTTTCTGCCACCCCACCTCTGCTGGCATGCTGCTCCATTTGTACACCACCCTCTCTGTGAAGAAGTATTTCCTCACATTCCCTCTGAATCTCCTTCCCTTCAGTTTCATCTTGTGTCCCCTCATCCTTGAGTATCTTTTTCTTTGAAAAATAGTATTTTCCTATACCTTATTCTTCTCTGTGAGGTACTGAAATGTCTCAGTCATATTCCCCCTCTCTCTCCACTCCTCCAGGGAGTACATATACAATTCCTTCATTCTATCCTCGTAGGATTTGTGATGTAGTCCCTGCACCATTTTGGTTGCCCCCCCCCGAACTGCCTCCACCCTATCTCGGCTTTCCTACGTCTTCCTAGCAAAACACACCAGGACTGGAGACCAAAGTGTAATTACACCTTCCTCGCTCCTTTCAACCTACCTCAAGTATAGGACCAGCAGCTGCATGAACTGAGTTATTAGTAACACTTTCCTCACACCTCCCTCCCCACATATGCTGGAGGGGCAGTGTGGTTTCCATATTCATTCTAAATAATGTCTTCGCGAACACAGAATTGCAGAATGGGCTGCTGACTCTTACAAACTCATTTATGGATATCCAAATGCTGGTAGGAAGCATGTTATACTCTTCAGACTTCCAGGTGAAATAGATTTGAAGCCATTCACCCTCCCTCCCAAAAATGTGATGTTACCGAAGTCAACCCTTGCGGTGCTTGAGCACCTCAGCACTCATGGAGTCGATACCTATTACTGCAAAGCTGGTGATTACATATTATTCCAAGGTATTATTACACCTTCCTCTCATCTCCCTCCCCACATACAGTAGGTCAGCTGCTTATACTGCTCCTTACTCACACCTCCCTCCCCACATCAAGTACTAGATTGCCAAGAGCTACATGAACCAAAACTATTATTACACCTTCTCCTTGCCTCCTTCACTGCATGCAAGTCAGGAAAGGTGACCTGCATGCAGGTCAGGGAAGGTGATGACTACATTCAATTATTGCACCTTACACTCCTCGTACCTCCCACTCCCCCATGGCACAGAAGGGCCATTCCAGGTGTTTGCAAAAGCCAGCAGCCCATTCTGCAATACTGTATTTGGTACAGACACTCATCCACAGAACCTCCAAGAGTTTTAAAACACTCAACAGACTGGCACTATGCCAGGAGAAGACAGCTTTTTTTGGTTTCCCAAAAGAAATAAAAAAATGTGTGGGGGGGTGGGGATACAGTCCGACAAGATAGCCAAGGAAAATGACAGCCTGTAGAGCAAATAGGCAGACGCTCTGCAGAGGGCAATACAGAAAGCAAGTAAGCAAAGGGAACAGACTGATCTATATCTGCTGTAATCTATTAGTCTATTTCTTGCCAAAAAGGTTTTAAAAGAACCCATAGCCTTGGTGGAATCATTTTTAACTACTACATAAGGATTCCTTCCCTTGAGCCCTGCGATGGCTTTAAAAGCTTTGCACTGAAACTGATTTATACCGGACAAAGATTTCCTCTTTGTGGCAGGCAAAATCCACTCTGACGTAATCCTGAGCAACAACCAGGTGATTAAATGCCTATCAGAATATTGAGATACTATTGAAAGATTAAATAAGCAGTAACTAATGTGTAGCTTTAGTTGTGAGCAGCCTGTGACTAGTGAAAGACTGCTGATTTTCTGTGTAGCAGTCAGGTCTCCCACAGTTCAATCTGCCCATGATATCACTGAACCATCAGCTGTGACAAGTTGTGATAATGGGGAGGGGTCTACTTCCGCCAAGTTCCCCCTCCCAGCTGAAACTCTGTCTTCTCTAGGCACAAGTCTCTCTCCCTTCTAGAGTCAAGCATGCTCAGTTCTGCCCATAAACTTTCAACTATATACCAGATTCTTCAGTTCCATGCATGTTTTATCAAGTAACAACTAGAGTGAGAGGAATGCTTTGTTATAATAATGACCTTTAGAATGTAGTTTCTGACCCCCCAAAAGTGTTTTAAAATGTGCCAGAAGAGCCACGTTGCAGGTGCAAATGCTATATTTGAAACTAACAAGAATGGAAATTTCAATACTCATATATTACTTGTTTTCAAAATGGTTTCAGATAAATTCTGCAGAAAAATGTAGTGCCTATTTCCCTGGAAAAACATCTGAATGTGTAATATTCACATGTTAATAATCATGGAGATGTTCTGGCATGCTTTATTCAGACTTTATATTTCTTAGCTTTCAAACAGCCTGTGCTTTTTGATGCCATCCGCATTAGACTAGAAAAAGTCATGCAGTTTACAAATTATAGCATCTCATATGGTTTATTTTTCAGTGAGACTGGGATAGTTTTATTCTTTTTCCCCCAAACAGCTTCCTCTTTCTTTTGACTTCTTATTGGAATCTTCCACTTCAATTTCTTAGCACAGTACAGCAAGGACCCCGAAGCACTAGCTGGTTTAGCCATCACATCAGAAATAGAGCCCAGCCCCACTGTACACTTCAGATCCCCAACAGTATCAGCAGCTGCATCACCCATTCACCCTCCCAGGACACTGAGTCCCTGACAGGCTGCATCCAATGGTCCATGCATCACTGACTGATAGTGTCGTCATGATATGTCCCATAATCAGCTTCCTTGGTCTCCAAATATTATTACTTCTCTCCTGTTATTCCTTAGGACCTTACCTGGCTTAGTAGTACTCAGTCAGTACTCAGTCCTCCTCCCTGGGCTTTCAACTCCTCCTCGGTGCCCGAGCCATACAACTCTGCCTCATCATGACCGCCGCCCTCTCACAGCCTACCAACTGAGGGCAGGGACCCTCACCACATTGTGGCACACTGCCACACCACACCAGCCTGCCACTTATAAGTCTAACTACTTGCTGCCACCCAATAGGATTCGCACATTATTTTATGTGCACATGGCACTGAGCTGACATCTCGGCCGCTCCTGTCCTCCTTTCCAACAAAGGCCACCAATAGGTGCATGTGGGGAGTGTAACTTAATTTCCAGTACTCACTTGCTCCTGACCCTGTCTAAGTCTCTTCCCAGTGTGGAGAGTGCTCAATCCCGACCCTGGCTGAATCCCTTCACACCATGGTGGGGGGGGGGGTGCAGCAGGCAGGAGAACAAAGGAAAAAAAGACACACATCATGATGCAGTGACCCTTACCCTGGAACAAAGGTTGGGCTGAGAAAAAAAATAATAGATGCCAAATATTGGTGGGGCTGGGCCTGCTTCACAAAATATTGCTGGCGCCCTGGTCTCACGGGCCCATATAACCTGTTGCCTATGCCTGCTAGAGTGGTGCCAAAAGCTGATTAAGCAACAGAGCCAACAGATTTGAACCCTCTGAGTGAGGGCCTATCTTTCTTGTCCTTCGCAGTGCAATTGGATGGTGGGGGTTATATGACCAGGATCTCCAAGTGCAGTCACTGAAGTATTCCAGCGGTTCAGGCAAAAAAAAAAGCAACTTCTGCTGTTCAGATATTACAGCAGTGGTCACACTAGCCTCTGGGTGTGCCCTAACATCTGATAAACTCACAACCCTGTCCCAAGTATGGCAGCCCCCTCTCCTGGCTGTCAACACTCTGGGCTGGCAAGTTGGGTTACCTCATCAAAGACCCACCTTCTTGAATTATTTGTGTGCTAATTAGTGTAGAAATATCCCAGCAGTTCAGGCAGACAAAGCAGTTTTTGCTGCTTGGATATCACAGCAGCAATCACACTAGTACCTGGGGGAGCCCTGATAGCTGATGGGCTCAAGACCACCTTCTGACTATGGGGGCACCTCCTTGTGGCTGTCAGAGTTGGACCGGATGTGTTTTAGCATTCCAAGCAGTCTAAAGTAAAGCAGGTCAGAGAGAAAAATATAAGATTTCTTATCAGCGCTCTCTTTACTGATATATGCCACCTCTTATGAGAAATGCTTTCTATGTAAAAGAAGCTATTACAAGAAGTTCATTGTTGAATAGGATTGTATCAAACATGCCCTCATTGGTGTTTGGTGGTTCACCTTGCTTCACATTTGAGGTCTCAAATGAAAACAAAGAGACTCCCTATTTCATGAAGACAAAGTGAGAAAATATACAATTAGGGCAGGAAGAAATGTGTAACTTTTTAAAGATTTACCTTAGTGGGGATGTTAGTGTGCACTGGACTCCAGTTGCTTGCATCCTATAACAAATTCACATCTTAAAAATTTCCAAGTAGCACATTATTCAGTATCCAAAGGCTGCAAAATGTCCTTTGTTGTCTCAGGCCCTTTATTATCCAAGTCTTCAGTGCCACCATGCTCAAACCTGGAACTTGCACCATGAGACAATGAGAGAAGTGGAGTAGTTTAGCCAGAAGGTTATGTATGCACATTCATGCTTTGACTTTGCAATTAATAAACATAATTCATAAAAGGTTGAGGTACGTGACCGTGAAATGATAATTAATAGTTCTATGATACTATAGTATGATAGCAGTACACATCACTTGTTATTATTTATTATTCATCTGTTGATAAAACATGATTTATTATTTGTGATGGAGGATAATAATGGATGTGTTGTAAACAAAATTTATCAAAGGTTAATGTATGCGACTGTGAAATGATGATAAATAGCGCTATGATAATATAGCATGATAGCATTATGTATCACTTTTTATTATTTATTATTCATATGTTTAGAAAACTTGATTTATTATTTGTGGTGGTGGATAACAATGGATGTGTTGTTTTTAGAACCAGTTGACTTACAAGGTTTGTATTTTTATTTTCATGTAATTATTATTAGTTGTAATTTTTTTTTCTCAGTTTATACAGTACATTATGTTGAAAAAATGTGATTCAGGATTTGTGATGGAGAGAGGATGATAAAGAAAAAGATATGTTGTTTTAAGAACAAGTCAACTTTAATGGTTTTTATTTTATTGTAGTTATTATTAGTTATTTTATTATTTCTTTTCTTCTTTACTACACAGAAAAAGCAGGATTATGATGGAGGATGGATGATATGACAGTGATTGATTTTTGTGGAAAACCAGCCCACTTCTATTTTTTTAATCAAGTTTTTCTCTGACCCCACTCCACCTACCCATAACAACACCCCCAGCTCCAACACTGATGTTTTCAGGGACTTACTGGTTTTGTACAACTTATCCAGGACCATAGGTGAGGTGGGCAGCCAACCCTATCAGTTGTGTGTGGGCCTTTGTATGGTGCTGGCAGCATCAAGGCAGATTAGAAAGTTTCACCTTCAGTTTTCTCCCCTGAGGGTGCCACCATGTAATGAATGATATGCATGTATGCATGAGATGTCACAGAGACACAATGTCATCTGGTGGCTGCCCCTTTCCCATTTAATATGCTGCCTTCTACCAGGTGGCAGTCACATAATGAGATCCAGTATCTCCCCTCGCCAAGGAAGGAGAAATGTCCTTGGGATACTTGATCCTCCCCAGCCATCCCCTGTGCAACCCAAATCTGATTGTTAACCTGGGTCACTGGTAAAGCATGCAGTAGTGCTACCACTGTGCAACCAGACTAGATTATGGTATTTATCTTAATGTGATAAATACTGTTGTTAATAACTGTTTCTTTATTACCTTGAAAAGAGATCTTTAATGATGGGAGGATGACGTGGAAGTGGTTGAGCTGTTCCCAGAACCAGACAACTTTTGTGTTTTTTATGTTAATGTAATTATTATTTAGTCATTATTATAATTATTATTATTATTAATAATACATTTTCTTTATTTATAAGCCGAGAACACATGATACAATATTGAGGGAGGAGGACGTGGAAGTTGACGTGTTGCTTTTTGAAGCCAACCTCAAAACAAGATGTCTGTGGAACTGGCAGCATCTGAAGTAGTAGGAGGAGACCAGTGTGCTTCTGGATTACTCAGTGTAGTGTCATTACCATCTGCAGTAGATGACCTAGGGAGGCTTCTTGTAGTGTGGGAGTGGAACCAGACAACTTCTTTGTTATTTTTATTTTCTTATAATTTCATGCTCTTTAATTTGAATCTGGGCTTTACTTCCTTCCAGAGCCTTTATAAAACAGTGTCTTTCACATAGGGAATGGTTGAGGATCAAGTGCCATGATTTTCCCTATAACTTGTGTTATTCCTGCTGAACTCTGGTGAGTTGCTGGCAGTTTAGTGTGACCATGAAATTACCAGGGCAGTGTCTTTTTTTTTTTTATTTTAAATTCAGCAACAATGCTGGGTTGCAAACACGGGGCATGGCTCTGTCTGGTGGCTATAAGACTCCTTTTAAAGAAGTGCTGGTACCTGGGAATGCATCCATTGCTGTAGGCTTTTGCCTTGGTTGTTGGATTACTTGACTAAACTGTCTTATTCTTCTGCTTCCCATACCCAACCTTACTACCCCTGATGGTTCTGCTGGACAGTGTGACCTGAGTGGGGATTTGGATTAGGCGTGGCTGTTAAATGGATGCCATGTTGTTTTCATGTTTTAGAACAATGGCACAGTACACCAGGCCCCTGGATTCAAATCCCAGTCTGTCACACTTTTCCTTTCACATTTCAGGAGATATGGGGCAACCTAAAATAGAATTAAAAGATCAAAATTATCATTGCTATGATGTATGGCTGCTATAAGTAAACTTCACTGACTCAAAGTGATCATTCTACTACACTGATTGCAACATGTGTTTAGCTGATTTGTAGCATCATCTGTAAAATACTTCTACACTGAAGAGGATATCTTTTTTTGTTTGGGCACAGTGGAGAGGTGATGGTAGTTGGGGATACTTCTGGATAAAATGGGTGGCAATTTTGAGATTACTTCATTTTTACTACCACTGTGGAATGATGTGACTGGGAATAGGCAGGTAAGGAAGCACCAGTGCAGGAGATCCACTGGGTTGCCATATATGGTAACAAAATCCAACAATGTTTAGTTCTGGGGTTGACAGTGGCCTGTGCAATGCAAACTCAAAGAAACATCAGCCACACAATGAATCTTTCAGACTTCTTCTGTAAGTGCAGAACTATAATTACTGCCACAGTCCCCAGAAGCCATATCAGGCTTGAGATAGGGCTCTGAATGCTTGGTTCACCCTACTCCCCACCATGAGATTGGATCTGCAACTTGGAAATACTTGGAGCAGTTCTTCCTTAACTTAAGGGTGCAGCCTATAAACAGAATGTTTTCACTCTTGACATGCCCCCTTCCACAAGCCTCATCAATCAGGAAGCAGTTTGCCTCCTCCTCAAGCCAGAACATCCTTCTTAAGTGCAACACATTGAGCAGCCATTCTGTGCTGCAGCCTTCCCCGCTAAGGACTGAATGCAAAAGGCATCTATAGGAGTCTGCCAGGGAGTCAGCCAGGAAAGGGAAGCCAGCAGCCAAGAACTTTTCCTGTCTCATATGAGGTAAAACAGTATAGGCACAGTTAACTTCATCCCTTGTGTGAGTATTGTTTGGGGAGCATACTGCTACTACGTTCTAGCTGAAATCTATCTGTGTGTGTACTGCAGATTAAGGGGATAGTCTTCATCAGCTGCAGTTAATAATCATTGCTTATCTAAAGTTTAATTTCATCCCTATTTTCAGTACTATAGCTAGTGTAGCTTTAATTTGTAGGGCTGCTTTGTGCTACAGCTTACAGCTTAAGCCTAGCTGGGTGAGCACTACAGGGTAATTTTTACTCCTGTTTTCTTTGCTATACCTAAACCTACAGCTAAAAACCTTTCTGGATGAACACTATAAGGTCATTTTTAATTCCTGCTTTCTGTGCTATAGCTGAGCCTAACAGCTATACCCTATCTGGGTGAGCACTGCAAGTAAAATAAGTCATCTGTTTAGGCTAGGTCCTTGTGGGGATGGGATTCAGAGAGGAGGCAGTCAGTTATGGTGGCTTTAGGGTACCATTCTCTAGGGATATGCTGTTGAGAAGGGGGCATTGCCCCATATGCAGGACCTTGGCAGAGCTGCATGCTGAGCTGGTGGCAGCATGGGTAAAAATATCTCATCTGCTTCATTAGTTTAGCTTGAGCCTAAGTGGTTGAGGGTGGAAAAAGTGGGGAGGTTGGGGGCAGGGCTTGCCATCAGAAGGTTGCCCAACCCCCTCACCATCCAGAAGGTGAATTGCTTCACACCTCTGGAAGAAGTCCAGGCACCTAACTCCACTGGAGGGGCCCTCCAAGTCACTCAGTAGAAAGGGAAGGACAACATGATGGCACCCAAGGGGAGCAAGTCCACCAGGAGTATCTTAGTGTTAGGGGTCTCAATGATTAGGGGGGTAGTGAGGGTTGAGGAGGGGTGAGGATGGGAGGGGGGTGATCTGGTGCCTCCATGGGCATTGGCCATCCGTGATTTAGACAGTTTAAGGAGGATGGTGGAGAGGGACCTGAGGGTACTGATACACCTGTGTACTAATGATCTGGTAAATCCATCACTGGAGATGCTGAAGCACAGCTTCCATAGACTAGGGGTCAGACTGGTGGCACAGTTAGCCTCCCTGGCCTTTTCCAAAGTCTCTCTGGGTGATCAGTGGAGGGGAAGCAGCATAGGAGAGTCACTGTCAGTGCAAGTCATGTCAGCCTCTAGGAGGAAATGCACTTTGGGGGTGATCTATATACCTCTGGGGCAAGAGAAGGAAAGAGACAGAAAGTTCACTGAAAAATTCGGAAGAGAGGTAGCAAAGGTGGCAGCAGTGGTGGTGGGTGATCTGAACCTCCTGGACATTGATTAAGATGTTCTAATGGCCAGAAGCATCAGATGTTAGGTTTGCTGGATGCATTCCGAGACAGTCTACAGGTACAGCTAGTTAAGGAACCAACCAGGCAGACCACATCTCTCAGTATGGTGCTCACAAACTCAGAGGTGGTAGGAGCTGTGGCAGTGGAGCAATCACTGGGGGACAGTGACAATAACTCTGTTTGGTTCAAACTGGCCCTCAGGTCCTTTAAACTGCAATTGAGAGCTGAACCCTTGACTTTAGAAGGGAAGACTTCAATAGGTGGAGGGTGCTGGTCTGAGATAAGTTTGTAGTAGAGGATAACAAAGGTGGGGTGGAAGACAGATGAAGCAATTATAAAAGCTATTCTTGAGACATCGAAGATATAAATGAGAATGATAATTAGAAAGAACAGGTTCAAGAGATTGTTACAGTTCTTGGCAAGAGTCAGGAAAAAGGTGAGGGACAAGAAAAAGGTTTTCTTCAAATATAAAGAAAAGCAGAGGAAGGACAAAAAGGGAGAATATTTACTGAAAAATAGAGGGCCAAAGAAGGTGATTAGGGAGGCAAAAGCAGACACAGAGCTACATGTTGCAAAGGGGCCAAGAGTGGAGAACAACAGTTCTACAGATATATTAAAGAAACAAGCATTTGTCAATGCCGAATATTGTTGCACTGGCATTGGCATTGGTGGATGTAGAGGTGTATAATAGGAATGGCAGTGAAGTATTGAAGTGACACCAACCCCACCCTGCCCTGTAGAGAGTGACAGGCATTGGCATGTGCCTTTGGGTCATCAGCTATAATGCTCATACCATTGTACCTCACCCTACCCTGTAGACACTGACTAGTGTCATGGTGTGCTTTTGGGTCTTTGGCCATTATACTTACCCCATTCCATAAGGGAATATGCTGACATGGGTGCAGTATAAGAGTATGGGGTGAAGTTTGTGACCAAACAGTGCAAGACACACCACGATGCCTGTCAGTGGTTGCAGAGTAGGCATGGGGGAGTGGAATGGCATGAGCATTACATCTGATGATCCCAAGTCACAGCCCTGATGCCTGTCAGTCCATTCCGGGTTGGGTGCTACAGTTGGAAACCCTAACACTGTAGGCGTGTAGTGGTAGTTTCACTCTACATGCTCAACATGGGCTGCTTGTCAGTCTACATCATGAAAAGCAGCACAATCACATTGTTAGTTGAAAGGTGGTTTTGCACAGTGGCTGTGGCATTTGGTGACAGAGGGACGAAAACACAGTTTTGGGCAGGATGTGGAAAATAACAACTGTATTGTTCATGAGGAGGCATAAAACATGGCAATGTTGAAAATCTGGAGTGCCAATATGAAATATTGGTGAAGCAATGAACATGCATTCAAACTGCGCAGCAGATGTCTGCAACCTAATTATTTGTGGAAGTTTTTTTAGGCACA
Organism: Neoceratodus forsteri; assembly: GCA_016271365.2. Taxonomy (NCBI): domain Eukaryota; kingdom Metazoa; phylum Chordata; order Ceratodontiformes; family Ceratodontidae; genus Neoceratodus; species Neoceratodus forsteri. Next base: position 209,581,364 of record CM028137.1, on the reverse strand, counting down.
TTTTTAACATAGGTATTTTGGGACCTCCCCTCTTGAACAGTGGTACTGTGATTTTGTTAATGTGTCCCAAAAGGTAATCTCCCACAGCGAACATGCCATACAGTTGTGGGAATGCATATTGGGCAGGCTGTGAAAAATGGCAGCTGTACTGTTGATAAGAAGGTGTGCACAAATGCCAGTAGTGAAAAGATGGCATGAAAATTTTGCAAATGTACAAAGTTACAAGGCTGCATGGAAACTGCGTAACGCACGCTTGCAGCACAGTCATTTTATGGACTTTCGGCAGCAAATTTTCAACATAGTCATTTTAGGACCTCTGCTCCTAAACAGTGTCATCTTTATTTCCTCAAACTGCCCAAAAACTGATTTTGCACAGCAACCGTGCGATTCTGCGCTAGACGTGCGAAAACACATTTCAGGCAGGATATGTAAAATGACAGCTGTACAGTTCATAAGGAGGTGTGGAAAATGACAATTCTGAACATGTGGAGTGAAAATATTACAAATGCATGAAGTCAAGAGCGTGCATGCAAACTGCGCAACGCACGCTCGAAAAACACTAATTTTATGGACTTTCAGCCCCAGATGTTCAACACAGGCATTTTAGGACCTCTACTAATAAACAGTTTCACTGTCATTTTCATAATGTATCTTGAAAATGGACTTTCCACAGCGACCATGCTATTCCGCACCGAAACTGCGAAAACACATTTTGGTCAGGATGGGAAAAATGACAGCATTACTGTTCATAATGAGGTACAGAACAATGGCAATGTTGAAAATCTAGAGTGAAAATATTAAAAATTTGTGAACTTACGAGCATGCATGCAAACTGAGCAAAGCACGCTCATAACACAGTCATGTTATGGAGTATCGTCACCAAATTTTCAGCATAGGCATTTTAGAACCTCTGCTTATGAACAGTGTAACTGTCATTTTCATAATTTGTCCTGAACACTGATTTCCCGCATCAACTGTGCCATTCTGCGCCGGAAGTACGAAAACACATTTCAGGCAGGATGTGAAAAATGACAGTTGTATGGTTCACAAGAAGGTGTGGAAAAATGCCAGTGCTGAACATGTGGCATGAAAATATTGCAAATTCGCTAAGTTACGAGCGTGCATAGTAACTGCACAATGCCCACTTGTAAAACAGTCATTTTTTTGGATTTTTCCCACCAAATTTGCAACACAGGCTTTTTGAGAGCCCCCCTCATGAACACTGGCATTGTCATTTCCTTCCTCACTCCCGAAAGGTGATTCTGCACAGTGACTGCAAAATCGCCTTTCTGGACTGAATAATGCCATGACAGTGCAAGAATTCAAGAGGAGGGGTCCCAAAAACCCCATGTTGAAAATTTGGTGACAAAATTCCCAAAAAATGCCTGAGATATGCATCAAATTTGAAAAAAAACTATTTATTCCATTATACAGCTTACCGGCATTTCCTCAGTTCACAGTCAGCTTTGAAGAGTGCAGACGTGTTCCCAGTCCACCGATGATTGTCGCGCTGGACTCCGGAGGTAAGTATGGGGTGAGGGAGGCATGTGGGGAGGCAGCATGTGCAGTGGGTGGGTGCAGGTGGTGGGTAGGGAGACTATGAGGGACAGGGTGAAAAAAAAAACATCTCAGGGCAGTTTTTTTTTTCTCAGGGGAATTGGCATGCTGGGGTGAGTTCCCAGTGTGCCATCTAACTGTTTGTGAGAGGTTGCTGCAGCCAATGGGGACTGGGGCACCCTCATCATCATACAACAAAAGGGGGGGTTAGTTTATGCCAACGGGGATTGGGCACCCCACCAGCATACAAGGAAAGTGGGGGGGGGCAAGAGCCGAGGGGGATTGGGCACCCCCCATGGCATATAAGAAATGGGGGGGACTGCTTCATGCTGTTGGGGAGTGGGCTCCCCCAGCACATACTTTGCAGCCACAGTAAGCCAGCAGGGGGCTTGGGCACCCCGAAGTAGGCAGTTGGGCGGCCGCCTGCCATGAATACAATGTGGCTGAGCACATAGGATGGGTCCGGTGCATCTGACGAGCTTTGTTCAGATTGAAGCGGACCTTTCCACAGATGTGCTCGCCACATTAGTATGCATGGTGTGGCACACAGTATGCAGGCTGATTGGGGAATGAGGGATGCACCTACTGATGCATGCCCTGCATTCACTCAACAGTGACCATGCCTCCAAATCTCCACTGCCGCATGATGTTGGCTGCACAAGCATGCCAACATAAAAAAGAAGAAAGGAGGGGTAATCATAAGGCTAGCTGAAGGAATTGGTAAAAGGCTGCCATCCTCAATGATTAGTTTTACTCAGTTTTCTCTACGGAGAACAGTGGGCCCTTGGCAGAGTGTGACATTAAAGCAACCACTAAGGGGGTCCCAGAGATGAGGCAGCTAATATTTAATAGTGAAAGGGACCTGAATGGGCTGCTGGCCCTAAAGATAGATAAAGCCTTGAACCAGATGGGTTGCATCTGAGAATATTCAGGGAACTGACAGCAGTACTGGCTGAACCCCTGATAGGGCTATTCAAAAGCCCACTAAGGGCAGGTGTAGTTCAGAAGAATTGGAGGGTAGCAGATGTAGTTCTGCTTCATAAGTGGGGGTAAGGAAAAAGTAGGGAACTACTGATCTGTCAGTCATATCTCTATTGTAGGGAAGCTGATGGAGTAACTGGCCAAAGAGGACCTCACAAACTACTTGGAGAGCAGTAGTCTCCAGGATAGTAAACAGCATGGATTTGTGACAGGGAGATCTTCTTAGACTAACCTGATATTTTTCTTTGACTGGGTGTTGAGGGAATTAGACAGGGGCCATACAGTGGATTTGTTCTACTTCAGCTTCAGCAAGGCTTTTGACTTGGTGCTTCACAGATGCTTGCTACCTAAGATGGAAGATCTGGGTGTGGTAAGGTCATAGTAAACTGGGTAAGTAACTGGCTAAAGGTGAAGCAGTAGAGGATTATGGTCAGTAGGGTTAAATCAGAAGAAAAGGAGATCATGAGCAAGGTTCCACATGGAATAAAGGAAATGCAGAGACTTACAAAAGCTAGAGGTGTGGTCAAGGGTTTGGCAGTTGAAATTCAGTGCCAAAAAGTGAAAGGCAATGCACCTAGGAAACAAGAGCCCTGGGAAGGAGTACTGGATGGTAGAGATGTGACTTAGTAAGATGAATAAGTAACGAGACCTTGGAGTTATCTTCAGTGAGTCTCTAAAGTAATCAAGGCAGTGCAACAAGCTTTTAGCAAGGCAAGCAGGATGCTGGAATGCATTAGGAGGGGTATTGTTCATGTTTGCCTTCTGTTAAATTGTCCACTTCTTCCCTCTGCTTGTTCTGTCCATATCTGTAATCACACTTTTACCTACCCCCATTTTGTTCTGTCCATGCTCGTAATCGCACTTTTACCTACCCCCGGTTTGTTTTCTCCCCACCTATGGGACCTTCTTTGTGTGGTACCCTCACTCACCCTTCCTGCTTTCCCTCAGTTTCTTGTAACAATGCGATAGCTGTCTTTGAAATCCCCCTCCATTGTTGAAACCTTGCATACCCAGTCTTATATTTATTCGCGGATAGTTGTGCATTGTATATATTCCCCAGCCCTGAAACCTCTCATTATATTGTATCTGGCGATTATTTATGCCATGTATGTATTCTGCAACTCTATTAGTTCTCAGTAGCTGTATGTGTTCTAATTATCGAGGACCATCTTGTAAATGAGCTTGCTCAAGGGTGATTTTGCCTGGTTAAATAAAGTTTGATTGATTGATTGATAGCACAAAGGGAGAGTTAATAGTTTCACTTTATATATACTTGGCGAGGCCACACTTGGAGTACTACACCCATTTCAAGAGTCTTCATCTTTGGAAGCATACTGATAGGCTGGAGGCAGTGCACTACATTGGAAGAAAAATGATTCAGGGTCAGCAGAGCAGGTCCCTATGAGGAGTGCCTCAAGGCACTGAACATGTACTCACTGGGGACCAGAAGGAAGAGGGAAGATATGACATAGACTTTCAAGTTCCTAAAAGAAATTGACCAGGTGAACTGCGGGGAAGTATTTAGCTAGAATACTACCTCACAGTCACGTGAACATGAGTGGAAACTAACAGGTGGGAGGTTCAGGAGGGACATAAGGAAATACTATTTTACAGAAAGGATGGTGGAGCGGTCTGCCCACTGAAGTGATCAGTGCAAAAAACGTTAGTGGATATAGGCAAAGTTGGGAACAGAATGAAGTGTGTAGTGGGTGCTGGGGGCAACAGAATTAGGGGGGAGGAATGGGGAGAACTAGGATCCTGCAGGGACAGTAGGTCCCAGGGCTTACTAGGGAACTTGAGCAGAATGCAAGGACCAGTATTTGCAATATTTTCATGCCACATGTTCAGCATTGGTATTTTTCCACACCTTCTTGTGAACCATACAACTGTCATTTTTCACATCCTGCCTGAAATGTGTTTTCGCACTTCCGGCACAGAATAGTCCTTTTTCTGCTAGCATTGTCTATGTATCTATGATTCTATGTAAGTTTATTTACAATCAGTAACTCCAGTAGCCATCATTATTAACCTAAAATGTCATCCAAAATTGGCTTCATCATGGAAATGGCACTCTAATAGTAATAGTTTTCTTCAAAAGAGGCTTCTTTCAACAATTCACAACTTAAGTTTTCTTCACTCAGTTTGTATGAATTCATATTCTCCCTAATGGGAAACCATTCTGATGCTGGGGCTAACATGCTGCAGCAGTTTCTGAGCTCTCTCATGGTTCTGTATTGTAGGATATTTCTGCAGCACAGCCACATTGGTGGTACAGTATTATAGGACTTGTCATGATTATGTGGCTGGGCCTGGACTTGACTTCAGATTTCCTTAACCACCTCCATCTAACGCACCTGGTCTGACAAGTCCCACTTCCATATCCTCTTCACTGGCACTCTCCTGACCACCTCCGTCTAATGTCTCTGGTCTGACATTCTCTGGTCTGACTGGTCCCACTTCCATATCTCCTCACTGGTAATTTCCATTACAATTTTCTTGTTGGCAGTGCTAGTCCCTTCCTTTTGTACAATAGTGCAGTTGGTGTACCTCTCCCTGCATCTACGTACATGAATAATAGCACTTTTCCCTCAAGTGACAGGGTAACAGTTGTGTCTGACTTGCCTGTCAGGCTCAGACTCAGTGTCACCTTCCTTATGTGATAACTGTGCAGCAGAATTAGGCCATATTATATGATGTGATGCATAATTTGTGGGTTTGGAGCATTATGTAGTGGTTCAAGGAGGACTGGCAATTGTTGACACCCACACACGGGTAGCAGGGGCAGCTCTTGTCAAGATCGTTGTACAAGATGGACAGTTAGAGGGCTTGTCTTTACATTTCTGGAGGGATAACGTCTATCTTTGGTAAGGGGAACTGGAAATATGTGAAGGAAGAGGAGGAAAATTGTAATGTTTCCTGATTGATCAGGGTGGTTTCATCACTAGATTCACTGGAGTATAGTCTGGTTGGATTAGGAGTGGAACAAGTGGACTTCTTGGCACTAATTATTAGTGGGGTTTTTTTTGGTTGTACTCTGATGCACTTATCCTTAGTCCTCTTCAAAGCTTCACAACTATGCCTCCAAGTCCTTTTCCCACCATGACTATCTCCTTGTCTATCTCCACCACTGCTTGGCATGGTAGAATCTCTATCTGCTCCTTTCCTCATTCATACATGCATTAATTTTTGTGTTGCTTTCATGCAGGTGCAAGAAACACAATGTGTCAGCTTCCTGCAAAAGCAAGTTATGGAGGCATGTCAGTGTTGTGCCAAATGGCAGTAGTCCATTCTAGAGCTGGTCTCTGCCACAGGCAATAGAGGAGCATGCTGTCGATCTCAGCAGTTAAAGAGCCACAATACGTAAAGAAATTCAACGACATCACTATGCAATCAGCTGTTTTGGTGCATTGCAAGCTACCAAAACAGCTAATTGGTTGGTGTCCCCATGGTGACAGCTTCTCCGTCGGCATCTCACAGTCCCCACAAATCTGACAGAAAGCCACCGCCCACTGTTCAGTGTGCCTTCCTGGTGAAACATTATAATAAATTAAAAAAAAGCCGACTGGGTGCCCAGTCCTCTGTCAGCATGACCCCTTCCCCAGTTCATTTGCCAACGGGTAGCCCAATCTCCATTGGCATAATGCATTTCCCCCCATTTATTGTTTACTGAGGGGGGTGCCCAATCTCCCCTCTGCTCATGCATTCCCCCCAGCACACTGTATGGCCGACAGTGGTGCCCAATCCCCTGTCGGCTCCACTGCCCCCCAAACAAACTTCTATCTGCCATGCTGGGAGCCCACGCTAGCATGGAAAAAGTCTCCTTGGCCCACAGGGGTGCCTAATCCCCCATCAGCTCCACTGCCCCTCTCCAAACAAACTTCCTGGTGCCATGCTGGGAGTCCACCCCAGCATGGCAAAAGTCCCCCATCGTCTTTAAAAAAAAAAATCTAGAAGAAAAACAACGGTCCCTCATTGATTCTCTTGCCCCCTCCCCCAAACCATGCCCACCCTCTGTGTACTCCACCTCTCCACACCCCACCGCCTCACCCAAACTTACCTCTGGAGCATGGCGCAATGATCTTCTGTGGACCGGGAACACGTCTGCACTCTTCAAAGCAGACCGGAAACTGAAAAAATGCCGGTAAGCTGTATAATGGCATAAATAGGGTTTTTTCAACTTTGGTGCATATCTTGGCCATTTTTGGGAATTTATTCACCAAATTTTCAACATGGGGTTCTCTGGGACCCCACCTCATGAAGTCAGTGACTGTCATTTTGTTATTTGGTCCCAAAAGGTGATTTCATGTTCATTGTGTGGAACCACCTTTCAGGACTGATAAATGAAATGACAGTGTCACAGTTCATAAGGTAGTCCCCCAAAAACCCTATTTTGAAAATTTGATGAACAAATTCCCCAAAATGACAGTTTTACAAGCATGCATTGAACAGTTCCTACACAAGTTCATAACTTCGAACATTTTTAATATTTTCACTCCAAATTTTCCATATTGCTATTTTACCATACCTCCTTATGAACAGTACAGCTGTCATTTTTCACGTCTCCCCAGAAATGTGTTTTCACATCGGTAGCGCACAGTGGCACAGTTGGTGTGCGAAATCAATATTCTGGACAGATTAAGAAAATCACAGTGACACTGTTCATGAGGTAGGCCCCCAAAAACCCTATGTTGAAAATTTGGTGTAAAAATTCCCAAAAATGACTGTTTTATGAGTGTGCATTGCACAGTTCCTATGCGCGCCCATAACTTCGAGCTTTTTTTATATTTTCGCTCCAGATTTTCAACATTGCCATTTTACCACACCTCTTCATGAACAGTACAGGTGTCATTTTTCACATCCTGTTCAAAATGTGCTTTCACACCTGTGGTACCAAGTGGAGCAGTTGCTGTGCAAAATCACCTTTCAGCTAATAAACTGATAGTGTCACTGTTCATGCAGTGGGGTCACAAAAAGCTCATGTTGAAAACTTGGAGTAAAAATACCTAGAAACACCCAGCGTGTTAGGGTTTTTTACCATAACGCCCTACCCTGTAGGGACTGACAGGTGTTAGGGGTGTGACTTGGGATTGTCAGCAGTAATGGTCATGCCATTCCACCCCCACCCTGCAGCCAGTGGCAGGCATCGAGGTGCATCTTGGCCCCTTTGGCCCCAGAGTTCTTCCCATTCTCCTATACTGCACCCATTTCATCATATTTCCTTATGGAATGAGGTGAGTGTAAAGCCCAAACACTCCAAAGCACACCTTGACATTTGTGTCTGCACGGTAGGGTGAGGAGAAATGTCATGACCGTTATGGGTGATGACCCAAAGGCACACCCCAATGCCTGTCCATCTCTGCAGGGTAGGGGTGGAGTTGGCGTCAGTTCAATACTTCACTGCCATTCCTATACTGCAGCTGTCTATTTCCTGCACTTCCACTGCTAATGAAAGCAAGAAAGCAACACTTGGCATTGAAAAATGCTTGTTTCTCCTGCTTTTCCCCCACACATTTTATATGCTAGTTGACATAACTATGGCAGATGATGACTCAACAGAGCCACTGGCAGATGCTAACTATGATGACTCAAACTAACTGTCAATGATTTTTAGAGGTGTTCGTGACATGCATATGCTGATCAACCATACTGTAGTGCTACGTGATTCATGAAGTGAAAGGGAATTGAGGAGATGAGCAAAAGTGACACCACCCTCACTCACCCTGCACTAGCACAACCTTACACCATCTGACAAAGAGACACTGTCAGACCTAGAGCCTCACACAGCAGTCTACTTTCCATTCTACTGCAGGAGAGGAACCAGACATGATATGATAAATCTGGGTGCTAACTGAAGAGAAATCAAGCCCGACCAAAAATAATGTACTCCAAGCAGACAGGTGAGACCAACAGCAAGTCAGTCAGACAAATAAAACAAGCAAATGAACCACAGAACTTTGAGGATCCAAACCTCTTCTTCCAGAGGTGTGGCTAAGTCATGAATGGCTAGATTTATACTCCCCCATTTAAAGTTACAGGAACTCTAAATGTGGGTAATGTGACCTCAGGCATGAAAAAGCCTAAATCTTCTTTGTCCAAAAACAATAAATACTATTTTATAGTTACAGTAAATTAAAAATTGAAATGCTTGTATAAGGTCCCAGTGCTGCCAAAAACACCAGTTCAGGAGTAAAGGTGGAGGGGGGTGGAGGAGGTGAATGTATAAAAAATGTTGGAGATCAAACAACATTCCAATAGTGAGTACTAATTGATAAGAGTTGAACTATAATTAATAATACCTACCCTTTAAATACTGTAACCAAACCTAAAAAGGTGACCTTATCCACCAGTTTGTTACAGTGTGGCTTCACACAATACTTCTCACTAATTTTAAAGATCTCTGATGATAGTGTTAGTTCCATCAAGTTTCCAAAGAGCTAAGAGGTGGATGAAATATTGCAGCAAATGTTACACAATGACAGAAGGCAAGTGAGTGCCCAGCACAGATATGCCGGCACACATCAGAGTCGCACTTGAATTCTTGCAGCAATTACAAACAGAGACAGTATCTTACCTTACTGCTGTTTCTTCACTGCAGCTCAAACAAAGCAGTGTCATCATAGCAAAATGCCAGCTGATGAGTGCATGTTCTATTTTTGTGTGTCTGTGTTTGCCCTTGGACTTATCTGTGTCTTTGGGAGAATGCAGGAGCATAGCCTGTCAATATTGAAATGATTTTGTATCTAGCTGGGATTGATGTTTTAGTATTACACTACAGTAATGAAACAGTGGTAGGTTAAATAGGTACTTATTTTATAACTGCCTTAAGTATTTTAATGTGATGCTGATGTGTGCCAATATACCCATGCTCTGCATTTTCCTTGCCTACCCTTGCCCTTCTATTGTGCTCCACAATTTTCAGGTTGTTCTGTGTTAGAATGACTGATGTGTAACCTACAGCACCTGATTTATCCCTGTCCACAAGCATAAATACAGTAACTCTGCAAAAATGATACATTCATAGTGTAGATATAATAGTAATAATTATTCTAAGCAGTGTATATGGTTGAATGAGTTCAGAGGGTGATTTGTGAGGGCAAATCATGCAAATAGTAGTACCAGTGGAGTGAAGGGGACAGTAGTTAGTTACTATGCAAATAAAGATAAAAATAAAATATCATGAACGTAAAGTGATGGTGCAGGAAGTGACAAGAAGAAAAACATATATATATATATATATATATATATATATATTTATAAAGTGGGTAAGGAAAATCACTGAAAATCCAGTATGCTGATTGGATGAAACATGTCACATGACCATGCATAATCCCACAATGACCACATGCCTCCTAGTACAACTGCATACTGAACTACTTTCCAGCCCTAAAAACCTTGTCACCAGCACTGCAACAAGATCACTCCACACCTGGCACAGATAGGCACACACACACACACACACACACACACACACACACACACAGTTGGCACTCTGGCTGCCACCCACAAGCACAAATAAATAAATATACCAGTCCTACAGTCTACACAATCACCTGGTTCATACTGCCACAAGTTGTAGATAAAAGATTATTTAAAAATGCAGTTTAACTTTAAATGCTCTAAAATAGCTGGCGTGACTGAGTGCTCATTACACTGACAAATGACATCCTTGCACAAATTTAAATAACCCAGGCTCTGTTCAAAAACCAAGAAAACACTGAATTTTATGCTTACTGTACTTACATTTCTGTAAAATAAGCTGCCATTTCTCCAAACACAAGACTGAGTCCACAGCACTTTCACTTTCATCGTTAAAATGTAGTGTAAACGAGCACTGTAAATTGCCGTAACAGAAGTGCCTGGAGGAGTTTAAATTAAGGCCCTCTGTCTTCAAAACAAGGTAGAAAAGTATGTATTTAGCTTTACTTTTTCTTTTTGTAAAAGAAGCCACCAACAACCCTAATGTAGCAAGAGGAGAGTGACTGAGTCAGCGACTTGAGAAATGAAGACGCAAGCCAAAGCACTTGTTGCTATAGAAACACTCTCTCTAGGTTGCATCTACGTTCCTCAAGCCGCCGACTCATTCACTCTGCTCCCGCTCCAGTCAGCGACTTCTTTCACCAAAAGGAAAGAACTAAAACAAGATAAACATTATTCTTCCTTTTCTGAAGACAGAGGGGGTTACTTTAAACTACTGCAAGCATTTCACTCATCTACAGCACTCACTCAGTCATGCTACATTTTGACACTAAAAGTGAAAGCGCTCTGGACTCGCTAAATTCTCTGTAGAAATGGCAGCTTTTTTCCACACCAATGGCATACTAACCATTAAATTTGTGTTTTTTTTTTTTTTTTACTTTTCCAACAGAGATTAGCTTATATTAAATGTCTGCCAGGACTTAATTTACCAGTGTTGTCAGCACTTGATCACACTACACTACAGTAATAAAAATGAACCTCCGTCGACACTAACACACTCTAAAAATGATAGTATTACCTACTACTTAAACTTATCACAGTTAGGACAGCACCAATCAAATTATGTACTTCAACTCAAATACTTAACTTGTGCCACACAGAGGCTATTTTTTGCCCCGCCCCAGACTTGTGGTCATTTTATAAAATAGATAACCCACTACAGGGCATGCGGTTGTGCTCTGATATACGCACACCTTGGGTGGTTGAACACACACCAAGGCATGCATATATCAGAGCATGATCGCACACCCTGTAGTGGGTTATTCTTTTTACAGAATTCCAGTATAACAGCTATAAGTAATTTATTATATTCAAGGAAAATTCTTGATCTCAAATTAGAGTAACTCAGTGGTAGAAAAGTGGAAAAAAATCCTCTATGATGAAGAGAAGGAAAGAAAAAAGTGGGAGAGGGAGAGAGACAGTGGGAAGAGGAAGAGGAAGGGATTAGAGGAGTATGGAGGGTGCAGGTACAAGAGGCATGTTTAGGCAACATGAGATTCTCATAATGTGAGATAAAATCTCTGGTCATGCACTTGCATAGGTGGTGTCAATGTAGATTTCAAGTGGATCATTATTATATTATTAAGTTCAGGTGTGGGAAGCATCATTCTAATGACCATAACTCATATGACAGAAAATACATTAACATAATTAAAATTGTTATTGTTTATTAGTCAAGAAGCATGCCAAAGTTCATAGAAACATAGTCAATGATGGCAAAGAAAGACTGATGGTCCACCCAGTCTGTCCACATTATTCTGTCATACCCTGGGATCTGTTGTTCATGTGGGGTCTTTGCTTACCCTGTTCTCCCTGTTGTTCTCCATGTTTCTGCCTTGTTTCTCCCTTTGAGTAGCTGCTCTACCCATACCTTTGTCACAGGTGTATTTAAAGCCATTCATAATTTTGGCACCACTACCTTTGTCAGCAGACTATTCCATGGTTCAACTACTCTTCCTGTAACATAATGCATTCTTGCATCCTTTTTAAACCTCCTCCCCATTAACCTCCACTTCAATGTGCTTATGCAACTGGATGAGATGAGATGAGATGATGCATGAGTAACTTGATTTGCTTTGTGGTTTTCTGCCTCTCTATCCATGGGATATACCTCCCTGTATGGGTACGAAGCAAGGAACCCTAGAGGAGGGCCCCCCCACAGGTTCTACTCGAATGATTGCGTCAGCTAAAGGTAGGTTAGGAAGAAGCCCATGGGTAAGAGAGATGAGCCACTAGAGGAGATGGGGTGGATGGTGGGCAACAAAAAAATAAATCCTGGTGAGGCTCAGGATGTGTGACCTTTTAAGTCTGACGGTGGAATGACTTAGTTGCTCCACCCATTGAACCTTGGGCTTAAAGCCCTCCCATTCAATGTGCTTATGCAACTGGAGGAAATGAGATGATGCTTGTGTAACTTGATTTGCTTTGTGGCTTTCTGTCTCTCTATCCATGGGATATACCACCTTGTAGGGGTACGATACAAGGAACCCTAGAGGAGGGTTCCACCCTACAGGTGCCATGGAAATGATTGCATTGGCTAAAGGTAGGTTAGGAAGAAGCCCCAAAAGAATACCCAAAGATGTCGAGCATCGAAGAGGCGAGGATAATGAATAAATTCTGAGAAGATGATAAGGGTGGACTTCCTAATGAGAGAGGGGAAAGCTGAGGGCCACCATCTGCCTCCGTCCAACAGTGGAACCTAACTAACCTAATGGAACTAACTGAAGAGCGCCTATTTAAAAAATGCCCTTGAATCCACCTGGGGTGATGGAAGAGCCTTTTGGGACAACATCTGAAACATAATGGGTAAGCAAACAAAATCATCACCTACCATTATGAAAGTAGATGGATCCACCACTTTTGACCCAAAGACTATTGCAGGTGCGCTTAATAAGACATTCACAGACCTTAGTGGGGTCCTCCCCTCAGATTTCTTCTCGGACTTACCTGTGCCTAGCCTAGTATCACAAAACACCCCTCGTGACAAACCACAATTTTACTTCAAGAAAATCAAAGTGCACAAAGCCCCCAAGTATATAAGAAAGGCCTGCTCCAAATCCAGAACAAGTAGTGACACCCTAGATCTAAAAATCCTGTCTCTCACCCTGGATGAAGTAATTCACCCCCTTGCAAAAATTCTTAATCTGTCCCTTTGCCAAAGTCAATTTCCCAACAAATGGAAATCTGCCATAGTTACGCCAGTGCACAAAGGGGGGGACAAAACCTCAACAGGAAACTATCGACCGATATCAATACTCCCTCCCCTCTCCAAAGCACTTGAACGTATAGTGGTAGATCAACTCTCTGACTACCTGGACAAATACAATCTACTCTGTAAACAACAGCACGGCTTTAGGAAAGGACATAGTACAACAACAGCCTTACTTGAATTCTCTGGAGAAGTCCACTCAGCCCTGGACAAAGGGTGCCAAACCGGTGCGGTCTTTATCGATCTTACAAAAGCTTTCAACACAGTCCATCATGGCCTACTTACCTCCTTACTTACCAGCCAAGGCCTGGCCGAAGGTCCTTGTGCTTGGGTAAAAAGTTACCTGTCTAATCGGTCACAGGCTGTAAAAATCTCTAATAAACTCTCCGACTTCAAACCAGTTCTCTCTGGTGTACCGCAGGGATCAGTTCTTGGCCTGCTCCTCTTTAGCCTGTTCCTTAACTCCCTCCCAGATTTCTGCTAGGAGAAAATAATCTTAAACGCTGATGATGCTGTAATTCTCTCTTCCCACAAGGATCCAAACTCCCTATGCAAAAGCCTGCAACTTGCTTTCTCTAGTGTTGAAAGGTGGTTCCTGGATAGTAAACTTGTGCTAAACCACAATAAAACAAAAGCTATGCTCTTCACCAATCACCAAAACAAAAATAGAAATACTCCACTCCCCATACAAACCTCTGCGTGAAATACACTGGACCAAGTAAATACTTTCAAATACCTTGGCATCACTTTTGACCAAGGGCTCACCTTTGCAACCCACATTGACAACACTGCGAAAACAGTGAACCAACGTCTTGGAATACTATTTCGTAACCGTCAATTTCTTAACCAAGCGGTAGTGAGGATAGCTATACAGAGTTCCATAATCTCTGTCATTGACTATGGCCTTATTATCTATGGCTCAGCTACCACCACGGCACTAAGGCGTATCTCAATCACTCTAAATAAGGCTTGCCGGCTCCTCACAAGGGCTCAAAGACTGACTCACATGTGTGAACTGTATTATGAATCAGGCTGGTTGAACCTATCAAATCGTCTTATTTATCTCACCTGCATAATGGCAAAAAAATCCATCTAGGGACTGACTCCATTATGTATCCAAAACCTGCTCCAACCGAATCCTGGCTTACGACCCACCACCAGATCTGAACGCCAACCTTTCCTGGTTCCCAGATGCTGGACTGCACAGGGACAAAGATCTTTTGCATACAGGGCCCCGACATGGTTCAATGCTCTAAGTCCACCTACTCTATCCTCAACCTCGCTCGAAGCTTTCAAATCCATGCTCTATGCCCACCTCACCACCACTAGCAACTGTGATTGCGCTAGATAAAGACTACTACTCCTCGTGTCCATCCTCACATCTGAGGCCTCTTTCTCCTTGTATAATGAGCCCTCTGGTGCCACTACTATTTTCCTGTCTCCTACCCAAACTCACTCCCCCCCCCCCTTTTTTCTGTCCCCTCTCACTTACTCTCCTGCTCACCACCCTTCCCTCCTCTCTTGCCTCCCTTTGGCTCCTAATGATCACCCTCTCCCTGGAAGTTTCTTTTTCCTCCAAATTATCTACTCCCTTGAAACTGTTATAGCTTGTTTTACTATGAAACGTCTAAAAAAACGTTACTGCCTTAAACTGTTAATAGCAAATTTATTATGTAACTTTTCCGTCTGGGTTTTACCTGTAATGTGTATTGTGCTTTGTTAGATGTTCTTTGTGATGTGGAACCTTTGTAAAAGAGCTCTGGCTCAAACGTATTAATTCCTAGACTAATAAACTAAACTAAACTAAACTAAACCTAAGAAAGCACTAACTGTAATATTATGACCATTGGGATGGAGGAGAGAAAAAACCTCCTTTGTGGAGGAAACCTCTGGGTATCCAAGCCCTAGGTCGCCTTCCCTCCAGGCTGACGACGTTTGATTTAAGGACATGTGATCAGAAGACGTATGTCGGGAAAGAGAAGGATTCATTAAAGAGAAGGCTATGAGTAGGGAAGATGATGATGGGATATGGGAAAAAACTCCAAAAGAAGGCACAAATCGAAGAAGGAACACGAGGCAGCAATGAAGACTGATGATGATGATTGTCACAGGAGGGCAGCAGATTTGTGAGGTAGCAGAAGACCCAATAAGAGGAATGTTTGATTGATCGATGTGAATAAGTAGATGTTGAGGTCGATAGGGCATGCTTGATTAAGCACTGTGAACAATTAGACCCTGAGGTTGGAGTTGATGAGGTAGCGTAGGATTCAATGATAGGAATGATCTAGTAAGAAATGTAAACAGATAAACCTTGAGGTAAGGAGAAGTGAATGATGACCGAAGTCAGGAACCTAATACATGCAGCAGGATGGCCGCAGGTGATGAGGTGGCATAGGAGTCATGATAGGTATGCCCCAAAATAATATCAAGTTGCAGGCTTTGATCAAAGTAAATCCTTGATGGCTGATACGGAACGTGAAGAAGAGGAAAACAGGAATGAACTTGAAATGAACGTGTACGTGAAATCATTCTGGCAACTTTCTGGCAACTTTCACAAATTTCTGACTTAGAACTGCGACTTTATTAAATTGCATAAAATTGCATAAAAATGTTCTGCAGTCCAGATTGACCAGTTTATCTAGAAAGGAGGAAGAATTTGTGGATCAATCTATATTTATCTGTCACCACACTCACTATGGCAGAATTTTGATTCTGCACATCACAAACTATTGCTCATGTCATAGTAAGTAGTAGAATGTTTCCCTGAAACCCTTGGTTGGATTGACATTTTCCAATTTTATGTATTTCTTACACATGACTGCAGTAAAATAATTCTGCACTTTGTAAAACGTATCCCAATGTGACCCACAGAAGTTTCTGTAATCTGTGTTATAAAAAATCCATGTATCATCAGAAAGAAATCAAACATATCACTTGTTCCTGTTGGGAGAGAGAGAGAGAGAGAGAGAGAGAGAGGGAGGGAGGAGAGAGAGAGAGAGAGAGAGAGAGAGAGAGGAGACTGATAGTAGAAGCAAAACATTAGTTTTGATGTTTAATTTGTTTAGAGACCAGACCACTGAGAGTACTGGGAGATATACTTTTCAATTTCTGTTTTGTTCTGTAGTGTAAGTTGAAACTGTACATTGATTTTATTAATCATTGCAAATGGCAGCAACATCAGCAGCAGGATTGGGCAGGAGCCAGGAGGAGAAAGCAGACCAGCTGAGTGGTAGGGACCAGTGGCGGCAACAGGTGGTGGGTCAGAAGATGGATGGCCAACTTTTGCAGCAGAACTAGGAGCAACAGGCCACTACCTCCTCTGCCTGCACTAGCAGAAAACTGGCACCCCTTTCTCCCATAAGGACATGGTGGTGTTGGTGATGGAGGTGACCAGCCATGTATCCCAATTTTATGGGCCAGAGAGAATGCCTCTAAAGTGAGGGATACATTGTGGGCTGTCATAAAGGCCACCATCAATGTTGAAGGAGGGGGAGTCATGTCCCAGACTGTTTGTCAAATCAAACTCAAATAGGATGACCTCCATAGAAGGGACCCCCAAGTTCTGGAGATACTAGATGGAGTGGTCATCATTGAGGATTAGGGACAGAAGAAGAGGAAACAGCAGGAGGAAACCACAGGATCTCCAGCAGGCAAATGGATGCAGGTGGAGGACAGCATCACCAGTGAGTATACTAACTTGATCCTTCAAAGTTATTTTCATCAGTCAGTGTTGGAATTACACTTTATGATTGTTGTTACTGTGAGCCTGGATGGCCTATAAAGGCACAACTATTAAATACAGCCCTGTTTTCACATTTTAACTAAAGACTGAATGTCAGTGATTCATGAGCCTGAGCTACCAGGGCTTACTGCAGAGTTATGTGGGGCTAAGCATTGCAGTCCCTCCCCCCTTTAATTCCAACACTGTTTGTCATAAATAATTTAAATAAATTAACTTTTACCCTGATACACTGCATGTAATGTCATTCTGTTTTTCCTAATTCTATTTAAATACTGTGAACAACATGTTAAGAACAATAAATAACTCTGTGTTTTCTTACTGAACCCACCTGTGATGGCATGCATGATGGACGGCACCTGACCTGACTACAAACTCTCTGTGATGGTGGTGGTGTATGTGTCACATCATGGGCGTACTTTGTCTGTGACAGTGTCATCCAACTGCATGGGCATGCCACAGCATCACCATATTCTAGGCATGTAGCCACTGGGACAGGTGCATGAACTGAAAGGATTTGGCATCCATTTTGGATTTCTTTCCAACTGGTTATTGTTGTCCAATCTCAACATTGTTAACATTTGTTGTGTCAGCAATCATGTGCATGGCAACTGTCTCCATTGTGACTGTCTCTGACTTGCCATGTGTGTCATGCCTGCCATCTGCTTCCTCATCCAGATTTTCCAGTGGGAGTGTGCAGCGTGAAGGACTGCCCACTGCTCCATACATCCTATGCCATGACAGCCCCTGTAGCAGGGAGGGAGCAATGCTGTCATTCACTGCATATGTTTGCCAAACTGTGTGTATGATTCTCAAATCACACCCTGAATAGTCATGTCACTCCATAGCTGTTTACAGCAGCACTCCTTCCTAATGTGAATAGCACACTTTTTCTTTGCTGGAAGTGGACCCCTTACTGTGTATCCTCCTGACCTCCCTTCATGGAGTCATTTATGGTGTTCCGTGGTTAACTATTATGGCACTTGGCCTTCCCCACAGGACAGAATGTATCTGACTACTGCTGCTTTAATCTTATGTGTTCCAACTTCCAACACCGATTTGAACTATTCCTGTCCATTTGCAACAAGTGCTGCAGGAACCTCAAGTGCTCCATCTGTTGGCAGTGAATCCACCACCAGTGTGTCAGGACTAGGGGAACGGAGCACATGCAGTGGTGAGCTTGTGTCTGGTAATCTAATTATATTCTTAACAAATTGAATGTACAGGTGAAAAACTGAATGGAAAGACTACCATTTCTGGTGTTGCACTGCAGCAAAGCACAGGATCATTGACTGCATCCCTGCACCATAGTCAAAAAGGCACCACCATAAAAAGTTTTGATCTGCTGTGTTGTGAAGTTGAAGTGCTCCTATGGAACATCTGGTCGCCTGACCGGTTCCCCATCACGGTGCTGAATAACCACTGATATTCCCCCAGGGGTACTGTGTAAATCATGACACAAGTTATTGGAAAACACACCTCCATTGCAATCTATGCAGCACAGTGACTGTGGTGGGGGGGGGGGATCATAGAAACATAGAAACAGAAAAAGTGTTGACAGAAGGAGACCAAAGATCCATCTAGAGCACCCATAAGTTCCTGAGACCTACTGAGATCTTAGGACCTATCCTCCCATTTGCTTTATGGCTCCAGCTGCACCCATTGCTTTTGATCATGCTTTAGCCCTATCCCACCCCAGTTTGAATGATGTCACAGTCTTTACTTCCACCACCTCAGCTGGTAGAGTATTCCACAGTTTCTTGACTTTCTGTAAAATAGTGCTTCCTAAGCTCCCTCTTGAAGCTCTCCCCAACTTCTACTCATGCCGTTTAGTGACAGAGTCGGTGACTATGTTGAACAGGTCACTGAAGGGCACCTTGTTTAGTCCCCTAAGGAACTTTTATGTTACAATCACATCCCATTTCTCCCTCCTTGCCTCCAGTGAGAAGACGTTCAAAGCTTCTAGATGTTCCTCATGCAAGAGCCTCTTGCAGGCCTTGAATCATCTTGGTCACCCTTTTCTGGATATTCTCCAACCTGTTTTTTTATCTTTCTTAAGAGGTGGATTCCAAAACTGAACACAATACTCCAAATGGGGCCTTACCAAGGACCTGTAGATTGGCAGTATTACCTCCCTTCTCCTTCTGTCAAATCCCCTCCCTATTCACCCCAGCATTCTGTTGGCCTTATTGTAAGCTGTGTTGCATTGGTTGGTCTGTTTAAGGGTGTTGCTTATGATGCCACGTAGGTCCCTTTTTTCCTGTGTTGCTCTGAACAGGACTCCGTTGAGCCATTATTCTGTCCTTGGAATTCCCTTACCCAAATGCACCACCTTGCATTTTTTTTGCATTGAACTTCAGCTGCCAGATATTAGACTATCTTTCTAGCCTCTGCAGGTTTTTTTGAAGGTCCCTAACCACCTCCTCACTGTTAACTCTTCCTCCTAGTTTGTATTGTCCATGAATAGGGCAATTTTGCTCTGAATATCAATGCCAATGTCAATCATAAACACATTAAACTAGACTGGCCCTAAAACTGAGCCTTGGGGCACCCCACTAGTGACTGCATCCTCATCTGACCTCACCCCATTGAACACAACTCTGTTTTCTGTCCCTAAGCCAATTTTCTACCCACCTGAGTATGCTCTTGGCTGCACCCACGTCTTCCAACTTTTTCAGCTGGCAGTTGTGCAGCAGATAATCAAAGGCCTTACTGAAATCGAAGTAGAGGAGGTCCAGTAGGTGGCCTCTGTCTAATTTCCCAGTCACCCAGTTATAAAATGTGATTAGGTTCATCTGGCATGACCTTCCTGCAATGAACTCATGTTGCCTGTCATCCTGAAGACTGTTCTTATCTAGGTACTCTACCAAGTCTTGTTTTAGTAAGGTTTCCATTAGTTTCTCCACTACCGACATAAGGCTAACTAGTCGGTAGTTGCCTCCCAATTCCCAGCTCCCTCCCTTGTGGACAGGTACAACATCTGGTGTTCCACAGTTTCCCAGCACTACCCCTGACTGAAATAAACTGTTGAATAAAAGTGTCCAGGAATCCACCAACACACCCACCAGCTCCTTAAGCACCCTCAGGTGTATTCCATCAGGCCCTGGTGATTTGTCTACCCTGCATTTTTCCAGGGCCTCGCTAACTCTACTGGTGGTGATTGATGGTGTTTCCATTTGTGGGACTCCTGTGTCAGCAGCCTTGATGCAACTCTCTGATATGCAGCCTATGTGTTCCTTGGTGAACATGGAACAGTAAAAGTGATTCAGAATAGTGGCCTTCTGTACATCCTCCTCCATGATTTAGTCACCATCCTTGAATCTAAGTACTCCTCCCCTTTTCTTTCTTTTTTTTTGTATATGTATAAAAAAGTGTTTGTTCCCTCCTTTAACCCCCTCTGCCAGCTGGAGTTCCATTGCAGCCTTAGCTGATCTCACCATATTTTTCACTTTTTGTTTTTCTGCATGTAAGCCTCCCATGCACTGTATCCCTGGGTTCTTTTATAGTTATTGAATGCTTCTCTTTTGGTCCTAATTGCTGCCTCTACCTGTTTAGTGAACCATATTTTTTTTTAATGTTTTTTCTTTTTGGTCACTGTCGTTATGCACATCCTGGTAGCCTCCAATATGGCTTGTTCAACCAGCCCCAGTATATCTTCTACCTCTAAATCCTCCTGGATCCTTGACAGTTTGCTTCTGACTACATGCTTCATTTTGCCAAAATTAGCTCCTCTGAAGTTTAAAGCCTCTGTCTTGGATTGTTTTTTCTTCTACCCCTAAGCCCAGTTCAAACTACACTGAGTTGTGGTTACTGTTGGCCAGTGGTTCTCCCACCCCTGTAATAACCCCTGTAACACCTACTACCTCTGAATTAGTAAGGACTACATCCAGGATGGTGTCCAGCCTAGTCGGAGCATTAACTAGTTGGGTAAGTAGGCAGTCTTGCAAGGCATCAGTCATCTTATGACTTCTAGTAGAGCCAGCCACTGGGATCATGCTGGTGGTGTGAGTGTGTGGAGTTCAACATCATCGTGACCAGGCAGGGGATGGCATCAGGTGGTAAGTTCATCTATATGATCCTTATAAGGTAAAACTCATCAAAAATACCAGATGATTACTGTTGAAATCAATGTTTTTGCTGTCATAAGTGAAGGTTATCCACTTGAGTCTCTATGGTTGCTAGAAGAAGAGGCCACTAATTCCATTGCAAGACCTTACCACTTTAAGGAGCGGCATAGCCTTGACTGCCCCACTCACTTTTGTGGAATGTTGGTGAATCATTACTTGTGATTACCATGTCCGTGTGACTAAACTGCAGCACTGAAGTAGGCACTAGTAGTGTGATGTGTCAATACCACCCTAATGGAGTGAATGGTGTCATCTGCAGAATGTTGAACAGTGACTGCCTAGTGGGTTGAGGGGGGTGTGTATGTAGGCTAATCATGGTCTGCAGGGTTATTGCACAGTGGTCAAACTGTGACAGTGAAATAGAAGGGCCAGCATAGGTTATCAGGTTGATATCTGGAATTAGTCAGGAGCACCTGCTTTCAGGGTGAGAGTGATAGCATTGCCATCACTGGATGAAGTCAGACAAATTAATACTGAAAGGAAATCATGTTTGTACCATTATGTATTTCTATGTTAGGCAACCAGGTAAGTAAGAGGGCCACTGTGCACTACTGCACTAGGCTAATAACAAGTGTGACCTGGGAGCACAGGGAGGTTGAGTATGTTGCTCAAGGCAAGCCACACAATTTGCAAGTGGAGGCTGTGAGAGTGAGAATCAAACCCCGGTCTGCTGAATGTGTAAGGCACAGCCATCATCACTGTAAGCACTTTTAAACCTCCTACCATTTTCTTGTCCTTCAATGTCAGGCAGGTATTGTAATAAAATGTTTGACATAACCACTTGCTAAAAAATGTATCATAAGCAGCAATGTTTGTTGTACTATATCAATAGTGCATCGTTGGTTGTCCCTTGAAGCAGCACGTGACTAATGCCTACTGCTGTTTCATTCCCTATGTCAAACACATGCCACAACATCTGACAAACACCACTTGTCACATGTCATCCTGAGTACAATACTGGGTGCAATGTCCAGCAATAGGGGTCCTTTAGAGGAGAGATATATACACATTGTACATGTAGCAACATGCACTGTTTAGTAACCTAAATGAGAAGTTGGTCCAGTAAACCATGCACATCGTATGAGGCTCAGGTTGGTCCATTAAACATGTAGTCATCCCAGGCTGAAAAGGAAGGTTCATGCTCTGTGAGCAACATGCTCTTGAAAGACAGATTCCCATTAAAGGAAGTGATAAACATGGTGATAAAATGTTCAGAACTACAGATGTGGAGGAAGTGACAAAATACAAGGTATAAGAATGTAAGTGAGGGAGCTTTCAATAGATGTTACATCAGTTTAGAGAGACAGTGGTTGAGGTGCTGATGATGGGACAGCATAGCAGAAAGTGTGGGTGATAAAACAACATGTAAACCTCAACTTTTACATATTCATGGGCTTTTTATACTTCTCATCCTGTGTGAGATGTGTTGGGGGGTGGTACATGTATAACAATGACCAAGAGCAGTAGGCAAGGGCAGAGGCTGTAAACCATCATCAGAAGGTCAGGGCACAGTAAGGTCACAGTGGACAGAGTGCTGTACTAGTTACTGATGATGTCATTAATTTGACACTTACGCAGTTCATTTTGTTCAAACTGCATAATTCTTTCTGTACTGCAGACAACATTGACAAACTGCCACCACCGGTGCCAGACCCACAGGAAAATCAGGAGAAGAAGTAGAAGACAATCAGCACATGGTCAAAGAACCATGTGCTGAAGATACAGAAGGAGCTGGAGAGGCTGGCAATGAAAGAGAAGCAGCAGCAGCCCTCAGACAAACAAACAAACAGCTCCAAGGCCAATGCCACCTGCAGCTGGACAGGCAAGACTGGAGACCAGCCATGCAAAAATCGAGGCCAACCAGCACTGCATTTTGCAGCTGAACTCATTACCTCTGGTAAATGCCTCTAGGTGACAGCAAAATCATCCCCTTTGCCTCTTACATCAACTTCATTCCGCAGCCAAAGACTTCTTGTTTGCCCTGAACACTTCTCTGGTCATCAGCACTATTTCTCTGTATTATTTGCAAATTGAATTGATTAGAATTAATTGTATTGCACCATTGGAAAGGTAATTTTATGCTGAACAACTTTGCTCCTGATACCTTGTGTGCATTACAGGATTAATTTGCATTTTTATGGTACGGAGTGTATGACTGACATTTGCCCCTCAAACCTCACCTAAGCATCTTGTTTAAAATGGGAAAAATACATGTTTTATATTTGAAAAATTGCTTTTTAGTACAAAATTACTTCTTATACCTACTGTACATCTAATGTATGGATGATCAATTTGGTATTAATATGTTACATATTTTGCTACCAAAAATGGTTTACCTTGCCTTTTTTATTGTAAAAAAAAGGTTTTTTTGGCTATATTGACTAGTATAGAAAAAAAAAGAAAAGAAATTGCTTGTAATAAATTGCATAGCACTGTTGGAAAAGTAATTTTGTGCTCATCCTTTGTGTGCAGCACTTATGATTCATGAGGTATTCACATTTGTTAGTGGCATGCTGATTATGGCTTGATTTTGCTTAGAAAGGCACAGGATTCAGTGTTAAGAGTATAAAGGACACAGGTGGTGGAACTCTCAAAGAGCTCCTGTGCACCGGGGTGAGGCCACGGCAAGCTCAAGCAGCTGGTCACTGATGCCAGTGCTAAGTGTGTTTCAGGAGCACTCATGGCTCAGTTATGTAAATACACTGATCACCATACTAGTCATCTTCATTCCAGAAAACAGTCCTTTCCCAACTTAGTATTGTAAATATTGTTTTAGACTGATCTATTATAATACTTTTGAGTTTTAGTGGTTGACTTCCTATACAACTATATTGCAGTGTTATTATTATTTTATAAATGATATGATGTTGGTTTTATGTACGGTGCCCAGAGCCTCTGGGATTGGGTGTCTTTTTAAATAAAATTTGCCTTGCCTTGCCTTAGGTGTTTGACACTTGCCTTTAAAGAAAACATAAACCCTGTTGTTTTCATTTTTTAATACAATTGGAAATTTGGGCATGTGGGCTATCTGTTTAATAGCCTTCTGTTAATAACCCAGTGTCCTGTTTGGTGTGTGTTGGTTTCCAAGTGTCCTAATTTTTGTTTTCTAATATATGGTCTCTTTTTAATGCAGCTTTTTCCCCACTCTACTGTATATTCAACTTTCAACTAGCTTGCAGTTCCTGAACCCTGTGATATTAGTTAAGTGCAAGTCCTACATGGAAAGTTTTATTGCCAACTTCAACTCTACTAATATCATTGTGTTTGGAACTTATGAGTAATAAAAAAAGACTTTTGGGTAGGGAAAATGGCAGCAATTATTAAACAGACTTCACATATCCCCAAATTAACACTTACACTAACAAATGTAATGTTAGTAGGGTGCAAAGAGTTTCAGTGACTAATCCTGGAACTTCCTCTCATCCTCTCTCAGGGCATGTGCTGATCTAAACTGCTTCAAAGAAGAGATGATAGAAAGACCCTAGAGCTGAGTAGAAGTTTCAAATTACACTTCTGACAGAATTCTGAAAAATTTCAGAAATTCTGCATAGTTGTGTGGCACTCCATCAAAATCAGAATTGTAAAATTTAGACAGTGATTTGTATCTTTTTATTTAAACTGCAGATTAACAATTTACAGTTTATATAAACCCCAGATTAGTGCTCCACAGCTAATGTCAACCACTGGAGATATATCTGCAGAATGAATTAAAGCTCTTCCAGAATTCTGAGGAATTTATCAAAAAATTCTGAAAAGCATTTCAGCAGCAGAATTGCCATTATGCCTGAATTCAGCTGGTAGAATTCCACTTTCCGTGAACCCGTAGCTGATCATTAGTGCCACCTTTAGTTGCTTGGTGTAACAGTATTTATTTTCAAAACGAACAAAAAACAGTACATTGGAGTTGTTAAATAGGCTTCACACATGCCTTAATAATTATATTAACAAGTGTCAAGTTGGTGGGGGACAGCATATTTTCAGTTGCTGCCCTTATTCCTCTGGAATTCCCTCACAAATGTATCAGGGTGTGTACTAATCTATGATGCTTCAAGGCACAGGCAATGTGACACCTCCTCAGTGCTGTCATCTCTGGCCTGGTGTAAGATTCTATGTATAATTTATTTCTGGCTTTTGATTAATTATGCATAGTACTTAAGAAATGCTTATATTATCTGACTGTACAGATTATTTCTTTTTCTTCCCTATAACTGTAAAGTGCCTTGAGTTTTAAATGAAGTGCATTAAATAAAAATTCTCCTACATCATCAATTAAAAGCCATACTTATTGGCTCGATTTAAAGGTGATAGACAGTTATTTTTGCATAGGTAACTGCCTCCCCCCCCCATGTATCCATTCAATGCCAGCAATGTATTCCAATACGCTTTCACCCAATGTTGATAAACAAGTCACCTAGCTTCGCAGTACCCTCAGCTCAACTTAAGAGTTCCACTTCCCTCACCAGGTTGAAATATTTGAGTTTGCACCCACTTGAACAGAGGAACAGAGGTAATCTTTTACAACTTTGTGATATGTATTGTATGAGTACAATGATTTAATGGAAGAGTTAAACATAGAGAAAAAGAAGGAGGCTTACACACTTACATGACACAAGCAAATTAAACCTGGGCACTTCAGGACTAATAAAATGAAATAGTGCTATACACAGAGGGTGGTAGGATCATGGGATAATTTATCTATGGAACTAGTTAATATTAAAAATGACAATGCCTTTAAATGAAAATTAGATGAGTGGCTTGAGGAAGGGACGCATAAATTATATTTTACATAAATCAAAGGGATGGACTTGAGTGGACAGTATTGTCTGATTCCATCTCTGATAAAATATTATTTTCTAAGAAGTTTCATGACATCAGTTACACCATTCCATGTTAGTCATCTGAATGGCCTGGAAGGATGTTGCTGATGTCATAACAAAGACAAATAAAAAAGAGAGCAGTTACTGCTGAGGAGAGAGGGATTCAAGCCAGCAATAAAGGCTTCAATTTTCAGTAAATAGAGTAGTGCTTGTGTACACTGTCAAACTTTGGCCTTCCTCTATTCCCTCACTTAGCAGATAAGCCAGGTAACATGTAAGGAATAAAAGGCCATGACCAAGGGTGAGCAGAGTACTGGGGGAAGGGGATGATGGTGGTTGTTTCAAAACACGTTAGGTGAGAACTGCTGGGAGAGACTGAATTTTGTTTGGAATGTGGGAGGAGCTATTCTCCCACATTGAACCTCGGGCTTCAGCCTTCACATTCAATGTTTGGTGAATAGAGTACTGCTTGTGTATACTCTAAAACTTTGGCCTTTCTCTATTCCCACCCTTTGTAGATAAGCTATGTAGTATGTAGGGAATAGAAGGCCCACAAAGATTACCTCCTCCAACTCACAGAGAATATGACCAGTAGTATGCAGGAGAGGTAAAAACCCCTGTGGAGGAAACCTCTGAGGACCCATGGCTACTGACCTGCCTGTCCTCTGGGCAAACTGAGAGATGATCCTAAATGCTTTTATTGCTTTCTGATTTTGGTCAAACATGGTAATGCTTGGTCTAGGTGCGTGGTCCCAACATCTGCATCCTCATCAATGGCATGATGAACTAATTTCACCAACAGGCATTCACTTTCACTAGGCATTGAAGTGCATATGAAATTATATTGCTTGGTAAAAAGAGGTAGTTAAATAATGAAGTAGTTGCTCTGAAAGCCATGATGAAATAAGGCTGAGTGAAAATGAAAATGAACAGATATGATACTTATTTTGCACAGTCTACTAAGTTGAAAGAAATACCATCAAATGAAGCAAACTTTTAAAGGGTTCTCATTTTATAGCATAAAATAAGTCAACATGACTTAAATGTTGCTTCATATTAATGGTTGATATTGTCCCTTTAAGTGAAGCGCTGATGAAATATGGAGGGGAGGCTCCAAAAGGAGCCAGAAATCTCCCCCCAAAATATTTCAGCAAAACAACAGAGAAATGGAGCACAGAAAACTAGGTGTGGGGAACCACGGACAAAATGCAGGAGTGGGGAAGGAAAGGAAAAGGGGGAAAACACAAGAATAATTACAATGGAGAACAGGAAGTAAGTGGGGAAGAGACACAAAGAAACAAATGGGGACTGAAGCAAAAGGAATGAGGAAACAGGGGTACAAAGGAACGGACATGAAAAGGGGGAATGGAAGAAGGGGAAATGACAGGCACTGAGCAAAAAGGAGAACAGACAAGAAAGCAGGCAAGGGGGAGGAAAAACAGCAGCAAAGCATCAGGAAGTCCAAGCAGGCACAACTGCATGAGCCACACAGAAGTCCAAAGAGCCCCAAAACACTGTTATTTCAAAATACGATAGCAGAGAGCTGCTGAGAGAGGCTGGATTTTGTTTCAAATGTTGGAGAAGCTATTCCCCCACATTGAACCTTGGGCTGCAGCCCTCCCCCCAAAAAAACATATTATTACCAAATACAAGGTATATACATAGCACTATATTAAATAGGCAATAAAAGGAAATCAGGAGGACCTAATTTCCTAACATATTTAAAGGTTTTTCATTTTTAAATACTTCCAATTACACATTTACACTATGCTGATATAACTCGATTATGACATTATCAAACTGAAAAAAAAATCTATTTTGATATCTTCAATAGAGATATTGTGAAGTTTTACTTCCCAAGCAAAGTTGGAGCAAAGTCAGGAATGTCATACTTTAAGTTTTGCAAAGTTCCCAATGACTGCATCATCTTGTCAGACCCCCATTTTTGGGTGTAAAAAAGTTTTCAAGCCTTTTGAAACCCCTACCCACTTTATCATACTTCATAATCCCCCACCATGCACATCATTTATTAATAGCTACTTTCTCCAAGCTGTATTAAAAATAACTCTTTCCATCTTCTGGTAATGTAATGTTTACCACTGATTGTATTGTATGTAATTCCCTCTCTTCAACCCACATACAAGAAAACACTCCCCTGCTTGCATCCACCTGATCAGACCTCATGGATTACTAGGACTACCGTAACCCAACCCCAATGATGCTCACATTCCCTTCCCTCTCCTCAAGCAATCCCCCAAAATCTATTCTTGTTAACCTATAAAAGTAGTATAACCATCCCTCTGTGCAGAGCTTCCACTCTGTTAAATGTTAGTATGAATAATGGCATGAAAGAATGGTGATGTACAGTATTGGCTTATCATAAAACCTGGTTGGCTGAGGTTCATAATGTAAATACCTATCTTTCTGTAATGGCATCTTGTTCAAATACACACAAAAAATGGAGGAATTACTGTACACATATTAAGGAAATAGGTAAAAAGCAGCACCTCCATAAAAGGCTGCAGCACAAATCTTTGGTCATTAAATGAATTACTCAAGTACAAAACACAATTTAAAAATAAAAAAGGCATTTTAACTTTGCATAGCAGAAATGAGAATGAATGCGATTTGCACTAAAACAAATTTTGACAAATGTCAACCCAATTAACCTGCAGAAAACTGCATACAATTTAGAGTTCAAAGCAGTTTGACAAAAGCAGCTTCAAACAAACAAGGGGCCAGATATTCAGAAATGCACCAAAGCCCGGCACAAGTCCGACGCAGCACAAATCCAATGCGCCATGGTGCAACAGGAGCCATATTCAGAGAATGTGCAGGGTGAACTGTGCCAGCGCAACCCGGCTGAATATGGCAGAGTTGTGCTATGGTGCAAACAGAGTTGTGCAATGGTGCAAACAGAGTTGCGTCATGGCACAAAAAGAGATGCTCCAGCATAATTGTGTGAGCAGAGCAACAGAGCAACAGAGGGAGTCATGGCACAAAGAACAGACCCAGGGACAGAACCAGGGAAGCACAGTGACAGGCCACAGATGGCCACCACCATCAGGGCACAAACAGGCACCCAGACACCTGACCCCAGAACACAACACTGGCAGAGAAAGAAGGCAACAGCAGGTGCCAACAGCCAGCAGAGAGCCACCAAAGGAGCCCCCCCACAGGCTGCTGGTCATGACCCCCAGACCACAGCAGGCCATACCCAGGACCATGCAGCCATGCACACATCCACCACACAGGCACACAGAAAGCCCACCCAGTAGGCACGGAACATGCTGGTTAACAGGTAGCATGGCAGACCACATGGGACAGGCCACACAATGCCAAGCAGGGGCCCCAACACAGCATGTGGACAGCACCTGACCAATGACCATGGCTGTGTACTACTACCACACACACAACCACCACACACCCCAACAGCCGGCCCAAGAGCACCCTAAGGCACCCGCAGGGGGGTGGGCTAATGCCAGCCAGCAACTTGGCACACCACAGCATTGCACAGAGGTGGTCCCTGCTGCACAATGGTCACACGACTGCACAATGACAGTCACATGGCACTTTGTACTGGCAGCACCATGGCAACAACAGTCACAGCTGGGCACATGCCCACCCCACCAACAGCCGGCACATGTGTCCAGTGGACATGCCACAGTGGCATGCACCACACAGTGTGACACACACAGCTGCCATGGCACATGGCACAGACAGGCAGCCATGCCCGCACCCATTCCCTCTGCCACCCCCAATGCACAGTGTGAAGGACTGTGACAGTGCCTACCTGCCCTCTGCGGCCCTGCTGGTGCCGGTCCCACTCAATCATGTCCTGCTGTGGCATGCTGCGCTGCTGCAGCTTGGGCCCTTCTCAGGTCCTCAGGTCCTGGGAATGGAAAGAAGACAGGTGCACATCAGGAATTGACCACAGCAGCTGACCCCCACCCCTGTGCACAGGGTGTGTCCCTGCCAGACACATCCCACATGGCTGCATGGCTGCATCGCAATGCAAGCAGAAGCTGGCAGTGCCACCCCATGATGTGCACAATGACAGTGTACCTCTCTGTAGGGCATGGCAGGCAGCCAAGCAAACACCACAGTACAGCACCAGGGCAGACCAGAAACATGGGATGACTTACCTGACTGTGGCACGGCCCCTCACCTGGCACATGCCTGTAGCCTCCTCAGGCACCCTGGGTCCCTACCCCATGAGGTCCCCATAGTGGTGGTGCCATTGTTCCCCAGTCCTGGTTACCCCTGTCCTGTGCTCCAGGCTGTTGGTGATGTCCTGCCACATGGTGCCCCTGGCCCGCTGCAGGGGCGCCTGCCCATAGAGCTGGGGGGTGAGGGGCTCCACGCAGGCCACTAGGTTGGCCAATTTGACCTGCAACCACTTCTGGACCCTCCTGCGTCTTGCCTGCACCATTGTCAGCTCAACGTGTTCGGTGGAAGAAATGGTGGAAGGAGGCACATGTGTCCACACCATGCCCACTGTATGATGTGCAGGATCATGTGCAGTGCACACACATGGCACAGTGCCGGAGAAGCATGGAATGGGCATGGCTACTTGGGGTTACAGGGTCAGAGATCTGATCCAGGGGTCAGGGTTCGACTGGCATTGCACCCATGTGTGAGAGGGCACAGCACCCCATGCACAGCCATGCACGTAGCTGGCCCATGCATGACATGCGCATTGCCACTGCATCGCACTGTCCACACATGATGCATGATTAATGCCATGATGTTGTGATGCACTGTGGGCCTGTGAACCATGCATGCATGTGCATTACACCATTGCAACTTGCTCTGATGCAATCCCATTGCACATAGTGCAATATCGCGATATTCAGACACCACATGCAAATGAGCTCATCAGCCAATGCATGGCACAGTGGGTGCATTAGCATGTCATTACTGTTGTGCTCTACCTCATTTGCATGTGTTGGATCTACTAAGTGCCATGGAACAGCACAGGCCATGGACCAGTACTGCAACCTTGATAGGTAAATTGTGCATGCCGGTGCAATGCATTTGATCCATGCCATATACCAATGCCTGGGTGTGTGGGTGCATGTGGGTGTGTAAGTGTGTGGGTATGTATGTGTGTGTGTATTGCTGTGCGTAGTTGTGTGCCACTGATTCCCCTACCCCTGTCTCATACCTCTGTGTGTGCATGCCCATTGTCATGCATGCCCCCTTCATGTGTGCTGTACCTGTTTGTGTGGCCCATGCATGCGTATTGCACTACCTACCTGTGTGCACAATAGTGCTCCTGTGCAATGGTGTCCAGTGGCGTCGCACCTGCTGGAGCAGCCTGGGGTCCCTCCACCCAAGGAGTGGTTGTGCACCACCGTCCAGCCCATTGCCTCCATCGTCCCTACTACTATCACCTTTATCAGCCTCGACAGGTATCCCACGGTCAATGGCCATGTTGTGCAATACACAGCAGGCCAGGAATAGCCCACAGGCTTTCAAGGGGCTGTACTGTAGGGCACCGCCTGATCTGTCTAGGCAATGGAACCATGCTTTCAGCATGCCAAAGACACACTCAATGATGTTGCATGTGCTAGCATGTGCTCCATTGTACTGTTCCTCTGCTGGGGACGATGGGCACTGGTAGGGGGTTAGCAGCCAGGGCCTCAGTGGATATGCACTGTCACCTGTGTGCAGACTGACATGGCTAGCCCTCTGCTATCCTATGCTGCACCCCTTGCCTCTCCCTGGTGCCCACACCACCATGCACACCATGCCCATCCCCAGGTCAGTTCTGCCCATCACTCCCTGCCCATGAGGTGGCCTGTGGGGATGTCCCCATGTTTAAACCTGTGGCACAGAGCAGAGCTCTTCCAGATGAATGCATCATGTGCACTCCCAGGGTGTGTGGCACAGACATTAGTGATGCACCCTGTGGCACTGCACATCACCTGGCAGCTGACACTCAGGCTCCCCTTCTGATTGATGTATGCCACACCCTCAGGGAGAAGTGGCATGCAGATGGCTACATGGGTGCAGTCAATGGCCCCAATCATGCCAAGCATACATGCCACCCTGTGGAAGTCCTGCATGGTTGCTGTATGCTTCATCTGTGTGCTGGGGAAATGGATGAATTCCGAATCATGTGGCTGCAGGGCATTGAGGAACTGTGTGAGGAGGTGGGATGTGGCTTACTGGGTGATGCCTGTGGTGTCCCCTGTTTGTCTCTGAAAGGTGTCTGTGGTGAGCAGACACATGACGGTGGTCACCTTCATCTCCACGGACAGGGCAAGGCTCGTCTGTTGGGTGCCTGCATCTCCACACTGCACAGCTCACAGAACTGCCTCAGAATGGCCCTATTCAGGAGGTACTGTCCCACAATCTCAGAGTCATTGTAGTTCTCCAAGGTTATGCGGGCACTGTACCACCTCTGTCAGGCATACTGCTGATGGGCCCTTCCTTGGCCATGTTGCTGTTCCTCCTGCCCCCCTCAACCCCCTCATTATGGCCTACATCATGAAGGGTGTACTGTCCATGGCCCTTGCTGTCCACTGCCCCCTGGGTAGTTGGCTGCTGGCTGTGTGCCACCCTGGTGCACAACTGGTCTGTGTGTGTGTGTGTGTGTGTGTGTGTGTCTCTCTCTCTCTCTCTCTCTCTCTGCCCCTTTCTCCCTCTCCAACACCACCTCTGTCCCTCTCCCTCTCCCTCTGTGTGTGAGCTTTGGTCTGTCTGTCTGTGTGTGTGTCTCTCTCTCTCTCTGTCTGTCTCTCTCACTTCAGTCACTCTCACTTACACCCCTGGCACAAGTGCTGTCTGTGTGTTTGCGCCCTGTATTTATAGGAACAAGTCTGCTCGGAGCAACTTCTATTTGCTCCACACTTGCTCCATGGATTCATGGTTGAATATGCCACTGCACTGGATATTCATGGGAACGCTCCCTGCTCTTGTGCATACACTCATTATAGCTGCAAATTGGTGCAATGGATTTTGCGCTGCTCTCTGGCTCCCACCGAATATGGCTTCTTGACGCAGTACTGAACTTGTGCCAGTGTAACTTAGTTGTGCCATGCGCAACTGCTCTGAATATCTGGACCAGGGTCTCTACTTTATTTAACAGACCACCCTGTAGTTAGGCACATAATTTGCATATCAAATTCATGCCCTTTATCAAGCTTAGAAAGTCACAATTAACAGTCATGTCAACAATCAACTCTATGGGTGTCTGAAAAAGCATATGGCTGTGTAAGCCTCCCAGAGCCAGTGTGGATCAGGCCTTAAATTTGTGATCTGTCACACTCAGCCAAGACAAGGATTCTTAATTGTTAATGCATCAGTTAGTGTTAAAACAACAAATGTAGGGAAATATGGTGTTAGGGTTTACAACCCAAACACCCCACCCCAACCCTTGCCTGGTATAGCCTTATTGGTAGTTGCATGCTATAGACCTCCTGCAGTGGGCCCGTGTATACTGCCCCATATTCACTCTGTCCTGGAAAAAAAGGAAAAACACGGAATGCATTATCATGGGTGACCTTAACCTTAATTGGAACGATGCAAATGCAAACAAGCTTAAGGACTTCTGTGATGAGCACGGGCTCACTCAGATTATCTCTGACGTTACACTACCTAACATGAAAAATCCTGACCGAATTTCACTTCTGGACCTTATACTTGTCAACAAGCCACATAATGTCTCTCATGCAGGGGTCTTCCACAATAATCTGAGTGATCACCGGGCAGTTGCCTGCTTTAGGTGCTCCCCACACCTTCCCTCCACCTCTACTTTCAAGCTTAAGCACAACCTAAAATACTTCAGTCTCCCAGCCTTCCTGACAGATCTTGGAAACATAAAGTGGCATGATTTGTGCCTTACACCCTCTGTGTCTGAAGCATTCTGTATCTTCCAAGATCTGCTAGTAAACATTATCAACCAACATGCACCCTTAAGGAAAATCAAATCCAGGAAACGTGCACCTTATTGGTTTAACCCACTACTTAAGAGGGCCTTACAGCATAGAGATACCCTTTGGAAAAGGGCTAGGAAGTTGCAGTCTGACTCAGACTGGCTCTCCTTTCGGGTAGCCAGAAATGCCTGCTCCAAACTGGTAAGGTTGGAAAAACATTGGTTCTTCCAGTCAGCCCTGGAGGCAAACAAAAACTGTTCCACCAATTTTTGGCAGCTACTGAGAGAGGTTGAGGG
Source organism: Neoceratodus forsteri (assembly GCA_016271365.2). NCBI lineage: Eukaryota > Metazoa > Chordata > Ceratodontiformes > Ceratodontidae > Neoceratodus > Neoceratodus forsteri. The sequence goes on along the minus strand of CM028137.1, from coordinate 209,547,280 downwards.
ACATTCCCCTGACATCCCACTACTAGCCAAAATTGTGGCAAAGAACACCTCCTACACAGATAGGTCCGAGATCCTCGATCAGCTCAATAACCACTTCGCCACTGCAGGCCTTGCATTCGACACATCACCTGTCAGTAAACTGAGCAACACAAGCACTGCCAGCATAGCTAGTAGCTACTAGACCAACCATAGCCCCCCACCAACTGCCACCTCTTCAAATTCTAGCCAGTCTCCTACAAAGAGGTGGAGGACCTGCTCCTCTTGCTGGACTCCAAAAAGAGTGCTGGTGCCGATTTGCTTGAACCCTTCTTCTTAAAAGCAGGTTCTTATTATCTGGCAGCTCCAATTGCCCATCTCTTTAACAGCTCATTATCCCAAGGGGACTTGCTGCCTAGTTGGAAAACCGCACACATTATTCCCCTGTTCAAGTCAGGAGACCCCACTGACTTGAACAACTAGAGGCCTATTTCGTTGCTTCCTGTTTTATCCAAGCTACTTGAAAAAATTGTAAACTCTCAATTAAGGGAGTACTTGGATCATGAGAAAATCCTCAATCCAGTCCAATCAGGTTTCAGACCCAAGCACAGTACCGTGTCAGTTCTTGCCAAAGTTTTAAATGACTGGCTAAAAGCCCTGGACAGCAAACAGTACATCTATTCACTCTTCCTTGACCTCAGCAAAGCATTTAATACAGTTGATCATTCCATGCTTCTTGATTCCCTGAGTAGAATCGGTCTAACCTCTGCTGCAGTAAAGTAGTTCCACTGCTACCTCACAAATCGTAAACAGCAAATTAAAGCCCAAGGAGAATTTTCCCCACTAAAATGACTGCTCCGAGGTGTTCCACAAGGTTCCATTTTGGGACCTATCCTCTTCACCCTTTACATCAACCACATCGATTGTGGTCTGGTTGCTGGAAATGTTCATCTCTTCACAGATGACACAGTCCTCTACATGACCAACCCCTCCTTGGATATTGCATACAAGGAGCTTCAGCAGGATTTCATCATCCTACAGCACAACCTGCTGAATCTAAAGCTCTTGTTAAATGCAAAAAAAAACAAAGGCTATGATTATCTCTCCATCTCACAATACCATGATACCTGGGATTCCACAGATTATTACCCTCCTTAATGAACCACTAGAGCTAGTGGATAAATTTAAGTATTTGGGAGTCTGGTTGGATAACAAACTCACCTTTGGTGTACATCTAGGTGAGTTAACAAAAAAGCTAAGGCAGCACCTCGGTATTTTCTACTGCATAAGACACCTACTCACCCTGGAAGCTAGAAAGCAGCTGGTTCAAACAACCTTTCTTCCCATGATTGACTACACTGACTTCCTATACTGCCATTGACCCTAGCACGGGCTCCAAAAGCTGGATACACTCTATCATCGCGCATTGAAATTTGTTTTTGACTTGCACTTGCAGACTCATCACTGCTCATTGTACCAGGCATTAGACTGGCTGTCCCACTCCAAGAGAAGGCAAATAAATGCCCTCATGTGGCTATTCCAGGCTTTGTCCAACAAACTACCGCCCTATATCTGTGACCTGTTTGAAGATTCAAAGAGTGCTGATGGACTAAGAAACTCCTCATTTGTCCTTCTTAAGCTACCATGAACAAGGACATGTCATGGCTCAACTGCCATTATCTCCTTTTTACCAGTGCTTTGGAATAACATGCAAAAATTACTTAAAATCTCCCTGCTGCCCAGCCATTTTATATTTAGGGTGCTGCTCTATAGAGGCCTGAAAACAGTGTGTGATTGTATCAGGTAACACCTTACCCCGCTCAACTGAGTCCCTTAACCTCTGTAATCCTGGGCTGCCTATTTCCCATGTCAGCCAGCATCCCTTTAGGGCAATCACCCCCCCACCTCCCCCTCTCACCGATTAGCTTTGCAGGAGGCCTCATTCTATTAGGCTGCCCAATTTTCCTTCTCTACTATGTGTCTGATACCCTTTATTCCCACTGCCCTTCTCTATGGCCCTCCTTCCTCTCCTCACTTGTACTCTATAAGCTACAACCTGTATACGTTGCACTTTAAATGCCTATATTGGCACTTGCTTTACATGTCTGATTCATCCAAGTACTGATTTTGTAAATTGTAACTGCCTGTATCGATGCCTACTTTTGTATGAAGTGTTGTCTACTATAAACAAAAGTGTCCTTTGTGTCCAGGACCATCTTGAAAATGAGCTTGCTCAATGATGTAACTCCATGGTTAAATAAAGTTTTATTGATTGATTGATTGATTGAAGAGGGATTGGGGTGGCACTGGCATCTTCAGCCCTAAGGCTCACCCCATTCCATTAGAAAATTATCTGAGTGGGCACAGTATAGGAGATTGGTATGAGCATTAGGGCTGAAGATGCCAATGCCACTCCCCTGAGCCCTCTTTTTCTCTACAGGGTGGGGGTAGGGTCTTAGGGTTGGAAACCCTAACACTACATTTCCCTACTTTTGTTGCTTTAACCCTAACTGATGCATTAACAAAGCTTTCTGCAATATATTTCCTTACTTTTTGAGATAGCTAAATAGTATCTTTATTTTACTGTGGGTGTGTAGGGTCCTTTGGACCTAACACTCCCATTCCTCCACAGATGCACATATGTATCTAGCTGTGGAAGTGTCTTCAGGGGTAGGAGTGCAGGGTCCTTTAAACCTTGCACTCCCATCCATCCATAGTTGTGTTTATGTATCAAGCTGTTGAAACGCAGGGTCCTCCAACCCCTGCACTTCCACACATAAAGTTATGAGCAGGCATAGTGAAATTGCAACAAATAATTTTCAGCCCAAATGTTCAACATAACCTTCTTATCAACTGATCACATGTACCCAGTACGGAAAATGTTCAAATGCCCACCAAAACATAATTCTGCGTAACCACAATGCCATTCTATGCCACAGGTGTGAAACCACATTTCGGCCAGGATTTGAAAAATGACAGCAGTGGGGTACTAAGAAGACTATATTGAAATATATGAGGGTGAAAATATTGAAAATTTCCAGTTATGACTGTGCATAGCGAGATTGCAACGAATGCCCATAACAAAGCCATATTTTGAAATTGTGACCCAAAAGTTTCAGCATGGCCTTTTTGGGACCCCATCTCATGAACACTATTACTGTCATTTCATTACTTTGTCACAAAAGGTGATTTTGTGCAGCAACTGCACCATTTTGTTCCACAGGGCGAAAACACATTTCTAGTAGGCTATGAAAAAGGACAGCTGTACTGTTCATGAGGTGGTGTCAAAAAATGGCTATGATGAAAATTTAGAGTAAAATATTACAAAATGCCAAAGTTACATGTGTGCATAGCAAAATTCCAATGACCATGCACAACTTGGGCATTTTTTGGTATTTTTGCACCAAATTTTCAACATAGGCCTTTTGGGACCCCACCTTATGAACAAAGTCATTGCCATTTTATTAACTGGTACTCAAAGGTGATTATGAGCAGAGACCATGAAACCACCTATCAGGACCGAGTAACGAAATGACAATGCCAGTGTTCATGAGGTTGGGTCCCAAAAAGCCCATGTTGAAAATGTGGTGCAAATAGTCTTAAAAAGTGAGTGAGATATCAATTGTTAGCCATTATACGGCACTTACCTTCATTCTTAAGTTCACAGTTTGGCTTTGAAGAGTACAGACCTGTCCAGGTCCACGGAAGATGACAGCCTATGGTCTCTGTTGGTAAGTATAGGGCAAGGGGGGTGTGGGGTGGTGCATTGCTCAGTGGGATGGTCAGGATGGGGAGAGGGACAGGGAGACAATGAGGGACCTTTTTCCTTTGTTAAAGGCTGTACAACAAAATTATGTCTGGGGACTGTTTTCTTTTTTTTACAGGAGATGAAACAATGTTTTGAAACCCTGGGAGTGGGCTTCCCAGTGTTCCATGGTACTGGGGGGGGTTGGACATAACTTGGGACACTGATAGTGGGCTATCCAGTGTCCCACTTCTAGTGGATGGTGTGGTTCTAGTGCTGACATGAGGACTGGGCACCCCAAAGTCTACAAAATTATTTTTTTAAATATCAATATTTCAGGGCACTGGGAGTGGGCTAACCAGTGTCCCACACTAACAGGGCATGGGGGAGGCATCAGGGGACACTGGAAGTGAGCTCCCCAGTGTCACACACTGGCAGGGGGTAGGGGGCTTCTATCTTGTACACTTGGAGTGGGCTTCCTAGTCTCCCACAATGGTGGGAGGGGGCTTCCACCACTAACATGGGGAATGTGCACCTCAATCTCAGCAACAAAAAAAAGGAGAAATGTGCAACGTGACCTCGGAGGGTGTTTTTTTAATGCTTAAGGATTACTTTTTTGTGACTAGTTAACTCATGAATAAGGAATCAGCTAGCGTAAAAGGAAGTGCTTGCAAAAACAGAAGTTAGAGAGTCACTAAAAAAAAATATAAATGCATTTAAAAACACCATCCAAGATTGCATACACATAAAACAACTTTAGAATCCATCTAAGGGAGTCCCAATGAAAATGATACATGTGTTGGTGTATCTTACTAGCAACATATTTGTGGGTTTTCAAATTTGAAAAAAACAGAAAACAAGATGGCGGCTCATGACAAAGGACTTTTCTCTCATGAAAAAGGATTTGTGTTCTCACAAAAAAGGAATGATCTCACGAGAGTCAATCCTTTTTTGTGAGATCAAATCTGATGTTGAAAAAAGACAGCTATCCTAAAGGGTGGAATGTTGAGAAAAGTCCCATCAGATATAATGGGAACTAAAAAACATAAAAACTTTGCAACAGATTAATATTATTGCACCACATTTTCACTGTCTGTTCTGCTAGTCAAGTTCCTTATACCCTACAAAAATCATGCAGAAATACCATGCCATCTGGCCACAAGGCAATAAGGAAAAAACTGCAGAAATGGGTGTTTTTGTTTTACTTTGTTTCACTATCCAGATCTCAGACTCCTCATATCTGACCAGAACAAAACTTGTCACATCAAGAGATCTACTCTGCAGAATAGTGCATACCAAATTTTGTGCAAATCCATTGATCAGTTGCAAGGTTATTAAAGAGCAAAATTTCAGGTTTAACATAGAAACTGCTGCTCATCCTTAACAATAGAGGCACTATTGTGCCCCTATAATTTACATATTATGGGTATGTGGTAGCACCCCTATAGACAGGGTTCTATGTTCACTTCTCTGTTAAACCAAAAGTTTTGCATTTTAATAACTTCACAGACATTTAAGTGGTTTGCATGACATTTTGAATGTAACATCAGGGACCTAGGATCTCTTAATGTGGCAAGTTTCTTTCCAGTCAGATGTGTTGGTGTAGATATATGGAATGTCACAAAAATGTGAAAATTGCTGCTTTTGTGTAAATTCTTTGTCACCAAGTTGCTCAAAAACTGTGTGGAGCTCTGGTCTGAAATTTGCAGGGTATACAGGTCTTGGGTCACATATGTACCTTTTGAAGGTGTGGTGAAAAAACATTTATCCATTCAAAAGTTACTAAATTTTAAATTTTCCCATTATTTCCCATGGGAAATGTTAGATACTCCATTCTAATAAAGATTTTTTTTCACAAATGCTGAATCTTTTGCTGCGAAATACGGAATCTTTTCCATTCTGCCACCATCTTTTTTTTTCAGTTAGCAAGGCAAATAAACTTAAAATAAAAAAAAAATACTGGGTTTTAGTCAACACCAACAGTTGTGTTTACTTAATAGGGGCCCGATAAATCAGATTCGGGGTCAATTTAAAAGAAAATGTCCATAAATATGTTTATTTTATCCATGGAATTCTTTTACCACAAGTTGCAGAAATCGTTTTTTTTTTTTTTTTTGCAAAAAAGATGTTTTTTTGTTAATTGCAGCAAAGGATTCTGCTTTGCAGGGAAACATGATTCTTTCCCACAACTTGTGAAAAAGGATTTTTTATATACAGTAGGTGTTTCTTTGTCACGTCATAGAAAACAAACAGTTTAGAATTTCGGGCTGAATTTTTCAGGGTACAAAGGGCTTGCTTCACAGATGTGCCTTTTGCAGGCTTGATGAAAATATATTACTTTGCTCCAAAGTTCTGTAACCTTACATCTGAATTAATTTCCCATTGGATAACATTGTAATGGGAGATATACATAGTCATTTCTTTGTCACTACACTGTGAAGAAATGTTTGCAATTTTTGGGTGAAATTTTTGGGGTACAAAGGGCTTTCACTACTAGTGTGCCTTTTGTTGGTTTCATGAAAATATATTAATTTGGTGTAGCGTTACAAAGGTGTAAAATGTTACTGTTTTTCCTATAGGATAATATTGCAATGTGAGGTGTTTTTTTGGCTCTGCACTCTATGGGATGACAGCGCAGGGCCCAGAGGGCCCTGTGCTTCCACAGGCAAAGAAGGATAGCACTAAACTATTTTAAAAATTATGCATGGATGGGAGTGCAGGACCCAGACAGAATTAGGTCATGGTTGAGTTATATATCTGTTGGAGTTAACTGTGGGAACATACTGTATGTGATATTGTTCAGGGTGCTGAGGTACACTTTTTCAATCAATCGATCAAAATCTTTATTTATCCAGGCAGGCACCGTTGAGCAAGGCTCATTTGCAAGGTGGACCTGGTCATGAATACATCAAAGTACAGTACAGAAGCAGGTATACAAAAAGCATTAATACACAAGGAAGAAAAAGTATATACAGTGTATACAGTACAATACAAGGTTGAAATAAAAAAAACAGCATTATTTTACAATTGAAGAAGTCAGCAGATGTACAATCAACCATAGGTATACAGGGGTTATAAGCAGAGATCTTTTGAGTGAGGCAGCCGGCAACTACACATATAGGGGAAAGAGGCCATGTATGGGGTGGCAGGTTAGAGAGGTAAAGAAGAGGAGGGATATATTACTGATGACTGGGGGAAAAATTGAGATAAAACCACAGAAAGTGATGATGGCTGTCATGTACTTGTTTATTATGATAAGGATGGAGGAGGGATAGATAATTGGGACACTACTATGGATGGGGTGGGACTTTAGCCAGGCTGGAGCAGACAGGGAGGGGTGGGTGCAGCAGGAAGAGTTAATAGGGAAAGGGTGAAAGCCGGGGTAGAAACATGGCAAGTGTCAGAATGGAAAGGGGGAGTTGTGGAATTAGTGGCCTAGCGGTGAGGAAAACATTTGCAAGGTGCTTTCATGTAGTGATCGTAGAGCGCCTTGAAGATATTCAGGCTAACCGGGCAGCTCAGCTTCAAGTTCCTTTGCAAACCGTTCCACAATGTGAGTAAAGAGAAGCTTAGAGCAGCTTTGCCGAAACGAGTTTTGACCCTTGGAACTTGGAGAAAATTAGGGAATAGCTCTTTAGAGCATAGGTGCCTAACACACTCCGAGGAATATAATCTGAGACATGTGAGGGGAGCTTGTTGGTCACCGCTCTGAAGGCCCATAGGGCGGCATTTCTATTCCTTCTATAATGAAGGGAAGTCCAGCCTAATGATGAGTACAGGGAGCAGTGGTGTGTGGAAAGTAGAAGGCCAGTAATGAACCTGATAGCTCTGTGGTAGAGGGTGTCCAACTTAGCCAGTGCAGAGGCAGTGCAGTGGCTGTAGAGCAGGTCTGCGTAATCTATTAAAGATAGGAAGGTAGCTTGAACCTGTTGAATCTTGGCATCCTTTGTGAGAAGGTGGTTAATTCTGTAGAATAGTCCTAATCTTTGCCTTAGTTTCTTCTGTAGTTCTTCGAGATGGTTGGTGAAGGAAAGTTTATAATTGAGCCAAACTCCCAGATATTTGAATTTAGCTGCATACTCTAGTGTTTCTCCAAGAACAGCGGTAATTTGTGGGATAGCTCCCTCCCCAGCAGGAATTGCCACATGCAAGGAGGTGGGGGAGAAGAGTATGGCTTTTGTCTTTTTTGCATTGAGCAAAAGCTTTTTGTTTATGAGCTGGTATTGTAGAAAGTTAAATTCAGCTTGGAGGTCTTCACAGGCTGCTTCCAGCATGGGACGACTCAAGTACAGTACAGTGTCATCCACAAATAAGTGGATGTTGGCTCTTTTGATGGGGTCATTGATGCTGTTAATGTAGACTGCAAAGAGGAGAGGACCAAGGACAGAGCCCTGGGGCATGCCCCTCAGCATAGGTTTTAATGGAGAAAGATCACCTTTAGCTTTAACCTGCTGTTTCCATTCTCCAAGGTAGTCTGCAAACCAGCACATAGATTTATGGTCCAGGCATAAGGTGCTTAGGGATGAAAGAAGCAGGCTGTGATTGACTGTGTTGAATGCCTTACTAAGATCCAAGAAAATGGCACAGACATGCTTCTTGTTGTCAAGGTCTAGGAGCCAATCATTGGTCACCTTAGCTAGGGCTGTTACGGTGCTGTGCTTTGCTCTGAATCCAGACTGAACGGGGTTTAATAGGCTTCTGGAGTCTAAGTATACCCCTAGCTGGCCACACACAATTTTTTTTAGTAATTTAGACAGGATGGGGAGGAGGAAGACTGGTCTGTAATTATTTAGATCGCAGGGATCACCTGCTTTTAATAGAGGGATAACATGGGCTATTTTCCATTGAGGGGGGAGGCTACGCTGGGAGAGTGACATGTTGAATTAGTGGGTGATTGGCACTGCACGCACATGGTAGGCACATTTCAGATAGTATGGCTCTATGAAGTCAGAGCCTGCTCCCTTCCTGGTGTCCAGTTGCAGCAGTAGGTCTTCCACCTCTTTTAGAGAGACAGGCAGGAGGGAGAAGGGTACTCATGGGTTGGTGGGCCCTGAGCTGTGTGGAGGTCATTGGCAGGAGAAGTATCAAATGCTAGCCCTGCCATTGCAAAATGGTTATTGAGGGCTTCCAATATCTCCGATCGGTTAGAGATAACGCTGCCACCGGATTTTATTTTTGCTGGAATGGAATTACCAGGTGTGTATCCAGACATGTCTTTTAATGTTTTCCAGAGCTTTGAAGGATTTCTTGAGGCAGAGGCTAGCTTTGAACGATAGTAGGCAGCCTTGGCTGCTCTGACCAACTTGGTGCACTTGTTTCATGCTCTCTTAAAAAGACACCTATCCAAGTCATTCTTGCTTCTTCTGGCTTTTTTCCATAAAGTATCCCTTTCTAACAGGGAAGCTTTGAGCTCAGGTGAGAACCAATGGCAGGTGCTGCTCCTGACCTGCATCTTAACCAAGGGTGCATGCTTATTTAAAGCCTCACTTAAAATATCGTAGAAAATAGTATATGCCCTATTAACCATTTTGGCTAGGAAGAATTTCTGCCATCGCAGTGAATGTTTCAAGTCATGGACATAAGCAAACAAATCAAATTTACGTTTGCACCTCTTGATAGAGAACTTTGCTACAAACTGTGGGTTGTGCATGGATCTAATGGTGGTGATTATACAATGATCGCTAATGTCTGAGAAAAATGTTCCGACATGACAGAACAGGTGTGGCTAGCTAACCAAAATTACATCTAAGAGGGAGCTGTTGTTAAGGTTGTTTTTATTTGGGCGAATAGGCTCACCAATAAGTTGCACCAGCCCTAGAGTGTCACAAAAGGATTTCAAGGGAGCTAATGCACTTGATAGCCAATCATAGTTCAGGTCACCAAGAATAATGGTTTCCAAGGAACTGAGCCCCAGTACGGAACTGAGGTGAGACAGGAGATGCGGCCCGGCAGAAGGGGGCCTGTAGCAGCCTATTACACAGAGTGCACTGGAAGGAGAAAGTTTGATCTGTAGGGTCAAGCACTCAAATTCTTTGGGGGAGGATGATGCATCTTTGCATGCGGCTGAGTATTTGTCCCTTACATAAATTGCCACCCCACCTCCTCTTGATTGCCTATCCGCTCGGAAGAGGAACTCATTTGGGATATTGATTTCATTGTCTGGGGTGGCTGGCCTAAGCCAGGTCTCAGTGATCACTAGGACATCAGGTAGGGTGTGGCTCTCCCAAGCCTGGAAAAGGGTGAACTTTTTCGGCAAACTACAGTCATTAAGATGCATAAAAGACATTCCTTTGATACCTGCCAGGTCTGATGGAGAAGCAAGAGTGTGTAATGGTCCTGGGTTGAGTTCGACATTGCCTGAGCACAATAGTAAAAGAAGCAGGATTCTTTTTAAGGCAGCAAACTGTAATTTGTAAACACTATTTTTTGGCTGATAGGGGAGGCGGTGTTGATGGGTAGGCCTGTACCCACTCCTGGTGTTATACTGGCCTAGTGTTGCAGCCACTAGTGTCCTGGCAGAAATCTGCCATGAGTAGGAAATAATCTCAAGTCTGGATGGGGGAGTAGTCTGCAGAGGCTGCTCGGGAGATGTCCCACTCCCTGGCAGAGACAGCTGAGAAGCCCAATAGTCCAGAATGGCTACCTGAAAGGAGCTGTTGGACACAGGACAGGGAGAAGCGTAAGGGTCATTCCACTTTAGGGAGGGATGAGGGTTCTAAAGAATTGAGCTGAGCGCTAATAAAGCTAGTGACACACCGAGGAACCAGCTGTAATTTCCCATGGTAGATCTAAATGCCACAACAGCCGGCAGTAAAAGCCACTAGAAGCCTAGACCAATCAGGAATCAGGCGTCATAAGTTCAAAATCCTTTTGTTGGCTGAGAGGCGGTTTTGGTGCTGAACGTACCTGTGGAGCAACTCTTTGCAGCTGAGCCAGTGAGTTGGTTCAAGGCTGCAATCCAGTGTGGCAAGATTGGTCTGTAGCTTCCGTTTCTGTTTCTGGCCCTGCTCCACCAGTACAGAATGGAAGTGGGGGCTGGCATTCAAGTCTTGCAGCCTTAGTGGATGAGCATGGTTTGGCCTGAGAAACATGCAGAAAAACCCAGGGGATGGTCCTCAGAAAGAGAAGTATCCCAGGTCCACTAGAGCAGAAGAGGAAGTAGAAAATATAATGTGTTTCCTCTTTAACAGAAGCACAGCTGTTGTAGCCCTCTAGTGGCTATGTAGTATAATTTGCAAATAAGAAATAATGCAAATAAGTGCAAATAATAGGCCAAATTCTGTTGCATGTGCCCCCCCATTAAATATTACTTATTCCAGAGCTAGTATTAGGGTCCAGGTTCACGTGTGGGTTAAGTTATATGTCTGTTGGAATTAAGGGGGGCATATATCTGATATTGTTCAGGGTGCAAAGGTACATCTTCTGTTATGTGTGCCCCCCCATTAAATGTAACTTGTTCTGGAGTTAGCATTAGGGTTTGGATGCAGGTTAGGTTATATGTCTGTTGGAGTTAAGGGGGGGCACATATCTGATATTGTTTAGGGTGCTGTGGTACACCTTCTGTTGAGTGTACCCCCCATTAAATATTACTTGTTCCGGAGTTAGGTTAGGGTTAGTTTATGTGTCTGTTGGAGTTAATGGGGGGGGGGCATAAATCTGATATTGTTCAGGATGCTGAGGTATTCTTTCTGTCATGTGCGCCCCCCATTAAATATTACTTGTTCCAGAGTTAGGGATAGAAATAGCTGTTCGGGTTAGTGTTACAAAGATGTTTGTGACATAATGTACACATACTACTAAGGACTGATGCATGGAGGACCCTGCACTCCCACACGCAAGTGTGGATACCGTTAAGTAGTGATGGGAGTGTCGGGCTCAGAGACACATGGAAATAAGGATAGAATTACAATCTGTCAAGAATATTTGATGGTTGGGAGCACAGAAAATAAGGCTAAAACTATACTTTCTCAAAATGTAAGGAAATTCTTTGCCAAATGTTTCATTAATGCATCAGTTAGGGTTCCCACCATTACAAATGTGGAAATGTCGTGTTAGAATTTCCAGTCCAAACACCCCACTCCACCTTCACCCTCCACACAACAACAGTCATCGGAGGTGTGCCTTGGGGTTCTCACCCTAACACTCACCCCATTCTCCTATGCTGTACATACTAACATACTTACATACTAAAATGCCAGCAGAATAGGCCTAATGGTCTTTCACGTCTGATCATTTGGTCAGCCCCACCCTGGGAGCTGACCTTGCTGCCCCCCTCGCCTTCTCTAGCTTTTCCCTTCCCAGTTCCGGATATTCTCGCTGCATTGGATTTTGATTCCAGAACCCTACCCCTGTACCTGTCCCACCCTCTCTTGAACCCCTTCACTGTCTCTGCCTCCACCAGCCCCCTGTGCAGCACATTCCATGGCTCCACCACCCTCTCAGTGAAGTAGCACCTCCTCCTTTCTCCCCTGAATCTTCCCCCTCCAGCTTCCACCCATGCCCTCTAGTTTCCTCCTCCTTCCTTCGAAGCACCCTGACTGCTCCTCCCCTATTTATCCCCTTCATGTACCTGAAGACCTCTATCATGTCCCCCCGGTCCCTTCTGTCTTCCAATGTGTACATGTTTAGCTCTTCAAGCCTCTCCCCATAGGTCCTGTCCCCCAGGCCCCAAATCATTTTGGTTGCCCTCCTCTGGACTCTCTCCAGGAGTTTAATGTCCCTCTTTAAGTGTGGCCTCCAAAACTGCACACAGTACTCAAGGTGCGGCATCACCAAGCAGTTATACAGAGGGAGTATCACTTCCCTCCTTCTGGAGGTGTACCAACTCATCTTCCTTACACATGGAATGGGTAGAGTGTTAGGGTGACAACCCCAAGGCACCCCCCATGTCCGTTAGTGCATAGATAGTGGGGGTAGAGTGGGTGTTAGGGTTGGAAACCCTAACACCACATTTTCAATCATTTGGTGATGGAAATCCTAACTGATGCATTAATTAAAATTTTTGCTAAGAATTATAGAGGTGCTGTCGTGCCCCTATAGTTAGGATTGAGTAGGCACTTTAATGTTCAACTCAAAATTTTGCACTTTAATAAGTTTATAATCGTTCAACAGATTTGCATGCAAATTGGCATGCACCATCACCCAGGGTAGATCTCTGGGTGTGGCAAGTTCCATTCTGGTCTGATGTGCAGCTCACATGTTCTGGAGAGGTGAAAAAAACATTTTTCCCCTCATTGACTTTGCTGGGATTTTTCTTTGAACTTGCTTACAGTCCAGACAGTTTGGAATTTTGGGCTGAAAATATCAGGGCAGAAAGGGACAAGCCCACAGATGTGCCTTTTGCTAGTCTGGTGAAAAAAATGATCTGCCATTTACAAATTATTGCATTTTAACATTTGAAAAAATTGTTTCTGAGCATGATTAGTAAGCACCAAAAGGTAGCTATGTGAAACAAAAAAGGAATCCTGTTTCATATGGGGAAATTCCTTTTTCCTTTGCCTCCATCTTGTTTACATTTTTTCTTAAAAAAATGTTTTCAAAAGCCACAGAAAAATGATATCCTGGAGAGGAACCACCACACCTAACTGGCTTGTTTGGACCCCGTTAGGTGCAATCTGCACTTCTGTGTTAGAGATGTGCCCTAAAAATGCATTTTATTTACTGTTATGAATCCTTTTTCATATCATGAGTCATGAAAAAGTACTCTTTTTTGTGACTCAAGAATCGCTGCCTTGTGTTCTGTTGCAGTCCCCAGTATTGTCCTGTATTTCCCTAGTATCTAGTGGCACCCCCACCCTCTGACACCCATCCACTGTCTTCTTTTGTTTCCCTTGTGTCTAGTCGCACCCTCCACCCACAGATTTTCATCCCTGATATTAATTGTCTTTTTACCTGGTGTCTAGTAGCACCACCCACCCGACGATCACTCTCCCCTTACTGCCATAATATTCCCTGGTATCTAGTGATACCCCCTATCCTTCAATGCCCCTCTCTTGTCTTCTTTTGCTTTCCTGGTTTCTAGTGGCACCCCCAACCTCCTATCCCCATTCCCAGTTTTATTTTGTTCCCCTGGTGTCTAGTGGCACCACACACATGATGATTTTCATCCCCCCATAATAATTATCTTTTTCCCTGGTATCTAATGGCAGCCCCCACTCACCAAATGCTCTCCCCCTTATGACATAGTATTCCTTGGTGTCTAGTGCTAGCTCCCACCCACTAATGGTGCCCCAGTACCTGAAAAAAAGAGAACTGTCCTCAATGATTTTTATTTTTTTTTCAAGAAATGGTCCCTTGCTGATCTCATCCCCCACCCAAACCTCCCACTCAGCACTCACCACCCCACCCCATATGATTACACTATCTCAAAAAGTGAGGACATTCTTTGCCAAAAACTACATTAATGTATCAGTTAGAGTTGATATGAAACCATAAAAATGAGGGAACTATGATGTTAGGGTTTCCAACCATACCACCCTACCCCCACCTGGCACACACCAACAGGCATCGGGGGTGTGCCTTGGGGTTGTCAGCAATAACTGTCACCCCATTCTCCTATACTGTACCCATCTCAGCTTATTTACTAATGGAATGGGGTGAGCATTATGGTTGATGACCCAAGGCACACCCTTATGCCTGTTGATGTGTGCTAGGTGGGGGGATGGGGTGCTAGGGTTGGAAAACCCTAATGTCATATTTCCATCCTTTTTATAGTTTGATATCAACCCTAACTGATGCATTACTGTAGTGTGTCAGTTAAGGGTGCGGTTTTAGTGTTTGAATATTTCCCTCCTTTTTATGGTTTGATATCAACCCTAACTGATGCAGTAACCTAAATTTTTGCAAAGAATATTTATATATATATATATATATATATATATATATATATATATATATATATAATTTGCAAAAACTACATTAATGCATAACTTAGGGTTCAGGATAAAGTGACAATAGTAGGAAAATATGACGTTAGGGTTTCCAGCCCTAAAAACCCTAATGCTCACTCCATTGCAGTAACAGAAAAGCTGAGATGTGATGGAGACAGGTGGGTATGTTTCATGAGTGCATACAATGGGGTGAGCATTAGGATTGACAAGCCCAAGGAAGACTCCACCCCTCATTCGCTTAGGGATGGGGCAGGGGTTTTAGAATTGGAAACCCTAAAGTCATATTTCCCTATTTTGGTTAATTTATCCTGAACCCTAATTGATGCATTAATGCAGTTTTTTGCAAACAATTTCCATACCTTTTGAGATAGTGTAATCAGAGCCTTATTTGCCTGCAGAAGGTTCCTGCACTCCCACCTGTCTATAGTTTTTGAGACATAGTAATCATATACTTATTTCCCTATGGGAATGCATGGCCCTTGGGCCCAGTGCTCCCATCACTCCATAGATGCCATGTATGTCACTGTGGAAGGGCCCTGCACTTCCATTTATAGGACAACAGCGAACAAATTGTCAGCATAGCCATTTTATTACCTCACTTCATGATCCCAGTGGAGAAAATTTTCAAATTCCTGCCAAAACATAATTCCACGCAATGGCAACACCATTCGGCATCACTGGTGCAAAAACTCATTTTGACTAGGATTTGAAAAATGACAGCTGTAACATACATGAGGTGGGCTATTAGGAAGTCTAAGTTGAAAATTTGGGATCAAAATATGCAAAATTTCCAAAGTTACGAATGTACATAGTGAAATTGCAAAGAATGGTCATAACTTTGCCATTTTTACATATTTTGACCTCAAATTTTCAACATGGCCTTCTTATGATCCCACCTCATGAACAAGGGCAGGACAAATTTTCAAATCCCACCCAAAAGATGAATTCAGCAAGTGACTGCAGATCACCTTTTGGGTGGGAGTTGCATAATGACAGACATATTGTTCATGAGGTGTGGTACCCCAAAAGCTATGTTGAAAATTAGGGATCAAAATGTCAAAAAATTGGCTAAGTTATGCATAAAAGTTGAAACCCCCATTGAAATATACTGAACCATATTTAACTTAGTTTCTCATGTTGCAGTAGCCAGTTCCAGCAGCAAGATGTGTCTTCAATTGGAGAGTCAATGTTAAACCTGGGATCTGTTCAGGTGAGTGAGGGTGTGTGAGGGTGTACCAAGGGGTGTGGGGTGGTAGGTGCTGAGTGGGAGGTGTTGGTGGTTGATTGTTGAGGGACCTTTCTTGTTTCAGGAAAAAAACATTGAGGGATGTTTTTTCTTTCTATACAGGGGTGCCACTAGACACCAGGGACATAAATGGCAGCATGGGGACAGCAATTGTAGAATGGGAGTGGGGGGTTTGACCACTGAACCACCAATGAAACAACATGGGATGGCAATTATAGAAAGGGGTGGGACCACTGGACTACTCTAAAAATTATTTTTTGCGACAGTGATGGTGATCGGACATTAGGGGATGGGGATGGACAACTGGACTACCAGGGAATATCATTGTTCTTTACAAGGGGACAGCAATCTGAGAATGGAGAAGGGATGACTAGACTACCAGCGATTATAATTTTTTTAACATTGGAATGGTGATTGGAGAACAGGGGAAGGGGAGGACCACTTGACTATTAATGATTATAATCAAGGCCACTGTTTTTCGGTTTTTACCGGAAAATCAGGTAAAATTCCGGAATTAGGGCTGCCTGAAGACTGGTAAAAACAAAGATTTCATGGAATCTGGCATTTTATATCAGATCAGTAGATCTACAAAACTTGTGTTTTTCTTTTAATTCCTTCCTGTACTATTTTCAGTTTGCTCTATTTAATGCTCTGTATATTAAGCCTTCTTTAATTCTGATTACTTATGCACATACTAAAAGAATGATAGCAGAATCCCGGTAAAATCCGGAAATTAGAGTAACAATCACCGATGTAATTCTGGAATCTGAAGTCTTGAAAACGGAATTTCATTATTTTAATCACCGTAAATCAGTGGCCTTGATTATAATTTTAAAATGTGGTCTGCGATTGGAGGATGGAATAGGGGGGAGGGAGCACTGGACTACCAGGGAATATCATTTTTATTATGGAGACAGCAATTGAAGAATGAGGGAGCAGGTACGGACTACTAGACTACCAGGGGCACATTAATGTATCTTCAGAAAACAGAAATCGGTGGTTGGGGATGCCACTAGACACCAGGGAGCTATGATAGTTCAAACTGTCATGGACCTTTACTGCTCACAGTCTTTTCAGTTTGAACAGTAAAGTTTGAACTATAAAGAACTGCGATTGGATATTTTCCGATTGAATGATCCTTAACTAAGTGAGTGACGGGTGATATGATTCTCACCCCAAAAAGACATACTTGCCATCAAAATTTTTAAATAATAATACAATAACAGAACTAAGCATGTGACTGTGACCTTAATACAGGACTTCATCATTCCTTGCCAAGTAGCATTTCTTTTCAAATCAATTTTTCAAATTGAAAAAAAAACAAGATGAAGGACAGCACAAGCAGTATTTATCTGAGCATGAACATTAAATCCTTAACAAGTAACAGCTTGTATCGTTTTCATTTACCTGCGTGTCTAGTCGCTATCACAAAAACTGTTAGTATTTAAAAATGGTGAGATATCCTTTCACCACACTATCAAAAGGCATACCCTTGGCACAGACCCCATCATCCCTGAAAATTTCAGAAAAAAAGTTTCATTTCTTCTGTGTTGTAATGAAAGCAAAAAATATCATATTAAGTATAAGGAAAAAAGTGGCAATTTTTTCCTTTTTTTTACCACTCCATATCTCAAAAACCATATGAGATGCTGTTATAAAACTTTCCATGTTTTGAGACTCTGGCAGAATGACCTTGCATGCCAAAATTTGAGATATTTCATCAAAGAATGCTAAAGTTATTAAAGTGCAAAGACTGTAGTTTAACATAGAAGTCCTGGTACAACCCTCATAATAGGTACGCTACCGTGCCCCTATACTACACAGAACAGTTGTGGGTATAAAATTGTAAAGATAACTAGTGATGTCTTAGAGCTAAGTTTCAAGATATCACCTGTTAGGTGTGTGAAGTTCTGCATCAGGAAGATGCGGTGCTCACCTTCCTTCCCTAAATACATATAGAAACATAGAAACATAGACTTTGACGGCAGATAAGGACCACTTGGCCCACCCAGTCTGCCCATTTCCCTACCAACTGGATAAGCTGCAGATTCTAGTAACCAACAGCCTACTTCCTGCAACCCCACACTATAATTGCTTTGTGTCTGTCCCATGCATGTTTGAATTCCCCCACTGTTTTAGACCCAATGATCTCCTCAGGAAGGCTGTTCCATGTATCCACCACTCTCTCCGTGAAAAAAACATTTCCTCACATTACCCCTGAGCCGTCCCCCCTCTATCTTTAAATTGTGCCCCCTTGTTCTTAAACATCTCTTTTTCTGAAAGATGCTACCCTCCTGGACTTTGTTGATTCCCTTGAGGTACTTGAACGTTTCTATCATGTCCCCCCTGTCCCTCCTTTCATCAAGAGTATACATATTAAGCTCTCTCAGTCTCTCTTCATATGGTTTCTGCTGCAGACCCTGCACCATTTTAGTTGTCCTCCTCTGGACTGTTTCCATCCTGTCTATGTCCTTGCGTTGATGAGGTCTGCAAAACTGCACACAGTACTCCAGGTGGGGTCTCACCAACTGTCTGTACAGAGGGATAACCAGTTCCCTTTTTAAGTTCGCTTGCGTGCATGTGCAAGGAACGTTTTGGGAGAGTAGCACACTTTGGAGGTGTGCCTCTCCCTTTCAATCCACTGCTCCGTTGAGCAGGCGTGGTGGTCCTGCACCAATGGGTGCAGGAGCGGTGTATGACAGCGGTGGTCTTCGCTTCAAAGAAAACCACCGCTGTCATACAGAGCACCGCGTCACGCCGCCCCCCGCGTCATGCTGCCTCCGCCACGTCCACCCCCAAATCTTTGGTGCCATGCTGGGAGCCCACTGCAGCATGGCAAATGTCCATTGTTTGCCGACCAGGTGCCCAATCCCCCGTCAGCTCCTCGACCCCAAGCCATCCTTCTGCCACGCTGGGAGCCCACCCCAGCGTGGCAAATGTCCCGCGTTGTTTGCTGATGGGGTGCCTAATCCCCCGTCAGCTCCTCGGCCCCCCAAGCCATCCTTTTGCCATGCTGGGAGCCCACCCCAGAGCGGCAAACGTCCCACATAGTCTTTTTTTTGTCACCTGTAAACCAAAAACGGTCCCATGGCGCTTCTCCCAGTCCCCCCTCCCACAACCCGCACCCACCCACTGCGCAACCAGCCTCCCACACCCCCTCACCCCATACTTACCTCTGGAGCTCAGCGATGATCTTCGGTGGACCGGGAACACGTCTGCACTCTTCAAAGCCGACTGCGAACTGAGGAAATGCCGGTAAGCTGTATAATGGGCTAGATAGGAGGTTTTCAACTTTATTGCATATCTCAGGCATTTTTTGGAATTTTTGCACCAAATTTTCAACATTGGGTTTTTGGGACCCCTTCTCATGAATGATATCACTGTCATGGCATTATTGGGGCCCGAAGGGTGATTTTGCAGTCATCGCAGTCACTGGCGCCGAAATCATCTTTTCCGAGCCTGAATAATGCCATGACAGTGACATCATTCATGAGAAGGGGTCCCAAAATCCCATGTTGAAAATTTGGTGCAAAATTCCAAAATGACTGTTTTACTAGTGTGTGTTATGCAGTTCCTACGCAGGCTCGCATTTAACATACTAACATACTAAAATGCCAGAGAATAGGGCCTAACGGTCTTTCGTGTCTGCTCGTTTGGTCAGTCCCCAACCTGGGTGCTGACCTTGCTGTCCCCTCGCCTTCTCTGGCTTCTCCCTTCCCAGTTCCAGATATTCTTGCTGCATTGGATTTTGCTTCCAGAACCCTTCCCCTGTACCTGTCCCACCCCCTCTTGAACCCCTCCACTGTCTCTGCCTCCACCAGCCCCCTAGGCAGTGCATTTCATGGCTCCACCACCCTCTCAGTGAAGTAGCACCTCCTCCTATCTCCCCTGAATCTTCCCCCCTCCAGCTTCCAGCCATGCCCTCTAGTGGCCCCTCCTCCTTCCTTCGAAGCACCCTGACTGTTCCTCCCCTATTTACCCTCTTCATGTACCTAAAGACCTCTATCATGTCCCCGGTCCCTCTCTTCCAATGTGTACATATTTAGCTCTTCGAGCCTCTCCTCATAGGTCCTGTCCCCAAGCCCCAAATCATTTGGTTGCCCTCCTCTGGACCCGCTCCAGGAGGTTAATGTCCCGCTTTAAGTGTGGCCTCCAAAACTGCACGCAGTACTCAAGGTGCGGCCTCACCAAGCAGTTATACAGAGGGAGTATCACTTCCCTCCTTCTGGAGGTGATCCCCCTAGCGATGCATCCCAGCATCCTGTTGGCCTTGGCTGCTGCCCTCCTACAAGTCTCAGAGTTGTTCATCTTGTCAGGTGTTGCGCAGTTCCTACGCAGGCTCGTAATTCGTGAATTTTCAATATTTTCACTCCAGATTTTCAACATTGCCATTTTACCACACCTCCTTATGAGCAGTGCAGCTGTCATTTTTCACATCTTGCCCAAAACGTGATTCCAGCCATGTAACGCACAATGGCACAGTCGCTCTGTGAACTCAGTGTATGGGACACATTAAGAAAATCACAGTGTCACTGTTCATGAGCAGAGATCTTAAAATGGATATGTTGAAAATTTGGTGAACAAATTCCTAAAAATGACTGTTTTACGAGTGTGCATTGCACAGTTCCCACGCACGCTCTTAGGTTTGCGAATTTTCAATATTTCCACTCCAGATTTTCAACATTGCCATTTTACCACACTTCCTTATGAGCAGTACAGCTGTCATTTTTCACATCCTGCCCAAAACGTGTTTCTGCCTATGTAGCGCACAATGGGGGTAACAAAAAGGTCATGCTGAAAATTTATTGTGCAAATAACAGCAATCACACAGGGCATTAGGGTAAAGCACCATACGTGCCAACCACCACTGCAAATACCTGCAAGCGATCTTTCGGCATTGACAAATGCTTGTTCTACTTGTGATGCCCCTTCCTATGCATCCCAGTATCCCCCTGGCTCTCCTTACCGACTTTTCACATTGCTTACCCACCTTTAGGTCATCTGATATGATTACCCCCAGGTCCCTTTCCATTTTTGTTGTTGTTAGTACCTCCCCTGCTATTGTGTACTCTTCTCCTGGGTTTTTGGTTCCCAGGTGCATTACTTTGCACTTCTTTGTATTGAATCTAAGTTGCCATATGTCTGACCATTCCTCTAACCTTGCCAAGTCCCTTCTCATATTTTCTACTCCCCCTTGTGTATCAGCTCTGTTACAGATCTTTGTGTCATCTGCAAAGAGGCATACCTTTCCCTCCAGACCCTCTGCAATGTCACCTATAAAGATGTTAAAGAGGACTGGACCCAGTACTGAGCCCTGAGGTACTCCACTAGTTACCCCCCTTTCTTTGGAATGTGTTCCATTCACTGTTACCTTCTGTGTCCTGTTGTGCAGCCAGTTTGCTACCCAGGCTACCAGCCTGGGACCCACTCCCAGGCTGGCTAACTTGATTATTAATCTTTGTGTGGGACTGTGTCAAATGCCTTCCTAAAGTCTAGGTAGGCCACATCCACAGCCCCTCCTGGTCTATTACTTTGGTCGCAGTCAAAGAAATCAATTAGATTCATCTGACATGATCTTCCCTGCTGTAAATCTATGCTGCTTTGGGTCCTGTGCCTGCTGCCTCTAGGTACTCAACAATTCTTTCTTTCAAGTGATTCCATCATTTTCCTACCACTGAGGTCAAACTTACAGGTCTGTAGTTTCCTGCTTCTGCCTTGCTCCCACTTTTGTGAAGAGATCACATCTGCCCTCCTCCGGTCCTCAGGTACCACCCCATCCTGCCATGATCTGTTAAAAGCGTGGTCAGTGGTGTCACTAGGTCCTCCTTAGTTCTTTTAGTATTCTGGGGTGAATCCGTCAGGCCCAATTGCTTTGTCCACCTTGAGTTTTAGGAGTTCTTTCAGGACTCTTTCTTCTGTGAATGGACTGGTGTCAACCCCTACCCAGAGTGCTTCTATTGTCTGGTTTAGGTAACTCCTCCTCATCTTCTTTTGTGAATACTGAGCAAAAGTATTCATTCAGTATCTCTGCCTTTCACTGTCTCCCTCTGCCCACCTCCCTCTCCTTTATTAATCTTCACTATCCCTCCCTTAACCTTTCTATGCTCCCTAATGTTCCTATAAAAGGTTTTATCCCCCTTCTTAACTGAGTTGGCTATTTTTTCCTCAGTTTGGGCCTTTGCTAGTCTGACTGCCTTTCCCACTTCTTTCTGCTTTAATTGATACATTTCCCTGTCATGCTCCTTCTGTGATGCCTTATACTTTTTGAATGCAGCCTTTTCTCCTTAACATTCCCTGCCACCTCTTTTGAGAACCATAGTGGTTTTTTACTCCACTTTGTTTTCTTTATTTGTTTCACACAAAGGCTTGTTGCCTCTATGATGGCAGTTTTGATTTTTCTCCATTGTTCTTCCACCCCTCCTTTTTGGTCATTTGCTAGTGCATTTTTCAGGTATTCATCCATTTTGCCAAAGTCAGCTCTTCTAAAGTCCAGTATCCTTGTTTTTGTATGGCTTATCTCCATGGTTGTGCTCATTGTGAAGCACACTGTGCAGTAGTCACTTGTTCCCAGATGTCTACTGACTTCTGAATTTGTGATCCTCTCTCCATTTGAGAGTACCAGGTCTAGTATTGCTCCCTTCCGAGTGGGTTCCAACACTAGCTGTCTAAGGCCTGCCCCCTGCAGGGCATCGAGAATGACCCTGCTCTTGGATGTGGCTGCAGCATGTTATCCAGTTAACATCTGGCATATTCACGTCCCCCATCAACAGTATCTCCCCTTTTTCAGCCATTTTGAGAATGTCCTCTATCATTTTGTTGTCCATTTCCTCCTCTTGAGATGGGGGTCTGTATACAACCCCTGTGCGGATTGTGATGCCATTTCCTGTCTCCAAGGTGACCCAGAGTGCCTCTTGTCCTCCCTCTTTACTTTTTAGTTCTGTAGCTTTGGTCCCTTCCCTTATGTATAGAGCTACTCCACCTCCTCTTTTACCTTCCCTGTCCCTTCTGTAGATTGTGTACCCTGGTATGTTGACATCCCAGTCATGGTTCTTGGTGTACCATGTTTCCGTGACTGTCACAATATCCAATTGTTCATCTTCCATCAGGGCTACTAGCTCAGGAAGCTTGTTTCCCAGACTATGGGCATTGGTACTCATTGCCCTCCATTTAATGTTGGCTTTATCCTTTTTTCCCCCATCCCTGCTCTTATTGTCCTTCTCTACTTTTCCATTTACCCCTGTCCTGCCCTGTGTTGAGCTCTGTACCTCAGTGTTTACCTTACTACCTGCCATGTTTTGTGGGGGGAGGCTTAAAATTTCCTGCCTTTAATCAGCGCCTCCCCCCTTGGCTAGTTTAAAAGCTTTCCAAGGAAGCATTTAAACCTATCACCTAGGAGCTTGGTTCCCTTTGTGGACAGATGCAGACCATCATGCCAGTATAGACCTTTCTCTCCAGGTGGCCCCCCAGTCCCCAATGAAGCCAAAGCCCCGTGCTCTGCACCAGTTTTGCAACCATTCATTAAACTGTATGGTGTGCAGTACCCTAGCCTCACTCCTGCCATGGACTGGTAGCACCTCTGAGAAGGTTACTGTGCTTGCTACCCATCTGAGGCCCCTCCCCAACTCCACAAATTCATTCTGCACTGCACTGATCCCATGCCTAGCTAGGTCATTTGTCCCAAGGTGGACTATGATATCTAGTTCCCTCTCCTGTGATGCTGCTTCTGCAATCCTGAGGATTCGCTTCCTGTCCCTCCAAGCCATGGCACCAGGCAGGCACCTTACTTCTATCTCCTCTCCCTTTCCTAGGTTTACCCCC
This sequence comes from Neoceratodus forsteri, assembly GCA_016271365.2. NCBI lineage: Eukaryota > Metazoa > Chordata > Ceratodontiformes > Ceratodontidae > Neoceratodus > Neoceratodus forsteri. The sequence continues at coordinate 209,523,606 of CM028137.1, read as the reverse complement.
CTAACAATAGAGTCCCCTATCAGAAGCTGTTTCCTTCCCCTGTGGTGTCCCTTGCCACCCTTTTGTGGGTCTCCCTTGTGGATGTCCTCAGCATTCTTCTGGGTCTCCACTGAGGGTGCCATCATAGAGGAACCTTGCTCTGCCAGAATGGCATATGATTGTGTAGAGGTACAACTAGGGGGCTTCGCCTCTGGTCCACCACCTGCACCCTCCCAGAACCCACATATGGAGTAGATCTCTCTGGTTTCTCAATACCATGGATCTCTTGAGTGACCATGTTGCTGCAAATCGGACAGCCATACCCTCTGTCACTGATACTGATGTTGCCCTCTCTCTGTTTCATTCTAAGTTCTCCTCTGCCTTGAACAAGTGTGCCACACTCAGAAAATCCAGGGTCATGTTACAAATCAGCTCACTCCGTTCCATACCTCCTAAATTACAGCGTGATCAGAAACCCCTGTACAAAGGATACCTGGGATGCAAAATCACAATATTTCAAGGCTAGCCTCCAGAACAACCTTAATGACCCCTCAAAGTTCTGGAAGGTACTTCATTCTCTTTTAGATCCTCCCACCAACACCACCACTCCAGTTCTTCAGGTCAATGATTCACCAGTGTCTGATCCCTCCTCTATTGCTGCTCACATCAATTAATTTTTCACCACATGTGCTCCCCCTTCTGCTCACCCTCTACCCTCCTCCCCTCCTCCTCCTCATGTTTCCTCTCCATCCCCTTCCCTTCCTTCCTCTCCCCTCATAGGGTTTTCTTTTCCCCCATTACTGCTCAGTAAACCTTGGATGCCCTTTACTCCATCAACCTATGCTAATCCAGCCCTGATGAGCTGTATTCTAAACCACTCCAAATCCCCAAGACGCTTCTGGAAATGAACTGTTTGCTGCTCATGTTGTCTTTCCTGGTGAAACGTTTTCCAAATAAATAAATAAATAAAATAATCTCTGCTCATGCCATAGCATTTCTTCTGACTCACCTACTCAACCACTCATTCTCCCTTAATGGTGTCCCTTAGTACTGAAAGTTTGACAAAAATTCTTCCACTCCACAAAGAGAGGAACCGTTTCTCCCCACATAACATCTGGCCAGTCTCAATCCTCCCCTTACATTCCAAGCTGCAGAAGAAGCTTATCTACACCAGACTCTCATTTTCTATCCTCCGCTGAGTTCCTCTCACTTTTCCAGTATGGCTTACAGAAGCATCACTCCACTGTCTCCTCCCTGCTTTGTGTAACTTATACTTTCCTCTCAGGGATGGATCAGGGGCACATCACAGCTGTCATATTTATCGATCTAGCCAAGTCTTTTGACTCGGGTGTCCCACTCACTCATCCTGGATAAGCTGAGTTTTGCCGACCTCTCAGCCCCTGTGGTTGATTGGTTTAATTCCTAGCTTATGGACCATCTTCTAACAGTTCAGATTTGTAGTGCCCTGTCTTCTCCTCTTCCCATCCAGGCAGGCGACCCACAGGACTCCATCCTGTGTCCCATTCTCTTCTCTGTCTTCCTCAGTGACTTCTCACAGGCCCAGTACAACTCATATATCCACATGTATGCAGATGACAGGTGCTGTTTCAAAGCAGCATGATCAAAAACAGTGCAGTCAATAACCACACCTCATGGTCAGTACAAACATGCAAGGTCCAAAACTATGCTAGATTAGATATACAAACTCTGAAACTGTGTGGCACTGATATGAATGTGCAGTTTTTGACCATGTATATTTGCTGTTGTGGTTTTGACCAGACACCCAGATGGCATATTCATCTACACCTCTAGGTCCTCCACAGCTGAGGAAGGTCTGCTCTAGAATGACTTCCAGAATGTTCTGCAATGTTTCTGATCTAAGTAACTCAGTATCAACACACACACACAAAAACTATGCCCGTGACCTTTTGTACCAGTCAACAATTGGACAGACACCATACTTTGCCCATTTTCACCACCTTGGATGGCAACCCTCTAGAAGCAGTCAAATCATTTAGATACCTCAGTGTGTAGTTAGTCAGCAAGGCTGACTTCTCTGCCCACATTGATACCATCTTGCCAAGCTTCACACTAAACTTGGTGCCTTATACTGAAATAAAGACTCTGCAGGTTTGCCATCAGCTTGTTACCAAAGTGGTGCTCCTGGTCTTTGACTATGAAGATGTGTGTCTATGGCACAGTCCCTTCCACTTTCTTGGGCAGACTAGATACCATCTGCAACTTCTTCTTCCACTTTGCTACCAATTCCCCCTTTTCATAATCATCATCGCTCACTGTACTCTTCCTTATCAATTCTCCCTCTACCTACACATCACCAGATCCATTGTGCCTCTTTCATTTCCAAATGCTGGTTTGTGTTCCCTCCTCTCCCCTCCACTCCAGAGATCCTCACACCTTCACCATTCCTCATCCCTGCTTATCTCCTGGCATTCAACCTTTTCCTTTCACCTCCCATCACTCTGAAACCAACTCTCCTTCCCCCTCTGCTTTGCTGCCTCCCCTGGCTCCATCAAGCACCTGTTGATACTCCTCCCCACTCCCATTGCTCCTGTTTCCCCTCTCTGGCTGATCCTCCTACATCTGCCTCATATAAAGGTGGAAGTATTGCTGAAACACTAATTTGCTGCTCATGCTTGTTTGCTTATTTTGCATTTATTTTTGCACTTACTCCAGCATTTAGCCAAATCTCTGAGTGCTCTTTATTATTACTGCAAGACGGTTTCTGTAGTATTGTGTTATGTATCTATTGCTTCCTTCCTCTGGGTCACACCTGGAATGAGCTTTGGCTCAGTGTGTCTTTCATGGTCACCAATTTTCAAATAAATTAAATTAAATTAAGTAAATAAATAACTAGCAGCTACAGTGTAACAACACTATAACTACATTGCAGTTATGTGACACTTATAATATAGTGTAACCAATAAACAAATAAATATGTTTGTTTGTTTGTTTAGTTTTTGTTAACCGGGTAAGTGCACTAGATAAATCCTGCCTATTTTCAGGCATGACCCAGGGGAGATGGATACAGGTGAATGCCAGTTGACCTTGAACCAGATTAAGCTATTGTACCAAGATATCACCTATTAGATACATTACAATTGACCTATTCACAATTGATCACTAACAACAAGACATGCCACATTACCACATTACAATGCTGCCTTGAAAACCATTACTTCACATATTCTTCAGAGACATTCTATTCATAGAAGCAATCATAAAAAAGTGAATAAACAACCATTTGTCATTGCCGGGTGTTCACCACTGGCATAGAAGCCCGGGAAGGTGTTGTAGATGCATTGCGGTACACTTCGTGAGTTATACATTACCAATGTTAGTAGGCTGCATTTGTAAATTTGAATACAGGCTCATCATTTTGTTATGTCATAATATTTTTGACCCAAATTGCTAACTTTGCCTTCTTGTGACCCCCATCTCATGAAGAAGTGCAGATAACATTTTCAACTCCTGTCCAAAAGGTGATTTCATGCAGGGATGGCAAAAATCACCTTTTGGGATTCAAAAACACATTTTGTGCAGGATTTGAAAAATAACAGCTATAACATTCATGAAGTGCTGTGAAGAAGTGGCTATGTTGTAAATCTGATGAAAAATATTGAAAAGTACCAAAGTTACAAACCTGCATTTGCAAAATTCAATGTAGGCTCACAACTTTGTTGCTTTATAATATTTTTACATCAGATTTTCAACATAGCCTTCTTATCACCCCACCTCATGAACAAGGGCAGAGAACAAGTTTCAACTCCTCCCTAAAAGCTGATTTCACACTGGGATCACAAAATCACCTTTTGGGACAGATTTGCCTAATGTCAGTGCAACTGTTCATGAGGTGGGGTACCAAAAAAGGCATGTTGAAAATTTGAGCCAAAAATATGCAAAAATGGCCAAGTTAGGCCATTAAGTTCAAACCCCTATTAAAATACATTGAACCCACTATCCCGTTGGTGCTGAGGGCTGAGGCGCTGGTCACTTTAAGCCATGCTACGCCGGCGACCCGTGTTTGGGAATGAGCACGGGTCATCAGGGGTTGGCAGGGTTGGAGAGGGATTGAGCGTCCGAGACACTGCTCTCCTCTCCAGGGAGGGGGGATTTGCCAGTGATCGGCATTGACTGGCTCCTAGTGGTGGCTGGGGGGCAGTGCGCCAATGCTGTAAAAAAACACTATGGGGCAGAGATGGGGCCAACGTCTGGAGGCAGTGCATGTGGATGCATGTGCACTCTCTCCACTGATGTCCTGCACACCTCTCTCTGCAGGGGAGAAAAATAGAGAGAAAATGGAGCACTCGCCATTGACTGTGATGATCCCCCCCTCACAGCACCGCCTGGATGGGTGCCTCCCAGAACTGGATCCGGACTGGTGGGTGAGTACCTCCCCACCCCCCCGCCATGAGGGGTAAGTCATGGGGGCTGAAGGGGAGGGGATATGCTACCCGGTCAGCATGGGGGGGACATCAGAGGGTTAAGGTGAGGGGTTCCCAGAAACAACACCCCAAAATAAAAAAAACACATTGAACCTCATACCTGTCTCTTCTGTTCATGGTCCAACTTTGAAGAGTGAAGATGAGTCTGTGGTCCACAGATGATGATGGTGTTGGACTCCCAGTGGGTAAGTAATGGCTTCAGGGTTGGGTGCTCAGTGGGAGGCTCGGGTGAGGAACATACAGCCACAAAAGTCATTGATTGATAGTTTTCTTTTCACGTTTACAAAAAAAAAAGCAAAAGGACAAATGATTCTGGATCGTGACACTGGGGGATTGGACACCTGCACTGTCACTGTTATGTTAGTGGGGAGGCATGGCATGGTGGGTGCTGAGAGGGAGGGATGGAGGGTTGGATGGGCCAAAAAAAATAGTAAAACAAACTGGCACAGGGAGATATGACTGCACATGAGCAGTAGTGGAGGACCGATTGTGGGTCATGACACTTGGGGACTGGGCACCTCCAGTGTCACTGTTATGTTTATGCGGGGGGGGTTGCTGAGATAGAGCGTCAGGTGGGCTAGAGAAAACACGGTGATGTGACTACACATGTGCGGTCCTGGATGAGTAGGTGGTTCACATACCAGGTGGTGACACTGGGGTATTGGGCACCCCCAGTGTCACTGGTATGTTTGTGGGGGCAAGTGGGGTGGCAGGTCCTGAGAGGGAGGGTCAGATGGGCAGAGACATAAAAAACCCTTAACTCATGGAGATGTAACTGAGTATGTTAAGGAGCGTGGCTTACTCTTACAGCTGCAGACATTCCACGCATGCCAGGATGATATTTGATAGATCAGCTTGGCTTGCTTGGCAGTGCACATCAAAGGGAATAGCTGACCCCTAATTGGATCAGCTATTCATTTGTAAGTGCATGCCATCTCTGCCCAGCAAATCAAAACTCTGTCATACTATGCCTTGCTGATGATTGGCATGGCACTGAAGTGCCCGAAAAACATTGCTCTGCATTTGATGAACAGTGTCACACCCATCAAAAAGCAGTACTACTGCAATACGTTCGCTTGCTCCTATGCAGGCCACAGACATATAAAGGAAACCACTTCTTTACAAATTTATCTGTACAAATGTCAGGCTCCATTGTATACATCAAATATGAGCATAGCAAATGTACGACATCAGAAATATCTTTCATTGTATTTGACCTCTTGTGTCCTCACTCATGGCTTTGCCACTCTTCAGGTCAGAGGTCAAGTACAACTTACCCCATTTTCACTCCCCCATCTTCTTATGCAGCCTGACCAGCAGCTCTAGCATTTCTCCTCTCATGCTGGCATAAAAGTTCTACCAACCCTGCACTTGCCCCTTACTGCACTTCTGCTTAGCCCCAGTAATTTGTTTCTCCCATAGTCTATGTCTGTCATCTATGGGCGCATTCTAAATCATGCGCTCATCCCACCCACCCTGTTCTCAATCACTCCCTAGACAACAAGTACTAGCCACCAGTGTTGCGAATCTCAGAAATCACTTCTGTGAAATTTGTGTAAGCATACATGTATGTACAGTATATATGTCTGTAATCTATGCAAGATATGCCACTTTTCCCTGTATGTATCTACACTCTGTAAACCTGTATGTAAACAATGCAGCAAGACCCAAATGTATATTTCGACATTATGTATCTTGTACACTCTGTATTATGTACCATGGACTCCTATGTGTAACTTTATGAAATGTATATGTAATCTCCCATGTATGCCCCCCCAAGGTTGCACCATGAGACGAGCATCTTTTTGCTCAGTGTGCCCTTCCTGGTGAAACATTTCAATAAATAAAAAAAAACAACTCAAGAAGATATTTCTGGTATCTTACATTAACTCATCTCATACCCCATATATATGCAACACTTGTGAAGATATAAATTAGAAACATGGAAACCTAGAAGAAATGATGGCAGAAAGAGACCAAGGTCCATCTAGTCTGCCCAATTGTTCCTGAGAACAATTCAGATCTCAGGACCTAACCTCCTTTCTGATATATACTTCTAACTGCTCGTCCTACTTTTGTTCGTGCAATAGCTCTGTCCCAACCCAGTTTGAATGATGTCACTGTCTTAGCTTCCACCACCTCTGTGTGAAACCTATTCCATGGTTTTACCACCTTTTATACAAAATAGTGTTTCCTAAGCTCCCTCTTGAAGCCTCACACCCTCACCTCCCACTGGTGACCTCTGGTACTAGAGTTAGTGATTCTACCTAACAGATCAGAGGAGGACACTTTGTTTATTCCTCTCAGGAACTTGTATGTCTCGATCATGTCCCCTCTCTCCTTCCTATCCTCCAGTGAGAACATATTTAATGTGTCTAACTGCATCTCATATGAGAGAACTTGGAGGTCATGAATCATTTTGGTCACTCTTCTCTGGATGGTCTACAGCCTACTTTTTGTCCTTCTTTAGGTGTGCATTCCAAAACTGGACATGGTACTCCAGATGGGGCCTTACCAGGGACATGTAGAGAGGAAGTATTACCTCCCTGCTTCTGCTGTCAAATCCCCTTCCTGTGCACCATAGCATTCTGCTGGCCTTGCTGTAAGCTGTGTTGCATTGGTTGGTCTGTTTGAGGGTACTGAAAATGATGCCTCAAGGTCTCTTTCTTCCTGAGAGGCATTTAGTTTGACCCCGTTAAGCCTGTAAACTGTCCCCGGATTCCCCTTACCCAGATGCATCACTTTGCACTTTTTAGCATTGAATCTCAGCTGCTAGATGTTAGACCATCTTTTCAGCCTTTGAAGGTCTCTTTGCAGGTCCCTAACCATCTCCTTGCAGTCCACCCTTCCTCCTAACTTGGTATCATCTTCAGCAGGGCAAGTTTACCCTGTACACCTACAGTAAAGCCCACCAGGATGAAGCACAGTGTCACTGGTTTACTGCATGACAAAAGGGATTAACTCCCATTGAAATGGCATTGTTTGCTGCAGTAACTCCACTGCAAAATTCTGCAGTGCTGTGCTTCATCCTGTTGGGCACCACTGCATACTGATATCACTGATAAATGCATTAAACAGGACTGGCCAAAAACTGAGCCCTGTTGCAGCCCACTAGTAACTTCTCCTTCCTCTGACCTCTCCCCATTGACTACCACTCTCTGCTTTCTGTCCTTCAGCCAGCTATCTATCCACCTGACTATGCTCTTGGCTACTCTCAGGTCCTTCAACTTTTTTAGCAGGCAGTTGTGAGGCACAGAGTAAAAGGCCTTACTGAAGTCAAAGTAGAGGCCGACCACTGGGTTAATTTCCAGTCACCCAGTCAAAAACTGTTAATAGTCATGACCTATTCACTTTGAACCCATGTTGTCTATCATTCTGAATTCCATTCTTCTTCAGGTATTCCACCAAGTCTTGTTTTATTAAGGCTTCCTTTAGCTTCCCCACCACCGAAGTGAGGTTGACTGCTCGATACAGCAGTTGTCTGCCTCCTCACAACTCCCACCCATGTGGAGGGGAACTACCTCTGCTGTCCTCCAGTCCTACGGCACTACTCCCGACAATAGTGAACTGTTGAACAAATGTGGCAGCAGGCATGCCAACTCTCTGGCCAGTTTTTTTAGCATTCTTGGGTGAATTCCATCTGGCCCTGGTGATTTGTCTACCTTGATTTTTTTCTAGGGGCTCTTTAACCCTGCTGGTAGTGATTGATGATGTGTCCATTTGATGTACTCTTATTACCTCAGCCTTGATACCACTGTCTGGTAACAGGCTTTTGTGTCCCTTGGTGAACATGGAGCAGAAAAAGTTATTTAGAACAGCGGCCTCCTGTTTGTCCTCCTCTGTGATTCTGTCTCCTTCGATAAATCTGACTATTCCTCCCCTCTTCCTTCTTTTTTCTTGTATGTATCTAAAAAGTGTTTATATCCTGCCTTAACCCCCTCTGCCAGCCTAAGATCTATTGCAGCCTTGGCTGCTCTAATCATGTTCTTCATCTCCTTATTCTTCTGATTGTACACTTCACATTCCCTAACCCCCATGGTTCTTTTATAATTTGTGAATGCCTCCCTTTTGGTGCTAATTGCTGTGCTGACTTGGTTTGTGAACCACATGGTTTTTTTATGTCTGTTCTTTTTAGACACTGTTCTTACACACATCTTGCAGTATTTGGACTCTGAACCAACTGATGTTATTATTTTCTTTTCTATTCTGTGCTGCTCATGTGATCATTCAAGTAACAATGGCATGGCCTAGTCTGTCCTCACTTGACTTGTTGCAATTAATTGCTACCTCATGTAGTAGATCCTATTCACAAAAGATTTTCACCACAGGCACGAGTTCTTGAAAGTGTTTTGTGGATAGGGCCTACTCAGAGCAGTCAGTGTATGTTTTATTCAGGTATCATATTTGAAATTAAAGTGAGGAATGTTGACTTTGAGAAATGTGAGGCACTCAGCATTTTAAGGTGTCAAACAGGATTGTGTGTCAGTAATGAGGTTACCAGCTGAACTAAACAATCATTCTGAACAGACGCTAGTCAGAGGGCAAGTCATGTACTTCATTGCAATGTTTACTACAGCAGGCTATATATTTTGTTTGGATTTCGAGTATTGCAAAGGATCAGCATTTCAGTTGATATTGGGCTCTGCCAGATACATTTCAACCATGTCTGTGCTGAGGCTGTGTTACAAGAAGCAGATGAAAAAGATGTTATAATTACATCTTCTAAGTGACTCCAGAGACATAAAGCTGAACCAAGTGACTATGAGACAGTGCTATGCTTTACTAGTGGTGAAGAAGAAAATTCGGCTGCAGTGGTTGAAGAGGAAGAGAGAGAAAATGATGCAACAGTAGAGGATGGGTCACCTGATGCTGTGCTGTGTTGTGATGAAGATTCTGAATGTGTTGCTGCTGTTGTACTCTGTTCAATGACAGCATGCACCTCATCAATTATTTCTTGTTTATCTTGAAAAAAGTGTCATCACCATCACTCAATAGTTGCTTCAATTTGTATCATGGGTCCAAGATTGTTGCTTTAATGTAGTACTCAGAATGAAGCATTTTACATAGTTTGTCATCTTCTTCAACTTTTTTTGATCATATGTCTCATTAGATCTTGTTGTATTCTTGGCGGGGGGCAACCTCCATGTGTCAGCAGCACCACTGGCAGCCTGTGTTTTCATGGAGCTGTCTTGCTTCTTTAACTTTCCCCTAATCAGATTCTATTTGAGTTTTAACAGTTTTGTTATTGGTATCACCTGGCTGAGAGCTTCTGTGTTTGTACTAACCTCCCTGGTGATTTCCTCAAATGTCTGGAGCAGGAAAATTAGAAACTCCATCATGGCCCACTGTGGTGGAGTAATATAGACGTCTGCATTATCAATTTTATTTTCCACTGCCTGACAGCTTTCTTTTGTTCCAGCAGCCTTTGGAACATATAAAAGGTCAAATTCCGTCGAGTAGAAATGTCTTGGATCAGTCTGTGCAAAGGTAAACTGTGCACCTGCTGTATTTTTTCAAACAAGTGACGGGCTTTGCTTGAGTGACCGAAATGAGTGAATGTTCTTGTAGCAGTGCTAATGAGAGCCTTAATACCCTGTCATTGTAGAGAAAACTATGAACTATTAAATTTAAGCAATGCAAAAAGCAGCAGATGTGAACAAAGCCCCCCTCCTCCAAGGTCTTCCTTATGTTGGACCCATTATCTGCAAATATAAAGTCAATATACAGTCCCTGTGAAGTGAGCCATTGCTGTATTGGTTTTTGGAGCTCTTCATTGATCATAGGTATCATAGTTAAATATGGAGCAAGAAAAGACTTAGTAGTAGCAGTAGTATTTATTTGTACAGTCTTTTAAAAATGATTATCACAACGTACAAAAAACAAGCAATAACACATGTACTTGACAAACAATAATAAAATGTGAAAAAACAGTTTTAAAATTACACAAACTGTAATATGAGAAATACAATACTCAGTGGTACAGCCTAGTCATAATACAATTTCACATAAAGGGTTATTTAGAATTCAGGTTTCTGGCTCCACCTGATACTTTTTTCTTTTTTTTTCTGATTTTCCTGGTAAGCAGTAAATATTTCTCAACTGCATGTATTATGAATTGGTCCTCAGTAGTTAGTAAAACTGTAATTATCTTAGTCAAGTTGCTAAATATTATAGAGTTTGTAAAAGGTTGCAGCCATCTTTTCCTAATTTTGTTATTCCAATGGCACTTTATTAAGACATATACTAGATCTTTTTCATTTAAGTTATGTTACATAAGGTGTCAGTCAAAGCATAGCTTTTCTTGTACAACGCTTCCCTAGGTTTAGATTCAGAAAGTTCCATTCTGAACCTAGTGCAATGTTTCTGTTTATTTGGATAATCCAAAATATCAAGATAGTATCTGAATCCATGTTTATTTTGTGCTTACCATTCTGCATACTTGGAGGCTCCAATGCAGGCCAAATCAACGTCTCTATAGTATAGAGCAATTTTCTTTTTGATATAAGATCTATACTGAGCACTAATGCCTATATCATTCTGCCTGTATTTCATAAGATAAGTCAGACATTGTTTATCCAAGAGTCTGTTTCAGTGTGAGAATCAAATGCTACTGTTTATATTCCTTGAATTCCAATACTCCTTTTCTATGTAGCATTGTTTGGACCATCAATCACTGGGGATGCTCACTAATCTAATCCAATAATTAATAAATCTAGTGTCAGCCCAAACTTGCAGTACCGTTACTGCCAATTCTGCTCTTATGAAATATGCTGGGGTTGACATTTGGCAGCTCAAAGCTTTTCTTAACGGTATTATTGCTGGCTTTTCCAAATGATTGATTTGAGACATCCCCCATATTTCCACACCAAATAGAGGCTGAGCATTAAATTTGGCTTGAATAAAGAAGTGGCTTAATCGAATAGCCACCATAAAGATGATTAAACCTAGCTAGGGCGCCTACTGTTTTTTTTTTTGTTGTTGTTGGTTTTTTTTTTAGAAATTGTGTGGTCAAATTGTGATTTCCAAGAGCCATTTATAGAATAAATAATGGCCAGGTAAATGTATTCATTGACCACTTCCAGTCTATTTTGTTTATTTCCCAGATATATTTAGAATGTCTGGCTCCCATAATCAAAATTTTAGACTTTTCAAAATGTATTCTTAAAGATGAAGACTCAGAGGTTTTGGATAATAAATCCAAATTCTTCTGGAGACCTGAAGCAGTCAGGGCAGATAAAACCAGGTCATTGGCATATGGAAATGAAGAGAAAATATTGGGGCCAATTTTGGGAGAGTCAGAGTTAGATTGATGTAATTCATTGAGAAGGTTATCTAAGTATATGCAAAACAGCAAAGGTGCTAAATGCAACCTTGTCTTGCCCCTTTGCTGGTACAGATACAATGTGATAAGTTAGTTCCTGAATTAATTTGGGCCCAGGTATCAGTATATAACATTCTTATGCTAGTAACAAGAATCGGGGAAATGCCCTGTTCCAGCATGATATTCCATAACAACATTCTATGTATTGTGTTGAAGATGGAACTGTAATCAATGAATGCTAGATACAGTTTCTGTTTTCTAATTTTAACATATTTCTCAGTTAAGTGGGATAATATGTAACAATTGTTTATAGTGGAGTGGTCTTCTCAAAAATCTGCCTGGGCTGGAGCCAGGCCACCAAGTGCATTCATTTCTTTAAGTAATCAGCCCAATAGAATTTTGGCATAAACTTTACCCAAAATATCCAGCAAACTGATGAGTCTGTACATAGAGGGATTCTTCTTTGAGCCTTTTTTATAAATTGGAACAATTATTGAGCCTGACCAGGAGTGCGGAACATAGTTGTTAAACATACATTAGTTAAAAAATTTTACCAAGACATCTGTCTGTTCCTCAACTAAGCATGGATAAACCTCTCCTGGAATCTTGTCTGGGCCAGGTGCTTATTTCTTTTCAAACTTTTTATTGCAAATACTACTTCATGTTTCATTATAGGACTGAAGTTAGAGTTTATTTCATTAATCCCCAGATTTTCCCAAGAGGAAACCTGACTTGGATTGTACAGGGTACTGTTATAATAATCAATCCATGTTTTTAAATCAATGCAGTGCACCAAGTTATTTGAACATCCTTTGCAGCCTTTAGCTACCAAGATCCAAAAGGACTTGGAATCATTCTTATCAATAGCTGTTATCATTTGCCCCAAAGTAATTCCTGATATGACCTCCTTTTTTGTTTTAGAAGCAGCTTGTATTGTCTTTTGGTCTCTCTTACTTTTATAATGTTATCTTGAACCATGTTTTTATTTGCTTTTCACATCACTTTCCTTAGTTTGGTTTTTGGTTTTTAGAGATCTACAATCCTTATCAAGCCATGGTGTGGTAGTTTAATTTCTGGTAATTTTTACCACTACCCACTGATTTGTATAAATGCTGATTCAACTTCAAGAAAAAAGATGTTAATTCCTCATTTATTGAAATTGGATCCATATTTGTATTACTCCAAGAATTTATGAAAAAGGTAACCTGACTTACTATATGTGCCTCTAAAGAGGTATTCCACTCCAGTTTCCTAGAGTATCTAACTGCCAAATTATTTGGTTCTATTATCTGCTTCATTTTTTGTCCAAGATGATCTATATATTTATATATGATCACCAGAAGGTGATCACTTTCTATTCTAGTCAATCGTTAGATCATCCCAATAATCAGGATGACCTTGCCACAAAATGAGGTCCCATACAGAGGCTCCTTTGTTAGTAAAATAGGTGGGTGAGCCTGTTTTATCACCAGGGGTTCTATCATTCAAAGGGAAAAGTGAGTTACTATTCATTAGTTTGATTAATCTATGGCCATTAGAGTAATATTTGAGATCACTCAAAACTTTCATATCTCTATCAGAATCTGGGTACATAAGACAAATGATTGAATTATCATTAAGGCCATCAAAGAAACTAATTCTGGCATTAAAGTCACCAGTAAGCATGAGATGAACAGGTGGATGGTTGGTCTGTGCCTCGATTGACTTAGCACATTTTTCCATATACCGTTAGCTTGAGTTTTAATTTTATTGGGTGGAATATAACAATTAAATATAAGCATTTGTGTTCCACAATAAACCAAGCTGATCCCTAAAAAATTCACATCCAAATCAAGAGGGGATATGTTTGAAAAAGTCCCTATATTTTTATGTAGATGACCAATCCTCCCAATCTGCACCCCATTTTACATGTTCTTATTCCAGGTTTCAGGTTTGTGGGCAATATTAAACTCATTGATGTCTATATCCTCATTAGTGGCATGCCATGTTTCTTGGAGGCATACTAAATGACATTTAGAAATGTAGTTAAACCAAGCTATGTCCTGTAATTTGGTTTTAAATCCTGCAATGTTCCAGGAGATCAGAAATGGGGTTTTGTCCTTAGAAATACTTATGGGGGTGTCACTTAAACTTAGAGACAACTTTCTAGGGCACACAGCATTTCTTGAATCAACAAGTTCCCTATCACTTGATGGTTCAATGTCATTTTGTACCAGTCAATTTGTATACCCAGCCAAATTCATAAATGTGTTTACAGTTGGAATGGTAAAACAACATTCTGTATTATGAATTTGTTCAAAAAGAGGATAGGGAGCAGTTGACGCATATTTGGGGAAATACAAGGGGGAACCATCCGACACAGAAAGATCAGCCAAAAAGAGGCCCATGGCTTCCAGATCTTTTATTTTCTGCCAAACTCTACAAGCCACCAATGCATTTTTGAATGTTACATCAATTTGTCCATCACCTCTAAGGCTCACATGTCTATAAACCCCCTGTTCCCCCTTTCTTCCCAATCTGATGTTTAGGAAATTTGCAAACAGATTACATAGGATCTTAGCTAACTTTGAATTTGTTTTGTTATAAATGTTTTTATATCCAAATTGACTCAGGGTAACTGGATCTGTGCCCCCTTCACTTGTTGAAAGTCCCTCTTGTATACAATCTCCTTCTTTATACCATGGAATGCATTTAATAATATCCAGAACTCTTGAATTTTTATCATATAGAGCCACAGTCAAATTCATAGATTAAATTTCTTTTAAATTTCTCCATACAAACTGTAAGACCCTGTCAGTAGTGAAGCAAACATCAACACTTTTGGCCAGGATCACATTATCAGGATCTGTAAACCTCCTTACTGTATTGACATCTTCTGCTAAAATATCCAAATTCAGTCTTTTATTAAGTAAATGAGTTACTAGATCAAAAGGCCTTTCATCTAGGTTTCTTCTTAGGCCATAGATCCTGATGTAAGGAAGATTCAGTAATTCACACTCAGTTGGTTCATTATCTAACTGCCCTATATCGAGTTCATCTTTCCTTTCTAATGGGATGATGGGCTTGGAATCTTCCACCTGCAAATCTTTATTTATTTCAGGGTTTATAGAACTGTTGAAATCTAAATTACCTGTGCAATTTTTTAACCTGTCTTACTCCTTTCTTCCCTTTTCTCACTTTTTTCTTTGTTTTTTATCAGTTTCCTTATTTTTGCTTTTATATTTCCTTAATTTGGTCTTAGTTTTTTTTAAAGTTTGCTTGGATCTGATTTGGACCCTTTACTGGTACTTGGTTACTAGGGATGTTAACGGTTTGATCAAGTATGGAAACATCAGATGGAAAAATAGTAGAGGTGAAGTCAGATCTAATGTTCTTATTTGGAGATGTAATCAATTCAGTATCAACTATAGGTATCAAAGATGATACTCTTGAAGGATGTATTTCTTTCAGAATTGCCATAACATCATCTAACCCAGAGCCATTTACTGCTATGTATTCCTTTAATGATTCAGTTTCATTTCTGTTAATGATTAACGGTTCACAAAGCATAAGGTTGGCTGCATACTGATTCTTGAGGGCTTTAATAATATCCTCACTCAGTACAGAAGGTGTATAAGTCAGTACATCACTACTTTGGTTATCATTTATGGGTAAGGAGTCCAGGACATCATCTTGAAATTATGGAGGAAGAATATTATAGTGTTTGTCCCTTTCATTTGAGTGTCGAACCATTGGACTATTTAATTTAAACCTGGGTATATTTCTCTGAATTTCATCCATATGTTTAAGTCCCTCTATGGTACTTTCCAGTGTCTCCATAACCTCCTTCAGTACCACATTACATTGTGATTCATCATTTGTGGAGGAAGTTAAAGATGTTTTTGATAGAACTGAGGGTATTGGAAGTTGTGGATGAATAAAGATTCTTTACGAACACTACTCTCCAATTAATTTTTAACTATGCTAATTTGTGAGAACATGAAATTATCTTGGGGCTGATTGGATGACTCAGGATCCTCCTGTTCAGATTCAATATCAGTTGTAGTGACATGAGTGTTTCTTTCAGTACAGTGGGCCCTTCCTTCATTCAGCATTTTATTTGCCTGAGTTTCTATAGACTCACCGTTCTCAGCCAGAAACCAACAGTTCCTGGCATTAGGCCATGAACTGGATAGCTTAGTTGTCAATGTGGAAGACATAAATATCTGGGAAGAGGCATCAGAGATATTTTAAAGATTTTTAGTTAACATGTCCTTGACAGTTTGTTGTTTGTATTTATCCATTGCCTTTAAAGTATTTTGGGTTCAGTTGGATATTCTTTTAAGCTGGCTACAGTACTTTCTTTGTTGTTGACTTTCCTGCATTTTTTTAATTTCCCCTTTTTCCCCTGTTATTTTAGGTCCCAGGGGATCCCTAGTTTTCACATTATTTGAGGGGTTGGACTTGCCCAAGGGTTCCTGAAAATTTGAACCCTTGGGATGAATCAACTCTGAACTCTGACTTCTGGTAATCACCATTTTGATTGTATAAAGTGTGACTATGAAGTAGTGAAAATATTAAATAATAACCTGGATAACACTCAGATCACAATTAAATTTGTGTTGTCCTCAGTGTTAGTGTCTAAAACCAGCAAATACAAGGAAAATAGGCTCCAGGTGCTACAATATTCCACCCAGGGAATAATGCAAAATGCTTAATAGAAAGTGCCGTTGTAATATCAGAACAAGTGAATCAGTATCAATTATGATGGTTTATAGCTCCAGATATACAATTCAACAAAATGCCCCCAAAGTTCAGATTTTTATCAAATAAGAGGGGTGCCAAAAATAAAGTAAGTCCACAGTGTACTGACACTTTTGAAAGGATGCCTAGTATGATAACAAAAGCAATTAGATTGACACTATGTGTCGGTGATGAAATTCAGCTGTTCAGCTATTCAACTGTTCTGCAGTTCATCAACTCATCAGTTGATCAGCACATCAACACATCAACTCATTACTTCAAGGCAGTTCAGTAGTCCAATGATTGATTAATTGATTGCTACAACAGTTCAGTCCAAACAAATGTGTTGAGAACTTAGAATGGAATTTCTTTGTCTGCAACACCTTCTGGAAAGTTCCACAAACTCTAGTCTTCTCCTCTGAGAATGAGGAAGAAGGATAGAGTTAAACATTATTTAAAACTGAGACCTAATAACTCCCTACTAAAACAACAAAACAAAAATGCTGCTAAAGAAAGCCCCTTAATTAAGCAGATTAACTGTTTAATTAATTTAACAGGATGGCAAGATGGAAATTTAAAAAGGCAAATTCTAATAATTGCTATTAATAATTGCTTAAAATATACCTAGCCTAATGAATCTAGAAGCAGAATGTCATTCCAACTTCGCTCCAAATAAATTCTAGAGAAACTCCAAACTGTCATAAAATCAGTTAATACCCCCCAGGTTTGACCTTAAGCAACCCTTATGTAACTCCTAATTTAACTAGGGCAGAGCCAACCACAGAATAACACTAAGATAAGCTAGAAAACTTCAGAAGTCTCTATTTTTTAAAAAACTTTTCAAGCACATACACAACAGAAGTAAAAAACAAATAAAACATTTAAGCAAACAATTCACTTGCTTGGATGGTTATGGTAATTAAAAAGACAGCAAGGAGACAGCAAAGCGGTCCGAAATGCTGTGTCCCTGCCACTGAAATAAATTGAACTATTTGCTGTTCGTTACACAAAACAAGTTCCAACAACAAGCGCAGGCCACAATAAAAACAGACAACCAGGCAGGCAGAATACAAATCAGGTACCGAAACCAATTCTCCCACTCCCCAGTAAGGACAGAGTAAAAGCCAAACAAAAAGTCAGGTAAAGCTAGGTGAGGACTGCCGAAAATGAAAAACTTGTGCAATTTACTTAGAGCCAGAGCACTTACGAAGCAGGCAGGTCTCTGAAGAGACTTTTACTCACCCCCGCAGCCGAGCAACTGGTCCCACACACAAGATGCAGTACACTGGCTGTGGATGGGTGCCTACAGCGACGCATGTGCTTTTATGTGCAAAGATCATGTGGGATGACAGAGTTTTTAAAAAAGCTGGAACAAGAACCCACATAAAAATAACAAAATAACAAAAAATAACGAGAATAATAAAGTAAAATCCACCCCATACTATTTCTCAGCCTAATTTAGCCCCACCTTCAGAGAGCACTAAAATAAAGCAAATAAAATAAGTGATTTGGTAGAAGTTTCACACAGTTTTCTCCCAAAATTAATACAAAGTACTCTGGACACACTAAAAAAAAATCAAGGGTTAGCTTCTAACACTTCCCTTTTGTCTTTTCCAGTCACACAGGTGGATTTCAGTTTTTCATGGAATAACTGCTATTGGGTAGAGCAAAATACAATGTAGAAGGACAGAGTCTCTCGGTGAACAGCCGTTCTGGGTGGCACTTGTGTATAGTCCCTCCCAGTCGGCTAAGCCTCAGGAAAACTTTCTTGAACTCCTGGATTGATACAGTGTCTGGCCTAGACCTAAAAACACAAGAAAACACCCAAAGAGACTTGCCAGTTGCAGTTTGCAATAAGCTGAACTGGAAAGGTGACAAACATCATTCAGGCAATGGTATCATACCTTTTATAAATAAGTTTAAAGCATTGTCACTGCTTCACAGGCCTCCTCCACAGACCTGAAAGTGCATAGCAAAATGGCTGCTTCCTCTCGTCACGAAAAAGACTTGCGTCCATGGTGCTCACCAAATTAAACTAAAAGGAATCTGATTTCTTAAATGTATCTAGTTTCTGATTGAAACTTTCCATTGAAGGGCTACCCACCACCTCTTCAGGTAGTGCATTTCAAGATGTCACCACCATTTGGTTGTACCACATTTTCCATCTCCATGTTCTGAAGTTTTCACTTTTTAACTGAAGTGTATGTGCCCTGGTGGTGTACTGTTGGTCGCAGAATCCCAAATCCAGCCTCTCCCACAGGTCATGGTCAGTAAGTGCTCTAAACAACATGCACATATCACCACTCCATCTCCTGTACTCCAGTGAGTACACCTGAATTCATTAAGTCTCTTGCTATATTTTTTACCCTCCATGCCTCTTATTGATCTTGTTGCTGTACTTTGTATCCCCTCTAGTCTATCAATCTAATTTCTATGATACAGAGATCAGACCTGTGCCCCATATTCCAGGATAGGTCTCACCAATGACCCAAACAGCGGCAGCAGAACCCCCCGTCTCTGCTGGCAATGTGTCTCAAGATGCAGTTTAACATGCCATTTCCCCTGCTGATAATTTTATTACAGTGAGTTTTAAACTGAAGATCATTTGTGATGATTATACCCAGATTATTTTCCTCTGTTACTATTTTCAGTCTATTTTTTCCTAAAAGGTAGCTCTGCTTGGGATTTTCTTTGCCCAGATGCATAAGAGTGCATGTGTCTGTATTTATTGGAAGTCTGAAGGTGTTTCTCCTTATTTCGAAGGGACAGGGTGATTGGGAAAGGAGGGGGGTGTGGCACTATATGTGAAGGAAGGACTGAAGTGTGTAAGGGAGGAAGGGAAGGAGAGTAGTACGGAGTCACTTTGAATGCAATTCCAGGATTCCAAGAATAGGATTCTTAGAATGGGAGTGGTGTACAGGCCACCATCTCAGATGGAAGAGTTAGACAGGGAGCTAGCGGGACAGATCAGGAGGACCTGCGAGAAGGGTAGTGTGGTGACTGTGGGGGACTTCAACATGCCAGAAGTGGACTGGAGTACCCCAACAATCAGGAACAGAAGGAAGCAGGTGCTACTGGATGCCTTCCAGGACAGCTTCCTGCTGCAAATGGTCAGTGAACCAACCAGGTTAGGGAATACCCTTAACCTTGTGCTGGCAAATGGGGACTTTGTGAGAGAACTTAACGTGGAGGAACCGCTGTCAGGGAGTGACCACCACTCAGTATGGCTCACATTGGATATGGGCAAGGAAGGAGTGGAATCTGGCACAAGAGAGCTGGACTTCAAGAGGGCTGACCTTGGGAGGATGGGGGAAGTGGTAAAAGGGTACCTGGTCAGAATTCAATCTAGTATGGAGTGGGATAGTGGAGGCATCAAAAACCTGCTGCAAGACCCAGAACAAAAAGGCTAGGGCTAAGAAACCAAGCTGGTTGAGCAAGGAGGTCATAGAAAAGGTAAGGAGGAAAAGAGCTGCCTTTAGGAAGTACAAGAAAACAGGGAAGGGGGAGGACAGGGAGAAGTACTTGACAGAATCGATGGAGGTGACAAGGGCAGTACGGGGAGCCAAAGCATCTATGGAACTCAGGCTGGCACAAGGCATTAAGAAGGGGGAGAAGGACTTATTTAGGTACATCAGGGAGAAAAGGAGCTGTAAGGACCACATAGTAAGGATTAGGAAGGATAGGGGGTGCGTGGAAGCAGGGTGCGATAAGGCAGAAGCACTAAATGAGTACTTCTGCTCAGTATTTACTAAAGAGAAGAGGGGGGGTGACACCCAAGGGGGGAGAAATGTCAGAAACGGGGAGGAAGGGGTGACAGATGGGGAAATCATGGAGGGCAGAGTTTGGGAGGGTTTGAAGGCACTGAGGGTGGACAAGGCACCAGGCCCAAATGGCAACCACCCCATGGTACTGAAGGAGCTGGCAGAGGTCCTTGCAGGACCTTTGTCAGACCTATTTAATGCCTCACTACATTCAGGGAGTGTACCTCAGGACTGGAGGATGGCTCATGTGGTGCCCCTCCACAAGAGTGGCCCAAAGGATGAACCAGGAAACTACAGACCAGTGAGCCTCACATCCAATGTGGGTAAGTTAACGAAGACTATCCTGAAGGAGAGGCTGGTGGCCCTCCTAGAGGCCAAAGGACTACAGGACAGCAGAAAGCATGGCTTCATATGGGGCAGATCCTGACAAACCAACCTGGTGGAGTTCTATGACTGGGTAACTAGGCAACTGGACAGGGGCCATGCAGTGGATGTCCTGTATCTGGACTTCAGTAAGGCATTCGACTCGGTGCCACATGGAAGGCTGGGAATTAAGTTAGTAGGCACAGGGGCGGGTGCAAAGCTGGTGAGATGGGTAGGAAACTGGCTTCAGGGAAGGCAACAGAGGGTGGTAGTGTGTGGGGAGCTCTCACACCCAAGGGTAGTGACGAGCGGTGTTCCACAGGGCTCGGTGTTGTGACCAGTGTTGTTTGGGATATTCATTGCAGACATATCATGGGACATCAAGAGCAAGATCATTCTGTTTGCTGATGATACCAAGGTAGGAGCAGTGATGGATGACCTAGGGGGATGGCAGGGGTTGCAGCATGATCTGGCAAAAGCTTGAAACCTGGTCAGACACCTGGCAACTGGGGTTTAATGCCAAAAAGTGCAAGGTGCTGCATTTTGGGATGAAGACCCAAAGGAGGAGTTCCCAGCTGGGGGAGTGAAGCTAGCCCAGACAGAGAAGGAAAAGGATCTGGGGGTGCTCATTACAGGGTCAATGAACAACTTGGCACAATGTAGGAAGGCAGCTGCAAAGGCCAACAAAATTCTGGGTTGTATTGCAAAGGGTATATCCTCGAGAAGGGAGGAGGTGATTCTGCCACTGTATAGGTCATTAGTTAGACCGCACCTGGAGTACTACATGCAGTACTGGTGCCTGTATCTGAAGAGGGACATTAAGTTACTGGAGGGGGTGCAGAGCAGGGCGACAAAGATGATCAAGGGGCTGGGGGACTTATCATATGAGAGGAGGCTGAGGGAGTTGAACATGTACTCACTGGAGGAGAGGAGGGATGGGGGGACATGATTGAAACCTTTAAGTACATGAAAGGAATAAACAAGACAGGTACAGAGGGGCTGTTCAGAGGGGAGGGCCACCAGGGGCCATGATTTGAGACTGGAGGGAGGGAGGTTCTGGAGGGAGAAGAGGAGACACTTTTTTACAGAGAGGGTGGTGGCTGGGTGGAATGCGTTACCTGCAGAAGTGGTATCCAGTAGAACAGTCGACTGCTTCAAAAGGGGATGGGACAGGAGAAGGGGGAGGGTTAATGAAGGGGAAGGGGAAGGGTGGAAGGGTGGGGCAGCTGCAGAATGAGGGGTACTAGCTGCACATTCAAGCAGACTTGATAGACCTCTAGGCCTTTATCTGTTGGCAAATTTCGTATGTTCGTATGTTTGTATGATTCAGTACGATCAAAGGTTTCCTGCAAATTTGATTGTGATGTCTGGTTCCCCGTTTCTACACCCAGCCTACAGTCATCAGCACACTTGGTCATCCACACCCTTGTCTGCTCGCACCTAAGTTTTGATAGATATATGTATTCCAGACATATATGTATTCCAATATTAAAGACACATGGTCCCATCACTGACCACGGTGGTACCCCACTTGTTATATCAGACTGGTCAGTGTGAGTTCCTTTTATGCTAACCCTTTGCCTTCTGTCAGTGAACCATGAGTGGAGCCATGAAACAATATTGCCATGTGCCCCCATAGATGTTAATACCCCGATTATTTCTTGATAAAGTAATTTATTAAACGCTTTAGTAAAATCCAGTAATATAACATCCACTGGTGTGCCCCTATCCAAGCATTTGCTGGCCCTGTTATAAAACTCCAGCATGTTTGCCTGGCAGTACCTTCCTTTGGTGAAACCATGTTGCATATCATAGAAACATAGAAACATAGAATGTGATGGCTTATAAGGACCGCTTGGCCATTTAGTCTGCCCATTTTCCTACCTAACAGATAAGCTGCAGATCCTAGTTAACCAACAGCTTACTTCCTCCTACCCCCTACTAGGACTGCCTTATGTCTGTCCCATGCATTCTTGAATTCCCCTGCTGTTCTTGACTCCACGACCTCCTTAGGGAGGCTGTTCCATGCATCCACAACCCTCTCCGTGAAAAAATACTTCCTCACATTACCTCTGAGCCGTCCCCTCTCTATCTTCAAATTGTGCCCCCTTGTTCTTGCACATCTCTTTTTATGAAAGATGCTACCCTCTTGGACTTTGTTGATTCTCTTGAGGTACTTGAAAGTTTCTATCATGTCCCCTCTCTCCCTTCTTTGCTCAAGGGTATACATATTAAGCTCCTTTAGACTTTCTGTGTATGTCTTCTGGTGCAGACCCTGCACCATTTTGGTTGCCCTCCTCTGGACAGCCTCCACTCTGTCTATGTCTTTGAGGAGAGGGGTCTCCAGAACTGCACACAGTACTCCAGATGGGGTCTCACCAACTGTCTGTACAGAGGGATAACAGCTTCCTGTTTTCTACTATTGATGCCTCTTCCTATGCATCCCCGTATCCCCCTAGCCTTCCTTACTGCCTTCTCACATTGCTGGCCCACATTTAGTTCATCTGATATAATTACCCCCAGGTCCCTTTCCATTTTTACTGTTGTCAGTATCTCACCCCCCACTGTGTACTCTTCCCCTGGGTTTTTGTTTCCCAGGTGCATTACCTTGCACTTCTTTGCATTGAATCTGAGCTGCCATACATCTGACCATTCCTCCAACCTTGCCAAGTCCCTTCTAATCCTTTCCACTCCATCTTGTGTATCAACCCTGTGGCAGATCTTAGTGTTATCTGCAAAGAGACATACTTTTCCTTCCAATTCCTCTGCAATCGCACTTATAAAGACATTAAAAATGACTGGTCCTAATATTGAACCCTGCACTACCCCACTAGTAATCCTCCTTTCTTCACTGTGGACTCCATTTACAACTATCCTTTGCGTCCTGTTGTCTAGCCAATTTGTTATCCAGGCTACCACCTTGGGACCCACTCCAAGGCTGACTAACTTGTGTATTAATCTTTTGTGTGGGACTGTTTCAAATGCCTTGCTAAAATCTAGGTAGGCCATGTCCACAGCCCCTCCCTGGTCTAGTACTTTGGTCACCCAGTCAAAGAAATCTATTAGATTCGTCTGACATGACCTTCCCATCATGAATCCATGCTGCCTTGGATCCTGTGCCCCACTGGCATCTAGGTACTCAACAATTCTTTCCTTCAGAAGTGATTCCATCATTTACCCTACCACTGAGGTCAAACTAACTGGTCTGTATTTTCCAGCCTCTGTCCTGCTCCCACTTTTGTGAAGAGGAATCACATCTGCCCTCCTCCAGTCCTCAGGTACCACCCCATCCTCCCATGATTTGTTAATGAGAGTAGTCAGCGGCGTCACTAGTTCTACCCTTAGTTCCTTTAGAATTCTTGGGTGAATCCCATCAGGCCCCATTGCTTTGTCCACCTTCAATTATATTAGTTCTTTCAGAGCCCTTTCTTCTGTAAATGGACTGGTATCGACCCCCCATCTTCAGAGTGTTTCTCTTGTTTGGTTTAGGTACCTCCCCCTCCTCTTCCTTTGTGAATACTGAGCAGAAATATTCATTCAGTATCCCTGCTTTTTCACTGTCACCCTCTACCCTCATTACCTCCCTTTTATTAAGCCCCTAATGTACCTATCAAAGGTCTTATCCCCCTTCTTAACAGAGTTGGCTATCCTTTCCTCGGTTTGGACCTTTGCTATTCTGACTGCCTTCCCAGCCTTTTTCTGCTTTAACTGATAAAGTTCTCTGTCCTGCTCCTTCTGTGTTTCCTTATATTTCCTGAATGTTATCCTTTACTTCTTAACCTTCCCTGCCACCTCTTTTAAGAACCATAGCATTTTTTCCCTTCGTTGTGTTTTGTTGATTTGCTTTACATAAAGGCATGTTGCCTCTGTGATGGCTGTTTTGATTACTCCCCATTGTTCCTCCACCCCTCTTTCTTGCCTGTTTGCTAGTGCTTTTCTGAGGCACTCTCTTATTTTCCCAAAGTCAGCCCTCCTAAAGTCCAATACTCTTGCTTTTGTATGGCTTGATAGTATGGCTGTGTTTATCATGAATCACACTGTTTGGTGGTTACTTGTTCCCAGATGGCTACCCATTTCTAAATCTGAGATTCTTTCTCCATCCCCATTTGAGTGTACCAGGTCAAAGATTGCTCCCTCCCGAGTGGGTTCCAATACTAGCTGTCTGAGGCATGCCCCCTGTACAGCATCAAGAATGACCATGCTCTTGGATGTACCTGCAGCAAATGTGCTCAAGTTAATATCTGGCATATTAACTGTCCCCCATCAACAATATGTCCCCTTTTTCTGCCATTCTAAGGAAGCCTTCTATCATTTTCTTGTCCATTCCCTCCCCCTGAGATGGGGATCTGTATGCAACCCCCATGCGAATTGTGGTGCCATTTCCTGTCTCCAGGGTGCCCAGAGTGCTTCATCTGCTCCCTGTTTACTCTTTAGTTCTGTTGCTTTGATCCCTTCCTTTACATAGAGAGCTACTCCTCCTCCTCCTCTTTTACCCTTCCTGTCCCTCCTATAGATTGTGTATCCTGGTATGTTGACATCCCTGTCATGGTTCTCTGTGTACCACGTTTCTGTGACTGCCACAATATCCAGGCAACCCTCTTCCATCAAAGCCACTAGTTCAGGGAGCTTGTTACACAGACTACGGGCATTGGTACTCATCACCCTCTACTTTTTGATGGCCTTACCCCTTTTAGCCCCATTCCTGCCCTTACTGTCTTTGCCTTTTTTAACATTTACCTCTGTTCTTCTCCCTAATGACTTCTCTACCTTGGTGTTTACCTCACTAATTACCGTGTTTTGTGGGGGGAGACTGGGATTTCCCTGCTCCTTTTCAGTGCCCCCCCCTTGGCTAGTTTAAATGCTTGCCAATGAAGCATTTAAACCTCTCACCTAGGATTCTGGTTCCCCCCGGAGAGATGCAGGCCATCGCACAAGTATAGGTCTGCATCCCTCCAGGTGGCTCCCCAGTCCCCAATCAAGCCAAAACCCTGAGCTCCACACCAGTTTTTCAACCATTTATTGAATTCCCTGGTGAGGAGTACCCTAGCATCACCCTTGCCATAGACAGACAGCACCTCCGAGAAGGTTACCATATGCGCTACTTATCTAAGGCCCCCTTCCCAACTCTACAAACTCCTCTTGCACTGCTCTGATCCCATTCCTAGCCAGGTCATTTGTCCCTAGGTGGACAATGACATCCAGCTCCCTCCCTCGTGCAGCTGCTCCCATGATCCTGAGGATTCACTTCCTGTCTCTCCAAGCCATGGCACCAGGCAGGCACCTTACCTCCCTCTCTCTTCCTCCCCCATTTCTACCCCACTAATGATTGAGTCCCCCGCCAGGAGTTGTTTCTGGGGTCCCATGCCACCCTCCTGTAGGTCTCCTTTGTTTGTATCATCTGCCAGGTGGTTATCCTGTATGTATTCAGTTATGTAATCTTTGATAATGCCCTCTAATATTTTGCACAGAGTGCTTGTTAGGCTCACAGGCCTGTAGTTTAAAGTGTGCTTCTTTTCTTCCTTTTTATATAGGGATATGAGAGTGGCTTGTCTCCATGCCCCTGGAACTTCACCTATGTCTAGTGTACGTTGAAATATATAACTAATAGGTGCTGCCAGTTCTTTCAGTACTCTTGGGTGGAATCCATCTAGCTCTGGAAATTTATTGTGGTTTAGGGTGCTCAATTTATCCTTTATTTCCTTGGGGTCGATTTGTATTGGACTTTGAGAAATGTTGGGTTCCCCCCCAAAAAATCCCTGAGTAATTTTATGGCTAAACATTAAGGAGAAGTATTTATTTTGGACTTCTGCCATCTCTTTGTTGGATACCACTAATGACCCATTAGGGCTAACTAGGGGCCCTACATTGTTTGATTTCTTTTTATTTTCATTTATGTAGGAATAAAATAATGTATAGTTGACTATAGCTTTTATAGTTAATTTAACTTCGTATGCAATTGTTGACTTCTTAATGTCCTTGTTTATTGATCTTAGGAGTTTTTGGAATTTTGTCCATCTTTTCCCCTTTCTGTTTCCTCTTAATGATTTGTATAGTTTGTTTTTAATTTTAATGCTCTTTTTGATTTTCTTACTAAATCAGCTTGGTGTTTTAGACCCTTTAACTAGATTTCTTTTTGCATTGTATATTGTTCTGTATGCCCCGATTTATTTTGTTTTGGAATGTGCTATACATGTCCGTTATATTTTTATTTTTAAGGTCATCCAACCACTTCCATTGAGACATTTCATATTTTAAAGTGGTAGTTTGCTTTTATAGATCTAACATAATTGTATCTCCAGTATTTTGCATGTATTTTTCTTGAACAGTAAAAGTGACCATGTTACAGTCACTATCCCCTAGGGGTGTAGTCACCATACAGTCTTTAATATCAGCTTCCATGTTTGTCAGAATCACATCTAATATGTTTTCCCTCACTTGTATTTTGTCTGACCAGTTGTCTAAACCTATGTGATCAAAGAGTTCAAGGTAAGTACGTTCCGTCTTCGTTTAACTCTCCAGGGTATCCCACTGGGTCCCTGGTTGGTTAAAGTCTCCCAGCATAATAATCCTATCCACCGGATATAAATTCAATATATATTTTTGTAAAACTTCATCATCTTGTTTCTTTATGGATGGTGTTCTATAAATTGCCTCTAGCAGTATTTTGGGGGATTTGATGTTGGATAAGGTATGTTCAGATGGAAACTAAAACATTCTTTGAACAGCAAACTGTGATGCTTCACTGTCCCGAGTCCCACTTGAATTATTGAAACATGCCCAATCTGCCATGATAGACATGAAGGGTTCAGGCTGACAGCTTCTTCAGAAATCTGTTGTGAGATGAATGGTAGCACACCATCACAATGACATTTTAACAGCGAAGACCATCACAGTGACAAATCTCACCAGGTAGCTGTGATGGTCCATTGTTCACCGACACGCCAACTCCTGGTGTTTCACCCCCCCCTACCCTGAACCAACTCCAGAGATGGGGGCTGTGCAGGGAAAAGCCCCCACAAAAACACTTTGTCCCAGTGGGATCAATGCCGACAGTCTGCATTGTTCCCATCACTGTTGGGCATGTCAACAACTTCATTGTCAATGTGTTGACATGGAACTGAGATGCACCACCATCCCAAAAGCATTGCACAAGATGCATCTTAATTATTTACACATGGCATCATAAAGATCTGGAATCCCTGTTGTCGAGAAGTATTTCCGCGATGGTACACTATATCGAGGTTTGAGGTACTCAAGCAGCCGCCTGAATCCTATATGTTCAACCTTGTTATATGGTTGCAAATCAACAGCTATCATTTCTGAAATTGTTTTGGTTATTGTAACAGCAACATGGTGAGTCAAAGCATATTTGGCTTTATGATCATATGTTTCTGAGATGGTAAGCTGTCTCCTTGAGTCCTTTGAATGGGAGGAAGTTGTGGTGGAAGTGTTTCAGTAGTGCTGAGGGGGCTGCCACTGCTTTCATCTATGGGAGTTACCCCTGAGTGTAATGAGCTATCACTGTCACTTTCTCTTCAAGACTCACAACTGGACTTCTCAGTAATGTTATGACATCTGCCTAGCTGCCTTTTCAGTGCTGAAGTCCCCAATGCTCCTTTCTTTTTACCCCTGCTGATGGGCCATTTACAAATAGTGCATGTTGGTACCAACAAATTGGAAGCACTAATGGAGAAGTATGACCAAACAAAAGATGATATATTTTTAGTTTTTTTCCCAGGAAGGCACGGCACCTTAGTCACCTTTTAAGCCCCCCCCCCCAGATTTTTCTTGGGCCTGTTCCTCTTGTGGTTTATTCCCTCTGCCCCCTCCACAACCAAAACATTTCTGCCTGTTGCTTCCTCATCCTCATCTACAATTTCCATACCCTACAGTAAACCTTGTGCTGCCTGCTCATTCTCTTCATCTTTATTATTACCCATGTCAGGTTCAACCACTGACGAATTGGATGAGGGACTGGCGGTAGCTTAGAATGCAATTATTCTATACTGTTGGGTGCCTCTGCAGCTGATATCCACCACGACTTTAGTTTTTTTAACTAAGCAACTGTTTTTTTTTAACTTGAGACTGATGATGATGATCCAAGACATTCAACTTTTTTGGATTCAAGCATTCGCTTGGAAACCTTAAATCAATCAAGAGATAAATAAATAAATAAAACGACTATCATGAGAATTTGAGGTCAAAATTTAAAATACATAAAACATTTAAAATGCATAATAATTCTTAATAAAATTGTCTGTAGTGCTTGTCTTTAGCCGAATGGGTAGTGCTTTGTGGTCCTGTGCAGGTGAGCTGAGTTAAGAGGTGAGCTCAGTGAGCCAGCTGGATGGGATATGGCTGGGGAATGGTGCTGTCATGCAGAGTCATGGGTGAGAGGGGGCACACAAAGAAAGGTAAACAATGGCATGTAATCAAGATGACAGGGGGTGATGTTGATGTATGTGGTAATAATGTTGCCAACATCATGTCCTTCTAACTAGATTTACTAATACAAGGAACAAAAGGTCCTGGTGGCAGGGGGGACCAACATTTAATATTTTGAGATCATAGAAAAAAAATGACATTTGCTGTAATTGGTTCCAGGACCACTTTCTACATAAAACTAACACATTTTCACCAAATTGCATACATTGTTAGAAAAGGCTACTAATTAGTTTTAAATAAACAAAGGGGTTGATGGGTCTATCATTTAATGTCATACGTGATAGGGTACCCAAACAGAGGGTCTGTAATCAAAATGAAAGTGGGTAATGCTGATGTATATGTCCATAGCAATGGATGTTAAGGATTCATGGAGCTGTCTGGTGGGCTGCAGAAGCACAGGACTCTTTGATTCTGCAATTCCATGTGGCTGCAGATCCAGACACGTAGGGCAAGGAAACCATCTCTCAGCCCTGTAGCAGGGCCCTCTGGCACTGACAGGTGCAGGGTTCTATGTCATGACTAGAGTTTTCTTCACTATATGGTACTTTGGTCCATGTGGGCAACCTTACAGCCATCATTCCCAGGTTGGTGGGACATGTTGAATGACAGTGCCTTCCTTCCAGCTTTGGCCCATCTGGCTGAGTCACTGAGCTCATGCACAAGCTCAGCTCACCAGATCACAAAGCACTACCTGAGGGTGTAAAGGCTGATTCTACACACAATGTTTCTTAATAATTATTAATTTATTTCAAATCTTGACCCACAGATTTTCAAGATAATCATTTTATAACTCCCACTTATAAACATGTTGTGTGGCATTTGCAGAACACTGGCAAAAACATACTGTGGGACCTCATTGTAAATGAGTCCTGGCTCAATCGGGTAAATCCCTGTTCATACACTTCATGAATAAAACATTTAACAACAACAAGAAAACATCATTTTGCACCACATGTAGAAAACACATCTCATCCAGGATTTCAAAAGCGGCATCTGTCACATTTATGAGGTAGGGTGAAAAAATGGCTGTGCTGAAAGTTTGGATTCAAAATATTGAATATTAGTAAGGTTATAAGTGAATGCTAAAATATTTAAATGTTCACTGATAACTTGGCCATTTTACCATATTTTATGTCAAATTTTCAACATAGGGCCTGATTTTAAAAGATCGCTTAGACTGACACAAGTTGTGTTGCTCTAAGGGTTATGGCAAACTCTGGGTGTGCCAGGGAACCTGCACTCAATTCCAGAAAATGGAGGGTCGCTGCACCAAACTACCTAGGTTTGCTGCAGTTGTGGAGGTGTTCCAAATAGTTGGTGCATCTGCTGACATTGATGCAGGGAGTAGACCCCCCTTCCAACTAGTGCAACACAAGAGGAGCCGGGATGTTTGGGGAGGAAGAAACACTTTGGCAGGAGGGGCCCTGGGGCATAAGGGAACAGTATGAGGCAGATAGGATGTCCAGACATGGCTGTGCATGAGCCACATTGATGTGGTACCTGGTGGGTGTTGTTGCAGTGTTCCAAAATAAAAGTTCTATTTCAAAATGCTGCCCGTACTGTAATCAGATATTTCCTGGTAGTCTAGCACCCCCCATCCCTGATGTGGACATATTCCTGGTGGTGTAGTGGACCTCCACCAATCCCCAGTCTCCCACGAGTAAAATGGTAACACTGCCCTTGTCCTATAGCACCCCAATCCCAAATCTCACAGGACAAAGAAAGTGTCAATAGTTCCTTATGGTCTAGTGGACACACCACCCACCCCATCAGTAGCACATCACTTGAGTGATTCAATTTGAGCGAAGGCATTTGAGTGAAGGAATATGAGCAAAAGCAAAATGAGGGACAGTCACAATACAGCGACTCCACAAGTACAGCGGACCCCAGAGTCAAAGTGCATTGTGGAGTTAGAATCATAGAGATAGGGGAGATCTGAAGGGAGCAGCCCCTTGGGGAGGTGCAGTGAGGTGCAACTCCCCTGCAAAACATGGAGAAGTGTGCATATGTCTTGCTGGACCTGTTGTAGATTAAGAACAGGTTCAGCAGGGCTATAAGTTAGGTGAGTTGCAGGCTGGGGCGTGCATGGCAAAGCTTGTGTCTGGGGCAGCAATGAGAGGCAGCCATCAGAGGTACCGCGACCTGACTGAGTGACTCATGCAGGTTGTTGCAGAATACATGGTTCATACCCACATCAATTATCTACATGGTTTAGTGTATTATATTCAGCTACAGATGTAAATATTTACCTGAACTGTGCTGCTCTCAGCTGTATCATTGCCCAAATTGTAGTCACTATAAAATATTTTCTCAAATTGTAATTGCTGAAATATATTCACGTAAATGACATGGAACCCTCCCCATCCCATCTGCCAGTGGCCAGCCACTCCACTCCCCACATTCCTGCCCCAGTCCTGTGACCGGCACAGCCCTCTACTCACCACCATGGCTGGCTGCAGAATGTGCTATCAATGAGAATGTACTGTAAGAGTACACACTCTTTGATAGCGCATTCTGCAGCCAGCCACAGTGGTGAGTGGAAGGCTGTCCCAGTCACGGGATCAGGGCAGGAATGAGGGGGAACTGGGTGATTAGGCAATGCTCGACGGGGTAAAGAGGGTGGGGGTCCACTAGACCACCAGGGACTATTAACCCATTCTTTTCCCTGTGAGATGGGGGATCAGAAGGGGGGACACTATAGGACCAGGGCAGTGTTATCATTATACTCGGGGGAGAGCAAGGATTGGTAGTGAGTTCACTACACCACCAGGGATGATATGTCCACATTGGGGATGGGGGAGGGTGCTAGGCTACCAGGGAATATCTGATTACAGTACGGGCAACATTTTAAAAAATAACTTTCATTTTGGAAAACTGCAATGGCACCCACCAGGTGCCACATCACTGCAACTCATGAATAGCTGTGCCACAACACCCCCAGTGCCTCCTGCTGTGCCCTTACTGTGCCCCTACTGTCCACTGTAATACTCCATCCTACCAGCACAACCACTTAGACCACCTTCAGGCTGGTATAAGTGGTGCCTCTTGCTGCATACATTGTGAGGCTTTGAATATCCCTAAAAAGGGGATACTGCAGCCCCGCCATGGCACAAACCCCCTTGCGACCTGGCACACTGGGTTGTTTGACACAAGGGGCTTTGGCGCAGCAGTGTCTGGATCAGACACAGGCTGCTTTGGAAAATCCCATTTGATGCAAGTCCCTTGCATCATTCCAAAGCATTTTAAAACTGTGCCTATAGTCTTCTGTTGAC
Organism: Neoceratodus forsteri; assembly: GCA_016271365.2. Lineage (NCBI taxonomy): Eukaryota > Metazoa > Chordata > Ceratodontiformes > Ceratodontidae > Neoceratodus > Neoceratodus forsteri. The sequence continues at coordinate 209,491,280 of CM028137.1, read as the reverse complement.
CCCACCTCATGAACCCAGTAGGTGAGAATTTTCAAATCCCACTGGAAACTAGATTTTGTGCAATGACTGCAAAATCACATTTTGGGACAGATTTGAAAAATGTTACCTGCCTTGTTCATGAGACTGGGTCCCAAAAAGTTCATGTTAAAACTAAACTGAGAGTCCTGTACCACAAAAAGGACTGCCTGTCCCCCCAGGTCCACCAGGTACTGGTCTTCAAAATGATACTCCCGATCTTTGATAATGTGGATGTAGTCCATGGCACAACCTCTTCTTCCACCATTTCCAGACAGAACACCCTCTACAATGCTTTCTGCTGCTTTGCTACCAATTCATCCACCTCATACTCATCACTGATCCCTCAGAATCCTCCCTTTCCATCCTCCTTCTCCCCTTACATCACCAGTTCCACTGCACATCCTTCATATATAAAAATACTGGCTTGGGTCCCTCCCTCCTGTCTCTCCGCACTCCTCTCTCCCATCCCCTTCTCCTCCAGTTACCTTCATTCTAGGGCTCCAGGATCCATACATCTTCTCCATTCCCCATCCTTGTACCTGCACAAGTTGCCTTTTCCTACCACCACCCCTCTCTCTGGAACTTGCTCCCATCTTCTGTCTGCCTTTCCTCCTCTGTTCCGGCCCTTAGATACCACCTAAAGCACCTTCCCAGTCCCGCTTGTGTCTGTCAACCCTCCCACCTAACTCTATCTTCCACCTCCTTTCTGGCTTTAGCATTCTTCCATGTACTTCATTATGACAAAGGCAGGTTTCTGTTAGGGTAAAGAACTGCAACTGCCTCCTTAGGCACTGCACAATGAATTCTATGCCTGCAAGATTGTACTACGATGTCCTTGTTAGAGCCAATTAGTAGTTGTTACCTATTTGTGCTTCAGTGCCATGCAATTTAAGTTGTCACTAATGTGTCAATGAAATATTGTTCTGCTTGTTCTCCCCTCTCCCCACCCTCCGGGTCACACCTGAAACTGAGTCTTGACTCAGTGTGCCTTTCCCAGTTACCAATTTTCCAGCAACTAACTAAATGATTCAATTATTTTTCTTTAAAGCCTGCTGGCTTGCATTATCCACATCCACAGCCTCATTAATGTAAACCAGGCTCCAAGGTGCCCAATCCCTGGTGCAGGGTAGAGAATTAATGTTTCCATTACTGGGTTGCCCACCCCAGTGCCAGTTAAGTTCCCCCACCCACCCAATTCAGATGGCAACCCTGAAGTGCCGAATCCCTGATGCGGATTACATAATCTCCACCCCATCCATCACAAGTGTGCAACACTGGAAAAACTATTCCTGGTGTTGCCAAACATCTGATTGACAGTGGGGTGTCAACCCCCAGTGGCGGTACCTGTAATAAGAAATGGTCCCTCTATGTATTTTTGTTTTGGTTTCTGTAATGAAGAAAACAATCCATCAATGTCTGTTACACCACCCACACCATTACCCTACCCCATATGACCCCCCCTGCCACTCAACACCCACCAGTCCACTCCCTCACCCCTTACTTACCTACCGGGGGTTCAAGGCCATTACTGTCTCTGGACTGAAGAAACATTTTCGGCTTCAACACCAGACTCCGAACTGAGGAAATCAAGGAAGTGCTATTTCTATATTTCAATTGGTTTTCAAGTTTTACTCCTAACGTTGTCATTTTTAATATTTTTACTCCAAATTTTCAACATGGCCTATTGAGGTTCCCACCTCATGAACAAGGTAGCTATTTCTTTTTTCAAATCTGGTCCAAAAAGTGATTCTGCAGTCTCTCTCCACAAAATCACCTTTCAGGCAGGATTTGAAAATCTCCATGTATTGGTATCATGAGGTGGGATCATAAGAAGACTACACCGGCAATTTAGGGCCAAAATATTAAAAAACAACAGTTATGAAGATATGTTGAAAATTTACTCATAGCTTTGGTAATTTTCAACATTGTTACCCAAATTTTAAACATAGAAATTTTCTTCACACTACCTCATGAATGTGATTATGTGTCATTTTTCATATCCTGGCCAAAATGTGTTGTGTGAAATGATGTTTCAGGCAGTATTTTATAAATGACGCTTGTCATGTTCATAAGGGGGGGAGGGTAATAAAAAGACAGTGTTGAAAATTTGGGGTTAAGATGTCTAACAAAAATAATGAAGTAATGTTGTTTGCAGGGACAGCTGTTAGCACAGTGGGGATCATGCTACCTTCCCATGCCAGTGACCTGAGTTTGGGTGCGAAATCAGTGAGCTGGTGGAATGGGCAGAGGCTGAGGAGAAGGTGTTGTGAACTGCAGTCCTGGCCCCAGCATGGTGAATGACAGAGCTGTGTTAATATGGATAGATGACACCTTGTGGCATACCAGGGAGCCTTCCCTCACAAGGAGTTAACGTGCGTGTCAAGGCCTGATGGCCCCCTCCTGCTGTCAGCCACTCAGCTTTATAAACCACAATCTCAGGAACTTACCTTGTACCTTTAGAACACCCCCAAAATTTCCCCCATGATGTGGATAATAGGGGAGGGACATCCTTCCCCACTTAGTTTCCACAGCACACCTGCTTTTACACCAGCTTTAGCATATGATTCTCCCATTATACATGATTTATATTTTATTGAATTGATGGTGGTTGGGGAGGGTTGGGAGGGGATAAAAGGTTTAGTTATCGTGTGGGTGTGACTGTGGTTAGGGATGTTGGTTTTGTATTTAGAGTGTGGGTGGTGAATATGTGATTAGGTTAGGTCTTTTCTTTTCTTGATAATTTTGTGAGTGTTTGACTGTAATTTAAGAACATAAGAGCATAAAAAGTTGTTGGCAGAAGGGGATTGTGTGACCCATCTAGTCTGCCCATGTAGGCTACCTCCCTCCTAGTCCTTTTTATTCCCTAAGTTTCTGCATTGCCTATCCAATGCTAGTTTGAACTCTCTCACTGTCTTTACTGCCACTACCTCTGGGGGCAGATTATTACAAGGTTCCACCACCCTTTTGGTGAAGAAAAACTTTCTGATATTGGTTCTGAATCTACCTCCCTTTAGGTGCATGTTGTGCCTCTAGTCCTAGTAGAGAAGTTATCTCTGAACAGACCCTGAGTTTGAATGGAGTTTATCGATTTGAGGTATTTGAATGTCTCTATCATGTCACCCCTGTCCCTCCTCCTTTCCAGTGAGTACATCTTGAGTTTGTCCAGTCTTGATTCATATGGTTCTTGATGCAGTCCTTGTATCATCTTCGTGGTTCTTCTCTGCATGGTCTCCAGCTGATCTTTGTCCTTCCTGAGGTGTGGTCTCCAGAACTGGACACAATACTCTGGGTGTGGCCTCACTAAGGACCTGTTCAGTGGGACTATCACTTTGCTCTTCCTACACATGATACCCCTACCTATACATCCACCTTTTCACATTGCCTAAATGTCTTTAAGTCATCTGATGTGAGTATACCTAAATCCCTCTAATCCTTAGTCTCCATCAGTTGTACACCCCCTAGAGTATATTTCCTGCATGGGTTCTTACTCCCTAGGTGCATAAATTTACATTTCTTATCACTGAATTTCAACTGCCATTTTTGTGACCATTCTTCCAGTTTTTGAAGATCAGAGTCCATTCTTGTGGCCCCCTCTTGTGTGTCTACTCTGTTGCAGAGCTTTGTATCATCTGCAAACATGCATACTTTTCCCTCCAGTCCATCGGTGATGTCACTGATGAATATGTTAAATAGAATTGGCCCCAGTACTTATCCCTAGGGAACTCTGCTGGTTACCCCACCTTCCTCTGACAGAGGGCCATTTACTAACACCCTCTGGGTTCTCCCTTGGAGTCAGTTCTTAACCCACCTGACTATTTTATGTCCCACCCCTTTGCATTCCAACTTATCAGTCTCCTATGTGGAACGGAGTTGAATGCCTTGCTGAAGTCTAAATATAATATGTCTACCGCTCCCCGCTGGTCCAATGTGCTGGTTACCCAACTGAAGAAATCAATCATGTTTGTCTGGCATGATCTCCCAGCAGTGAAGCCATGCTGCTTAAGGTCTAGTAGTCCATTTGCTTCCAAATACTGCACTATTGTTTCCTTCAGGAGAGTTTCCATGATCTTCACTACCACCGAGGTGAGGCTGACTGGGCAAAAGTTACCTGTGCCCTCTTACTCTCACTTTTGTGCATTGGCACCACTGTGGCTTTTTGGCAGTCAGCCAGAATTCTGCTTCTCTCCAGGAACTTATTAAAGAAGTCTGCTAATGGGGTGGCAAGTTCTTCTCTGAGTTCTTTCAGTATTCTTTGGTGGATACTGTCAGGTCCCATTGCTTTGTCCATTTTAATTTCTTCAGTTCTTTAGGACCCTTTCTTTTGTGAAGGGAGTTGTGTCAGCTTTGCTGGTGTGGCGTTCTTTATCTCCTAGCACTGGCTCACTACCCTGATCCTTTTGTGTGAAGACTGGGCAGAAGTATTTGTTGAGAATCTCTGCCTTTTCAATGTCCGACTCCATGCTCAGCCCCTCTCCATTTTTCAACGGAGCCATACCCCCATTACTCTTTCTTTTCTCCTGTATGTATCTGTAAAAGGTATTATCCCCTTTCTTAACCTCTTCTGCTATTTTTTCCTCTAACCAGGCTTTGGCTATCCTGATTGCTTTCCCTGCTTCTTTGAGCCTTGCCTTGTATTCTTACATGTTGCTATCCTTTTTTTGTCCTTTTGTACTTGTTGAAAATGTTCTTTTTCTCTTTTATACTGGAAGTGACATCTTTAGAAAACCAAAGAAGGTTTCTCCTCTTTTTAGTTTTACTAGTTTGTTTGGTGCATTCTGCTGTAGCCAAATTTATTGTGTCCTTTATGGCCTTCAAACTTGCCTCCATGTCTCGGCCTGCTCCACCCTTGAGGTAGTTTTTAATGCACATTTTCATTTTAGCAAAGTCAGCCTTCCTGAAGTCGGAAGATTTTAAAGTAGTGTGAGAGCAGAAAATGTGTTTATGTCTCAGGCCACCTCATACAACCTATACTGCATCCCTGATGCGTGAACTCCACCCTTTTATGGACTTCCCCCTTCCAGCGGTAGCAGTGAGATGTTGTCGGTAGCTGGACATTGATAGGGGATGGAGGGGCATGTGGCAGGGTACTGCTGATATAGCAGAGGTGAATAATATCAGGGTAGTTTGGAATTGAAGGTGCCCTGAAGCAAGACAGAGCATTGAGAGTGGCATGGTATGTTTGGTTCCTGTCCCCAGGGCTCCCACTGGACCCATGGGCAGGTAGCTACAGGGCCTGCAGTCTCCACTAATCCCCTTCTGGTGGTGCTATGTAATGCCAGGTCAATGAGGAACAAGACTGCTTTATGTCTAACTTGATTTCTTCAGTCAACCTGACTTGCATCACTGAAACCTGGCTAGTGGCCGATGCTAGTCCAGTACTGGAGGCACTGATCTTTGCCAGGTATTCAGTGGTGCACTGCTGTAGGAGAGAATGCAGGGGCAGGGGATTGGCCATATATTTTAAATCCAGCCTGAATGTTTCCATGCTCCCAGTGGTTTCTACCTCATCAATCACTTTGAAGTTTGGGCACTCACTAGCCTTGTAATATTCACTCCAACTCTTAAATTCTATTTAAAACATATTTGTTGAGAAAATAATAAAAGACTGACCACCATGGTACAGTACATGGGTGCACATTTTCTGATGTTGGTTCCAGTTCTGCCTCGTCATTTGAATGTGTGGCAGTGCATGGGGGTACAGGTGCAGGTTGTAGGATTCTCCTCATTTACAGCTCTGGGGGACAGGGGGAGATTTCCTGTAGGAGCCAGCAGACTTCATCACTGACATGGTGTTGGAGTCCCCTAGATGGTTAATTCTGGGGTATTTCAATGCCTTGATTGACGATGAATCCTTGCTTTTCAGTTATAACCTCATCCAGACAATGACATCTCTGGGACTGACACAGGTAATTACCTCTGTGACCCACCAACACAGCCACACCTTGTACATGGTATTCTCTCTGGGGCTTGATGTGACTGACATCAAGACTGATCTGGTAATTTGGTCTGATCACTGCATGATGGAGTTCTCGTCTGGGTCCACCTTCCGATACCCCCTCCCATTGAGATAGTTCACTACTGCTCTTTAATGGGATTGTCCCCAGAAGGACTTTTGCTGGTAGTAGATTTTTCTGGTGTGAGTGCTGCATATGAGATTGACATGCATGAGGTGGTGTTGACCTATAATGGGGCTGTTGCCAGTGCATTCAGTTCTATCACACTGGTCTGTATATGACCCAGGTCCTCTCACTTGAGACCCCAGTGGTTTGATGGGGCTCTCAAGGAGATGAAGACAAGGGATCAGAAGCTGGAGCATTGTTGGCATAGGACCAATCCATGGAGGACAGACTGACCTTGAGAAATCCTTACAATGATCATCAGGGGACAATCAACCATAAGAAGGCAGAGTTCCTGTCCAGGGAGATTGCTGCTGGGAGGAACAGATCAGCTCAGCTATTTTGGACTGTGGATAGACTGTTACGTACAGTCTGTCTGCAGCTAAAAAGTGCATTTTCAATCACATTGTGTGAAAAGTTTGCTCTGCACTTCTCAGACAGGGTGTCCTCCATTTGGGTAGGGTTATCCCCAGTGGGACACATTTTGTCCCGCAGTGGTCAGCCTGGTCCAAGCAGAGACACACCTATTATCTGTGGGGAGTTTCGGCCAGTTAAGTTGGCTAAGGTCATTGAGGTGATTTCAAAGCTGCAGCCCACATGTTGTGAACTGGACCCTGGCCGGATCCATCTCCTAGTGGGAGGGGCCAAGGTCATTGGTCCAGTGTCTGCTGGGATAGTCAGCTGCTCAGTCTCAGAGGGGTGCTTCCCTGACACCTTGAAAGAGGCATTGGCAAGGCTTCTTCTGAAGATACCATCACTTGATCCTGAAGTCCTGGTGAATTATAGACCCATCTCTAATCTTCAATTTTTAGGGAAGATTGTTGAGAAAGTAGTGGCTCTGTAGCTCGAGGCACACCTCTTTGCCTTTGACATCTATAAGTCTTTCCAGTTCGGCTTCAGAGCTAGGCATAGCACAGAGATAGCACTAGTTTGGGTACAAAATTACCTCCTCAGGCCGAGGGATAGAGGAGAATTTTCAATTCTCATCCTTCTCAATCTCTCTTCAGCCTTTGACACCATGGATTGCCTTAGAGTGTATGGCGAACTCACTGGAACAGTCATCAAGTGGTTGGACTCCTGTCTCTCTGACAGGAGACAACAAGTGGTGAAGAGGAATTTCTCCTCCTCCTCAAAGCCCCTGTCATGTGGATTGCCTCAAGGATCGATCCTTTTGCCAGTGTTATTTGGGGTGTACATGCTGCCTCTGGGGGAGTTCATTAGACAGTACAGTCTGGATTTCCACTGCTATGCAGATGACATCCAGCAGTATATGTCATTTGCCCCAGGAGCTGAAGATGCCATTGAAGTGCTAAATAAATGTCCGGCCAAGACTCAAGACTGGATGTCTTCAAACTGGCTGAGGCTGAACTCTGACAAGATGGAGGTGCTGAAGATTGAGCCTGGTCAATGGTGTAATGGGGATGCCTCTGGAGTGGTAGCAGAGTTGGTCCTGGGATCTACCCCATTGATGGCTTGCCCCAGGCTGAAAAATTTGGGCATCATCATTGACGACAGGCTGACTCTTGAAACCCAGGTGTCATCTATTGTCAAAAGTGGGCTCTACCACGTAAGGAATGTCACCTGAATGAAACTCCTGATTCCACAGAAGACTTGCCATCACTAGTACTTGCCTTTTTGACTTTCAGGCTGAACTATTGTATTGCTCTGTACTTTGGGGTAGGGCTGTCAGAACCCTCTGAAGTTCTGGGTTCTAGTTCTAGTCTAGAACTTTTGAAAAAGTTCTAGGGTTCTAATCTTTTTTAGAACTTTTTAGAACTCAAACCCTATTTTTTAATTGTGCTGCCAGTAATGAAGATAGTAATAAAATACTTGTGAAGGAAAAACTGTTCAATACAAGGGCAGAGAGAAATTATCATGTGTGACATTGATAGGAATACAACTAGGTTTATCTATGGTTTTTTCTGTTTGCTAAAGCCAGCAACTTACCTAACAGGCCCACCCACCCACCCATATGTTAAAGCTTTCCTGCTGCAGCTGCATCATAGTTCCTTAGTGACAAAAAAGTGGCACATTAGCCATTTATGTACTCAGTTATATATACTCATCGTCATGAATTATGAGAAAAAATAACTGATATTACCTAATCTCAGCTATTTGCTGCTTTCTGTTTTAAATCAATAATCAAAAGTTGCTATGTTTAAAAGAAAGCTTTTATAACAAAGTCAAGTCAAGGTACTGCAGCCAAAGCACATGGAACTGTTGCAAAACATATTATGTCATAACGCAGTCAGTCAAGACCTTTGAATAAAAAAAATATGCCAGTCATTGTTGTTGGCAAAAAATGCATGCAATTTTCTAAGATAATGCGTACATATACCAACATTCTTGTTGGCAAATTGAAGTAATACATACAACTTTGTAAGATAATGCATCTTTCCAGCTGATACATCAATAAAATCTGAATTTCAGTCACATAAATAAAAAAAGGGGTTTCCTCACCACATACTAACTTAAGGAACATTTAATGTAGCTGCAGCAGTTGGCATGTGATGTTTAAGGGACAGTGTCTGTCAATCCCATTATGCATCAAATTATCATTACTTGTAAAGCAAAAACACTTTATGATTGGTCACATTCTGTAAAAACTTCTGATGCAGATTTTCTTTTATTTCTGATTCCTTTCTTCTTTTTTAATGGGGACAGGACACTTGTGCTAGGTGGCAGCAGTTCGCAATGTACTTAATAATAAAAAATATATATATATATATATAGAGAGAGAGAGAGAGAGTAGGTTCCACAGTGGGCAATCGGTACAGCCCTCCCATACCATCGGTCTGTCATCATCTTTTTCCTCACCATCCCCTGCTGATCATGAATCTGAAAATGAAAGGACTAAAACAACATCCCCGCTTTCACCCCCAGCACCCATTCCACTTTTCTTCCACCACCCTCATCCATGCAGTAGCACCCATTCCACCCTCTTACACCCATGTTAAAACCAACCTCCAACCCTCACCCACCCTCAAGCACATATTCCACCCTCATTCCTCACCCAAATGTTTAAACTACCCCCACGCTTACTCATGAACTACCATTCATGTCACCCTTCTCCCTCCTGCACCCATGTTAAAACCCACTCCCCCAACCATCACCCATGCACTAACAACTATGCCATGTTTCCCCCTCCCACATCCATGTTAAAACCAACCCCAAATCCTCACCCATGCACTAGCATCCATGACATCTTTCTCCCTCTTGTATCCATGTTAAAACCAACCTCCAAACCTTACCAACCCTCCAGTAACCATTCTACACTCCTCCCCCTCTCAAATGCTAAAACTATCCCATGCTTACTCAAAAAAAATGAAACACTTGCCTTCAAATGAGCCATACATAACTGTTCCTTAATAAACAACACTTATGTGAAAAAACTGTATTTTCAGTTGCTTTCTTCTTATGGACAACATTCTGTACAGTTCTCTTCATGGGACCAGTAATTTGAGAGTTGTTGGTATTATGCCATGGTTTGTGTACAACAGAATGTTAAACATGAGCTATTGTGGTATGAAACCTATGCTTACAGAATGATATGTGGTCAACCATGACATAGGTAAAACTCCAGATGACTGTTTCCCAGAAGAGACTTGTAACAGGATGCTGCCCACAGAAACATAACAATACAAAATATAGTTTTTCCCATCACTTTTCATTCAGTAAAGTAAGTTACATATGGATCATTTTGGTTTATAACTAAAATTTTTGTAATTGAAAAAATTATTAACAGCTACCAATTAAAACTCATTGTTGTTGTTTTTTTTTTCTTTCCAATTGTTTAACCAGGTGAGACACATGAAGCTGAAAGCTTGTTTACAGGTGCAACCTGGGAGCACAGGGAAGTTAAGTGACTTGCCCAGGGTCACACAGTATGCAAGTGGAGGCTGTGGGATTCAAACCCAGGTCTCCAGATTTGCAGCTCAGAGCCTTAAACCATTGTGTTATACTGCCTCTTTAAAACTGAAAAATAGACTGCCCCTGGTCCCAGCCCATTCAAATGCACCACAAAGTCACAGAAGGTAAATCCAAAAATATCTGTTTGCATTTTAACTATAAATAATATGATACAGAAATGATTGACATGACAGTGTCCCTTTTATGCCAAATGTGGGCCTGTTCCCACTGATGTTAAAATTGCCCTTTGTATAAAACTTGCTGACTTTAGACCCTAGCTTCAAAGCAGTTTGCCATGAAATGATAGAAGTTTTTGGGGGTATATAGTCCAAGGTAGTAGATCGAGAAAGGAGAGAGACAACCCAAGTCATCATAGTCTGTAAAAGTTTCCTTTTTTGTCCGTAGAGAGACTCTGTCCCACACAGCATTTACCAGCCACCACCATCTGAGTTGTCATCACCATCAACATACACAACATCAATCACTTCAGGATCAGTTGGTATACTCTTGTAGGGATATGAAAATCTTGATTTATTAACTTTAATAAAAGTTAACGTGTGTACATTTTCTGGCAGCAACCTATTTCTGGTGTCTGTCACAATATTGCTAGCTACTAAACATGCGTTCTGAAGAGACACTTGTTGCAGGACAACCAAGATATTTACAGGCTTCATCATACAGCTCTGTCCAAATAAACTTTTTTGATCTCCAGTATTTGAAAGGGCATGCATCAATAGGAAAAGGCAGCTTTGCAGGTAACTGTCTACCATGATGGACAGAGTACGCTCAGAAGAGGAATCAGCATAAGCTGGTATGGCAGCAATTTGGGAAAGGTTTTGCCACAGATTTAGCTTGCCACTAAGGGCTGAAGAAGTGGCAGTTGTGAAACAACTACTGTTAATGTTTGGTGACTTTTCAAGTTCTGTATCCCTTTGTGAAGATGAATCTGCATGTTGTGGTGATGACAACCTGAGGGTACTGTGCATGTCTGTGGTTGACTCCTGTGAGTGCTGCAGCTCATCTAGCAACATACATTTGTACTGCTGTATATCATCTGTTTTTGGAAGATGTATAGCCTTGAACCTGGGATCTAAGAGAGTTGCAAGGAAGTAGTGTTTTGATTTCGTCATTGCAACTAATTTGTCATTGGTTTTGAAACGCTCGCTCATTCTCTTTACGAGATTCCCATGATACAGCCAACATGCTGTCTGAGCTTCAGATCTGTCTTTTTCTATCTATAGATTTAGAACACTAATATGATGTGAAATCAGCATTATGAGTGGGATAACCTGACTCACAGATGCACCTTCAGAAGACATGTCCCTTGTAGCTGTCTCAAAAGGAGCTAGGATGCAACACACTGTCTCCATTAATTTCCACTGCAGCATAGACAGCATGATGCCACCTCCAATAATGTAACTGAAGCAATACTCATATACAGCTTGCTTTTGCTCCAAGACATGCTGCAGCATATCATGTGTTGAGTTCCAACGAGTGGAAACATTTTGAATCAGCTTTTGCTGGGGCAGCTTGTATTTTTTTTGCAGTTTGGGAAATGTCCATATAGCCTTGGTTGAATGTGAAAAGTGACTCACAATTTTTTTGCAAACAGCAGTCATTCAATCCACTTGTGTTTCATTGCTAAGAAACCCCATGACAATTAAATGTAAGCAATGTGCAAAGCAAGAAGCATGCAGACATACTCCATCCTGTACTGCTTTCAAGATGTTGGTTCCATTGTCACTTACTATGAACCCACATTTTAGACCGTGAGAATAAACCCATTCGTCAAGGAGGTTATTTAGTTCCTGCAAGATGTTTGCAACTGTATGACATTGTCCAAGCTTCTTTATATGCAGCAATGCCATCTTTTGGAGTGTCTTTGTTTTTGAAGAAACACAAGAAAATGTGACCCAAAGAGCAGTAAGAGACATGTAATCTATGTTTTGAGTGCTGGTCCACATATCTGTTGTGACATGAATAACCACACCCTCTGCAGTTTTAAATGCAAGCATCACTGTTGCTTTTAAAGCATGATAACTGTTTGGCATTTCAACATAGGAAAAGTACCTTCAATGAGGAACATTATAACGAGGGTCTGCTAGTTTCATGAGCTCCCTAAAATCCTCATGATCTACCAGAGATTATGGGAGAAGGGCTCCAGCTAACAGTTCACCAATTCTGTGAATAAGATGAAGGGTATTTGGATGATTTTTAATAAAAGTATTCTTCCTTTCAAATGCCTGAGACAGTGTTAGCTGTTTACAGCATGTCCCTGATGGTTTATTGTACACCATGCTTCGATGGGCAGATGGACGCTGGGATGGTGGACTAGGACTTATACATTCAGTGCTATCACTGGATGTGCAACTGGTACTAATGGTGCTGGTATTGGTGGTAACAGTGATCCTAGAGCTGGCAGTGGTTCTGTCTGCATCGAGTTCAGACAATTCAGTATCCATTTCAGATTCCTGACCCTTCTCATGTGTGGTCTGGAAGATGGAGGACATGTGTTTTGGACGATCAAGCAAAATTGAATGCTTTTTCAGATGGTGTTTAAGAGCTGTAGAGCTTCAAACAATAACACACACTGGATAGTAGCTGGGTAAGTGCAGTTAAATGGCACACAGACAGCAGCAGGGTGACTTGCTGGCCACCTCACAGAAGATGCAGTGGAGACAAACACAATGCAGGAGGATTTTTAGGAGATAGTTTAGTGAAGCCCCCCCCCCAGCACAGACCTGGCTGAGAGACCCTATCTTCCAGACAACTTTTGGGTGGGACTGGGAGTCTGAGACTAAATTATTTTTTCCTGTTTGTGGACTTAGATTACAACATCAGGTTTCAAACAATCAATAAAGTGCAACCTCTTTTTTCCCTCTCAGGAAAAACCCAAATATGATCTTTTTTCTGTTTTCTTCACCCCTCCCAAGCCAGAGAAATCTCCCTCCTCCCAAAAGTGCCACAAGTCACACTATTGTGATTCTCAAAGAAATTCAGCAAGCAATTAGAGGACAAGAGGTATGTTGTGTGCAATGCAGATTGAGCACTCACACGCAGACAGTCTGCAAGTTAATTTCATCTGAAGTAAACAGTCCTCCCGTTCTTAGCTCCTTTCCTGCCCTAGTTTCTTTTCTCAGTTCTTGATGCCGAGTCCCGACTCCCCCCTTCCTTTTCCCCACTAGCCCATTAACTTTTTTTTAAATTTCAGGAACTGGCCACATGCATGACAGGTTTAATAACGATAGCAGTCACACACACAATTAAACTGAGAGCACACAGAGGCTACAGCTCCTTCTCCGCTATAAGACTGAATGCAATGGAGCCACAGTTCCACAGACAACTTCAGCACACTTGATCCCTTGACTCGCGAGACTGACTCGAGTCACTCTACCACCATCACCTGACTGCATAGCAGATGGTCAGGTGGTTGGGTACACAAGCGTGACAAACCGACAACAGCTGCCCCCCCAACAATAACACTGACGGAAGAAGAAGGAGAGCGGAGTGAACTGAGCTGCATTCTTCAGCTGGTGCCAAAATCAGGAACGGGAACATGAGGGACACAAAGCACACAGAAGTGAGATTTGTTTGTATGATTCAAACCCCTTTTGCGAACTCTGTAGTGTTCAAGTTCTAAATTAGAACTCGAACACCAGGGTTCGAAGACGAGTCGAATCTTTCTTGAACTAGTTCTGACAACATTACTTCAGGGTCAATGGAGGGATCCTCCGCCGACTGCAGCTAGTGCAGAACATGGTGGCCAGTCTACTGGCAAGCCTTCCAAGGTCCTGCCATGTGACCTGAGTCCTGCAAAATCTGTACTGGCTGCCTGTCAGGTGGAGGATCATCTTCAAGGTGGGCTTGGTCACCTGTAAGGATTATACAGCCTAGGCCCTAGTTACCTGTCTGATCTCCTTACTTCATCCATCCCGGTACATTCCCTCTACTCCTCCACTGAGAGCATCATGGTGGTTCTGAAGGCCAGGCTGAAAACCTCGAGGGATCACTCCTTTGAGGTGGCTGGCCTGGCCCTCTGGAACTCACTGCCAAACTCTTGGAGGGAGGCCCCAATGGTGGAGGTATTTAAAGGGGGCCTGAAGGTCTATCTTTTAAACAAGGCATTTGCAGACAGTTTTTAATCTGATTTTATACAAGTTATTGTTTTAGTGATTAGAATTGTATTGTTTTATGCTGCCTTGAAACCTAGTTTTATCTGTAATGGTGCCCAGAGATTCCAGAATTGGATGCCAAAATATATATAATGCCTTACTTACTTATTGACTCTATGCTAGTTTGGTAGTCCATCACCCTTTCACCATTGTAGGGTGTGTAAAAGGTGGTGGCTTCATCCTGTCCTGGTGGCGCTCGATGAGTGGAGCAACTTGCCACCAACCTGAGAGGATAGTGTACCCAGGGACACTGAATCCTGTCCATGTCCCCCATGTTGGCCTCCTTAAGTGACCAAACCTACCCACTTTAAACCCACAAAAAAACACACAATCCCTTTCTACCTAACACAGCTGATTGGTATTTTTATTAATCATACTAACCCATTTTCCACTTCATGTCTACAAGTCCTGTGGAATACTGAAGACAGGTTGGTGAAGCAGGGCTGGAAATATCTCCACTATTCTGTTTATTTCATTTCAGGACCTGCATGAATGACAATATAATTCTATTATCACAGAAAGAAGGGAAATTCATTGTAAAAAACTGTGTTAATGGAGACATGAGCATTTTAGAACTCAAATGAAAAAGGGTTAGGGTTTTTGGTCTCGGGCAAATCAGTGGTGGGGTGTTCCTTGGGGTACTCAGCCCCAATACATACCCTCTGTCCTCAGCAAACAAGGTCAGATGTGATGTATTTTCTTCATCCTGCATGAAGAAAGCTACAGCTGATTTTTGTTGGCAATATTTGGTTAGCCATATGTCTCTACCTCTGAAGAGTGTGTCACTATGAGACACTGGTTTGGAGCTGTACGTTGTACTTTAGAGAGAAGAGGCTACAGATTGGCAGAAGGGGGTAGGCATTAGGAAAGGAACACCTCACTATTGATTTGCCAAGACTCCAGAGACCCAAAATCCTAATTTTTTTTCATTTCCCTACTTTGTGCAATTTGCGTTCTTCAAACCTAATGTTGGCATTAATATAGTTTTTTGCAATGAATATAAATATATATAGCAAAAAAAAAAATACTACACTAGTAGTAGTAGTAATAGAATTATTTGTAATTATTGGGCCCCTTCCCTGAAGGCTCAAGGCACCACAACAATGAAAGCAATGAGGTGGGAAAAATCACATGTAACACAAAATACATACATAAATAAATAACTAGATAACATAAATAATTAAGCTTATTGCAGCTCTCACAATATAAATAATCTGCTAAAATTTACATGAATAACAGACAGGGAATAAGAAAGGAAGAGGGGAATTAATTGTGTAAAGCCTGTGTAAACAGATATGTTTTAAGGCTCCTTTAAAATAAATTCACCAGTGTTTCAAATTCCAATTTTTTTGATGCAATAGAAAATGTTTGCAAGGCTGTTTACTGGAGCAAGTGCAATCTTAAATATATGGAAACATTATTCGAATAATGATTCATCTGATTTTGTCATGTGCAGCTAAGAATACATACAGGATAACAATGAGGAAATTAGTTCCCAAACCTGCAGTCATTGGCACCATTAAAACGCTTTACCTAGGTGCCTGTCTGTCTTTAGTTACTTTGTTTATTTTATATTAAAGTTCTTGTCACTCTGCATGTACTTTTAAATTGTCTGAATAGCTTTCTTGCAAGTTTTATTTTTTATTGGTATTTTTCATTATTTTTGTCCTGCTCTCACCACCTCTGAAACTGCAGTTTTAAAAGCAGATATCACCAAAAGAGTCATTGCAACCCCTATATTTCTTTCTTTTGCTATATTCATAACAATATTTCACATCTATCAACAAGGTTTTATGAAAATGGCATGAGTTTGCTTTGGTTTTATGCCTAGAAACATTCATATATTTCCCACATTTTGGGGAATGTTTGTTCAAGAGGGTGTCACAGTATTGTTAATTTACTCATTAGTTTTGCATTTGTGGAAAAAATGAAGCAAACATCATGACAAATGATATGTCCTTGTTTTGCTTTTTCTTTCACACTCATGTTGACACCTAAAACATTGATGTTGTAACTACATAAAACAATCTGACCACTTATGGATTTTTTCCATAAAGAGTCATTAAGTCAGCTGGCCCCTGTGGCACTGAGGGTTGTGGCGTTGGACACCACACTTCATGCCATGCCGGTGACCTGGGTTCAGGAACGAGCCTGGGCCTCTAGGGGTTGGCAGGGTACAGAGAGGATTGAGCATCCAGAGGACTGCTCTCCTCTCCTCTCTCAGGGAGGGAGGGATTTCTATCCCGCTTGTCCATCTCTCTCTGGCAGTGGCTGGAGGAGATGCAAGATGGGAGGCACGTAACTGACATTCGCCATCGGTGGGGGGGAGTGGTGGAAAATGTAGCTGGTAGGGTCGGTGATGGCTCTCCTGTACCTGTCCTGGCTTCCCCAAGCATCTGAATTTAACTCTGAGGGTGTGGGAAAGCCAGCGCCCCTTCGCTTCTGCCCCATCGTGGGGGAAACTCATGGGGGAAGTCAGGTGGGGAATGGAGAGCCTGAGACCGAGTCCCTCTGAGGGAAGGGCTGGAGCTGCCAGCAAGGTACCCAGGACCCAAAAATAAATAACAGAAAAAAAAGGGGATTAAGTCTCACCAAGTAGCTTAAAAACAAGCATGGTAACCCATGATTTTTGTTGTGGATTTGAAATGTTTAGATGACCATCATATACTGGGCAAAAAATTATGAATTTCACATGTGGCTGCTGAAATGCCAGGAAATATCCTTAAAAGCCTCCATTGATGGGGGTCTCCCTCAGGGCTCTCAGGCTGGGTTCATCATCTCAAAGGCAGTCACCCAAGGTTTTTAACCATGCCATTGGTATCGCAATGAGGCCCTCTGTGGTGGAATGAAGGGGGTGCAAAGATGCATAACCAGTAGAAGGTGCCCAGATTGTCAGGGCCCTACCTGTGCAAGGCTTTGCAAGTGAGTAAGCCTACTTTAAAGGAGGTAAACCACTTCAGTGGTAGTCAAAGCAGATCATGCAGTGTCAGGAAGAGATGACACAGCCTCAGAAGGCCAGTCAGCAACCTAGTAGCTGTGTTCTGCATGAGCTGCAGGTGTGAGAGCATACCTGCACTAACAACAAGGTATAGGGCATTGCAGTAGTCAAGCCTCAAAGTAACAAATGTATATATCACCATTTCCAAGTCATTGGGGGGTTAAGGATTTAATCTGGTAGATGTTCCTCAGATGGTAAAAGCTACTTCAGAAAAATGGTGACACCTGAAGCTTAAATGACAACCTCTCATCCAGAATCACCCCAGATATTTCACCTTCATGTCAGCCAAGTGCCCAGTGGAGTTGAGCCAAGGCTCTGTCTTCCTATTGGTAGCTGCCACTCTTATTCTTCAACCTGACTTGACCAATAATACTTTAGTCTTATTAGTGTCGAGTCATAACCAGCTCAATGATATCCAGTCTTGGATCTCAGCCAGACATTTATGTAGCACATCAAATGCACAAGGCATCTTGGGTGCAAAGGACAGACAGAGTTGGGCATCATCTGTATAACAGTGGAATCCAACTCCACACTGTCTAATGACCTAACAAAGGGGCAGCATGTACACTGCAAAAAACCTGGGCTAGATGACCAAGCCTTGGGGCATGCAACAGGGAAGAACCATTGGGAATGAGGAAAACTGTCCCATCATCCCACTGTGAGCCCTTCAACTGAGATAGGATTCAGAATAGCAAGTGATTTTCCTGGTGAGCCCTACATACTCTCTAAGCTGGTCCAGCAGCAACCCAGTGTCAAAAGTTAAAGAAAAGTTGAGAAGAATGAGAATTCACTGCTCTCCCTTAACTCTCACCCTAAGCAGGTCATTGTGTTATGTCTTAACCTAAAACCAGACTGGAGAAGTTCCTAGATGTCAAAGGCAATGAGGTGTGCCTTGAGCTGCTGCGCAACCACCTTCTCAATGACTTCTGCCAAAAAGGATAGGTTAGGGACTGGTCAGTAATTAGCCAAAACATCTGGGTCCAAATACATCTTTTTGAAGAGGGGCTTCACCAGTGCACCTTTCAATGCACTGGGAAGACCACCTCAGAAACGGAGCATTGGACAATCTCCATGAACAATGGACCCAGCTGCCTGATGCAACTTATTAGTAGTCGTGTTGGACCAGGATCCAGTTTGCAACATGTTGGCCTCAGCTCCAAGATCACCTCTATGACCTCATCCATCATCACCGGTCTGAAGCCTTCCCATGACCATTGCATGCATCTGAAACCTAAAGGCCCAGCTTTGCTGGCCCACATGATGAGCTCCTAGCCCTAATAGAGGACACCTTGTTTGAGAAAAATTTAGCAAACTCCTCACATTTAATAAGTGAAAATGCCTTCACGGGCTCCAGACAATCTGGATGGAGAAGTTTGTCTACAGTCTGAAAAAGCAGAGCTGGTTGATTTCTTCTAGCAGCAATTTTCCTTGACAGAAAACTGCTTTTTTGAATAATTGACCTTTTGTACTCACCTTAGTGAGTAATCAAAGCCATTTTATCTCAAAGGCCCTGGATCACCTCTATCAATGGTCCAACCTCTGCCCTTTTGCCTTCATCTCCATTAGCTCACCACCAAAGCATGGTGAACCATGGTGCAAAATCAATGGGTGTGCAAGAGTAGGTGCCAGAGATCAAATGCCACTCCAATAGCCCTATTATAGGACACCACAGCCTCCTCGGACCTACTCGCACATGCCATCATCCTAACTGATGAGTTTTGTACTACTAAGATTTCCTCCATCTGAAGCCCATGCAAAGGGTTGCTTTGGACCATTCCCATGCAGAGTGGTCTGCAAGGGGGAATCCTGAGAAAGCACATGATTTTCATAATATAAGGGCCTGGACCCATTATATTGACAATGTTTTCTTTATCTGGGGAGGCAATGAGGCAGAGCTAAGTGACTTTCTACAGTATATCAATAGTGTGAATACTAACATACAGTTTGTAATGACACTTGACACGGTAACTGTTACATACTTAGATTTAAGAATTATTAAGGAAAATGGAGTATTGAGAACTATACTGTTCAGAAAGAAATGACAAATAAAATCTGGTTTAATGGTGGCCTCATCCCTCATCAATATGGCATTGCACAGCACTGCCTAAAGAGGATGAGTAGAGGTGGCAGGTCACTCAGCCTGTTGGGCTCCCTGGGTGTGGGAACTGTACATATCTCACCCCCTCTGGAGCACCCATTTCACCCCTGGTCACCTGCTGATCCTGATAGTGTAATGGCATCCCCCTCACCAGACCTGCACTAGTCACCCATTCCACCTCTGTACCTTCTCCCAGTACCCATCCTTGTGTATAGCCAATATGACATGCTCAGCAGAGGAGAGTAACAGATTGGGAGTAGGTTATTGAGAAAGGATGGGGAGTAGCTGAGCCTAGGTGCCTGCTGCTTTCTACAAATCCCATTACTAACTAAAATAATGAGTTAACATAAAAACCCTGCACACTCACAACAGCCTATTATTTACACTCTTCTTAACTAAAACATACCTGCCACTTATCTCTAATACAAATATGTATCCTGACCTATACTAATCCTAACCTTCCACACACTAAACACACACCAATGACACTAACATGCACAATCACAACACATCACTCAGAAAAACAATAAAGTACACAATATTAAACACAACAGAGTGACAAGACCCTTGTAAGATGTTATAAACCCTCTTAGGATTGTATAACCCAAAAGCAACAGGTAAAGCTCTTAGTGCAATGGATTACAAAAAATGTACAGTCCAGAAAACCACAGCCTCTGAACTCATGCCTCTTACAAAAGTGGATTTCATTTATTTGTTTTCAGACCACATATCTCTGAGCTAGAGGCTCTTTTACAAAAGTTCCACATCACAAGAAAATACAATATAATTTAACATTAGTCAACATAGTACAACATTAGCACAGAATGTTACAATAACAAAGGTTAAAATGTTCTGACAGGCACTATAGGGTTGACAATTAAAGTACATTTTAAGATCGAGTAGAAAATAGGTGAAACATAGAGCACCAACAATGGCCTTGTTGCTTTTGGGTGAGAAAGAGAGAGAGAAAAGATTTTTGGGGGGGGGGGGGGTAGTGGGGCAGGATCCAGCAAGTTAGGACAGCTCCAAGTACCTCTTCTTCTGCAATTTCTGCTGCCCTGATCAGTCTGCCATCTTGGAAGAAGTTAGGGCTACAATCTGGTCATGCCTGTACACACAACCTGACGACTTCAGCAGTGACTTATTTCACGGATGTCATTCTGAAGGCTCAGGATATCCACTTCCCCCTTAAGATGAGAAAGGTGTGGGGAGGTTGCACATGCTGAATTACTAGGGAATTCTTTACACTCATGAAAGCTCGAGATCATAAGTGGGCTAATCATAAATCATCCCACTTCCCTTCACTGTGGAATGAATATAGGTATTTGAGAAATCAGTATAAATGTGCTGGCCAAATTCCTAAAATGGAACTATTACACTAACCTTCACAAGGACAGCCTTGGTAATCCCAGGAAATTCTGGGCATCCTTTAGCTCTCTCACCAACCCCTGTACCAACAGATCTGTTATCCAGATCAACTCCCTCTCTGGCCCTATGACCGAACCATCTGAGGTAGCTCAGTCTGTTAACATAAAATTCATTGATCTGTCAGCATATCTCGGCAAACTCACTGGCAGCCCACCTTCCAAGCTGGGAGCCTGCGTTAACCCACAGCCATCTTCCACCCCTCCCCCCAGGCTTCCCGTCTTTCACTTTAAGAACATAGCCATTCAGAACACCATCAAACTTCTAAGGAATCTCCCTAATTGGGGTAGCCCAGGTTTGGACTGCCTCTTGCCAATCCTGCTCAAACTCATTTCCCCCACCATCTCGAAGGATCTCACTTTTATTTTCACTTTGGCCCTGTCTGCCTCATCCATGCCTGATACCTGGAAAACTGCGAAAGTTATTCCTATCTTCAAAGCCAGAGACCTCCACTTGTCTGATAATTGCTAACCTATTTCCATCCTCCCACACTTAAGCAAATATACAGAAAAAATTGTCCACTGTCAACTGCTGGAAAACATCAATAAATACAATCTTATGTGTAGCCAACAGCACAGCTTTCACAAAAATCACTGCACCACCCCTGTTCTTGCACTCTTTACTGACCATGTCCTGACTAGTATGGACCGCAGGCATGCTACCGGGGCTGTCTTCATGGACCTTACTTAGGCTTTTGGCATGATAAACCATGCACTCCTCATCTCCAAGCAGCACCTCCTTGGTTGCTCCACTGAGGCTACTGATTGGTTTAGGAGTTACCTCTGAGGCCACTCACAATTGGTGTGCATTGGTTCTGCCATCTCTCCGACCCTCCCTGTCTCAACTGGAATCCCCCAGGGTTCCATCCTGGGCCCACTCCTTTTCTCCATTTTCAGTTATTCTATCCCATCAAAAAGCCTAAATTGTAATTCACTTCTGTATGCAGATGATCTTGTCATTCACCACAGCAATAAGTCCCTCGCCCAGGTCTCTTCAGTCCTCACCCAGAACTATGGCAGTGCTTTTAGCTAGTTCACAATCAACCTGTTATTAGTTAATGGGAAAAAAAAAATGCTATTTGCGTCCAAACCCTACCTCACCAAAATTCATAGTTCCTGCTCCTCCCTCTAAATACTATCCCCTGATTATCTGGTCTAGAAGACGTTGCCTCATTCAAATACCTGGGGGTAACACTTGACCTGGCACTTACCTTCTCTGACCACATCAATACTGTGGTCCACAGGGTCAATCAAAAGCTAGGGTCTGCCTACCATCTACACCACCTACTAATCCCTGATAATTGAACAGCAATCCTCCAGGGTAACCTACTTCCTATCTTTGATTACTGTTCCCCTATCTACTCTCATGCATCTTCCACCATCAGAAACAGGCTCACGTCTGCCTACAGCAGTGCATGCCACTTTGCTCTTATGGCACCATTCTCAACCCATCACTGTGACCTCTACAGAACCTTTGACTGGCTACTCCTTCAAGGCCGCTTTGATTTTGCTCTTGGCTGTATCGTGGATAGTACCATCAGAAGTGGTGATGTGTCCCCTCTCACTCCCCTACTCAAAATTAGAACCCTGCCTAGGCATCTCTGCTTGTCCACTGCCACTCCCCTCCAGGTACCGAGGATCTGTACCAGCATGGGAGGGAAAGCCTTATCAGTTGCTGTCCCCACACTGTGGAATGGGATCCCTGCTCCCCAATGGTCGTTCAACACCCATTCAGCCTTGAAATCCCTCTTCAAAATCTGGCTTATGGACAGGGCCCACTGCTGCTGTTCACCAGGGTAGCTCCCCACCCAGCAACTCAAACACTGCACAAGCCAACTCACTGGGAGTCTTTTATCTACTACACTCTAGCTGTTATTAAGTTTTCCTCTCTCTCCCTCTCTCTCTCTCCTTCTCTCTGTGACTTCAAGGGTGTGATGAATGGGGAGTGGGGCAGGATTGTTATTTCCGCCTAGGTCCTGCATGGCTACCTAACCCTAAATGTATTTGCCTGTACCCTGATGCCAATATGCCAGTATTTAGTATTTATTTTATCTAAAAATGTTTGACCGCTGCTTAATTGTATATATCTGGTTCCTTGTGGTTGTAATTGATGTTTACCACTGCCATCTTTAATGGTCCGGGTCATGCCTGAAAATGGTCCCTCTGATCAGTGCACCTACCTGGTAACCAAAGACATAAACAAATAAAATAAAATAAATAAATAAGTGGGAGCTGGAGAATGATGGAGAGGACAGGACTAGGGAGGCATGGGCAAGGCACAGGGGGATACGAGAGGTATTTTGAAGGAGAGAGACAAGGAAAGAATGGAGCATTGGTGGGTGTGTGGAGGGCAGGAAAAAGCCAGGTAGTGGGGTGGGGGTGTGATGGTGGAGAGGAGACAGGTCTATGATAGTAAGTGGGGGAGATAGAGGGTGGGGGGTGGCAGAGGGGAAAGGGACCAACAGGAGAGGTGGGAGTGCTTCTACAGTAGCATAGAAGGAGTGATAGGGGGCACAATGAAATAGAGGACAGTCTTAGGCTTTAGAGGCACAGGGGTGAGATTTCCACAAGATTGTACAATCACATCTGCTAAGTGCAGTAAAGTGTAGGCAGAGTTTATATTTGAAAGGGCACAATTTGGGTACTGACAGGACAGCTGCTAGTAGGTCATTTAGCCAGGAGAGCGCCTGGTACACAAAGGAGCATTGTGCCTGTGCAGTCTGGCAGAATGGTACGTGAAGCACTTGTTTTGACATACCTCAGGTTAGATGTAGGTTGATCACATGTTTAAGGAGATCTTGAATTACTGGGGAGGGGAGGAAGGTGTTAGTCCAAGACAGGCTTTTTTTGCGAGGAGGCAGGTATGATATTTTACTTGACACATGAGGTTTAACCAATTTGTTTGTTCGTAAAAATTGCAGGTATGAGTGAGACAGTGTGC
The DNA here is from genome assembly GCA_016271365.2 of Neoceratodus forsteri. Taxonomy (NCBI): domain Eukaryota; kingdom Metazoa; phylum Chordata; order Ceratodontiformes; family Ceratodontidae; genus Neoceratodus; species Neoceratodus forsteri. Next base: position 209,467,604 of record CM028137.1, on the reverse strand, counting down.
TCCCATGACTAATCTGAAAACTTTATTAAGGGCTAGGTTGATCCTTTTGAGTGCAGTGTCCATTGCTGCACTATATATAACTAATCCATAGTCTATAATAGAGATTATGGAGCTGTTTACCTAAAGTCGGAGGGCATCAGGGGTTAGGCTATGTCTGTGCCTGTAAAGCAGGCTGATCCTAGAGTTTACCTGTTTAGTGACTTGATCTATATAGGTGATATAGGACAGCAAACTATCAAGGGTTATGCCCAGGTATTTGAAATAAGGGAGTGGCTCAAGTGTATCCCCTGACTGTTTCGGATGACTAGCCTGTGCAACTTGTGTTTGTTGTGGGTGTTACTGAAAAGCATGTTTTTTGTTTTTTTGTAGTTCATATATTTTGATTGAGAACCAGTCCTCAACAGATGTAACCTTAAGTTGGAGCTGTGTCTCCAGGAAAAGCAGGTCTGGTAGACTAGAGAAAATAACTGCATCATCCGCATAGAGCAAGATGTTGGTGGAGTTTGCCTTGGGGAGGTAATTTGGGAACAGACTAAAGAGTAATGGACCCAGTATTGAGCCCTGAGGGACACCAGAGCTAACAGGGTGACTGTGAGAGAGAACACCATTGATTTTTGCTTGTTGGGATCTGCCCTCCAGATAACTACTGAACCAGCCTACGGTCTTGGGCGAAAGTCCAATGGTGCAGAGAGTGTTTAGCAGAATGGTGTGGTTTACCATGCTGAAATCTTTAGTGAGGTCAATGTAAATTGCCCCCACTAAGTGGCCTTGATCAATTGTGTTATGAATGTAGCTGGTGAATTCAAGCAGGATAGTGATGGTACTGTGTGCCTTTTGGAAACTGTGCTGTTGTAGGCACTGGATCTTTTACTTCTCTAGATACTTGGTGAGCTGGTCTGATACAATCCTTTCCAAGGCCTTCAAAAGAGGGGGGGACTCAGATTGGGCAGTAGTTTGTATGTAGGGCACTGTCACCATTTTTGTTAACAGGGGTGACTATGGCTGTCTTCCATTTCTCGGGGAACTGGCCTAAGCAGAAGGAGATATTGAAGATTTTAGATAAGGGAGTAAGGACTTCTTCAAGAGTGAGATTTAAAATCTTCAGGTCGAGAGAGTCACTGCTAAATCTGGTTTCCCAAACACCTGCCACAGATTCTTTCTGGCCTCTTGCTTAGATACCAACCTGAAATAGAAGAGGAGGTGGGCTTGATGTGTGCCTTCTTTGTGCTCCATGGTAGGATGCACTGGCACATTGAAGAAATCTGGTAGTAATATGCCACTTAGGTCTGAGAAGGCCAGGTTAGAAGTGCTGGTGATAACCTTGGAGTCCTGGATGAGTCCCCCCTTATAGAGAGCATAGGTGGGGATGAATTGTTGATTGTGCCCATGAGGTCCCTAATATTTCCCCCAAAAGTTTCTTCTATCACCCCCAGGAGTTAGAGAGATCCTCTTGGAAGTGGGGGAACTTGACAGAATGAGTCACCCTGGTATGGGCATTCCTGGTGGTTTTGTACCATTGCCAATCTGCCTGTTTTCAAGTAGCCTGGGCATGATGCCACAAGTTGTCTCTGGTAGTCATGAGATTATGCAGGGAAGGGTTATCCAGGTGGTGTATGTTCCCTTGATCTTTTATGATCTAAAGGGGGTGTGGATGTCACAAGCTGTGTTAAACTGAGATATGAAGTGCTCCAGGGCTTGGTCCATGGCATTGGCTGAGACAATAAGGGACCAATCAGTTTGCCTGAGTTGCATCTTTAGGGGTTCGAGATGTTCTTTTTTCATCACCCTATGTGTAAGTATTTTAGCAGGTAGCTTTGGAGTCCTATGTGACCATAATCAGAGAATGGGGGAGTAGTCACTCATCAAGTCATGCAGGACAGAGGTGTGTGATATTCTTTCCAGGCGATTAGTTAGAATCCAGTCAAGCAGGGAGCTTGAGATTGTCCTGTAATTGACCCTAGTGGGTGCATCGACCAGTTGTGATATATTGATGGTAGAGATTGCATCCTTAAAGGGGGCAGCCTCTATGCTCAACCAGTTGATATTGAAGTCATATAATAGTACCACTTCATGGTTTTGGTGCATATTGATTATATACCTATAAACCGAGACAGCAGTGAGCAATTTAATTGAGGTTCAAGTAGTATCTTGATATCAACAGTCTGCGCATTTTTCCCAGTATCCACTTTGGGAGGGCATGGCCCTGAAGGGTGTCCCTGAAGAAAACTGAACAGCCCCCTTCCCATTTGCCAATTCTATCTGCCTGAGAAAGTAATAGCTGCTTACATAGAAACATAGAAGCATAGAAGTTGATGGCAGATAAGGACCGCAAGGCCCATCCAGTCTGCCCATTTCTTTTTCTACCTTATAAATGTGCCATCGGCCTTTGCTCTGTCAGTGGCCTATCTATTCATAGTCATTTGTATTGCTCCCTTATGCCTATCCCATGCCTGTTTGAAGCCCTGCACTGTATTCATAGCCACCACTTCTTGTGGTAAGCCATTCATGCATCCACCACCCTTTCTGTAAAAAGAATTTCCTCACATTCCCCTTAATCGGCCTCCCTCTAATCTCATGCTGTGTCCTCTTGTCCTGCTATTTTTCTTATATTTAAACATGTTAGACTCTTTCACCTTGTTTATGCCCTTAAGGTGTTTGAATGCCTCGATCATATCACCTCTCTCCCTCCTTTGCTCAAGGGTATACATATTGAGCTCTGTTAATCTGTCCTCATATGTCTTCTGATGCAGTCTCTGCACCATTTTGGTTGCCCTTCTCTGGACTGCCTCAATTTGGTTAATGTCCTTGTGAAGGTGTGGCCTCCAATACTGCACACAGTACTCCAGATGGGGCCTAACCAGTGTCTTGTACAGAGGGATTAATACCTCCCTCTTACGACTTGATGCCACTAATACTAACACACCCCTAGCCTTACCTACTGCTTTAGGGTCTGCTTGGATGATTTTAGGTCATCAGTGATGATGATGCCCAAGTCTCTTTCTTCCTTTGTGACTGCTAGCAACTCCTCCCAGCCTATAGGTGGCTTCAGGGGTTTCTCTTCCCTATGTGCATGATTTTGCACTTCTTTGCATTAAATCCAGTTGCCACTCTTCTGACCATTCTGCTAGTTTATCCAGATCTCTTCTCATTCTGCCCACCCCATCTGGATCATCTACTTTGTTGCAGATCTTGGTGTCATCTGCAAACAGACAAGTCTTACCCTCTAGTCCATCTGCAAGGTCACTAATGAAGATGTTGAAGAGGACTGGCCCCAGGACTGATCCCTGAGGTACCCCACTTGTGACTTGCATCTCTTCTGACTGTATACCATTTACCACCACTCTCTGTTTTCTGCCCATCAACCAGTTTGCCACCCAGTTGACCAACTTCTGACCCACCCCGAGCCTACCCAGCTTATTTATCAATCTTCTATGTGGAACAGTGTCAAAAGCTTTGCTGAAGTCAAGGTAAGCGACATCAACTGCTCCCCCTTGGTCCACCACTCTGGTTACCCAGTCAAAGAAATCTATGAGATTAGTTTGACAGGACCTTCCTTTTGCAAACCCATGCTGTCTTGGATCCTGTGCCCTATGGATTCCAGGTGTTGCATTATCCTTTCCTTAAGGTGCCTCCATAATCTTGCCCACTACTGAGGTAAGACAGACCTGTCTGTAGTTCCCGCCTCCTCCCTGCTACCACTCTTGTGGGCGGGATCACATAGAGCCCTTCTCCAGTCTTCTGGGACCTCTCCTGTGCTCAGAGACTCACTAAACAATTCTGCTAATGGCTCTGCTAGTTCCTCCTTCAGCTCCTTAAGTACCCTGGGATGTATGCCATCAGGTCCCATTGCCTTATCCACCCTGAGCTTAGCAAGCTCTTGTAGGACCCTTTCTTTTGTGAAGGAGTAGTGCTCACCTCCCTCCCCTGTGTCCATGATGCTGAGCTGTGGGTCCTGCCCTACCTTCTCTTCAGTAAATACTGAGCAAAAGTATCTATTTAGGATAGATGCCTTTACAGGGTCCTCCTCCTCACATGCTCCCTTTTCTCCATTAAGCTTAGCAATACCCCTCTGGACTTTCTCCTTTCACTAATGTATCTATAGAAAGTCTTGTCACCTTCTTTTACTGTTCGTGCTAGTGTTTCCTCAGTTTGTGACTTTGCCTGCCTTACTGCCTTACCTGCTTCCCTTAGGGCAGTTTGGTATGCCTCCCTATCTTCATCCCGCTGTGTTCCCTTATATTTCCTGAAGGCCAGCCTTTTGGCTCTGACCTTTTCTGCTACTGTATTTGAGAACCAAAGTGGTTTCCTTCTTTTGCACTTCCTTTTCTGTCTAACACAATGGGATGTTGCTTCAAGTATTTCATCCTTAATGCTTGCCCACTTTGCCTGTACCCCTCACCTGTGTTTCTTTTTGCCAGGGCTAGCTTAACTCTGTTGGCCATCTTATCAAAGTCAGCTCCTCTGAAGTCCCATATTTTTGCCTTGGAATGGGATGATTTAGATGTAGTAGCCAAATTGAACCATACCATGTGATGGTCACTGGCTCCCAGGTGACCTTCTACCTGGAGATCTGTGATCCCTTCTTTGTTAGTCAGTACTAGATCTAGGATAGCCCTGTCTCTTGTGGGTTGCTGTACCAGTTGTTTGAGGCCCTCCCCCCTGCAGGGAATCCACTATGAATCTAGTTCTGGCAGATGTTCCTGCTGGTATTGACCAATCTGTATCCGGCATGTTGAAGTCTCCTATTATCAGAACCTCCCCTTTAGCTGTCATGTTTTGTATATCTTCTAACAGTAATGTGTCTATGTCTTCCCTCTCATCTGGGGGCCTGTAGACAACCCCAGTTCTTATGGCTGTCCCATTTTCTGTTTCCAGGGTGACCCACAGTTCTTCTGGCTCCTTATGTGTATTCTGAATTTCTGTAGCTTTGATATTTTCATTAACATACAGTGCCACTCCTCCCCCCCCCCTTTTTGCACCTCAGTCTGTTCTGAACAATACATAGCCAGGTACTGAAGTCTCCCAAGTGTGGTTACTGGTAAACCACGTCTCACTAATTGCTACTATGTCCAGTTTAGCCTCTGACATTATTGCCTGCAGGTCTGGGATCTTATTTCCCAGGCTGTGAGCATTTGTGTACATGATTTTCCATTGGCCAGATTTTGGTGTGTTAGTTGTTGGGTGAAGTTTGGCATTACCCCTGTGCGTCGTATGGAGAGACAAACCTTTTTTCTTACCTGGTGATGTAAATGAACGGCAAACATGCTGAATTCCTGTTTGACCACTAGCTGAGGGGGGAAGGGTGTTCTTCCCATTCGACGTATGGGGTGCTGCACCCCTCTCCCCATTTGCTAGTTTAAATATTCTGCAAAGACGTCAAACTTCTGCCCCAATGCACTGACTCCCTCTTTAGTCAGATGCAGTCCATCAAATTTAAAGAACTTTCGCTCCCAGAACTGTTGCCAGTTCCCTACAAATCTGTGTCCTTTTTCCTGGCACCAGCCCTTGAGCCACGTGTTTAGCTCCCCTATCTCCCCTTCTGTGACCTTCCTGTCCATCTGTCTCCCTCTCCCAGACTGGCAGGATCTCAGAGAAGGAGATGCTGGACGAAATAGATGATAGTTTGTCACCCAGCCTAGTCAGGTGTTCCTTGGTCTCCACAACTGACCGGCTGGCGAGATCATTAGTCCCTATGTGTACTAGGACATCAATGTTTCTCCTGCTTTGTGAACAATTTTAGCAATGCGGTCAGTGTATCTCCATGCTGATGTACCTGGAGACATCTGACCATCACCCCTGGCTGGAGATGGGTATCAACTCCCGAATCATGAGTCTCCTATGATCAGAAGTTTTTGGATTTCCTTTGTGCTTGTTTTGTTTTGGTTCCTGATTTGGGTGAGTTTTGTTGTGCTAGCTCCTGTGCCGCAGTGTCCTGCTCTGCAGTGTCTTCTGCCTCTTTATTTGATTTCAGAGATAGAGGCAGATACCTGTTTGTAGTGTTTATATGGTTTTGGAGGTAATGTGTTGGAGAGCAGAGAGTGATGGGGCACCTGATTTGCTCCTCCTAACCACCTGCCAACCTCCTGGACCAACTACCCTCTGCGGTCGAGGTTTTTCTGTTGGATATTGGGGAAATGGCGGGTGGTTCTTATAATGTATTTCCTCTTCAATATGAAATCTGAGGCATGCAATCCCTGCCCATGCTGCCCGGAGCTGCTCAGGGTGATTAATGCATCAGTGACTTTAGGTCTGGCCAGGTCTCAACCGCCAAGAGCACATCAGGTTTGTGCTGGGAGACCCAGACCTGGAGCGCATCAAATCTGGCCACTGAACTACATATGTTGATGGAAGCCAGCTTTAAGGTGCCACTGCTTGTTTCCCATACATTTAATTGCCACCCAGGGCCGGGGTTTGGGTGGATGTTATCTAAGAGAAGCAGGATGAGTATAGTTATCCTGATAAAAGAATTTTTTAGTATGGTTAGTGTAGCTTTTTGTTTACATTTGCTTGTTCTCTTCTGCTTGTGTTGGCCGAGGGTTAGGGTAAGGTGAAGAATAAGGGATCGGGAGAGTGTGTAGGCAATGAAGGACACTGTTTTGAGGATTTGGGAGCAAGGGTGCATGTCAGTTCTATTGTACATAGTCCCCAGGCCTGGCAGTGGTCCAGTGTTGGGGGGGTTGTAATCCACTGTCGGGAGGCTGTTTCACACACTGGCAATTTTCATGGGTAGTGGTGACTAAGATAATTGTGAGAAGAATTAGGGAGGTGGGTTGAATAACGGCGCTCATTATTTTCCGCATTTGTGGGCCACAGAGAGAAAATCAGAGCAGCTGAGGCATGTATGCAGGACAGACGAAGATCCAGGGGAGTAAGGGAGCTGCCACTATGGCCATTGTGGGAGGGGGGGGCAAAAGGATTTTGTGCAGAGAGAATGAGTATAGCGAAATGTGAGTAGTGAGAGGTAGTCAGAGGGATTGCTGTATAGAAAGAAAAAGTGGGTTCCTCTAGTGGATGTTTTGTATAAGGAACTAATGGGAATTCAGACACTTATATATTTGATCAATCTTCTTTGGCCAATCATGTGGCCAGTTGGAGATATAAATATAATGCACCAGATGGGGTGGGTGGGGAGGCAACGTGCAGTATCAGTGGGATTAAGATGATGAACTGGATTACAAGCTGGCTGAGTGGGAGGCTGTAATGGGTGGTGGTGAAAGGGGAGATCTCAACTCCAAGGCCGATGACGAGTGAGGTGCCACAGAGCTCTGTGTTGGGGCCAGTGTTGTTTGGGCTCTTCATATCAGACATTGCAGATGGGGTGGTGAGCAAGATAAACTTGTTTGCTGAAGACACCAAAATCAGAGCAGTGGTGAATGGAGAGGAAGGATGGAAGCAGATGCAGGGGGACCTAAGCAAGCTACAGGAGTGGTCAGAGAGGTGGCATCTGGGGTTCAATGCAAAGACGTGTAAGGTTATGCACTTTTGGGTGAAGAACCCAAAGAGAGAATACTGGATGGGAGGGTTTAAGCTAGGGATCACTGAGAAGGAGAAGGACCTAGGGGTAGTGATAACAGGGACCATGGACAACACTGCCCAATGCAGGAGAGCATCTGCAAAAGCGAACAAAATGATGGGGTGCATAGCAAGGAGTTTTTCATCCAGGCGAAGAGAGGTGATCTTGCCCCTCTACAGGTCACTGGTAAGGCTGCACTTGGAGTATTGTGTACAGTTTTGGAGGCCATACCTAAAGCATGATATCAGGCTACTGGAGGAGGTGCAGAGGAGGGCAACAAAGATGATATGGGGAATGGAAGGGACAGACTATGACAGCAGGCTGAGAGACCTGAATATGTACACCCTGGAGGATAGAAGGGAAGTGAGGACATGATAGAGACATTCAAGTATCTGAGGGGAATCAATAAGGATGGGGCAGATGGGGTCTTTAAGTTAAGGAGAGGGAGGGTCACGAGGGGCGTGCACTAAGAATAAAGAGGGGAAGATTTAGGAAGGAAATCGGGAGACACTATTTCACAAAGAGGGTGGTAGCAAAATGGAACGCACTACCAGAATGGGTGGTATCATGTAAATCTGTGAACAGTTTCAAAAGGGCATGGGACAGGGAACAGGGGAGTGTGAGAGTGTGGGAGGTGGGGGTGTCAGTGGGATGACAACTGGGAGGGGAGGTGGGGCAGCTGCAAACTAGGGGTGCTAGCTCTGCACTTGAGCAGACTTAGCTAGACTGGGTGGTCTGTTTTTGCTGGCACATTCATATGTTCATATGTTCGTATGTTCGTAAGATGTCTCCTTACCTTGCTTCTAGTTTTGCTGTGGCTCTGAGGATGGACGGGCAGGCAATGCAAACTGTGGGAGCAGTCCTGAGCTACAAGCACTGATCAAGGGATAAAGAGCTGAAGGGAGAAAAAAAATCTCAAATCTAAAAGGGAGCAAGGTCAGTCTGATGATCAGGGGGAGAGTCTCAACAAGAAGAAGAATTGGGGGCAGAGTTTCAAAGAGGGGAGTGAAATTTGTAGGTAGAAAGGAGAAACAAAATGAAGCAAGAGTGAACAGTAAACAAACATTTGTCAATGCCGAATGTTTGCTTGCTGGCATTGGCATTGGTAGTGTAGAAGTTACAGAGCTGCATACTAGAAATGGCAGTGAAGTATTGAACTGAAACCAACCCCACCACCACCCTGCAGAGAGTGACAGGCATTGGGGTGTGCCTTTGGGTCGTCAGGCATAACGGCCACGCCATTTCACCACCCCTACCTACAGACACTGACAAGTGTCACGGTGTGCCTTAGGGTCTTTTGTGATTGTCACGCACCCCATTCCATCAGGAAATATGGTGAGATGGGTGTGGTATGGGAGAATGGGGTGAACTTTGGGGCGAGAAGAGTCCAGGAGTATGCCTCATTTTTTCCTCTCACTAGCTGCATTGTGCGGAATGGTATGAGCATTACAGGCAAGAATCCCAAGTCACACCCCTGATGCCTGTCATTCTCTACAGGGTGGGCGTTATGGTTGAAACCCTACACCTCAGGCATTCGTTGATAATTTCACTCAAATTCTCAACATGTTTTTGTGACCCCACCTCATGAACAGTGGCAATATCAGTTTGTTAGCCGAAGCTGCTTATGCACAGCGACTATGGCATTTAGCACCACAGATGCAAAACACATTTGAACAGGATGTGAAAAATGACAGCTGTACTGTTCATGGGAGGTGTAAAGATGGCAATGTTGCAAATCTGCAGTAAAATATAAAAAAAACTGGTGAAGTCACGGCGTGCATAGAAACTGTGCACACCCGTAATGTAATTAGTTTGGGATTTTTACAGCAGATTGTCAACACAGGTATTTTGGGACCTCGATCATGAACAGTGTCACTGTGATTTTCTTTATCTGTCCCGAACAATGATTTCCAGTGACCACGCGATCTCGCGCCGAAAGTGGGAAACACATTTTGGCCATGTTGTCAAAAATGGCAGCTGTACTGTTCACAAGGAAGTGTGGAAAAATGCCACTGGTGAAAATCTGGACTGAAAATATTACAAAGTCATGAACTTACGATGTTGCGTGGAAACTGCGCAATGCTCACTCATAACACAGTCATTTCATGGACTTTTGTCACCAAATTTTCAACATAGCCATTTTAAGACCTCTGCTCATGAACAGTGTAACTGATTTTTTTAATCTGTCCCAAACATTGCTTTTGCACACCGACTGCACCATTGTGCGCTACACGGGCGGAAACACATTTTGGGTGACATGTGAAAAATGGCAGCTGTACTGTTTATAAGGAAGTGTAATAAAATGGCAATGTGGAAAATCTGGAGTAAAAATATTGAAAATTGAACTACTTAATCGCATGAGGAACTGGCGCCACGACGCCAGAAACAGTCATTCTTAGAATTTTTTCACCAGATTTTCAACATAACCATTTTAAGACCTCTGCTCATGAACAGTGTCACTGTGATTTTATTAATGTGTCCCTAAAATTGATTTAAGCACACCACTCACGCCATTGTAAGCTACATGGGGGAAACACATTTTAGGCAGATGTGAAAAATGACAGCTGCACTGCTCATAAGGAAGTGTAATAAAATGGCAATGTTGAAAATCTGTAGTGAAAATATTGAACATTTACAAACTTACAGGCGTGCGTGGACTGCATAACCTGGCGGCTTGTAAAAACAGTCATTTTAGATTTTTCTGGAGATTTTCAACATAGCCATTTTAGACCTCTGCTCATTAACAGTGTCATTGTGATTTTCTTAATGTGTCCCATACATTGATTTCACACACTGACTGCGCCATTGTGCGCTACCTGAGCGGAAACATGTTTTGGGCAAGATGTGAAAAATGACAGTTGTACTGCTCATAAGGAGGTGTGGTAAAATGGCAATGTTGAAAATCTGGAGTGAAAATATTGAAAATTCGTGAACTTATGAGGATGCGTAGGAACTGCACAACGCACGTTCGTAAAACAGTCATTTTTAGGAAATTTTCCACCAAATTTTCAAAATAGGCTTTTGAGAGCCCACCTTATGAACAGTGGCAGTGTGCATTTCGTTACTCAGTCCTGAAAGGTGATTTCACGCAGTGACTGCGAAATCACCCTTGGAGAAGATTAACACCATGACAGTGAGAGCATTCATGAGAAGGTGTCCCAAAACCCCATATTGAAAATTTGGTACAAAATTCCAAAAATGCCTGAGATATGCAACAAAGTTGAAAAACCTATCTATCCCATTATACAGCTTACTGGCATTTCCTCAGTTCCAGTCGGCTTTGAAGAGTGCAGGCGTGTTCCTGGTCCACCAAAGATCGTCGCGCCAGAGTCGAGGTAAGTATGGGGTGGGGTGGGGAGGGGTGCAGTAGTGAGTGGTGCGGGGCAGACACACAGTGAGGGACCGCTTTTGTGTTTCAGGTTGTTTTTTTAAACGAGGACGATGCGGGACGTTTGCCATGCTGGGGTGGGCTCCCAGTGTGGCACAAGGATGGCTGGTGGGGGGGGCGTGGAGCCGACGGGGGATTGGGCACCCCTGTCGGTGATAGCATGTGTTGCCATGCTGGGGTGGGCTCCCAGCGTGGCACCCTGCACTCTGGGGGGGTGCGAAACCAGTGGAGCCGACGAGGGATTGGGCACCCCCGTTGGCTATACCATGTCTAGCCACGCTGGGGTGGGCACCCAGAGTGGCATAAGGAACTCTGTTTTGGTGGGGGGGTGCAGCACAGCCGACGGGGATTGGGCACCCCTGTCAGCTACACAGTGTGTGCGTGGGGGGGCGAGCACGCAGTATGCGTGCCTATGTGTGTGTGAAGGGGGAGCGCGCATAAGCAGGCAATATCTTATCGCTGCTTAGTGAAGCATAGCTCCCCCTTTCAGCTGTACACCACTGCATTTTGGAGCTGTCATAGACAGCTCCAGCAGGCATTGGAGAACAGCGGCCGCGCCTGCAAACACACTGCCTCAATTGGAAGAGAGCTACCACACCTCCGAAAACTCGGATGATGGCACTATGTTTCTTGCACATGCGTGCAAGCAAACATAAAAATGGAGAGTACTACAATCAGTTTACAGGCTGCTCTAAGTTAAAAAAGAGAGGAGAGCTCTACAATTCAAATTACAGGCTACACTAACTTTTTTTACTTATGCTGTAATATTCAAATGACAGTTCATTTAACAGGGCAATGATAGTTACAAAGGAAGTGAGTACAGGAACAGACTAACTGCTCATCTTAGAGAACAGGGCTGCCTTTGTAGCAAGGAAAAAAAAGTCAAGGAAAAAAGGGTCAAGATTTAAATCTGGATCTAGCGAGCTGTTTCTGTACCTTGCTGCTAGTTTTGCTGTGGCTCTGAAGATGGGTGAGCTGCACAATCCATGGGAGCAGTCCTGAGCTACAAGCCCTGTCAGGGGCTAAAGACCTTGCTGATAGTTTTGTTGTGGCTCTGAGGATGGTGGGTGGGTGGGTGGCATGAACTGTGGGAGTAGTCCTGAGCTACAAGCCCTGGTCAGGGGCTAAAGAGCACTGCTAGTTTTGCTGTGGCTCTGAGGATAGGAGGGTGACACAAACCATGGGAGTGGTCTGGAGCTACAAGCCCTTTTCAGAGGTTAAAGAGCTTGCTGACAGTTTTGCTGCAACTTTGAGGATGGGTGGGCAGGCGGTGTGAATGACAGGAGTGGTCCTGAGCTACAAGCCCTGGTCAGGAGCTAAAGATCTTGCTGTTAGCTTTGCTGCGGCTCCGAGGATGGGCGGGCAGCATGAACTGTGGAAGCAGTCCTGAGCTACAAGCTCAGGTCAAGGACTAAAGAGTGTGATTCTAGTTTTGCTGCAGCTCCAAGAATGAGCGGATGGGCAATGCGAACCACGGGAGTGGTCCTGCACTACAAGCCCTGGTTAGGGGCTAAAGAGCTTGCTGCAAGTTTTGCTGTGGCTCTGAGGATGAGTGGGCAGGCAGCGTGAACCACAGGAGCTGTCCTGAGCTTTAAGCTCTGGTCAAGAACTAAACAGCTTGATGCTAGTTTTGCTGTTGCTCTGAGTATGGATGGGTGGGTGGCGTGAGCCGCGGAAGCGTCCTGAGCTACAAACCCTGGTAAGGAGCTATAGAGCTTGCTTCTAGTTTTGCTGCGGCTCCTAGGATGGGCGGGTCGGCACAAATGGTGGGAGCCTTCCTGAGCTACAAGCCCTAGTCAAGGACTAAAGAGCTTGTTGCTAGTTTTGCTCTTGCTCCAAGAATGAGCTGGTGGGCAACACGAACTTCGGGAGCAGTCCTGAGCTACAAGCCCAGGTCAAGGACTAAAGATCTTGATGCTAGTTTTACTGTAGTTCCAAGGATGAGCGGGCTGGTGGAGTGAACCGTAGGAGTGGTCCTGCACTACAAGCCCTGGTTGAGGGCTAAAGAGCTTGCTGCTATTTTTGCTGTAGCTCCTAGGATGGGCGGGTCGGCACAAACGGCGGGAGCCTTCCTGAGCTACAAGCCCTAGTCAAGGACTAAAGAGCTTGCTGCTAGTTTTGCTCTGGCTCCAAGAATGAGCTGGTAGGCAACATGAACTGCAGGAGCGGTCCTGAGCTACAAGCCCAGGTCAAGGACTAAAGAGCTTGATGCTAATTTTATTGCGGCTCCAAGGATGAGCGGGCTGGCGGAGTGAACCACAGGAGTGGTCCTGCACTACAAGCTCTGGTTGAGGGCTAAAGAGCTTGCTGCAAGTTTTGCTGTGGCTCCGAGGAAGGGCAGGTGGTGGCTCGAACCACGGGAGTTTCCTGAGCTACAAGCCATGGTCAGGAGCTAAAGAGCTTGCTGCTAGTTTTGCTGCGGCTCTGAGGATAAGTGGACAGGGGGCATGAACTGTGGAAATGGTCCTGAGCTACAAGCCCTGGTCCAGAACTAGAGAGCTTGCTTCCAGTTTTGCTGTGACTCTGAGGCTGGGTAGGCGGATGGTGTGAACCGCAGGAGTGGTCCTGAGCTACAAGCCCTGGTCAGGGGCTAAAGAGCTTGCTGCTAGTTTTGCTGCATCTCTGAGGATAAGTGGGCTGGTGGCATGAACTGCTGGAGCAGTCCTGAGCTACAAACCCTGGTCAAGGACTAAAGAGCTTGCTGCTAGTTTTGCTGCAGCTCCAAGGATGGGCGGGTGGGTGGCACTAACTGCGGGAGTAGTCCTGAGCAAAAAGCCCTGGTCACAGGTTAAAGAGCTTGCTGATAATTTTCCTGCATCTCCGAGGATGGGCGGTGGGCAGCTTGAACCACAGAAGTGGTCCTGAGCTACAAGCCCTGTTCAGAGGCTAAAGTGTTTGCTGTTAGTTTTGCTGCAGCTCTGAGGACAGACAGGCGGGCAGTGTAAACTGTGGCAGCAGTCCTGGGCTACAAGCCCTGGTCAGAGGCTAAAGAGCTCGCTGCTAGTTTTACTGTGTCTCTGAGGATAGGATGGCAGCACAAACCATGGGAGTAGTCCTGAGCTACAAGCCCTTTTCAGGGGCTAAAGATCTTGCTACCAGTTTCACTGCAACTCTGAAGATGGGTGGGCAGGTGGTGTGAACCACGGGAGTAGTCCTGAGCTACAAGCCCTGGTCAGGAGCTAAAGATCTTGCTGCTAGTTTTGCTGCAGCTCCAAGGATGGGTGGGCAGCACAAACTGTTGGAGCGGTCCTGAGCTACAAGCCCAGGTCAAGAACTAAAGAGCTTGATTCTAGTTTTGCTGCAGCTCCGAGAATGAGCGGACGGGCAATGTAAACCACAGGAGCGGTCCTGCACTACAAGCCCTGGTTAGGGGCTAAAGAGCTTGCTGCTAGTTTTGCTGTGGCTCTGAGGATGAGTGGGCAGGCGGCGCCAACTATGGGAGCTGTCCTGAGCTATAAGCCCTGGTCAAAGACTAAAGAGCTTGATGCTAGTTTTGCTGTTGCTCTGAGTATGGGTGGGTGGGCGGCGTGAGCCGCAGAAGTGTCCTGAGCTACAAGCCCTGGTCAGGAGCTAAAGAGCTTGCTACTAGTTTTTCTCTGGCTCCAAGAATGAGCTGATGGGCAGCATGAACTGCGGGAGCAGTCCAGAGCTACAAACCCAGGTCAAGGACTAAAAAGCTTGATGCTAGTTTTACTGTGGATCCAAGGATGAGTGGGCTGGTGGAGTGAACCACAGGAGTGATCCTGCACTACAAGCCCTGGTCAGGGGCTAAAGAGCTTGCTGCCACTTTTGCTGCATCTCTGGGGATGAGTGGGCCGGTGGCATGAACTGCTGGAGCAGTCCTGAGCTACAAACCCTGGTCAAGGACTAAAGAGCTTGCTGATAGTTTTGCTGCAGCTCCGAGGATGGGCGGGTGGGTGGCACTAACTGCAGGAGTAGTCCTGAGCTAAAAGCCCTGGTAAAAGGCTAAAGAGCTTGCTGCTAGTTTTGCTGTGACTTCGAGGACAGGCAGGCTGGCAGCATAAACTGTGGGAGCAGTCCTGAGTGACAAGCCCTGTTCAGAGGCTAAAGTGCTTGCTGTTAGTTTTGCTGCAGCTCTGAGGATGGGTGGCATGAACTGCAGGAGCGGTACTGAGCTACAAGCCCTTTTCAGGGACTAAAGAGTTTGCTGCCAGTTTTGCTGTGGCTACAAGGATAGGCAGGCGGGCAGTGTGAACTGTGGCAGCTGTCCTGGGCTACAAGCCCTGGTCAGAGGCTAAAGAGCTTGCTGCTAGTTTTGCTGCGGCTCCGAGGATGGGTAAGTGGGCGACACGAAACGTGGGTGTGGTCTTGAGCTACAAGCCCTGTTCAGAGGCTAGAGCTCTGCTGCTAATTTTGCTGTGGCTCTGAGGATGGGTAGGCGGGTGGCACAAAACGTGGGTATGGTCCTGAGCTACAAGCCCTGGTCAAGGACTAAAAAGCTGGTAAAGTCAATTAATTTTTCTTCTGTCTCTCACTGAGAGGGAACTAACAACCTCATGACCTGGCTCCTAGTCCCAGTCTCTGCCATTGAAGTTTGCTTGACTTACCAGTAAAAAAACAATACACTGATGGAAGAACGAGAAAGTATTATAGTCAGACTGTGACCCCGGGTATCAAATAAACAGGAATGCAGGAGAAGTTGCCACCCCTCACCTACCTCACCTTTAGTTTCAGTTTCTTACTTATAGACTACGCAGCAAACAGTGCACAGAGAGGCTGCTTCCTTACTGTCTCTGTGCTTTCCGAAAACGCTAGGAAAGCTCCTTTCACTGGTCAGTCTCCACCATGCCACACCACCTCCAAGATAATCCAAAATTCCAGAATGTGTCTTCCCTTCCCAACAGAGAAATAGGGAGACATTCAAAGCAACTCACTTTACCCATAAGGGCAACTAGCTCTAAGGAAGACTTCCTGGTTTAAGAATGTAAAGTACAAAAAGTAAAGAAATAAAAACATTACCATTTGTAGTCTCAGGAGTCTTGGTAATTAAATGGTGAGGTGTTCCTTGGGGTTTTTATCCCTAATTTCTCCCCCATTCTCCAACCCCTAGCCTAGTACCAAAACACAAGCTACAAGTCCAAGCCCATGCCTCATTGGTGCACTGCTTGAAGCTAGGCAACTGTGGCTCCTGAGATGGAGCTATCAAATCATTCATAAGTTTCTTCACAAAGCACACAAGGCCCTGGGGCATCTTATGTAGCAAGAGATAATGTATAACTTTGCATTCTTTGTTTAGGGGATGGGGGTTGACATTAGTGTTGAAAACCCCAAGGAACACTAGACACCCAATTTGCCAAGACTCCAGAAACTCTAAACCCATATGTTTTCATTTTCTTACTTTGCAGGCTTTACATTCTTCAACCCTGTCTGCGTTAAAATAGATTTTACCAATAAATTTCCTTTCCACTTGTGATAGCATAATCATATTCTTATTTATGCATCTCTCTTTGGGACTTACACAAAATGATGCAAATGCCTGAAGTGCTCTGGGCCCTGCACCAAGGAGAAAGTCCATCTGGCTGTAGAAGTGCAGGGCCCTCCATGCACTTATGGAAGCAGATGCACAGGCAAAGGGAAGATTCCATCTAGCTGTAGAAGCTTTGGGCTCTCTAGGTCCTGCACTTTCATGTGACTGCAGATGCAGATGCACAAGGCCTCCAGGACCTGCACCAACAGAAGACTCCATGTGGCTGCAAAAGCACAGAATCAGGAAGGCCCTGCTATTCTACATAGCTACAGAAGTAAACAAGCAGGACTCAGGAGACCCTGCACCAATAATGAGTAAAACTGCCTGTGGACATGGAGGGCCCTCCAGGCCCTGAGACAAGAAACTGGCAATTTTTTTTTAAATGGCCTTACAGCCCAGTTGTGTGGAGGGCTGAGGCAGCATGCCTTACCTCCTGCCATGCCGGGGACCCATGTTCACAGTGCGAGTGGGCCATTGGGGGTCAGCTGGGGATGGAGAGGATTGAGCATCTGGAAGACAGCTGTCCTCTCCCATGGAGGGGTTGGGACAGAGTCCACTGCATGCCTGACCCCTAGCGGAGGCTAAGGGTGGACACCAGTGGCTCACAACTAGGGGGTGGTTACAGGGCAGTCACCTGACATGTGGCATGTGGGAGCGCACGCGGCTCAGTCATTGGTGGCATTGCACATCGCTGTGCCACGGGGGAAATGGAAAATGACCCCTCGGATGGATGACTGCCTGATGCCACAGGCCCCGCTCCCTCGATAGCAGCAGCCCCTCGCACCGGATCCAAACTGGTGGGTTGAGGGATCCCCGCTGCCCCACTGTGGGGGGCAAGCCATGGGGGAACGTGAGGGGACAATGCTGCCAGCAGAAGACAGAGCTGGGCATCCTGGCTAGAGGGAGCTCCATAGGGGATGTGTAGGAGTAGAAAATAGACTAACTGCAGAAAAAAATGGCCTTAAAGACATGTTTTTGTATACCATAAATGCTATTTTATGAATAAATAAATTTGTTTTTCTGTTCATATGGGGTGACTTGGCAAATTTTCATTTTTCTGAAATTAAGGACCACATTTTGAGAAAACACAACCTAAACAATCCTCCAAACATGTAAACCTGTCAAGCCCACAATCTACAGCTGGAAAATCCACTTAGTTTTCAAATTGTTAATGCATAATCATTTTCTGCCATTTTAAATACCAAATACATAAAAAATGCAAATGAACGCTAAAACACAAGTCACAAATGCATAATGACAGACCCGTAATCTATTTATTCATGCCTCACTTGTGATTTTCAACAGTTTTCCACATTTGTTTAAAAACAAACCATTTGGGGATAACTGAACAGAAGCACATCCTTGAAGGGTGAACTGTCTACCAATCAAAGGACATATCATCCCTCCATTTAATTTTGCTTTTGTTTGTTTTTAAGTGTGCCACGATTTAGCCATATTTAGCCATTTTTATGTTCGTCATGTGTGCAAGTGCAGACAAACATGTTGATATGAGAGTTTCTAGAGAAGGGTGTGAGGGGTGCCAGCCCAATGGAGAGTGGAGCTGCAGGGGCAGGACTGAGACAGGCAAATCAGCAGGCAGTGTCCTAGGGATACTGGTTTTGTGAGGGGGCTGGTCTCGGCAAGATTTTCAAAGGACAGAGCTGACACAGTAGCAGCACGGCTCTGTCCTTTGAAGTACAGGCAGACTGATCAGTCAGGCAAGTGTACAACCCTCCCGCCCACTGCCTGCTGTCCACCTTGCTCCCATCCCAGCCTCTGGTAAAAAATAAAACCCTCCCATCCCTCCCACTGTGTGCTGTCCACCCTGTAACCTCCAGTACCTGTTCCCGTGCCCCAACATCGAGGTACCCAATCCCTATGTCGGCATGTGCCCCCCACCACCACCAATATTGTGGCACACTGGGAACCCACCCCAGTGTGCTGAAATAATGTTTTTCTTTTATGTTTCCGACACTGGGATGCCCACGCCTGGTGTCAGATGCACTCCCCCACCTTAAATCCATCTATTTCCTTTGCTGACATTGGGGTGCCCAATCCCCATGTTGGCATGATCCCCCACCACCACCACCACTATTGTGGCACAATGGGAGTCCACCCCAGTGTACCTAAATGAATTTAAATATCCAACCAAAATAAAGAAAACCATCCCCAGCCATGATTTTTTTTAGACCTGTAAAAAAGAAAACGATCCTTCATCGTCTCCCAGTCCCCCCTCCCCAATCCCGATCCTACCTCTGTGCATCCACCTCCCCACACCCCCCCTTACCCCATAATTACCTCCAAAGGTTGGCACTCTCATGTTCTCCAGACCAGGACACACGCCTGCACTCTTCAAAGCCGACCGGCAAACTGAATAATCAAAGGTATGACATACAATGGGAGTCAATGGGGGGCTTTCAACTTAGGTTGATATCTCAGCTAGTTTTAGGTATTTTGGCACCAAATTTTCAACATGGGATTCTTGTGACCCCATCTCATGTAAACTGGCACTGTCATTTCATTTCTCAGTCCCAAAAGGTGACTTTTTTGGTCATAGCATGGAAGTAGCTTTTGGGACCAATAAACAAAACAACAGTGTCATTGTTCATGAGGTGGGGTCTAAAAACCCATGTTGAAAATAATGAACAAATTCAAACATTACCCTGCTGGGTGTGCATTGATTTTCTATGCTTCTTTCGTAACCATCATTTTAATATTTTCCACTTTGCCATTTTTTCACATCTCGTTATGAACAGTACAGCTCTCATTTTTCACATCCTGCCTGAAATGTGTTTTTGCACCTGTGTTGCAGAATGGTGCGGTCACTGTGCAAAATCAACGTCTGGGAAAGATTAACAAAATCACAGTGTCACTGTTCATCAGGGGATATCCAAAAAAGCCCATGTTGAAAATTTGGTGAAAAAATCCCAAAAATGACTGCATTAACGGGCGAGTGTTGTGCAGTTTCTACGCATGCTCGTAACTTCGCCAATGTTTCAGATTTTCACTCCAGATTTTTAACATTACCATTTTTTCACACCTCCTCATGAACAGTACAGCTGTCATTTTTCACATCCTACCCAAAATGTGTTTTCACACATATGCTGCCGAATGGCACAGTCACTGCATGAAATCATCTTTTGGGATACAGTAATGAAATGTTAGTGCCACCGTTCATGAAGTGGGGTGGCAAAATGCCCATGTTGAAAATTTTGAGTGAAAATACTAACAAACACCTGGGGCATTAGGGTTTCCAACCTTAACCCCCCCCATCCTGTAAAGACTCACAGGTGTCGGATTTGTGCCTTTTGGTCTTTGGCCATAATGCTCACTCCATTCCATCCCCACCCTCACCCTGCAGCAAGTGACAGGCATCAGAGTGTACCTTGAAGTCTTTGGCAGTAACATTCACCCCATTCTCCTATACTGCACCCATCTCAGCTTATTTCATTATGTAATGGGGTGAGCATTAGGGCCAAAGATGCCAAGGCACGCTGAGACACCTGTCAGTGTCTGCAGAGTGGAGGTAGAATGGTGTGGGCGTTACAGCCAGAGACCCAAAGGGACACCCCCAATGCCTGTCAGTCTCTACAGGGTGGGGTTGGGGTGGGGCATTAGGGTTGGAAACCTTAATGCCTCATTAAGTAAGTAAATTAGGGAGGGATGGTTCATGTCACCTACCTTGATTTCAGCAAAGCTTTCGACAACTTCCATCATAGAAGGATGTTTAACAAGATGGGTAGTCTGGCAATGGGGCACAAGCTGATAAACAGAGTTAGAAACTGGCTGATGGACAGGAGGCAAGGAGTGGTGGTAATGGGATCCAATATGGGAAGAGGAGGTGACCAGTGGAGTACCTCAGGGATCAGTCTTGGGACCAGTCCTGTTCAATTTCTTCATTAGAGACACTGTGGAAGGGTTAGAAGGAAAGGTCTGTCCCCCTGTTTGCAGATGACACCAACATCTGTAACAGAGTGAATACTCCAGAAGAGGTGGCGAAAATGAACAGAGACATGGAGAGGCTTGAAAAATAGTCTGAGGAGTGGCAACTGAGGTTCAATGTAAAGAAGCACAAATAATGCACTTGGGAAGAGGGAAATCTGGGTGGAAGAGTTATAAGATGGGGGAAGAGGTGCTGACAATCACCAAGGAAGAAAGGTACCAAGGAGTTATCAGTTCTGATGGCCTAAAGGTGTCAAAGCACAGTACAAATGTTGCAAGGATGGCCAGTGGCATGCTAGGGTGCATAAGCAGACATATCACTAGCAGAAGGCTTGAGGTGGTGATGCCATTGTATAATGCATTAGTGAGGCCTCACCTACAATACTGTGTGCAATTCTGGAGGTTGCAGATGTGCAAGGACATTGATAGGGTGGAGGCAGTCCACAGAAAGGCCACCAAGATGGTACATGGCTTGTAACACAGAACATATCAGGAGAGATTAAAATGACCTCAATATGTACATATTGGAGGAAAGGAGGGAGCAGGGGACCATGTTAAACACTTTCAAGTATCTCAACGGCATAAACAAGGTGCAGAGGCAGACATCGTCCAATGCATCAAATGTTCAGCATTGACAAATGCTTGTTTTTTATCCTGAAAAAAGAAAAAAGAAAAACATCCATCATTGTCCACTGTGTATCCTCTCTCCCCTAAACATTATACAGACACTGGGGGTGCCCAATCCCCCAATGTCCTCCTCTGTCCATCCATTGTTGTCTGCTGTGTAACCCCCCCTCCCCAAACAATATAAAAACACTGGCAGAGCCCAAACCCAGTGTCCTCATCTGTCCATCCATTGTTGTCTGCTGTGTAACCCCTCCAAACAGTATACAGACACTGGGGGTGCCCAATCCCCCAGTGTCCTCATCTGTCCTATTGTTGCCCACTGTGTAAACCCCCCCCCAAGCAGTATACAGACACTGGGTGTGTCCAATCTCCCAGCATCCTGATCTGTTCGGCAAACTCCCTAAAAAGGAAAAGAAAACTGTCCAGTGTCATTTTTTACCCCTGTAAAAACCATCCATCATTGTCCATTGCGCAGTTACCCAACCTCCCATCCTACCACTCAAGACCCACCCTACACACCCCCACCCCATACTTACTCACTGGAGGTCAGTCGCCATAATCTTCCTTTGACTGCAGGCACATCTTCGCTCTTCAAAGCCCAACAACAAACTGAGGTAAGCGCTTCAATGTATTTCAATGGGGTTTTCAGTTTCAATGTATTTCAGCTGGGTTTTCAACAGAGCGGCATAACTTGGCCATTTTTAAATATGTTTGCCCCAAATTTTCAACATATGTTTTCTGGGACCCCACCTCACCAGCAACTTCACTGAAGCAATTTTCAAACATCCCCTCCCATGACACCGGTGCATACAACGAAAATTTGTAATTGACAAATGCTTGTTTAGTGTTTGTGTGAACATACGAACATGTGAAATTTGCCAGCAGATAAAGGCCTAGAGGTTTATCAAGTCTGATCGAATGTGCAGCTAGCACCCCTTATTCTGCAGCTGCCTCTCCCTTCCACCCTTCCCCTTCATTAACCCTCCTCCTTGTCCTGTCCCATCCCCTTTTGAAGCAGTCCACTGTTCTACTGGATACCACTTCTGCAGGTAACGCATTCCACCCAGCCACCACCCTCTCTGTAAAAAAGTGTCTCCTCATCTCCTTCCTGAACCTTCCTCCCTCCAGTCTCATATCATGGCCCCTAGTGTCTCTCCCCTTCCTTACTTTGAACAGCCCCTCTGTACCTGTCTTGTTTATTCCTATCATGTATTTAAAGGTTTCAATCATGTCCCCCTGTCCCTCCTCTCCTCCAGCGAGTACATGTTCAACTCCCTCAACTTCCTCTCTTATGATAAGTCCCCCAGCCCCTTGATCATCTTTGTTGCCCTGCGCTGCACCCCCTCCAGTAACTTAATGTCCCTTTTTAGATACGGGTTCCAGTACTGTACGCAGTACTCCAGGTGCAGTCTAACTAATGACCTATACAGTGGCAGAATCACCTCCTCCCTCCTCAAGGATATACCCCTTGCAATACAACCCAGCATTTTGTTGGCCTTTGCAGCTGCCTTCCTACATTGTGCCAAGTTGTTCATTGACCCTGTGATGAGCACCCCCAGATCCTTCTCCTCCTCCTCCTCTGTCTGGGCTAGCTGCACTCCCCCACAGCTGGTAACTCCTCCTTGGATTCTTCATCCCAAAATGCAGCACCTTGCACTTTTTGGCATTAAACCCCAGTTGCCAGGTATCTGACCAGGTTTCAAGCTTTGCAAGATCATCCTGCAAACCCTGTCATCCCCCTAGGTCATCCACCACCACTTCTACCTTGGTATCATCAGCAAACAGACTGATTTTGCTCTTGATGTCGCATGATATGTCTGCAATGAATACCCCAAACAACACTGGTCCCAACACCGAGCCCTGTGGAACACTACTTGTCACTACCCTTGGGTGTGAGAGCTTCCCACCCACCACCATCCTCTGTTGCCTTCCCTGAAGCCAGTTTCCTACCTATCTCACCAGCTTTGCACCCGCCCCTGTGCCTACTAACTTACTTCCCTGCCTTCCATGTGGCACCGAGTCGAATGCCTTACTGAAGTCCAGATACAGGACATCCACTGCATGGCCCCTGTCCAGTTGCCTAGTTACCCAGTCATAGAACTCCACCAGGTTGATTTGGAAGGATCTGCCCCATATGAAGCCATGCTGCCTGTTGTCCTGTAGTTCTTTGGCCTCTAGGAGGGCCACCAGCCTCTCCTTCAGGATAGTCTCCATTAGCTTACCCACGATGGATGTGAGGCTCACTGGTCTGTAGTTTCCCGGTTCATCCTTGGGGCCACTTTTGTGGAGGGTCACCATATGTGGCATTAAATAGTTCTGCCAAAGGTCCTGCAAGGACCTCTGCCAGCTCCTTCAGTACCCTGGGGTGGATGCCATCTGGGCCTGGCGCCTTGTCCACCCTCAATGCCTTCAAACCCTCCTGAACTCTGCCCTCCATGATTTCCCATCTGTCACCCCTTCCCTGTTTCTGCCATTTCTCCCCTTGGGTGTCACCCCCTCTTCTCTTTAGTAAATACTGAGCAGAAGTACTCATTTAGTGCTTCTGCCTTATCGCACCCTGCTTCCAACCAACCCCCCATCTTCCTAATTTGTATCACTAACTCTAATGAATGCTAAAATACATGCCACAAATGCATGATCATAGACACATAAAATATTTTGTTTGCTAGTGATTTTTAACAAATGTTATTTTTCTGGTAAAAATTAAAACATTTAGAGGCAAAAAGTACAAAAATTCATTCTTTCAGATTAATCTGTGAACTACTCAAAACACGGACCACCCCTGAAGATAATTTTCTTGTTTTCAGATGCAAAACCTGGATTTTTTAAGTGTTGATATTGCTAATTCATATGAACACTAAAATATTTATGTGTTCGTGACTTGTGATTTGTAACAGATGTTATTGTCTGGTGAAGAACAACAGTTAAAGGCAAAAAGCACAAACAGCATTCCTTTCACATTACTCTGTGGATCACTCAGAACACAAACTGCCCATTCAGCTAATTTCTTGTTTTAAGCCTGTATAACTTTAACTATTTTTTACTATTCATAGTATACCTCTAACTCATATGAATACCAAAAAGTGAGTCACAAATGCATATTCAGGGACGCAACAAATATTTATGCATTCATGGCCTGTGACTTTTAAAAAACAATATTGTATTGTTAAAAACACATTTAGGGGCCAAGAAAACATGACACATTCTTTTCAGGGCAATTTGCTGACCACTCAAAAGACAGGCCATCCCTCCAGTGAACTTTCATGTTTTCAGTACACAATGATTTAATCCTTTTTATGTTCAACGTGCATGTGCAGGGAACATCTTCTTACGAGAGAGCACTTCTGAGGGGTGTGTCACTGCCTAGCCCATTGCAGTTCACAAAAGAATGGGCTCGGCAGTCTACACCAATGGCCACACACTGTGGTCTTGACATCACTCTCTGTCTGGTGGACAGAAACTTTGTGTATTTCAAAGGACTGAGATGCTCCAATCAGAGAGAACTTCAGTCCTTGGAGTTTCATGAAACCGCATCAGCAAACAGCTGAGTGGCTTTCAACTGTGCTTCCTCTTCCTTGTTCTCTGTCCCCCTTCCCCTGCCATCCCCAAAGTTTATTTTTAAAACCCTGCAAAAAAAAAGGAAAATGTCCATCAATGTCTGTTTCTACCACCTCCATAACCGCCCCCCACCCCACATTTTAGTTATGTAGCACTGGAGAGCTCACCTTCAGTGCTACCAGATATAACACTGACACTGGGGGGTGCACAATACCTCAGTGTCCTCTATAATAAAGAAGGTTCCTTGTATTTTATTTTTTTTTGTATTTATATATAGCCTGTAAAAAAGAAAACAGTCCATCGACATCTGTTGCAGTCACCATTGTAACTGCAACTTCCCACACAGTTTATGCAGCACAGGAGAACCCACCTCTGGTGTTGCCAAACATAGCACTGACACTGAGGGTACTCAATCCCCCAGTGTCCACTGATATAAAGAACATCCTTCAATGTATTTTTTTTTATATAATCTGCAAAAAAGAAAATGGTCCATCAATGTCTGTTGCTGGCACCCCTGCTGGTGCACCTGTAACTGCCACCCCACCTAACCATCCAACTCAGCACCCACCACCCCACCCCACTCCCACCAAACATAACACTGACAGTGGGGGTGCCCAATCCCCCAGTGTCCAGACCTGAAATAAAGAAAACGTTCCCTCTGAATTTTTTAATACACCCTGTAAAAAAGAAAATGGTCCATCAATGTTTATTGTGCAGTTAGTTCCACCCCCCACCTTTCCCTCCCACTCAGCGCCCCCCAAGGCCTTATTTACCCAGTGGGAATCCAATGCCGTAATCTTCTCAGGACCGGAGACACGTCTTCACTCTTCAAAGCCAGACCGTGAACTGAGAAAATCTTTTTTCTTCCCATGAACACTTAATATTGTTGCCAAAATTCAATATTCAATCAGTCAAAAGAGCTTTGTAGTAGTAAGCCCATTTTATGAACAACATCTCATGTTGAAATTAAAACCCATGCGGGCCTGATAAATCCCAACAAGCACAAAAGAATAACTAATGTCCCATAAACAGTCACAGTTAAGTGGGGCCAAATGGTCAAAATGATAACACACTGGGCCACTGTTCCTTTTTGCACCCATTTGTGACATGCAGAAATGGATTACAAGCTTTTTCCTGCACTGTCACAATGGCGCTGTAGCAGCAGTGAGAAAGGGGCAGAGAAGCTTGTAAATAAGCCGAACAGCCAGGCTCAGATGGGCACCAGCCACGACTAGCCTGCTACATGGTGCATCACTATCTTCCCTTTAGAACTGTGAGACACAGTTTTGAGGGGGTTGCACAGGCATGCAGCAGTATGTGGCAGAACTGTTATGGAAGAGAGATAAGTGAGGACCGGTTAATTAACAAGCATTTGTCAATGCCAAATGTTTGCTTGCTGGCATTGGCAGTGGTAGTGTAGAAGTTACAGAGCTGCATAATAGGAATGGCAGTGAAGTACTGAACTGAAGCCAACCCCACCACCACCCTGCAGAGAGTGACAGGCATTGGGGTGTGCCTTTGGGTCGTCAGGCATAACGGCCACGCCATTTCACCACACCCCACCCTGCAGACACTGACAAGTGTCACAGTGTTCCTGGGTCTCTTGCTCTTATGCGCACCCCATTCCATTAGGAAATACGGTGAGATGGGTGTGATATAGGAGAATGGGTGAACTTTGGGGCGAAGAGTCCAAGGCATACCTCGATGCCTCTCACTGGCTGCAGGTGTGGAATGGAATGAGCATTACAGGCAAGAATCCCAAGCCACACCCCTGATGCCTGTCATTCTCTACAGGGTTGGGCATTATGGTTGGAAACCCTAATACCTCAGGCATTCGTTGGTATTTTCACTCCAAATGTTCAACATGTTTTTTTTGTGACCCCACCTCATGAACAGGGGTAATATCAGCTTGTTAGCCGAAAGCTGCTTATGCACAGCAACTACGGTATTTAGCACCACAGGTGCAAAAACATTCGAACAGGATGTAAAAAATGACAGCTGTACTGTTCATGGGGAGGTGTAAAAAATGGCAATGTTGCAAATCTGCAGTAAAAATATTAAAAAAAATGGTGAAGTCATGAGTGTACATAGAAACTGTGCAACGCACACCTGTAATATAATTAGGTTGGGATTTTTGCAGCAGATTGTCAGCTCAGGCATTTTGGTGCCTCCGATCATGAACAGTGTCACTGTGATTTTCTTTATCTGTCCCGAACAATGATTTCTCACAGCGACCACGCATCTCTGCGCTGAAAGTGTGAAAACACACTTCGGCCATGTTGTGAAAAATGACAGCTGTACTATAAATAAGGAAGTGTGGAAAAATGCCACTGGTGAAAATCTGGACTTAAAATATTACAAAGTCATGAACTTATGAGGTTGCGTGGAAACTGAGCAATGCTCACTCGTAACACAGTATTTTATGGACTTTTGTCACCAAATTTTCAACATAGCCATTTTAAGACCTCTGCTCATGAACAGTGTAACTGTGATTTACTTAATCTGTCCCAAACATTGCTTTCGTACACCAACAGTACCATTGTGCGCTACATGTGCAAAAACACATTTTGGGAGGCATATGAAAATGGCAGCTATACTGTTCATAAGGAAGTGTAATAAAATGGCAATGTTGAAAATCTGGAGTGAAAATATTAAATTGCAAAGCTTATGAGAATGCATAGGAACTGCATGCATAGCCTTAAAAACAGTCATGTTTAGGAATTTTTCTGGAATTTTCAACATAGCCATTTAAGACCTCTGCTCATGAACAGTGTCACTGTGATTTTCTTAATGTGTCCCATACATTGATTTCGCACATCGACTGCGCCATTGTGTGCTACATGGGCCAAACACATTTTGGGCAAGATGTGAAAAATGACAGCTGTACTGCTCATAAGGAGGTGTGGTAAAATGGCAATGTTGAAAATCTGGAATGAAAATATTGAAAATTCGCGAACTTACGAGCATGCGTAGGAAGTGTACAATGCACGCTCATAAAACAGTCATTTTTTTTTGGGGGTATTATTTTTCTTTCTCCAGAGTTCAGCACCATCTCTACCGTTGTTCCCCCAGTGCCATCCGTGGACATCAGACCTCTCCCTTGTGCACCCACAATTTACCCTTCAAGGCAGGGTGGAGGAGCAACTCAACCCACTAGCGGATCCATGTCAGGAGGCGCCCTTCCGAGGCCGGCGAGGGAACAACTCGTGCTGCGGGCTCGCTTTTTGCTGTTTTCCTCCCGGCGGGTCATGGCGTGCAATGACACCAGTGACTGGGTGCACACACACTCCCGTGTGTGCCCCAATCAAGTGTCTGCCATGACCCGACCCCCCAAGCTTGCAGCTACGTGCTGTCGACCCCCAGCCTCCGGCGAAGTCAAGCCCTGCTGCCCAAACCCCTTCCGGAGATGGAGAGCAGTCCCTTGACACTCAATTCATCACCTCCCGCTGACTCATGGCAACCCATGCCCGCTCCTCTAACACGGTCGCCGGGCGCATGCCAGGTGGGCGACCAGTGCCTCAACCCTCAGTGTCACCGGCCGCCATAAAACAGTCATTTTAGGATTTTTCACCAAATTTTCAACATAGCCATTTTAAGACCTCTGCTCATGAACAGTGTCACTGTGATTTTCTTAATTTGTCCCGTACATTGATTTCGCACACCGACTGCGCCATTGTGCGCTACTTGGGTGGAAACACGTTTTGGGTGAGATGTGAAAAATGACAGCTGTACTACTCATAAGAAGGTGTGGTAAAATTGCAATGTTGAAAATCTGGAGTGAAAATATTGAAAATTCGCGAACTTGGTAGAAAGGCATGAGAACTGCAAAATGCACTCCTCAGAAAACAGTAATTTTGGAATTTTGTCACCAAATTTTCAACATAGCCATTTTAAGACCTCTGCTCATGAACAGTGTCACTGTGATTTTCTTAATTTGTCCTGTACATTGATTTGCGCACCGTCTGCGCCATTGTGCGCTACATGGGCGGAAACACATTTTGGGTGAGATGTGAAAAATGACAGCTATTCTACTCATAAGAAGGTGTGGTAAAATGGCAATGTTGAAAATCTGGAGTGAAAATATTGAAAATTCGTGAACTTACGAGCGCAAGGAGGAACTGTGCAACGTGACGCCAGAACAGTCGCTTTTTGACGCCCACCAAATTTCAAAATAGACTTCTTTGAGAGCCCACCTTATGAACACTGGCAGTGTCGTTGCTAATTGGTCCCGAAGGTGATTTCACGCAGTGATCATAAATCACCCTTCGAGCTGAATAACGCCATGACAGTGACAGCATTCATGAGAAGGGGTCCCAAAAACCCCATATTGAAAATTTGGTGCAACAATTCCAAAAAATGCCTGAGATATGCAACAAAGTTGGAAAACCCTATCTAGCCCATTATACAGCTTACCGGCATTTCCTCAGTTCGTGGTCGGCTTTGAAGAGTGCAGACGTGTTCCCGGTCCACCGAAGATCGTCGTGCCGAGCTCCAGAGGTAAGTATGGGGTGAGGGGGGTGGGGAAGTAGGGTGCGAGTGGTGGAGCGGGTTGATGAGGGTCAGGAAGACTGCGTGGGACTGTTTTTCTTTTCAGGTATTTAAAAAAAAAAACTGACGTGGGGCGTTTGCCATGCTGGGGTGGGCTCCCAGTGTGGAAGAAGGACAGCTGGGGGGCATGGAGCTGACAGAGATTGGGCACCCCGTCGGCCATGGCATTTGTTGCCATGCTGGGGTGGGCTCCCAGTGTAGCACCCTATACTCGGGGGGGGAGACAGTGAAGCCGACGGGGGATTGGGCACCCCTGTTGACTATACCATTGATTTGTCATGCTGGGGTGGGCACCCAACATGGCATTTGGAAGGCTTTGGGGGGGAGCACAGCACAGCCAATGGGGGATTGGGCACCCCCGTCGGCTATAGAGTGTGTGTGTGGGGGGGAGCATGCAGTATGCGTGCGGGTGTGTGTGTGTGTGTGTGTAGGGGAGCTGCGCATGAGCAGGCGATATCTTATCGCTGCTCACTGAAGCAAAGCTCCCCCTTTCAAATGTATGCCACTGCATTTTGGAGCTTGTCATAGACAGCTCCAGCATGCATTGGCGGACAGGGGCCGCGCCTGCCAACACTCTGACTGAATTGGAAGAGGGGGTGACCCACCTCCAAAATCTCGGATGATGACACTATGTTTCTTGCACATGCATGCAAGCAAACATAAAAATGCATGCCCAGGGAAATAGGTCTAGGAGAGGGGTGTCACTGGACACTAGGGATATTTTAAAGTCACATGACAATTTGGAGGCCATTGGACCAAAGTGGTGATCAGTGAGGAACACAACATTTTATAAATACCATGCCCCTTAAGACGGCATAAATGTACAGATCCAATTGATGGACAGGACACCAGAGGAAGCATCGCTTCAGGCTACGACCTTTGAGCTAAGCATTGCACCATGTAACTGCTGCAAAGCCCTTGTCCAGACTTCCGTGGTGGTTGCCATTTTCATGTTTATGGTAGGAAATGAGAGGTTTCAGATGTTTAACAAATGGGAATCATCCTTTTGTTTGTGACTTCGCTATCACTACTCTCTATACCTAAATGTAGGCTTTGATTATGGCAGTTTTCAGTAATGACAGACTAAAAGGGTTGCCCATTTGTGCACCAGTACTGTTCCCCACCAAACTGTGACTGTGCATCAGTCCCAGAAGCACATGTTTTCATGTAGTTTCTAGTGATATCATGGTCATTTATTTACAGTGTTTCTAAAAATGTGAGTACATAATGACCATGTAGACTTTCTTGTGGTTTAAGTTGTTATTTATTGTGGAAGCTTTTGCCATTGCTGTTGTTGCTGATCTTATCTGAGATATACAGTGCTGCAGCTGATAATGGGACTTTGTTTCAACCCATTTTCCAAATCAAACAATAATAAGCAAATAACTAAATAAGTAAATGAAAAATAAACTAAACAGTGAAGGACTACTGTATTTGAGGTTACTGTTGGTAAGGTAAAGGGGGGATGAACAATAAGGGCCAATTGTCTTACTTTGGAACATAGACAACAATTCCCAGTATATACATAGATATGGCAAAGGTAACTGAAATGAAAGGGAATTACCTGTGATATAGCTACATACATACAATGTAGGTGAGAGTCAACACTTACAGCTAAATAACTTACTTTAGCAACTGAAGCATTCTAAAGTAAGATAAATAATTTACCTTTATTTTAGCCATTTACTGTATCATCACTTTAGACAGGTCACAACGGAACCCATTACCAATGGGAGAGCAAACTAAACAATACCTGATGACATCACGATGGCCTCTCTGCAGTAAAAACAGTACAGTTAAATCAAAGAGAAATAGTTAAATCCTTTCATAGAGAACTAATTTAAAAGCGATAAAATGCTAAATTCATTGAATATATTGGACACCAAATGGTCCCGCTCAGACTATGCTACTGATCATCACTTGTAAGAGGGTAAGACTTTCTGTGCTTACTTGTAGGCTATGCTACTAATGAGTTATTGTCCTGCCCCCTCAATAATAAAAATGCATGCCATATTCTGAGTCAAGTCACTACATATTCCCTACATTTCTGCATATGTTGTGACCTTAATACTGACTACCACTATGCTTCATTTCACATCATCTGGTGTCCATGAAATATTGAGTTCCGCTATCAATAAAACGTTGACCTTTCCTCAATTATTGGATTAATTGCATTATATCTGTTTAAATTAGCAAGCACCTAGGCAAATCTTGGAGCAGAGTTTCCTTAACTTCTTCACACCTGAATTAAATATAAACAAATGCAAAGTGGCCCACAAGAGTGGCACATAGGTGAGAACATAAGCATATGTAGTATTCATTAAGGTTTGTGCTTTATAAATATTTCCACTGTAGCTGAGGTCTCTGTTCTGTTCACCTGGGTCCTGTTTGACATGGTTTTTAGAACATCAGTCAACACTTGTTAGATACATCTGACAAAGTCATTCATCCTTCAAATAATGATAAATCACAGATGAGCAAACATTTTCTTAAGAAAGAATTTATAAACTGTGCGTGGTTGTTACAACCATTCAAAGCTGAGTGTTTCAATTGCAGCTTAGTGTCTCTAGAGGTCAGTATTATGTAAGAAATGGAAAGTGATGCTGTAGTCACTAAAACTGAAAGCAACAAAAAATCAAAGAAAATGTTATACTCTACTAATAAAAAAACAAAACAAAGATACAGCCCATTTTGTTGTTTTGTCATCCACTATAATGCCTCTCAGACTATACTAAGTCTGTTAGTTTTTCTCTGCAGGATTTTCTCTAACAGATGTTCCTTACTACATGTATTACACAGTGGGGCTGTGTACCAGAATTTCTCATTATTACAGAGTACTGCCAAAAGGTCTTGCAAAGGAATGTTCACCATAACAAGGGAAGTTTGTTCTTCCATGTTACTGGATCATGCTTGCAAATATATTCTGTAAAATGCATACTTTACTTCTGTCATGATCTTTAATTTCCCCATTGAATGCAAGGGTATCTTATACTTTCACAGATACTTTGTTAAAACCTTTTATTAATAATTTTGAAATCAACATATTAGTTATATAATAGCAATGTGAATGTTGGGCTTTATATCTCTTAACTGGCACTCTCCAGCTGCCTTTTAGTATTTAGACTAGTGATGAGTTTCATAATCCTGGACTTCTCTACAGCTGACTGAAATAGTGGAGGGAATGTGCAGTACATTTCATCTGTTCCACAGCTTGATAAAAACTGTGGGGACAATTCTAGAAAGGATTCGCATGATGCAAGGGAGTTGCATCAAAGGAGCCTGACCCAAGTGGTGACTTGCATCACAACTTGCTGCAAGCACTATTTTGCAAAGCAATCTGAATCTGGCAGACACAGTTCTGTGCCAAAGCCCCATTTTGCCAAGGTTGTATCCAACAACTCAGGGCACCATCTTTTTGGGGGATTTTTGGAAGCCCCAGCATGGGTGCAGGAGGGGACGCCACTTAGACCAGCCAGGAAGTAGTCTAACTGTCTTGCAGCACTGTGCAAAGTGGGACAGCGGCCTGTAGGGGCACACCAGGGGCAATACAGGTCATGGTTTGGGCATAGATGGGAGGTGGCAGCCTGCCCAGCATATGGCACAGATTGTAATGGCATCAGTGTGTAATAGGCACCCCTGTGCCTAGACAGTATGGCACTGTTGCCATCATTCCCCCATCCCCTTTGGGTTCCTTTATCATTGGTGGAATAGTGCCCCCCCCCGTTCAAAGTAGCCCTGTACCCTGTTTCCATGTTTGATAACAAAAACCCTGGTCTCAGTCAGTGTTGATCCCCCCACTCCTTCTCTGCCCACACAGATTAGCCAACACATTATCTGGTGGTCTAGTGGTCCCACACCTTCCTCACCCCAACAGGCAGTGGACACCCATCCTGCTCCCCCGTCCCTGACATGCATCTATGACTGGCATAGCCCTCCTCACACCACCGTGGCAAGTTACACACTGCATTTGTGAGGACCACGTACTGTACACTATATAGTGTATAGCATCTGTGGTACGCAGTCTGTGGCTGACCATGGTGGTGGTGTAAGGAGGGCTGTGCCAGTCACAGATGCGCATTGGGGACAGGGGGAGCAGGGTGAGTGTCCACTGCCTACCCAGATGGGTGGGGAGCCACTAGACCACCAAGTAATGTGTTGCTGGTTCTGTGTGGGCACAGCAGGAGCATGGGGTGGATGGACTGGGACCGGGCTGTTTTTCATGACTTGGGTGCTGGAGGCACGATGCCAGCTGGAGGACACTATGAAGGCAACAACCAAGTTTTGCCTGTATCAGAGACTGAGGGGGCTGCCAGGTGCCCGCCATGGCAGGATATTTCCTGCATGGCCACCTGATCTCTCCTGGGGCATAGGGCTATGACAGCACCTGCCCAAGGCCACAGCCATGCATCAACTGCTCAGTTTGTGCCTGGATGCCACGCTTGTTGCCATTGGGACACCTGGACCGGCTCCTGTGACATAGTCCATTGCAGCATAGTGGACTTGCGATGATGCTGCCCTTTTCGCTACTCCTTCTGGGACAGGGCCACAATCTGCAGCTATTCCATATTGTTTGCTGCAAGTTGCAAGCTTTCTGGAATACCACATTTTACAGTTGTCACACCTGCACCAGATACAGTCCCCGTTGTGCTGCATTTTGCATCTAGGGCCAGCACCTTCTAGAATCAGGTCCTTTGATACTGCTTTAAAATGTGTACTCTAACTAGAAATATAAGTCTTGGGTCTTGCAGCAGTTAACCTTCATTCTCTCACTTTCCTTAAATAATATAGCAGGAAAGGGCTATTTGAAGTATTTTTCACTCAGCAAAAACATTCATCAAATAGTATTTAGCAAAAAATGTATTTCTGTCATCCTTAGATTTATTTTTACACCAAATTTTCAACATGGCTTTTAATAGACCCCACCTCATGAACAATGTCAGTGTGAGTATACAAATCTGGCCAGAAAAGTGACATCGCAGTTGCTTGACAAAATCACCTTTCAGGTGGGACTTGAAGATTTTCACTGCCCTTGTTCATCAGGTGGGATCATAAGAAGGCAATGCTGAGATTTTGGGGGCACAATATGTAAAAATGCCAAATTTATGTCCATACATTGAAATTTTGCTATGCTGTCCCGTAACTTCGGCAATTTTTAATTTTTTGACTAGAAATTTTCAATATAGACATCTTTTTACACCAGCTCATGAATGTGACTGATGTCAGTTTACCAAACTTGGCTAAACTGTGTTTTTGCACCTGTGGCATATAATGGTATTGTGGTTGCGTGGAATCATGCTTTGGCAGGGATTTCAAAATTTTCATTACTGGGTTCAGGCCCTGCACTTCCACGGCAATGTATATGTAAGCATCTAAGGAGGGATGGGAGCATAGGGGCCAGGGGCCTGCACTTCCCCAGTCAAATGAGGATACAATTGTACTATCTTAAAAAGTAAAGACATTTTTTTGCAAAACTTCAATAATGCACTAGTTAGGGTTGAAGCAACAAAAGCAGGGAAATGTGGTGTTGGGGTTTTTAACCCTAACACCACACCCCCACCCACCAGACAGCAACTGGAAAAAAAATTACTGTTTCCCCTCACCTGCATCTTCGCTAATCATGCATGGGGTGTGCCTTGGGGTTGTCAGCCCTAACACTCATCACATTCTCATATACTCTACACATCTCAGCTTTTCATGGATGAATGGGGTGAGCATTAGGCTGACAACCCCAAGGCACACCCCAACTCTAACTCTAACATTAACAAAGTTTTTGCAAAGAATATATATATATATATATATATATATATATATATATATATATATATATATATATTTCTGTAACACCTGTGAGTATATTAAAGGGCACATATCACTGATATTTTTCCTTCCCAACAGAAGATCAAAATATTCTATAAAAATATTGGGCTGGATTTTTAAAGGGCCCTTAGATCCATGCAAGCTGCATCAAACAAGCAGCTTGATCCAGATTTAGGTGTTCCAAATACTGTGCACCATATTTTGCAAGAAAAGCATTCTCTGTGACAAAGTCCTCCAGACTAACGTAAGATTTGAACTGCGCCAACAAAATGACGCTGTCACGTTAGGGGTGAGAATGAAGCAAACTGCACCAAAATAAATGGTGCAAGTTGAGTAAAAAATGGTGCAAGTCGAATCAAAAAAAGACTGAAGGAACGAAAATGATGCAAACTGAGTAGAAAATGGTGCAAGCTGAGTCAAATAAATGGTGCAAGCTGAGTCAAAAAAATGGTGCAAGTTGAGTAAAAAATGGTACAAGTTGAGTAAAAAATTATGCAAAACACTAGAATGACACAAGCTAAGTAAAATAAAATGGCCAAGATTAAGCTCCCACAATGTTCTAAACTAGTCCTGCAGGAGAATACTGGCCCTTAATAGTAGCATAGTCAAGTCTGACCACCTGCAGTGGGTCTCTTTATATGCTCTAGTGTCCATTAGACTAGCTCTGGCTGGTCTAAAAGTGACATGCATCTTAGGCACAAAGACAGGACTGGCATTCTTTGAAAATCCCAAATAAGGGGATGGTGCATCATTTCAGTGATGCAGGCATCCCTTCCAACATGGCGCAGACATTGTTTTGGTGCAAGCATGGGGCAATCCACTATGACACATGCAGAGCTGTTTTTTGACGCAAGCACCATCTGAAAATCAGAATTGGTGCAAGGATTGATACATCCTGCTCCTTGCATCAGTTGTTTTTGATGCAAGCACCCTGCATCATTCTCTGGCCTTTGAAAATCTGGTCCATTCACTCAAAATATCAAAATATTCACTCTTGGTCACCAGGAGGAAAATATACCCACTGTAGGTAATGACTGGCTGGAGCTGGCAGCACAAGTTGCAGAATTCTCTTTTGTAACTTTACCTGCTCAGTCACATAGCAGCTCCCACTCCAGCACTTCTGCTTTAGCTCTTCAGGCCTAATAAAATATTTTAAACCATTTTAAGACATATTTCTCAACTAAATTGTTTTTATAATACTTGTTTTCCCCTGACATATCTCCACAGTATATTGGGCCCCATATTCAGAGCCGGTCAGCTGTGCATGCAAAATGGTGTGCTGCATGAAAACAATAGGGCTGGCCACCTCCAGCACTGTATTCAGACAGATAGAGTGCTCTGACTTGGCCATGCTATCTGTTTTAATATTGAGCCTGGTAGTGTGGCCCGCAGCAAGCGGTCACCATGTTTGGTGTAGCGCTACCAGTAGGCGGGACTGAAGACCATCCTTTTGGATAAAACACGATGCACACTGGTGAGTGCCGCAACCCCCATGAGTGATATTCAATTTCAGCCCAAACATGCAAATGAGCCCATTGGACATGCACGGCACTAAGGGGCCATTTGCATGCAGGCAAGTTCATGAAATAGGGGTACCAATGTGCCCAATACTTTGTATGTTGATTTAGAAAAAAAAATAACAACAGCCACTGTAGTCATGACAAGGAAATTTGAAAAGTAGCCACAAGTGCAGATACATTTCATAGTTTGAGAAACCTAGGTGCACCCATTTTATTGTTATTCCACATCCAGCTCCAAAATGTCACAGATTTTCCCTAGCAAAATGTGACATGCAAAACCACAGTACATTCCATTGCTTCTATGAAGACTTTATTTTAGTTGCACTTCAGTAAATTTATGTTAAAAACTGCCTTGGGTGTTGTCATTTGTTAATGAAATCATTTTCACCCTAGTTTTTCAATGTATATAACATTTCTGGTTCACTTAAGTTTTTTGTGATGTGTGCAGCTGTGGTGTCCTTGCAAATAGCATTTTTTACATGTTCCCAAATTTTCAGCAAAAGCATCCAGCTGTTTTTGAGTGGGTGATTTTCTTTCAGGATTGGGTCTTAAAAGTACTGCAGGACATTGGTGAGAAAGGGGTGCAGGCAATGCTTTTTTAACTTAAACAGTTGTGTGGTTTCCACTATTGCACATGCAATGTCTGGGTGTCCCCGTTGCATGTGCGACACTGAAATTGCTTTTCTCTCACATCTAATATGGAGTTATCCCACAACATAGTCCCTTTTTCACTATTGGGTCATAGTGTCTTGAAATGCTTAGTACAATAAATAAAAAATTAAAGTCAATTTTTTTTTTCAAGTTAAACACCTATTGTGTCAACTCTTGCATGTGCAATGTTTGGTGTCTCCATTGCACTTGCAACACCGAAGGTGCTTTTCTCTTAAGTATGATATGGAGTTAGCCCACAACATAGTTTCTTTTTCACTCTTGGGTCACAGTGTGTTGAAATGCTTAGTAAAATAAAGTAAAAAGAAAAGAAACTTTTTTTTTCCAAGTGAAACACCAGTTGTGTCCACTGTTGCATGTGCAACGTTTGGTGTTCCCGGTGCATGTGCAACACTGAAGGTGATTTTTCTCAAATCCCTGCTATGGAGTTATCTCATAATCTGGTTCCTTTTTACGTTCGCTTGCGCGTATGCCAACGAACGTTTTGAGAGAGTAGCACACTTTGGAGGTGTGCCTCTCCCTTGCAATCCACTGCTCAGTTGAACAGGCATGGAGGTCCTGCACCAATGGGTGCGGGAGCTGTGTATGACAGCGGTGGTCTTTGCTTCAAAGAAAACCACGGCTGTCATACAGAGCACCGTGTCACACCACCACCCCCTAAAGCTTTGGTGCTACCGCTGGGAGCCCACCAGCATGGCAAAGGTCCCACAAGTTGTTTTCACGGGTGCCCAATTCCCCATCAGCTCCACGGCCCCAGTTATCTCTTCTGCCATGCTGAGAGCCCACCCCAGCATGGCAAACATCCCACGTCATCAACTGTAAAAAATCTGTAAATTAAAACCATCCCACGCAGTCTGCCCGCCCTCCCACAACCCGCACCCACCCACTGTGCACCCTGCTCCTCCCCTCACCCCATACTTACCTCTGGGCTCGGGTGACAATCTTCAGTGGACTGGGAACACATCTGCACTCTTCAAAGCCGACCGCGAACTGAGGAAATGCCGGTAAGCTGTATAATGGGCTAGATAGGGGGTTTTCAACTTTATTGCATATCTCAGGCATTTTTTGGAATTTTTGCACCAAATTTTCAACATGGAGTTTTGGACCCCTTCTCATGCATGATGTCACTGTCATGGCATTATTCAGGCCCGAAGGGTGATTTCGCAGTCAGTGCACAGTCACTGCGTGAAATCACCCGCTCAGGCCCAAATAATGCCATGACAGTGACATCACTCATGAGAAGGGTCCCAAAGCCCCATGTTGAAAAATTTGGTGCAAAATTCCAAAAATTACTGTTTTACGAAGGTATTGAGCAGTTCCTACGCAGGCTCGTAAGTTTGTGAATTTTCAATATTTTCACTCCAGATTTTCAACATTGCCATTTTATCACACCTCCTTATGAGCAGTACAGCTGTCATTTTTCACATCCTGCCCAAAACGTGTTTCTGCCAATGTAGCGCACAATGGTGCAGTCGGTGTGTGAAATCAATGTATGGGATGCATTAAGAAAATTACGGTGACACTGTTCATTAGCAGAGGTCTTAAAATGCCTGTGTTGAAAATTTGGTGAAAAAATTCCTAAAAATGACTGTTTTACGAGTCTACGTTGCGCAGTTCCTACGCACGCTCGTAAGTTTGTGAATTTTCAATATTTTCACTCCAGATTTTGAACATTGCCATTTTACCACACCTCCTCATGAGCAGTACAGCTGTCATTTTTCACATCCTGCCCAAAACATGTTTCCGCCCATGTAGCGCACAATGGCGCAGTCGCTGTGTGAACTCAATGTATGGGACACATTAAGAAAATCACAGTGACACTGTTCATGAGCAGAGGTCTTAAAATGACTGTGTTGACAATTTGGTGAAAAAATTCCTAAAAATGACTGTTTTACGAGTGTTCATTGCGCAGCTCCTATGCACGCTCGTAAGTTTGCGAATTTTCAATATTTTCACTCCACATTTTCAACATTGCCATTTTACCACACCTCCTTATGAGCAGTGCAGCTGTCATTTTTCACATCTTACCCAAAACGTGTTTCCGCCCATGTAGTGCACAATGGCACAGTCGCTGTGCGAACGCAGTGCATGGGACACAGTAAGAAAATCACAGTGTCACTGTTCATGAGCAGAGATCTTAAAATGGCTATGTTGAAAATTTGTTGAAAAAATTCCTACAAATAACTGTTTTACAAGCATGCATTGTGCAGTTCCTACGCACACTCGTAAGTTTGCGAATTTCCAATATTTTCACTCCAGATTTTCAACATTGCCATTTTACCACACCTCCTCATGAGTAGTATAGCTGTCATTTTTCACATCCTGCCCAAAACGTGTTTCTGCCCATGTAGTGCACAATGGAGCAGTTGGTGTGTAAATCAATGTATGGGACACATTAAGAAAATCACAGTGACACTGATCATGAGCAGAGGTCTTAAAATGGCTGTGTTGAAAATTTGGTGAAAAAATTCCTAAAAATGACTGTTTTACGAGTCTGCGTTGCACAGTTCCTACGCACGTTCGTAAGTTTGCGAATTTTCAGCATTTTCACTCCAGATTTTCAACATTGCCATTTTACCACACCTCCTCATGAGCAGCACAGCTGTCATTTTTCACATCCTGCCCAAAACATGTTTCCGCCCATGTAGCACACAATGGCGCAGTCGGTGTGCGAAATCAATGTATGGGACACATTAAGAAAATCACAGTGACACTGTTCATGAGCAGAGGTCTTAAAATGACTGTGTTGACAATTTGGTGAAAAAATTCCTAAAAATAACTGTTTTACGAGTGTTCATTGTGCAGCTTCTATGCACGCTTGTAAGTTTGTGAATTTTCAATATTTTCACTCCACATTTTCGACATTGCCATTTTACCACACCTCCTTATGAGCAGTGCAGTTGTCATTTTTCACATCTTGCCCAAAACGTGTTTCCGCTCATGTAGTGCACAATGGCGCAGTCGGTGTGCGAAATCAATGTATAGGACACATTAAGAAAATCACAGTGTCACTGTTCGTGAGCAGAGATCTTAAAATGGCTATGTTAAAAATTTGGTGAACAAATTCCTAAAAATAACTGTTTTACGAGCGTGCGTTGTACAGTTCCTACTCACACTCGTAAGTTTGCGAATTTTCAATATTTTCACTCCAGATTTTCAACATTGCCATTTCACCGCACCTCCTTATGAGCAGTACAGCTGTCATTTTTCACATCCTGCCCAAAACGTGTTTCCGCCCATGTAGTGCACAGTGGACCAGTCGGTGTGCAAAATTAATGTATGGGACACAGTAAGACAATCACAGTGACACTGTTCATTAGCAGAGGTTTTAAAATGCCAATGTTGAAAATTTGGTGAAAAAATTCCTAACAATGACTGTTTTACGAGCATGCATTGCACAGTTCCCACGCACGCTCGTAGGTTTGCGAATTTTCAATATGTCCACTCCAGATTTTCAACATTGTCATTTTACCACACTTCCTTATGAGCAGTACAGCTGTCATTTCTCATCTGCCCAAAGCGTTTTCCTATGTAGCGCACAATGGGGGTAACAAAAAGGTCATGCTGAAAATTTATTGTGCAAATACCAGCAATCGCACTGGGGATTAGGGTAAAGCACCATACATGCCAAACACCACTGCAAATACCTGCAAGCGAACGTTCGGCATTGACAAATGCTTGTTTACTCTTGAGACACAGTGTCTTGACAGGCTTATTAAAATTGATCTATTCTTATCAGTATCAGTGGCTCAGTAGGTAGCACACTCACCTCTGAGGCTGGGAGATCAGAGGGCTGTGGGTTCAGTTCCCAGATCTGGCACTTGGGTTAATATCTCAGTACTGACATTGTAGTG
The DNA here is from genome assembly GCA_016271365.2 of Neoceratodus forsteri. Lineage (NCBI taxonomy): Eukaryota > Metazoa > Chordata > Ceratodontiformes > Ceratodontidae > Neoceratodus > Neoceratodus forsteri. The sequence goes on along the minus strand of CM028137.1, from coordinate 209,426,680 downwards.
TAGCATGGGTGGGGGGTGCTGCACTTCTGAGGTGCCGTCTTTCGGATGAGACGTTAAACTGAGGTCCCATCTGCCTGGATTGGTGGTAGTTCAGGTGGATGTTAAAGATCCCATGGCACTTATCGAAAAAGAGTAGGGGATTTTCCTCAGTGTACTGGCCAAATTTCTCCCATTCACTAAAAATAACACTAACAGCTTAATGTGGTTCAATTTCGGTTGCTTACCATCTGTATCCCCCCCTCCACCTGATCACTCCTAAACAACGGACTTCTAGGCCCGGTGGGCTTACTGGGTCAACAAAATTCAATAAATAATAAATAATTTGTTGGTTTGAAAAGTTCACCCTCATGTCACACCTTGGTAACCTTTTTTCATGAACTCACCCATGCCCATTATGGGCTCATCTGCTTGTGAGCACCCAGCCTAGGTGCACAGGGCCAGGTACCCCCCCAAGCCCTGATCCCTGTTCCTATATAAACATAAAGAACATTGGTGGTGCAGCAGTCCCTCCCTATTCCCCATCCTTTCCTGTTGAATACATTTTAATGACTGGTGATCCAGTGGTCCCTCCCTATTCCTGATCCTGTCCCCGGTGAATAATGACCGGTATGCTTTGCTGTCACCTAATCTCACATGGATGTTTTTTTACTGTGTACCCTTGTTTAACTGCCCTGCATAGTGGTCTAGTGTTTCTGTGCATATACCTGTATTATCCATTGTTATATTGTCCCCTTTATTGTTGTACTCTCCCGGGTCATGCTTGAAAATAGGCAGGCCTTTTGCCTCATGCACTTACCTGGTTACTAAAAGCTAATAAATAAAACAAATAAATAAATAAATAAACCCTGGTGGTCTAATTGTCCTCACCTATCCCTTATCTCTCCCTTATGAATATATATATATATATATATATATATATATATATATATATATATATATATATATCTATATATATATATAGATATATATATATATATATTTTGTTTATTTTCTATTTTTTTTGTCCTGGTGAGCCCTTGCTGTTGGTTCTTCAGCCCTAGTCATGGCCCCTGCGACTTCCACCTGCCATCCATTGCCGCTATCTCCCCAGTTTCCCCCAGCTTACCCCCCAGAGGGTGGGGCTGTGGCACTGGACCCCCATATCCAAGCCGCAGGCTAGTATCTGGTTGGGGTGTGCGGCGATGGCAGGTTAATCCAAGCCCCAGGGAGGGCTTCACTGACACAGCGGGCTCACCCCTCCTGTTTCTTTTTCCACTTTTCTTGGAGGATGGGATGTGCAATGATGCCAGCGTCCACCCCACCTCCCTGGATATTGAGCACTGGGTAGTGTGAGATACTCCTGGCCTCTGCCAGGGGTCCTCCTTGCACTGGTTGCTATCCCACCCTATCCCCTGGAGAAGGAGAGCTGTCCATGGGATGCTCCCTCCTTCTCCTCCCGCCGGCCCTTCGATGACCCGGGTCCGTTTCTGAACCCGGGTCACCGGCTTCGCAAGTAGAAATCCAACCGCTGTGCCGGCAGGCCAGCTGAATATATATTTTTTTAAACTTTTGATCTTTATTGTAAATTTCAATCAATAAGATACACATATCACAAAATAACATAAGAATAATACATAAAGACATATAAATGTTAAAGAAATTCCATTATCATGCATTCCTTAACATTATGACCAAGTATATACTGAGATTATAACAGTTAAAATAATAGTATTAACCAATAAATTAACCAGTAAATAACATAAAAAACCTTACAGAACTTAAACAAAACTTCATAAAAAGATGTATACATTTATTAATCAATGGAACCTGTTCTAGTTGAATAAGGTAAAGACATATCAAGCCAAATATTAATCTTTTCTGTAGTCAAAGCAAGTCTATGTTTTGCTACATCTGGGAGAGAGAGCCAGCATAGGGCGCAGAGAGGTGGAGTGGTCACCAACCCCCCTGAATATGTTTTATTGTCTGGTGGTCAAGTGGTCCCTCCCTATCTCCAATCCCTTCCCCCGTGAATCATTTTTAATCCCTGTTGGTCCAGTGGTCCTTCCTTATCTCTGCTCTTGTCCCTTGTGAATAATTTTTAATGCCTGGTGGTCCAGTAGTCCCCCCTATCCCCAATCCCTTCCCTGGTAAATAATTGTTAATGCCCGGTGGACCAATGGTCCCTTCCTATCCCTGATTCCTTCCCCAGTGAATAATATTTAATCACTTGTGGTCTAGTATTCCCTCCTTCATTCCCTGATCACCGTCCTGACCCAAATAAGTAAATTCCCTGGTAGTCTAGTGGCCCGCTACTCACCCCACCCCTGCAGGTAGTGACTCATCATCCAGCTACCCCAACCCAATCTGTGTCAGGGACTGGCACAGCCCTCCTCACACCACCATGGCCAGCCATGGACTGAATTATCCATGAGCCTGTATAGTACATAGTACATGCTCATTGGTTGACTGGTCAACCAATGAGCACATAGTATGTACTGTACACGCTCACTGACAGTTCATTTGGTGGCTGACTGTTGCGGTGTGAGGAGGGCTGAGCGAGTCACAGACACAGGTTGGGTTTTGTGGGGGAGCAGGGAAGTGAGTCGCTACCTGCCAGGGTGGGGAGGTGAGGGCCACTAGACTACAGGGAATTTACTTATCTGGGTCAGGACAGCAATCAGAAAACAAGGGAGGGACCACTGGACCTCCAGGGATTAAATATTATTCACCTGGGAAAGGATCAGAAGTAGGGAGGGACCACTGGACCAGCAGGTATTAAAAAACTATTATCAACTGGCCCAGTGGCATAGAGGGTAGAGGTGCTGGCACCTTACATCGACCCACGCCGGAGACCAGGGTTCAGGAATGGACTCAGGGCACCAGGGGTCAGCAGGGGACAGAGAGGATTGAGCATCCGGTGGACTGCTCTCTTCTCCAGGGGTAGGATCCAGGGATGCATTGTTCAGCAGAGGCCCCCAGTGGAGTCGGGGGCACTGTCTGAGCATTCACTGATTGGGCAAGAAAACCAGGGAAAATGGCACCTGAAGTGAGTGGCTTGATTGCCGTCTGCAGGTTTTACCCAGGCACCCACCTAGATCCATGTCTGCAGGGAGTACACAGGAGCCCTTCCCTGTGGCCCCACTGTGGGGGGGCAGCCACAGAGTCTAGTGTCCACAGCAGAGGCAGGTGGCAGCTGGATGTCCCCAGATAGGGGGAGCAGCTCAGGTGGCCAGGAAGAAAAAAATAAAAATAAAAAAGAAACCTAATATCCGGGGAAGGGATTGGGGATTGGGGGGACCACTGAGCCACCAGTAATTAAACATTATTCACTGGAGATGGGATCAGGGATAGGGAGGGACCACTGGACCAACAGGGATTAAACAGCAATAACCGGGGAAGGGATTGGGGATACAAAGAGACCACTAGACCACCAGGGTATCCAGACCTTGACAATGTGCAGATAGGCCTGCGTACTGTTAATGACTGTGTTTCAGAAGCATTAAACTGTGTCACTGCTGGTGGCTGTTTAGCATTTCTGAATTTTCAGTATCATGCTGCGCCACATATGCATGAAGAACCCTCATTTGCATAGGCACAGCACAATACTGTGCATGGTGGTGCTGTCGGAGGTGTGCTGCACATGTTTGACCTTTGAATATAGGTATGCCCATAACAGCTGGTGCTGTTCCTGGTTAGCATGACACAAACTCAATGTGTGCTGTGCTAACCTTTTGAAAATGGGTCCATATTCCATCACATTCAGTGTTCTTCCTTCTCTCTGTAGCAGTCAGTGATAATCTAAACTGTCTTGACTGCCACTCTATTAATCTAGTCGCCACAGCCCTGGTCACCAAGCTGGTGAGAGCCACACCTCATCTTCAAAGGGCCGCATCCTCAGATGCTCACTCAGTGCTAAGCCTTCCCTTTTCAGGCATGTGCCAACATCAAAATGCACTGATATAACATCTATAAAAAACATAACTCAATTGGTCTTCCTGTAAATGACTCTCGGCCATCCAAAAACAGGCTTACACCAAACATAATCACAGTAAACTGAATAAAAATGTTAAACACAAACTTGTGGTGTCACATAAATGGAATATGCCATGCCCACAGAACACTCAGCTCAAGGAGGCTCCCTAGGGGCATATGCAGCCAGAAGCAGCTGTGTCTAGCTCCTTGGGATGCAGCGCTTCTACTGCTGCCATCCCTGCTGTGCCCACCAGCCACAGAACACTTCAGGTATGCCTCTCACTCGATTCTCAGAGCCAGCTTCACAACCTGGCTCCAGCTCCTCCTTGATTAACTGCATTTGCAGACCTGGAGTTTTCCGATTGGTCCTCAACAGAGACTAAGTGCTGTGATTGGACAAGGGTCTCTAGCCAGGACTAGGAACTACAGCTCTGTCCCCACTGCTGTCTCCAAACACCAGGTGCAAAATTTAAACAACTGCCTGCTTTCTAAACTGCCTGCAATACTTTCTTAGTATACATTTTTAGTCCTTCCCCCCCATCCCGGCCCCAACCTCTATTAAATAGACCTAAGTCCCTTCCTAAACTGGTTTCCCTGCACCCATTGGCTCTCAAAGCTTTAAACCCAACCTAAATTCAAAGGTACTAACTTTGGTACTTATTAAGGTGCTCATCTCGGGGACTGAAACTTAAGTGGCTTATAGTATTGCTGTGGCCACCATTAAAGTACACTACTCCCCCTTTCACAAGGTTCCTTTCTATTCTTCTCTCTTCACTTAATTCTCTTTTGTGACCAGAATACCTCTTAAAATGAAAACTTGCCTGTTGCTCCTTATGCTAGTCTCTATGCCCACGCTGCTGGTGACTGATGCCTGTGCATCAATTTTAGCCATGGAACAGCAAAAACTAAGTCCCTTCCAATCCTCACACACTCTCTCATACATCGTGATCATTGTGAATGGACATGAACTTATCCTCACAAGTACAACCCTCCTGGCACTACTGTCTAACTACAAACACCATCAGCTTGGCCTGTTTGTGCACTCCACCACCCTTCAATCCTCGTATTGGCTCCCTCCTATCTGCCCTCTGCTTATACTGATTCTCCTCTCTGGTGATGTAGAGAGTAACCCTGGCCGCATAAACACCCACATCGACAACACAGACATCGCCTGGACAGGACACCATGGACTAAAATTTGCCCACATGAATATCTGCAGCCTCCCATCAAAATTCCATGAGCTTGAGGTGTGGGTATCTCTCTACAAGACACAGGCACTAGGTCTCACTGAGATCTGGTTGAAACCCCACCAACCTGACTCCTCGTTCAACCTGGATGGTTATTCACTCTTACGACTGGACAGATCAGGACAAAAGAAGGAAGGGGGCATGGCACTGTATGTGCAAGATCACATTACTGCCACTATCATCAGCTGTTCCACTCCCACCTCTCGGAGTGAGTGGTTCTCACAGAGGTAATCCTAGGTGTATCCAAGAAACTTTACTTGGGTTGTTGCTATGACACCCCCCCCAGGAGATATCCCAGGTCTATCAAATTTCCTAAATGGCATAGGCAGTACAACACGCCTAAGAGACACAATTGTGTTTGGGGATTTCAGTCTCAACTGGCTGGACGACAATTTCCGGACTACTGTAGTGAACTGAAAGTACACAACATATAGCAAATTATCTTCTCCCCCACCAGGCATAACGCTCATATGCATAATCACTCACTGATTGACCGGATCATCACAAACTGGGTTGACTCAGTCCTCTAAACAGGCACTATGTCTGACTCCATAAGTGACCACACCCCTACCTATGCTATACTGTCTACCAAATCCATCTGCCCCCTCACAGACTCTTGTCCTTCAGGAACTTTAACGGCTCAGACCCTAGCCCTGTCCTTAGTGATGTTATGGCTATAGACTGATCGACTGTCTATCATCTTAGCAGCTTATCCAATGCAGTCACTTACTTTACATCCAAACTCTCCTACCTACAGGACATCCATTTCTCCATCACAACCAGAAGGGTAAGAGGGGACTGTACACACTGGCTATCCAAATAACTGCTGGGACTAATGAAAGCTTGGGATAACAAATGGAAAGCCTATAAGGCATCACCCTCTCCCCACTTCTGGAATGCTTACAGATAGCTACGAAACACCTGCAAACAGACTGCAAAATCACTCAAGCACAAATTTTACATTAATCAACAGAAAGACAACCTTGGCAATCCACGCAATTTCTGGGGTCTACTGGGTCTATTCTTAACCCCAAGTCCAGTAGACAATTAACACAGCTTACTTCCCCCTCTGGTCCCATTTCAGACCCTACTTAGAATGCAAATATCTCCAACACGAAGTTCATGGATTTATCCCCCTATCTGAGCAAGCTCCCACCACAGGCGTCCTCAGCCCTGAACCACCCACCTCTCACCTCCTCCTCCTCCTCAGCTACCACCCTGCCCCCACCTTTGCACTTCAAAGTCATTGGGCATATAGATACTATTCAGCTCCTGAAGTCTCTCCATGCCAAAGGCAGCCCTGGCAGTGATGGACTATACCCCCCATTTCTTAAACTCATCTGCCCTGCATTGGTTAAACCCCTCACCTTTCTCTTCAACCTCACCCTTACATCTTCTATGGTTTCCAACTCTTGGAAACATGCAAATGTTGTGCCCATCTTCAAAAGTGGTGACCCCCAATCCTCTGATAATTATAGACCCATCTCCTTACTTCCTCACCTGAGCAAACTGCTTGAAAAAGTTGTGCACCTCCAGTTCTGAGTATCTTGAAAAGTATAACCTCTTATGTCCTATCCAGCATGGTTTCCACAAGCACCACAGTACCTCCTCTGCTTTGGCCCTTTTCTCTGATCATGTGCTAAGAAATATGGAGCAAGGCTAAGCCACAGGAGCTGTCTTCATAGACCTATCAAAGGCTTTTAACCTTGTGGACTACCACTTCCTCAACTCAACCCTGTCTCTCTTTGGCTGCTACGGCAGAACTGCAGCCTGGTTCTGCAGATATCTATCCAAACGGTCTCAGTCTGTCATCATCAATGATGCTTCCTCTGCTACCCTCCCTGTATGCACTGGAGTCCCCCAAGGTTCCATACTTGGACCCCTGCTCTTCTCCATTTTCATTAATGCACTCCCAAGGGATAGCCTCAGCTGTCAAGTGCTCCTTTATGCAGATGATCTGGTTCTCTACCCCAGTAATAAATCCATCAAGCCCATCTCCTCCATCCTCACACACAACTATGGCTTTGCTCATAAATGGTTCCTCACCAACAGGCTGCTGTCAATGAAAAGAAGACTAAGTCCATGCTTTTTGGTTCCAAACCTTTCCTCACCAAAGCTGCCAAATCTGACTCCTCTCTCCTTTTGCATACCCCAGCAGGCCCCCCTCCGAAAACGACCCATCTTTTAAATACCTAGGTGTCATTCTTGACCCCCCTCTCTCTCTTTCAATGAACATGTTAACAACACTGTACAGAGAATTCACCAAAAACTTGATGCTGCCTACAGACTCAAACACCTTCTATCGGCTGAAGCACGCCTTGCCATCGCCCAGGGCAACCTACTGCCTATACTTGACTACTGATCCACCGTCTATGCCCTCATATCCCCCACCTTGAAATCAAGACCAAACACTACCTATAACTCTGTCTGTCATTTTATCCTTTAAGCTCCCCACTGGACCCACCACTGCACTCTTTACCAGGCCCTGGACTGGCTCCCTGTGCAAGGTCGCTTTGACTACGTGATTGGCTGCCTAGTGGACAATGCACTAAAATACCAACATCTATCCCCTTAGTCTCCCCTCTTGACAGACAGAGTGGCTCCTCAGATACTTAGAGCATCCTTAGTCCCCACGTTGGAGGCAGCAAGCATCTCCACGGCAATGGGAAGAAGAGCTTTCTCTGTCTTTGCACCCTCCCTATGGAACAAGCTCCCACAGTTCATCTGCATATCCCCCAAGTAACTTTCCTTCAAACAGGCCATGAAAACCTGGCTCCTAGCAACTGCTGACTTTCACTGCTTCAAGTAAGTGGCTCTAAGGCACCCTAATGTCCATGTCTCAATTCCACTTCCCCTGCCTTCCTGTTATCTCCTACCTCATCTCTGTAATTGCCTATAACCTTCCTTCCCTCGTTACCTCTAATCCCTGAAACTGATGTGAGAATCTGACTATATGAATCTGCACAACTTTACTGATGACTGTACTAAACTGGTCTGATGTCATATTTATAATGCTACATATGTTCTCCTGCACCATGTAACGTGGCTCCTGTATTTCATATTATTTCTATTGCTATGTATGGCTCACTTTTCACACTATGTGTATCTTGGCATTGCCTTCCCCTGCCTCCATTGTACTATTACGTTATTTGTTTTTCTTTTTTTCCACACCACCTCATGCATGATGTGTGAATTTACAGTATAAATTGAATTTTCCTATATGTGCTGCTGTGTTTCTCTGTGTTGCTTGCCACCCAGTGGCCCAGGCCATGACTGAAAATGGTCCTCTGGATCAGTGCACTTACCCAGTAAACAAAGGCATGCATAAATAAATAAATAAAAATATTCATGTTAGTTACCACTCAAGCAGTTTTACTTTTTAAAATCACTGGTGGGTTCGCCACTCGTGATGTCATAAGTTCAAACTGCACTGGGAGAAAACAACATGGATATTTTCAATGGGGTATGACATATCCCATTATATATATATATATGTTTTTTGTATTTTTCTTTGCAAAAATCTCTGTTAAAGCAACATTTAGGGTTTAGGCTAAAGCAACAAAGGTAAGAGAATGTGGCTTTAGAGTTTCCAACCCTAAAAGCCCACCCCCCACCCATGAAACAAATCAGGAGTGCAGTCTTCCCTGGTGTTGTCAACCCTAAAGCTCACCAGATCAGATGTGTATGTTTGTGGAGTGTATAGAATGGGTTAAGCATTAGGGTTGACAATGCCCTGGGGCCCGACGTACTCCCTTCAAACTTTTACAAGACCTTCTCAGAAGAATTAGTGCTCATTATGCAGTGTATTTTCTCCTTTCTTTGTTCCTCTGGACTTACAGATCCCTCTTTGCTAGAAGCAGTCATCATAGTCCTCTCTAAAATGGATAAACCCCCAAACAGAGTGACTAGCTATAGACCCATTCTGCTTATGAATTATGATGTAAAGATTTTCGCCAAAGTGTTAGCTAATAGAATTTTGTGGGTATGGGATGGCCAGCTTAGTTCCAAACAAATCAACTTCATACCTAGTCATTCGTTGACTGATCATCTGCATAAGATTGCTCACATACCTTCCATGTCCAGGGCATCGGAGCAATCTATGGCTCTGGTGTCCCTGGACACGAAAAAAGCTTTCAGCAGAGTTGACTGGGGCTTCTTATTCTCGGTCCTGCAGAAATTCGGCTTCCCTCCTTTGTTTACTAGGTGGATGCAAGTTCTATATTCACACCCACCGTGAAGATTAACTGCAATGGAGTCCTTTCAACAACTTTTCCGCTATGTTAAGGCACTCTACAAGGCTGTCCTTTATCTCTGTTATTATTCAATCTATATTTGGAGCCTCTTTTGATCAAACTTGAAGCGTCTCACTCAATAATGGGTAATCCAATAGGTTCACTTGATCTTAAGCTCTCCGTATATGCTGACAATATTCTGCTACACATTACCAACCCCATTGTGTCAATCTCCTCGGCGTTGTCGGTCATATAGGAATTTGGTGAATATTTTAGCTGCAAATTGAACACCAACAAAATGGTAGTGATGCCTCTGACCTCCAATGTCCCTAAACATGATATTACCTCTATGGGATTATCCTGGGCCACCAACATTAAATATTTGGGAATAGAACTGGCTTGTAGGATCCATCAAATGCGCAAGTTCAATCTTAATGACCTGATCTCCCTTATTCAACAGGATTTGAATAAATGGAACTCCCTGCCTTTGTCTTTAAGGGGGAGAATCAGTGTTGTCAAACAAAAAGGTGGCTGTATAGTGCAGTGGTTTAAGGTTCTGAATTGTAAACCTGGAGACCTGGGTTTGAATCCCACAGTCCCCAGTTACATACTGTGTGACCCTGAGCAAGTCACTTAACTTCCTTGTGCTCCCAGGCTGCACCTGTAAACACGATTCAGCTTAATGTGTCTCTCCTGGTTAAAAAAAAAAATGAATATACTCCCTTGAGTGTTTTATCCCCTCAAATCCTTGCACCTATTTCTCCCATTAGGCTAATTCTGAAGAGTTCAAAGAATGGTTTCCACATTTATCTGGCAGGGAAAACCCCCGAGGCAAACTTGCTCCCACATATCATCACCAAAACACCAAGGTGGACTCAAACTGCCCAACTTCTTTCTTTGCTATCTTGCCAGTCACATCACTAAATACGCAAGATGGTATTTTACAGTATCACAAGATGTTGAACCGTCTTATGTACCAGCATGGTTGCAATTAGAGAGAAGAAAGATTCAGGAAGCTGGCCTATCCCCTGACAGTTTTTTTTTGTACCGCTCAAATTATTACCAAAGAGTATTCAAGGATCTGTGATACACGCATCCCTCCAGGTTGATACTCAGCTTTATAGATATATGCATTATAACCTTCAAACGGATACTTCTCAACCACTCTCTACAAATCCCAACTTCAAAATTAGGGGTACAATGATTTCTCCTACCTGGCTTCCTCAGCTAGCAACAAGGAAAGCCTCTGAGCTTCTTACAGATGCTCAACTTCAATCCAGCCAGGAGCACTTAACTATGTTGTGACTGCCATCTAAATCTATCTTTCAGCTATATCAGTTGTGCCACCTTCTGATCCAGAATTTTGGCACCTCATTGTTGGGCAATAATAGAGAAGAATTCTGGTGTACATTGACAGATTTGGCAAATCATCCACACTCCATTTCTCAGATTTACTCTTTTTTGTTTACAACCTTGTTCCCTGGGGCATCCAGCCATTCCAATTATTGGGATGCATCCTTTTCGAATCAGACCTTTAACTGGGACCAGATATGGAAAGACCTTTAGTTATACATTTCCAACGATAGACTCCACCTTACTCAATTTTTTATTTTATGTAATATCTATTTCATGCCAATAAAACTCACCAGGATGGGGAAATTAAATTCACCCTTACATATGAGAGTTGGGCAATTGGAGGGAACTTTACTGCACTTCTTTTGGGAGTGTCCTAAAATTGTTCCTCCATGGGATAATATTAAGAGCAAAGCTGACCGCCTTCTGGGAATTAATGACTGTTTTTCCCCCCTGAAGTGAGCATTTTAGGAGACTATTCAGGGGCTCCTGATAGAGATCAAAGATGCCATATAGCCATGATCTCCCTTTCCATGAAAAAGGTCGTCCTCCATCATTGGAAAGACCAACTAGATATTCCCTGTAATGAATGGTTAGAAAATCTCCTGTGTAGTCTCAGGCTAGAGAAAATGGTCACCAGCTCCCAGTATAACACTTACGAGTATAAAAAGAAGTAGGGTCAGCTGCACATATTACATTATCCGTGAATTCCCCTCTGAGCAGCACTGGTGACAATTTTGGTACCTCATATATAAATGTGTTGTTTTTTTGGCTTACTTCTTCATATATGTTTTCTGGGTCCCTCCTTTTTTATTTGCCATGACGAGTTGATATTACGTTCATTGTATTGTGTTAGAGCTTCTATTTCCATGTTACATATTTTTGAAATTTTATGTTGGAATCTCTGTGGATGGGATGACGGTGGGTTAGGGAGTTTTTTTTGGGCTGTATTGTAATTTGGATTGTTTGCTTGGTATAGTGTTAATTGTTACCTGTGTTGCTACACTTGCAAGGTAATTATGAGTTTTACGATATTTGTTCTTGGTGGATTTTCAACAAAGTTTACTGAATTTCAAAAAAGTGTTGACAATGCCAAGGAAGACTGTACCCCTGATTTGTTTTATGGGTGGGATGGGATTTTATGGTTGGAAACCAAAAAGTTACATTTTCCTACTTTTGTCACTATCAACTGAACCCTAAATGTTGCATTAATGGAAAGAATTTCCTTACTTGCTGAGATAGTATAATTGTATCCATATTTACCTGTATGAGCACAGGGCTCCCTGGGCCCTGTGCTCCCATATATTTATATATTTGAAGATAGTGTAATCGTATCCTTATTTGACTGAGGGAGCACAGGGCCCTCTGTAATTCTACACCAGAGGCACAAAAATACATTTTAGCCCAGATGTTAAAACTGACTGCTGTCACATTCATGAGGTAGTATAAAGAAATGTCTATGTTGAAAATTTGGGGTGAAAATATTTAAAATTATTAAAGTTATAAGGTAGAGTAGGCAAATTTCAATGTATGTGCATAACTTTGCCATTTTAACATATTTATGACCCCATATTTTCAACATAGCCTTTTGATGATCCCTCCTCATGAACAGGAGCAGTGACACATTTGAAATCCTGCCCAAATGGTGATTTTGCCAAGCAACCACAAAATGTCATTCCGGGCAGAATTTGTGAAATCCCACTGATATTGTTCATGAGGTGGGTTCTCAAAAAGCATATGTTGAAATTTTGGAGTAAAAATATATAAAAATGGCAAAGTTATGCACCAAAGTTGAAAACCCTATTGAAATACATTGAACAGCATTTACCTTATTTTCTTATATTGCAGTTGATGGTCACATGAGTAGTATGTCACTTGAGGTTCCATAGATCCATGGAGACTAGTTCAGCAATGATGAATTAGGCCAGAGCTTCCTCAACATAAAGGTATAGGTAGCTTTAAATAATTCCTATATGTTGCAGATTAAATGCAGGAAAGCATACAAATGAAGAATAACCCTGTTGGATGTGGGCTGATGTCTTGTCTGATCCTGGTAAGTAAGGGAGACATAACTGCAGCATGATAGTTTTAGTCTTTGGAAAATTGAGGTTCACAATGACATTGGGATTTAAAGCACAGTCACAGCCGGATGGGAAAATAAATTAGTTTGCTGAATAAACTAAGTGCAATTCATACTTGAACAACCTGCTGTATGAAGAGGGGAATAATAATGAGTTTGAATCCTAACTCTGAATGAGGCTGTGTATAACTGGCTCAGATGCTTAAATCTAAAGTTTGGCATATTGTAATTCAGGCATAGATCATGTGTAGATAGCAGTTAGAAGCTAAATCAAATAAGGTTCCTAATTCTAGAAAATTAGGATTAGGACTTCCTTGGGGTTCTCAACACTAATGCTCTCCCCATTGTGATATAGTCTTCAAACATACAGAACTATGTCTACCCACATGTTGCCAACAACATGTTGGCCGTGCCTGATGAAATTTAATTTTAATGTTTTTATATTGCCCCTGAATTATTTGGGGGTATCATGTGTTAGTCTCGTAGTACTCACTGATACCTTTTTGTGATACATACATTGTCTGTTAATTCTGAATATTGACATAGTTATAGTTTGTTAAGATAGCAATACTATCCTATAGGAATTTTCATTTCTTTTTATTTTTATGTGTTTTATATGTGTATTTTCAGTTGATATACAGTACCTTAGGGGCTTATTCTTGTAGTAATCATTGGGACCTTTCTTTTGCTATATGGCGTGTCACTCAACTCAAAAGACTGATGGGGTTACAGCTTGTTATAGTTGCAATATTATCCTATAGGAATTTTCATTTGTTTTATTTATGTTTTTTTTACTATGACCCCTAGATTTTTTGGGGGGTGGAGGTATTATATGTTAGTGGTATAGTAGTCATTGAGACCTTTTTTGATAGATAGAATGTCCCTTAACTCCAAATCTTGATGAAATTATGGCTTGTTAAGTTGAAATGTTATCCTATGGGAATTATAATCTTTAAATGTTTATGTTTTTATATGACCCCTGATTTTTTTGGGAGGGGGGGTACTGTGTGTTAGTTTTGTAGTACTCATTTAAGCCTTTCCTTTGATAGATACATTGTTCCTTAACTCCAAATACTGACATTTATGGCTTGTTAAAATCCAAATGTGGAAAAAAATACCTAAGTTCAACTTTTTTTGTATGAACCAATCCTCTTTTATGAGATTGTGATGTTCTCTGGAAAGTTTATTGATTCATACAAAAGAAGAATGTATAAAAAAAGTCTCAGTCCAAATTATTTTTTTGTATGACCCTAATCTTTAGTATGGCCGTCTTCTTGTTTTATGAAGCCATGCAAAAGAAGAAAATTGTCTCATGAAAGAGGATTTGTAAAATGTTTTAAAAACACATTTATGGGTCCTTTTTCCCCAAACTCACTGTAGAATCCAGCTAATGGGGTCCCATTTATCAACATGCATGTGTTGGCATCTCTGCATGATATGATTTGTATGGGCTCTCAGAAACATTTAAAAAAAATGGAAACAAGATGGCTGCCATAGGATAAAATAACTTTTTCTCACAAAAGAGGATTACCCACCTCATGAATGAGAATCATCTTTCATATGGTCAAATTCTTCCTTTGTATGAAACAGCTATTTGAAAGACCATAATGAGCATGCTCATAACTAACATTTCAAATCCTTATAACTCAGGAATGGATTAATATTTTTTCACCAAACCAAGAAAAGGAATCATTATGAGGCAAGTCCTTTCCACTATAAAAATTTCAGAACAAACTTCTAAACAATTTGGGTGCTAGGGTATGACAAAAAATACCCATAACCCCTAATTTTTTTTTTTTACTTTTTTAATATCTGGATCTTAGAATTCGCACATCTGACCAGAATGAAACTTGGCACAGCAGGAGGCCTTACCCCTAGATCATACATGCAAAATTATGTGTAAATTCATTGAATGTGGGCAAAGCTATTAAACTGCAAAGTTAGGGGGTTAACATTAATCAGCCTTCTCAACCCCAACTAAAGTAGCACAACTGTGCCATTATAATATATACTATATATGTGTGTGCATGTGTGTGTGTGTGTGTGTGTGTGTGTGTGTGTGTGTGTGTGTGTATATATATATATATTTATCAATTGCAAAAAAATGTCATTCAAATATCAGTTAAGGTTCCTACTAAAGCAACAAGGCATACAAATTGGGGGTTAGGGTTTCTAACTCTAACGCACCCATCCACCCTCCCCTACCCAACCCTACCATTGCAAACCCACCCACACTATCCACACACCATCAAACATTGGAGTGTGCCATTGGGTGATTGGCCATAACACCAACCCCATTCCTTTATACTGTACCATCTCAGTTTCCTTACAGATGGAATGGGGTGTGCATTAGGAGCTGATGACCCAATGGTACCTGATATGATGGTGTGTGGATGTGTGGTGAGGTTCAATGGTAGGGTTAAGTGAGGAATGGAGTGATACTGTTGGAACACCCAATTTACCTGCCTTTGTCACTTTAGTGGGAACCCTAACTGATGCTTTTACAAAGTTTTTTGCAATTGATGTCCTTACTTTTTGAGATAGCATAATAGTATCCCCATTTTAAGGGTGTTTTATTGGAATGTGTGCTTCAAATTTTCTCTGTGGGTTTTTTGGGACCCTATCTCATGAACACTGGCACCGTCATTTTATTACTCAGTCTAAAAGGTGATTTTGCACAGCAACTGCTCCATTCCATGCCACAGGTGTGAAAACACATCTGGGGCAGGATGTGAGAAATGACAGTGGTAGTGTTCATGAGGTGGTGTGAAAAATTGGATATGTCGAAAATTACGAGTAACAATATAAAATAATTGCAAAATTACAAATGTGCGTATGAATATTTCAACAAACATATGTAGGTTGATCATCTTTGGGTATTTTTGCTCCAAATTTTCAACATGCGCTTTTGGGACCCCACATCATGAACACTAACACTGTTATTCTGTTACTTGGTCCTGAAAGGTGATTTCACCCAGGGACCATGCAATTCCATGCCACAGGTGCAGAAACATGTTTTGGGCAGGATGTCAGAAATGAAAGCTGTACTGCTCATGTGGTGGTTTAAGAGAAGGGCTATGTTGAAAATTTGGAGTGTAAATATTAAAAATTAACAAAGTTACATGTGTGTGTTGGAAAATTGTAACAACCACATGTAACTCTGGTGTTCTTTTGGTATTTGTGCAACAAATTTTCAATGTGACTTTTGGGACCCCACTTCATGAACACTGGTACTGTCATTTTGTTAATTAGTCCTGAAAGGTGATTTTGCACAGCGACTGTGCCATTCTAAACCACAGATGTGAAAACACATTTCAGTCAGCATGTGAAAAATGACAGCTATACAGTTCATGAGGTGGTGTGAAAAAATGGCAATGCTGAAAGTTTGGAGTGAAAATATTAAAAATTGCTGAAGTTCTGAGCGTGCGTTGAAAAAATTCAGCCGTGCGTGACTCAGACATTTTTTTATTTTTGCATCAAATTTTCAACATTGGCCTTTTGGAGTGCCACCTCATGAACACTGGCACTGTCATTTGACTACTCAGTCCAGAAAGGTGATTCCATGCAGTGACTTAGAAATCACCTTATGGGTCTGATTAACGAAACAACAGTGGCAGTGTTCATCAGGTGGAATCCCAAAAACCCCATGTTGCAGATTTGGTGCAAATATTTCTAAAAAATGGCTGAGATATCAACATAAGTTGAAAACACCATTGGCAGCCATTATATGGCACTTACCTTGATTCTTTAGATGTAATTCAGCTTTGAAGAGTGCAGATGTGTCCCAGTCCACAGAAGATGACAGTGGACAACCACTGGAGGTAAGTATAGGGTAAGGGGGGGGGTAAGGGGAGGTGGGTGCTTAGAGGAAGGATCAGGATGGGGGAAGGAGATCACTGGCAATGATGAGGGATGGTTTTCTTTGTTTCAGGTGTGCTTATATATATATATATATATATATATACAGTGGCCCAGATATTCAAAAGGGTTGCGCATGTGCAAGTCCTACATTGCGCCATTCTGCGATATTCAGCAGGAGGCAGTTGCGCCACTGAAAACAGGTTGAGCAACAGCGCAATGCAAATGAATGCATGCTCAACAGGAGGGGGAGGAACCATGCATAAACTGCACAACCCGATATTCAGTCGGGTTGTGCAGAGTTGTGCAGGCGCAACCCCCAACCTGCGCCTGCACAACTTTGAGCCAAAAAAAAAAGGATCAAGTTGAGGGCCACCCACAGGTGAGCTGCTGTATTGCAGGGCGCAACACAGCAGCTGCCACCCATGGCTGGCCCCCAACTCAGTCCTGTGCCCCCACCAGCCCGATCGTGGAGAGCGTAAAAACAACCCCGCCAATGCATCTCGAGTGCCCACGGGCAGAACGGGATTATGAGACAACTCTTCCAGTGCCTAATCACTGGGCAGAATTAAGATTTCAACCTGAGTATCTCCGGTCCAGTGGACCATAATGCCCGATCGCTGGGCAGAATGTCCAGTGACAACCTCTCGCACATATCTCCCTGGTGTCTAGTGTCCCCCTACCCACCCACGAAGCCCCCACCACCCCACTCTTATAAATCTGGACTGTCATATACGGTATGGGCTGCGCCCATTGGCTCTAGCTCTCACCAATGGGCATGCAGCCCTACCGACTGTCATCATCGGGCGCGGCAGCAGGTGGGTGGGATGCTGCCTCACCGCTGCCAGGGGGAGCGGTGGTGGGGCTTCATGGGTGGGGTGGGGTGACACTAGACACCAGGGAGATGTTTGGGGGTTGTCACTGGACATTCTGCCCACGATCGGGCATTACGGTCCACTGGACCACCAGGGAGATATTCGGTTGGGGGTCTTTTTACATTCTGCCCGTGATCGGGCACTGGGGGTGTCATGATCACCTTCTGCCTGCGATCGGGCATTGGGAGATGTTTGGGTGGGGGTTGTTTTACGTTCTGCCGCAATCGGGCATTGGGAGATGTTTGGGTGGGGGGTTGTTTTACATTCTGCCCACGATCGGGCATTGGGAGATGTTTGGGCGGGGTGTTAATATGATATCGCTCTGCCCACGATCGGGCATTGGGAGATGTTTGGGCGGGGGTGTTGTCATGATACGCTCTGCCCACGATCGGGCATTGGGAGATGTGTGGGCGGGGGTTGTTTTCACGTTGTGCCCGTGATCGGGCTGCAGGGTGCGTCGGTCCTGATGGCTGCTGCCTGGCAGGGCGGCCAGGCGCAAGTCCTCAGGGATCGGCACACCTACATGCTAATGGCATGCAAATGGGGCCATAATCAGATGCAAATGGCCCCCCCTCACCTTGCATGAATTATGGCCCCATTTGCATGTCACCTTTTGAATATCGGAAATTTGCACATGGCGCAATGGTACTTGCGCCACCGCAAGTTTAATGCTCAACTCTGACAACTTGGGGTGGCGCAAGTTCCACTGCGCCATGCACAGTGGCTGTGGCTGGGTGATATTCAAAGGAGTTGCCCAACAGCGCACCCTTTGAATATCGCCCAGGCCACACCCCGCGCAACTATTTCGAAAGCAGCGCATGGGCTTGCGCCTCAGAATGGCGCAGTTTGAATATCCGGCCTGTATATATAAATGGGATATATAATAGATATATATTGGATACATGATGGCAGGAGGATATGGAAATATCCTCACTTCCTGTAGAATGAGCTGTGTATTCTCACGAGTGCCAAAGGCAAGAGTGAAAATACACAGCTCATGAGGCAGGAGTGAGAATATTTTCCATATGCCATGATCTGCCCATCATGTATGCAATTTATACCACAGGGGTGAGAGCTGCAGGAACATTTTTTTCTGAGTCTGTGTGTTTCCTGCTCATTCTGTATGTGCTGTCAGTGTGTGTCTGTGTGTGTGTGTGTGTTCTGAATGGACTGGGAGTCAGAAACACAGGTGAGTGTGTTTTGCAAAGCTAATTGATTGAGTCAGAGGCTCAGTAGAAAGACAAACTGCTGCAGGTAGCACTGAGAAACAGAACCTGCTTTGTAAAATACTTTCATTTAAAATTCAGGTTGTTTTGAAGCTGAGATCAGCACAGTAATGGGCTAGCAATGTTAGAAACACTATGGGACATAGGTGAGAGTCTTTTGCAAAGCTAATTGAGTAAGTTGCAGCTTCAGCAAGAAAGAGAAACTTTTTCTGAAGCAGTTTCCTTTAGAATGCAAGCTGCAGTGCATTAATCCTCACTCTGGTGACATCAGCAGAGTATGGACAAATGTTGATATCCTCACTGTGCTGATGTCATCAGGATTTATCCTCACTGCAGTGGAAATAACACAGGTTATCCTACTGAGAAAGCTCTCACTCCCATGGTATAAATAAATATATATATATATATATATATATATATATATATAGATAAACCACTCTGAAGTGTGTGGTCACACACTGATATACACATGCCTTGGTGTGCATTGTATGCATGAGGCCACTGGCCAAGTGCATCAACCACTCAAGTCCTGTGTATATCGGGGTGCGACTGCACACTTCAGAGTGTTTTATCTATCTTATAAAATGTCAGAATTGTTTTAGAGGGGGATAAAAGTGCAGGTGTGTGGTCATGCTCTGATATTCGCACGGTCTTGAGATGCTGATGGTCCAATAAATGAGCAGTAATTTCCCTACCCATTTTATAAATCAATCTCTCTCTCTCTCTCTGTCTCTCTCTCTCTGTCTCTGTCTCTCTCTCTCTCTCTCTCTCTCTCTCTCTCTCTATATATATATATATACGCACGTTGAGGGACTGTTTTCTTTTTTCAGACAATGTAAACATATGGGGAGTATATGTGGACACTGGGAGTGGGCTCTCCAGTGTCCCAACATGCTGTGGGGATACTCTATGTCAGTAATTTGAGGACACTGGGCATGGGGTCCCCAGTGTCCCACACTGCTAGGGGTGGGGGAGGAACAATATTTAAAAAAAATTGTGGACACTGGCAGTGGGCTCCACTGTTTTCCCACACTGGTTGGGGGAGTGTATAAATGCTATTACTGGGACTGGGCACCCTGATGTCAGCAATTATTATTAAAGGAACAGGTGAGAGTGGGAAGGGGTATCCAACACTGTGAGGGGGCATCATGGTGTTGGATTTTTTTATAAGAAAAAACTAAGTAGGAGGACTTGAATGGAGGGTGAAGGGTGCCTCTAGATACCAGGGAAAGGGTGGCTATCATGTAGAACTGTAGCCAGCAGCATCACATCCAGCTGTGGTTGCAGTACCAAAAAAAAATAATAAACATCAGAATATAGATAAATGGGTGCCGTTTACCTACCTTCTCATGTTTATTTTGTAAAATGAATTCATTTGTTTCTGTTTCACTCGTTATGTTTCTATCACTAACAGGAGAAACAAAATCATAACCCACAAAAAAGGGTTTTGCTACACCGACAAAGGATGACCATGCCTGCTACAAGGGATTCTGTAGTGTGACACAGAATCCTTGTGCAGTACAGAATTATGACACAGAATCCTGTTGTATGTGTGACATCTATTTTTTCCCATAGGAAATAATGAGAAATCTAAGATTTAATAACTTTGGAACATATTACTATTTTTTCACTGAGCCGTTAAAAGGCATATCTGTAAAGCCAAGGTTTTCTACCCTAAAAATTTCAGCTGAGAAGATGAAGTTGTTTCTGAGATAATGGTGGACAAAAAAAAAACTCTGTATTTTTTTTAAACATTCTGTGTCTCAGCAACTACACAAGGAATTCCAACCATACTTGCCACATCATGAGATCTACACCCAAGGGTCATATATGCCAAATTTCATGTAAATCAATTTAACAATTTCATAGTTATTAGCCTGCATAAACTATGACACAGAATCCTTGTTAGGTGCAGAATTGTGACACAGAATCATGTTTCGTGTTGGACATCTATTTTTTCCCATAGGAATAATGGGAAATTTAAGATTTAATAATTTTGGAATGGATTAATATTTTTTAACCAAACCTTCAAAAGGCACATCTGAGAGGTCAAGGCTTTCTGTCCTGAACATTTCAGCCAAGATGCTAAACCCGTTTCTGAGCTATAGCTGGACCAAAAAAAACCCATAAAAAATCACAAAAACCTTTGTATTTTCAACACTGCATCTCAGAAACCACATAAGGGATTCAAACCAAATGTCCACATCAAGAGAGCTACTGCTGCGGTTGATACATGACAACTTTCATGCAAATCTAGCCAACCTTTCCAAAGTTATTAATCTGCAAGAATTGGCCTTTAACATTAAACACTCTCACTAACCCTAACTTGTAATATATATATATATATATATATATATATACACATAGATACATAGATACATAGACAGTGTCGGTAGATAAGGGTCTATGGCCCACCCAGTCTGCCCATTTGAGCTTGTAAGTTCAGTTTATGTTTTCCTGAAGTCTGTTGCCCCTTACCCCTGACCTCCAGAATTCTTTTATGTCTATCCCATGCATTCTTAAACCCCGTGATTGTTTCAGCCCCTTGCATCACAAGTTCTATGAAGACAGGTTGAAGGAACTGAACATGTACTCCCTGGAGGAGAGGAGGGAGAGAGGGGATATGATAGAGACATACAAGTATCTTACAGGGAGGAACAGGGTGCAGGAATACACTATTTTTAAGCGAAAAAGATGCTCCAGGACTTGAGGGCATGGGATGAAGTTGGAGGGAGGACGATTCAGAGGAAACGTGAGGAAGAATTTCTTCACAGAACGGGTGGTGGACAAGTGGAACACCCTGCCAGAGGAAGTGTAACCTTCTCTACCCTGTCTATGTCCTTATGTAGGTATGGTCTCCAGAACTGTACACTGTACTCCAGGTGGGGCCTCACTAGTGTCTTGTATAGTGGAATTATGACCTCCCTTTTCCTGCTGGTGATGCCCCTGTCTATGCATCCCAGCATCCTATTTGCTTTACCTGCTGCCTTGTCACACTGTTTCCCTACCTTGAGGTCATCAGAGATGATAACCCCAAGATCCCTTTCCTGCTTGGTGCATGCTATATCCTCACCCCCCAACTGATATATTGTGCCAGGGTTTTTGTGCCCCATATGCATTATCTTGCACTTCTTTGCACTGAATTTCAACTGCCAAACCCCTGACCATTCTTCACGTTTCTGCAGGTCCCTTCTCATTCTGTCTACATGCACACACACATATATATATATTTATACAATGTATGTTTTGGGATAAATGTCAGGATAAAATGTAGTATTTCAGCCAGGTCATGCAGATATCAATGATATCTCCACGTTCCTATACGTCATCAAAGTGAAACCGAAAGTTTTTCACATTTTATCCTGTGCCTTTCTCTTTAAGAATAGGACGCCCCCGGCAGCTTTCTCTTTAGAAGGAAGACCCCCCCCCCATGCTTGCTCACATCTGCTTGTATCTTTACAGGAATTATGTTTTTTAAAAACATATCTGGTTGATCCTATGACTTTCTTTTTTCCACCTCCAACTGTCATGTAGCGTAACTGAGCGCTATGCCCTGAATGTAGCGTGACCGAGCGCTAGGAAGATACAGATGTGAGGCACTGTCAGTTAGTTTTAATTATGGCGCTTTTCCTGTAAAACATATAAAAATGTGCCATTTTCTTAATAGTGCCTATATTTTGTCAAAAGAAGCTGCCGACAATACTGAGAGAAAAGCGAGACTGTCGGCAGCTTCAGAACACCAGATGGAAGTGCGAGTGTCTGTTGCCTTAGCAACACATGCTTACGCTTCTGTCTAGTGTTCTGAAGCTGCCGACTCACTCGCTGTTCTCTCAGTACTGTTGGCAGCTTCTTTTAACAAAATATAAGCACTATTAAGAAAACGGCACATTTTTCTATGTTTTACAGCAAAAGCACCATAATTAAAACTATCTGACAGTGCCTCACATCTGAATCTTCCTAGCGCGCGGTCACACTACATTCAGGGCATAGTGCTCGGTCACGCTACATGACATTTGGAGGTGGAAAAAAGAAAGTCTCAGGATCAACCAGATAATGTATGTTTTTTAAATAAGTACATGTCCCAGGCATTTGTTTAAAGATACAGGTAGGATCAACCAGATATGTATTATTAAATAACTGAAGTGGCAAGGGAAGACATTTTTTTCATCTGCTGTTTTGGGGCAGGGGGGTATGGAGAATTATATTGGGGGTGGCCATGGCTTGGTCAACCAGAATCCAGACAAGTTTTTTTTACAATTTAAAGAGGCAGGGTCAGCCACATATATTTTTTAAAATAACATATGGCATCTGTTGTGTTGCTAGAGATACAGCAGATGTGTGTTTAAACAGCCATCACCTCAATGTAGGGGATTGTATTAAGGGAACATTTTGAGCTTTTGTTGAGTGCAGCCCAAAACATACATTGTATAAACAGAATATGACATGGCCTGACTGAAGATATCATATTTATCTTCACTCGAGGCCAATGACATGAAGATAAAAATGATATCTTCAGTCAGGCCATGTCATATCCCATATATATATATACATCCTGGTCCCGGTCCACAGAAGATGACAGCAGATGTCCACAGGAGGTAATTATAGATTAAGGAGGGGAGGGCTGGCTGTGGCAAAGAGGGTGCTCAGTGGAAGGCTCAGGATGGGGGGAGGAGATCACCAGCAATGACGAGGGATGGTTTTCTTTGTTTTTCATATAACTCTCTCTCTCTCTCTCTCTCTCTATATATATATATATATATATATATATATGCAGTTGGCAGACAGACAGACACAGATTGATGGATGTGGGCACTGGGGTCTATCAGTGGTGGCCATTGCCATAAATCCCTCTGCAAACCCCAAACCGCTCTTCAGAGTTGAAGCAGGATGGTGCAGGCATGTTTCAGGAGCAGCCTGGGAGGAATCTGATGGTGAGGATCTCCTGTGGCAGGTGATGTTTTTGGTACTACTAAATGCTAAAAATGTTGTTTGTACTTTTATTCTTCTGCTAGTGGCTCCCATGAGATGCCTCCTCTCCCAGCATCTGGTTGTGTTTGTGGGCTGCTCTTAGGTGAGGGACTGAGTCTCTAATTCTTGGATTGCTGTTCCCTTCCAACTGCATCACCACATCCTGTTCAAGTGATGAGCCACTCTGTCTGGTCCACACATTACACTTTAATGTGGTACTGCAGCCCAGTGTCTGTTTCAGACTGGATGTCTGTACTTGGTTAGTGTTTAGGTACTCTACCATTTAGGGAAACTCTTCACAGCAACTTCTAGAGAGGTTGTGTTGTGCCAACCTCATATCATAAGCCAAATCAAAAGCAATGATGGCTGCAAAGTGTTGTGGGATGAGACTAGATTTCCCTAATTTTTAGCAAAAAGATAAAAAACGGTCCTCCTAAAGATGGCACTTGGCACCACTTGTGTTCAGTACAGCCTGAAGAGGCAGTGGCAGTAGTGCAGGTCTATTAGAGCTGCAGATGAGAGGCAGGCAGGATTTCTGCATGTACGGTAGCTACAAGGTTGCATCTCTGCAGCAGCATGCCAGCTAACCTTCCACAATGATGCAGCTAATATTTTGTCAGCAAGATCCCCATTCCCTCATTATAGCAAGATGTGGCAGCACGCTGCTCTTTCTTCATCAAACCCTTTCTCTGGTATCTGTTAGATTAAAAATTTCAAAAGGCACAAAAATGACACTGTGGACTACAACCAACTCAAGTATCTTGTTTAAGGGGACCCCATTATCTGGATGCTACACTTCACTGTTGGACATATGCACCTATAATGTTCTTATTTTAAGATCGTAAAACTTTTTTCCATAACTCGTCATATGAAAACATAATCATTTTGTGTATCACAAGTCATAAAAAAAGGGCTTTTCTCCAATAGTTATGTGCAGAATTTAGCTAAAAAGGTCATGATAAGCAAACCACGTGTGTTTTTTGTGGTGTTTCAAATTAGAATTTTGTATGAAAAAAGGGGAAACAAGCTGCAGCAAATGAATACATATTTTACCTCTAACGAAAAAAGGATAATGTCAGTACAAAAAAATAATTATTTTTCATTTATGCAGTTATTTTGAAGTACAGAACCAATTATTCAAAATTACAAAATTAAATATCTTTGGAACAGATTAATATTTTTTTATCAGACAAGCAAAAGGCACATATGTGGCCAGGCCCTATTCTACCCTATAAACTTCAGAACAAAATTCAAAATGGTCTTTGAAGTAGCCAAATTCAAAGAAATCCTGTTCAAACCAATGTGAAAAAACTATGAAAAATTCATTTTATTCCACTGTCCAGATCTTGGAAACTCTACATCTGATCGTAACAAAACTTATTACATACAGAGATCTACCACCTGAGACCATGCATGCAACATTTCATGTAAATACATTAAATGGTTGCAAAGATATTAAAGTGCAAATCTTCAAAGCCCAGTTCAACCCTAATTATAGCTCTGCTACTGCACCACTATAAAATATATTATAGGGGTGCAGTAACACCTGTATAGATAAGAGCTGGTACAACACTTCAGTGTTAAATCCCAAGTTTTGCACCCTAATAACTTTGACATTTTTTGACAAAATAGCCCAAAGTTTGGCATGTGTGGTAATTCTGCCAGTAAGGAAGTATGTTTTCACAGAGAGGGTTGTGGATGCATGGAATGGCCTTCTGGAGGAGGTTGTGGAGTCAAAAACAGTGGTGGAATTCAAACATGCATGGGACAGTCATAAGGCAATTCTAGGGGGTGGGGGCAGGAAGAAGTAGGCTGCTGGTTAACTAGGATCTGCAGCTTATCCATTAGGCAGGGAAATGGGCAGACTGGGTGGACCAAGCAGTCCTTATCTGCCATCAAATTCTATGTTTCTATGTTTCTATGTCAACATAGAAACATAGAATTTGATGGCAAGAAGGACAGCTTGACCCACGTAGTCTGCCCATTTCGCTACCTAATGGATAAGCTGCAGATCCTAGTTACAGCCTACTTATTCCTACCCCCACTAAAATTGCCTTATGTCTGTCCCATGCATTCTTGAATTCCCCCACTGTTTTTGACTCCACAACCTCCTCAGGAAGGCTGTTCCATGCATCCACAACCTTTTCCGTGAAAACATTCTCCCTCAAAATTTCCTCTGAGCCATCCCCCCCCCTCTATCTTCAAATTGTGCCCTCTTGTTCTTGCACATCTCCTTTTCAGAAAGATTCCCTTGAGGTACTTGAAACTTTCTATCATGTCCCGCCTCTCCCTCCTTTCCTCAAGGGAATACATATTAAGCTCCTTTAGTCTGTCTTTGTATGTCTTCTGGTGCAGACCCTGCACCATTTTGGTTGCCCTCCTCTACACTGCCTCCACCCTGCCTATGTCTTTGCGGAGATGGGATATCCAGAACTGCATGCAGTACTCCAAATGGGATCTCACCAACTGTCTATACAGAGGGATAACAATTTCCTGTTTTCTATTGGTGATGCCTCTCCCTATGCATCCCAGTATCCCCCAGCCCTCCTTATTTCCTTATCACATTGCTTGCCCACCTTTCCATCATCTGATATAACTACCTCCAGCTCCCATTCCATTTTTGTTGTTGTCAGTATCTCACCCCCCATTTTGTACTCTTTCCCAGGGTTTTTGTTTCCCAGGTGCATTAATTTGACTTCTTTGCATTGAGTCGAAGCTGTCATAAATTTGATCATTCCTCCAACCTTGCCAAGTCCCTTCTCATCCTTTCCACCCCACATTGTGCTACAACCCTGTTGCAGATCTTTGTGTCATCTGCAAAGAGACATACTTTTCCTTCCAGTCCCTCTGCAATGTCACTTATAAAGACATGAAAAAGGACCAGTCCCAGTACTGAACCTTGTGGTACCCTATTAGTAACCCCCTTTCCTCACTGTTGACTCTGTTTACTATTACCTTCTGTGTACTGTTGTCCAGCCAATGTTTTACCCAGGCTACCACCCTGGGATCCACTGTCAGGCTGACTAATTTATTTATTAATCTTTTGTGTGGGACTGTGTCATATGCCTTGCTAAAGTCTAGGTAGGCCATGTCCACGGTCCCTGCCATGTCTACTACTTTGATTTCAAGATTTGAAAAGATTTGTGATGGCATCATGTATTTTTTTTAGATTTAAAGTGGTAAAAAAAGGAAAAATAAAACACATTTTCTTGCCATAGGTTGATAAGGGATTTTTTGTCGTCATGTACAGTACACATGGAATGAAATTTTTCTCTGACATTTTATGGGATGATGAGATGTGTCTCATGTTGTGTGCCTTTTGATGGTTTGGTGAACAAAACATAATACAATTTTTGAATGACAATAATTTATGTGACAGACACAAGACAGGCAGGTAAAGGAAAACAGTTTGAACTGTAAATTTGCTGTTTGAACTTGAAGTTTACTGGTCCTGCTCAGAGAAAATATTATTCATGCTGTCCAGCCATCTTCTTTTTCTAACAATTTGCAAAATAATGTTTTATATAACTACTGCATGGTAAGGACAGCATGACACTTGTATTTAGGTCTCAGGGATATGCTTAGTCTGGTGTTTGTCTTAAAATTAGTATAGCTCCATGGCAAATTATGTTTTTTCACTGAAAATTATGTCCTCGGTCCCTCGCCAAGGAATTACTGTTTTTTTTTGTTTTTTTGGTTTTGTTTTACTGTTTGAACAGTAAATAACCATTTGCACTTATTAATAATTCAAACTTCACTGTTTGAACTGAAAATTGCCATTTGGAGTTCTGGTAGTCCAATGGTCTCCCCCCCTCACCCTGTTCTCCGATCCCTAGCCCTGATGTTAAAATTAGCCAAAATGTGATGAATCTCGATATAACTGTACAGAGACATGACTTTAAGTTGCATCTTGTGTGAAGCCCAATTTTCTGACTGTGGTCTCAGTTTCTCAAACCCAATTGATGGGCTTATAGTGTATGGTGGAACATTGTTCTCCACCGAAATCCATCTCTGCTGAAATGTTGTTCACCTGCACTAGTGACGTTGCAGTGCAGCAGAACAATTTTTGTTCTGCTGACCGCGCACGCCACACACTGTGTCCCTATGTTACATTTGACAGTTAGGCTCACTCCATAGACAGTACACATAGGGAAAGCAGCAATGTCAGTGGCAGTACTGTCAAAGCCACTATCGGAACAGGATAGAGTCATCCTAAATCAGGAAAACAAAAAAAGGGCAAAAAAAAAAATGAGAAATGACGTGCGGCAATTACATAGTTTCCTGAGTGATGAAATGTGATCCTCACTACCGACCCGTTTTCTCTGCTCTTCCCCCCGCAGATTGTGAATTGCTGTTCTGGGTGGTGCTGTATGTGAGTTTTTAAACAGTTTAAATGTTTAGCATTAAAACGTTCAAAATGTAAAGTTCTTCAACAGTTAAAATGTCAAGCATGAAAACATTCAAAAAGTAAAGTTCTTTTTTCCTTCTAGTACTGCAGTAAAAATGTTTTGAAGCAGAAACATGCTGTAGTGAATTTTTCCCCAAAATATGCTGTTCCACCATACACTATAAAGAAAAATGCATGGAGAACAGTTGACAATGAGAATAATCTTTCACCTCGTTGGCACTATGACAGCAGATTTACCGCTGCTGCGCTCTCGAGGTAATTTGTCGTCATAGTGCTAACTCGGTGAAAGAATAGCCCTGTTGTCAACTGTTCCCCATGCACTATCCTATATGTTGTGTTCATACTGCAGAAATTTCCATTGGAGTTTAGCCCCTCATGGCAAAGAATTGCTGTTGTTGCAGCTGCCAAATTGCTGCCTCTCTTCATTTTTGCCACCACTGACCTCCTTTGGCAGTGGTGATGGAATAGTCTGTACTGATTGTTCTGTGTGAGCTGGCTCAAGGATGTAGCAGAGATCCCATAAGTGCTGCAGCATAGCTCTGTGCTACAATACATGCATCACCTAGGTAACCGGCCTCCAGCAGTAGCTTTAGCAGCAGCACCAGAACCAGCTGCATCTCCTCTCCTACTAGAATTTAATATCATCAATAAAGTGAGTGGGATCAACTTTTTTTGTGCTGTGATGGTAAACAAGTAATGGTTGCAAGTTATATTTACAATTGTGTAATAAAAAGGTACTTGGTACATGTGTAATGTAAATCCTGCAGGGAAACATGGGGGGGGGGGTAGCTCAACGCTAGCTTGGGAATCAGGAAAACCCTGGTTCAAAACCCACTGGAGCCAGACACTTAAAGTCTGTTGTAGGGTAAGTCACTTATACTTCCAGTAATCAAGTTCCCTAGCTGCAGAAATGGGTGGAAGCAGGACCCTGCTACAAAATTGGTGCTGATATAACTGGGCTATACTGAGTAAATTGTTACAGCAGATTGGTGACAGTGTGGTTAGGACAGACAATAATCATGGAACAGGGCTATGGTAAGTGGTTGCCTGCACTAAAGGCTTTTGTAAGTCCCTCACATTATGATTGAAATATGTCAATCAATGTCTGAGAGCCTACTGCTGCTCCATGCCCCCACCCCAACAAACCTGTCTCAGTCACCAGCTGTCTACACAATTCTCACCTCAGTCATAACCTCATTGTGGTCCCTCCCCCTTCCCATTCTCCAGTCACCATTCTTGATGATTAAATTAGTCCTGGTGGTCTAATGGTCCCTCCCCACTCTCCTGTTCTCTGATCACTGTCCTCGATAATACTGATGAACGTACTGGTCGTCTAGTTGTCCCTCTCCCCTCCCCTGTTCTCCAGTCACTGTCCCTGGTAATAAAAAATTAAAGTCCTGGTGCTAGTGGTCCCTCACCCCATCCCCATTCTCCAATTGCCATCACTGGTAATCAAAAATCAACATCCTGGTAGTCTAGCAGTCCCTCCCTCCACCCCTGTTCTCTGATCGTTGTCCCCAGCAATATTAATTAATAAAGCTCCGATAGTCCAGTGGTCCCTCCCCCCTCCCCTGTTCTCTGATCCCAGTCCCCATATTTTATTATATGTTTCTATTTTTAATATTGGTAATCCAATGGTCCCTCTGCATTTCAGATATATTTAGAAGACCTTATAGTGAAATTCAAATGTATGTTAAAAATCGAACTAGAGATATAGTTTGACAAAAATATATGGAAAAGTGTTCACAGTATAGAATAAGTCATTGGCTAACAAATAATAAAATTACTGTTAGAAGATATACAAAACATAACAGCTAAAGGGGAGATTCTGATAATGGGAGACTTCAACATGTCAGATATAGATTGGTCAATGCCAGCAGGAACATCTGCCAGAACTAGACACATGGTGGATTCCCTGCATGGGGGGAAGCCTCAAACAACTGGTACAAAACCCCACAAGAGACAGGGCTATCCTAGATCTAGTACTGACTAACAGGGAAGGGATCACAGATCTCCAGGTAGAAGGTCACCTGGGGGCCAGTGACCATCACATGGTATGGTACAATCTGGCCACTACAACTAAATCATCCCATTCCAAGGCAAAAGTATGGGGCTTCAGAGGAGCTGACTTTGATAAGATGGCCAAAAGATTTAAGCTAGCCCTGGCAAAATGAAATACAGGTGAGGGAGTACAGGTAAAGCAGGCAAACATTAAGGATACAATACTTGAAGCAACATCCCATTGTGTTAGAGAGAAAAGAAAGTGCAAAAGAAGAAGGAAACCACTTTGGTTCTAAAAAACAGTAGCAGAAAAGGTCAGAGCCAAAAGGCTGGCCTTCAGGAAATATAAGGGAACACAGCGGGATGAAGATAGGGAGGCATACCAAACTTCCCTAAGGGAAGGCAGTAAGGCAGGCAAAGGTCGAAACCGAGGAAACACTTGCACAGACAGTAAAAGAAGGTGACAAGACTTTCCATAGACACATTAGTGAAAGGAGAAACTCCAGTGGGGATATTGCTAAGATCAAAGGAGATAAGGGGGCCATGTAAGGAGGAGGATCATGTGAAAGCATCTATCCTAAATAGATACTTCTGCTCAGTATATACTGAAGAGGCAGTATAGAGCAGTGGTCTAAGGCTCTCTGAGCTGCAAATCTGGTGACATCCAGCAGACCAGACCTGGGTTTGAATCCCACAGCTTCCACTTGCATACTGTGTGACCCTGAGCAAGTCACTTAACCTCCTTGTGCTCTCAGGATGCTCCTGTAAAAAAGCTTTCAGCTTAGTGTGCTATACCTGGCTAAACAACTAAATAAAGAGAAGGTAGGGCAGGGCCCACAGCTCAGCACCATGAACACAGGGGGGAGGGAGGTGTGCACTAGTCCCTTCACAAAGGAAAGGGTCCTACAACAGCTTGATAAGCTCAGGGTGGACAAGGCAATGGGACCTGATGGCATTCTTCCCCTGGGTACTAAAGGAGCTAAGGGTGGAACTAACAGAGCCATTATCAGAACTGTTTTGTGAGTCTCTGAGTCCAGGAGAGGTCCCAGAAGACTGGAGAAGGGCTCATGTGATCCTGCTCCACAAGAGTGGTAGCAGGGAGGAGGCAGGGAACTACAGACCAGTCAGTCTTACCTCAGTAGTGGGCAAGATTATGGAGGCACTCGTTAAGGAACGGATAGTGCAACACCTGGAATCCATAGGAGTGCAGGATCCAATAGAGCATAGGTTTACAAAAGGAAGGTCCTGTCAAACTAATCTCATAGATTTCTTTGACTGGGTAACCAGAGTGGTGGACCAAGGGGGAGCAGTTGATGTTGCCTATCTTGACTTCAACAAAGCTTTCGATACTGTTCCACATAGAAGATTAATTAATAAGCTGGGTAGGCTCGGGGGGGCAGAAGTTGGTCAACTGAGTGGCAAACTGGTTGAAGGGCATAAAACAGAGAGTGGTGGTAAATGGTATGCAGTCAGAAGAGATGCAAGTCACAAGTGGGGTACCTCAGGAATCAGTCCTGCGGCCAGCCCTCTTCAACCTGGGTTTGATTCTCACAACCTCCACTTGCGTACTGTGTGACACTGAGCAAGTCACTTAACTGCCCAGTGCACCTAGGTCACCCCTGAAAACAGTAACATGTGCCTAGTGGGCCTTACCCTGTTACCAAAGAAATAAATAAATTATAAAATAATTGTTTGGAACCTGACCCAAGACTGTCTTTTCATGCGTGCATGAAAGTGTGCCAGACCATCAAGAAATGTATCACTGTCACCAACACCCCCAAAGCACATTTTCATGGATACCTCTCAGCTGCTATGAATTCTACATAGTGCTATGATTTTCACACTCAAATTTACCCTTGCTCATCACATGTTTATGGATGTTCCTCATAATGTTAGAACTATTTCTGGACACACAGACTATGAATCATTGAACCAGGTTCATAGAAACATTCCTCATCACTATTTGGGGCTCACTATCTGTAGATATAATATTCTTTAAAATAAGAATGTGCTACACATTCTGGCCCTGTGCTATGAGTTCTGAAGGCCAGTGCTATGATTTTTAATGCTGAGAGCTTGAGAGATATGTTTTCATGTGTAATTTGAAGAGTCATCCAAACTCATCCAACCGTTGAATCAAATTCCATTTATTTATTCTTTGGTAACTGGATAAAGCCCACTAGGCACAACTGCCTGTTTTCATGTGTGACCTGGGGCATTGGGAAGGTTAAGTGACTTGCTCACAGTTACAAAGCAATGTAAGTGGAGGCTATGGGAATAAGACACAGGTCTGCTGGATGTAGCAAGCTCATTCACAGCTCATTACTCTAAACTCTGTACAATATTTCCAGCCCATTCAGACTGAAAGTATTTCTTGACAGAAACTCGGTGTGCTATTCAGAAGCATGTTTTGCAGTTAATTGTCCATTTAACTAAATGGTACAAGCCACACCTTTTCTCACACCTTTTGTTTCAGGCTCAGGGCAGAAAAAAATGTTTCTGATAGTCTGTCCAACACAGATTAAGTACATAAAGCAGCAGTAAATCTTAACAATAATTTAAATAATTTGTTGAGCAGTTAGGAGAAGCCAAAACATCAAGATACATGACTTTCTTTTGCTTTATTTCACTCTTAAGGCAAGAAAAATGATTTTTAGGTGCTTAAAAGTTGATGCTGTTTTGCCATGTCAACAACATAGATGTAAGCAAATCAAGGTGATGTGCTGCTAGTCCGCAGAAACATGTGCAGGCAACACTGTGACATATTTGCATTATAAATGGGAGCACAAGGAAGTTAAGTGACTTGCTCAGGGTCACACAGAATGCAAGCACGGGCTGATGGGATTCAAACCAAGGTCTCCAGGTTTAAAAACATAGAAACTGATGGCTGATAAGGACCACCAGGCCCATCCAGTCTGCCTGTATACCCTATACTTAATTAGCTGCCAGTGATCCTTTTGGTCTACTGCTGCTGCTGCCTCTCCTTCTCCACTCTTGGGATCTCTCACATACTGGCAATCTGACTGGGACTGTCTTTATTGACCTCACAAAGGCTTTTGACCTTGTTGATCACACTTTGCTTCTCTCCTCACTTCAACACCTGCATTTCTCTGTTGTTGACTGGTATGAAAGCTATCTGACAAATAGAACTCAAGTGGTGAAATGTAATTCCTCCCTATCGAACAGTACCATCATTAACATTGGTGAACCTCAGGGCTCCATCCTAGGGCCCCTCCTATTCTCTCTTTATATAAATAACATTGGAGCTGCTCTAAAATCCTGCTCTGCTATTCTATATGCTGATGATCTTGTCATCTATACAAGTTCTACTAATATAGACACTATCAACACAACCCTTTCCTCTGACTTTAACAATATCCAAAACTGGCTATATGACCACAAACTGGCTGTCAACACTAACAAAACTAAAGCCATGCTGCTTGGATCAGCCCCAAAGCTCTGGGCTTGCACAACAGCACTGATGGTGCAGGACTTAGAAGGTCAATAACTGGAATGTGTGACCTCTTTCAAGTACCTGGCATCCTGTTAGATCAATCTCTTGATCTTAATCTTCATGTACAGTCTGTTTGCAGAGCTGTCAACTCCAAACTGGGTGTTGCATATAAGACAAGTTATATGTTCATGCCATCGGCTAAAATGGCCATTACGAGGGGGATTCTGCTCCCCACCCTATCCTATGGGGCT
The DNA here is from genome assembly GCA_016271365.2 of Neoceratodus forsteri. NCBI lineage: Eukaryota > Metazoa > Chordata > Ceratodontiformes > Ceratodontidae > Neoceratodus > Neoceratodus forsteri. The sequence continues at coordinate 209,392,776 of CM028137.1, read as the reverse complement.
CCCTTATTTGGGGCTGCTCAAAAAACTGACCTACTCAGATGGGATATTACGTATAACAACATATGTCGCTATGCCTCTTCTGCTCCTCAGTTTAAACACCACTGTCAGCTTTATAATGATCTTGGTTGGCTGTCTCCATTATCTATTAGGAAATACTACCTTGGCTCTCTTATTGATTCAATAATTTGAAATCAAACCCCTAGGTGTCTTGCAGCTATGCTTGTTGCTCGGGACACACTCCATGGTTTACGATCAGCTGATAAATCCTTTCTGAATTTGCCGAGGTGCCGCACTAGGAAAGGAACTGTTACATTTGAGCATGTGACTCCACAGCTGTGAAATTTCCTTCCCCTTGACATTAGACTTTCTAGATCCCACACATGCTTTAAGAGAAAACTGCACTCGAATCTATTGATTGCTGATACCTGTTCCTGCTTTCACCCTACCTAATGACTGATGTCTCTGGCCATACAATAGTATTTCCTCACCTCCATATAACCCTCTTACTGCCTCAGCCTGTCCCTGCTCCCTTTCCCTGCCCATATACAATCTTGCACTGCAGGCATCTCCCTTACACTTGCATACACTCATATAATCTAATTTCATGGCTTGATTCCCTCTTCCTCACTTACCGACCTTTTCCTTAATGACACCTCCTGCTCTCAATGGTTATTTCTTCCTTTTGTATTACCTGTTTTTGTTTTTGTGTAACTTGTTCTGTTCATATGATATGTCATCTGATAATTTATTGTCCAAGGTCCTCTCTATTCATTGCATAGGTAGGCACCTATGAACTTATGAATGGTCTACTCTGTATGTCTCTGATATATCATATTCACTTTAACTCATTGTATGTAAAGCACTTTACTTTGTATGTTCTGATATATTGTATCCTATTTAACTTATTGTATGTAAAGCACTTATAATTTGTTATCCTGTTAAGTTTCTGCATGTCCGTACTCTCCCAGGTCGTGCCTGAAAATAGTCATTTTATGGCTAGTGCACTTACCTGGTTAACAAAAGCTAAATAAAATAAATAAATAAATAAATATCGATCCCATGCCTATTTATACACCCCAGTTGTGTTTGTCCCCAGCACCTCCTGAAGCAGGTCATTCTAAGCATCCACCACAATTTCCATGAAAAAGTACTCCCTCATATCCCTCAGTCTACCCCCCTTTAGTTTCATGTCATGCCCTCTTGATTTTTTGAGCAGCTTCAGTTCTGAAAGATGCTGCCCTCCAGTACCTTATTATTTCTCTTGAGGTACTTGAAGGTCTCTGTCTTGTCTCCACTCTCCTTCCTCTCCTCCAGGGTGTACATATTGAGTTCCTGTTGCCTCTCCTCTTATGACATGTGGTGCAGTCCCTGCACCATTTTGGTTGTCCTTCTCTGGACTGCCTCAATTTGGTTAATGTCCTTGTGAAGGTGTGGCATCCAGTACTGCATGCAGTTCTCCAGATGGGGCCTAACCAGTCTACTTGTGATACCCAAACTAATACACCCCAACATCCCCCTAGCCTTACCTACTGCTTTAGTGGTCTGCTTGGATAATTTCAGGTCATCAGTGATGATGATGTCCAAGTCTCTTTCTTCCCTTGTGACTACCAGCAACTCCCCTCCCAGCCTATAGGTGGTTTCAGGGTTTCTCTTCCCTATGTTCATGATCCCACGGTTAATCTGGCTCCTTATGTGTATTCTGAATTTCTGTAGCTTTGATATTTTCTTTGACATAAAGGGCCACTCTGCCCCCCCTCTTTTTGCACCTCAGTCTCTTCTGAACAGTACATAGCCAGGTACAGAAGTCTCCCAAGTGTGGTACTGGTAAACCATGTCTCACTAATGGCTACTATGTCCAGTTTAGCCTCTGTCATTATTGCCTGCAGATCTGGTATCTTGTTTCCCAGACTGCGAACATTTGTGTACATGATTTTCCATGGGCCAGATTTCAGTGTGTTAGTTGTTGGGTGGGGTCTGGCATTTCCCTTGTGCATTGTATGGGGAGCCTGACCTTTTTTCTTACCTGGTGATGCAAATGAACTACTAACATGCTGAACTCCTGTTTGACCACTAGCTGAGGGTGGAGGCGTGTTCTTCCCATTCGATGTATGGGGGGTGCTGCACCCCCTTCCCATTTGCTAGTTCAAATATTCTGCAAAGACATCAAATTTCTGCCCCAATGCACTGACTCCCTGCTGTCCTTAGCATGAACAATACTGTATTATGGTCTCTTGTGCCTGCTTAGGGATGACACCATGAACACCATGATCCCTAATGTGGTGCTCACCAACCCATGGTTGGTGTTGTTTGTGAAGGGGGCCACTGGGGAACAGTCACCATAACACAGTTTTGTGAAAAATGATCACTTCATCCCTATTCCTTAGCTATCAAGTCTGCAGGTAGCCAGATTTATTACCACCATTGTGTAGTCTAATATCACCTGGAACCGCACTAGGCAGCATGATTAGCTGTATTTTGTGGTGATTGAGGGGGGCTGTTTACACGGGCCTTCTACTTTAGCAGTTGTCTCTTGTGTCCCTACTAGTGTCTTGTGGTCACAGAAAGGTCTGGATAAAAAGTATGGCTTATCTGGTACCATTTGTCATTGTTGATATAGGACATTATGTTTAATGGATAGATCCATTGTTTTTTTGATGCCAGTATCACCCAACTTTTCCCAGTACAGAGTTGCATGGAATGTACCCCATATAGGGTGCTTGCTAGACTGCATCTGGAAGCCTGTGTACAGTTGGAAAGCATGCATCTAGAAAAATATGGAGACCTGGAGCTGCCCGGGCCATTATGTTAAGCTTTTCTTCTGATGGCAAAGTTGGGCTGATTATGCAGGCCGTCTAATTTGGCAATTGTCTCTTGTGGCCCTGATACTGTCTTGTGGTCACAGAAAGGTCTATGGATTAATAGAACTGCTTGCAACTTGAGTACCATGCACAGATTGGAAGACCATATAAGAAAAAAGACAGAGAAACACTGACATCTTTATGGAGGTTGGAAACACAAGTAAATGTTTAAATTCATGATGAGTATTAGAGTGGGAAAACTGTAATTTTTTTACAGTTGTAGTCTGGAATCTAGATCAAGTCAAGCATTTAGCCAACTAGATGGACTTGGCGTCTTGTTCTTTCCATTACATTTTTTCATTTAGTGATCCCTTGATTACATCAACATACTTGACATATTGGAGAATTCTGTTTCCACAAAAAGTATAACCTGTAAATCCTTCTTCTGGATCTTGTGTTTCTGCAAATTTTAGAATGAATTCCTGAGAAACAACCTGAGACAGTGTCAACCATGGCATGATATTGTTGCATCCACATCTTGCTGTGGCAGCGGTGGTGAGACTGCTTGCTTGGATTCAGTGAATACAACAGGTGGTTGAAAGGCCCAACCAAGATCGCATAAAGAGTACATGAGAGAGTACCTTGCAAGATTGAAAAATTATCCCAAAAAATACAAAGCTTATCATGAGAAAGAAATGGAGAGGGTGAGACAATATAAAATGTCCATGCCTGAAGAGACCAAAGTACAGTACAGGGAAAAAGATAGGCTTCAGATGCAAAGGTATAGACAAAATAAAAAGGCAAGTCAAGTACCTGATGCCACAGTAAAGAAGAAACACACAAGAGAGGAAGCAGAGAAGATGAGAGCATTGTGGCGGGAAAATATAAAGAATCAGAGAGCAAAAATGACAGCTCAAAAAAGAAGGTGGATTAATGAACACAGACGGTTTCTGTATGCTCAGAAGAAAGGTGCCAGACTGCAGGCTATCACTGTGGAATCAAATGCACACAACTTGGATGAAGCTGAAATGCAGTATAACATCATAGCCTCAGATGCTTCCCCTTTGGCTAACCCACAAATAGACAGTCCACAATCAAGGATACCACAGCCTTCATTTAGCAGTGATGCTGCAAAAAGAAAAGCCATCTTACAATCATTAAAAGCAATGCTGAAAAGCCCAAATAAATTTGCTGAAGTTTTCTCTGCAATGCTACTAAAGTCAACACCATGAAAGTGCAAAGCTATTGGGGCAAAATCTATATTAATGCCATCCAAAAAGAAACAGTTGGATTTTCTTGAGGAAACAAGCTTGAAAGCCACATTGGAAACAATTAAACACTCAAGACAAAAAGATTATATTCATATCCATTGACTGCTACACAAGTCACTGCTGGTGAAGAAAAAGTTCAGAAAATTAGACTTACACAGAGAACTGGGATTTAGCTGGAAATTTTTGTTTACGTTCTTCGTATATAGCGATGACTACATTGAGAGGCGTAAGAAGAGGAACTATGCTTTGCCAGAATCAGTAATTCAGAAGATACAGGACTTCTACCAAAGTGGGAATATCTCTTGAGAACTGCCCATTGTGAAAATAACTGGGAAAAAAAAAACCTTTACCAAAGAAGACACTGGAATCATCGGTCCTAACTACTTATGAACAGTTCATGGAAGAAAACCCAGATGTACAAATTAGTTATAGTAAATGTGTAAAACTTTGCCCTAAAAATGTTTGTATCATGTCCAGACATAAGCTTTTGCAGTGCCTATGCGAGTACTGCCTGAACATAGACCTTAAACTGAACAGCATTGCTTTACAAAGTGCACAGTTAAAAATACCAGACAGTGCCATAAAGCACAAGTATGAGTCCTCCCCCCTTACAATGTGCTGCAGAGTTGGTGAATTTCACAATAAAAGATGCATCGACAGGGAATGCTTGCAGTGTGGCACCAAAGGCATCAAGACAAAACTGATGTCACTTTTAAACGAACATGTGACTTTTCCAGTCTCCTGGAGAAAATGGCAAAATGGGGATGTCACCATGAGAAAGGAGGGGGAAGTGACACATTCAAAGCAGATGAGAATGTGAAATAAGACTGGAGTAATCAGAGACCTAATAAAAGAACTGCAAGAAGAGTTGGAGCCATATGCTAAGCACTTAGCAAATGCAAAGTGGCAGTCATAACAATTTGTTGCTGTTAGAAAAAATGTACCAAATAATTGGGTAGTTTTCTGTGTGGACTTTGGAGAAAACTATAATTGCCACTTCCAAGACGAAGCTCAGAGTGCACACTGGGCATACAACCAAGTTACAATTCACCCAGTTGTGGCCTAATATAGATGCCCTTAACCAAACTGTGGCATAAACATGCATAATGCACTAATTTTTATTACTGATGACCGAAAGCATGACTTCCATGCTGTTCACCACTTCACAAATATGGTGACCAAATATCTGAAAGAACAGGGGGTTGCCATGGTTAAGCAAATTCATTTTTCTGATGTGGCACTAACACAGTACAAGAGCAAGGGCAACTTTGCCAATGCATCATTTGGTGTGGTGGATTATGGTGTCTCCATTGAAAAACACTTCTTTGGCAGTCGGCATGGCAAAGGATTGTGTGATGGAGAAGTGGGCATCTTGAAAAAGAGTGCATTACTAGCTGTAAAATCACGAAAAGCCATCATTGACAGTGCCTTTGAATTATACCAATATGGCAAAAAATACCTTAAATGTCCCAAAAATTAGGAGGATCGTGAGCACTTGACACGCAGTTTCTTTTTCATCATGGAGGGCAAAATAAACAGGTGAAGACTTACTAGAACAAATTTGAAAACATTTCCAAACAAGATTGGTACACTGTACGAAAGGACTAGATCCACATATCATATCTGTTAAAGAGAGAAGCTGCTTCTTCCCACCATGTGTTACAAATGAAGGACAGTACCCTAATGTATTATTCACAGGAGATTAGAGAACCTTTTCTTTGAAATATGGGACAGAGGTGACTCCACCACCTTTGACACAGTCTCCAATGCCACCAACAGCAGCACTACAGTAAAGGTTGCCATCAACATCAACATGGTCTACAGCTCCACCACAGTCAAGGTCTCCATCTCCACCACCAGCTTCAATGCATGAAAGGTTTCCCTTCTAGACCACTACCAGCATCAGTGCAGGATAGGTCTCCTTCTCCGCCACCAGCATCAGTGCAGGAAAGGTCTCCCTTTACACCACCAGCAACACTGCAAGAATGGTCTACTTCTCCACCATAACCAGATTCACGGCAAGAAAGGTCTACCTCTCCACCACCTCCAGCAGCATCAACAGAGGCAAGGTCTCCATCTCCACCACCACCACCACCAGTGCTGCAGGCAAGGTCTCCATCTCAGCCACCATCACTACCATCAGCAAGGTCTCCACCATCAAAGGACACATCACCCTCAGTGTAAGCAACCATGTGATTAACATTTTGTTGTAGCCACCTACTGGCCTCATCACCTTATGATACAGTTTCTGGTGTGCAAGACAGCACACAATGCCAAAGTAACAATATGACTTACTGGAGGAGATGGGTGTTTTAATCCCTGGATACGTGTTCATGCATGCATTCATGTGTGTGCTACTGCATGTACACAATGAGAATAAAGCCTCCTTCATGCCAAATACCTGAACATATCACCCATATCCACTATGGTGGAACTTAATTTGGGAGTCACTTACAAGCTTATGTAGTGTCTTACCATTGGATGAATTCTCGCTATTTAGATTATGGAATAGGAAATGCCATTCCCCATTATTTGCCCCCCAAAAAAAGATTTCAAGTGTCTTGACAATCAAAATGCTCAAGTGGATGATTTATTCATTTTATACTTTTTGCAGTGCTCTCCAGGAAGGTGATTTTATGACTGTCCTGTTCCAGACTTGGTAAAAGAATATGGCCTACATATACTTGGCAGATGCTGTTTGATCCACAGGTGAGGAAGTAACTGTAAAATATCTGGTCAGGAACAGAAACTGTATTTACCAGTGTCCAGATGAAGTCATGACTGAATACTCTACCCAGCCAATCACAGACATTGTTTTCAAATTTACTGAACCTTCACAGACAAAGTACAGTAAAGAGTTGCACTTTGCTCCAGATGGATTTGACAAAATAAGAAATGCCTTTGCTGGCCTTCAAGTACTTTTTAAATGATTTTCCCCAAACCTTTAGCTGTGCCTTGTGCCTAAAACCTGACAGTCATTTTATCACATCAATATTCTCATGGTTATGGTTATTCATTTAGTACATTGGATTCCATCACTCTTTTTCTGTGTTTGGGACCAGCAGGTATGAGAATGGATAGAACATCCCAGGCACAATTAAATATCTTGTATATGGTGTAATCAAATGTAAATAATTTTTTTATAGGTAGCTTAATTGTCTGTGTGTGTCAGTACGACATAGTTTTATGAAGAAGTACTAGTTAGTAGTAATGTGTATGGTGATACAGCATCACTGTGATATTGTGGTGTCCCTGTAACATACATTAGCTCTGAAATAAAACTGTTAAAAAATAAAATTTATTTTTTTTCACCAGGAGATGCAGAGTTGGCTGGCTTAAATACTAAAGAGTAGAAAACTGCACAGCATGGTTGCTCAGGGCTATCAGAAATATTCAGGTCACAACTAAACTGTTACATTACAAAGTTTAGCATACAATGGTGTCCAATGATAGATGGTTGTGTAAGACCACTCCCAGAATGAATAACAAAGAAACAATGAAAGATCCATACTACAGCCCATAAATAGAAGCAGAAGTCATGGTATTATAAAATAATTATTTTATTTATGTAACCTTAAATTAAACAAGTAGGACATCATATTACCAATGTAAGAGTTTCACATTCAAACTTTCAATACATTTTTCCATAACTTATACTTCATGAACTATCTTTATATTTGGGATAGCAACAGTAGCATATGTATGCATTGTAACAGAGACATAGTCATGAGAATCAAACAGACTTTTTTTTTCTTGCCTAGATAGTCACACTAGGTCTCTCCAGAGATTTATGCCTATATATATATATATAATTCAAAGAGTAACCAGTAAAGTTTTCCTAAAAGGATCAATAGTTCCACACTGTATGACATGTTAAACTTAGTGGGACCCATCATCCAGCTATAGTCACAAGCTAGACAGTATGCCCCATAAACTTCAAAAGCCTATAGTGTAGTAACAGGAGTTTATAAATAATAATACAAACATAAATTGGCAGTATAAGTGTCAAACAAAAACTACTTGTCAAGGACCACCAAGAAATTAAGACCATGCAGCCTGATATGTACAGATGTCAATAAATTCTCAGTGTATAATATAACAACTTGAAGTACCAAAAATGTCTAAGGAATCTGAATAAGAAATAGGAATTAAATCTCTCCACCCACACACAACACATCCCACCCACACCCCCATATCTGGGGGGAGGAGATAACTAGTTTTAAGGAGATACACACACACACATGCAAACACACACACACGCAAATACACAAACACACACACACTCCTAATGTGTCATCATTCACATCAGTCACTGTAATTGTTACCCAAAGGAATTCAGCTTGTCATGAAATTCCAAGTAAAAGGGATCATGAATCCTAATATGTACACAGTAAAAATGTGACACTATGTAACCATACTACTATCTGCGCAGTAACAGTCCAAGGATTCTGAAAACCACAATGAAATAAAACTTCCACCCTCCCCAGGGTAAGGTAAATAGAAGTAAATATACAATATGTATGTAAGGCAAGAGTCCAAACATACCTACATTTCCACAAATCACTACAATATTAGCCTGATATAAAAAGATCTGTCAAGGACCCCCATACAAATGAGATCTCAATGTGATAGTATATAATAACACTACTGTGTGTACAGTAAACGGCTAGGAAATCTGAATATGATGCAATGGAATCAACCCCACTCCCATGGGAAGGTAAATAGTAGGAAGGAATTAATATTCATTATGTCTGTGAAGTAAGAGTAATAACACACTATAACTCCATGTATTTAAATAGAAGCCTACCTCAAAGTGACAGAAACCACACTCCTGCCATATTCACATACCCCCCAAACACACACACACACACACACACACACACACTTGCTGAAGTCCTATAATATGTCAGTGCAAAGAAGAAGAGGTCTGTGGATGTTAAATCCTGTAATGTACCATGAAGCCCAAATCTATGTTCATCCCATCCGCTACCATATTGAGATGTAAAATAAGTTTGATCTCAAAAGCTTGTCTCTGTTGTGTGCTTTTGAGATTTCCTTTTAAGACCATTATTGACATATCTGAAATTGAGTGGTCAGGCTGAGAAAAGTGTTGCCCCACTGGTTTTTCAGTCATCTTCCTTTTAATATTATGTCCATGTGAGTTCATCCTAGTATGCAGTGGTTGTTTTGTCTCTCCAACATAACCAGTTTGTGGACATCTCTTCCACTGAATGAAATAAACAACATGTTGTGATGTACATGTGTAACTCCCATGCACCTTGAATTGTCTGTTTTGTGATATAACCACACAGTCCAAAGTGGAAATGTGCTCATAAGTCTTACAGGTGCATTGATTGCAGGGTTGTGTACCATTTAGTGTCATGGTATTCTGTTCTGGTGAAAGCGTACTCCTAATAATTAGGCTGGCTACATTTGGTGGTTGTTTAAAAGTTAGTAGCAGTAGTTCCTTAAAAATACAATTAAAGGTCTAATCCTCACTAAATATTGGATGGAGGTCCTTAATAATCTTACGTAGAAGTTCAAGGTCTGGATGATATGTGACTACTAAGGGTGTTCTGTCGGTAGCTGTCTTTTCTTTATACCCTTTCTTTATACTGAAGTAGCTGTTGTCTTGGCACTAGTGCTGAACGTTCTGTTGTCCTGTCAATTTCTCAGGAAGAGTGTCCCTGCTCGATAAAGGTGTTTTTCAGCATAGACAAATGTGTATCTCTGTCCTCATTTGAACAGATACAGTGACATCAGAGTGCTTGACTGTACATGACAGATTTTTTTATGAGGTTTGGGTGATTACTTTTCTTGTGTAGGTATCTCTGTCTGTCTGTTGGTTTCCTGTAAATACATGTATGTAAGGTTCCATCCTTAATGGCAACTGTGGTGTCTAGAAAATTAACATTGGTGGCAGAATACTCCAGGGTAAGCTTTATGGTAGGGTGAAGGTTATTAAGTTCCTGATGAAAATATTTAAGTGCATCTGTGCCCTCTGTCCAAATGATAAACAAATCATCAATGTAATGGCAATAAGCTAGTGGTTTGTGTGGACAGTGCCTTAAGAAGTCCTCCTTTAAGTCTGCCATAAAGAGGTTAGCATACTGTGGAGCCATCCTGGTGCCCATTGCTGTTCCCATAGTTTGAATATAATGTTTACCATTGAAGTTGAAGTTGTTATGTGTCAAAATGAATTCCATAAGTTTCCCCACCACTTTAGGGTTGATGTTATGGTCCAGCCCTTTCTCCTGTATGTATTTAAGGCAGGCTGAAATGCCATCCATATGAGGAATATTAGTGTAGAGGGATGTTACATCCATCGTCGCTAAAATAGTATTAGGTGGTAAGTCCTTATAACCAGAAAGTACATGCAGGAAGTGTCTAGTGTCCTGGATATAACTGTCTCTTTCCATAACCAGTGGTTTCTACAAACCCTGAGATCCCCTCAGTCAGGGTACCATTACCAGAGACTATGGGCCTTCCCAGATTGCCAGGTTTATGTATTTTAGGCAGCAGGTAGAATGTCCCTGGCTTGGGTTCAGCAGGGATGAGGTCAGTTAGTCTTTTCTGGACATGGTTTGGAAAAGTTCCAATTAAGTCATGTAGTTCTTTTTTATATCTTCTGCATAAGATTATTAAGGACCTCTATCCAATATTTAGTGAGGATGAAACCCTTAATTGAATTATTAAGGAACTACCACTACTATATTTTAAACAACTACCAAACGTAGCCAGCCTAATTATTAGGAGTAAGCTTTCACCAGAACAGAATACCATGACACTAAATGGTACACGACCCTGCAATCAACACGCCTGTAAGACTTGTAAGCATATTTCCACTTCGGACTGTGTGGTTACATCACAAAACAGACAATTCAAGGTACATGGAAGTTATACATGTACATCACAACATGTTGTTTATTTCATTCAGTGTAAGTGATGTCCACAAACTGGTTATGTTGGAGAGACAAGACAACCGCTCCGCACTAGGATGAGCTCACACAGACATAATATCAAAAGGAAGATGACTGAAAAACCAGTGGGGCAACACTTCTCTCAGCCTGACCACTCAATTTCAGATATGTCAATAATGGGCTTATAAGAAAATCTAAAAGCACACAACAGAGACAAGCTTTTGAGATCAAACTTATTTTACATCTCAATATGGTAGCGGATGGGATGAACATAGATTTGGGGTTCATGGTACATTACAGGATTTAACATCAACAGACCTATTCTTCTTCTGGCTGACATATTATAGGACTTCAACGTGTGTGTGTGCGCACGTGTGTGTGTATGTGTTTGGGGTTATATGAATATGGCAGGTGTGGGGTTTGCTGTCACATTGAGGTAGGCTTCTATTTAAATAAATGAAGTTACGGTGTGTTATTACTCTTACTTCACAGACATAATGAATATTATTCCTTCTTACTGTTTACCTTCCCCAGGGAGAGGGGTTGATTCCATTGCATCATATTCGGAGTCCCTAGCCTGTTACTCTACATACAGTAGTGTTATTATATACTGTTACATTTTTGAACTCTTAACATAGTGGGGTCTGAGATCTCATTTGCTTGGGGGTCCTTGACAGATCTATTTACATTAGGCTAATATTGTAGTGTTTTGAGGAAATGTAGGTACACTGGACTCTTGTCTTACATACATACTGTATATTTACTTCTTGTTACCTTACCCTGTGGAAGGTGGAAGTTTTATTTCATGGTGGTTCTATTCAGAATCCTTGGACTGTTACTGCACAGATAGTAGTATGGTTACATAGTGTCGCATTTTTACTCTGTACATATTAGGATACATGATCCCTTTTACTTGGAATTTCATGACAAGTGAAATTATTTTGGGTAACAATTACAGTGACTGATGGTGCATTAGGAGTGTGTGTGTGTGTGTGTGTGTGTGTAGCTCCTTAAAATTAGTTATCCCCCCCAAGAAATGGGGGTGGGGTGGGGGGTATTTTGTGTGTGACGGAGAGAATTTAATTTCTATTTCTTATTCAGATTCCTTAGACATTTTTGGTACATCAAGTTGTTATATTATACACTGAGAATTTATTGACATCTGTACATATCAGGCTGCATGGTCTTAATTTCTTGGTGGTCCTTGACAAGTAGTCTTTTGTTTAACACTTATACTGCCAATTTATGTTTATATTATCCTTTATAAACTCCTGTTACTACACTATATGCTTTTGAAGTTTATGGGGCATAATATCTAGCTTGAGGCAATAGCTGGGTAATAGGATCAGCTAAGTTTTACATATCATACAGTGTGTAACTATTGATATTTTTAGGAAAATGCTATTAGTTACTCTTTGTATGTTTTATATATATATATATATATATGTATATATTATGGTAGCACGGTAGTGCTACCATAGTTAGGGTTGAGGAGCCATTTCTATGTTAAACCCCAAAACTTTGCACCTTAATAACTTTGCAACCGTTTGATGGATTTGCCTGAAATTTAGAATTTGTGATCAAGAATGATAGGCCTTGGGCTCTGCCAAGTTTCGTACTGGTCAGATATACAGCTGCGGAGTTATTAAGTGTGATCTGTGCGCGCGTTTACGCTTTTCTGGAATTCTGTGGTCGCGCCTACAGGTCGTACGGTTTGTGTGACTGGCCCAAAATCTTCAGGGAACATGCAGCCAGGGTCCCCAATGTGCCTTTTGAAGATTTCATGAAAAAATATTAAACGGTTCAAAAGTTATTCAAAAAACAGTTTCCCATTATAAGTCAATGGGAAAAGTTAACAAAAAGTTCAACACTTTCGCAAATGCATTTTTACTTTCGCAAATGGGCCTGTTACTTTCGCAAATCGGCCATTTTGTTTTCAGTTGGTGATCAGAAAAATGGTTGGCATTTAAATTTGGGACCCTCTAGCAACCTAATTTTTTTTGTATTCACCTAGTCGGGCCTTGAGGATGCTTGCCATGTCTTTATTTTGTGGTAAAACACCCCAGAAATATGTTTTTCAAATTTCTGGAAAAAGTACTTTCGTAAAATTACTTCGTTTAAAGTGTCGCAAATTTTTGTGAAAGCTTTCGCAAATTGCGATAGTAATTTTCTAGTCTGTGGGAAAATGACAGCAATTCTTTGGCACTGCACTGCAAAATAACCGTTGGGAGTTTTGGGCTGAAATTTGGAGGGAACGCAGCCGACATCTCACAGATGTGCCTTACAGTGTTGTATTGAAAAAATATTACACGGCGGCAAAGTTATGGCACTCCAAAGTTGACAGTTTTCCCATAGGATAACATTACGTACCAAGCATTACAGGAATCCTTGGCACCTGCTGCAAAATAACGGTTTGGTATTTTTCCTGAAATTTGAGGGAAGACAGCCAACAGTACACAGATGTGCCTTTCAGTAGTTTGGTGAAAAATATCACATGGCGGCAAAGTTACTGCACTCCAAAATTGACGGTTTTTCCCATAGGATAACATTACGCTCGACACTTAACAGAAATCATTTGGAGCCCTGCTGCAAAATAAAGGTTTGGTCTTTTTCCTGAAATTTGAGGAAACAGCCAACAGCCCACAGATGCCTTTTCAGTAGTTTGGTGAAAAACATTACAGGGAGGGAAAGTTATGGTGTCCGAACTTTTCTTTTTTCCATAGGATAACATTACGGCGTTCGCCGCGCCTTTCAGGGCCCGTATCTCGGAAATGGTGCAAGATACGGACTTTTCATCGGAAAACTTCTTAGCCCCTTAATGGGGCTAAGATTTAAATTAGCCAGGACAGTTGTAAATAATATGACTTTTAAATTCTTTTTCAACGTCGTACGGTTCCTGAGATATAATGTATTTAGTATTCCAAGATCTCATTTTCTGCGCCGATACTCATTATTTTGCATACATTATTTGTACTCACTGTCTTTCTCAATGCAGGTTTTGGGGAAAACCAGCCTGTGCACTTACATTACTGTTACTGTTGCCCTTTCCGCTATGGATCCGCACTCTGCTTCACTCTACCATTGGACGCTCATGCCCACCATGTGCTTATCCTTTATGCTTCATTTGCGCTATGCGTTTCGTTATTTTTGCCATTTCTGTCTAAAGTACTGTTTATCTTACTGTTTCACTTTACATCACCATGCCCATTGACATTTCTGTTTGCAGGCACCATGTTACTATGTGACAACACATCACGTGGCAGACCATTCTCCGCCTACGCCACCATGTGCTGCAATTTTCTGTTCTCATTCGTGCTTGTGTTACCATGTGTGCCACTGTTAGCATTTCTGTTTGCATTGCTGTCCCTGTTAGTATGCCACAACACATCATGTGAGTGGGAGCTGGGCCCTAAGGGCCCTGCACTCCTGCCAATGGGCCCCGCGCCCAGCCACTGCATTACATTCACTATTTCGCTATCATTCTCAAAAGAAGGAAATTAGTAAAACTCGCTTATCGACAGTTCGGTTGTTCCACAGTGGTAGAGAGCTCACTGTTGAAACCCCTGATTCTCGCCCACCCCCAGCGCATTGGGATGGCGGGGTCCCAACTCTCACCCATTCTCCTATACTTCTGCTGCTTTACACATGTCATGGGGTGAGAGTTAGGGCTGATGATCCCAATGCGCACCCCACGCCGGGTTGGGGTGGGCGGGGTCCAAGGGGGGTTTCAACCCTAACAGCGAATTTCCTCACTTTTGTCACTGTGGAACAACCCTAACTAATGCATTAAACGGAGTTTTTTGGCTCTAATACATATATATATATATATATGCTTCTTGTAGTCATATCTTGTTGTGCTTGTTTTTAACTGACAATTTTAGTATGTCTTTAATCCAGGTAGGAGTTGTTTTAAAGTAACTGTATTCTTATACACATTGTGACACTCATAATTTGATTTAAGAGCCATCTGCTGAAGTAGTTGTTATCTTATAAGTCAATTTAATTTATATACAGTGGAGTTCTTTGTATGTCTTCTGCACCTCTGACTCTTAGACGCTCTCAGCTAAAGGTGAAATGGCACTGTTAAGCTTTTCTGACAACATATTCTGCTTTTTTAAATGAGTATTTTAAACCAATAGGGAATTTTTCTGCTTTTTTTCTGCATTATTTGGATGTTAAAAGTATTGATTTTTCTAAATAACTATCATTACGTGTCTGATGAAGGACTAGTCGGTCCGAAATCTAAAGCACTTTGTTCTTTTTGTTGCATCTATGTTGGTCCAATAAAAGGTATCAAATCATTTACTTCTAGATCTGTTCTTACAAGGACCAATAAGGCAAATACTAAATCTAGATTTCAATGTACTTTATTGAAATTTTTACAAAAGTACAAAAATATAATCAAAAACAACCATTACAAACACAAACAACCAACCAACCAATCCTAATATCCCTTCCCCCGTCCCCCCCAAACACACACAGGGTGAACAGTAACTGGAAAATATGTCCATATGAAAGAGGTCTTGAACATAAACAGTAAGGATCCATCCAAATAAAAAATAAAACAAAGGACAAAATAAAACAAGCATTTGTCAATGCCGAATGTTGCTTGCTTCTATGTGCTGTTTAGGTATTTGGAAGTCATTGGAGTGGAAATATTGAAAATTTGCGAACTTACGAGCGTGCGTAGGAACTGCGCAATGCACACTCGCAAAACAGTCATTTTTAGGAATTTTTTCACCAAATTTTCAACATAGCCATTTTAAGACCTCTGCTCATGAACAGTGTCACTGTGATTTTGTTAATGTGTCCCATACATTGAGTTTGCACACCAACTGCGCCATTTTGCGCTACATGGGCGGAAACACATTTTGGGCAGGATGTGAAAAATGACAGCTGTAGTGCTCATAAGGAGGTGTGGTAAAATGGCAATGTTGAAAATCTGGAGTGGAAATATTGAAATTCAGAACCCACGAAAGTGGCAGTGGGACTGTGCACGACACTGTAAAACAGTCATTTTAGGAATTCTTTCACCAAATTTTCAACACAGGCATTTTAAGACCTCTGCACATGATCAGTGTCACTGTGATTTTCTTAATGTGTCCCATACATTGAGTTCGCACACCGACTGCGCCATTGTGCGCTACATGGGTGGAAACATGTTTTGGGCAGGATGTGAAAAATGACAGCTATACTACTCATGAGGAGTGTGATAAAATGGCAATGTTGAAAATCTGGAGTGAAAATATTGAAAATTATGAACTTACGAGCATGCAGGAACTGCTAACACAGACCTCAGAAACAGTCATTTTTAGGAATTTTTTAACCAAATTTTCAACACAGCCATTTTAAGACCTCTGCTCATGAACAGTGTCACTGTGATTTTCTTAATGTGTCCCATACATTGATTTCACACACCGACTGTGCCGTTGTGCGCTACATGGGCGGAAACATGTTTTGGGTGAGATGTGCAAAATGACAGCTGTACTACTCATAAGAAGGTGTGGTAAAATGGCAATGTTGAAAATCTGGAGTGGAAATATTGAAAATTCACAAACCTACGAGCGTCTTTGTGAACTACTGCTCTAATAAAACAGTCATTTTGGAATTTTTCACAAATTTTCAACATAGCCATTTTAAGACCTCTGCTAATGAACAGTATCATGGTGATTTTCTTAACATGTCTCATACATTGATTTCACACACCGACTGCGCCATTGTGTGCTACGTGGGCGGAAACACGTTTTGGGCAGGATGTGAAAAATAACAGCTGTACTGCTCATAAGGAGGTGTGGTAAAATGGCAATGTTGAAAATCTGGAGTGAAAATATTGAAAATTTGTGAACTTACGAGCCTGCGTAGGAACTGCGCAACGCACGCTCGTAAAACAGTCATTTTTAGGAATTTTTTCCCCAAATTTTCAACATAGCCATTTTAAGACCTCTGCTCATCATCAGTGTCACTGTGATTTTCTTAATGTATCCCATACATTGAGTTTGCACACCGACTGCGCCATTGTGTGCTACATGGGTGGAAACATGTTTTGGGCAGGATGTGAAAAATGACAGCTGTACTGCTCATGAGGAGGTGTGATAAAATGGCAATGTTGAAAATCTGTAGTGAAAATATTGAAAATTCGCAAACTTATGAGCGTGCGTAGGAACTGCGTAATGCAGACTCGTAAAACAGTCATTTTTAGGAATTTTTTCACCAAATTTTCAACACAGCCATTTTAAGACCTCTGCTCATGAACAGTGTCACTGTGATTTTCTTAATGTGTCCCATACATTGATTTCGCACACCGACTGCGCCATCCTGTGCTACATGGTCGAAACACATTTTGGGTGAGATGTGAAAAACGACAGCTGTACTACTCATAAGAAGGTGTGGTAAAATGGCAATGTTGAAAATCTGGAGTGAAAATATTGAAATTTCGCGAACTTACTAGCCTGCGTAGGAACTGCGCAATGCATGCTCGTAAAACAGTCATTTTTTGGAATTTTGGCACCAAATTTTCAACATGGGGTTTTTGGGACCCCTTCTCATGAATGATGTCACTGTCATGGTGGTATTTGGGCCCGAAGGGTGATTTCACAGTCACTGCACAGTCACTGCGTGAAATCACCCTTCGGGCCTGAATAATGCCACGACAGTGACATCATTCATGAGAAGGGGTCCCAAACCTAATGTGGAAAATTTGGTGCAAAATTCTCAAAATGCCTGAGATATGCAACAAGTTGCAACCCCCTATCTAGCCCATTATACAGCTTACCGGCATTTCCTCAGTTCGTGGTCGGCTTTGAAGAGTGCAGGCGTGTTCCCGGTCCACGAAGATCATCGTGCGAGTCCGGAGGGTATGGGGTGAGGGGTGTGGGGAAAGCTGGGTGCGCAGTGGGTGGGTGCGGGTTGTGGGGGGGCTGAGAGACACGCCGCAGGACCATTTTCGTTTTACAGGTTTAAAAAAAAAAGACGTCGTGGGATGTTTGCCACGCTGGGGTGGGCTCCCAGCATGGCACAAGGACGTTGGGGGGGCATTCAGCCAATGGGGATTGGGCACCCTGTCGGCCATAGTATTTGTAGCCATGCTGGAGTGGACTCCCAGCGTGGCATAAGAATGAGGCGTTCAGCCGGCAGGGGATTAGGCACCCCATTGACTAAAGAACTGCTTGCCATGCTGGGGTGTTCTCCAGTGGCACCTTCTACTGGGGACACAGCTCAGCCGACGGGATTGGGCACCCTGTCGGCTATACAGTGAGTGTGGGGCGGCACGCCTGTGTGTGTCTGGGGGGAGCTGCGTGAGCAGCCGATATCTTATCGGTGCTCACTGAAGTGTACTCCCCTTTCTATCATCGCCACTGCATTTGAAGCCGCATCATAGACAGCCCAAAACGCATTACTATTAGGGCCGCAACTCTGCCAGCACACTGACTGAATTGGAGGAGGAGGTGACACACCTCCGAAATCTCCGATGATGGCACTATGTTTCTTGCACATGCGTGCAAGCAACATAAAAAATTAAGACAACTCACTAGTGCACCACTCCCTAGGAGATCAAATAGTATAAAGGGTGTACAATTTGCTCCATTTCTTATCGTACAAAGACAGTCTGTTATTGGTACTAGCTATAATTTTCTCTAAACGGAGCTTAAACAAGAGCTCCCGCAAACACTCATGATAAGTAATTGATGTCTGATCCATCTAATGGCAAAGTACAACCCACTTTACCGATAAAGAAAGCATTGCCATGTAATGTTTCCTTTCTCTCACGTGTACCTTGCCGTAATCTCCTATAATACATATCTCTGGCAGAAAAAGCCCATCTAACCCCAACAGGGAATCAGCCTTAGCTTTAGTCTGATCCCATTATGGCGCTACTTTTGGCCATTCCCAAAGAATGTGAAATAATGATCCTTCCACCTGCCCACATCTGATTCAGTTGTGGGAGCCCAATTTCCCCATCTTAATCAATTTCAAAGGTGTAAAGTATATATTATGTAGAATATGAAACTGATTAATATGAAGTCTATCATTAGAAATATATCTTTAAAGGTCATCCCAGATTTTTTCCCAATTAAAAGTTATATGTTGGAAGGCTCAGGACCAATAGGGTGATTGCCTCTAAGTTTAGAATAGAGTGTGGTAAATAGGGAGGCAGATATGTGAGACACTGAATGTGGTTGTACTGCTAGATCTTTGAGTGACTGCATGTACTCACCATAAGCACATTCCCAAGGCATATGGCTGTACCAACTAAGTAACACATGGTGTAATTTGAAAACCTTAAAGATAAAGCTGTCATTTAACTGAAGCATATTCGGAATGTCTTTATAAGATATAGGACAGTCATTCCAAAGTAAATCACAAATCCTTTTCTCAGCCAGTTGGGGGAGCAAGCCCACAGTTAACATTGTACCCCCCCACTTTAAAAGTAGGGTTACAACAAAGCAGCTGTGATATGTCACTGAGGCGATTGTAGCATAACTGTTTACACAGTTGACAATGGACACGTAGAGAAGTGTGTATCACACAGTCTCAAAGATGCCCCAGTAATGATCTGGGGGAAGTGTGAAATATAAATAAGAGGGACAATCTGGCTTCAACGATCAAAGTCCTCTCTAAATTCAACCAGATAGCAGTATAGTGGGGTGCTGTTTCTGTGAGAGCCTGAGCAGACCATCTAAACTACTTGCTGGCATGACTGGCCAAATAATTAAGCAATAAGGCATGACCAAGGATTATGTTAATGGTCTGTTAATCACCTTCTAGGGGTGTACTGTGGCACGAGGTGTTGCTGAGTGCCACATGCCCCTAGAGGGTGATTAACTGACCATTAACATAATCCCTGGGAGTGCCTTATTGCTATTATAGTAAAAAATGTTTTTAAACAGTGTTAAACTGTGTTCAGCATATGGCTAAACTCTACATGTATGTTAATAAAAGATTAACATAAGGCTGCTAGAATGTTTGCAGCCAATCAGAAGGCTCCATTTCTCAGACCATTTTTATAATAAAGGAGAAACTTAGGTAGTCTAAGTCCCCCTATGGTTTTAGGTGCTGAGAGTCAGTTATACTACCTCCTCAGTGGTTTTCCCTGTCAGATAGAGTCAGAGATTAATCTATGCATACACTTAAACCACGACAAATGACATTTATTTTTAAAGAATGGAGTGGGTAAAACATAGGGAAAGACATTAATTGCAATAATATTGATTCTTCCCCAGAGAGTCAATGGTAGAGAAGCCCACCGTTTGGATGCACTGTGACACTTTGAATTTGTAAGCTGTGAAGCTGAAAAAGAAACTGAAAGATGACTGACAAAATGTGGTGCTATTACTGGAAAGCAAACAAGATATTGCACCCAAAGCTAAAATGAGGCAAAATCACTGTTAAATATCATCTGAAGCAACTCATTTATTTAAATAGGGAGTGCCAAGCAAAGTACAGTAGCAGCTTTTACTTATAAGACGCAACATAAATATCGTAGACCTGGTGGACACGCTATATCATCACACTGAACGTTTTGCCTACCTGCTGCTGGGCTTCATCAGAAAGGCATGAGAATCAGTGTTTACTGCCTTTTAAATTTCATAGGTGCAAAGTTAGGTACAAAGAACTACTAAAATGTTAAATCTCATAAAATCAGATATGGCAGAATTCCAGGCACAATCTTAAACTACCAATGCTTAATGGACAACTGCAGGATTTAAATACATTGCGTAGTTTCCAGTCCAGACAGTTTATGGTACAGCTTTGTGGATTATCAGCATGCAAAGCAGGATTCTGTGCAGTCTTATTCTTATATGGAAGCACATAAATATGACAACGAGTTAATATGGATGCACTGAGAAATGAAAAAGAAAAAAGATTATTAAAAACTGTATGGTGTACCAATTTTTTCCTAGTTGCACACATCATATGCATATATTTATACGCTATGGCCCAGATATTCAAAAGGGTTGCGCCAGCACAAGTCCGAAAATGCACCATTCTGCGATATTCACCGGGAGGCAGATGCACCCCCCAAATCACACTGCACAAGAGCGCAAAGATAATGAATGCATGCACAACTGAAGGGGGAGGAACCATGCATAAATGGCGCAGTGCGATATTCAACAACATGTGCCATGAGCAATAGGGGAGCAAGTGGAAGTTGTGCGATAGTGGAAATGAGGCAAAATATTTATTTATTTATTTTATTTATTTATTTAGTTCATAAATCTGATTTACAACCTTTGAGTCACAGACTCATTTACAAAGGCACCTCGTCACAGGGAGGGGAGACAACAAGTAGTGCAGCGAGACAGGGTGAAACAATACAGGTGCGTACATACATTATACATAGCATAAGACATAGGTGTTTTACAAAGCAAATTATACATAGCATAAAGCATAGGTAGATTACCATAGTGCAGAGTGGAGAACACTGTTAAAACCTGGTAGGTCATGCAGGCAAACTCCAGAGAAAAAAATGGAGTGAGGCAGGCTATCGAGGCTGGAGAGCAGTGGATGGCCTTACCTTAGGCACGTACACTTCCGAGTGCCAAGTAGGTGGTTGCGCAGGGCAGTTTTGAACTGACCAATTTTAGGGGTGTTTGAAATGTGCTTGGGGAAGGAGTTGTACCAGGATGGTGCTCTGTAATAAAAGGACCTTTGGGCAAGGGAGGTCCTGGCTCTAGGCACCTGGAAGGCAGCCTTGCAGGCGGCATGGGTGGCGGTTGAGTGGGAAGCAGGCTGGAGTTGAGCAGTGACACCAGGGGGACACAGACCTAGAAGAGTCTTTTTTGCTAGTATACCAGTGTGATATTGCAGATGTTCTCCCAGATTGAGTATGTTCGTGGTGGCATAGAGCTGGCATGTGTGGGTTCCGCTTGGGGCACTGGCCAGGAGCCTGCAGGCTTTGTTGATGGAGGTCTGGACTTTGGTGAGGGTAGTGGGGCCAGCAGCTGCGTATATGGGGATGCCATAGTCAACTAGTGACAGGATGGAGGAAGTGATGGCCAACCGTAGGGCAAGCCAGGGAGGCAGTCTTTGTGACGATAGAGGAGCCCAATCCGGGTGTTCATGGCAGAGGATAGGGCACTGATATGGGTATGGAAGGAGAAGGCCAAGTCAAAGGTGATCCCCAGATATTTGTAAGTTGACACCTGCTCAAGGAGATGGAGGGTGTTGGGAAGTATGGAGAGGGGGGCATTTTTGGAGCTACTTTGGTGGTGTGTGAAGATCATTGACTTTGTTTTCTTGAGATTCCGGACCAGGCGGTGGTCAAGGAACCATTTTTCAGTTTGGCTGAAGGAGGTTTGTAGGCTGTTCTGGAGAGTGGTCGGATTGGGGTGCGAGGAGAGCAGGACTGCATCATCTGGCGTATAATAGCAGCTTTCCTGAACACGAGCTGGGAAGGGTGTTCAGGAAGAGACTGAATAATGTGGGGCCCAGAATGGAGCCTTGAGGGACTCCTGAGAGGACAGGCAGGGCCGAGGATAGGCAACCAGTTAGCTTGATGTGTTGGGATCTACCATTAAGGTAGCTGGAGAACCAGGCTAATGGGCCAGATGACAGCCCTACTTTACAGAGGGTGGTGAGCAATAGTGGGTGGTTCACAGTGTCAAAGGCCTTGGACAGGTCAATGAATACTGCCCCAGCCAATTCCCTGCCATCTAGAGCAGAGTGTATATGGTGGGAGAATTCCAGAAGAGCTGTGGTGGTGCTGTGACCTGGACGGAAGCCATGTTGTTCAGGGCACAGAATGTTGTGGCTGGATAGATAAGTTACGAGTTGTGTGGATACTATTTTTTCGAGCGCTTTGGAGAGGGGAGGATGGAGATGGGTCTGTAGTTATTTGGTACAGTATGGTCTCCATTCTTATGTATAGGGATGATTTCGGCCTGCTTCCATGCCTTCGGGAATTGGCCGAGACACAGGGATCAATTGAGGAGGTCAGTGAGGGGGACTAGCATGACATCCAATGTTAGGCGGAGTATCCAGGAGTCGAGGGGGTCCTCACTCGGGTTGCGGGAAGAAAGAGCGTTTAGGAGGATTGGCTTTGCATACTGTGGGGAGATAGTTCTAAAGAGAAGTGGGGGGCAAGCAATAGCTGGGTTGTCGCATACCGGTATGGGGTCAAAGAAGTGGGCCAGGAGAACTGAGCTTAGGTCAGTGAAAGTTTCGTTGAGGCAGTTGGCAATACGGGAAGGGTCCACGTTAACAGCGCCATTTATGATCATCTGAGAGGGAGGGGTGGAGCAGGTCATCCCGTTTAACTCCTTCATGTTATTCCAGAAGGTGCGGGCATTGCCCCAAGTGGATGTCAAGGTGGATTGGTAGTAGCTGGCTTTGGCTTTTCTTATGGCCCAGGTGCACTGGTTGCATGCTGCATTATAGGCCTGCCTGTCAGCTAGTTTGCCAGCATGGACAGCAATGTGCCATAGATTATCACGTTGCTTCAGCTGTTGGATCAGGGGGGTGGTTATCCAGGCAGCTGAGTGCCTCTTGGTATGGAGGCGGGTGACAGGGGCAAAAACATCACAGGCGCCTTGCAGAAGGCATTGGTGAGGAAAGCAAGGGCAATGTCTATGTCCATTGCAAGGGAGATTGGGGACCAATCAAGTTGCATGGTGGCTGCAAGTTACGTGAGACCTCAGGGGACGGCGGCGACAGGGGTGGCCAGCGTGGTTTTGAGCGTGGGGTGGACCAGTGGCAAAGAATTGGTGAGTGATCACTGAGGGAGTTGGGCAATACATTAATATCCTTTATTTTGTGAGGGCGGTTGGAGAGCACAATGTCAAGCAGCGTGCTAGTCCCACTAGATTGGTTAAATCTGGTGGGTTGAGTCACTAGCTGGGATAGATCAAGGGTAGTGAAGGTATCTTTGATTTGAGCTGAGGTAGTACTGAGCCAGTTGATGTTGAGGTCACCCACTATGAGTTGTTCTGCCTTGTGAGGCAGGGAAGTGAGGTATTCAGTGAGGGGTGGATAGCTTGGTTTTGTTCACATGGGGTACATATGTCGCTTGTGAGTAAAGCGGGCCCGCCTGGGTCAGGGGAGATTTTGGGGTGATAGCTTTAGCCCCATGATCGAGCTTTGGGGTACGCAGGGCATGACCCAGGAGGGAGTTCCTTAGGTAGACAGCGCAGCCCCCCCCACGCTTACCCACATGATCTTCTCTGAAGAGGGAGAAGCCAGGGAGGGAGACCGTCGAGTCTGGGGTCAATGGTGAGTGCCAAGTTTCCACTATGGCAAGGACATCGGGCTTATGCTGGGAGGTCCAGCATTGGAGTGCAGCAGTCTTTTTAGGCAGACTGCAGATATTCATGCAGGCAATGCGGAGGCCATGCCCTGTGGAGGGTAGTGTACCGGATCCTGGGCCAGGGTTGGGGTGGACATTACCCAAGAGCAGGAGGAGTAAGATGGTGAGCCAGAGTAAGGGACTGCAGCTGTTATGGTGGTGATGTCTGGGCGGTCGGGAGGGTTTGCGAGGGGTATTGCAGGGGATGGGCAGGGAGCTAAGGGTGGGCAGGGCTAGCGCAAGGGGATGCCACCAGCTATTATGGGCTGCACAGGGTAAGGGTGTCGGAGGGGAGTGAGAGGAGGCAGTTGGGCGAGCCAGTGTGTGTGGGGTGCAGGTGGAGAAAGGGGGTAGAGAGAGGGGTTAGTGGGAATGGGAGGTGGACAAGAGGCTAGCATAAGAACATATGTCGCAGTGTCATAGAGGTTTAGAGCTGTGTTTTTTTGTAGCAGTGTTGGGGTGAAGAGGAGCAGTATGAATAATCTAATACCTAAAGGAGTCATTATGTTATGTTGCTGTTTGAGAGATAGGAGGGCTTAGAAGAGCAGGATCCCTCTATTGTTCAGCCAGTATAACCTGCAGATGGTAAAGTGGGCTGATTGGTTCTGCAGCCTCATGTGGTAATGCCTATAAAGTGGAGAGCCGACCAAGGGTGGTGGTGGGGGCGGTGGGGAGCCGGCACGCAATAAAAAGGAACAAGAGAGAGACACAAGAACGCTACAGGGAAAGCACATGTTGCTGAACCATAGCCAGTCACACAGGCAACACACACACACAGGGCAGGACAGAGACAGAGCACCTGGAACCCACAGGCACAGGGAAGGTGTGGGGAGCCACAGCCACAGTGCGCTGCAGAAGGGGGAAGTGCCACACAGCACTGAGGGCACCACAGGAAGGTGTTCCCGGTGCAAGGGAAGTACAGTGCCTTCAGAAAGTATTCACCCCCCCCCTTAGATTTTGTCATATTTCGTTGTGTTACTACCAGAATTTTTAATGCATTGAAGTGATTTTTTCCCCCCTTGATTCACACAGCATACTCAACAATTTAAAGGGGCAAAAATATTTTTATTGTGTACAAAAAGTT
Source organism: Neoceratodus forsteri (assembly GCA_016271365.2). Taxonomy (NCBI): domain Eukaryota; kingdom Metazoa; phylum Chordata; order Ceratodontiformes; family Ceratodontidae; genus Neoceratodus; species Neoceratodus forsteri. The sequence goes on along the minus strand of CM028137.1, from coordinate 209,367,421 downwards.
ATGAAACATTAAAAACTGAAATATCTTGTTTACTTAAGTATTCACCCCCCGAGTCAATACTTTGTAGAAGCGCCTTTGGCAGCAATTACAGCTTTGTGTCTTCTTGGGTATGTCTTTATCAGCTTTGCACATCTGGATTTGGGGATTTTCACCCATTCTTCCTTGCAGATTTGCTTAATCTCTGTCAAGTTGGATGGGGAGCGTTGGTGAACTGCAATCTTTAAGTCTTTCCACAGATTCTCAATGGGATTCAAGTCTGGGCTTTGGCTGGACCACTCAAGGACATTCACCTTCTTGTTCTGAAGCCACTCCAGTGTTGCTTTGGCTGTATGCTTGGGGTCGTTGTCCTGTTGGAACGTAAATCTTCACCCCAGTCCAAGGTCTATTGCAGACTGATGCAGGTTCTCCTCAAGGATGTGCCTGCATTTGGCTCCATTCATTGTTCCCTCTATCCTGATAAGTGCCCCAGTCCCTGCCACTGAAAAGCATCCCCATAACATGATGCTGCCACCACCATGCTTCATGGTAGGGATGGTGTTACACAGGTGATGAGCTGTGTTTGGTTTGCGCCAGGCATAGCGCTTTGCATTCAGGCCAAAGAGTTCAATTTTTGTTTCATCAGACCAGAGAATCTTTTGCCACATGGTCTTAGAGTCTGTCATGTGCCTTCTTGCAAACTCCAGGCATGCTATTATGTGGCCTTTTCTCAGGAGTGGCTTCCGTCTAGCCACTCTCCCATAGAGGCTACATCTGTGAAGTGCTGCAGAGATTGTTGTCCTCTGGACAGGTTCTCCCATCTCAGCCATGGAACTCTGTAGTTCTGTCAGGGTGGTCACTGGGTTCTTGGTCACTTCCCTGACTGAGGTCCTTCTTGCCTGGTTGCTCAGTTTGGGAGGACGGCCTGCTCTAGGAAGAGTCTGGGTGGTTCCGTAATCTTTCCATTTCCTAATGATGGACTTGACTGTGCTCCTCGGAACTTTCAACACCCTAGAAATGTTTTTATACCCCTCTCCAGATCTATGCCTCCTCACAATTCTATCACTGAGTTCTACGGACAGCTCCTTGGTCTTCATGGTAGAGTTTCTGCTCTGACATGCACTGTCAACAGTGGGACCTTATATAGACAGGTGTATTTCCTCTGAAAACATGTCAACTATTTGAACTGACCACAGGTGGACTCCATTCAAGTTTTAGAGTGATCTCACAAGGAAATTGATGCACCTGAGCTCAATTTGGAGTGTCATAGCAAAGGGCGTGAATACTTATCAAATCAAGACATTTCAGGTTTTTATTTTAAATTACATGTACAAAAAATTCCAGAAGTTTCATTCCACTTTGACATTATAGAGTAATTTGTGTAGATACATGACAAAAAAATCCCATATAAATGTATTTTAATTTGAGTTTGCAACATCACAAAATGTGACAAAATCCAAGGGGCGTGAATACTTTCTGAAGGCACTGTAGCAGCCAGGACAGCAGGGGGAACACAGAAACAGACAGGGGAACACAAGCCAGGGACATGGCCAGTGCCACCATCCAGATGGAGGCAGTTATGAGGGGGTGAGAAGACAGGCAGCAGGAGGGTGCATGGCCATGGAAGGGCCCGTCAGCGGTATGCCCCCAACAGGCAGTACTGAGTCCACACCAGCTTCGAGCTGTACACCAATAACGAGATCGTGGGCCGGTACCGCCTGAACTGGGCAATTCTGAGGCAGCTCTGTGAGCTGTGCAGTGATATGATGCAGGCACCCACATGACGGAGCCATGCTCTGTCAGTGGAGACAAAAGTGACAGCTTGCATGTGCCTGCTCACCACGGGTACCTTCCAGAGACCAACAGGGGATACCACAGGCATAACCCAGTCAGGCGCGTCATGCCACCTCACCCAATTCCTCAGCGCACTGCTGCCGTATGCTGCGGAGTACATCCATTTCCCCAGCACACCGGCGGAGCGCACAGCAAATATACAGGAGTTCCACAGGGTAGCACATATGCCTGGTGTGCTAGGGGCAATAGACTGCACCCATGTGGCCATCTGCACACCACCTGGCCCCGAAGAGACCACATACATTAATCGGAAAGGGTATGCAAGCAACAACTGCCAGGTGGTGTGCGATGCCAGGGGGCACATAATCAATGTCTGTGCTATGCACCCTGGGGGAGCACATGATGCCTTCATCTGGCGCCAGTCAGCACTGTGCCACTGATTCCAGAGGGGGACATCCCCACTGGCAACTTAGTGGGTGAGTATGCAAACCACATGGAAAGACATATAGCTTGGGAGGGGCATAGTCAGAGGTGACATGGGTATTGGCCTAGATGGCCCAAGGCAGGACGACACTGATCACCAAACTAACCTCCACCCTCTACACACAGGTGACAGTGGATACCCACTCCATCCCTGGCTGCTCACACCATACCGGTGGCCTGTGACCCCATCGCAGCAACGCTACAATGAGGCACATGCCACCACACGCAATGTCATCATGCGGGTGTTTGGGATGCTGAAGGCACGTTTCCATTGCCTGGACACGTCTGGCGGTGCCATACAGTACAGCTCTTCAAAGGTCTGTGGGCTATTCCTGGCCTGTTTCATCCTGCACAACATGGCCAACGACTGTGGGATAGTCATACAGGTCGAAGAGGGGGACAGCGATGGGGACTATGAGGACGCTGGTGAAGATGGTGATGGGCAGCCCCCCCCTTGGGCGACGGGACCCCCGACTGATCCGGCTGGCACAGCTGCACCGGGACACCATCACAGAGGAGCACTTCAGCCAACCCAGGTAAGTCATGGGGCCATGTACAACCACCAGTGGCAAAGGCACAACCCACAAACATGCATGGACAAACACCAGGGGTGCATACTGTCAAGGGAAGTGGCCAAGCATGGAACCGCACACACCACCAGGGATGGGCAAGGTCTAACATGGCACGCAGTCACACACACACACACACACACACACACACACCTCACAAGACATGCACAAAGGGTAGGAGGCATGCCGACCCCGGCCACCACCCCTAGCCACACACACATCCACAGACCACCATGCCCACTGCCTGTCATTGTGCATGTGTCAGACGCTGGGCACCATTGCACAGTGGCGGACAGCACAATGCAGGCATCATCATGCACACGCCACAGTGGACAGCAGCCAGGAGGGTGTGCAGATGGAACGTATGTGTGCGTGCAGGGCCGGGTACCCCACCTGTGCATTGCACGCTGAACAACACAATGCACACAGGGCAGCATCAGACAGTAGCCGTGCTGGGAGACAGGTCAGTCACACACCACAGTGCCACAGCCACCACGGATGTGTGGGTGGCCCCACCAAGACCCGCCAGCAGTGACAGGCTTATCAATGGCCTCATGGGGTGGCAATGACGGCCCCCAGGTGCTCCACTTAATGAATGCTACCGTGCTTATGCAGGGGTCTGCAGCACACCGAACATGCCTGCGCCAGGCGTGCTCAGGATGCCCACAGCTGAACCCGGTGTCGACAAGGAGGGTGTCGCATGATGCCAGGAATGGGGGGTGGACATTGCACTGCACGGTGTCTGCGACACATGGGCAAATAACTGTGTGCCCATTGTGGCCATGACAGCTGTGATTGCCTGTGTCTGCCTGTCAATGGCAGTGGTCACATCCTCCCGCAACCAGTCCATCCCTGCCAGGAGCAGAGCGGTGTCTGTGCTGCGCCGCTCCTCTGCCTGGTGCAGATCCACACTGAGTGCATCCACCGCCGTCACAAGCTGCATCTGCTGATTGACTGATGCTTGGAGTATGCGGTGTGCTCATCTAAGAGGTCATCTGCCTGATCGGCATGCTGTCCCTCATGGTGTTCACAGCCCTGATGGTCAGCACCCCTTGAGGGTGGGCGCTGCACACCAGGGCCAGGCATGGGCATGTCCACAGGCGGTGCACTGATGCAACCCCCTGACACTGTTCCCCCATGGCCATTGGCTGACTGCTGATACTGCCCCTCCAGTTGCCACTATCCAGGGCTCAATGGTGCTGCTGCAGTGGCTGCAACAGCCCCACTGTCCTGGACACACACCAGTGCTGCCCCACTGGTGCAGAAAGGCGCAGGCTGGGACTGTGATGTCACACAGGCCTCCACGGTTCACCACCCACAGCCATGCCCATGATGTCACCTGCTGTGTGGCCATCCTGTGGCACACACATCTCACTGCCCATGACATTAGCTCCATCATCATCGGTGACGGATCCGGCACCAGCCCAAATCTCAGCATGCTGGCATCCATGGACGCTGGCATACTGGGACATGGGCAAGGCCTCCTCCGCACCTGCTCCACCAACATCAGTCCGGATGTCCAGGCAGGCCCACTGTCACCTTGATCCTGTATGCCTGTGGAGGTGGATGGGCCCTTCTCCATCTCCATGCTACTGCCCTCAGTGGAGAAGCCCATCACCCCTGACCCATGTAGATGCTCAGGAGCTGTAAGGAAAAAACAGTAGCATTAATATATGTGACCTACCCTGTCCCCCCCCGCATTGACAGACCAGGACCTACCATGCAGTGACGGGCTATCACCCATCTGGAATCCACCACCCAGAACACCCTTGATAGCGCAACGCTGCTTGCTGCCAGCAACCCGCTCTTCTTTTTGGGGTCAGGCATTGCACCTCCTGTGGTCCCCCACCAGTCGCAGACCATGCTGCCCTGATGGCTGCCACCTTGTCCTTAATTCTACGACTGTCCATGCTCATCTTCTTTTTGCACTCCTGCACGGAGCGCTGGTGGCTGCCATGCAGGTTGACAGCACGCTCCACCTCTTCCCATGCAGCAGCATGGGCCTGTGGTGTTCCCTGGCGTCCGCTGAGCAGCAGCTCCTGGTCGAGGTAGGCCTCAGACAGGGAATCTGTTTCTGCCTTGGTGAAGTTTGGCCTTCCTCTTCCACCCACGTCTCTGTTCCTCTTCCTCCACCTCACAATCAGTCATTATTCCTCCTGTGAGACTGACAGGTGTTACCTGTGACTGTGCAGTCCCATGCATGTCCCAAACACCACAGTCCACAATCCCAAACAGCATGCAACTTACCGCAATAGACTGCAGTAACCGACTATGGCCAGTGCAGCCCAATGTTGTATTTTTATAGCGCAACGCATGCAAATCAGGCAAGGGTAATTTTTAAGTGAATGCAAATGCAGTGACTGCGCCATTGAATGGCTGATTAGCTGATTTGCATATGCCGACTGAATATCACGCTGTTGCACTTTGCGCAATTGTGTTGAATGTGCTGAGCCAAGGGCGCAGTTCTGTGACATGCGCAGTACACACCTAACTGTGCATGCCCGGGGTGATGACACAGGCACCTGCCACGCTGCTGACATGCTGTGCGCAGCAGGCAATGCAGGGCATGGCCACTATTGTACCAGTGGTGCTACTGCGCTGTTCACTTATATGGCGCTGTGGCACTGGGGTGCCGTAGGTGCACTGGGGCCACAGCGCTGTAGGCCGCTACAGGAGGTGGCACACAGGGACCCAATCGTGCTACATGCATTGGGTTCCAATCACACTGTGGATGTCCGTGCGCGAGAGACCCTTGACCCTGTGCCTGATCTTTGCCCCCTAGGCGCCATGCATCAGGCATGGGTACACCACTATCACACTGTTCGGTGACAGCTCGATAGGGAATGGCAGCACTGTACAGTGCAGCATCTACATGTGTCAGGACCGCACTGCTGAGTGCTACTTTGAATCCACCACTTTGATGAGATGGCGCGGAGAAGGGCAGTGATATGGAGCCAGGTGGAGCTTGCAAACCTGGTGGCCATTGTAGAGCCCCATGCTGGGGCTCTATGTGGTGATGCACCCCTGGACAGGGCCAGGAGTGCAGTTTGGCAGGAGGTGATTGATGCTTTGGAGGAGGCCACTGGTATGGGGCACACGGCGGAGTAGTGTCAACACCATTACGGGGACCTCAGGTGCAGGGACCCGGACCTGCTTGCCCACCTGTGGGCACATGCCAGGAGGGGCATGGTGTCACGGCCAGGTAGGTGCCCCATCCATACACTGTTATCGTCCATATGGGTATCACGGTTGCATGTGTCAGGCACATGGGGGTGCCATCCAGTGTTGGCCACGGTGGTAGTATCGGGGTGTGGGGTGGATAGGTATGGCCATGTGGGACTGCACACACATGGGGGCGGGGGTACTTTGCTACCGGATTGTACTGATGTTCCTCTCTCCATGTTTTCACCTTAGGCCCAGTAGAGTGCAGGCAGGCATGGGAGCGGAGGTGCCGCATGGAGGACCAGCAGGACGGGAGGGGTGAAGGTCTACAGCAGCGCAGGGACCAGCCTGATGATGGTGAGTGCCTTACATCCATGATTACTATTGCATGCTGTATAACTGGGTGGGCAGCGGGGCATGACCACCATCCATTGACACCACTGCCATGCACACAACTTGTTACAGTCAGCACTGTCCAGTGGCACTGCATGTCTGGGAGTGCATCAATGGTGGTCCATGTGTGCACCGGGCACATGGCTGTGCTACTGCCTTCACACCGCGTAGCCAAGTCACTATACGGCCATGGTGGTGCTGTGCAGGACATGGGCAGTGGCTGTGTGCAGTGGTCCACATGGCTGTGGCAGCCTGGTTAGGTAGGTCTTGTGGACACAGTCACTGTGTTTGGTCGCACACCATCATGGGGGCGTGGCACATGGCTGTATGCCATGCACAATGGGTGAGCTGCAGGGGGCTGGACAGTCACACTTATTGACTCTGCTCCCTCATCCTAGGTGGACGGCTACTCCAGGCACTGGAGCTTAGACTGCAGGAGCTGCTCCAGGTGGCCAGGGTGACCGTGGAGCTCCTGCAAAGAATGGACCACCACGGGGCGAGGAGGTAGAGATGACATCGGCGCCATGTGGAGGAGGACCGGGAAGATGCTGATCAATCCATGCCCCTAATTACACCTTCCCCCCCGGACCCACCGTCACATCCCTTCTTCCCTCTCCCATTTGTTCACCCTTGCCCCTTACCTGCCCCCACCTGGTATATGGCCCTTCCCCCCATTGTACATAGTTGTATATAGTTTTTGTATTTCCGGTTTTAAATACATTTATTTTGTTATGACAACTGTGGTGGTCTCTGAATTGCAGCAGGCTACAGGTGCTCAGCTGCAGTGGTGTGCATGGCATCAGGGTGATGCATGCATGGGAGTGTGTGTGTGTGCAGAAGGGAACTGCCTATGGTGTGGGCAGGGGGATCAGTCACTGTCTGTGGTTTGTGTGTTGTTCTCTGTGCACTGGATGTCTGTGTGCAGTGGTCCACGGTGCATGCACTGTGTGCATTACACCCCTGTCAGACCATCCATGGCCTGTGCAGCTGACACCCTTGCATGTCCATGATATGCACGGTCTGCTGGTGTGTCAGTGGTGGCTGTCCATGTTGGATAACAACTGTACCTGGCACAATGCCAGGTTTCCTTCCTTCACCAGTATGGTGCACGTCTGCCTCCAGTGGTACTGTGGCCTCCACTGTTGTTGTCCCCCCTCCATGCTGTTGCTTGTGTCTGTTGCAGGGAATGTGCTCCAGTGTCTGTCATTTGTGCTCCAGCAGCATGCTGGTGGCATACAGCTTCATGGTGCCTGTGCAGGGTGGCTGGCACACCTCTGCAATGTAGGGGTGCTGGCCGTGTGTACACATCAGCCGTGGCCACATGCCAGTGGCTTGGTTGACCTGCTACTGTGTCCCTGTGTTGGTGTTCCCTTGGGTATGGGTGGGTGTTTGTCCATGCACTGTGTTGCATCCTGTGTGGTGCATGCTTCCATGCAACACTGTTCGTGTCCTTGCTGGCTGTTGTGGCCAGTTCTGGGATGGGATGTGTCCTTGGGAGGGCGTGCTGGGTGCTGTACCACTGGTGGTGGGTTCTGGGGCATGCCCTGTCGCATGTGGGGTACCTCGTGTGGCGACGCATGGTCGGTCTCTCAGCTGTACCTCGGGGGGGGACGTGCAGGGTGGCACTGTGTATGCTGTTGTTACATTGCTGTCTGCTGCCACCCGCAGCAGGGTGCACATGGTAGGGCTGCCTTGCATGGCTCCGTGGTGCACAGGGTTGCATTGTCACAGTGGGGGTGGTGACATGCATAGGGTGTCCTGCACTGTTGGGCGCTACTCCTGGGAAGGGTGTATGGTGATCATGGTGCAGGGTGTGCTCTGCATTGGTGGGATGGTGTGGCATGGGGTGGTCAGCCCTCCTTGTGTGCCAGTCACAGCTTGACAGGGGGTGTGCTGGGGCACCATGGCCCAGCTGTGGGTTGGTTGCTGGTATCCATGGGCCAGTAGTTATTCCAGCTCTCCCCCGGTTGTGCAGTGCATGGGGTGTGGGGGACGATGTCTGTTCTGCTGTGTGCTCCTCTGCTCATGTGTGGCATGGGTGGTGGGCCCCTGCATCCCTGGTTGTGCTGTTGCATTGCTGCCCTGCTCCAGGGGGTGTTCCTGGTTGTGCTATGGCACATCTGGACTGCTCCGCTGAGCATCCTTTGTTGCGCTATGGTGCATCAGTTATGCACAACTTCACATCCCTGGTTGTGCTATGGCGCAGGTGGTGCGATATTCAGTCGCCTGCCGTAGGCGCATCTTGGCATGCACAGTTTTTGAATATCGCGCTTCTTGCACATGGGCGCAGTGGACTTGTGCTTGCTCCTGCTGTTGCGCACTTTTTGGACGCAGTTTGAATATCTGGGCCTACATATATAAGCATGCTGAAAATCACTTACTATAATTGCTAACTGAAACTACATAGGGAGTTATTTCAAGAATGCCACAAGATTAGTGTGTTCATTCAGTCCCCTTCCTTCACATGCGCCCATCCTGAATATCCAGTAAGTCTCCCAATGACTGATCAGGCCCTCCCAGTGCACCTCTTTCACCAAGCATAACCCTTTTCATTTGCTGTAAATGAGACATCATTTCCCCCCCATTTACTGAGCTAAGATGTAGAACTGCATAATAATTGTTTTCATTCTGAATCTCTCAAATGGGTTTACCCACATGAACTTCGAATTGATGTATGATGTGTCCTATATAAAACACTCCACATGTACAGGACAAGAGGTAAACAACACCCACGGTGCCACAACACTTGAAATCCATGATCTTGTATTGTTCTCCAGCTTTAGGATTAGCAAAATGGTCAGTTACAGTCACATGATTATGATATTTAAATCTGCTACACATAGCTGAGTCAGTAGGCAGGGGTGGTAACCACAGAATAGTTTTTCACTTGCCACAGGTAGGTAAATGGACACAACCCTGTCTCTAACATTCTTGGATCATCTGAATACTATTTTTGGTGCACTTCCCACTGAGTCTTTCAAAGCTTCATCCATGCTTAAAACATATCATCTGCACTGCAGACTGTGCCTCATCTCATTTGTTCAACTACTGTAAGATGTAATAAAGATACACTGATCTTCCAGATTTTCTCTGGACCTTTCCCTGGGTCCAAGGGTACTCTCCCTCATCATATTATTCACACTCTCTACTGCAGGCATTACCACTTCTGAACTATAATCCCTCTCCCTGAGTCATGAAACCTGGATTTACGCAATGTCTATTAAAATCTGCCTCTCTACTGCCTTTCCTCAGTGTCCTAATTTGCTAACCATTGGGAATGTTTCTGGTGACATGTGGTGGGTGGCAGCTACTGGATAAAAGCAAGTTATTACAGTCCATAGCTTTTCGTATATAAGTTGGTACCCCCATTCCATTCTCCACATTTTGTTATAAGGAGATCCAAAAACACCATCTGGTCCCTACTCACCATTGCTGTGAAACAAAGGTGTGGGTTTGTAGTTTCCTACCATCGGACAAAATCAAAGAATTTTTGCTCTGAACCCCTCTGGACTATCAGTATATAGTCTATATAGTGATTCCTCGAATCTAAATATTGAAAATATGTTGTATTTTTGGGTGTTGCTATACAAGTACTTATGTTCCCAAACACCCATATACAGAATGGAAAACCTCAGTGCCATAGCAGCATCCATGGCAGTACACTTGATTTGTTCATAGTATCTACCCTGAAAGTGAAATGTTTTAGACTCTAATACAGTTTTGTAAGATCAGTCCCAAAATGTGTGGGTACAGGTTGTTCAATACACATAAAAATGCAAAGGCATCTAGGCCACCCTAGTGTGGAATATTAGTATGTAAAGATTCCACATCCAGAGTGATGAAGAGCCAGTCATTCTCCATGGCCAAATTTTCAGCTATATTTTTCATCCCAATAAAGTGTCCTATATATAAAGACAGGGACTGAACTAGTGTCTGCACAAAGTCATCCATATATTTGAGATTAGTTCATTGACCCACCCTATACCAAATACAATTAGTGTACCAGGTAGGTCACTGAAAATTGTTATGGATCTTACATATTGTGTAGATCATGGGAAATATAGTGTGCTCCACCATTAAAGATCTACACTCTATATCTGTAATGTTGCCACTTTCCAGTCCCATTTTTAACATAATATCCACTCTCCCACTGTACACTTTAATTTTGGTTATTACCAACCTTGTCGTAGATCTACTGGTCCCCCACCTAATGTTTTATTTCTGACACATATGGTGGTGTGTCCATCAACACCAAAGTCCCACATTTATCTGTGTGCTTGATGGTGATGGACACATCTTCTGATAGATTTTTAAGGGAATTGTGACCTGCTTGTGTACATTTATGATGTACTTAAGGAAGGGAACTGGAAAAAAGGGTGGGACAAGTCAAATTTACACTTTGTGAAGAATGTAGCTACAGCACGGCTTGGAGATTTACAAAAGGTAGATCTAGGTTGGACAGAGCTGTCCCTCATTGACTCTGTCATGATTCTTCATTCTGTCCCTTGTGAGTCCCTGCTTTGTTTTTCAGTTGGAGTTATGATCTCTTCATTCTTATATTTAATTTAAAGGTCAAAGTCCTGGCTAGTCTGTGTAAATCCAGTACCTTGTCAAACTGGTTAATGTCTGTGGTGGTAGCAAAAGAGAGTCCTTTGTTTAAACTGGATTTCCTTTCTAGCCTTAAAGGTTTGTGAAAAATGACCCCAGCGGCTGACATACTGTTACAAGTTGCACTGGAAGCAATCACCCATTGCAATTCCTTCTTTTATTGTTGCCTTTACCACTACTGCCTCCCTCTTCAACTTCCTTTTGTGAGGTTGAATGACTCCTGCAATTGTGTTTTTCTTTTGTTGCACCATGGTTGTTGCTGGTGTTGTTCCCTCTGAGGGGGGTTGGAGTCTCTAAAAACTTGACCACAAACTTTCAGTGTCACTTGGGCCTCTTGTACACTGCAAGAGATTATTAGAAACTTGTGGTTCTGTTCTTTCTTTCAAAACATATTTTGTCTGGACATAGTTGTTATTATGTAAATGCCAATTACAGACACAGTTTAGTTTGTAGTCCATTTAATTGTGCAAAAAGTTCTTATGCTTTGCAGACTCTATCTACTTGTCATATCAGGCAATTTCTTCTTTTAGTTGTTTGGTGTTTTGGTGGTGTTTATCTTGTCCTGTCATGGAAATGCCCATCACTTGCTGCACCTGTATCATGATGTCCCTAAAAGTAGGATCATCACCAGGCGAGCAAGCAGTGTATAGTCCATGGTCATCTTCTATGGAGGACACAGTGGAAGTACTGGACGGAGTGTGAACCCCGTCACCCTCTTCCCAATCTTCCTTCTCCTCATCTCTTTCATAGTCATCTGGATGCACCACTTCCAAAAAAAGGCAGGGAAGCGGGGAGAAGGGTCCCTGCTCATCTTCTTGGGGGGAGGGGGAGGGAGAAGAGGAAGGCTGTAATTGAGGTTGTGGTTGAAGCAGTTTCCAAGCCTGCATAACCTGTAATACAGCCTGTACCACCAAGGCCATGTCAAAAGCAGCCATCATCGATGGAGGAGGAGGAGGAGCAGTAGGTGGATGTGACCCCTTAGAGCCCTTAGTGGGGGGCAAGACCAAGGGCTTCATGTGAGGCTGGGGGTTAGGTCATGAGCATAAACCTGGGGAATTCACATCCTGTGAGGGAACCACTGAGCTCCTATATGTAATGGGATTAAATGGCGGTGGCAAGCCCGGTAACACTGACAGGCTAAATTCGGAGTCCATGCTGGAAGACGTCTTTGATGGAGCATGAAACGGGCAATGTTTAAGAATGGTCAAATGCAGGTGGCATCAATGAGGAGCCCTGGTCCATGAGGGAGGACTGGGTCATTGAAGAAGAGTGACCCATCAATGGCGAAGGAGCCATCGTGGTCAAGACCAATAAGGCCCGTGTGAGTGTCAACAATGACAGGACAGGTAAGGCCATCATCAATGCTATGGTCTGTTCCTTTGCACAGGAGGCCTCATAGCCTTGGGCCAAGATGGCTAGGACCATTTGAGTTTTCTTGGTGGGTGACGAAGAGGCCTGGCTCAGTGATGGGTGACTGGAGCCAGTAGCTATTGATGGGCGGGTGTCTTTACCAGTGTTCTTTGATGCTTTCTCCTTCTCTCGATGTTTGTGCTTTGAAGAGTGTTTGGAGTGCGATGTCTGGGAGGTCTTGGAGGTCATCAATGGCAGATGAGAGATGGAGCAGGATTTAACCTTCTGTTCTAGGAGAGCTGCCATATGCTCCATGAGGAATGCTTCAAGCTCCTGAAGTCATCATCCACAAGTTGTCTGGTTGAATTTATGGCAGTGGGTACAAGACAATATGTTGTGAGCAGCCCCTAGACAGTGGATAGAGGTGGTATGATCATCGTATCTATAGATTTTCCAGCCACAATGGCACTTCCAGAACAACAAATCAGATAAATACATACAGTAAAACAAGAAAATGGCATTTGGTTGGTGATTTCCGTGTCGATGAATGCTTCAATACACTTGTGGTGAGAGCTACATATGCAGTGAGCTGGGAGATGGTGGGAAAAGAACTTAGGCCACTAGGGGCCACCCATGTATTTATAGACACAAATGGAGTGACATCATTGCGGGTGGCCACCAGTCAACACTGCTGGTGAAAGCTACCATCGATGAGATCGCTCTCTGGTGGATACCTAAGAGTATGACCTGCTGCAAGAGCTACCCTCGAAGAAGATCTTGTGGTTCTGTTCTTTCTTTCAAGATATACTTTGTCTGGACATAGGTGTTATACTGTACATGCCAATTATAGACAGAGTTTAGTTTGTAGTCCATTTCATTGTACAAGAATTTCTTATGCTTTGCAGACTCTATTTTCTTGTCATATCTGGCAACTTCTTCTTTTAGTTGTTTGGTGTATTTTTCCATCTCTTCTCCTGCAGTTAGAGATCACAGTAGTTGTTTCTTATTCTGTATCTCTTTTAGGACCTCTTCTTGTACTACAGCTGCCCTATCCAAAATCAACCACATGGACTTCAGTGTGGTTTCCTGAATAATATCATGCCAACCAATGATCGGTATCTGATTCGGTACCATTTGTTGGTTTCCTTAAGATGTGCAATCCATGTGGGATGTACTTTACCTCCAGATATATCTCCAGAGTAATTCTCTGGTAGTGTATGCATTTCCCTTTAATCATCAGCTTCTCCTTTTACATTGGTGGTTGTGGTTTCCATATTATTGTTAAACTCTGTGGTAAGCAATGGGTTAACTTCCCCAGTTTTCTGGAAAATCAAGTCAGCAAGCTGACCATGGCCGAACCACAGCTCAGAACATCCTCCAAATCTTCCAATCCCATATTTTGACATCAGAGCCTAAGAATATTTCAAAAAAGAGAAATAAATGTCAAAAAAGCAACTGAAAAGGAGTTGCTGGGCTTGTATGCACAAACACGTAGGCACTCCATGTATATTCTATTGCCATCTTTTTTTACAAAAATTGTAACTGTGTCAAAAACTTATGCACCACCAAACAATGAAGCAAACAAACTAGAAATCCTCCATGTCTGGGTAGGGGACACATTGGGAACTGCTGAGGTGTAAACATGATACAAACATAAGAAAGCAAACAGGATATTGCACCCAAAGCTAAAAGGAGGCACAACCACTGCAACACATCATCTGAAGCAGCTCTAAAAGCTACAACATGAGTATTATAAAGCCAGTGAATGTGCCATATCTTCACGCCTGACATTTTGTCCATCTGCTGCTGGGCTTCATCAGAGAGGCATGAATATCAGTGCAGACTTCCTTTTAAATTCATACTTTAGAGGTGTACACACATATAGTGCAAAATTAAGTACAAAAAATAAGTAAAATGTTAAGCCTTATAAAATCAGACATGGTAAAACACCAGGCACAAAGTTAAATTACTAATGGACAGTGGAAAACTGTGGGATATAAATACATTGCATACAGTTTCCAGTCCAAACAGTTTACGATACAGATTTATGTTTATTTATTTATTTAACCTTTTGGTACCCGGGGAAGGCATACTGAGCTGTGACTCATTTCCAGATGAAATCCAGGGACAGGGAAACAATGGACAGAGAAGGTACAATGCAATGTGAATACAATACATATATTCAACAAGAATGACATGCAAGGCTGACACAACAAGACATGGTATAGCATAAAAGATACTTCAGTGCAAAATTTCATACACTATTTACAGCTTTATGATTTACCAGCATGCAAAGCACAATTATGTGCAGTGTTATCTGGAAGCACATAAATTTGACACTGGGTTAATAGGGATGCACTGACATACCTGTAAGAAAAAAGAAAACTTGATTTATAATAATATCAACTGATATTCACTCCCCCCCCAACCACTCAGCCCTAAACTCTTGGGTCCATGCATGGCCCATCTCTCCATGACTTTTTCAGGTATACACTCCAGCTTCACACCATCCCTCTCTCCAGTTAGCTCTACTGTTCTTTTGACATCTCCAATCACCTCATCCCACCTGGTTTTCTGTCTGCTAACACTATGTTTTCTCCCATTGCCTGTTGTCTGCTGAATGCACCCATTGTAATACCATTGAAAATATGATCATATACTACTATAATTCTACTAGTGTAAAAAACAATGTGCATATACTTCTGTAATTCTACCATTTTGAAAAACAATAGGCCTTATTCACGAAGGGGCCAGGGTGGCTATGCATCACATAACTCAGGTGCATAGCCACCTGGCACCCATTTGCCCCCATGCACCCCTTCAGTAGCATGCACAGACAACATACACCCCCCCTCCACACCGGACCCCCAGCCGAGCACGGAGCTCTGCACATGGGCAGGCTGGGGTCTCCATGGGGGGGCATGCCAGCACTCCACACCATTCATGAAAGTGCAGAGTGCCAAATGCAGGGGTTGGTGGCTATGTGTCTGGAGGGCATCTGTAATGGCTATCACCCCCTCCAGATACCACCACTGGACCTGCTTTTGCAGGTGGGGGGGTCATAGGACCTGCCCTGGATGGTGCTGCAGGTGTTGGAGAAGAGTGGTCAGGCCGCGGGTGGGCAGCCAGCAAATGACCCCCCAGCAGCATGACCAGTGCTCTGCATGCCCCTTGCAAGATGGTACCATACTGGCACAAGTGATCCACTGTGGATCCTGATAGAGCAGCTGAGTGGCTTCTGACCCGGATCAGCAACCCCGCCCCCACTAACCTCCATGCCGGGGCTGGGACGCAGAAGGGAGCTGGGCGGAGACCGCTGCTTTGTGAATGAGGTCCCCACGTGGATTTCCCAAGGGTGCAGAGCTGTCCACGGCTTT
Source organism: Neoceratodus forsteri (assembly GCA_016271365.2). Lineage (NCBI taxonomy): Eukaryota > Metazoa > Chordata > Ceratodontiformes > Ceratodontidae > Neoceratodus > Neoceratodus forsteri. The sequence goes on along the minus strand of CM028137.1, from coordinate 209,351,709 downwards.
GAATGCCAGCTCTGCACATCTTTGTGAATAGGGCTCATTGTGCATACTTTGTATTACCTTTTATCTTTGTTACTATTATCTGTTTTTGTTTTCAAACACTGGAAGTTTGTGAAAATGGGTATTTTTGCTCACATATTTTCCAGTATATAAAAAAACATTGATTGATTGATTTTCAGCATGCTTACATATGTAGTGAATAAATATCCACGTATAATGTGTGCAAATAGAAAAGAGAAGAAAAAAGTTAATACATTATATGTTTTTTTAATAACTGCTTTTTTCTTGTATCTTTCCTCTGTGCATCCTTATTATTAAGAGAATGTTTTTATAAGCGATAAAAAGTGGCACATATTAGTAAGGCTATCTGAAGCAAAAGTTTATATGGATACCAGTTTTAGAGGTGAGAAGACTGGAAGACAGGACTGCAGTGCCATTTATTTTAAAGTGAATTGGATATCAAGTTTTAACCAGATTTATTTTCTTAAGTTAATAATTACATGTATGAAACTATGACTGGATATAATTTGCAAGAAAGAACTGGTACAGTGGAACAGTTATATTACATTGATTAAGTTAATGAGGTTATTATTGTCTGCGTTTGGCATAAGAAAGTCAGATAAGAGGACAAGTGTTTTAGTGAACCGCTTTAAGGACCAAATCTAAACAGTAGGTGTAAATAGCAGTAGTGGATTAACTCACACCACTTATTTATTATCTGTCTATATAAATAATTAAATTACAGATAGGTTGCATTTTAAAATAAGATATGTATTATGTGTCACTAACAGATCACACAGTCCTGAAGAAGCTTTTTTAGAAGCAAAACATTGACACTGGGTGTGATCAGCTGTCTGCATTTTTTGACAAAAATAAAAGATTAAAAGGATTAATTGCAAATAAATTGTCATATCTGTTTTTGGTAAGTAGTCATAGTTAATACACACCCTAGATGATGAGATTCTAAATCCAGACTATATTGGCTCTTAATTGCGGCTGAGTGCAGTAGAAAGATGTCAGTGGTTTTCTGATGTCTTCATGACCAAGACTGCCGAGATAAAGTGTGATATCTCCTGTACTAGAGCTGCTCATCAGGTGAGCATTCTTGGAGCTTAGGTAAGTGAATCTCAGGTACTGTGGTTATACTTTCAGCCAAAAAGATTATGTAAAAATCTGCCAGGTGCTGTTAGCCTTGTATCAATACACTTGTATTTTAGATCCAATATCCCTTTTGGTGAATGGCAGGTAATAGTGCCTCTGTTCTTGGAGATTGTGAATTCTTCTTTGAGAGAGTGTGTCTTCCCAGAATCTCATAAACTGACCACTGTAAATACACTCCTGAAGAAGACAAGTCTAGATCAAAACAATCTCACAAGCTACAAGCCTGTCTCCAACCCTCTGTTTGTAGGAAAGTTTATAGAAAATGTGGTGGCAATTCATTGGATGGAACACCTGGAAACATTTGAACTCTACAAGCTTCTCCAATCTGGTTTCTAAGCTCTCCACAGCACAGAGACTAACTTAGTTGTATGATATTCAAACACAGTAATACTGAATTACCTCAGGTGGGCACAGATCACTTGGTCTCTGCAGGAGAAGAAACTCTGGTTCTCCCAGTATGTGATGAGGCAATAGTGCAGAGTAGGGAGGAAGTTCGGAATTTGGAAGCAACATTGGACAGTCAATTAACTTTGCCACCCTAAATTTCTGCAGTCATTAAAAGAGTTTTTTTTTTACCTCGCAAGAATGGTAACTAGACTGTGCCTCATCTAAGAACAAAGCAATAAGCACACACTAGTACAAACTTGCATTACCTCACAAACTGATTACTGCAACACACTCTACTGTGGCCTGCTAGCTATTCAACTTTGCCATTTTCAGTTATTCCAGAACTCGGTAGACAGATCGTTAACTGGTATGTCCAAATTTAATCATATCACTCCCGCACTGCAGGAGTTGCATTGGCTACCAATAAGATAGCATTCTGCATTAAAAATCCTTTTGATGACTTACAAGGCCATACATGGACTGTGCCCCATCTAAATTTGTGAACTACTGACAACCCACCAGGTTGAATATCAAGGCACCAGAGTCCTCTGCTCAGAAACACAGGGGCTTTATCATTCCCATCAGCAAGAATAAAATCTATTGGATCTACTGGGGACTGAGCATTCTATGTTGGTGCTCTGAGACCCTGGAATAGTGTCCTTAAATGTGTTTGTTCTTCCTCTTTGGATAAAAGTTTTAACTCTCAACAGAAAACCTGGCTATTCAGGCTTTCTCAAGGGACAGATAGCTCTGAAAGATTGAAGGTCTTATTTTGAGCTAGATTTACATTCCTGTATTTATTTCTGATAGTTGATATGATGCATTGTCTATTTGAATTCTACAGCACCTTGAGCCCTTTTATGAAAGGTTCTATGTAAATAAAAATGCTATTCTATCCTATCTTACAAGGGAGCCAGCCACGATGCAATGCAATGATGTTCAATGAATGATAGGTCACAAAATACAGCAGTAAAAAAGGCTTAATTACCATTGAATTACACTGTTCCATGTAGCATGCAGTATTACTGCATTGCATCCTGGCTGGTGCTAATAAAGGAATAATGCCTGACAGGGTGGGTGTTATGCTGGGATAACATCCCGCCTTGGGTGATTGGGCGTGAGGCCACCGGCCGTGGGTGTCCAACACCCAATCACCCTGGAGGGCATTATTCCTATTATACAATGGCTTGTTGTTATATATAAAATAAAAAAATAATTTTAAAGAATGTTTTTATTAGTGTGGAAAAATATTTTTGTTTCTTAAGAGGAGATGCAAAAAAAGAGGGCAGCCATAATGATGACAGTAGACCTGTGAACAGCAGGGATGTTATGCCAGAATAACATCCCTGCTGTGATGGCCAACTGACCAATCAGAGCCCAAGATTCTTTCTTGCCATTGTATAATGTACAGTAGTTCTTCATTTTACCTGCTCAGTCATTGATCAAATCAAATATGGACAAGTAATTCTGAGCTTCCCATGATGATGATGATAATTACACTTCTAGCTTGCTTGTTCCTCTAGTTTCCCTACTGTGATTCATGTTCACAATTACTGGTTCTTTGTTGCTTGTACTTGCTATCATTCACTATATCTTTCATTGACATACTGTTTCCTATGTCTCTTACTGTTTTGATTTTTGTTCTTTTCAGTGCCATTTTTAATAACATCTTCCTCCACTGGATAGAATTCTCCTCTACTGTAGCTTTGTTTTCAACAAAGTCTTTCATTTATTAGCTTTTCAACACTGATACCATTTTCAGAGATGATGTCTGTCTGATTTGCTGATATCTCTGAATGTGTAAATCTGACAACTTTGGCAGCAGTTTAGATTCTCTATTGTGGCTCTGGTATTACTAAACATTTTCTACTGTGTTCATGCAATTTCTCTTCCTCTGTGCATTGATGCACTGTGGGCCAATATGCTGGTGCTAGTACAGATAACACTGGTGTTTGTTATTGCCCTTTGCTTTATGACAGTTTATCAAGTGCTATGTATTCTCCAGGTGGCAAGTATCTTATCTGAACTATTTTTTTATGTTTGTTAGGTTACAATTTCTAAATATATAGCTTTCAGTGTATCTTATATATGATTATAGAGCTAGTGTGGGTTGTTTCTTACAAGATAAGAATGTTATCTCGTGCTGGTTTGGGCAAGAGGACCACAAAGCAAAGCTAAGCAGTTCTGTCAGCCCAAACCAGTACGAGATAACATTTGTATCTCATAAGAAACAACCCACACTAGTCCAATAACCATATTATATAGCAATGGAACTACCTCTACCACAAAAGACTACATTTTTTGGTTTTAATAATGCTGGAAACGGGGCTAAATGGGAGCATCGGTTCTGTGGTGCCGGTGGGGATCTTTGAGGAAGCTTTTCATCATCAGCAGGAAGGAAACGCTGATTACAGGTTTTCATTTTTTTAAGGTTTTGTCAATTTCTGCTTCACTATATGTATTGTTTCACAGTGAGATTCCCCTGGTAGCTGATTCCACGTTAGTGACTCCAATAGTAACAGTCTGACAAGCAAGAGTCACCACAGTGGGAATCAGTTGTTTGGAGTAGCATGAGGCAGCAACTGTATGCTCAATAAGAGGTACAGTAATGCTGCACTCTAATTGGCAGAGGCAGTTCCACTGCTATATAATGACATTTATTAGTGTAGCTTAATTGGCTAGACCCAGTAATTAAAGTTTAAATATCTAAACACCTGTAAATTGAATGGTATTTATTTTTGTTTAATGTTCATTTTTGTTCCTTTCTTTACAAGTGACTCATTTCACTAGCAGCAGTTCTATAATCTGGGCACTTACTCACATGTCAATTACTTATCCGTGCATGCTGAGCTCTGCACAGTGAAAATGGTAAACAATCTATATTCCCAAATGCAATTGACTCCCTTTCCTGTTTCGAAGTGATGTATAAAAACCATAGCTCACCTTCTATTCTCCATTTGCCAGTCATTACTACACAAGAGTGATAGGATTTACTACACTCTGATTTTCAGTGACAGTCCTTATCCTGCATTAATCTTTTACTACAAGATGCATGTAATGGTCATGCTCACTATAATGTCTTTGTAACTATCAATGCTCTAAACAAAGCACTCAAACTGAATTACAAAAAAATGATAACGCACACTGATCCATTTGGTTTGAACAATTTTTGGGATGAAAAGCATTTTGTGGCAAGGAAGCTGTGCAAAATTTAAAATGCTTAAATACTCAGGTGAGTGTTGGTGCCACAGATGACCCCTTTTTGTGACACTGACACGAATATGAGTGTCTGAGTACTTTGAATTTTGCACAGCTTCCTTTGCACTAAATGCATTTGGTGCATAAAATTGGTGTAACCAAACAGACCAGTGCACACTATCCTTTTTTTCTAATATACTGTATTTTTAATCTGTTCAGCTGCCACCTAGCATGGACTTCTATGAACATATGAAAATATGTACTTGCTGTCAGAAGAAGGCCATGCAGTCTTTCCATGCTTGCTCATTGAAGAGCTCATTTAGTTTGTTTTAATGCAACTCTGTCCTCCTTCCCTTGACATGCTTACCCTCCTCTTGCCTATTTTCCACCCCCTCTTAATCCCCTAACCCTTTTCTAGTTGACAATTTGTGGTATCTAATTCCACCCTGCTACCACTCTCTCCATAAAGAATGTCCTCCAGGCCTCCTTCCAGAACCTTTCTTCCACAAATTTGCAGCTGCCCTATTTGGGTTCTTATTTTCACTGAACCTAAAAAAATCACCAAGGCTGACTTTGTTAATGCCTAAGAGATACTTGAAGGTTTCTAGCATGCCATACACCCCACTTCCATCTTTCATCAAGTAAGTACATGTTTACATTCTCCAGCCTTTGTTCATATGAGAGTCCCTTTTGACCCTGGATCACCTTTGTAGCTCTTCTGTGCACCACCTAAGCTGGTTAATGGCCTCCTTATGGTAGGGGCTCCAGTACTGCACACAGTACTCCAGGTGTGGTCACACTATAGAGCTGTGTAGCAGTAGAATGACTTTTCCCCTTCTGCTGATAAACAACCTTGTTATGCAATCTAACATCCCGTTTGCCCTTACCACTGCCATTTTGCATTGCATAGAGGGTTTAGAATGTTTGTTATAGCAATGTGATAGTGATCCCCAAATCATTTTCTTTCTGTAACACTGGGACAGTCCCACACCCCTAGTCTGTATTCAGCCCTAGGGTTCTTGCAACCTTTGTGCATGACCTTGCACTTTTTTTGCATTGAACCCTAGCTGCCAGATTCCAGACCATCTTTCTAACCTTATTACTTCATCAATCAATCAATCAATCAATCTTTCATTTATAAAATGCCCAATTGACAGAGATCAAAGCTCCTGTACAATAATGATAAAAAAACAATAAAAAAATACATATATAAAACAATTTAAAAATAATAAATAACAGTAGCCAGAATAATTACACTTCTGAAAAAGCAATCTTAAATAAGTGTGATTTAAGTTCAGATTTAAAACTCTCAGCAGTCAGGCATTCTCGATCCCAATGCGAAAGAAAATTCCACAGGATCGGGGCCACAAAATCAAATGATCAAACCCCCATGCCACAGATCCATGACTGCCACCTCCATACCTACCCCCTCACAAAGCTTTCTGTCATGTGCAAAAGTCAGATTTTGCCCTTTATAGTGTCCCCAATGATTATGAACACATTGAAAAGCTCTGGACAGAGCACCAACCTCTGTTGAGCGCCACTAGTGACCTCCTTCATCCCTGAATACTTCCCCTTACTGCCAACTTTTGGGTTCTTCCCTTTTCCAGTTTGGACTCATCTGGTAATCTTTTCACCCACTCCAAGATCATCCAGTTTCTTGATCAATCTCTTCTGTTGGACCATGTCAAAGGCTTTGCTAAAGTCCAGGTACAGTATGTCTACTGTCTGTACCCTGTATCAATCAATCAATCAAATCAAAATCTTTATTTATCCAGGTGGGCACCATTGAGCAAGGCTCATTTGCAAGGTGGACCTGGTCATGAATACATCAAAGTACAGTACAGAAGCAGGTATACAAAAAGCAATAATATACAAGGAAGAAAAAGTATATACAGTGTATACAGTACAGTATGAGGTTGAAATAAAAAAATAGCATTATTTTACAATTGAAGAAGTCAGCAGATGTACAATCAACCATAGGCATACAGGGGTTATAAGCAGAGATCTTTTGAGTGAGGCAGCTGGCAACTACACATATAGGGGAGAGAGGATGTATATGGGGTGGCAGGTTAGAGAGGTAAAGAAGAGGAGGGATATATTACCGATGACTGAGGGAAAAATTGAGCTAAAACCACAGAAAGTGACGATGGCTGTCGTGTACTTGTTTATTATGATAATGACGCAGGAGGGGTAGATAAATGGGACACTACTATGGATGGGGTGGGACTTTAGCCAGGCTGGAGTGGACAGGAAAGGGTGGTTGCAGCAGGAAGAGTTAATAGGGGAAGAGTGAGAGCCAGGGGTAGAAACATGGTGAGCGTCAGGATGGAAAGGGGGAGTTGCGGAATTAGTGGGCTAGTGGTGATGAAAACATTTGCAAGGTGCTTTCATGTAGAGATCGTAGAGCGCCTTGAAGATATTCAGGCTAACAGGGCAGCTCAGCTTCAAGTTCCTTTACAAACCATTCCACGATGTGGGTAAAGAGAAGCTTTGAGAAATGAGTTTTGACCCTTAGAACTTGGGGGGAAATTAAGGAATAGCTCCTTAGAGCATAGGTGCCTACCACACTCTGGGGAACACAATCTAAGACATACTGTATGAGAGGAGATTGTTGGTCACTGCTCTGAAGGCCCATAGGGCGGCATTTCTATTCCTTCCATAGTGAAGGGAAGTCCAACCTAACGATGAGTACAGGGAGCAGTGGTGTGTGGAAAGTGGAAGGCCAGTAATGAACCTGATAGCTCTGTTGTAGAGGGTGTCCAACTTAACCAGTGCAGAGGCAGTGCAGTGGCTGTAGAGCAGGTCCACGTAATCTATTAAGGATAGGAAGGTAGCTTGAACCAGTTGAATCTTGGCCTCCTTTGTGAGCAGGTGGTTAATTCTGTAGAATAGTCCTAATCTTTGCCTTAGTTTCTTCTGTAGTTCTTCGAGATGGTCGGCAAAGGAAAGTTTATGAACCAGCCAAACTCCTAGATATTTGAATTTAGCTACATACTCTAGTGTTTCTCCAAGAACAGTGGTAATTTGTGGGATAGCTCCCCCACAGCAGGATTTTCCGCATGCAAAGAGGGGGAGAAGAGCATGTATTTTGTCTTTTTCACATTGAGCAAAAGCTTTTGGTTTATGAGCTGGTATTGTAGAAGGTTAAATTCAGCTAGGAGGTCTTCACAGGCTGCTTCCAGTGTGGGACGACTCAAGTACAGCACAGTGTCATCCGCGAATAAATGGATGTTGGCATTTTTGATGGGGTCATTGATGATGTTGGTAATGTAGACTGCAAAGAGGAGGGGACCAAGGATAGAGCCCTGGGGCATGCCCCTCAGCATAGGTTTTAATGGAGAAAGATCACCTTCAGTTTTAACCTGCTGTTTCCATTCTCCAAGGTAGTCTGCAAACCAGCACATAGATTTATGGTCCAGGCCTAAGGTGCTTAGGGAGGAAAGAAGCAGGCTGTGATTGACTGTGTCGAATGCCTTACTAAGATCCAAGAAAACAGCACAGACATGCTTCTTGTTGTCAAGGTCTAGGAGCCAATCATTGGTCACCTTAGCTAGGGCTGTTTTGGTGCTGTGCTTTGCTCTGAATCCAGACTGAACCAGGTGTAATAGGCTTCTGGATTCTATGTATACCCCTAGCTGGCCATACACAATTTTTTCTAGTAATTTAGACAAGATGGGGAGAAGGGAGATCGGTCTATAATTATTTAGATGGCAGGGGTCACCGGCTTTTAATAGAGGGATGATATGGGCTATTTTCCATTGAGGGGGGAGGCTACACTGGGAGAGTGACATGTTGAATAGGTGGGTGATTGGCACCGCAAGCACATGGTAGGCACATTTCAGATAGTACTGTATGGCTCTATGAAGTCGGACCCTGCTCCCTTCCTGGTGTCCAGTTGCAGCAATAGGTCTTCCACCTCTTTTAGAGAGACAGGCAGGAGGGAGGAGGCCTCCTTGGTAGAGGGGGACTCATGGGTTAGTGGGCCCTGAGCTGTGCAGAGGTCATTGGCAGGAGAAGTATCAAATGCTAGCCCTGCCATTGTAAAATGGTTATTGAGGGCTACCACCTTTGTAACCCAGTCAAAGCAATTGATCAATATTGTTTGATCTCCCTGACATAGAGCCATGTTGCCTGTCATCCTGGAGCTTGTTAGTCTCAAGAAACTTAACTAAGCATTCTTTGAGAATGGTTTCCATCCGATTGCTAACCATTACTATCAAGCTAACTGGTCTACAGTTTCCTGGTTTGCCCTTATCCCACTCTTGTGCAGTGGTACTACATAAGAGATTCTCCACTCTTGTGGCACCACTCCACTATCCAGGGATTAGTTAACTAGGTCAGCCAGGGGACAGAAAGAACCATCTTCATCCCTGTCAGCACCCTGGTGTGTATGCCATCCAGCCCAGCAGATTTATCCACCATGAGGACCTGAACTCCTTCAGTACCCTGTCCTCTGTAATTACCTATTCTCATTTCATCCCTTCCTCCTCACTATTTTAATATCCCAATCTTTACCTGTAGAGCTGGTTCAGTCTCCTCTTTTCTGAATACTGAGTGGAAACATTCATTTAATAAGTTGCTTTTCCTCTACTGTCCTCCACCCACTTAGCGACCCCATTTTTTTAACTTCACTATAATTTCTTTTGTTATTCTATATCAAGGTAATGGCTTAAAATGCTGTTCTCTCTGACCTTTTACAGGAATGAAACATTTTATGTGCATCCCCATGGGAATGGATCACCTGTGAGGTTGCCCATTCCTTCCCCATGCATTTTCTCCACTGGTTGTGCCAGACTGCCTTCGGTAGAGATTCCTTCAAAAATTGATTATCACTGCATTCTGTGCTAAACTCCATTCACACACAAAATATTATAGAAAAATAAAGTCTCTGAACAGTTTACAGAGGTTGGTTCCAGTGTATACAGGATGTTTCAAAATTATCTGCCCCATTCAGATGTATAATAGTATGGGGTTCAGTTCTTAGACTGGCTGTACATGTGGCGTTTACCCCAAATCTCTCATTCTCTCAAATCAGTCAGCCTTTTTAAAATCTCCAGACTACATACTTGTTCTAAGATATACTCTTATCCACCAGGACCGCTCTGGTAGGGGTGGGGGCATAGCTACCTACTCCTCCTCCTCCTCCTCTCTCCAAACAATGACTGTTCTATCATCCACCGATCCCAATGCCTATGAAGCTCTCATCATAAGACTATCTCTACCCTTCTCCATACCAATATTTATAGCAGGAGCCTACTGTTGTCCTGATCTACACCACTCTGTAGCCGCTGAAGTAATTACCACAATCGGGTCTCTTGTCTCTTCAGGTGAGCTGCACTGGTTAGGGGATCTAAACCTGAACTGGTTATCACCTGCCCTAGCTAAAATCAGCACTGACTTAACTGCCCTCAATTTATCTCAACTAATCATGGGATCTACTTGCCTAAACCACAAAACCCATAACCACACTCTTATAGACTAGGCCTTTACTTCTCATCCTCACAGGGTAATCTAGTCTGGTCTACTGCCGGATGCTGTAAGTGATCATCATATGATCTACTTAGTTTGGAAAATACACAGACATAAGGCACCCCCAAAAACTTATTATGATCCACTCCTACAAAACATTAGACCTTGCACCCTACACCATGACTTAACTCAGGTTGACTGGGCTCCTATATCCTCAACCGACACTATAGATCTCACCCTGGCTTATTTCAATGTTAATGTCACCAACATCTGGAACAAACATTCTCCTCTAAAGCAAGTTAGAGTACGTGGTAGCCAACTCCCCTGGGTAACCCCTGAACTCCTGGCCTGTCAACAATAGCGTGACAAAGCAAGGAATACCCATAAATCCTCCAAACTCCCTTGTGACCATGTTATCTACAAGACACTCTGCAACGCCTGTACCAAAGCCATCCACCTAGCTAAAACGGAGTACTTCAGGTCCACCTGTAATGCTAACATAAACAACCTGTCAAAGTTTTGGAAAGTAGTTCACTCACTTTTCTCTCCCCAATCTAAACCCCTGCCCTGCTACCCAAAATAAATAACCTACTCACTGCGGCTCATCCTACGGTAACTGCAGAATTTAATTCCTTCTTTACTTCTTGTGCCTCCACCCTGCTAGCCTCCCTCCCACCCCTCCCTACTACCTCTGCCCTGCCTCCTCACTCCTCCCATTATCACCATATAGTGAAGAGCTTTGCCTTCTCACCCATCTCTCCCAGTGATACCTTAAAGGCACTAATCTCTATCAACTCAGCAAAGGGCAATGCCCCAATGGTGTCGACCCTAAGCTACTTTACCATTCTGCCCCTGCTATTTCCCACCCCCTCCCTGAGCTCCTCAATCTGTCTTTCTGCACTGCAACTATACCTGCAGCCTGGAAACATGCTTAAGTTCTTCCCTTACCAAAGGGTGGTGATCTCTCATCTCCTTGGGGCTACCACCCCATCTCTCCTTCCCACCCTGGCTAAACTCCCGGAACACCTTGTTCTCAACCAGCTCTCCTCCTTTCTAGATGACTCTTCCTTCTTCACTCCCTTACAATCTGGTTTTCAGAAGAATCACTCAACAACCACTTCCCTATTTAGACTCACTGACTCTATCCGTTCAGCCATGGATAGAGGTCACATCACTTCTGCTGTCTTTCTCAACCTTACCAAGGCTTTTGACACAGTCTCCCACTCCCTCCTCCTTGAAATCTTCTCATCAGCTGGTTTGTCTCTGCCTGCCTGCAATTGGTTCAGAGCCTACCTGGCAGGTCGAACTCAATCTGTTAAAATTGCTGACTCAACGTCTACTCCTTTACCTATCTTTACTCATGTGTCTCAAGGCTCTATACTTGACCCTCTCCTATTCTCAGTTTTACTAAATGACTTACAGTCAGTGTGCTCCTCATCCTCTATCCATATGTACAGGTATGCTGATGACAAAGTCTTGTTCACCTCTGGCCAGTCTCCCTCCGATGTGACTTCCAGGCTACAGCTTGACTTCAATAATGCTCAAAGCTGGCTAAGCATGCATCAACTTCTCCTCAATGACAAGAAGACAGTCTCCATGACCTTTGGCACTAGGCAGAGACTCTCTAGGCTGCCCTCCCCTCCCTCCTCCCACACCCTTGATGGGAAAAGTCTAGAGGATTCTACCACTTTTAAATACCTGGGTGTATGGCTTCACCAACACCTTAACTTTTCTGTTCATATTGATGCCATCCTAAAAATACTCTGCCCAAATCTTGGCACCCTTTACATGAACCGTAGTTCTCTACCACTATCGGTTAAGTGTGATCTTGTTCAGAAAATGGTCATCCCTATTTTTGACTATTGTGACATAATCTACAGTGCTGCTGCCAAGTCTTCCCATACCAGAATGTATGCTCTTTTCAATGCTTTCTGTCACTTTGCTCTTGATGTTCCTTCTTGCACTCATCACTGTATCTTGTACCATTCTCTCGCTTTCCCCTCCCTTGAGTGTAGGCATCTCTCCCACTGTGCCAAATTCACTTCTAAATTCTGGTTCAGGACTCTCCCCTCTTACCTCTCTTACTCCCTGCTCCACTACCCTCCTCCTGACCTCTCAGATCCACTGTCACTCGCACTCTAGCCATTCCTCGGCGCTCTTTCTCAGTATTCCAGGAAGCCTTCTCCTACAGCTTCCAAAAGCTCTGGAACTCACTTCCTTCCCCTATCAGACTCTCATGATTACAGATGACACCAAGCTCTGTGGGAGAGTGGACACAGCTGAAGGGATACAGGACCTACAGAATAATCTGAAAAAGCTAGGGAGGTGGTTCTGGATCTGGCAGCTTGGCTTCAATGCCAAGAAATACAAAGTTATGCATATTGGAGCCAAGAATCCCAGGACAGAGTACTACCTGGATGGTGTCTGAATATCTATATTAGTGGAGGAGAAGGACCTGGGAATGATAATCACTAGTGATCTGGAGCACTCCATGCAGTGCAAGAAAACAGCAGCAAAGCCAAACAAGATGCTGGGATGCATATCTAGGGGGATCAGTAATAGGAGAGAGGAGGTTATACTGCCCTTGTACAAGTCCCTGGTAAGGCCTCATCAAGAGTATGGGGTGTAGTACTTGTTCCCACACCTCAAAAAGGACATCAACCTCCTGGAGAAGGTCCAGAGGAGGGCTACAAAGATGATACCAGGTCAGCAGGGTAAGGCATATAAGGAGAGATTGAGGACACTGAACATGTACTCCCTGGAAGACATGAGAGAGAGGGAACATAATTGGGACCTTCAAGTACTTGAAAGGGCTAAATAAGGTGGATAAGGAGAGTCTCTTTAAGCTGAGTGGCAAACATAACATGAGGATCACAGTCTTAAGCTGGAGGGTGCAAGGTTTAGGAGGGAGGTCAGGAAGCACTTCTTCACAGAGATGGTGGTAGACACTTGGAATGCACTGCTAGAAGAGGTGATCTCATTGAAGACAGTGGGCAGCTTTAAGAGAAGCTGGGATAAACATAGGGGGAAGATAAGGTTCATGGGTAGGGACTGAGAGGATGGGAGGTGTGGGGAGTGAGGGCAAGGACAGTAGCTCAAGCTGTTTACCCTGCAATATGAGCAGACTAGATAGACCCAATGGCCTTCTTCTGCTGGCTTCTTTGTATGTTCATATGTTCATCATCATCTTCCTCAATCTCTCTCTAGCCCTACGTAATTTCTATTCCCCTAAATGTACCTGTTTTTATCCCCCCTCAGCAATAACTGTACTTGTTTTCAGCCCCCTTTCAGCCCTCCCCTACCCTGGTACACTACTCCCTTAGCCCTTCCTTATTCTACTCTCCTAATGATACTTGTTCCTAGACCCCCTCTCGACACTCTCCACCCTTATGGACTATCACCCACTTCTCTACCCCTGGCTTGCCTCCTAAACTCCTAACTTGTACCTTTACTCTGTTTTGCTAACTCACACCACTACCCTGTCCCCCTCTCCCTCCTATCCTTTTCTGCTGATTCCTAGCCCCTTACAGGGTTCTCTGCATCCTGAAGGGGTTCAGGTCCTGGATCTCCCTCTCCCACCCCTTTTCCTCGCCCCACAATCCTGACCCCCTTGCAGGGTACTTTTGGGGTCTTGATTGACTCTCTCTCTCTCTCTCTCTGTTACCCCTCTTCCTCTCCCTTCCCTTCCTTATTCCTTTGCCTGCCTTCCTCCCTAGTACTACTTATCACTAGCCTCCTCTCCAGTTCCCCCTGCCCATGCCTCTCTATCTCCCCCCACCCTTTTCTCTCCCCTCCCTTTCTGCCTGGTCTTGTCCCCCTGGTAGGGTTCTCAGCATCCTGGAGGGGGAATAGATACTGGCTGAACTCCCCTCCTCGCTCTACCTTCCCTCCACCCTCTACTCATTGCCCTCACTACCTCCCTCCCTCACCCCTTTTTTCTCTCCCCTTTCTTTGATCAAGCTTCCTCTTGCAGGGTTCTCAACATCCTGGAGTGGGAAATTAGATCATGTCTGAACCTCCCCCATCCCTCCACCTTCCCCCCACCCTGTACCCATTGCCCTCACTCTGCACCAATTATCTTATAACTGCCCTCCCCTGTGTTTACATTAGCACTTCTGTGCTTATGCTCTGCCTACTTCCCTAACACTTTCAAATGTGTCAGCCTTCCTCTAACTTATCTTCTGCAGGATCATCGCTATTGTACTGTTACAATGTTTATAAACCCATAATTGGCTTATACACCCTCACTGGCTGGTTTAGGTCACTCGGCTCTGTACCTGTACTCAATGATATGTTTTAGTATTGTACTTCTATTGCTTTTGTAATCAGTGTACTTGCTGTTCTCCCAACTACTGTATCCCCTCTCCCCAGGATGCTTCTGGAAATGAGCTGTTTACAGCTCATGTTGTCTTTCCTGGTGAAACATTTTCCAAATAAAAATAAATAAATAAATACATACATACATACATACATAGATGCATACATACATACATACATGCATACGTGCATACATAAATAAATAAAACTCTGGCTGAGCAGTGAAGAAAATATTTTTTTCTTTTAAATTCTCCTAAATGGTCAGTGAACACCCTGGCAGATTTCAAACTGTTCCTTTCAAGTCTTTCTCTTCTGCTGTTAAGGATTCCTTGCCACATCTTTAAGCGTTAAGAGAGAATAACACCTGAGTTTGGGAATGTATTGGTAGTTAAAATACCACAAACCATCAGCAAGATAAAAACTATGCTGTCTTTTGGAGGCAACATAGATATTTCTAGCAGCTATACCTTTCCAAATAACACTGCATGTTGCAGTGTACTTAAGCCATTTTAATCTCTGTTCCATAAAGTTAAAGTAATAGTAGATTGTTGGTCTGTCATTTCCTATACAATACCTGTAATCACTTGGTTACCAGACCTGTGGTGACACTGGTTACCAGACCTGTGGTGGCACTTTTTAGTTTATGTAGTAAAAGTTACATTAATGTGAAACTGAAGTTCTTGACACAAGTGACTCATCTATAGTCCAGAAAAAAAAATATTATTTATTTCAGCTGCTGAAAAGCCTGCCGTTTGCTGAACTGTGCAGTACAATAACTTTAAGGTGAACTCCTTACACCTAGATTATGCACCTGTTCCTTAAGCAAGAGCATATCAATATCCTTTAGTCTAATTAAACCAATCACCAATGTAACATACCATTGGCATCTTTAAGGATCCTTAGTCAAGTCAAAGCAGTAGCAAGTAAAAGAAATAGTACATAAAACATATACAATTTAGCTACAAATAAGACAGGATACTGACAGACACTTAAGAAAATCAGCACATTAAAAGTAATGCAATAAGTCAAGTAATCAGCACTGAATAGAAAAACAAGCATTTGTCAATGCCGAATGTTGTCTTGCTGGCATTCGCATTGGTAATGCAGGAGTTAGAGAGATACATAATAGGAATGGCAGTGAAGCATGGAACTGACTCCAACCCCACCCCACCCTGAAGAGACTGACAGGCAATGAAGTGTGCCTTTGGGTCGTCGGCCATAATGCTCGTGCCATTTCACCTCACCCTACCCTGCAGACTCTGACAAAGTATTTGCGTTGTGCCTTGTGCCAGGGTCGCGGGCTTATGCTCACCCCATTCCATAAGAAAATACATTGAGATGGGTGCAGTATAGGAGAATGGGGTGAACTTTGGGGCCGAAGAGTCCAAGGCACACCTTCATGCCTGTCACTGGCTGCAGGGTGGGGGAAGGGGTGGAATGGTATGAGCTTTACAGCCGACAATCCAAAGTCACACCCCTGATGCCTCTCAGTCTCTACAGGGTGGGACGTTAGGCTTAGAAACCCTGATGTCCCAGGCGTTTATTAGTATTTGCACTCCAAATTTTCAACATGAGGTTTTTGTGACCCCACCTCATGAAAGCATTTGGGACCTCTGCTTATATACAGTGGCACTGTGATTTTGTATATCTGTCCTGAACGTTGATTTCCCACAGTGATTGTGCTATTCTGCGCCAGATGTGCAAAAACACATTTTGGGCAGGATGTGAAAAATTACAGCTATACCACTCATATGGAGGTGTGAAGAAATAGCAATTTTGAAAATTTGGAGTGAAAATATTAAAAATTCTCGAAGTTACAAGCGTGTGTGGAAACCTTGCAATGCACACTTGTAACACACTCATTTCATGGAATGTTTTCACCAAATTTTCAACATAGACATTTTGAGACCTCTGCTCATGAACAGTGTCACTGTGATTTTCTTAATCTATCCCAAACATTGATTTCCCACAATGACAGTGCCATTGAGTGCCAGATATGCAAAAGCACATTTCGGGCAGGATATGAAGAATGACAGCTATACTGTTCATAAAGAGGTGCGAAAAAATACAATGTTGAAAATCTGGATAGAAAATATTAAAAATTCTCAAACTTACAAGTGTGTGTGGAAACTGCGTAATGCACGCTTGAAACACAGTCATTTTTTGGAATTTTTTAACTTAATTTGCAACATAGGCATTTTGGGAGCCCACCTCATGAACAGTGGCACTGTCGTTTCATTATTCGGTCCCAGAAGGTGATTCCGTGCAGTAGCCAGAAAATCACCTTTTGGGACTGAATAATGAAATGACAGTGACTGAGTTAATGAGGTGGGGTCCCAAGAACCCCATGTTTAAAATTTGGAGCCAAAAGTCTCAAACATGGCTGAGATAGCCACCTAAGTTGACCCCCATTGATGCCATTATACAGCTTACCATGATTTTCTTCACTTCACAGTTGGCTTTGAAGGGTGCAGATACATTCCTGCTCCACTATAGATCATCACGCTTGGCTCCAGAGATAAGTATGGGGTAAGGGGGGTACCAGGAGGTGAGGTGCGCAGAGGGTGGGTGCAGTTTGGAGGAGGGGGTGCTCCTGATGCAACGAAGGATCATTTTCTTTTTTTTAGGAAGGACATTGTGGGAAGGTTTCTTTATTTACAGGTATAAAATAACTCTTGGGCACATGGGGTGGGTTCCCAGGTGTTCTATACTGTGTGTTTGGGGAACAGAGGACTGAAGCCAATGGGAATTGGCCCTCTCATCAGCAATGAAAGTGCATATATGTGTGTGTGTGTGTGTGTGTGTGGTGGGGCATGATGCTGAGGGGGATCGGCACCTCCCTCAGCAGACAAACCTAGAGGGAACATTATGCCAATGGAGATTTGGCTCCCCCATTAGCAAATGAACTGAGGAGGGGACATGCTAACAGGGGGATTGGGCACCCCGACATCAGCTTTCTACAGACTGGGAGAGGCAGATGGTGGTAGCCATCACCATGTTTATTGAAATGATTCAGCAGGCAAGGCATACCCTGCAATGATGGGTTGCTCCCTCATTGCAGTGGCATAATTCTTTCAAGTTGGTGGCATGCTTCTGAACTGATGTCATAGACAGTGTGCTCATTTATTGCTGCCACAGAGACCAGCCCAAAAAAGCAGTGATACCATTGGTCACAACACTACCGCACCCTCACTATCTGATACTCCACCAAGCTGCCACAACATGTTGCTTGTGCTGAACGTGCAAGACAACATAAAAAGCCAGACAATTTATTGTTTGGCAGCAGTATCCTCATTCTTCAGATCATCCCTGAACTTTTTCAGAAGTGCAAAGATTATTACCCATGGCAGTAATCTAAAAGCCAGTGCCTTAAACTAGGCAATGCTTCCAATTGTTGCAAGAATACAGGACGAAATCCTGATATCAGTTATTGCAACCAAGGCTTCCTGTGATTTACAGATAGAAGTGGTTGATTAATATATAGATCTTGTAATCTGACACTTCCTTTGACCCAGGGATTGCACTAATGTGGCTAGGATCTATATAGATGTACAGTACAAGTCACATTAAACTGTTCCACCAATGAGTTGCTTTAGCATTTCTGACTGAGTTGAATAAGTGTTGCTGGATTTAGTACAAAGCCTTACCCAAACTGTTTCTTAAGAGTTATGTCTCAGTTTTGCATTGCATTGTGATTGGACTTAAGCTGCATTCCAACTGAGTAGCAGAAACATTATATAAACATTGCTCTTGAGCTGGTTAAGTGTTAAAAAACAATGCATTATGAGTTGCCAGTGCATTGCCAACTGTAAAAAGCAATGCTAAACCAACTCATTGGTGGAACAGTTTAATGTGACTTGTACTATATTTTTGGCCTTTTACCACAGAAATAATACTTTTTTAACAATGTCTGCTCCTCTCTAAAGCTCCCAATAAAATTCAGCTTTGCTGTAGATTACCCACTTCTGTCATAAGCTTTCATTTTTATGTTGGCTCGTGCATGCGTACCAAACAACATATTGCAGTAGTAGCAGATTTGGAGGTGCTGTCACTGTGGGCAAATGCAGGGCATGCATCAGTAGGTGCATCCCTCATTCCCCAATAAGGCAATTGCAGGCGCTGACACCAGCAACATGTAAACTGGCCACCAGATCTAAGAAAAGATCCGTTGCAATAAGAGCCAAGCTCATCATGCAGCAGCGTGCCTTTCCTGGTGAAGCAGTTTAATAAACATGGCGGCACTGACTGCCGCCACACAGAGTGCCCCAACCCACTTCATTTGCCGATGGGGAAGCCCACTCCCTGTCAGCATAATGCCCCCTCTCCCTTTTAAAGTGTATGCCGAGTCCAATCCCAATCGGCATCATGCACCCCCACAAACAGTCTTTCTTTGCCAATGGGGGGCCCAATCCCTGTCCACTTCAGTCCCCCTTCCCCATTTATTTTGCCAATGGGGGAGCCCACTCCCTGTTGGCATTATGACCCCGCCGCTTTTGTTGTGTGCTGAGGGGGGTGCCCAATCCCCCTCGGCTCTTGTCCCCCACTTTGGTATGTGCCGATGGGGGTGCCCAATCCCCCATTGGCTACAGCACCCCCCAAAAAAACAGTCAGGTGGCATGCTGGGATCCCACCCTAGTGTGCCAAATGCCCCTGTAAAACAAAAACCATCCCACAATTTTTTTTTTAAATCTGCAAACCAGAAAACAGTCCCTCATCAACTCCAATGGCCCTCCCCCAACCCACACCTGCCCTCTGCGCACCCTGCCTCCCCACATCCCCTTCACCCATACTTACCTCCGGAGCATGGCGCGACTATCTTCAGTGGACCAAGAACACGTCTGGACTCTTCAAAGCCGACCGTGAACTGAAGAAATGCTGGTAAGCTTTATAATGGCATGAATAGGGTTTTTCAACTTTGGTGTATATCTCGGATATTTTTGGGAATTTTGGCAAAAAATTTTCAACATGGGGTTATTGGCACCCCTCCTCATGAATTCAGCCACTGTCATGACATTATTCAGTCCTGAAAGGTGATTTTGTGGTCATTTCACGGAATCACCTTTCAGGACTGATTAATGAAATGACAGTGCCACTGTTCATAAGGGGACTCTCAAAAAGCCTATGTTGCAAATTTGGTGGAAAAAAAAATGACTGTTTTACGAGCGTGTGCTGCGTAGTTTCCACGCACACTCGTAATTTCCTGAATTTGTAATATTTTCAATCCAGATTTTCAAAATTGGCATTTTTCCATACCTCCTTATGAACAGTACAGCTGTCATTTTCCATGTCCTGTCTGAAATGTGTTTTCGCACGTCCAGCACAGAATAGCATGGTCACTGTGCGAAATCAGTTTTTGGGACAGTTTGAGAAAATGACGGTGACACTGTTCATGAGCAGAGGTCCTAAAATGCCTATATTGAAAATCTGATGACCAAAGTCCATAAAATGACTGTGTTACAAGCTGGCAATGCACAGTTTCCACGCATCCTTGTAACTTTGCAAATTTGCAATATTTTCATGCCAGATTTTCAACACTGGCATTTTTTCACACCCCTTATGAACAGTACAGCTGTCATTTTTCACATCCTGCCCAAAATGTGTTTTTGCACCTGTGGCACACAATGGCATAGTCAATGTGGGAACTCAACTTTTGGGACAGATTAACAAAATCACAGTGCCACTGTTCATGAGGGGAAGTCCCAAAATGCCTATGTTGAAAATGTGGTTAAAAAAATCCAAACAATAATTGGGTTTTGGTCGTGTGTCGCGCATTTTCTATGGCTGCTCATGACTTGACCAATTTTTCATATTTTCACTCCAGATTTTCAACTTTGCCATTTTTTTACACCTCCTCATGAACAATACAGTTGTCATTTTTCACATCCTGCCCAAAATGTATTTTCATGTCTGTGTCACCAAATGGTATAGTTGCAGTGCAAAACCACCTTTCGGGTAACAAACTGATAGTGCTGCTTTTCATGAGGTGGGGTCACAAAATGCCCATGTTGAAAATTTGGAGTGAAAATGCCAACAAACTCCTACGGCATTAGGGTTTCTAACTGTAACATCCCACCCTGTAGAGACTGACAGACGTCAGGGTGTGTGACTTGGGATCATTGGCTGTAATGCTCATGCCATTCACCCCACCCCCACCCTGCAACCAGTGACAGGCATCGAGGTGTGCCTTGGAGTGTTCGGCCCTAAAGTTCATCCTATTCTCCTATACAGCACTCATCTCACCATATTTCCTCATGGAATGGGGTAAGTATAAGGCCCAAAGACCCCAAAGCACACCATGACACTTGTCAATGTCTACAGGGTCAGGTGAGGTTAAATGGCATGAGTGTTATAGCTGATGACCCAATGGCACACCCCATGCCTGTCAATCTCTGCAGGTAGGGGTTGGCGTTGACGTCAATTCAATACTTCATTGTCAATCCTATTATGCATCTCTAACTCCTCCACTACCAATGCCAGTGAGACAACATTCAGCATTGACAAATGCTTGTTTAAAGATGAAGTTCAAGTGTGGATAAAGGGCATAGCATCCTGTATCTACCAAGCCTACACAACTCTTACTGCAAATATCTTTCAATGAGACATCAAAATCTGTGCCTCAATACAAATGTATACGTAAACTAGCAGAATTCCTGCTAAAACTGATATCTGAAGGAGAAGAACACAGGCGCCTCAGAAAAATGAATAATACTAAGAAATCTGTTGGCAGCGATGGCACTGAACCCGAACTGCTAAATTTGGCAGCCCCAAACAGATCAGCCTATCCTTATTCACTGGAAGTGTCCCAGACAAATGGAAAGTAGTCTATGAAGTGCCTGTAGTTAAAGGGGGAGACAGATCTCTTGAGAGGAACTACAGATCAATTGTTTCTGCTACCAGCCTAGCTAAAATACAGAAAAGGATGATGTACACACAAAACTACAGTATATAAAACACCTAGGGCTACTCATTTGCAGCCAACATGGTTTCTAAAATGATCTCATCCTTCTTGCTTAACTTCACAAATGCTGTATCACTCTCTATAAATAATGGCATATTTGCTTTAGAACTGGATCTAGTAAACCACAAACTGCTGTTGTAAAACTGGCTAGAATGGGTTTGGACAGCCTCTCTGCAAACTGGTTTAAAGCAGCAGTGCAACAAAACATTTTTTTTTTCAGAAAGCTTGATTGAGTAAAACATTTTACAAACATATTAGCTGTCAAATTTACTGTTTTAGGAACCTCCTATGGTGCACACTATTAGGTATTTTTATTTTATTTTCTCTAAACTTAGATTGCTAGATCACATATGTTATTTCTAAACCAAATGCAGAGCCTATCTTTCTTTCCTTGTAAAACAAAAATTAAATTAAGAGATCTATAAAATACTTATTTTTTTGTGAAACTTCAACATTTACCACCAAATGAAACTGGAAGATGCCTAGAAGGAATATTTTATAGTGGAAAAAAGGGTCAAATGTTTTGCCCAATGTCGTTGCATTGCTGCTTTAAGTCCTACATGAGCAATAGATACAATATGAATAAAATAAATAGTGTTCTCTCATCACCTTCTACACTCTGTGATAGCATTACCAGAGGGACTTCAACTGCTCATGCTGTTTGTTAATGCTCTGTCTGAATGCTGTGAGGTGCCAATGTCCTACTCTGTGTCTTAATATTATTATAAAGAATAATATATGGGGTAGTGTGTATAATGAGGATTTTATACCACCCCCACAGTGTTGGATGCTGCATAAACCCTGAGATCGAAGCTTGATGGGTTTATAGTATAAGTATCTAATACTGAGGGTGTGTGTAAAATTTAAGTTTTTACACACTATCCCATGTATTGCTTTACGTAATGACTGTGGAGCATTTCTTCATCACAGCAATTATAGAAACAGATTTCTGTCAGTTTGAAGGAGCCAATAAAGTGTGTGCACAAGAAAGGCATGGATGCAATGGGCGCTTGCATGGAGTGAGTGAAATCCACCGTGTGTTCACCAATATAATCACCTGGTTATAACTATGAATTATAACTGTGTTTCCCTGTGGGGAGAAAAGTGCTCCCCAGTTATTATGGCATAATTATGCACTTGTGAGTGACTTGATCAACCTGCAAAATTGGTTTAAAGCAAACAAGCTGATTCTAAGTGGCAAAAAAAAGCAATGTTGTTTGCATTGATAGCAAAAATAAGATGCATGCTAACAAATTTGTGATCTGCATCACTGAGGGAAGAGAATTCGATATTGTTGATAAATTCAGTCATCTGTGAGTAATCCTTTAGCTGTATCTCTCCCTGAACATTCGAAGAAAAACTAAATCAATGAATTGGTTTTCTAACCACAGGCTAAGCTGGTAAAGTAACTGGCAGACTAAGAATACTGTACAACAGAATAGGGTGCTATACACTTGATGTTCCTATAAGGACACATCACTGTTAGTTTTAAGTTGCCATGGGATGGTTTCCTAAGGAACTCAGAATGAATGGGCATGATTTTCAAATGCTGCAGAGAGTAGTGCAGGTTGCAGTGAACCCTGGCTTCCAGCAAACTCAAGGTGCACCAGGGACTCTGCACCTAATTCAGCAAAAATCAGGTTCCTGGCATCAAACTGCCTAGGGGGTTGCCACAAGTGTGAAGCTATGCCAAACAGGTGGCACATCTGCCAAAATTGCCTCAGGGATCTGACACATCCCACCTGATGCAAGTGTAGAGGGTCTGGGATGGTGGGGAGGAGAAGCTGTTGTACAGCAGGGGGCTGTATGCATTAGGAAAACAGAATTGGCCGTGGGGGTGTCAGGAAAATAGTTACACCAGACTGGTGATGAGTTTGCACTGTCAGAGTGTGTGTGAAGGTCCATGTCCATTGCAGGCCTATACCTGATACTGTAACAACAGATATATATATATATATAGCCCCTGAACCCTGATGTGCCCCCCAAAATATGCAGAGATCTATCCCTGGTGGTCCAGTGGTCCCCCCATCATTTCCCAATCTCCCCCTTGTCACAAACCCACTCCTGGTGGGCTAGATCCACTGAGCTCACAGTGCCAACCCCTAAGTACAATCTGTGATGGGGAAACAGGAATACCCTCTAAGTGTCCATCTAGAGTGCTACTGAGTTCACAACTGAACACCCACCTTGGGGTCCTAGGGCTTCCTCTCTCTAATCTGGGTAAGGATGCAGTACAGTGTCAAGTCTGTAGCCAGGTGAGAACTCTCCTCAATTGCTGTACTTGGGGGAAGACCCAGGCATTACAAGCTCTTCAGGGTCTGACCTCGTACACCTGATTTTGTCCTCTCCCATGGGGTGTGCAGCACCTAGTTCCCCCTTAACAGACTCCTCCCGAGACCTGTGTATCTCCCTTACTTAAGGCACCCAGATATTCCCTTTTTGAATCCTAGACTTGGTAGCAAATGGTGACACCTTGCATTAATCAGATTTACATAGAAACATAGACTTTGATGGTAAATAAGGACCACTTCCCCACCCAGTCTTCCAATTTCCCTACCTATTGGATAAACTGCATATCCTAGTTAACCAACAGCTTACGTCTTCTTACCCCCGACAAGAATTGATTTATGTCTGTCCAATGCATGTTAGAATTCCCCCACTGTTTTTCACCCCACAACCTCCTCAAGAAGAATGTTCCATGCATCCACCGACCTGTCTGTGAAAACATACTTCCTTACATTGCCCCTGAGGTATCCCCCCCCATCTTCAAATTGTGCTCCCCTGTTCTTGCACATCTATTTTTCAGAATGATGCTGCCCTCTTGGATTTGTTGATTCCCTTGAGGTACTTAAGTGTTTCTCTCATAGAAACATAGAATTTGACGGCAGATAAGGACAGCTTTACCCACCTAGTCTGCCCATTTTCCTACCTAACAGATAAGCTGCAGATCCTAGTTAACCAACAACTTACTTCCTCCTACCCCCCACTAGGACTGCCTTATGTCTGTCCCATGTATTCTTGAATTCTCCCACTGTTCTTGACTCCACGGCCTCCTTAGGGAGGCTGTTCCATGCATCCACAACCCTCTCTGTGAAAAAATACTTCCTCACATTACTTCTGAGCTGTCCCCCCTCTATCTTCAAATTGTGTCCCCTTGTTCTTACACATCTCTTTTTCTGAAAGATGCTACCCTCTTGGACTTTGTTGATTCCCTTGAAGTACTTGAAAGTTTCTATCATGTCCCCTCTCTCCCTTCTTTCCTCAAGGGTATACATATTAAGCTCCTTTAGTCTTTCTTCGTATGTCTTCTGGTGCAGACCCTGAACCATTTTGATTGCCCTCCTCTGGACAGCATCCACTATGTCTATGTCTTTGCAGAGACGGGGTCTCCAGAACTGCACACAGTACTCCAGATGGGGTCTCACTAACTGTCTGTACAGAGGGATAACAACTTCCTGTTTTCTACTATTGATGCCTCTCCCTATGCATCCCAATATCCACCCAGCCTTCCTTACTGCCTTCTCACATTGCTTGCCCACCTCTAGGTCATCTGATATAATTACCCCCAGGTCCCTTTCCATTTTTACTGTTGTCAGTATCTCACCCCCCCATTGTGTACTCTTTCCCTGGGTTTTTGTTTCCCAGGTGCATTACCCTGCACTTCTTTGCACTGAATATGAGGTGCCATACATTTGACCATTCCTCCAACCTTGCCAAGTCCCTTCTCATCCTTTCCACTCCATCTTGTGTATCAACCCTGTTGCAGATCTTTGTGTTGTCTGCAAAGAGACATACTTTGCCTTCCAGTTCCTCTGCAATGTCACTTATAAAGACATTAAAAAGGACTGGTCCCAGTACTGAACCCTGCGGTACCACGCTAGTAGCCCTCCTTTCTTCACTGTGGACTCCATTTACTACTACCCTTTGCGTCCTGTTGTTTAGCCAATTTTTTATCCAGGCTCCCACCTTGGGACCCGCTCCAAGGCTGGCTAACTTGATTATTAATCTTTTGTGTGTGACTGTGTCAAATGCCTTGCTAAAATCTAGGTAGGCCATGTCCCCTCCCTGGTCTACTACTTCTGTCACCCAGTCAAAGAAATCTATTAGATTCATCTGACACAACCTTCCCATCATGAATCCATGCTGCCTTGGGTCCTGTGCCCCACTGGCCTCTAGGAACTCAACAATTCTTTCCTTCAGAAGTGATTCCATTATTTTCCCTACCACTGAGGTCAAACTAACTGGTCTGTAGTTTCCTGCCTCTGTTCTGCTCCCACTTTTGGGAAGAGGAATCACATCTGCCCTCCTCCAGTCCTCAGGTACCACCCCATCCTCCCATGATTTGTTAATGAGAGTAGTCAGCGGTGTCACTAGTTCTACTCTTAGTTCTTTTAGAATTCTTGGGTGAATCCCATCAGGCCCCATTGCTTTGTCCACCTTCAATTTTATTAGTTCTTTCAGAACCCTTTCTTCTGTAAATGGACTGATATCAACCCCTGTCTTCAGATTGTTTCTCTTGTTTGGTTTAGGTACATTCCCCTCCTCTTCCTTTGTGAATACTGAGCAGAAATATTCATTCAGTATCCCTGCTTTTTCACTGTCACCCTCTACCCACATTTCCTCCCCTTTATTAAGCCTCAGTATCCCTCCTTTGGTCTTTCTTCACTCCCTAATGTACCTATAAAAGGTCTTATCACCCTTCTTAACAGAGTTGGCATCCTTTCCTCGGTTTGGGCCTTTGCTATTCTGACTGCCTTCCCAACCTCTTTCTGCTTTAACTGATAAAGTTCTCTGTCCTGCTCCTTCTGTGTTTCCTTATATTTCCTGAATGCTGTCCTTTTCTCCTTAACCTTCCCTGCCATCTCTTTTGAGAACCATAGCATTTTTTCCTTCATTGTGTTTTGTTGATTTGCTTTACACAAAGGCTTTTGCCTCTGTGATGGCTGTTTTGATTACTCCCCAGTGTTTCTCCACCCCTCCTTCTTGCCTGTTTGTTAATGATTTTCTGAGGCACTCTCTCATTTTCCCAAAGTCAGTCCTCCTAAAGTCCAATAGTGTTGCTTTTATATGGCTTGATTGTATGGCTGTGTTTATCGTGAACCACACTGTTTGGTGGTCGCTTGTTCCCAGATGGCTACCCACCTCTAAATCTGAGATTCTTTCTCCGTCCCCATTTGATAGTACCAGGTCTAAGATTGCTCCCTCCCGAGTAGGTTCCAATACTAGCTGTCTGAGGCATGCCCCCTGTAGGGCATCAAGAATGACCCTGCTCTTGGATGTGCCTGCAGCAAAGGTGCTCCAGTTAACATTTGGCATATTTAGGTCCCCCAATATCAACAATATCTCCCCTTTTTCCGCCATTCTAAGGAAGCCTTCTATCATTTCCTTGTCCAGTTTCTTCCCCTGAGATGGGGGTCTATATACAACCACCATGCAGATTGTGGTGCCATTTCCTGTCTCCAGGGTGACCCAGAGTGTCTCATCTGCTCCCTGTTTACTCTTTAGTTCTGTTGCTTTGATCCCTTCCTTTACACAGAGAGCTACTCCTCCTCCTCTTTTACCCTCCCTGTCCCTTCTGTAGATTGTGTATCCTGGTATGTTGACATCCCAGTCATGGTTCTCTGTGTACCATGTGTCTGTGACTGTCACAATATCCAGGCAATCCTCTTCCATCAAGGCCACATGTATATCCTCTCCCTCCTTTCCTCGAGGGTATACTTGTTGAGCTCCTTTAGTCTCTCTTTGCATAGCTTCTGGTGCAGACCTTGCACCATTTTAGTTTCCCTCCTCTGGACTGCCTCTATCCTGTCTATGTCCTTGTGGAGATGGGGTCTCCAGAACTGCACACAGTATTCCAGATGGGGTCTCAACAACTGTCTGTACAGAGGGATAATAACTTCCTCTTTTCTACTGGTGATACCTCTCCCTATGCATTCCAGTATCCCCCAGCCCTCCTTACAGCCTTCTAACATTGCTTGCCTAGCTTTAGGTCCTCTGATATGACTACCCCCAGGTCCCTTTGCATGTTTGTCATAGAATTGAATAAATCTGTTTAACTTAACACACACAAAATCGCTCACAGGTAGTTTTAAAAGCAAAATGCTTTTACTAAATCTAAATGATTATCACACAAACTTTACAAAAAAAAGATTTCAGAAAAATCTGGTTACAGAATTACTAAGCAAACGTTGGAATTATACATAAAAACAAACTGTAAAATGTAACTAATTTCCACCTTGTTTGTGAAAAATTCAGAAAGTCCAGAACCAAAAGAATTTGGCAAACATTTCAGTCCTTCTTTAGCATTCACTGGTTCTTAGTCTGTCTATGTGTTGTGGCAGTCTTGCCTTTCTTGTGGTCAGGAAGAATGGTCCAAATGCAATGCTAAAAAGCAAAATGCTCTGAGCCTCCAGTGTGAGGGGAATTTTATATCCTTTGTTTCAGTCTGCAAAAACTCATTTTAATCCCAGCTAGCAGTCTTTTTCCCATGCCTTTTTTCAGCTGGTGCCTTATGTTTTAAGCCAGTAGGGGTCTCTTTTGCTTTTTCCCCCAAATTTTAGGGAATCATTATATCTATTTCCCACAACCCAATTTCCTGGCTGCCTTTAATATCCCACATCCCTGACAATATAACACCTGTAAGATCATATGCACTAGCCTTCAAGAATGGCTATTTCACAAATGCTGTTTCCAAAGCACCCTGCTTTAAAATGACCATTTTATGACAGGTGATGGTTTTCTGGCACATCCTTGTTGAGCTGCCAATGAAATATAATTTAGTTTTCTGTCAAGCAAACTTACCCACAGGTCACAGATGAATGTCAAACATTTTGCAATACAGTATCCTTCACTGGCATGTTTGTGGCATTTACATATACACAAAATCACATAAAAATATAACTAAATATATATGAAGATATAACAGCAATGGCTAACTTGCACCACCCCTTGCATGAATATATAGCCATCCCTGGTGGCACAGTGCTCCCCCATCTGTGATCACTGCCATATAAAAAGTTATCTGTGAGCCTGGTCGTCTAGTGAATCCCCTTCCCGACCTCATCAGTTAGGGTCCCATCACTCTGCTCCCCCATCCCAAATCAGAGCTGGAGACCAGCACAACCCTTCTCTCACCTCCATGGCTGGCTACTTACTGAGTTCACAATGAGAGTGTACTGTATACAGTACGCACTCATTGTGAGCTCTGACAGAGGCCAGCCATGGAGGTAAGAGGGCTGTGCTGGTCACTGGGTCTGATTCAGGATTGGGGAATGGGGTTGGGACACTATCTAATGGGGTGGGGATGGGGTTCACTAGATCACCAGGCACACTGATAACATTTTCTATGATGGTGATTGCAGTGGGGGGGGAGCCTCTATGCCACCAGAGATGGTGATATATTCATGAAAGGTGTAGATGAACATGCTTACAGCCCAGATGGTTTGGTTTTGTGGTTTGAAATTTTCATCTTGGAAAGGGAATAGCACAGAGATGTGCTTTTCGCTAGTCTGGTGAAAAAAAATTAAAAGCCATTTTTAAGTTATTAGAATATAAAAATTTGAAAAAAAAATGTTTCTGAGCATGCACAGTGAGCACTAAAAGATAGCTGCATGAAACAAAAAATGAATCCTGTTTCATATGAGAAAATTCATTTTTCATTTGTCACCATCTTGTTTCCATTTAAAAAAAAAGTGCAAAAAACACAAAAATTGCATCCTGGAGAGAGCCCAGTACATTTGTCTGTCTCATTGGGACCCCAATAGGTGGATGCTGCACTGAAATGTTTAAAAAGCTATCTGCACATGTGTTTTTTGTTGTATTTTAGATCCTCTTTCATTATCACATGATATGGAAAAAGAATTCTTTTTCATATCACAAGTCACAAAAAATATCCTTTTTGTGACCTTAGAATCCTTGCCACCTTATTGTTATGATTTTTTCCTGGCATCTAGTGGCACCCTCCACCCTCCAGTACCCATGTGTTTCATTCTCCTGGTGTCTAGTGGCACCCTCCACCCCTGATTATGACCCAGCGGTTTAAAACATTAATCTCAGAGTCTTGGATTCTGGGCTTCATGAAATCAGTTCATAACTATGCATGACTAATTTGTATACCTGCCTTAGCGAAGCAGCTATTAATGAAGAAAATAGTTAAAGATTGTCTAACTATGATTCCTTAGGCGATTAGTCCTTACTTATGTTTTAACCAAGGGTGATTTCAGGGTTGTTGGACCCAGTACAGCCATTGCTGTACCACATTTCATCAGGGGATACTCCCATGGATGTCTTTTCCCCTTCTTTACTGACAGGTGATTTATTTACAGTGCTATGAAGATGGCGGTGGTAGTGACAGCTGATGATACTGGCTCAAGGTGGAGCGTAAGCAAAAAGTAAATCACAGCTACTGTGGGGTAGAGCTGTGTGGAATGAGAAAATTCAGAATCTGTGTAATGTTGCTGAAATGTCACAAAATTCTGTAAAATGTCAGGGAATTTCATCAGAATTTCACAGAATGTTAACATTTTAGTAATTTGAATATAACTCAGCCACTGTATAGACTAGAGCTCTAACATTTGGAATGTTTACTCTTTTGGTCAATGGCTACTGATTTGCCAAATATCATGACATTTGGATGGATTGTTTCAAAATTATAGGTGCTCAAATGTTGTTTTATTATTTTTGAGAAACATCATGAACATTTTTTATCTGCATATACCTTAACCATCTTTTGGATCAGAGATCTTACATTTGGCATGATTTCTTCATGGTAGGTTTTCTAACAATGCACCAGATTTTATGACAATATCATTCATTGTCTCAAAATTATATGTGCTCAAAATTTGTCATTTTATTTTTTTCAGGACATTTCAAGACAAAATTTAATCTGCATATAACTCAGGCATCTTTGGAACTAGGCATGTGTAAATTAGTACAGAAAACCTTTTTGTAATACTTATAGAATTATATAAATATGGACAGAATTAGATAAAAGATTTTTAAGTTGCAGGGGTTCAAAGCTTTACTATATAAATATTTGCAAAACCTTGCGAAAACTATCAAAAATGTGGATATTTGTAACTTCTCTGCTCTTGCATGCATAGAGTAAACATTTGACATGCATATCCATAGTCCATGTTCCCTGGTGTCTAACACAACTGGATAAATTGGTTCAGCAGTTTTAATTTTGCAGAAGCAAAAAATGATTAGTAACATTTTCTCACGTATTTATGATAGCTTATACTGTAGATAAAGCATTCAGAATTTTTTTTTGGGGAATTTAATATTAACAATGCACATATCACTACCTCATTTGATAAGTTGGGCTGAGCTTTTTGCAGTCCTGCTGTTCCTCACTGGGGGACTATCTCCCCCTTCTCTTTTGGCATAGCCAGATTGACTCAGTAGAACTACTGATCCCACTGATATCTTCTTTGTTTTTTACAGTGACAACCCCCCTTAAAAGGTGAGTCACCTACTCCTTTTCTTATCTACCTACCCTGTTGGCAAAACCTGAATTTTTTCTTCCTGCTGCCCAAGACATTGTCTTCCCCCACTACATCTTTTTGAGTACCTTTATGTCCTAGACTTGCATGTACACCAGACTCCCCAAATTATAAACTTACTGGATATGATCCTTAAATATCCTGCATTCAGGTTGGAATTGTTGACACTCTGTGCTTTCTTGCTCCAACCTGGGGGTCTACCACTGTTGTGATACCCAGCTCAGATGTCCATTTCTTGGTGGAACTGTGCATCTACCTCCAGAACCTGATGACCCCCGCTGTACTACCTGCCTCTTATACCCCTATCCTTTAATTAGAATACCCTAGATAAGGCAGAGTAAAATTATAAAATTCCAGTTTTATAGAATTTTTCATGAAATTCTACAATTTTCACAATGACTTATGAGATTTGACTTTAAGTACACATTATTTAGCAATTTCTCACAGCAAGCAATTCATAAAATTGGCATACACAGTCTCCTTGTAAAGTCTAAGAACCTGCCAAATTTAATGGTATTGCTTTCTCTAGTTTTAAAGTTTCAGGGGTTTATAAATTTGCAGTTTACATTCTTGCAAAATAAAATTTTAAAATGTTATTAAAGTTTGACTACTTTTAATTCAATCCCATTTAAAGTTGAAAATATGAACTCTTTCAGAAATGATCATGTAGTATAATATTTTAAATGTTTCAACTCTGGTTAAATTTGGATATGTAGTTTTAAAATTAGAGGGAACTAACCAAACTTTAAATTCTGGCAACATGTTTCGCAAGCTACAGTATAACTCAGTCCCATTTAAGGCTAGAAATCTGAAACTATGTGCATATACAAATGTAATGATAACCTGTATACCTGTAAAGTTTTGTTACATTTCAATGAATATTATTAAAACTATACTAAACTTACAGAAATCCAAATTTTGGGACAATATTTGGCTCCGTATAACTCAGCTCCCATTGAAACTGGAGAGTTAAAACATGGTGAATATGTGCATTCTAGGAGCTTCTCTAAATCCTGATATTGTGAAGAAATTTGGATAAGACATTTTAAAATTATCTCAAATTAACTGAAAATTAAATTATAAAATTTTGATCAAAAGTCTGGCCACCATAACTCCACCCCTGTTTAATCTATAGCTGTAAACTTTGATGCACTCTTGTAAGCCTTTGTTTGCTGTTTATGTTCCAAATGTGGTGTTATTCGGACATGCACTTTTAAAATTATAGTGAAATAACAGAACTTTAACATTCTGTGAAATTCTGCAGAATTCCATGGAATGTAAATGGTCATTCCATTGGCATTCCATGGGCAGAATTTTATATTCCACACAGACCTATTGTGGGGTGTGCACAAGAGGCATACGGGGGATTGGCAGCCATTACAGACCCAACAGCGCTTGGAGTGAGTGACCACTAGAGGAGGAGGAGGTATCACCTTGCTCACCAGGGGGACACATACAAACAAAAGGAGACAGCATGAGGGAGCTGTTAGCCTGATCTTGCCATTTCAGTTGGCACTTAGCTTTATATGCTACCCTTTGTGTTTATTTTGCAGAATGTGCTAGTCTGTGTTTGTAACATGTAACATGTTGCCTACTTGTGCTTTTTGCATTTTAATAGAAACATAGAAAGTGTGTTGGGGGGAGTCATTGTAAAATGTGTGTATAGTAAGGTAATTGTTTTACCATTCCATTATTCTGCCATAACTTCTTTTGCAGGGGATCTTACTTCTCCTGATTTTCACTGTACCACCACCTCTTTCAATTTGTTTGTAATAATACAGTGTGTGAGAAAGCTATGGCAGTTTTGTACAAAAATGTGTATTGATGTATTGGAATATGTCTTTCTTAAGCACTTGTAGAAAATGACTACATAGCATAACAAAGCTTGTTATCATTTGGAAACAGGAATGGTTTTTCAAGCAGAGGTAGCACAGGATAATAGAATTTGGTTTTGTAGTGCCTTCTATACAAAATGTATCCTAAAACACTTTACATAACAATGAGTTAGTCACTAGAAATGCTGGGGCTGTATGCAATATATTACATAAGCTTCCAAGCAAGCTAATACCAAACTCACAACAGTAATACATTAGAACCTATCTTCTTGAGAGAAGGGAATCTTGGTCAGGACACCAGAAAAGCTCCCATATCCAATTGTAAAGTGTCACTGTATCTTGAAAATCTTACCTTGTCAACCACCAGAATTGGGCAGAAGAGATCTTGACTTAACATCTCATCTGAAGGACACTTCAAAAGTGCAACCCCCAACCCCAATCTATGTTTCGTTAAAGAGGTATCCTGTTGTTAGGGCACCATGATTAGGGTGCTGTAATGTGAGTGCCTTAACAAGGGCATGAGTGATAGAGCGATCTGGATTTTTGAACATCCCACACTCACGCCCTGTCAGGCATCCCAGAACTCTGAGCCCTTTTCATGGCATGCCCACCTGTGATTGCTATATTTTTTTTTGGGTTGCAGAAAGTTTTTCTCAGGATGGTTCTGTGGTGCTGTCAGTTTAGGGTGCCAGAATGCCACCCGCGATAATTTTGAACAACATATTCCGGTGCCATAAATTATTTCACCCACATTGCATGTGCACCGTTGTGGGTGAACCTATTAAGAGAGAGTCAGTAGGAGTAGAGTGATGTGGGGTATAGTGAAGGTTGATGGCATGTGGCATGGTATGACATTTCGGTGGTGCAGAATAATGTTTCGGCTGGGATTTGAACATTTTCAATACCGGGTTCATGAGATGGAATAATAAGAAGGCTATGCTGATAATTTGGTTGCTCTTTTTCTACAAATGGAAGCCCATGGTCCACAGGGTCCTGCACTTCCACAACAACATATATGTACACATCTATGGAGGGATGGGAGAGCAGGGCCAGGAGGGCCCTGTACTCCCACAGGCAAATGAGGATCTGATTATACTATCCCAAAAAGTAAAAAAAAAAATAGCAAAAAACTACGTTAATGCATAAGTTAGGGTTAAAATCAAACCATAAAAAGGAAGGAAACATGATGTTATGGTTTCCAACCCTAACACCCCACCACCACCCTGCACACACCAACAATTGTCGGGGTGTACCTTGGGGTTGTCAGCCATAATGCTCACCCCATTCCATATGTAAATAAGATCAGATGGGCACAATATTGGAGAATGGGGTGAGCGGTATGGCTGCTGAACCCAAGGCACACCCTGAGCACTTGTTGGTGTGCAGGGTAGGGGAAGGGTGATAAGGTTGGAAACCCTAACATTGCATTTCCCTCCTTTTTATGGTTTGATTTCAACCCTAACTGATGCATTAACATTGTTTTTTGCAGAGAATATTATTCTATATGGTTGCTCCTGCCTGCAATTGTGTAATGTACACTTGCATGCTAGGACTTCCTTAAAAAGGAAAATGGGCACAATGTAAGTTTTTCCTGGTAGATAAAAACAACCAATTAATCAATCAATCCAGAAATTGCATGCTCCCCAACATTCCAAAATTCTCATACTTGCCACATTTCTAAATTGCATATACTGCCACATTCTGAAATTGAGCATCACAATCCTTTTATGAAACAACATAACTCCACCATATTCTGGATTATGTAATTCCACACACAGTATAAAACTACATAACCTGCCTGCATTCTGAATTTTTATGTCACTGTCACATTCTAAAATGTTGCAGCATCACCATATTTAAGCAGTAATCCACAACATGATATAAAATTTGCTGTATTTACCTATGTCTGGTGTGGCGTGTCACAAGGCTACAAGCTGAGTGATATAAACCACACCAGAACTGGGTAAATTCCAACATAATCACACACTCTGGAGTGAATTACTGCAATTATACAAAGAAAAAATATATAAAAAATGTAAATTTTTTTATGACTTTTTATTGCTTTATATAGTAACAGTATAGTCTTCTATACATTAAACAGTCCTCAGTTTCTTGTAGGTAGCTAGAATATGAGTGAAGTAGCTGTCTCGCCCCCACCCCACCCCCGTTCCCTTACACACAGACATGTGCTGGGAATCAGATGCTCATATTTCTCATTTTTTTACTTCGTTTTGTTAGAAAGAGAATGGTGCAAACTGTGAGAAACTCCTTTTGGAGAGTGAGTGTGACATGAGCCATGAGTGACTCCTGTAGCTCAGCTTGGCAGACACAGTAGTGCTAGCAGTCAGCAGTTGCCATGTGTTTGTGGGTCAAAAGCTAGGAACTGCTGGAGTTTGTAATCTGGGATCACTTTGTAGTCAGTTGCCAACTTGTGATATGAGAGAGAGAGAGAGAGATAGCCGATAGCCATTGGTGCAAGGTAAAGAGGCAAAGGCAAAGGGGACGGTGGGTGGATAGAGAGGGACAGTGAAAAAAGGGGACAGTGGGTAGGCAGAGAGAGACAGTGAAAAAGCAGGGATACTAAATGAATATTTCTGCTCAGTATTCACAAAGGAAGAGGAGAGGGAGGTACCTAATCCAATCAATAGAAGCACTCTGGATGGGGGGGGTCAATACCAATCCTTTCACAGAAGAAAGGGTTCTGAAAGACCTCCTAAAACTGAAGGTGGACAAAGCAATGGAGCCTCACAGGATTCACCCCAGAATTCTAAAAGAACTAAGGGGAGAACTAGTGACACCACTGACTACTCTTTTTAACAAATCATGAGAGGATGGTGTGGTACCTGAGGACTGGTGAGAGTGGATGTGATTCCCCTTCACAAAAATGGGAGCAAGACAGAGGCAGGAAACTACAGACCTGTCAGTTTGACATCAGTGGTAGGTAAAATGATGGAATCACTTCTGCAGGAAAGAACTGTTGAGTACCTAGAGGCCAGTGGGGTGCAGGACCCAAAGTAGCATGGATTCACAGTGGGAAGGTCATGTCAGATAAATCTAATCAATTTCTTTGACTGGGTGACCAAAGTATTAGACCAGGGAGGAGCTGTGGACATGGCCTACCTAGACTTTAACAAGGCATTGGACACAGTCCCACACAAAAGATTAATAAATTAGCCAGCCTGGGAGTGGGTTCCAGAGTGGTAGCCTGGTTAACACAGAAGGTAATAGTAAACTGAGTCCACTCTGAAGAAAGGGGGTTACTAGTGGGGTACCGCAGGGTTGAATGCTGGGTCTGGTCCTTTTTAATGTCTTTATAAGTGACATTGCAGAGGGACTGGAAGGAAAAGTATGCCTCTTTGCAGATGACACAAAGATCTGTAACAAGGTTGATGCACAAGGGTGTGTGTGGAAAGGATGAGAACAGACTTGGCAAGGTTGAAGGAATGGTTAGAAGTATGGCGGCTTGGATTCAGTGCAAAGAAGGGCAAAGTAATGTACCTGGGAAACAAAAACCCAGGGGAAGAGTACACAGGAGGGGGGGAAGGAGGTAGTAACAACAACAAACAATAAGCATCTGTCAATGTTGAATTGTTTGCTTGCTGGTATTAGCACTGGAAATGCAGGAGTTAGACAGATGCAGAATAGGAATGGCAGTGAAGTATTGAACTTCACGCCAACCCCACCCTGCAGAGATTGACAGGCATTGGGATATGCATTTGGGTCATCTCCCATGATGTTCATGCCATGTCACCTCACCCTATCCTGCAGACACCGACACATGTTGAGGTGTGCCTTGTGGTGTTCAGCTTTAGGGTCACCCCATTCCATAAGGACATATGCTGAAATGGGTGCAGTATAGAAGAATGGGGTGAACTCTGGAGCCAAAGAGTCAAAGGCACACCTTGATGCCTGTCACTGGCTTGGGGGTTGGGGTGGGATGGCATAAGCATTACAGCTGGTAATCCAAATTCACACCCCTGATGCCTGTCAGTCTGTACAGGGTGGGACGTTATGGTTAGAAACCCTAATGCCCCAGGCGTTTGTTGGTATTTGCACTACAAATTTTCAACATGGCCTTTTTGTGACCCCACCTCATGAAAGCATTTGGGAACTCTTCTCATGAAGAGTGGCAGTGTGATTTTGTTAATGTGTTCTGAACTTTGAGTTCCCACAGCGACCGTGCCATTCTGCGCCAGATGTATGAAAACACAGATCGGGCAGGATTTGAAGAATGACAGCTGTGCCATCCATAGGGAGGTGTGAAGAGATGGCAATGTTGAAAATCTGTAGTGGAAATATTAAAAATGCTCCCACTTTCGAGCATAAGGGGAAACTGCGCAACACATGCGCTTAACACAATCATTTAGTGGAATTATTTCAGCAAATTTTCTACTTAGGCATTTTGTGACCTCTGCTCATGAACACTGTCACTATGATTTTCTTAATCTGTCCCAAACATTGATTTCCCACAGTGACCGCGCTATTCTGTGAAAGATGTGTAAACGCATATTTCGGGCAGGATATGAAAAATGACAGCAGTACTGTTCACAAAGAGGGGTGAAAAAATGCCAATGTTGAAAATCTGGAGTGAAAATTTTACAAATGATTCAAATTATGAGGGTGCATGGAAACTGCACAATGCACGCTCATAACACAGTCATTTTATAGACTTTTGTCACCAAATTTAAAACATAGACATTTTAGGACCTCTGCTCATGAACAGAGTCACTGTGATTTTTGTAATCTGTCCCAAACACTGATTTCCCACAGTGACTGGGCTATTCTGTGCCGGAAGTGCGAAAACACACTTTGGCCAGAATGTGAAAAATTACAGCTGTACTGTTCATAAGGAGGTATAAAAAAATGGCAATGTTGAAAATTTGGAGTGAAAATATCACAAATTTGCGAAGTTACAAGGGTGCATGGAAACTGTGCAATGCACACTCGTAACACAGTCATTTTATGGAGTTTCATCACCAAATTTTCAACATATGCATTTTAGGACCTCTGCTCATGAACATTGTCACTGTGAATTTCTTAATGTGTCCTGAACACTGATTTCTCACAACGACCACACTATTCTGTGCCAGAAATGCGAAAACACATTTTGGCCAGGATGTGAAAAATGACAGCTGTACTGTTCATAAGGAGGTGTGCCAAAATGCCAATGTTGAAAATCTGGAGAGAAAATATTACAAATTCACAAAGTTATGAGTGTGCATGGAAACTGAGCAACGCACGCTCGTTAAACAGTCATTTTTTGGATTTTTTTCACCAAATTTGCAACATAGGCTTTTTGAGAGCCCACATCATGAACAGTGGCACTGTCATTTTGTTACTTGGTCCCAAAAGGTGATTCAGCGCAGTGACCCTGAAATCACCTTTCGGGACTGAATAGCACCATGACAGTGACTGAATTCATGAGGAGGGGTCCCAATAACCCCATGTTGAAAATTTGGTGCCAAAATTCTTAAAAATACCTGAGATATGCATCAAAGTTGAAAAAACCCTGTTTGTTCCATTTATACAGCTTACCAGCATTTCTTCAGTTCACGGTTGGCTTTGAAGAGTGCAGACGTGTTCCCTGTCCACCGAAGATCATCGCGCCGGGCTCCGGTGGTAAGTATGGGGTGGTGAGGTGTGGGGAGGTAGGGTGTACAGTGGGAGGGTGCAGGTTAGGGGAGGGGACCCAGCCAGCATGGTACTGTTTCCTTTCTTTCAGGGACAGAAAAAAAAAAAATCTCTGGGAGGTTTTTATTTGCAGGTTTCTTTCAGCACTCTGGGGTGGGATCCCGTGTGCCACCTACCTTTTTGGAGTTGGGGGACTTAAGCCAATGGGGATTGGGCCCCCCATTGGCAAAGAACAACTTTTTGGGGGGGCATGATGCTGAGGGGTATTGAGCACCCCCCTAAGCACACAACATATGGGGGGGGCATTATGCCGACAGGGATTTGGCTCCCCCATCGTCAAATTAATTGGGCCGGGGCATGCCGACAGGGGGATTGGGCAGCCAAGTCAGTCAGCTTTCCCTCATCTGCCATGTTTACAGACATGTTACACCAGGCAAGGTACCACCCTGCAATGACTGGTCGCTCCCTCATTGCAGTGGAATGGCTGACGCTGCAATGACGAGGTGGCCCCTCATTGCAGCAGCCAAATCATTTCAACTTGGTGGTACTTATTCAGAACCAGTGTTATTAGGACACTGGTCCTGCATTGGGGAACAGTGCCAAGCCCACAAATGCAGTGCCGGCGTTGGCTGCCACAGTGCCGCACCTCCACAATCAGCTTCTCTCCTAAGCAGGCACATCATGTTTCTTGCACATGCACAAGCAAACATAAAAAGGGACCTGGAGGTACTCATATCAGATGACCTAAAGATTAGCAAGCAATCTGAGAAGGCAGTAGGGATGGCTGGGGGGATACTGGGATGTATAGGGAACAGCATCACCAGTAGAAAACAGGAAGTTGTTATCCCTCTGTACAGACAGTTGGTGAGACACCATCTGGAGTACTGCATCCAATTCTGAAGACTCCATCTCCACAAGGACATAGACAGGATGGAGGCAGTCCAGAGGAGGGCAACTGAAATGGTGCTGGGTCTGCAACAGAAGCCATATGAGGAGAAACTAAAGGAGCTTAATAGCTATACCCTTGAGGAAAGGAGGGAGAGGGGGGACATGATAGAAACTTTTAAGTACCTCAAAGGAATCAGCAAAGTCCAAGAGGGTAGCATCTTTTAGAAAAAGAAATGTGCAAGAACAAGGGGACACAATTTGAAAATAGAGGGGGGACGGCTCAGGGGCAATGTAAGGAAGTATTTTTTTTACCGAGAGGGTGGTGGACACATGGAACGGCCTTCCTGAGGAGATTGTGGGGTCAAAAACAGTGGGGGAATTCAAGAATGCATGGGACAGACAAAGGCAATTCTTGTTGGGGTAGGAAGAAATAGACTGTTGGTTTACTAGGATCTGTAACTTATTCAGTAGGTAGGGAAATGGGCAGACTAGGTAGGCCAAGTGGTCCTTATATGCCATTAAAGTCTATGTTTCTATGTTTCTAAAGAGACATCACACTGGTGTGAGAGAGACACATACACAGTGCAGTGGAGGGAAGAGAAATACAGCAGTTCACTTTAGTGGGTGTGAAGGTTGCAATCGTGTGGAAGGGAATATGATAAGCACCAGGCATGATATTTCAGTTTTGTAGGAGAGGTTGCCATGTGTCCCTTAGAAACATAGAATTTGATGTAGAGCAGGACCACTTGGCCCACCTAGTCTGCCCATTTTTATCTGCCTATAGTATCACTGCAGATCCTACTTGATCTCTGGCTATTCACCCACCCCCACTTTCCCTTTCCCAAAGATTCCCATGTGCTGAGCACCTTTTTTTCTGAAAGATACTTCCCTCCTGTAACTTATTTACTCACATGAGATATTTAAAGATCTCTATCATATCTCTCCTCCCTCCCTCCCTCCCTCCTCTATTCCAGGGTGTATACATTTAGGTCTTTTAAGTCTCTCCTCATTTTGATGCAAATGCTGCATGATTCTATTCACCCTACTCTGGATCACCTCCACTCTGTCTATGTCCTTTCGTAGATGGACAAAGTACTCTAGGTAGGGTCTCACTAGTGATCCATACAGAGGCAATACCACCTCCCTTGTTTTACTGATGATACCCCTCTCTATTCACCAAAGTGCCCCACTAACCCTCCCAACTGCCTTGTCATGCTGTCTGGCCACATTTAGGTCATCCAATATGATTATCCACAGGTCCTTTTCCTGCTTGGTGGTTGTAAGTACTGCTCCTTTCATTTTGTACTCTGCCCTGGGTTTCTGTGCCATAAATGCATTACTTTGCCCTTTTTCACATTGAAACCCAGCTGCCACACCCTTGATCATTCCTTGAGTTTTCTCTGGTCTTTTCCAATCCTATTCATCCCTCCTGGAATGCCCACCCTATTGCAGATTTTGGTGTCATTTGCAAAGAGGCAGACCTTCCCTTCCAGCTCCTCTGCAATGTCACTTATAAAGATATTGAAGAGCAATGGTCCCATCACTGATCCCTGAGGCACCCCGCTGGTCACCCTAAATTCCTCACAGTCAACTCCATTTATCATCATCCTCAGCTGCTGATCCCCTAACCAATTTCTTACCCAGTTTATCACCTTTTGAGCCACTCCTTAGCATCCCAGCTTGCTTACTAGCCTCCTATGTGGGTCAGTATCAAAAGTCTTACTGAAATATTGGTAGTCATGTCTGCCACTCCAAACTGAGCTAATTTCTTTGTTACTAAGGCAAAGAAATCTGCCAGTTGCATTTGACATGACCCCCCCCCACCTCGAAGGGCACTGTTTTTACTGTGTGCTCAGTATGAAATAATACCCAATAGGATAGGAGGTATTGGGCATTACCAGATCACACAGGGGTGTAATGAGGCCCCATTCTGTGGGTGGAGGGCCTTATAGCCCTTGGAAGGTCCAGTATAGCCAATACCGTCCACTCTGGAGGGCATTACTGTGCTTAAAAAATGGGATTTGGGCTGAATTTTAGAAATCAATTGTTTAAAGAAATTGCAAAACTTACTGAAAATAATTCATTTGAATGAATAAAAAATGTTGTGTAAAGTAGTCCATCTACTGTTACTATTGACAATAGAAGACACTGTTATAATTTGTGTTTGCCAGTCTGTAAAATGTTATGTCCTCCACCCCCTCTCCCCAGCAGTTTCTCTGTCTCCACTGTTTCATTCTGTATCCTCCATGACCCTTCTCCCTGAGAGTACTGTTTATTTTGTTTCCTTTGCCCACTCACAACTGAAGAAGGATCATTGCTTTAAGCTAAATTGGGAATGCAGCCAGCATCCATGTCTCCTGAGTGATGGTCATTGCTCTACCAAGTGAGGCAGTGTGAAAGTAGGTGGATGGGAAACATTTTTTTTAAACATGCCTGCCCCTGCCACAGTTGTATAGTGGTCAGAAGAGATGTGAGTACACTGAGAGAGTCAAGAGAGAGCAGGACATCAGAGGTGCACCAGTGATCAGCTGGCACACTGCTACATTACAGTACTAAGGTAAAAGTTGTGTTTAGATTTTTTTAATGCAAACATTGAGTTGTTATTTAAAACTAAACAGACTGGTAGGGCAGGAGGAAGGTGGCGAGTAGTCTTCAGTGTGTAAAATGGCAACAAATTCAAAAACGAGCATGGGGGGCTGTACATCTCATAATGCAGACCGAAA
Source organism: Neoceratodus forsteri (assembly GCA_016271365.2). Lineage (NCBI taxonomy): Eukaryota > Metazoa > Chordata > Ceratodontiformes > Ceratodontidae > Neoceratodus > Neoceratodus forsteri. Next base: position 209,309,639 of record CM028137.1, on the reverse strand, counting down.
AAATTGCATCATTTTGCAATTCAGAATTCTACGGTTACAGTGATATTACTAGGTAATCATGAAGCCAGAGAATTGGAAGGCAGGGCCTGTAGTTCAATGGACAAACAGCCAGTCATGCCCACTTCCTGAGTTATATAAGCAGTTCCTCTCAGCCTCCTTCTGAAGCATTTTTTCTTTGCCAGCCGGAGGCTCTATTGGTCTGCCTCTGAGCTGGCTGGGACCTACCCTGGAGCCTTCGCGCCCCCCCCTTTGCTGTTTGTGTTTGTCTCTGCTGGACTTCGGTGTTTGTTTTCCTGCTTCTGGTTTGTATTATGCCTTCAGCTGTGTGCTTCTTTCTGCACTTGTTTTCTGTGTTTTTGTGTGTCTTTGTTTTTGTTTTGGGCTTTTGTTCCCTGTTTTCCATGTTTGTGTGTTTTGGTTTTGTCTTTTGGGGCTTTTGTTCTAAGCTTCTAACATATTGCTACTCCAGTGCTCATATTACTTGCTCTCAGTTACTTACAACTCAAATTACTTGCAATGCAACTGCAACCATGATCTGTGTGTTTCAGCTCAGCCATAGCTGCTCTCCATGTTGCACTTGATTGTTTTCACCTGATTCCGGCTCACTCTGAATCCTAGCTAAGCAGCTCATTCATGCTCTCAACTCATTCTACTTTCTCAGTACTGCAGTTTCATTGCACTGCCAGGTGATAACTGCTTCAGAGCATGGTGTCTCCTTTCTTTCTATGTTTCTTGAAGTTTACAACTCAGTGAACTCATTACAGATAAAGAACCTCTGTGTTACCCTTTGGGGTAACCCTTGCCTCAGTGTTTGCGCACAGAGGTTCTTTGTCTTTTAAATAGTTTTTTATTTTAATGGGTTCACCACAACATATCCAATCACACTGTCTTAGGGTAGCTGGTCCATTCCACTGGGGTGTCAAACAGACGAGGCATACTGATGAGTCCTGGTAGGATGAAACATGTGTCTATGTCTTCTGTAAGCACCCTTTGCAAACTGTGTGAGAGGCCTTTTGGCACCATGCAATTCTGCTTAAAGTTGGACCAGCATAACATGCTGTGGTGATTTGCATATGCAGCCCATGATGCTTCGCATTGTGTGGGCAAGTGTGATTTTGTATTTTCTCAGTACAGATGCTGCTTCTAAGTTTGTACACCCTGTTATACTCTGAGATCAGCTAAAGCTACTGCTGATGCTGTAAATTAGTTTCAGTACCTGCATGTGGGTCTCGGCCCTTCCATCATTTTCTTGTTTTTCCTACGGCGGGAACTTGGAGGTGTTTGGGGGAGTCATGGCCCCATGTGGCAAATTATTTCTGTTTTAAATCATGTCTCCACCACCAAAAAATCCTCAGAGTATTTGTCACCTTTATTGGCTTTTGAATGCCTGGCTGTCTTGCCCCACTATTCACAGTGCTGCTCCTCTGCTACTATGTTTTGCAGACCTATGTGCTGATCTAATTATTACTACTATTTACTGACCTACATGCAGGTCCACTCTTGCTTAAGCAATCATTGCTTCATACCTAACACCATCCACTCAGCTTCAGCCTCTGGGATGTCTGCTGTGCTCACTACTGCATCTGACCTTTGCAAGGTCTCAGCACTTAATGCTCATAAGGTATCAGCACACCAGTGCTCATTCAGTTGCTCACCAGTTTTTCAGCTCCCTATCAGTTTCTGTGGCATGCCAGCCATACCATTCTGGTGCAGGGTTCCCTGCAGCTGATGGCCTCAGTCTGCATTCTAAGTCCACATCTTGAGCGTGTCCAACTTGGGACAGGGTCCTTCTCATCTGGCCCATAGCTGGGAATGTCCTCGCTCCAGGCTTGGCTTTAGCTGTTTGCTAATGCAACAGCAGCTCCTGGTGTAGCATTTAAGTCTAGCTGTGAAGGGTGGTTACTCCGATCTCCTTTGGCTCTAGTGGTTCCACTATAATGGTTATCCATTGGCTTTAGTGGATTCCTTAGCAAGGCACCTTTACTGCATTCTCCCTACGACTGCCTCTAGTTCACCTGGTTTGTGTTTAGGGTGAGTAGGCCAGGTGAGTGCCTCAGCAGTCATTGCTCTCCTCCTCCTGCCTTGGTTGCCCCCAATGTTGCAGAGCAGTCTTGCAAACTTCAATGGCATTCCCACTAGAGGGATTGATTGAGCATTTTCCTCCAAATTGGAATGTTTTCCACCTCCCTTTAATTGGGTTTCCAAATTGCAGAAGCAGAGCAGCTACTAAATAAAATACCCCAATCCTGGAGGGAAGGCGACCTAGGCCTTGGATCCCCAGAGATTTCCTCCTCATAGGGTTTTTTTTTTTCTCTCCTCTGTGCCTCAGGTCATGACTGTTAGTTAGCATAGTAGTGTTCCCTAGCTTCTATAAGTAGGTTCCGCTGTTGGATGGAGGTGGATGGTGTCCCTGCCATTCCCTATCTCCTTAGAAGGTCCCCTCATTCTCAACACAAACATCGAATCATGCTATGCAAACCGGAGCATCTCATTATGTTATCAAGCTGCCTGATGCTTTATTCTACTACTATGTCAAAGCTTCTGCTTGCTTATATGCTTCATACTACATTTCTTTTGGGGATCCTTCCTAAGGTACCTTTAGCCACAGGAATTGTCCCATGGCATCTCTAGGGGTGGAATCCTCTTTGAGGGTTCCTTGCCTTTGGTACCCCTACAGGGTGGTAATTCCTCTGGACTAGAGCATGCAAATGGCCAAAACCAAACTAACACAGTTGCACAAGCATAACACTATACTGGCTGTGTAGGCCATTGAATGGGACTATTTATTTCCCAGTCTCTGTAGCCTGATACCGAACCAGCTACTTGGGGAAGTCAGCCAATCATAAAGTAGAATTATCCCTACCTATTTTCTAAGCCAAATGCATGGCTTGTGCTTTTGGATGAGGGTCTGTGTTCTGGGCCAATTTTCAGCCGAGTTTATACTTCTTGAACTGAGACCAAAAACAGTAGAGAAAGTATTTTAGCATATGTTTAGAATGATTTTTTGTTCAAATATTGTGTGGAGCTGTTCTTAGGTGAAAATCAGTGGTTTTAGTGAAAGTGATGTAGTAGGAGAGGCGGGTTAGCGGGAAATAAGATGATTGTGCATTTGTTCACATTTACAATGTTCAGCGAGAGTACTGATTTCTTTTACTTTGGGTTTTCTGTTAAGGTTACCTGGTTCTTTATACATGGGTTATGCAGGAATTTATCCACCCCTAAAGAAGCCAGTTAACCAATCACAGAAAAGTATTTTGGGACCCCATTTTACATTAAGAATTTGAGTTTCCCTTCAGCATTCCAAAATTGTGTGATCCTGGTGCATTCTGACAGCGAGGGAGATTTCATAACATATAGGTGGCATGGATTGCACCGTAATGCACTGTAGAATTTACATACAGCTAATACAGTTGTTATCATAAAATCTCACAGAAGTTTACAGGAAAGCTTTAACAGCTACTTTTGTTTTCCTTTTCTTTTTTGTGTTCATACAGATACCAGTTTTCAAGTGTAATCATTTTAATCTGTTGTATGTTCTCTTTACCTTTTGGGGGAAAAACTACTAATTGCAGTTATTGATGAAGGCATCAGCATATAAACAGGTGTTGTTGTGGCAGGCCGGAAGGTTCCTCTGACAATGTCAGGACTGACCAGACAGATCTGAAAGGAGAGGCAGGAACCTTACTCAGTGTCCAAGATGCAAGAGGTTTATTTACCAGGGACAATAAAAACAAGATAACTACCAGGCTACAGGATAATAATAAACAATAAAATAATATGATCAGGACCAACAATTGGTTGAACCAAGAACAGGGGGTTAACCCTTTTTAGTCCAAGTCCTACGCGCCCTTGGCCGAGATGATGAAACAACTGAAGAACAAAGCTTGGGCTTTCCTATGCATCAGCTAAAAAACAGGTGGGCATTGACCACAAAAGTACATTTGCAAGCAGGCTATAATGGGGCATCCCCGACAGAACAGAACACAACGAGGAACACTGCTAGCTGGTCAGTGAAGAACTTGGTGATCCTCTGTGGCTCTGAGCAAGAAGCTGAAGACTTTTGGTTGGTAGGGGGTTCTCTAGATGATCTGCAGCGATGACCACTGGTAGATCCCCAGCACCCAGGACACCTCCCAAGAAGACTGCTGGTGCTGCAACTCTCTGGCAGCCTCAACAGAGCAACATGGGCATGCACACACTTCTGGATGGCCGGCAAAATAAGAAAGGGGCATGCACGACGTTAACTGGGGTCCCTCATGCTTGAGCTGGGGTGGCTCCTAAGCTGACTCACTACTTGATACCTCACTGGTGGCTCTCTACCACTTACCACCACAGGACTGATGCTGGAACACCTGTAGTGGAACTTCGGAGCAGGCTGATGTCACTGGAGGTGATTCTGCTGCAGATGACGGATGGGCCGGGGGTCTCGTTGGGTCAGTGACAGGCTCTAGTAAAGCTGCTCCGGGCAACAAAGGTGAAGCTGTATGTCTGGTACACCAAGGTGCAATTCAATAACACAGTTCAGTAGTAAGCAAACAATTCAGTTTCTGGCAGACAGTTTAGTTCTTGTAGGAAATACAGTCTCTAGGGGGTGCTAGGCAGGCAACAGAGCAGTTCGGTTTGGGTGCTGGCCACTTAGGCCATAGGACCGTCCCTCCCCCAAAGGGCGCTGCACCTTTAAGAGTCTTCCCTTTTCCTGGCATTTTCTTTTTTTTTCAGGCCCGCTTCACTGTACCAATGGGGATAGCCATCCCTGGGCCCTAGGTAAGGTCTCATCTGCTATTTTCTATGCTCAAGGGCCTGGACGCTGGACCTTCACAGCTAGCCCCTTCTTTCCTTTACCCAGCTAGAGGCAAGCTACTACTGGCTCAGCCTGCATGTTCTGGAGCCACATTTGACCATAGAAAAAATAAATAAATAAAAAAAACTAAATAGCTCAGTGATTTCTGGCCAATCCTGGGGCCTTCTCCTGGGGGCATTCAGCCCACTGCCTGCACATTCCTCTTCTCCTCAGGGCTGGCAGTCCCCCTTGGGATTCCACTGCCCCCCAGCCTTACTAGGACCCTGACCCTTTACATTTTTCTCTGGGCCCTTTGCCTGCTGCCCCTTCCTGTACTTTCTGGGCTACAGCCCTCAAATCTTCCCCTCCCCCCCGACACATATGGCGAGGGTTAAAACAAAAGATTGGGCACTCGACACACTCACCGCCATGGCCCAGGATTTTAGCACTGCTGGGGGGGGCAAGGAACCTGGCTAGGGAGACACACTCCCACACAGTTTCTCTCTGGCCTACACAGCTGCTGGGGCAGAACTCCAGGTCTGGGAAGCAGTTTCCGCCTGGACCTATTTTTAGGTGGCACCGCCTGGTCCAGCCAGCAGATACTTCCCCCCATGCCACTCAGGGCTCTGGGAAAAGGAGACAGTTCACATCGGGGAGCCAAGCTCCCACCCGACCGACCCTGCCACTGCTGCTGCCACCACCACCATCACCAAACACCCCAGAACAAAAGATGGAGGGGAGCAATGCCGGAGGAGCCATGGACACACTTCAGGTACCTTTTCTTTGTCTGTGCTCCTCGCATCCTCCAGCCTCCACGTCTAGCTGTCCACTCCTCTTGTTGACCACTCCCCGACCATTTTAGTAGGGCAGGGGAGGTCCTGGCTTCTGGCCAGAGGATTGGGCACTATGAGCCTATCGGGGATAGTCTCATGCCCATGGCACCCCTTTCGAGCGCTGAATGGCGCAAAATGACACAAGGGTACAGGGTGGGATATGTGGGACTGGAGGGGGTGAGCTAGCGAGAGAGAAAAAAAAGAAAAGGAAAAAAGTTTCTACATTGGTGAAAGTGTCCCCGTTTCTTCGTTGTGCCCCCCCAACTTCAGGGTACTACATTATTTGCAGTGATTTATATGCTAAAATTTAGTGATAACCGAGAATAATATTTTTCAAAAGTAAAATATAAAGTGAATTGTGATTACGTATGTTTATCCATAACAATGTGAACAACAAATGTGAGACTGAAAACTTGTGTAATATGTCTTCTTGCTGTATCAGTTACATCTGCAGTGTAGCACAGTGTGAAATAGCGTAATGTCATCTACTCACAGTCTTTCCCTGTTCAAAGTTGGCCTCAAATCCCACCTAATTGAGTCTGCTAACTGTAACTGTGGATAGCTCTGCCCTCCTAAATAGGCTACCTAACCCTTTTAACTTCAGTCATAGGGTCTCCTGAGGCCTAAAGACTGTGCCCCCCCATATTTTTCTCTAACAGCTGATGCCACGAACACTGAATCACCTCTGTTTATACTAACCTGAGTTAGAATCTGGTAAGAAATGCCAGTACTGTTTGTAAATGAGTGTTTGTTTCTTTTCATGTATACTGCTTTACTACTTGTGTATCCCTGTATTATGTTTTCCCCTCCACCCCCTGTAACCAACGTGGAGCCTTTGCAAATGAGTCTATGACTCAAAAGGTTGTAATTCTGATACTTTTACGCAATAAAAGAAAATAAATAAATACATGTAAACTAATTTTTCTACAGCATTATAAATGTGTGACCCTGTCACAAATCGCATTCCTGCAATATTCTGAAATTACACATGATCACATGTCTCTCACTGCACTACCACCACCTCCTATCTCTCCTGTCATAGTGTTTATTTTTACTTTTTTTTGTTACTATTTATTTACCCAGGATAGGTCCAGCCAGGAGGAAACATCTCATTTGATGTGGGTCCCATATCAATTCATTTTCACAGCTGGATGGACTGGATCCCTGAGAGGTTAAGTGACTTGCCCAAGGTCACACAGGGAAAATTTGGATCCATGTAGTCCTCTGATTTCCAATCCAGTACTCTGACTAGCCCACACAACTTCCACCCATTATTGAAATGCATGTGGCTCAGCAAACCTAGTGTTTACTTTTTCCCAAGGTTTACTGCAATGGCAGTTTTATTCACTGAAAGATACAGTGTGAGGTTTAGTGTTGCTTGTACTAAAGATTATTCTGTGAGTTCTTAAGCTATCCGTGGCTATTGACTGGAACACATTTGTTGAAAAGGCATTGAAATCAGTGATACAATGAGGCTTGTCATTTTTAAGCAAAGTAACTTACAAATCTTAACATCTGGCATTATGCTTCTTTAGAATCTGCTTTTCCAAATTGAAAACGTAGTGCTTTGGGGTTCTTTCCCTCTCAATACCTTGTCAACATTCATTATATTGGCACATTTGCAATCTTTTAGTGAAATACAGTGCAGAGTTTATTAATTGCACTATATTTTCTTCCAGTGAACCATGTTTCTGGTCTTCTGGGGTATTCTTAATGCATTTAACATTGTCAGAATAAAGCTGCAGTTGTTAAGTAATTCTGTTTGCCTATACTCTAATGCAGCTGTTGTTATGATATGTTCCTGGGTGGGGGAGGGGCAAAGCAAAGGCTGATGTTTTTGAGCTGACTACTTACAAAGCTCTCTCTCCAAAGGTCAGGATGAGTCATCCTTGAAACCTTTTAAGAGTCTTGCAACTTCCCCTAGTGAGGTCCTGCTAGGATACTGACTACAATGATCCTCATATTAGTTTACAAGTTATTAAAGGGATTTTGAAAACCCAGCTTTTTGAAATTGAATCATGCCTCATGTGCCAAGGGAACTTAATCTGTTTTGATCACCAGCTGCTCCTCAATTATAGTCTGTTTTTCTTATTTGTCAAAATAGTTTGTATTGTTATGGTTTTCACTTTGTCTCGAGTCAAACTTGAAATTGTCTTTTATTGCTCTTGGGTTCATATCTGAATATCCAATCATAATTAAAACTAAAATTAAAAAAATGTGTTACTGTTATACAGAATTTTTGCTGTACTTTGTTTTAGTTATTGTTAGTCACTGATAGTTTCAATAGAATACTTTGAAGGAGGGGCTGCAGTCTTTTATGTTGTACTCAGGTTACTAATTTTCAGAAGGATACAACAGGTGAAAGGCATAACTGTAGAACACTCCTCTACTTTAGCTTATGTGCACCTGGACTGGTACTACAACATGTTTTATACAGTAGTATGTTGACTATTTCCTTTGTTTTCTGTTATTTTATATTATAAATGACATACTGCAAATAAAGAAGTAAGACCAATACATAATTGCGAGTACCAGAATTTTGATATAAATTGTTTCTCCTCTGATGTTTTCTGTGCAGTCCTCAGGCCTGAGGGTATATCCCCATGCTAGAGTTGCCAGTCCTATCCTTTACTTGATCTATCACTTACACCAGTGGGAATTTATGTTGTGGGGCCCAAGAGCTGCACTGTCCATCACTCCAGTGATACCATGGTTTTAACCCACAAACAGTAGCCATTGCTTGCATTGCCAGTGGCCTGAGTTGTGGAATGGCCTTGTGTTGTCAGGGGCCAGCTGGAGGGAAATGATCAACCATCCCAGTGGACACTCTTCTCCTCTGGGGGGGGGGTGTTGCCATCCTCACTGCAATACTGCCACCTAGGTGACCACAAGTGGCAGTGCAGTCAAGGGCACTGTGGAAGGGAGAGACACAGGTTGTGGATCCAGAGCGGCAGCACGCAGTAGTGTGCACATATTCCTTGGACCTCCCATGCATGCTTGCATCTCTGGTGACTGTGAGAATCCTAAGGAAAAAAACCCACTGCCAACTCTGATGATGGCCACAGTAGACTGGACACAGACCAACCCAGGAACCCACAATGCACAGATAGCTGTTCTGATGCCGACAAAGGGAGTAGGTGCAGATAAAGTGGGCAGCCAGCCCAAAAACATACAGTCACAAGTATCACACAAGCAAAGAAGGTACTTGACAAATAAATATAATGCAAATGCAAATTTAATGGTGACTGTCAGGGTCAAATAACCCTTACCCCTAGCGCCTCGGCAGTGAAGCCTTCTAAGGGGGTATGTCAAGGCAGACAAAACAGATTACATAAGTACTTTTGCAATCAGTGGCATTATACATCATGTGTTCTTATTTAGCCAATAGGAGAAAAGCACTTGTTTCAAATTTAGAAAAGACAAAATATAAAAACCAAAAACATGCAGTGACTCACTTTAAGCATGCATAGAGATTCATGAAACAGTGCATATATTATATACTTTAAGACTACATATGCACACTGAGAGCCACCTAAGGTCTGCATAATAGTTCATGTTACAATGAATGTAATTAAGTAACTAATTTCCAAATACAAGCTTAAATAAGCAAGATACAATAATCATTTAACTAAAGAACTGTTACAGAGAGAGGAATGAGTAACAGCACACTGAAGAGAAAACAAAGACAGAAAATGCTATTGCAAAAATCTTGTGATCGACCCATTCAGTTTCAAGCCCCCAGGACCACTTGTGTAAGGATCTACAAAAATGTTGTGCTTAACCAAGGAAAAGTTCTTCCTTTAAGAAAGAAAAAAGAGAGACACACATAGCAAAGTCAGTCGTATCACATAATATATCAAATAAGACATCAAATTAGAAAATGGAATAAATATTTAACTGAATTTTTGCAAAGAACTCACATCACAAGTATTAGGAGACATAATGGAGCTGGGACCAAATTTAAACCACAATTCTTTTTGAGAAATGGTTTGAGGTTCCACTGGTCATTCAGACCATTCAGCTTCACAGTCACCAAACTATAGATCCAGTCCCTTTCCTTCTGGAGTAAGAGATTAATTCTGTCACCTCCAAACCCAGGAACCCTAATTGTTTTGATGAATTTTGTTGACCCGGTAAGCCCACTGGGCCTAGAAGTCCCTTTTTCAGGGGCGTCCGGTGGGGGGGATACAGATGTTAAGCAACTGAAATTGAACCAGATTAAGCTGTAGGTGGTATTTTTAGTGAATGAGGGAAATTTGGCCAGGACACTGGGGAAATTCCCCTACTTTTGCTTCCTGTGAGCAGGGGGGGACCCATTTTTCTGTGGGACCAAGATGGTGGCTCCCATGGATCCTAGTGGAGGAATACTGCATACAGGAGAGACAGAAGACAAGGAATCCCTTTCTGTTCCAATATCTCTTGTGGAAAATGGTGGTGCTGTGAGACTGTTGGGAGAGAGGAACAGTCTCAGGATGGCCGACGACAGTGGAGGAGCTCAGATGCAGGAGAGCTCACAGGCTTTACCCAGAGCAGAGGGGAACGATACGGCTGGAATGCAACCGGGTGGTGGCCAGCAAAACATATCTAACCCCTCAAAATACACTTTTCAGTTGGAAGGTGAAAAATGCACCACAAGTCCAGCACATACGAGGAGTATGTCTAGCTTTAATTTCAAGAGCACGTCGGCTTTAAATCCAAACCCGGAAGTGTGACTTCTAAATGCCGAGACAACCGATGATGCTTGGGAAGATCAACAAGCTCTCACTATATTACAAGAGAAACAACGCCTTTGGGAGAAGGCTGCTATGGATTATCAAATTGCTCAGCTTGCTGCTGAAGAAGAGATTCAGAAACGGAAGAGGCCCGAGGTAGATTCACCCTCGGGTACTGACTTGAAAGTACATTTTATTTTTATATTTATTTATTTAGTTTTTGTTGACTGGGTAAGTGCACTAGACAAATCCTTCCTATTTTCAGGCACGACCCGGGCGAGGGGGGGATACAGATGAATGCCAACTGACCTTGAGCCAGATTAAGCTGTTGGTGGTATTTTTAGTGAATGAGGGAAATTTGGCCAGGGCACCGTGGAAATTCCTCTACTCTTTTCGATAAGTGCCATGGGATCTTTAACTTCCACCTGAACTACCACCAGAACAGGCAGATGGGACCTCGATTTAATGTCTCATCTGAAAGACGGCACCTCAGAAGTGGATCACCCCTCTCATGCTGCACTACAGTGTCAGTACTGGGATATTAACCCAAGTGCCAGATGTGGGAACTGAACCTACAGCCCTCTAATCTCCCGGCCTCAGAGGCAAGTGTGCTACCTACTGAGCAACTGACACATAAAGGTGCAAACAGCCTTGAGGGGAAACAAGCTTGTTCACTGAAGATTTCAGGGGATATAGAAGTAGAACCTTCCCCTGCTTGGTCCCCAGATATTGCCCTGAAAAGGGCGGGGTGGTTGCTGTTAGATTCGGATCAGTGGATCACGGACCCTACCATACCAATTCCAGGTATGGATCATACCCCTCTTGCAGTTTTAGATGGGCCCAATTCTGAGACTAGTGTTCCTGCAGCTAGGTCTGAGGGTAGTTTAGACCCTGGTTCTATGATACAGAATGTAGAATTATCCTACATAAACAGGCCTTTAATGGATCCAGGTGCTGTGGTTAACCACAACCAGCCAGTTAGTCCTAAACTAGGATCAAAATCACCTCAACAATGCCAAAGTGGGATTTGGAGAAATGCCAACCAAAATAAAGCTACTAATGATAAAAGGGCCTGATGTTGATCAAAATACCCTACCACGTCTTAAAACCCCAACTACCTCCTATGCTAGCCTTTTCATAAACCTGTTTCCTTGGCTAAAAGATGAAATGCTGTAAGGCTGAGGTTTTGGGACCCACTGATACCATGCCTGACAGATTCTATGTGGGGAAAGTCTTACTTAAACAAATGCTGGGTTTTATGCCCAGTGAGGTGTATCCTTGATTCATACACCAGGGGACAATACAGTATGACATTAGTTTTATACACCAGATATATTAAACAGATTTTGGATGAAATCGCATTATAAGGACTAATCCTGCTTGGGTCCATTTTCAGGCGATATCATTAACCAAACAGACATTCAAGGTTATTACTGTATTGTTCTGTAATGAAGGGGTTAATGTGGAGGATATCTCCTATTAGTTGGAGAAAAAGTGTACCCTGAAAGGAAACCCAGAGCCCATTCTTGATACAGAAGGATTTTGGAATGGTGGTTGGAGATTTAAAGTTAACTTAAACCAAACCGAAGAAGGTTTACAACATCTTCCCAGTTGCTTTTATTTGGGAAGGGATAAAGGATTTATCTTTTATCAAGGGCAGCCCCATCACTGTTATAAATGTGGTTCTGGTAGACACCTTAGCAGGAATTGTGAAGTCATCAAATGTGTCCAGTGTGGAGAATTGGGGGGCATACAATGTCAGATTGTCATCATCCAGCTAAATGCTCACTTTGTGAAGAACCCCATGTATTTACTGACTGTCCTTGGGCTGCCCAAAATAAAACAAATGGAGATTTTTGCGTACATGATTTTTACCTAAATACAGCAGTACATGGGGTCCAGAGGCAAAAACCTGTACCTCCGCCCACCCCTCCAAGTAGGCCTGAAACCATACCTAGTATGGAATGGGCGGACATTTCGGAAATTGCATCAACTACTCCCTCCCAGGAAGAGGAGAACTTAATATCTACTAAAATGGTGATTCTTACAGATTCTGTTGTGGGCCAGGTTATTCCTAATACTATGCCTCCCCCCCTTCCACCTGAAGAATCATTTAATCTCATTACTGCTAGACGTTGCAGTTTAAGATCCAGGACCTCTAAAATACCGACATCTGAAGAAGGTTTGATACCCCTCCAAAATGCATTTTCGGTATTACAGGAAGACATAGATACTGAGTCAGATTCCACCTCGGTCCATTCTTCACAGCCTGAAGGATCTTCTGATCCAGAACCATCTTCTGATGTTATGGATACAGTGAAAAATAAAAAAAGAGCCAACCTGGGATGAAAAAATCTACAAAAAAGAAATAATAAAAATAAAAGGGAACATTGATATGAGTTATGACAACCCCCTTCTTTCCCCTTCCTCTTTTGTCTATGTTTTTGAATATAAACTTGGCATCCTTAAATGTTAATAGTATTCAGTCAAATAGGAAGCAAATGTTGATATATTCACTATTTGATGGAGACAAGGATGATGTAGTTTATTTTCAAGATACTCGGTTACATACCAGGTTTGAGGTAGAACAGGACACTGAAAGGTGGAAATGGGGTACTGTTTATTGGTCTGTTGGTGAAGAGCTATGCACAGGTGTAGGTATAGCAGTTAATAATCCTACAGCATGCCTAGTTCAACTTATAGATGTTTTGCCGGGTCGCATATTATTGTTAGATATGATACTTAACGATTTGCACTGTAGATTTATTAATGTTTTTGCTCCGCAAGCTAAATCTGTGAGAATAGCATTATTTAAGACTTTATTGCCCTATTTGTTCACTTCTAGATTTGTGCTTTTAGGTGGAGATTTTAATTGTAGCCGTTATCATATGGATAGAGGTATACGATCCACAAAGTTATTTTGTGATACTGAGTGTCTTAATGATTTATTGACACAGTCAGGATTGGTTGATGTTTTTGATTTATTAGGTAAACCACAAAAAACATTTTTTCAAGGTAGTAAAGCAACAAGGATAGATTTCTGGTTTATTTCAGATACTTTAGCAATACAAAAAGCTCAAACTATACAAGTTGCACCTTCTGATCATGTGATACTTGAGATTACGATAGGTAGTTATGAAATAATGCATAGAGGACCAGGATATTGGCATCTTAACCTGGAATTACTTAAGTTACCAACTGTTGAAGAAGGAATTTTGGCAGTACTACAGGCAAGGAAATCAGTGGTTAGCCTCTACGATTCGTATAGAAATTGGTGGGAAGATACAAACATAGATATAAGATAGTATTTCCAAACAATTGGCAAGATTAATGGGAAATTTAATAAAGATACATATCTAAAAACTCAACAACAGTTTTTAGACTTACATTTTATAGTTGCACAAGGGGATTACACAGCCTTATCTGAATTAGATAGAATTAAAATTAATAAATTCAACACAATATAGTAGATATAAATCCTTAGATGTAGAAAGAAGATTTGGTTCCCAAGGAGGTAAAGCCTTTATGGACCCCTATCAGTTTTGTGCTGAACAAAGACATCAAAAATATATGGCAGAGGTTTGTGACTCTACAGGTAAAAAAAATGTATGACCAGGAAAGCTATTATGAATGTTTTAGATAATCATATATAACAATTATTTGGATATGCTACTGTTTCTGGTTCCCCACATTCCTTATGGTTAGCTCAAGTGATTCCACCTATGCTTGATAAACATAGCAGAGACATGTTGCTTGTTGATATAACATCTTTAGAAGTATCGGCTAGTTTTTCATTAACAAAGGCAGGTACTGCCCCAGGGAGTGATGGTTTGTGATAATTTTTACAATATTATTACAATAATTTGTAGAGGTCTTAAGGGAAATTCTGATTACAGGATTATTACCAAATAGTATGTTGGATGGTTTAGTGGTATTTATGTACAAAAAAGGAGATAGAACTAAGTTATCAAATTGGAGGCCAATTACCCTGCTTAATACAGATTTTAAAATATTTACAAAACTGTTACATAATAGACTTATACCAATGACTGATTTTCTATTACATAGTTCTCAGGCATTTTCAATACCAGGAAGAAAGATTCTGATGGTTTAATATTATTTAGAGAAATATTTTATAGAGGTAATACTGGTGAGCTTACAGGTCTTATTTTTAGTCTGGATCAAGCTAAGGCTTTCGATAATGTTAATCATGAGTATTTATGGAGTTGTTTGGCTACATATGGCATTCCTGAAATGTTTATTAATGGGACTAAAACATGTTATAAGTCTGCCTCTGCTAAAGCCTTTTGTAATGGGTGGATAGGTCGTTAGTGTACTGTTTTAAAGGGAGTACGGCAAGGTTGCCCTCTGAATGCTTTACTATATTTATTTACCATTGATCCGCTACTTAGAATGGTGAATAAAACTAGAGGTATACAGAATGTATCCTTTCCCTGTGAAGACCCTGAAATAAACAGCATTGCATATGCAGATGACATTTGTTTTATAATAGGAAATATCCCATCAGCACATAATCTGGGAATAATTTTAACTAATTTTATGACTCATACCGGAGCTCAAATAAATTACCAGAAATCTTGTTGCCTTCCTCTTAATGCTGAAGATGTGACAGATGATATAATAATCGAGGTACCAGTATTAAAAAGGACAGCCCCTATTTTAGGGATCTTATTTGGTTCTGGAGATTTGGCTTATTAGAATTGGATACTTAAATTGAATGAAGCACAAAATAAGGTTAATCTTTGGAATACTTGGTGTTTAGCTAAATTAAAGTGAATCTACATGATAAAAACCTCTTTGTTACCCATATTTTTATATTTAAGTACAGTATATAGCTTACCGTCAACTTTAGAAACCAGAATATATAGTTGTTTTTTTTTTTTCATGTATCTGGGGAAACCATTTAAATCCAATTAAAAGAGGCTTACTATTGAGAGAAAAAAGAAATGGAGGGTTGAAGATGATACAACCTGTGGTATTTTTTTCACCATATATTTATATGCTAATTTATTCCCTTTGGTAGCTCAAAAAATTAATAGATGGTCCCCTTGGGTCTTATATTCCTTGGGACCTGTTTTCTCTATTTGGCCCATGTATGATACCCTTCCTCGACAAATTTTGATTTCTTATTTACCTGATCCAATGAGAACTTGCTTTGCTAAAATAAAGCTATGGGGTATTTCCAAAGAGCATCTCCTTTCTTATACTCAGAAAAACTTGTATGAATCTTTGATTTTAAAATATTTTCAAGAGACAGCAGTATTTGATTCTTGTTCTTTGCCAGATAGATTACTGATAGGTGAAATGCTGATTTCCCCTTGTATTCCTACTTTTATGTGGGATGTAACTTGGCTAGCCTTGCATGGTTGCCTAAATGAAAGAGGAAATCTAAAGCATGGACAGGTGTCAGAGAGATATTGTCCTAGAGGAACATGTCCAGATATAACTGAGACAATGCAGCATTTATTCCTAGAATGCCCTTTTATTCAAGGATTTTGGCAATCAATTCAATGTCACTGGCCTACATCTCTGTTTGGTTTTATGACTTTAGAAATATTATGCCTTGGTATTTTGCCTTTTCTGTGGACAAAACATGATAGAGTAACACTATGGTTATTTCTTGTTTGTTTTAAATTTTACATATGGTTTGTCCGGTGCAGATTGACTATTCAACAACTACATTTTACTTCTGATGAGTTGTTTTTTTATGGTAGAAACAGCAATTAAAGATATCAGGTTGCAAGATTATAATTCAATCCAGTCAACAACCTTTCAAGGAAGATGGACCTCTATTGATTGATTATAATAGATGTAAGTAAAATGAGTATGTATAGTAAGTATATATGCCTATTATATTTAAGCATGATATAGAATAAATAATTTATGATTTGTGTTATACGAATATACCTATAAATTATGTGATTTTGTTTAAACATATGGTTTAGTTATAATTATTGTGTGACTTAACACTGTTTGGTTTTATTTTGACATTTGGTTTCTGTATATTGATTTGTATAACTTGCTTTAGGTTTTGTACATTTTTTGACTGTATGTTCCTTTCCAATTTTAATAAAAATTCCCCTATTTTTTTCAATAAGTTCCATGGGATCTTTAACATCCACCTGAACTATCACCAGTCCAGGCAGATAGGACCTCGGTTTAATGTCTCATTCAAAAGACGGCACCTCAGAAGTGCAGCACCCCTCTCATGTTGCACTACAGTGTCAGTATTGGGATATTAACCCAGGTGCCAGATGTGGGAACTGAACCCACAGCCCTCTGATCTCCCAGCCTTCAGAGGCGAGTGTGCTACCTACTGAGCCACTGACACTGATTGACTGCCTGACAAAGATAATTTTATTTATTTAGTATTTGTTGACCGGGTAAGTGCATTAGAAAAATTCTGCCTATTTTCAGGCATGATCCAGGAGAGGGGGATTCAGATGAATGCCAACTGACCTTGAATCAGATTAAGCTGTTGGTGGTATTTTTAGTGAATGAGGGAAATTTGGCCAGGACACCAGGGAAATTCCCCTACTCTTTTCGATAAGTGCCATTGGATCTTTAACATCCACCTGAACTACCACCAATCCAGGAAGATGGGCCCTCGGTTTAACATCTCATCTGAAAGACGGCACCTCAGAAGTGTAGCACCCCTCTCATGCTGCACTACAGTGTCAGTATTGGGATATTAACCCAAGTGCCACATGTGGGAACTGAACCCACAACCCTCTGATTTTCTGGCCTCAGAGGCCAGTGTGCTACCCACTGAGCCACTGACACTGATTGCATGCAGGTAGAAGGTGGAGCACCCCCTCCTCTCCCTGGGTGGGAGAGGGTCTGAGACCAGTGGCACATGGAGGTAGGTCACTGAAGGGGAAGAGAGATAGGCAGAGTCAGGCACCTTGGGGACCCTGAGGGACAGTGGAGGCAGCAGCATTGATGGCGAATAAAGAAAGAGCATAAAAAAACAGCAAGCATGAAGTGACATAACAACAAGTTACCACCAGAAATCATAGTAATAAATGTAAATTAGATAACAGTAAACATAAAGTAAAAGTAAATCAAGCTACAAACAAACAATATAATAATACTATGCTGTCATAGATGCATAGGTCAGGAAGCATAGGGAGACCAGAAGAAGTTATAAAATTCATAATAAGCATTTTATTATGGGAGGGCTTTGCCCAAGTTTCAATGTGAGGGAATAACTCCTCTCACTATTCCTTAAAGTCAGCCTCTTCCAGCAATTTTAGCTCAGAGCATCTCGAAGCTCCTGAGTGGCTGTGTGGTCCCTCTGGCTGTGCCTTACCTCCTTGCTCTGCTTGTTTTTCTCGTCTTCTCCTTCTCTGGCTCCTGTTCTGCCCTAGTTGCTCCTGCCCCTGCTAGGCCATTTTCTTGACAGCTCACTGCTCCCCACCTTCCTGTCCCATCTGTTGTTCCCTCATCACCCTTCTCCTCCTCCCCCTCCCCCCTTCTGGCCCCCTTTCCTACCTTCTGTTTCTCACCACCCTTGCAGCATTTCTCTCAGTGGCTCCACTGCCCCGCACTGCCCCCCTCCCATGTCCCTCCATACTTCTTTCCTTTCCACTCCATCTGTTTCCTCTCATGGTCTCCTCCTTTCTTCTCATCCTTGCTGGCTCAGCCTGCATTTTCTTTTGGGGGTCTCAACTCCTTCCACTCTTTTCTCTGAGCTCTCGCTCCTCTTCCAGGTTCATGACGTGTGACATCACCACCCAGTCCAAAAACTGCAGGAGTGTGTCTTGCCTTGGGTGTTAGCCCCATGGCAGTGCTGCCTCCAGGGCAGTACCTTGTTTTGCATTCATTCTTTCTCAACTTAGCCACTTCACCATATATTACTTGTAACACCTCTCCACCATGAACACCATTCAGTGAAATTTGCCTTAAAGCAGCACAGGAAAGGAGATACAAGCCTTGCCCTGTTATGGTGCACAAGAAAGCATTGTTGGGGCAGAGCTGTGCCTAGGTGGTGATCAAGGTGGAAGACGTAGTCCTGCTCTAAAGTTCCACACTCTGCCCTTTTGATGTGCTACAGTTCCCCACTCATTTCTGCAATTTCATGCCATACTCAGCTTAGCTCTCCAAAGAACCATAATACAAATTGTATTGACCAAAGGTAACAGTGTTGTATTTGTACCCTTTGAATCTGTGACCTGCATACCCGCTAATGCATTTGCCAATACCCATAAACATTTCTGGCCAGTTCTTTTCAATATCCTCATTTAACTTGGGCTCCAATCCAGTCAATGTAATCATCAAAATTAAGCAACTTATTCATGTACAGTAAGCAAGTAAACCATCTCAATGAACCCTCTCTCATATTAACATACCAATCCATAGTTCACCACGTGCCCTTTCTTGCTATTTATTCCAACTCATGAAGGTTGTCCACTCCATTTCAGTTCTGCTCCCACTCCTTAAGCATCTTCTTTCCTGCCAGTTGCTCCTCACCACTTGCTGCTCAGTTTACTGTTACTGTTTCCTAGCCTGCTTTTATGACTTCTTCTTATCCTTTGTCTCCATCTCATCCATCTAAGTGTCTAACCTGCTCTTTTCTATTCCTCCACAGCATTCATCAGCAGCCCTCTGGATACCACCTGCATAACTCGTACCCTATGAAGTCATTGAGATTAGGGAGATTCGCCTTCGTCTACCGGAAATGGGACTCCACAACTTCAAGCAAGCCTCAACATAATGAGCTCACTTTATTCCAAACACCAACATCCCTTAACTTGTATGTTCTATGACTGGACTTCATCTGTCAGGCAAACACAACCCCACTGGAACTATTCTGTTTACAACCATGTCCAGTAATTGGCCCTAGCACACTGGATCCATCTTCTCTTACTTCTATCAGCAGTATTACCTCCCCTCCAACTTGTGAGAAAAACACTCGTCTCTTACTTTACAAAGTTTGATCCCCAGGGCTTGTTCCTCTGGGCAACTCTATGGCCTCCATTTCTACTGATTTCTACTGGATCTACATCTTCAGATCTGAAGACAGTACTCAGGGTTACCCTAGGACGTCTTCAATCATGCATACAACCTGCAAAGCCTCGATTTCGAGGAAGGTCCTCATTGTTCCCCTCAAACTTTCTCAGACACTTCTCCATCATTCAAAGACTCCTTAAGCATATACCATTTCTACTAAATATGCATTGTCAGATCCGAGGAAGGTCCTCAGGGTTCCATTTAGACTTCTCTAAAATTCATCTATCTTGCAAGATCATCATATCATGTTCCATGAAGCATCAACCATTCTTACTTCTTCATCATCAAATTCAGGGAAGGTCCTCAGTGTTCCCCTCGGACTTCCTCAGGTAGGCATAATTTATGACTTCCACACCTTTATTGCACAAAGTTCTACCACTTCTGGTTTACATCGTCAGCTACAGAAGGTCTTTGGGTCCCACTCAGACTTCTCAGATTCACGTCTCTCACAAAGACCTACAGATCCACACATCATTAGGTCAGATCCACTCCTTGCTCATTCTGCATTGAACCTCTCTGTTTGCTTCAGCTCAGAAGTAGGAACTGTTCCATTTTAATTATAGCACTAAACATGAGTTTGTCAGAGATTCACCATCCAGCATGTTTGTTTTTCAGCCTTCCCAACTACCTTATCTGAAATTTGTGGATTCAGAAACTTTCTTCTCATGTTGCTCATTCAAGATTAGGTTTTCTTCATAACTTATTTCAGCCTCCAGCTTTGCAATACCTCCATCATCTAGTCATTATATTACCTTCAGAGCTGCCTACCAGAAAGATTATATTTTGACTTTATGGCCTGGGCTCACATTCATATCTCAAGGTGAATCCAGGCAGCAAAATAAGGTACGCAGTCTGATTATTACCAGTCCTTCTCTGTCTTAATATAAGTTGAACTGGGCCATCCTCAAACTATACAGCAACTGGAGCAACTCTACTGGGCATTCACCTACTGCCCCTCCTATTGCTTCCTTCCACCTCCAATCTGATACAGTAGGCTAGTTCATTAAATCACTGAGAGTAAATCAAAATACAGCTTCTGTTCCTTCTTATTTGTAATTAGTCACCATGCTCTCAGTCAATTCACCTGTCCAGAACAGTCCTGTCCTATACAATTGCATTATCTTATCCGTCATCCTGCCTCTGAAACAGACATATGCCTCACAAGAATAATCTCCAATTTTACATCTGATACATTCTAAAATGTTTCTGTCTCAGGGATGTACTGCTGCTTCAAGCATTCCTGAATCTCAATGACTAGCCTCTTGACATCTACCTACAAAGACTTCAACATCAGCTCAGGTTGAAATCCAGTATACTTGAATCCGTTGCATCATATGGGATCATCTGGATCACCTATTGTCTTAATCTTCAAACAATCAACCAACAGTGGACATAATCTACATAGCCAGTCATCTTCCCATTCATCTCGCTGTTACCAAGCGGCAACTTAGTTACCTCTACTCTGAACTACTTTGTCACATCCATGATTCATCAATTATAATCTCAACTTCCTGCCTAGAGTTGCTGATTCTTCATGACTTAACGTCTTAGCACCTTATGTATCTTTCAAAATCAGCGACTCACCTCCATTTTGTGTGCCATGCTTGCGATTGCCATTCTCAAGATGGCATCAGGTGTGTATGTGCAGACATGCTGGGGTGTTCTCTGCATGCTCCATACTCAAAAATCCCTGTGAACGGATGGAGAAGACACAGTCAGCTTCCCAGCACTCATGGAGTCTTTCTTTTGTCCCTTCCCATTATGGGCCTCCTGCAGCAACCATAGCACTCCCTTGTTAGTCGAAACCTTCTTACTCTTCAAGTTAGTTTCTGCTCTATTTCTTCTACTCTGCTGCTGGTAGGTCTGTTGCTGGCAGGCAGTCTTCCTGGCAGTTGCTGGGAGGAACTGTAAAGTGCTGCCTGTGGTGGCATTGTACCTGACAGCACCCCGCTAGCGGGGGGGTGCTCCATTTGGTTTCTGTGCTGGGTGTTGGTGTCTGCAGGAGTTCACTAAGAAAGGGATCTCCTGGGAATGCTTTTAGAGGACTAACCAGTTGATTGGTTGAATCATAGCCATATGTTAGCTCCTGATTCTCTTTTTGGTGCTCTGGACCACAGGGGATTACTACAACAGGGATCTCCCACTGCAGTTTTTGTCTGTCAGTAAAACCAGTTGCTTAGAGGTGATGGTGCCTGTTATTGTTCAAAACCATTAGCCCTTGCTTTCTCCTATGCAACGCTTACAACAATGTGAATCTGAGCTAAATAGAAGGCTTGCTCAGTATTGTCTAGATAGCCAAGTATGTTATTTCAGCCTGTAACTTGTTTTGGGGGTTAATTATGAATAGTGGAGTCTTATCTTAAGGATAGTGCTGTTTGCTGAAGTTGCTTAGGAGTTTGGTCCTGTGCATGAAGCCTGGTCAGCTACACATGAATAACTGATCACAGAACAGCAGAGGAGGGGTATAGTATGGGCCAGACTTCATTTACAAGTCACCTGTGCATCAGAACTTATCAGGTGGCTTGAAGACTCAGTAAGTAAGGGTTAGAGTGCCTCAGAGATTTCTCCCCACAATGTACATATATGCATCTACAGTATGGAGAAATGGGAGCACAGGGCTCAGAGGGTCCTGCACTCCCACAGGTAAATAAGGATGCTATTATACTGTCTCAAAACATAAGGAAATTCATTGAAGAAACCTTTGTTAATGCACTAGTTATGATTAAAATGAGAAAAGCAGGGAAATGTGGCATTAGGGTTCCAACCCTAACACCCCATCCATACCCTACAGGTAGCAACAGGCTTGGGGTTTGTCTTGGGGTTGTCAGCCCTAATGCTCACTTCATTCTCATATACTGTACCCATCTCAGCTTATTTAGTCATGGAAAGGGGTGAGTGTTAGGTCTCACAACCCAATGGCATACCCCACGGCTGTTGTTGCCTGCAGTGTAGGGTGGAGTGCTAGGGTTGGAATCCCTAATGCCACATTTTCCTACTTTTACTGCTTTAACCCTAACTAGTGTGTGTAACAAAGTATATGTATATATGTATATGTATATATATATATATATATATATATATATATATAGTATATATATATATATATATATAGAGAGAGAGAGAGAGAGTCTTCTGTAACTTTAGGACAAGTAGCATGAAAACTACAGTCAGTAAATGAACAATAATTATATTTCAAGTGGGTTGGCACCGGGTGAGTCATGCAGCCATGCCTGGCCTGTGACCCATCCAGTTCACCCCTGCCCTTTAATAAATTATTTTGGTTAAGTTTGGTTACTGCTTGGTTTTGTTGCTATAGATTTCTTCAAGCATAATATATGTGTCTTAAGGCCATTCTCAATATGTTTTCTGAATATTCTGGACACACCATGGTTAACTATGGTTTGTCCATGTTTGACCATAGTTTATCCATGGTCATAACAACATGGGATACAATTAATTTAACAGATGCAGTTTTTGTTGACCTCAATAATTGAGCAAGTGACACTGTCCTCATTTTTAACATGGCTGGCAGTATAGCCTAGAGGTTAGAGGAACGAGGTGTGAACAAGCTTGGTACATCCAGCAGACCAGACCTGAGTTTGATTCTCACAACCTCCACTTGCTTACTGTGTGACTCTGAGCAAGACACTTAACCTCCCAGTGCTCCCAGGTCACCCCTGAAAACAGGCACTTGTGCCTAGTGGGCCTTACCCAGTTACCAAAGACTAAAATAAAAAAAACCAAAAAACATGGTGTACTACAATCAAATGACCCATTAATATGAATACTGTTTACTGTATTTAATCTTTCTGACCACTCATTACAATGAATGATGGTTATTTGTTGATTCCTTCAGTTTCCATCCAAAAGCACTGGAACTTAGGTATAAAACTAATAAATACACAACACTGAATTATGACTGTGGCCTCCATGAAGTGGGAGAAAAAGCATGTCTTATTGTACTGTAAGTGGTATGACAGAATCATGTTTAAATATCTGTCTGATATCCTTCAGTTTCCCAGAATGCCAGCAGATGTGCTGGTTTGTATTTTTTCTAAATAACAATGATTAGGTTGCCAAAGGAAAAAATAACTCTTTATTTCAGGATGCTATTAAAACAGAAAATGTAAACAGAAAAGCGAATGAGATTATAATAATGATATGATGTTGTGAAGTAAAACCAATGTTATTAACATTCCTGATATGATGAATTTGTTTTTTGTTTCCATGCTATGATTATGTGGATCAGATGCTACAATACTGGTATAATATATTCATCACTGAGAAACCTTTATATAAATGGATATGCATCTACCTCTATTTTCCTTTTTTCTTTTTTATGTTTCTGTATGTCAGTTTGACACATTTTAAATTTGATATTTAACCTTATTCTGTAATTGTAAATTGTAATTAACATTGTTGTTAACCACTAAGCTCTCTAACTTGAGCACTGAATATAGGATAGCACCCAGCCAAATAGCCCTTTTGTATTACTTAGTTTAGGTGCCGAGAAAGCATTTAACTGAGTGGCATACAACTTTTTGCTTGCCACTATGAAAATTATGAAGTTCCCCTTGCAATTTATCAAAGTTCTTTAAAGATCCAAAAGCTTATGTTAAGGTTATTGGGCACATCTCTGACTCCTTTTCCCTACACAGGGGAACCTGCCAGGACTGTGCCCTATCACCTTTATTATTTTCTGTCTACCTGGAACCCCTTGCCCAGGCCATCAGGCTTCATCCAGACATCCAGAGACCTACTTTGGGTGGCAGGACCCATACAGTAGCATTGTACACAGTTGATCTTCTTATATATTTATAAGACCCTGATGTGGACCTCCCAAGTTTGTGGCACATGCTTAATGAATTTGGGCAACTGGTGGGATATCGCCTCAGTAGCACCAAGACTGTAGTCCTGAAATGTTATTATACCCCCAGTGCACAAACAAAACAATGCTTTACATTTTGCTGGGAACTTCCTAAGCTTAAATACTTGGGAGTTTATGTGCCTGTCAATTTAGCTCAACTTAGCAGATTGAACAGTTTGTTCAGGACCTGGAGATCTGGAAGACAGTGCCTCTCTCCCTGTCACAGCACATAGACAGTATCAGAATGGTACTCATACTCTGACTATATATCTGAGTGTCTTTATTTTTTCTTTTAGTTGTTTTGGTTGTTTATTGTGCATTCTTTTGCTACCTCTGTATGTATGTTGACCCTCATCCTTTGACGTGGAACCTTTGTAAACAAGCAGTTTCTGCTCAAAGGTATTTGTAATCCGAGAATTTAATAAATAAATAAATAAATAAATAAAAATATATCTAGCCCAAATATTACCCATATTTCCTTCAGGGATTAAATTCTTTGTCTTAGAACTTCCTAAATCTCAGGGGAGGGACAGCCATGCCAAATTTCTCCCATTACCATGCAGCAGCCCATCTATGATTGGCTCTTTACTGGCTGACATCACAATACAAAGCCCACTGAAAGACATCGGAACTAATAGAAGAGGACCTTCTTGCAGCCTCCAAAATTTTATTTTCCGATCCCTCTTCTGCAACTCCAAGAAATCTCTTTTTTTTCAATTTAAAGTTTACTAGCATTTTTAACAAGAACAGATCTACATCATACCAGGAATATGAAAGACACATACATATTCTTGAGTGATCTGACCACCCACCCTCCTCCTCCAATGCCCACTCCCCGGTTCCACCCATCCCACCCCCTCCCATGCACCCCAGCACAGTAGAAAACTAATTCTAATAAGGCAAGGGATAATTACTGGTTAGGAGTCATGTTAAGTGGAGTGCACAGAATATAGAGAATATAGTGGGCCCCAGATCTTATTGAATTTTGTACGCTTATTACAGAGACTTGCAATTGTTCTTTCTGTTCTAAGATTTTCAAGTAATTCCTGCAACCATTCTATATATGAAATCACTTCCATGTCCTTCCAATGTTTAAGAACAAGTTTTTTAACTGACATCAAGATAGGGCCATGTGATATTTACGATTACGCACTGCTATCTTCACAACATTACCAAGGCAGATCTCTGGTGTGAATAAATCCTCCAGGCCTAGTAAGTGGTCTATTTTCTGCTTGATGAGGACCCAAAGTGATATCACTTTGGGGCACTCCTAGAATATGTGCAGCAATGATCCTTCTGCCTGACCACAGCGTATACAGGTGGGGGAAGCAACTAAACCTAGCCTGGTCATTTTCTGTGGGGAATAATATATGTTATGAAGGATCTGGAATTGCATAAGGTAGAGCCTGTCCTGGTTATATATATATATATATATATATATCTGTGACACCCCCTCCATATTACAGGTCAGTCTACAGTTATATTTGGAACAAGAGAAGACAAGTATGCGGTCAGTCCGAGGTGCACTAGATAAACTTTTTCATGTAGGAGACCATATATTTTGGACACTGCAAGGGGACTTCATGCCAAGGAGATCAATTCAGAATGGAAAAGCATTCCAAGGGGGTTGCAGAGGAATGGCTAACACGTTCACTAATAAATGTCACAATTGGAAAACTTTAAAAATTTGAGAGTTTGGGATGGTTGCTTTGCTCAGGATTTCAGAGGAGGTGAGCCATGACCCATCTTCCTTCTTCAAATATGTAAGCTGGCAGTCATTTAACTGTGTGAGCCAAGAGGGTGGAAGAACCTTCCCTGCTAGTTTTATATTTGGGTTATTTTTCAGAGGTTGGGTCAGATCTTGTGCGTGATTATATTTAAGGAAAACACAGAGTTGGGTGTGAATTTTGATAGAAACAGTAATTGGGGAACCCCTTAATTTTGATAGAAACAGTAATTGGGGAACCTCTTAGTTGCATAGGAAGGACTTTAGGCTTCATATACAGAAGAGCCAAAGGAGAAAGTCCATGGGTTTCAACCCTGAGAAATCTCTATTAATCCCTATACTTTAACCACATTAACATGCTGGTGGAAAGCTAGCCTCCATAAACAGCTCCAGATGACTAGATTTTTAGTCACTCTCCTCTCCCAGAATGCCTCCTTTCTACCAGAATGATTGGACCTTGCTTATGCCCACTGGGACTGTGCAGGACTCTCTCACCATGCACAGTGTCTCCAGGGCAGAGATCTCATTTCTTTCCAGGAACTCACCAGGTCCTTCAGGTTATGCCCATGTTGAATATCTTTTCAATATCTCCAGACCTTTCATTATTTACAAATTGAACTTCAAAAATGGCCCTCCACTATGGAGAACCCTTGGTTTCATCAGTTACTGATTTCCACTTTGAAGGGGGATCCTGTAACCCTCTTGATCTCCCAGGTCTACCAAGCACTCCTTGAACTCCAGGGGTACCACACAGACTCCTTTAGAGTGAAGTGGGACACATATCTACAAATTTCTATCCATCAGTCAGAATGGAGTAACTATGTAATTCTTATTCACAAACCAACCTCCTCCCATTGTTGGAAGGATTTTTCTTGGAAACGATTCATTAGATTTTTACAAACTCCCCAGATCATGGCCAGATATATTCCAACCCAGAATAATTAGAGTTGGAGAGTATGTGGCATCAGCCCTGCCACTATTGGCCATATTTTCTGATCATGACCAATGTTACAGACATATTGGGAACAACTGGTTGCAGTGCTCCACATAATTTTTGGTACAGACTTTACACTGTCTGCTATGAATTTAATATTCTTAGACCCTCTGCCAGGATGTAGAGGTCCTCAGAAAAAATATATTGGTACAGATTTGCATTTTGGTGGTGAAAAAACTATAGCAAGGCTGTGGTTAACCTCCACAGCCCCCAAGGTATCCCACTAGTAGGATGCTTTGCTCCAAGTCGCTAAACTGAATAACATCACCATACAGTTTGAAATCTTATGGCAGTGATGGGTTCTGTATATGCTGGACTGTAAACTGGGTTTTACTCCTCAATTTGTCAACACATAAATAATTCCTTTTTCTTTTTAAACTTGACAGCAAACAATATTTTCTGTGGAATTAGTTGCAGAATATTTTTCATGGATCACAGCGGGTGGAATTCTCCAGAAGAACCAGCAAAATTCCAGCAGAAATGCCACACTAATTTCACCAGGTGGAATTTCACATTCCACACATCACTAATAGGCTCCAGGAAAAAAGGAATAACAGCAGAAAAGGGTAACTAAATACAGGCTATTTCAAAAGTATGTGTTGATAATATCTGTTCATTACAGAACATTAAGAATACTGGGGAAAAAATAGGCTGAACTGTGTAGAAATTTAGTTTATAATGCAAGATACGTCTGAAATTATCAATCATGGATAGCTATTGTTAGCTTGAATAATTCTTAAATATGGACAAAAATCTATGACCTTCAGAAGGGGGAGCGGTGCAGAGCAGGTATATATACAAACATCTTGTGAGCCTCTCCACAGACCCCACCACAAAGGTGAGACAACTGTGAATGGAGGAACTGGGCCAGGAAATCACACTGCAAATCTGGAAGAGTTGCTGGAGCAATATCCAGAATGCCATCAAGGATACAAAAAATAGGTTTACACAATATAAAGTCATGCACAGGTGGCACAGGACTTCAACTAAACTACATGAATGGGGGGTTCTCCCATCAGGGAACAGCTGGAGTTGAGATATGCAGGTAGGCATTATTATCCATATATAGAGTTGTGTGAAAAAAAACTTCCACCGGCAGAATTTCCGTGAAAGTCAGATTTTCCCTTCCAGAAAAATGGGGAAATCAAATTAGCAACTTTTGTGGAAATTCTGACTTAGAAAGGCAGAATGAATGTACAAATTGTAAATTATTCTGTTAAGCTGAGGAGAAAAAGTCCACAGAACTGATTACTGAACTGCTGAATAATCACATGTATTGCGCAATAATTCATCAAACTGCATAAAAAAAAATCCTCAGAACTGTTATTCCGCAGTACATGTGTATTTTTTTGCAGTTCAGACAAACGATTCAGTGGAACAAGGTGAAAATCCACAAAACACATTCAAAAGATTCCAATCTCACCAATGGTGGAAATTCTTAAAATTCCATGAAATTTTTAAATTTTTGTAGAAATTCTGTGAAAGTGGAATTTGCAACTTTCACCCACCTCTACCCATATGCTGTGGTCTTGCCTGACCCTGCATGGCTTCTGAAATGAAGTTCAATCCATTTGCAGCAAAATCCTGTCAAGCAGAGCAGCCCTCACACCCCATGTAGTAATGCTGGGGCTCCCTCAGGCACACTGACCAGGAGCAGACACTCCTAGGATCATGCCCCTCCCCTCATGCAAGAATGGTTGGTGAAAATTGGCAAAATAGCTGGCTATGAAAGTGTGATCCAAGCCATCCAAAATAGAATGAGGGCATATGCAGATATATGGGGAGCATACCTCTACTCTGCATATTGCAAATACTAGTGGGTTTCTTCCTCCTTAACCAGCCCCAGCCCAATACACCCAAAGGTGCGGCATATGTCCCGAGCCTGTAAATACAGTCATTAGTCCACTCTTCAGTCTCTACACACATAAATGCAGCATTGTGCTATAGGCAGCTAAAGCAGACTTGATCTGTAATAGGAAACAATCCTGCACAACACCCAGAAACCAAGCCCAGTATGGACAACTCCAACCTCAGAAGATTATTACACATGCACGTAAATGTATCAGCGTATTCTTAAATTGGGGGAATGAGTTAATTTTGTATGGACTATGGTTAATTGCATTATTACTACATGTATGTATGATAAATTCACTAAACCTTGTTTAGTTAAGAGGTATAAATCCATGGGACTTGCTGTAACCAGGGCACTGGAATGTAAACTGTTTTTAATTTTTTTTGTTGAACTCAATAAAATGTGAATTACATATGGCCATCTATAGTCTGCTCTTGGGCCATTTATCATCAGTGTTTGTGCATGTATCACCTTGTTTGTAATCATGGACATACAAGGAATGACCATGGTCAGTGACAGTGTATAACCATGGCTTAACCATGTATGGCTACAGTCTATCCATGATCCTAAGAGCAGGGAAAGAGAGTGTAAACCAAAAAACAAAATTGTTTCCTGATTAGTAATGTACAACTTCTCAGTCCTCATGTTCACTACTGAATCACCTTTCATAGTAGCCTGATTATCCTTTGAATTATAAGGATATGCATGATGTTTGTGGGGGCTGTGTGCATCACACACTGTGCCCCTCCATGTGGCACCTAGCTGCACATGCCCAGGAATCCCAAGGATGTCTGGATTCCTTGTTGCCATCACCCACCCTCTTCCTTCTCCTCCTATGGTGCATCTCTCTCTCTCTCTCTCTCTCTCTCTCTTTGAGATTAAGGATTTTCCTTGAAGTGCCTTTGGTCATACTGACCTTGTCCATGAGTGACACCTTAAGGGGCTGGAACTTTTTCTTGAGGGTTCCTGTACCTTTATGGCAATCCAACGGGGTGATAGTCCCCATAGCAAGGACAGAGAGTGTAAGGCAATGTGTAAACAAGTTGCACAAGCAGTCACAGACTAATACTCCATTCTTATGTTCAGTCCTGAATCAAAACTTAATAGGAGCCCAGTGATCCTTTAAACATGTGACTGTCCTGGACTGATTAACCTAGATATAAAACAAAAATAAGAGAAGAATGCAATGAGGACATTACTTGAATATAAAAGTGATAGCTTTATAGGGAGATCTGCAGAGAAATACCAAAGTATTTCTTTATTTAGATTGTATTGACCAGGGCAGGAAGGTTTGACAGTACTGCTATTTTCAGCCTTGTCCCAGAATGGGGGTAGAGATACAGATGCAAACCAACCAAAACTGAAGCTGGTATTTTAGTGAATGTAGCCAGGACACTGGGTCAATTTCCATATTAAAGATGTGTCATGGTCTCATTAATGTCCACCTGAACAACCACCAGTAGAGGCAGACATAACCTCATGTTAATGCCTCATCAAAAGAATGGCACACCCCAATTGTATAGCATTCCTCTTAGAACTGCACTTGAGTATCAGTGTTTACGGGATGAGCCCAATTCCCATGTAGGACTAGAAACCATGACCGTATGACCCAGGAGTGGATATTCTACAAAATGAGCCACTGACAAAACCCAGGTATTGAAAACTTTAAACTCCTATTGATCATATAATACAGAATTAAAGTTGTTAAATTAGACTGAATTCATATGAACTAAAAGTGTTCAATTTGGTATGACAAATCATTCACATTATGAGTTTATAAAATTACACAAAATTAATTTCTTCATTTAAATCCTTATGATGATTTTCCACCTGTAGATTGACCCCCATTTCTTTTTGTAGAAGCTCTTTAAGTGATCCCCTTCTCTGCTGAATATAGCTATTGATGCAAGCCTACAAGTTTAAGACTTGACACATACTGTAACTTCATGTGTCAGACAGAAATACTGGGAAAAGTGCTATCCTGATGGTTGTTTAGAATGTCCATGACATGTTCCTGCATGCTTACTTAAAGCTGGAAGATAGTGCAACAAACATAGATCATGGGGCAGGTAGAGGCCAAAGCATACACTGCAAAGGGTGTATCACTAAATATAAATTGGGATATATCAAATGCATCCACATTATACATTTGATGGGTGTGATCATGCTCTGATACACACATGCCTTGGTTGTATTGTGAGGCAACCACCCAAGGCATGTGTATATCAGAGCATGACCACATGTATTGTAGTGTATTATCTGTGTTATAAATTGTCCAGGAGGTTCTGAAGAATGAAAAGAACTGCAGTCCTGTGGTCAATGTGCAGTAATACAAGGGCAAGTGGTGTGTTTCATCCAATTGGCAGACTGGATTTTCACAGATTTTTCTTACCCATTTTATAAATATATACAGTATATACATTTTACAACAGTCACACTTGTGAAAGATCATGTTTTGTTTTGGTAGTCCATTGAGTATTTCTGTTGTTGGTCTTTTAAAGTTATTCACCATGCATATATCTCTCAAGTGTGGGGCTTTAGTTATGGTAACTCTAGGGGAAGCACCATTTACATCTTTTTGGTCACTATCAGGGTATAGGATGTGCCAGTGTTTCTTGGAAACTTTGTCAATTTTCTCAGTGAAGCACTATTGTTATATTTCATAATCAATATTCCAGGTTGACTTTAACCTCTTTTTATTTGGTTTTTACAGATTATTTTTGTCTAAATGTCTAGCTTTAGTCATTGCCCTATTCTGTAACTGATTGCTATAGCCCCTAGCAAAAGATCTTGCCTTGCGTTTTTTCATTTCATTTTCAAAATTAAAAAAAAGCAGAACAATTACATTGGAACTATATAAACTTGTTGCATAGCACATTAGCAATCAGTTTTGATGGGTGGGCACTGCTGGCACATGATAGGCTATTTCAACAGGTACAGTATAGTGGCACCAGCCAGTATGCAAAGCAGTGATGCTGCAGTACATGGCAAAATGCTGCAGTATGCTGCAGGGAACAGTGTAATACAGTAGCAACTGAGCCATTTTTTAGTGCTGTATTTTGTGACATATCATTTACTGCAAGTTATTGGATTGTATTGTGGCTGTCTCCGCTGTAGATTTTCTACAACAATCGCTCCTTATGTAACCATTCTCCTGTTCATACAACCAAATATCCAACACTATGATCTCTTTTTCTTGGATGTCTGCTGTGAATTTTAGATTGAAGTAGTTGTTGTTAAGCAAACACACAAAATTGTACAGCCTCTTACCTCATCTTGTCCCACAAACAAAGTGTATCATCAGTAATACTCCACCAGTGAAAGCCATCCCCAAATATAGAATATTTCTACTGTCAGGGATCCCAAGTTTGTCCCACCTTCCAATAATGACTTGGCAGGAAATAGTGTGATTGAGGTGTAGGCTAAATTCAGAGCTCTAGCTAGATACTGTAGCATTCTAGGGTATAATTCAATGGTGTTCTCAGAAGTGTTACCAGTACCGAAGGCAAACACTGATAGGAAGGTGAGGATTAGGGGAGTTCAATGAGTGGCTGCTGGGATGATGTGGGTAAATGGTGTATGGGTTGGTAGGGGACTGGGGATCTACATGGGGGGATGAAAGCCTTTTTGCACAAGACAGACTGCACCTAAATAGGGAGGGGGTGGCAGTGCTGAAATGCAAGTTAGGAGAATACATAGGAGATACCTACAATTTAAACTAGGTTGGGGGGGTGGGGACAAATCCACTCCACATGGAGGAAAGCTTGGGGGGCTGCCAGCACCCCCCCCTGGATAGCATTACACTGAGGGAGTGGAGGGTGACAGGTGCAAGGGGAATGAAAGAGGGGGAGACTAGTGGAAGGGATTGTCAGCAAATGCCAGGAGTTTAGGAAATAAGATGGTAGACCTGGAGGCCTTGTGGGGGATAAGGGATTAGATTTAGTCACAATTAGTGAGATTTGGCAAACACAGCATCACACCTGGGAAACAAACATTCCAGGTTATAGACTGTTCAGAAGGGACAGGGAAGGCAGGAAAAGGGGTGGAGTTGCTTTATACATCAGGGAAGACAACAGTGTTACAGAAGGGCAGCGGGAGGAAGGGGAGACTGAGCTGCTGTGGGTAATACTAGGTAGGAGGATGGGTGAATCCCTGCAGCTGGGGGTGGTATACAATCCACCTGCACAGAGAGAGGAGGATGATAGATGGAAAACTCTGGAAATCATGAGGCAGGCACGGAAGGGTGAACTGCTACTGGTAGGTGACATGAACCTCCCTGATGTTGACTGGGAAATCCCAGATGCTGCATCGGCAAGGAGCAAAGAGGTATTAGCCAAACTGCAGAGGTTATTCCTTTAGCAGCTGGTCAGAGAGCCAACAAGAGGAGGCAATTTTCTGGACATGGTCCAGACGAATGAGGAGGAGACACCATCCCTCATGGGAGGTTGGTGAGTAAGTTGGAAAGCATAGGGCTAGGAGAAAAAATAGCAAAATGGGTGGAGACCTGGCTATCAGGGAGAACTCAGAGGGTAGTGCTCAATGGGGTGCACTAAGAGATGGCAAGGGTAAGGAGTGGAGTGCCACAGGGGTTAGTTTTGGGTCTGCTCTTCTTCAACATCTACATAAGTGATATTGCAGAGGTTTGAGAGAGAGGGTGTGCCTATTTGACAATGATACAAAAATCTGCAATAGGGTGGACACCCCAGAGGGGGTGAAGGACATGAGGAGGGACCTCAAGGCACTTGAGGAGTGGTCTGGGAAATGGCAGCTGAAATTTAATGCCAAGAAGTGTGCTGCAATGCACCTAGGGAAAAAAAAACATGAGCAGGGTACACATTGGGTGGGGAGTAAAACAAAATATCAGAGCAGGAAATAAATCTGGTTATCATAGTCTCCTCCAACCTTAATGTGGGTTCTCAATGCAGTAGGGTATTGGAAGGGCCAATGGAATGCTGGCATGCATAGGCAGTGGCATTACTAGCAGAATGAGTGAGTTAATAATGCCCCTCTATAAGGCCATGGTGAGGACGCAGTTAGAGTACAGGGTTCAGGTCTGGAGACCTCCCCTCCGAAAGGATATAGATGCATTGGAGATGGTTCAGAGAAAGGCAACTAAAATGGTGCAGGGTATGCACATATAAGCAGAGGTGTAACAAGCTAAATCTGTACATGCTGGACACTAGGAGGGATAGAGGGGACATAACTGAAACCTTTAAATATGTAAAGGGGCTCAATTAAGTTGGGGGAAGGGAGTCCGCTACAGAGGAAGGAGGGAACCAGAACTAAAGGGAACAGCCTCAGACTGAAAGGTAATAGACTGAGGGGCAATGTGAGGGGGAACTTCTTCATGCAGAGGTTGGTGGAGCCCTGGCACAGACTACCAGACAGAGTGGTGGGGGTGAAAACAGTGGAGGAATTTAAGATGGCATGGGACAGGCATATGGGACTGAGTACTGGGGGGGGAGGGTGATGACAGGCGGGGAGTGGGGTATGTGATAGGGGAGGGTAGGGCAGACTTGATGGGCTGGAGGGGTCCTTTTCTGCCATCAAAGGTCTATGATTCTGTGACAATTAAGTTGGCAAAGGAAGGGGCCATGGATGATCCTATAGCCATTCTGAACAACTGCATAAAGAATTTTGCTTAAAACAAATAACTACGGGTGAGGACAAAATCTACAGCTCTGGTCAAAAACATAGAAGGTGGTACACTGCTATGTGATTGTTTTTTCAGAAAATTATTTAATGGCCTCAAAGCCCAAGTTATGTGGGATGGAGGCATGCAATGAGTTGACATCAGCTGTAAACCACATAAACATGTTTTTCCTTTAAACTTGTTCTAGACCCTGCAAAATATACAAAGAATTATGGCCCAGTGAGGGCGCAGTAAGTTCCAGACTGATTATTGAAGACAATATTTCTTCAAATTGTGATATTGGTTCTCTCAAGCACCCTATACCAAAAATTCAGAGCCTGACAGAAGAGGTGAATAATGTCTTAGTGGATCTTAGTGAAGGCAAATGGAATATTGGGGCTTTCTATTTTTTTTTAAAAATCGTGTTCTCTAATCCAGCCCTTTCTCAATGACTTCTCTATAAAATGAAATAGGTTGCTCTAGAAATATTTTGTTGAATCTTGACTTCCCGAATGTGCTGATATTATAAAAAAGCTTATTAGTTTCTTTCATTTAGCCATCATTATTAATTGTGACTATGTTGTCACTGATGTCATCGGTGTCAAAGGCTCAACAAGCAGCATGCTCACCTCTGGGGCTGGAAGTTCTAAAAGCCATTGGTTCTACCCCACACCAGGTACTCTGGGTAACATTACTGTAAGTGAAACCCTAGAGCAACACAATGTGGACGCTGCAGAGCTGAGGTGACTTTCTTTTGATGAGATGTTAAACTGAAGTCCCTTCTGCTCATCTCTTGTCTCAGTATAGGTGGAGTTAAAGATCCCATGGCACTTATCAAAGAAGAGCAGTGCAGTTTTCCAGTGCCATGCCCTAAATGTACCCAACTATTATATGTCTAATTAATTATGCATGAACCCATTAAGGCTCCTGATTGGTTTCTGAATCAGTCATTAATGTCTCAGAAATTACTGATCCAGCTGCCAGTTGACGCTGTGTGGCATGCATGGCTCACACTACCCTGCTTAAAAGCTGAATTGTGGTAAAAATAAACAGGAACAAGGAAAGATGCTATTGTGATTAGACTTATTATCAAAATAACAACCTCCAAGCCAGTCATTTCCTTGGATTAATGACCAGTTGGAAGGCGGTAGCCATCAGCTGTGCCTCAGGCCGTCCATCCCCCAACTGGTCATTAATTCTTCAGAAATGACTGGTTTCTCAGTTGTTATTGCTTAATTAAACATATCTATGTAACATTCTCCCTAGGAAGCACATGGAAACAAGCTATCATAGCTTAGAGTGCCTTTCCTAGTCAGCAATTACAAATATATATATATATATATATATATATATATATCTATAGAAGCAAGAAACTCCATTTAATGCATTAGTTAGGGTTGTTCCACTCTGACAAAAGTGAGGAAATTCGGTGATATGGTTGAAAGCACTCCTTCGACCCCCCCTGCCCACACCCCCAACCAGCATCGGGATGTGCATTAGGGTTATCAGCCATAATTCTCTCGCCATCACATGTGTAAAGAAGCAGAGGTGTAGGAGAATGGGGTGAGAGTTAGGACCAACAACCCTAATGTGCACCCCAATGCCGGTTGGGAGTGTGGGCAGGGGGGTTCAAGGGACACTTTCTTTTTTTTTTCATTCAAATTTTATTAGCAGTTTTACAATAACACAGGAGACAGACATGGTAACAGTTAGAAAACATAATAACGGTGTGATACATGTTCTGTCCCCTCCACCACCCCACCCCCAGTACAGCAGTAAAATTAAAGAAAACAATCTGGTCATTAAACTAAGACAAGTTATTATTATCCTCTCCAATAGTAATTAGAGTATGTAAGGGATCCCAAACTCGCATATATTTCCGTTGCCTATTATAAAAGCCCACAATGGCTTTCTCTGTTCTGAGATTAGCAAGGATTTCATGGAGCCACTCTTAATAAGATGGACATATGTCATCCTTCCAATGTTTGAGAACGACTTTTTTAACAGATAATGCTATAATGGACATATGAAATCTCAAAGTCGTAACCTCTATAGGGGACAAGTCTCCTAGCAGACAAATTTCTGGGGTAAATTAGTCCTGCAGACCCACCAAGTGGCGCTTTCAACCCTAACACTGAATTTCCTCGCTTTTGTTGGTGTGGAACAACCCTAACTAATGCATTAAATGTAGTTTTTTGCCTCTAATTTCCCTTCTTTTTGAGAATGATAATGAGAAATAGTGAATGTAATGACGGCGGGAGCGCAGGGCACTTTGGGCCCAGCGCTCCCGCCACATGATGTCTTGTCACATAATAACATTGTGCCCACAAACGCAAATAGTGATGCCCATGGTGATGCTAAGCAAAACAGAAAGAGAAACAGTAGTGTAGACAGAAATGTTAAAAACAACGCAAAAGCAAGCGCAAATGAAAACGCAAAGGGTAACAAACATGGTGGCTTAGACGTGAACGGTAAGTGAAACAGAAATGGAACTGCAAGCAAAAATGGTAATGGTAACAGTAATGTAAGCACACAGGCTGGTTTTCCCCAAAAGCTGCAAAAAGAAAGACAGTGAGCACAAAGAATGTATGCATAATAATGGTTCTTGGAGCACAAAATGAGGAATTGGAATTGGAATACTAAATTGCTTATATCTCAGAAACCGTACGACGTAGGAAAAAAATTTATGACTTTCCTGGTTAGTTTTATGTGGGAGCTAAGCATTTTTCTGATAAAAAGTCCATATCTCGTACCGTTTCTGAGATACGGGCCCTGAAAGGTGCGGCGAACGCCGTAATGTTATCCTGTGGGAAAAAAAGAGAAGTTCGGAGTGCCATAACTTTGACTCCCAGTAATGTTTTTTCACCAAACCACAAACAGCCACATCTGTGGGATGCTGGCTGTGTTCCCTTCAAATTTCAGCCCAAAAGACCAAACCATTATTTTGCAGCAGGGCACCAAAGGATTCCTGTAATGTGTCGGACGCTGTAATGTTATTCTATGGGAAAAAGTGTCAACTTTGGAGTGCCGTAACTTTGCCGCCATGTAATATTTTTTCAATAAAACACTGAAAGGCACATCTGAGAGATGTCGGCTGCGTTCCCTCCAAATTTCAGGCCAAAACACTAAACCGTTCTTTTGCAGCAGGGTGCCAAAAAATTGCTGTCATTTTCTCACAGCCTACAAAAAGTACTGTTGAAGTTTGTGAAAGCTTTCGCAAATTCATTCGACAGTGTCGCAAGTGTGACAGTACTTTGAGAAAGTACTTTTTCCAGAAATTTGAAAAACTTATTTCTGGGGTGTTTTAACCCAAAATAAAAACATGGCTAGCATCCTTGGGGTCCGACTAGGTGAATACAAAAAGAATTAGGTTGCTAGAGGGTCCCAATTTTAAATGCCAAGCATTTTTCTGATCACTAACTGAAAACAAAATGGTGGATTTTCCACAGTAAAAGGGCCATTTGCAAAAGTAAAAACTGCATTTGTTAACTTTTCCCATTGACTTATAATGGGAAGTTATTTTCTGAATAACTTTTGAACCGTTTAATATTTTTTCATGAAATCTTCAAAAGGCACATTGGGGACCCCAGCCACATGTTCCCTGAAGATTTTGGACTGGTCGCATAAACCATGCAACCTGTAGAGATGACAGTAAAATTCCAGAAAAGTGTAAACGAACACGCAGATCACGCTTAATAACTCAGCAGCCGTATATGCGACCGGTACAAAACTTGGCAGATCCCAAGGTGTATGGGGCTTGATCATGTATTCCAAATTTTAGACAAATCCATCAAACAGTTGCAAAGGTATCAAGGTGTAAAATTTTGAGTTTAACATGTAAATGGCTCCTCAACCCTAACTATAGTGGCACTACCGTGCCACTATTATATATATATATATATATATATATATATATATATATATAATATATATATGAATTGACATGCTTACAAATTACACCAATTAAATTTAATAATCCCTTCAAGGCAGTGTTTTCCTCATCAGGGAGACTTCTATGGCCTAACTGAAATCAGCTCCTTTATCTCCATTGTTACAGTTTCCTGGTACATGATGATAGCAGGATTTCCCAATGGCCTCAGGCAGAACTTAGGTGTTTATTTCTGTTGACATTTCCCGACAGAGATGGGACACAAGTTGATAGTGGCATGATCCATTTTGTATGATCTGGTGACTGAGTTATCTTGGATGGCTATTGACTACCATTTGGCCTCCAAAATCATGGACTGTGGGTCAGGAGAGGGGCTTGTCTGATTACAAATGTATTTGGGGGGCATTGGGGGCTATGGCTCTTGAGGAATATGTATAAAAAAGACAACATTTGCTAATGACACAGTGCCTGCAGCTTAGCTTTTTTTTAATGTGTCTGAGGAACACTGGTGGTAGGAGGAGAGTGGGGAATGACTGAGTTACAGGACGGTTGGTCATAGGACTAACCTGGAAATGTGGAGAGGGTTAAAGGTTTGTTGTTTGTTTTTGCATTTTTGGAGGAGCAACAATATATGATTACTGTAAGTAGCAACACCATTTACTTTGCACAACTCTAGCTGGGAATTGCCCAGTACAGGCAGCATGATCAAACAGAGCACTCTGGTGCTGGGGCCACCCAATACCAGCTGCTGAGCTTCAAATTTACTTTCAATGTCCTTCGTTCCTCAGGGGGACAAGGAGACGGATAAAAGCTAGGTCTGATTTCAGTGTTCTCTTCTGAGGGGGCCAGGAGCTAGACAGCAAGCTGATGGCATTGTTTTCAGTATCCCCTCTCCCTGAAGGGCCCAGAGCGGACCACCAAGCCAGTGAAGTTGTTTTTAATGTCCTCCTCTCCAAGAAGGGACAATGAAATGGATAATGAGTTGCTGGAATTGTTTTCAATGTCCCACTTACCTGAAGGGGATTGGGAGATACCGACCCAAACAATGGTAACACCTGCACAGCAAACAATGATAGTTTATACTGTATGTCCTTTTCTCATGAGAGTGAACTACTGACTGGTATCAAGCTTGCAGATTCCTTTTCAGTATCCACCACTCCTCAGGGTGGTCTGGAGACTGAGACCAAGCCAATAGTGATAGTTGTTGTCCCCACACTGATACCAGTACTTTTGAGGGGCTCAATTGGTTCACTAGCCTTGCTTGCTCGATCCCTCTCTTCTGCCACTCTAAATTAAGTGGGAGTGCCCCCTTGGCACACTGCATTTTGATGCTTTTCTTCACAAAAAAATCAGCAGGTATCCACTTCTCTTCATCATATCTTTTGAATCACATGACCAGCTATTGGTGATGTCAAACAGCTCTTGTTGTTTGACTTTCAGTAGTCTCTATGAAACAGATTCTTCCCTGTGATTTTTCCTTTTCAGTGTCTGAATATCACATTGGATTCGCAATTCTTCAATCTGAACTGAAATAAATTAACTTCAGTGACATATGCAACTTTTCATTGTATCTACCAAACCTTGCTCACCACTGGCACAAAATCATAAAAAGGTCTGTCTCTCTCTCTCACTCTCTCTCCAGCTTCATACTATATGTCTTTGGCTGTATTACCAGTTGTAGATAGTGGAGGCAGAACAAACTGGAGCTTCTCATTTCACCACCAACAAAACCTCTGAAACATAGAAATCTGACTTACAGTAGTTATGGGGGGCATCCCCCCAACATTTATGTTGCAATTTAAATAACCTGGCCAAATGTGTGTGCATGTAACTGGGGTTTACATCTGACCAGCAGCTGCCTGGTCATATCTTACAGTCAGTTGCATGGGAGCGGGGGCTGTTTTTACTTATTTTGCTGAATCCCTGGCTACAACTCTACTGCTGATTGGATGATTCACAGGCCCCAGTGCTGCCTATTGGTTGACTGCTGAGCAGTGTGGCTCTGCATTGGCTGGCTGAGGTAGCCTAACTTGAGTAACCTTGAAGCAGTCCTCCTTGGATCTGTGGCCAGGCTCGGAGCTCTCAGAACTGCAACCTGCCAGTAGCAGTTCTTCTGCCTGGTTGTGGGTGAATATTTTGCCCACTCACCTTCCCCCACCCCGACCTTAATTAAATACACGCTGGCCACTCCCCCCCCCCCCTTAAACCTTCCATTTGCCTCTGACTACAACACTCTTCCCTTTGTGAAACTCGC
This sequence comes from Neoceratodus forsteri, assembly GCA_016271365.2. Taxonomy (NCBI): domain Eukaryota; kingdom Metazoa; phylum Chordata; order Ceratodontiformes; family Ceratodontidae; genus Neoceratodus; species Neoceratodus forsteri. Next base: position 209,269,067 of record CM028137.1, on the reverse strand, counting down.
ATCTACTGTCTGGCTCAGCATTCCTCGCTATAACCAAGTACTTGGCCCATCTTCCACACTGATTTATTGCCTGCTCAACAACTTTAAAAGCCCATAATCTCTAAATTCGGCAACCCCCAGGGCTTCACTCAGGTGGTAGCCCATAATACCCCCCTTCCCTGCCTGTCTTTCTCCCCAGAGTGCAGTTCCGGTCTCCAGATGGCAAAATGCTTCTCCTAAAAACCATATGCCTATTACTTGCAGTATCAGTACTAGATCCTTCAACAGTAAAGGGCATTCCAAAATACGGACACCGTAAGGGATATGACCCCCTAATCTGCGCACCTCAGAATGACTGTGACCCATTAACTTGCAGTACTCATCCTGCACTGATACTGGAACAATACATGGTAACTCCAAAAACCACTGCCACAACAATGCCGTTAACTCTCAGCTGCATACCCCCTCTCACTGGGGCCATGAGCCCTGGAGCCATCATGGGTATCCTCTCCCACTACCCAACATTGATCTGCTCATAGCCTACACTACAGGGAAGCACAAAAGTACACGATATATCAACCGCTCACAGGCCCTAAAATATCTGAAGTGGCAGGCACTAAGGCTGACCTGGCTGCTTCTGTTTATATCCGGGAACATACACCCTAATCCAGGCCATGTGACCAACACCTCAACCCTACATAAAAAACAGCATGGTCTAACCCTAGCCTCCATCAATATTTGCAGTCTCCTGATAAAAATTGACACTCTCCAAATATGGGTAACAAAGCACCAGCCCAATATTCTCACAGTGGTGGAGACATGGCTAACACCCAGAGTACTTGACGCTGCAGTGCAACTCCCAGGCTATGCCTCCTTCAGGCTAGAGAGACTGAGTAAAAGAGGGGGTGGGTGTGTTATCTATGTGAAAGACCACATCCAGGGCCAAATGCTAAATCACTATGACACTAACTGTGGCGTTCAGCTGCTGGTCATAAAAGTAATACTCATTATGAATGGGAAACACTCTCCATAACTACAGCCTACATTCCTCCAAAGGAACAAGCTGTTGGCTTCAAATCTGTCATCAACTACCTCTCAGCACAGAGGCAAAATTCAGAGCTGATTATGTTAGGTGACTTTAATATAAACTGGTCTTCCCCAGATGCTGCACCCTATAAGGACTCACTAACCTCACGCAACCTAGTGCAACTGATAGACTCCCCTGTGCACCTTAATTACTGTACAGGGACAGGCACAATTATAGACTGGCTAATCACTAACCATCCTGACAGAATATCCTCCACCTCAGTTCTCACAGATTCCCTCAGCGACCACTCCCGTATTATCTACAGATGGTCAAACATGGTCACAAAGGCGCCAGCCAAAAGTGTCAATACTAGGCTCCTGAAGAAGGGCAAACTGGAAGCTCTTAAAGCACACCTCAGCCTCCAAGATTGGAGCTTTCTTGACTCCAGCACTGACACTGACACTGCCCTATAAAGCTTCATATGCAAGTTTAATGAAGTGTGCTATATACATGCCCCTTATCTAAACGCAAGATTCACATTTGCAACAGCTCCTGGATCACTTCCCAAACTAATAGACCTCATGAAGCAAAGAGACGCCTTGTGGTGCATAGCTAGAATCTCAAGTTCCCCATCAGACTACCAGAACTACAGAACCACCCGTAATAAGTGCACCTGGGCAGTACGTGAAGCCAAAAACCATCACGATAAAAGAGAGCTGACTAACTCCTAGGATACCAGCCAAAGGTTCTGGAAGAACATCAAGACCCTGACTAGTAAACTTAATAAACCCCATCCCCACCTTTTTGAATCACGAAGGTAATCCCACGCAGGACTTCAGTCAAATAGCCAATATCTTCAACAAGTCATTTACTGACCTTAGTGGCATCCTGCAACCAAGATTCCTCCAACCCCCATCCGATGGCTATCCCCTACAAAACCCTGGGACCCAATCTACCTCCCACCCACCTTTCTACTTCAAAGTTCTCACCCCTCATGAGGCAAAAAAATACCTCCTAAAAGCACTCCGTTACTCCAGAGCCAGTAGTGATCAGCCCAACCTCTAGCTAGTTAAGCTTTCCCTTGACACAATTCTCACTTCCCTCACTAAAATCTTAAACCTGTCCTTGATAACTGGCAATTCCCATGCATCTGAAAGTCAGCAGTGGTCACACTGGTCCACAACAGTGGGAACAGAGCCACTCATGCAAACTACTGTCCTTTATCAATTCTGCCCCCTCTCTCAAAGGCATTAGAGCACATAATTTCCGACCAGCTGACTGAGTATCTAGATAAGTATAATCTGCAATGCTGTCAACAACATGGCTTTCACAAACAACAGAGCACTACAACCACTCTAGTCAAGTTTATTCACAATGCCCTGGACAGAGATCACTTGGTGGGGGGCAACATACATTGACCTCACCAAGGCCTTAGACATCGTTAACCATAATCTGCTACTGGACCAACTTTCCCATACTGTCCTCTCCTCTGAATCGATAGCCTGGTTCAGAAGCTACCTCATTGGGAGGACCCAAAAACTGAAAATACAAGATACCCTCTCAGAAAACTGCTGTGTTACCACCGGGTTCTCCAAGGCTCTATCCGTGGCCCACTACTGTTCAGCTTATTTCTAAACAACCTGCCATAATCAGTAAATGACCACATCCTGCTCTATGCAGATGATGTGGTCCTACACTCTAGCAAAGCAGACCCCACAATGCTTGGAAAGCAAAGGCAGTCTAACTTCACCTCGGTAGAACATTGGTTCATCCAATCTAAATTACTGTTTAATTACAAATAACAAAACCATGCTGTTTGCATCATCCCGTAACAAACACCGCTCACAACACCTACACATCCTTAACAATCAGAACTCCCCCCCCTAGATATGGTCCAAACTTTCAAATACCTAGGAGTGACACTTGACAGCACACTCTCTTTCAGCCACCATATCAACCTAGTTGCAAAATCAGCTAACGTAAAACTGGGTCTGCTGTACAAACATCAGCAATGTCTTACTACTGAAGCATTAAAATCAGCTGTTATTAGCTCAGTGCTCTCAGTGATTGACTACGGGCTAGTAGTAAATGGGGGCTGCCTCCTAGTCCACCCTAAAATGCATTAGAACAATGCTTAACCAAGGCTTAGAGACTAGTTCTAGGGGTATCGCAGCTCACTCAGACCTGTAAACTATACAAATGTACAGGATGGCTGAACCTTGATGGCAACATTCAATATCAGGTATGCCTGCTAGCCAAAAAATTCTCACTTGGTCTTACCACTCCGGGCCTACAAAGCCTCTTTAGCCACCCAACCACCTCCAGAAGTACCAGGGGGCTAAACAATTGTACCCTTAATGTCCACTTCCATCAGACCACACAAGGGCAGCAGTCCTATGAATACTGGGCACCACTATGGCTCAATGCGCTAGACATTGACATCAGGAAAGAACTAAAACTAGGATCCTTTAAATGTAAACTCCGCAACACTATGACCTCAAACAGCAACAGTGACTGTGGGACCTGACCCCCCCAACCGCTCTTTCATCTTCCATCTCCTGACTTCCTTTTTCCTTTAGTCATTGTTTCCTCACCTCCTCTCTCCTTCCGGTTTCTCCCTCCTGGTCTTCCCCTCCCTTCCCTCTCCCCCCCTTACTCCCCTCTCCTATCTCTCTCCCCAGTCCTCTCTTCCTCCCTCCTCCCCATCTCTGCCCTACCTCCTAGTGACCTCCCTATTTCACCTCCCACAACCATCTATCTTTCTGCTTACCTTCCCTGTTCTTCTCCAGCCTCTTCTCACCCCTCTTTCACCCCTCCCAGCTCGTGCCGGACACCTCTACCCCCGACATGCCTCCTAATTCCATCTCCCTCTCTCTCCCCTCCCTCTCTGATCTAGTCTCTCCCACTGCTCCTCTCCCAGCTCTCCCACCCTTCCCGTCTCCTTTCATCCTTTTTCCTCATACTCCCCTGTCTCACACCCCTCTACTCTACCCTTTTATGCTTCCTACCTCCCATTGTCCATCCTTCTCTCCCTGTCTCACCCCCCCACCCTTAGAGGTCTCCTATCTCCCACTGTCTTACCCTGGCTCCATCCCACCTACTCCCCTCCCTTACTAGTCTCCTGCCTCCCCACATGTGGTGGGACCTCTACCATACACTTCTCCCCTGGTTGCATGGTCCTCCCTGCAGCTTATTCTCTTAAGCACTTCAGACAATGGAACTGTTCCTCCAACATGTTCTGGCATCCTTACTGGTATCTACCTTTTACCTAATAGATTAATTGGTAGCTCACTATGCTCCATGCAACATTGTATTACACCTAACTGATGCATTTTCACATCTGTCTTCATAGTTGTGCCTAGTAACCTACACTCTGCATGCAATTAAGTTTTATCTATCATTAGGTCATATCTGCACCCAATCTGCAACTGTATATATCTGATTAAGTGTTCAGCAACACCTAATGAACCTGATCATGTATTTTCTCTGCATTTATTAGATGTATCTTACTACATGTTATCTTTCATCCTGTATATAACTTGCCTCTATTACTGCTACTGTAACACAGCTTACTATTTTGTAATGAAACCTCTGTATATGTATTTGTCTCTGTACCATTGTTATGTTTACTGATGTGGAACCTCTGTAAATGAGCCTCTGGCTCAAATGTATTTTCAATAAATAAATAAATAAAAGTATTTCTGGGTAGACCAAACATGGACAGGTAGAACAGTTTTCTCAGAGTTGCACAGTACATGTCTGTTGTGAGATTTGAACCTGGGCCTCCATGTTCCCAAACCTGTGCTCTAGCCTCTAGTTCACCCACTAAAATATTAATAATACTACCACTAATAATAATTATCAGAATAATGAATAAGGCAAGAATTTAGTGATACAGCACAGTACAGTTTATTTATTTGATTTGTTTTACAATGAAAACCTCCAAGGAGGAAAGCTTATTTTCAAGGAGATTCTGATTATGACGGCATAGTACAGAAAAGTTGCAGTGATTCCAAAGGGTACAAGATATGGATATTACAAAACTTACAATCTGTGGATACACTGGTATATGAAATAAACATATACAGCAGCAAGAATAAATAAGTATAATATAACTCATAATAGCAGTGCAGGAGAGCAGCTAGCAAGGCAAACAGGATGTTGGGATGCATCGCAAGGGGGATCACCTCTAGGAGCAAGGAAGTGATTCTGCCACTGTTCAATGGACTGGTTAGACCACACCTTGAGTACTGTGTACAGTACTGGAGACCACACTTGAAGAGGGACATACAGCTCTGGAGAGGTACAGAGAGGAGCAACAAAGATGATACGAGGGCTAGGGGATTTGACTTACGAGGACAGACTTGAGGAGCTCTGCCTGTTTTCATTGGAGGAGAGGAGAGACAGGGGGACATGATTGAGGTCTTCAAGTACCTCAAGGGAATAAATAGGGTAAACATGGAGGGATCTTAGACTAAAGCAGGAGGCATCACCAGAGGGCATGGTTTGAAGTTGGAAGGTGGAAGGTGAGGGGAAAAGGAGGAGGTTTTCACTGAGAGGGTGGTGGACCCTTGGAATGCTCAGCCTGGTGAGCTGGTTCAGAGATCCACAGTGGAGAGCTTTAAGAGAGGGTGGGACAGACACAGAAAGTGGATGTATCAGATGATGGCCTGTCCCGGGGGGGTGGGGATGGATGATAGGGGTTTCTGGAGCACAAGGGATGGGAGGGTCTCGGCACCCAACTAAGGATCTAGGTTCGAGCAGACTTGATAGACCATAAGGCCTAATCTGCTGGCAAATAGTATGTTAGTATGTTAGTATAACAGATAGTATTACAGGCAAGACAGATTAAATCGACAATCAAATTGCAATGAATAATAATGGAGGGACTAACACTTAAGTATAATGTAATACATAATATAATAAGATAGGAAGGTTATTACAGGCACAGCATCTTTAAAACAACAATCAATTTGCGATGAATAACAAGGGAGGGTCTGGGGTAGCACAACTAACAGTGCAATAGGCATTAATGAATATTTTGAAGATATGAAGACTCACCATTGACTTCAGTTTGAGAGAGGCCCGAAGTTTATTCCAGTATGTCAGAGTGAGCCAACTGAAGACCATTTTTCCATATTTAGATGCAAATCTGTTTTTTCAAGCAAAATATAGTCACATGCTCTTAACCCTTGCAGGGTCTGAGACTGATGTATCAGTCCAAAATTCCTATACGTTCTAATTCTGTTGGCAGCCTAAGGGTTAAATTATATAGATTAGAGAATTTGTAGAGTATGTCAGAGATTTATTTTGGTACATCATGCCCAAGGGATTTGTAGGACCGTGAATATAGGTTTTTTAGACATCTAGTTGTGAGGGAAGGCCAACCAACAGATGCAGGGAGGGTGCAGTGGAGAGTCCTTGCAGGCAGCCCAGTAATAAATCTCTGTGTCGTATGGTAAAAGACATTCAATTTGGCAAGTTGACTAGCTGCAGCACCTCTGTACACTAGGTCCCCATAATCAAGCAGGGGTAGGAACGTGGCTCTAACTATGGTACAGTATTGTGAACCTCCAAAGAGGGCATGAACAAATTTCTATAATAAAAGACCAGCCATGGCTGCAGCTTCTAACACGAGTTTTCAGTGTGGTTACTGAAAGAAAGCTTCCTGCCTAGCCAAACTCTAAGATATTTAACATTTTCAACTAGCTCCAAGTTATCACTCTGGAAGGTGAGGATTTCAGGAAGTGAGGAACCAGTTGACCTCTTGTTGTTGGGGAAAAAATCATGTACATCATTTTGACAGCATTGAGTAGGAGTTTGGAAGCAAACAATTTCAACTGGATAGTGTAGAAAGTTGTCTGGAGGTCATTTGAAGCGTGTGCACTGGATCTGGTTGTATATAGCACTGTGTTATCTGCATAACAGTATACTTTGACACCATTAATGTAATCTCCTTGATCATTCATGTATATTGTGAATACTAGGCCAGCTCTTTGTGTGACTCCCTGTAGAGATTTGTGAGCAGGAGGAAAGTAGTCCATCAGACTGAAGTTGTTGTATGCTAATCAAATCATTTTTGGACCAGGGGAGGATGCAATGGCCAATACCAATAGAAGACAGTTTATGCAAAAGTATTTGATGGTCAACCATATCAAAAGCCCTGCTAAAGTCAAGAAAGATGACAGCCGTTACAAGCATTTACTCAAGAGCAATGAAAGAACCATTTGTCACTTTGATAAGCACAGTACTGGTACTATGTAAAGACTAGAAGCCAGATTTGCATGGGGTAATTAAATTATCACAAGTGGGATCATCCTGAGCCTGCTCATTGACTAGCTTTTCCAAGCCGGAACAGGCAATATGGATATAGGCCACTAGTTACAGTACTTGCTTTTGACTTATCACCAGCTTTAAAAAGTAGAATAAGTGAGCCATTTTCCACAGTACAAGAATTTCATTGATAGATATGGATGGATTAAAAAGATGAACTATAGGTGCTGTTAGCACTGGTGCCCCAGCTCTAAGGAAAAACAACTCCAAATTGTCTGCCTCCTTGCTCTTTTTAGTGTTAAGAGTTAAGAGCATACCTTTCCTCTGCTTATAGATGATGGTCTGGAAACAGAAGGAAAGGTGAATGCTACTGATGGGTCAAGGTTGCTTAATATTTGGTAGCCGGGGTGCAGCAGCAGGTGACTGGTCAAAGGCCAGTCCAGCAGACATAAACTGCAAGTTAAGCTTGTCCACTTTGAGCTGCTTATAAGTAATACTTTTAGTTTTTAACTTAACCTTACATGGCAATGAAGGGGGTGCTATTCCATCTTTTAGGGGTTTGACTGTCTGCTAAATTGGAAGGTTCAACTCTCATTAGTTTCCAAAAGGTTTAGATAATAACATGGTTTTTCTGTTTGAATTAATTTAGTGCATGAGTTCCTTTTTTTGCTTGAACATGGTCCAATCATGAGGAGTTTTTCTTTCTGGCTCTGGCCCAGTGGTTAACCTCATCAATCAGTGCCTGCTTAATATCCTGACTAATCCAAGGGTAGTTTTTCCTCTTAACTCTCTGTTTCAATAAGGGCACATGCAAATTTGTAATAAAATTAATTTATTGATTAAAGATGTCCAGGGCCATGTGCACAGAGTGAGCTAGGTAGAAATCCTGCCACTTAATTTCAGCCAGATCATGGAGATAGCATGACTAACAGAAATGAAGAGCCTCCTTTTATAGTGGAAGGTAGGTTCTACAAAACTTTTTCTTGAGCCTCTGATAGAAGCCACTGTATTATGATCACTGCAGCCATTGTCAAATACAGCAGCAGATACAATTTTCTGTGACCTATTGGTAAGCACTAGGCTCAGTAACAAGCAGTGGGTTATATTTTTATGGTTAGCCCTTATTGGTACAGACAATAATGCTTAATTTTTTATACTCTCTTATATACAAATGGTATCTCAGGATGTGTACATTGCAAATAAAAAAATACAGTACATTGCCTGATTTATAGTGCAGTTCATCAAAAAGAAAGAAATTAAAAATGATTCCTACAAATTTATTAAAACAAAAAGAAATACATTGAAGACAAAAAATAAGATAGCACATTTAGGTATTTGATAAAAGATGCTGGTTCCTCAGTACATATGAACACTACATTGGTATACTATTTTTTTTTCAGGCAACAGTAATTAGACTAGATGGTAGTACTCAGACAGTAGACATGCTGCCTGCCCTGATAGCTGACTACTTGGCAAAGATAAAGCCAGATAAACCCCATGGGGTAGATGGGATACAACCCAGCATTGGAGTGGAGTCCAGCTGGGATCCTTTCATTGCTTTTGGAGTGCATGTTCACCCAGTCATATTCCTTGGTTTCTTCTGTTCATTTACCAGCAGGCACACTACGCATCATTTAGTGCTGGGAATCTGGATTATCTATGAAACTTCACATTAGAAATTATCATAACATTCTTTATTTTCATGAGGCATCCCTCTTGGGCATCTGGCATTAAAAGGCATGTTTAGAATTACAGTTTAAAGCATGTAGGCAAAGTGATTGGGGCACCTGATACTTTGCTTGTATTGACCATTAAATTCTCATAAACTCTTCCCTTAGAGGGGCTGCCCACCTTGGCTGCCCCTACCTAATTACTCCCACCTGGTCTCTTTAGCATTTGAACAAAACATCAGGAGTTACCTAGTCCCTTAGTTGACCCAGCCATATATGGTTGCAAATCCCTTCCTGAGGACACTACAAATTCCAAACATTGTTGCTGAAACTCCAACCTTGCTACCCATACCTTTCCTATACGAACTCCTCTCTGAATCATCATGTATCTCATTAATGGTACTAGCACCTTCCTGATCATACCTCAAATCAGGATTTCCCTACATGGCTTCAGTGGTACCATATAAAAGTTAACCAGCTATAAGAATGCTATGTTTGAGGGGAACCCCCCATGGTACCCACATCCTCCCAGTGGGCCCATTTACAAACTGCTGCAGTCGCCAATGAGATAGGCAAATACAAAACAGCAAGCCCAAAAGTCAACGAGGGCATTTTAGCAAGGACAAAATGCTGAGAAATGTTTTACCCCCTCCCCAAGGTGTTACAACCTCAGAGTTGATTATTTAAGTAAGGGAGTGCAAGTGTGGAGCACAACGTAAAAAAAAATGTTGCCATTTCTGTCCTTCCCAACATGCTGTTACGATTATGGGTTCGCTGTTTTGCATTTGCCCATGTCACATAAAACCACTGCTGCTACAAGGAGTCACTGCAGATAAAGAAAGATCTCAGCTCCTTGTGGTCTAGCTAGGGTCTCTCACTGTCTGGCTACTCTAGGCTTCTACAACCCAAAACTACCTACACTCAAACCTTCTCTCCCTCTTTTACCTCCTATGATTTTCTCACTACTAGATCATTTGGTGATTTTAGCACACAGAAGATGAGAATCACAACAGGCATATTGAGGTGGACATCTCCTTGCCCTAAACTGACAGAAAGGGGTTGTTATAACTGGAAGGTGGTCTGAGGTCCCCATCTACAAGAAGAGGGCAAGATGAGACTTTGCCAACTACAGGCTGGTCACCTGACATCAGTCCTGGATTCAATCCGAGGAACATAATTATTGGCAGACTATGATGAACTTTGTTGAGGCAAGGTTCTTGGGCCCTCTCAGCATGGCTTTATGAGTGGCAGATCATGCCAAACCAATCCAATCACCTTCTTAAAAGGAGTTACCAGGGAGTTGGATAGGATGCATGTCCATGGGCATAGACTATCTGGATTTGAGCAATTCCTTTGATACTGTGACATATGACAAGCTTCTGGGTGAAGTAAGACAGTGCTGTTTATACACTAGATACACAAAGTGAATTTCTAACTAGATTTAGAGCAGGGAGCAGAGAGTGAGGTGTATGGCACTACTACTGGTAGAGAAGAGTAATTTGCAGCATCCATCAGGGATTGATGTTGAGGCCACTGCTCTTCAAGGTCTTCATCAGTGATTTGGAAGCTGGGAACTCCAACAGTTTGTTCACGTTCATGAGGAGGGCAACTAAAATGGTATAGGTTCTGCATCAAAAGCCCTATGAGCAGAGACTAAAGGACCTCAATATGTACACCCTGAAAGAGATGAGGGAGAGGAGGGATATGATAGAGACCTTTTAATACCTCATGAGGATAAATAAGGTACAGGAGGAAAGTCTTTTTCAGAAGAAAAGGTGCTTAAGAACAAGGGGATGTGCTATGAAGCTGGGGGGGGTAGATTCAGAAGAGATGTCAATAAGTACTTCTTCCCAGAAAGAGCGGTGGATTCCTGGAACAGCCTTTCATCAGATCTGGTGGGATGAAAATAGTGGTGAGGTTCAATAATGTATGGGATAAGCACAAGGGAGTCATAGTGGAAAGGAAGGGGAGAGGGAGAAAGCACTTTAGATTGGGCATGGTATGGAGTAAGTGTGTAGGTAGGGAGAAATGAGCAGACTGGATGGGCCAAGCAGTCCTTATGTGCCAGCAAATTCTATGTTTCTAATGACACTATGCTGGCCAAAGTGGTCAACTCCCTTGAAGATTAAGATGAACTTCAGGAGGAACTAAACTAAATGGGTGATTGGTCTTACTCCTGGAGTCTCAGATTCAATATAGTCAAATGCAAGGTTCCCCTCTTGTGGAGAAAAACAGAGACAGGACTTATACACTGCATGGTTTCTCTTGCTGTAGTGGAGAAAAAAGAAACTTGGGGTTCATAACATGCAAGGGTCCGAAGCAGGACAAGCAGTGTGTGCAATTGTCAACAGGGCCAGCAGAATGCTTGGGTACATTAAACCAGCAGTGCATAGAAAAAAATTGTTCCACTTTACAAAGCCTTGGCCATGCTCCATCTGTAGAAACGCATAATAAGATCTGGCGAGATAATCTTAGTGTTGACGTATATAGAGTACACTCCATAAAGTGTGTGATAAGTATTCAACAATAAATTGAACAGAGCAGGTGCTGCTAAAGGTCTTGCACACTATGAGTAAAGACAAGAAGTAATTCATTGTAAATGACACACTTATAGGACACTTTATGGTGGATTCTTCATGGACGTCAGTGCTAAGATTTTCTCACTCAATTATATTATATTAATAGGCATTTATTACACTATTCACCTTTATCTCTTTCTATTGTTTATTTACTTTTACTTTACCATCTCCCCATCTTGTCATTGCCATTTCCTCTTTTCCCTTCTTGCCATTTATTCTGTCAGCCCTGTTCTTTATTTTTTTTTTTATTCAGTTTATTTTATTGACACATTAACAATATATGCGTTGAATAACACTGTGCCGGCAGGCATTTACAAGTTAAATGTGACATTAACATATCAGCATAATTACCGGCCTGTATTATTGAAGTACACAAAGCTAAAATAACCTATAACAAGTTGACCCAAAAAAAAAAAGGTTTTAACCAAAACCCCTTCCACCACCCATTACTAAACAGCATCCACACGCCAGTTAAGATATCATTAAGGATCTTCATAAAAGGGGAGATATGGGTAAATAAGTGTATCTGGCAAGGGGATAATTCCTACAACTAGGTCTTGGTATGCCATGAAGCCAAGACAGTATCCAGTGGACCCCACTTGGAGTCGTATGATTGGACCTTGTTGCTCATCTTGGCTATATGTGACTCCAACTGTAATGCAAGCATTATTTCTTTGTACCATTCTATGGTTGACGGGGTAATAGTGTCCTTCCAGTGTCTCAGGATAACAGCTTTTGCCGTGGCCGATATTATGGCCATATACGATTTCTTCTGTTTGGTCATGTCAATATGAAAATTAATCAACAAGCAGATTTCTGGTGTAAAAAAGTCCTCCAAACCTGTAATCCATGATAGTGAGGCACAGATTGCCTTCCAGAAGGGTTGAATCTTAGCAGACTCCCACAGTACATGATAGATGTCTCCCTCCTTAGCTCCACATCTAATACAAGTGGGAGATGCTAATTTACCCATTCTGTAAAGTTTCACAGGAATGTAATACATGTTGTGCATAATGTAAAACTGCTGAAGTTTGTATCTGTCTTGTCTAATATTTTTGTGGTTGTGTGTCCATATGTATTTCCATGTTCTCTTATCATCTATCATCCCTAGTCTTTGTTTCCAGTAGTAACTGACACCAGAAGGAAGGTTATCACCTAGCCTTTGCAGTGCATTGTAGATTCTAGAGATAGAGTGGGGTTGGTCAGCTACTTTAAGTAATAAAGATAACTCGACCCTATTTTCTACCCATGCTTCCGTTTTATGAAGGTGGGCCTTTTTTGAGTCAGAAATTTGTCGAAACTTGAAGTTATGTCTTTTTAATTCTGGGAATTTGGTACAGGCATACTCATATGTTATTAACTTCCCCTAGGGAGCCAAGTCCCCCAACCTTAGTCCCTCCAGTGGCCCCCAGAACCTAGTTGGGATCGGAGCCCGTTGTATTTAGAAATGAATATTCTGTGTCAAAGTTTGCTCTGATGAGTTCTGCCAGTTGACTCTGAGGAGCTTCTGGACCTGCTGCAGAACTTTTAGCGACCACCCAATAGGGGTGTCTTTTAATGGCCTGGGGAGGAGTTTGACAGTGGTGTATGCAATCGTGTTTAATGATATCGAATATTTAAGAGCTAAGTCTCTCTCAATAAAGATCCAGGGAGGCATATAAGAGTGTGAGGTCGACAGTGTGTTCGACTTGTTCCATTGCACTATTTTGCTTATATGTGAGGCAATGTAGTATTTAAAGAAGGAAGGGAAGGCAAGGCCTCCCGACCTCTTTAGGTCTGTAAGTTTCTGGTACGATCTCCTGACCGCTTTCCCTTTCCATAAAAATACATTAAGTATCTTTTGTAGGTTCTCAAACCAAGATCTAGGCAAATAGCATCCCAACATATTTAAAGGATAGAAGATCCTAGGTAGTATATTCATTTTAACCATTTCTATTCTAGCCCATAACGACAGGGGCATTAGGTTCCATCTGGTTATATCCTGTTTAATAGTTTTAACAAGGTTATGGAGATTCTTCCTAATCATTGAGCGTATCTCTCTGGTGATCTTAACACCGAGATATGTCAACATTTTTGGTTCCCAGAACAGACCATGCTCCCTTGCTATATTAGGGTAACACCTGTTATTCAGCGGGAAAAGCTTTGTCTTAGAAACATTGATTTTATAATTGGAGACTCTGGAAAATTTTGTAATTTCGTGCACTATTGCAGGTATGCCCACTTCTGGCTCTTCTAGATGCATAAGCAAATCATCTGCATAGGCAGAGATAAGGTATCACCTGCTACCCATTTTAATTCCCTTAATCTCTTGTGATGCCATTAGCCTACGAATCAGGGGTTCAAGATATAAATTAAACAAAAGCGGGGATAGTGGGCACCCCTGTCTTGTGCCACATGCCAATGGGAAAGGAGCTGACAGTATACCGTTGCACCATGTTCGTGCTGTGGGCGTGCTGTATAGAACCCGGACCCAATTTAGGAATTCTTTAGGCAGACCGAAGTTGACTAGTACTGCAAACAGAAAATCCCAGGACACTCGGTCGAATGCCTTTTCGGCATCTAATGCCAACAACGCCACTGGATATTGTAAGCCTTGAGCATGTACAATTAAATGGTGGATCTTACGTAAATGGTCACTTGACAGTCTACCTATCATGAATCCCACCTGTACATCGCTAACCAGGTTACTCATTAGTGGACCAAGTCGATTAGCTAATATTTTAGCCAGTATTTTAATGTCGACATTCAGCAGTGATATTGGATGATAACTGCCAGGTAGGACTGGATCCCATCCTGGTTTAGGGATAAGAGTGATGAAGGCTTCTAAAAAGGTTGGTTCCGAGATACCTTCTCTGAACCAGAAGTTATATACCTTGGTTATAATAGGGCAGATTATATCCACATAAACTTTATAGAAGTTAGTAGTTAGACCATCAGGTCCTGGAGATTTATCCCCAGCCAGTTGGGAAATCGCTAATTTCACCTCTGACTCTTGAATTGGGGATCCTAACTGGTTCGCCTCGTAGTTTGCAATCTTAACCAGAGAAACTGAACCTAAAAAGTTGTGGATTTCCGCAAGGGTAGGTCTGTCCTTTAACGCAGTAGAATAAACCCGCTGAAAATATTCCCTAAAAGTAGCAGCAATTTCCCTTGGATCTCTTACTACAACTTCTTCTCCATCCCTTTGTATTGCATCTATGAATCGGTTGGAATCTAACTGCTTTAATCTAAGAGCAAGTAATTTGCCAGCCCTTTCCCCAGACTCTAGGTACTTTATTTTAGTTCTGTGGAGAGCTAGTTCTGCCTTCTGCATCATCATTGCTGAGTATTGGGCTTGAAGTTGGTGTAATTTAACCCAGTCTGCCTCAATTGAGTGTCGTGTGATATTATTTTCCAGGGCTCTGATAGCGTTTGTAATTTCCTTTAAATACATCTTGGATTTCTTAGCTCTAGTAGCAGATATCCGCATGCATTCGCCCCTGAGCGCACATTTTAGAGCTACCCAGACGATATCTATGTTAGGGACTGAGTTGAAATTGTTGGCGAGAAAATATGATATGAAGTTCCTTAGTTGTTCCTGAATGAAGGATATCTGTAGTAATTGATTGTTAAATCTCCACATAAAATCCCTCATAATACTGTGAGTTGGTACAAACTGAATGGAGACTGGGGAGTGATCAGATATAATTCTGGTATTGATTCTAGCATCTGAAATCGAGGGAAGGGCATCAATGCTGACTAGAAAGTAGTCAATTCTTGAGCATGATTTATGTGGGGTAGAGAGAAAGGTGTATTGCCGCGTCTCCCCATTGATCAGCCTCCAAACATCAATGAGGCCCAAACTATCCATTACTTCTCTCAGGGCTCTCTGAGCGGGGGAGAGTCCTACACGTTTATTATCGGTTCTGTCTAGATACAAATGTGTTGTAATGTTCCAGTCCCCTCCTATTAGCAGTTTCAATGATGTTTAACTATTTAGGACATCAGTATTTGTGTAAAAAACTGTGGGGAATCTGTATTAGGGCCATAGATTGATCCAACAACCACCTTTTCAGAGACTAAGGTTCCAACTAAGAAGATATACCGGTCATGTATGTCCCATATCTCCTTCTCTAGCTGGAAGGGGGTCCTTTTGTGAAATAAGATGGCAACACCGCCTTTGTTTGAAGAGATGCCTGCCCCAAATGCTTGGCCCACCCAATATTTGATAAATAACCGGGTATCTTCTCTATGAAGATGTGTTTCTTGTAAACATACTACATCACAGTTAAGAGTCAATAGGTGTTTCAGTACTATTTGCCTTTTGCATCTATCCCTGGCACCCTTGATGTTCCCACTTACAAGGTTGATACCTCTCATCGTCATTCTCCCAGTAATAAAGGTAACCTCCCTTTATAAGCTTCCCCATTATGTGGCGTCCTGTTAACCACATATCCAAGTCATCCCAAAATATTGGCATGTGAATGCTATATCTCCCAACCCCCATCCCCACACTAACCCATCCCCTAGAATTCCACAATCACCCCAGTTCTGACAACTGTACTATCACTTCACAACGTCGTGTGATGATACTACCAACCCAAGCACTTGGCAGCCCATCCCCTAGCCCAGTTCCCAATCTAATTAACGAATACTAATTTTAATAATCTGAGCCCTCACAAGTTTAACCGATTGAAAGACAGTGAACTATGGTGTAAGAAAATCGCTCCCAATAAAACATAGAGACGGCTACCTTCCATTATACTATCCGCCTCATTTGAAGCATAACAACAGTGCTCTATTAAAATAGCAAACAAAACTGTTCCTAAGTCTACATCTCCCTCTAGTGGGGAGGTAGGCAAACTACATATATCCAATAGCCTGTAGTAAAACATTTTTTAACAGAACGAGTGAATTAAGCAGAAGTCAAATAAACAAGCCTAATATTGCATTTCAAAATTTGCATTAACCAAATCAGCCATATATAGACCTTCCCCGGGTCATTAGAGTCTTGTAAATTGAGAGAGAACACGGACAAAGTCTCATGTTACCGCAATATTCCCAGTATCTCTAGCAGGGAACTTAAAAACCATTTATTCCCAGGACGGCAGAGGCTATGCTAAAATTATAAGCAATCTTAACAAATCCTATGTGCGACGGGTCAACGTTAGTGAACTGATGTGACCTCCCTGAAATAGCAGAGTTAGTCACTATCCCCGTAGGTTTCTGGATCCAGTCCTAATTATCACTAATTTTGAATCATCAGAATGCTAATGACCCGACTTAAACAGGAACATTAATCCTCAGAGGCTTGATAATGATAGCAATGTTGAAGCCCCGATGCACTGTCCCTTGGCTACTCTTTCTGTTCGCTGGTGTGTTCTGCCAACTACTTGAGGTAGTAGGTGTAAAAATGCAGGACTCTCCGGAGAGCAGATTTTCCATGTCCTTAACACATTTACCAGTACAAATCAGCCCGCATCCATTAGAGGGAAGATCGGCCAGCTGGGGGCACATTACTGATCGAGGTGCCTTAGTGATCATATAAAAGGGCAAAATAAAACACTAATTGAGGATAACTAATATTAGGAGATCAGTATCTCTCCTGCATGCGCTCATCCATGTGGCACATTCTTCAGCTTGACTACCTGATGCTCTGACCGATTTAATTATGTGACTAATGCTTCACTTGAATAATTCTGGCAGGGCTCTTTTAAGCTCAGCTTGTGCTGTTTCCATTGACTTGTAGGAGTGCCACTGCTCTTTTATTTTAACTTGAAGCGAAGCAGGGTACTTAACCCCTAAATTGAATACCAGCTGCTATCAACTTGGAGACAATGGGGTGTAAACTTTGTCTTTTAAGCCGCACAGAGAGAGGTAGGTCATGAGCAATTCTAATCTTTTTCCCCTCCCAGGTAATTTCTTGTAGGGATTTGACTTTGCTCAATATATGTTGTTTGTCTAAATAGTTCAGTAGCTTGCAGATAATCGGTCACGGTAAAGCACCGGGAAGGGAGGGGGGGGCGAAGTGATCTGTGAGCCCTTTCAATCATATAACTGTCATTTGGAGGTGGACCTGCAATCTTTTCAAAAAGCTTCTGAACAAATTGAATGGGCGCTGTAGTCTCCTCTTTTTCTGGGATTCCGAATATAATTATTTCTTCTGCTCCGAGCCTTCAGGTCTTCGAGCTTTTCCTCGATCTTCTTGATTCGTTTGTTGAGGGGAGGCCCTTTCAAGGTCATGTTTGTCCACTCTGAGTTCCACAGATTTAATTTTGATCTCATTGTCCCACACCCTCGTATTTATGGATTCCAGTGCTGATTTAAAACATTGGATTTCCGACTAGATCTCATCGACCGAGGATTGCAGCGAGGCAATGATTTCTAAAAACCTTTCCTCTGTTAGCGCAGAAGGCCATGAGGTTGATTTGTTGGGTCCCTGGCGAGGGCGCTTTGTGGCCTGTTCTTTCTCCGGGGAGGGAGGCGGCATATGTTTCGCCGTTTGCTTTTTATTAAAGGCTTCCATTTCCAGGAGATATTGCGATATTCGGCAGCAACTCCAACACTTTGCAAGTAGATACCATGCAAAAAGACACAATTTTATTTTAATTGAGGGCTGTTAAACTGGGCTGAGAACGGAGCTGATCAGACGAGCTGCTCTTCCTAGGCTGCCATCATGTGACCCTCCCCCCGCTCCTTATTTATATTTTGCCTTTTATCACCTATGCTATATTTCTCAACTAGGTGCCTTCTAAGAATAATTTAACATTAATTTGCACATTTTGATTTAGGACTTTTCTGAGCTCTATAAACATCTTTAATAATGTGTGGTTACTTATACCAAACAAATATGTTTTATATATAGTTGCACATCTGTGATTGCCACTTTATAATTAACAATTAGCAGGGCTCTTTTTTCACTTTTTTCATTTTAGAATGGCATTTTGCTGCTAAGATAATGAATGTTTGACTGGTTTTACTAACATCATGTCTGCTGGTATCTCAACATATTTCTTGTACTTACTACACTTATGTTAACACTCTAAATTTTGCACTGTCCTTTAACTATTAGACGTTTAAGATGATATTATAACAGACAAACTCTGCCTACAGATGAGGACTTAACATAAGTTGAAGCAATGAAGTTTTGTCATCATGATGAGTGTCTTCATTTGCAAAAAAATCTTCACGGAGGAATATCTTTGTTTATGTTTATATGTGGAGGACTGACCTCCCTTATAATGTACACCAGACTCTCTGAGCACGTTAATTTCTTTTTTTACATAGTTTGGCTAGATCTGTTGCAAATGTATGCTGCCTCACGTCATTCAACACTTTCTCCTCAAAGAATCCCAGTGTCTGCTCCTTAATGATGGTTTCCAGCAGCTTACATGCAATCAGGGTTAGACCAGTCTGTAATTTCCCAAGTAATCTTTGTCTCCACTCTTGTGAAGCAGCACCCCATTAGTTACTCTCTAGTTTGCTGGAACCACTCCTGTCTCCAGCAAACACATTAACAGACTTGCCAACATTGCTGCCAGTGTCTGTTCAACCACTTTCATCATTCTGTAGTGCACAAAATGAAATTCCGGCTCCACACAACTCGCGTGCCTCGAATACCTTCTCACAAATAGTAAAATCCAGAAACTTAGGCACCACGGTATACTGTGCAAAACATCTTTCAATTCAAACAAGTGCTACATAGAAAAAGCAGCTGCCCTGCAGATTGGAGACACCTCAACTGGTTTAGCACATCACTTGCATCCTCAGGAGGATGTACTCCCCTATGCCCACACTCATTAAAAGAGCTGCTGCTTAAAGTGACATTGCAAATAAAACAACATAATGTATATGAGATACATTTAAAAGCAGTAACAGTATTTAAACAAGCCACATAACCTCAGTATAATAAGTTTAAATAGTGCTTAATAAAAAAAACTGTGCAACAATAAGTAATTCCAACTTTTGGCTATCAGCTATATGATATGGCTAATACCAATTAATAAATTAATTCAGTGACCTAGGCTATATAACCAATTCTATGACAAAACAAGATCATAAAATGTCCTTGAGGTACTTGTGGGTACAAACCTATTCTAAATAGTACCATTGTACAACCTATCAACATAAAAATAAAAACTGGGGGAACATATGCAAAGTTTCCTAAATCAGGATGAGAAGAATGCTCTAGCAATACGTTGCAAAAGGCACAGTGGGGAAGGCAAACAGCACAGATTCAAATTTTGTGTGGTTGAAACAGTTAGGTTGGGATCAAGAGGAGGAAGTATAAATAACCTGTTGTTGGCCTGTGAGGCCTATTAGATGTATACCTTGGGTGGACTTAAGTGCCCAGGTCTGAATGAAAAAAGTGACATAATGCCACTAATAAAGAAAAGAAACAAATAAGATAGAACTATGTATAAATAGGTAGAAGTGATGTGCTCATGATGTGCTCTTTTTTCCAATAGGTGGTGTTGTACACATTAAAATGCATGATGAAGATAGAAGCCTATATGACTAAATGGTCTCAGCGTTTAGCTGTTATGAGCTTTTAATATAAATGAGTTTTTATAGGTGGTGCTGTATTCTTCATTACCAAAAGTTCAATATAGAAATGGATTCAGCATTTTCCTGTATGAACAGATAACAATATATACAAAAAAAATGATATGTTGTACAGTGGTACTGTTTAGAATAGTTTTTGTATCCATAAGTACCTCAAGGACATTTTATGATCTTGCTTTGGCATAAAATTGATCTTACAGCCTAGGTCACTGAATTCATATATTAATTGGTATTAGCCATATTGTAGAGCTGGTAGCCAAAAGTTAGAATTACTTATTTTTGCACAGTTTTTTTATTAAGCACTATTTAAACTTATACTGAGGTTATGTGGATTGTTTGAGTACTGTTACTGCTATTAAATTTATCTCATATATGTTGTTTTACTTGCACTGTCACATTAAGCAGTAGCTCTTTTAATCAGTGTGGGCATAGGGGAGTACTTCCTCCTGAGGATGCACAAGATGTGTGAAACCAGTCGAGGTGTCTCCGATCTGCAGGGTGGCTGCTTTTTGTATGTAGCAATTTTTTGAATTAAAAGATTTTTTTGCACAGTACATTGTGGTGCCTAAGTTTGTGGATTTTACTGTGGTGCAGCTTGTCAAGACCAGGTCACTTTGACCACCTTCAGGGTTTTGAAGCCTCTCACACCCTTTCTTCCAAGACAGAACCTGACTCCAGTATTCTCATTTCCCTCCCTTTGTCCTGCAGTGTGCCCTTGTCAATGCTGAACAAAAGTTATTCAGTATATTACACCTTTTACTATCCTTCTCCTCCCATGTCCCTTTTGCCTTCAATCTGTTAATACCCTTCTTAATTTTCCTTTTACTTTAATCTGCCAAAATAGGTTTTCTCACCACCACCACCCCCATTGGCCACTCTGCTATTCTCAGCTCTGTCTCTACTTTTTCTTACCATTATGCTGACCTCTTTCAACATTTTCAGACAATCTTCTTGGTTGATCTCTTTCTGTTCACCCTTGCCCTTGTATTTTCAATATGATACCTTTTTTGTGTGTACGTTCTCTCACACTCCTCTATAAAATCAGATTGGCTTTTTGTGCTTTTTGTTTTTCCTCAACCTGTCACATGGTGATTTCATTGCCTTTGTTGCACCCATCTTTATTATATCCTATTTGACTGCTGATCTTTCTACTCATTCCATCCTAACCAGCTTAACATTCATCATTTACCCCATTTGGCTGAAGTTTGTCTTTCAGAAATCCAGAACCACAGTTTTTGAACTGGTGTGGTGTGATCATGTGGTTATGTTGAACTATACTATATCCTTGCCATTGGACACCAGTGGTTCCCTCACTGCACTCCAGTGGTTCCATCACCTCTACGTCTCTGTCTGAGCATTTGACAGAACCAGATCAAGGGTGGTCTGCATGTCTATTAAGTTTGTGACCCACTGCATAAAAAAGCAGTCTTGCATCACAGCAGCAAGTGCCTGTGTTTTTCTATGCTGGCTGCCAGAGGTCTCAGTCCATATCCAGCATGTCCAGGTCACCTACCAAAAAATGTCCCCTTTGGCTGAGCAAATGTTGAAGAGCAGAGTCCCACACTGATTATTGAAGGATGCTGTTGAGCACTTCTCTTCATTCAGAACAATGACTGTCCACTACCAGGCTCTGCTTCCTGTCTCCAAGACAGATGACAGTCAATCTTGTGCATGAGTCATGTATACAACACTGGATAATTTTTATCAGGAAATGTTTGTGTGGCAAAATATCAAATGCCTTTCCTAAAGTCCAGATGGACTACCATCCTGGGACCTCCCTTATCCACCTCCCTGGTTACACCCTCAAAGAAGATGATTGGGGTGGCTTTGCATGATGTGACAAACACAAAGCAGTGCTAAGGGGGTAGAACCTTGGCCTTGTGTCCTTTAAATAGATGAGGACCACACTGACCATACTGTAGCATTCTATGGTCATTTTTTTATCTGTACAAACTCCTTAAAAATGACTAAAAATAGCAATAAAAGGCATAGTGAGCTAAAATGTTCCCTTCTAGAGTGAAATGGGAAAAACTAATTCTTTATGATGGAAATCAAGTAACTTTCTTCTTTGAAAAAGCAGCTAGCAGAACAGGTGTAATGTGAGGAAAGACAAAATCAGCTTTATGGAATAAATCCCGCATCATGAGAAAATATTTAGTGCTCTTTCCATATTATTTATAGTCTTCCTGGATCTGTTTCCAGCTGCTATATACTTTGACCTCGCCCATTTGCTGCCTTAGTTAGTTCAACACAAACGTCTATCATGTTTGACTTTACTGTTTGTTCAGATATGTTTTATTGTGCCTCAACCACTCCCCATACAGCAAACATGACTTTCAAACACTTTTATGGCACATAGTTATTTAAAGAACAACTTTGCACTTCAGCATGCTCGTTCATATAATTTACTAGAGAGTACTGTTTTTCATTTTCAATGTTCCTTTCCAAAATTTACAGTACACCTTGATAGGCCAACATCTATACAGAAAACACTTAAAAACATTTGCCTCTCCACTGTTAACCTCACAGTGCTTTTGTTTATGACATTGCAGTGCTCACAATGACAACAGACTGTGATGTTACAAACTGTAATTGTATGGTTAGTTGGGGAGAGTCAAACACATTTTGAAAACCTCAGTTAAATAATTGCTGTATTACTGTACTGTATCTACAATAATTAGTAGACCAATTACAGGGGAAAGTAAACAAGATAACTATAAAACAATTAAGACAAAATATACATGGTGTAGCTCCAGTGTTTTAAGCTTGTTATTATAACAGAGAGTTGCTCTTTAAGATGCGTAACCATGGCTTTATGTTACTTAAAAAGAAATCAGATTTTTTTTAACTGATCTGTGAGTTTTCTAATACTATTTAATAAATAAATAAAACTGATCAGTACTATCAAATAAACATTAATAAAACAGAGTAATGGCCTCATTTAAATAAGGACTGTACTAGCATGACATTTCATAAAAGAAATAAGAATGCCCAGTAGCACAGTATTGCAGATGTCGCAGCGGGCAGTACCCTAGGCAATAGTGATCACCTTAGAGCGTGGTTAAACATTAAGACGTGTGCAGAGGCAAATGACATGAAGATGAGTGTCCTGGACATTAGGAGAGCAGAGTTTAAGGAAATGGGAGACTGCCTGACAGTCTGCATAGTAGGGGGAATGCCAGGGAGGGGTAAAGGAACAGTGGGGAAATGAAAGGGAAGGCATAATTAAGACAATCTACCTCTGCGTAAATGAACTGAGTAAAAACAAAAGGAAAAAGAGACTGTAATGGTACTCTAGATACGTGGCCATGCTGGTGAAGAAAAAAGGGTGGTGTTCGGAAGATAAAAGGAAATGCAGAGGGAGGAACACAGGGAGGTGCACTCAGTAAAACAGAAAGAAGCAGGTAAGGCAGTGAGGGTAGCAAAGGTGCAGACAGAGTGGTGATTAGCAGGCACAAAGTGAGAGAGGAGGCAGACTCAAGTCTATTTTCAGAGGAAAAAGTCCTGAAGAGGCTTGCAGCCCTGAAAGCAGAGAAGGCTATGAGACCATACAAGATACATCCAAGGATACTAAAAGAACTTAGGCAGGCACTGAATAGCCCGCTGCTGGCCTTATTCAACAACCCACTGGAATCAGGCATGGATCCAGAGAACTGGAAAGCAGACATGGTCCCTCTACATACATTAAGTGCATTAGCACTGAAGAAATGAGTAACTATAGGCCAGTAAGCCTCCCATCAGTGGTTGGGGAATTAATGGAAACACTGCTAAAGGAAAGATTGCCAGAGTATCTTAAATCCAGTGGTCTGCAAGGCTAAATGCAGCATTAATCCATTAAGGGAGGTCATGCCAGAGGAATCTGATTGAGTTCATTGACTGGAATATCAGGGGAGAGCAGTGGGCATGGCCTTTCTGGACTTTATCAAGGTCTTTGACACTGTGCCATACTGGAGAATGACTTTGAAATGGAGCAGCCTGGGTGTGGGATCAAAAGTGATGAACTGGGTTTGAAACTGATTAACAGATAGGCAACAGAGGGTAGTTTTTAGCAGCACTCATCTAATGATGGGAGAGTGAGCAGCGAGGTGCCACAGGGCTCAGTACTGGAATCTGTCCTCTTCATTTTCATAATAAGTGATATTATAGATGAACTGGAAGGGAGAGAAGGTATGGCTTTTTGCAGATGATACAAAAATCTGTAATAGTGTGAGCAATAAAGAAGGGGTTACATTGGCATGCCATATCAACCAGGTCTAATTCTTGCCCTTCAGGTTCTGAACCTTGACATCAGATGTCCTGTTTTTTTGCACCAGTAACACAGATATGCCACTTGTTTTAGGCTGGTAGCCTTTGCCAGCACAGAGCACCCACAATACTTTCTGGAATGCAGAAAATAGAACTGATGGGTCACATGCCATCAGGAGACTTTCCTCAACAAGCCACCCCCCGCAGACTGTCACTGATCTCAAAGCCTGGCTAGGGTCCAAGCCTCTGGAGGAGGCAATATATTGCAGTGATTTAGGGCTCTAAACTGCAAACCTTGAGACCTGGGTTTGAATCCCACAGCTCCCACTTGCATACTGTGTGACCCTGAACAAGTCATTTAACTTCCTTAGGCTCCCAGGTCACAGCTGGAAACAAGGTTCAGCTTAGTGTGCCTTTCCTGGTTAAATAATTTCCCCTTTCCCTTTCCTCTGGGGACCTGTTCTGGAGGGGACTAATGCCACCCAGACCCAGGGACTCTGCTGTCATCTATGGCCTGCTGGCCTCCTCTCACACCAGTTGCAGCTGGACAAGCACAACCATAGGTACTAGAACTGCCACACAGGCACCCTGGGCTAGAGTACTGTATTTGCACTAGAACTCACATTAGTCAGTCCAGAGACCCATTTATAGGTCCCTGGTGGATGGACAGCATGGCCCAGGAACTCTCCTAACCACTAGTCAAACAGAGGTCCAAGGCTATCATCTAGACATATTGTCCTAAGCAGGTCACTCTGGATATGCTCGAAGCACAAAACACATTTCATGACCTGGCAGTAGGGCAAAGCTTAACCTCATAAAAGCAAATTCTACAATCACATTATTTTAAGTTAAGTATACCCAGAACTGAAATCCATTACATGGGAGCTGGTAACATGCTATACTTAGAGCTGGATTACACAAAGTACAGAGTGTATTGTGAGATATCATGGTATACCCAATAAAATATCAATGGACAAGGATGACCTAGAGGTAAACTGCCTCCAACATGTCTAGACACAAGGTGAAAAATACAACATAACTGCATAAACAACCAAACCCTAATACAAACTAACATCTGAAATGCTAAGGCTAAGAATATATTTGGTTCATTCTGTTGGAAGTATGCATGGACAGGAAGACTCAGCAGGGAACAAATCCAAATCTAACAAGGCACACAAATGCCACAAAACAACATAGGCTGTACCAACAGATTGTTCAGAGATCATACTGTACTTCTTTAGAGAGGAAGCTCTGTGGAGGATGGAGGAGTCAACCTGTTTCCTGAGAAAGGAAAGAAGGTGTCATTAGAGACCAAACTACTTACTGTATGTTGCTAATGCTATAAAATGGGAAAGGTGAGGGGCTGTGCTAGCAGACATGCTGCACTGTCCCCTGAGCATCTCCGATTGGTCTCCTCATTCTCTGGAGGGAATGTCTTTTCATTCTCCACCTAGTGGCTGTGCTTATCTAATAATAAAATGCTGCCTCTAGCTGATGAGCATGCACTTGTACAGAATCACTCATATTTAGGAACGATAGAGCATCAATGGCATAATGTTAGAACATGCAAAAGAGGAAAGGAACTCAAGGGTATTAAAATAAGCAGTTTGAAATCTTAAAGCTGGACAGCATTTTGGAATGCTAGGATGCTGGAATGTGTCAGCTGAGTATTCACTAGTTTTTATAATTGATTGATTTGATTTAAATTTATTTTAGTAGGAGAGTACCATATACTCTTTTACAAGGACATCCTAGAGTAATAAAAATACATACAGTGATGCCCAGTGTCAGGTTCCTTTATGCCCTGTCATGTTAATGTCAGTCATGATCTTCCATGAAGAACTGTGAAGAATTAACAGATCCTTCACTTGTTAATTGCTCAATTGCCTAGTGTTTCCAAACACTGTAACTAGTTATCACAGAGGACTGACTGATGTTTCAATGAGACATACAAGTTCTTGCATGGAATCAACAGGGTGAATTGCAAGGACTTGTTCATGAGACACAAGGGCATAGTATCTGGTGACACTAGTGGAGACTGGTGAGGAAAGATTCAGAAGGGACGTGAAGAACTTCATCTTTGCATAGTGGGCGGCAGGCAGCTGGAATAAACCACCCAGAGAGGTGGTTGAAGCCAAAACTGTGTAGATGAGGTTTAAATATGGGTGAGAAAGGTATAAAAGAATAGTTGGACCCACAGACAGAAGAGGGGAGGTAATACCAGGGAAAGGGAAATGATCAGCCTCAAAATCCAGTCCACCATAAGCCATGTATGGAGCTTGGCAATGAAATGGGCAGACTGGATAGACTTCTGTTTTTGTTTTCTGCTGATACAATCTATGTTTCTATTAATTTAGGATAAAGTCATTGAGCAGAACTCATTTAGAATGGTGTCCACAGATTATTCCCTTACAGAAATATAGGTGTGCTGTGTACATGCAGAATGCATGGCACATGCTTATTTGTGCAATGTTTGCATGCAGTTTGCATACACAAAGTGATCATAAGTGAACCAGGTCTAAAAAGCAAATCAGGTTCACATGCTGCAAACTGGATATGTGCACAGCAGATAAACTGGTGTGAACATATTCTAAAAATTACATCAGATTTGCATGTTGCATGCTTGACATGAGTGCAACAGTTAAGCTGGTATGAACATCATTTAAACATTACATCAGGTTCACATGCTGCATGCGTGCCATGTGTGTAGCTGCTAAGCTGATGCAAAACTCATCTAAAAAAATATCAGTTTGCATTTTGTATACTACTGCTAGCAGAGTCATTAAAATACATTTGTATTTGAATTCCCATAAAAATTAGGTAAACTTATTAATTCTGATCATTTTGCAAGTTGTTTAATGGCTTTTGATTTTTAACATAGAAACATAGATTTTGACAGCAGATAATGACCGCTTGGCCCACCCAGTCTGCCCATTTCCCTACTTAATAGATAAGCTGCAGATCCTAGTTAACCAGCAGCCTACTTCTTCCTACCCCACCCCTAGAATTGCCTTATGACTGTCCCATGCATGCTTGAATTCCACCACTGTTTTGACTCCACAACCTCCTCTGGAAGGCCGTTCCATGCATCCACAACCCTCTCTGTGGAAAAATACTTCTTAAATTACCTCTAAGCCACCCCCTTCTATCTTCAAATTGTGCTTTGTTCTTGCACACCTCTTTTTTGAAAGATGCTACCCTCTTGGACTTTGTTGATTCCTTGAGATACTTGAAAGTTTCTATCATGTCCCCCATCTCCCTCCTTTCCTCGAGGCTATACATATTCAGCTCCTTAAGTCTCTCTTCATATGTCTTCCAGTGCAGACCCTGCACCATTTTAGTTGCCCTCCTCTGGACAGCCTCTATCCTGTCTATGTCCTTGTGGAGATTGGGTCTCCAGAATTGCACGCAGTACTCCAGATGGGGTCTCACCAACTGTCTGTACAGAGGGATAACAACTTCTTGTTTTCTACTGGTGATGCCTCTCCCTATGCATCCCAGTATCCCCCCAGCCCTCCTTGCTGCCCTCTCACATTGCTTGCCCACCTTTAGGTCATCTGATATGACTACCCCAGGTCCTTTCCATTTTGTTGTTGTTAGTATCTCACCCCCCATTGTGTACTCTTCCCTGGGTTTTTGTTTCCCAGGTGCATTACCTTGCACTTCTTAGCATTGAATCTAAGCTGCCATACATTTGACCATTCCTCTAACCTTGCCAAGTCCCTTCTCATCCTTTCCACCCCACCTTGTGCATCAACTCTGTTTCAGATCTTTGTGTCATCTGCAAAGAGACATACTTTTCCTTCCAGTCCCTCTGCAATGTCGCTTATAAAGACATTGAAGAGGACCGGTCCTAATAATGAACCCTGCGGTACCCCACTAGTAACCCCCCTTTCTTCAGAGTGGACTCCATTTACTATTACTCTCTGTGTCCTATTCTCCAGCCAATTCTTTACCCAGGCTGTCATCTTGGGACCCACTCCCAGGCTGGCTAACTTGTATATTAATCTTTTGTGTGGGACTGTGTCAAATGCCTTGCTAAAGTCTAGGTAGGCCATGTCCACAGCCCCTCCCTGATCTACTACTTTGGTCACCCAGTCAAAGAAATCTATCAGATTTGTCTGGCATGACCTTCCCGCTGTGAATCCATGCTGCCTTGGGTCCTGAGCCCCTCTGGCCTCTAGATACTCAACAATTCTTTCCTTCAGAAGTGATTCCATCATTTTCCTACCACTGAGGTTAAACTAACAGGTCTGTAGTTTTCTGATTCTGCCTTGCTCCCACTTTTGTGAAGGGGAATCACATCTGCCCTTCTCCAGTCCTTGGGTACCACCCCATCCTCCCATGATTTGCCCAAAGCATCAGTCAGTGGTCGTCATTAAATCATCATTAATTTGTAAAGTATTGTTTGCTTATTGTATTAAATGCCTAGGATAGAGCCAGTCAACATCTCCCATTCCAGGTGTATGAAGAGGGGCCTCTGTGTTGTGAAGCTTGTCCTTTTTGTTTTGGACCATGAAAAACCATCATGCATATTTACTGCTACAAATGTGTTTCTCCATGACTGTTTCATCTCACTTCCTTTCCCTTTGTCATTCTGTATTGAACATATACAATAGGGCCATGCTCAGCACTCTTTGTGCTGAGTAGGGTCTTGGAAGCATGCACCATACCTCACATTTTGTCACTGAAATGAAGGACATGGGCACTCAAAATGAGGGACAATGAGGGACATTAACCCACAGGACACATGGAGTGGCAATAATGGCTTTAAATTTGGATTTAATCTTGCATAATAAGTGTTCACCTGGCCTGTGCGTGCTCAAGCTGCAGGTACTCTCCAGACTCGACTGTGTCTGTATTGTGTTGTCCACTATCTCCACCTTTAGTGGCAGCACAATCACATATGATGAGGATGAGTTCCAGCCAAGAAAAAGTGCATAAGTCTTACAAGTGCGACACTGTCTTTCCCACCACAGAGTATACAGACTGCACACTACAGCTTGGAGGAGTCAGTGAGCACTGAACTCTCAATAGCAGTGTTGTGGCAGCATATTTTTGTTGGTCTACTCTTAGTGAGTCTATGTCTCCCCTGGTGACTGAAGGGGCAGTGGGTGACATAGAAGCTAACTCAAGACTAAGCTACCTACTTACTCTACTAGGCTTGCCTTACAAACAAATAACAGCACAGATACCCCACAGCAGCAAGCTAGACTTAGCAGCAGTGGTGACAGTGGTGTGGGTGGCCTTCATAGGCCATGATCAGTGTAGTGTGGCAACAACCACAGCAGCAACCAAGCAAGAAGCAAGCAACCCAGGTTGGGTGGGTTTGGTTGGTGAGGTGACTAAGTCGTGGACCGTACTGGGGACATGTGATGGTTGGTTCTAGCATTCAGTATCTAGCAGAAGGACAGAAGGACAGTGGACTGAAAACTATGCTGGTGGCACACTATGATAGTCTGCAGGTTCTGGCCATATGGCCGGGTAAGTAAAAGTAAATAATTTCTTTACTGGGGGATTGGGAAAGGAGGAAGGATTGAAATATTGATGTGTTTTTCCTGTTTCTTCGCCTTTGTGTGGCTTCATGACCTATAGGGGATGGGTACTGAAAGGAATGGAGTCGGGGAGAAACATCCAAACAAAGTTCTTTTTGGGAGGGGGGGCAGAACTACAGCCAGAAAAAAAACTGGTTAGTAATTGGGTGGGTTTAAACCCAAATCTGATGCACTGCTCCAGGGTATGCACAGATGAATCTTGTACATTTGAATTTTTCCTGATTTGCATATTACTTTTCAGTCAAAACAAATAAGTTGTATATTTTAGAGATGTTACAGACAATCTAGAGCTATCCCTTGCATTCATGGACAGTTGAGCAGTATGGTATGCACAGACAATTGGAGCCCCACTATAGTCAGGCTTATCAATCAATCAATCAAATCTTTATTTAACCAGATGAACATCATTGAGCAAGCTCATTTTCAAGATGGGCCTGGACCCCCCACCAAGTGAAGCTGACCTCCACATCCCCATGCTCAGGCACATTATGACAAAGGGCGAAGGGAACTGCAGGGATGTGCACCATTGAAACAAATGGGGGTATTTTTTTATTACTATTTTATACATTATTGATGGAGAGTTGAAGATTAATGAAGGCCACTGCTCGACTAACAAGGGCTGTGTTAGTAGAACAGTGGCATTTGTTATTCTCCAACTCACCAGCACAACATATAAAATAGTAATATAAAGTAACTCCATTCAATTCAAGGGAGTTATGCCCCAGTGCTCTGACCCATGGGCATCATCTCTTAAAGACTCCTGCCTCTGGCTCTCTTGTAGTCAAGTAAGAGACTTTTTACTTATATCTATACTTTGTGGGTTGTCTGTAGCAGTATGTCTGTACCTGCTACCTTATGTGTGCATGGCGGGGGACTGGCTATGTGTGTGTGCATGCCAAGTTATTGCTACTTTGGAGTTTGCACCTTAAAGTCTGTTTGCATGGATGCATTCAAAACTATGGAGAGAAAATAGTAGGAGTACAGGCCAGACGGAAGTAATTAAGTGGTTTTGTGGGTAGATTTGTGTATTGGAGGTGGGACAACCCACATGTGTTCCCATTGGTATGTGTGCTACAGTTCAACAGTGAAAATTAGATGAGAGAGAGCAGAAAACTGAAAACCATAACAGTGGCTACAAGCATACTGCATGCATGCAGATTTATTCAGATACAGTATATATTGAAGTACAAGCGAGCCATATGTGTGCAAATGATTTAGCTTAGTGGTTAAATGCACTGACCTGCAAGCCAGGAAACCTAGAGTCATGAAGACGTGGGTTTGAATCTTATCAACCCCCACTTGTGTATGGTGTGATCTTAAGCAAGTCACTTAACTTTTAACTGTGTAGTCATCAGTGACCACTTGCTTTTTGCATGCATGCCACATGCATGCAGTCTTTCCCAATTTAACATAAAAATCATGGTTTCCACACTTGCTTGCTGCACACATGCCATATGCATACAATTGGTTCCAATTTAACTGTTAAATTATACTTGCAGCATGCATATCACTTGGATAGTTTTATGTGTGCAGCATGAAATGATTTCATATAATTGTTTCTTTAAGGGTTTCCAGCATAAGTTTATTAAACTTATATGAAATGCATAAATAAAACACTGTTTCTTACAATTACATAACATTTAGCAATGCTTTAAAAGTCAGTAAACAGTCTTAAATGTCTTAATGTAATTAGAGATGTTGTGAGTTTTTAATCTGCCGGCAAAGGAAATTCATAATTCATGAAATTCGCAGGTTCCATGTCAGACTCACAAACTTTGCCACGTGAAACATAGAATTTGATGGCAGATAAGGACCACTTGATCCACCTACTCTGCTAATTTCCCTACCTAATGGATAAGCTGCAGATCCTAGTTAACCAACAGACTACTTCCTCCTACCCCCCAATAGAATTGCCTTGTGTCGGTCCCATGCATTTTTTTATTTCTCCCACTGTTTTTGACTCTACAACATCCTCAGGAAGGCTGTTCCACGCATCTAAAACCCTCTCTGTGAAGAAATACTTCTTTACATTACCTCTGAGCCGTCCCCCTCTATCTTCAAATTATGCCCCTTGTTCTTGCACATCTCTTTTTCTGAAAGATGCTACCCTCTTGGACTTTGTTGATTCCCTTGAGGTATTTGAAAGTTTCTATCATGTCCCCATCTCCCTCCTTTCCTCGAGGTTTTACATCTTTTTCTTCATATGTCTTCTGGTGCAGACCCTACACCATTTTGGTTACTCTCCTCTGGACAGTCCCCACCCTGTCTATGTCTTTGCGGAGATGGGGTCTCCAGAACTGTACACAGTAGTCCAGGTGTGGTCTTACCAACTGTCTCTACAGAGGACCAACAACTTCCTGTTTTCTACTGGTGATGCCTCTCCCTAAGCATCCCAATATCCCCCCAGCCCTCCTTACTGCCTTCTCACATTGCTGGCCCAACTTTAGGTCATCTGATATGACTACTCCCAGGTCCCTTTCCATTTTTGTTGTTGTCAGTATCTCACCCCCATTGTGTACTCTTCCCCTGGGTTTTTGTTTCCCAAGTGCATTACATTGCACTTCTTTGCATTGAATCTAAGCTGCCATACATTTGACCATTCCCCCAACCTTGCCAAGTCCCTTTTCATCCTTTCCACCCCACCTTGCATATCAACCCTGTTGCTGATCTTTATGTCATCTGCAAAGAGATATGCTTTCCTTTCCAGTCCCTCTGTAATGTCACTTATAAAGACATTAAAAAGGACCAGCCCTAGTACTGAACCTTGTGGTACCCCACTAGTAACCCCCCTTTCTTCACTGGTGACTCAATTTACTATTACCCGCTGTGTCCTTTTGTTCAGCCAGTGTTTTACCCAGACTACCACCCTGGGATCCACTCCCAGGATTGCTAATTTGTTTATTAATCTTTTGTGCTGGACTGTGTCAAATGCCTTGCTAAAGTCTAGGTAGGCCATGTCCACAGCTACTCCCTAGTCTACTACTTTGGTCACCCAGTCAAAGAAATCAATTAGATTTGTCTGACATGACCTTTCTGCAGTGAATCCATGCTGCTTTGGGTCCTGTGCCCCACTGGCCTCTAGGTACTCAACAGTTCTTTCCTTCAGAAGTGATTCCATCATTTTTCCTACCACTGAGGTCAAACTGGCAGTTCTGTAGTTTTCTGCCTCTGTCATGCTCCCACTTTTGTGAAGGGGAATCATATCTTCCCTCCTCCAGTCCTCAGGTACCACACCATCCTCCCATGATTTATTAAAAAGGGTAGTCAGTGGTGTTACTAGTTTTTCCCTTAGTTCTTTTAGAATTCTGGGGTGAATCCCATCAGGCCTCATTGATTTATCCACCTTTAGTTTTAAGAGTTCATTCAGAACCCTTTCCTCTCTGAAAAGACTAATATCAACCCCACTATCCAAAGTGCTTCTATTGACCGGATTAGGTATCTCCCCGGGCTTTTCCATTGTGAATACTGAGCAGAAGTATTCATTCAGTATCCCTGCTTTTTCACTATTGCTCTCTGCCCAAACACCTTCCTCTTTATTCAGCCTCAGTATCCCTGCCTTAGTCTTTCTTTGCTCCCTAATGTACCTATAAAAGGTTTTCTTCCCCTTCTTAACTGAGTTGGCTATCTTTTCCTTGGTCTGGGCCTTTACTATTCTGACTGCCTTCTCAGTTTCTTTCTGTTTTAACTGGTACAGTTCTCTGTCTTGCTCCTTCTGTGTTTCTTTATACTTCCTGAATGCTATCTTTTTCTCCCTTACCTTTCCTTCCATTTCTTCTGAGAACCATAGTGTATTTTTCTTTCATTTTTATTTGTTTAGTTGCTTCACACAAAGGCTTGTTGCCTCTGTGATGGCGGTTTTGATGTTTCCCCATTGTTGCTCCACAGCACCTTCTTGTATGTTTGCTAGTGCTTTTCTGAGGCACTCTCCAATTTTGACAACATCAGCCCTCCTGAAGTCCAGTACCTTCACCTTTGCGTGGCTTGACTCTACAGCTAAGTTTATTGTGAACCACCCTGGTTGGTGGTCACTTGTTCCCAGATGGCTACCCACTTCAAGATTGGAGATCCTCTCTCAGTCCCCATTTGAGAGTACCAGGTCTAAGATTGCTCCCTCCTGAGTGGGTTCCAAAACTAGCTGTCTGAGGCATGCCCCCTGTAGGGCATTGAGAATGGCCCTGCTCTTGGATATGCAGCAAAGGTGCTCCAGTTAACATCTGGCCTATTCAGGTCCCCCATCAGCAATATCTCCCCTTCATCTGCCTTCCCAAGGATGCCTTCTATCATTTCCTTGTCCATTTCTTCTCCCTCAGGTGGGGGTCTGTATACAACCCCTGTGCGGACTGTGGTGACATTTCTAGTCTCCAGGGTGACCCACAGTGCCTCCTCTCCTCCCTGTTTACCCTTTAATTCTGTTGCTTTGATCCCTTCCCTTACATTGAGAGCTACTCCTCCTCCTCTTCTTCCCTCCCTGTCCCTCCTGTAGACTTTTTTTTTATAAAATACTGAACTTTGAAAAAACTCCCCCCACCCACTGTGCTGCAAAGCCACCCGCTTCGTGTCCCCAAAATGTTACATTCATTGATACTCCATCCCCACCACTTCCCTTTTTAGCCCTCCTCCTTCCCTGGTGAAGTCAGGTTGCACTACAATGATAAAAAGTAGTCCCTACCTTCCCCACACCTGTGTACTAAACACATTCAACCTGCCTCTCCCCCACCCAGTCCCACCCCTCTCCCCCACTAGCTCCTACAAAATTAACCTGTAATAAAGAAAATGGTCCACCACTGCAGCTTGTCATCTCTGGTTTGTGTCCACCTTGTAATGGTCTGTCATCTCCATTTTGTGTCCATCTTGTAATGGTGTGAATGAATGAATGAATGCTGATGTATTTGCTCCTAGTAAAACCTGATTTCCTAGAAATTCAGTTAATCAGGTTTTTCTAGGAGAAAATATGTTGTATTTCATAAATATGCATTATCAGATGGAAACAGTTGCACTGTACTATGAGACCACTTTCTTTTTTGCAGGTTAATTTTGTGAGTCCTGGTGGAAGCAGTAGGATGTTGGGGACCAGAAAAGGTTGGGTGGGGGACCTTGATGTGATGCTCTAAGTGACTTACTTGGTGGGACTCAGGTGGGGGACTGTGTTTGGTGCATGGGTAAGAGGAAGGATAGGGATTACTTTTTGATGTGAATCTTTTTTTTTTTTGCAAGTGTTTAAGTAGGAGTGGCACACTAAACTGAAAGCTTGTTTACAGGTGCAACCTGGGAGCACAGGGAAGTTAAGTGACTTGTTCGAGGGTCACACAGTATGCAAGTGGAGGCTGTGGGTTTCAAACCCAGGTCTCCAATTTTGCAGCTCAGAGCCTTAAACCACTGTGCTGTACTGCCTCCACAAATCTGCAGTCTGTAATTTGCCAGTGCAGGTTGGGATTAGGGATTAGGGTGCCAGCAGGGGTGGGCGGAGGGTGTATCAAGGAATATACTTTTGGAGGGATCGGTGGAAAGGGTGTAGCATGCAGTTCACATTGGGAATCTCCTGTGAATTGAACATGTGAATTTGGCCAGTGTTCCTGGTGAAGTGCAACATGTCAGCTTTGCAAAATTGCTAAAATTTGCAGATTTTTTTCACTAGGCAAATTTCAGCAATTTTGCACACTGCTACATGTTATGCTACCAAATTCAGAACAGCATGTAAACAGTGTGACGGTAGTGCCACTAGATTTCATGAAATTTGGGAACCTGACACTAGAAACCACAATAAAGCTTCAAACTCAATACAATGATATTTATGAACATTAAATACTAAGCAGCGAAACAGAAAAATAAAAATAATTTATAGGGCAAATAAAAAGTAGCAATCTGTCTCACAAACATTTAAAGTCTCTAGATTAACTGCTGGTGAACCTGAAGTCGGAGCCTCATCACAAAAGGAACAGCAGATCCATACTATAGAATGAGAAAAACATGATCTTTCACAAATTCCAAGCATTCTAGAGAAAACTGTTAAGCACACATTTAAATTACAGATATGTTACCTGGTATAGGCAATGGGCACATACTGTTCTACTGAAAATCAACTTTTTTTTGTTTTAAAGATTAACTTTGAACTCTGTTTTTTTATTTCAGCACAGAACTGCCACATATGCTCCAGCTAGAGGGAAAAATTACTGCACAAGCCAAAGCAGAGCTTGGTTAAACCAAAGCGTGGTAACAATTTGGAATAGTCTAACCCGTGGGGTAGTTAAACAGTAAAAACATGGACCAGCATAAAATTTCATTGGATGAGTACTTTACTGGGAAAGGGATAACTGGATATACCCATTGAAGAACTGCAAATCAAAATGACTTTTGCTTCTGACTCATCATATTCCTATGAATCCTAAATAATAATAAAAATGTACAACAGTAAAACAAGTAAATACATTTTATCAAGTAAATACATTCTAGTACAGTCAGTAACTCCCACGTTACCAGTATTCATCAAGTGCCACCTCTACCCCCCCTTCCACTGAACTTGTCCATGTCCAGGTCTCTCCTGTAATTTTTAAGTAACCCATTCACCCCTCTGTCACCACCACTGCCTCCTTGTTTCTGAAAGCAAAACATGGCCACCTAAGCTCCCACCTAAAGCCAGGTCGCCTGCATGGCTGTACAATGTACTGCCTCTGGGTCATTGGTTTGGTTAGTATATTTCATACAAATAAAACAGCTATATATTACCTGTTCCTTTTCTGTTCTGTGAAGGTAGCTGGGAGGAACAAGCCACTTTGCTATCACAGGACACTTGAACAGTTCCCAGATGTGTGTTTGTGGATGAGAGGATTAACATGACAGTTAATTTGTGTATTAGTCAGATAAAACGTTTTCATTTTTTTAACTAATTGTTTTTTTTAACTAATAACTATTTGACAGTCCTGTGTTTTAGAATGAACGTAAACCAGTCAAAGAGTTTGACTCTAAGGTTAACAAAAAGGGACAGTTTTTTTCACATAAACCAGCAAAGCATAGTCAGCAAATAAAATCAAAGTACCAATGGTACTGAGTGGCACCAAAGTATGCATGTATCATTTCTGAATAGTAAAGGACACATATACATGATAATGTACATGTGGTACACGAAGTTGCTGCGCAATACAGACACATTCATGGCTGCATGCAAGCATACACATATACCTCACAGAATAAGCAAGAACACCCTACACAACACACATCCTCTGATAAGTTCCTGCACCAGGGTCTCTGGAGTCAGCACCATTTTCTATGAATGCTGTGCTCCAGTTGATGTCCCATGTGGTGCAATGCAGAGCTACCTCCATATGAATGATATGTGCACTTTGTATTGGAGCCCTAGCTGCCAGCTGTTGTACATCCCCACCCACCTACCCTAGTAAGCAAAAGAGGCTGAAGGCAATTCTGATCCTCATCCCCATCTGAATGAGCTAATAAGGGCTGTAAAAGTATAATGTGGTGTTCTCTCTGGATCTATTTTGAATCCCTCACACATGCACACACACATATACACACACATACACAAACACACACACACTCTTACACACACATACACACAACACACACACACACACACACACACACACACACACACACTGTATGCCTTCAATCCCCCCTTCCCCAAGATGTTTCATCTTAAGGGATCAATACAAGTGAGAAGAAAAGCAATAACTAAATAAACAGATTGACTGACAGCAGTAAACATAAATATACAGCACCACAACTGATGGCTATGAATGACTGTCCACTCTGCTGGTTCCAGTGGTTATTATTTTCCAGCAGGGGGGGTGTGTAGAACTGGATATCTGTAAGTGTTGGTGGTGACATCGCAATATTCCAGTTAGCAACAGCATAGCATTGGGTTCTGCCAGTTCATCATTCACCCTGAGACAGGGAATACAACCATACATTTTTAGACCATTGCATGAGCAACAGGTCCTACACAACATGTATTCTGAATATAAAAAGAAATATTCTCCAGGTGCTGGCTACTTTCTTATCACTAGGGATAACAGCTCTTACTATGTGATTACTTTTAAAGTGCCTTGACAACCATTTCCCAGATCAACTGAATGTCTTAATTAATAAGCTGACAACATCATAGAGCATACCCAGAACAAATATAAACTGCTCAGCTAGCTAGCTGCACCCACAGCTCTTTACCCCCTCCAAAATATGCACAGCTGCTGCTTACTGCTGCTCCACTCCTTGTTCACATGCAGCATGCAGCAGCAGCATCCTCTGGAGCAACATTCTTCTCAGAAATAAAAGTGCAGGGAAGGCAAACCACTTACTGCTACATTCTTTACTTGTACAGCGCTTGTATTCCATGAAGTTCAGTCTTATGCTGTCTTTGCTGTAGCTATCAATCAACCCTCCCCAACTATCCAGACCTTCAGCATGGCAGATCAGTCAGCATTTTGAGTCATGCATCCCTGGTGCATGTCACATCACTTATGCAAATGATAACTCTAAACTTGCCTGAACTGCAGAAAATAGTATGCATGACCCCAACAGGCATGTACGAGCTCTGCTTGTTGGTACCTAAAAATCAGAGGACCTCCTCATAGTAGTGATTCTTGCAACCTTACTGGAAGACTCTTATCAGTGTGGAATACCAAGAGGACTTCTTCAAAACAATACTTGCCCTTATTTTGGTGGCTTGCAACAGCTGAAAACTTTATATATTTGAAAAAGGCATTGTGGAAGGGGACAGAGAGAGAGAGAGAGAGAAAGAGAGAGCCAGAGACAGACACAGAGAGACTGAGAGACTGAGAGACAGAGAGAGAGAGAGAGAGAGAGAGAGAGAGACAGACAGACAGATGGAGAGAGAGACAGAAAGAGAAAGAAAGACTCACAGTCTGCTACAGCTGATTTTCAGCCCTCAGACACTGTTTCCATACTTCAAAAGTTGCTAAAGGTTTTGTGTTTCAGCTTTAATTTGTTTTTTTGTGAGATCACTAAGATACTTTGGTCTATAGGTGGCCTGTAAATTAACTACAGGAGCCCACTTCCATGCCACATACCTTTCTAAGCTGTGGAGGGAGTCCGGGGCTGCTATCAGTAACATTTTTGGAATAGTCTGTACATTTTACTAAACCGCAGAAACTTTTCGGTGAAAATGGAAGTGCCGCCCGGGTCCCAATCGAGCGGACACAAGTTTACATGGGTATTCCACCCATTTAGTGACATTGCAGACACCACTGCTCTCAATGGAGCAACAGTGGAGGGGGGCTTAATATTCTTATTTTATTGCTTCATGGGGGATCTTGATGCCTAAATTAATACTTACAGCAACACCAGAATGAGTCATTGCTGTAAGTATTAATTTAGGCATCAAGACCGTTAAGCAATAAAATAAGAATATTAAGCCCCTCACCTCCACTGTTGCTCCATTGAGAGCAGTGGTGTCTGCAATGTCAAAAATTGGTGGAATACCCATGTAAACTTGTGCCCGCTAGATTGGGACCCGGTCGGCACTTCCGTATTCACCGAAAGGTTTTGGCGGTTTGGTAAAATGTATAAACTATTCCTAACATTTTACTGATAGCAGCCCCGGACTCCTGACGTAGCTTAGAAAGGTATATGGGATGAGAGCGGCCTCCTGTAGTTAATTTGTAGGTCACCTTTAAAGTAAAAAAAAAAGTGGGAAGAAAAGTTTGGAATAAAAGGAAATGGATCAAAAAAATTATTTTTCAAAACAGTCAGTTACAAAATATTGAAAGCTACATAATTTCTGGAGGAGGCACATTGTATGTGCAATCAAAAGTATGTGCAGGGAAGTTTTATATGTAAAGTACTATGCTGGGGAGGGGGGGGCCCACAATGCTAGCGGTGCTGGACCAGTGCTCAGTAAAGGGACAGTCAGCCCCTAAACACCACAGGAGACAGTTTAAAACTACTGACACTTGGATCAGCAAAAAGTGCATCTGGAATCCAAACACTGCACAAATGTGGATTTAAGCCACAACTGCAGTACACACCCCAGGCTTATGGCTACTGCCTGGACTTTGTGGTTGCTGTTGGGATTTAAATCCACATTTGTGCACTGTGAAAAGTATTTGTATTTTGTCATCTGCTGTGAATACATGTATTATCAGAGTAACGAGTGCTGTTACCGCTATCAGCAATAAATTTGTAACAGAACAGCATTTCGGATTCAGACTACACTTTTTGCTTATCCAAGTGCTCAGCAGTTTTGGCCTGTCTCCTGCAGTTTTTTATGTAGAATATTCTTTCTACCACTTGTTAAATAATTGCTTAAAATCCCTGTTTTTCCAATGCTGTGCAGACTCTTGTTTCTTCTGGTGAATTGGTCTCTGGCAGGGAAGGAAGGAGTCATGTAGTCACCGTCAGAGTTACAGCTGGCCTGAATGTGGCTAGTAAAGAATTATTATTAGTTTGTATCACGGCCACCGATCACTGCACTATCAGTGACATTCCTTGTCTAAGGGATTTCTGTATGCTGCTGCTTGGGTTGTCTGCCTGGTGTATGGAAATTGTTTTGAGGCATTCTCTCTGCACTCATCCTTGGAAGGACTCAGATTCGACTCCCATCCCACCAGTTTAAGCACCAACACCATCCTTATTGTCATTATGAAACACAGAAATTGTCAGCAGATAAGGACCGCCTGGCCCATCTAGTCTTCCCATAAGCCCTTGTACTGGATTACTGCTTCCGACCCACCCACTGCTGTACCTCTATGGTTCCCCAATGCCTGTCCCAAGCATGCTTTAATCCATCTACAGTGCTCACTCCCACCACCTCCTGAGGCAGAGCATTCCATGCATGCACCACCCTCTCTGTGAAGAACTTCCTCACATTCTCTTTTAACCTCCCACATTCCAATTTCATCTCATGCCCCCTCGTTCTTGTGCTTCTTCTGTATTGGAAAATCCCCCCCCCCTTTGCACCTTGTTTATGCCCTTGAGGAACTTAAATGTTTCTATCATGTCCTCTCTTTCCCTCCTCTCTTCCAGCGAATACATATTGAGGTCCCTTAATCTCTCCTCATAAGTCTTGTGTTGCAAGCCCTGTACCATATTAGTTGCCACTCTCTGGATTGTCTCCAGTCTGTTAATGCCCTTACGAATCTGCGGCCTCCAAAACAGCACACAGTTCTCAATGAGAGGCCTGACCATGGTTTTATATAATGGTATCACTACCTCCCTCCTTCTGCTGGTGATACCCCTGCCTATGCACCCTTAGCATGTCACTGGCCCTCCTAGCTGCTTTAGCATTCTGCTTTGACATTTTCAGGTTGTCTGAAAAAATAAATCCCAATCTTTTTCCTCCTTTGTGAATGGCAGCACCCCCCTCATCCTGTAGAGTTCCCCAGGGTTTCTGTGTCCCAGGTGCATAATTTTGCACTTTTTTGAATTAAACTTCAGTTGCCAGTCCTCAGACAATTTTCAATTTTTCCCAGGTCCCTCATCATTTTCTTCACCACCCCTGGGGTATCCAATCTGTTACAGATCTTGGTGTCATCTGCAAACAGACTTTGCCATTCAGCCCTTCTGCAATGTCGCTAATGAAGACATTGAACAAGACTAGCCCCCTGACCAATTCTTGAGGCACCCCACTGGTCACCCCCCTCTCCTCAGACCGTACACCATTTATTACCAACCTCTGCCTCTTGTCTGTTAGCTAATTTCTAACCCAGTTCACCACCTTGTTCCCCATGTCCTGCCTACCCAGCTTGTTTATCAGCAACTAGCATTATTGCTCTGTTCCTCTACTTTTCCAGTCTCAAGGTAAGTGATTGCCACCTTAAACTCATGTTCCACACCACCTTGGGGGGTATTTTGTGATACGTTGATCAGTGTTGAGGATTTTTTTGAGAAAGATGGAGGCTCTTTTCTAAAGACATCACTGCATTACTGCTGTGATCACTAGATCTCCTTGCTAGAGTCAGGCATGCCAGTTCAGTGGCCTTCCACATTTCTAACCTGCCATTATTTTTTACTTGCTTTTCAATCATTTTGTTCTCTTCTGTTCATGAACCTGCCACTTTCATTTCTGATCTCATTTCCATTTTCTGCCCTCACTTCTGAACCTTGATTCTGACCTGGAGGTGCTTGTGGATGTCACATTTTTGCTGCTTTGCCTGCTTTGAGTTTCTGTAACATAAGTATTTGACAGTATAAAATCCTTAAAGGGCAGTAGTCCTTTTTTTTCTTGGTTGCTTTGTCATTGCCCAGATTGAGCCACTTCCCAATCCCAATAAAAACACAAGACACAGTTCTTGGGGAAAGGCCGAGGTTTACTTGACAAATTCAAACTGCATACATATAAATTTATATCCAGTTTATCCTATATGCAATACTTATGCTTCCATACATTACATTTCAAAATATATAATAGTGTATTCCACATGGGACACCAGACTAATTTGAGGCAATCCAACCAAAACCTGTACATATACACATGTATGTGTGTATATACACCAGCCAGCCTTAGGCCAAGATAGCCTGGCAGAC
Organism: Neoceratodus forsteri; assembly: GCA_016271365.2. NCBI lineage: Eukaryota > Metazoa > Chordata > Ceratodontiformes > Ceratodontidae > Neoceratodus > Neoceratodus forsteri. Next base: position 209,226,703 of record CM028137.1, on the reverse strand, counting down.
TCCTACTAGGCCAGCCCACCCCTTAGAAACATAGAAACATAGAAACATAGACTTTGACTGCAGATAAGGACCGCTTGGCCCATCTAATCTGCCCATTTCCTTACTTACAGGATAGGCCGCAGATACTAGTTAACCAACAGCCTATTTCTTCCTACCCCCCCACAAGAATTGTCTTATGTCTGTCCCATGTTTTCTTGAATTCTCCCACAGTTTTAGATCCCACAACCTCCTCAGGAAGGCTGTTCCATGCATCCACTACCCTCTCTGTGAAATAATACTTCCTCACATTGCCCTACTTCCCCCCCATCTTTAAATTGTGTCCCCTTGTTCTTGCACATCTCTTTTCTGAAAGATGCTACCCTCTTGGACTTTGTTGATTCCACTGAGGTACTTAAAAGTTTCTATCATGTCCCCTCTTCCTTCTTTCCTCAAAAGGTATACATATTAAGCTCCTTTAGTCTCTCCTCATCACGGCTTCTCTTGCAGACCCTGCACCATTTTAGTTGCCTCCTCTGGACTGCCTCTATCCTGTCTATGTCCTTGCGGAGATGGGGTCTCCAGAACTGGACACAATACTCAGATGGGGTCTCACCAACTGTCTGTACAGAGGATGACAACTTCCTGTTTTCTGCTGCTGATGCCTCTCCCTATGCATCCCAGTATACCGCAGCCCTCCCTACTGCCTTCTCACATTGCTTGCTAACCTTAAGGTCATCTGATATGATTACCACAGGTCCCTTTCCTTTTTTGTTACTACCTCCACCCCCATTGTGTATTCTTCCCTGGGTTCTTGTTTCCCAGGTGCATTATTGCACTTCTTTGCATTGAATCCTAGCTGCCATACTTCTGACCATTCCTCCAACCTTGCCAAGTCCCTTCTCATCCTTTCACGCCTCCTTGTGTATTAACCCTGTTGCAGATCTTCGTGTCATCTGCAAGAGGCATACTTTCCTTCCAGTCCCTCTGCAATGTCCCTTATGAAGACATTAAAAGGACTGGACTAACTCCTGAACCTAAGTTTACCCTAGTAACCCCTCTTTCTTCAGAGTGGACTCCGTTTACAATTACCTTCTGTGTCCTGTTGTCCAGCCAATGTTTTACCAGGCTACCACCCTGGGACCCTCCCAGGCTGGTTAATTTGACTATTAATCTTTGTGTGGGACTGTGTCAAATGCCTTGCTAAAGTCTAGGTAGGCCATGTCCACAGTCCCTCCCTGGTCTACTACTTTGGTCACCCAGTCAAAGAAATCTATTAGATTCATCTGACACGACCTTCCCGCAGTGAACCCATGCTGCCTTGGGTCCTGTACCCCACTGGCCTCTAGGTACTCAACTATTCTTTCCTTCAGAAGTGACTCCATCACTTTCCCTACCACAGAGGTGAGACTGACAGGTCTGTAGTTTCCTGCCTCTGACTTGGTCCCACTTTTGTGAAGGAGAATCACATCTGCCTTCCTCCAGTCCTCGGGTACCACACCATCCTCCCATGATTTATTAAAAAGAGTAGCCAGTGGTTTCACTAGTTCCCCCCTTAATTCTTTTAGAATTCTGGGGTGAATTCCATCAGGCCCCATTGCTTTGTCCACCTTCAGTTTTAGGAGTTCTTGCACAATCCTTTCTTCTGTGAAAGGACTGGGATTGGCCCCCTATCAAGGGTGCTTCTGTTAATTGGATTAGGCACTTCCCCCTCCACTTTTGTGAATACTGAGCAGAAATATACATGCAGTATCCCTGCTTTTTTACTGTCCCCCTCTGCCCACCCACCATTCCTTCTATTCAGCCTCACTATCCCTCCCTTTGTCTTTCTACGCTCGCTGACGTACCTATAAAAGGTTTTATTCCTCTTAACCGAGTTGGCTATCTTTTCCTCAGTTTGGGCCTTTGCTATTCTGACTTCCCTTCCTGCTTCCTTCTGCCTTAACTGGTACAGATCTCTGCCCTGCTCCTTCTGTGTTTCCTTATACTTCCGGAATGCTATCTTTTTCTTCCTGACTTTCACAGCCACCTCTTTTGAGAACCATAGTGGCTTTTTCTTTCATTTTGATTTTTTTATTTGCTTCACACAAAGGCTTGTTGCCTCTGTGATGGCAGTTTGATGATTCCCATTGTTGCTCCATCCCTCCTTCTAGCCTGTTTGCTAGTGCTTTTCTGAGGCACTCTCTCATCTTGCCAAGGTCAGCCCTCCTAAAGACCAGTACCCTCATTTTGTATGGCTTGACTCTGTAGCTGAGTTTAACGTGAACCACACTGTTTGATGGTCACTTGTTCCCAGATGGTAACCCACTTCTAGATCTGAGATCCTCTCCACTGCCCCGGTTGAGAGTACAAGGTCTAAGATTGCTCCCTCATGAGTGGGTTCCAAACTAGCTGTCTGAGGTCTCCCACATGTAGGGCATCAAGAATGGCCCTGCTCTTGGATGTGGCTGCAGCAAATATGCTCCAGTTAACATCTGGCATATTCAGGTCTCCCATCAACAGTATCTCCGCTTTCTCTGCCATTCTAAGAATGCCTTCTATCATATCCTTGTCCATTCCCTCCCCCTGACATGGGGGTCTGTACACAACCCTGTGCAGATTGTGGTGCCCTGTCCAGGCTCCAAGGTGACCCACAGTGCCTCCTCTCCTCCCTGTTTACTCTTTTGTTCAGTTGCTTTTATCCCTTCCTTTACATAGAGAGCTACTCCTCCTCCTCTTCTCCCCTGCCTGTCTCTCCTGTAGGTTATGTACCCTGGTATGTTAACATCCCAGTCATGGTTCTCTGTGTACCATATTTCTGTGACTGCTATGATATCCAGGCATCCCTCTTCCATCAAGGTCACCAGTTCAGGAGCTTGTTGCCCAGACTACGGGCATTGGTCACATTACCCTCCATTTCTGATGGCCTTACTCTTTTTGCCCCATCCCTGTCCTTCTTGCCTTTGTCACTTTCTCCATTTACCCTGCCTTCTCCCTATCAACACCTTTAGAGTGGGTGTTTCACGCACTTACTACCATGATTTTTGGGGGCTAGGGTTTCCCTGCTCCTTTCCAGTGCCCTCCCCTTGGCTAATTTAAATGCTTGCCAATGAAGCATTTAAACCTATCACCTAGGATCCTGGTTCCCCTCCTGGACAGATGCAGCCCATCATGCCAGTATAGGCTTGCGTCACTCCAGGTGGACCCCCAGTCCCCAATGAAGCCAAATCCCTGAGCTCCACACCAGTTTTTCAACAACTGATTGAATCCCATGGTATGGAACACCCTAGCCTCTCCTACACCATAGATGGGCAGCACCTCTGAGAAGGTTACCGTGCATGCTACTTGTCTAAGGCTCCTCTCAAATTCCACAAACTCTTCCTGCACTTCCCTAATCCTTTTCTTAGCCAGGTCATTTGTCCCTAGGTGGACAATGACATCCAGCTCCCTCCCCTGAGCAGCTGCTTCGGCAATCCTGAGGATTCGCTCCCTGTCCCTCCAAGCCATGGTGCTAGGCAGGCACCTTACCTCCCTCTCCCCTTCCTCACCCTGTTCTACCTTCCTAACAATGGAGTCCCCACCAGGAGTTGTTTCTTCCCTGCTGGGTCCCTGCCACCCTCCTGTGGGTCTCCTTTTGGAGGTTCCAGCATCCTCCTTGGTCTCCACTGTGGGTGCCTCCATGATGAACCACACTTTGCCAGAATGGCATAGGAGTTGTGGAGAGGTACAACTGGAGGGATGCGCCTGTGTTCCACCACCCTCACCCTTCCTGAGCCCACTGTGTTCCAACTGCTCCTTTTTCTTGGCAACCTCGGAGGCAATGGCAGTTTCACTGGTGGTCCCTGGATGGAAGAGGAGGTCCCACAAATCCTGGCCAACTCAGCCTGGAGATGAGCAACCTCCTCCCTCAGCCCAGAGGGGTGCCTACAGATGGGACAACACCACATCCTCCAGAACGTCTCCCTGAAGACTGCTGCTCCACAGCCACTGCACTGCACCACTCCCATCATGTCTTATTTCTTGCCCCTTAACTGTTTGCAATCCTTACTCTTTCCTCTGTTTTTTCTCTCTCTCTCCTTACTTTCTGCCTGTGTGCCTTAAGCTCCTGATTGTCCTGTTCTGAGACAAAATATCCTATATTTCTCAGTAGACCCCTTACTTGCTCAGAGGCACACCTCCAGCAGCTAGAGGGGGCCGGAGAGCTACTCTTGCCCTTCTAGGATGGTGGATCTTTGGTGACTCTGTGATCACTCACTTCCTGCTCCCAAACAGGAAGTTCCTGTTGTCAGTCGAATCCTGTGCCTATAAAAGTATAACTAGCTTTGGGTGGGAGGGTGGAGGGGGAGGGAAAGAAGGCAATATAGTCCTAGTAGAGAAGTCCAGTCACACAGCAGCCCTTTCTCATGGTGTCTTCTGCCAAGCTATTAGCAGAATCTTTCTAAGGCAGTCTTTAAATGTATCTTCCTTCTAACTAAGCCACTCCCCCTACTTACTAGATCTTTCTACAAGTAATTTAAATCTCACAGCTATCAAGTCCTTTCAATCACCTGAGATGTACACCTAGATAACTGTTCAGATAACCATTCAGTTCAGTTAACTCAGACACACACTTTTTTTTTGTTTTGTTTGTTATTTGTGTTTTTTTTACCCTAAATTAAAGGTCCAAGTACAAGAGTTCTACTTCTTTAGTCCCAGCAGAGAGAAGTCCAGTCACACAGCAGTCCTTTCTCCTGGTGTCTTCTGCCAAGCTGTCAGGGCTGACCTGATGGATTTGGACTCACTAAGCCACAGCTGTGCGCACTGCCCTCACTGGGCCTCATCTGCCTGGCTATCGCCCCCCACAGTCCACTGCTCCATCAAGCATTTCACTGTACTAGTGACCAGTTCTGGAGTGCGTCCCTTGCAGGGCCACTCCTTCACTCACTTTTCACCTCTGTATTTTCTTACTGACCTGAGTAGTCTGCCACAAGATGTGCAATGCAGTTACGCATTCTCCGAAAACTGCCCCAGGGTGAGTACCCCAAACCCAGAACCTTCTTAATCTTCAGAATAGTGTCATTAAATATGTCCTATTCCCGGTCCGATGAGACCTGACACCTGCTTCTCCCCATCATCTAGGATGGTTTGTTCAGTAGTGCCCAGTGTCAAGCTTCAATTGCCTGATCAACTGTTCTAAAGTGAGGTGTTCTTTGTTGGCCAGTGTCCCTTCTGTTACTGCGGACCAATCTGTAACACAATCAGACATTTTAGCAGCTCATAATAATAACCCCCTAAGATCATATGGTTTACTCCTCTGCAACCTGCATGGCCACAAACCCACACCCATCACCTGCTATGTTATAGGTGCTTGACCTTGATTGGCACTTTGACTGCCATCTTATAAGCAAGGTTAGGTCATCTACCTATTTATTAGGAGCACTTGCCTGTCCTAATCATTCTACCAAATTGCTTGGTGATGATATATAGGTCATCCTTAATACAAATAGGTAATAGGCATTGTATTCTCCACATAGACCTGCATCTGCATTACAGCAGCTGTCGAGGAGCGCTTCTGTCAGTGTTGAACTTGTGCCTGCTTCATCAACCTACATAAGCTGTACCACTTGAGGAGCACTTTGGTAGCCAATCCTTCCAAGATCAGTAGTTGACCCATGAAGTTGGGGGATGGAAAAAAACACAGGAAAACCACCTGTTCATGCCATAAAGCAGATTACCTTGCCCCATCTGTCGATGGTTGTTGGGCAATGTACTTAAACCTTGCAATGCACAGGCTGAGGTAGCCATATGCCCCCAGTCAGTGGGTGAATACCACCCTCCTCATGCACCAATTGGGGCATTATTAGGTTGAGAGACGAGGTATGTGATCCATTGATGGACCTTGTGGTCATGTCACTTGACCGGTGGACCTGTTGACCAACTGAAGCTGTAAGAAACATTTGCATGGTGACCAGACTGACCATGTATTGGTCCACCACTTAACCTGCTTGCACAGTGAAAGTTGCTGCTCAAAATAGTCCCTCCCACCTGTGCCCATTAGGGAGCGATTTTCTGTACCCCTCATAGTGGGTGAGCTGAGGACCCCATCTCTGATCTAGGCAGTCCTGACACTGGGGGTACCACACCCTTTTAGCTCCTGCCCTGGGTACACTATTTGCTCATCCTGGACCGAGGCTGACTTCGATATTGTGCAGCTCCGTTATAAAGGTAGGAGGAAATGTGTAATTGCTGCACTGTTTCCTATGCAAAGACCTCAGCCTGTATATTCCAGCTGCATTGGCTGCCTAGCTGTGTATGGTGAAATGAATCACAGCTACCTGCATTTTCTTGCCTTGGCAAACTTTTGTTACAACGGTCATCTGATATCCCCTTTTCTATGCGGAAAACAGGATGTGGTTGGAGCCTAGATCAGGAAGAAAACTTGATCTGGCTCTAAATGCCAAAGCGCAAGGAAACTGCACTCATGCAGAAACTGGACCCAATGGCCTACCAGTTCCCCCACTCCATTAAGAAGGCAACAGCTATGTATATTGTGACAATAAAATATGGCCCCAGATCCTCATCTGGCAGGCTGTAATAGCCTCAAAAGGGGGTTGTGTAGTCCTCCTGTGACTCCATTCAGATGCAGCAGAGAAGCTCACATGAGGGCAGCACAGTGACTGCTTGTGTAGTCGCTGAAACCCACAGTTTGCAACCCATAACACTAGCAGACTCCCCGACCTTCCATGTACACACCTGGTGGATACTTGAGTGTGCCCACAGGACCACCATTTGCCATCAATGTATATGTTACCATGCAATGCCACTGCCAGGCTACATGTGATCCACCCAAGCATTATGAAAATACTGAGTAAATCCCTTTATCCCTTTTGTCAACTGAATGTCCTGTTCTAAGGTACCAACGGGACCTTTTATCTCAACCCTGCTAGGGTCTCTGGACTGTTCATGGGCAATGGTGCCACTGGTCCCCATTTATATATATAATTTATCAAATATAAATGTATACGCCTATGTGCATGTATATAATAACCACCAGTGCTCCGCTACCAGTGAAAGTGGTTCAAATAGAATATTGGGCCTCAACCTGTGAGTGTTATGAATTATCTAAGTTATAGCTTCCTTATATCTCTGCCAATCATGTCTGTTGTCATGGTTTGTAAGGTTTTATGGGCTTGCAAATACTTTTTCCTCTGGTTGTGCTCCAAAAGGAAACTGGCCAGAGCAGTCACTGCAAGTGGATACTGCACCCTGCCTGGGCTAAATGTGGGTGCATGTCCAGTGTGCATCCAGCAGAAGGTGCAAGTTCTGAGAGTACAAAGGGACATTAAAATGATTGGTGAAGGGGCATTCTCCATGGCTGGAGAATGAAGTGATATCCTGCAGAGGACTGTATCACACTGCTGCTCCCTGGACCTTGATGCGGCCCTAGACTACTTCATTCGCACCTTTAATGAGGCCTGTAACAGATTCACCCCCATCACCAAGAAGATGGTCAAAGGGTTTGACACCCCCTGGATCTCTTTGTCAATCCTGGACCGTATGCAGTGGCATGACGACCTATGGAAAAAAGCCCTAGATTCTGGTAGCATAGCGGAACACCAAGCATACTGAGCTGCCCATAATCAGTGTACCTGGGCAATCCGGAAGACCTTGGCTGAACATTATAAGGGTGTGCTGACTTCATCCTGGGAGTCTGGTAGCAAATTCTGGAAAAATACGAAGTCATTCAAAGGCAAATCCACCCATCCTCTTCCCCCAGCCCAACTCACTGTGAACAGTTCCATCACTAATGACACAAAGCTGATAGCTGACACCCTCAACACCTCGTTCTCTCTCTGACCTTTGCTCAGTCCTCCCCCAGACTTCTTCACCTACCACATTCACCCCAGCCAACCCCCTTTCATTTCTGGGTTCTTACCCACAGGAGATTAAACCCTACGTCCTTAATGCCCAAGAGGCTCCCATCATAAGTGACTCACCTGATCTTTGGATACTGAGCTCGGTGTTAGATGAAGTCCCCCCACCTCATTAACCTCGTGTTCAGACTTGGTAAATTCCCTGCACAGGTAAAATGGGCATCATTACCCCTATACTCAAATCAGGTGACAACCTCTCCCCTGGCAACTATTGCCCCATTTCCATCCTTCCCCCCTCCCCAAGGCCCTAGAATGCATCGCCTCAGACCAACTCACTGAGTACCTTACCAGATATAATCTCCTATCCCCAGAACAACATGGATTCCAGCAAGGCCATAGTATCTCCACTGCCCTCCTGGAATTTTCTAACTATATCCACTCGGCCCTTGACAAAGGCCAATTGGCAGGTGCTGTCTTCCTGGATCTATCTAAGGCATTTGACACTGTCAAGCACACCCTCCTCTCTACACTCTCCCATCTTGGCCTGTCCCAGGATGCCAACTCTTGGTTTGTACACTATTTAACTGGGTGCTCACAAAGGGTCAAAGTATGCTTCACCCTCTCGTCACCACTTCCTGTCCGCACAGGTGTACTGCAGGGGTCCATCCTTGGGCCCCTACTATTCAGCCTTTTCCTGAACACCATACCTAAGACCTGTCCTGCGAGCATCCTACTATATGCTGATGACGCCATCCTCTTTACACCCCATACCAATCCTGCCTCCCTGGAATGCTCCCTTCAGACCGCTTTTACCATAGCAGAGTCGTGGTTTTCCAGCCATAAGCTTGTCCTGCACCACAAAATTCCAAGGTCATGCTTTTTGCACACCACCAAAACAAACTCAAACACTCTCCCCTACATGTCCGTACCTCCCTCTCATTCCCCCTCAAACAAGTCTGTACCTTCAAGTATCTTGGAATTACTTTTGACCCTTTCCATACCTTCCATGAACACATCCACCTCTTCTTCACCGCTGTTAACTCCCATATCGGCCTGCTCTATTGCCATCGGAATTGCCTACCCCCAGAAGCCCTCCAACTTGTCATTTTCTCATCTGTCCTATCATTGATTATGACATTTTGATCTACAGTGCAGCTGATAACACTGCCTTACAAAGAGTCAAGGTTGCCCTAGCAAGGCCTGCGGCCTATCCCTAGGCTGCCCCAAAACCACCCACACCTGCACCCTCTACAGCCAGTCAAAATGACTTGACTTCGACAGCAGGCTCCAATACCACACCTGCCTCCTAGCTAAAAAGGTCACCGTTGGACTAACTGCCTCAAGCCTCTCCTCCCTCCCTCCTGCCACTTGTGACCTTCACAAAGACAACCTGCAGCTCACTCAAACCAACCTTCCGAGGGCCTTGCCAAAAAAACCTTCCTTTGCCAATGCTTTTTTCTCTATTGTGCCCCTACCTGAGTCAACTCCCTCCTGCTGCATATCTCCCTCGAACCTAGGATCGGCTGTTTTAAATTACTTCTCTGATCCCACCCGATCTCCTCCCAATCTTGCATTTGCCCCTAGAATCCCCACCCCCTGCCTTCTGACAATAGACTACCCCTAGAATCCCCAACCCCAGCCTTCTGACAATGGACTATGTCCTGCATAATCTTCTATCCCAGGTCTCCTGGTCTTCAACTCTCCCCTTCTCCCCTCAAATATGACAACGGGCTTGCCCCTGCACCTCTCTGTTTTCCAATCTACTTACCTTGCCCTCAGTCCTGTCTGTTCCATTACAGCACATCTCACCTTCTATTTTAGTATATTGTGTCTCCTACTTCCTAATATATAATTTGGAACCTCAACTATTTGTTTGACAATTGTATATACTTTTAAATTACCCTTTTTTTTGTGCCATCATGTTACCTGTACACGTTATAACCCCTCAACTTGTAATGTCATTGTGTCATTTCTGATGTGGAGCCTTTGAAAAGGAGTCTCTGACTCAAAGGATTGTAATTCTGATGCCTTCAACAAATAAATAAATAAAACATAAAACATCAAACAGTCATGGACTGCCTGAGTTACTGGGTGCCTGACATCAAAGCTGATACAGCAGACAACCTGCGATATTAGTAGGGGAGAGACCAGGGACACATATATCTCTTGACGAGGTGCCTTTGTAAATGAGTCTTTGACTCAAAGATCTGCAAACCAATGATCTAATAAATAAAATAAATAAATAAAATATTACATGTACTGTAAATATGATACACTAGATCTGTGTGTTCCCCATAAAAATAACATGGATAGATCATGGCTTCCTGGTGGGCCTACCCAACACTGCAAGCAGGTACACCATTACGTACAGGGCATGCAGCAATAATGACAGATGTATGTTGTTCCATGGACCATGCAGGAAGCATGACTATTTATTTGTTTATTTGTTTTTGATGACCGGGTAAATGTGCTAGACATCAGAAATGCCTATTTTCAGGCACAACCCGGGAGAGTACAAAACCATTTACAGGCAAGCTCACAAAAAGGTATGATACATACAAATGCAGGCAATTTACAAAAGGTAAAGAAACGTATAAAAATACCAGGAGACAGATACTATCATTACAACCAAAGAATGAGTAGAGATGGCAATTGTGTACAGAAGTGGCAGTACATAGAGTAACAATTAATACAAGCTCTTACAGTATACACATCAGAGGATCCAATAGGCAAATAGGCAAAAAAATGAAATTACTCTTCAAAGAACTGACACATTAAGGAGGCCTGGAGTGGCACTTTAAGTAATAATATTTCAGCCAATCACCGCCATAGGGCAACAAAGGTCTAATACGTGAGAGGTAGGGTTTAGAAGTAGTAGAGAACTAAATGAATAGCTACGTAAGTGCTAAGAAAGTCATAAAGAGGAAGAGCCGGTGGGTACAGTGGGGAGCCTTAATGAGGAAAAAGCAAGTGCTAGGAGAGTTATAAATAGGCAGGGCCAGTGGGTACAGTGAGTAGCCCTCAAGGAGGGAAAGAGCAAATGCATTGGCTGGAGGCTAGGAGGTGGTTATGTAGGTTGTGCTTGAAACTGGAGTGTGTGGGTGAGTGCCGGAGGGATGCTGGTAGTTGGATGGATACACATACCACTGATCTGTACATTACACCACATTAGAAACATACAGACATAGAAATTGTAGACAGATAAGGACCGCTAGGCCCATCAAGTCTGCCCATATTCCTCCACACCCAGTCTCTCTGTCTGTCTGGGAGCACCAGAGCCTTCCCCCCACTGCACACTACAACACCACCAGTGTATACACTTGCACACACATGCATACAAACAAGTCCAATGTAATGATGAAAATGCAGTCACTCACATGTCTATGCCAGTCTGACCTGGGTCTCATGGCCACCTCCTGGCACACTGGTAAACTCCACAGCCATCAGGGTTCTGACTATCCACTCCTCTGTAGGTGCTAAGGGACAGATATCATTGACCACCACCTATGGCCTTGAAGTCCCAGCATACCTTGGACAGTACCTGCTTGGCACACCTCTTCATGTATGAGTTTCATACAACATCCTGTACCATAAAGAGTCTCCTCCAACTTCATTCAAGCTTCCATGATCTCCTCCAAGGCTGTCTGGACTGTGGCCTTGGACACCATCTTTCTGGCTATGAGGCCTATTACTGGCCACATAAGCCTGGACCAGGGCCATAATCTCCTCCTAATTGAACTTCTGTTTAAGTTGCCACTCTGAGTCCTCTGTAATCCCTGTTGGACATGGGGAGAAATAACAGCACTGAGCATTGCATACACACAGAAGAGCACAGAGCAAACTACTGTGGTATGCAGGCCTTCCTGCCTCCTGGCCAAAACAAATATGTGTTCATGCATGGTCAGTCCCAGCACATAGCAAGCTGACTGCCTAACACAGTCCTTGGCCATGAGTAGAGGCAGCAATACTCTAGTCTAGGTGCAACATAAACACAGTGCTATAATCACTCATGTCCCTATTGTAGGCCATTGCACAATATACTTATCTCCAGCTGCCTGCAGTACCTCTGTGGAATCTGTGAGTTGTCTTTTTCTCCTTTTATATGCACCAGGCACAATGAGGTATACAAATGAATGAATACCATCAAGTAACGACATGCAAATGCTGAATTTGCCCTCTGTCTACAAAATTAGCTAATTTGACATACAATGTTTGAATACTGCTGGTTTGCCCAATGGGGTATCATATTTGCATTAGCGCTAGCGCTATGTCCATTTGTTGCACAGACATGACGTCACATGTTGGGAGTAACATCATGATACAGCAACAGCATGAATGCTATGATTTCAAATAATGGTACTGCACACTTGCAGAACTGGTCAGTGAATGCACACCATGCACACATGCCACCCTGTGAATGCTGCTTATAGATGCCCCTCCCCCAACCAGAAATGCACATAGCACTGTGCTAATCAATGCTAAAGCTGCACTTACACCAAAATGTGTTATGCAAATGGAAGGATACGCCCACAGAGCCAGGAACTTGTCACCAGCTTGGAGTGAGGATGGAGCTAGAGACACTGCAGGGACTAGAGACACTGCAATAATGGCTGACAGAAGGAGGAGGAGGGCAGTCATGCAGAGGCACATGAGCTGGTCTACAACAGAGCTGGCCAGCCTGGTTGACCTAATGGTGGTCAGGGAGGACCAGCTACTGGGCGAGAGTGTTGACACTACCAGGCCCAGGTGTAAGGTATGGGCCTCTGTGGGGAGGCATGTGATGTGACATGCCATGGGCGGTCACCCACACTGGGCAGCAATGCAGGCATTGGTATAATGATTTGACCCAGAGGGAAACACACTGCCTATATCAGCTGAGGGCGATGGTGGAGAGTGGCATTGTGCCATGGCCAGCTGAGTAGACACTTCTCTATGGTTTGGGCTATGTCCTGTGGGCAGTAATGTTTCCATGCTAATATACCTCTGGGTTACTGTCCCTGAGAGAATGTGCACTCTACCTGTCTGTTTCTTTTGTGTCCCCTTTGTCCTATGGGACCTGCTCCACTGTATAGCCTGATCATGGTATGGGACCACTGCCCCAATAGATGACCCCGGTGCTCTGTATATAACAGGACCAACTTTGGATCACTGAGACATGCACCTACCATGGCAGCAAGGGTATGGAATTATACAGTGACATAGCTGCAGTGTCAGGGTGGATGACTCTATCATGGGACTTGTGCTCTACGTGTAGCTCTGGTGGCAGATATACCCAACAGCACTTTGTAAAGGCCACTGCCTGTTCTGTGTACACTGTCCATGTTCTGTGTAATGGCTGCTGGTACTCATATGCCATGTAATGCATTATGTACTATTATATAGCATAGGGTGTACCACTCTTGGACCAGTCTTTGTGTTGGGCTACACATATGGTACAATGCCCTCCCACACTGTTGCACATCTATTCTCCTGTGCACCTGTTATATAAGACCTGGGGCTACATGCATCCTATTGCATAGTAGGAGGTGTACATGGCCGGTAGCTGACATGTGTGGGTATTTTGGGCAGTGGTAGTGAGGACAGTTTGATATGGGCACTGCTACCCTGCTGCACCCTGTTTTCCAAGGAGGACAAAGGAGACGTGATCAATAGCATGCCATGTAACATATGGCACATATGTTGCAGATGTGCCCCAAGTGCTATACAGTGGAGCAGGTCCCAAAGGACATATGTTTCTATGTTTCATGGGCTTGCACACACATTGCTTTGCAATAGCAGCAACAATGAGATGTAGTGTTCTGGCTTCTCCTGGGGCCCTGGCACAGCTGTCTGTGTGGGATGCCACAGCTGTGCACAATGGTAGAACATGGCTCTGCATGGTACTGTCCATCTACACCATGCACATGTGGCTGTTAGTGCACAGTACCAGTATGTAGGCATATGTAATGTTTAGGATTTATGGTACTGTGCCATGTGTTCCATGGCATGCTCTTGAGCACATCTTCTTTGCCCTCCTCCTCGGACAACAGAGCCCAGCAGGACCAAGCTCATGCGAGGAAGATTGAGCAGGGCCACCAGGACTGGAGGCAGTGAGAGGGGACAATAGGCCATGATGGAGCCCCATGTAGCCAGCCTGCAGAGGGATATCCATAGACATCATTGACAGAACTTCCCTCCACGGGATGTTCCATGGAGGATGTTTTGTGGACACCGTCCAGGTAAGTACCCTACATAGTGTGTTTTGCCATCTGGTTTGCACGTCTACATTATGCTGAAATCTTTTGCTGTGCAAGGGGGATGTCCATTTGTGTCTCACCAGCCTGCACACATGCCTGTGAGTAAACACTCATGCAGTTGTGGTTGGGTGCACCCACTCGGCCCTTGGGGCATCATCCCTCCACTGACACTACAGTGTGTCATAGTCTGTGCAGTCTACTGTTGTTGACATTTTTGCAGCAGGCATGCTGCTGTGTGTGTGTGTGTGTGTGTGTGTGTGTGTGTGTATGTACTGTTCCTTGGCATGTATTACACTGTGAAGTGACATGCCCCCATGTCATCATCCTGGTACACCAGAGCATTTGTGTTAATTCTCACAACCCAGGGCAATATGCCTGTCATTGTCAGTCGGGTCTGTTGTGTGTATCTGTCTGGGGGAGTTAGATATGGGCCACTACAACATGCCATATGCATCATACAGTGCCCGTGGAAGTCTTCCCGCATCTGTGCCACCTCCAGTGCCATATAAACTGGGTGTCACAAAATTGCATTGAAACAGAGCTGGACTTATGTGGCATGGGGTCAGCAGCAGGGGCATTGCATGTGTCTAATTATATGTGATCGACATTGTGATGCATAATTGGTAGTGTCTAACCAACACAGTGATATCCAGAATATGATTATTACATGGGACTTGGGCAGGGCCATACATACACTTGGGCACAACATGGTCTTCACTGAGCCATTGTCCTACACTGGCTCTGTATGAGTGGAAACCCTGTACTTAGTGTAGGACCAGCATCTGCTGAGACTTGGAGTGCTTCCATGTGGCTCTGTATCTCACACTGCTGTTGTGCTGATGAGGTACAGTGTTCTAGGTACCCACCGATGTACAGCGCTACTACAGTTGCATGTTATCCTGTCTGTTGCATGCAGTGCCTCATGATGGTGCTGTCTGTATACAGATGTGCTGTGGGTAACATGTATGCCTGGGCCTGTCCCTGCTGTTAACCAGGGTGGGTCATGGATGGCTGTTTCCTGTGCACCTGTGTTGATCTGTGTGCTGGATGGCTGGTGTGCAGAGCACTGGGTGTGTGGGTATGTTTCCAAGCCCCTTGGGACATTACATAGTCTATTGTTCTCTTGCTGGGAGCTGCTTTTGCTTGTGCTGCATTTCCACATCTGGTATGTCTGCTGGTGTTTTGTTTCCCTTGAATGGCTCCATCATGTTCCACTGCAGCACAGCACACCACACTCATTGTATGTGCAGTCCTCTACTGTTCTGGTCCACAATGTTGTCTCTTTTATGCCACGCACATTCCATTGTAGCTGTTTAACTCCATCCACCTATATGTGGCATGGTTGCCAATGTGTTGGCTGGTTGTATGTCTGTTATTCACTTTATGCCACTACTGAGTCCCTCATCCTGTGTGCACAACTGGATGAGTTCAGTGTATTTCTTTCCATATATGCCCAGCTGGATGCAGGAGTCCTTAGGAGTTGGAAGGATGTTGCCCACAACCTAGGCCAGGATGACTTCTTATAAAGAAATGTCCACCAACTGAAATTGCTACTGTGGCAGGTGGGGGACTGCACCCCCCATAGTTACTGACTGCACCCATGTGATTGAAGGCCTACTAATTGCAATGGCGCAGGAAATGCACCAGAAGTCACCACCAACTGCAGCCCCTTGAGGGGCCAGAGGACTGTTGAGCTTTACTGAGTTTTACTGAAAACTCCATTAAGCGTGCTCATTTACAAGGAGGTCCTATTAGGACAGTGTTATACAGCAGTGTACAGTACACAATTTTGATACACTCTACAATGCAGATATGATAATTGATATACAATATGGATACATACAGGGACAATAAAACAATGGCAAATAGTACAGTTGATTTTGAGGAAGCAGTCACATATTTGTAACATGCAAGCAATGCAAAACTATGACTATACATTTTGATACTTGGACAAATACTTGGGGAAGGAAGAGGGAATGGTTAATTGAGGACAAATGCGTATTGTACTAACTTTGCTCTAGCTAGAAGTGCTAGCTATTGTGGCAATGGCAAGTTTCCATAAGTGCCTTATTGAACAAGGATTTAAAACTTTCCCTCATCCTGTGTGTGCAGTTTTATTGATTTTATGGGCAGGTTGCTCTTTTTCTGTTATCACAGTGGGTCACCCGTTTTTTGTTATCACAGGTGGGAAGGCTTCTTTCTTCTTTTCCAGGGCAAGTGAGCTTTTGATTTGTTTTCATCTGTGGGTTGCCCTTTCTCTTTATGGGTAGGTGGACTTTTACTTTGTTTTCGTAGGCAAGAGCCCTTTTTCTTTTGTGTTCTAACCCACCCCTTTTCATGGACAGTTGCCCCTTTCCTTTTGTCTTCCCCTTTTATACGAGCAGGTTCCTTTTTCTTTTCTTTTCCTCCCTTTTTACAAGTGGCTGACCTTTTTCTTTTGTTACCCCCACCCCTTTATATGGGTGGTAATTCTGGTGGTTTTCTTTTGCAACCCCCTTTATATGGGCAGTTTCCCTTTTCTTTTGTTTCCCCACCCCTTTATACAGGTGGTTGCCTTTGATTTTTGTAGCATTGTTGTTATTATGTTTGCACTTGTGCAAAGCTAACATTTTTCTTGTTAGTGGATTTGAGAGGTGTATCACTCTCAGTCCAGGACAGGGCAATCTGCAATGGTCTTGACAGTGTCAGACCAATCATTAGCCAGGTTGATTATGAATCTCTTCTGGGCTTGCTGGGGGGAAACTTTGTGAAGTTCAAAGGAAAGATCCACTAGAATCACAGAGCGAAAATTTCTCTTGATCTGCATGACTGCCCAGCAATCACAGCTGATCAGCATCATGATTAGCCTGCGTCTTGTCCTCCTCCCACATTGCAGCTGGCTGAAGTTTTAAATGAAGTTCCTCATTTTGAACAAAAAACCTGCTTACTGTCAATCATTCCCATCCCCAAATGAACCCCCATCCCTGCTTCACAAAACAAACAAACATGCCCACTGATAGTCATCCCACTCCATCTCAAAGGAATCTCCATCCCCACTTCACAAAACAAACAAGCCTGCCTGCTGCCAATCAACCCAACCCCCTCCTAAAGGAATCCCTGCCCCCACGTCATAAAATACAAATCTGCCAGCTGTCAATTATTCCACTCCTTCCCAAAGGAATTCACATCCCAACTTCACAGAAAGAAATACCCACTGCCAATCATGACACTCAGTCCCTAAGGAATCCCCATCCCCACTTTACAAAAAGGAAAAATACCTGCTGTTAATTATCCCACCCCCTCCCAAAAGAGTCCCCATCCCTGGTTCACAAAAACATTACTTGCTACATTTTCAGAGTATTTCCAACACATCCATTTTTAGTAAAAGAATTTAAGAAATACTACATGTAACTAGAACTGGGGTTTGTTTACTTTTTTAAACCCTTAAAAAATAAAATGGCCCATGATATGTGTTGCCGCAACCACCCCTCACAGCAGTTACACCCACGCAACCCCTCCACTCAACAGCCACCACCCAACCCCCCTCCCATATTTACCCACCAGGGGTCCAACGTCATAATCTTCTCTGGACTAGAGCAACATCCTCACTCTTCATTGCCTTACCTGGAAGAACTTAAACTCATAACTTGGTCATTTTTTTAACATTTTCCCCCCAAATTTTCAAAATCAGCTTTTTGAACCCAAACTCATAAACAGGATAGGTGAAATTTTTCAAATATGGATCAAAAGGTGATTTGTCACTCACTAAACAAAATCACTTTTCAGGTAGGGTTTGAATATTTTTACCTACCAGGTTACTGAGGTGAGTCATAAGAAGACTATATTGAAAATCTGTGCTCAAAATATTAAAAAACAACAAATTCACATGGGTACATTGAAATTTTTTTCAACACTCGCACATAACTTTAATAATTGTCTAAATTTTGACCCCAAATTTTCAACATAGCCATTTTTTTCACCACCTTATAAACATGACAGGTGCTTTTATTTTAAAGCTGGGCCGAAATTAGTTTTCGCACTAGTGGTGCAAAATGACATTTTAGCCAGTATATTTCATAAATGACACCTGTCATGTTCAGAAGGAAGGGTCATAAAAAAATATAATTGCTCCAATGTTTACTCCTAACTTTGTTTTTGTGAACTTTGACCCCTAATATTCAACATATCTCTTGTGTTACCCCACCTCATGGACATGACAGGTGTGATGTTTCAAATCCCATCCAATATATGTTTTTGCAGTCTCATTACCAAACCACCTTATAGATGTGATTTAAAAAAATTCCACTTATCTTGATCATAACATCAGGTCATAAAAAGATATTTGGGGTCAAAATGTAGCAGCAGACTGATAATTAAATATTTCCTCTTAGTTGGCCTAGCCTGGGAAATACAATCTAAATGTGTTAAAGCAGTACCCCACTGAAATAGAGATATTATGTGGTATCTGGTCTATCCTGGGTAAATATCTAGTAAACCTTTGCAAAAGCAGAACCCCAGTACAGGATAACTCCCACTGAACAGTGCATCTATGCTGCTCTATACTGGGAAAAACACATTGCAAAAGCTGGACTCCACTGAAAATGTAACTTGCCTTTCAGTTGGACTATCTTGGGTAAATACATTATAAAAAAAATGGGTGAAAGCAGGGCCCCATCGAAACAAGATATTACATCTTGGCTTTGCGGACTCGCGCCCATAGGTGCCCTGGTGGAAAAGCGGTGAGCAGCAGCCGCTCCTACGGCCGCCGCCACCACTGACTCCTTCCAACAGCTCTAGCCGTCCGCAGGGCTCCACAGCTCGGACTGCACCACAGGACTCGTGCCCGTAGGCGCCCTGGTGGAAAAGCGGTGAGCAGCAGCCGTTCCTATGGTCACCGCCACCACCGACTCCTTCCAACAGCCCTAGTCATCCACAGGGCTCCACGGCTCGGACTGCACCACAGGACTCGCGCCCGTAGGCACCCCGGTGGAAAAGCGGTGAGCAGCAGCTGCTCCTATGGCCGCCGCCACCACCGACTCCTTCCAACAGCCCTAGACATCCACAGGGCTCCGTGGCTCGGACTGCACCACAGGTAGATACCGCTTCAATCCTAACAGAGAGCCAGCATGCCTGGGCACCTTTTATTGGTGCCGCGCTGCCTAGGGGGACTGTGATTGGTCCACCCATTTGCCTGCCTTGCTCCGATTGGAGCGCCTTTCCTACAGCTTTTTCCACTGTTCCCTTCCTATCTCTGATTTCTCAGCTCGCGCTTTTGGCCTGAAATTTTTGAAAATATGTAACAGGGATAGCAAATGTATTCTGGTTGTTTTAAAAACAAAGTAAAAATAAAGGATTGGAAAAGACTGTTAGACTGAACTGTGTTCTGCCTTGACTTAAACTGTTTGAAATTGTAACCGTAGCCTGCATCTGTTAGTGTGTTCCCCCCTTCAGTGCAAAGTACATGCTGTTGCTACTTTTCTCTCTGTGATCTGATTCCTGCAACTTATGCTGCACTAAGCCCTTGCCCTGCGCTCTGTTGTGCCTGTTTTTCTTTTCTTCTCCCTTCTCCACCTCTGGCCCAGTACCTAGCGTGACCTGCCGTATCTCCCCACCCCCCCTTTGCCTAAAGTAATTTCTCAGTGATTTCCGCGGCTGTCTTGCTCTGCTTGTGAAATCATACCCCACCCCCAAGCTTCCCTAGCTATCAGACAATGATTTATCCTTCTGTCTACCCCAGCCCTGTAATCGTTCTCTCCTTTGTTTTAACTTTCACCCACCCCTAGCTGAACTGCCATGCCAGCTCCCCTGCCTTCCTCCCGCCCCTTACTATTGTTTGCCACAGCATTTAAGTGACGCAGTGCTTCTTTTATCCTCAGGACTCACGCCAGTAGGCGCCCGGTGAAGCAGCTGCAGCAGCGCCTCGCCACGCCACCCCACTCCTTCCAACAGCCCTAGCCATCCGCAAGGCTCCATGGCTCGGACTGCACCACAGGTAGATACCGCTTCAATCCTAACAGAGAGCCAGCATGCCTGGGCACCTCTGATTGGTGCGGCGCTGCCTAGGGGGACCGTGATTGGTCTGCCAGTTTGCCTGCCTTGCTCCGATTGGAGCGCCTTTCCTACAGCTTTTTCCACTGTTCCCTTCCTATCTCTGATTTCTCAGCTCGCGCTTTTGGCCTGAAATTTTCTCCACCCCACCACCCCTCCCAGGCTCCTTTTAAATACACTCACCTCGCCTCCTATATCACATCACTGCCATCATTGGCCCAGTTTATCTTTCTACCAACCTATGATTGGTAGCTGAGTGTGGCTAATAAGCCTTATCAGTGTGAATATCTCCGGAGTCCCTGCTGTTAACTAAGCTGCTCCTGCAATCCCTGTTACCCTCCTGCTGATTACTTTCAGCTAGATTCTTAAGTGAATATCTAGGTGGGAAAATAATTGCCTTGAAAATATAGCACTTTTATAAATCGTGAGATTACTCAACCTGGCATTATGGCTATCTTTATTGTGCTTTTATTACTTCTAAAGTGCAGAGCTCCCAGCATTGCAGGGCAACTTGAAGTACCTCAATGCAATTCTGTTCCCCACTGTATCTTAATAATACCTAATGCTATAACGGTTTACTGCACAGACACCATGTCATTCTCCTCTCCCGTTCTGGCCTATTCTCCCCGGTTAGCCCCTACCCCCTTGCTGCTGTACTCTCCTATGTCCATTCAAGCACTTACACTGATCACGGTAAACTGTCATTTTAGGGGTGCCGCCACCTACACTGAACGATATGAGTCACCTCGTAGAAATAAAAAAGTAACCGCCGTTCTTATAAGTACCTTAAAGAAAGTAATACTTTTGCTTCTTCTCTGCTCAGGAAATGTGGAGCTTAACCCTGGCCCTCCCCTTCAGCTCAGCTCACCTATCGATTTTGCTGAGGCCACAGGTCTCAAAATGAGGATGGTTAACATCTTAAGCCTGCCAAAAAAACTTGTACAGCTGCAAGCCTGGGTAGCACATGTTAAGCCTGATCTTATCATAATCACCGAATCGTGGCTAAAATAGACAAATACCGACCACCAAATATCACTGCATGGCTACAAATTATATAGAGCTGATAGAGAGACTAGAGGTGGGGGTGTGGTTATTTACACGAAATCTAAGTATGTGGTCGCTAATGTTAGTTGTAAATCTCTAGCCAAGGAATTTGAGTTAGTCTCACTGAGCCTTCATCTCCCCTCCTCAGAAAGCATCACCATCATAGGTGGCTATAGACCCCCATCTGGTGGTGATAAAGTCCTTAATATATTGAAATCCATGTTAGCAGATGCAAAATCAGAAACAATATTTCTAGGAGATTTAAATATGGGCTGGCTGTCACCTAACTCACTCGGCCTCAAATCCCTTTGCGATGAGCTAGATTTTGTGTAACTAGTCAGTGAACCTACTAGGAACAACAAACTAAATCCTGCCAATAGCTCCTTGTTAGATGTGGTATTAACCACCCACCCACATAAAATATCTAATTCGGCAGTATTTCACAACGATTTGAGTGATCATGCAATTGTCGCCTGCATAAGATCCCAAGGTAAGACTCGTCCAATGCCCATCTTTATAACAAAACATTCCTTTAGAAAATTCAGTACAGCAAACTTCCTATCTGACCCGAGTATGATCAGGTGGCAAGATCTCTATTTAGCTAAAGATGTGAATGAGGCAGTTTACACCTTTAATGATAAACTCACTACAGTAATAAACAAGCATGTCCCTTTTATTAAAGTAAGGGTTCGGAAAAACTCCAACCCCTGGTTCACCTTGGATCTTAAGGCAGCACTTATAGCATGAGATATGCTTTGGGCTAAAGCTAGACATTCCAAAGAACCATCGAATTGGCAGGATTTTAGAACAGCCAGGAACACTTGCATCAAAAGAATTCGCTCTGCCAAAACTAACTACTATATTTCTACTCTTAAACAAGCAAAAGGTAACCCACATAAGATATGGAAGACTATCAAATCTATTGAAGGATGACCCACGGCCCCCTCAGTCCCAACAAAGTTAGCCGCTAGTGGAAAGATTGTGGAAAACAAGTCCCTAATCTTGGAGGAACTCAACTCCCACTTTGCCACAGCAGGACTAGCTTCGACTGGCACCTGTATGCTGGTTCCATGTGTCAGCACACCTTCCCATTCACCTAGCCTAGCACCTAGCCATTTCCAACTGCCAGAGATAACTTACAAAGAAGCTGAAGATTCTCTTCGTAATTTGGACACAAAAAAAAGTTCAGGGGATGATGGTTTGGAACCCTTTTTTCTAAGGACAGGCTACGCCCATCTCACGGCCCCAATTCTCCATATCTTCAACCTCTCCATTACATCTGCTACTGTGCCGTCCTGTTGGAAATCAGCACATGTCCTCCCCTTATTTAAATCTGGTGACCCGTGCGATGTAAACAACTATAGACCTATCTCCATCTTACCTATCCTTTCTAAAGTACTCAAAAAACTGATCCACTCTCAGCTTAAATCTCATTTGGAAACCTTCTCTCTTATTAACCCAGCGCAATCCGGCTTCCAGGCCAATCATAGCACCATCACTGCTCTAGCGAAAGTAACCAATGATTGGATCTCTGCTATAGATACTAAGAAAGTAACTGGCGCTGTATTTCTGGACTTAAGCAAAGCTTTTGACACCGTTGATCATAAACTATTAGTCAGTTGTCTTGCAAAGATGGGTTCCTCATACCACACCACACAGTGGTTCTCTAGCTACTTGACTGGGAGATCCCAAAAAGTAAAGGCGGAAGGCTTATTCTCTGCTGACTTGCCTGTTGTAAGAGGAGTTCCTCAAGGATCCATATTAGGCCCTATCCTGTTTTCCATATATATCAATGACTTAGACGCTAACATAACTACATCCCATCTGCACTTTTTTGCGGATGATACTGTGTTGTATACTTCTGGATCATCGCTATCTGAAGTCAAGGGAGTGCTCCAAATGGATTTCGCACAACTTGAGCATAATCTAATAAAGGCAAAACTTCTGCTTAATGCGAAAAAAGACTAAAGCGATGATATTCTCCCGCAGTGCTGTTACAGGCCCTCCCAATACCCTAGCCCAAGACTTCATTGTCACTACGCTAAATGAGCCCTTGGAAGTAGTAACCAAATTTAAATACTTGGGTATCTGGATCGATAATAAATTATCTTTCAATGACCACGTTGAAGATGTCTCTAGAAGGTTAAAAGCCAGGTTAGGTTTCTACTTCAGAAATAAGCCTCTTTTTCCTCTTGAAATTCGGCACAAACTTGTCCAGGCCACCTTTCTCCCGCTGTTTGACTATGGAGACATAATCTATTCCTCTACCTCTCCCTCAAACCTAAGTAAACTGGACATCCTCTATCACTGTGCATTAAGGTTCATTACCAACTCCCCTTACCGTTCGCATCACTGTGACTTATATGTAGCTGTCGGCTGGACATCCCTGACTACTAGATGCCTGCTCCATGCTGGGTTATGGACCCCTCAAACTGCTATTGCAGAAATTGCCAAGCTACCTTTCATCCCTCATTAGTATCTCATATAGTGCTTGCTCGTTAAGGAAATCTGACTTTATTATGCTTGATATACCAAGGACGCGGACCTCCTTTGGTAAACATGCTATTGCTTATGCCCTTCCCGCTATTTGGAATCAATTTCAATCCGTACTGAAACTAACTAGCACAGTTTCAATTAGCTTTTACAAATTGCTAAGTTCAGCCAAAATAATAGACACCTGTAACTGTCATTAAAATCTCTCCCCTCCCCAAGGGTGCTATTTTCTTATACTTGGGTATGACATAATTGCCTTACCATATTAACTGCTTTTCCTCCCCACCTATTCTTGGCCTCCCAACAAATAAGTTCCAATACTACGCTACCAAATTACTTCTACCCCCCCATTATCAGTGTATTCTGTTTGTCCTAGTTCCCATAATGTTTGCATTGCATGCATCAGCTTCATTATCAGAATGCAACCTGTAATTCATCCACCTGTGTTAAATCAGTGTTCGCCACCTGCGCTCGTCATTGTGGAACCTTGTATGTATGTATGTATGTATGTATATTCAGCCTCTAGCATTTAATGCGCATCTCATGTATTTATTGTTATTACCTATCTGTATTGTACATTGCTTGTCTATATGTATTGGGACCTCCTTGTGAATGAGCTTGCTCATTGGAGTTTTTCCTGCAAATAAACTTGAACTTGAACTTTGCTGTCCCATGTAAATACAGTGTAAAATTAAAAAAAAAAAACATGATCCCGCTGAAAACAAGATATCATCTGAGCTGTGCTATTCTGGATAAATACACTAGACATGTGTGTCAAGCAGGACCCCTTTGAAAATGAGATATTGCATTTCAGCTCAGTTATCTTCGGTAAATATATTGCACAACTGTGTAAAAAGAAGACCCTACAGCAGATCCCCACTGAAAAGGAAATATTGCATGTGCAGTAAAATAATCTGTCCTTTCCTCACATTCAAGATATGGAATGTTTATCAAGGACTACAGGGATTCAAAATCCTGCTCAGTTCCACTGGCATAATGTTCATCTCCTAACATACTGTACACACACACACACACAACAACAACAACAACAACAACAAAGGCATTTTCTAGAGCCACATACTCAATTATCTCACTATCAGGGAAAGCAGAAAAGATTTCCCTAATGAACAGTTAAAGACAGAAGGAGTATTTTTTCATTGTCAGCAATGAAACAGTTGTTATGAAAACTATGAACAATACTTAATGCTTCTAATGTGTTTATGTGTGTAAGTAGTGTGTGATGATCAGGGAAACAACATTTAACTAATTTGTTTTATTTTTTATTTAATGTAGTTTTATTTTTAGGATCCAGCTGAAATTTTCTTATACTGTAAAGCTAGCAGCCATGTTTGTGATATAAGATCAAATCTGGTTGTCGGGGGACTGCTGGAAGATAGTTCTGGTTGTAGGAGGACTGATTTGCTCATCGTGTGATGTGGTTTAGGACCAGGATGACTATGCAATATGCTCTGTTATTGAACGGTCACCTGACTGGTTATAGCCAATTAAAGGCCTTTGATTTTTAGACCCATTTTATAAAGATGAAATACCACATCTCACCTTTACTGCACTGGGTAAATATAGTATAAAACTGTGTAACCAGGACCACACCTCTCAACTGTCCCTGATTTTCAGGGATGTCCCTGATTTTGCCTCAGAAATTTCCTCTGTCCCTCCTAAATTTGGCATTTCTGTCACTGAAGAGTAGGGATTTGAATCACAAAATAATGCCAACCATTGGTGTTACAGTCTACTTACCATTAAGAAAATGATATTCATACTAAGAAGCATGTTGTACAGAGCTTCTGAAATGAATATTATTGTTTTTTCAGATGTGTTCCTGATTTTGGTAATTTGTCCCTGATCATTTTTAGCCTTGTCCCTGATTTGTGATGAGAGAGGTTGAAGTAGTATGACCAGGACCACATTGGAAATTACATATTACATCTTTGCTGGTTTAATCTTGGGTAAATATATAATGGAAATATGTGCAAGCAGGATCTGGTACAACGACAATGCAAACAGTCAACAATTGATATTGGGAATTGCTTGCTTTTATTTTTATGTTGTTATATAGTTGTTGTGTTTTTATGGCCTGTTGCCTTTTTTAAAGTTAATTTTTTTCTTGATACCTATGCTACTGTGTTGCATGTCTTTCATTGGTGCCCTTCTCACACCCACAGCTGCCCACAATGTTCAGCACTATACTCAGTGCAATACTTGTGCTGCACATGTACAGCCCAATACTCAAAGGTGTTAGTGCCTGGGCAATTCGTGTAAATATCCTAGTGGCAGTGCAGTGGTGCTAGTGCTTGTGCTGGTGCTATCGCAGTGCTAGCATAGCACAGGTGCTGCAGGCTGATTATGGGACCTTATATCTATTATTTTAAATATTTTAATTACTGTTGTAAAAAAGTTTACACAAATCTTTTAGTATAGTGTGCACTGTGCTGTACTTACGTCCATGTGTGTTCATGTGTATACCCATTATTTAGGTACACCCTCAGAGTAGACAAGCACAATGTGACAACTCTCACACAGTGTGTGTGTGTGTGTGTGTGTGTGTCTCCTTGTCATCTCAACCTGTCCTCACCCAAGACTCAGTCTGCAGCAGGTTGCCATGTTTCTCAACCCTCAACACCTGTAAGGGTACCTCGCTAGCTGTCACCTCTCAGAAGTGATTCTCTTACCTGTGGACTGTCTTGGTATGAATCCCACCAGAACCACTGCCCACACAGTACAGTGTTCCTTTGGCTAAGGGAAAATGGCCTTCTTCTATCACTCACTCCTGAGAAAACAGTTTAATTCTTGGAATATGGTAGCTTTAGCCTTATTCTTCCTCTAAAGGCTGGATCATGGATTTGGCAATACCAACAGTTATCTATTTCTCCAAAAGATTCAGTCAGGCATGAAGTATATGAAAATAATATTTACTACTTCACCATATTTACACATTCTACAGGATATAACATATGCACCATAGGAATTACATGGTTACTACATAAATAAAAAAAATGGTTTGCACACAGCAAAATAAAGAAATTGAAAAATGCCCCCATAGCTGTTTAACTCTAGCAAAGATTCTTACCACATAGGATACCTTAGTGAGCAGTGGCTGACTCTAACTCTTAGATTGTGTAATTCTAGCGTTTCAGCTCAGACAGAGTCCTAGCACAGACTGACTTACACTTCTCAAATGCAGACTTAAGCATGCTTGCAAGCATGGCTCCACCCACTCATCACTACTGCTTAGTAACATTATTTCCTGGACCATTGCTTTGTTCTCTCTGGACAGCTGCTCTCAAGGAACTAGCTGGAGTTGGACCCATGATTTTGTGTACTCAGGGTCACATCTCATTGTTTTACTTGTTATCTGCCCTTCAAGGAATCATCTGAGAGCCCACGACAGTTTCCAGACATGAATGAGACTTTTCTACTTTAAAGGTCTCTCATTAACTGACCAGGGGATCCTGTCATCTACAGTATAAAGAGACTGAGATTGCCCTCAAAAACAGCTGGTCAGTTTTCTGATAAAATCTTCCTTTTATTTTAAAAAAGTCCACTTTATCATTTCAGCTAATTAGCTCTGAAATGATATCAGGGCAGATAGAATTAATTTAAAAAGTACACAATTCTTGTTACCAGTGACAGGGTTCAATAAGATCCTGTCCCATTTGTTATGTATATAGTTACATTGTTGAAATTATTGCAAAAAGCTATTTGGAACTCAGGGGGATAACCCAGAGATGCAGGTTGACCTTCACAAGCTCATTTGCAGAGTTGTCAATAGGAGATCAGTTCTGGGACACAATTTTCTATTTTGTTGCATCTGCAAGGAAAGAAATTGACAAAGTTTTGGGACACTGAGTGAAGACAGAACATTTAATTTAACAAGTTTAGGATGCAGTAGTT
Organism: Neoceratodus forsteri; assembly: GCA_016271365.2. Lineage (NCBI taxonomy): Eukaryota > Metazoa > Chordata > Ceratodontiformes > Ceratodontidae > Neoceratodus > Neoceratodus forsteri. Next base: position 209,199,183 of record CM028137.1, on the reverse strand, counting down.
TATATATATCAAGAGAACAATCTTTTGTTGGGCATGGACTGACATTCAGAATTAGAGATACCCTCAGATGAAGGACTTTGCTTTGATTGACCTGCCTGTATAAAAGCAGTCCTGCACATCTTAACTTTTTTTATTTTATTGTTATTGATAGGAACATAGGAATGTGATGGCAGAAAAGGACCGCCAAGCCCACCAAGTCTACCCAGTTTGCCTAGATCTACTAGGTCTGTTCTGTTAACTCTTATTCTGTTATTGATGATAATAAAACAGTACTTGTAAATTTTATGAATTCTCTAAGTTTGCCTGTGCTTCCTCACCTGTTCCTCAATGTCATTACCCTATCGTACCACTTATTTTGATACCCACTGCCAGCCAACCTTGCAGCATACTGTACAAGGAATGTCTTTACCTGTTTACTGTAAATACCATATTTAAGGATGCCAATGATTTCTGACCTCACATACAAGTGTATTCCCTAGACAATCACTATTTTGCAAAACTGCTGTACGTAATATGGTCCTAATTTGCCAGATTCTGTATTGTACTGCACCATCCATGCCCCTCACCCCTGAGAAAACTGTTTGATTTTGTGTACATTGTGTAGCATTGATTCACATTGCCCTAGGCATTAGGATCCTAAGTTCTGCATTTTTAAATCAGTGCTTTTATTGTATGTACATCCTCTGTATTGTGTATTCCTTTTATAGCAGTGCGTATGTATTGTATGTACATGGCTTTGCTTATATTTGTATTCCCTATCCATGTACTGTCCCCCCAGGTTGCCCCTGAAAAAAGAACTGCATGGTCTCAGTGGGCTTACCCGGTTACCAAAATTAAAATAAATAAAGCATTTATAGCTTCCAATCAGTTTTGCAGTCAGCAGTACACAGTGCATCTTTTAACATGCCTCAATAATTTCATTGAATTTTCTGAGCCATTTAGCAGGGGCTTGGATAGAGGTATGCCAGTGAATGTGGTACACATGGGGCTATAGTAAGGCCTTTGATATTGTGCCACATTATCTGTTGTTCAAAAAGCTAGATGACATGGGAATGAATAAGAGTGCAGTAAGATGGGCCAACAGTTAGCTAACTGGAAGATTCCAAATTGTTAGCGGAAATTTGCTATCTATACCAATGGAGGATTTTGACCAGAGGAGTCTTCCAGGGGTCTGCATCAGGACAAACATTGTTTAACATTTGTGGGCTGGATATGCAGAGCATGAATGGAGGGTGGATCTTTAAATTTGTAGACAATAATAAAATTGGCAATCAGGTACGTTCACGGGTAGCTGGAACTGGATACATTATTTGAATGGGCAGAGAGGGAAAACATGAAATTTAATCTAGACAAATACACAGAGCTAAACTTTGAGAGAAACACTAACAAGGCTGTATATACATGAAACAGAAAGATTAAAGGAAAGTGGATGAGAGAAATACCTGGTGGTCTTCATCTTATACTCCTTAAAGCAGTGACACCGGTGTGATTAAAAAAAAGAACAGAATTCTAGCTTGCAACTGGAGGTATTTTGTTACCAGGGACTGGAAGGTGATTCTGCCATAATATACATCTTCTGTTGGGCTACATTTGGAGTTTTGTAGTCAATTTTGTAGTTCTCAGAATAGGAGAATATTTCAGAATGGAGGCAGTGCAGAGGACAGCGACAGGAAAGATTTGTGATTTTAAAAAGGGTTGACTATAACTCAAGGCTGAATTATCTTAATCTGTTCAGACTGAAAAGAAGGAGAGGGGATGTGATTTCAGTATATCTAGCATCAGAAGACCCTGGGCCTGATTCACAAAAAGGACTTAGATAGACATAAGCTGCGCCAAACAGCAGCTTGCACTGAAGCCCAGTGTGTCAGGGACCCTGCACCAGATTCAGGTACAGGAGGGGTTCCGGCACCTAAGTCCCCACACATGCGGCAACCACTCCCATGCAACAAACACCTGGTGCATGGGAGGGGTGTGCCGCAAGCTCCTCTGGCAAAGGCAAGCATACTTTCTCCCTTCCCTGGTGGTCTAGCAGCCCTCCTTATCCAGTCCCCAATAGCACCTGTTAGTATAATAATTAATAATGTCCCTGTCCTGGTGGTCTAGTGGTCCTACCTCCCTGATCCCTGATAGCAACCATTTTTTACAACATTTAATACATTCCCTGTCCTGTTGGTCTAATGGTCCCCCCTCTGTGATTCCCTGATAGCAGCCATTTGTATAATGTTTAATAATTGTCCCTGTCCTGGTGGTCTAATAGCCCCCCAACCCTAGCAGGTAGAGCCCACCACCTCTGTGTTTCTTACTTCCTCCTGTAGTTGGAACTGAACATTCTTACTGAATATAATGGCCACCCCTCTGCTTTTGGTGTTGTATGTTGCTGAGATCATCTGGGATACCTACCATCCAACTAGCTTATGGGCCTCATTTCTTGACAAATGGGTTTCCTGAAGGAAGGTTACTCCTGTTCTCTCTCTTTCTTTAGGAAATCTAGTATTTTCCTTCTCTTTATTGGAGTGTATATGTACTTTACATCTTGTGTCACCATTTATGCTTTTTGAGGTGAGAGCTTATGGTAAGGGGTATAAGTGGGCAAACCAGGAGCTTACTTCCCTTACCTTGTGTCTGTCTGAGGGGTGGCCATCCCTTTTCCATGTCCCAATACTATGTACCAGTCCACGTTTTCTTGGTCCTCCAGTGTTTAGGCTAATTGTTAAAAAATAAACAGAAATAGGCACCATCTATGGTATCAAACTCTTTAAAACCATTCTCTAAAAACAGGTATGCTATAATACCCAAGAGTATATTTTTTGGCTTGTAGTTTTTAACTAACTTTTGAAGGGCCTGTGAGGTGTTCTGCTTGGGAAGCAAGCTCCTCATGGCAGCCCCACTGATCCCTGCACATGCCAGTGGCATGTAATTATCCCATCTGGGCTCAACTCAAGCTTGACTCAGTTAGGTTGACCTTCTCTGGGTTCTGGGTAGAGGGGTAGGGTTATTGTGATAGGGGGACAATGTATTCTGTACTCCTCCAATTCGTTTACCACTCCGCTTGGATAAAGGTACCATTGTATGAGAGGTGAGTTGGGTGTGGGTGATGATGTGTGCATAATCAAGGGTAGGTTCAGGTCACACATGATGGGGCAGTGCTACAAAAGAGGGGTGAGGATGATGGAATGCACTCACCGCCCAAGGTGTTACAGGTTGCTTCCCTGTTCCTCCTTTCTTTCCATGGGTTATTCGGTGGGGTGGTTGCTCACCTATCCTAGTGAGAGAGCTGCAGCGAATAGAGGCTGACAAGTGAGGGGGTGACCTGTGTAAGTGGCTGAGGGGAAGGGGAAATAGAGGAGCGGAGGAGTTATTCGTTGTCCATGCTGTGATATTTATCGTACCAGATACCTTCCCTCTCTGATCTTGCTTTCCTGGTCAGCATCTATCTGTCTTGCCCTAAATTGCCTCCCTAAACCCCACCCCTATACTTTTGTTGTTGTTTCCCCAATGCACATTCTTCTCTTCTGACTTGGCTGCTTGGGGGAGGTAAGGGAGGAATTAATAGGGTGGAATGGACTTGGCCCATGTCCTGGACGTATGAATTGCCCCCCAGAGGTCTGCTAAGTCATGAGCTCTGGATATTCAGGTGGGGGGGTGAGGAAATGATCTGCTCTGCACCATCAAGTATTGAAGAGGGTGGGAGGACACTGTTTGGTGCAGGAGAACAAAATCATTCCCCTCTGGCAGGTGTGGATGGTCTTCCATTCCCTTGTCATTAATGAGCTTCGTCCCTCCCATGCATTCCCTGTTTTGTACCTTATCCCAAACTGCACACTGCTCCTGAGGCAGAATGAGGAGGGGTGAGGAGTACACCTTGTAGTACTTTAGGGTCTGGACTAGTCCAGCCTATTCTCCCCCTTCCCTCAATCCTCCCTGTGAGATTTTGGACTCCCCCAAATGTGTAGTCTTCTTCCCATCTGGGCCTGCCAGACTGACAGCACCTGAAGTGGAATTTTACTGAGCACTCAGCCGGGATGCTTTTTATTTATTTATTATTTATTCAATTTTGGTGACTGGGTAGGTCCACTGAGCCCTGGATGTCCCTTTTCAGGGATGACTAGGGTTAGGTTGCAGAGGTAAGTCATACATAGTGGTTTACAAGATGATGGCACAGTACACTTTTTAGATACTGCAATACAATTACAAGACCAAGATAAATAATGTACAAGACAAGATTTGTATAGTTGTTGGCAGTAGGGGACACAGAGGTTAGCTCAAGCATCATGGCAGGAGCAGATACTGGCATCTAGCAAGTGGGCCTTGAGCCTGGTTCGGAAAGTTTTGAGGGAAGGGGCTTCCTGTACAGAGGGTGGGAGTTTGTTCCATAGCAGAGGGGCAGAGGAGATAAAGGACTTGCCACCCACCTTGGTCCTCACCCTAGGTTCTTCAAGGAGGCTTCGCCCTGTTATACGGAGGTTCTGCCTGGAGTGCTTGGGCACTAAGAGCCCAGTAAGGCTGGCGGGGGGGGGGGAGAGTGGAAGAACTTGTATGCGTGACTGAGCAAGGGGTACTGAAGGTGAGAGTCAAGAGCTGGCCAGTTTAGGTGTGCCAGGGCATCGCAGTGGTGACATCTAACATGAGACTGTGAGGCAAAGTGAGCCACCTTGTTGTACAGCACATGCAGTCTTCTAAGCTCGAGTTTAGCCATGCCCTGCATAACTGGAGCAGCCTAAGTCAGGGTGGGGAGGAGGATGCTTGTGGCTATGGTGATCCTGGCCTGAGGGATTAGCTGTTCTTTTAGGCAGTATAGCATTCCTAGTTTGCAGTGGATGGTTTTTGTTACCTGGTCAATATGATTCTTTAGGGTGAGGCCCTGGTCCAATGTTAGACCCAGGTATTTTAGGGACTCCACCACTTTGATGCAGTTGCCAGAGACAGAGGTGAGTGGCAGTGATTGGGTTCTGTCTTGGCCTAGGGATCTTGGTCCAAACAGCATAGTCTTAGTTTTGCCTGTGTTGAGGACCAGCCTGTTCTCTGTAAGCAAGATCTCCAGCCTGGTAAAGTCAGCTTGGAGGTGAGGGCTCAGGTCAGCCGGATTGTCCAGGGATATATATATATATGTATATATATGACAGCATCATTTGCATACTGGACAACTGAGCTACCCTGCAATGGCTACTTAGGTCATTGGTGAACAGGGAGAAGAGAAGGGGGTCCAGTATGGACGCTTGCGAACCCGCTCCTTCAGGGGAAGCGGATCAGATATTACTCCTTTCCACTTAACTCTCTGGGTTTGACCAGAGAGGTAACTGTCAAACCATCTGAAAGAGTGGGGGTCTAGGCCTAGCCTGCCCAGTTTCGTCAGCAGGAGCTAGTGGCTGATGAGATCAAAGGCCTTGGATAAATCTTAGTGCAACATTGTGGCCAATGAAGGGACATCATGTACCAACTGCCATTGTCACAGGAGCCATTCCCATGACTACCACCAATGCAGGTATGTTGGCTATACCCTATTTTTCATTGTTAGAAAAAAAAATCTGGTGCATTGGTGGCTGTCAGAGTCCCAGCTCCTGAATTGCTATTTTGTCCGCAGTCATGCAAGTGAGCCTACCATCTCGATCTCCTGTCCTTCACTCTGTTCATTCTCCCTTCCCCACTGACAGGGGAGGCCCAGTGATCTACCTGACCCTAGTCTTGATTTGCAGCCCTATTTTCTTGGGGGGGGGTATTCCCCTTAGCAAGCATCTTCTTGTTCAGTCGACAGTCTCAGTGTACGGCACAATGAGGGATGCCTCTGTGTGCAGGTATCTTATCTAGAGCTCTCAGGCTCCACACATAGTTTCCCAGGGCCCTGTAGGTATGGCAAGGGAGCAAGGGGGTACAATAGAGAAAGGGAGGGGTACAAATTTATGGGGGGGTGGGAGCTGAACATGTAGCTTATCACCCCAGCCCTGTTGGCCATTAGCCATGTCTAGGGGGAACGCAAATGCTTAAATGGCTTGAGGGAGGGGGGTGGCTGAGAAGAGGGAGGGCAGCTGGGAGCTCTTGCTTGTTACTGTATTTGTTAGCATGTCTCCAGTGGGCCCTCCTTGTCCCTCTCTAGCCTCCTTGCTGTCCCACTCTTCCTTCTCTCTTCCCCGAGTAATCAGTGTTTCAAACCACAAATTTAGATCTCCATGCTGCCTGGGTGCGATCTCAATAGAGGCCCTCTGTATGCTTTCTACCTGCTCATTTCCCACCTATTCAGCCATACATAATAAAGTATCTGCACACTGTCCCCAGTCCCTGCCTGGTGGCCAGGAGTAGGGGGTGAGTGTAGGTGTATTGCAGAACACCAAGGGCATGATCTCCGGGACCAAAGTCTATAAACTTGTATCATTCAGTGTTTCTACCCTGTATCCCAAGCCAGCCCCTGTCCCCCCCATCTCAATTCACACATCATCATCATCATCAGAAACCTCCCATTCCCCCTCTACTCTTATAGAATTATTATGGCACCTGTTTATATGAGGCAAAGGATGCAAGAGCATGCAGAGTCCAGCCTCAGGCTTGCAGTGCCACTTGCAAGATCTCTAGCCTGTACTGTGGCATCTCAGTCACTTCAGCACAGGTTGGATAAGTTGGAGGTGGAATGTCCTCATCTGCTGTGCCCATACTCCTGCTGCCTCCACCCATGATTGTAGAATAGTTTCTTGGAACAGGCCGGTGTCTCCAGTTGATTGGTCCATGCTTGGGAGAGTGTCTGTTGCTGATTCATGTCTGACTCCTGCTGATTAGTTACTGGTTCTCCAGCGGACTTATTGCTGGTGGATGATGGCATCCTACTTCTCCCACTGGGCTTCTGGGTTTGTGGGGCATGGTGAGTCAATGTTTCGTCTTTTCCCCATATGCTTCCTTTTGGCTTTAGACATTTGCCAGTACTTGCATTCGATCCCTGTTGTATCTGCTAGTGCTGCGTATCTGTTGGAGATGCTATGGGGTGGGGGCCGGTTCATGTTCCCCTTGGGCCAATGACCCATCTCTTTGCAATGTGCTGGGGCAGGAGCTGGTCTAGATGATCAGGTGGGCCAGTTCCTGGCAATATACTCCAGGGCTTCATCTGGGGTCTCAAAGGAATTGCTGACCCCATTGTGCTAGATAACCAATTTTGCAGGATATACTAGGTGGTACTGAACTTGTAATTCTTGGAAGATCTTCCTGACTTCAGTTAAGATTTTCCTGTGTCCAGCCAGCTCCATGGAGTAATCGTTAAATATGTAAACTCTGTGGCCATGCTGGTATAGGGAACCCTTGTCCCTTGCCAAAGCCAGTATTCTTTCTTTTTCAGGGAAATGTAGGAATTTGGCGATAATGGGTCTGGCCTGCTCCCCTTGTTTTGGTGCCAGTGCCAGTGACCTGAGTGCCTGCTCCACTTCTAAGACAAGGTGCCATTCATATCCCAGCCATCCTGGCAGTTCAGATTGAAGGACTCTGGTGGGGTTCCCTCTCTCAGCCCCTTCTGGGAAACCCACAAAACAGAGATTATTCCTCCTATTTCTGTTTTCTGCATCATCTGCCCTGTTCCACAGGAGCCGCATCATGTGCTCCAGCCCCGTATTCTTGTCTTGTGTCAGGAATCCTTTTCATCCATATAAGATAAATATGTCACAGTTTCTGAAGTCCAGTGGTGAAGGGCTTGAAATTTCTCCCTTGAGTTTGCCACCAATGTTTTATAAGTAGAAATTTCATCTAGTACTTTTTGCATCATTCCTGTTGAGGAGTTCAGGGTTGAGCCAGCCGCGACGTCTGTATCCTCCATTTTGTCACCCACTGCACAATGCTCAGTGCGCCAACCATAGATTGCTTTTAAGGATTTCTGCCACTCATTATCCTGGATCATTACGGGGAAATGTTCTTTCATAGGAGCCGATTTTTTCTCGTTGAGGGGTGTACTTTATATAACTCCCCACTGGCAATCTTTAGTTTTTCACAGATCTAAAAGCACTTGAGATGAGGAGTTCCCAACTAAGCTACCATTCCTGCCTGCAGTTTGTGCATGCACAGCCACAAGCCCCTCTATCCTAACCCTAAAAATGGCCAGCAAACATAGTAAAACTTTGTACCCACCCTGACCACCCAGCTGACAAAAAAGTTTCCTTTCATGCTGTTGCATGCAGATTTAAGCAATGAGGCCGGACAGGGTGTGGGTTTCTGGAAGATTGAACCACATCTCATGTGGAGTATCATGAGGTGCAGACAAGTGACTTAACCACACAAAGAGTGGGTAACCCCCCATTTATTCTTTAGTGTCTTACTAAACAATGGGCCTACATAGACAATAAATGTAAAGATGTTTTTTTTTTTTTGTTAGTTGTTTAACCAGGAGTAGCACACTAAGCTGAAAGCTTTTTTACAAGTGTGACCTGGGAGCACCGGGAAGTTAAATGACTTGCTCAGGGTCACACAGTATGTAAGTGGAAGCTGTGGGACTCAAACCCAGGTCTGGTCTACTGGATGTGACTAGATTTGCAGCTCAGAGCCTTTAACCACTGCTCTATTCTGCCTTTAAAGATGTATTAAATTATGTACTGTTTGTTTTTGTAAATTTCCTTCTTCAGCTATGGGGTTACTGCAGAATTCACCCATGGGTAATGAATTTAGCTAACCAATCAGATTACATAATTTTTTATGCACATGACTTATTTAAGTAATATTCCACAAAAGGGTGTGGGTTATTGCAGGATTTACCCAAGCCTGGTGCTATTCAGTCACAAGGCCTACTCATGACCGAACTACACCAGAAGTGGGTAAATCACACCATAACTCACACTGTGGAGTGGATTATAGCAATTATACAATTTCCCACTTTACATAGAAACATAGAAGTTGCTGATAGATAAGGACCTCTTGGCCCACCTAATCTGTCCCATTTTCCCTACCTGTTGCGCTACTGCAGACCTTACTCGAATTGATCTCCATTCATTCCCCCCATGAGCGATTTCTAAGGTCCCCTTTTGTCTATCAATGCATGCTTGAATCCTGTTACCATGTTAGCACCCACCAACTCCATTGGGAGGCTGTACCAGCATCCACCCACCCTTTCTGTGAGGAAGTATTTCCTCATATCTCCTCTGAGTCTCCCACCCTCCAGATTAATAGCATGACCTCTTATCCTTGAGCATCTTTTCCTATGTAAAATGCTGCTGTTATGCACCTTATTAACACCTTTGAGGTATTGGAATGTTTCTATCAAGTCCCCCTTTCCCTCCTTTCTTCTAGAGTACATATTTAATTTCCTCGTAGGGCTTCTGTTACAGGCCCTGCACCATTTGGGTTGCCCTCCTCCGTAACGCCTCAACCATATCTATGTCTTTCTGGAGTACGGCCTTCAGAACTGGACACAGTACTAGAGGTGGGGCCTCACCATCTGTCCATACAGAGGTAACACTACCTCCCTCTTTCTGATGGTGGTACCCCTCTGTTTGCAACTGAGCATCCTGCTAACTTCCCCACTGCCTTATTACACTGCTTTGCTACATTCAGGTCATCAGAAATGATCACCCCCCCAGGTCCCCTTCCTGTTTTGTAGTTGCCAGTGCCTCGCTGCGCAATTGGTATGCTGCCCCAGGGTTTCTGTACCTCAAGTGCATGATTTTGCAATTTTTTGCATTGAAACCCAGTTGCCAAACCCTTAGCCAGTCATCCAGTTTTTTCAGATCGACTCTCTCTCTCTCCCCTCCCTCCTGTGTGTGTCCACTCTGTTGCAGATTTGTGTCAACTGTGAACAGACATATTTTCCCTTCCAGCCCTTCTGCAATGTCTCTAATAAAGACATTGAAGAGGACAAGGTCTAGTACTGCCCCCTGTGGCACCTTGATGATCACCATGCCTTTGTCAGAGTGAACACCATTTACCTCCACCATCTGTCTCCTATTGCTTAGCCAACGTCTTATCCATTTTACTGCTTTTGGCCCACTCCTACGCTGCCCAGCTTGCTTACTAGGTGTCTGTGTGGGACAATATCAAAGGCCTTACTGAAATCCAGGTAGGCCACATCCACTGCTCCTCCCTGATCCACCTTCTTGTCCACCCAGTCAAAAAACTAAATCAGGTTTGTCTGGCAGGATCTTCCCCCTGTGAAAACTTGCTGTCTGGGGTCCTGTGGTCCACTAGTCACAAGGTATTCCCCAATCCTTTACTTCAGTAGTGATTCTGTTACTTTACCCACCACCAAAGTCAGGCTGACAGGTATGTAATTTCCTGCCTCCTCCCTACTTCTCATTTGTGAAGTGGGACCACATCTGCACTCCTCCAGTCCCTGGGAACTTCCCCCGCATCCAATGATAGGTTGAACAGGGTTTTCAGAGGTGCAGCCAGCACCTCCTTGAGCTCCCTCAGTTTTCTACAGTGTACCTGGTCAGGTCCCATTGCCTTGTCCACTTTCAGCTGTGTTAATTCCTTGAGGACTGTCTCTTCTGTAAACTATTGTCCACCTTCCTTCCTTCCTTTAAAGCCCTTGTTCCTTATCTGTGGCCAGTCACCTACCCCTTCCTCGATAAAAACTGAACAAAAGTATCTGTTTAATATATCTGCATTTTTTGATCATCTTCCACACAAACCCATCCTTCCCTTTTTAGCCTTACTATCCCTCCTTTGGTCTTTCTCTTTTTACTTATATACCTAAAAATGTTTTACACCCCTTTTTTACTGACGTGGCAATATTCTCCTCTGTTTGCGCTGTTGTACTCCTAACTGTTTCCTCTGCCTTCCTTTGTTTCTCCTGATAGCTCTCTATATCTTCCACCATTTGTCCCATCTTGTAGCTTTTAAATGCCAGCTTTTTTGCACTTACTTAATTTATTTTATTTTATTTATTTATTCACAAAGTACCTTTGAACTCAAAGCTCGTTTATAAAGGTTCCACGTCAAACACAGAACACTGGATTTATGTATATAAGATGAAGACAATGTACAGAGTAGGGCTGGGTGGACTATTACGTCTGACCAGATCGAACCCTAAATCCACGGACCTGGATAAATACAGACTTTACTGCAGAAGTCTGAAAGCAGGGTGTTTTTTTCTGTATGCCACAGTTGTAACTGGAGGAACAAACAGCACTAGGTGGAACAAAGAGTGAGGAGAGGTGGGGGGAGCCAAGCCCAGCAGCCAGAGAATGACAGTCACAGTCACATGGTGGGGAGATCTGAGCATGCTGTGGTTGGTTGGTCAGTGACTCTTTCTCCAGTCGGCTGTGTCGCTCGTTGGTCTATTGTTCTCAGAATGTGGAACTAGGCAGTTAACCCACAAAGATACAATGCAACTGTGTGGTAAAGTACTGACATATTCTTTATGTACTTTAAAGTGTATTGGTTTCACTGTGGCTGTCTGTGTACAGGCCCAGGGCATGTGCATGCTGGCCAAATAAATGTTGACTTGTGCTATCCAGAAGAGGAGACAGAGACAGGGAGATAGAGAAAGAGAGAGAGAGAGAGAGAGAGAGAGATTACTACTGGGGTCCAAAAGAATGTTACAGTCACAGAAATCACAAATAAAGTGTATTATTGGTTTAATTTTGGCTGTCTGGGTACAGGCCCAGGGCATGGGCATGCTGGCAACATAAATGTTGACTTGTGCCATATTTAAGAGGAGACAGAGAGAAAGAGACTGGACCACTGGGGGTCAAAGAGAAATGTTATAGTCACAGAAATCACAAATAAAGTGTATTCTTGGTTTCATTGTGGCTGTCTGTGTACAGTCCCAGTGCATAGGCGTGCTGACAAAATAACTGTTGACTTGTGCCATCCAGAGGAGACAGAGAGAGAGAGAGAGAGAGAGAGAGAGAGAGAGACTAGACTACTGGGGTCCAAACATAAATGTTATAGTCACAAAAATCACAAATAAAGAAATTATTGTTGTCCTCAGTGTGGCTATGCAGTGTGTGTACATTGTACAGGGGAGGCAGGCAGGCAAAATAATGCTTGCATCTCTCTCTCTCTCTCTCTCTCTCTCTCTCTCTCTCTCTCTCTCTCTCTCTCTCTCTCTCTCTCTCCAGGCACATTCAGCTTCAAGGGCCTTAGTAGGATATGGCACCAGTACAGCCCTGCCATGAAGAAGCTATCAGTTATCACTTTTTATCACTTTTATTTAGCAGTTTTACTGTAATTTTTATACAATTGATTTTTTTCCTTTGTGCCTCTGTGTTCAATATGACCGACTTTGGCCACTTTGTTGCATTTTTTGCATTTTGTTAAATATTTTTAAATAAATCAGAAATAATCAGAATAAATCAGAACTTCACCATGTTCCAGTTCTTATTTAATAAGGGTCAAATCTTCACCGAGTTCTCCCAGCCCTAGTATAGAGTAAGAGTATTAAGTCAGAGAAAATTAGCATAAACAGTTAAACAATTCAGGAATTATAGGCAACCAATCACAGAGATTTGTATAAATGATAGGGTCACAATAGTGCATCCAGAGAAGCCGGGAAACAGCTTTGTCACATATGGTGCAACAATTGAGTTACTAGTGAAGGTTACGTAGGGAGAGGAGGTAGGGAGAAAGTTAGAGGAAAGTGGGTGAGTAAGGAGAGAATAGTTAGTATAGATGGGAGGATAGTGTGGGGTAGGAGGAGGGGAGTGAGATGGTGGTAGACTAGGATTAGAGGGCAGACATAACCAGTAATAAAGACTGCAGTCTAAGAGGAGGACCCTCAATTGTAGAGTGCAAAGTGTCAAGTTGAGGAGATTATATTTCCAGGGTTTAGTTCTAGGATAGCAAATGCTGATGAGCAAGGACAGGGTGGCACCAGAGAGGGTGTTTGGTTCCTAGGCGGCACTCACAGGTGCTCTCATTAGTTAGGTGCTGCCTCAGCTTATGCATGAAGGCTGGCAAAGTCATGGCATTAGATGTAGTGGCTGGGAACTCATTCATCCAGACTGGGGCCCTATAGGCAAACAATCTTTGTCCTAGCAATGTTCTCCTGAATGGGGCACTGTGAGAGCCATATGCATTGCCCCTGGTGAAGAGCTGTGAGTGGGCTGGATTAATGATCTGGAGGATACATGGAGGGTAAAGACCCAGCTGCTCTTTTTTACCCAATAGGTAGTACTGGAATTTAGTTCTCGCATTTGGGTTGAGGCAATTGACTTGTTAAGAGAATCTGTAAATCTGTGTGAGCTTGCATGACCCCAGGACCAGACTGCATGCTTTATTAAGGGCAGTGGATACTCTTTTGAGAGCCATGTCCGATGCTGCACTGTCCACCACTAGACCATAATCTATAACTGATAGTATAGAGCTAGTAACTAAGAGTCGTAGTGCTGCTGGCGTGAGTTAATTTCTGTGTCAATACATGACCCCTCATCTGGTGTTGATCAATTTAACCACATGGTCAAGGTGATGCGTGTATGAGAGGGTATCATTGATTAAGACCCCCCAGGTATTTGAACACGTGGACTTGTTCTCAGTGCGTAGCCCCATTGTTTGAGATGATAAGCTAAGGGTTCCTTTTTCTGTGTGAAAATCAGTAATTGCTTCTATCGCTCCCAGCAGCCTATTGTTTTTCTCCTCATCCATACTAGTCCCAGCTGCTTATCTAAGTCCGCCTCTGCCACTATTATCCCCCTTGCCACACTCACCCTTAGCATCCTCTGCACCCCTTTTATACACCATCATCCTCCTGCCACATAAACCTAAGCCCTAGGCACTGTCATGTGCACCTCCATAGCTTAGGGATTTCCATTCAGGCCTATAACTTGTTCCTGATTAACAGGAATATAAACAAGCATTTGTTAATGCCGAATGTTTGCTTGCTGGCATTGGCATTGGTAGTGTAGAAGTTACAGAGCAGCATAATGTGTCATGTGCCAATACATGACCCCTCATCTGGTGTTGATCAATTTAACCACATGGTCAAGGTGATGCGTGGGCTCCTAGCGTGGCACCCTGTACTCCGGAGGGGGTGGACACAGTGAAGCCGACGGAGGGATTGGGCACCCGTCTTATATGAAGTGATATGAAACTGTGTTTGAGGAGGGCGCAACACAGCCGACGGGGATTGGGCACCGCCGGCTATACAGTGTGTGCATTGGGGGCAGTATGCAGCGTGGTGTGTGTGGTGCATGGGGAGCACGCATGAGTAGGCGATACCTGATCGCTGCTCACTGAAGCGTAGCTCCCCCTTTCAACTGTAATCCACTGCATTTTGGAGCTGTCATAGACAGCTCCAGCAGGCATTGGAGAACTGCGGCCGCGCCTGCAAACACACTGACACTGACTGAATTGGAAGAGGGCTGACGCACCTCCGCAAACTCTGATGATGGCACTATGTTTCTTGCACATGTGTGCAAGCAAACATAATAATTTTCCTTTTTCTCCTATGGTTTGTATATGACAACCATACACATCCTGCTCCTGTGGGTATTGTATATATTATGTTACTGTTGTGTTATGTATATCTTACTTGTACATGTGCATTTGGAATATATATATATATATATATATATATATATATACTGCTCCTATCATTATTGTAAACATTTTGTTCATTTTATATTATGTATATTTATCTGTAACAGTACAATTGTCCCTGCCAACAGCAGGTCCACCTTGTAAATGAGCTTACTCAATGGTGATCGCCTGGATAAATAAAGATTTGATTGATTGATTTATTGACTGTGTCGATGAGTGATGAAGAGCATGGTCTTGTTTTGTTTTTGTTTTTTGTAATTGAGCAGAAGTTTCTGCTCACTGAACTAATTCTCTAGCTGGTTAAAGGTTTCTCTGCTACTTCTTTAGAGAACCATATATCTTTTTTTTTCCTCTTGCCCTTGTTAACCTGCCTGACAGAGAGGTTTGTTGTCTTCTCAGTGCCCTCCCTTATTTTTGTCCACTGTTCCTCAACTCCACCTAGTTCCCCTATCCTTGCTAAGGCATCCCTGAGGCATTCTCCTGTTTTCTTAAGATTGGCACTCCTAAAATCCAAGACCCTCATTTTAGTGTGGTTTGATTCTGCCTTAGTTCTTATATTAAACCACACCATATGATGATCACTGGCCTCCAGGTGGTTACTCATCATGACGCCAGCAACACTGTCTCCATTTATCAGTAACAGGTCCAGTATTGCCCCTGTCACAAACTGGTTCTTTATCCAGTTGCCTGAGGAACGTCCCCTGCAAAGAGTCTCGGATATCCCTACTTTAAGCTGTTGCCACAGCTGGGAGGATCCAATCCACGTCCAGTAGATTGAAATCCTCCACAAGCAATACCTCCACCTTGCTTGCCATCCTTTGGATTCCTGCCAGCATATTCTTATCCACCTATTCCTCCTGTGCTGGAGGTCTGTAGATCACTCCTGCACAAATAGTAGCCTCCTTCCATGTCTTCAGGGTGATCCACAGAACATCTGCACCTCCCTGCTCCCCCTGTACTTGCATAGCTTTTAATATTCTCCCTTCACATAAAGAGCCACCCCTCCCCCCATTTCACCTACCCTGTCCCTTCTGAATAGATTATAATCTGGTATGGCTACATCCCAGTCCTGGTTTTCATTGCCCTAGGACTCAATAATTGTTAATATGTCCAGGTCTGCTTCTGCCGTGGTGGCCTCTAGGTCTGTAATCATATTAACCAGACATTCAGCATTTGTACCATGGTTCTCCACATTGTACTACCACCCCCCGACATTTTACCCAATTGTTCTCCCTTATCACCTCCACTATTCTTCTTATTGTTTATGTTTCCATCAGCCCCCTGGAATCTTATGTTAATAGGTTCTTTGTGGGATTTATCTCCCTCCGGATTCCCATTGTTATCCTTGTAAACCTGTGGGGGTGGACAGTTTGTATCCCTGCCTCATTCTGCCTCCCCCTTGGCAAGTTTAAATGCTCACCTATATAGCATGTAAAAGATTCACTGAGGAGCATGGTTCCCCTCCTGGATGGATGCAGGCTGTCGCCTCTGTACAGGCCTTTATTCCTTCAGGTGGGGCCCCAGTCCCCAATGAATCTAAATCCCTCCTCTCTGCAACATTCCTTCAACCATGCCTTGAAGTTCTTAGTGCACAGAATTCTGCCCTCCCTCTGCCATAGACAGGTAGCACCTCTGAGATGGTCACAGATAGTACTAATTGCCTAAGTCCCCTTTTATTTTTTTCTGGAGAAATAAACAGTCAGACTTTTATGCATTTTAAATAATGTTTAATAAACTTCTCCTTCCACTTGAAAAAATAGTGCAAAACTGTATTTGTGTTAGTTCATTAAGACAACATGGAACAGAGCTGAATAATTAATTGCCTGTAATAAGCTACAAAACTTTTTTTTTCTTGTTTATGTGTTACAATTCTTTTAACTTTGCAACTTTTTTTCATTTCTAACTGCAATGGCTATTCTATTTAGTAACATTTTTTGAACATTGCAAAGATTAGTAATAACTGTTTTGAGAATGTTTTAAAAGTATATTAGAAGTAGTTGTGGCAAAAAAGAACCATTCAGCTGTTGTTTTAGTACCTGCTGAGAATGAACGTCTTACTCGGTGTCAAGTACAAACTGATGGCTCCATGGTTGATGAAGTGTGATAGCGTAGGCATGGTGGGCAAGGCTAATGGAGCCATTGGCGTCTGATGCAGATCATTATTTGTTTGTTTATTTATTTATTATTTGTTCATAACTAGGATTACAGTTACCTTTGAACCAGGGGTTCTTTTACAAAGATTCCACGTCAAGTGACACAAACAATACATGAAAAGTTGTAAAATTGCAGGCACAGTATACAATATAGAATAAATAAACAATGACAGAGTTGCTGCAGTTGTAAACAAGCATTTGTCAATGCCAAATGTTGTCTCGCTGGCATTGGCATTGGTAGTGCTGGAGTTAAAGATGCATAATAGGAATGGCAGTGAAGTATTGAAGTGACGCCAACCCCAACCACACCATGTAGAGACTGACAGGCATTGGGGTGTGACTTTGGGTCATCAGCTATAACGCTCATGCCATTGTACTTCACCCTACCCTGTAGACACTGACAAGTGTCATGGTGTGCTTTGGGATCTTTGGGTGTTATACTTACCCCATTCCATGAGGAAATGCACTGAGCTGGGTGCAGTATAGGAGAATGGAGTGAACTTTGTAGCCGAACAGTGCAAGACACACCACAATGCCTGTCACTGGCTTCAGGGTGGGGATGGGGTGGAATTGAGTGACCATTACAGACAGTGATCCCAAGTCACACCCGTGACACCTGTCAGTCTCTACAGGGTGGGGTGTTACAGATGGAAACCTTAATACCGTAGGTGTGAGTTGGTATTTTCACTCCAAATTTTCAACATGGGCTGTTTGTGAGCCCACCTCATGAAAAGTGGCACTATCAGTTTGCTAGCTGAAAGGTGATTTTGCACAGTGGCTGTGCCAATTGGTGACACAGGGACAAAAACACATTTTGGGCAGGATGTGGAAAATGACATCTGCATTGTTCATGAGGAGGTGTAAAAAAATGGCAATGTTAAACATCTGGAGTGAAAATATGAAAAATTGGTGAAGTCATGAGCATGCATAGAAACTGAGCAACACACATCCATAACCCAATTATTTTTGGGAGTGTTTTAGCCACATTTTCAACATAGGCATTTTGGGGCCTCCCCTCATGAACAGTGGTGCTGTGATTTTGTTAATCAGTCCCAAAAGTTAATTTCCCACAGCAACCATGCCATTGTGTGCCACAGGTGTGGAAACACATTTTGTACAGGCTGTGAAAAATGACAGCTCTACTGTTGATAAGGACGTGTGAAAAATGCCAATGTTGAAAATCTGGCATGAAAATATTGCAAATTTGTGAAGTTACAAGGGTGTGTGGAAACTGCGCAACGCACGCTTGTAACACAATCATTTTATGGACTTTTGGCACAGAATTTTCAACATAGGCATTTTAGAACCTCTGCTCATGAACAGTGTCACTGTCATTTTCTCAAACTGTCCCAAAAACTGATTTTGCACAGTGACCATGCTATAGGTGGGTGCAGAATAGGAGAATGGGGTGAACTTTGTGGCTGAACAGTGCAAGGCACACCACACACATGTCAGTGTCAGTGGCTCAGTAGGTAGCACACTCGGCTCTGAGGCTGGGAGATCAGAGGGCCATGGGTTCAGTTCCCACACCTGGCACTTGGGTTAATATCCCAGTACTGACACTGTAGTGCAGCATGAGAGGGGTGCTGCACTTCTGAGGTTCCATCTTTCGGATGAGACGTTAAACCGAAGTCCCATCTTCCTGGATTGGTGGTAGTTCAGGTGGATGTTAAAGATCCCATGGCACTTATCGAAAAGAGTAGGGGAATGTTTTATTCAAGACCAAAAATAAATCATACAGAAACATAATACCACATCATACAAAGCTAAAACAAGAAATAACTACAAAAACAAATAAACTTATACAAAATACAGAAAAGCCTTTGAAAAAGAAAAAGAAAAACCAAAACAAGCGAAAAAAAAAACAACCTTATATACTTTATCCAGTGTCCAACCATGGTATCGCCTTCCATTTCTTATGAAACTGGGAGAATGATAAGGAATGAAAATCCGAATGCCAAATTTCAAAAAGCCAGTTATGAATCCTCCAAAACAGTTGATTGGGGAAATGAAAAAGCACGTAGGGACCATGTACAGTGGACCTGTCAAATATGATACTTGATACCCCCCAAAATTAATCTAACTGTTTCAGCGGAAAAAGAGTCCCACTCTGATGATAAAATACCAAAAAATAAACATGTAGAATCAATAGTTGGAAAATGGAAATGGGCCCACTGAACATAAAGCAGGGACCAAAATTGTAAAATAAAAGGACATTCAAAAAACAAATGCAACATCGTCTCTGACGTAGCTGTACAAGTACAAATTTTTGTACAATATCTATCTTCAATACTCTTATGTTTCAAATTATTTTTAACATTCAGCCTACCATGAACTGTAAGCCAGGTAACATCCCATATATAATTAGGAAGATTTGGAGAAGTAAGCAAGGCCAAAACTTGAGGTAAATCAGTACGGTCAATTTCTGAAAAGATACGACTTTCAGAAAAATATTGACTTAATAAAAAATAATACAACCATTTTCTAGAAAATTGGGTAAATGAAACAAAGGGAATCTTCCATTTCTTAATATTACTGAAACAGGAATGAAGATAACTCGGTAACTGAACTATAGGTGTTTGTTTATGGATGAGGCCATCCCTTGACCAACCATCTAGCCAAGGAGAGACATGATCAGAAAGCCATACTGTCCACACCTTAGAACTATTTAGGACAAGGGGAGAAATATTTTTATATAAAAAAATACTAAAAAAGAACAGAACGGGGTTAACCATATTTAAACCACCAGAATCAAGGGAACAATATAAAATATTCCTCCTGATGGGGTTCAGACGACTCTCCCAAATCATACGAAAAAAAAGACTATAAAGAATTACTTCCTTTGAAACAGGCACGGCATAAACAGCACTCAAATGCAAAAAAAGGCCAATAAGAAAGGTATTAATCATATAAATGCATTTCTTTTTGGACATATTCCATTTTATCCAATGAGTAACCTTCCAATTTGCAGACTGAAGAAGCCATTCCCAATTATATGTGGCTGTATCAGAGTCACAAAAAAAATAAATGCCTAAAATTTTGCAGACAGTATTAGTAACAGGAATTCCCATAATAACCGAGTGTGAAGAAATATAAGTGCCATAATAACAACATTTACTTTTAGATAAATTGAAGGAAACCCCAGTTCCTTTCTGGAAGGCAGCAGCCACCCGTTCTACAGCCATACAGGAAGTGATGTCGGCCAAAAAAAAACCATAAATCATCCGCATATGCAATAACAGGGACTTCTGCATCATCGGAACCCAAAGAGGGACCTTGGATAATATCCATACGGGAAATAGCTGAAAGTAAAGGTTCCAGAGAAAAAATGTATAGCATAGGGCTAAGAGGGCACCCCTGGCATACCCCCTTACCACATGGATGGGCCTTGACCAACCAGCCATTAACATACAGAATCATAACAGCATTCAGATAGTAATTCTGTAACCAACTAACAAAACCAGAAGGGAAACCTAAAGCCTTCATGCATGTCCAAAGATAAAGATGAGAAACACTATCAAAAGCCTTTGCTTGGTCCAACATAATACAAATACCAGCAGGTTCATCCCTTTTACCACGTTCAAGGATTTCACGAATCAAAATCAGGGTGTCTGTGATAGTACGGCCAGGTACAGAACAAAACTGTGCAGGGGAAATAATGTCAGACAAGAAACAAGAGATCGGTAAGCCTAAAATTTTGGTAAAAATCTTGCAGTCTAAATTGAAAAGCGTAATTGGGCACCAATTATGCAGATCACCCTTGTCTCCAGACTTGTAAAGAAAAATCAAAAGCCCCTCATTCATACTAGGGGGAAATGTACCAAGAGAAAGACAAGCTTTAAACACCGAAACCAAATGGGGACCCAAAATAGTACCAATTAAGCCATATATTTCATTAGGGAGCCCATCCTTGCCAGGAGCTTTACTTTTCGGAAGGACCTGAGTAACAGCATAAAATTCAGGTAAAGAAATAAGAGCCAACATGGACAACAAAAAAATCTCAGGAATTTGAGGCAAAGAACTATATTTTAGCCAGTCAGTAATAGACAATGAAGTAACAGTAGAATCCACAGCAAACACTGACTGTACATGGGTATCCACAATATTAAGAATATTTTGCTTGTCTGAAACCCTAACTCCCTCTGAATCCAATAAAACTGTAACATCCTTCTTAGTCCTATAGGACATATTAGTATCAAAGGGATTTGTACTGCAAGAGGATCCTTGAGTACTAAATCTCATATCCCTCTCGAGTTGTTGTTGCTTCAAATTTTGAATCTTTGCCAATTCAGCTTTAACTGTCTGTAAATCATGAGAATCAACAGGGAAACCTGAATGAAGTTGGGAATAAAAATTAGTCAATAACTGCTGAAGGGAGTTGTGATAGGATTTACGGGAAGCCCCCAAAATATGTCCAATCTCAAGAAAATATTCTTTAAATAACAACTTGGAATCTTCCCACCAATCTTGTAGGGAATCATAAAGAAAAAAAAACAAATCCCAGGCTCATAAAAGAGACACAAACCCTTCCCGTACTGCAGGAATATCCAGAAGCGATAAATTTAACTTCCAGTATCCCGGACCTTTAGAAGTTTGTACATAGTCAGAAAGAGAAAAACTAAGAAGACAATGATCAGAAGAAGCAACTAAAGAAACCCTAGGGGAAAAAACACGAAGAGAAGGGGTTACAAACCAATAATCAATACGTGATTTTCGAGGGCCTTGTAAATAGGTAAAAGATGAAACTTCTTCAAAAACATCATGAAGACCGGTAACCTTAATCAAATCATTCAAACAATGAGTGTCACAGTAAAGTTTAGAAATATTAGATTTAACCATCCTGGAGATATTAAAATCACCACCCAGCAAAATATTCCGACTGGAAAGCAAATGGGGCCGAAGAAGGTGCAACAGTTGAACCCGATCCCATTTGGACTGAGGAGCATAGACATTAACAATCTAAAGGGAATGGAATGAATAGAGACATCAAGTAACAAAACCCTCCCAGGAGAAATATGAATCATATCTGTCACTTTGATAGTATTTGAAGTGAAACATATTCCAACACCAGAGCAGAGGTTGGTGCCCCCTGACCAATAACAAGGACCCCAGCCCCATAAATCAGTAGCCACAGAGAAACTGAACAGTATACAATCTGGTATATTGGAAAAATGACATCATGGCGTAAATCTGAAAATAAAGAAAAGTAACTCTTTTTAAACAGAGACCTAAGGCTGTTAGTATTCAAACTGGCCAAAGTAACATCAAGCAGGGATCGAGAAAGGGGGATTAAGAGTGGGAGTTCAACTTTCTATTACTCTTTCGTAACCCAACCCGGGAAGATTTTTTTTGTTTACATTTAATACCCACCCGAGGGTCAGAGACAGATTCAGGGTCTGAGGCCATGTCAACTTGGGAGGGATGTAGTGAAGTAGCATCGGAGTCCTGAACTGCAGTGTCTAGAGAGGTTAGAACCCTAAATTTATTTGATACCATCAAAGGGGCTGGAGATTGAGCCCAGTCAAGTACTGAACTGTGTTCTACTCCAGAGAGAACAGGAGAAAAGGAAACACTTTCTTCCCCCACCTGAGAGTCCTTAGGATGTCTCAGCAAAGGAGGTCTCAAAACCGGAGGGAGTGGAGTCTCAGGAACAGTGGACATGTCAGGAAGAACTATGGGAGCAGGAGCACTGGTGGAAGGGCGAGAGAGGGGAACAGAAGAAGTGGAAGCCAAAGCAGCCGAGTATGATTTAGGCTTCTGGGAAGTAACAGGCCCATTCCCATGCAAAAGATTCCTAGCAGCCCGAAAAAAACAAGTAAGTCCTGCATAGCAAAACCTGGGTCCAAAGAGTTATGTGCAGCCTTCAGGCAATCAGGGAAGACATGCCCCAAGTCATTACAAAAGGAACACTTTACTGGATTCACACATTGATAGCCAGAGTGGCCACATTCCCCACATTGAAAACAAAAAACCTTTTCACAGGACGTGCTAATGTGCCTGGGAGAGCCACATTTATAGCAACGTCTAGGTTGTCCTGGATAAAATAAAAAACCTTTATCTCTGCCAATAAAAAAACAATTTGGAAGATGTACAAAATCATCCTGGACACTATGGAGTTTGATTTTAAGCTGCCAACCCCCATTCCAGAAGCCTTCACCATCTAAAAGAGGTTCAGGGTTACCCTGAACGTCACATCTACATTTCAACCAAAATAGAATATCTACTAAGTTCACCCCCCTCATTACGAAATAAAACAGTAATAACTCTGAAGAGTTGTTTTGTTAATGGTACTACGTGAAAAGGAGTCCATAAAGGGTTAGTCTTAAGTGACGCATAGCATGACCAAAAGGTTTCCAACATGGACGGAGTCCGAAAGCTTAAATCAAAAGAATGTTCCCCAGGAGCATGGATCAAGGCATAAACATCTGCAGGTGAAAAGCCCATGTACTGTTTTACTAGGACCCATCGCACATAAAATCGATCTGGAACTTCAGGCAGTCCACCCAGATAGCGTATTCTAATAGCATTATGCCGTTTTGCCTGTTCAAGTGGCTTTGCAAATAACTCAGAATGTGTAGCTGTAGGGGGAGGGATAGGTAAAGGACCCGTAGATACACTCGGGACATTATCAAATGTCCCTCCAGGATTTAATATAGTAGAAGCAGAAGCAGCATTACCTTTTTCTGGAGCCACCGGTTCTGAAGCCAACTGCAAGTTAGCAGAACTAGTACTAGGTAAAAAAACAGAATTATCAGTCGGAGGAACAGAATGTGCTTAAACATCCTCCTTCAAAATCAGGTCTGCTACCCAGGATCCATCTGGACGCTGTTTCCAACCCGCTCTGGTAAGCACAGATTCGGGAGACCATGAGTCAGCCTGTAGAGTAGGTAACAAATCTGCCATTGAAACACTCAATCCAGGGTCCTTCTCAGTTGTTTGCGCCACGATATCGACGTCATTATCAGGGCCAAGCTTGACAGTGTGACGAGGCCCATCTGGAGAAACTGAAAGTAAGCGTTTATGTTTCTTCTCAAGAAAATCCACTTTTGCTGATGTGAGGGCAATTTCTGTCTGGTCTAGCTGAGCGCTCAGCACTTCACATTGCGTAATGATATCCAAAACCATAACATCATCTATGCTCTCGTCTACTGTATCTGAGACAGGTAGAGCCATTGCTGTAGTAGGAGCTGCAATTTTGGGAGACAAAATCCCAACACAATCGGATGTAGCAGGGCATAGCCCGACAGCAGCTGAGCGACCGTCCTCCTCCAGAGCTGCTTGCATACTGTCCTCCTCCATAGACGCCATTACAAGACAACGCCCCTCAAAAGTAGGGGAATTTCTCTGGTGTCCTGGCCAAATTTCCCTCATTCATTAAAAATACCACCAACAGCTTAATCTGGTTCAAGGTCAGTTGGCATTCATCGGTATCCCCCTCTCCCGGGTCGTGCCTGAAAATAGGCAGGATCTGTCTAGTGCACTTACCTGGTCAACAAAAACTAAATAAATAAACAATGCCTGTCACTGGCTGCAGGGTGGGGGTGGGGATGGAATGACATGAGCCAAGGAACTAGAAGGGAAAGGATCAGATCTGTTCCAGTACAGTAGAATCTTCCAGTTGTTTTTACATTGTTTCTTGTGGATTTTGCGTGGTAGAAGGATATTTATTTTCTTTCTTACTACTTCTAAGGGGCTAGCAGGGTATTGTTTTGGGGCTGTTGGAATTTTAAAACCTGTTTTGGTGGCTATAAGTGGGCTCATTTCTTTGATGTTTCACTGTGTAGCAGGCTGCATTGTGGAGGCCTATTTCTTCTGATTTAAAACCTATTTGGTTTGATGTAATCGGGGCTGTTTCTTTGAATTAGAGACCTATATCTTCTAATTTCAAGCCTATTTTGATGTGTTGTTGGTGAAGCTGTTTGAATTGGAGACCTGTTTCCTTTGGTAGCAAACCTATTTGGAGGGCTTTGAGTAGAATTGTAATTAATTTTTTGCTGACTTCACTAGCTGCAAAGGTTAGTGCATAGTGAGGGAAGGGTGCTAATGGTCTGACCAGGGTCCTCAGCTACCTGATTGTTTCTGGAAGACTTGTGCCCCTGGTCCATGATTTCCTTTATACCAGGGGTTCTGACATTACTTCCTCAAATGGGCAAAGGCTATGCACCTGTCATAGCAGAAGCAGACATCCAGGAAAGGAACAGCAGTGAGTGAAGAGGTGACTACTGTATCAGTGAAATGGAAGGGAAGTAACTGCAAATCAAGGAGCTTTCACTGTTGCTTCTTTGCATTTCTATTGCATTGTGGAAAGGAGGAGTAGGAGTTTAAAGAAGGTTGTGCAATAGCTACTTAAAGTCTCTTTTTGATGTGGATAGGAAGGATAAGAAAGCAGTTGCTCAATCTATCTAAATGTGTACAACAAAGGGGGGTAAGGGAAATTAAGAAAAGAATGTTTTGCACTGATAGAGGGGGAGAGGGGAGACTTGGGGGAGTGTTTGGTATCCTTCATCTGGAAGGGAGGAGGGTCACTGGTGGGCAACAACAGCAATGGGTAGGGTGGTAGGCTGCAACAGCTGCAGTGCACCAGTCTTTCTAAAAATTGCCTGGAGTGTGGGGGGATGTTTAGTGTGCAACCACACAGAGAAACTTAGAATGGAGATTGAGGGTCTGCAGGAGAAACTAAGACAGGTAAGGCAGACTGGGGGTGGGTTTAGCCCAATACTGGAGGGAGGAAGGAGGGGAGATGAGGAAGGGTGATTTGAGCCAACAGTGGTGAGGAGAGGGTCAGAAAAAGGAAAACAGAGACAAAGGGGCCCAGGCCAGGAAGAACGATTGCTGGGGAAACCAGGTCAGGAGACAAAAGACAAATGGAAGGAAGAGATAGGGACTTGTGAGGGGAAGCAAAGAAGTGGCAAAAGTCATGGAGTGCAAAGGAGAGAACAGGTTACTATGAAGAGAGAGGGAGCGGGAATTTGTGAAGGGTCTTCAGAAAATAGTTTTGAACTGCTAGAGAGGAAGAAGGAGGAGGAGGGAAATGATGAAATTAGAGGAGTAATTGATAAAAGCCTGGACCAAACCAGAGCGGGGGCAGTTCTGCTGGGAGAATTTCAATAGGGGCAAAATGGGGAAATAATGTGCAGGAGGAAGAAGAGGAGCCAGAAATGAAAGAGGGAGAGGTAGATGAATGGAAGCAAGGGGGGAATAAAAGGGCTGGAATCTTAGTGCTGGGGGACTCATTACTAAGAGGAGTCAGGTGGGGTAGCAAGGGGAGAGGCATAGGTGGTTGGGAAGGGACCTGGGAGGCCAGTAGTCTCTATGCCAAGGACAGACTACACTTGAGTGAGGAGGGAAAGAAAGTGTTGAAACAGAGGATGGAGGAGTACATAGAGGAAGCTGGGAAATTAAACTAGGAGTGGGGGGGGTGGCAATTGGGCAAGAGACATGCAGAGACCACAGGTTGGGAAACCGTATGAGCTTACCCCCCATAACAGTGACAAAGGACAAATGGCAAGTACTGTTGGTGATGCTAGCAAAAGAAGGCAGGATGGGGGGGAAGGGTGGAAGGTGGTTACCCTTAATGCTAGGAGCCTTGGGAGGAAAACTGCAGAGTTACAGGTGCTCATGGCAGAGGGAGAGGTGGACATTGCAGCCATCACAGAAACATGGGCCACCCAATACAATGACTGGGACCTGTCTGTACCAGGGTACAGATTATTTTGTAGGGACAGGGTGATTGGGAAAGGAGGGGGTGTGGCACTATATGTGAAAGAAAGACTGAAGTGTGTAAGGGAGGAAGGGGAGGAGGGTAGTGCGGAGTCACTTTGGATGCAAATCCAGAATTCTAAGAATAGAATTCTCAGAATGGGAGTGGTGTACAGGCCGCTATCTCAGATGGAGGAGTTAGACAGGAAACTAGCGGGACAGATCAGAAGAACCTGAGAGAAGGGTAGTGTGGTGATTGTGGGGGACTTCAACATGCCAGGAGTGGACTGGAGTACCCCAACAACCGGGAACAGAAGGAAGCAGGTACTGCTGGATGCCTTCCAGGGACAGCTTCCTTCTGCAAATGGTCAGTGAACTAACCTGGTTAGGGAATACCCTTGACCTTGTGCTGGTAAATGGGGACTTTGTGAGAGAACTTACAGTGGAGGAACCGCTGTCAGGGAGTGACCACCACTCAGTATGGATCACATTGGATATGGGCAAGGAAGGAGTGGAATCTGGCACAAGAGTGCTGGACATAAGGAGGGCCAACTTTGGGAGGATGGGGGAAGTGGTAAAAGGGTACCTGGCCAGAATTCAATCAAGTATGGACACTAACCAGAGGTGGGAGCTCATAAAGCTGGGGATAGTGGAAGCAACCAAAACCTGCTGCAAGGCCCAGAGCAAGAAGGCTAGGGCTAGGAAACTGAGCTGGTTGAGCAAGGAGGTCATGAAAAGGTAAGGAGGAAAAGAGCTGCCTTTAGGAGGAACAAGAAACAGGGAGGTGAGAGGACAGGAAGGAGTACTTGATGGTATCAAAGGGGGTGACAAGGGCAGTAAGGGGAGCCAAGGCATCTACACTGGCACAGGGCATTAAGAATGGGGAGAAGGACTTCTTTAGGTACATCAGGGAGAAAAGGAGATGTAAGGACCACATAGTAAAGATTAGGAAGGAGGGGGGTTGGGTGGAAGCAGGGTGCGATAAGGCAGAAGCACTAAATGATTACTTCTGCTCATTATTTACTAAGGAGAAGAGGGGAGTGACATCCACGGGGGGAGGAATGGCAGAAACAGGGGGGAGGGGTGGCAGATGGGGAAATCATGGTGGGCAGAGTTCAGGAGAGTTTGAAGGCACTGAGGGTGGACAAGGTGCCAGGCCCAGATGGCATCCACCCCAGGGTACTGAAGGAGCTGGCAGAGGTCCTTGCAGAACCTTTAACAGACCTATTTAATGCCTCACTACATTCAGGGGGTGTACTTCAGGACTGGAGGATGGCTCATGTGGTGCCCCTCCACAAGAGTGGCCCCAAGGATGAACCTGGAAACTACGGACCAGTGATCCTCACATCCATTGTGGGTAAGCTAATGGAGACTATTCTGAAGGAGAGGCTGG
Source organism: Neoceratodus forsteri (assembly GCA_016271365.2). Classification (NCBI taxonomy): domain Eukaryota; kingdom Metazoa; phylum Chordata; order Ceratodontiformes; family Ceratodontidae; genus Neoceratodus; species Neoceratodus forsteri. The sequence continues at coordinate 209,171,502 of CM028137.1, read as the reverse complement.
TGGCCCTCTTAGAGGCCAAAGGAGCTACAGGACAGCAGACAGCATGGCTTCATTCATGACAGATCCTGCCAAACCAACCTGGTGGATTTCAATGACAGGATAACTAGGCAACTGGACAGGGGCCATGCAGTGGATGTTCTGTATCTGGACTTCAGTAAGGCATTCGACTCAGTTCTGCATGGAAGGCTGGGAAGTAAGTTAGAAGGCACATGGTCAGGTGCAAAGCTGGTGAGATGGGTAGGGAACTGGCTTCAGGGAAGGCAACAGAGGGGGTGGTGGTGGGTGGGGAGCTCTCACACCTAAGGGTAGTGATGAGTGGTGTTCCACAGGGTTCGATGTTTGGACCAGTGTTGTTTGGGATATTCATTGCAAACATATCATTGGACATCAAGAGCAAGATCAGTCTGTTTGCTGATGATACCAAGGTAGAAGTGGTGGGGGACGGCAGGGGTTGCAGGATGATCTGGCAAAGCTTGAAACCTGGTCAGACACCTGGCAACTGGGGGTTAATACCAAAAAGTTCAAGGTGCTGCATTTTGGGATGAAGAACACAAGGAGGAGTTACCAGCTGGGGGGAGTGCAGCTAGCCCAGAGAGAGGAGGAAAAGGATCTGGGGGTGCTCATTACAGGGTCAATGAACAACTCGGCACAATGTAGGAAGGCAACTGCAAAGGCCAACAAAATGCTGGGTTGTATTGTATGGGGTATATCCTTGAGGAGGGAGGAGGTGATTCTGCCACTGTATAAGTCATTAGTTAGACCATACCTGGAGTACTGCATGCAGTACTGGTGCCTGTATCTGAAGAGGGACATTCAGTTACTGGAGGGGGTACAGCGCAGGGTGACAAAGATAATCAAGGGGCTGGGGGACTTATCATATGAGAGAAGGCTGAGGGAGTTGAACATGTACTTGCTGAAGGAGAGGAGGGACAGGAGGGACATGATTGAAACCTTTAAGTACATGAAAGGAATAAACAAGACAAGTACAGAGGGGCTGTTCAAAGTAAGGGAAGAGAGAGACACAAGGGGCCATGATATGAGACTGGAAGTAGGAAGGTTTGGGAGGGAGATGAGGAGACACTTTTTTACAGAGAGGGTGATGGGTGGGTGGAATGCATTATGTTCAGAAGTGGTATCCAGTGCTCCCAATGTCAGTTTTCAAGCTACCCTTACGGAGTTGGCGGGTTCGCCTCATGCTGTATCTACAATATATACTGCTCTGTTTAGCTGGGTTTACCCTGATAATTACGCCCCATCTCCTTTTGGGCCTCTTCAGGGTAGAGATATGGATTGGTCTCTTGTGGCAAAGTTGTCATAAGTTCCTTACAGGGCAGACTTAGATTAACACAATTCAAAATTTTGCATAACATTTATTATTCTCTGCAGAGGCTTGCAAGACTGGGTCTGATGTCTTCCCCCCTTTGCACAAGATGCCAGTCTCAAGAAGGTGACCTCCTTCACATTTTCTGGAGTTGTCCTAAAATCGTCCCACTTTGGACCATGATTAATCAGCATGTTGATCCTCTTTTAAGGCTCTCAGAATTGTTCACCCCAGAAATATATCTCCTCGGGGATTTCTCCTCTATTTCAGTGGTGAACAGGAGGTATCACATAGCATTGATGTCGATATCTGTTAAAGATGTGGTGTTGAGGCACTGGAAGGACACGGAGGTACCATCTTATGTTGAATGGCTTCAGGAATTGCTGACGAACCTCAGAACAGAGAGGGCAATTCCCAGTCTATACAACAAACTGGAAAAGTTTGACAAAATCTGGGGCCACTGCAGACTCTTTATGCACTACAGGCCTAAGTACTACCAGGTTACCGTATATTCTTGGTGTTGTGCTAAAAAGTACCGATGCGCTGGGTTGTTCGGGGTGGGTAGTGGGTTAGGCGGGCAGGGGGGTTGGGGAGAACGAATCATTTTGTATTTTGTGTCTGCCCTTTGGGGTTTACGATGTACTCCACCATGACTCGTTCTCTGTAATGGAAACTTTAATAAAATCTGAATTGAAAAAAAGGAAAGAAGTGGTATCCAGTAGAAGAGTTGACTGCTTCAAAAGGGGATGGAACAGGACAAGGGGGAGGGTCAATGAAGGGGAAGGGTGGAAAGGAGGGTCAGCTGCAGAATAACGGGTGCTAGCTGCACATTTGAGCAGACTTGATAGACCTCTAGGCCTTTATCTGCTGGAAAATTTCATATGTTCATATTCTTTGTTGGACATGAGAAAACACATTTTGGCCAGGATATGTAAAATTACAGCTGTACTGTTCATAAGGAGGTGTGGAAAAATGCCAATTTTGAAAATCTGGAGTGAAAATATTACAAATTCATGAAGTTACGAGCGTGTGTGGAAACAGCACAATGCACTCTCGTAAAACAGCCATTTTTTTGAATTTTTTCCACCCAATTTGCAGCATAGACTTTTTGAGAGGCCCGCTCATGAACAGTGGCACTGTCATTTCATTACTTGGTCGCAAAAGATGATTCCATGCAGTGACTTCAACATCACCTTTTGGGACTGAATAACACCGTGACAGTGATTGAATTCATGAGGAGGGGTCCCAGTAACCCCATGTTGAAAATGTGGTGCAAAAATTCCAAAAAGGCCGAGATATGCACCAAAGTTGGAAAAAACCCTATTTATGCCATTATACAGCTTATCTGCATTTCTTCAGTTCGCGGTCAGCTTTCAAGAGTGCAGACGTGTTCACGGTCCACCAAGATCATCGCTTGGACTCGGAGCTAAGTATGGGATGAGGGGGGTGGAGGAGGCAGGGTGCACAGAGGGTGGGTGGTTTTGGGAAGGGGCAGGGAGACCTCTAGGACCATTTTCTTCTTTCAGGGGTAAAAAAAAAAAAAAGAACATTGCGGGATGGTTTTTCTTTTTCAGGGGTTTTGGCACACTGGGATTGGCTCCCAGAGTGATACCTAAGTGTTTTTTTGGGGAGCAGCTGTTGCTGATGGGGAATTGGGCACCCCCGCCCGCACACAATGAAAGCGGAGGGGGGCAAGAGCCAAGGGGGATTGGGCACCCCCCTTGGCACATAACAAATGGAGGGGTGCATGATGCTGATGGAGAGAGGGCTTCCCCGTCGGCACATACATTGGGTCAGGGCATGCCAACAGGGGGATTGAGCACCCTCAAAGTCAGCATTATGGCAGACAGTGTTCTGCCATGTTTAATTTACTTTTTCCACCAGGGCAAGCATGTCAGGAGGTGCCGCTGCATATGACAAGCTCTGCTCGTATTGCAGCACACCTTTCATTAGATGTGTTCACCACATTATGTATTCATGGTGTGGTGCCGGCATGCAGGCTTATTGGGGAATGAGGGACGCACCTACTGATGAATGCCCTGCATTTGCCCAACAGTAACCGCACCTCCAAATCTGCTACTACTACAATATGTTGGCTGCGCATGTGCGAGCCAACATAAAAACAGGCGATACAGTAATGACCTACATGAACAGCAGTCAGAGATTAATCATAATAACGTACACCAGTGAGAGAGTAAACAGTCAGAATTATGGCAGACTTTGTCAAAATAGGAGATAATACAAGGAGAGAACATAAGGGGGAAGGGGTGTAGGGGTGGTAGAGCTGGGAAGGAGAGGAGTGGTGGAGTGGGGGAGGTAGAAGAGAAGAGGCATATCATGCAGTCTAGATAAATAGCAGACTTTGTCAATGTAAGAGCTAAAATAAGTACAGAGAGGAGAGTGTATGAGGGGGATGGAGTATTGGGGAGGTAGTGCAGTGGAGTGAAGGAGTGGGAGAAGTGGGGAAGGTAGCAGGTGGGAAGAGGCAAAATGTACAGTCCACATATAGCAGATACTGTTGAGGAAAGAGCTAACTACAAGGTTAGAGAGGTGAGGGCATAGGGGAGATGTAGTATGGGGGAGGTAGTGCAAGGGAGGGAAGGAGAGGTATGGGAGTGGAAGTGAATAGCAGGTGGGAGAGGCATAGGGCTACTGGAGGGGGATGTGGGGAGGCAGGGGTATAGAGCACACACTAAAGGGGATAATCACACCTGCTTAGAGTTAACAAGGTGACCCCGGAGCTTGGCTTTAAATGCACCTAGTTTGGGTTCAAAAAAGGACTTTGGGGGCAAGTCATTCAACCAGGTTGGGGCTCTGCAGCTGAAAGTCCACTATGCTTGCGAGGTCCAGCAGCGGGGAGCATGGAAAACCATCTTAGCAGAGTTATGGGTAAGGTGGTGGATCACTGAGAGAAGAAGCAGTGACTGGCTAAACGGTGGAGTTAAAGCAAGGTGTGTTATTTTAGCGAAAAGACAGGTTTGGTATTTTATCCTTCCATGAGTGTAGAGCCACTTGGATTGCTGCTAGAGGTTACAGGTGTGAGTCCTTTTATCAGCACTGTTTATCAACCTACAGACCTTATTTAGTGAGATCATCAGCTGCTTAAGTGTGGTATTGGTAGCAGCACTGTAGATTAATGGGCAGTAATCTACGATGAACAGTATAGCACTGGTGACTGCAAGCCTCAGTGCAGCTGGTGTGAGACAGTGTCTGTGCTATAGAGGACCCCGAGTCTGCTGTTTACAACCTTGGAGATTTGGTTAACATGCAGGGCATAAGAAAGGGAGCTATCCAGTGTGATGCCTAGATACTTGAATTCATCCACATTTCCAGCGGTTGGTTTGTGTTATTGCAGATGGTAAGGAGTCCAGATTTGTATTTGTTTTGTGGGCTAGCAAAGAGCATTGTCTTTGTTTTTTTTTTGTAATTCATTAACAGTTTGTGGCTGGCAAACCACAATTCAGTTTTTGTGAAGTTTAGCTGCAGTTCCCTTGTGAGGGGGAGTAGGTCAGCATGGCTAGAGAAGAGTATGTCATTGTTGCATATAGCACAGTCTTGTTGTCACTGGCTTTGGGTAAGGTGTTCAGGTACAGGCTGAACAGCAGTGGTCACAGGATGGATCCTTGTGGGACCCCAGTGCTGACCATAAAAGACCTCCCAGGTGATGGCATTTCTAGGCTGTGCAGAGGTAAGTTCTGGGTTGCAGCCTTAAATTGTCTCGCACTAGCGAGCAGGTTTCTATTGCTCATAAAAGTTGGTGTGCAGCGCACCTCTGGTGAGACGTAGGCATTCAGTTGCCGTCCTGTAATTGTACTGATATACCATTTCTACACAGCTCCTTGGAGCATATTGTGCTGAATTTTATATTCTTGCTGCAGTGTTTTAAAAACGCTCCACTGGGATTATTGACTGTGTAGCTGCTGCTAAATATTTAAGTATTGTGTGCCTGATTGGACAGCCCATTACCCGATATCCGGGTTGCAGTCTTAAATTGTCTTGCACTAGCGATCGGGTTTCTATTGCTCATAAGAGCTGAAGTACAGTGCACCTCTGGTGAGAGGTAGACATTCAGTTGCTGTCCTGCAATTGTTCTGATATACCATTTCTACACAGCTCCTTGGAGCATATTGAGCTGATTTTTATATTTTTGCTGCAGTGTTTTAAAAATGCTCTTTTGGGATTATTGACTGTGTAGCTGCTGCTAAATATTTAAGTATTGTGTGCCTGATTGGACATCCCATTACCCAATATCCGGGTTGCAGCCTTAAATTTTCTCACACTAGTGAGCGGGGCGAGAATGCTCAGGGCCACGCGTGGAGATATGTGCAGAGACACGCGTATCTGCGCATGTTCTGCATGTTCAGCGTGGTCAAGTGATACGCTGGATTTAACAACTTGTAAGTGATAGAATGAGATTTACCCTGAAGTTTGTTTGATTGTTAAGACCCCACATTTACCCACTAGTTGTGTTTTGAGTTTTTAACCTTAGCTTTCATCGGTCAGTTTAGCTGTCACTGCTAATATATTTTTTAACTTCTCCTATTTAGATAGTAGTTCTATCTTTTACTATGGCAGAAACTATCAGACCAGCAGATGGAAAAGAGGGCATGCGTTGTATGCAATGTTTAATGTATGCTGTCAGCCAAAGCTGCTTTATTCAGGGAAGTGATATGTGTGTTAAATGCTCAGAAAATGAGTTTTTAAATAAAGAGCTTCAGTTATTTAGTTCTAGATTATTGGTTTTGGAGGAAAGTCAAAGGGACACGCATCATAGATACAACTCTAATTTTGTTCATTGTCCTAAGTGTTCACCTATTATTTCCCCTAACCTACTTATTTCTGTGATCAATGCAACCTTATTTGAACAACCATCTAATTCTGGTTTGACACCAGTAGTTAGTAATACACCCTATTTAAAAAGAAAAGAGTCATAGAAGGGGATACTGATTGTGATGACTTTTCTAATGAACTCTGGTATAATGTACAAGGCAAGAGATCATTTAAAAAAGGACATAAAGCTGCAGCCTTTTTGTTAAAGACATCTAATAGGTTTCTCCCACGTAGTGATACTGTGATTAGCTACCCTCCCTCTGAGGGAGTAACGGCTGAATCACTTATTAATACTTCTTCTGCATCTGGTGTTCTGAGTGATTTCCAAAATATTCAACAGTCGTTAGGTGCATGTTCCATGCCTTCAGCTGTCCCCCTTATTCCACTGCCTATTGAATCTACAGTATGTCTGTAACCATTCCCCTTACTCCACTGTCTATTGAACCTAGTCATGTTAATTCAGATTATACTAGTGCCTTTATTGGTCATGAATCTATTATGGACACTACCCCTGCTATGTCTTTTCAGAAAAGACAGGTTTATGTGTTAGGTAACTCATTGGTTAAACATTTAGACAGATCGATTTGTGCTGAAGATAAAGCAAATCGTACCTGCTCTACTTTTCATGGTGCTAGGATATCTGACTTAACTGGGATGGTTAACAATATTCTAAAGGATAGTGGTCCTTCACCTTTACTTGTTTTACATGTTGGCACAAATAATATTACATATGACAATGTACTAGAAATAAAAAAAGATATGGTGGCTTTGTTAATCATTTGTCTAATTTTACCAGTGATATTGCATTCTCAGAAATCTTACCCATTCCCAGAGCATCTCATCAGATTAATTCTAAAATTAAGAGGTATAATGAATGGTTGCGCAAATGGTGCCTGTGTGAATCTTTGACATGCATTACACGTTGGGAAGAATTTGTTAACATACCTTACCTATTTGCATAAGATGGACTCCATTTGAGTTATAAGGGAAATTCACTTCTTAGCAAACATATTTTAACTCATGTGGCTAAAAATTTTAACTTATAGCTTTGGGGACAAAACTAATGTCTCGTCCCCACATTATTCAGTTAAATAAGACAGGTTCTTGTAGAAATCTTAAAGAATTAAAGTGTTTCATTTTAATGCCAGAAGTCTTCCTAACAAACTCAATGAATTAAAAACAATTATTACTTTAGAAAATGTAGATATAATATCAGTTAACAAAACATGGGAAAATGACAACTTAGATTGGGCTTGTAACATCCCTGGTTATAATTTATTTTTTCTTAATGGAAAGAATAGAAAAGGTGGTGGCACAGCAATCTTTTTGAAAGATAATATTTATGCAGCTGATATTTCAAATAAAGTTAAAGATCCTACATCTAATACTGAATCCCTATGGGTTAAGGTAATGCTGAATAAAATCCAAAGTGTTATCTCTGGAACATTTTACCGTTCCCCTAACTCTAGCTCAGAATATATTGACACTATTAACCATGAAATTGATACAGCTAGTACATTGGGTGATATTGCGTTGATGGGTGATTTTGATATCGGTGTTGTGGATTGGGTTAACCACACCGCTGAATCTAGTTTTGGTAAATCATTACTGAATACAGGTGTGCAATGTAACCTAATCCAATGCATTAAATCAGCCACCAAGGGAAACAATATTTTAGATTTAGTATTTCATAGTAAAAACCTACATGTAAAAGAGTTGGGATTCTTCCACATATTTGTAATAGTGATCACAATACTCTGAGCTTTATACTTGAACATCCACTATACGTTGCTAATAATACATCTAAAATGTATTTATATGAGAAGGCTGACATTAATGGTATGAAAGATCATTTAAACAATATATGTTGGCCTGATGTCTTGACTACTACTGATGTAGGAGGATATTATTTCAAACTTAATGACACTATTAACCATCTATGTGATACATACATTCCCTTTAAAATAAAGAACTCTAATGGGTGTTGTAACCCAAAATGGATGAATAGTAATATTAAAAAATGTATAAAAAAAAAAGAATAGGAGTCATTCTTAATATTCAAAAACTCCTTCACATGCAAATTGGAATTTTTATTTATCATGTCAAAAAAAATGTAAGAAAGTCATTCAGACATAAAAAAAATGGAAATTTAAATTGGCTTCTGAAGCGAATAAAAATAATTCTAAGTATTTCTTTTCCTATGTCAACTCACTTAAAAAACCTGTATGCCAGGTGGGCCCATTTCAATCTGAAGACAGTATGACTTATCTTCCAAGTGACATGGCTAACTTCTTTAACTCCAAGTTGACTGATATTTTTTGTAAAAAAAACATAAAAAAGTGTCTTTTGGTTTGTCTCAAGGCACTCCTATTTCAATACTAGAAAAAGCCATTCATGATAGACTTTTGAAACTGAAGGGTAAAATTAGCACCTCCCCTGATAACATTTCTGGTTATCTTTTGTTTCTATTAGCAGACTGTCTATCCCTCCCACTTCAAATATTTTTGAGCAGTGCATTCATTCTTCCTTTGTACCGGAATCTTGGAAAACTGCTTATGTGATTCCTAGCCATAAGAAAAGTCCGCAAGATAATTGGGAAAAGTATTGCCCAATTAGTCTCACTTCTCCTTTGTGTAAATTATTGGAAGGGCTTATTAAAGATATGGTGGCCGACACTATAGGTGAACTAGATACAAGCCAGCATGGGTTCACGAAAGGTCATAGTTGTTTGACTAACTTACTTTGTCTTTATGAAGATGTTAGTCTTCAATTAGACAATAGGTTATCATATGACATAGTATATATTGACTTTAGCAAAGCCTTTGATTCCATCCTGCATTAGGCCATTATAACAAAATTGAGTAGCCTCCCAATAAATCGCAACATCATAAGTTGGGTATCACACTGGCTGGTTGGCCGATCACAGCAAGTATTAATAAATGGACATCTCTCAAGTGCAGGTCCAGTCCATAGTGGAGTGTCACGGGGGTCTGTTTTGGGCCCTTGTTTATTTCAAGCATTTATCGTCGATATATCCCAGACTTGTAATTTTAATTCTTTAAAATATGTTGATGACATCAAAATTGGTGGACCTTGCTATGACCTTGATAGTATCAACATCATTCAGCATGATCTGGATCTTATTACAGATTGGGTTAAAAATTGGGGTATGAGATTAAATCATGAGAAATGCAAAGTTATGCACTTGGGTGCTCAGAATCCTAAATATATATATATATAGGTTGGATAACAAACCCCTAATATGTGTGGTTGTGGAAAAAGATCTGGGTGTTTATATCTCTAATGATTTTTCATTCACAGTACAGGTTAATAAAACTATACAAAAAGCAAATGTTGCCTTATGGTCCATACTCAGGAACATTAAATCTCATGATGTAAAGGTCCTATTGCCTCTATATAGAGCCTATGTTCTTCCACATTTGGATTACACCTCCCAGTTTTGATGTCCTTTTAGGAAGCAAGATATTCTTCAAATAGAAAAAGTCCAGCGGAAAGTTACCAAATATGTTAAAGGCTATAGTAATATGCAATATGACCAAAGACTTGCTACTCTTAATTTAATGTCACTTGTCACCAGACGTATGAGGGGTGACTTATTATTCATGTTCAATGTCATTCATGATAACCATCTGATGTATAACATGGGTGTGTATTTAAAAAAATATATTTTTAGTAGTAGAGGCCATCCACTCCAATTGCAGGATAAGAGCTTTAAGCATTTGTCTCGTAAATATTTTTTTGCTGTGAGATGTATCAATCCTTGGAATGCACTTCCACTAAATATCATTATCAGTGATTCAAAAAAACACTTTTAAGGGTAGGTTAGATAAATACATTCTTGCAAACCCTACTATTAAATATTATTTATTATAGGAGTATTATGGGCCTTTAAGCTCCTAACTCCTTACCCACCTAGTATGAGTTCTTTTTGCAGGTCTCTGTGCAGCTGAGTGCAGGTATCATCAGTGAGAGTGGTGCACTGTACCATTGTACTTGTATCAATTTCAGTTTCTGTTTCAGTGGAGTCCATTTGCACTAACTGCTTTTGCTGCACTGTTTGGGAGCACAGCAAGGTAACATTCTTCGCTTGTTTCTTTGCAAGGGTTCATTTAGGACCTCCGATCTTGAGTGTGCAACCAGTTCTTATAGAGCTGCCTAACTGGTACTGGGGTGCTTGTCTTCTGGAAGGTGTGCAAGATTATGTGGCTGCATTTTGTTTTTGTTTTCCTGTACATTTTCTGTTTTTTGAGTGGTGGGTTTGCATGCCAAGAGGAAGTTCCACTGCTGCCTTTCTTGCAAGTTCGGCCACCAGTAGCTGTGCGTGGACACTTCATTTTTTGGACATCATATTTCGGGCTTCTAGGCCTGCTTCACTCAGGATTGTAATGGCTATGGCTAGCAAGGAGTGATTTGTATATATGGTCTAGCCCAGCCTCTTTACATATTCGAGGAAGCATGCAGTCTAGTTAACCCCCATGAGTTCCAAGGTGTACCAAGTCTGCATTTTGTTTAAGCTTCATGTGATTGCCTCTTTGGGTGGCAAAAAAGGGATAGTGCATTCAGAGGGAATTTTGGAGGCATTTCATGTAGCTGGCCTCAGGGCATAGGAGGTCTGTGGGATGCTCGAAAGCCTCTGGTAAGCTTCTTTGTACAATCAAGAGCTTTCTTATGATTTTTGCTCTCTTTGTTAAATGTTTTAGTAATATATTTCAGCCCAGTCTCTGTAGTTTTGATTTTAAAGGGTGTGGTTTGGAAGGTGCGTGCTCCTTCATTCCCCTTCTAGCCATGTGGAGCGGTATATCCATTCAGACTTTGTGCACCAAATCTGGTACTGTTTCAGGAAAGAGTGTGAGTGGTTGTTTTAGAAACTGCAGTTTTGCTATGCTGAAGGGGTGGGAGGTGGGGATCTCTTGGTTTTGCCCTCTCTGCAGTGTTTTTTTAATAACACCTTTGAAAATGTTATTGGCTGTTGTGAAACTTGTGTAAGCCATTGGTTTGAGGGGGTCTGCTGATGGTGGTATCATTTATGATTGATTGATTGATAAAAAAAAATATTTTTATACAGGAAACAGACTTTAGATATAAAATACCTGTTTTCAATAAGAATGCCCTGTTTATCATTCATACAAAAGACAATACAAATTTATAAATCTATTAAGGTCGGATCACAAGCTTACAAAGACGCTGATCCAGTACTCTTGGCCTGCACTATTTTGTACTATGCTGTAAAAGTGCCATAGGACATCATTCATCTTGTCCAGAGTCAATGTCTCTAAATCTATTTTTACCTTTTCTCTTGGCACTAGTCTGTGAATACATTGTGTGTCCATCTGGTCTGCTTCATAGTGATCTCTTTGTTGTATGTTCGTTCTAGCTGTGTGATTTCTTCTGCTTTCATTTCAGTATGTCTTTGCTGGGTTGGACATTGTGGTGGAGCCTGGGTTTCTGTTACCAAAGTCAGATCAGCTGCTGGCTGGGGGCCAGTCAGAACGCTATGATGAACAGGAGATTCACACTGTGGCTGAGTGGCTATGCAGACAGATGACTGGAACTGATGCTGAGGACAAGTAGGTGCCAATTCAGTCAATGGATAATGTGTACTGTCATTTTTGTCTAGGTTTTGAAAAATTTAATATTTCAGCTTCATTGATTAGATCAACTAAATGTTTTGTCTCACTCATTCTGCCATTTGTATAGCATGATATGGTATCACAGTTCTGACTGTTTTTGACAGAGAGTGATGTGATTTGTTGCTTGTTTTGTTATTAGGCTGCTGATGTTGCTGTATCTTTACTATGGATTACTGTAGGATTTACCGATAGGTAAAGACCCCTGTTGACCAATCAGATTAGCAGAAAAGTGAGCCCATTGTATAATATAAAACTGGTCCAGGCTACCTGAGTACTCAGTAGTTGCACATTGGGCTGACATGCCAGTGACCTGGGTTTGAAAATGAGCCTGAGATACTGGCAAATGGGTATGGCAGCTGTATGGTGGCACAGTCTTTTACGACATATGTTGAAGGGGAATGTTTTATATTTTGTACTGTAAATTGTAGCGGAGTGGAAAACTGCCAGTTGAGATTTTGCAGTTCTGTTGGGAGTGAATGGATTCTCTGTTGGTGAGAAGATTTTCTTGCATGTAATACAAGAGAGGCATACAGTCATAAAAAAGGTGTTTTACACCCCCATCTGATCTGTGTACCAATTATTGTAGTGGATTTTTAAAATCCATTTGTGAAGTTGTGATGGATACCAATTATATAACATTGTTGAGTTGTGACACACAGTATGTTTCAAACTCCCCAAATCGTGCAAAGTTTCAAGGAGAGCTTTACTGCCTGAATAAGGCAGACTCCAAGGCTTGGATAGACGTCAAAACATATTTTATTAAAATACATGCAACTCTTACTCCGGCCAAGAGCAACATCTTGCAACTGGGACCCTGTTAACTTGCACCACAGACAAGACATCAGACCACAAGTTGGCATAAACAAAGGTACCACCCCTGACTTTAGGGTGAATACAAGACTCAGTATCTAAGAGGTTGGGGGGTTACAGTACAAAATAACATTTATATTTACACCACGTTCTGGGAGGGAGGTGTTAGGGCTAAGCTATGTCTCCTATCTGAGGAGACCCATAAACAATTTCACATTGGGAAACACAGATGAAATGTCTACTATTAGAAATTGGGATTGCATGGTATGGCTTTTATTTTCTAACACAGATGGAACAAGAAAATTTGGAGGTTCCCAAGTCTGGTACTGTACCTCAGAAAAACACAAGAAGAACCTGTATTTCTCCAGAATAACAGTTCTCAGCAGTTTGTTACTCTCTTCTTCACAGAACTACGAACAGTTCATCCCTCTTTTCTAGGGATCTGAAGGGCATTTACTTTTCCACAAGTAGCTATTACATAGGGGTTGCCACACACTTAAATACATTCTTTCTGACCAGATGATCTCTGCTAACTCCTGCAGGGTAACATTGTGACCCTCTGGCAACCAGTTAGCCCCGATTAGAGTTTTAAATGAGGTTCTGCCTATCCTGGCACCAGTCAGCCTCAGCCATTCCTTCTGGGTTACAAAAATGGATCCTTCAACTCCCTCAAATTGCTAAAGACATTCACACATTTAATTTTACATTCAGTACATATTTGTGGTAAGACTGCGGCTCTGATTGGTGTCATCTAGCTTTGTCTCAGGGCACATACACCACCAGCTGACTCCTCTAAAACATATCCATGTTGCTGTACTCACTGTTTGTTTGTCCATTTGATACAGACATCAGACCATTGAAGAAACCTTTTCTTCCATTCAAATCCATAGTTTTGAAACTCTGAGACTCTTTTTTAGTCTTTGCTCTGGGAAGGTGGACAATCTTCTGCTCCCTCAGGGGATTGCCTCTTGGACCCACTACATTTCACAGCCCCAATAACTTTTCACAGGCATGACCCACTGGGGTCCCAGAAATGCATGTCTCCACCACTTACTGTGGTAAAGTTTCTGTCTCACACACTAGAGTGAGAAAATTACCAGAGGTCCATCATCCAGCCCTGGACAGGCTGGCAGGCACCTCCCTCTGAACACTGCTGCACTCTACTGTTCCAGCTCACAGACTGCTCACAACTAAACCCAAGATTCTAAACTGTTCCCCTGCAGCTGATTCCACTGTGGCTCAGGCTGCTTTGAGAGTTCTAAATAAAATCACTCATTTCTCACTTAGCCTAGCTAGGTAAACAACGAGAGACCTGTAGAAACTTCTAATAAACTCTCTACCAACTGCCCACGACCTTCCTAATCTAATACTGATGGGATTCTAGTAACCCAGGGGAATGGGTGGTTACACTCACTGCAAACAGATGAACCTTGCTGTTCACAGCAAGGGCTTTTGACTGCAACATAGACCATCCAGCCTCTGAGTGCCCTACAGGGGAGGTGGCCAGGCTCACCCCTACCTATGCTGAGGCATAGGCAGGTTGCACCAGAGAACAGTGGTCCACTGAAGAAACTTCAGCTCTACATAATAACTATCTCAGGACTCTTTCCAGTGGCTCCAAGAAACTGCCTGAACATGCCCATACAGAAGAGCACTGAAGGACCATACTCGAAGTAGGACCTCCAGCTTGTCTATCACTCTACCCCCTAGGGAAAAGCTATCTAACCTATGCTAACCATGGGGTACCTATACCCACACACATTTCACACTTTGCACTGTGTACTGCTTTAGAAACATACACAAGGCATTGCTATGCATTTCCCAAACCCCAGTACTATACTCTCTAAACCTGAAAAGCAAATAATGTTTAACATATTCTAGTTACATATTTTTAAAACCCAAAAACACTCTAAAAGGAGGACTCCGTGGAGCCCTAAACCTCCTCTTCTTGTCTTCTTTTCTTCTCTCAGATGCTCCTGCAGAAGAAAATGTCCTAAAATACTGTACATCCTGTAAGAAAAACAGTGACCAAACCTCCCACCAACAGATACTACACAATCCCCAAAAGTTTTTTTAAAAGGGTTTCTACAAAAGGCACCATAAAAATACCAAAATAACACATAAAACACATTGTGGGGGGGAGGTCCCTACAAAGTCCCAGCTGTAAGAGAAAATATCCAGAGTGCACAAGGCACTCACGTTCAAGAATAGTATTTTACAGGCCGAAGTCTTCTAAGAACTGATCTTGTTGCAGGCTTGAGGCCTGATGGAAACTGTAGTCCAGATCCAGAGTCTTTTAGACCAAACAGTTTAAAGGGCATCTTCTCTTATGGGCACAGTCATAACATAAAAAGTAAGAGGAGATTTTAGCCTACCATGTCAGACATGCAGGTTGATTATCTGCATCACCTTCTGTGGATCTGATCTGGATCTCTTCTCCATCTTAGCTGAAGACAAATCTTTGGAACAAGCTCTTCCATGTCACTGTTGGACCTGGATGCTGCTGATCAAGGAAGAAAACTGCAGGCATGATATCACCAGTTGCTCCTGTGGGGGATGCTAACATGTTGCTCCCTGTGATGGGACGCTGACAGGTTGCTTCCTGTGGTGGGACACTGACATGTTGCTCCCTGTGGTGGGACACTGACATGTTGCTCCCTGTGGTGGGACACTGACGTTGGCCTTCGAATCTCTTTCCTTAGCCAATTGCCTGCAGAGTTGGGTGGTGGACACACCATGTTACACCACTTCTGGTGTGGATATCATTCAAGCCGGCAAAATGCTGATAGTGACACTCGGGGGTAGTACCGCTCAGGATGAGGACCATAAACTATTGTCTTATCTGGATGAACAAGTCTTTTGGTGTGGACTGTTTCATAACCAGCTCTGTCAGTTATTCAGACAAAATCTAGATGGAGGGTGCGACCCAGTCTCCAAAACATTAGCCAGTCATAACAGAGTTTGATTCCCACAAACTTATACAATTCGGGTTTAATGGTAGCTCTGGCTTCTTCCCACAACCATTCTTCTCTAAGGTCCTCAATGGCTTCCCACATTCATCTTGGCAAAAAATGGATATTTTAGTCCATACTCTGCCTCAACACTGTGTCTGACTAGGTGTTCCTCTTTGCTGCTTTTGATCAGACTCAACCAGCAGCCTGACTTGGGGGCAGCCAGATCTGTTCAAGCCAGCTTTGGATGTTTTAAATGGGGAAAAAGTAGTCCATCCATGTACTTGCTACCAATTTCTTTGAGCCCTGTACAGTCTCTGGTGGCTCACTTGCAATTAGGGCCACTGATAGCCCATTCTTACTACCATTTGCCTTAGTAACTTGCTCATTCTCTTCTTGCTCTACTTGTTCTGCCCAGGAGCTGATAACTATTTCAGTTCCAGACACAGCCCACTCCTCACTATGTTCCAAAATAGTTGCCTCTCAGTGTAAGGCATCTTCTATTTCATCCTCCTGTTCAGATTTGGACTTGAGCCTGCTGCCCACAGATCCATGGACTCAGTCTCTGTCTGGTCCCTTTTAACCTTTTCTGGTGTCAAAAAGACCATTTTTGCCTGCCACTGCAAGTCACTCTGGGTCACACCCTCAAAAAATTATCTCACTAGCTCCTCTGGATCTTCCAGCCTGCATGCAGTTGCTTTCTGTAATGCACAGGTTGGGCTCTCACACACAGTCCACATTGGAGCCAGGCATATCTCTTTGGCTAGCAAAGTGCCACTGTCCATACACATCCCATACTGCTTCCTACAGTGTTTGCAGTGAGGAATCATTAAAACATCTCTCCCAGTTCTCATGTGGATCACACATATGTTTACTGGAAAGTTAGGTAATGCAACATTTGCTGGCACTCCTTCACATCCATACAATCTTTCATATTGCTCTAGTTCTCTTTCTTGCTGGGCTCTCCAGATCCTGGCTTGGAGTGGATACCCTATCTTTTGCTAGCCATTTTGCTCTAAAAACAATAAACAAGTCCAAGGTTGCTGATCTGCTCTCTATATTACCTTAGTTAATATTTGTTCTCATCAGCAGGTCAGGCCCCCTGCTCCCACAGTTCCAACCACCAAATGCAGTGTTGTGGACAGGTAACAGAACCGGGTAACCCTCCTGTCTGTTTGTGGGTCTGAATAACCTTTGCTGTCAAGTTCTGGGGGGATTCAAACTGTGAACCTTATGCTAGCGTACCTAACTGTGGAGCCTTAGATAATCTACTCCTCAGGGGATGCCAGATATCTTACGCCAAGGGCACCTAACCAGGTATCCAAAATGAACCCTTAAAACTCGATGAATGACCTTGGGTATTTCTTACCTTTTTCCAGTTCAGTAACACCATTAAGATTATGCACAGTTGTCAACTTTAACTATGTATACTTCACATGCAAAATAAATAATTTCAAAGTCACACCAGGCAGTCTCTTTAAAATAAGAGGTTTACTTAGAAAATGGATACAAATATGTAAAATGTAAACACAGAACAATATATCACAAAGCATACAATCACTTAAAAGAACACAAGGGAAAAAAAAGTAGAAACATAAACTCCTACCACAATACAATTAGGCTTGTCTATCTAATGTATCATTACCTTCTTACAGTGTTTATAGTTAAATGTTGTTGTTTCAGTGTCCAACAGGAATGTGTAAGTTGAAAAACATGGAATACAATTTAAAACATTATGTTTCAAACCCTTCCCTGATGTCATCTAGCTCCTCTTTTCAGAATATAAAAAATATACAAAACAGGATGTCCTATCAAGAGGTATATTAAATTCTGTGACTTCAGCAAAACTCATTTCCCAAATTATGACACTCTTTAAATAAGTCTTTCCTTTTACCTAGTGTGGTTTCCTGCTTTTCAAAGACATCTCAGGACTTTTACAACTCTTCAGTTTTCTCACCTAAATGTCATATAGCTTCTTTTAGCACCAGTTGAAATTAACCCACCTTCCTCTGAAGATGTCATAAAATGGATATTTTTCTTTCCTGGCTTCAAAGCAGCACAGATCATAAACACTGCCATAAAAAGCAACCTGGAAGTTAATTGCATTACAGAGATCTGCTGTTTAACATATCCTGTCATTTGAACTGAAACCAGGGGGGTGGGTCATCCCAGGAGCACATGATGTCTCATGACAGACAATCAACACTTCATTTTTATATTATATAATCATAGAGAAATTAGAACCAGCTGGCCAAGTGTCACAATCCTCCCTACCTAGACTGAATTTGGGGGGCTGTATCCCCTGCATGGGATGAGCTTCCCAAATCAGTTCACTCCTCATAGATCCATGGTCTCAGCCATCGCTGTTCTGATTGGTCACTCCAGTCCTATGCAGGATTGTCATGTCATTCCCTTGCAAAGCAAGACTCCATTTTAACAATCTACCATTCGTTTTCCCCATTTGCATCAGCCAAACCAGGGGGTTGTGGTCCGTTTGTACCACAAAATGCTGCCCATATAAGTGTGCCTCTAACTTCTTTAGGGCCCTCACTATGGCAAGACACTCTTTTTCCACAGTAGAGTACACCTGCTTCCTGAGAAGTAACTTTTTACTCAGGTACACTACCAGGTGATCGTTCTCTTGGTTGGATGTCTGACTGAGTACTGCCCCAATACCCACATATGAGGCATCAGTCTGAACTATAGGGGGGTTGCTATAGTCAGTACTTGTCAATACAGGAGCACTGCACAGTGCCTCCTTCAGTCTGGTAAAGGCTTCTTCACAGGCTGGTCCCCATGTAATTTTCTTTGGCATCCTTTTCTTTACCAGGTCAGATAGGGGAGCAGCCAGGGTACTGTAACTGGGTACAAATTTTATATAGTACCCTGCAGTCCCTAAAAAACTTCTGACATGTTTCTGTGTTTCTGGTCTGGGCCATGCCTGTATCACCTCTATTTTTATTTGGTTAGGATGGAGCTGTCCCTGGCCTACCACATACCTGAGGTATGCCATTTTTCCCATGGCCACCTGGCACTTCTCAGTTTTGACAATGAGCCCGGACCTCTGTATCCTTCCCAGCACTTTCCTAAGGTGGGATAGGTGTTCCTCCCAGCTGGCACTAAAGATGGCAATGTCATCCAGGTATGCCATGACATACTCCTCAGCACCATTTAACACCTGGTTCACCAACCTTTGGAAAGTGGCCTGGGTGTTTTTCATTCTGAAAGGCATTACTTTAAATTCAAATAAGCCTATCAGAGTGATGAAGGCCAACCTCTCCCTAGCTCTGTCCATTAACTCTACCTGCCAATACCCCTTGGTCAGCTCAATGGTAGTAAGGTAGGTCACCCCTCCCAACTTGTCCAGGAGTTTGTCCATCTGTGGCATCAGGTGGGCATCTGACTTCCTGACTGCATTCAGTCCATGATAATCTACACAGAAATGAATAGAGCCATCTGGCTTGGGCACAAGGACAACAGGTGAGGCCCAGGAGCTATGGAATCACTGAACTATGCCTAAATCCAGCATCTCCTCCACTTCCATCCTTTTGGACAGCCTCTGACATCCAATATGCTGTCTGCATTATGGGCGTATGTGCCTCTGTCTCCACATTGTGTGTCACTAAGGGGGTTAGTCCAGGCTTGGCGCTAAACAGTGGGGCAAGGTCTGCTAAAACCTCCCTTACTTCCTGGATCTTGTCCGGGGCCAGATGGGGAGACAATTTAACTGCCTCCACAGAGGACTGTCACTTGCTTTCTTCCAGCAAGTCCAGAAGGGGATCTCCTTTGTCCGTCCCCTTCCCAGGACTACATACTGTGAACACCATGTCAGCCTATTAGCATATGGCTTCATCATGTTGAAATGGTACATCCTTTCTGTCTGTCTTCTGTCAGGCAACTCTATAATGTAATTCATGTCATTTATCTTCCTAACTACTTTGTACAGTCCTGCTCACTCAGCCTGCAGCTTGACTTTCTGTGCTGGAATAAGGACCATGACTTCCTGACCCACCATGTATGAGTGAGCTTTGGCTCTGCAGTAGTACCACACTCTTTGTTTCTGTTGGGCAGCTACCAGGTTGCTCTGGGCTGTCCCTATAAGTTCCTTCAGCCTTTCCCAAAACCTAAGGATGTACTCCACTATGGGGGTTCCCTGGGTGGTATGCTTGCCTTCCCAGTCCTCCCGGATCAAGTCTAGGGGGCCATGTAGCTGGCGTCCATATAAGAGTTCAAATGGGAAGATCTTGTTGACTCTTGGGGCACCTTCCTGTATGTAAACAACAGGTGGGGAAGGTATTTCTCCCAGTCCCTCCCATGCTGTTCAGCAAATGCCTGGAGCATTGACTTCAGGGTGCCATTAAATCTTTCCACAAGCCCATTGACTTGTGGGTGATATGGTGTCGTGCATCTCTGCACCACCCCACACTTCTCCCTCAAACATTTCATCAGGTCCAACATGAAGGAACCCCCTCGATCAGTGATAATCTTCTGTGGAAACCCAACAAGGAAGAAAATCCCAAGTAAGCCATCTGCCATTTTGTCTGTCCTCAGTGAAGATAGAGCAACTGCCTCTGGGCACCGGGTGGCATAACACACCACAGTCAGGATGAATCTCTTCCCTGAGGAGCTAGGGGTATTTAAAGGCCAACAATATCCATTCCCACCCTCTGGAATGGCTCCTCCACTATGGGCAATGAAATCAAGGTGGCTTGGGTTTTCTTGCCACTATTTCTTGGCACCCGGTGACAAGACCTGTAATACTCTTCACCTGGGTAGTAGGGCCAATAGGAATTCTAGGCCAATCGCTGCATAGTGCATGCAATCCCCAGATGACCAGACAAGGGCATAGTGTGTGCAGTCTTGAGCAACTACTCGTGATACCCCTGGGGAATGACAAGCTGCCTGCCTATCACCCCTCTCTCTGTCTGCACAGCCTGAGTATATATCAGTCCATTTTCCCCTGTCACCTTCTTGTGCTCCATCACAGTCTGCCCAAGCCATCAGCTTCTCTAGACTAGGGTCATTTTTCTGAGCAGCTGCAAACTCCTTACACATTCCCAAGGCATGGGACAGGGCCCCTTTAGTCTCTAAGCTAGGGTTCCTAGCACTAACGTTAGGGCACTCAGGATCACTGTCATCCCTAACCCTCTGACAATGGGTCACTCTTCCCTCTTCAGAGTAACATATGTAGCAGTGTGGTTAACTGCTACTGGGGAAATTTCTACCCCCTGTTCATTAGTCCTACAAGAGCTTGCAAAGCTCAGGGTGGATAAGGCAATGGGACCTGATGGCATACATCCCAGGGTACTTAAGGAGCTAAAGGAGGAACTAGCAGAGCCATTAGCAGAATTGTTTAGTGAGTCTCTGAGCACAGGAGAGGTCCCAGAAGACTGGAGAAGGGCTCATGTGATCCCGCTCCACAAGAGTGGTGGCAGGAGGAGGCGGGAACTACAGACCGGTCAGTCTTACCTCAGTAGTGGCAAGATTATGGAGGCACTCCTTAAGGAAAGGATAGTGCAACACCTGGAATCCATAGGGGCAGGGGATCCAAGACAGCATAGGTTTACAAAAGGAAGGTCCTGTCAAACTAATCTCATAGAGTTCTTTGACTGGGTAACCAGAGTGGTGGACCAAGGGGGAGCAGTTGAAGTCGCCTACCTTGACTTCAGCAAAGCTTTTGACACTGTTCCACATAGAAGATTGATAAATAAGCTGGGTAGGCTTGGGGTGGGTCAGAAGTTGGTCAACTGGGTGGCAAACTGGTTGAGGGGCAGAAAACAGAGAGTGGTGATAAATGGTACACAGTCAGAAGAGATGCAAGTCACAAGTGGGGTACCTCAGGGATCAGTCCTGGGGCCAGTCCTCTTCAACATCTTCATTAGTGACCTTGCAGATGGACTAGAGGGTAAGGCTTGTCTGTTTGCAGATGACACCAAGATCTGCAACAGAGTAGATGATCCAGATGGGGTGGGCAGAATGAGAAGAGATCTGGATAAACTAGAGAATGGTCAGAAGAGTGGCAACTGGGATTTAATGCAAAGAAGTGCAAAATCATGCACATAGGGAAGAGAAACCCCAGCCACCTATAGGCTGGGAGGAGTTGCTAGCAGTCACAAAGGAAGAAAGAGACTTAGGCATCATCATCACTGATGACCTAAAATCATCCAAGCAGACCTCTAAAGCAGTAGGTAAGGCTAGGGGGGTGTTAGGGTGTATTAGTAGGGTATCACAAGTTGTAAGAGGGAGGTAATAATCCCTCTGTACAAGACACCGGTTAGGCCCCATCTGGAGTACTGCATGCAGTATTGGAGGCCACACCTTCACAAGGACATTAACCAAATTGAGGCAGTCCAGAGAAGGGCAACCAAAATGGTGCAGGGACTGCATCAGAAGACATATGAGGACAGATTAACGAGCTCAATATGTATACCCTTGAGCAAAGGAGGGAGAGAGGTGATATGATCGAGGCATTCAAACACCTTAAGGGCATAAACAAGGTGAAAGAGTCTAACATGTTTAAATATAAGAAAAATAGCAGGACAAGAAGACACAGCATGAGATTAGAGGAGGCCGATTAAGGGGAATGTGAGGAAATTCTTTTTCACAGAAAGGGTGGTGGATGCATGGAATGGCTTACCACAAGAAGTGGTGGCTATGAATACAGTTCAGGGCTTCAAACAGGCATGGGATAGGCATAAGGGAGCAATACAAATGACTATGAATAGATAGGTCACTGACAGAGCAAAGGCCGATGGCACATTTGTAAGGTAGAAAAAGAAATGGGCAGACTGGATGGGCCTTGCTGTCCTTATCTGCCGTCAACTTCTATGTTTCTATGTTTCTATATGTAGTCTCCATATCAGGAGACCCAGGCTGGGGAACCAGCCTCTCAGTGATAGCTTCAATGGCTTCTGTGGGGTTCAGGAAACTATAATTTTCCCTTGCCACTTGGCTATGGGTAACTGCACTCTCCATCCCCTGTTTGAGGTTGTTGCCAAGGATGATATTCACTGCTAACATTTTGGCTACAACCACCTGTTACACAGTTCCCCCGTTTCACCCCAGTCTAGGAGAACACTAATGAGGAGCAATGTTTCTCCTCACCAGTAAAGTCCTGTACAGTGACATATTTATTGGCTATAAGCTGACCAGGCTCTACTAGATCCCTTTTTACCAATGTCAGGGATGACCCTGTGTCTCTTAACACTTGTGTCTGTACACCATTCACCATAACTGGGTGCACATGTTCCCTCATGTTCACAGGCATGCTTGCAGGGACACAAACAACCCACTTCTTTCCTAGCACCATTCTGCACATTGCTCATTCTTTTGGGACACTATCTGGCAATATCCTCAGTTTCCTTACAAACCCAACAATCATTTCTTTTCTCTGAAACCTGGGGATAACTGGTTTTGGTAGAGGCAGTGAGGGTTTTAGCTGCCCTGAAGGTGTGCTTTTCCCTTTCTGAGCTGCCACACCCACTACATTTGCTGCCAGAGCAGGTCTGCTCTTGGCATGGCATTCTGAGAGTTCAGCAGCCTCTTGCACTGTTTTGGGATCTCGGTCCTCCAGCCAGGTTTTCAGCTCTGCTGAGAATGCCAAAAAAAGCTGTTCTAATAATATAGCATTTTCAATTTTATCTGCAGAGTTTGCTTCAATTCCTTCCTACCAGCGTTTTAAAAACTGACATTGTTTCATGGCTAGCTCCTCGTAACTCATGTCAGGACTTCTCCTGAGCTTACGGAATTTAGCTCTGTATGATTCAGCAATTAGATCAAACTTTTTTAAAAGTGCAGCTTTAAATTTGCTGTAATTATTACTGTCCTCATTGTCCATTTGACCTATTGCATCCTGAGCTGTCCCGATAAGTAGCAGGGATAGCTGGAAGCTCCAGGATGCTCTAGGAATTCTATCCTGCCTACAAACTTTTTCGAAGGAATTTAAAAAGCATCTATATCCTCTCCCTCTTTTAATTCAGCTATCAATTTGGAATTCAGTTTGTAACCCAGTCCTGTAGTTCCAGTTAAACCCAAGCCACTTACCTGCTCTGGTGCTGGCGGTTAGTGTTGTAGCTTCTCAAGTTCATATTGCCTCTGACTCTCACGCTCCTCACAGTCCACCTCTCACTGCTCATGGTCCACCTCTCACCATTCTTGCTCCCTCTTCTCCTCTGCCGCTCACTTCTCTCACTCCACTTCTTGGCATTCTCACTCAGCCTCCCTCAGGAACTCCAGCTCCATTCTACGCAACTCAGTCTGCAGCCTGAGTACTTCTGGCTCCAGAAGGCTGATGACCTTCCCCTGCTGCTGTGACCCTTTGCTTGCACTGGCTCTGCTGTCATCCTCATTGGATCTGGACACTGCACTGGCTGTTAGCCCTTTCACACCCAAGGTTTGGTCTTTTACAGTCATGATCAGTGACTTGATGGTCTGGGTATCTGCTACCATCAGGGCATCCACAAGGTTCTGCTTGGTGGCTCTCACCTCGTACAGGACTCCTCTGTCCTTGCATACCTGCCTCAAGTAGTCTACAGTGTGTCCGAAGTAGTTGGAAGCCATCTTCTTTCCTAACTATGGCTACTCTAACTTGCACTTTAGAAAAAAATAAAACATGTAGGAGCTTGACTGTAAGCTAAATTATATAGTTCTGTTTCCTTTTTTAAAAAATAAATCACTGCCTTTTTTTGCAAGTGAGCTGTACAATACTAAAAACTGGCACACTGAAAAATTAAAGCTTGTGCTACCAAATTTATCAGCACTGCTGCCAACCAATCTGTCACAACCCCACTCAGCAGGTCAGGCCCTCTGCTCCCACAGTGACAACCTCCAAGTGCAGTGTTGAGGACAGGTAACAGAACAGGGTAACCCTCCTGTCTGTTTGTGGGTCCGAATAACCTCTGGTCACAATTTATGGGGGGATTCAAACTGTGAACTTTATGCTAGCATATCCAAATGTACAGGCCTGGATAATCTGCTCTTTGGGGGATGCCAGATACCTTTTGCCAAGGGCACCTAACCAGGTATCCAAAATGAACCCTTAAAGCTCTAGGAAAGATCTTGAGTATTTCTTACCTTTTTCCAGTTCAGTAACACCATTAAGCTTATGCACAGTTGTCAACTATAACTATCTGTGCTTCACATGCAAAAGAAAGAATCTTGAAGGCACATCAGGCAGTCTCTTTAAAATAAGAGGTTTACTTAGAAAATGGATACAAATATGTAAAATGTAAACACAGAACAATATATCACAAAGCATACAATCACTTAAAAGAAAACAAGAAAGAAAAGTACAAACATAAACTCCCACCACAATACAATTAGACTTGTCTATCTAATGTATTATTGCCTTCTTACAGTGCTTATAGTTAGATGTTGTTGTTTCAGAGTCCAACAGGAATGTGTAAGTTGAAAAACATGGAATACACTTTAACACACTGTGTTTCAACCCCTTCCCTGATGTCATCTAGCTCTTCTTTTCAGAATATAAAAAATATACAAAACAGAATGTCCTAGCAATAGGTATATTACATTATGTGACTTCAGCAAAACTCATTTCCCAATTTGATACTCTTTAAATAAGTATTTTCTTTGATCTAGTGTGGTTTCCTGCTTTTCAAAGACATCACAGGACTTTTACAACTCTGCAGTTTTCTCTCCTAGATGTCATATAGCTTCTTTTTGCACCAGTTGAAATTAACTGTTCTTCCTCTGAAGACATCATAAAATGGATATTTTTGTTCCCTTGCTTCAAAGAAACACAGATCATAAACACAGCCATAAAAATCAACTTGGAAGTTAATTGCATTACAGAGATCTGATGTTTAACATATTCTGTCATTTGAACTGAAACCTGGGGGGACTGTCATCCCAGGAGCACAGGATGTCTCACGACAGACAATCAGCACTACATTTTTATATTACAAAATCATAGAGAAATCAGAACCAGCTGGCCAAGTGTCACACACTGGTTCTGACTCTTTTGTACTGAAAATGTCACTCTCATTTGTTTTGCTAAAAATGTTGCCTGAATTGCATTTTTTTCCAAACCTTTGCACATTCCATGGTTGTTTGTACCATTAGAACCCTGCCCCAACATGATGCCTCATTGTTTGTTTACATTTCTTTGGACAATGCCCCAACATGGCCATTGAAACTTTTCTGCATCATACACACAATGCTGTGGTTGCATTTGGTTCTCTGCCATACCGATTTACTTTTACTATGCACAACCTTGCAGCTTGACTTAGGAACTTGTATTTAATTCAGCTCATCCTTTTAAATCTTTGCACTCTTTCTCAGAGACTTTGCTTAGTACTGCCCATGTAAAACACAGCTTGTTTGCTTGCTACTAGCTACACCTACTTTGCTCAGTCCTTTGCCCTCTGTTTACTTTCTTTACTCAAACTTTGCTGACTTTTGCACCAGGTCTTTTACTTTGCACACACAATGCCCATAGTCTTTTGCTTGTACTGCCATTACTTTATACTCATAGAAGTAGCTGGTTCCCTCTGATAGATGTTATGGCCTTCACTGCTGAGTCAATGACACTTGAGGACAGGTGGACTGTCCAACCTGATGAATGGCACCATGCACACCCATGATCACTTATGGCTATTGGTGGGCAAAGTGAAAAAACTTCACTACAAGGAGTAATCCATGAATTTCATCTGTTTCATGGGGTGAAATGTGAAATTTTGCCCACAGAATGGTGAAATGTCACCCACTAAATGGCAAAAAGTCAAATTTACTGTTTTTTTAAAGTTTTAAAAGCAAAAACTCCAAAGTTCAACAACCCAATGGCTCACTACTGCTCTGGTTGCAGTCTGTACAGCTAGCATGCCCCAGCTCTCTCCTCCTAGAACACTCCTCTAGGCAGGGACTCCAGGCAAGGGGCAGGACTTGGCTGTGTGAACCTGTGTGGACCAATCACATGACACCATGCAAATGAGCTGCTCTCGCTCTCTCTCTCTCTCTTTCCTGATCACTGTCCTTCATGACGACTGTCAAACAGGCACATTTAAACTGCAAAACAAACTTTTTTCCGTGGCTTGGAATTTCAAAAGGCTGAAGCAATCTTTAGACAATTTGGCACAGAGTTTTGTACAATTCCTCTACTGACTCCCCCAGTTCAACTCTCTAACACTTGAAACTTTCCGTAAACTTTGGCACAAATTTTCTCTTGTCCACAATTACACAGAAACTTGAAAATCTTGCTTTTAAACAATGTTAAGCACTTTATTTGACAGGGTACACATTTCTTAGCACAGCAGTCTTTGGCATCACAGTTTTTCCACAAGCACTCAAACAGCACATTTTCTCCTCAGAAAACACTAGGCAGCAAATCTTTGGATGCTATTTTCCTTGGCACGATTTTACTTTTCCTCACAACAATTTCTGTTGTGGTGCACTGCCACTAGACAGAAAAGATCATAGAGATACCCTTAACATTCACACTGACAAGGCAACTTTTTCCTCTCCCCCAAGATCTTCAGACAATCCACCCATTTTGCAATCCTTATCCCAGCCAACAGCAGCAACCAGGACCCCCCTAACTTGTACCACAGAAAAGGCAACAAACCACGAGTTGTCATAAACAAAGGTACCACCCCTGACTTTAGGGTGAATACCTGGCTCAGCATCTAAGAGGTTGTGGGGTTAGAATGCAAAATAACATTTAAATTTACAACAAGTTCTGAGAACGAGAGGTGCTGGGGATATGCTATGTCTCCTATCTGATGGGTCCCATAAAAATTTCACACTGGGAAGCACAGCTGGAATGTTCACTACTATAAATTTGGATTGTATGGTATGGCTTTTATTTTCTAATACAGATGGAACAAGAAAATTCGGTGATCCCCAAGTCTGGTACCATAATCTCACAGAAACACAGCAAGAACCTTTCTCCAGAACAACAGTTTTTGGCAGTTTGTTATACTCTCATCTTCACAAAACTACAAACACTCCATCCCTCTTTTCTAGGGATCTAAAGGACATTCACTTTTCCACAAGTGTATATTTTGTGGGGGTTGCTACTTACTTAAAATACATTCCTCCTGACAAGATGATCTAGGTTAAAACCTGCAGGATAACATTGCACCCTTCCATTAACCAGTTAGCCCTGACTAGAGTTTTAGATGAGGTTATGCCTACCCTGGCCAAAGTCACCTCAGCCATTCCTTGTGGGTTACACAAACAGATCCTTCAGCCCCCTCAGATTGCTAAAGGCATCTGCACATTTAATTTTACATTCAGCACATATTTGTGGTAAGACTTGTGCCCTGATTGGTGTAATCTAGCCTTGTCTTGGGGTACATACACCACCAGCTGACTCCCCTAAAACATGTCCATGTTGCTTTACTCATTGTTTGTTTGTACCTTTGATACAGACTTCAGACCATTGAAGAAACCTTTTATCCATTCAAATCCATAGTTTTGAAACTCTGAGACTCTCTCTTAGTCTCTGCTCTGGACAGCTAAACAATCTTCTGGTCCCTCAGGGGAATGCCTCTTGGACTCATTGCATTTCACGGTCCAAGTTACTTCTCGCAGACATGACCCACTGGGGTCCCAGAAATGCAGGTCTCCACCACTTCCTTTGGTAAAGCTGTTGTCTCACACACTAGGGTGAGAACATAACCAGTGGTCCTTCACCCAGCCCAGGACATGCTGGCAGGCACCTCTCTGTGAACACTACTGCACTGTATTGCTCCAACTCGCAAACTGCTCACAACTAAACCCAAGATTATATACTGTTCTCCTGCAGCTGATTCCACTTTGGCTCAGGCTGCTGAAAGAGTTCTAAATGACCTCACTCATTTCTCACTCAGCCTAGCTAGGTAAACAATGAGATGTCTGTAGAAAAGTTTCTAATAAACTCCCTACCAGCTGCCCACTACCTTCCCAGTGTAACACTGATGTGATTCTAGTAATCCTAGGGGACTGGGTGGTTACATACACACAGCAGAAGTAACCTCCTGCTGCCACCAATGTTTCATGCCAATGATAGCACTGGATACTCCCTGAACTCCATGTGCATCTTGATAAAGCACTGTCCATTGGTTCAAAATGTTGGTGGCAGCAGGTCACTTCTGCTATGTGTATTTTAAAGGGACATTGTCATCCCTTTTTCATATAGTACTATTTCTAGTTGAAACCCCACCTTTTATGATTGCTTACCTTCTCTGAATCTCACTGAAGTTGTTGATTGTTTGATCTGCTTCCTTTTTTAGCAGAACTGAAATGAATGGGAATGTTACAATTATACCAAACATCATTTTGCGTCAAATCTTTTATCTACTCTTATTCAGTTCAGTTCAGTTTATTGTGAATGGATGAATATCTGTTGACCAAGCTCATTTGCAAGTATGTCCTTGTACAATATACTCAAAATATGCAACACAAAACACAATGGCAAAGGCGTATTACAGTATAACATCAATACATGGAAGCATATAGGAGTAGGAGTACATCTTTCAGATAGATAAAACAGTTACATTTGGAATACATAGTAAATTACCTACCCAGTTATAATAGCACTACAATAACAGCACCAAGAAGAACAGTGCAGGCTATACAGCAGTGCCCTGGTCTGCGATAGGAGATTAACAGCACTAGTACTAAGCAGTCCCCAGGTCACTGTCCATGGTACTAGGAAACACCACCAGGACAGAGAAAATCAGTGGACTGCCAAGCTGCTCATGTGGCATGAAGGTCTAAAGCAGGAAGCAATTTGGCAGAATGGTGGTGGAGACCAGGGTTCTAATCCTGAGCTCCATTTAGGTTTTCCTTGTGTGGTCTTTTTTTTTTTTTATAAAGGGCTATGGAAACAGTATTCCACAGCTCCACATATTTCTTCTTTCCCCAAGATCTGCTCACTTGGAGTGGAAATCCTAAAGATTGGGGTATGTGGGTGGTAGAGCCCCCTGCATCAGAGTGGTGGGGGGCAGAGCCCTCCCCTCACATAAATTAATATTGTTTGTTGGCACTGTGCTGTGTGGTGGCATTATGTTGTACTACTGCTCTAAAGAGCTTTGTCTATATGGCCTGTTCTGTTTGGCGTTGTTATTGACAGCATTCTTTTGACCTAGTGCCATAAATTATACAAAATAAAACAGTTCTTGTTAGCTAAATGGAGAAGCAAGTGATGGAGAATAAGTGCAAGGAGTCAGAATGCACCATCCCAAATGAGGGACAGAAAAAGGGATGAGGTATTAGAAATAAATTCAGAGAGGTAATTAAAAGCATTGGCAGGATTCAGAGGTAATTTTGTG
This sequence comes from Neoceratodus forsteri, assembly GCA_016271365.2. NCBI lineage: Eukaryota > Metazoa > Chordata > Ceratodontiformes > Ceratodontidae > Neoceratodus > Neoceratodus forsteri. The sequence continues at coordinate 209,141,669 of CM028137.1, read as the reverse complement.
AATAATCCTTTTGAATGCATTTAATGGTATTGTGTTCTGAAGCTTAAGTATGGATTGGAGCTTATTCCAGATGGTGTGGAGAACAAAGCTCCTGGCCATCCTGCCAAAGCATGTTTGAAGATTGGGAACCTCCAAGGAGATGTAGGCACAATTTCTAAGGTCATAGGCACTATGTAAACTGTGAAGGGCTAAAGTAATATAGGGGAAGCTTATTTAGTAGAGCTTTGTATGTCCAGATATAGATATGAGAGAGTCTCCTGGTTGCTAATGAAAGTCCTATTCATCTCCTTGTACAAAATGCAATGTTGGGGTCTGGCTGGAGTGTTGGTTATAAAGTGGATGGTGCAATAGAATAGGGTGTTCAATTTGTGAATATTTATACTAGAAGAACTATTGTAAATAATGTCAGCATAATCCAAGAGGGGCATGAAGGTGGCTTGTACTAGTCTACTTCTAGAGTCTCGAGAGAACAGAGATTTATTTCTGAAAAAGAAGCCTAGTCTCAATTTTAGCTTTTTTGTGTCAGTCCTTTGATGTGGGAGGAGAAAGATAAATGTGAGTCGAGAATGAAGTATAGATATTTAAACTTGTCTGCCACCTTGAGAGTGTCTCCTAGGAGTGTGAAAATAGGCATAGGTGGGCAGATTATGGAACAAGCTGGTGGGCAAATGAACATGATATTGTTTTTTTGGCATTCCATAGTAATTTAGATGAAAGTAGATTGTGCTGAAGTTTGCTGAAATCAGTCTGAAATGCAGAGCAGACTTGTTCAGATGATGACTTACAGTAGATATGTACAGGATGGTATCATCAGTGAAGAGATGGATTTTGGAGCCAACAATGTCTTTACTCAAATTATTTACATATATAAGTAACAACAGGGGGCCCAGAATGGAACCCTGTGGAACTCCTCTTAAAAGGGGGAGTAGCGAGGAAAGGGTTCCATTGATTCTGATTCATTGCAGCCTGTTTTCCAAGTAGCTGGCAATTCATCTTACAGCAGAGACATCCAATCCCAATTCTATAAGGCTATCAAGCAGAAGGGAGTGATCAACATTATCAAAGGCCTTATTTAGATCCAAAAAGACTGCACCAGTAATCTGCTTGTTGTCCATAGCCTCGAGCCAATCACAAGTGATTTTAGAGAGTGCCAAGATAGTACAATAATGAGGTCTAAAACCTGACTGCAGCAAGTTTATCAACTGGTGTTTATCCAGGAATTCTCTGACTTGCAAGCTGACCAATCTTTGAGAGGGTCAGCAAGACTGACATTGGCCTATAGTTATTTAAGTCACTATGGTCACCTGATTTAAAGAGTGATATTAGGTGAGCCACCTTCCAGTCCTGGGGTACTGTGCCTTCTACTATGGATAGGTTAAAAAAGTGGGTAATCAGGGCAGTGAGGAAGTGATAACCTAACTTTAAAAAGAAGGAGTCAGTGTTATCTGCACCTGCACTCTTTTTTGTGTCTAACTTCAGCAGATGGTTTTCCACCTGTTTATAGATGATGATTATAAAGATAAAGGGAGCTTAAGAAGGAGTAATGATTGGTGTGGGTGACTGTAGAATGGGAGAATGTAAGACAGCTGACTGTTATGAATTGAATGCCAGGCCTGCTGTAGCAAAGTGCTCATTGAGCATGTCTACAATAATATCTTGGCCGGAGATAGGGAAACCCTGATGGTTAACAGTAATAGGGATGGTCACGGGTGCTATGATATCTTCCACAAGCTTAAAAGTGTGCCATATTTTTGCAGGGTTTCAATTTGCTGCTTCAAGGACATTTAAGTAGTAAGTTTCTTTGGTTTTTCTGACCAATTTGTTACAGGCATTTTGGCTGGCCTTAAATGCTGACCAGTCCTCTGGGGGTTTCATGCGTCTTGTGAAGGCCCATAGGGTATCACTTTTTATCATCATTTTCTTATTTTCCCCCTTGTACCAGGGGCAGGAAGCTTTTTTTCACTCTGCAGCTAATTAAAGGTGTGTGATTGTTGATTATTCCACTGATGGTGGAGATAAAAAAAGGTTAACGCCTCATTTATTGTAGAGGCTAAATAGAATTGCTGCCAATTAGCATCTCTTAAATCCATTAGGAAGTCATTTGAGTTGAATTTCTTGAATGATCTTTTTATTATTACCTTATTTATATTCCTAGGTTTAGGTAGATTCCTAATACAAACCACTATGTTGTAGTCACTAAGGTTGTTGTGCCAGACTGCTTGGTGCATGATTTTATGGGGTCTGTTAGTCATAATTATGTTTAAGAGTGAGCCAGTCTGTGGGTTTTTACAACATGGTCTAGTAATTTCAGTAGTTATCTGTGACACAGCCATTTCGTCGCATAGGTTTTTGAGGAGAACTGATTTAGCCATAGATCAATCCTAGTTCAGATCTCCTAGGATAATAGTTTCATTGGTGTTAGCATCTAGGAGGTGATGCAAGTGGGACAGAATACCCATAGCTGCAGAACGAGGTCTATAACATCCAATTAAGTTTATTGATTCTGCAGTTGAGATGGAGATTTTGAATGCTAGGCATTTAAATTCTTTAGGTTTTAAGATGGCATCGGTGACAGTTGCAAAAAGTTTCTCATGTGTGTAGATGGCCACTCAGTCACCTCTAGAGACCCTGCAGACCCAAAAAAGGGAGTAGGACAGTAGTGCCAAGGCTTGATTTGAGACGGTGTTTTGCAGCCAGGTTTCCATTAAAACAAGGACATCACTCTGTGAGTATGATACCCATGCTTGCACTTCAGTAAGTTTTTTCTGAAGGTTATATACATTAATAAGTATTATTTTTAAGCCTTTTGCAGAAACATAATCTGCGAGCGTCAATAAAGATACTGTGGGTCCAGGGTTGAGCTCGGTGTTACCAGAGATATATATATATATATATATGACATTTTAGAAGCAGCTTGGCAAAAGTAGTGGTAAGAGCAGGGAGGGATATGGGGCCCTATGCACACAGAAGGTGTGCATCCCACCCATAAAGGTCCACACCTGATGACAGGTGCACACCAGGGGTATGCACTACTGGAGTGCACTTGTCTGTGGCCCCGTCTCCCTGGTGCATGGGAGTGTGGAGGGAATGCAGAGGACAGATATGCAGACTGGGCAGGCATCCAATGGGATGCCTGACTTGGTCCACTAGTGTATCCCTTGCACCCATGGGTACAGAGAAATGGCTGTTGCTGTGTGGTGCATGGCAACCAAGATGAAGGCTGGTGCCTGGTCATCCATTTCCAGACCACCATTCGCTGTCTGTGGTCTGGGACAGCATGGTGTGGGGAACAGCAGTCCCCACCTGTCTTTCGGTGACTGGGGGGGATGACATCCTGGGGGGTGTGCAGACCTTATGGCAGGTTTTCCCCTGCACATTGTGTGCCCCCTGCACCCAGCACTTCATGGTTCTGTGAATGTCATGAAGTGCGGGCATGCATCCAGCAGGCCCCCACCTGCCCCGACCATGTTGTCCTCCATGTTATCTGGCAATGGGGTGGCTCACTCAGTAGGTGAATCCCATGGCTGGCTGCATGGGGGGCACAATGGGTGTGGAGTGGTCATGTGGGATGGGTAAGCAGCACGTAATGACTCTGCACCATAGTACATAGGGCCCAATATGAATAATCCCGAAGAAAGCAGTGTCTACCCATCTACCCACCATAATGCACTGTGAAAAATCTCTTTTTTTAATTCATAATACCATATGATGTTGTCTTGAAGAGTGTTATAAGTGGAGGTGCTTTTCATCAAGGTGCTGAGCTATAAAGGAAATGCTCAGTTCTGCCTCTAGAGTTCAATTAAGGTGCCAAGCTAATGGAGAACTGGACACTTATTTGATTTTGTTCACAGTCATGTGACCGAGTACAGCTCTTTACGTAAGTGCCCATAGTGTGTACTTCCAGTAAATTAGTAACACCCGAAACAGTGCAGCCACTCTTGATGTATTAGTCTCCTCTCATCCCACTGCATCATGAGTGGTTAGATTGTGTTGCAGCATTCTAAACTCTAGGAAAGATGCAATGGAAATGATCAAGGAGTGTAAGCAAACACATTTTTGTGTGGAAACACCAGTATGGTGAGCAGTCTATTTACTTTTAAAAAGATAAAAAGAATCCAAATCAAACTACCAGCTACATCACCCATCTGTACAGAATGTGAACACTCATAACATGTGTTTTTTAATCTGGGGACAGTTTGAGACCTATGGGGGTTGACAGTGTACCTGTAAGGAAACATGTTTCAGCTTCTATTCAAGCCTTGGAGTCTGCCTTATTTAGAAAGCCCATGTCTCCTTAAAACTGCAGTCCTTTGTATACACCTTAGGCTTCTTGAATTCTGACCAGAGCTACCTCTGCAGGAACTGAAATTCCAAAAATATCAGTTCCACAAAAGTAGCTAATGACATGGCACTGGCTTTGGACTGCTGGGAGTTGGGAGAGGTGGTGTTTATGCACCGCAAAATGACGTTTAACTTACTAAGCCATATTTTGTTGGTCTGCAAGCTAGCAGTTTTTGGTTTTGTTAAATCTATTTGTTGTAACTAATGTTCTGTGCTGTACAGTATACACATGCTACATTATCTGTCCTTTAGTCAGCTTTTTACATTGTTTCTCCTCGACTATGTATCATTTTCTAAATGTGTAATGTTGTAACTTGCTCTTAGTTCCTGGATTGCTTCAAGAAGGGAACTTTGAAATTAGTTACCAAAATAAAAATGAAAATGAAAGAACATCTACTATTACTACAGTAGTAGTAATGCATGTTGTATACTGTAGGGGACTTTTGTTCCTGATTTTATATTTAATACTTTATTCTGTATGTTTATATTATTGCACTAGTAATTGTTTAATTGTGATACAGAACCTACTTTGAAATGAGCCATTACTTAATGGAGTATTGAAACATTAGTCCTATTCATAATATATATGAATGCAATTGTATACTACTACTACCGCTACTTATCTATTCAGTTGAAGTATCACAGTACAATGTATTCTTAAACCATCTCATTTACCACTTTTGCTAACACAGAACCAAGTACCCTACTCTTTGGCTGATGTGATGTGCAGGGAGCTGCCTCAGGACATTTTATATATTAGGAGCATTACAGTGATCTGTTTTGTTATTCATTGGTCCAGAGCTTCTACCAAAGCTATGCACAAGTTGTTATATTGGACATTGTTTGGTAAACCCTGGTCTCACTCTCTGTCTCCTAATAGACATGAGACCGATATATCTTCTCCCTGTCTGCTCCTGTCTTTCCTTCTATCCAGGCATCAGGTTTCTCCCGGCTCCACAAGTGGGTAGGTGGGTAGCAGTGTTGAGGGTACACAAGCAGCAATTACAGGGAGCAAACGTAGCTTTGACCACAAAGATTATAGCAGTTTTCTACTTGGACTCGAGATCAGGGGAAAAGAGAAAGCTAACCCCATCATTGTTAACTGGAGCCTCCTCCAAAGCCAGCTAGCTTAAAAAGACAGACACCAACAATGGCATATTTGGTATTTTGTTTTAATACGTTGATTAATGCAGCAATGAACCAAAACTGTTTGAAACATTTGATCCTACTTTTTTGCAGTATAAAAGATTCCAGGCATCATCCAGGTTTTTTAGTGGTTAACATTTCTAGTTCAGCACAAATCTGAGTATTTTATAAATGTCTTAATTTATTTTTTTTTTCTCAAGAGAAAAAGATGTCAGGCACATTTGGCTTAGAAGTAACATTGTAGACAAGGCAATGATTAGAATCAAGAAAATGAAAAGGCTTATGGTGCTGAGCTAGAAGATACCTTGAAAACTAGAATTAACATGTATGCTAATATTTTCACTTATTGTGGTTGAAATAAATATGTAGTGTGAACACGTCAGCCTGCATATAGTGAGCTATGTTCTGGCATGACCCATGATTTAGGAAATTGACCTACATTGCATGCTGTAGTTTCTGGGAGGTTTACAATACTGATATGTTGAACTTTGGTATTCCCAACCCTAATGTATGCAGTTCTTGCTGTGCAAGCTTGCTATTTATAGCTCTGTTTGTTGATCTATATATGATGGTTTTATTGAATAGGTTTTTACAAAGAAATGCTGAAAACTTTTTGGAAGTGTCAACACTTTTCATTTGCTTTTCAATGTCAATTGGAATGCTGCCTACTTGGCAGCCTAATGATATGTTCCTACATGCTGAGATTCTCAAATTCTTTTCAGGGCTCTGCAAGCATAAACAAGCTTCACTGAAAACATAGCAGACTGAATTATTTGCATAATCAAGTGGTTAACAAAACAATACATTTTATTATAGATACTGTGCTGCATACTAACGTTCCCCTGTATGCATCAGAAGCAAAGCAGTGCAAGTAAAGTATGGCATGTTCATCGCCTCTGAGGTTTTGCTATTGTATAAAAGTTTAAACATTTGTATTTCACTTTAAAAGTTTTTTATTGCATGATGATTATTTTTTCACATGATTTTTAATCAATGTACTGTAAAATATGTTATGGCACAATGGAAATCATGGCATCATCTATTGCATCACCTTTTGTTTGCATAGATTGCTGCTATGATCACTCAGCAAGCAACGGAGTGGAGGATGCATGTCAATAACATCCAAAATAATAACCACTCATAGAATGGTACTGCCCCTTTACTCTTGAAAGCCATTGTAGCTTGCCTGGCAAGGGTCTGTGCAAAAGTGTCAGAAAAAAAGAAATACCAGGAAGCAGAAAAAGTTGGGAAAGAAAGGATTTACTGTAGGCATTATTAGTTGTGGACCTTGTCTGATACAGCTATTGTTTCAGGGCTCTGCAAGCATAAACAAGCTTCACTGAAAACATAGCAGACTGAATTATTTGCATAATCAAGTGGTTAACAAAACAATACATTTTATTATAGATACTGTGCTGCATACTAACGTTCCCCTGTATGCATCAGAAGCAAAGCAGTGCAAGTAAAGTATGGCATGTTCATCGCCTCTGAGGTTTTGCTATTGTATAAAAGTTTAAACATTTGTATTTCACTTTAAAAGTTTTTTATTGCATGATGATTATTTTTCACATGATTTTTAATCAATGTACTGTAAAATATGTTATATGGCACAGTGAAATCATGGCATCATCTATTGCATCACCTTTTGTTTGCATAGATTGCTGCTATGATCACTCAGCAAGCAACGGAGTGGAGGATGCATGTCAATAGCATCCAAAATAATAACCACTCATAGAATGGTACTGCCCCTTTACTCTTGAAAGCCATTGTAGCTTGCCTGGCAAGGGTCTGTGCAAAAGTGTCAGAAAAAAAGAAATACCAGGAAGCAGAAAAAGTTGGGAAAGAAAGGATTTACTGTAGGCATTATTAGTTGTGGACCTTGTCTGATACAGCTATTGTTACAAAATACATTTTTAATAGCTACTACTAGTGCTTGCATGTGATTTATTTGTTTATTACATGCATGTCTTTGTTGTTTCCAGAAATGATTGAAATGTTTCTCCAGTAAACAGGCAATCTTTTTCAAATACAATCTTCAGACCCAATCAAGATTAAATTTCATTAATTGTCTATATTGATACCCCATCCATTGGTGCTGGAACATGAGGAAAATTTGAGGGTTGGGCTGAAATTCAAAAAGGTACTGGGTCAAAAAGCTAGTGTTATTTTTTTGCCATAGAGGATTTTCTTCTCTCGGTTGGTGCAGGCAGGCTTTCTAACCTGTCTCTACCTCCTCCCACCCAGCACTCACCATACATCACCTTTTTGCCATAGCAGTTTTTCTCCTTTCAGTTGGTGTGGACAGGCTTTCAACCCTGTCCCTTGAACCTCTCAGCCAGCACTCACTGTACCAGACTAACCCACCTAGAATTTCCCTACATATTGCCCCTCTGGTGCGGCCAGGCTAGGGAGGGCTATCCTCTCCTCACCCAATGACACACATCCATACTTGGGAAGGTAGCCATCAAATGTCATGGGACAGAGGAAGGCATGCAGGACTTCATGTAGCCCGCACCAACCATTTTCTGTTTTTCTCCCTTAGTCCTGCTGCAGCATGTATAAGCGTGCATGTGGTGGCACACATGTCTATGGTGTCATAGCCCCTCCCTTTTTGTCTCTCACACTGTTGTTGCTTCACCCAGGCCTCCACGTGGGGGCAGCCAAGAGCCAAGATTGTAGGACTCCCCTCCCTGGAAGACGAGAGCTGCCCTATGGATGTTCAATCCTAATCCCCCTGGCTGACCCCCATTGAACAGAGCTCACTCCAGAACCCAGGTCACTATCACAGATAATGGTTAGACACAGAGTGCCTGTGCCCTCTTTGTCACTGGGCCAGCACCCAAGCTACTGTTTTTATACACAGAAATACTACATTTGCACATTTTGTAATACAAAACACAAGAAATACTGCATCACAATTACCCACAAAAGCACATTTTAAAGCCAGTTCAGGAGTCTTTGGTCCCATGAATTCAAATGGAAACAAATAGTCAAGCTTTGCATTACTGCAAGGCAACTCCAGCAGTAACACTGACATAGCTGTGAGCTTGAATATTTCTTTATTTTTAATGCACATATCCAAAGATTCCTGAAATTGCTTGCAGTTTTGCATGTTTTTAATAAAAGACACATAAAATCTGCATTTGAAATATAAATTTCTATTTTCAGACAAGAACATATTTATTAGTACATAAACAACAGACAGGAATGCAACCCTTTAAACCATTTTGTAAACTGAATTATGGAAATAATAAATAAGGAATCTACAAACAAGGCATCAAATCTCTGAACAATGGTCAAAGTTATTCAGATCAAATAGGATAGGGATCCAAAATGTGCATCAATACTTTTTGCTCCACGCCTTGCTTCTGTGCTCCTCTGACTGCTGCGATATTCAGACGGATAGTGAGTAGCACTATCTGTCTGATCATCAGGCTGTGTCAGCACAGGGTTAAGTGTAACTGTGCTGCCCTGATACAGACCTGGGTTGTATATAGCCCACAGGGAAGAGTGCTGCCCAATATGGGACAACACCAAGAACCCTCGGGATACATTCAGCCTGAGCATGAAAATTAGCTCTTTGGGCTCTTTGACAAAGACAATTTTGGCTGCCAACTACAAGCAACCTGCACTTAGTAACTAGACCTATAGACTAGAGAAATTTCTACGGTATGCACATTCACATTTCTACAGTATGCACATTCACTGAGAGCTCATATGGTGGCCAGTCAAGGAGATGAGAGAAGGGATATGCTAGTCACCATATCTAGCTGGTAGCAGTGTATGGGCACCGGGGAGTGGGGAGGTGGGATGTCAATGGGTGAGTCAGGTGGGGGACCGTGGGGGGGGGCACTGGACCACCAGGACATTCTATCTGTATGTATAATGGGGGATCAGGGGTGGAACCACTGAACCACCAGAGAATATTTTACATAACTCAGACAAGCAAATGGGTAGTGGGGGACACACTGCACCACCAGGGAATTTTATACAGAGCTTGAATGGGAGAACAGTGATGGGTGACTGCAGTACAGCCACCTTGCTTTCTGGGGGAGGGAGGCACAGGTTTAGTCACACATTAATAGGTGTTGTTCAGTGGTGGTAACCAGCACCACTTGGGGAGTGGTTTATTGCCACCACAGACCTTGAATATCTCACTGCACTTTCATGCATGAGGGGACCCTCTCATTTGAATAGGCACAGTGGTGTTTTAGCATCACAGTATTCCTGGGTTTATGGGGTGCTTCCAGACCTCTCAATATGGCCCCACTGGGAAAACTTGCACAGACCAAGGTTAGCACCCATTCTAACCTGCTCTAGACAGGTTAGCATGGGCACTAATCTTTGAGTATCGGGCCAGCAGAATATAATAAATAGCCTCTTGATTAAAAGAGGAAACAGAGTTAAATTATTGTTTATCATCCCACAAACAGTGGAGTTTGGGGGTGGTTGCTTGAAAGTTGCACTTTTTTTATTTTAAATTTTAGCTATAATAAGAGGGTATGATAAAACATATTCTGGAAAATGCTCAAGAGATTGTATTGTGCAGAAAAATGACAGCATGTTTAAGTTTGGGTATGTAGTAGCAAGCTGTAAAAAAATTGGAAGTGCTGGGCAAGAGGAGGACATGGAGAGGTTTTAGGAATAGAAATAAACATTGTACTTAGTGTTGTGCAAAGTCGCAAAAATTTGCTCTGTGCAGTATTTCATAAATTCACATAATTTCATGAATAACTACATGGGGAGAAATCCACAGGTCATGGATTATGCTCACTTCACAGTGGTGGAGTTTAACTTTGCCATTTGCAAACCAGGTTTATGGGCTTATGCAACCGAGTATGGAGTTATGCTTATGCAACTTGGAACATGTGTGACTGTTCGCCTGTCTACCCATGGAATATACCACCCTGTAGGGGTACAATGGCAAGGAACCCTAAAGGAGGGTTCCACCCCTAGAGGTGCAGTGGGAATGATTCTCTTGGCTAAGTGTAGCTTAGGAAGGAGCCCAAAAAGTATACCTAATAGAGTGTTGAGAATTGCAAATGGATGATGAATTTAGGTTGGAATGGAAGATCGGAGGTCAGGAGAGGTATGGCTAGTAGCTCAAGTAGAGTCATAGGACATGTTGGAGAAATTGATATGGGCACAGAGGTTCAAATGAGGCATGAAGGTAGAACTTCCTAAGAAGAGAGGGAACAGCCACAGGGACACCATACGCCTCCATACAAGAGCTAGGGAACCCTTGGAATAGTACTAACCTATCTAGATATTATGACCATTGGCACAGAGGAGAGGAAAAACCCCTTTGAGGAGGAAACCTCTGGGGATCCAAGGCCTAGGTCACCTTCTCTCCAGGCATAAGTACATTTTGGTTAGTGATGGTTCTGCTACTGCAATTTAGAGACCAGATTAAGGAAAGTGGAAAGTATTCCAATTTGAAGGAAGCTCTCACTCTTACATTCTAACAGGAATGACCTTGAGGGTTGTGAGTGATGTCTCTGGAACTGAACACCCAAAAAGAAAAGGAGGAGTGAAATGATCGCAGAGGCTCTCAGCCATCCTACTTGAGACTAAAAATGTAACCCGGATGAACCAGAAGTGGTGGTAGGGAGAATAGCATAAAGGGTGCCTCTGAACCCACTCAGGCAGCTAAAGATGCCCTGTTGGTGTGGACTCCACCACTCATAGCTGAAGTCATAAATTCTACATCAAGAAGTGTTGCCAGTATGGTTGAAAATTGAAGGTCCACCCGGAGTGAAGACATTACCACTATGGGCCAGATTAGAAGAACCCCGATCCGAGTTGCTAATGCTGTAGATGTGGCCTTCATGGGTGAATAGCAAGACCGTCAGATGCAGGCTAGCACCTGAGCCAGAAATAATGGATGAGGATGGCATGTCTCTGAAGTGGAGAAAAAGGAGGTTGAAATGTAGCATGCAAACCGATCGTGAGTTAAGTTCAGATATTCAATTATGGTGATGACCTTGGTGGAGATGAGACGAAGTGATGGGGACCCTGACAGGTTTTGGATGAGGTAGAAAGCAATAGTAACCAAAGGAGTGCATGCCACCCGGGTCCATTAAGAGCTAAATTAGGAGTGAGGAATTGCATGAGGGGGCGAGACAGTAGTGGCCGGGTGAAGCCCTCTGATGACGGATGAGGTACAAAGTACCAAGAGTAAAGCAGGTATGATGTTAGGTAGGAGTAGCTGCAAAGTCAGTGTGTGAAGGAGGAGGTTCAAGAACAAAGGGCTTGATATTTGGATTGTGTTGATGCCATGCAGGCTGGTATGCACATGATTACTGGTAGTGCTAGAAGCTGCATCAAACAGTGGAAGGAGGGCTAGCTGCTGAGGATAGAAGGAGAATATAGCAATTGAATTACTGGGGAAAGAGGCAGGATGGCATAGGAATTCAAAAGGGTGAGCAGATGGAGGGAAAACAGGAGCTGGAGTAGAAATTGATTGGAAATGTTGGGTAGGAGAAATGACAGGGGTAATGACTGGGTATAATAAAGGCAAATGACAAGCAAAGGAGGGTGTATAATAAAAGCAGGGAGTTGAGAACTGTACAAAACTAAAAATAGGTGCCTGGTACTTTAAGCATTGAGGCAGCTGATAAACAAGAAGTATCAGGGTGAAAGGGACCTCAGGCTGAGCCGGAAGCCCAAAAAGAAAAGCAAAAAAGGAGTAGAAGGTATCGGAGAATGCCAGCCCCACAGAGTGCACCAAACAGCCAATGAGAGAGACCAGAGCAAGGTGGAAAGGGGCACCACAGGCAGCGCAACGAATGAGGAGGAATTAGAAAGGTATTTGTGGTATTAAATCTAAAGGTCTTGCTCTTAATTTTGGATGTTGTCTCAAAACACACACATTAATTAATAATTTCAGTAAGAGGATCTGTATACTTGATTGTTCAGCTTATCTGCTGTGGATGTTATTTCACCTTGAAAAGATTTTCAGCAGTAGCATGTTAATGGAATGCTGTCCATTCCATTTAAGTCTGTTATTTTTCGAAATAGATACTTTAAACCAATGAGAATTGTTTTCTGATTTTTAATGTACTTTTTATGTATGATCTGGGTGTTAATAGAATGTGACTCTCTGAAAAACTGTCATAAGTTTCCGAGAAAGGACTTGATTGGTCCAAAAGCTTAGACATTGTTTTCTTTTTGTAACATCTATGTTGGTCCAATAAAAGGTGTCAAACTATTTGCTTCTGGATCTGGAACACAAAGACTGATTCTCTAAGTAAAATCCATGTGAATATTCTTTTCTGTTCTTTTCTTCATGGGCCTCCAGTGCTGTCTGTTTTTCTTAATCTGCCTGTTTACAGAATCATCACACACAAAAGACATCATCATCTTATACGCGCAGGATAAAGAACAGATAGCTTCTGGGAATTACCTGAAATGGTATAATCAAGAACAGAAAACATGAAGTGTAACATCCATTGAAATGTACATATTGAGAAAGGAAAACCATTAAATCACCTAATAATTTAAAAGACGTATCTTCCTGTACTGGTAGTAGAGCATCAGTGACAACACTACAGTCATATTCAGATTGATGGCATCTCAAGAAATACCTGCAAGGACGCAGAAACAGATATGTTCAAAATACAGTGTTTGACAGTTTTGATAAACATGTCACAGAGGAAACAGAACCAGCAAAAACAAAAAAATATACTTACCTTCACCCAGTACCCCCAAAAAAGAAAAAATTACCTTACCTGGCACCACTGGAAAAGGAAAGCACCAATTCCCAGAAAGCAATTTAGACTCTCAATGATGTGAAGTTTCTACAAGGAAAGAGACACAATCAATGTTTAAAAACCACATGATTAACCAACCCTTTCCAATACCACATTACCTCAACAAAAATAAAAGAACATACCTCTCATAGTGCAGGAGTACAGAATACAATGGGTGCCATCAATCTGTCACCATGTTCCATGACCAGCAGCAGCACAATCAGCAGCAGCACTCCAACTGAGCCTTTCAAGGACATACATGATAATAATAGCAGCAGCAGCAATAATTTTAATGTAAATTCTCAGTGCTAGAAGTCATCATATGTTATTGACCAGAGATTGTGAATTTTCCTTATGATCCACATTAATCCTCCCTGTTCTCATTTAGCAATTGCACAGCTGTCTAGCAGCAGCATCACTTACGAACTGCAGGACAGCATGCATTTTTCGACTGTCACCACTGTTTCACATTGATTGTTTTCTGGCAGGAGACATATTGGAGTAGAACAAGAAGCATATTCCCTTGACAAAAATATTTTCTCATTTTATTCTGGGTGATTTCTCAGGGCAGTGTGTATACACTGTAGCAGACAAGAGAGGGACATAACAGCAGGATGGCAGTTTTTGACTTAAATATTTTCTCATATGATTCTTAGTGACTTATCTGTGTAGTTGCATACCACTGCAAAAGACTGATCAAGCAGTATTACAGTGGCTTGTGATGAATCTGGGACAGTATTTAATTCACCTGTATGAATATCACAAATTATTTCAAAACAACACTAGAGGCAATTATATTGCCATTTTTTGTGGGGTCATCTTCTATACAATAAGTAATTGTGCTCTTAAAATTTACTGTTAGACATCATCAACTATTTAATGGCAGGCAGCAAGATGTAGTGGCTTCAGGCCTGCACAGTTTTGCTAAGATAGGAAATATTTTTGGGTTGTGTTTTCATCTCACGTTTGATAATTGTTTTTAAATTTATACTTTATAGGGGGAGGTGGGAACAAATACAACAATGAATAACAGCACCAGCAACTGTACCATAAAACTAGGATGATTTGTACAGAATGGAAAAAAATTTTGGATATAATGAAAGATATGAGCAAGACAGATATTTCCTTGGGAAGGTTACAAAAGGAGTACAAAGTAGTACGATAAGAAATTAGACAAAGAAGACAAGAGGATAGATGTTTTTGCTTTGTTTATATCCTTTTTTAATTTTTTTGTGTTTTTTGGGGGGTGGGAGGAACAATAACACTTGAGGGACACACACTTACAACATAAAGAACTGAAAAAAAGGACAGCAAAAAAAAAATAAGGGGTGCTGCCACTGCTAGGCCCATGAAGCTCCTCAACTAGCTTCAGTAACTTCTCTTGGTTGGCAGTTATGCTCTCCTGGTTCTCCTTGATGGTTTCCACATCCTGACATACTTCAGTGAGCTCATACTGGCTGTCAGAAACTTCACCCCCAACCGGACGTCCAGGTCTGCCTGTATCACCACTGCATGGGTTGCTGATGGTGGTGGTGGTGGTGGGGGATGGGCTGCTGGAGCTTCAAGTGCTGCCACTTCCTGTTTCCTGCGCCTACTGGACTGTGTGTGCACACTACCTGCATGCCTATGTGACCATCTGACAGCATGACAGCCTTAAACCTCCCCATCCCACATCCCCTGAAAATCCTCCTGCTCATGCTGCAGCCTGTCATGCCATTCTTTGGCATGATGGACACTGAGATGTGGGTTCACTGCCCACTGGTACCTAAATGATTACCCTTTTTCCCCCCTCCATACTTCTCTTCCACAGAGTTTGCATGTCATAATACTGCTGCTGTCTTCAGTGTGACACACAAAGAACTCCCAAACTGGTGAGATCAGTGGATAAAATGGGGGTGACCCTGGAGTTAGTGTGTGGCAGCTGCTGCTGCTGTACCAACACTGCCCACTGCTGCTGTACCGACACTGTCTGCTGCTACTGCTGCTCCACCTGCTGCTGCTGTACTGTCTCCACCTGCTGCTGCAGTTCTATCTGCCTCTGCAGCTGCTGCCATTGCATTTCATCAGGTGCCTCCCTCCAGGGCCAAAACACATCCCGATTAAGACAACCCCCACTTTCTCACACACATACTGCCCAACTGCCATCCACTAGGTCCTGCATGGACCACTATGTGCTGCTCTGACATATTAACTATAATAACTACCTCCCAAAAAAGACAAATACAGTAATGAAGACTCACACAATCAAATACAAAAAAACCCTGAAAAAAATGCAAAGCACAAACAATAAGCACTAACAGAATGTGAACAGAGGACAGCCTAGTATAAGTAATGCATGAAAAAGTGATAAAGTAATTATTTAAAAATGTTTCTCAAGCAGGTTGTGTGCCACAGAACAGATCTCATTCCGTATCTCTAAACCACTGGGAGAAAATGAAAGTAACTCACTCACTTCCTCCCAGGATAAAGAACAGATACCACACTTCTTGCTTGCTTCAGTCTCATGTGACCTGCAAAAACTCTGCCATGTGATTCTTCAGTTTTATTGGCAAACTTCACCTTAACAAGCACAAGGTAAAATCACAGTTGAAGTCAGTGGCAAAGCTGCCAGGACAAATTCTGGATGTGCCTCTGCAACTTCGCAAAATGCTATGCAGAGGCAAATTTGGAGACTTCGCCAAAACTTCGATCGTGGAGTAAAACTTTGCAACATCTCTAACTGTAGTAACAGACATTTTTGTGAGGTTTACTGATTAAAAAAATAAACATTTTGTCAGATAATCATTTACCAGGTGGCTGCCAAGATTAACAGACAAAAATACAAAGAAACATCATTTTTTTACTCCGGTCATAGCAGCAAAGAAATGCTATCACGAACAGGCGTCAGGAACTAATGACATGGTGGTGGATGTTGAATGAAATCTATCATTTGAAGAAACTGACATGCACTGTGAGATACAAAAGGAAGCTTTTGACAATAAATGGGCACTATGAGTTGTTTTTATGATCTCAAGGATCGGTGCTGTGCTGACATGGCCCTCTTTGTCACCAAGTGCTCCCTGGACCAAGGGCGTAGCTACCGATACGCCAGACATGCCATGGCGTGCTGCAGCTATCAGCTGGGGTAGCAGGAGCCAGCTGGTCTTTCACTCGCTTTTTATTTTTCACGGGCTTTCTCGGACACTCTTTGTCCTTTCGGGATTGTCTCTAAAATGTAACCTGCCTGTGAGTAACGCGATTGCGCACTAGCCCCATGAGGACCTGATTGAGAAATAATGTGTTCTCTCAATCAGGTCCGCTTGACAACAAAGGAGGCATGGCAGTGTTTGGTAAGGGGCGGGTCGGGGTCTGGTGGGCTTTTTAAATGCCCTGATGTAAAAGCAGTGTGGACTGTTAGAGAGAAGACAGAAGACCAGCAGAGATGAGTCGAGTCCGGAGATTGGGTCGGGAGCGAGGATTTTTCCGTATTCCAGCGTGAACGAGTTGCTGCTGCAGCGCTCGCTTTGATCTGCGGTCGATCGCCGCTGAGAGTCTGAGTATTTCTAATTTGGACTGGAGAGAGAGTGAGCTGTGACTGAGGCAGATGAGCAGTGACTGTCTAGTGTTGGAAGGAACTTGAGACAAAAGCAGCTGAGTCATAGTCCTACCCGTCTGCGTTACTCTTAACGCCATACGCCAGTATTGGAGTGGAGAAAGAGAGACTAGGAGACTGAGCTTTAGCAACTCGAGGTAAGAGCCAATGGCAGAGACTAGTTGTTGTGGGCAAGTCATGGTCAGTTGTTTCTCTCTCTCTCTCTCTTTCTCTCTCTCTCCCCCAGCCCCAGCCAGGATGTTGTTGTGGACTTGTGGTAGGCAGGCACGTCATGGACAGTCGTTCCTCTCTCTCTCTCTCTCTCTCTCTCTCTCCCCCCCAGCCCCAGGACGGTGTTGCAACTTGTAAATATGTATAATATTTAGCAGGCTAGTAGCAGTCCGATCATGGATGGGAGGCTTGAGTCAGTGTGCAGTCAGTGCATTTGCCAAATTGCCTTTACTAGTGACAATGCCAGGTAATATGGAAGCACTTAGTCAGCTGCAAATCCCTTCCCTGCTGATTATGGTAGAGAGCATTAGAGTAATGGACCACTGCTGCGCTATTGTGGTGTGAGTAAGAAAAGGCGTTGACAATAACAAAAGCAAAACTGAAATTACAGGTTTTCCGTAATCGACGGGAGTGCTATGGTTCTTGTTACTGTTTTCCATTTGTCTCAGCTTTAAAGTATGAACACTAGCTCTAGATTTACAATCAAATTAATTACAAGAGCCATGGTTCCAAGGAAAGGTTATACCAATGTCACTTGCCAATGTTAATTTCTGTCATTCAGTAGCTCTCCAGCTCTTGACAGTGGCAACAGTCAACTGTAAAAATGTCATGCAGATGTTTTCAACCCTGTGACAGTCAACTGCCTGTCACTGATAAGTATAATGCTTTTTTTTTTTCTAGGACTAAACTGGCATGTGTGAATTGTTTCTGCAGAAAGCGTATAATATGTTCTTGTCCCCTCGGCGTGAACATCTGTTACTGTGAATTATTTCCTGGTATCTAGTGGATGGCTGCTAGCAGTCAAAATGCTTCACACTTGTATGCAGTCAGAGTGTGTGTGTGTGTGTGTGTGTGTGTGTGTGTGTGTGTGGTCTCACTTATTTGGTACTTTGTATGTGATTTATAAATATTAAAACGTATTGGAACCAAGTGCAATATGTTTACAGGGTCAGTGTTGTGCTCTGCTTCAGGTTTCGCAAAAAAAAAGTGGAATGCAGGGTCACGCCTGTCCATGACTCCTGTGGCGCTGAGTCATGACACTGCTAATATGTAGAACAACCCAATATTTAACAGCCTCGTTAATCTGAAACCTGTTGGTGTGGCATGTCCCGTGTGGTGGGAATGGACCTCTGTGGGACTGGCTACCTTGATGATGAGGTATAGGCTGGCCACAGTAAAATATTGTAACCAAATGCCAGTCTATTACACCTTTTGATGGTGTGGCTAGTGGTGTACTGGTGTATAATACAGAAAATGGCACGTTGGGTGAGGGGGTATGGATGGGGAGGGCAGCTCACCCTAATGGGGGGGGGGTAGCAGTGATTTCACACTTGGTGTGCAGTTCAAAAATTCCTGGCTACACCCCTGCCCTGGACCTCAGTTTAGAGTTGTGGCACAAGGGGGAGCTGATCGCTGGCCAGACCAGCTAATCCTACACTGCCTTGGGTACATAACCACTATGGCAGACTTCGGGGTCAGAAACTATGCACCTCTGGAGCTGCAGAATGGGTGCTTTGGCATCTCTTAGGATTCTGTGTAGTGGGAGTTCATCCTACTTCATGCCCCCACAGTCAGGCTAATGAGTAGCTATGCATGCCTGTAATGGATTTGGTGCACAGGGAGCAGAACACCAATTCATGACAGCCACAAAGGCTCCCACATGGGCACAGGTGGACATGCATAATACATGCAAGCCCTGCACACTAACATGGGGATGCATAAAAGGCTTCATGAATTAGGCTTTAGAGTAACCTTATGGAATTGTTTTGAGCTTTGTACAGAAGTATGGCATTTTCTTGCAACTTGCTGTGGCTGAGACTCCTAATTTGTGTGTTTCTTCCTTCCTGCCTAGTTGACTGAAATAAAATATTAAATTACAAAAACACCTTTTGAATTTGGGACCTTTCTATAAATGAAAAAACAGCATATGCAAGACCATCACATTTATTTAGTCTGAAGTTTGTCCCTTGCTGGCCTGACTGTCACTTATTCGTTATCTGACTCCTAATGCTAAGCATATCCTGAATAAATCGCATCTTTGTTCAACTTCTGACATGACGCTAGTCTCTAGGGGACTATGTCTGAGGCAGTATTGTCCTGTGAATGTCATTGTTATACTGTTTCAAAGCTCAAAATAGTAACTTTAAAACAATAGGAAGATTATGGCAATAAATATATTTCTATAGACATCTGTCTTCACAGTCAAGTCAAGAATTAAAGAAGTTATGCAAATCACTTAGACAAATTTGCTTAGTATAAGAAAGATATTTCCCACTCTCCTCTGCTCCAAAAAACACAACTGTTCTGAGTTAACTGACTTATTTTGAAGATGCTGTCCCACCATCTTCACCACTGAAAAAAAACCTCAGTAGCTGAGTAAAACACAGACATTGCTGGTTATCTAATCTTGCAGAGAATGGAAGAAGAGATTTGAAAATTAACTGCATTCCTTAATCTAGAAACTCCTTTCACAGAGCATGAATGAGTGGCTGGTAAGAAAGGTGCTAATTTTTTACTTGGGGGGGGGGGGTCTTAAGTACGTTTAAGTGTCAGCCTTTGGGAACTTCTGTTTTATTTGTGAACTGGACCTCACACAAAATAATTACAAAAAAGCTAATGATTGTATCCCTCCTGACCTTGCAGTGATTAAAGGGATACTTTGAATGCTCATTGATGAAAGTAGGCATGCTGCATCCCCCTGCCCATAGGGTCGTGCACCTATGAAACCCCTCATTTTCTTTACTACTATGGACATTTACATGAAAATGGGATCTTTGAGTCATAGACTATCTCATCTTCTTGCCCATCTGATGTCATAATATTCTGTTTGTGAGACTGTAGTAATTTCCATGGGTGCAGAGTATTATGTTACAAACAGAGCAGAATGACTTCAGCAGGGTGAGATGCAGGAAGCTGAAAGGGAGCCCTGGAGACAAAGATGATGTTTTTCATTTGAATGTTCTCATTAATATACAATAGAGGGGCATACCTATAGAACATTAATTAAGTAAAAGTTGAATAAAGTTAGAATATAATAACTTTATAAAAATGTTTGTGCATTCTGGAAAAGTATGTTAAGCAATGAATTATTTTATGGTCTTCCAAATAACGCACAGTGCTTCAATTGGTCATTATTGCTGAATAAGAATGAAGTCAGTAAAAAGGGTTAGAGTCAGCATATCCTGGACTGGCTTGCAATATTATTACATAGTAGATACATAGATGGTCAAGGACAGACAAGGCTTTCATCCATCTAGTCTGTTCAGTTTTTCTACCTAACTGAAAAAGTGTCCCATTTCACTGGAAATTTGTAATCTTGGTTTGCCCTAACTATGACTTTGTGCCTATTCCATTTGATATTTTAGTCTCATATAGATCCAGCAGCTACCACTTCCGAGGGTAATGTGTTTCACTGGTCCACCATTCTCTCAATAAAGAAATCATTTTTAGATCCTTTATGAATCTACAACCTGCCAGGATGAGGTTATGACCCTTGATGTTTGTCTAGCTTTTAATCTGAATAGATAAGTGATGTCTACCCATTATATCCTGCATACAGAGTACAGTATTTGTAGATCTAGATCATGTCTCCTTTCTACTTCCTCTCCTCCAACAGATACACGTTTAGGTCAGTCAACCAGGTGTGACTTCCAGGTATTTCTTATAACATTCACATTATTGCACGGTCTAGCATCGCTGTGCCTCGCTAAATTAGTTTCTGAATATTCACCATCCAAAATAATAAGATGAACAAACTCTAATGTCATGCCAATCCCTCAGTATAGCGTGCAGCTCCCAGTAACATTTTATTTAATACAGCCAATATCCTGCACCATCATAGCAGTACATAAACAACCCTCCCATGCAAACTTGCTCTCAGCTGTTGACAACTGCCCCTTTATACCAACCTGCTTAGCACCCCACTTCCATCCTCCACCCTTTAGGTGTGCTGAACTAGAAAAAACAGATACATTCTGAAGGAGCTGGTAACAGCAACTGTTACAGTCCTCCACACGACACCTCAGCTTGCCATGTCCTGTATAATTGAGAGCATTAATGTGTTCATTTTATTTGAACTGAGCATGCTTGCACTCTCATTCTGGTGGTATCCATCTAAGGTGGTGCACAAAGGGCTATGCCTTTCACTGTCAATGGCTCCTATGTATGCTTTCTTTATTTTTCAAGTCAGCACACACAAGGGAGGGGGACAAGGCTGCCAGGGTGTTAAGTGGGTTGGTGGAAAGGTGTATCTTCTATTACTGAGCCCCAGGAAAGGTGGGGAGGGTTGATTTGGTTTTGGGGAAATGGGTTAGATTAAAAAACTGTTACTGGTACAGGGAGGAGGAGGAGGATGGGAGATGGGGTGCAACCACTGGGACTAGGGAGGATATGAGGGTGGTTGATTGGGTGCTACAAGGGAAGAGTTAACTTCAATTATTTTTTTTAATTTTTTTATTTTTAGGTATCTGCCTGCAAGGTCCACTGAATGGGACATTGGGCCCAAGCATGAATTAAAGGTATCCTGGCAAAGGGAATTTCACCTCTTCACGAAAACTTTTTTGCAAAGTAATAAATTTGGCAAAATATTTGCTAGACCTTTGTGAAAGTTTACCACTATCCAACATCTCTGCCAGCAAGATATAACTTTACAACATCTTTAGGTATAAGCGTAGTGATCAGGGATGAGCAGTGGTCTGGGTTAGAGATGCTGGCTTGCTCCATAATAGCTAAGCCTATCCATCAGACCATAAACAGGTCAGAGCTGAGCAAATCTATTTTGACACTGTGCTTTTTATGGCTGCAGTGGGCATAGTCCCTGCATAAATTATCTTCCAAACAACATGATAGAGTGTTAAAAATAGTGTCCTCTGCTGAAGACTCATTGGTGCGCTGCCTGTGTGTGTATGGGAGCTGGAGAGCATTATTTTTCCTCTTGCTTAAGAAGTTAATTGAGCCCTCCCCAGTAGTTCCATTGTTTGCAAGTTGAAACCTCCTCCAAAGTGTCCAAGTACTGTCTTCTTTTGTAAGGTGAAACTTCCTCCAAAGTGTTTTATGGGCCTTGTTAAGTTTCAGTGATTAATTTACTACCTTTTGCAAACTGAGAAACTCTGACTTTGCTGGTATCCCCTTCCCACTCATCCAGATGTGTAAATTCTTTTGTTTACAGACCATGCTAGTTGATTTTTACTTGCTTGGTTCTCCCACAGCATGAAAGCACTAGTTTGGTAGTTTTGATTAAAAGAAATGACATTGTGAAAGCCTTGTAAAAGTATGCACTGTAAAATTGCCCTTCGCTTTAGAAAAAAATTACATTGGACTTTTCTTTCTTAACTTTCAAGGAGAAGTTAGCAGTTAAAAACTAAAAAAAAAATCAAATAAGAAAAATCCCTGGACCCAAACCATATTAGCAGCTGCTATGCTGGGTCTTTCTTTTGTGTCTTGAGCCAGGCAGCTTGCCTGTCCCTGTCCTTCATAATATGAATGTGAAACTAAACTTGTGTTATTTTAAATTATTGAAAAAGTGACATGTCCATTTTGCATCTCTTAGAGATGAAGCTGTATCCCTTTACCTGTATGGAGTAATTCACTTGCCACCAACCCTTAAGACCTCAGCTGTAAGATACATCATGCATGTAAGGTGATATATGAAATCAAATTGCATTTCCTGAAAACAGGTTCATTTCTCTTCCCTAACTCTGCAGCCATACAAAGCCAATCCCTTATCTCTCTCTCTCTCTCTCTCTCTCTCTGATACCTATTTCCAGACAACATAGCTGTATAAACAAAGTTTTATTTTTCTTAAAAAGTAGTAGGATTTTTTTCTTGCTTGTTTTACGTACCTGGGTAAGCCACAGGAAAACATTTCTGTTGCCAGGGATGGCTTAATTCCTCAATGCTTTCATGTGCACTATGAAAAGAAAAAAAACAACATAGATATTATTGTATAAAAAGTCACAAGGTATCTATAGAGAAAAGATAATACAACACTTTAATGGTTACAACTGCATTAGACTACAAATGCAGACCACGATGCAAGTTCTCATGAACTGATTCATCATTAAACTAATTGAATTTCTATCCTTTATGCTTCTCTTTTGATGTTGCTATGATCTGTATGTGTTATTGCTGTTGCAAACATTTGTTCAGGAGGTCCCAGCCATCTCAGAAAAGATATAGATGGGGTGAAGACAGCACACAAAAGGGCAACCAAAATGATGCATGGCCTGCACTAGAAGCACTGTGAGGAAAGACTCAGTGAGTTAAATATGTACTCTTTAGAGGAAATGAGGGAAAGGGGAGACATGATAGAAGCATTCAAATACCTCAAAGGTATAAGTAAGGTACAGGAAGGTTCAATTCTGCTGAGAAAGAGATATTCAAGGACAAGGGGTCATGATATGTAGCTGGAAGGGGAAATATAAAGGGGCTGTGAGGAAATGCTTCTTTAAAGAGAGGGTGGTGGTCAACTGGAACAGCCTACCAGCAGAGGTAATGGGTACGAAAATGATAACATGTGTCACACATGCATGGGCTACACATAAGGGGACCTTGGTAGCAGGACTGAAGAGTGGGGGGGGGATTAAGGCTGGAGATCAGTTATGGTCCATGGCAGCACAATAGGTAAGGATCTTAGGGCAGACTAGATGGGCCAGGAGGTCCTTTTCTGCCAACAACTTCTATGTTTCTATGTTAGTAAGTAGCTGGCACATGAGCATGATACATTCAGGTTATCATCAATTTTAAGATGTTAAATGTAAAGCCTATGGTACCAATAACACAATACCAGTAACGAGTACTGCTCAAATATTCAACATCCACGGAATCAATGCATTGTCAATTTAAATAAAAATATGTATCTCTATAGAAGTCAGGACCATAAAGAAAAAGAGTGAAACAAGAAACAAACATAGAAGAAAAAGTGTGCATAAAATAAGCCAAAGCGCGGGGGGGGGGGGTAAAATGTATAAAGCAAGTGAGCAGCAGTGAAATGCATTTTCATTATACTTGTGTAATGATGAAAGCTCAACTTAAATATAGGCCCTAAATATAGAACACACTTTAAAATGATAAAAAGGAAGGGAAAGAGTCCTTGATGCAGTAGAAAAGAACAAAGCAACAAAAAAATCAAAGAAACTGACTGGCATAAAATTTAAAACAACAAAAACAGTAAATTACATTTGGCAGATTATAAAGGGCAACATATTATCATTTGCAACTGTTACATTAAAAGGATCAATGAATATAACAACAAATGATGACAAGCAAGATGGCTAAATGAGGATGTGAAGAAAGTCACTCAACAACAACAACAACAAACTTAATATGCAATGAAATATCTGAAAATAAAAGCCATGACATAACCACATGGTTAGAATATAAAATATTTTAAAAGAAACATAAAAGCAGAAGTAACCATTGCAAAAAGAAAATGGAACTCAGACTTGCAACAGTTGCAGACACAAGCAACAGCAAGCAATTGTGCAGTTACATCAATAGCCTGCACCCCCACAAAAAAAAATAAGAATATAAGTAATATTAATATTAAAGAGGAAACAGTACAAAATCCAGTGGAGATAGCAAGCCAGTTTAAGAATATTTGTGTTCCTTATTCAAGCTCAGTCACAGCTCAGTCCCCTGCTTCTGCACATTACCAGGAATGCCAACAGACTTAATATAATATAAATACAACTACGTTACTAAAAAAAAAATCAAAATAAAAAAATCATAGTTACATTAAAATGATCAATGAATATAACAACAAATGATGACAAGCAACATGGCTTAATGAGGACATGAAGAAACTTAAAAGGAGTTAATTGAACCCTCCCCAGTACTGACTAATTGAGTTTATATTTTTTATGCTTCTCTTTTGATGTTACTATGATCCCTATTTGTTATTGCTGTTGCAAACATTTGTTCAGAAGGTCCCAGCCATATCAGAAAAGATATAGATGGGTTGAAAGCAGCACAGAGAAGGGCAATCAAAATGATGCATGGCCTGCACTAGAAACACTATGGGGAAAGACTCAATGAGTTAAATATGTACTCTCTAGAGGAAATGAGGGAAAGGGGAGACACGATAGAAGCATTCAAATACCTCAATGGTATCAATAAGGTACAGGAAGGTTCAATTCTGCTGAGAAAAAGATGTTCAAGGACAAGGGGTCATGATATGTAGCTGGAAGGAGTAACATAGAAGGGATGTAAGGAAATACTTCCTTACAGAGAGGGCGGTGATCACCTGGAACAGCCTGCCAGCAGAGGTAATGGATACAAAGATGGTAACAGGTATCAAACATGCAAGTGATACTGATAAGGGGACCTTGGTAACAGGGCTGGAGTGCGGGGGTTAAGGCTGGAGATCAGTAATGGTCCATGGCAGCATAGTAGGTAGGGACCTTAGGCAGACTAGGTGGGCCAGTGTTTTTGCCAACAACTTCTATGCTTCTATGTTAGCAAGCAGCTGGTACATGTGCATTATACATTCATGTTTCATCAATTTTAAGATGTTAAATATAAAGCCTATGGTACCAGTAACACAGTGCCATTAACATGTACTGCTTGAATATTCAAAATCCATGAAATCAACTTATTGTCAATTTAAATAAAAAATATGTATCTCTATAGAAGTCAGGACCATAAAGAAAAAAAGAGAGAACAAAGGAAACACACACAGAAGAAAAAGTCTACATAAAATAAGCCAAAGCATGGGGGGGGGTGGTGGTGGTGGTAATATGTATAAAGCAAGTGAGCAGCAGTGAAATGCAGTTTTGTTATACTTATGAAAGGATGAAAGCTCAAGTAAAATATAGGCCTGAAATACAGAAAACAGTTGAAAAGGATAAAAAGGAAGGGAAAGGGCCCTAGACGCAGTTAAAAAGAACAAAACAACCAAAAAATCAAGAAACTGACCGGCATAACATTTAAAACAACAAAAGAGTGAATTACATTTGGCAGATTATAAAGGGCAACATATTATCATTTGCAATTGTTACATTAAAGTATCAATGAATATAACAACAAATGATGACAAGCAAGATGGCTAAATGAGGATGTGAAGAAAGTTACTCAATAAAAAGAATCTTAACATGCAATGAAATATCTGAAAACAAAAGCCATGACATAACCACATGGTCAGAATATAAAACTTGTTAGAAGAAACATAAAAGCAAAAGTAACCATTTTAAAAAGAAAATGAAACTCAAACGTGCAACAGATGCAGACAAAAGAAACAGGAACAATTGTGCAGCTACATTAATAGCCTGACCCCCCCAAAAAAAAAAAATATAAGTAATATTAATATTAAAGGGGAAACAATAAAAAATCCATTGCACTGTCCCACCTATTACCAAATGCTTAACATGGTACACCACACAATGACTCCTTATTTCCATTAATTTTCTTCCTCCTTTACTCATTTGGTTGTATTTAGTATCATACTGAAGTGAAAGGGTAGTTATAAATTATTTGAAAGCATATAAATAAATAAAGAAAGAAAATAAAATGAACCTGTCCTCTCCCCCAGTACTTGGGGTGAATTAGCTGATGGGATTTCTTTGAACAAACAGATCCAAATGGTGTTTTTCCAACCTTCAAGGACTTGCCTTTGAAACCCAACATTCTTCTCCATATGTATTTAAAGTTCAGTCCTGCTGGAAAATAAATACCATTTAAACCCTTTGCATGCTCTTACTGGTTTGAGAAAATTTTGGAAACATCCCGGTTGTTCTGCTCCCGCCCCACAGACACTTTACTGCTGCCTTCAGACATAGAGGCAGACCCAGAGAGGGAAGGGAATATCAGGCATAGCCACATTTTAATTGACCATAGTCTACAAGAAAAACAGCCCCCACTAGCCAGAGCTGAAATTTCATTTATTTATTTAGCTAGTTATTTTCATTACGTTCAGTAAAATTCCCACAATAGTCGAATACCATTTTAAAAGTTTGAGCTTGCCCTCACATGGTAATAAGAATTCTCTGACAATTTCCAGCAGAATGAACTACTTTATGTGACTCCACTGAAGCACATGGCCTGAAACAATGCAGCGGTGGTGGGGAGCCAGCTCCACAATTTAAAACCTGAATTTGTAAGAAGCAACAACAAAAAGCCCTTCATTAATCAACAATTTGTGAAATGTGCTATGGAAACCTTCCCCAGTACACAAACTGCTTTCAAAGTTGACATTTTCTTTTCTTTTTTAGTCTTTGGTAACTGGGTAAGGCCCATTAGGCACAAGTGCTTGTTTTCAGGGGTGACCTGAGAGCACTGGGCAGTTAAGTGACTTAGAAACATAGAATTTGATGGCAGATAATGACCAGTTGGCCCACCTAGTCTGTTCATTTTCCTACCTAACGGATAAGCTGCGGATCCTAGTTAACCCACAGTCTACTTCTTCCTACCCCCCACTAGAATTGCCTTATATCTGTCCCATGCATTCTTGAATTCCCCCACTGTTTTTGACTCAAAAACCTCCTCAGGAAGGCTGCTCCATGCATCTACAACCCTCTCTGTGAAGAAATACTTCCTCACATTACCTCTGAGCCATCCCCCCTCTATACTCAAATTGTGCTCCCTTGTTCTTGAACATCTCCTTTTCTGAAAGATGCTTCCCTCTTTTTACTTTGTTAATTCCCTTGAGATATTTGAAAGTTTCTATCATGTCCCCCCCCTTCCTCCTTTGCTCAAGGCTATACATCTTAAGCTCCTTTAGCCTTGCTTCATATGTCTTCTGGTGCAGACCCTGCACCATTTTGGTTGCCCCCTCTTGACAACCTCCACCCTGTCTATGTCTTTGTGGAGATGGGGTCTCCAGAACTGTACACACTACTCCAGATGTGGTCTTACCAACTGTCTGTACAGAGGGCCAACAACTTTCTCTTTTCTACTGGTGATGCTTCTCTCTACGCATCCCAGTATCCCCCCCTCCTTACTGCCTTCTCACATTGCTGGCCCACCTTAAGGTTGTCTGATATAATTACCCCCAGGTCCCTTTCCATTTCTGTTGTTGTCAGTATCTCACCCCCCATTGTGTACTCTTCCCCTGGGTTTTTGTTTCCAAGGTGCATTACTTTGCACTTCTTTGTGTTGAATCTAAGCTGCCATACATTTGATCATTCCTCCAACCTTGGCAAGTCCCTTTCATCCTTTCCACCCCACCTTGCATATCAACCCTGTTGCAGATCTTTGTGTCATCTGCAAAAAGACATACTTTCCTTTCCAGTCCCTCTGCAATGTCACTTATAAAGACATTAAAAAGGACCAGCTCCAGTACTGAACCCTGCAGTACCCCACTAGTAACCCCATTTCCTCACTGTGGACTCCATTTACTGTTACCCGCTGTGTCCTGTTGTCCAGCCAGTGTTGACTTGCTCAGATTCACACAGTATGCAAGTGGAGGTTGTGAGAATCAAACCCAGGTCTGGTCTTCTGGATGTACTAAGCTCATTCACAGCTCATTATTCTAAACTCTAGGCTACACTGCCATTTATCAGCAATCAACCTCAGCTATCAACAATCCCCACCAAAATTCATTTTTTTATCTTTATTTTTTTGATACAGCCAATACAAAGTAATTACCTGCCCACATGGAGTTGCTTGCCTGTTGAAAATGAACTTCAGGCCTCAGTTTGAGAGTTAGAACCAAATCCACTTACCAAAATATTCCAAGTTTAAAAGTTGAAATACCCTGATGTTCTCTCTGGGGCTGTGCTTTGTCCAAGAAACCTCAAAACCTGGGAGCAGTGGAAAAGAGACAAACCCCTCCTCTGTGGCCTTTCTTATAGGCTATGCTCCTCCCCTGGTCTTGCACTAACTTTCCCCTGGGAACCTCCCACCTACCTGCCACCTCCCACCCGTAGTGAACGGCTACCTCCCCCTACCTGCTCACCCAGGTGTCCCTCCATACATGCCCCCAGACAAAGCCATGCCTCCTGTGATGCCTTGTAGGTGCCTTCATTTCTGTTAGACCTTTGCAAAACATGTGCCACTGTATCACATTTGGCAGTCATTAAAAAAATGTCTTTCCTAGCTATTCATCCCTGTATTATAAACATTAAAACCCAAACCAGCCAAACCGTATGAGAATTCATCACTGTAAGCCTTGTGTGTAATACAGACTGTGATATTTAACACTCGTAGGGTAAGTTAGTGCCTCTGAACTTATTTGCTGCATATGCATCTCAATCGCTATGGGGTCTTGGCCATGTTCACCCTTCCTGAAGCCAAGCTAGCTACAATATGTCTTACAGCTCCTGGTAGGTTACATCACTTTAGCTTATATATTACTGTGGCAAACTGCTATTTTCAACAAGAAGTTAACATTTTAAAAATACAATGATGTGGACTGAGAAGCATCTTATGCAGGTGAATTGTCATGCTAATCTAAATTTTCCAGGTTGCATTCAGTTAGCCTAACCAGTGGAAACCAAAGGGGAGAGGGATACATATCTAAAATAGAACTGTTTAACCCATTTGTGATTTAAAGTTGCATGATGCTGTTTTAGTTGGGTGAGTTGAGAAACCAGGGTTCAAGTTTGACCAACAGTATAGCTTCTAATCTCAGAACTGGTGGACAATTTACATCATGGAGCTGATGCATTCTCTTGTAAATATGAGATGGCAAGCTATTTAATAAATGATGCCCCTGTAACTAGAGTATGAGCAGAATACAACACTGGTGTCCCTTGAAGCAAAGATAAGGTAGCAGAGGGCTGGGATAGAGCAAAAAAGAAAAAAATTAACCAAGGTAAAATCCACAATAATCAAACTAATTATAATAATAAAAATAATAGAACGATCATATAACCACATAAAGAATTTAATTTCAAAGGCTTTGGGTTCTTTTGGCTCTGCACAATGACATTATGGCTTCACGCACGATTCATTACTTGACGAGATAATCTGTAATTTTAGTCATTGCTCCCTGTAGGCTATATTTTGCCTTAAATATCATTTTTACAGTTTGTGAATAACCACCATTAAAAAAAATCTATATCTATGTAACTTAAGAAAACAAAATTCTGCAGCTACTTGCTCTGCATCTCCTGCCTAAGCTTGAACAGAAAAAAAATGAAAATGATAGCCAGATACAAAAACATCCCAACACAAATAGAATTAATATTGCAGTTCATTTAAACATAGTCACACAAGTTAGAAGTTGTAGATTGTAAAGTAGGTGAAGTTAATTCAGGTCTATAGAACCGCAGACAGCACCACCCTCCAGAGAGTCAAAGTCACCCTAAATAAGGCCTGACAACTAGCCACAGATAGCCCTAGATTCACACACACCTGCACACTCTATAACCTGGCCAACTGGCTTAACTTCAAGGATCAGTTAAGGTACCAGACCTGTCTCTTCACCAAAAAGATAGCCAATGGCCTTGCCCCCCCAGGGCTTGTGCACATCATCCAACCTGCATCCATCACTGTTGCCACCCACAGCTCATCCAAATCTAACCTGGCAGTCCCACACCTCAGGACTGTAATAGGCTAGTGTTCTTTCTCATTTAGAGCCCCCACCTGATTCAACACCCTTCCCAGCTGTATCACCCTTGAACCCAAAATCAGATACTTCAAGTCCCTCCTCCATGCCCACATATTTGCCTCCCGCACCTGTAACTGCCACAACACTAGTTAACCCTTCCCCTAGCTCCTGAAAAAGGACATATGTAATGTTTGTTCATTATTCTACTTGTTTGTGTTGTATTTATATTCACCTGGATGTGAAGCCTTTGTAAAGGAGTCTCTGACTCTAAGGATTGTAATTCTGATACTGTTCAATAAATAAATAATTAAACAACATACAAAAACAGCAGAGCAGAAGTAGAAAATTGCTGTTGCCTTGCTGACTAGACACCTCTATCCCCCAGATCTACATCACTTTACTTACAGCACATGGCAGCAACACAGCGTTCAACAATGTGCAAAATTAATCTTTCGCCCTCTTCACCATTCTCACCACCCATCTGTAGCAGCCCCTTCAAGATGCGAAGGATGAATTCTGGAAACCTTCATTCCTTAAACAAAACATATTTTGCCCTTATAAGTTTACTCTTAACAACCCCCTTTCCAGTGGTTCCCTGGCTCAAGCATCACTTGACACCTATTTAATGGAAGTAGAGACAGCAATGCAATCAGAAGATTACCTCTCTTCTTTTGTTTTCTGTGAGGCAGCCAAGGAGTAGTGCAGCCCATTCAAAGAAGGCAAGACACATTTTCTGGCTTCATCTAGAGGGGTAAGTTCCTTTGTTTACAGACCATGTTGGCTGATTATACTTGCTTGGCTCTCCCACAGTATGAAAGCCTCAGGGCACTAGTTCAGTAGTTTTGACTGAGAAAAATGACATTGTGAAAGTCTTGTAAAAAGTATGTACTGTAAAATTACCCTTAACTTTACTAAACAAACTCTGGCCAGAGCCAATAGGGCTGCTGGAGAGGAATCTGGGTTTAAAATATTGATTTTTTTTTTATATTTTTGCTCCACATTTTGAACACAGCCTAGTGATAAACATGCCTCATGAAGAATGGCAGAGAAAATGTTTAACTCCTGGCCTAAAGATGCTGTCATCCAGAGACTACAAAATCAACTTTTGGGCTGCAAGCTCACATATTGGGCAAGAGTTAAAAAATTACATCTGTCACATTCATGAGTCACTGTACCAAAATGGCTATGTTGAAATTCCTGCTGGGGGCTATCCCACAAATTATCACTGTTCTTGGAGAATCACTAGAGTATGTAGCTAAATTCAAATATCTAGGAGTTTGACTCAATCATAAACTTTCCTTTGCCGACCATCTCGAAGAACTACAGAAGAAACTAAGGCAAAGATTAGGATTATTCTACAGAATTAACCACTTGCTCACAAAGAAGGCCAAGATTCAACTGGTTCAAGCTACCTTCCTATCTTTAATAGATTATGCAGACCTGCTCTACAGCCACTGCACTGCCTCTGCGCTGGCTAAGCTGGACACCCTCTACCACATAGCTATCAGCTTCATTACTGGCCTTCCACTTTCCACACACCACTGCTCCCTCTACTCATTGTTAGGCTGTACTTCCCTTCACTATAGAAGGAATAGAAACGCTGCCCTATGGGCCTTCAGAATGGTGACCAACAAGCTCCCCTCATATGTCTCAGCTTGTATTCCCCAGAGTGTGTTAGACACATATGCTTTAAGGAGCTATTCCCTAATTGCCCTCCAAGTTCCAAGGGTCAAAACTCATTTCAGCAAAGCTGCTCTAAGCTTCTCTTTATCCACATTGTGGAATGGTTTACAAAGGAACCTGAAGCTGAGCTGGCCTGTTAGCCTGAATATCTTCAAGGCACTCTATGATCATTACATGAAAGCACCTTGCAAATGTTTTCCTCATCGTTAGCCCACTAATTCTGCAACACCCCCTTTCCATTCTGATGCTCGCCATGTTTCTACCCCTGGCTCTCACTCATTCCCTATTAACTTTTCCTGCTGCACTTACCCTTCCCTGTCCACTCCAGCCTGGCTAAAATTCCACCCCATCCATAGTACTAACATACTAACATACTATTTGCCAGCAGATTAGGACTTACAGTCTATCGAGTCTGCTCGAACCTAGATCCTTAGTTTGGTGCCGAGACCCTCCCATCCCTTGTTCTCTAGAAACCCCTATCATCCATCCCCACCCCCCCGGGACAGGGGGTACTAATGTCCCAATTATCTACCCCTTCTCCGTCATTATCATAATAAACAAGTACATGACAGCCATCGTCACTTTTTGTGGTTTTAGCCCAATTTTTCCCCCAGTCATCGGTAATATATCCCTCCTCTTCTTTACCTCTCTAATCTCCCACCCCATACATGGCCTCTTTCCCCTATATGTGTAGTTGCTGGCTGCCTCACTTAAAAGATCCCTGCTTATAACCCCTGTATGCCTATGGTCGATTGTACATCTGCTGACTTCTTTATTTGTAAAATAATGCTGTTTTTTTATTATTTATTTAAACCTTGTACTGTACTGTATACACTTTATATACTTTTTCTTCCTTGTATATTATTGCTCTTTGTATACCTGCTTCTGTACTGTACTTTGATGTATTCATGACCAGGTCCACCTTGCAAATGAGCCTTGCTCAATGGTGCCCGCATGGATAATTAAAGATTTTGATTGATTGATTGATCGATTGAAATGTTGTTGTAAAGTTATTAAATATTACAAAAGTTATGAGCCCACATTTACAAAATTCAGCATAGCCTTATAACCTAATAGGTGAACATACTAGAATCATAGAATACAAGAATGCGCAAAATATAATGCCACCATATTAAATTTATTCAAAGCCATGGAATAGATTGCTAATCTTTTTTTGGCATTGAAAAAGTTTAACTTGGTCCACGGGGAAGAAATCTGGATACAGCTTTATTTAATTGAGCCCTAAATATGATATCAAGGCAGAAAGGGGGTTAGAGTGTATTCAGATGAAAGTGAGGATAAGGTAAAGAAAATGTATTGTGGTACTGTACTCTATAAAGATCCTGGTGAAAGAATGCAGCATGGAGCTTGGCATGGATGCTAGATTCTTTGGTGCGGTCTTATAGTGGAGCAAGTTAAATGGTGTGGGTATTCATTTGTGAGTGGGGGATTGTGAAAAATGTCATATGGTTTTCAGTTCTGACCCACCTTTTTTCTTCTTTGATGACAAAATTGCTGCTTTAAGAAAATGGGCTACGTAGATCATTATGATCCATCATATTTTCAATAACCTCAACCTTTTATACCCTATGGGTCACTGTCCCACATAGAGAATACTGATATATATATATATATATATATATATATATATATATATATATTAAAGGAGAAACAGTAAAAAATCCAGTGGAGACAGCAAGCCAATTTAATGAATATTTGTGTTCTTTATTCAAATTCAATCACAGCCCAATCCCCTGCCCCTGTACATTGCCAGGCATGCCAACAGAATTAATATAATAAAAATACACGCAACATACTAGAAAAAAATTCAGAATAAAAAAAAAATCATAGTTACATTAAAAGGATCAATGCATATAACAGCAAATGCAATATAACATTTGCTTGAAAGGCATTCTACCCCTGGAGTTTTCCTTCTGGGTGAGTTTTTAATGGTATCATTACCTCCTTCTTACCTCCCCCTAATGGTCTTCATACATATATTTTCAGCCTAATACTCAGCTATGTAACTCTATACTCATTAACATAGACTCCTTCAGTACTTCACTGCCATTACTATTATGCATTTCTCTAACTCCTGCACAAGCAATGCCAATACCAGTGAGCAAACGTTCAGCATTGACAAATGCTTGTTTAATTACAGTGGTGTACTACATTTATTATGAAGCAGCAGCTATCGCCCCCCAAAAACATAACCATAACACTGGGGGTGCCAAATCCCATACTATCAGGGATCAGTCCATGTTTTTATATGGCACTGGGGATGTCTAATCCCCCAGTGTCAGGTTTGGTAATTAGTCCATCTTTTCTTGTGACACTGGGGGCACCCAATCACCCAGTGTCAGGATCTGGGATCCATCTGTCTTTTGACTTGGGGTGCTGAATCACCCAATGTAAGGATTAGGGATCAGACCATCTTGTTTTATGACACTGGGAATGCCCAATCCCCCAGTGTCAGGATCAGGGATCAGTCCATCTCTTTTATGACACTCAGGGTGCCCAGTCCCCCAGTGTCATGATCGGGGATTGTTGCTGTTGTTCTTTTTCATTTGTTTTTCAACTGTAAAATTAAAGAAAAAACTCCATTGTTGTCATCTCCCACTGAATTGTAATACTGGGGTGGCCATTTCCCCCACTTTCCGTGATCAACAGTGTCTTCTTCTTTTTTTTGCACCTATAAACAAAAAAAAAGGTCCATCAATGTATTTTATGGCAGTTCATTATCCCCACCTGGCCCTCCCACAGAGCATCCACCCCCCCCAGTACCCCCCCACCAGCCCTTGTTTACCCATGGAGGGGTCCAATGCTGTCATCCTCTCTGGAGTGCAGACATGTAGACTCTTCAAGGCCAGACCAAGAACTGAAGCTACAGGTACACAGTTCAAGGTGTTTCAGTGGGGTTATGAACTTCTGTTTTCTTTATACTTGACTTCAGAAACCCTCTTCTGGTTCCACCACATGCTTCGTTTAACCTGTATTTATCTCAGCGGTGAGTTTCATTCTGGCCCATGAGTCAAGAGAAGTGGCACCAACAGGTGCAACAGCAGCAGCAGGTGGAAAAATGGGACTTGCAGGGTCAGAGGTGACAGTAGTGCCAAGGGTGAACTTAGCACCTCAGGCATCTGCACTGGTCAAAGGACAACTGCTGTGGAGATGATCCTCCTGGAACTACACTGTCTCAGCACAGTCTCTCCTCCACCCCATCACCACCAACACCAAAACCCACACCATCCCTCAACATCAGCAACTGGACTACCCTGTATGGCTGACAACTCCCCAGTCACACTGGCTGGGCAGTGACTAGTCAGAATTCCAGTAGGGACTCACCTGCCATTAGAATCATTGTATATTCCAATGGTGTCCCATATGTGCAGTTGTTTTACACTGCCCATAAAACAGCTTACAGGTTTACAGGGTCACCAAACTGTACATGTCAGTGCTTTGAATGTTAGCTCAGATTAGTTTGTGATTCATGTACATAATGATGTGCTTCGTTTACAGACAAGCACATCATTAATAATCCACAATGAGGTTTTACCCACACCTGGCAAGTGACCAATAACACCAGGCGTGCATAAGTCCCAGTGCACTCCACACTGTGCAGTGGATTTCTGTGAACGTACAACTGGTAGGAAGTAAAGAAGTAAAAAAAAAGTTATTAAAATACTCAGTTTCTAGAGTGGAGCATATCTGCAAAGGGAATAAGGTATTGGGCTTACCTGTTGATGTCAGCTGTCCAGTCATATCCCTGTCTAAACCAGTCTTATCTTAAATCAAAGCAGTAGCCATTTCATAGAACCATGAGACTTAAACTTACTCTGCAATTGCTAAAGCTGTGCTGGGCAGCATACAGCTAGCTAAACTCTGGCATCAATTTCTGTCTCAAGGTTTTGTGAAATGTCTTTTGCCTCTCCTTACTGGTTTATTGCAGAGAAGTCAGAACTGATATTGCTGGACAGCTCACAGCTAGGTAGCCCTTCACATCTACATAGAAAACAATTTATAAGACATTACCTGCTGACTTATAGGGTTGTTATTCCTTTGGTTTCTTCCAAAAATTTGCTCCTCATCTTAACAAATTTGAATTGAATAGACCACAATCTTGCTCTAATTTAAAGGAATTGTATGACACAGGTTTATTACT
The DNA here is from genome assembly GCA_016271365.2 of Neoceratodus forsteri. Taxonomy (NCBI): domain Eukaryota; kingdom Metazoa; phylum Chordata; order Ceratodontiformes; family Ceratodontidae; genus Neoceratodus; species Neoceratodus forsteri. The sequence continues at coordinate 209,105,298 of CM028137.1, read as the reverse complement.
TAGAAATCCTCAATGCAGCACTAAATATAGAGAATAATGGATGGGCAACTATATACAACCAGTGTCTTCTACCACAGATGGGTTCTGATTCCCTCTGACCAGGACAGCAAAGCTCGAGATATCCATGGGAATCAAAACTCCTAGGTGACAGAACACATTGGTTATGCATATAGTTACATAGAAACATAGACTTTGACGGCAGATAAGGACCACTTGGCCCACCTAGTCTGCCCATTTCTCTACCTACTGGATAAGCTGCAGATTGTAGTTAACCAACAGCCTACTTCCTGCCACCCCTCACTACAATTGCAGCCTACTTCCTGCCACCCCCCACTACAATTGCCTTGTGTCTGTCCCATGCATGTTTGAATTCCCCCACTGTTTTAGTCCCAACAACCTCCCCAGGAAGGCAATTCCACGCATCCACCACTCTCTCCTTGAAAAAAGATTTCCTCACATTACCCCTGAGCTGTCCCCCCTCTATCTTTAAATTGTATCCCCTTGTTCTTACACATCTCTTTTTCTGAAAGATGCTACCCTCCTGCACCTTATTTATGCCTTTTAGATATTTGAAGGTTTCTTTCATTTCACCAATACTCTGTCAGCAGCTGCCCCATAACAGGGTGTGCTTTGAAACAGTAACATTCAAATCTCAGAAAAGGCCAGCACTACCCACCACTCAGGTAAAGGCAATGTATGTTACAATATATGTTTCCAAATGTTTGCAGTTTAATAATACAGCATTATACACAAAAGGTGCAACATACACAAACCTCACACATGCTGTTAGCACAGGCTGGGAGAGCAGGGCAGGGCCCAACTGACTTCTACTGGTTTTGCAGTACCCTCTTCAGGAAGTGTCCAAAAATGATTGGTAAAGATCAGGTTATATTATTATCTTAAAGGGGCCTCATTCATTTTCCTTAATGCAATATAGCTTTAGTGCACCACCATAATGCACTCACTCAAAAATACAAATAATGTAAAAAATACATAAGAATGAACCTAACTTAATAACAATTACTAAACTTAATTAGTGAAACCCTAAAAAAGAAAGAAAGAAAAGATTTTTATATATGTATCATTATATACATTTTTATAACAAACTTAGATCACCCCAACATTATTAAAGCAAAGAAGATAATATCTATACACTAATGTAATGGATAATAAATGGGACTTACAATCCCCTCACTCTTCAGACATAGGGAAAACATTTTTGTCATGAAAAAGTAAAATAAACATGATAACATATAGCAGGACACATAAATGGATATATTAATAATCGTATCTAGATGTTACTAAAAAGTATATCTCTTTAAGGGTCCCGCTAAGTATTTCTATAAAAAACAGAATCAAACAGGGAGATTCATCCAAAAATTGATAAATGATATAACCAAATCATCTTTATATGCATGTCTTCCTTAAACACCCTGACATAAAGGGGGACACAGAGTAAACCTGAAATAATGCCTACAGTATGTATGTTCATACACTTACAATTATATACATGTCTCTTCATGTGCACCTACTTAAAATGTATGCATGTGTATGCATAATGCCACAGAACAAAAAGCACACAGAACAAAAAAATAAACCTATCTTCTATTCCACTTTAAAGGGAATCCATTCTATATTGTACTCATTTGCTCTGTGGCACACTGGGGGGGGGCATCAAAAATGTATAGCAATCATATATATATATCAGTTCCCATTCAATCCTATAGATAAATTAAACTGGATCACACGTAGGCTTCTTACTTATGAAGATGTACTATCAAATCAATGTCATCATTTAAACCTGGTGGTTTAAGTGCACCTAATGTGTAAATCCGGAATGATTCCTTTTCAGTTAAAATCATTTTTACATTGCCACCTCATGGTCCCACAAACACATGGTCAATTCCAATAAAGGAAAAATCATGACAACATTTTTTATCCCCTTCTTGTTGGTGCAAACTTCAAGCACTCTTGCAATCTTTTAATCTATCTGAGCTCAAATGTTCACTTATTCTAGTTTTATGTGGACAAGTGGACATTCCCACATAGAAGGCCCCAAATAAACAGGCAGCAAGGTAGATGACCTGATTGATACTGCAGTTGATAAAATGTCTAATGTCATAAATCTGAGGATTGTTTTTTGTAGAAAAAAACCTTTGTTTTTGTCACAGCCCTGCATTGTGCACACCTACCACACTTATAGCACCCCTTAGGCACTGAAGGAATCCAGTCCATGGAGGAGGGTTTACTATAAGGCAAAAAACTATGGACTAACGTGTCCCTTAAGTTTTTAACTTTTTTGTAAACCATCTGTAGTTTCCCCTCTAACACCTCTTTCAATGCTGGTTCCATGGCCAAGATGTGCCAATATTTCAGCAGGATCTTCCTGATATCCTCACTATCCACACCAAACTTGGTAATGAATAAAACTTTATCCTGAATGGTGTCATGTCACTCTTTATACTGCAGTAACTCTGATCTAGAAATCTGTTCTGTCTGTTGTTTAACCTTGTCCAAATGTTCTATATTACATCCTCTGTCAACAAATCTCAGGCTCAATTCCCTACACCTCACTTCACATGTCTTAACATCAGAGCAACTCCGCTTTACCCTATAGAATTGGGATTTAGGGATGTTGTTGATGGTGTGGCGGGGATGGCAGCTGCTAGATAGTAAGAGATTATCACAAGCTGTTTCCTTACGGTAAAGATCTATTGTATCACAAGCCCACCATCTGGGCCCTTATGAATAGCCAAATCCAAAAAGTGTATCCTATCTACTGACTGATTCACTGCAAACTTCAAATTTGGATTGGACTGCTCCAGATATTGTACAAAATCCTGCAGCTGCTCAACACTTCCCCACTACACCATCAACACGTCATCAGTAAAGCAGCACCAGAGATCAATTAAATCATAAAATGGATTTTTTGTCCTATCATAAATAGTCTGCTGTTCCCAGAGGCCCAAATATAAATTTGCATATGTGCGGGCAAAAGTAGCCCCCATTGCAGTTCCTTTAACTTGTAGGAAATACTGCCCCTGGAACAGAAAACTGTTTTTGGTATGAACAAAATAGGACAGGTCAAGCAAAAAATCATAGAATGGTTCATCATATGTAGTACTTGTTTTTAACCAGTGGCTTACTGAACTGAGGCCTCCATCATGGGGAATATTGGAATACAAAGATTCCCTGTCCAAGGTCACAGGTAACCAGGACGGTTCAAGTTCCAGATCCCCCAGGACACCCAAAATCTGGGTAGTGTCCCTAATATAAGATGTTAAAGTAGGTACTGTTTGGCTGATGTGTCCACCTATGAACTTTGACAGTGGTTCTGTCAAGGACCTTTTTTTTTTTTTTATTCTTTGTTAACTGGGTAGGGACACTGGACCATTGGTCCCTTTACAGGTCTGACCCGGATTGTGCAAAACATTCAGAAACACAACATTTAACAATAACACATAATTACAAATAACAATTACAAACTGATAAGGATAATAAATATTGCTTTAACTTAAATTTGAAGCTAGGTACAGAAGAAGCAAGTCTAATGTGAGCTGGAAGGACATTCCAAAGATTGGAGCAGACACAGAAAATGCCAGGGACCCAATCTTCAATCTATGATGGGAAACATTAAATAAAGGACCACTTACATATCTCAAACAAGGTAGTGTATATCTACAAGAGACTAACACAGAGAAAGAAAAGACATTCCAAAATGAAACCTTTTAAACATTGCACATCCCACAAAATAGGAGAGCCTAAGATCAGGGGAAAACCATCCCAGTTTGTAGTATAAATGGCAATGATGTGTCCGACTTGGAGCAGCTAATATAAACCTACAAATGTTATTTTAGGTAACAGTCAAAACATGCTTTTCCTTCTGCCCTATATTAAAATAAAGACTTGACAAGTAAACAAAGTGGGGAAGGAGTGATGCAATGGCAATAGTTCTCCTGGTGTCTAATGAGAAATAAGAGATACATGTATACAGTAACACAATTTTCTTATTGATTGTTTTAGCAACTAATTTAACCTGAAGAGAGGATGATAAACAGGAATCAAGAACCACACCTAAGTATCTAAATTGGGACGCCTGCTCAAGTGGAAGGCCTTGTTGATCTAAAATAACAAGTCTTGGGTTGTCCTCAAGCATTGATGGCATGTCAGACAACATTACCTTGGTTTTTCCTGAATTTAGAAGGATTGCATTACTAAACAAATAGCCCCAAAGTCATCATTCAGAACAAATGATAACTCAGTCACTGCTCTTGATTGAATAAAAATAATTAAATCATCCGCATACAAATAGGTGCTGCAATGTTGACTGACCTGAGGCAAGTGATTAACAAAAATAGAAAACAGCAGCGCGCCCAAGATGGAGCCCTGCGGGATGCCACAATGAACTGAGGACACATCCGAGGCTACAGATCCTACCTGGACATACTGACTTCTAGCTCACAAATAATTTCAAATCCAGAACACAACAGCTTCAGAAAAGCCAATTTCCAATAGTTTAAGACAAGCAAGATCATGATCAATTAAATCAAAAGCCTTGGTCAGGTCCACGAACACCACCCTCATCATATTACCCTTATCAAAATCACAGAGGACCGTGTCTATGAACCTGACCAAGGCAGTCCATGTCCCATGGTACTTACAAAAACCATGTTGCTGAGCAGCCAACAGTTCATGAGCACCTAAGTGCTCATTAATTTGCATTGCCACAAGCTTTTCTAGTATTTTACCTAAGGGATTCAAAATTTAAATAGGCCTATAGTAATCAAAAGAAATAGGGTTAGTTTTCTTTGGAATAGGAACCACCCTAGCCTTCTTCCATTCAACAGGAAAACATAAGTAACCAAAGATAGGTTAAATAAATAAATAACAAAGGGGATCAATAATAAAGGGGAATGCCAATTTCAAAAAATGACCATCCAACCCTCCCCCACAGTCACTTGCCCTATCATGAATGGCTTTCCAAAGTTTCACAACCTCAGCTTGTGCTATTTCACTAAACATAAACCTGTGTCAGTAAAAGAGAAGTCGGGTGACTCAGAATTTGGAGCCTTGGAGGATGGAAAGATATTTCTATAACTAATCAAATCAGAAAATGTATTATTTAATAATTTAACAATTTCAGATAAATCAAAAATATTGGCATTATCCACAATTACCTTCTGGATATCTAGTTTAGGTTTGGAGGACAGTAAGGAATTAACATCATTCCACAATTGTTCAGGATTGGCCCAACTAGATTCAAGACGATCCCGATAGTAATCTTTTTTTGCTTTCCTTACTTCCAGTGACACCAAATTCCTGAGTCTGCAATAAAGCTTCAATACAGAAATACTAGGGTGCCTTTTATATCTGGACAAGGCTACATTTTGATCCCTTATCAAGTTCTTAATAACAGGGGAAAACCACCCAGTGGGAGACCCACGACGTCAAAAAGAGTGAAGAGGGAAAAGAATATTCTGAATCAGGAGCAACTGACTGTAAAAATAGTCTAACACCATATCAACATCAGGAATACATGCCTAAAAAGACCAATCAATATTTTCTAAATAGGAATGTAATAAGAGAATGTTAGGTTTCTTAAAGGATCTATCTCGAACCAGACATGGTGGAAGTTTCCTATGGCGAAAATCCATCACACAGCAAGTTGCCATATGATCACTTATTGAATCAGCCAGTGCCCCAGAGTCAGCAATCCTATATTCCCTATTCATAACAACTAGGGTTGCCACCTGTTAAGTTTTTTACCTGGTGATCAGGTTTTCAAGGTCCCTATCGGGTAATCTGGTTTTGCTATGTGCTGGTCAGGTTTTTGAGCCATTTTGAGTGCTCGCATACTTTTGAAACCAATTTTGTCATATCATTCATTGCTTCAGCTACATGTCCAGGTTACAAACAAGTTTTGTTGTCAATACAGCCCTTTGTTTGTGAAAGCAGTCAGCCTGGGAGGTGCAAAGTATGGCTGTTAACACCATTAGCACTTACTTAACCTAATCTTTTCCACTGTATCTTAAAGTGGCATAGCAGCAGAGCTGCCCCATCTTTTTTAACAGTAACAGAACCAGTTGTCTTCCACTTTCATTTGTTGGTAACATTTTCATCTCTAACAGAATTTAGGCATTTTTAAATAGTTTTTTTTCCCCTCAAGAAAAGAGTACAGTCACTTCTTTGGCTTTGAAATAGTACTGTGGACATGAAGAGGAAATGGAGCCAGAAAAATATATAAAGTACACATCACAGGAAACAATTTCTATATTATTGTATTACATATCCTGTATACTGTTTATGCTATTTACAGTATTTGTATTCTCTCCCCCAGATCATATATGTAAATGAAATTAAATGAGATGTCTTTTATCTCTGTATGTTTATCTGGTAAGCCAATGTCAATAAATAAATAGGACAACCCTAGGAAAGTAATTAACAGGTACAGTACAGTACAGTACCTTAACATTTTTTGTCAAACTGCTACTTTAAGTGTTTTTTATTGATAAATGGCCTTCTAGGAGGAACAATATATGATGAGTCATGCAAAGGGGTGGGGCTACAGGCGAGCTTAGGATCTGGTTTTTGCCTCATTTAAAGGTGGCAACCCTAATAACAACCCAATCAAGTAAGGAATGATTCAGTGTTAATGGATTTAGCTGAGTAGGCTCGCCAATACACTGAACCAACCCAAAAGAATAAAGTAAAGGTTCTAACGCTAATACATTAGCATTCAACCAGTTGAAATTCATATCTCCCAGAATAGCAAAATCACAAAGTTTAAAGTAGGGAGCACAATTTTCCAAAAAATCTTTCAACCCATCCAGACCACACAGAGGTGGATTGTATATACAGCCCACAATAACATTCTTTTTACCCCCTAAAATAAACTGTGATAACAACCAATCAGACTCACAGGCTTCAACATTACTTGATTTCAATATTTGGACCTGCAGATGGTCTTTAAAATATGTCAAAACACCATGTCCATTTTTGTTACCCTTATGATCAATTTTCATCAGATTATAACCATTAATCCTACACACATCGTTTGGAACCCCTGGTTTAAGCCAAGTCTCTGAGAGGGCCACTACATCTGGTAAATAATTACCAATTATCTGTTCAACTCCTGCCAAATTTGGGATCAAACTATGAACATTTAAATGAACCATATTGAAACCATGACAGTTTGCTAAAGCTATAGAACATTTACAACCAGGAGAATTAGAAATAGAACCAGGGACAATAGGCCCCAGATTCAATTCAATATCCCCAGCTTTCAATAATAACCAAACACTGTTAACAATATAACCCAGTCTATGCAATAGCAACCTTCCATAGAACAGTGAACCATGAATTCCCCAACACCCAGTAGTTCTAACTTCCAGACCATAATTTAACAATAGCTGGGACAGTGCAATCCTTAATTGATCAACCACCAAAGAGTTTGAGAATAGGAACCCATTAAAACTTTCTTTTAAGCCATGCCCTAGGCCTTGAGGAATAACCCAAAAAAACAAACTATTAAGACATAATAATCCTCCCACAACAATATAAACACTAAGTCTGTGAGTATTTTGTTCCCACATCGTAACCCTATGCCAGAAGCAATTGGACATTCTAGGGGATCAATAAGGGACTTGTGAATCTTTGGCAGAACATAAATGGTCTACCTAATTGGGAAATAAACCTTCAGATATTCCACTGCTTGTTTGGTAATAATACTACTATTGAAGGCTTAATCTGTACATGCATCTACTTCAATTTTAAAAGCTGCAGTTGAATCACACTACAGCCTATGTAAAATGAGGTGTTACATAATTGTCTGAAGATATAGAGATGTATAAAGATATAGGGCTGGCAGTATAGCCTAGAGGTTGGAGTAATGAGTTGTGAATGAGCTTGGTACATCCAGCAGATCAGACCTGGGTTTGATTCTCACAACCTCCACTTACATACTGTGTGACTCTGAGCAAGTCACTTAACCACCCAGTGCTCCCAGGTCACCCCTGAAAACAGGCACTTGTGCCTAGTGGGCCTTACCCAGTTACCAAAGGCTAAAAAAAAAGGAAATCTAATTTCTATATTTCTTTTTATCCATTAAGACAACTGAGCCCCTCCCCCATCTGTGGGTTTAATAATTAAGTGCAGATTTTTTTGCAGCTCACATAGTGCAACTCTTTCAGCATTAGAAAAATTGTTAAACACATTTTGCTCGTCCTTGGATATACAATCAATCTCTCCAAGTACTGCCTTTCAAAAACCAGAACTTCTGGAGAATAAGATGGTATAAAGTTCGATGGCCCTTTAAATTCTGTTTAACAAAAAATTAGGGAGATTGAAAGTATTTCCACAGAGGAGCAAAATGGGTTTAACAATTGTTCCACTGCTGAAGGAGCTGCACTATGTGAGCTGCAAAAAAATCTGCACTTAATTATTAGACCTGTGGAAAAGGGAGGCTCAGTTGTCTTAATGGATGAAAGTAAATATAGAAATGAGATCTTTAAACAATTATCTAACACCTCTTTTTACTCAGTGCTGAACTGTGATCCAACTACTGCTTTTAAAATTGAAGTAGAAGCATGTATAGATCAAGCCTTCGATAGGTGTATTATTATCAAATAGGCAATGGAATATCTGAAGGTTGATTTCCCTATTAGGCAGACCATTTATGTTCTGCCAAAGGTTCACAAGTCCCTGATTGATCCCCCGGGACACCCAATTGTTTTTGGTATAGGGTCATTCACAGAACCACTATCTAAGTTCATAGATGGACACATCAGTCAAATAGTAACTACTTTAAGATCTTATATTAGGGACACTACCCACATTTTGTGCATCCTGGGGGATCTGGAACTTGAACCGTCCTGGTTACTTGTGACCTTGGACATGGAATCTCTGTATTCCAATATTCCCCATGATGGAGGCCTCAGTTCAGTAAGCCACTGGTTAAAAACAAGTACTACATATGATGAACCATTCTGCAATTTTTTGCTTGACCTGCCCTGTTTTGTTCTTACCAAAAACAGTTTTCTGTTCCAGGGGCAGTATTCCTACAAGTCAAAGGAACTGCAATGGCAGCTACTTTTTCCCCCACATATGAAAATTTATATTTGGGCCTCTGGGAACAGCAGACTATTTATGATAGGACAAAAAATCAATTTTATGATTTAATTGATCTCTGGCGCTGCTTTATTGATGACGTGTTGGTGTGGTGGGGAAGTGTTGAGCAGCTGCAGGATTTTGTACAATATCTGCTGCAGTCCAATCCAAATTTGAAGTTTGCAGTGAATCAGTCCGTAGATAGGATACACGTTTTGGATTTGGATATTCAATAGGGCCCAGATGGTGGGCTGTGATGGATCTTTACCACAAGGAAACAGATCATAATAATCTCTTAGCATCTAGCAGCTGCCATCCGCGCCACACCACGGACAACATCCGTAAATCCCAATTCTATAGGGTAAAGTGGAATTTATCTGATGTTAAGACATGCAAACAGAGGTGTAGGGAATTAAGCCAGAGATTTGTTGACAGAGGATATAATATAAAACATTTGGACAAGGTTAAACAACAGACAGAACAAGTTGCCGTGAGATGAGCATTAATTTGCTCAGTGTACCTTTCCTGGTGAAACATTTCAACAAATAAATTAAAAAGAACAGATTTCTAGATCAGAGTTACTGCAGTATAAAGAGAGACATGACACCTTTCAGGATAAACTTTTATTCATTATCAAGTTTGGTGTGGATAGTGAGGATGTCAGGAAGATCCTGCTGAAATATTAGCACATTTTGGCCATGGAACCAGCATTGAAAGTTGTGGTAAAGGGGAAACTACAGATGGTTTACAAAAAAGGAAAAAACTTAAGGGACACGTTAGACCATAATTTTGTGCCTTATAGTAAACCCTCCTCCATGGGCTGGATTTCTTCAGCACCTAAGGGGTGCTATAAGTGTGGCTAGTGTGCACAATGCAGGATTGTGACAAAAACAAAGGTGTTTTCTACAAAAAACAATCCTCAGATTTATGACATAAGACATTTTGTCAACTGCAGTACCAATCATGTCATCTACCTTGCTAACTGTTTATGTGGTCCACTTAAAACTAGAATAAATGAACATTTGAGCTCAGTTAGATTAAAAGATTGAAAGATTGCTTTAAGTTTACACCTACAAGAAGTAAAGAAAAAATGTGGTCATGATTTTTCCTTTATTGGAATTGACCATGCTTTTGTGGGACCAAGAGGTGGCAATGTAAAAATGATTTTAACTGAAAAGGAATCATTCTGGATTTACACATTAGGTGCACTTAAACCATCAGGTTTAAATTTATTTATTTATTGAAATTGTTTCACCAGGAAAAGCACACTGAGCAAGAACTGCTCATCTCCCGGTGTGACCTGGGGGGAGGGGTGCAGTGAGGAAGAGGACAAGGGTAGTCCAGGTCCTGACATATATACATACAATTACAATACAGATGAAACATTTGACAGAAATAGTTGGGCATAGATGGCAATTTACCCTTACTTATAGTACAGTAGCAATTACATGGGGAAGTCATTGTTTTATATCTTAAAAACATATAATTAGATAATACAGCTGCATATGTTTGACAGGAATAGGTCAGTGTGGATTAATACATATATCCTAATAGTCGAGAGTAACAGTTACAATGAGGAAATCCTATTAAGGTATTGGGTTGTGGTATATAATGAGATGGGGTAAGTGCAAGCAAGCTAGCTCAAAAGTTGGGATCAAGTGCAGTAGTTGGGTGTGGATAGCAAAGTAGCACCATTGGGCCTACTGGGAGAAGAAAAATAGGAGTGTTTGAGGTAGAATAGATTGGAGAGTTAGCTGCAGGAGCAGTTTACTGAGCAGTGGTTGGCAAGGGCATAAGATAGTGAGTGGATAGAGGAAGAGTGGTGAATTTCAGAGGGGGAAAGAGTTCCAGAGTTGAGGGAAGCAGTGAGAGAAGGTGGCCTGGCCAGTTTGGGTCCAATGTCGGGGACTAACAGGAGCCAGGAGTCTAGGGACCTCATAGCATAGGTGGGTGCCAGAGGGAGCAATAGTATGGAGGTCAGATACACTGGGAGGGTACCAAACCAGTTCTTCGAGATAAACTTGGCACAGTGTATTAGGCGGTGGTTCTCAAGGGAGGGGAGAGCAAGGGAGCAGTATAGCTCACAGCGGTGGGTGCAAGGAAGAGCGTCATTTCATCCGGCATCTCCTTCTCTGAGATCCTGCCAGTCTGGGAGAGGGGGGCAGATGGACGGAAGGTCAGAGAAGGGGAGATGGGGAGCTAAACATGTGGCTGAAGGGCTGGTGCCTGGAAAAAGGACACAGATTTGTAGGGGAACTGGCAACAGTTCTGGGAGTGAAAGTTCTTTAAATTTGATGGACTGCATCTGACTAAGGAGGGAGTCAGTGCCTTGGGCAGAAGTTTGACGTCTTTGCAGAATATTTAAACTAGCAAATGGGGAGAGGGGTGCAGCACCCCATATGTTGAATGGAAGAACACCCCTCCCCCCTCAGCTAGTGGTCAAACAGGGATTCAGCATGTTTGCAGTTCATTTGCATCACCAGGTAAGAAAAAAGGTCTGTCTCCCCATATGACACACAGGGGAAATGCCAAACCTAACCCAACAACTAACACACTGAAATCTGGCCAATGGAAAATCATGTACACAAATGCTCACAGTCTCGGAATTAAGAGCCCAGACCTTCAGGCAATAATGTCAGAGGCTAAACTGGACATAGTAACAATTAGTGAGATGTGGTTTACCAGTAACCACACTTGGGAGACTTTAGTACCTGGCTATGTACTGTTCAGAAGAGACCGAGGTGCAAAGGGAGGGGGTGGAGTGGCCCTGTATGTCAATGAAAATATCAAAGCTACAGAAATTCAGAATACATATAAGGAGCCAGAAGAATTGTGGGTCACCCTGGATACAGGAAATGGGACAGCCATAAGAACCGGGGTTGTCTACAGGCCCCCAGACCAGGGGGAGGACATAGACACATTACTGTTAGAAGATATACAAAACATAACAGCTAAAGGGGAGGTTCTGATAATGGGAGACTTCAACATGCCAGATACAGATTGGTCAATACCAGCAGGAACATCTTCCAGAACTAGACACATGGTGGACTCCCTGCAGTGGAAGGGCCTCAAACAACTGGTACAACAACCCACAAGAGACAGGGCTATCCTAGATCTTGTACTGACTAACAGGGAAGGGATCACAGATCTCCAGGTAGAAGGTCACCTGGGGGCCAGTGACCATCACATGGTATGGTTCAATTTTGCCACTACATCTAAATCATCCCATTCCAAGGCAAAAATATGGGACTTCAGAGGAGCTGACTTTGATAAGATGGCCAACAGAGTTAAGCTAGCCCTGGCAAAAGAAACACAGGTGAGGGGCACAGGCAAAGTGGGCAAGCATTAAGGATGCAATATTTGAAGCAACATCCCATTGTGTTAGACAGAAAAGGAAGTGCAAAAGAAGAAGAAAACCACTTTGGTTCTCAAATACAGTAGCAGAAAAGGTCATAGCCAAAAGGCTGGCCTTCAGGAAATATAAGGGAATACAGCAGGATGAAGAGAGGGAGGCATACCAAACTGCCCTAAGGGAAGCAGGGAAGGCAGTAAGGCAGGCAAAGTCCCAAACTGAGGAAACAGTAGCACAATCAGTAAAAGAAGGTAACAAGACTTTCTATAGATACATTAGTGAAAGGAGAAAGTCCAGAGGGGGTATTGCTAAGCTCAATGGAGAAAAGGGGGCATGTGAGGAGGAGGACCCTGTAAAAGCATCTATCCTAAATAGACACTTTTGCTCAGTATTTACTGAAGAGAAGGTAGGGCACGGCCCACAGCTCAGCACCATCGACACGGGGGGGAGGGAGGTGAGCACTACTCCCTTCACAAAAGAAAGGGTCCTATAAGAGCTCGCTAAGCTCAAGGTGGCTAAGGCAATGGGACCTGATGGCATACATCCCAGGGTACTTAAGGAGCTAAAGGTGGAACTAGCAGAGCCATTAGCAGATCTGTTTAGTGAGTCTCTGAGCACAGGAGAGGTCCCAGAAGACTGGAGACGGGCTCACGTGATACCGCTCCACAAGAGTGGTAGCAGGGAGGAGGCAGGGAACTACAGACCAGTCAGTCTTACCTCAGTAGTGGGCAAGATTATGGAGGCACTCCTTAAGGAAAGGATAGTGCAACACCTGGAATCCATAGAGGCACAGGATCCAAGACAGCATGTGTTTACAAAGGAAGGTCCTGTCAAACTAATCTCATAGATTTCTTTGACTGGGCAACCAGAGTGGTGGATCAAGGGAGCAGTTGATGTCACCTAGCTTGACTTCAGCAAAGCTTTCGACACTGTTCCACATAGAAGATTGATAAATAAGCTGGGTAGACTCGGGGTGGGTCGAAGTTGGTCAACTGGGTGGCAAACTGGTTGACAAGCAGAAAACAGAGAGTGGTGGTAAATGGTATACAGTCAGAAGAGATGCAAGTCATAAGTGGGGTACTTCAGGGATCAGTCCTGGGGCCACTCCTCTTCAATAACTTCATTAGTGACCTTGCAGATGGACTAGAGGGCAAGGCTTGTCTGTTTGCAGATGACACCAAGATCTGCAACAGAATAGATGATCCAGATAGGGTGGGCAGAATGAGAGGAGATCTGGATAAACTAGCAAAGTGGTCAAAAGAGTGGCAACTGGGATTTAATGCAAAGAAGTGCAAGATCATGCACATAGGGAAGAGAAACCCTGAAGCCACCTATAGGCTGGGAGGGGAGTTGCTGGCAGTTACAAAGGAAGAAAGAGACTAGGTAAGGCTAGGGGGATGTTAGGGTGTATTAGTAGGGGTATCACAAGTCGCAAGAGGGAGGTAGTAATCCCTCTTTACAAGACACTGGTTAGGCCCCATCTGGAGTATTGTGTGCAGTACTGGAGGCCACACCTTCACAAGGACATTAACCAAATTGAGGCAGTCCAGAGAAGGGCAACCAAAATGGTGCAGGGACTGCATCAGAAGACATATGAGGACAGATTAACGGACCTCAATATGTATACCTTTGAGCAAAGGAGGGAGAGAGGTGATATGATCGAGATATTCAAATGCCTTAAGGGCATTAACAAGGTGAAAGAGTCTAACATGTTTAAATATAAGAAAAATAGCAGGACAAGAGGGCACAGCATGAGATTAGAGGGAGGCCGATTAAGAGGGAATGTGAGGAAATTCTTTTTCATAGAAAGGGTGGCGGATGCATGGAATGGCCTACCTCAGGAAGTGGTGGATATGAATACAGTGCAGGGCTTCAAACAGGCATGGGATAGGCATAAGGGAGCAATACAGATGAGTATGAATAGATAGGCCACTGACAGAGCAAAGGCCAATTGCACATTTATCAGGTAGAAAAAGAAATGGGCAGACTGGATGGGCCTTGTGGTACTTATCTGCCGTCAACTTCTATGTTTCTATGTTAAGAGTGAACTGGCAGAAAGCACTAAAAAGGGTATCCAGTTTGGATAAAACTGACTTGTGGGTGGCACTGTAAACAATATCACAATAATCGAAGGAGGGAAATATCATCTTCCGGATAAGCTCATGACGGACCAGATAGGGGAGTCTAGAATGATTCCGATATAAAGCTCAGAGCTTGGGGCAGAGTTTTGTTAGTATAGAGTCAGCATGGACTGTGAAGGTGAGGTGGTGGTCAAGCCAAACTCCAAGATACCAGAAGGAGGTGACGTCCTCCAGCTCTGACCCATCAAGGGTGTGGAAAAGTGGAAGGGAGGAGAGCCTGGCTAGTCATTGGGATGTACCAAAAGTCATAGTTACGTTTTTTTGCATTTAGAGAGAGCTGGTGAGAGTTGAACCAGTGCTGGACTTTGTTAAAATCCACCTGGAGGGTAGAGGCAACTGAGGCTGGGGAGGAGCCAGAAGAAAATAGGACAGTATCAACAACATACATGTTTATTGAGGAGGCAGAACAAGTTTGGGGCAGGATGTTTAGAAAAATAGAGAATAGGATAGGCCCAAGCACTGATCCTTGGTGGACATGGTGAGGGGATATGGCATCTGCAATCCTGACAGATTGAGTGCGGCCTGTAAGATAGGCACTGAACCAGGCAGTAGCAGATGTGTCGAGGCCAGAGTCAGAGAGGCTAGATAGTAACAGAGTGTGGGAGACTGTATCGAAGGCCTTGTCCAGCTCGATGAAAATGGCAGAGGTGATGAGACCTCTATCCATTCCAGATTGGATGGTGTCAGTGAGCCTTAGTAAAGAAGAGGCAGTGGAGTGATCTTTCTTGAATCTGGACTGGTAGTGTGTGAAGAAATTTGAGTCAGCGAGACAGAAGGTTAGCTGGCTAAGCACTAAGTGTTCTTTCAGCTTCCCCAGAGCAGGGAGGAGGGAGATTGGCTTATAGTTTGAGGTGGAGGAGGAGGTGGCCTATAGTTTGAGGTGGAGGAGGAGGCACCCCCTTTGTGGAGAGGGATGACAATGGCTTGCTTCCAGGACAGAAGGACAGATGCAGTGGTGAAGGATAGATTTAGGAGGTAGGCAATAGGGGTGGCTATGGCAGAGGCTGAGAGGAACAGAAGTTTGGGGTCTAGTCCATCCAAGGAATTCCCATTTGAGGGGCTTAACAGGGCTTCTACAGCTTCATCTGGAGAGATTTCCCTGAAGGAGAAAATACCTGTATTTTGAGGTAGTCTTTCCCCTGTAGGTGGTGGAGATGGTGACATGAGGGGTAAGGAGGAAAGGAGCGAGGAAGCACAGGTGGAGAAATATAAGATAAACTCAGCAGCGACTGAGATAGGATCTTAGAGTTTGGAGTTGTTTACACTAAGGAGAGGTGAGGGCTTGGCTGCAGGGGGTGAGAAGAGGGAGTGTATGACCTTCCAGAATTTGGAGGAGCTATTAAGGTTAGATTGGAGGAAGGATCTAAAGTACTCTGCTTTAGCTAGCTGAATTGCTCTAGTGAACATGTTGTGCAGATACCAGTAGTGGGAGAGGTCCTGAGGTAGGATTGAGGCTTTGAAGGCTCGCCATGCTGAGTCATGGGCATTCATACAAGCTGTGAGCTCTTGGAAGATCAAAGGCAGGTGGGTACTGCATGTCCTAGTACATTGTAGCGGGGCGTGGGAATCCCATATCTTAAGGAACGAGTTTTTGGAGTGAAGTAGGGTGTCATCTATCAGGTTGTGGGGGAGGGGAGCCAGTTAGCTAGGACAAGGTCATTTAGGAGGGGGGCGAGGTTTAGGGATTTAAATGACTAAGAATTTAGGGGGGGATTTGAGACTGTGGATTTTGTGAACAAGGTAGATGACATGGTAATCACTAATAGACTAAGGGATTAGGCCTGTTTGGATGTCTCTGTGAGGATGGGAGGTCAGAGCCCAGTCGATAAGGGAGTGATTACCTGATTTAAGGTTTAGGTGGGTGAGCTCAGTGATGAGTTGGGTTAAATTTAGGGCAGCAACATCCGTCTGGGTTTTGTTGCGGGCCAGGGCTAACCAGTTTAAGTTAATGTCACCCATAGCATATAATTCCCCAGTGGGTGCTCATGAACTGATTTGTGTAAGAAGGTCAGTAGCAGTTGTGGCAGGAGTGCTTGGTCGGCAGTAGATTCCGGCAATGAATATGGGCAGCGAGAAAGGTAGTGTGAGCTGGAGCTTCAATTTTAGATAAGATTATTTCGTAGCAAACTAATGAAGATGGCTATGCCGCCACCTCTTATGGCCCTGTCCTGGCGGGTCAATGTGTAACCAGGGATTGCGACTGAGAAGTTGGGAATGTTTTTGTTAAGCCAAGTTTCAGAGAGGATGAGGACATCAGGGGCATGTAGGGCAGCGAGAACTTGTAGCTAGTCAATTTAAAGTGGTAGGCTAAGAATATTTAGGTGAAGGAAATGGAGGCCTTTGTGGAGGGGGTAACCTGCATTTGAGAGGGGATGGGATGCAGGGTGGGGGTGCCAGCTGAGGTTGGTGAGGATGTGGTGGTTGAGGGTCCCAGATTTGGGTGTATGTCTTCTGCTACGAGAAAGAGGAAGGTGAAGGATAGGTGTTGAGCTAGTATACAGAGATAGCTTGGAACGGAAGAGCCCTGCCATGAGTGGGGTCTAGGATGGACATTTGTGTGGGTAACAGGGGTGGGGCGAGATATAAGTAGGTGCAGAAGAGTCCAGGAGGGGGAAGGCCTGATTAGGAAAGGGGGGATGTATAGTGGAGTGTGCCCAGGTAGGAGTGCATAGGAGAGAGAGCACAGGGTTGGATGGGCAAGGAGGAGGAGTTACAATATGAGCCAAGTACTGGGAGGGGGGCATAGGAAAGGTAGGCGGCATGATGGAGAGGAGGGGTGGGAGGCAGGAGAACAGACAACTGAGTAGAGGTAAAATGATAGTCATGTTGGACATGGTGCTGGGATTTTGTAGCAGCTTCTTAGACAAGGAGGTAATTACGAGGAGAAAGGAGTCTGAGATTGGCTGGGACGAATGTGTTGGTTGGCTCCTAGGAGGCTGAATGGCCAATAGGCCTTGGAGGTGAAACAGAGAGAATGGGAGTTCTAGAGTAGAGAGGAGCCATTGGAAGGCTGCAGGAGGCTGATGGGGGGTGGGTCGAGAAAGAGGGTGGGCAGAGAGAGTATGAGAGTATTTAATCAGTGGAGGGGGGGGCGGTGAAAATTTAGAAGACAATAAGAGGCGTGGGGTTTGGGGAGATTCAGCAGAACAATAGCCCTGGAAATTGGGCACCAAAGAGAGCTGGATCAGTGGGGGGGGGGGAGGCGTGGGGTTTCACAGATTCAGAAAGGAGCTGCAAACACTCTAACTTCAAACACAGAATTATATTTTTTTCCTTATTTTACACAGGCAGGTTTCAGTTTAAACAGTAAAACTCAATGTAATTTCACAGTCGGAGCCCTGCTGGCAGAGAGAGATAGGGGAGCCAATCAGCTGCGACTGCCAGGCAATGCCTGCAGTCCAATAGGGTGCGCTTTCACTGTACCTTGAGCTTAATTTTGTCCGGGGTCCTGCTCTCGGTCGGCAGCTGGAGAGGAGCCTGCTGACTGCTGGGAGCTGTAGCAGCCCTGGTGAGAGGGCAAGCAGCTGGGGGTAGAGAACAGAAGTGAGGTTAAATAGGGGAAGGAGACAAAGGCAAAAATTTAGAAGACAGTAAGAGGCATGGGGTTTGGGGAGATTTAGCAGAACAATAGCCCTGGAGAAATTGGGCACCAAAGAGAGCTGACTCTGTGTGGGGAGGGGGGGCATGGGGTTTCACAGATTCAGAAAGGAGCTGCAAACACTTAGCACTTTAACTTCAAACGCAGATTTATATTTTTTTCCTTACTTTACACAGGCAGGTTTCAATTTAAACAATAAAAATCAATGTAATTTCACAGTTGGTGCCCTGTCAGCTGGCTCAGTGGGGAGGTTCACAGATTCAGAAAGGAGCTGCAAACACTTAGCACTCTAACTTCAAACACAGATATATATTTTTTCCTTATTTTACACAGGCAGGTTTCAGTTTAAACAGTAAAAATCAATATAATTTCACAGTCGGAGCCCTGTCAGCATAGAGAGATAGGGGAGCCAATCAGCTGTAACTGCCAGGCGGTGCCTGCAATCCGATAGGGTGCCCTTTCACCGTACATTGAGCTTGATTTTGTCAGGGGTCCTGATCTCAGCCAGTGGCTGGAGAGGAGCCTGCCGACCACTGGGAGCTGTAGCAGCCCTGGTCAGAGTGCAAGCAGCTGGGGGGAGAGAGAACAGAAGTGAGGTTAAATATCGGAAGGAGACAAAGGCAAAAATTTAGAAGGCAGTAAGAGGTATGGGGTTTGGGGAGATTTAGCAAAACAACAGCCCTAGAGAAACTGGGCACCAAAGACAGATGGCTCGGTGTGTGTGTGGGGGGGGGGGCGTGGTTTTTCACAGATTCAGAAAGGAGCTGCAAACACTTTGCACTCTAACTTTGAACACAGATTTATGTTTTTTCCTTACTTTACACAGACAGGTTTCAATTTAAACAGTAAAATCAATGTAATTTCACAGTCGGTGCCCTGTCAGCAGGCTCAGTGAGCGGGGGTTCACAGATTCAGAAAGAAGCTGCAACGCTAGCACTCTAACTTTGAACACAGATACATATTTTTTTCCTTACTTTACGCAGGCAGGTTTCAGTTTAAATAGTAAAAATCAATGTAATTTCACAGTCAGAGCCCTGTCGGCAGGAGGGATAGGGGAGCTAATCAGCTGCTACTGCCAGGCAGCGCCTGCAATCCGATAGGGTGCACTTTCACCATTTCTTGAGCTTGATTTTGTCAAGGGTCCTGGTCTCGGTTGGCGGCTGAAGAGGAGCCTGCAGACCGCTGGGAGCTGTAACAGCCCTGATCAGAGGGCAAGCAGCTTGAGCTTGATTTTGTCTGGAGTCCTGGTCTCGGTTGGCGGCTGGAGAGGAACCTGCTGACCACTGGGAGCAGTAGCAGCCCTGGTCAGAGGGCAAGCAGCATTGATATGATGACATTCTTTTGATAGAACGTCTTCATAAGTAAGAAGCCTGTGTGTGATCCAGTTTAATTTATGATCTATATGATTCAATGGGAACTGATATATATATATATGTAGATAGATATAGATATATATATATATATATATATATATATATATATATATCTATTTGAGGCAAAAAACTCAGTTTAATGCATCAGTTAGGGTTGTTCCACAGCGAAAAAAGTGAGGAAATTCAGTGTTAGGGTTGAAACCCCACCATGGAGGGTGCGCGTTGGGGTCGTCAGCCCTAACTCTCACCCCATCACATGCATAAAGAAGCTGAGGAATAGGTGAATGGGGTGAGAGTTAGGACTAACGACCCCAATGCATCCCAATGCCAGTTGGGGGGGTAGACTGAAGGGGTCTAAGGGGGGTTTCAACCCTAACACCACATTTCCTCACTTTTGTCACTGTGGAACAACCCTAACTGATGCAACTCATAACAAAAAATCTGTATCTCGCACCGTTTCAGAGATACGAGCCCCGAAAAGCGCGACGGACGCCACCATGTTAGTCTATGGGAAAAAATGTCAAATTTGGAGTATCGTAACTTGGCTGCCGTGCAATATTTTTTCACCAGGCCACAACAGAACACATGTGTGAGATGCTGGCTGCCTTGCCTTCAAATCTCAGCCCAAAAGACCAGACCATTTGTTTGCAGCAGGGTGGCAAAGAATTCCTGTCATTTTGGCCATAGTCTGAAAAGTAGTGCCGTAATTTGTGACCCTTTTCACAAACATTTGCGAAAGTGTTGTGCGTGTGACACTACTTTGCGACACTACTGCTTCCTGAAATTTGAAAAACATATTTCTGGGGTGTTTAACCCAAAAATAAAGACATGGCTAGCATCCCCAGGGTCCGACTAGCTGAACACAAAAATAATTATTTCCCTAGAGGGTCCCAAATTTAAATGCCAAGCATTTTTCTGATCACCAACTGAAAACAAAATGGCAGATTTGTTACACTACTAGGGCCATTTGCGACACTAAAAAGTGAATTTGTAAAAATGTAGAACTTTTTGTTAACTTTTCCCATTGACTCATAATGGGAACTTGTCTTTTTGAATAACTTTTAAACCGTTCAATATTTTTTCATCAAAATCTTCAAAAGGCACATCAGGGACCCCGGACGCGTGTTCCCTGACGTTTTTGGACCAGTCACGTAAACCGTGCGACCTGTAGATGAAAGCAAAGAACTTGCAAAAAAGCATAATTGCACATTTAGTTGTCGCTTAATAACTCCGAAGTCGTATATCTGACCGGTACAAAAGTTGACATATCCCAAGATCTACCATGCCCAATTGTTCATATCAAATTTCAGGTAAAACTGTTGAACAGTGGCAAAGTTATTAAGGTGCAAAATGTGACCCTTTAACCTTAAAAGTGCTACTCTACCATAATATATATATATATATATATATATATATATAGATATAGATATATATATATATATATATATATATATGATTGTTATGCAATTTTGATGCACCCCTTAGTGTGCCTCAAAGCAAATGAGTACAATATAGAATGGATTCCCTTTAAAGCGGAATAGAAGATAGGCTTATTTTTTGTTCTGTGTGCTTTTTGTTCTGTGGCATTATGTGTACACATGCATATATTTTAAGTAGGTGCACATGAAGAGACATGTATATAATTGTAAGTGTATGAACATACATAGGCACTATTTCAGGTTGACTCTGTGTTCCCTTTTCTGTCAGGGTGTTTAAGGAAGGCATGATATAAGTATGATTTGGTTATATCATTTACCAGTTTTTGAATGAATGTCCCTGTTTGCTTCTGATATTTATAGAAATACTTAGCAGGACTCTTAAAGAGATATACTTTTTTAGTAATATCTAGATATGATTATTAATATATCTATGTATGTGTCCTGTTATATGTTGCCATGTTTATTTTATTTTTTCATGACAAAAAATGTTGTTCCCTATGCCTGAAGAGTGAGGGGGCTGTAAGTCCCATTTATTATCCATTACATTAATGTATGGATATCATCTTCTTAGATTTAACTATGTTGGTGTGATCTAAGTTTGTTATAAAATGTATATAATGATACATATATAAAAATCTTTTATTTCCTTTTTTTAGGGTTTCACTAATTAAGTTTAGTAATTGTTATTAAGTTAGGCTCATTATTATATATTTTTTATATTATTTGTATATTTGAGTGAGTACATTATGGTGGTGCACTAAAGCTATATTGCATTAAGGGGAAATGAATGAGGTCCCTTTAAGATAATGATATAAACTAATCATTATCAAGCACTTTGGGACACTTCCTGAAGAGGCTACTGCAAAACCGATAGAAGTCAGTTGGGCCCTGCCCTGTTCTCCCAGCCTGTGCTACCAGCATGTGTGAGGTTTGTGTATTTTGCACCTATTGTGTTTAATGCTGTATTATTAAACTGCAAACATTTGGGAAACATATATTGTGTCATTTCCTTTACTTGAGTGGTGTGTCATGATGGCCTTTTTTCTTTAATTTCACCTCATCTCTACTCTTCTACTGGGTATATATATATATATATTGAGGTCTCCCAGTCTCTCCTTATCTGACTTTTAGTGCAGGCCCTGCACCATCTTTTATGCCCTTCTTTACTGCCCCCAATCAGTCTACATCCTTACGGAGATGCGGCCTCCAGAAATGAACACCATATTCAAATGAGGCCTCACCAGTGATCTGCACAGTGGCATCATCAGCTAATTCCTTCCTTCTGCTAGTGATACCTCTCCCTATAAACCCCAGCATCCCACTGGCTCTCCCAACAGCCTTAGTGTATTGTTTAGCCACCTTTAGGTCATCCAGTATGATTATCCCCAGATGCCTTTCCTGTTTGGTGACCATCTGTTTCTCCCCCTCCACCCCCCACCCATAATCCTCCCATGGGTTCTTGCAACCTAAATGCATGATTTGCATTTCTTTGTATTAAATTTCAGCTGCCACACTTTGGACCATTTCTCCAGTTTACCTAGGTCCCTCCTCATTTTTTTCAGCCTTCCCAGAATGTCTACCCCGTTGCAGATCTTTTTGTTATTCGCAAAGAGGCACACTTTCCCCATCTGTCCCTCTGCAATTTCACTTATGAAGACATTAAACAGGACTGATTCCAGGACTGATCCATGTGGAACCCTAATGGTCACAGTCATGTCTTTAGGCGGAGCACCATTTACCATGACTCTCTATCTTCTATCATTCAATTAGTTCCTAACCCAGTTTACCACATTGTGACCCATTGTCAGGCTGCCCAGCTTGTTTATAAGTCATATGTGGAATGGTATTGTAGGCCTTACTAAATGCAGTTCATGTTTATGTTTAAGCCCATGAAACAGCCTTATCTAGTTAATGCATTTGCTGCTGTAGTGGCTTTGCCAAAGCTTTTTTAACTATGCTTAAACCACCACCCCTTCCATCCTTCCACCAACTCCCCTCCAAGCCTATTAGCAGCTTTCCTGATGCTCCATTACATTGCCAAAGCAGCAGGATAAAGTCATGTAGCCAGCTGGGTACAAGAAACAACACTGCAGGTGGGTGGTAGATGGAAGTTACAGTCAGTGATGCCATCTATGAGCAGAACTTGTGTAACAACATTCAGTACCAAAGGATGCACTTACATGACTCCAGCCCCCAGATCACTGAGTCTGACTATCCATTGACTACATGTAGTGTTCCTCCTCTCTCACAGTTGTCCATATAGCTTTTACCATGCTGTTCCCCTCGTGTAACGGAATCAGAGGAGCAGATAATGGAGTTGGTGGGTCTGGAAGACGCAGGGGTGCATACAACTGTTCACTTGAACAATGACTCTTATCTTGACTGAAAACACCTGCCAGTCCTATGGGACTCTAATGCTTTAGTCCCCCTCAGAGTCATGGATGGAAATGGAGATGATGAAGGATGAGGCACACATTGTTGTGGTGCCAAAGACATCAAAACAATTAGAGGCTAGGGACAAAAGAGGAGATCTATAATTCTGTTTATTTACAAAAGGGAAGGAGAAAGGAGACATTTTAGTTTTTTACATTTTATTTTCCAATGACATCTTAACTGGAAAGCAGTATCACATTTTCAGTTGAGAAAGGCTCTTGCCTTTAACCATTTTTTATGGTTCTATGTCATAAGGGCAACTGCCGAATGGTGATTGTCCTTATGACAAGTGGACATCGCTAAAATTCACTTTTGGTGATGTGCAACTCCAGTGCCAGTGAAAGCGGCACAGAAACTTGTTTTTTTTCTTTTATGTGGGGGCTGTGCCCCCTCACGCCCATGTTTTTTCCCCCTGCACCCCCCTAATTTTAGATTCTCAAGTCCAGGGGGGTGCATGTCGGGGAAGTGCATCAATGAGACAAAAAAAAATCCCTATCTCAGGTGGTGCACAACAAAATATGACTGTGCCTGTGCCCGGACCTGAATCCTGCATCCCCACCACCCCAGGCCAGCACCCAACCCACCATGCCATGGCACCAGCTTGGTGGCAAACCGCGTCACCACCCCTCACAAATCCTCCCACCCCTCACTTGGTGCGCTCGCTCCCCCCATGTGCGTATATGCTTAGCGCCTTCCCATCACCTTTCACAAACCCTCCCCATCAGCTCGCCCTCCCTATGCTCTTGCCATCAGGGCAGTTTTCGCAAGCGGGTCACCGTTTTGTTAGGTGCCCACTTGCGGGTTGCCCACCTTACAGGATACCATTTTTTTTACAATTGACTGGGGACTGAATTACTGATGAGGTTATGTGACCTGCCCCAGGCGACATAGGGAGTTATGCTACTTTGGTTGGATTTAAGCTTGGATCCCCTGGTTCCCATGCCTTGCTCAATTCACTAGACCAAACTGAATATTTTTATAGAACTCTAGGTGGGAGATTGAGCCCCAATGGCCCCTCAGGAGGGCATGTTGGTATAGTATGTCTGGTGCAATGCCCTTAAACGAGGTGGGGATCTGTCAGTCCCCCAAACCCTGTCTCCCTAATTATTCCTTTAACCTTTCACGGTGACTGGGGTTTCAAATAGTCTACTGTACTCTGCTGCTTCCTACCTTAGAAGGGATCCCACTTTTATGTTTCACTGGGGAGCCTTATGATGGCCTTCAGAACTGCTCTGACCAGTTCTGCACCCAGGTTATGTCCAGCCAACACTCTTGCCCCTATTCTATGGAATGGAGCTGCCATGACCTTGAGGGAAACTTCCCTGCTCTTTCTTGTTAAGTGCCATGAGATCATTTAATTCCATCTGGGCAGTAACCAGAGATGGGCAGAAGAGACCTTGGTTTAACGTCTTAGCTGAACAATGCTGGCACTCTGGTTTCCTAAGTTTAGGAACACACTGGCTTTGAAAAGATGACAGAACTAATCAAAGACCAGCTGAAGAACATTCACAAGCTATAGGGGCCATAACAGAAGTGGGTAGAAGTAAATGGGGCTGTACTAAAGGCAGCGCAAGAACACATTACATATTTCAATAAGATAAAAAAGCATTGGGAGCAAAAAAGAGGAGTAAAGGTCTCAAAAAGAGAACAAAATTAAGCCAATAAGCAGGTATAATAGGAAAAGCAAAATACAAGAAAACAGCTCAATAGCGAAGGTGAACACAAAGCTATGGATAACAGAAGGGGCAAGGGAAATGATAAGATCCTCCTCAGGTACATTAGTTAAAAAAAGACTCCCAAGAGACAGCATAGAAAGAATGAAGAAAAATGGAAAGTGTATAAGAGAACAAGGAGAAAGCAAAGTCATTGAATGAGAAACAGAATGCAGAAAGACTTGCTACAAAGAGGTGTTGCCTTGCTGTAATACTTAACATAGCTTGAACATAGAAAGGCAGCATTCACCACCATTGAAAGCATCAATGGCACACTACAACGTGACTCTTCCTTTCAAAATGCCTTATTCACAAAATCATCATAAAAAGCTTGTGAAGCACCATGTGACTGGTGCTATTCAATAGGTTACTCGGCATCTGTGAAAGTTGTTCCTGACTGGAGTTGTTTCTTGTACATTACTTGTTGTAGCACTTTGTTTGATGATTTTGTGAATAAGGGGGTATTTTAAAAAGAAGAATCAAGTTGTAGTGTGCCACTGATGCTATCAACAGGAGCGAGTGCTGCCTTTCTGCTTTTAAGGTATCGAATGAATACATCAGTTCTGTGTTTTTGGTGGACGCTACAAGGTGAATACAGGGAAGTAACCACTCTTCAGATCATGGATAAGCCATGGTTACATTCTACTTGATTAAGCCAAGTTGCAGAGTTGGGTTAAACAGCACCTCTAAACAAAATGAATTGGACAGGGAAACCAAGAATGCCTGCCGAAGCACACACTCCTGGCATGCTGCCGCCCTCACTATTGGCTTCTTACAGGGCATATGGCAAGAGGTAAGAGTAGTTTTTTTTAAACTGCTTTTATAGTTGTCTGCAAAATAAAGATTTGTCATGTACAGATAGTTTTTTTGCAGTGACATTTCTTCTGAGTATCTTGAATGTAGAAGGGCAGCACGATCAGGCTACTTCATGTTGCTGTGGTAAATTTTTATGTCTAATTGTGTTGAATGGTTGTATCTTAATGACTGCTGTATTTTATGTTTTGTAAAATGTACTGTAACACTTTTTATTGTTTGCCTGTAAAATGTTTATTATGGGTCACCATTTCAAATGAGCTCACACAAGGGTTTAACACAAATAAAAATGAAATTAAATTAAATTAAATGAATAGCTATACATGATTAAACCAGTGTTATGCATGTTAAGTCATGATGTCCATGATCTTAAGGGGACACTATCAACTCTTTCTGCATCAAGTTATTTCTAGCTGAAAATACACATTTTATGATTGCCTACCTTCTCTAAAATTTACTAATGTTACTCATTGTTTCGCCTGCTTCCTATCATAGTAGCACTGAAATGGGTGGAAATGGGATAATTAAATCTAACCTTGTTTTGTTTCAAACCCTTAATCTAAAATTACTGCATGCTTCCTGAAAATAAACGCCCACGAACAGTGCAGTCACTTATGATGTGATAGTCTGCTCTCCTCCCACTGCATTTTGAGTGTCTAAACTGTGCTGGGAATGTTCCCAAGTCCAGGAAAGACGCACTGGGAATTGATCAAGGAATGCAAACAAACATGTTTTTGTATGATAACACCAGTATGTTGGGCAGTCTCTTTTTCACTTTTTAAAAGAAAAAAGGAATCTTAATTAAAGAACCAGCTACATCAGCAATCTATACAGAATGGGAGCAATCATACTATGTTTATCTCAGCCTGTGAAAATGTGAAGCATTAGGAAGTTGATAGTGTCCATTAACCAAGGTTACTCCTGGACAACCACTGATGATAAATGGCCCGAAGAACAAACCATGGATAATTATGGTCAGTATAGCCTGAGAATTATTCAAGTTGACTATGACCATTCATGATTATCTATGGTTGTTAATTTCAGAGGTTTATTGTATTATAAAACTAATTTCTACATAACTCAGCTGTTCAGGTGGAACAAACAGTTGTGACAGGGATGAAAATGTTGTGTGTCCATTAGGGCCTAGTACCTGTTAAACCACGGAATAGTGTGGTGCCCACAGGAGGTCAGCTGCTCCACCCGGGGTAAACACAAATTCTGTTTGAGCATAATGAGGGTGTGCCACTCTGAATAATCAGAGTGAGTGGGTGGGCTACTCAGAAGAAATGTCACTGAAAAAAAAGCAGTCTGCACATGACAACTCTATTTTGCAGAAAACAAAAAAAAAAAGCAGTAAAAAAAATAAAATAAAACTACACTTACCCCTTGCCTCATGCCCTGTAAGAAGCTAGTAATGAGGGCTGCACCATGCCAGGAGTGTGAGCTCAGTTAGGCGTTCTTGGTTTCCCTGTCCAATTAATTTTCTTTAGCAGTACTGTTTAACCCAACGCTGCAACTTTTCTTAATCAATTAGAATTAATTCTTCATCCGCCAAAGGCAACACAAACTATTAAACTACATAGTTTTCAATTTCATTTTTGAAATCACAACACCACTGGCTTCTAACTCCTGACCATCTCACATGCACAAATTTATTCTACTTGATTAAGCCAAGTTACAGAGTTGGCATTACATAGTCAGTCTAATCAAAATGAACTGGATGGGAAACTAAGAACTCCTGCCTGAGTTTGGACTACTGACATACTGTCACTCTCACTACTGGCGTAGACACATAGAAACACAGAATTTGACAGCAGATAAGGACCACTTGGCCTACCCAGTCTGCCCATTTCCCTACATAATGGATAAGCTGCTGATCCTAGTTAACCAACAACCTACTTCCTCCTACCCCCAACCCCTAGAATTGCCTTATGTCTGTTTCATGCATTCTTGAATTCCCCCACTGTTTTTGACTACATAACCTCCTCAAGAAGGCTGTTCCATGCATCCACTACCTTCTCCATGAAAAAATACTTCCTCACATTACCTCTGAGCCATCCCCCCATCTTCAAATTGTGCCCCCTTGTTCTTGCACATCTCTTTTCCTAAAAGATGCTACCCTCTTGGACTTTGTTGATTCCCTTAAGGTACTTGAAAGTTTCTATCATGTCCCCCCATCCCTCCTTTCCTAGAGGGTATACATATTAAGCTCCTTAAGTCTCTCTTCATATGTCTTCTGGTGCAGACCCTGTACCATTTTAGTTGCCCTCCTCTGGACTGCTGCCATCCTGTCTATGTCCTTGCAGAGATTGGGTCTCCAGAACTGCATGCAGTACTAAAGATGGGGTCTCACCAGCTGTCTGTACAGAGGGATAACAACTTCCTGTTTTCTACTGGTGATGCCTCTTCCTATACATCCCAGTATCCCCCCAGCCCTCCTTACTGCCCTCTCACATTGCTTGCCTACCTTTAAGTCATTTGATATGACTACCCACAGGTCCCTTTCCATTTTTGCTGTTGTTAGTATCTCACCCCCCCCCCAAAGTGAACTCATCCCTGGGTTTTGTTTCCCATGTGCATTACTTTGCACTTCTTAGCATGAATCTAAGCTGCCATACATTTGACCATTCCTCAGCAACCTTGCCAAGTCCTTTCTAATCCTTTCCACCCCACCTTGTGTATCAACCGTGCTGCAGATCTTTGTGTTGTCTGCAGAGAGACATATGTTTCCTTCCAGTCCCTCTACAATGTCATTTATGAAGACATTGAAGGGGACCAATCCTAGAACTGAACCCTGTGGTACCCCACTAGTAACCCCCCTTTCTTCAGAGTGGACTCCATTTACTATTACCCTCTGTGTCCTGTTCTCCAGCCAATTTTTTTACCCAGGCTACCATCTTGGGACCCACTCCCAGGCTGGCAAACTTGTATGTTAGTCTGTTGCGTGGGACTGTGTCAAATGCCTTGCTAAAGTCTAGGCAAGCCATGTCCACAGCCCCTCCCTGATCTACTACTTTGGTCACCCAGCCAAAGAAATCTATTAGATTCATCTGACATGACCTACCCACTGTGAATCCATGCTGACTTGGGTTCTGCACCCCCTCTGGCCTCTAGGTACTCAACAATTATTTCCTTCATAAGTGATTCCATCATTTTCTCTATCACTGAGGTCAAACTAACAGGTCTATAGTTTCCTGCCTCTGCCCTGCTTCCACTTTTGTGAAGCGGAATCACATCTGTCCTCCTCCAGTCCTCAGGTACCACCCCATCCTCCCATGATTTGTTAAAGAAGGTAATCAGTGGTGTCACTAGTTCTACCCTTAGTTCTTTTAGAATTCTGGGATGAATCCCATCGGGCCCCATTGCTTTGTCCACCTTCAATTTTAAGAGTTCTTTCAGAACTCTTTCTTCTGTGAATGAGCTGGTAGCAACCCCCTATCCAGAGTGTTTCTGTTGTTTGGTTTAGGTACCTCCCCTTCTTCACTTGTGAATACTGAGCAAAAATATGTGTTTAGTATCTCTGCCTTTTCAAAGTCACCCTCTGCCACCCCCTTCCCCTTTATTAAGCCTCAATATCCCTCCCTTGGTCTTCCTTTGCTCCCTGATGTACCTATAAAATGTTTTACCCCCCTTTTTAACTGAGTTGGCTATCCTTTCCTCGGTTTGGGCCTTTGTTGTTCTGACTGCCTTCCCTGATTCCTTCTGCTTTAACTGATGCAATTTTCTGCCCTGCTCCTTCTGTGATTGCTTGTACTTCCTAAATGCTATCTTTTTCTCTCTAACCTTCTCTGCCACCTCCTTTGAGAACCATAGTGTTTTTTTACATTGTTTTAGTTATTTGCTTCACACAAAGGCTTGTTGCCTTAGTGATGGCAGTTTTGATTATTCCCCATTGTTCTTCCACCCCTCCTTCCTGCCCATTTGCTAGTGCATTCCATAGGCACGCACCCATTTTGGCCAAGTCAGCCATCCTAAAGTCCAGAACCTTTGCCTTTGTATGACTTGACTCTACTGCTGTGTTTATCATGAGCCATACTGTTTGATGGTCATAAGTTCTCAGACGGCTACCCACTTCTACATCTGTGATCATCTCTCCATCTCCATTTGAGAGTATCAGGTCTAAGATTGCTCCCTCCTGAGTGGGTTCCAGTACTAGTTGTCTAAGGCATGCCCCCTGCAGGGCATCTAGAATGACCCCGCTCTTTGATGTGGCTGCAGCAAATGCACTCCAGTTAACATCTGGCATATTCAGATCCCCCATCAACAATATCTCCCCTTTTTCTGCCACTCTTCTATCATTTCCTTGTCCATTTCCTCCCCCTGAGATGGGGGTATGTATACAACCCCTGTGAGGATTGTGGTGCCATTGCCTGTCTTCAAGCTGATCCACAGTGCTTCCTCTCCTCCCTGTTTACCCTTTTGTTCTGTTGCTTTGATTCTTTCCCTTATGTAGAGAGTTACTCTACCTTCTCTTTTACCCTCCCTGTCCCTTCTGTAGATGGTGTACTCTGGTATGTTCACATTCAATCATGGTTCTGTGTGTACCATGTTTCTGTAACTGCTACAATAACCAGATGTTCCTCTTCCATCAAGGCCACTAGTTCAGGAAGCTTGTTACCCAGACTACGGGCATTGGTACTCATTACTCACCATTGTTTGTTGGCTTTGCCTCTGGTAGCCCCACTTCCCCTGCCCTTACTGACTTTGCTTTCTTCATTTACCCCAGTCCTGCTCCCTACTGACCTTTATACCTTGGTTTTTACCTCATTTAGTACCCAGTTTTGGAGGGGGAGGCTGCTAATTCCCTGACGCTTATCAATGCATCCCTCCTTGGCTAGTTTAAAAGCTTACCAATGAAGCATTTAAACTGCACTGTTCTAGGATATGCTGCTATGGGTAATGGTAGATTTTTCTTTTTAAATTGCTTTTTATTTCTCTGCAAAATAAAAATTTTTCATGTACAGATACAGTTTTTCTTCCAGTGACATATATTCTAAGTAGCCAACTCACTTACTCTGACTTTTCAGAGTGCCACTTCTGGTGTAATCAAGCAGGGCCTTGTACCTGTTCATGCTAAGATATGCCTTTTTCTTCTCACCTCCTAGAAACATAGATATATAAAATTTGTTGGCAGAAAAAAACAGCTGAGACCACACAGTCTGCCCAGATGTGAACTGTCTAATCTACCTCTGCAAACCCTAGGTCTCCAGAGACCCTCCCTTCTCCCTGCTTCCTTTTTAATATATCCCTCTGTTTATCTCATGCATGCTTGAAGTCATCCACTGTTTTAGCCTCCACCACATCTGCTGGCTGTGGCAATCTTTTCTAGGCATCTACCACACATTCAGTGACAAAATATTTCCTCATATCCCTCTTGAACTCTCCCATCCCTTCAGGTTCATCGCATACCCCCAGATCCTCATGCTCCTTCTCATTTGAAAGATACTCCCCTCCAGTACTCTGTTCACCCCTGTAAAGTACTTGTAAGTCTCTATCATGTCACCTCCCTCTCTATTCCCTTTCAGGATATATATATATGGAGGTCCTTCAGTCTCATCTGATAAGGTTTCTCGTGCAAACCCTACACCATTTTAGTTGTCTTTCTCTGAAATGCCTCCACCCTATCTCTGTCCTTTCTGAATTGCTGTTTCCAAAACTGGACACAGTACTTCAGGTTGAATCTCACAAGTCAGTGATACAGTGGCAACACCACCTCCCTCCTCCTGCTGGAAATACCCCTCCCTATACACTCTAGCATCTGACTAGCCATGCTCACTGCTTTGCCACACTGCCCTGCCACCTTGGGATCCTCAGATATGATAACCCCAAGGTCTCTGTACTGTTTGGTGGCTGCTAGTACCTCCACCCCATCCTATACTCAACTCCAGGGTTTCTATACAGTAGGTGAGTGATTTTGCACTTTTTGGCATTGTACCCTAACTGCCATGCTTTTGACCACTTTCTGAGTTTCCTTAGATTCCTGCACCTTATCCCTACCCCCTCCTGAGTGTCCAATCTCTCACAGATTTTGTAATAATTTTCAAAACACATACCTTCCCTTCCAGTTCTTCAGCACTGTCCCATTTGAAAGAACCATTTACAAATATGGAAGTGGTAATATGGGCTATTAAAGCTCAATGCAAGAAAAATGCACCAGGGTATGATGGGAGAATCCAAGCAGAAGTGTTTCATTGCAATCCAGAGGAGTTGGCCATGATTCTATGCACTCTATATAACTTTATTTTTGAACACAGAGGTATACAGAGTGAATGGAATAATAGTATAATTGTTCCTTTACACAAAAAGGGATCTTATGATAAACCCGTTAATTATAGCCCAATAAGTTTACTATGTATAAGGCTGAAAATATTCACAAGGATACTTTTACAGAAATTGGAAACTTGGTTTAGACAACAACATATCTGAAGCACAAGCAGGATTCCAAAGAGGGTAGAGATGGGTAAAATTGGAAATTTTTGTTCTGCAAAGTATTTCCTGAAATTCATGCATTTCACAAAATATTTCATGTGTGCGAATGTGACATTCTGCCCATGAAATGTGGAATTTCACCATCTGTGGGCTAAATTCTACCATTCGTGGATGAAATTCCACATTTCACGGGTTAAATTCCACATTTTGCTGGCAGAATTTCGCATTTTGCACCCCTAAAATATTACATGAAATGCTTGAATTTTACAAAATATTTTGAAGAGCAAAATTCCTGATTTCACCAGAATTTCACCAGTGAAATTAAATTTTGCTGTATCTCTACAAGAAATGATGGTACTATTGACCACATGTTCATTATAAAATTTATCTTTGATAAAAACATGAGGAAAGGCAAAACATCCTTTTATATGGTCTTTTTAGAGCTTAAATCTGCCTTTGATAATATTAATAGGGCTTTGCTATGGGAAATACTTGATCACTTTGGACTAGACCCCAATCTTTTGGAGATTTTGGAAACCCTCCATAAAGATAATAATGCTTTTGTTAGGGTATCCATGGAGGGTAATACCACTGAGGGAATCCCAGTTAATAAATGTGTTAAACATGGGTGTTTTCTGGCTCCCCTGCTCTTTAACATTTATATTGAATAGATAATTCATAAAGTAGGAGAAATAGACATCATCACCCCAAAAATTATTATTCACAGAAAAGGCATTCTTTGTTATGCCAACAATATTATTTTGTGTTCACAGACACCATCAAGGATAAGAAGGGCAATTAAGACTACAATTGAACAGTTAGCATTAATGGACTTGTATATAAATCCTCAAAAATTGAATAGAACAGTTTGTGGCAATGTCAAGAGAAATGAAAAGGCAGCATGGAAGATTGGTGACTAAGAGCTTAAATTTACAAAAATGTATAAATATTTGGGTCTGACCCTCAAGAAAACAGGGAACTGGAATGCCCATATGATTAGATTTGCAAAAATGTTTCCTAGTAATTCGTTCTATGCTCTAAAGCAGGCTTTTAATGATAAAGTAGTTAGCATTTTGTTATATGGGGAAGAATTATGGGTTCTGGACAAGGAGACCTCAGATTTAGAAACTGTCGAGAACACTTTCTACAGATAAATAATGGGTCTAAATTATAACATTCCCACAGCCTTTATTAGAAGTGAATTTGATATCAAATCACTTGTATAATTGGCCTGCATTAGGGCTATTCATTTATGGAAAAAAATGGTGCTTTTACCTAAATATAGGATCCTGCACTTATGCTGGAGAGAAGGCCTGGAGGGAAGTAGGGCTGGATGTTGGTTTTCAAGACTGAATACATTACGGGCCTAATGGAAATCTGAGAAGAATATGCCACCAAAAAGAATAATAGCTACTGTATATACAATTGACAATTGAAAGGCTTGAGGACATCTCCTTCTTGATGGACTGCAGTAAACTGCAAACATTTCCCAATTATGAGTTGTATTGCACTTTGAAACTGCCATGAAAGGAAGAAAAATATCTAGAATTTTTAGAGTTGGAATTAGACAGAAATGCCTTCTGTAAATTTAGGGTGGGTGTAGTGTTAAGTGTTTACCCTAGGCATGCAAAAGTCACACATGGAAGACATGACATAACCTGTAAATGTGATTCCGTGATCCAGCTTTTAGTCATACATATGATTTTTGAATGCATTTTACTGTGTGATATTAGAACACAATGGTTATACCCATTATGGGATGAGAACCTCTCACAAGGCAATATATATAATATTATATACTTTATGCTCTTTTGTGATAATTGTATTCACATGTTTGCTGTTGCCAGCTTCAAAAAGATAGCCCTGGGTAGACTGGGTGTCCAATATATTGATGCAGAGTGCTGGCTGTTCTTTGACTTTTGATTTATGGTAGGTAATTTATGTTTTGTGATTATTGTAATATTTATTTTTATATTTCTATATTTTCTTCTTATATTTATTATAGTGAACTATAATATCTGAATAAATAGTAGGGATCATTTAGAATTGTTAAAGGAAAACTGTACAAATTGGGTGACTCCTGCAACCATAAGGCTTACCATCCAGTTTAGCTTTAGCCCACAAAAGTGGCATTTTTCTTGCACTGCAACAGAGTTTATTATATTTTCTAAAAGTCCTCAAACCAGAAGTATGGTGGATGCTAGGGGTTCCATTAACTGTAATGGTGTGGTGCAGCACCGCTCGCTTCAATACAAACAAGTGGTGCTGTGCCATAGCATTACAGTTAATGGAGCCCCCCAAATCCAAATCCAATTAAAAAAAGACATTTTGGGGCTTCATGAAAGAGACCCTAAACATTTTTGCCAATGGCCTCTAGCAATATACTAGATTTGTAGATTGGAAGCCACAAATGTTGAAAATGCTCTTGCACTCAGTGGCCATCTAGTCATTTGTTTTTAGTGCCGCATCGGATATTGTTTGATAGGGCATGAGAAAAGTGATGCATTCACTATTAAAAGCAGGTTTTATTTCAAGACACCAGCAATATTCTTCATCAATAAAGGAAAATTGTGGTGAAATTGTTTTTTTTAAACTCTGGACCTGGACCGGGATGATTCCCAAGCTGAGCAGAGGAAGTTTGAGATTGTCAGAGCACTGAGAGTGCAGATGAGCTTACTATTGCCTTGTAAAAGGTATGCCATTATTGTCTAGGGACAGGGTACTGGTGCTATTACTGAATTAAACCCTAAATTACTGCACTTAGAGGAGCATTTTCCTTTTGTTTTATTCTTTCCCAGGTATCCATGGTTGCAACTGAAGAAGGGGTACCTGTGAAGGAGTACTCTGCACTGTGAAAGATGGCTGGCAACCCTGTTTTAAATATGTTATGGACCCCTTGAATTGGGAGATTGCGGTGAGTCCCACAAAGATATTGTTACAGCAGTTAGAGGAGATAGATAAGGGGCAATTGCCTCAAAAATGTACAGATTTTATTTTATTTTGTCTGCTTCTTGTGGATTTTGGACCCTGGTTTTGAGAGTTGGAGCTAACTTTGACTAAAACGCCATGTAGAAATGGAAGGAGAAGAAGGAAATTTTCCTCTTGAGGTTCAACGGCCCAGTTTTTCCCTTTATCTAATACTTTGTTTAACTGTTGCCTTTACAGGTGAAGCACCTAAGTTTTGTAAATTTTGCATAGTTTTCGGAATTTAAACGGAATCTGGTAGCTATTGTCATATGGGATATTTTAAACCTGAACAAGAAAGGAAGAACTCCTAGTTACACAGGAGTACCTAATCTAGTATGCAGCTTAAACTTATTAACAAGCTATAAGATGTGGTGGTATTATGGATTAATAGCTCAACAATTCTGAGAAAAAGTAGACCCCAGTGACATTGTCTTGATTTACACACTCGGGATGTGTGTGCAATTTGCACTTGCTGATTTTATTGCTCTGGACTCTGAGTGCAGCTGGAGACTTCAAAATATGTTTATTTTTGTTATACAATTGCTGTAATTTTAAATGTTTAAAATGTTCAGGTGGAGTTTTTGACTTCCTATTTATTGGACATGCTGTGTTCTCTCAATATGTTTGATGTCTGGGAATAGGTTAAATTCATTTTAGAAATGGTTATTTCAGTTCCAAAATGTTTATATATATTCAGGAAATAATTTGCCTCATTTAGGATGATTAGGATGATTAATCAGTTTCATCTGTGGCTTAATTTATTAATCAGCTGTTTTTAGTTGAGAGTTAGATGTGGGTGCTTCATAGGATAGGGGCTGTTTGCTATTAATAGTTGCTCAAAGTGTTATTCCTCACATATTTGTGTTTACAGCCTTCTGCCTCTGTAATTATTAAATGATTAATTAGCTCTCGTCTCGTACTCCTTTAAGAAATACAGGACATTCTAAAATGAGATGCAATATGGATAGGATTAGTAATGTATTGCTAAAAAACTTTTATAGTTATTTGGTATCATTTGTCATGATAAAATGCCCCACTAGGGGTAGGCCCACTTGTAACATGGAGTCTCATTATACGCCCCAGGTATGGACAAAGGGAGTGGTTGGATCAAGGGTAATTCAAGGGGCATGGAGCGGCATGAGTCGCAAGGTGTCCCTAAGGACATGCCTCAACACCAGCATGTCCAAGTGGCCATCAGATAGGAACATAGGTAACACAGTGTGAATGATTGAACCCTAATTGTGACATGGAGTCCCATTATGTGCCTCAATAGTAGCCGACTGGAGTGGCTGGATAGGGGGGTGGTCCTTAGATCACAGAGCTGTATGTGCTGCATGGTGTCCCAAATGAACATGCCCCCAATGCCAACTTGCTCCACTGGCTACAAGGTAGTCACAGTTGGGACACAGTGTGACTGGTTGGGTCTCTGTCTTGTAACACATAGTTGCATTAGGTGCCTTGGGAATGGCCAATTGCAGTGGCTGTTTATGAAGTGTTCTGTTGGGTATGGAGCAGCATGCACTGCATGGTACTTCTGATGGATTAGCCCCATAGATTTGGTGTTTCCAACTGGCAATCAGGCAGGCATGTATGTGACAGAATGTACTAGGTAGGAAAAACTTTGTGGAGCAAAAATGTGACATTGTGCCATTTGGCTATTCATTGTTATTAGGTCACTCTTTAAATGTTAACCTGGATTAATTTTGGTCTTGGTTGGGAGAGGCTTGAATAGGCCTGCTTCAAATATAGATAACGAAGTAGCATGGCATAGTGAATTAAATACTGGCCTTGTAATTCAAGAGTAGACTTGAATCAAATAGATTTTATTAATAGTGTTGATAATGTATAATAAGCTATTTGTTCTGTTTTGTCTTTGTCTTTTTGTCCTTATCACAAACATGTTTTAAAAAAGTTTATATTTCAGACTTAAACCTAATTGCTATGTTTGTGTAGAATAAGAGAATGACAGGAATTTGGGGATATTTTTAATCTAGAAGGTAAAGACAAAAGTTCTTTCTTAGCAACTGATTTGTTTTGGCTGGAGAAACTCGTGTACAGTATATAAGGTATGTAAAGTATTTTTAAATGTAATGTCAAATTTTATATTCTTTAGTAGTATGAAATGTTTTGCTTTTTTCAGTATACTGTAATAGCTTTTTAGTTGAACAATAAATGATTCTCTGTCTAACAAAAAAAAAAGTGGTCCTTGAGTAAAGGAATCACTTGTCTGACTCATTGGGAAACATCCAAGAATAAGCCTGGTTTCTGCAGCTTGGACAGTTTGCACCTGAGCAAAAGGGGAAGTGCAGTGTTGGGTAAACAACTAGAAAAATATATCTCTTAAGCTTTAAACTAATATCTGAAGGGGCGTGGGAGATGATATCATCTTGAGGATTTAGCGCAAAGCAAGACAAAGCTACCAGTGATCGTACAATTCTTCTAGTAAACACCATGAGCTTTGATATATTAAAAAAGTCTGAGCTGGAAATCATTCTACTCAGGGATAATATAGACATAGCAGCTATAACAGAAACCTGGATAGATTAAATCAGTGACTGGTTATGCAAGATCCCCATATATAATCTCTTATACAAAAATAAGGGTAGTAAAAAGGGGGAAGGTCTATGTATATATGCTAAGGATGAACTAGACTGTCATGAATGCAATGAAATCAAGCACAATATTGAAAGCATATGGATACAGTTACAATTAAGAAAGGGGAATAAAATAATTCTGGGTAATTGCTGTAGGTGACCTTGTAAGGAGTATAACAACAACCTGATTAATGAATTAATAATTATCTCCAGCTTACGGGATACAATAATATTTGGAGACTTTACCCTACAAGGCATAGACTGGAAAGTATTAACCAGTGCATTACAATTAGAAAAATACTTTGTAAACATATTATTGGCACAAGGCCTAGAACAAAAGGTCAGTGAACACATAAGGGAAACAAATATTCTAGATTTAATAATTACCAACTTAGAATCTGATTTTTCCAACATATTGGTATTAAGAAATTTAGGAAGCAGTGACCCTAATATGATATCCTTCTGTCTGACCTCATACAAAAACAAGTATGTTGTCAAAACTGTCCTTAGGAATTATACCAAGGTGCAATTTAATAACATTAGGGATAATTTATATGGTATTGATCGGGACAAGGAAATTAGTGGCTTATCAGTGGAGGAATGCTGGATATCCATAAAAATCAGAAAAAGTGAACTGGTAAACAAATGTGTTCAACTAAAACCTGCTTCCTTCCATCCCTTTGAGGATGGCTACTACTAAATGTATGTTTTATTTCCCTGACTATCCCTGCATGGATATCTATGGGTTTGCATTATATGCTGCTTTGTACTTCACTATAGTCTTGTTTTGCCAACTGCATATTATACTCTCATGGGTTGTGCTTGAAAATAGGCAGGGTTTTGCCTAATGTACCTACCCAGTTAGCAAAAGCTAATAAATAAATAAAGAAATAAAGAAAAAGCAAATTCAACAGCAACAGGAAAATACTAACTTGGTTAACAACTGGGATTAAGAAGCCATTTTTTTAAAATAAAAAGCTTGCTTATGCAAATTTAAAAAATCAGCCCTCTGCAGTAATGAGATCAAAATACAAATCAGAACAAAGAACTGTAAAATCTCTGATTAGAAGGGAAAGAAAAAAAGGGGAGATTAAGATTGCCCATACAAAGGACAATGAAAAATCCTTCTATAAGCCCTCTGTTACCCGGGGTTACTAGAATCCCAGTTAGATCAGTGGCAGGGAGGTATGGCAGCTTGTGAAATGCCAGATAAATAGGTTTCACACTGGCAAGTTCTGATTTTCAGTCTCAGCTGAGCTGGAGGGTAATGTCATTATGGAACTCTCACAGCAGCATAAGCCACACTTGTCCAGCTGGCTTAGAGAGCCAAATGGAATGTTGAGTTAGTCTGAGGGAGAGAGAGTCTTGAACAGGAGTTCAAGGAGG
Source organism: Neoceratodus forsteri (assembly GCA_016271365.2). NCBI lineage: Eukaryota > Metazoa > Chordata > Ceratodontiformes > Ceratodontidae > Neoceratodus > Neoceratodus forsteri. The sequence continues at coordinate 209,065,956 of CM028137.1, read as the reverse complement.
AGGCCACAGCTGCTGGGCATCTCCTCACCCAGGTCTGATATAGAGCTACCCCCTTTACTTTAGTGGTTGTTTGTTCTCACCCTAGAGAAGAACAAAAGAAGACAGCCATTGAAGTAGTGGAGACCTTGTGTTTTTGGGTTTTCCCAGTGCGCCACCCCAGGAGGGATGGAGGGTGAACTCCAGGATCTAGAGGCAATCCCCTTGATCCACTTTCTTTGTGGTGAAGCTGCCATGGGCATCTTCAAATTTGGTTGTGAGTACAAACCTTTTGTTTTGTAAAAGTTCAGGGGCATCTGCAAGCCAGGGTGAATTTCTCTATACATGGGACCAGTCACCCAGTTTAATTTTAAAAGTGTCTGCATATGTTGTAGTCCAAAGAGGGGACCGTCCAAATACAGAACTTTTAGTTGGACACCCAGAGCTGTGTCATGTAGTATGTTAGGTGTGAAAAACATTTCAAAATAGCATCTACAAGTTTTTCTGTGAGGTTGTTATTAACCAGATGAATGGCTGAGTATAAACTTGGAAGCAAAAGGTGGGAGACCCCCCCATCTGGAGTAACCAGTTTACCACTCCGGGTTCAGTTTGGGCACCAGTACATTTTCATTCAGTGCATTTGGCCAGTGCCTAATGGAAATAATCACCCTGAGATGTGGGTTTGGATTCTCTGTTCTTCAGTTCAGCCCAGTATAGTGGGTGCTGGAAGATTTTCAGCCTAGATGTGCTCAGTGTGGTCATAAGTACCACTTCCATCCACATGGGAAAAGGGAACAGTACTAGTTCAGGCAGTTATGCCAGACTTCAGTTTCAGAACCAGAGAGTTCACTGTTTTGTGTCTTCACCCTATGTTACGTGGGAATGTCAGGAATTTCTGTACACTGGAGAAATCTGCATAACCAGTATATGTAAACCTGTGGGGATCCATCTTCACTTAGTGATTATTCCTACACTGTTATGAGAATAAAAGCCACACTCTAGAATCCCAGCCTGGTCTGGACAGTATTGCTATTGCTTCCATGTGTGTGGATTTACTGGGATGCCCCTGTCCAGAGGTGCAAACCTAGCATGACTTTGAGCAAACATTTTCTCCCAGGGACCTGGGTTGCTGGCCATGGTAAATGGTCCCACCAAGTGTGTGCCAGGTAGTAGCCACACTTGGCTGACTGTTCAGTCTAATAACAGTCTGGTCCAGTGAGTCTAATGGTGGCCACCTTGGCTCTGTTGCCTAAAAGATTTAAAAAGAGTTTTAACTTATGTAAACCTCCACCCCTCTCTTTAACCCCCAGATGATATATATGGGGAGAGGAGCAGCCCTGCTAGTTAAACAAGGTGGGCCAGTGGGGGGTTACACTTCTATGAAAATAATAATAATAATAATAATCTAATAGAGATGGAACTGTGGACTTGTGATAATGGAAATATTATACAGGACCCAATTGAAATAGCTAATTTACTTAATAGGCACTTCTGCTCAATTTATAGCAAAAAAAAGTAAAATTAAGGTATTAAATGAGACTCTCCAAGGTGCCACACACACATTTTCATTAGCGGAAGTTTTGTTAGCCTTAGAATCTATGAAAATAAATACATCCCCTGGTCCAGACGATATACATACTAGGTTCATTAAAGAACTCACACCAGCTACATGTTGCCCATTGACATTCTTGTTTAACACATCCTGAAATCAAGCAAAGTCCCTTGTGACTGGTAAGTAGGTCAAGTGCAGGAAATTACAGACCCTGGTTTAACATCACTCATTAGTAAAACTATGGAAAGATAATTTAAAAAGCATTTTGACAGTGAGACAAACCTGATATCTTTTTATGAAAAAGTTAGTAGAAGTATGGATGATAGTATTCCAGTGGATGATATTTTTCTGGACTCTGGAAAATCTTTCAGCACTGTCGCACATTTTGAACTGGTGGGAAAATTAAACAGGCATTTGTCAATGCCAAATGTCATCTTGCTGGCATTGGCATTGGTAGTACAGAAGTTAGAAAGATGCATAATAGGAATGTCAGTGAAGTATTGAACTGAAGCCAACCCCACCCCCACCCTGCAGAGCTAGACAGGCATTGGAGTGTGCCTTTGGGTTGTCAGCCATAACGCTCCTGCCATTTCACCTCACTCTACCCTGCAGACACTGACAAGTGTTGCAGTGTGCCTTGGGGTCTTCGGGCCTTATGCTCACCCCATTCCATAAGGAAATACACTGAGATGAATGGAGTATAGGACAATGGGGTGACTTTTGGGGGCCAAAGAGTCCAAGGCACACCTTGATGCCTGTCACTGGCTGCAGGGTGGGCTGAGGGTGGAATGGCGTGAGCATTACAGCCGACAATCCAATGTCACACCCCTGACATCTGTCAGTCTCTACAGGGTGGGGCATTACAGTTGGAAACCCTAATGTGCCAGGAATTTGTTGGTATTTTCACTCCAAATTTTCAACATGGGATTTTTGTGACCACATCTCATGAACAGTGGTACTATCAGTTCATTAGCCGAAAGGTGATTTTGCACAGTGGCTGAGCCATTTTGCACCACAGATGCAAAAACACATTTCAGGCAGGGTGTGGAAAATGACAGTGCTACTGTTCATGAGGAGATGTAAAAAAATGTTAACGTTGAAAATCTGGAGTCAAAATATGAAAAACTGGTGAAGTCTCGAGCGTGCATAGAAACTGCGCAATGCACGCTCATAACCCAATTATTTTGGGCATTTTTTTAACCAAATATTTAACACAGGCATTTTGGGACATCCGCTCATGAACAGTGGCACTGTGATTTTTTGTTAATCTGTCCTGAACGTTGATTTCCCACAGCGACTACGCCATTGTGCGCCAGATGTGTGAAAACACATTTTGGGCAGGATATGAAAAATGACACATGAACTATTCATAAGGAGATGTGAAGAAATGGCGATGTTGAAAATCTGTAGTGAAAATATTAAAAATTCTCGAAGTTACAAGCATGCGTGGAAACTGCAAAAAACACGCTTCTAACACTGTCATTTTTTGGAATTTGTTCACCAGATTTTCAACATAGGCATTTAGGACCTCTGCTCATGAACAGTGGCACTGTGATTTTGTTAATCTGTCCTGAACATTGATTTTTTACAGTGACCATGCCATTGTGCACCAGATGTGCGAAAACACATTTCAGGAAAGTTGTGAAAAATGGCAGCTATATTGTTCATAAGGAGGTGTGAGAAAATTGCAATGTTGAAAATCTGGAGTGAAAATATTAAAAATTCGTGAAGTTTCGATCATGCGTGGAAGCTGCTCAATGCACGCACATAATACAGTCAATTTTTTTTGAATTTTTTCACCACATTTGCAACATAGGCTTTTTGGGAGCCCACCTTATGAACAGTCACACTGTCATTTCATTAATTGGTCCTGAAAGGTGATTCCATACAGTGACCACAAAATGACCTTTCAGGACCGAATAACAAAATGATAGTGACTGTTTTCATGAGGTGGTGGTCCCAAAAACCCCATGTTGAAAATTTGGGACCAAAATTCCCAAAAATGGCTGAGATAGCAGCCTAAATTGAAAATCCCCCATTCAGTTATAGGACTTACCATCATTTCTTCAGTTTGCAATCAACTTTTGAAGAGTGCAGACATGTTCCCAGTCCACTGAAGAGCACTACTCCTGACCTCCGGAGGTAAGTATGGGTAAGGGGGGTGCAGGGAGGTAGGTTAAGCAGAGGGAGGCTGCAGGTTGGGGCAGGGAGCCGGCAACAAACACAAGGGGCCATTTTCTTTTTTTCAGAGTAAATTAAAAAAAAAAGACATTGCGGGTCTGTTTTGTGTTTTTACAGGGAAACTATGGATTCTGGCACACCAGGGAGGGCACCCAGTGTGCCACAGTACTGGGGATCAATGCTGACCTGCGGATTGGGCACCCCAAGGTTGTAGGATATGTGGGGAGGCACATCTGACACCAGAAGTGAGCATCTCGGTGTCGGTAACACCACAGCAGGTTTTGGCACACCTGGGTGGGCTCCCAGTGTGCCACATTAAAGAATGGTTGGGGGGATTAAGCACCCCGATTTCACCAGGTAGGGGGGTCAGTCAGCGTGATTGGATCATGCTTAGAGTACAAGTGCCTTCGGGCACTGAATACTCCTAGCCCATACAGAGCTTAGGTTGTGGCCTGCTCCACAGGGCTGGGAGAAACTTTCACAATGGAGACAGCGGGAGGTGGAGAAGGCGGTGAGGAAAGCACTTCCTCCCACCTTTCAGGCAGGGATCGGTGGGGTGGAGAGGCAAAGACACAATGCATATAGTTGTTTGCTCTCCTGCTGCTGCCACCACCATGTTAATTGAAATGTTTCATCAGTAAAGGCATGTATGAGGCATGTCATCTGTGCCACTGCATGACGAGCTTGTCTCTGATTGCAGCAGCACATTTGTTTCAAGTTGGTGACACTTTGCATAAACTTGTGTCAGCACTAGCATGCCTACTATTTGAGGAATGAGTGATGCACCTTCTAAAGTGTGCCCTGCATTTGACAATGCTGACATACCTCTGCATTTCTCATACTACCCCAATATGTTGTTTGTGCACGTGCTAGACAACAAAAAATAATTCATTCTGTGTCTGTTCAAATGGGTTGAGATCTGGTTAATGTATAGAATCCAGCAAGTAAAGATCAATGTCTATTATTCTGAAGAAGGATAGATTAGCAGTGATGTGCCTTAAGGATCTGTTTTATGCCTGACACTGTTTGGACTATTTACAGGGGATATGCACTGTAACCAAAAAAATAATATAGTAAAATTCACTGATGATACAATGATAGGAGGTAGGTAGATACTGCAGCAAAATACCAATCCCTAGCAAATTGTTTGAAGCGTGCTGAAATATGGGCAGTTAATATCAAGATGCAGTTCAATACTAGTAAATCTACAGTGCTTCATTTAGGAAGAAACTACCCAATGTGTCCCTATACACTCAATAATATCCCACTAAGGGCAGTGAATAATGAACATGTTCTATGGATCATTATTAATGATAGCTTGTCCTCTGCAAATCACTGCAGGAAAATTACTCTCACAGCCAGTAGGCTGTTAGGAGCTATAAAAACATCTTTTGTATCTAGAAGTGAACAGAGTATTATACCACTATAATTAAACAGAGAATATGTCAACATTTTAGTCTGAACTACTTTTAAAATTTGACACAGTTGAGAATGAGCTTAGACACTCCAACCTATGGGGGAGGAATGGAGAATCCAAGGGACCCCAGAATATGGAGTATAAAGTAAAAATTCTAAGGAGAGGTTAAACCTTTTGGCAAATGAGTGTTCAATTTCCAGCCAGCAAGATAAGGGAGAAGAAGATAATGGAACTTCTCACCATCAAAAATATTTAGCCCCTTGCAGGACTAATTTTTATTTGTAAAGATCTGGCAATTGTATTCCACTATATTTAAATGGCCTACATAGTTTCTCGTAAGCCCTACGAGGGGGTTTATCTAACCACAGAAACTTAGAACATAAGTAGGTTAACTTCAGGAACCATTGCTTGGGGAGATAAATATCCAGCATACCTAAAAGGTACATTGGTTTAGGGAGGACAATACATTTTAATGAGACTAGCTCTTCCCTAAAGGGATAGTGGCAAGTGCCTCCACCTGGAAATATCTTTTTCAATAAGCTGGACCACAGGGTATAAATTTAAAGATTTGAATTTGGATGTATCTTTAGTAAGCTTGATGCCCAAATAATTCAACATCAGAGTCTCACATTGAGGGCCCAACTGAGCACAAAAAGGTTTAGGATAAGTAACCAAAATGGGGAACACAACGGTCTTGGTGGGATATAGCTTGTAACCAGCAAAAGTACTAAAAGTAGAAAAACTTTCTAGGACCTTGGGCAGAGACATATTCCAATCCAAAAGATGGAGCAGGATATCATCAGCAAATGATGAAATTTTATTGGAATCACCACCCACCTCTATCCCCTTGACTAAAGGGGCAGAGTTAAGTACTCTGGTTAAGGGTTCAAAGTATACATTAAAAAGATAAGGGGATAAAGGACATCCCTGTTGAGTACCTCTGGTTAATGAAAAGGGGTTGGATAACTCATTATTACACAAAATGTGTGCTGCAGGGAATATATATAAAGAACAGTACTTACAATGAGAGTACGCATAGGGACGGTGGTGCACATGAAAAAAAGCAAGCACAGAAAAACAGTAATACTTGGGCACTGACATGAGCCACATAAAGAAGACTCCTCTAGATGAAATTACTGTAAAATCAATTTTATTCCATAAAAAAATATTGCCTGACACCAAAGGTCAGAAAAGACACTCAACACATTTCAGGTCTAACCTTGACCCTTTCTCAAAAGTCAGTTTCATCTGGAGGAGTCATCTTTATATGACTGGTGTCAGTGCCAAATATATTGTTTTTCAATATATAAAGAACCTTTATTTGGTCAAGAAACTGTACTGGGAGATAAAATTTCTCCAAGGCTCTAAACATGTAGGACCATGACACTTGATCAAATGCCTTTTCTGCCTCTAGGGAGACCAAGACCGAGTCCTGCAAGGCCTTCCTAGACACAGACAAAAGATGGAAAATTTTCCTAAAATGTTTACTTGCATTTCTCCCAGCAACAAATCCTGCTTGCCTCGGGGCAAGGAGAGAGACCCAAACAGAAGAAAGCCTGGTTGCGAGTATTTTGGCATAAAGTTTGATATTGTTTATCAAGGATATGGGCTGTTAGCTTCCAGGTTTGGTAGGGCTTTTCTCCAAGATTTGGGTAACAATACTATTTGGGCTTCAAAAAGTGATTTTATCAGAGGGGACATGAGTAACCCAGTAGTTGTAAAGAGCAGCATGTAAAGGGACGAGCAAATCTTTATAGGTTTTATAGAAAAGGGCAGTAAACCCATCCAGGCCTGGGGCTTTTCCTAGGGGTAGTGAATTAATAGCTGCAGACACTTCCAAATCTGAGATGGAACCCAATAAAATTTGAGTTTGGGGCTCAGAAAGTAGGGTAACCCGATCCGCTGACATAGACGATTCTTGGGCAGCAATATTATCTTGGTCAATTGAAGGGGAGTGTAAAGCAATTGATAAAAAAACAGGAATAAATAGCAGCCATCCACTTGGGGTCTGTTGTCGGCAGATCCATATCCAGATCATCTAAGGAGGCTATCCCTCTAGAGCTTTATTGTTGCTTAATTCTAAGGGCTAAAAGCTTGCCGGCTTTATTACCCTGCCCAATATATGTATTGTAACTTTTAGTCTAGCAGCTGTTTTATCAACTTTTTCAAGGAGGTGCTCCGAATATGAAGCCTGTGATTGAGCTAACTGTTCCTGGATCTGGTTTGGTGATGCAGCAGAAAGGGCGCTCTCTATAGATCGAATTTGTTGAAGCCAATCAGTTACCTGTGCCTGCCATTTTAATTTTCTAAGGGATGCCAACCTAATACGCTCTCCCCTCCAAGTAGTTTTATGACTCCCCCAAATAATATCTAATGGTGGTGAGGTATCTTTGTTACACTGAATAATAACCACCATATACCATTTGAAATGGACAATAACATCTGGATCTCACAACAGCTGATTATTTAATGACCAGGTGTGCTGACACTGGGGAGCAGATGGAAAATCTACTGCTAAAGTAACAGATGAATGGTCTGAGATAACCCTTCCTTGTATATGACTATACTGAACATTCAATTTTAAGTGCTTGCTTATTAGGCAAAAATCTATTCTGGAGAACACCTTGTGAGGTATAGAAAAGAAAGTGAAATCCCGGGAAGTAGGGTAGAGAATTCTCCAGGGATCTGCCAGATCTAAAAGGTCTGAAAATTCATTCAAAGCTCTCTGCCATGGGGACAATCCAGATTCCACGTGGTAGGTACAGTATAAATCATTGGCTTGAACAAGGTTATAGTCTCTACCTAAAATAATGGGCAGGTGACCAGAAGAAGCCAGGGCTGTGATCAGACTGGAACAAAAATTAGATGTATCTGAGTTGGGGCCATAAACAGATGCCAGGAGAAGTTCTGAAGTCCCTAAAAGACCATGCACAAATATAAAATGCCCTTCTGTGTCCTTTATATCCACTAATAGAGTAAAAGGAATAGATCTGGAGATAAGAATCACCATACCTTGTTGGCATTAACTATTGCCAACTCCAAATGCCTTGCCAACCCAGAATTTAGTCAAAAAGGACATCTGAGAATCCAGCAAGTGGGTTTCTTGCACGGATACAGTCTTGGGAGTAAATTGCTGCAGGTGTCTCAGTAGAACATACTTTTTCCTGTTGTCCTTCCCCCCCTTTAACATTCCATGTTATAAACAAAATAGGATTAGCCATGACGAAATGAAGTAATGCTTAAAAAACATACCTAACATTGCCGAAACCAATGCACTAGCCCTCTCCCTAAACTATCAATCAGAACTACCCCAACAACCCCATCTAATAATCCAAAAGTAAAGACCCCAATAATAATAATGATGACTAACCCCCCCAAAGAAAGGTAAATGAAGTATTTACAATAACTAACTGACCTAACTCAGTCCTACTGCCCACTCCTAATAGTAAAGATACGAGGCAGGGTGGAGCTGGACCCCAACATCGTTCTATATAACAAGAATATAAGAACCTCAATCAGCTAATAACATCTGGCATTACAGTGCATAGAAATTACATAAACATATAGTCAAAGTTAAAAACTAAGAAAAAAGAGTAGGAACTGATGCCCATGTATAGCTTAACTACAGCCTTATTCCCAAACATAAATGTAGTACTCAAGTGGTTGTCTTCATTTAGAGAGGTAAATAGCATGAACAAAGGAAAGTTATAAAGCAAACTTACAGTACCTTCTAGGAGTGGGCTTTATGTCTGTGGTGTCCACTGATGCACTGCAAGAGAAACAAAAAACATCATGCCACCTCCCTAACAGAGAACGTTAGATATAAAGGTATTTCCCCAGATCAAACAATGAAAAGGTCCCCAATTAGAATTGTCATTCTAGGTGGATCTTGTAACGTAATGAGACCACACCAAGTCTACTTAGCTTCAATTAAGCTGCGCGCATGGATAAAAATGAATGTAAAATGAACAAATATGTCAGAATCCCACATGTCACTGAACAACTCCTCAGGACACACAAAATTATGCACCGCAACGGTGCTACTTCGATGACCAGAGCTACAGCAACAAAACTCTTATTAGCCAGCAGATGGAGCTCCAATAACTAAAAAAGCTTGCTCCTAAAATAGTGAAGTGCAGACTGTAAAAGGTTGGAATAGATGTTCAGTCTACTGGCAGTGTTAATAACTAGACGAGCATTGCTGGGTACATTCAATGTCCATCTTTGCTGGGGATAGCTAACCAAAAAAGATAAGTCTTTTGCAAAGAGAATCAAGCATAACAGGACCTGGGAAAGTCAGAATGCTAAGTATACACCAGATATCCTGATTGGCTAACAGTTCACAGCCAAATAAAGTGAAAAGGAAACCCAGCTGCTTTATGTTGACTATCATTCAGGTTTTCAAACAAAATAAATCCAGGAAAAGCTGGGGTAACATTGCTTCCACTTGATCTGCTGTGTCGAAGTGACACTTATCCAATGGTGTGGTTACTTCCAGTTTAGATGGATAGAGGAGCCTATGTTGCACTTGCACTGCCCAAAGTTTGTTAAGCAGAGGACGGTATGCAGTTCTGGATTGACTAACTTTGGCCGTAAGATACTACACAAACCATATACATTGGCCGGGCCACTGTATGGAATCCAGACTCCATACTTTCTTAAGAATATGGTCTTGGTCTAGGAAATTCAACAGTTTAAAAATGATTGGTCGGGGGGAAGGAGTCCTTTGGATAAGGCTTAGCCCTAAGCGCTCTATGGGATTGCTCCACCACATAATGAGGGCCATTGGGTGAGGGGCCTGCTAATTTAACACACAGTCTTTGCACAAACTCAAGAGTATTCTGCCCCTTGTTCCCCTCCAGCAAACTGAGGATTACCAGATTGTTTCGGTGATTTCTTCCCTCCAGATCATCAACTTTGGAATTATGAGCTGTCAGGGACCACTTAATTTGCACCATCTCCAGTTCAGATCAAGCTCGATGATCTTCGAAGGACAAGATGCGAGCCTCTGCATCAAACACCATGGTAAATAGCTCCCATAAGGTAGGCTTAATTTCTTTCATTTTGGCTATCATTTGGAGCACAGCTTGCTTAATTTCTGAGAGCTCAGAGTAAATTTGCCCTGGAGAAAGATCTTCCGGCACTGTTGGATCAGGCTGAATTGGAGAGTTGCCCCGATGGGGGCGCTTGGCCTCTAGGGTTGACACATGATCCTCTTCCCCATCTGATGATGGCAAGGGAGTTTGTGGTGCTACTTCTGCCATATTGACTTCTTCTGCAGACATACTGGAGCCATTCAACACTCGGAAGCAAAGACCAGTTTTCCATCGTGTAAAAAGTCAAAAGTTGAGGTTTTCAGTAGATTAAAGTAGCGATGCTTGGGAGCTCAAATGAAATGCTGCTAGCTTATTTCCAGCATCACGTGATCATGTCTGCTTTTTCTAGATGTTTGCAGCCCCCTTCTAAGATATATTTTGCTGCAGATAGCATGGGGTAACAGGACCCTGCAGGAGAGTTTAGGAGACCATAGAATGTTCTGACCTTGGGTCTGACCTTTTCCAATGTGGTAAAGAAAAGAAAAAAAGAACTGCATGTTCTGTGCTAACCTCCAGGTGCCAACTGAACTGTTCTCTATGGGGCAACAGTGGCCCCTAGAACCTTGTTTTATGAAATGTTTGCTGTCAATCAAAAGGCACTGGAAATTTTTGCAACCTCAAGTGAGCTTATAAAAAGCCCTACTTCAATGCTGAGATAGGATAGATAGGAAGGTCAGTTGTATACTGGCTGTTGAGGGTGGAATACCTCTGTTGTGTGCAGAATTCACACTGTCTGTTGGTGTTCCTGAGAAGAGGAATTGTTGCAGCTAAGCAGTTGTCTGACTTATCATTTTGCTTTCTGTATCCTCCTTAGCTGAGGCTGTTGGAGGGCGCACCCTTGCCCCGGAGCACCCCGCCGACGACTCTGAGCCACCCCCTGCCTGAAGCTGAGGCTGTTGGAGGGTGCAACCTTGCCCCGGAGCATCCCGCCGATGACTCTGAGCCGCCCCCCGCCTGAAGCTGAGGCTGTTGGAGGGTGCACCCTTGCCCCGGAGCACCCAGCTGACGACTCTGAGCCGCCCCCCGCCTGAAGCTGAGGCTGTTGGAGGGCGCACCCTTGCCCCGGAGCACCCCGCCGATGACTCTGAGCTGCCCCCCCGCCTGAAGCTGAGGCTGTTGGAGGGCGCACCCTTGCCCCGGAGCACCCAGCCGACGACTCTGAGCTGCCCCCTGCCTGAAGGTAACTTGCACTGGAACCGAAATTTCGATCAGCATTTTTTTTGTTCCGTTTGAATTTGGCTCCTCTATTTGGCTCCTCTTTCAAGCTAAACGGTAGCGCATCAAGCTGTATCTTTGAAACAGAAGCCCATATGATAAGCCTGTCCCTACTGTGAAAGGAAACGGTGCTGCAGCGTAGCAAAGCACTTGTAACATACAGTGCAGTTTGCTTTTTTTGGCTGCTTAACCTGGACTAATTGAGCCGTTGCCCCTCGCTCTACAGATCCCTGGCCTGCTACGGCGGTCGCCACTGTGCTGAAGGACCGAGTGCTCACATTAGGGAGGGCATTTACACTTCCATTTATGTGCCTCTACTTTGGATGAACTTGTTTTAAAGCGTTGATCTAATCTAGATGCAGTTATTTAAAGTCAGGCTGTATACTTGTAATACGCAAATAGCAACTACATACCTTTATTGTAATGTATTATAGTGCCTTGGCTGTATACCGTAGAGAATTGTTCTTCAAGACTTAATCACTTAAAGTTGATACTGCCGTTGAGTGTAATGCTACCCGCCTCCTTTCTTTTGTTTCCTCCCTCCTCGATGACTTCTCTTTGTCCCCTTCTCCTCCCTCTCTAAGCTCCTCCAATCCTCACACTCTCTGGACTGTAGCCTCCCTATATAGGAAAACACTTACCATCTCTCTTTCTCCTTAGCTGAGGCTGTTGGAGGGTGCACCCTTGCCCCAGAGCACCCAGCCGACGACTCTGAGCCGCCCCCCACCTGAAGGTAACTTGCACTGGAACCGAAATTTCGATCAGCATTTTCTTTGTTCCATTTGAATTTGGCACCTCTTTCAAGCTGCATCTGCTAAACGGTAGCACATCAAGCTGTATCTTTGAAACGGCAGCCCATATGATAAGCCTGTCCCTACTGTGAAAGGAAACGGTGCTGCAGTGTAGCACAGCACTTGTAACATACAGTGCAGTTTGCTTTTTTTGGCTGCTTAACCTGGACTAATCGAGCCGTTGCCCCTCGCTGTACAGATCCCTGGCCTGCTACAGTGGTCGCCACTGTGCTGAAGGACCAAGTGCTCTCTTCCCCGCAGTCGCTTTGCGACTGCTCCCCACCCCTCCACCACACCCACCCTTGGCGGCTCTAGCTTTATAAGGTTAGGCCATGCCTCTAACACGCCCCTGTGATGCCCGTGAGTGGAAAATTACTATCGTCTTACTTTTCCATTAGCAGGTTATACTGCTCTACAACTAGAGGGCGTATTAAATAGTTAGCATCTTAAACTGCTTTAAACAAATAAGTAAAGATTTTAACTCCTTTAACCCCTTTTTCTTCTAAGACTTAGCTCTTTCTCTGACAATCAATTCTTTTCTAACCCTATAATCAACATGGCCATCAAGGATTATGCAACTCTTCTACTTATCACAATACTTTCTAACCCCTTTTTGGTCCAAGTCCCCTTCAGACCTAAAAAAAACTTCACTGGGCTGTATTCTAACTATCAATCCTAGGCCCCCTCTGTTTCGGACGTCATTTTTTAACCCCTTTGATACCTTCTCTCTTATTATTCCCCACAAACTCACCTACCACTTAGCCTGCTCTCTTTATAAACCCTTAGTCTGCAAAATTCCTCTCCTAACTCTTTCTACCCATTGTAAGCTGTTGCACTTCCTCTGCCTAGCATTACTTCTATCTGGGGACATTGAGCAAAATCCTAGACCTTTAGCAACTAACCAATCACCAAATAATGTGACTTGGTTAGACTCTAAGGGACTACGGATTGCGCACATGAATATTAGGAGTCTCCTTCGCAATCTATCGGAACTTGAGGCATGGGTTGCACAGAACCTCCCTGACATTCTATGCCTGTCAGAAACCTGGTTAAAGCCCTCTATTGCTAACCATCTGTGTGCTTTACCCAACTACAATCTTATTAGGCAAGATAGGGCCGCCTCTAAGCGTGGGGGTGGAGTTGTTATCTACTTCAAACAACATCTGCTGCTAACCCAAAATGTTTTTCCTGTCCTATCTCCTTGTGAAGCACTCCATGCAATGCTCCTACTAGGTTCAAAAAAGTTGCATCTAATCTGTGCCTATAACCCTCCTGTCGGAGGGATAAAAGGCCTAGAAGAACTTCTTCTGCTAATAGATAGTACCATTGGCCATAACGAAGTCCTAGTATTGGGTGACCTTAACCTAAACTGGGCCAATAAAGCGTCTCAAGCCCTTCATACCTTAGTGCAAGGCCACAATTTTCATCAGTTGATCTCTGACCCTACCAGGGTCAGGGTTCCCTCTCAGTCTAGCACGCTTATTGATTGGATCCTCACAAACTGCCCTGATAGCATCAGCTGCGCAAGTACCTTACCAGATGTAATCAGTGATCACTCCCCGATATACTGTACGTGGAGCTCAAATAAAAAACCATCTCCACCGCCAAGACTTGTAACATTTCGCAACCTTGCCAAATTTAATCCTATTCACTTTACCAATGATCTCCATGATTGACTGGTCCTCCATTCACAACGCCTCAGATGTACAGTCCGCCCTTGATAGCTTCCTTACAAAATTTAGTCAGCTCCAAGACTCCCATGCTCCATGGATCACTAGGCACTTTCGAGGTACTCATACGAAGTGGCTAACAAAAGATCTGCTAACCCAGATTAGGGCCAGAGATAAAGCCTGGCGTCTTTTTAAATCCACAAGGTTGGAATCTGATTACTGTCATTACCGACTACTAAGGAATGCCTGCAAAAGAAAAATCCGTCTCTCCAAAAGCAACTTCTGTAGGAACCTGCTAATAAACACCTCTGGTGACTCTAAGAAATTCTGGACTACCATTAAAACTCTCCTAGGCTCTAATCAAAAGTCACATACAAATACCATGTTACTTAACGGTATACGCTGCAGCAAACCATTAACCATAGCCAATACCTTTAATCACCATTTCTCAGATTTATCAAGCTATCTGTCCTCCTTCCAAAATGATAACACTACTATGCCCTTGTAACATCAAACCACCACCCCGAACCCCCTTTAGGTTCGGATCATTCAAAAAGAAGTTGAAAACTACTTCTCTCCATCCATGAAAACAATAGCCCTGGGTCTGATGGTCTTGAACCTAGGCTCTTGAAAGCAGTGCCCCTTTCATAGCCTCTCCACTAACCAAAATCTTTAATATGTCCTTATGCCGTGGTATAGTCCCAACTATAGGAAAATTGCTAAAATCACTCCTATTCCAAAAAAAGGAGACCAAAAGGAAATTAAGAACTATCGTCCCATCACTATACTCTCTGTCTTATGCAAGATCCTGGAAAAACTAGTCGCCACTCAAACGATTGAATACCTCCAAAAATATAACCTCCTTTCTTACTCCCAACACGGCTTCCGTAAAGGTCACAGTACCACCTCTGCCCTGCTAAAGCTGACTAATGACATTTACTCTTCCATGGACTTAGGCCTCCTGACTGGAGCAGTTTTTATCGACCTAACTAAAGCTTTTGATCTGGTAAACCACTCACTCCTTCTTTCAAAACTTCAGTCTTTTGGTTTCTCCCCAGATACCATAGCCTGGTTTGAAAGCTACCTGACTGACAGGCAGCAGGCTGTGGTCTTTAACTCTGCAACCTCAGATCCTGCACCGATCCACGTGGGAGTTCCCCAGGGGTCTATTCTTGGTCCTCTACTCTTCACAATCTTCATTGATGACATCCCCTCAATTGCACCGAACTGCTCATCTCTGCTCTATGCGGATGATCTGGTTATCTACCACAGTGCAAAAACTTCAACCTCCCTACACCATCCCCTTGCCTCGGATTTCGCGAGTATCCAGACCTGGCTCACTGATAATAAACTAGTCCTCAACTCTAGCAAATCCTACTCAATGTTGTTTGGCTCTCAGACCAGACTCAAAGCAAATCTAAATCCACTTATCAACTCCTGTGCGGACAGCTCTCCTCTACCCTCCACCAAATCCTTCAAATATCTTGGTGTCACCTTGGATGAATCTCTTGACCTTGACCTTCATATCTCTACTATCTGTAAGTCAGTAAATGCTAAGTTAGGAAGTGCCTATCGTACCAGTTATGCACTTACTCCTAAGCCAGACTAGCCGTGACTCAAGGTTTCCTGCTACCGGCCCTAGTATATGGTTCGTCAATCTTCCTATCTGCATCTAAATCCTCCCTTCATAAATGGGACACCACTTATAATAGCATCTGTCGCTATGCCGCTGCCTCTCCACGTTTCAAGCACCACTGCCACCTCTATCAGGACTTAAAATGGCTTAGCCCTTCTGCGTATCGTCTTCAGACCTTTGGATCACTAATTGACTCCGTCACCAGAACAGGTCTCCCCCCTATCCCTTTCTTCCATACTGGAACTACAACCTCCTACTCATGAATTACAATCAAATGATAAAGCCCTTCTGCGAGTCCCAAGGTGTAGAACTAATATGGGCACTCGTGCGTTTGCCTATACTGCTCCTAAATACTGGAACTCTATACCCCTCTCTATCCGTCAAACAAACACCCATGCTGTCTTTAAGAAACTACATCGGGAACACCTTCACACCTTACATCCCTGCACTTGTTTTAACCCACCTTGAACCCTCACTCATTCTTGCCCTCTCCCCATCTCCATCCTATCTACCCCCTCTCTACCTTTCCTCCCCTCAAGAGCTATACCTGCCACGCTCTTTCTTCATCTCTTCTCCTCTCTCCCTCTCTATTTTTCATGGCACTTATTGTACTGAAGTTTACTACCTTCCCATGTTGAATTTTCTTTTGTTACCAATTATGTTTTTTCCCCTGTATTTACTGTATCTTAACCTTCAGTATTCAGTATGTCAATGTACTTATTACACACTGTTTTCATCCAGATCTGTACTGCATTCATGTGCTGCGTCACATGTTTATTGTTTGTCTGTAAACCGTTTTCTCCCGGCTCATGCCTGAAAATAGGCATTGTTTGCCTAGTGCACTTACCCAGTCACCAAAAGCAAAATAAAAAAAAAATAAAAAAATAAAATAAAAATAAATAAATATTTTACTTGATAAAAATAAAATGAAAATACCCTTGTGTATTTTTATGCAACTGACTTGTGGTCTGCCTGAAATTGTGTTATCCTAAACCCATACCCAGTGACATATGGTGTCATTAGTGGGATCTGACTAGATGTTTGAGGAAACAGGGGGAGTTCAGTCAGTTGGTGCCAGACCTGATACCGAGGATACACGGCAAAGGTGCATGGTGCCAGGTGAGATGAGGACAGTGCCTGCTGGAGGAGCAGACATGGAAGAAGACCCGTGGATGTGTCGAGGTGATCCAATGGCCAAGTGGAGAACCTGATGTGGCTCATACACCGGATAAGTGGGAGATTGCTGGAGGCGGACCAATGCTGGAGAGGGGAGGAGCACCAATACTAAGTGCTACAGGAAAGGTTCCAACAGGATGATTTGGAGAAGGAATCAGTACAGCAGGATCCATGAGTTCTGGAGGAGGAGAACACCCTCATGGAACATTTGTGGCCAGTAATCATGGAGATCCCTCTGTTGTCTATTTTTCTGAGCTGCTACTTGGTGGAGAACGGTGAACTAGAAGGGGAGACCCAAGGTAAGACTTTGACTGGCAATGTGATACTGGGGGAAAAGACTTCCAGCAAGATGGAAGAAGCCATTTTGGCTGAAGGAACTTTAACATGTTTTGGACATCCTCCAATAAAAAATGTTTGTTCTCCTGTTGCTAACTGGGGAAGCTTGCAGGCAGGGGAACCTAATGTTACACAGTTAGGCCAACATGTTAAAATCCAGGATGGGGGACAGGTTAACAGTGGTATGTGGAAAAAACAGTTCTGGTGGTATGAACTCAGGAATGGAGAATTATATCACATGAGGCCCAACCCCTGGATGAAGCAAGTGAATGCCCAGGTAGTGGTGTCTGTGGCATACAGGAAAAGGTGATGGAAGATGCACACTCCAGTCACTCGGGGCATCTGAGTCATGGGAAGGTTTTGGCTAGACTAATCCCATATTTCTATTGGCCAGATATGTACAGGCAGGTGGCAGCATACTATAAGACCTGTTATGGGGCAGACAGATAGCGACCCTGATAGTGATGTGGGAGGAGTAACCCAGAGGGTGAAGGGCAAGATATGGTGCCCTTGGAGGAGGGGGGGAGACTCCCACATACAACAAGAGGGACAAGATGGTAGTCAACACCATTAGAAGGGTATAAGATACAATACGAAAACCCAGATGTAAGGGACAGGGTGTCAGGCATACAGCATGGTATGTTACTAGCTTACCTTTAAATGTCTAATTGGGAATGGAGCAAGGTAGTTCTCCCCCGAAGGCATTTCTTTGGGTGCTGGATTGTCCAGTCGTTTGAGTGTATCTGGACAGGAAATGTCAGTAGATGGCATAAAACTGCCATTAGTGGTTCTTTCTCCTAAATGTATATGATGATATTGTAGTCTACTAATGAAGAGACTAATTTCAGAATCGTTTAATGTGTCTTTGTGTATTTGTATAATGATGGAAAAGATATTATAGTTTATGGTTAGGGCTTATTGTGGATAAAAAGCGATGGCTTTCCAAAAGCTGTTGTAGGACAGTTCAAAGGTCAAGAAAATTTGTTGTAGTATCGTTCTGACATCATAACGGTACTTCAACAACTATTCCCCCTTGAGCTGTTACCTGATTGGCTAAAGCAGCTCAGTGTTCAAAAAACAAACGGAGTAAAATGGTGGCACCGCTTAGCGAGCAGAGGGGCAAGCGTTTCACTAAGATAGCTTGGACACAAACTGCCATTGTCGGCTCTGTGTGTCCAAACTATCAGTTTGGCATTTTTCTTTTTTTTTAAAAAATAATCAGCGCTTTGAAATATCAGATGGTGAGCGGAACCGTAGTGAGGACCGGAGGCAGAGTGGGACTGCAGTGATGACAGAGAGCCAGCGAGTGTGTGAACACGAGGTATGAAACCTTGTATTTAAATTAAACTGTAGACATTTCTGGGAACTATATACTATATAAAATAGTATATGGGTGACCAGACACAACAAGACTTTGTTTCCATCTCGGGGATGTGATGATGTCAAACGGACCTCTCAAGGTCTGTATGACATCATCACAGCCCCTCAATGGAAACATAGCCTTGTTGTGTACTGTCACCCATACACTATTCTATATGTAATGTTTAGAGCAGCCTGTGTATCACATGCTTGACCCTGGTGCCATAAACAGATAAAAGTACTGAGGAAATACTCTTTGGTTTGATAGGACCTTAGCGAGTAAAAAGATAATTATGAAAGGGACCCTGAGATGGATCATCCAGTGAGGATGGGCTGAAGCTCCATCTCCTTATAGGAATAGGGAAGGTAGACACCACTACAACTTTGCCTGACTCTTTTAAAAATTCTGCAGCAACAGTCCTTTCTCTCCTGTTTACTATCCCTTTAACATTTCCAGTCAGGAAGCTTGGCCACCTTTGGGTGAATTCCCTTCCTTCTTCTTTTCTATCTCCTGCTAATTTTCCTATATATCCCTTGTGGCTCAGGAAGAGGGAGGTTAAAGTTTATGACCTCCATGAGCATCTTGGTAAGTGCACCTTTCTGTATGGGTGTCTGATATTAAATGAAAACAACTGTATTCTAATATACAGAAAGGAATACAGTAGTTGTAGAGTAGACAATCCTTGCAGACTACAAGAGTATACAGAGTGCATAGACAGATACTATGCCGATATCTATGTTTGCCCTGGTAATGTGTTGTCTGTAGCACTATTATAGCACCATGGAATAGATGACAATACTTATGCTACTTTAAGGGACCTAGGGGTGGAACTTCATGGTGAGGGTGAGTGGAAGCTCCACACCCTTCCAGGGTGTTAGTTGAGATTTGGACAACCATAGGATGGTTGCCCTCTTATGCAGGAGGATGTGAGACAGGGTGACCCCTGTCATTGTGGACACCCCTGAGATAAATTGAAACCCCTTCCCCAAGCAGTTTATATGTTTTGTATAATATCCAACATTCTGGTTGGCTGGTTATAAATTACGTGTTGAAGTACTTATAAAGCTTTCTGTTCATATTAACCTAAAAACTAACTAGAAACCAGCCAAACCCTCAATGAATATTGAAGTTATATATTGTATTCTTCTCAGGTCTTTGGCCATAAAACAGAACTAAGCGTACAGTTGCAAAATAAGAGGGCAGTCTTAATATAAGAATAACAAAAACTTGTATCTGCTTTTTCTAGATGTTAGCAGCCCCCTTCTTAGATATATTTTGCAGCAGATAGCATTTGGTAATAGGACCCTGTAAGAGAGTTTTGGAGCGCACAGAATGTTCTGACCTCGGGTCTGACCTTTTCCAATATTGTAAACAAAAGAAAAAAAGAACTGCAAGTTATCTGCTGTGCTCCAGGAGCCAACTGAACTGTTCTCTATGGGGCAACAGTGGACCCTAGAGGCTAGTTGTATGTTATGTCAGCTGTCAGTCAAAAGACAGTGGACATTTTCCAACTTCTAATGAGCTTATAAAAAACTCTACCTCAGTGCTGAGATAGGATAGATAGAGAGGTCAGTTGCATACTGGCTATTGAGAGTGGAAGACCTCAGTTGTGTTCAGCATTCTCACTGTTGGTGTTTCTGAGTAGAGAAACCGTTGAAACTAAGCAGTTGTCTGACTTACCATTTTCCTTTCTGTATATTTTACTTGATAAAAATAAAATGACAAATTCACTTGTGTGTTTTCAATGCAGCTGACTTGTGGTCTGCCTTAAATTGCATTGTCCTAAACCCACACCTGGTCACATATGGTGACAGAAGTGGGAACTGCCTGGACATCCGAGGAAACAGGGGTAGTCCACTCAGTTGGTGCCAGACCTGGTACCGAGGATAGATGGCAGAGGTGCATGGTACCAGGTGAGATAAGGACAGTGCCTGCTGGATGAGCAGAAATGGAAGAAGACCCATGGATGTGTCAAGGCAAATCTGATGGCCAGGTGGAGAACCTGATAATGCTCCTACACTGGATAAGTGGGAGATTGCTGGAGGCGGACTAATACCAGGTGCTACTGGAAAGGTCCCAACCGGAGGATTGGAAGGAGAAATCAGTGGAGCAGGATCCAGGGGTTCTGGAGGAGGAGGAGGACCCCCTGATGTAACATTTCCAGCCAATAATCACAGAGATCCCTTTGTTGCCAATTTTTCTGGGCTGCTGCTTGGTGGATGATGGAGAACGAGAAGAGGAGACTCCAGTATAGACTTTGACTGGCAATGTGACACTGGGGGAGAAGATTTCAAGCAAGATGGAAGAAGCCATTTTGGCTGAAGGGACTTTTACATGTTTTGGACCTCCTCCAATAAAAAATTGTTGTTCTCCTGGTGCTGACGGGGGATTCTGATGTTACCCAGTTAGGCCAATATGTTAAAATCCAGGATGGGAGACAGGTTAACAATGGTGTGGGGTAACAACAGTTATGGTGGTATGAACTTTGGAAGGGAATACTATGTCACATGAGGCCGAACCCCCAGATGAAGCAAATGGATGCCCAGGTAGTGGTGTCCATGGCATATAGGAAAAAGGTGATGGAGGATATGTACTCCAGTTATTCAGGGCATCTGAGCCATGGGAAGCTTTTGGCTAGACTAACCCCATCTTTCTATTGGCAAAGCATGTACAGGCAGGTGGCAGCATACTATAAGACCTGTTAAGTGGCAGACAGATATTGACCCCTGATAGTGATGTGGGAGGAGTAACCCAGAGGGTGAAGGGCAAGAGATGGCAACCTTGGAGGAGGGGGAGACTCCCACATAGAACAGGAGGGACAAGGTGGTAGTCAACACCATTAGAAGTGTATAAGATATGATACAAAAAACTAGAGGTTAGGGACAGGATGTCAGGCATACAGCGTGGTGTGTTACTAGCCTACCTTTAAATGTGTAAGTGGGGGTGAAGCAAGGTAGTTCTCCCCATGAAGACAGTTTTACTGGGAGCTGGATTGTCCAGCTGTTCAAGTGTATCTGGAGAGGGAAAGTCAGTAGATGACATAAAACTGCCATTAGTGGTTCTTTCTCCTAAATGTATGTGATGATATTGTAGTCTACTAATGGAGAGACTGACTTCAGAATAATTTAAGACATCTCTGGGTATTTGTATAATGATGTAAAAGATACCGTAATGTTTAGAGCAGCCTGTGTATCATACGCTTAGCCCTGGTGCCATAAACAGATAAAGTATTGAGGAAATACACTTTGGTTTGATAGGACCTTAGTGATTAAAAAGATAATTATGAAAGGGACCCTGAGATGGAGCTTCCAGTGAGGTTGGGTCAAAGTTCCATCCCCTTCAAGGGACAGGGAAGGTGGACACTCCCTGCCACTTTTTCTGACTTTTAAAAACTCTGTACCAACAGTCCTTTTTCTCCTGTTTACTATCCCTTTAACATTTCCAGTCTGGAAGGTTGGCTACCTTTGGGTGAATTCCCTTCCCTCTTCTGTTCTATATCCTGTTTATTTTCTTATATCTTCCTTGCAGTCCAGGTATAGGGAGGTTAAAGATTATGACCTCCTTGAGCATATTGGCAAGTGCACCCTTGTGTATGGGTGTCTGATATTAAATGAAAATGCCTGGATTCTAGCATCCAGAAAGGAATAGTTATGAAGTAGGTAGTCCTTGCAGACTACAAAATTATATGGAGTGCATAGATAGATACTCTGCTGATATCTATGTTAGCCCCAGGACAATGTGTTGTCTGTAGTGCTATTATAACATCATGTTATAGATGACAATACTTATGCTACTTTGAGGGACCCTAGGGCGGAGCTTCATGGTGAGGGTGTGCAGAAGCTCCACACCCTTCCAGGGTGTTAGTTGAGATTTGGACAACCCTAGGATGGTTGCCTTCTTATGTGAGGGGATATGTCACATGGTGAACCCTGTCATAGTGGATACCCCTGGGTAAATTGAAGCCCATTCTCCAAGCAGTTTATATGTTTTGTATAATGCCCAACATACTGGTTGGCTGGTTATAAATTAAGTGCTTATAAAGCTGTCTGTGCATATTAACCTAAACACTAACTAGAAACCAGCCAAACCCTCAAAGAATAATGAAGTTATGTATTGTTTTTTCTTAGGTCTTTTCCCAAAAAACAGAACTAAGAGTACAGTTGCAAAATTAGAGGGCAGTCTTAATATACAAATAACAAAAACTTGTATCTGCTTTTTCTGGATGTTAGCAGCCCCCTTCTAAGACATATTTTGCAGCAGATAGCATAGGATAATAAGACTCCGCAGGAGAGTTTAGGAGATCACAGAATGTTCTGACCTCAGGTCTGACCTTTTCCAATGTTGTAAACAAAAGAAAAAAAGAACTGCATGTTCTGTGCTATGCTCCAGGTGCCAACGGAAAAGTTCTCTGTGGGGCAACAGTGGCCCCTGGAGGCTAGTTTTATGTTATGTTGGCTGTGGATCAAAAGGTGGTGGAAATTTTTCAAACTTCTAGCGAGCTTATAAAAAGTCCTACCTCCGTGTTGAGATAGAATAGATAGGGAAGTCAGTTGTATATTGGCTGTTGAGGGTGGAAGACCTCTGTTGGGTGCAGCATTCACACTGTTTGTTGGTGTTACTGAGAAGAGAAACTTTTGAAACTGAGCAGTTGTCTCACTTATCATTTTTCTTTCTGTATATTTTACTTGATAAAAAATAAAATGACAAACACACTTGTGTGTTTTCTATACGCCTGAATTGTGGTCTGCCTGAAATTGTGTTATCCTAAACCCACACCTGGTGACACTGGTGCTAGTAGTCCCCGCACCCTCAGATCGCCATCTGCTTATATGTACAATTATTCCTTTGCAATAGTGGCCTTCCCCAGCCTCTGATAGCTGTCCCCATCAAATTACAATAATGTCACTGGCTCCTAGTTGTCCCCCCTGCCCTACAAACTCTGGCCCTGCAAGATCTGCAATATTCCCTGGTGTCTAGTGACACCCCACCCACCCACCGATCCCCATCGCGTACCAACGTACTCTTCACTGGCATCTAGCAGCCCACCGCACCACTGTCACCAACAAACCTACTCTGCCCATCTCCCATATCTTAAGCTTTGGTTCTATGGGAGCCCATACAGTGTCCAGCACAACCCTCCTCCCACTGTCTCAGCTGGCCACTACATGGAAAGACGGGGAGCGTGTGTCCAATGTGCTGAATTTTGGTGCACATCCTTTGTGAGATACAGGGACCATGGCATATGTACTTTACTGTGTACTGTGTATTGAACATACTGCCTGTGTTCTGTACAAGCAGCGGCAGGGAGCACACTCCCTATATAGTACACAGGCCACATGCTCCTTGTACAGTACAAAGGACATGCTCACTATACAGTACAGAGGACATGTGACCTGTTCAGTACATTGGACATGCTCCCTGTACAATATGGAGGATGTGCACCCTATACTGTGCATTGGATGTGTTCTCCCTGCTTTTCTATGTGGCAGCTGGCACAAGAAGTGAGGGGAAGGCTGTGCTGGCCACCAAATGGGCTCCCGTGGCACTGGCGCTTAAGGTAAGAAGGTACATTTGTAGGTGTCCATGATGTGGGGGGGACTGCTAGATAAGAGGGAATAGTACACTGGTTTAGGAAATGGGGATCAGTGGATAGGGGAGTGCCACTAGACACCAGGGAATATGACATTTCACACACAGCTGACTATTAGAGGGCAGGAGAACCACTGGACACCAAGGATAATGTTTTGTCTACTGAGGCCAGTGATCTGAGGGAAGGGACCACTAGGTACCAGAACATTACTGTAGTTTGACAGGGATGGTGACTGGGGGGGGACTGCTAACACTAGGACTGTCATGTTTTCACATGGGGCTGGTGATCAGAGGGTAGAAGGACCACTAGGCTCCAGGAATTATATGTAACATAATGGGGCTGGCAATCAGAGGGTGGATGTGACCACTGGACATCAGGGATTTTCCTTCTTTTAATGTAGCCAGGGTTTTGGGGGGGTACTAGGTATCATGGAATCTGTGAATTATGCTCGACTGGACATCAGTGTGGGGGAGGAGCCAATCACAGGGGCACAAACCTGCTGCTACTTTCCATGCAAATGTGCCCCAGTTGGGCATGCAAATTGCCCCTTAACACCTTGCATGTCTAATGGATCATTGCATCTGGCCATCTGAATATCATGCCAAGAGCTACTAGTGCTGTTGGGTCTGGTGGCACTGTTTCTTGTACTGCCAGGTTCCATGCTGGGGCACACTGCTCAGCTTAGCACTGCACCAACATGCCCCCATAATCTGTGTGATAGTGCCGGTGCACTACTTGGCTGACTATAGCATCCTCAAGGGTGTGGGCAATGGACAAGTGAAATGCAGTGCAAAACCTTTGCCCATTTTTGAAAATCAGGCCCCAGGTGTCTATGGTTGTGCAATAAAGTTTCTGTGATGTCTATTCCAGACCTGGGTGAACAATTTCTTCTCCTCTGTGTGTACCTTTACTTCAGCTAACTCATTAACTCTAAGACTGACAGGGCTGCTAAGTATGGAAAACCTCAAAAGCTGAGTTATTAAAGAGCTAGTGGAGCCAAAACAAATTTTAAGATGTAGTCAGTTGTAACTTTTTATTTCTGAGGTATTTTTTCTTTTCCTATTGCTCATCAGAAAGTCCTCTATGTGATAATATTGTGCTGGATGTGTGGAACAGCTCTCAGCCTGGCAGCTGACACATCTGTCTCTGTCCAATGAACATACAGATTTAGTCTTTGTTGTATTGGTCCTTGTAAGAACAAATCCAGAAGCAAATTATTTGATACTTTTTATTGGACCAACATAGATGTAAGAAAAAGAACAAAGTGCTTTAGCTTTTGGACCAACCCAGTCCTTCCTCAGAAGCTTAAGCTTTATTAAGTTTCTGAGCTTAAACTTCCAAGGAAGGATTGGGTTGGTCCGAAACTAAAGCATTTTGTTCTTTTCTTACATCTATGTTGATCCAATAAAAGGTATCAAATCATTTACTTCTGAATCTGTTCTATCCAATGAAGATATCATCAGCATTGTGATTTCACTGACAGCGACATCACAGGTGACTGATTTGGTAGCTGCTGAGTGGCTATTACTAAGCAGCAGTGATGTCACAGTCAGTGAGATCACAATACTGATGAAGTAGTGGGAGGGAATAGAGAGATGTCAGCTGCATAGAAGACTGCTGTCCCACACAGCACACCTACTAACATCATATTAATAATCTTCTAAGTAAACAAAGAGAAAATAAATGATACCTCAGATATACAAGGTAGTGGTTGAAGACTTTTAAAAACTAATATTAGTTTTCAACAATACACTAGCTCTTTAAACATACAGATGTTTGTAAATGTTAATAATTCACAGAGGTTATCTCATTTCTCTATTATTCAGTTCTTAAAGTATGAATATATTACATGCAGATACACAGTTGTTAGGTGCTGTGTTTGCCTCTGAGGTTCATTACAAACTCATGTAACCTCTCTGTAAACAAACTCTTGTCAGAGCCAAGACAGCTGCTATGCGTTAACCTGGTGTGTATGTGAATCATGACTGTGATGCTCATGCATGTGTGTGGACCTCATGGCAGGCATCTAGGGCACGGTGGGCTCTTTTGCACATCTGCATTGCCGCTGCGATACCTGTTCATGCACACTGAGCTCACAGTGGCCATCTTGGTCATGGCAGGCTCTTCCACGTATGAGCACTGAGCTCACATTGGCTATCTTGGGCATGGCAGGATCTTGCCGAACTGACAGGTGGCTACAAAACTGTACAACCACCAAAAGGAGTGGAGAGGAGGGACTAGTGTGGCCATGGAGGGTAGGGCCAGTAAGGATACAACAGAACGGCATTGGCCACACCCCTGTGGAAAGCCACAGTGGAGTTATCAAGTCACTTGCTTCCACAGTCCCTTTTCTCTGTCCTACTCATAGCAATACATCAGCACAGTGACATCACCATGCAGCTGTAAAAATTAACACAAGTGTTGAATTCATACAAATAAATGTTAATTATTAATATTGATAGTTGTTAGTGTAGATTAGGTTTCCCCTATGGAAGTCCCAAAAGTCTCCATGGCAATGGGTGGCAAAGCTTTGTCAGTTGCTCCTCCCTCTCTCTGGAGCAGGCACCCTGCCCCACTCTAGTCTGCAGACAGTCACAACTCTTGCAAGCCTGGCTACTGAAAGAGGCAAAATGCCTGTGCTCTCTGGGGTAAGCTTCTTCAGCTTAATAACTATCCCACCTACCTTAACTGCCAACCCAGCTCTTATAGTTACCTTGTCTAACATAGCACTCTGACTACGCTCTTTTTTGCTAATCCAGTTGTTTTTGCCTGTTACTTTTGACTGTGACTCCAATGACTTGGTCTCTGAATTTTTGCTCAAAATGTAATTGTATACTGCATATTGTCACCCTTTCCCTCGGTTCTTTGTAAAATGTAATGTATTATGTTAATTTCCCCCAGCATTTTGTGCACTGTGTTGTTTATACTGTTTTGCTGTTCTGTTTGCATTCTGAACAATTTTTTTTTTCTGGTATGTATTTTATTGTGCCGTACTGTTGGGTCATGCCTGAAAATGGTCCCCTGGATCATTGCACCTACCTGGTAATCAAAGACTTAAATAAATAAATAGTTATTGAAATATAATAACTGGTGACCCCCTATATTCACTGGATTTCCAGTCCTGATGAAATGCTGTAATAAACCCAACGAATTCTGTAATGACTCAAAAGTAGGTTATGACAGCGTTTTTCTCCTCCCCTCTCACTTCATTCTATTTATGCCAGTATGGCAGCTGTTCAGGGAAATGCTCACTCATACAAATACAGCTTACATTTTTTCTCTGTTGAAACTTTGCACCAGTTATTATGAAAATATATCAGTGCAAGGTTTGTTTTATGAGGATTTTTCATACGAACTCAGTGTGTGATAATCTTATAAACGGAAACATAAACACTAGTGAAAAAGCAAAACTGCAATTCAAAATAGTATGCTTTTTTCATGTCAATATACACTTTCATGTTCCATAATATTCCATCATTGTGATACCATGGCATTTTTAAAAAGGGAATTAGTTATGCTCTTCCTAGAACCAAACATAGGTATAATTAAACAGCAGAGAAGCCTTCTACACATGTTACAATGGTGAGTTACAAATGAATCAAAGGTGGGGGTGAGGGGGGTATCAGTGGAATAAATGAAGATAAATGATAGACATAATGCCAAAGATTATACAGCTTCTAAGTTTATGCAAATATATATTTATTTATTTTTGTTGTTGTTGCTACTTCTGTCCCATCTCTCTCACTCTCTCACTTGCTCTGTCTCCCATCAAACAAGCAATTCCACTCCCACACCTCAGATAGTTCTCCAACCTTGCTGGCTTTCTCTCCTGCTTGTCATCTATTGTGAAATGTCCTTGCCATGGCTGGGCTACTCCCTCCACAGCCCAACAAGAAATGCCGCTTTCACTGCTCAGGCCCCCCCCCACCACCACCGGCTCTCTCGCTTGCTCAACAGCTTTCAAGAAATGTCCCTCTCACAGTTCAAAGGAGCCAAGACCTATCAATTGCAATAGGAAAGGTTTATTGTTGTTGCTGGTATTTCATTGTTTAACTAATCTGGAGAGCATTTTGAAAGTATCTTGTATAATATATTTTTGATAAAGGGATTTAATGAAGCATGTATGCTAGATACAAGATGTGTAATTTGTGTCCTGTTACATCTGCTTATATATCTTACCACACAGACCTGATGTTTACAGCTATGCTGCAGACTACAGGGCCTATGCATGACAGGTGCGCACCAAGCTTAGGGTGTACATGGGATGGTACATGGATGAGAATGTGCCAGTTGCATGCCAGATAACCCTTTGTGGCATGCACAGTGTGTGCACAGGACACCAAGTAGGGCACCAACGCACAGCCACACGGACCCACCATGCACCATTTACAGGGACATGTGCCATGTAGTAGAGTGCATAAACCACCACCACAGAGTGCATGCACGAAGCCACATATGGCAGATATGCACAGTGCACAAGGCATGACTACTTATGTGAGCCACAGGGCTGCTGTAAGTGTACATGCCCTGCTGCCCAACCATAGGCAACAAGAAACAGTGGACGCATGTGGCCATAGAATGACCGCCATATGCCCATGACTGCACCATGGCACAGTCACAGGCAATGCAGAGCACAAAAAACAGAGGTGGGGCCCATCTGCCATCATGAGCAAAAGGGCCATGCCATTCTACACTGGTGCCCACCATGGTGGTGCTCGACCACAGCACAGACAGCAACAACAGGACTGCATGGACTATGGAGCACCGTCATGGTGGCGTACGGCACAGGATGTCAGCCTCAGCCACTTGCCTGCACACCATGGATGCATCGCCACATGGCATGCAGGCTACCATTCACACACATGGTGCCCCTACAACCCAGCTGGCAGCTACTGCCACTTAGGCCACAAAGGCCCCCACTGCCACTGTGGCATAAAGTGTGGGCATGGACAGACACACAGAGGCCCAGCTGCACCCCCTATGGTGGCACACCTGTGCCTGCCCCCAATGATGGCACACCAGTGCCACCCCAATGATGTCACACTCATGCCTGACCCCCCATTGATGGCACACTCGTGCCTTGCCCCCATGATGGCACACTAGTACCTGCCTCATCATGATGGAGCACACATGCCTCCCCCCACCCACCCAGGAGTTGTAAATCACTCACGTGGATGCCACTGGAATGCTTTATTGGACACAGTCCATTAAGCAAAAATAAAACAGTAGATGCAAGAATAATCCCACCACCCCCACAGACAACCATACAGGTTATGCCACAACCCTGCTGGTTGCAAGAGGTTATGCACTGTGGCAGACACTGATGCGTTCACTGGCTTCATGCAGTGACTGGGACACCACCACCATCCTGGGCACTGTCCTCCTCCCCTGACTTGTCCATCACCTGACCTGCAGCATGGCATGGCCACTCCTCCTCCTCCTCCTCCTCCTCCTCCTCACTGCCTGACACCTCCTCCGGGTCAGGCTGTGATCTTCTTTGAATCCGCTCAACCAACAGTCATCTGATGGGCCCACAGTAGTACTGTGGGGAGAGGAGACACTGTCAGGCATCATGGGACATGCTGCAGTGGCTAACCACACAGGCCTCAGATTGCCCCCCCAGCACCTATGGTGGCCCCACACCAGTCCTGTGCCCACAAACACCATACTGGTGGCCCATGATGCGCATGGCCCAATGAAGGGCCAACACAACAGGGCTGCAGTGCACTGTGCAGGATGTATGTCCCATGAATGGGTGGTGAGGAGGTGTAAACCTTTCACACACACCGACACGAGCAGTGCTATGTCACTGTCGCACATGTGCCCCACCGTTGGTGCCACTGTATGGGTACATGTGCTTGTGCTGGGCCACAATGGGTGTGCATCAGTGGTGGGTGACAGCATGGCCTTTGAGGGTTAAGTCCCTGTTGGACACACTGCTGAGTGCTCCCATTGGGTGCCATGACCTCCAGGGTCACTGCTGGCACCACACATGGCGTGCCAGTCATTGTGTGTTCCCTGTGGCATTGGGATGCCATCCATCCACATGGTTGGATGTGTGTCTGCCCTGTGTGTGCCATTTGGGGGGTGGGATGTGGCATGCTGTGGCACACCTTGGTGGTACATGGTGTGTATTGCACTGTGGAGTGGGAGCCGCAATGTGTACTGGGGGGTGTGCAGTGGGTCACATGTGCTGTGTTGTGCTTCTGTACTGTGTAGCAGGGCCACCGTGCATCACTGAGATGGGGAAACATCACAGCTACTGTATCTCCAGTTCCTGTGCCAACAGCCTGGCAGAGGCACGAGACCCAGCTGCTGTGTGCCTGCCCATGTTCTGCCACTTCCATGACATGTGCCTGCTGTGTGTTCTATGGGCTGTGGCAGCATGTCCACATTGCAGGTGGGCACAGCGTCCCCTGCTGGGACGCTGTCATTGCTGTCCATACCCTGTGTGGCCATGTCATCCGCATTTTCAATGCTGGCTGTGACATAAATGGGAAGGAAAGAGTTAATGGCTTGGATTTTCTGCTGGTATTTTTTTAGCAGTCTGGAAAAAACACACAGGCTGGGATTTCACTGTCCACCAGCATCTAGATAAGGGCTAAGTAATAAATCTCAGACAGAGTGATCAAGAAGGGGAGTGTACATATCCACAGAGACTCAGAGTTTAAAGGGATTGGATCACTCAAATATAAACTTACGGTTAAAAATTAGCATAATTGGTCACTGATAGGTGTTCATTCTGATTGGGATAATTAAATACATACATGGGAGATGGTTGGTGCATTCAAAAGGCAAATAGGAATCACCTATTCTCAAGAGAGATATAAGATGCTGAACGACAGTGAATAGGGGAAATTTGCTTATAGAGTTGGGAGAAGCTACATCCAAGAGGTTAAGTCTGGGCCTACCCCTTCTAACTGTATCTATGGGACCTGGCAGATAGCATAGGGTCCAGTTTCTCTTGCTGGATAGAGAAGGGCAAGAATAATAATGGCATATCTCAGTAATAGCCTTTTCCTTTTGTCATCTATTATTTAAAAAAAACATTTGTTTACTTTTCTTGTAACAGTGTTATTCTCTTGTGTTAAACATATATATCCTGCAATGCTACTTCTGACCTTCTAAGTAAAAACTATTCATTTACTCAACAGTTGTGGATGTGATTTCAATTATTTCTAAGGTAATTTATGGTTTCCACTGGTTGAAGCAAAACTCTGTCTAACATCCGCCACCCAAGAGAGACACTACCAGGCTTTGATCTGTGCAATTGCATGTTTTTTTTTTTATTAGAATTGTATTTGTTTTCCACAACTACAGCAGTACATAAGATGTGTTGAATGATTATGCAATTGTTACAGAAAAGTTTGCATAAAGAATCATTAGAAATAAATATGTTATTTATAATCAGTATACAATTCCTAACTTACATACATAACTCCAAAAAAGGCCCCCAGAGTAGCATTAAAGGTATCAGTTTGGTTAAGGACATACTAACTGATTCTCTCTTTGTTTGCCCAGCTTGCCAGAGAATCCAACCATTGTTGCAATGTAGGAATTTTAGAATCTTTCCAACTTTTTAGTAATCATTTAAAAGCAAGGGCAACAGACAGTAACCAAAGTTTCTTTTGCTTTTGAATATGATGAATGGTGGAAAGATCTCCTAAAATTAAAATCAAAGGAGAGAAAGGTATGGGAGACTCCAATATATGTTGGCAAAATTGCATGTATTTGTTTCTACACATTCAAAACTCAATTACATTGCCAAAATAAGTGCCCAGGCCTGCATTTGTGGCTCCACTTCTCCAACAAAGGTCATCCTAAATGAGGCCTAATTTATGCAGTTGCACAGGGGAATAATAGAAATAATGTAATATTTTAAATTGGATAAGTCTTCCTTGAGTTTCCCTACAGCATTTGATTGCATTATTCCATATCCTATCTCAGATTGTGCCAGAAATTTGTATCTGTAAATCTTTTTCCCATTTTCTTTTTGCTGAGTTTGTTAGAGAGGGGTCAATTTCATTCAAGATTTTATAAATGAGACTGAAGGCTTTTGGTAGGTAGGTTATCTTATAAAAAATTCCCAGGTTGAGCAGGATTTAATAGCATAATCCGCTTCCAAAAAATTCATTCTCAAAAAATGTCTTAGTTGTAGGTAGTAGCTAAAATCGTATTTGGTTAAATGAAATTTTAGTTTTATATCTTCAAAGAATAACAATCTATTATGACAATCTAGCATAATTCCTATATTTTTGATGCCCTTAGACATCCATCCATTGAGCGAAAAAGCCTTACCATCCAAAATTAAAGACTGATTATACCAAAGAGGCATGTATTTGAGAGGAGCATATTCTATTTTTTGAGTTGATTAAACTTTCTGCATACCATTACTGATACAGTATTTGTAGGGTTGGGTGATTCCTTAACTTAGCAGGAGACTGTTTAAAAAATCGATCAGGCAAGACTAAAGGAGAAACCAGATTTTTTTCTATTTTAAGTCATAATGGAGCTGAGGTTTTGTTATTGGAACTAAACCATAGGGCAGTTTGTTTGAGTTTAAAAGACTAGAAATAACCCTGCCACCAAGGAAGGGCAAGACCTCCTTTCTGAATTGGGGCCCTTAATTTGTTTCTAGCTAACGGAGGTGGCTTCCCTTCCCCCCAAAATTTGAAATGAATCTTTCAATTCTATTGAACCAATCAGATGTTATATTAGCAGGGAAATTGTCCATAAAATAAAAACAAAATTTGGAGCAATAATCATTTTTATTGCATTGATTTTCCCCCAAAGGGATCAATGTAATTTCATTCATTTGTCTAAGTCTGATTTCATATCACTAATTAGTCTGGAGAGATTTTGATGGAGAGTTTTTTCTGTTGAATAGAAAACTTTTATTCCTATATTTGCTAATCCGTCAGAAGGCCAGGATATATTTATATTCTTTTTAAATTCTTCTAATTCCAAGGAAGGTTTGCCTAGCCATAGGCATTCAGATTTGTTCCAGTTAACAAAAGGACCAGAAATACTCCCCAAAACATTTAGAATTTGTTTAACATTTCTAAGAGAGGATACGGGATGTGAGTTAGTTAGCAGAATGTCATCTGCAAATGCAAATTCCTTATTATAATAATTTCCTACTTTAACCCCAGAGACTTTGTCTGATTTCATAATTCCCCTAATTAGAGGTTCAATTGCAAGAATGAAAAATAGAGGAGACCAAGAACATCATTGCCTAGTACCTCTAAATAAAGATATGGGGGAGATTTTAGACCATTTGAGATCACGCTTGATCTTGGTTTACTATATAAGGTATGAATCCATCTTAGAATGTCAGCTCCTAATCCATAACATTTTAATACCTTATATAAAGAATTCCATTCTAGGGAATCAAAGGCCTTACCTATGTCTAAGGAAATTGTTAAAGTGGACAACCCACTGCCTTCTGACATCTTGGATGACCATAACACTGAGAACAATCCCCTAAAGTTGTCCGCAGCCTGTCTGCTTTTCATAAAGCCTACCTGCTCTTTACCGAATAGATTATCAAGAACTTTGGATACTCTATTAGCTAAAACCTTAGCAATAGTTTTATAATCAAAATTTAGTAATGAAATAGGCCTATAATTGTCACTTTCCAAATAACCTTTACCTTTTTTATGAAGTAAACAAATGTAAGCCTCATTCATAGAGTCAGGAAGGGTACCCTCAGTAAAGGAATCATGAATTGCTTCTAATAAGTGTGGGGAAATAGACAGGCCCAGATGTTTGTAAAATTCCCCTGGTAATCCATCTGGCCCTGGTGATTTACCCTTTGGTGCCCCTGCAATGACTTCAGATATATTTTGTAATGAGATAGGCTTAACCAACATATTTCTGCTAGCCTCTTCTAAAACAGGCAAATAAGTATTTTGTAAAAATTCACCAGTCAGTTTCCTTCCCCATCCCTTGTGACTTACATAAATCACTATAAAAATCGCAGAAACAATTATTAATTTCTTTCACATTATAAGTTGTCATCCTGTTCCTTTTTCTAATCCCTTTAATATTATTTTGATTTTGTCTCTGTTTAATTTTGTGTGCTAATAACTTCTCAGCTTTCTCCCCAGATTCCCAAAAGAGCTGCTTGGTTCTAAACATTTAATATTCAATCTTGGCAGACTTAACGTTTGTTTGTTTCATATTTCAAACCCAGGATTTTATAAAGTCCTTCCTTTGACCTCAAGGGATTCTGTTTGAGCTCTGATAAGGCCCTTCCTAGAAGATCTTCTTTTTCTTTCAACTATCTCTGCCTCTCCTTTTTCTTTTTCAATGCAAAACTAATAATACTACCGGTTATGAATGCATTATACGCTTCCCAAACAATCTTAGGTGACGATTCTCCCTAACCATTAATTTTAAAATAAAATGAGGTTTCTTCTAGTACTCATTTTTGAAAACTATGGTCTAATGGTAATGAAGTATTAAACTTCCAATTACTAGTTTTCTCACTATTGTTTTCTAGTAATAAAGAACTCTTAAGTAAACTATGATCTGAAATCAAAAGATTTTCATAACTAATATGAATGATACTGTTACAAAAATTTAGGGACATGAAAAGGTAATCTAACCTACTGAATACCCCATGTCTTGCTGACAAAAAGATAAAATCTCTTCCTCTAGGGTGAACTATTCTCCACACATATAATAAGCCCAAAACCTCTAACAGACTATGTAAATTTTTTTTGCGAGACTGACTGAGAACCAATATTTCTTGAGATGGACCTATCCAACATGAGAATCATTACCTTAATGAAATCTACTCCCATAATAATTTTATAATCCCATTAGCTAACTCAAAGAATAAATGTTCAAAAACTTCTTTCTGCTTTACATTTGGTGCATACACATTACAATTGCCACATTCTTTCCATAAAGGTTCCCCAACAAAATCTGATATCTCCCTTCTGTGTCTGTCAAGTGGCTGTATTTGATAAAATATATCCCCTTCCAAATAAAAAATTGCTACCCCTCTCTTTTTTGAAGAAAAGCAACAATGCTCTACTGAGTAAACCCAGCTTCTTACTAATGTGTCTGCTTCTATAGGTAAACTGTGAGTTTCTTGCAGTAGAGCTGTGTCTGCTTTGTGTTTATTTAAATGGTTTAGATCTCTGTACCTTTTACCCGGAGAGTCCATACCTTGAACATTCCAGATAATTATATTTACTGCAGTCATAGTGACTTTATATAGAATAGTAGATGGGCGCCCATCCACAACAAGGCTGTGTTTCCATCGAGGGTGTTGATGACATCAGAGTGACCTCGAGAGCCAAGCGCGAGAGGTCTCTGTGATGTCATCAACTCCTGAGATGGGAAACGCCGTCAAGTTGTGGATGGGCTATAATCTACTATTTGAGATAGTATAGTGGTTTCCTAATGTGTTTTGCACCTTTGTTAACACTTGCACACTGATCCTGGCTAGATTCCCGTTCTCTCCACTTCAGTCCCCAATAATTCCAGTACTCGTCGCTGCATTCCTGTCCCGAGTCCTGTCCCCGAAGATATAAGTCCTTCACAGCAGTCATGCTCTGCTCCAACAACTGTGCCAGTAATTAAAAAAAAACAACTGCAAAGTAACAGTTTGGATACACGGAACTGACTTTAGTACTCCGTGTCCAAACTGTGTCTATGAAGTACTCACCCGACCGCACCGCTTGCTAAGTACAGGTGCCATTTTCAAGTGAATTTTTTGAAAACAGCACTGTTGCAGCCAATAAGATGGCAGGTTAAGGATAAAAAGTTGATGTACTATCGATGTGACATCAGAACGATAGTACAACAACTTTTTTTGACCTTTGAACTGCCCTACAACAAGATTTGGGAAATCTTTGTTTTCCATACACAATAACCCTATACTATAATCAAGTATCTACAAATAGAAACATGAACTTATCTTAAATTTACTTAAATAACTTAGTCAATAGGAAAGCAATATTTCCAAACATAAAGTTTTGTACAAATAAACAATAACACAACTCAATTAGAATGACGTGAGCACACCACTGAGAACAAGTCTCAAACTAGAACCCACGACATAAAGACAGCTTACTTGTGAGACCCACTTTAGTCAGGTTAACGTTAATTTTATGTAACAGCAATATATGTTCAGAGTTTAACTAAATAAGCATATGTACTTTAAAACCACAGATAATACCCCTTTATTTTTCCTGTACCATGCTTGCTTAACTGCATTTAAATCATGACATGAAGGAAGCAGCAAGGCTATCAATAATAACATAATGCCATGGTATCTTTTGCTTAGATTAGGAAATGAATGAAGAAACAAAACAAATCTCAGCATTTAAAAGCACATGTCCCCACGTAAATTATTTTTGCTAACCTTACCACTCCAAACAGGTTGTAGCCACCAAAGACACTCCATATTCCCAATAGGAGAAGTAACCAGGTCTTAGGCCTTCCTTTAGCACTAACCAACAAAGAACATAACATTGTCTTTATATGGGTCAGTCTTAGAAATAGTTAGCCTGTAAAAACCAACAAACACACATCTCACCAAAATGTGACCATGCTTAACTGCCTGATTAACTTAAACCCACCTGGATGCCTTGTGTGGTAGGCTAATCACAGCAAGCATATCAGGGTTCTATGATCATGAGGGAAAATATGCTTTGAATGCCCGAATATGAACATCCAATAATGCTGTTCCCCAATATTGAAAGCTTCATTGCTCCATTCCTATTTCATGTGTTGATACAGAAAATATCTTACCCCAAATTATTTTCCACCAGTGACTTCCAAGTATTTTAATACTTAACCCCCCCCCCATCATTTGTTAGGTTAAAAGGGTAAATGACGATTAAAATCTATACAACAACATATCACATATATAACTGTACATATCTGGGCAGAAAAAGTAATTGTTAATCACATTCATCAATAATGTTGGCTTGTCAATCTTTAAAAATATAACATTTTAAAATGTCTGTGTATCTTATCTGTACCTTGCCTGAACATTTAGTTACTAAGGTTCTGGAAAAGCTCCTTCAAGAACCTGTTAACTTTGACCTTTACTCCCTTAACCTTTACACTCTTGCGATAAGCATTGAGCCCAGAAAGGAAAGGGTAAAGCAATTAACAGCAAACATCTAAGAATAGCATTTTAAATTAAAAATATTAACAGCAAAAAATAATTCAAGAAACACTCATGGAGAAAAACATTTGCTTTTTCTCATAAGTTCACATGAACACAGGCAGCCAATCACTGCCCAGTTCACGAGGAGCAGATAGCTTCCTGATTCCTCTTCACGTAAGATTAGCAGCAGCCATGCACCTCAAGGAATCAAGCCTCTCCTTCACATCTGGTCTCAATTGTTGAGTAAACTTGTTTGAACATGTCAGCCACAGGGATGAAAGAGCTTCGTAGACATTCAGGAATCTCTGGGTTAGACACTGAAAACCCTGGCATAACATCGTAGGACAAATTCTTAGTCTGCAGAGGGGAAGAATTAATGTTGTGTTTTACAGAGGCATTAATATTTGTTCCTTTTGTTTTAAAGATAGGCTGTACTCTCCTGAAAAGTTTCGATGACCAAGCCATCGAATTGGGTATAATTGTTTTATTGTCAGAAGGACATCTGGTATATTGCTTGGCTAATGGAATAAGAGTCTGTTTGTCTTCCATTTGTTGGCTTGTTTTGGAAGGTGAAGCTCAAATGTTAAACATAGAAACATAGACGTTGATGGCAAATAACGTCCACAAGACTCATCCAGCTTGCCCATTTCATTTTCTACCTTATAAATGTGCCATCGGCCTTTCCTCTGTCAGTGGCCTATCTAGTCATACTCATCTGTATTGCTCCCTTATGCCTATCCCATGCCTGTTTGAAGTCCGGCACTGTATTCATATCCACCACTTCCTGAGGTAGGCCGTTCCATGCATCCACCTCCCTTTCTGTGAAAAAGAACTTCCTCACATTACCCCTTAAACAGCCTCCCTCTAATCTCATGCTGCGTCCTCTTGTCCTGCTATTTTTCTTATATTAAAACATGTTAGACTCTTTCACCTTGTTAATGCCCTTAAGGTGTTTGAATGTTTCGATCATATCACCTCGTTCCCTCCTTTGCTCTAGGGTATACATATTGAGCTCTATTAATCTGTCCTCATATGTTTTCTGATGCAGTCCCTGCACCATTTTGGTTGCTCTTCTCTGCACTGCCTCAATTTGGTTAATGTCCTTGTGAAGGTATGGCCTCCAGTACTGCATGCAGTACTCCAGAGAGGCCTAAACAGTGTCTTGTAAAGAGGGATTATAACCTCCCTCTTCCGACTTGTGATACTCCTACTAATGCACCCCAACATCCCCCTAGCTTTATCTACTGCTTTAGTGGTCTGCTGGGATGATTTCAAGTCATCGGTGATGATCATGCCCAAGTCTCTTTCTTCTCTTGTGAAGTGGCAGCAACTTCTCTCCCATTGTATAGGTAGCTTCAGGGTTTCTCTTCCCTATGTGC
Organism: Neoceratodus forsteri; assembly: GCA_016271365.2. Taxonomy (NCBI): domain Eukaryota; kingdom Metazoa; phylum Chordata; order Ceratodontiformes; family Ceratodontidae; genus Neoceratodus; species Neoceratodus forsteri. The sequence goes on along the minus strand of CM028137.1, from coordinate 209,027,449 downwards.
ATAATCTTGCACTTCTTTGCATTAAACCCCAGTTGCCACTCTTCCGACCATTTTGCTAATTTATCCAGATCTCTTCTTATTCTGCCCACCCCATCTGGATCATCTACTCTGTTGCAAATCTTGGTGTCATCTGCAAACATACAAACCTTACCCTCCAGTCCATCTGCAATGTCACTAATGAAGATATTGAAGAGGACTGGCCCCAGGACTGATCCCTGAGGTAGCCCACTTGTGACTTGCATCTCTTCTCACTGTGTACCATTTACCACCACTCTCTGTTTTCTGCCTGTCAACCAGTTTGCCACTCAGTTGACCAACTTCTGGCCCACCCTGAGCCTACCCAGCTTATTAATTAATCTTATATATGGAACAGTATCAAAAGCTTTGCTGAAGTCAAGGTAGGTGACATCAATTGCTCCCCCTTGGTCCACCACTCTGGTTACCCAGTCAAAGAAATCTATGAGAATTGTTTGACAGGACCTTCCTTTTGTAAACCCATGCTGTCTTGGATCCTGTGCACTTATGGATTCCAGGTGTTGCACTATCCTTTCCTTAAAGAGTGCCTCCATAATCTTGTCCACTACTGAAGTAAGACTGATTGGTCTGTAGTTCCCTGCCTACTCCCTTCTACCACTCTTGTAGAGTGGATCACATGAGCCCTTCTTCAGTCTTCTGGGACCTCTCCAGTGCTCAGAGACTCAATAAACAGTTCTGCTAATGGCTCTGTTAGTTCCACCATTAGCTCCTTCAGTACCTTGGGATGTATGCCATCAGGTCTCAGTGCCTTGTCCACCCTGAGCTTATCAAGCTCTTGTAGGATCCTTTCTTTTGTGAAGGGACTAGTGCACACCTCCCTCCCACATGTGTCCATGGTGCTGAGCTGTGGGCCCTGCCCTACAGTCTCTTCAGTAAATACTTAGCAGAAGCATCTATTTTGGATAGATGCTTTTACGTGGTCCTCCTCCTCACATGCCCCTTATCCCCTTTGATCTTAGCAATCCCCCCTCTGAACTTTCTCCTTTCACTAATGTAGCTATAGAAAGTCTTGTCACCTTCTTTTACTGTTTGTGTTAGTGTTTTATTGGTTTGGGCCTTTTCCTGCCTTACTGCCTTCCCTGCTTCACCGAGGGGAGTTTGGTATGCCTCACTATCTTCATCCTGCTGCGTTCCCTTATATTTCCTGAAGGCCAGCCTTTTCGCTCTGACCATTTCTGCTACTGTTTTTGAGAACCAACATAGTTTCCTTCTTCTTTTGGCCTTCCTTTTCTCTCTAACATAATAGGATGTTGCTTCAGGTATTGCATCCTTAATGCTTGCCCACTTTGCCTGTATTTCCTCACCTGTATTTCTTTTTGGCGGGGCTAGCTTAACTCTGTTGGCCATCTTATCAAAGTCAGCTCCTCTGAAGTCCCATACTTTTGCCCAATTTGAACCATACCATGTGATGGTCACTGGCCCCCAGGTGACCTTCTACCAGAAGATCTAAGATCCTTTCCCTGTTAGTCAGTATTAGATCTAAGATAGCTCTGTCTCTTATGCGTTGTCGTGCCAGTTGTTTGAGGCCCTCCCCCCTGCAGGGAATCCACCATGTGTCTAGTTCTGGCAGATGTTCCTGCTGGTTTTGACCAATCTGTATCTGGCATGTTGAAGTCTCCCATTATCAGAGCCTCCCCTTTAGCTGTCATGTTTTGTATATCTTCTAACAGTAATGAATCTATGTCCTCCCCCTGGTCTGGAGGCCTGTTCACAACCCCAGTTCACATGGCTGTCCCATTTCCTGTTTCCAGGGTGACCCACAGTTCTTCTGGCTCCTTATGTATATTCTGAATTTCTGTAGCTTTGATATTTTCATTGACATAAAGGGCCACTCCACCCCACCTTTTTGCACCTTGGTCTCTTCTAGCCAGTACATAGCCAAGTATTGAAGTCTGCCAAGTGTGGTTACTTATAAACCATGTCTCACTAATGGCTACTATGTCCTACTTAGCCTCTGTCATTAGTGCCTGCAGGTCTGGGATCTTGTTTCCCAGACTGTGAGCATTTGTGTACATGATTTTCCATTGGCCAGATTTCGGTGTGTTAGTTGTTGGGCAAGGTCTGGTGTTTCCCTTGTGCGTCATATGGGGAGCTGGACCTTTTTCCTTACCTGGTGATGCAAATGAACTACAAACATGCTGAACTCCTGTTTGACCATGAGCTGAGGGAGGAGGGGTTTTCTTCCCATTCGATGTATGGGGTGCTGCACCCCCTCCCCAATTGCTAGTTTAAATATTCTGCAAAGACAACAAACGTCTGCCCCAATGCACTGACTCCCTCCGTAGTCAGATGCAGTCCATCAAATTTAAAGAACTTTCACTCCCGAAACTGTTGCCAGTTCCCTACAAATTTGTGTCCTTTTTCCTGGGACCAGCCCTTGAGCCACATGTTTAACTCCCCTAGCTCCCCTTCTCTGACCTTCCGTCCATCTGCCCCCCCCCCAGACTGGCAGGATCTCAGAGAAGGAGATGCTGGATGAAATGGATGATAGTTTGTTACCCAGCCTGGTCAGGTGTTCCATGGTCTCCACAACTGACCAGCTGGCAAGATCGTTAGTCCCTATGTATACCAGGACATATGTGTTCTCCTGCTTCCTGAACAATTTTAGCAATACAGTCAGTGTCTCTCCATGCTGATGTACCTGGGAGACATCTGACCATTACTCCTGGCTGGAGATAGGTATCAACTCCCTGAATCATGGAGTCTCCTATGATCAGAAGTTTTTTGGATTCCCTTTTCGCTTTTTTTGTTTTGGTTCCTGTTTTGGGTGAGTTTTGTTATGCTAGCTCCTGTGCTGCAGTGTCCTGCTCTGCAGTGTCCTCTGCCCCTTTGTTTGATTTCAGAGATAGAGGCAGATACCTGTTTGTAGTTTTCATATGGTTTGTGGGGGTGATGTGTTGGAGAACACCGAGTGATGAGGCACCTGATTTGTATTTTGGCCACATTACTGTCAGACTTGTCTTCCTAGTTACACAAAGACTGTTCAATAAACATTAGCCTTTCCTCTGTTAGGTTTAATCTGTCTTCTAATGCTTCAGATTTAGCTTTTTCCATGTTTGCCTCCTGTTTTAAGCTAACAATGTCTACATGCATAGACTCCAGCTTATCTTTTATGTGTGCCATGTCATCAGATCCTTGGTTACAGTTTTTTTTTTTTTTTTGCTGTTACAGTAAATTGTTTTGGTTTTGTTGGGCTTACCACTTCCATAGAAAATCTCGAGGGGGAGCCTCTGGTTTGTGTGGTGACAGCTGCCAACTTTTGTTTAGCATCTCCCAGCATCACCATATCTGGATCACCACCAAAACACAAAAACTTTAATAATTTAAAACTTAAGCGCCCGATTGATACCCCAATCGCACCTAAGCTAAAACACTACTTTATAATGTTTCTGATCATTGAAACTCTTTAGTGACACTATTTTTAATGTTAGAAATTATGACAGAAATTCAGATTAGTGGGAGAACTACTCTCTAAAGCTACCATCCCTTCAAGCACTAGCGCATGACCTGCAATTGCATGTTTGACCTCCCAGTTCAGAAAACCTGAGAGTTCGGTGTTGGGCAAACACAGCTGGTGGCAGCGAATACCCAAAGACAAACACCTTTCTGAAAGCTGTTACAGCCCAGAGAGGTGTGGATTGTCATAAATTGGTTGGCAGTGGTGGGATGACTGTGGACTTTCTAGCACACTGAGATACAGAGTTTGCCAGTGGAACACTTACCTTAGCAGTTACAAAACAGGATATATAAGAGAATGCACTTGTACAACTGTTTTTGTTTTTATTTCTAGTTAGCACAATGTAGTGTAGGGTGAAAGAATGAGCTCCGCAGAGTATGACTCACTCACTGTGCAGCAGCTTTGAGAAAAGTGCCAGAAAAAGAGAATTCAGCTTGAAGATCTAAAACAGAAGAAAAAGGCAGACCTCATGACGACCCTGGTGGCACATGACCAGAAGCAGCAGTCCCTGGGGCTGAGTCAGAAGATGATGTAGCAGCCCCCCCCCAGATCAGCCTGATGCACTGCGACTGCAGCTGTTGCTGCAAGACAAGGATCTGGAGGCAAAGAAGCTGGACTTTGAGACAAGGAGACTAGAAGCAGAAACAAGAAGGCTGAATGCAGAAACAAAAAGATTGTAAGCAGAGAAAGAAATGGAGGAAAAAACTGTCAGACAGAGAAAAAGAATGACAGCATGGAATCCAGAGACAACAGCATGAGAAGGAGATGATGACCCTGCTCAACCAGTAAACTGTGAGTAACGGTGGAGTGAGTTCTCCTGATGAAGCCAAAATTTATTTTAAATTGTTCCCTTGTTTTAGCGAGGGAGATGATCTTGATCTATTTTTAAAGTAATTTGAGAGTGTATGTGAGCAATTTCAATTGGCTAAGGCTTCATGTTCAACTTATCTCATGACTCACACCCTTAATTATGGGGAGGGCTTTGCAGGCATTTACTAAAATGAGTGATGAAGACTATGCTGATTATGATAAGGTTAAAACAGTTTTGTTAAAACATTTTGAATTAACTCCTGAGGCTTACAGAAAGAAATTTAGGGAGTTAAAGAAAAGTCCAGAAGACAGTTATGTGGAACTGCCGGTTCAGTTGTGCACTTACCTTGATAAGTGGGTGGAGGGGGCAAAAGCAGACACTGTCAAACTAATCAAAGATTTGTTTGTGAGGGAATATTTATTTAAAATTGTACCTGAGGATATGCATGTATGGCTCCTAGACAGGACATGCAGCTCCTCAAAGGAGGTGGCCCTAAGCGCTGACATGTACATGTCTTGCTGGCCATACACACAGCGTAAGTCTCATGGTGGGGGGGCAGCTCATGGTTCTAAGGGGTCCCATTGGGGCAGCCTAAAGGAAACCAGCCTGTACCTGAGCCCAAAGCAGAACCCAGGAAATGTCATATCTGCCATCAAGTGGGGCACTTGAAATATTACTGCCCTCAGAAAATGGTTAAGGGGTAAAGGCCTGGGGGAGGGGATGATCAAAATAGCACTGGTCTGTTGGTGGGGTGTGTGCAGCCTGAAGAACCACTGTCCTCTGATGTGAATATGCACCCTATTGCAGTTAATGGAACAGTAATCCAGGGACTGAGGTACACAGTCACTTACATCTCCCTAGTGAGGCAGGATATCATACAGGTGGAGCAGATGTTGTCAGGGAAATACTCCAGAATCTGGAGAGTCACAGAGCCAGTAGTAAAAATACTAATGGCTTGAGTCTCCCTGAGCTGGGGCAGTGGCCATGGAGAAAAGGAGAGGAGGTGGAGGTCGTAGAGGACCTCCCCATAAATATGATCATGGGGAATGATTTTGACCACAGGGAATCTCAGGTGTGTGTTGCAGCTTGTAGCCAGGCAAAAGGGCAAGCTTCTGAGGGTGAAGAGGGGGTGATTCAGCATGTTCCAGCCCCTCCCTCAGCAGCTGAGGAAGTGGATACCATGGGGGAAGGACTGGCTAGAAGCAGCAGTCCTGAACTCCAGTCGCAAATGGAGGAGTCCACAGGACTTCCTTCTGAAATGGCACTGGGAAGGGTCAGATGAGGAGATCTGAGCACTGCACAGTGGACTGATCCTACCTTTCAAAAACTGAGGGAAATAGCTAATAGGGCTGAGGATCCTCGGGGGCAATGAGTCAGTTTACTGGGACCATGGGCTGCTGTACAGAGAATGTGCAACAGAGGACAGGCTAGATGGTGAGGTGCTTCAGCAGCTGGTAGTCCCTAATGTTCACCACCAGCAGCTTCTGACCCTTGCCCATGATATCTCTTTTTCAGGCCACTTGGGTGTGAGGTGCACAAAAAAGCATCTGGCCACCAATTTGTTCTGGCCTGCTATTGGCAAGGATGTGGCAAATTACTGTAGGACTTGTCCACAGTGCCAGAGGGTGGGGAAAATGGGGGACAAGGCCAAGGCAGCTTTGGTGCACCTGTCAATTTTTGATGAACCCTTCAAGAGGGTAGCTATGAACATAGTGGGGCTAATAAGCACCCCAAGTCACACTGGCAAGCAGTGTATGCTGGTGGTAGTCAACTATGCCACAAGATACACAGAGGCAGTGGCCCTGTTGTCCTCTGAGGTGGAACCTGTGGCTGACTCACTGTTGGGAATATTTAGCCAGGTGGGCTTTCCCCAGGAGATACTGACAGATCAGGGTGCCAGTTCATGTCAAGGTTAATAAGTATTTTGTGGGAAAAGTATGGGTAAAGGGTCTCAAAAGCTCCCCATACCATCCTCAAAATAATGGTCTGGTGGAGTGATTTAATTCAACCCTTAAGACCATGCTAAGGACTTTTGCTGACCAGCATAAGAGGGATTGGGACAAATATTTGCCTCATCTCCTGGTTGCATACAGGGAAGTCCCACAGAAGTCCACAGGGTTCTCACCTTTCGAGCTCCTGTTTGGCCATAGGGTGAGAGGGCCCCTAGATTTGATTCAGGATGAATGGGAAGGTGACAGTACCTCCCAAGGGGAGTGTGTTGTGGAGTATGTCCTGAACTTCAGGACCCATCTTAAGGAGCTCATGGAGCTTGCTCAGGAGCACTTGGCCACTATGCAACAGTGGCAGAAAGTCTGATATGACCATGGGTCCAGAGCCAGGGAATATGATGTGGAACAGCGAGTGATGGCACTCATCCCTGTCCAATAGAATAAACCACAGAAAGCATGGGAGGGGCCATTTTCCATTGTCCAAAAGGTTAGTGATGTCAATCACATTCTAGAGTTACCAAGCAGGAGATGCAGGCAAAAGGTGTATCATGTTAACATGCTGAAGCCCTATTATGACTGGGAGGAACTGATCCTTGCTGTGTGCAGCACCGAAGAAGAGGAAACTGAGACAGATCCACTACTGGACCTGCTCAGGGAGGCCAGGGTTGCATCCTTCTTGGACAACCTTACCCTCTCCGAATAGCTGACACCAGCCCAGGTGCAGGAAATTTGGGGTGAATTCAAGAGAATTTGAGGACATGTTCACAGAGAAACCTGAGCACACCATGATGACAGAGCACCACACAAATACTGGGACCCAGGTGCTCCTGAAACAGCCTCCCTACAGGGTACCAGAGCAGGTAAGCAGACCATGAAAGGGGAGCTCAGGGAGATGCTGAAACTTGGAGTAATCCAGCAATCTAGTAGCCCCTGGGCTTCACCCTTGGTATTGATCCCCAAGTAGGATGGTACCACATGATTCTGCATTAACTACCAGATGCTTAATAGCTGCATGGAGTCTGATGCCTATTCCATGCCCAGAACAGATGAAGCCCTGGAGCAACTGTGGGGGAGCCAAGTATCTGACCACAATAGATCTAACAAAGGACTACTGGCAGGTACCTCTGACCCCTGCAGCCAGGGACAGATCAGTTTCGTCACTCCATTTGGCTTATATGAATTCAATGTAATGCCATTTGGAATGAAGAATGCACCTGCAGCCTTTCAACAGCTTGTGGATTGCATTTTGCTTTGGGTAGGCAAGTGTGCATTGGTATATATGGACGATATAGCCATATAAAACCAGATCTGGGAGGACCACATCAAGGATGCATGGAACGTTTTCCACAGCCTGAAGAATGACGGTCTGACAGTCAAGGCGGAAAAGTGTCAGACAGGTATGACAGAATTGTTCTACCTTGGGCACCAGATGGGTAATGGATGCATCCACCCAGAGCCTGCCAAGGTCGATTTCATCCTTGCCTGGCCCACTCCTACCACCAAGAAACAGGTAAGGGCATTTCTGGAAACAGCAGGGTACTACCGGAGGTTTGTTCCTCACTATAGTGATCTGACTAAGCCCCTGATGGACCTAACCAAAAAGGGAAAGCCAGATAAGGTGCAGTGGACAGAGGTCTGTGAGGTTGCTTTTCAGGAGCTAAAGAAGGCCTTAAGTGGGCCAGTTGTATTGGCCATCCCCAACTACAGTCTAAAGTTCATTGTCCACATGGACGCCTCAGACCATGGGCTGGGCGCCGTGCTGAGCCAGGTTACCCAGCAGGGGGAGAAGCACCTGATCATGTACCCCAGCTGAAGGCTTCTGCTCAGAGAGAGGGCCTATGCCACAGTCAAGAAGGAGTGCTTGGGAATAGTGTGGGTCCTTCAGAAGCTGCAGCATTACCTATATGAGAGAGAATTTACTGTGGTCACAGATCATAATCCCCTGATCTGGCTTCATAGGTCAAGCGGGCAAAATGGAAAACTACTACGTTGGGGTTTGATATTTTTTAGCAGACTGAAAAAAAACCACACAGGCTGGGATTCCACTGTCCACCAGCATCTAGATAAGGGCTGAGTAATAAATCTCAGACACAATGACCAAGAAGGGGAGTGGACATATCCACACAGACTCACAGTTTAGAGGGATTGCATCACACATATATAAACTTAAGGTTAAAAAATGAATATAATTGGTCACTGATAGGTGTTCATTCTGATTGGGACAAAGAAATACATACATGGGAGATGGTTGGTGCATTCAGAGGGGAATATGAATTCCCTATTCTCAAGAGAGAATATAAGATGCTGAAAGACAGTGAGTAGGGGGGAGTTACTCTTGGAGTTGGGGGAAACTACATCCAAGAGGCTAAGCTTGGGCCTACCCTTTGAGCTATGTCTGTGGGAGCTGGCAGATAGCATAGGGTCCAGTTTCTCTTGATGGAAAGAGAAGGGTAAGAATAATAATAGCATATCTCAGTGATGGCCTTTCTTTTTGTTATCTGTTATTTAAAAACATTTGTTTACTTTTCCTGTAACAGTATTATTCTCTTGTGTTAAACATATATATCCTGTAATGCTACTTCTGACCTTCTGTTAAGTAAAAAGCTATCTATTACTCAACAGTTGTGGCTGCAACTTCAGTTATTTCTAAGGTAATTTACGGTTTTCACTGGTTGAGACAAATCTCTGGCTAGCATCCGCAACCCGTGAGACATACTACCAGGCTTTGATCTGTGCAATTGCATGTTTGACCTCCCAATTCGGAGAAAGTGAGAGTTCGGTGCTAGGCGAACCCAGCTCATGGAAGCAAATACTCAAAGAGAAACACCTCCCTAAAAAGCTGTTATAGCCCAGAAAGAGAGGGATGTGGGTTATTACACTGGCGTCCTCATTGTGTAGCGTAACTGGAGCTGTGCAATATGTGGTGGTCATGGTGAGTGTGGCTGTACCATCAGTCACTGGTTGCGGGGGGGGAGTTGCCTGCATCATGTGCATCCGCATGGTGTTGTATCCCATCCTGGCCCAGGCGGTGTTCAGCTAGGCCCATTCTGTTGTTGGCCAGCCTGTCTAGGTCATAGGCAATGCTGTCCATGCTCCACCGTATGGCACGCACCTCACTGGTGAAGGCACATAACATGTTGGTGTGGAGTGCTGCACAGCTAGGCAGTCAGCCTCCACTTGGCGCAGGTCATGGTACCTGTCTGCCAGTGTTGTTTGCATCCTATGTGTGCATGTATGGCCTGGCACATGTCATGATGGCCCCTTGTCCGGCCTGTCATCCGCATCCCCTGTGGCATGATCTGGGGCAGCACCTGTGTCTGACATGGCTGCATCTCTCCCTCCTTGTGTGAGCTGTGGTCCACCAGAGGTGCATTCCATGCATGGCCCTGCTTCAGCTGGGCACCACTATGCATCTCTGGACCATCCATCCAGGGTGGCTGTTGAGGCCTGGGTGCTATATTCGTCAGCCTCATGGCCACTGTCCATATCACCTTCTGTGTCCATGGGGGCATCCAAGTCCTGCCTGGTACCTGTGGGGGACAGGGTACAGTTAGGGAGTCATGCACAGTTCGCTGTTGCATGTGCACAGGGGGCACATGTCTCAGTGATACTCACCCGTGCCAGAGCCTGCATGCCTTTGCTCCTCCTCATTCACTGGCATGGCTCTGCCATCCCTGTCAAGCTGCTCCATCACAGGAGGTGCTACAGCCTGCACTGGTGTGTCTGCTGTGGGGGGAAGGGGATGTGTGTTAGTACATTGTCCATTGTTGCTGCACCTATGTCCACCTGTCTCTCCAACTCCACCTTACTGTCAAGGGTGCCCACACCATCCACCTCACTGTGGACTCCCACGTTGGTCAGTATGTCTGCTACCATGCACTCTGGGAGGGGGTGAACTGGGTTTTGTCACATGGGGAGCTGCAACCAGTGCCCGTGCAGTGGCTGTGACCTTGCACTTCACGGTGGCATGCAGGTCACGCATCTTGTGTTTGATGGCCATAAGTGATCGCACCTCCAGCCCTGCAGCATTCACCCCACTCTGGATCTCGAGCCACAGTCTGGTCTGGACCTCAGCGGGGGTGGACAGGGCCCATATCAATGGTGTTAGAGGGTGTGGATATCTGCAACCATGGATGTCACCTTCCCCTCTGTGAAGTTGGGTGCTCGTGCCCTGCCTGTGGCCTGCCACTTCCCCTGTCCCAGGCCCCAGCCGGCCAGGCTCTCCTCCACTTCACCTCAGTCTATGCCGTGCATATCACTGTGCATGCCTCCCTCTGTGTTTGCCATTCCCTCTGCCTCCATCCACTGTTCAGCATTCACTTCTGTTCCATGTTGGTGGGTATTGTGCTGCTCCATATATATATATTTATTTATTTATTGAAGCGTTTTACCAGGAAGGCATACTGAGCAGAATACTGCTTGATTAGAGATGCATCCTGGGGGAGGGGAGAACATAGATGGACAGTTGAAACAGTATAGACAAGTGAATACATAGTGGAAGAAACACTGACATTTGGTTCTGATTACAAGTCAGTAGTAGCTTGAGAGAGTCAATTGGTAACCACAGTACGTACGGCATGAGTAGACAGTTGGAGACAGAATAGACAAATGAATACATTGTGGAAGCTTGCTAACATTTGGTTCTGAATCCACATTCATAGAGGATCGAGAGAGTCAGTTGGTAAGCACAGTTACATACAGCAGGTGTACAATAAAATTAACTTTGTACCGTATGAGAGACGGTATAAGGTGAGAGAACAAATAGTTCGGCACTGATTAATTGCAATTTTCTAAGTGCAGACATACCCAGAGATTTGCCTTGTAATTGGGAAATGCCTGGACACAAGCACAGGTAGGGACGAAATGATCTTGGAGCATGGAGTTTAGGTGTGAAAGGGAGGTGAAGCGATGAATGTTAGTTGGGGAGGGAGTTCTATAGCATGGGAATGCGGTAGCTGAGCCCTGAGTGCCCTGTGGAAGTAGACCAGTATGGGACAGCTAGGGACCTGGAGTCTGGGTTTCTGAGTGTGTATGCTTGTGCGCTAGGGTTTGTTGAGACATCTGAGAGGTAAGAAGGGAGACGCTGCGACCAATACTTGGCCGGGATTTTTGCGCAGTGGGTTAGCCTGCGATTGTCAAGTGAGGTGATGTTCATTGCTTGATATAGGGCACAGTGGTGTGTGGAGTAGTGGCTGTTCAGGGTGAAGCAGCAAAAAGAGTGGAAAAGAGAGTCCAGCCTGGCTAATGTGGTCTTTGGGCCGGCACCATAGACTGCATCCCCATAGTCGAGCACAGGGAGAATCATTTTTTTCACAGTGTCCTTTCTGGCTGAAAGAGGGATGCTGTCACGATTCTGGTAAAATGCACCAAGCCTAGGGTGCAGCTTCTTGAGTAAGGAGTCAATATATGCAGAAAAGTTGAGGTGCTGGTCAAGCCAGACACCGAGGTATCTGAAGGTGGTGCAGGACTCCAGAGGGGAACCTTCCAGGGTGTGGAATACTAATTGTAAAGGGAGTTTAGAAATGTTTTGCCTCATGCCAAAGGTTAAGAAGACTGGTTTGTTGGCATTTAGGAGGAGTTATTTGAGCAGAGCCAGTGCTGGACTGAGAAGAAGTCTTGCTGAAGTCTGGTCGCAACTTCCGAGGATGAGGGGCCAGATGCGTATAGCACCATGTCGTCTGCATACTTGTGGATGGCGGAGTGTGCTCAGGCAGATGGCAGGTCATTCAGGAAGACCGAGAACAGGAGGGGGCCTAGGACAGATCCTTGTGGCACTCCTGACGTGATTGGGAGGGGATCCGACATGGACAAACTGATACGGGCAGCTTGGGATCTGCCAGTGAGGTAGGAGTGGAACCAAGATGTGGCCCAGATGGATAGACCAGCATTGGCTAGTTTGGTCAGGAGAAGAGAGTGAGTCACAGTATCAAAAGCCTTTGCCAGGTTGATAAAGATGGCAGCAGTGATGTGGCCAGCATCCATCCCTGTGAGGATGGAATCAGTAATCCTGAGAAGGGAGGTGGTAGTGGAGTGGGATTTCCTAAAGCAAGACTGGTAGGGTGAGAAAAAGGAAGAGGAGTCCAGATTGGTGGATAGGCAAGAGAGAACCAGGCATTCTTGCATCTTGGCAAGGGTCGGTAGGAGGGAGCTGGGCCGGTAGTTGCTTGGGTTAGAGGCATCACCACCCTTGGAAAGTGGGATTACAGTGGCATGTTTCCACTCAGTGGGGACTTCTGCTAGGATGAATGATAAGTTAAAAAGGAAGGCAAGCAGTTGAGCTATGGCAGGGGCTGCAGGTGGAGCATTTTGGAGTCTAACCCAGTGGGACATTTGCCCTTTTCTGGGTTAAGGGCAACCAGAGCATTGTATACCTCATCAGGGGTGACTTGCAGGAAAGAGAAGGGGTGAGCTGCAGTGCCACCAGATGGGGTGACGGTGGGGGCATGCTGAGCAGGGTGAGGGGTGGACCTGGGAGTAACATGGCTGGTAGTGAAGACAGTGTTAAACAAGGTGGCAACTGCTGAGGTGTCAGTGATGGAGAGACCCCCAGCCTGCAGGGAAGGGGTGGATGGTTGTGATGGTGGGCAGAGAAGCGATTTGACTACCTTCCAGAATCGAGACTGGAGATGGGAGGAGGAATTGAATGCACATAAGAAATAGTTGGCCTTTGCTTGGCGGATTCTTTTGGTACTAGAATTGTGGAGCGCTCGGTAGGTCTGGAGGTTGGCCTGAGATTTGGAAGTTTTAAAGGTTTTCCAGGCCTTGTCTTGGATTCAGAGGTGGGCTAGGATATTGGGAGAGATCCATGGGAGATGAGCACCTTGGACTCTGATCCATCTGAAGGGGGCATAGCGGTCCCAGATGGCGATGAACTTGGACTTAAAGAACGACAGTTCCTCATCTGTCGAGGTGAATTGACTAATGCACGACCAGTCATAGTTGCCCAAATCATTTAATAATGAGGGGAGGTCCAGGGATTTGTAGGATCTAGACAGTAAGATGCTTGGTGGGGAGCTGTAGGTTTGTGAATTTTGCATACAGAGTAGATCCTGTGGTGGTCACTAAGGGCATCCTGAAGGAGTTCTGAGGCTATAACCCTGTGTGGGTGAGATGTGAGGGACCAATCTAGCAGTGTATGGTTCTGTGTTTTGTGGTTTGCCTGAGTAGGTTCAGTGATTAGTTGTGTTAGGATTAGGGCTGTTACCTTGTCACAGAATTTGGAAAGGGACTCAGCAAGCCAGTTCTGATTAAAATCCCCTAGTATGTAGATCTCGCCACCTGCTGCCAGGGAGTTTATGTAGCCCAGGTAGTCCATTATGGCAGGTGAGGTGGTGCCTGGAGCACAGTATGTACCTGCTATGTAGATTAGGATTGAATGAGGGATGGAGAGTTTTACCATTAAGGCATTAATGGAGTCATTCGGTAGGGATAAGGCAGTCATGGAGAATTTGATGGTGGAGGCAGTGTACATGGCTATGCCGCCTCCTTTTTTGCACACACGGTCATGGCGGAGAAGTTTGTAGCTGTGTATAGCAAATTTTGCATTGAGGTTGTGTGATTTTAGCCAGGTTTCAGAGATAATCAGTATGTCTGGGCTGAGGGACACAGAGAGGACTTATAGCAAGGTTATTTTGCACAAGAGACTGCATATATGTATGTGTAGCAGTTTAAGGCCTGTCGGGATTTGGAGTGGGACAGAAGGGTTTTGGGCATGGGGATGGGTAGGTCTGGGGTTGAGCTCGATATCACCTGCAAGGAGAAGTAGCAGAGTGACCACTAGTTTGGTGTGATGAGCTATCCATGGAAGCTTTCTGGAGGTGGTATGAGGTATGGCTATGCCGGCTTTTGGTCTCCAGGTTTGTGGTAGAAGGACTAGGAGACTGATTCAGAAGGTAGCTGGGATTAGCCCAGGGCCAGTGGACAGAGTATGGTAGAAGTGGCCATGGTGCGGCTCAGCTGTGATAGTGGAGGTAGGAATATTTGTTAGTAGCTTGTTGCAAGATGTGATGTGATCTGGGAGTGTAGGGTAAATGGATGGTGGGAGGGATACCCAGGGGGTGACGGTAAAGAAGATTAATAAGTAAAGTTGAGGCATAATGGAGAGGTTAAAGAGCAAGGATTTGAATGATGTCTTATTGCAAGACCTTGGTGTAGTGGCCTCTAGTGGATGCCTGGTATAACCTGCAAATGGGAAAGTAGGCTGATTGGTTAAGACTGGCATGTGATTTCTGCTATATAAGGGAGTGACTGCCAAGGGTGGTGGTGGGGGCAGTGGGGAGCTGACACGCAGCGTCAGCGGGGCTCTAGCTTGTTCAAGTCTGTGTAGCAGGCGAGCCATACCTTTGCGATGCCTGTGTTTGCCGGTGGGGGGGGTCCGCACTTCGGTTCTGGGGAGGGCTTCCTTGCTGCCCTCACGACCTGCAGATTTGCCCTGAAGCTGTGGTGGAAGACAGAGTTTAAATAGGTAAGAGGGAGGGAGGGGCTTGCTACAATCTTAAGTACAACTTTAAACAAAGAAATCGGGGCTCAGAGGTGCCTTAATGCAGCTGGTAAATATAGTTTAAACTTTTTCTTTTCTGCACAGCTTGTGATTAAGAACTCTTAGAACTCTATCCCTAGTGATTTACTACTGCAGTGAGTGCTTTAACGTCCCCTGTTCAGGAGCACTGCAAGGCAGACAATAAATTAAATGCTAGCTGCAGATGAAATTAATTTAAATTAAAGCACCCAGTAGTAGAGTGAAAATACACAGTACTTTGAGGATTTTATGGCAGACAAAAACTATCTCCACCGACTGCAAATTTAAAAGTTTATCACCTTTTCTCCTTGCTCTGCTTTGTCTCTAGCTTGTTCAAGTCTGTGTAGCAGACGAGCCATACTTTTGCAATGCCTGTGTTTGCTGGTTGGGGGGGGTCTACACTCCAGTTCTGGGGAGGGCTTCCTGTCTGTCCTCATGACCTGCAGATTTGCCCTGAAGCTTTGCGATGCCTGTGTTTGCCGGTGGGGGGGGGGGTCCACACTCCGGTTCTGGGGAGGGCTTCCTCACTGCCCTCACGACCTGCAGATTTGCCCCCCAGGGGCATGGCTACGTACATTTGGCATGACTCTGTGGGCTGCGCGGTGCACTACATGTGCTGCAGAAGCATGGCCCATTGTCTGTGCTGCACACATGGTCAGAGGTGCATGCCGCGTACAGTGGATGCTTTGCACGGTGTGTAGCTGTGCACTGCCGCTGCATCACTTTCATGTGTTATTCTCACACCATCATGCATAGGCCCTGACATTCTTAACCAGCTGGAGTAACAATTCAAAAGGGTGAAGCTGGACTGTGGAATTTTATTGTACATATATATATATACAGATTTGCATCGAAATCATGAGCATACAATATGCACTAGACTGGATGGACACATCTACAGTACACGATATGCATGAATGTAATTTTCTGGTAGGGAGAATGACTATTTTTAAACCAGCATTAAGGCCAGTAAAATAAAAATGGAACTCACTATGCTCATGGTGAAAGATATTTCAACAGACAAATCAACAGCAGCCTTGTCTGGAGAAAGAATAAGCAGTTTGTTTGTTTTTTTGTTAACAATAAGATCTTTCTGTTATCCTCCCCATATATTGAAAGTAAAACATGGCTTCAGTATGAAGGAGAGAGAGGTCACAGAAAGGACTTTTTGTTATAAATAAATCAAGAAAAAAGCATCATCCATCCTCCAGACCAGGCTGCTGTTGATTTATCATCCCCCCTTTCCTCCTCCCTTGTGGTTTCCCATCTACCACATACCCAACGCAATGCGCTCCCCATTTCTCCCCTCCTCCCTCTCTCTGTCTCCCACACCACCCCCTCACCACCACTTTTCTTTCTCTTTTCCCACTAACCCACTCCTAACAAAGCTTCACTAGCCACCTATGACTTGTACTGTATAATTAACTCGCAACACAATTCCTTGACAATGCCTTTGGCTGCTATTATTGTAACCTTATTTGTCTTTTTTTTGTAAGTTCCATTGTAATGTTCATGTTATGTTTTGTGCCTTATTGTCCTTATTGCCTTGACGTGGAACCTTTGTAAAAGAGCCCTCGGCTCAAAGGTGTCATCCAAAATACAAATAAAAAAATTAAAATAAATACAATCTCTCGAGATATCTGTCACCCTGAGTATAGTGTGCATCCTTCTTATTTTGCTTACTTTTATGCTGGTTAAAAAAATATCCATTCTCCCTACCAGAATATTGATAGTGGGATAGCTTGGGAGACAACAGAAAAATACATGCTTTCATCAAGAACTCAGCTGGTGTGTCCCTCTACTTCACCTCTGTCCACCCTGCTAAGCTTCCTACAGTGCCTCCATGCAGTCACATAACTATTTGAGAAATCAAAATCTTCCACAACCCTGAAGCAGCATTCCTGGACAGAGGTTAGTGATCCAGTAGTTAGATAGGGGCACAATGTCAGTTCAGGAGTCAGAGTGACCAAGTACTGACAGAGGGGACACACCGTTGCTAGGAGATTATACATGTCCTGCTACAGAATTAAAATCCGTGACAGGTGACAAGGAGAAGGTCAGCTAAATAAATAACCAGTGCATAGTGGATGTTTTGTTACGTCTGTGCAGCTATCAGAGAAGTTGGGAAATGGTGAGTCTTGGGGTGCAGTCACACCACACACCTCAGACTCCCTGACAGCTGCTACTCTGGTGTTTCAAAGTGGTGCAGTCCCTTTGTCGACTACCTGACAGCTGGCTCTGTGGCTTGGGGGAACAGTCACATAACTGAGATCCAGATGGTTATCCTTCCCAGAAGTCCCTCATATCAGCAAGTAGAGTTTGGTAAAAGTCTTGTGATCAAGAGGGTCTGTACGCAATATGTGTATGAGGGCAATGCCCAGCTGAGTGACATTAATGTTAATTACATTACAATCTTCCTATAGGGGATGGAGTAGGCAACATACACTATTACTATTCTGAAGAGAATAAAAGTGACTTCAATGACATCAGTGCTGATAATGTCTATAATTATTAAAGGCCTACTGTTCTGATTCTTCTTCCCCTCTACTTGAACTTGAGGAAAGCAGCTAGCTGTATTTCACATTGCATAATATGTGGAGAGTGAGTCACCATCTAAGCTCTTGTCACATGCATGCCATCCTCCCAAACTAATCCATTAATGCCTGGTGAACAGCTGTCGCTTACAGAACCAAAATGCTTCCCAGAACTACTACACTTCATACATGTTGCTTTTTATAGCAGTGGGTAATTGCAGGGGTTAAACAGTAAGCAGAAAAAACTCTGTGGACATGGGATTTACTGCAGGGAGTGTCCCTTACTTCCAAAAGTAACAACCACTTCTGCTAACAACAGCTGCCATTGCTGTGGATTGTGTGTAATGTAGTCCAGAAGATGGAAACAATTGTATATATCAATGTCTGTAAAAAACATGCATCAAGTCTTTTTATCACAGCATCTAAATCCAAGAAAGGCTGAGGATATCATGCTTCATTTTCAACATAGCTTTGTGATTCCCACAAAAAAATACATTGGAAACCTGAATGGAGTATGTAGGAAATCCTTATAAATTAGTACATGATTGCACAGAATATTTTTTATGTTCTCCTGTGTGCATACACAAGCAACATCTTGTGGTAGTAGTACATTCAGAGGTGTGTCACTGTAGTGGAGAATGCAGGAAAAGCTTTAGTGAGTGCATCCCTCAGCCACCAATTAGCAAGCATGCTGGCAATGACAGCAGTTTCAGAGTGAGCCAGAGTTGAAAGAAATCTGTTGTCCCAATAAGGTGCAGTTTCCTCATTGGTGCATCAGATAACAGGGCTCTGTAACATGCCTTTCCTGGTGAAACATTACAATAAATATTGTGGCTCCTGCCACCCACCACACAATCCCCACAAAGCCATCATCTGGGATGCCCAATCCCCGTTGGCAGTATACCCCCCATACACACTTTCTTTGCCGACGGGGCTGTCCAATCCCCATCAGCATCATGTCCCCACCAAACCTGTGGCACATTGGGAGCCCATCCCAGTGTGCTTGAAATCATTTTTTTTTACCTGTAAATAAAGAAAACAGTCCCCCAAAGTTCAGTTTATTTTTTTTTACCTGTGGGAAAAAAGCAGTCCCTCATCATCCTGCCGCATGCCCTCCCCAACCCACACACCCTCTCTGCTCACCCCACCACCCTACACCCCCCTCACCCCATATGTACCTCCAGAGGGCCACTGCTGTGATCTTCTGTGGAGCAGGAACACATCTGAACTCTTTAAAAGCCGACCGGGAACTGAACAAAATACGATAAGCTTTATAATGGCAAGCAATGGCAGGGGGTTTAAACTTAGGTGGATATCTCAGCCATTTTTTGGAATTTTGGTAGCAGATTTTCAACATGGGGTTCTTGGGATCTCACCTCATGAACACATGCACTGTCATCTCATTACTCAGTCCTGAAAGGTTATTTTGCGGTCACTGCCCGGAATCACCTTTCGGGACCGATTAATGAAATGACAGTGCCACTGTTCATGAGGTGGGGTCCCAAAAAACCCATGCTGTAAATTTGGTGAACACATTTTTATATTTTCATTCCAGATTTTCAACATTGCCAATTTTTTACACCTCCTTTACACCTCCTCGTGAACAGAACAGGCGTCATTGTTTTACATCCTGCCCGAAATGTGTTTTTGCACCTGTGGTGCCAAATGGCACAGTCACTGTGCAAAATCACCTTTCTGCTAATGAATTGAATTGATAGTGCCACTCTTTATGTGGTAGGGTCACAGAAAGCCCATGTTCAAAATTTGGAGTGAAAATACCAACAAACACCCACTGCTTTAGGGTTTTCAGCCATAACACCCCACCCTGTAGAGACCGACGGGCGTCGGGGTGTGACTTGGGATCAGTGGCTGTAATGCTTATACCATTCCACCCCCACCCTGCAGCCAGTGACAGGCATTGAGGTGTGACTTGGACATTTCAGCCCCAAAGTTCACCCCATTCTCCTACATTGCAACCATCTCAGTGTGTTTCCTTATGGAATGGCTTGAGCATAAGGCCTGTAGACCCCAAGGCACACCAAAAAACTTGTCAGTGCCTGCAGGACAGGGTGAGGTAAAATGGCATGAGCATTATGGCTGGCAACCCAAAGGCAAACCCCCAATTCCTATCAGTCTCTGCAGGGTGGGGGTGAGGTTGGCGTCAGTTAGATACTTCACTGCCACTCCTATTATGAATCTCTCTAGCTCCTACACTACCAATGCCAATGCCAGCAAGATAAGATTCAGCATTGACAAATGCTTGTTTTAACCCTGCTTGCAGTCATGTATCAGGTGGGAAGGACATGGTGAACTTACGTCCCCTTCAGACCTTAGCAAACAGTTGTAATATTACACAAAACTACCCCCAACCCTCCAAACACCACATACAAATACTTTCCTAGAACTGCATGCACATGTAGACATGGATTTTATAAATTAATCTGTCACACCAGTCTCTAGCATGAGTATGTGTTTACCACACAGTATAGGTTTCTGAAAAAAATATTTTTTTTTTCTGGAAATGCCTCCATGAAAGTTAAGCCCTGGATAACACAACAAGGCAGATATTCCCAAATACTACTAAAATAAGGAGGTCTGTATCTCTTTAGATGTCTACAGTTGTACCTTTACTTCATCTAAGCCACTAACTCTGACTGAGAGGTCTGCTAGGCACCTGAAGCCTCGATAGCAGAGTTATTAAACTCACAAATGTTTGTAAATGTCAATAATTCACAAAGATGGTTACATTTCTGTATTATTCAGTTTTTAAAGTTGTATAATAAAATGCACAGCTACAAGTTATAAGACACTTCATTTGCTTCTGATGTTCATTACAAACTGGTAACCATTCTATAAAAAAATCAACACAGGTGTTTAATTTGTATGAACAAATGTTAGTTATTAATGCAGATAGTTATTAAAGTATAATTGGAACATAAAAAATAGTGAAAAAGCATAACTGCAAATCAAAATAGTCTGATTATTTTCGTGTCAATATACACTTTTATTTTCGATACCATTCCATCCCATTGATGTTATGGCATTAAAAAGGGAATAAGTTATGCCCTTACTAACACCAAACATAGATGCAGTTTAATAGTGGAGTAACTTTCAAAGCCAGTTGTGTGGAATTGCTACTGTACATTGCAATGTTGAATTACAAATGAATCAAAGGTACGGGTGAGGAGGATACTAATGGAATAAATGAAGATAAGATATAGAGATAATGCCAAAGATTATACAGCTTCTAAGGTTATGCAACTATGTACCTATTTTTTTTTTTGTTGCCATAAGAAAATAGGCACAGACTTAGAAAAAGCAGTATAAATTAATTTAAGGCCTTGAGGAGAGAGAGAGAGAGATCTGGAGTGGAAGTCTTAGAGGACAGAAGTTGCGGAGCTCCCAAAAAACACTGATACCCACTCAGCAGTCTATTTATGGGTGGTTTTGTGAACTGTTATTTGTATAAATTGTAATGTATATAATTTATTGTGTTACTTGTTGATGTTTATGCTATTTCCTTTTTTGTGCTGGCACCCTGGGCCTCCAGGGAAGGGTGCAGTAAATAAATAAAGCTACTACTTCTACTAGTTGGACCAGAGATTAGTAACGAGTTTTGAATAAAGCGGAGTACTCATGCTGTATGTATTGATTTAAAGTAGCTATAATTTCTATGGAGAGGATTACAGTTTTGGTCTAGGCTGCGAGGTTCTGATTGCAGCTCTTCCTAACAACTAATATCTAGCCTTGCAGGACAAAGCCTCTGCCTTCTTAAGAAAATTACATCACCCCCGGCTATGTCAATTTCTTTGAGGTTCTTGGCTAAAATCTGATATTGTCAATTAAGGAAATATGCTTCCTAACATTTTGGTGCTAAATTATAAAACAATTGTGTTCCAGGAACTTTTCCATATAGGAGAACAACACAAGCAATAGAACTGTCAAATCACTTCATACATTTATAGTATCCAAGTCATTAATTCAGCAGAAATGATCATGAATTAGGCAGGACTATTAGAAAAAGTACGAGTTGCACTGCACTAATAAGACATTTCCTCTGATGGGAAGACTATGAAAAGCTAATTCCTAGGATGCCCATTACTGTTTTTTTTTGGTTTGTTTTTTTATTATGTTCATGCTTGCACTTACGGAGAGCGACTATATTGCTATGATACTGGATTTCAGATGTGTGCCATTGTTAGGTCCAATGCAGCTCATGCTGCAATGAGCTTGACCGTCACAGTCCAATGATTAGTGAAGCTGATCATGACACTGCTCTGCCAGTTGATGTTCCAAAATTTCATGTAGTTGAAAACGGGTCTATGTGATAACGGCAAATGCCTAAAGGCGATCACTGTTATCATTCAGTCTAAGTGCCAAACACATTTTCGGCACTCTGACAACCCCAGCGCACCAGCACAATGGCGCCAGGATATATTTTTACTGCTTTCTGTGGGGGGCTGTACCCCACCACACCCCCCTCTCTTGTGGGGGGCTTCGCCCGTGCACCCCCTACTTAAGGATTCTCAACTCCATGCGGGTGCATGTCGGGGGTGTGTGAAAACAGCAAAAATAAAAAGGTTCAGGCTGGGTGCAATAAAAATCACACCAGCACCCTGACCCTGTCGGGGTACCTCAGCCACTAGCCAATCCCAAACGCCTCGTGACGCAGCTTGACCGCAAAACTACAGCACTACCCCACAGCCTCTCCACCCCTCACAGTCCACTCTCCTTCTGCTTGCTCCTACTTCCCCACCCACATACGTATAGCGGCATCCTGTCACCTAGTTCGACCACCCCCTCATCCGGTCACCCTACCTTTCCATCGCTGTGAGTGGAATGCGTCAGGAAAGTGTCGCTGTAATGGACGGCGCCTTTCCTCATGCACCCACTTCCCAGGTTACCATTGAAAACAGGTAGTCACATCTATCAGACAGTGGCTGCCTTCCTTCATCAGCGAGACATTGCCTACCAACCAGATGAGCAGTGTCATTATTCCTGTCCTGTGGCTCAACTACTTGTCTACCACTCTCACTCGCTTACTCTTTCTCTTTGTCTCTGTCTTCTGTTTAGCAAGAAACTCTTCTCCTGTGGCTTAGGTACATCTCCAACCCAATACAGCTTTCTCTCCTGTTCACCAGATATCAAGAAACAACCCTCCTGTGGCTCAGTTTCCCCCTGAACTCAACAAGAAAAGTCAAACCCATGGCTCAGGTACTTCTTCCCTGGTCAGCTTTCTCTCCTGTTTGCTGGCCATCAAGAGACATCCCTCCTATGACTCAGCTACCCCCCCCATCCCAACAAGAAATGCCATTCCCACTGCTCAGCTGCTTCTTGGCGCCCTGCCATTCATCAAATGAATAACAGAGACAGGACTTGAGTTATAGAAGCAGCCTAGTTTTAAAATCTTCAGAGATTTGGAACACTTAATGTTCAAAAGTCTGTTCTACTCCTTTATGTCTGCAAAATCAAGGCACATTCACAAACATTCCTCTTAGTCTTAGGAATTACAAATTACATATGAGCAAGTAAATCGGAATTATCAGGTAGGGCTGTCTTGTGTGAAAAGCCATCTGCATTTAGTTAGTAGTACCACATTTATTTATTTATTTATTTTCATTTCATGTACTTTTCTCATGGAGCAGGTGCATTTTTTGAAGAGTATATCTCTTTCAGACTGTCAGGAAGAAGCCACAATCCAAATAAGCCTCATATTTATATAAGGTATAGTTTGAGGTATGCCTATATACTTTTGATACAAAGCACCACCATCAGTAGCAGTTCAGTTGATAACAGAAACAGCTAAGAAAAATGGTTAATCTGCAATTAACCTTGGCAGAATGAGCAGCTATTGCTGTGCTTTAGGAATTAGTAGGACTAGCACATTGCAGCAGCAAATGGATTAAGTTCTACGGGTGAGCAGCCTTTTGGGAAAACAGAGCATTAAACAATAGAACAGCTATTAACATTGTATTTGTTTAGCAATATTTGTGTGATTCCCTGCTGAGAAGGTACTACCAGGCTACAAAAAGAATGAAATATGTTATGACTGCACTGTGCTGTAGATCATATTCAGGAAATGAATACCAAAACTGTGAAACAGTGTAGCACTTGGCAATGTATAAAAAAGGCCCAGTGAGGAAACTGTTAAATGTGTTGAAATGACTACAAGTATTAAGATATTTTATACAAAAGGGGTTGACAGATAAGGCATCTGATACAAACGCAGATCACCACTTGAAACAAAAGTGCTAGTCATGATGTATACACAGTTGAAAAAACAGCAGGTTATCACAACTCTCACTACATATCTGCTGTTATCAGCACTGTGTACATGTCATCATGGCAACCCTGCCGAACTACATTCAAGTTCCGCCCCACCACCCACTTCATTTAAAAAGAAAATCAGAACAGCACCTGGTAGCAATAAAGTCAAACTCCTCATACTGACATACTAGAAAAGTAAAACACTCCTCGAAACACAGGAACCACTTTAAATAAAATCAGTTTACCTCACATAGTATAATGTGACAGTACGCAGTCCCAAGCAGCACATGATAAATAATAATTCTGCATAACACCACCCAAAAGGAAACCCCACATCCCAGTAAACACATGGAAACCCCCCAACCAAAAGAAATAGAAAAACATGTTAGAATTAAGTTTAAAATCCAAGAACATGAATGCTAAAACTGTACCTGATGCACTGACCGAAATCTGAAAGAACCCAACCTCACCTACATTTCAAAGCAACCAACCACAAGAAACCACATCAAAAACAACCAACAACAAAGAAATAACCCACATAAATGACCAATCAGTACATTAGACAACAAAACCAATACAAATTAAGATAAAAAACCAATGACCACTAACAAACCACAACTAAAGCCCATTCATAACAACAGCAGAACAGCACCTGAAGAAAAATGAACACCACATGGAACAGGTAAAAAAACTAAACAACAGAAAATATAACCTCACAAAACAAATGACAAGAGGTCAACCCGTATTGTATAAAAAGGAAACATAATGGGCTAGTCATATGACAGCGGATATTATCAACACTCACGGCAGTTGATTGAGCTCGGGGTTTAATCACTTGTGGCTCCACTTTTTGGAGCCACTCATGATAACCCCGAGCTCACTTGCCACTCATACTGATATATCTAATGTATGACTGCCTATCATGTATCCCCTTATTAACATATTTTAGCATGTTATTTATACATTTTGGTTAGCATTTGTGTAAGAAAAAAATCATGTAGTTTAAACCGCATCATGAGCATTGAAAGTGAGGGATCAATTGTTAAGTGCAACTGGAGAGAAAAAAAAAAAAACAGCACACAAATAGTTAGAAAATAGAGTGTTTATTGTTTATTTTAATAATTTTTCTCTGGTCAATAGAACTGCCTCATTGAAGTTTATCAATGTGATCATTTCTGTAACGTGACGCATGAAATCACAACCTCACACTTCCCTTCCTTGAAGGAAAATATCTCTTCTGCTGTGTATCCCCATCTCAAAATTCTAACTTGAGTCTCTAACTCCTTCCTTTCTTGCTAGCCCTTCCTCTTGAACTCTGAACACCATTATTTGTCTTTTCCCTGCCCCCAAACTTCTGCCTGACAGGCCCCTTTCTGTTACCATCTCAACCATTTGGGGCACTCCCTCTGTAAACTCTGCCTCTTCCTCTTCTCTACTTAGTCACATAGGCATGTAAGGTGGGAAGGGACTCTAGATCCATGATGCCCTCTCCACTTCATAAGCAGTAAAGCATAATTATGAACTGGCGATCGTAAATGGAGCAACCTGATTGGCTGAGAGGGTTTCGAAGCCGTGATGATATCGGGCTACATCATCACGGCTTCGGAAAACCTCCGGCCACCAGCCTGCTCACCGCCAGTGCAATGTTCTCCACCGACCTCCACTAAAACTAACGGGAAAAAAACACATCCTCACAACTGCTCCTCTATACCGCTTCAAAGCAGACGTCGCCATTATAAACAAATAAAAAAAAATCGCTCTTTCATTCTGGCAACTGCTTGACTGCAGAGCTAAGTACTGCTTGCCTCACTGCCATGCTGCCTCAGGCCAAACGGCAAAACATACAACCGGGCCCTCACGCTTTTACTCCTTACCTTGTCGCTTTCCTCACAAGTATGGCACAACTGATCTTCACCTCAACAAAGAAAAAATTAACCGTGCGCGAGTAAACTAAACTTCCTGGCGGGGGGTGGGTCAATACCACAACAATGAAGACGACAACAAAATCCTCCTGCAACAGCACCACCTACTGGCCAAAACATGAAATACACAAACTTTTTTTTTTAAATGTCTACCTACACTCATATAAAAACAATATTAAAATATTTAAAAACTTTACTTTTTTGCATTAAAGGCATAAAATATCAATTAATCCAGTTCATAATAGTAATAATGCATCCAGGGTGTGGTATCGTGGGATATCGTCCACTCAAGGTCGTTGGATGCACTCGACCTGCGGCCTCGTGCGCAACCACCCGCGGCGTGACGATATCCCACGATATACCACACCCTGTCGTGCATTATTGCTTAATTATACAGTGATAAAAGAAAATATAAGAAGCTGATTGGCTGCTCAGTCCTAGACACAGTGATGTTATTAGACAATAACATCACTTTATGTAGGATTGGCACAGAAAAGACTGCATTACAATAACAGAAATCACGCAGGAATTACTCCCTTCTCATCTCCCTAGAGTAGTCAAACATTGCTGCAAGTGCACACCGAAGTCGTCAAGGCTTAAACACCCACCCCCCCATCAAATACTAATTTCATCTCTAGCTCAGACATCAGAAAATCCACAGTTTATTAAAAAAATCATTTAAAATATGGTGACACACTTTTCCCCCCAAACGGAGCAGTATGAGTGAACCGCAGAAGACCATAACTACCACTCGCCTGGTTCACTGATGCCGCTTCTTTCGGGGATAAAATGGTAGCAAAATAAAATTTCAGTCCTGCAGTGCCACTAACCTTGCCACAAAATGTAAATCCCCATCTTCCTCATTCTGTACTCACTGCTGAAAACAAGTGAAAAATTAACATAAGCGGTGACACCTCGCCTCTGAAATCCTGACATCGTGAGCATGCCACACAGGCACCTACTGGCTCCGCAAGGATGGAAAAACAGTTACAATTTAAAGAACTAAAAAAAAAAGAAACACATTTCAAATACAGCCCATTTCTATGGGTGGCTGAACAGCCAGGGGGAAGGGATGTCAACAATCACAACACAGTTAAACAAGAGAAACCTTTGCTGACAGGCAGGGCACAGTGAATCAGCTTGTGGCTCCACTTAGTGACAGAAGAATAAACTGGGATTTTTTGTTTAAATGTACTCCTCCACACACAAAAAATGGAATAAAAAATGCAGACAAATTTATTTATTTATTTTTTCTCTTTTATTAAAAAATGAGCTATTGCCAGCAATAAGACATGACGAGGTGTGGGTTACGGCCTGATAAGAGAATACCCCAGGTGCATTATGAAGCTTTGCCTCATGCTTCAACCCATCCCAGGAGGGACATTATTACACAATAACACACACTCTGTCATGCCTTATTGCTTAAATAAGTTGTGCATACATGCACAGTACTAATCAATTCACTAAAAACTTTACCCAATTAATTCACACTACCCATGTCTGCACCTTCTAGACCCACTCTTTCCCTGCCTCTCTTTCCTTCTCTTCTGCTCTCTGTCCCTCTTCTACCTCTTCTTCCTCTCACTTCCTTTCTCTACCTACCCTGCTACCAATAATACTTCCTCCTCCTCCCCCCTCCTCATCAGTGGTCCCCAGCAACTACGTGTTGCAGTTGTCTGCCTAAACCCACTTTTGAATCTTGTGGACTGGGTTATTGTAAGTCCAGGCGCCCATATTTATTTCAACCTCTGAAATCATTTTAGATGTCCCCCTGTCATCCTTGTTATGAACCTCCATGTTGTGCCCTTTGATGCCGAATTGGTTCTGTTGGACCCATGCATGTTATTGTCTGTCCCATTTATACTGTGCCCTCATGTAGCTGATTATTATAATGTATCCCTCATGCCCCCAAGGATGCACTTAGAAACAAGTATATTTTTTTACTCACTGTATCATCCTTATCAAATATTTTAATTAAATAGCATATGAACATAGTTATTTTAAATCAGAAGGGACACTAGGTCAATTTGGTCAACCCCCTGTCCCCCCTCTAAAAAAACACACATGTCAAATGCTGTTACTAATGAGTATGCAGTGCAGATATGTACTAATTTACAGGAATTGACAACAGAGTGTGCTAGTCAGGGTACACTGTGATGTCCTTGATAAGCAGAACTTTGTTCAGGCGTAAACTGAAGCACTGCAATGTCTTCATTTCCACTAATCCTGATTTTAGGCTTTCCGACAGGTTCACTACCCTCTGGGAGGAGAAGAAGGGTCCCCTGATTGTACAGTACCCCTACACTTGCCACCTCTAAGTTTCAGGACATGTCTCCATGGTGTCCTGCTGTAGCACACAAAATCAAACATCTCTGTCTTTTCAACTTTGTCAGTACCCTTTAATATATGAAAGAATGAGATTAGGTTGCCTCTGAAAGTGCCATTGGTTCCCAGTATGCTTACCCAGTTACCAAAAACCCAATAAATGCAAGTTCTCCAGGATACATATGATATGGCCTCCAGCCTGTCCTCACAGATTTTATACTACATACCCCTGATCACTCTGTGACCTGGGTTTTACCCTTTCCACTGCCTCAATGTCCCTTTAGTGTTGGGAAGCACAGAACTGCATTCTAGAGAAAGAAAGAGAGAAAGAAGGACTCTTGTTTTCTTCTATGAAGTTGTTTTCAAGTGATAAGATATCAATTAAACTTACAATGGTTTTTTATTCTTAAAAGTTCCCAATTTTCTGCTTGTTAGCAGGATGGAAACTACAGTGATTAAATTGTCATGATGTATTTCCTTAAAAATGCTATTGTACTTGTGGGATTCAAACCCAGGTCTGTTGGATTTCCTGCTACGTAGATTGGTGCTGTAACTTCTAGGCTATACCATTTCCTTGTCATATCAGCATATACTAACTTTATTATATCAACCATATACAGTTTTAATGTATACATATACATACAGAACAATATATGGATGATTGCGTGATATGAGTTTTTATTTACACACCTGAGGTGTGTTTTGCCAGATAAACCATGACAGTGAAGCAAAAATCATGGTTGATATAGTATAGGTGCGAAAACAAAACACATAATCATGTTGTCATCTTTATTTTAATTTATTTGATACCTGTTTGAGCCAGACTTCAAAACACAAGTAAGCTGATAGATGCTTTCACAGCTGTTTTCAGTTAGTGTGACAGTATAAGGGCTTCTAGTGAGGTTGATTTATCTGCTGTGATTTTCTTCCTGTGTTGTTATACCAAGTTGATACAGAAAATATAGGATCTGAGTGGAGTGATACTGCCTTTTTGTTTTGAGGGTAAGGCGGATTGGGGTGATGAGCCACATACAGGGAGTGTGTGTGTGTGTGTGTGTGTGTGTGTGTATGTGACCAGATTGCTTGTGCTTGGTGGGTGGTAGGGTGTGGGGGAGAAAAAAGAAAGGAGAGCAAAGAGAAAATATTATTCTATTCTGCATTGTTTGCTATCACCCCACCACCATAACCCACTACCAATCACACACAGTCTGGTCATAAACAGTACTCCTCCTCCACACACACTCTCTCTGTCTCTTTCATCACTACAATCCTATGTATTTGGTGGGACTGGGAAGATGCTGAGGCCTGTATCTGTGGGGTTTGCATGGGTACAGCATCTGTGCAGGCCTGTTTCAGTGAGAGGGTATGTATGGGAGGCTCTGATGATGGCAATGTGCACTATGTATATCTAACAAATACACAGCAAATAATAGCAAACAAACATTCAGTACTGATAAGCAGGACCCCATGGAAAATGGGATATTGCATCTCAGCTGGGTTATCCTTGGCAAATATATTGCAGGATTGTGTAAAAACATGACACTACAGCAGAACCCCACTGAAAAGGAGATGTTACATACAATGTATCATAGAAAAATGATCATAGAAAAAACATAAAAACAGGACCACGCTTAAAACAAGATACTGTACCACATTTGACCTCTACTGTACTAGATAAATGCAGTAGAAAACTGTGTAAAATCAGAATCCCACTGCAAACTATATCTCATCTGGTCTATCTTGGGTTAATATATAGTTAAAATGTGTACAGATAGGACCCTCTACAGCATCAGTGCAAGGGGAGACATTCGGTATTGACAAATGCATGTTTAGATAGAATGAGGAAAACACGGGGAGGGATTGTAAACTTCAGAAGGAAAGGGGGGACTGTGCACAGTGGGACCAGGAAAAGGCAGATATCCTGAACAAATACTTTTGTTCCGTATTCATAGAAGAAGGAGACTGGGAGAGACCAAAATAAAGTATCAGGAGATTTGGGAGAGCAAGTGGACAGCAGTTGTTTTTGCAGAAGAGAAAGTCCTGAAGGGGCTTACTAATCTGAAAGTGGACAAAGCAATGAGGCCAGATGGGATGCATCAAAGGGTATTGAGGCAGCTCAGGGTGGTACTGGCTGCACCTCTGATAGTCCTGTTTAACAGCTTACTGTAAACAGGAATGGTTACAGAGGACTGGAGGAGGGCACATCTAGTTTTACTTCTCAAAAATGGTAGCAGGGAGGAGGCTGTCAATTATAGGCTAGTCAGCCTGATGTTGGTGGTGGGAAAGTTAATGGAATCACTGCTAAAGTAAAGGATTGTGCAATACCTTGAACCCAGTGGTTTACAAGACTTGATGCAGCATGTATTCATGGGGATGGGGGTAATGTCAAAAGAATCTGATAGATTTCTTTGACTGGGCGATAAAGGCTTTAGATCAGGCTGGAGTGGTGGGTGTGGTCTACCTAGATTTCAATAAGGCTTTTGATGCTGTTCCACATAGGAGACTAGTAAGCAAGCTGGGTGGCATAGGAGTGGGTCCATAGGTGGTAAACAGGTAAGAAATTGGTTAGGTGACTGGCAACAGAGGGCGGTGGTAAATGGAGTTCATCTCCAAGGAAGGGAGAGTGACCAATGGGGTGCCTCAGGGATCAGTGCTGGAACTGTTCCTCTTTAATGTCTTTACAAGTGACATTGCAGAGGAGCTGGAAGGGAGGGTCTGTCTCCTTGTGTATGACACCAAAATTTGCAAGAGTGAACACTCTGGGGGAGGTGCATTGGATGAAAAAAAACTTAAGGAAACTTGAGGAGTTGTCAGGGGCATGGCAGCTGGGTTTCAATGTGAACAAGTGCAAAATAATGTAGTTAGGGTACAGAAAACTGAGGGCAGGGTGCAAAATGTGTGGAGTGGTATTGATGACCACCAAGCAGGAAAGGGACATGGGATTACTTATAAGGCTCGTTCACACAAGTGACTGTGAACTGTTATCACTGGCTCAAAGCAGTCACATCAGTGCCCTTTCCCATGTGTGAACCCTACCATTTTGGCATTGTAGCATCGCGTGGTGTTGCCATCATGATCCCTCTTTTCCTTGGTTTGTGGCACAGTGTCAGTGGTTTTCTTTGCCATGTGAACACTTGCGTTGACGTACTTTTTTTCCCCAGGCTGCACTGTTGTTTTCCCATGCATGCGCGCATGCTCAGTGTCAAGGCTCAACTCTGAGACCGACGTGTTTTCTTGCATTTCTAGCCCTCATTTTTAAAAAAACAATCACTTTCAAGAGTTCAGCTGGGGTTAAACTGTAAAACCCAACCTTTAGCTAGACTCGGGTCAAAACACCCACCAGCGATCCTTTCGTGGCACTACCAGTTATTGTACTGCCCCCCTCCCCATTGGAACCCTCCACAAAATGCCAGAACTTCCGCAGGAGCACCTACTGTGCTGCAGAGCTAGGACACCTGAATGCTACTACATAGCAATTCGTGGAGAACAGACAGACTGATCTACATGGCTCCGATGTAAAGTCTGGCCATGTGAATGAGGCTGTCTTGAATGATTCAAAGGTGGCCAGGCAGTGCAACAAAGCAGTTAGGATTGTTAATGGGATGCTGGGTTGCATAGGGAGGGGTATCACCAGTAGAAAGAGAGAGGTGGTGTTGCTCCTGTATAAATTCCTGGTAAGACTGCACCCTGAATACTATATCCAGTTTCAGAGACCACATATCTGGAAGGACATAGACTGAGAGGAGGCAGGCTGAGTTGGGCAACTAAAATTGTGCAGGATCTGCACCAAAAGTCTGGCAATGAGAGAGTAAAGGACCTCAGTATATAACCCCTGGAAGAGAAAAGGGAGGAGGGGATATGATAGAAACTTTTCAATACCTTCCATGGGTAAATAAGGTACAGGAGGGAAGTATTTTTTCAGAAATAAAGGAGCTCAAGAAAAAGGGGATGTGGTATGAAGCAGGAGGGAAGATACAGAAGGGACATGAGGAAGAACTTCTTCACAGAAAGAGTGGTAGATTCCTCAAATAGCCTTCCAGTGGAGGTGGCGGTGGGGTGAAAACAGTGGTGGGTATCAAGCATGCATGGGATACATATAAGGGCAATCTAGTGGAAAAGAAGGGGGAGGGAGGATGAGCTGGAGATCAATTAGGGTCTGCAGTGATACTGTAGGTAGAGAAAATTGGGCAGACTGGGTGGGCCAAGTGTTCCTAATCTGCCATCAAATTCTATGTTTCTATGAAGGTATCATTCCCATTCTATAGATGTTTCATTCTCACTTTATGATAGATCAGTTTTAAAAATGTCACAAACTTGGCCTGGGCAAAAGGTGAGAGCTAAATTGGGATGTATGTCACTGGAGGCTTTAATTAAACTAACGCTCATATAATACTGAATTGATATTACAAATTTAACCAAAATATTGTTGACCACTATGTTTCAAAAGGAAAAATTAAGCTGGGATAAATAGAACATGCCCAAAGCATGGCCAGAAATGTTAACCTGATGAACCTATGGAATGATTGTAAGAAGGGTATAAAAATAGCACCAACTTACAAACCATACACGAAAAATTATATTTTTGAGATGTATTCCGAAAACTGTATATCTCTGTGAAAAGGAATTCTATATACTCACCATGGTATGCCATGCACATAGTATGGCATGGTTGTTAATATATATTTTTACCTTTGTTAACAGAACAGAGATGAAAGAGCACTCACACAAGAATTGAAAGTATATGTCTTAAAAGGAAGGAATATAGATATTACAAAATAAAAGATGTTAACAGAAACCTTTATTGTTACTGTATTAAAGGCCACAGTGAAACAGTACATCATGTTCCATTTATATGTGCTGTCTAATAAAAATGGAAAAAACTCTCCCTGAAAAATATAATTGAGGTCTTCCAGTATAACGTGATTGATTGTATGGGAGTTTTATTGAATCCTATTAATGTCTATTGTGCTATAAATCTATCAGTGTACTACATTATAAAATGGTTCTTAAAAATAGGAAAACGTTTATGGAAATGAAGAAGGAAAATAAGCTAATAAATGTGTAGATACAAACAGGGAATCTGAACTGAAGCACTAGTGAACTTTATAACGTGAAATGTAACTTGGATTTTGTTCTGTAGCTTGTTACTTGTGCATATGGATAATAGTATAATTTATCTTTTAACTTTGTAATTAGTGATGGCAAAGCTGGGTGGATTTGGTTTTGGATTTGCCAGTTCCAGGCTGAGTGGGAATTTGGATTTGCCAGATTTGGCCTATATGTATAATTGAAGAGAAAAAGGGTTTATCAAGAGAAAAGCACTAGAAAATGTCAATGAAGTGGCAGTAGTGTTAAAAGGGGATCCACTGCTTGAGATGCACTGCATCTTGTTGTTTAAAGTGTTAATTTCTGGCAGAAAATGAGATTTTTTTTATTCTTTTGGTAACCAGGTGAGGCCCACTGGGCACACATGCCTTTTCTCAGGGGTGACCCAGGAGCACTGGGGAGGTTAAGTGGCTGTTTTGTGCTCAGAGTCCCACAATATGCAAGTGGAAGTTGTGGGAATTAAATACAGTTCTGTTGGAAGTACCAAGCTAATTTGCAGCTCGTTACTCAAATCTCTAGGCTATACTGTCAGTCCCACAGCTGAGATGAGAGGGCTAGGGATGTGGGGGGGAAGGGGCATCTTCTTTTTTTTTATTCATTTGGTAACCAGGTAAGACCCACTAGGCAAAAGTGTCCATTTTCAGGGGGTAACCCCGGAACATTAGGAGGTTAAGAGACTTGTTAGTTGCTCAGTCACACAGTACGCAAGTGGAGGTTGTGGGAATCAAACCCAGGTTTGTGGATGTACCAAGCTCATTTGTACCTCATTATTCTAATCTGTAGGCTATACTGCTAACCCCAAACTGAGATGATGTGGCCTGGGACATGGAGGAAGTCTTCTTTGTGGCTACAGGGCTTTGGCAACATGGCAAAAAAAAAAAAAAAATGAGGATGCACCTTGGCACCTCCGTGACTGCCAAGACACCTGATTCCTCCCAACTTCCCAAACAGAATGACATGCTGGGCAGCCACACCATCTGCTACAAGTTTGTGTACATATGCAAACTCAAAATGTAACTGAGGCATGTGCTGCGCTGGCACCCTCTGACCTCTTTCCCAGCCTCCTGAGCCTGTAACATGACAGGGAGTAAGCCTGCCACATGACAGGGAGGCAGGGGAGTGTGAGATCCAAGCCAAGCTGACTGTGTTCAGTTTGGGTCTTGCAACAACTGAGCCACTTGCATTCAAAGTCGCTTGGTTTTCAAGGGAAGGCTTTGGCCCATCCCTATTAGTAATGGCTAACAACTGAAAAAACAAATTCTTGAAATTGAACTTGAACATGGTAACAGTCCTGTACTGTAGGTGGAGCAACAGAAGACACTGTATGTGTAAGGTGCTAATCGAAACTCTGAGCTGCCTAAGCTCTGAAGTCTGCTGTAATGGAATAGGGGTTTTATCAGTACTAGGGCAAATAAAAAGATATAACTCAGTTAGTAGCAAGTTCCTGTGCAAGTCACATTATACAGAATAGAGAACTGGAATAAGCTGCAACTCATACTGTATATCATTTTTATTGAATACAAAACT
Source organism: Neoceratodus forsteri (assembly GCA_016271365.2). Classification (NCBI taxonomy): domain Eukaryota; kingdom Metazoa; phylum Chordata; order Ceratodontiformes; family Ceratodontidae; genus Neoceratodus; species Neoceratodus forsteri. Next base: position 208,992,997 of record CM028137.1, on the reverse strand, counting down.
GTAGTTGCACATGCAGGCACCAACATTTCATGGAGAGAGTTCCCCTCCCTTGGTTCTATGTGATAATGTTAACCGCCAAAGGGTGAGTACCGTTACGGCAAAGTCAGAGTGCCGAAAAATCAATCTTGGCGCACTGACTCCCCAGCACACAACAAAACTGCACCGGGGACTTGTGTTTTTTTATGTTTATGTGGGGAGCTGTGCCCTCTTCACAACCCTACTTTAGGATTCTCAGCTCCAGGGGGGTGCATGTCAGGAGGGGGCAAAACATAAAAAAATTAAATTTAGGCCGGGCGCAGCAAAAACAAACCTGCGTCTAGACCAGAACCCAGCACCCTACACAGCAAAACTGTGAGCTGACCTGCTACACCATGGGGCCAGCTCAGCAGCCTACCACAGCACCACCCCTCAAATCCCCTCCCACCCCTCGCCAGCCATGCTCCCTCTCACTCCCGTGCATGTACCTGTAGGGGCTTTCTGTTGCTCAGGTTGCCAACTCACCCCATCCAGTCGCTGTAGTTCTTCGGTTGCCACTCTGACATGTGCTGCAACTGAGTCGCTCTTTCGTGGGTCACTCAATTGCGGTCACCAATATACCCTTTCCTCAGGATGCATACTACATGGGTGTTTCTATAATACAAATACTTCTGAAAATGTTTCTTGTTTACAAAATTATATACCCACATTGTTGCACAAGCACAAATTACCACCACCATCAATATAAAAAGTACAAAACCCCTGTATACATCTACAACTCTGTATTTAGAACACAACACTGTATGTGTTTGCACCTCAGTTTTTCCTCCTCTTCTTGTGTATTGATTATAGTGCAACCTGTAGCAAAGCCCATCTATAAAAACCTTCTATTGAAACCCTTCTAATGCAGTGCTTATTAACTAAACAGGTATAGCTTTTAAATGGCAAGTAGAAGTGTTCCTCAGCATGCTACTGACTCTGTGTAACACTCATTATTCACATGGGGTGCTCCTCTTGCCCACTGTTAATTTCAAGACTGCAAAGATGAATGGGTCCTTACTATTTAGAAAATGGGCTTTTTATTTCCTGGTGTCTGATTGGGTGGTACCCATGCCAGGGGTACATTAAGCAAGCAATAATACCTGACAGAGTGGGTGGTATTGGGCAATACCGGACCACCCAGGGGCGTAATGAGGCCCGACGCTGCAGGTGGATGGCTTTATAGCCCCTGGAAGGTCTGGTATTGCCCATACCACCCACCCTGGAGGGTATTATTGCACTTAGAAAATGGGCCATTGTATTATGGCTGTTAAAAAAAAATAATGTCTATGTCTGAATGATAAAACTCTCAGGGGCGTCATTTAGGGGTAGCCAGGGGTTGCGGTTGAGACCCCTATGATTTTTTTGCAACCCCTATGATGCCCACTTCAACCCCTAAGAACCCTAAAACAAGATTTCCCTAGCATTTATTTATATAGATGTGGTGGTTGGGGGAGTTTTACAACCCCTATGATTTTGCTGAAATGGGACTTTGCAACCCCTATGATTCTACTAAAATAATGCTACTGAGTATAACCGACCTCCTTCTGCTTGCTATCCCCCTTCCTATGCAGTCTATCATCCCTTTGCTTTCCCCACCACCATTGAAAATTGGGCCTCTACTTTCAGATCATGCTGACTGATAACCCTGAGGTCCCTTTCCTACGAGGTATATGCCATGACCTCTCCTCCCGTTTTGTACTCGGCTCAGGTTTTTTTGTGTCTGACTGGCATGACTTCACACTTTTTTGGCATTGAATCCCAGCTGTAAAATTCTGGACCACTCTTTTAGTCTTTCCAGGTCCCTCCTCATGGCCTCCATTCCCTTCATTATGTCCACACTACTGCAGATCTTGGTGTCATCTGCAAATAGATAGACTATTCCTTCATGCTTCACCCTTGTGTCCCTTACGAATGTATTGAAGAGAACAGGGCAAAGTACTGACTCTTGACCCCCATCTCCCCCGAGACTTCCCTATTTAGTACAACCCTCTGGGTTCTATTCCTTCATGCTTCACCCTTATGTCCCCTATGAATGTATTGAAGAGAACAGTTATGAGAAAGGCTTGAGGCCTGTAACATGGTTATGCTCAGAACCTTCACTTTTCAGCCACATACCGCCTGTTCTATGTACTTCCATGGAGCAGAACATGTTCCTTTAATGAGTTTCCTCAAGTGGTGTATCGGTGAATACTAACATACCCATAAGTTTGCAACTGTAGAGATATATTGGTCTGTATTTAAAATAGCCTGCCAATGATTCAGTGCTCAGGGGCACAGAGGAAATTCAAATCTATGCATCCAACATTCTAGCCATTTATTCCACATTAGATTGGCAGTTTAGTAAGGTGATGGGTTTGCTTTGAGCATGTTGTATTTAATCAAGTGTTTACGCCACTAAAGGAAATTCTTCACAGCCACAGGTTACACCTGAAATGCACTGCTAACACTCACCAGTCAGATACCAGTCCAGCTTGCCAGCAGTGTCTCTAGTCAGGTCAGCTACCAATCTAGTTTGCTAGTAGTGTCTGCAGTCAGCTACCAGTCCAGTTTGCCTGCAATGTCTACAGCCAGGTTTGCTAGCTACCAGTCCAATATGCCACCAATCTCTCCAGTCAGCTACCAGTCCAGCTTGCCAGCAGTGTCTCCACTCAGATACCAGTCCAGCTTGCCAGCAGTGTCTCCAGTCAGGTCAACCACCAATCCAGTTTGCCAACAGTTTCTCCAGTCAGCTACCAGTCCAGTGTGCCAGTAGCATCTACAATCAGCTACCAGTTCAGTTTGCCAGCAGGATCTACAGTCAGCTACCAGTCTAGCTTCTCAGCAGTGTCTCCAGTGAGTTACCAGTCCAGCCTGCCAGCAGTGTCTCCAGTCAGATCAGCTACCAGTCCAGTTTGCCAGCAGTCTCCAGTCAGCTGCCAGTCCAGCTTGCCAGCAGTGTCTCCAGTCAGGTTGCTAGCTACCAAGTCTAGTTTGCCACAAGTGTCTCCAGTCAGCCACCAGTCCAGCTTGTCAGCAGTGTCAACAAACAACTACCAGTGTGGCTTTCCAGCAGTGTCTGCAGTCAGCAACCAGTCCAACTTGCCAGCAGTGTTTGCAGTCAGCTATCAGTTCAGTTTTCCAGCAGTGACTACAGTCAGGTTGCTAGCTACCAGTCCAATTTGCCACCAGTCTCTTCAGTCAGCTACCAGTCTAGTTTGCCAGCAGTGTCTCCAGTCAGTTACAGTCCAGCTTGCCTGCAGTGTCTTCAGTCAGCTACCAGTCCAGCTTGCCAGCAGTGTCTCGAGCCAGCCTCCAGTCCAGCTTGCCAGCAGTTTCTGCAGTCAGCTACCAGTCCAGCTTGCCAGCAATGTTTCCAGCCAGCCACCAGTCCAGCTTGCCTGCAGTGTCTCCAGTCAACTACCAGTCAAGCTTGCTAGCAGTGTGTCCAGTCAGGTCAGCTACCAGTCCAGTTTGCCAGCAGTGTCTCCAGTCAGCTTGTCAGTAGTGTCTCCAATCAGCTACCAGTCCAGTTTGCCAGCAGTCTACAGCCTGGTGGCTAGTTACTAGTCAAGTTTTCCAGTAGTGTCTCCAGTCAGCTACTTGTCCAGTTTTACAGCAGTGTTTCCAGTCAGCTTGCTAGCTATCAGTCCAGTTTTCCAGCAGTGTTTCCAGTCAGCTACTTGTCCAGGTTGCCAGCAGTGTCACCAGTCAGCTTGCAGCTTCCAGTCCAGTTTGCATGCAATGTCTCCAGTCAGCTTTCAGTCCTGTTCACAGGCAGTGTCTTCAGTCAGCTGCCAATGCAGTTTGCAGGCAGTATCTCTACTCAGCTTCCAGGCTAGTTTGCAAGGCCCAGGCAAGGTAAGACATGTCACTAGTAAGTATTTCTAACAGTAATAAAGGTAAACACAAATTAATGGGGGGTGCCCAGTGAGCTGAGCATTAATGTTGAAAAAAAGAAATATCCAGGGACTTAAGTACTTTGTGTAAGAATGGACATCGCCATTGACTAGTCTTGGAACCCTTATGGTTTTGGTGAAATGCTATGGAGAGGGTGGTGCGGGCAATATTCTGGACTGTTGTGACTCTGGGGATGGACAAGGGTGCAAATTACTGGGCATGGGGAGGAGGTGACAAGGTAGCAAAATTTGTTTCAAATGACCTCCAAAATGCATTGAATTTAAAACATTTTTTACGGGAGCCTAGGAGCCCCCAGCCTACAGTTTCCCTTGCAACCCCTATGTTTTTTCTGAAATGACGCCCCTGAAAACTCTCTGGTATTTTTTTGGTTTTTGTAATAAAATAGTTCCTCAATGTTTTGAGGTGAGGACTTTTGTCCTAGTTGAACTCCTGTAATTGTTGCTTTGGCCCTCATTGCCTTGTTAATCCCCCCCCCTCCAAAACACACAAGGCTACAGAGTTTTACTGAGCTACACTTAAAACAGGTACATGGACAATTCATCATGGTCTACGTTGCCACAGACAACATATTACACTCAACTGGGCAAAATAGCTTTCATCGTATTACAAATTGGTCATGGGCATAATGTTGACACGGCAGCGAGTTACAGGCAACATAGCCTCCCGCTGAAGTCTGTCGCAATTGATGATTCGGTTCACCTCTACCACCACGATTTAGTTTACTTACAGACCACATTTCCAGCTGCTTCGTTTCTACTCTGCCACCAAACAGCACAATATGTGTAAATATCAAATTTAGAAACTTTTTAAGCTAAGGCTAAGCAACAGTAAGCTACTCACAACTCACATTCAGGATCACTATGCCATTACTTCATGTCAGTAAAATGTAACCCATTTGCTTTCTTGCAAATAACTATAGTTATTTTAAATACTTTAACTGAATAAAGACTTCTTTGCATCTCTGTTGTCTATGCACATCTTTTCTTTCTTGTTCTCTGTTGGTCATATGTTCAGCTCCATTTTGTCAGACAACCAATGTGCTGCGCGATATTTATTACAGTTCTGTTTTGTCCTCACAATATTTTGCCCGCGATGAATTGTTTGTGACTTTTTGTCCAGGGATGAGTACCTGTGTTTAAACAGGTATATTTATTTATTTATTTTTTGGTTTATGTTGGGGATTGTAGCCGATGGACCGAGTTAAGCAGGCAGTAGAAGGTGGCACGAGATCGCTGCAATTGGGAGAAATGCTTGTGTTTCCTCTTCTCAACCACATACAAGTAGGTTTTTTATGTATTTTCTGCAGTCAGGCTTCTCAAGAGGGGACACTGGTTGGTGTTGAGCAGGGTGTGGTATCTCTTGCTGATGGTGACACGCTGCCAGAGAAGGCGGCTGGAGAAGGGAGCGAGGCACTGTGAGCTGATGGAAGGATTTCTTTTAGTTTGTGACAGCGCAGTGCTTAGAATGTTTTACCATTTAGAGACACAAAATACATTTTCAAATTGGGAGTGGGGGGAGGTTACTAACTTTGTCTGCCGACCCATTACTGTGTTTGTGTCAAGAGTCGGGAGCTGGGGAGAAATCTGTTGCTCGCTGAGAGTCACATTGTTGTGTAACAGGGCAGTGCCAGGCATGGGACAAAAGGATACTAAAAGAAGAGGAGAAAAATAACTGTACATTTGTAGTTTATGTGCATTTACTTAGGGCAAACAGGTGTCAATGAAGTAGGGAGCATTGGGTGGCCAGTATCTTTCGCTAAGCGAAAGAAAAAAATGGCGGGGATTTTAAATTCAGTTAGGTGTTTTTGGCCAATGACAAAGTAGGCTGTGGGCATAATGATACCTCAGTGGGTGAAGAAGCACTGGGGCTGGAGTTTTTTATTTACTGGTCGTCTATTGAAAGTTAATGTACCCCCCTGACAGGGGTACCAGCCAATCAGGGACCTGAAAATAAAAAGCCAATTTTCTAACTTACAATAAATGCCCAGGAAATAAAATGTCTCAGCCCAACCTGCCTCTTGCCCAGCTCCCAAGTGGTATCACTGTGCTGATTTCATTTTCAAAGTTACCACCTGACATTTTTTTTTCTGCTCACTTAGCAAGCGAGCCACCCCCCTGTACTGTCAACATAGCACATGAAAAAAACTGCAGTCAATTTTGTAACAAAAAAAGCCACTAAAATGTTCCAAAAACCATAAACAGTCATTCAAAGCAGTATTTTTTCCTCCTCACTGACAACACTCTGAGATTGCATGCTTTTCTTTTTTTTTTAATTCATGTTTATTGAAGTCTCAGGCATTCTGTCATCCACATTCCTTTTCCAGTAATTTAAGTTACAATCCATTCCTAACCTAGACAATGACAAGTTTTTATTCATCAGTTGTAAATCCAGTTACCATCATTTCATTCAGTGTTAGTTCTGGGTCCTGAATCTCATCCTTCCCTACCAGATTCTATGCCTCTCTCTACCTCTGTCCTACCCTCTTCCCACATCATCCACCTGGTCCATCAGTTCATATATATGGGAATTTTAGAGTTGATCCTATGTGTCAGCTCTTCCATGTCCTGTATCTATTTGACCACCTCGGACCACTGTGTGACCATGGGGTGTCTGGTGAGAGCCACCTCCTCATGACGGCTTTATGGGTGGCTGCCACTAGGATATTCCATAAGTATGTCTGGTCCTTACCTTTGATCCCCCGAGGACTAGGCCCAAAACCAAGTGTGTCAGTTTCAGTGTTTCTGACAGGGAGAAGATGTCCTCTATGGCCTTTCTCACTCCCTGCCAGTATCTAATCAGTTTCTGGCACTGTCTCAAGATGTGTAGATGTCCTGCCCTCTTCTCTCCACAGTCCCTCCAGCAGTGCAGGCTGTGATCCATCTCCCATTTGTTCTTCACCACCGGGATAATGAAGAAGTGTGCTCTGATTTTCCACTCTAACTCTTTCCAACTCTGTGAACAGGTAGTCTTGTGTGCTTGTATAAAGATTGTTTTCCATTCTTTGTCTGTGAGTTGCTCTCCCAGTTCCACCTCCCATCTAGACTTTAGGTGAGTGGAGTTTTTCTTCCCTCTGTTTCTAAGGGCCCCATACAGTGCAGAGATGTGTCCCTTACTTTTCTGGCTACCTATAATCTCTCCCATAATATTTCAGAGGTTCAATTGTTGTGCAGTTAGGCAGAATTGTTTCTGTAGATTGTGGGTGTAGTTTCTAAGCTGGAGGTATCGGAAGTGACCTGTTTGCCTCAACTGATAATGTGCTTTTAGATCTTCAAATTCTCTTGTTAGGTTCCCATTCAACAGTTGTTCTAGGGTATTCAGCCCCCGTCTATTCCACTTCCTGTATGTAAGGTCCTGTCTAGCCAGTTCAAATCCCCTGTCCCAGGCGAAGTGTCTAAGAGGCCAGAGTTCTCCCCAACATTTATAATTTGCCCAGAGTCTCTTCACCACCCCAGTAGTATTTCTAACAGAGGACAGGACCACCTTTTTGTCTTCGAATAACAGTTTTGGAATAAAATTCTGGCTTCTAGGGGTGTTCCTTCCATCTCCTCTTTCTCTATCCCCTTCCAGTGTGCCTAATATCCTAGAGCTAGCCACAAAAGGGCACATCGCAGCTGTGCTGTCAGATAATACTCCTCTAAATTAGGAACTGCTCTACCTCTGTAATTCTAGTTTGTTTGCATTAGTAGATTTTTAATTCTTGCTTTTCTATTGGTCCAAATGAATTTTGTAATCATACTCTGCCTGATTCTGAATTGCTCTCGGTGTATATTAATGGTTAAGCACTGGAAAAGATACAAGAACCTGGGCAAAACATTCATAGTGATTGTTTCTATTCTAGAGTAGAGGTGCAGGTGGAGGAGTTCCCATTTGTTCAGATCTTGTCTTATCTGGGTGACCAAGGGGTCAAAATTGCTCGGAAATAAAAGTTTGAGTTTCTTGGGGATGTATGTCCCCAGATATCTGATCTTAGGAGAGTTCCATCTTATGAGGAGGATCTGGTGAATTTTAACTGAGGGGGTATAGAAAAACCTTAATATTTCTGTTTTATTTTTGTTTAAGGCATATCCAGACAATCTATCAAATTTAGCCAGGAGATCCCACACCCTTGGCAGGGATTCCTCCGTGTCGGACACATACAGCAAGATGTTGTCTGTGTATTATGAGATTTTCTGCTCTGTGCCTCCCGTGCAAATCCCTTTTATTTCTGGATCCTGCCAGATTGCCTGAGCCAGGTGTTCAATATATATTGCAAATAGCAATGGGACATCGGGCATCCCTGTCTGGTCCCTCTCCCAAGTGAGAACTTTTGTGACACACCCCCATTGACCCTCACGAATGCTTGTGGGACTGCATATAGATACCTGATCACAGCCGTGAAAGTACCTGGGAACCCAAACATCCCCAGGGCCACAAACAGGAATGTCCAGTCTACCCTGTCAAAAGCCTTCTCGGCATCTAGGCACATCATCTGTTTGTCAGGTCTATTATATTTATTGTTCTCCTCACCCCTTCCTGTGCTTGGCATACTTCCACAAATCCTGTTTAGTCTAATTTAATAAGTTGGGCTATTAATGGATTAATTATCTTTGCCAATATGGCCGTGAAGAGTTTGTAATCTACATTTAGAAAAGAAATAGGTCTGTATGAACTACATTGTTTCAAATCTTTACCTTCTTTGGGGATCACTGTTATGGTGGTGTAGTTCCACAAAGGGGGAATTTGATCTCCCTCCATCCATACAGTGTTCTAGACTCTTTGCAGTATTGGGGTTGTTTCTTCAGCAAAGGATTTAAAAAACTCTCCATAGAACCCATCTGGTCCCAGACATGGGGGCCATCAGTTCTCACATCTGGGCCTCAGTGAGACGGGGCAAATTTAGGTCTGCCAGGAACCTCGAAGTATCTTCTCCCAGGTTCTCTTTCTGGACCCAGTGTAAAGTTTTATAGTAGGAGACAAATGTCCCTGAAATCTGTTCCCATTTATGGTTAAGCACGCCCAAGACTGGGTCCCTGATGCCAGTAATGGATGCTTTGGCTGCTCTCTGCCTTAACCGATATGTTAATTGCTTAGCTGCCTTGGCCCCGCTACTCGTAGTATGTTTGCTTTAGGTAGAATAAAGCTTTTTCAGTTTCTATTTTATTTAGGTTTTGTATCTTGGTTCTAGTTATTTTAATTTCAACCTCTCGCTCTTTATTCCAGTGCTCTTTTTGTTGTGTTTCCAGAGCCCTTAACTGCACTGTGAGGGACTGCATTTGTTTTAAACTCTCCTTCTTCTTGTGAGTGGCCAGGAAAATCAACTTTCCACTAATCATGGTTTTTATTGTATCCCACAGAATTTTGGGGTGTAGTACCTGGCCTGTCACTTAATTCCTTAGCCCATGTTATTATTTTCTTCACCTTCTCCCTTATTTGTTCAGCTCTTAGGAGGCTTATATTGAGCCTCCAGTGGGTGGGCTTTTTAGGTAGTTGCAGGTCTATCTCGAGGAATATTGGTTGGTGGTCAGACAGTGTGGCTGTACCCACCCACATTGAATGAAAGAAGTGCATGTCTCTACCATATGTAAAGAACATGTCCAGCCTGGAGAATATTTTGTGGAGGGGTGAATAGAACATGTATTCTTTTGCAATGGGGTATTTCTCCCTCCAAATATCAACTAGTCCAAAGTCTTCCAGGATCCTAGTAAATTGAGCTGCTGTTTTACGTTCTGGTGTGGGGATCCATGTTGTGGAGTCTAGCTTTCTCTTCATATAGGTTCCAGTCACTCCCGGTTATTACCATTCCCCTTGCCTTCTGGGCTATTAGCTGTACTAGGTCAGTGTAAAAGCTGGCCAGTGACCCAGGTAGGGTGTATACATTGATCAGAGTGATCTAGGCATCCTGTACTTTCCCCACCACCAGTATATAGCGGGCTCCAGAATCCACAACCACCTCAGCTTCCTCAAAAGGTGTACCTGCCGATATTAACACTGCCGCCCCCCTATTTCTGCCCTTTTCCAGGGAGGCATGGTAGATGACCGGGAAGTTCTTCGTTTTAAGTTTCATGGCTTCACTGGGAGATAGGTGGGTCTCCTGAAGAAAGTTAAATTCACATTTCTGGTTTTGAAGAAATCTTTGAATTTGCTTCCTTTTTATTGGGTGTGTAATCCCATTAACATTGTAGGACAATATTTTAGTATTAATTGTAGCCATTTTAAACTCATTCAAGGGACTATGAGTTTATTAGGAGACCTCCCGGTTCTATCCTGCTCCCTGGTCCCTCCCCCTCCTTCTTGCCTCAAGTTTATCTTTATGTCAAGCTTTTTCAAATTAGGACAGGATTGTGTGAGTATAATACTACAAGAGAATTCGTCAAGTAGTTTATAGAAAGAATTGTTATGCCTTTCATGTTTCAAAAAGATTCACAAGTCAAACCAATTTTTAACCTGTACTCGAAAATGCAGTAACCTGTAACAATACAAACTATCCCCACTAGGTGGGAGTATAACTTTATTTAACTTGAAAGAGCCCTGCTCCCAAACCTCTGCCAACTGGGCAGCCAGTTGAAATTGAGCTTGACTTCTGTGTGTGGGATGCTGAGGATCTAGTAGGCTCTCCTTTGCATTTCCCTGTTTTAGGGATTTAATTGAGATCTTACTTTTCTGTGAAAGAGGCCCCCGAGCCAGATAAAAAACTGGTCCAGAGTTCCCCCTTCCCTTGTATCTCTATATATTCATGCTGGGAAAAAACCCAGCCTATTCTGTTTTGGCTTCAATGGTCAATGCGGGTAAATCTCTCTCCACTCTGGGTGTCGTCCTCTCAAGGACGATTAGCCCTTGTTGGAGTGTAGGGCTCTGCCCTGTCATTGGGGATTCCCAGGGGTCTCTGCCCTCCTCCAGGAAAATTATCAATGTCAGCGGTGTAAAGAGCAACCAAATCCAACTGTTCATCTCTATACTAGTTCTCCTTCTCTCTGCCCTTTACATTTGTACTCATACATAGAGGAGAGGGTTTTTTAGAAACTAAACCCTGTATTAAAAATGTATCTGTCCCCTTCCCCCAATGTTAATGTGCATCCATAACCCATCTTTGCATTTAAAAGTTGTCCTCAGTACCTTTTTTAGGACTTTTCTTAGGAGTAAGTATTTTTCTGGTTCTTACAACTCAACTCCAATGACTTCAGAGACTCCCCATCTCCAGTGCCCTGTCGATAGTCCATTGTATATAGTCCAGAATCTGATACTTATTCCTCCGGGTATGAGCTGCTTCGATATATGCACTGACAGGGAAACCAGCATGGCTCTATCGTGAGTGCCTCCCTTCAAACTAAGAGATGTTCCTCTCCTTTTCTCCAATGCTGGTCTCCCTGTGTATTCTCACTCCCTCCCTCATATTTCCTCCCACCCCCACCCAGAGTCACCCTCAGTTGTACAGAAACTTCACACATACAATATGAAAGTCCGGAGTCCTCTGCTCAGTTGTGTGGGGAGAGGATCACTATTGAACTGCAGTCCACAGTTCTCTAGATCAGGGTTCAGGGTGCCGGGTCCGGTACGTTGCTTGAAGAGTCAGTTGGGTTCTTTATTCTGTCCCTCTTGTCCTTGGCCAGGATAGAGCTGATCTGCACTGTCACACTATACTGTCTCAGCGTGGTACAGACACCTGTGCACAGAGTCGAGGAGTAGTTCCCTGCAGGCTGGGTGGATGTTATATCTCCTTTCCGTGCCACTGACCAAGCTAAACAAAGCAGTTCCTTTTCCAACCTCTTTTTCACCAAGCTCCGGATCATGATTCCAATGGAGTCCAGGTACTGTGAGGCTGCCATCAGGTCTTTGAATACTTTAGTTCCTCCTTCTGATTCTATTCTGAGGCATGCTTGATATAATATCTGGGCCTTTAGGTTTTTCCTACATAGCTGTTTTAAAATGGGCCATTGTGCTATCTTGTTCTCCTGGACTGCATTAGTGTAATCATTGTTGATCTGGATGCAGCTGTCCCCATATGAAATGGCATTCCTTCTCCATGCCATTTTCAGGATTTCTTCCTTCTCATTGTATGAGGTCAACTTTGCTACAAAAAACTGTGGCTTGGCTCCTGGGTTTGTTGGTTTTCTGACTAGGGATCTGTGTGCCCTATCCATGGCCAAGTCAAAATCTACTGGAAGGTTTAGGGACTCTCAGAGTACCTTCTGCAGGAAGGCCATTGAATCAGTGGCACACTCCTCGGCACCCTTCGGAATACCATAAACTCTGATATTTTGTCACCTGCTCCTGCCTTCTAAATTGTCCAGCTTGTAAGTAAGTTCTCTTTCTCTTGCAAGTAGAAATAGTAGAAGCCTATTGTGGTGATCATACTGCTCTGTTACATTTGTCAGACAGACCTCCATTTGGCCCATGCGGTGCTCTATTTTATTTATGTCTTCCCAGAGGTCCATTAGAGTTGAATCAATTTTCTTAACAGTCATAGCCATTTGCTTGATAGAGGCCACCAGTTGGCTGAATTCATCCTCCTCAGCGCTGGACATTTCTACCTCAAGGTCTTCTCCCGCCGCCTCCGTAGTCATTGTTAGTTTTTTGTGCTGTAACATGGTGTACAGTTTCTGTACTGGGGTCTGTTGATTCATTACATGATGCCCCTTCGAGCAAGTTGATTTAGCTGGGGATTGCATTCTGCTTTGTTATGGATGACTTATGATTAACTTTTGGACGATGTGTAGCTCAGGGTTTAAGCTGCTATACAGCCGCTGACGTCACTGGAAGTCTGCATGCTTTTCTTAGCATTCAAATGCACTCGTGGTTTATAACAACATGCACCCAGGTTTTACATCCCTCGAGTCATCAGGCTATTTGAGAAATCTCTATGTTCCAATCTCTCAAAAACAAATCTTGTTCTTTTTTAAACTACACTGCCAGCAAGCTTGTGGCCATTCCTAACAGCACTAGTGCTGCGCTATTGCCGACTGTGCCCTCAGTCTTCTCCCTGGTAATAAACAACAAGAAATGCCAGAAACACAAAGTAGCTTTAACATTAATAACAACAAAAGAACTGCATGGTACCCCTTACTTCTCTTCCCTGTTCCTTGAGTGCATGCACTGCTGTCCCTGATCCCCAGTACAGTTCATTCAAGGCATCACTTAGAAGTAGAAAACACGGGGGTTGGGGGGTTGGAGCGATGTCAGCAAACACACACACACACACACACGGAAATAGAGTACAGCCTGTGTGTGTGTGTCTAGGTGGGGGTGGACATTAACCTTTGTCAAAGGAAGTAACAGTGAGTGAGGCACTGTGTGTGTGTGGGGGTGGGAGGAATGTCTCTTAAGAGAAGAAAATATGGAAGACTGCAGTGTTCTCTACTGGCAAATATACCAGTGGAGGGACTACTTTACAAAAAAAAAAAACTTTACAATAATTTGTACAAATAATTTTCCATCTTTTTTCCAATTTTTATTTTGCTACATGTAGCCCAATAAAAACCTCCAGGGAGCACGATATTTGGCAGTACCAGGCCTTCCAGGGGCTAAAGGCTCTCTGCCTGTGGCATTGGGTCTCTCTATGCCCCTGGGCAGTCTGATATTGCCCAGTACTGTCCACCCTATTGGGTATTATTGCTTGTATACCACTGGGACTGTGCTGTTTCCAACAGTGTTATGCTGTCCTGATCTCTGATTGCGTCATTTTTAGGTTTGATGCACATGTGCAACAAACCTTTAGTTATGAGTGGAAGGGGATTTCAGAGGTGTGTCTCTGTAAGCCTAGTGCAGTTAAAAACTGTAGGGGTAAAGCAGTCTAGACGAATAACCATGCACTTTAACTGTGATACCACTCTACTTCGGCTGAATGCACTTCAAAGGACCAAGCCAAGAAATTAGAGGGCTTCGGTCCTTTGATGTGAATGAAGCTATTCAACAAACAGCTGATGGGCTGTCAACACCAGCAGTTTCTCATTAAAATCAGCAGCAGTGACAAGCTGAACAGACTACATCAGAAAATTGAGGGGAAATCTGCAGAAAGCTTGAACTGTGTTGTGCGTGTCTTTATTATTTTATTACTGTTAAAGGTTTTCATACTTCTTCTGCCTAGTCTGTAGGCAGTTTAAAACTGGCCATGATGTCTCAAATTACAGTCTTTTTTTTTCTCCTAAACTAGCAAGTCTCCTAAAGAAAAATTAACCCCTGCCTGCCTCTCCGTAGTTTGGAAGTTAGCCTCATTACAGTGGAAACTTTTAAATATAGTGAAAAGAATAATAATATACCTCCGTTTCTCTCCACTGGCAAGTGTATATTGCAAACAATATTAACCTAGGCAAAGACACATACTGTATTCATTCTAAACTTTTTTGTGTCTATATTACATGAATGCCATTTGAAAGGTGAACCCACACTTATATAACTATGGGTATATGGATGTCACAAACTTTTGCAATCCTCTCCTGCCCCTCCCCCCTTATTTTCTTTTTCACCCCCCACATAACTCTTATGTCCCCCTCCCCATTCCCTAGCCATCCATACCCCTCCCCTGTATGCTACTCTCACCTTTCCCTTTTTAGCATTTGCATATATACCAAGATCTACCATAATCTGAGTGATGCATAGATCTTAACATGGTTATGATATTACATATATTGAAATTCAATGAAAAGAATAACTGGCAGATACATACATGTATTCTCTTTTTTCTTGTGCACAACTGTTTTCCTTGCCATCCTTCCTGCAGTGATCCCGGTATTTGCCTTCTGTCCATGGTGATCCTCTGCACCAGCTCTCTCCTAACCTCAAGACAGTTATTATTCTCCTGCCCTGTCTATTCAATACCCTTGATATCTGTCTAGGTGTAAAAAAACAAAATGGATTTTTCCCAAAGTGAATCTTGCGCACTCAGTGTTGTCCATAGTATCCTGTAAGAGAGCTGTTTGCCATATCCAACATTCCTTGCACTTGCAGCCCAAGTGCCTATGTAACATCTGAGGATGTATTGGTGCAAAGCATCAAACCTTCGGCATTGACAAATGCTTGTTGATTATTTCCTCTGATCTTAGCTAAACCAGTGTTCTGACATTCAGGTCTGTCCATGTTGGAGCTGGTGATCAGTGCTCATGCAGTTCTAACATACTAACACAGTAAAAAAGCCAGCAGAATAGGCCAAATGGTCTGTCTTGTCTGCTCGAAAGCCAGCAACCTAATGGCTGCTCACCTTACCACCCCCCAGCCCCCAAGAGGGTCCTCTTTAGTTTCAGTTTCCCCTTGTACCTGTCCCACCCCCTCTTGAATCCCTCCACTGTGCCCTCCTCCACCAGCCTCCCAGGCAGCACATTCCACGGCTTCACTACCCTCTCAGTGAAAAAATGTCTCCTACACTCCGCCCTGTAGTTTCCCCCCTGCAGCTTCCACTCATGGCCCCTGGTTGTTCCCCCCCTTCTTTAGTCTAAAATGCCCCTTGGTTCCACTCCTGGTTATTCCATTTACATACTTGAAAACCTCTATCATATCTCCCCGTCCCTCCTCTCCTCCAGTGAGTAAAGCACAAGCTCTTCCAGTCTTTCCTCATAAGGCTTCCCCTCCATGCCCTGAATCATCCTGGTCAATCTCCTCTGGACTCTCTCCAGCAGCACTGTGTCCTAAATCAAGTTTTATATTGAGTCATATATCAAGTAAATAAAAAGTTCTAAATTGGTAATGATTCACTGCTGTGAAAGAGTCACCATGTGGCTCAAATGTGCCTATTTCATTTTAAGTGCTTGGGTGATAGCATCCTTGAGGGTTAATTACATTTCACCTTAAAGCTAGTAAACCTTGTAATTTTGCTGCTAGTATAGCAGCAAATTAATTAATGTTTTGGATCTGGGTGTGTATCAGTTTTTGTTGTGTTGCATGACTTGAGGAATGTATCTAGGTTGGTCGAATGTAGTTAGGTATAGGTAAGTATTTGGTTGGTACTGTATCCATGAAAATGTATACATTATCATGTTTGTGTAATTTCTTGCTAAAGGAGTTATCAGTTATCATGAAGTTCTTAAAGAGCTGGTGACATGTTCAGGAGAACTTTACCAAAACATAATATTTAGGCACTGTCCAGCAAGAATTTCCCATTAGTTCTGCATTCCTCCTCCCCATTATTAAGTAGTGAGGTCATACGCATGAAAACAGGATCTTTGCTCCCTAAGAGTTCATCTATTCCTGCTGCGTTCTCCCTACCTGAAGTTACACAGCACTACTTGTGACCTCACAGTTACTACCATGGCAACAGATCTTGATGTCTCAACAGTGGATTATGACTTGAAGTAGGAAGTAAGCTACAGAGGCAGAGGAACTCACAATGAACTCTAAGGGACAGCAATCATTTTCATACACATTTCTTTAGTAATAAATTATGGGGAAGAGAAATATATAAAATATAAATGGAATTCAAGCAGATTTGTATCTAATTATTGTTTTCTAAAGTTTTCTTTGAGGTGTCAGTGGCTCTTTAATCATTTTATAGATTACAGGAGTATCTTCAACTAATCACAGTGCTTCCTTCAGTTGCATGTGAGGTACTCATATTAGCATAAGAGTATCTCATGCAATGAGCTACTCCAATGGGCTTCTCACTGACCACAGCACCATCAGTGTTTAAATAAAAAATAAGGATTTGTTTTATCTTAAAAAGATATCAATCTTTAATAATTTTATGGGTCCATTTGAAGGACCTCTTATGGATTTACGAGTGTTGCTTCTTGCATTTGTAGGACCACAGAACAACTCACCATCAGTTTGCAGTCCTCGGATCCTAAGAATGCACAAGGCAACACTCCTATGTGAAAGAATCCCTTCAACCAAACCCATAAACTTATAAAAGACTCAATGCTGAGACAGACCCACCTAATGGCCTGAATGTCTTTATTTCACTTTATTCAGTTTGTAATATTTGGAGGCCCCAGAGAGATGGTGCAGCTGCAGTAATTAACTGAATAGCTTGCAGCATGATGTGTAATTACCTAAATGGCTAAAACAAATAATCTCAACCCAACCAAAGTTTGAAGGCATAGAAGTTATTACAAAGACAATACAACAGCATTTATACATCTGTTTGATTAAAAAACAGGGTTTATGTATATACATTTAAAAAAATCGACAACCACAAAGAGAAAAAAAATTGCTTGGAGCATCAGGCATTAGCGTATTGGCCTAGATTCCAAGACAGAAATGGTCTCATGACAGTAATGATCAAACATTTTAAAGCACTTAAATGTGAGAAAGATACTTGAGGAATAGCCTTAGGGAACATGGTCATATCATCTGAATGCTAACGAGCCGCTAGCGGGTTCAGGTCTGGGTACCTACATTCCCACTGGTGGTAACATACCTCATAATCGCAAATCTCTAGAACCACAATTCTGAAAGAAGGAGCCTGATACAGAATCATTATTAGAGTGACAAAAGATCTCTGGCCCAAGCCCTCAAAGGCTGGGGTAGGCCATAGGTATTTTTATAAAAAGATTAATTTCAGCTGTTCTATTGAAGAGAAGTTCAGGGCCCAAATGACAATATTTGGCACTCAAGCCCCTGAGTCCTCATTCTATCAATGCCCCTGCCTGATAAGCCAAAAAAGTGCATATTTCTTGAGCATCCCTCCCACAAGAATCAACATTTATTTAGACCCTACTAGAAGTAAATATCTACCTAACTGTATTTATTAAACTAGTAAAATAGCTCAGGAAAAGATAAAGGAAGGCAGTGGTTTGAAGGGTCAGTCAGAAGCAGAAAACAAAAATCAAGAAATACCACATCTTCAAAAGGGATGCTAACATCTCAAGGCACATAGGTAAGCTTGATCAAAAGAGCAAACTAAAATTCAGTAGTTTAGCATAGGAGACTGAAAATGGACTTACACTCTGAAATTGAAATTACTGAAGCTGTAATCAAAGCTATTTTACTTGGACTACAATTAAAGTTATAAAGAGGGGAAACCTGAGCTCAGACTACATAAGTTGAGAAGGATTCTGTGCTCTCATTAAGTTGAGAAGGGCTCTTTGATATCACTGTCAGAAGAAGGATGGCACCGATCCTTTATAAGCAGTTAGAATCTGCAGTCCAAAAGTAAATGAAACACTTCAGAATCTTCTTGTACATATTATGGACTTGTGACAAAATAAAAAACAGAACATTTTTTGTAAAGTAGTTCCTCTACTGCTGGCACTGGCAGTAGAGGGCACTGCTATGCAGTTGTTAAATGTCCTGTCCTCTCCCCCCATCTTTAGCAGTTTCTTCCCCTCCTTCCTTCAGTAGCCCCTCCATGAGTACCAATCTTGTTCGAAAAGATAAGGACTCCAGTTTACATTATTCAAAATGTTTAGAACAACTCATGATGTGCTGGATTTCACTCCCATTGTCACTCCTGCAGCTTAAGCCATATGTTGACTCTGAAAAAAAACAACTGCATAATCTGGACTCTGTTGTGCTCCACTGTCCCTTCTCTTCCTCCTGAATGTAGGTTTGCCCATTTCCCTACTACTGCCATTGTGATTTAAAAAAAAATGTTGCCATACTCCATTAGCTTTCTTACGACTGGAAAGAGAATGTGCAGTCGCTCAAGAGCTGACAGTGAGCATGTCACTTGCTAAGGACTCCCAGTCAGGACTGTAGTTAATGGGCAACCATTGGGAGCATGATCAGATGGAAGCTGGCAAACACTCTTGTGGTATGGAAACATTTATCATTTTTATTAAAAACCATGTTTAGTAAATTCCTGCTACACACAGAGGAGGGCACATGCAATCAGTAGCTCTCTTGCCTGATGTAAGAAGACAATGGAAACTGGAAAAACTTTTAAAATTCTAAGGGTGGCACATGAATATGGCCAGGTAAACAGGCAGCTAATGCAGAGACTTGTTATTTTTACTTCCCTTTTACTATGATACTTCCTTCCTTTGACTACTGTGACATAGTCTACAGTGCACACATACAAGTCTACCTTATCCAAGCTAGACACCCTTTTCAATGCTTTCTGCCGCTTTGCTCTTGATGCCCCTTCCCGCACCCATCACTGCGATCTCTACCATTCCCTTGCGTTTCCATCCCACGAAAATCATCACCTAATGCATTGCACTAAATTTGTCTCAAAGTTCTCACTTGGTGCCCTCCCACCTTACCTTACAACCATACTATTGCCACCCCCCACACCCTTTCATGCCCTAAGATCCTTTGAATCCTGCCAATTATTAATCCCTAGGAGGAGGACCACTGTAGGCCATGCAGCCTTCTCTCACTGCTTCCCTAAACTCTGGAATGCCCTCCCTCCACAAATTCATCACTCCTCCTCTGCCCACTCTCTGTCTACCACCCTGGTAAACTACCACATGGTAAATTGCTCTCGCACCTGATACCTTCAAGTGCATGACCCTGTGTTAATCCCTCCCCCATAGCCTGATCAGCAGCACCTTGCTTACTCTACAATAGCTGGCTTATTGGTCCAACTACTGCACTTATTGTCTCGTGTTTTCTTGTGAGTCTGATCTTGCACTTGTTAGCCCTTGTATTAAATGCCTCAGTGTTACGTATCTCTGTACTATGTGCCAAACTGTATCCAAAGTTATTATCCCTGATTACATCTGTAACTCATATTAAATGTAACCGCATGCTACTGTATACTGTCAAATGTACCTCTGTTGGTAACCTGTGTGTTATCCTCTTCCCTGTACCCCCCCTTCCCCCAGGTCACACTGTGAGAATAGCATTTTATTACTCAGTGTGCCTTTCCTGGTGAAACAATTCACTAAATAAATAAACACATTTTTCAGATTCTTGCCACATAAATGGATGGCTAGAGAAGGGTCTCAGCCAATCAGAGACTGTAAAATTACTGACCCATTTTTCTAATGTGTACTAGACAGGGGGACAGACCCATAAGTCATTCCACCTGTTAGAAATACAGAGTGGAACATTTCTTATTCAAATGTTTATTAATATTTCACAATTCTGCACCATTGTTTATAGTGCTGTATGTTTATTGTATTTTGCTGACTTGGATTCTGCTGTATGTCAGGGGAAAATCACTTTACTGAGTGTAGAGTGTAAGGTACTAAACAAAACTCTGAGCTGTCTGAACTCTAATCTCATCATTTTCAATTTTCCCCATTCTCAACTAAAGCAGTGTGCCACCATTCAAGTCTGTCCACATGGGAGCGCTGGTGATCAATGCTTTTGCAGTTCTTAATCAGTAAAGATTCACAGCTGTTACCATGAGGTCTGAATGCAACTTTATTTCATTTTAAGCACTTTTTAAAACCTGAAAAATCTTAGAGCTGTGATGGTAGCATCCTTACGGGTTGATTACATTTTGAAATAAAGTCTGTAAACTCTGTAGTTTCACAGCAACTATAACAGCAATTTGATGAAGGTTCTGGAACCAGGTGTGTATCACTTTTCTTCAGTGGTTTTCAAACTCGGTCATCCACTTGCTAGAATATTTGGAGAAATAATTCAGAGTTTACAACATGAATTATTTCCTCAGTTGATCTAATCAGAATAGTGTTCCAGTCAACCAGACACATGGCCTGGAGTGCAAGCTGATAATTTTTATTTATTTATTTAGTTTTTGTTGACCGGGTAAGTGCACTAGACAAATTCTGCCTATTTTCAGGCACGACCCCGGGGGAGGGGGATACAGATGAATGCCAATTGACCTTGAACCAGATTAAGCTGTTGGTGGTATTTTTAGTGAATGAGGGAAATTTGGCCAGGACACCGGGGAAATTCCCCTGCTCTTTTCGACAAGTGCCATGGGATCTTTAACATCCACCTGAACTACCACCAATCCAGGCAGATGGGACCTCGGTTTAACATCTCATCCAAAAGATGGCACCTCAGAAGTGCAGCACCCCTCTCATGCTGCACTACAGTGTCAGTACTGGGATATTAACCCAAGTGCCAGATGTGGGAAATGAACTCACAGCCCTCTGATTTCCCAGCCTCAGAGGCGAGTGTGCTACCTACTGAGCCACTGACACTGACAGTCATCATGACATCATAACAGCTGAGATGCAACTCCACTTCATGAGAGCTCATTTCAAAATGGCAGACAGTACAGAAACAAGCTCTCACCATTGGGTTGCATAATAAAATAGTGAAAAACAGAAAAATAAAGAAAGAAAATCCGATTTCAGACAGAATTTGCTCTAGCTAGTCACTTCTAACTTGCTCTATGCAGTAGCCTTACATGATATTGTTACCCAGTTTCCTGTTACTAATGTATTTTCTCCTGTACAGTATGTATGGTCTATGTCACTCATGTGCCCAGGTTGCAGCTGGAAATGAGCCACTGCTCAGTGTGCCTTTCCTGGTTACCAAATTTTAATTCCAATAAAAACTTGCTGGTAACCTTACACCTCATGAGGTTGTTGACATTATGAGGGCACGCAAGCTTCATTCAAATGCCCATGATGGCACCACCCTCACTCACTGTGAGGTTACTAACTTGTTCTTCATGGTTGGGTAGTTATTCTCTATTTGTTGTACTGCATATGTCTGGGAATACATCTAGGTTAGTCAAATGTTACATAGATATATAGATGCATAACATTTGTTGGCAGGAAAAGACCACTTAGCACACCCAAACTGCCTAGTTGTTCCATGCCGTGTCTGCCACCACAGACCAGAATTGGTCTTAAGTGACCCTCTGCCTGCCTCTTATCTACTATACCTCTATGTCTATCCCATGCGTGCTTGATGCTCCACACCGTTCCTACCTCCACCACTTCTGCTGGCAGTATATTCCAAGCATCTACCACCCTTTCAGTGAAGAAATATTTCTTCAAATCATTCTTGAACTCGCTCCCCCCATCTAGCTTCATCATATGCTCCCTGGTCTTGCTGCTCATTCTCATTTGACAGAGACTCTCTGCCTGCACTGTGTTCACCACTTTGAGTTATTTATACTGTAGGTTTCTACCATGTCACTTGTCACTCCCCTCTCTTCCAGATGTACATATTGAGATCCCTCAGCCTCCAGATTCAAAACTGGACACAGTACTCCAGGTGAGGTCTCACCAGCAAGTTATACAGTGGTATTACCACCTCATCCTACCCTGCTGGATATATCCCTAAGTGTGCATCTCAGCATCCCACTAGCCCTATGCACTGCTTTGCCACATTGAGGTCTTCAAATAAGATATTCCGATGTTCTTTTTCCGGTCTAGTGACTGTCACTACCTCTCTTATCATTTACTCAGCACTGGGGTTCCTATGTCCTAGGTGCAAGATTTTGCACTTTTTGGCATTGAATCCCACCTGCCATGTTTTTGACCACTCCTTGAGTTTCCCAAGATCCCGGCACATTTCCTTAATCCACTCCTGAGTGTTTGCCCTACTGTAGATTTTGGTGTCATCCCTTACAGAAATATAAGTGTGTTCCATACGTGCAGAATACATGCCACATGCTTAACTGTGCAATGTTTGCATGCAGTTCACATACACAAAGCGAACCTATATGGATCAGGTCTAAAAAACACATCAGGTTCACATGTGGCAAGCTTGACATGTGTGCAGCAGATATGCTGGTGCAAACATCTTCTAAAAATCACATCAGGTTTGCATGTTGCTTGCTTGACATGAGTGCAGCAGTTAAGCTGGTGTGAACGTCATTTAAAAACCACATCAGGTTCACATGTTGCATGCTTGCACTCGGTGTAGCAACTAAGCTGGTGCAGATCTCATCTAAAAAAACATATCAGTTTCTATTTCTCATACTATTGCTATCAAATTAGAACCATTAAAATGTCTTTTCATTGATTGTCCATTAAAATTAAGTAAACTCATTAATTCTGATCCTTTTGAAAGTTGTTTACTGCCATTTAATTTTTGTCATTAAATTGTTATTAATTTGTAAAGTATTGTTTGCTCACTGCGTTAAATGCCTAGGATATAGTCAGCCAACATCCCCCATTCCAGATGTGCAAAGAGGGGCCTCCCCTTACAGAAATATAAGTGTGGTGTGTACATGCCGAATGTATGCTACATGCTTAATTGTGCAATGTTTGCATGCGGTTCGCATACACAAAGTGAACCTAAGTGAACCAGTTCTAAAAAATAAATTAGGTTTGCCTGCAGCAAGCTTGATATGTGTGCAGCAGGCAAGCTGGTGTGAGCATCTTCTAAAAATTACATCAGGTTTGCTTCTTTCATGCTTGACATGAGTGCAGCAGTTAAGCTATTGTAAATGGCATTTAAAAATTACATCAGGTTCATATACTGCTTGCTTGTCATGTGTACAGCAGCTAAGCTAGTGTAAATCTCATCTAAAAACACATACGTTTCTATTTCTTATAAAACTGCTAGCAATTACAGCCATTAAAATAAATTTTTTATTGAATTCCTATTAAACTTAGGTAAACTCATTAATCCTGATCCTTTTGCAAGCTGATTAATGGCTACAAATGTGTCTCTCCATGACTGTTTCTGCTCACTTATTTTCCCTTTGTCATTCTGTATGGAGCATATTTACTATGGCTATGCTCGGCACTCTTTGTGCTGAGTAGGGTCTTGGAACTATGCACCATACCTCACATTTTCTCACTGAAATGAAGGACATGGACGCTCAAAATGAGGTACAATGAGGGACACTAACCCTCATGATGATCAGGACAGAGGGGTGGTAGTTGCCCCCCCCCCCAGCATTTGTGCCTAGGTTGTTCTTATGGTGTAGCAATAATGTCATTAAGTTTGGATTTAATCTTCTGCGCAAAAAGTGCCCACCTGGCCAGTGTGTGTGCTCACAGTCAGGTGCTCTCCTGACTCGACTGTGTCTGTATTGTGTTGTCCACTCTTTCCACCTATCAGTGGTGGCATCTTCACATGTGATGTGAAGGAGCTCCAGCTAAGCAATAGCATATGAGTCATGTGATTGCAACACTGTCTTTTCCGCCACAGAATAGACAAGCTGCACACTACAGCTTGAAGGAGTTGGTGAGCACTGAACTCTCAATAGCAGTGTTGTGGTGTCTATTTTTGTTGGTCTACTCATAGTGCGTCTTCGTCTTCCCTGGTGGCTGAAGGGGCAGAGGGTGAGCTAGAAGCTAACTCAAGACTAGACTATCTACTTACTATACTAGGCTCGCCTTGCAAACAAAAAATGGCACAGACCCCCCCAATGCAGCAAGCTAGGCCTAGCCATAGTGGTGGCTACAAGCAAGCAACACTAGTTGGGTGGATTAGGTTGGTGAGGTGACTTGGTTGCTGACCACTTTGGGTACCTGGGATGGTTGGTTCTAGCATCCAGTTTCTGGCGGAAGGAGGGAGGGGCAGCAGACTGAAAACTGGGCTGGTGGCACACTGTGCCAGGCTGCATGTTCTGGTTTGATGGCCAGGTAAGTAAAGGTAAATAGTTTTTTTTAGAAGGGGATTGGGGAAGGAGGAAGGACTGACATATTGAAGTTTTTTTCATGTTTTTACACCTTTGGGAGGCTTCATAGCCCATAGGGGATGGGTATTGAATGGAATGGAGTCAGGTAGAACAATCCAGACAAAGTTATTTTTTCTGGGGGGAAGGGGGTCAGAAGTTCAGCCAGAAAAATAATTGGTTAGTAACTGGTTGGATTTAAGCCCAAATCTGATGCACTACTCTGAGATATATAAAGATGAATCTTATGCATTTGAATTTTTCCTGATTTGCAAAACAATTTTCAGTCACATCAAGTAAGTTTTACCTTTTAGAGATATTACAGACATTCTAGGTGTTGCCACCTGGGGGCTATCTAGCAGCTGGCCTCCACTGGCTATTGGCTCCCCCCTGCTGAAATCTGAAATGGAGCTGCTGCCATAAAGTTTTAATTTACAGGACATCCTCTGTGCGAGCAGCATGTTTTCCATGAGTGATGGATAAGGAGCAGAGCAGTTTTGAGGGGTAACATTAGGGCTGTCCCTTGCATACAGGGACAGTTGAGAGGTATGGAATGCACAGCCTAATGAAGCCCCACTATAGTCAGGCTTATGCCCCTCCGTCACCCAGTGAAGCTAACCTCCACATCCCCATGATCAGGTGCATTAGGGCAAAGGAGACTGCAGGGGCATGCACCATTGAAATTAAAAGAGGCATTTTTTTATTACTATTTTATACATTATTGATAGAGAGTTGGAGATTAATGAAGGTCACCATTTGACTAACAAGGGCCTTGTTAATAGGACAGGGGCCTTCATTATTCTCCAACTCACCATCATAATGCATAAAATAGTAATTAAAAAAATAACTCCATTCATTTCAATGTGGTACACCCCAACACTCTGACCTATGGACATCATCTCTTAAAAACTCCTGCCTCTGGCTCACTAGTACTTAAGTAAGAGACTCTTAACTTATATCTATACTTGGTGGGTTGTCTGTAGCAGCATGGCCATGCCAACTATAGTGTGTGTGCATAGGGGGAGATAGGCCATGTGGGTGGGGTGTCCAGTTATTGCTTCTTTTATGTTTGCTCCTCTAAGTCTGTTTGCATGGAAGCATTCAAAACTATGGAGAGAAAACAGTAGGAGTACAGGCCAGACAGAAGTAATTAAGTGGTTGTGTGGGTAAGTGTGTGTATTGGGGGTGGGAAGAACCACCTGTGTTTCCATTTGTATGTGTGCTACAGTTCAACTGTGAAAACTAAAAGTATAACAGTGGCTATAAGCACATCTCATGCATGCAGATGTATTCAGATATGTAATGAAGTATAAGCAAGCCATATGTGTGCAGGCATTATGGCTTAGTGGTTGAAGGCACTAAACTGGAAATTGGGAACCATGGAGCCCTGAAGGCCTGGGTTTGAATCTCATCAACTACCACTTACATATGGTGTGATCCTAAGCAAGTCATTTAACTTTTATGTGTGCAGTTATCAGTGACCACTTGCTTTTTGCATGCATGCCACATGCATGCAGTCTGTTCCAATTTAGCATAAAAATCATGCTTTCCACACTTGCTGCATGCATGCCACATGCATGCCATTTGTTCCATTTTAACATTTAAACCATACTTGCAGCACACATATCACTTGGATAGTTTTATGTGTGCAGCATGACACATTTCATATAATTATTTCTGTAATGGTCTGTGTTGTGAAGCCTGACCTTTTTATTTTAGGCCATTCCCTTATGCATATTTAGTGTTACAAATGTGTTTCTCCATGACTGTTATGGCTCACTTACTTTCCCTTTGTTATTCTGTATGGTGCATAGCACTATAGCCATGCTTGGCACTCTTTGTGTTGAGTAGGGTCTTGGAAGCATGCATCATAGCTCACATGTTGTCACTGAAATGAGGGACATGGACACTCAAAATGAGGGACAATGAGGGACACTGACCCTCACGATGATCAGGACACATACTGAAACATGGAGATACAGTACCTCTGAACAAAGTGGAAACCATTGTATTTACTTGTACTGATGTTATCCCTTGAGAATTAATTTCTATCATAAAGCAGGGGGTGCCATTTAGGTAGGGCAGGGGGTGCGGTTCCCCCCTGCATCTGTACCTAGGTTGTTCTTATGATGTGGCAATAATGGCATACAATTTGGATTTAATCTTTTGCACAACAAGTGCCCCCTCTGGCCAGTGTTGCGTTCACACTGCAGGTGCACTCCTGACTCGGCTATGTCTTTATTGTGTTGTCCACTTTCTCCACCTATTAGTGGTGGCACCATCACATGAGATGTGGAGGAGCTCCAGCCAACAAGAGTACATGAGTCATGCAAGTGGGACATTGTCTTTCCCACCACAGAGTAGACAGGCTACACACTACAGTTTGAAGGAGTCAGTGAGCACTGAACTCTCAATAGCAGTGCTGTGGTGGCACATTTTTGTTGGTCTACTCTTAGTGAGTTTCCATCTCCCTTGGTCATTGAGGGGGCTGGTGGTGAGCTAGAATCTAACTTGAGACTAGTCTACCTACTTAGTCTGCTAGGCTGGCTTCTCAAAAAAGTAAACTGTGCAGGTCCCCCACGGCAGCAAGCTAGGCCTTGGAGCAGCAATGACAGCAGTATGGGCAGCCTTCTTAGGCCTTGATAAACATAGAAACATAGAATCTGTTGGCAGATAAGGACCATATGGCCCACCTAGTCTGCCCATTTTCCTACTCACTGCTGCAACCCCATATCCTATTTGATCTGTGGCTCTCCTGCTCTGCTCATCTCCAGAGTATCCTAATGTTTATCCCATGCACTCTTGAACCCCCATATTGTTTTTGCACCCACAACTTCTGCTGGAAGGCTGTTTCATGGCTCCATCACCCTTTCAGTGAAAAAATACTTCCTAACATTACCTCTGTGCCTTCCACCATTCAGTCTCATATCATGCCCCCTTGTTCTTGCACAGAGTTTTCTCTAAAATATGCTTTCCACTTGTACCTTATTTATTCCCCTACGATACTTGAAAGTCTTTATCATATCCCCCTCTACCTTCTTTTCTCCAGAGAATAGATATTAAGGTCTTTAAGTCTTTCCTTATAAGGTTTCTGGTGCAGTCCATGTACCATCTTCATTTCCCTTCTCTGATTCTTTGATTAGTGCAGTGCAGCAGCAGCAGCCAAGCAAGAAGCAAGCAACACAGATTGGATGGGTTTGTGTAGTGAGGTGACTTAGTCACAGACCATGTTGAGGATCTGGCATGGTCAGTTCAAGGATCCAGCTTCTGTCAGAAGGATGGAGGAGAAGCGTACTGATAACTGGGCTAGTGGCACACTGGGCTAGGCTGCAGCTTCTGGCCAGATGGATGGGTAAGTAAAAGTAAATAATCTTTTCACAGGGCGATTGGGGAAGGAGGAAGGACTGAAACATTGATGGATTTTTCACATTTCTGCACCTTTGAGCAGCATCACCACCCATATGGGATGAATACTGAATGGAATGGAGTTGGAGTGAGAAATTGGGACAAAGTGTTTTTTTTGGGGGGGGGTCAGAACTTCAGTCAGGAAAAAAAATGGTTAGCAACTGGATGGGTTTAAGTCCAAATCTGATGCACTGCTTCGGGGTATAGACAGATGAATCTTGTACATTTGAATTTTTCCTAATTTGCATATCACTTTTCAGTCACAACAAATAAGTTTTACCTTTTAGAGACATTCCAGAAATTCCAGAGCTTGCCGCTTAGTGGGTAACTAGCACCTGGCCTCCACTGGCTGTTGACTTCCCCATGCTGAAATCTGAAATGGCACCCCTGCCATAAAATCTAAATCTACATGACATCCTCTGTTTGAACAGCATGTTTTCCATGAGGGATGGATGAGAGGTATAACAGTTTTCAGGGGTTAAATGAGGGCTGTCCCTTGCATTCGGAGACAGTTGAGCAGTTTGGTACACATAGACTGGAGCCCCACTGTAGTCAGGCTTATGCCCCCTCCAGTGTATGTACATGGGAAGGACTGGCCAAGTGGGTGGGTATAGAGTTATTCCTACTTTTGTGTTTGTCTCTTAAAGTCTGTTTGCAGGGAA
The DNA here is from genome assembly GCA_016271365.2 of Neoceratodus forsteri. Taxonomy (NCBI): domain Eukaryota; kingdom Metazoa; phylum Chordata; order Ceratodontiformes; family Ceratodontidae; genus Neoceratodus; species Neoceratodus forsteri. The sequence continues at coordinate 208,964,665 of CM028137.1, read as the reverse complement.
ATATTAAAAACTATGGCGAGAAAACAGTATGAGTACAGGCTAGACACAAGTGATTAAGTAGTTTTGCGGGTCAGTGTGTGTACTGGGGGTGGGAAGAACCACATGTGTTTCCATTGGTGTGTGTTCTACAGTTCAGCTGTGCAGCTGAGATGTGAGGGGACAAGAAAACTAAAATGTATAACAGTGGCTATAAGCATGCTGCATGTGTGCATATGTAGGCAGATTTGTATTGAAGTATAAGCAAGCCAAATATATGCATGCAGTATATCTCAGCGGTTAAGTGCACTGAATTGAAAACCAGGAGACCTGAAGACCTGGATTTGAATCTCAATCCCCACTTGTATACTGTGTGATCCTGAGCAAGTCACTTAACTTTTATGTGTGCAGTTATCAGTGACCACTTGCTTTTTGCATGCATGCTACATGCATGCAGTCTGTTCCAGTTTAATATTAAAAGCATGCTTTTCACACTTGGTTGCTGCACACATGTCACATGCATGCAGTCGGTTCCAGTTTAACATTTAAATCATGCTTGTAGCTTGCATACTGCATGGGTAGTCTCATGTGAGCAGCATGAAAACATTTCATATAATTATTTCTGCAAGGGATCTATGAAAAACATGCTTTCCCTTCCAGTTCTTCTGCAATGTCCCCTATGAAGACATTGGTGAGGGCTGGTACCAGTACTGATCCCTGTGTTACCCTATTGGTAACTCTGCCATTCTTATAATGGGTTCTTCTGACCACCACCCTCTGTCTCACAGGAACATGGAAACATAGAATATGTCAGCAGATAAAGATCACTTGGCCCACTTAGTATGCCCCTTTTTCCCCACCTACTGTGTCACCACAGACCCTACTTGATTTCTGGTTCTTTCTCCCTCCTCTGCTTCCTTTCCACAGAGATTCTCTTATATGTCTATCCCAAGCTTTCCTGAACCCTTACACTGTTTTTGTACCTACCACGTCTGCTGGTAAACTGCTCCAGGAATCAATCACTTTCTGTACAAAAGAGATTTCTTGCATTTCTCCTGATTTACCTCCCTCCAGGTTCATATCATGTTCCCTTGGTCTAGAGCACATTTTCTTCTGAGAAATACTATGATCATGTACCTTATTTATCCCACCTTAAGTATTTATAGAGCTCTATCATATCCTCGCTGTCTCTTCCCTCTTCCAGGGTGTACATGTTGAGTTCTATCAGTCTCTCTTCATATGTCTTCTGATGCAGACTTGGGACTATTCTAGTTTTTTTCAGGTTCATGTTTATTGTTTGGCTATTGCCTGTACATAAAATGGTTTCAAATACAGTAAACATAATTTGCACTACTGTAGTTACAAATATCAATGGCATTTTAAGATATTTACAATAACTTAATACAGTATATATAAGGGTAGCAATGAATTGGATTTGTAAAATATATTAAACTTAAGAACCACCTTCAATCCAGTATGAACTGAGATGCATCATTAGGAGTTTAAAAAAGTAAAAACTATCTATAAATGCAGTCAAGATATACACTAATTTTGCTAAAAATCATTATTAGTTTGAACTACAGTAAATGCAATGGCATCCAGAAAGCAGGTCAGGAAATGTTAATCCATCATTAAAAAGAAAACTGATAAGCTAAATTAGTACAACAGTCCTCAAAATGTTTGAACACTTGTCCAGATATAACAAGTCAACAATTGAAGAGTCAAGCTTAGTATAGTAATATATTTAAGAAAACAGTAATACATACAAATACGAAAAAAAATAAGGATAATAAAAAGGATAAGGGGGCAGAGGAGCCTTCTATCTTTAGCAATCCTGACTAGTTTAGTTCCCCTCCTCTGAACCGCCTCCACTCTATGTCCTTTCAAAGATGTGGTCTCCAGAACTGTACATAGTATTCTAGATTAGGTCTCACTAGTGACCTATACTGAGGTAACACCACCTTCCTTCCTGTGGTGTTGATCCCTCTCCTTATACACCCCAGCATCCCATTAGCCTTCCCAATTGCCTTGCCACACTTTCTGGCTACCTTCAGGTCATCTGAGATGATTACATCTATGTACCTCTCCTGCTTGGTTGTTGTCAATAACACTCCTCCCACTTTGTATTCGGCCACTGGGTTTCTGTACCCCAAGTGCATTACTTTGCAGTTTTTCATGTTGAACCCAAATTACCATACCCCTGACCACTCCTCAAGGTTTATCAGGTCTCCATTTATGTTTTCACTCACCTGAAATGTCTACCCTAGTACAGATTTTGGTATCATCTGCAAAGAGGCAGAGCTTCCCCTCCGGCTCTTCTGCAATGTCACTTATAAATACATTAAAGAGGACCAATCCCATTATCAATCACTGAGGCACCCCAGTGGTCATGCTCTCCTCCTCTGAGTGAATTCCATTTACCGCTACTCTCTGTCTCCTATCCCTTAACTGTTTACCCAGGTTAATGCCTTTTGACCCACTCCTAAGCTCCCCAGCTTTTTTAATAGCATCCCATGTTGAATGGTGTTAAAGCCTTACTAAAATCTAGTTAAGCCACATCCACAGCACTACCCTGATCCAATACCTTTGTCACCCAATAAAAGAAATGTATCATATTCATTTGATATGACCTCTCTTTCATGAACCCATGCTGTCTGTGGTCTTGAAACTCATTACATTTGAGATAATCCACTATCTTCTCCTTCAATAATGTTTGCAAACTTTCCCACTGCCAAGGCCAGACTGACTGGCATAATTTCCAGCCTCCTCCCTACTACCACTTTTATGAAGAGGGACTACAACTGCCCTCCTCCAGTCCTCTGAGAATGCGCTTGTTTCTAGTGAGCTATTGAAAAGGACTGTCAGCAGTGTAGAAGTACCTAAGTTCTTTCAGTACCCTAGGATGTACCTTTCTGGCACCATTGCTTTGTGTACTTTCAGACTAGCTAGTCCGTCTAGTAACCTCACCTCTGAAAATGGACTGGTAATGATTTCACTCTTTACAGAGCAAATATTGTTTTTTGTGGCCCCATCCCTTTTTCCTCCACCATGAACACTGCAGAAAGTATTTGTTTAGTCTGTGTACTTTTTCCTGGTCTCCTCTGCACACACCCCCTTTGTTTTAATCTTATGCTTCAACTCCTAGTCCTCCTCTTTTCAGTTTCATACCTAAAAAAATGTCTTATCCTCTTTTCTTACTTATTGGGCTGTACTCACTTCAGCTTTTGCCTTTGCAGTCCTTACTGCTTTCCCAGCTTCTCTCTGTTTCCACTCTTCCCTATCTTCCTTTCTCTGCATCTCCTTATATTTTCTGAATTGCACCCTTTTAGTCTTTGCCTTTCCAGCCACCTCTTTTGAGAACCACAATGGTTTGTTTTTCCTCTTACTTTTACTCACTTCCCTGACACCAAGGTTTGTAGCCTTCAGTATGGCCCTCTTTAATTTTGCCCACTGTTCTACCACTCCTCCTAGGGCATCTATCCCTTACAGATCACACTTTAGGCCTTGATCCATCATTTTTTTTATTTATATTTTATTGAGTTTTAACAAGGTATAAACAACAAATGTATAACAACAAGACTTCAAAAGTGTCTAGTTGGAGTAAACCTCCTTGGAGTTATAATCTATGAGTACCTAAAATGATGAGAGCAAATAAGCAATACCAAACAATAATAATAATACAAAAAAAAACTTATCCTACTAACAATCTGAAACAAACCTGCCAGAACATAACTTAATGTCTGTCTCTAGATGTTGGGACAAGTTCCATGCCTACTTTGTTTAGCATATCAGGAAAAGTCCCTTGTTAATGTCCAAGTATCTGTTATTGCCCACTCATTTAAGTTAATTGGAGCCCAACCACTGAATTAGAGAAAGCAGGCCCCCTACTTAAGGGGGGAGCAAAGGGAGGAAGAGAGGAGGATAATATAGGATATCAGCCAAGGAAAAAAAGAGCCACTCAGCAGTAACTGAGGGTGGTGCCATAAAGACCAAAGTTGAAGAGATACTTCCCAATCCCTCCTTAAGTACAGTATATCCTAACAAGTTTCCATATATGTATTGCATATTCCTGGGTAGGTAAAGTGTGGGAGGATGAGGATCAACTACATGATACGTGTTCAGAAAAGCCAGAGGGACCTGACTCCAGCTCCAGCCAACAAACAGATGATGCCCAGCTTTAAGAATGTGACCACAGCCATATCTGGCAAAGCCCTGCCACAGTGTAATAGCTTTGTAGCCATGGCTCAGTAAGGTCACTGTTCTCATATGGAGCCATCAGGCATGCCATGGAGAGAAGGGGCTTCTGCTTTTCCCAGTAGGTGCTGTACAGAGCTGCCTGAAACTGCTGCCACTAGGTAACAGGAATCTTCAGAGCAAGATAACGAATAACATATAAAACTCATGGCAGAAACATCATACGTATTGCCTATATTTTGCCACATAAGGTTAATTGCAAATGTTTCCACCTGTGGATATTCTCTAGTTTTGTCAACATAGACCTCAGGTTCAGGGCAGGCCAGTCTGAAGGAGAGGGGGGTGATAAGTATCCACAGGGCATTTATCCATCTTTACAAAATCTGCCATCCAGAAGTCCAGGACCCTCACCCTAATGTGGTTGGAATCTGCCTTTGTCCTTATTTTTATTTATTTTTTATTTATTTACTTATTGGAATCTCATATTAACACCTTTCAGAACAAACTCATTAAATAGGTTCCACATCAGAGTCAAGACAAACAAATATGTTACAGGATACAGTAGTTAACAATGTGCAATAACAGTATTTCCAATACAGCAGGCAAATACATGTGTGATCCTAGTGACCAGAGTATACTGTCCTACAAACCATCAGTTTAATATAGGAAATTACTAGAAGGGGGGAAAAGTAAACCTGCCCAGAAGGCTTCATCGTGGGATAGGTGGAGAGAGTGGAAGGCAGAGGCATAGTAGAGTTGTGACCAGCAAATGAAATTGTCTAACCAGCTAAAGGGTGGGGTGGGGGAGGAGGAACAGGGGGGATAGGTGGTTAGGGGTGAGCAGGGTTAGATTTAGGGTAGGGAGCAGGGGAAAAAAGGTCAGGAGAGAGAGAGAGGGGAACCAGAGCCAAGTATGCACTGTGATTGGAAAACAAAAAGAACAACCAGACTGGGCTGGCAGAAGAGGGGGATACAGGAGGGGAGGGCAGTGGTAGAAGGAGGGGCTGGGTGTCTGAAGAGAGGAATTAACGGGAGGAGAAAAAATTAAGGCCCATTAAGTAATTAGGTAGAGTGGATTATGGGAAGCAATCACAGCTGGATTCTTCAACAAGGAACTGTCTAAACTTTCTTTTAAAGGGGCCAATTTTGCACACAGAGGAGATGTCAGGAGGAAGTGAGATAAGCCACTTAGGAGCTTGATTCACAAAGGACCTTTGTCCAAGCACAGTACGGGCTAGAGGGATGCAGAATATCTGGCTTTCAGAGTTTTGAATCCTGTGATTGATCTCATATGGACTAAGCAGCTTCTGAACCCCAGGAGGCATTAGGCCAAGACTTATCTTTTTTGCCATTATACAGGATTGAAACCTGAGTCTACCTACAAACTGCAGCCAGTTAGCTTGGGCATAAAGGACACGTGTGTGTGAGTTGTGCAGCTCTCGCAACCAGCCGACATGCTCTGTTTAATACAATTTTGAGGTGGTGGGTGGCTGTGTCTATGACGGAGCCATAGATCATTAGGTCATAATCTACCAGTGAGACTAACAAGTTCTGGATGGCTGTGTTAAGGGCCTCTGGGGTTAGGCAGGTCATATGCCTATATAGGAGACCAATACATGTGTTGATTGTCTTGATTATAGAGTCAATGTGCTCAGAGTAGGACAAGGTGATGTCAACCATGACATCCAGATATTTAAAGTGTTGAACTAGTTTAAGAGGTGCACCCTTCGAGTTTAGGATAGAGAAAGGGTAGGATTTGTATTTGCTTTTGTAACTGTGGAAAATCATTGTTTTAGTTTTTTTGTAGTTCATGACAAGCTTGTGATCACTGAACTACTTCTCAACCTCCTTGAAATTCCTTTGAAGGCTGTGCTACTGTTCTTTAGGGTCCTGGTTGCCTGTAAATAGCACTGCATCATCAGCATAGAACAAAATGTTTCCTTGGCAGGTACAAGGTAGGCAGTTTAGGAATATACTGAATAGCAGTGGACTGATTATGGATCCTAGTGGGACACCAGATAGGACAGGTCTAGTGTCTGAGAGAACATTGCCAATCTTGACTCGTTGAGAGTGGGCATGCAGGAAGTTTTGAGACCATGCCACAGTGTCATATGAGAGGCCTAAGTGTGCTAGCTGTTTGATCAGGAAGTAGTGGTTTACCATATCAAACACCTTCATTGAGTCAATGAAAGCTGCCCCAACCAAGGAGTCTTGATCAAGTGCATTGTGGAGAAATCCCAAGAACTCGAGGAGTGCTGTTGTGGTACTGGTATTTTTCTAGGTATTCACCTAACTGATCCGCCACTATTCTTTCTAGTGCTTTTGAAAGTGGTGGGAGAATGGAGACTGTTCTATAGTTACCAGTTGAGGTTCAATCCCCACTCTTAAAAATGGGGGATACTAGGGCAGCTTTCCATTTATCTGGGAATTGTGAAAACCTCAGCGAGGTATTGATGATATGAGTTAGAGAAGTGAGTATGTAATCCAAGGTTTGAGCAACAAGAGTTAGGTCCAGGGTGTCACCACTGGTCCTTGATTTCCCTAGTGCTTTTATTAAGTATTTTTTGGCTACCCTTGCTGGCACAGCTCTGAAGTGGAATGGAGGGTATGTGGGAGGCTGATTACTTGGGCAATCATTAAGGCTTGAGCTGGGATGATGGAAGAAGCCAGGGGGGAGGACATTACTAAGGTCAGAGAATACTTTGCTAACGGTATTAGCAACGGAGCTGGGATCCTGAGTGGGGACACTATCCATGTTTTACAAGGTGGGGGCAGACTTAAGGTCTTTCCCAGTGAGTTCTTTGAGATTAGACCAGAATTTTCTCCCATCACTACAGGCATGTGTGAGCACTTCCTTAAAGTGTTCACTTTTTGCTGCATGGATTGCCCTGGTACAGTTGTTTTGTACCATTTTATAGGATTGAATATCTGACAGATTACCCATGGCACATGCGACATGCCAGAGGTGGTCGCAAGTTTTCATTTGATCAAGGTGATCCGAGGAAAACCTGGAGTTGCAGTAACCTTTTATTTTCAGGGTTTTAAACAGTGCATGCCTTTCACACACTTTGTTGAAAGGTGTGTAAATTGCTCCAGTGGTATGTTCTCATTGTTGGAGGAGCATACAGAAGACAAGTCATGTTGCCAGAGTTTGGCTTTCAGGAGGTCCATGTGTCCACTTTTCAGAACTCTGCAGGAAATGGTTCGAGGAATGGGTTTGGAGAAGTAGTTTGACCATAGAAATTGGACAGGTGAATGGTCACTTAAGGAGTTAGGAAGTACGGTTGTGTGGGATATATGTTCAGGGCAGTTGGACAGAACCCAGTCCATCAAGGTGGATGTACCAGTCTTGTAGTTCATTCTCATGGATGATTCGGCAAGCTGGGAAAGGTGAACTGCTGTGACTGCATCCATGTAAGGACTTGCATCTGGGGAGAGCCAGTTGGTGTTAAAATCACCCAGCAGTGTTTTTATTAACAAGGGGGAATGGAGGGAGGTCACAAGATGCAGGCAGCCTAGTGGCAGCAAAAATACAGGGCTCCTACCCTTAACATCACATCTTCATCTTTTACACCTTAATTTCGACTGGAAACTGCCTAATAACTACAACAAAGTAGAGAGGACATCTTCAGTATTCGATATCAACAAAATCTACATCACCATTGGGAGTTTTTCTTCCGCGATGGATGCAGATATGAAGATGGCCCAGCTCAGACATACGCCTCCTCCCTCCCCTGAAAAGCTGCCTTAAAAAGCCAGACCTTAAGGGGGAACCTCCAATTCAAAAAATCCAGCTACAGGCCCATCAGTTCCACTCACCGAAGATCGGTTTCTACAGGAACTTTTGTCTTTTAGAGAAACTTTGCTCGATATTGCCACTGAAATTAAATCAGTAAGAAGTGATATGTTGGATTTAGCAAGAAGGGTGGGACATAATGAAGCTAGAACCACCCCTGTGGAAAAATGGAAAGACAGAGTGGATCCAGAGATAGTACATCTCAGACAGCACATTACCAAACTACAACTAAAAACTGAAGACCTTGAAAGTAGGAGTAAGAGGGACAATAGCCTAATAATGGGTCTTCCTGAGATAGAAGAAAACCCCAATGTTGTGCCTTTTGTTCAGAAGTTACTACAAAAATTCATGAAACCGTCTCCACTCGGGGGGTGACTATCAGATTGAACGAGCCCACAGGTCGCTTAGACCTCGTCCACAACAGGGTTCCCCACCAAGACCCCTAATATTAAAATTTTTGAGCTACGTGGAGCATCAACATGTACTCAACAAAGTCAAAGAGCTTCAGTCAATTACGTTTGAGGGCTCCAAACTGCATTTCACCCAAGATCTACCTTATGAGACTCACCAAAAATGCTCTGCATTTCACCCCACAGTTACTAAGCTCATTGCAGCAAGCATTCTGTTTAAAATGATATATCCTGCATAATTTCAAGTGTCAATAGCCAGATTCTGGATTTCTTACGACACGCCAACACTGGCCATGAATGATCTAAAGTCTCGACTACCAGACCTGTTTAAGATGGTTGAGCCCTTTATTGAAGAAGTGCGACCCAGCATGAGAGAAGTTTCTCTCTAATTTTTATCAAGCATCGGAAGAAACTGGAACTCAGTTTACCTTTAGCAGATTTGAACCCATGCCTTGGCCTTGTTTGTTTGTCTGGATGGGCCTGATCTCCTCATCTGCAGTTTTGTCCTCCTAATTTAGGGGGCAGGACTCCACAGGGTTTGCTTAACTCAGTAGGAACAGATTAAGAGGTCATATGGGAGGGGGGAGTTACTTAACAAGCAGGACCGAACACAGTCCCGTTGCTTATTTGTTCCCCCAAAATTACTCCCCTCGCACCAAAGAGACAGCAGCCAAAGACTACTACGCTGCAAGTACAGACTTTTGTTTTCTCCCTGTTTTATCTACTGTTTCTTACCTAATTTAGGCTTTCAAGGGTGAAGTTCACACTGGGGTAAAGTATTATACCTCCTCCAGGAGCGAGGACAAGATTGTTATTGATATCCCCCATTTGTTTCTCTTTATAGGAGGGATAAGATCGGTTAAGAAAATGGGTGTCTAATAAGACCAACGGAATCAAGTTGTGTTAAACTGATTGTTAAAAGGCAGTTTTACATGCCAAGCAAGCTTAAATTTCTCTGGGTCTACAAGTTTTTTATCGACCCACATGATGTGTTTATAGTGGCAGCTCACAGCTTCTCCAATTTTGGCATCCTGAATCGAGGAGGTGATGGGTAGGGAGGGTTTGCCCTGGCTCGAGTAAGCTCAGGGTTTGCTGCACAATGAATCTAAATTTTTGGGGGTCGGCTCCCTTACATCCCTAACACTGCTAACCTGGGGTGCTGGATACAGAAACCAGTTAACTCTGAGTCTGTACATTACCAGCATTCCTTAGCTCTAACTTTAACCTCATCTTTCAGTGGGTTGTATTCAGGAGCTGTATGGGGAGGTCTCCCCTATGAGGGACTACTTATAATTTACCTGTTAACTTTTATATAGAGGGAGATTTGTGTAAATAGTTGCTGGGGTTTGTTAAGGGTGGGGAAAGGGCATCTACGGTTACCTGTTCTACTGATACCATGCTCTGAACTAGTCAGCCATACAGAATTCACTACTCACATTGGACAGACTAGATTTAAGTTATATTTAGAAGGGGGAGAGGGGGGCAACCTCACCGAATTCAAGTTCTGGGAATGGATAGGTTTCTTTCACATTTAACCTGTTTATGTTACTACAGTGCTATTATCTAGGTAAGGTTGCTGGGGTTCATGGGTAGTGGGGAGGAGACATTTCGGAGTGTGCCTCAAGCTCAACTGTTGTTGTTAAACATTTTCTTTTCTGGAACGATTACCTGGCTTATTGTTAGTTATGGCTATCAATCACTGTAAAATAGTATCTTGGAATGTTAAGGGAGTCCGGGAGCCTACAAAAAGATACCAGGTCCTAAAGCATTGCTCACTGATCAATGCATATATAATTCTGTTACAAGAAACCCACCTTCTGGTAAAAGAGGCTATTTGGTTATGGAGACTGGGGTCCTCACAATTCTTTGCAGCAGGTGATTCCTCAACAAGTAAAGGGTAGTTATCCTAATCAAGAACACAATCTCCTTTCAAACAGACTCCACAGTCATAGAGTCAAATGGCAGATATGTTCTCATTAAAGGCAGTCTAATGGGGGCCACAGTGTTACTAGCCTCCATTTATGGTCCATGGGGTTGGGATCCCTCATTCTTAATGGAACTAGCCACTACGATTGCTCTGCTCCTTCCGATTTCCTTAATACTAGGAGGGGATTGGAACATCCCTCCAACTCAGAACCTAGACAGGACATGCCGACCTTTAAAATCTCCCTCAACACCCCAAAGGGCTTTAAATGATTTCATAGACACAGTAGGGCTCTGTGACTACTTCACCCATCACACTAGCTATTCATCTTCTACTCTAATGTCCATAATTCATGGTCCAGATTGGACTATATCCTAATGAGTATTCCTCTCTTATCTGGGCTATGACAAACCAACATTGAATCAATAGTATTATCAGATCATTCAATGGTCTGGATAGACCTTACTCCCTCCCTTACTTGTCCCAGAGGTCGTGGAAACTAAACACACAATTACTAAAAGATAAAAATGTTATCTCTAGAATCCAATCTTCTATCCAAAACTTCAGAGATACAAATACAGGTTCAGTTCAAAGAGAAGATCTTTTATGGTGTACACTTAAATGCTACCTTAGTGGCAAACTCATTAAATTAGCCTCTAGGCAGAAGAAACTGAGAGAAAAAGAAACCCTATCTCTACTAGCTCAAATAAGAATGGCTGAACTCTCCCTATCCTCCTCAACTACTCCTGGTTCAACATCAGAGCTTCTAGAGCTTAGGAATAAATATGCAGAACTCTTAAGAGACAAGGCAGAATATGTGATTTTGAAAACCAAATCTTTATACATAGATCAGGGGAAAAGGCTGGGAAACTTTTAGATCTCAGGCTACGTAAATTAGAAAGCTCAAGACTCAAACCCTCCATACAGGCCCCAGATGGTACTATAGAAACAGCTCCAAGAGATATTGCTTATACTTTTGAGAACTTCTATCAATCCCTCTATGGGAGAAAAGCCTCAGAGACATCTTCTCAAAACATTGATCAATATTTAGACTCTCTTGCTCTTCCTACCTTTTCAGAACATTCCCAGACCTCTTTAGTGGAACCTAGTACCCTGGAGGAGATAGTGGAGGTAATTCAGGACTTAACTCTAGATAAAGCTCCAGGCCCTAATGGATTCTCCACCAATTTCTATAAAACTTTTGTTAATGAACTGGCACCTATGCTGCTTAAACTATACCAGTATATGCTAGATGCTAATCCCCTAGATGCAACTTTATTAGAGGCATCAATAATCCTTCTCTCTTGAAACCCAACAAACCATATTTTCTCCCTGGAAGCTACTGATCTCCCTCTTAAATTGTGACATTAAAATGCTAACGAAAATTCTGGCTAATCGGATACCGAAGGTATGGTCCCAGCATCTTAGTCAGGAACAAGTAGGATTTGTCCCAGGTAGGTCCTCAGCGGATCACCTCAGGAAACTTTCTCATATATTTGGGACAGTCCAGCTATCTCAATCCCCCATGGCCCTAATCTCGATGGACGCAGAGAAAGCCTTTGACAGAGTGGACTGGGTATTTCTCTGGTCAACTTTGGGTAAAATGGGTTCCCCCCCCCTCATTCATTCAGTGGATCCAAGCAGTATACTCAGCCCCTTCTGCAAAGGTATACTGTAATGGAGTTTTTTCTTCAAAGTTCCCCGTTTATTCTGGTACAAGACAGGGTTGCCCACTCTTACCCTTCTTATTTAATCCCTATCTGGAACCACTTCTATGCCACATCAAACAGTTTCCACAGATAAAAGAAATTTCGATCTTAAATCATACGCTTACCCTCTCTGCCTATGTGGATGATATTCTCCTCCATTTAGAGGAACTGGTCTTCTATCTCAGGTGCTTACTGGAAGTAGTATCTCAATACAGCTCTCTCTCTAACTATAAACTTAACATTAGCTAAACTGAAATCTTTCCTCTCAATCATTTCACTCATAAAGCAGAGTTCAAAAGATTTTGATATCAGTTGGTTCCCTCACTCACTTAAATACCTGGGTATATATCTAACCACAGATCACTTTCTAACCAAGAAAATGAATCTGGATGATCTGGTAACTACTCTTCATAGATGAGAGGCTCTCCCACTGACACTCTGGGGGCGTATTAACATAATTAAAATGAATGTCCTTCCTCACCTTTTCCATCCTTTGAACATGCTGAACATCTGGCTCCCCCTCTCTTTTTTTCAGAAAGTCCACTCTCTCATTTCTGACTTCATATGGCTACATAAACAACCCAGGAAATAATTACCTCAAATTGAGCCTTCTCAGACCCTCAGGCCATCTTCGCCTTCCTAACTTTCTCCTTTATTACTGGGCAAGTCATTTTTCTAAGATTGGCAGATGGAATATTAACCTACCGAGTGACTACTCTCCCCTTTGGTTACAAATAGAATCACAGATGCTCCGACAGCATCACCTCCTCTCTCCAGTAATCTTCTATATTCCTATGAGCAGGCTACCAGAATCAATCTCCCAATCTGTAATTGGGACCTCCCTACGAGTCTTTTCCCAATTCTGCTCTTCCAAAACACTCTCTCCATGTCAAGATTTTGCACAACCCCTCATTCTCAAACCTAACATCAAGATAGGTAATATTCATCTTACCTATAACTGGTTGCCTCAACTGTAGCATGCTAAAGTAATGGACCTGTATTTCCACAACTCACTTCTCTCCCTCCTCAAAATAAAAAACAAATACAACCTTCCCACCACTTGCACCTTCAAGGTCTTTCAACTGAGACACTTAATAGGGCCAACATTTGGAACCTCTCCAAAAGAACCTAAAATACAACCTATCTTAGATAGCTTCCATGACCTATCCTCTAAACCACATTGTTTATCCCTTTTATACAATTTTCTTCTAACTATAGACCACCCAGATGTCTTACCCTACTCTAAAATATGGTATTCTCTGATATCAAGTACAAACATAGACTGGACTAGAATCTGACAAGATCTTTATAGATACATCACCCAAGACAAACTCAGAATCACCCAATACCATATTTTACACAACCTATATTATACACCAGTTAACTCAGCCAAAATTAGATATCTATCTATCTATCTTTAACTGTTCTAGATGTGGCAAGATGGAAAGGAACCTGCTTCATATTCTCTGGTCCTGTGATAAAGTCAGTCCTTTATGGAGCTCTATCCAATCAGATCTAGATCCCTTACTCGGCCTATAAGACCTATTTACTGTGGAGATCTGTATCCAAGGAATCTACTCTAATATTCGGGTTAAAAAGCGTAAATACCATATAGCTTTAATCTCAATGGTGGTAAAGAAGCTAGTGCTCAAACATTGGATGGACCAACTCACTATAACTTATACTGAATGGCTGAATGATCTCTCAACCTACCTTAGGACCAAACATCTAATCACTGGCTCTCGTAATAACCTGTCAAGTTTCGATAAAAAAATAGGGTAAACTCTACGCCTTATAACTGCATTGATACCTGTCATCTGATAGACTCCCCAAAGTCAATATAATGTAGTCAGTTCCTAGCTGGAATAAACAAAATATGTATATTACTTTATAGCACACTCCGTGGAGCTTTTTTGTGGAGGGGTAGGGATTGGATAGCGTAAGGGAGGGGGGTTGGTGGTTCTTTGTTATCCTTTTATGTCTATGTACCCTTCCTTCCATTTGTTTTATTAGTTGGAGGCTAGTTGTATTGTTTAGCCTTTCCTCTGTATTTCATATGCTGTGCTTACTGATGTATTATTTTATTTTGTTTCGCCTAAAAAATTAATAAAGATGCTAAATTTCAAAAAAACAATCACTCAGCAGTATAATTTCTGAGTTAAGGTTCAAGGATCCAATACATTCCATGAGGGAGTCTAGGACCGGGAACTTCTGTTTGGGAAGAATGTAGATTGATAGGATAGTTAGGGCTTTATTGTGTTCCCCAAGGAACACTTTAAGGGCAAGGGCTTGTATATGGGCACCTGTGTTGGGTAACAGCAGAACATGCTCCTGTAAGTTGTCTCTAAGGTATATGGTGCAGCTTCCCCCCTTCCCCATTTGGACAGCCTATCTTGCCTGTAAACTGTATATCTGGGAATCGTGATGGCAGCATTAGCAGTTTTTGGAGAGAGCCAGGTCTCAACTACAGAGAGAATGTCAGGCTTGTGATTTTGGATCCATGCATTGAGGTTGTTCATCTTAGGCAGAAGGCTACAAATATTTAAGGATGCAATTGAGAGTTTCCCTGTAGCTCTTGGGGGGGAGGTAGATGGGGAGGGGCCGGGTTCAGGTGGATATTTCCAGTAAGCAGAAGTAACAGTAGGGCAGTTTTGCAGAGATATTCTTTGAGGTGTTTATTGCCTAGCTTTCTGAGCTTGGCCTGGTTCCGCCACCTGGAACAGTTCTCCAAGGTGCTGAACATCCCTGGATACGGGGCTAGTTGGGGAACCCAGTTAGGGCAGAGAGATAGCAGACCCCACAGGTTTGTTGCATATATGGCCCTAGGGTTTGGGGAAACCTTTGAGGGGGGGATAACAGTGGACCTGTACACATTGAGGAGACTGTCATCACTAAGATTCTACAGTGCTACCGGTTTACTAGAGGGAATGTCAGTAAAGGTAAGCAGAATGAGCAGTAATAAGCCATTAGACAGTAAGGTATTTATAGTGGCCATGCTTGACGAGTAGGAGTTTTAGGTTGAGGGGCAGTAAAGGGGAAATAAATCAGGGCTTATCTGTTAGGCTTGGCAGAAAAAACACTGTTAGCCAAGCTGTGAGAGCAGAAGGAGAGCAATAGTTTTCTTAAGAGGTGGAGGGGTAGAGTGAGGTCTGTTAGCCAATGGTGTGGAAGACGTGGGGAGAGAAGCCCATTTAATAGAGGTCGGGGCCAGGGAGAGTGAGCAGGAGGAAAATACACGGTTTAAACAATATCTAGGCACAAAGCGTGCCCCTAACAAGTTCTGCTGGTGCCGAAGTTCAAGATTTCAAAGTCTGGAGGCAGCAACCAATGGAGAGAGAGCTGTTGGAAAATGGGCCAATCAGAATGCAGGATTGCAAGTCAACTGTAGCTCTGCAAAGGGTGTACCTGCTATCGGGGTTTGAGGATGAAAGGCATCCATGGGGAGGTACAGCGTGGCCAGGTTCCTTGCTGCCCATCTGCCACAGACCTTCTGGGAGGTGGCTGACTTGGGAACACTGGGGATTTTTGAAGGCTCTGACCCTGAATTGGGAGGTTGCTGGCTGAAGCTGAGTGGCTGGTGCCACCACTGTTCAGCCTGCTCGGGCTTGAATGCTGTAAAGAAGGCAGAGAGACAGGGAATTATTAAGGGATGAGTACAAGGCTGGGCTGTGAGGGGGGCGGGCTAGGGGAGACAAAAGGAAAAAGCACTTGTGAATGAAGGTGCAATTAAAAAAATAAGAGAAAAGAGGTGCTAATGAGGGCATTGCAAAAGACCTTAAGAGGAGGAGAGGGGGTGTGTGTGAAGCCAGAATCAGTGATGCCAGGAAGGGCTCAGTGGGGGGGAGGGCAAGGCTGCATGAGAGAGAGAGAGAGCTAATAGTGGGGATGAAGTTAATACCAGGAGGGGGTGGAGGAATTCAGAAGATAGTGAGACAGATAGGGGAGATAAGATTAAAAAGTGCAGAGGGGAAAACAGTATAGAAGGCACATCAGCTAGTGGGCTAGTCAAGTAAAAATCATATTTCAACTAATGTGAAAATACACAGTTTAAACAATATCTAGGCACAAAGTGTGCTCCTAACAAATTCTGCAGATGCAAAAGTTTGAGATTTCAAAGTCCGGAGGCAGCAGCCAATGGAGATCAAGCTGCTCAGGAAACTGGCCAATCGGAATGAGGGATTGCAAGCCGACTGTAGCACCATAAGTGGCATACCTGCTATTAGAGTTTGAGGATGGAAGGTGTCTGAGGGGATTTAGATCACGGCTGAGTTCCTTGCCGCCCATCTGCCGCGGACCTTCTGGGAGGTGACTGACTTGGAAGCGCTGGGGATTTTTGAAGGCTCCGGTTCTGAAGCAGGAGGTGGCTGGCTGAAGCTGAGTGGCCGGTGCCACCACTGTTTATCCTACTCAGATTTGAATGCAGCTATTGGGGTTTGAGGATGGAAGGCATCTGAGGGGAGGTACAGCGTGGCTGGATTCCTTGCTACTCATCTGTTGCAGACCTTCCGGGAAGTAGCTGACTTATACTGTATCACAATGTATGGTGATCCAACAGGTGACTGCCTACCCTGACATCTACCACACTGTCCCTATTTGTAAGTACCAGATCCAGTATAGCCCCATCATGAGTGGGTTCACTGACTAGTTGCCTGAGGAATGCCCCCCATAGTCAATCTAGGATGTTCCTGTTTCTAGCTGAAGCTGCAGCTGGGAGACTCCAATCTACATTTGGCAAACTGAAGTCCCCCACTAGCAACATTTCTCCCTTTTCTGCTATTTTGCCAGTGGCTTCCAATAACACTACATCTATCTGCGCCCCATGTGCTGGAAATCTGTAGAACCACCAGTGTGAATGAAAGCTCCATTTTCTTTTCCAAGGTGACCTTTGCAACCTCCCCAATAGAACTGGCAAATCATCAGTTATATTTTTCTGAACGTCATTCATGACTGATCCTTGTTAATCATCAAATGTTGCTATAAAATCATCATGGCAGATTGTGATTGAAGATCATCACCTAGATCATGATTTAATCATCAAACATGTAACTTTTAAATCACTGATGATTATTGATTATTTTTCTAAGCTGAAATCAGCATGATGAGTATGATGATCTGCGGATGATCAAGAGATTATCATTTATGATCATTTATTATATTGGACGCGTATTATACAATTATAAGTCACATTAGTAATACTTAAAGTTTTGTTACTAATATGAAAATATGGCAACTATCAACAGAAGCAAATTATAATGTAAATCATCTGAAATTAAGTTTTAATCCATTTAAGAAGAGTACGTGAGATATTAGGCATGGTATGTACATTTGCATAACTAATTTGCATATTTCTTACAAATTTCAAAAGCACAGTTTATGGACTAATACAGTGATAATTTCTACAGTTAAAATATGTTTGCCTTGACAGTACTAGTCTGCAGACTCTTAGGAAAGGTTTTGAGGGAAAAAAACAGGTACTCATAAGAATTCACCACAACTCTAAAGGGAACCACTGAATAGAGCTTTGTAAACCAATCTGACCCTTTACAATACAAGTGAGGAGTCAGAGTAAGTATATTGAAAGCAGTATGTCTGTATAGAAGATGTGTTATAACTGATGATTCCAATGAACATGTTTAATTGAGAGGCATGATGCATTCCTTGAGTATAGAAGAAAGATATTTTTTTCTTTTAATTTATTGTAGTAATCTTGACAATGGCCAGTCATGAACAAACCTGGCCAGAGCCAGTACAGCTGCAGTTAGGCTAAAGGAAAAACACGGCACTGTCTGCCATGTCCAAGACTGCGGCAGAGTTCAGTGCACATGCGCAAAGACTCGCGCATGTTCACTGAACTCTGGTGGCAAGGTGGCACAGTCCACCATGTCCAAGATGGCTGCTGGAGCGTAGTGTGCATCTATGAGTTGTCGCACATGCACACAGAACTCTGGCAGTCATCTTGGAAATGTCAGACTGTGCCACCATGCCGCTGGAGTTCAGTGCGCATGTACGAGTCATTGCACATGAGCACAGAACTCTGCCGCTATCTTGGACATTGCAGACAGTTTCATGTTCTGCTGGTACCAATGGACAAAATAGTGTGGTGAATGTGCAGTGATTGCCATTCACCTCCATTATTTAACAAGTCTGGTTAGTATTCATAAAGCTCCCTTTTCTCTACTATGCTCACAAGAAATCTGCAGGGTTACACCCACTGCAGCCATAAAACTCATGATAATATGAAATCATCATTAAGCACAATCATTATTTCCATGACATTGTGGTTTTTGGTTGGTGGCCATTTAACATTCATGTTTAATCAGTGTTAGTCATGATCACAATGACGTTCTTTGAAGTTTGATCTGTGAGCATAATAATAATCATTCATGACACATCATTATTAAATCATTATCTTTTTATCTTTTTGGCTGGTTTTAGTATTCCCTGTATCTCTGTTGCTTTCATGCTTTCTCTTACATAAAGTAACCCCTTCCCTCTTCTTCTTTACCCATGCTGTCCTTTCTAAAGAGATTATAGCCTGGTATGGCCATGTCCTACTTGTGGTTTTTACTGAACCATGACTTAGTAATGGCAGCTATATCCAGGTCGGCCTCTGCCATAAGTGCTTCTAGGCCCGGAATCTTATTTTCTAGACTTCTAGCACTTGCACACATGGCCTTCTTAATGTTACTACCATTCTAATAATTTCTCTTCCTGATTTCTTTTTACCCTTCCTCTTTCCACAGTCCATGTCTGATGTTAACATCTCTATTCCCATTCCCTCCTTCAAATCTGTTTCCTTTATAAATTTGCTCCCTGTGATAATTTTCTCCCCTCAGTTTCTTACTACTTGTATTCTTTGCATTGGGGGGGGGCTGTTTTTGCCTACCTGATATCTTCCTTCACCTCTTCAGCTAATTTAATTGTTCATCAAGGCAACATTTAAACCTTCCACTGAGTAATGCAGTGCCTCTCCTGGATGGATGTTGGTCATAACTCTTGTACAGACCTTTATCCTCCTAGGTTGTACCTCAGACCCCATTGTACTGTAGCTGAACAATTTCTTTCTATACCATTCCCTCAACCAAGAGTTGATGCTATTTGTGCAGAAATCTCTATCCTTCCCTCTGCCATAGACAGGTAGCACCTCTGCAAAAACCACTGAATGTGTGACATGCCTAAGACAATTCCCCAGTTCCTTGAACTGGCCATGCATTATCCCAGCCTGAACCCTAGCTAGGTCATTAGTCTCAAGGTGAACAATGACATCCAGATCTACCTCCCTGCTTGCTGCCCTAGCTATCCTCCCTATTCTTTTTCCATCCTTCCTGGCTATGGCATCCTGTAGACACTTAACCTCCCTCACCACCCCCTTTCCTATTCTCAGATCTATTCCCCTCACAATCAAGTCCCCCACCAGAAGTTGTTTCCTCTTTCTTTGGGGTTCTTTGCCATCCTTCCTATGGTCTCCATTATAAAAGATCCTCACATCCTCAATGGTCCCATCCTGGGGTGTCTTGTTTTGCAGTCCCTTCCCACTAAATCAGTGTAGGAATTATGTTGTAGTACCAGTTGTGATATGTTCCTCTGACCCATATTCCCCACCCATCCTGAGCATACCACAGTCAAGCTTGCCCTCTTCTTGCCTCCTTCTGAGGCAGTGGTGTTAGACTTGGTGGCCCTTGGGTGGTGAAAGAGGTTTCCCACATCTTAACCAAATGGGACTGGAGTCTATCAACCTCCTTCCTCAACCCAGAGAAGTGAATGCAGATTGGACAACATCTCAGTCTCCAGAAGGTCTCTCTAAATACTGCTGCTCCACAACAACTACACTGCACCACTCCTCAGATTCTTGATTCCTATCCTTCCAGCCAAAAAGCTGATGATTTATTAATAATGTGTCATAACTGATTATTATCAATTACGTTCAAAGATCATGTTCAAACTTTAAAAACCATCATTGTGATCATGAGTAACAATGATTAGACAGGAACATAACCAGCATAAGTATGCAGGCCTTTAAAACAAACCTGGACAAATTCCTGATTAGTAACAATATTAGAAGTTATTACTAGGATTCAACAGCAAGCTTATGGACTAAATCGTCTTCTCCACTCTGAAAGACCTATGATACCTATGAAAAACAGGGTATAGAGTTAAAAACTGTCAAGCAAATAGATCTTATAACAAGCATTTGGCAATGACGAATGTTTGCTTGCTGGTATTAGCATTGGAAATGTAGGAGTTAGACAGATGCAAAATAGGAAAGGCAGTGAAGTATTAAGTTTCACATGAACCCCACCTCCACCCTGCTGAGATGGACAGGCATTGGGGTATGTGTTTGGGTCGGTGCCCATAACTTTCATGCCATGTCACCTTACCCCATCGTGCAGTCACAGACACGTGTTGAGGTGTGCCTTGGGGTGTTCGGCTTTACAGTCACCCCATTCCATAAGGACATGCACTGAAATGGGTGCAGTACAGGAGACTGGTGTGAACTCTGGGGCCAAAGAGTCCAAGGCACACCTCGATGCCTGTCACTGGCTGGGGGGTGGGGGTGGGATGGCATGGCATGAGCATTACAGTCAGCAATCCAAAAGCACACCCCTGATGCCTGTCAGTCTGTACAGGGTGGGACGTTATGGTTAGAAACCCTAAATCCCTGGGCGTTTGTTGGTATTTACATTACAAATTTTCAACATGGCCTTTTTGTGACCCCACCTCATGAAAGCATTTGGGACCGCTTCTCATGAACAGTGGCAGTGTGATTTTGTTAATGTGTCCCGAACTTTGAGTTCCCACAGTAACCGTGCCATTCTGCACCAGATGTATGAAAACACAGATTGGGCAGGATGTGAGGAATGACAGCTGTACCATTCATAGGGAGGTGTGAAGAGCTGGCAATGTTGAAAATCTGTAGTGAAAATATTAAAAATGCTCGCACTTCTGAGCATACATGGAAACTGCACAATGCATGCACATAATACAGTCATTTAGTGAAATTATTTCACCAGATTTTCAACACACGCATTTTGTGACCTCTGCTTAAGAACACTATCACTATGATTTTCTTAATCTGTCCCGGACATTGATTTCCCACAGAGGCCACGCTATTCTGCGCCAGATGTGTAAATGCATATTTCGGGCAGGATATGAAAAATGACAGCTGTACTGTTCATAAAGAGGTGTGAAAAATGCCAATGTTGAAAATCTGGAGCGAAAATATTATAAATGCGTGAAATTATGAGGGTGCTTGGAAACTGTGCAACATATGCTCCTAAGTCATTTTATGGACTTTTGTCACTAAATTTTCAACACAGACATTTTAGCACTTCTGCTCATGAACAGTGTCACTGTGATATTTTTCATCTGTCCAGAACACTGACTTCCCACAGTGACTGCGCTATTGTGTGCCTGAAGTGTGAAAACATATTTTGGCCAGGATGTGAAAAATGACAGCTGTACTGTTCATAAGGAGGTGTGAAAAAATGCCAATGTTGAAACTTTGAAGTGAAAATATTACAAATTTGTGAAGTTGCAAGGGTGTGTGGAAACTGCACAATGCACACTTGTAACACAGTCATTTTATAGATTTTTTCACCAAATTTGCAACATAGGCTTTTTGAGAGCCCACCTCATGAACAGTGGCACTGTCGTTTTGTTAATTGGTCTTGAAAGGTGATTCCACACAGTGACTATGAAATCACCTTTCAGGAATGAATAACACCATGACAGTGACTAAATTCATGATGAAGGGTCCCAATAACCCCATGTTGAAAATTTGGTGCCAAAAATCCCCAAAAGTGCCCAAGATATGCACCACAGTTGAAAAAACCCTATTTATGCCATTATACAGCTTAACAGCATTTCTTCAGTTCGCGGTCAGCTTTGAAGAGTGCAGACATGTTTCCGGTCCAACAAAGATCGTCACACCTGGCTCTTTAGGTAAATATGGGGTGAGGAGTGTGTGAGGAGGTAGGGTACTCAGTTGGTGGGTGCGGTTTGGGAAAGGGGACCCGACTGGCATGGACCATTTCCTTTCTTTCAGGGAGAAAAAAAAAAGACGTCATGGGAAGGTTTCTTTTTTTTTTTGCAAGCTTGTTTTCTGCACACTGGGGTGGGCTTCCAGAGTGCCACCTGCCTTTTTGGGGTGGAGGGACTTAAGCTGATGGGGATTGGGCCCCCCATCAGCAAAAAATGACTGTTTGGGGGCATGATGCTGAGGGGCATTGGGTACCACCTCGGCATACAACAAAGGGGGTGCATTATGCCGATGGGGAGTGGGCTCCCCGTCTGCAAATGAACTGAGCTGGTGGCATGCTGACAGGGGTATTGGGAACCCTAGTCAGTCAGCTTTCATGGGGCTTGGAGGTGGCAGCTATGCTGCTGCCATGTTTAGGGATGTGTTACACTGGGCAATGTACTGCCCTGCAATGACGGGTCGCTGCCTCATTGCAGCGGAATGACTGATGCTGCAATGACAAGATGGAACCTCATTGCAGTGGCCAAATCATTTCAAGCTGGTGGCACTTCTGCAGAACTAGTGTCATCAGGACACTGGGCCTGCATTGGTGAACAGTGCCAAGCCCACAAATGCAGTGCCAACATTGGCTGCCACAGTGCCGCACCTCCACAACCCACTTCTCTCCTAAGCTGCCACAGAATGTTTCTTTTGCATGTGCACAAGCAAACATAAAAATGAACAATGCTTTTGGTTTGACAGCTTTAGAGTTGGAGATGCATTCAGAGGAAACTCTTTTTTAACTGCCCTTATTGGAAAGCCATTCTGTACAAATTTAATTTTTTTATTTTACTGTTATTATTAATAATAAAATGCTACTCGCAAATTTTATAACTTCTCCTGGACTGCCAATGTTTCCTGACCTTTGCCTCCAGAACAAATTCAAAAGGGATACCCACCCCAACCTCCTGTATAACTCATAGTAGTTAGTGTTTCTGGGGTATTCCAATATTAATCCTTCTAGTTGGTTGTGAAAAATATTTAACCTATGCAACCTTTCCTTACAGGAATAATTGTCTGAGACACAAAAGCCATGCAGACTCCTCAGCCAGTACAGCCTTGTAACAACAAGAACCTGGACAGCTCAGGAGAACTGGTGCACATGATAGGTCAGCTAATAAGACATTTATTATAGTAAATATTAAGTGCACAAGTACAAACTGCAAAAATGAGCAAGTCATTGAAGGATACAGTAGATAACCATATCAATCCACAATCGCTTTGCTCATTTGTGCATTTTGCAATTGTACACTTTATTTTTACTTTTTTTTTTTTAATTAAACATTGGTTTGTTACCCTATATTAGATTTTAAGGGATGTAATAGCAAGTCATCATATTCCTTTGTAACCTCTTCCCACACTGGCCTCCTCCTTTTCATCCCCCTGATCACCTCTCCCCCCCTGCTCCATCCAAACCTGTCCCTCCCCCTTCCCTCCACCCCTACCATCTCTCGACCCCTCAACTCCTAATTACCACCTTTCCTCATCTCATTGACAATGCCTCCCTGGCTGCTTCTTTTCTGCCCTTTGTCCCCTCTACACTTATTCTGAGCTCCAGCACCTTGTCATAGCACTTTATCAAATGTTATCCACTTTGTTAAAGTATCCTTTGTAATTGTATAGCCTATTTGTCTAAGTTTATTCAATGTATATTGTATAGTCCCTTCCCCATTCTTTGTTTTTATTTTTGATGCAGAACCTTTGTTAATGAGCCAATGGCTCAAAGGTATTGTAATCCAATAATTTAATAAATAATAATAAATAACTCTCATAATTGACTTTTCTTAGCAAGATCACATTCCTATCCTCCTGGGTTTTATAAATTTTACCTATGATTTTTTTTATTTGAGATTTTGTTAACCAAAATTTCTTCATTCGGGGATACTGGTAATGTATTTAAAGTTTCCTTTTCCTTTTCTAATAAAGTCTCTTATTGAAGATATGCCAAATAATGACCAAATTCAAGATTTTATCATGATTTTAGTTCATGAAATTCAAGGAGATACCTGTTATCATAATGGTGTCGTAACTGAAATAAACCTTTCTCTTCCCATATATGAATTTCTTATAGCTGGGATTTTACTAATAAATTCAATGTACAAGAAAGGAGATATCTATGTCTTTTATCCAAGTACAGGATTCTTGCCATATTTTAGCTGACAGTTTAGTTGTAGTCAGGCACGAATTAAATTGATTATTTTTAATGGGGTCCATGCGTGTAACTCTTGTAAGATCTTTAAATGGTAATTAGTGGTGGGCTAAGTGGGCTAAATTCACTCTGCGAAGTGATACTCAGAGTAACACGGAATCCTCAAAGTGCTCTGCAACGCGAAGCGGAGTACTTCGCTTTATAATGGGGAACGTGATGTCCATTGAAAACAATGACTTCGCTTTACTCCGCCTTCCCCAGACCACTTCTCCACCAATTTTAAGGTGAAGTAACACTGAAATCAATGTACTTTACATGACTTTACCTTGTTATTGAGTTCCAAAGTGAATTTGCAGTGCTTCATGGAATTGCAGGTCACATGGGCTCTAGATTGTTCTACGCAGCCTCAGTTCTATGTAGTGTGTGTGTAGTGGAAGATGGAGCCTGTTTCCTCTCAGAGCTCTGTCATTCAAATCCTCTGAAAGCTGTCAAAGAAGCCTTTTTGAGCCATTTATTTTGCTCAAAATTTAGTACATCGATTATAGGAAACCCTCCTGTGCTCATATCATCGAGTGCTTATTGTTTGTGTGTGGATTTTTAATGTTAATTTACAACAGTCAGTCTGTGTACTGTGAAGTGTGCTTTGGGGGAGGGATGTATCAGTGGAGTAGGTAGATTAACTGGGTGAAAAAGGCAGTCTTTCTGTTTTGATTATATTTTTCTTGTATAACTATGTTAATGTACACACAGTAATATTTTCAATAATTCTTGGCATTTTTTTGCTGATTGTTGTTGTGCAGCAGTGTATAATTTCAGTTTATTTAAAACATTTGGTTGTATTACTAAAGGTTTTCAATTTGCTATGCATTACTTGTAGTGTGTGTGTGTGTGTGTGTGTGTGTGTGTGTGTGTGAGAGTGTGTGTGCGATGCATGCGTGCCGTTAAATCAGATACCATTTATTGTGCCACAGAGTAATTGCAGCAGTGTGAACTTGCTATCCACTGCACCTGCATGAATTTTTTGTACTGCTTGTGGTATCTTTACTGGTAGTAATGGACTGTTACTGCCGTGCACTACCACCCCCCCAAAATGGCAAAAGGTATTCTTTTCCAAATTTGGATTTCTGATGGTGAGCACTGGTTAGGTGTTGTTGTTGTGCCTTTGTGACTGCATCTCTTTAGTGTGCAGCACATTCTTAATCTGTCTGTGCATTTCTCCATCTGTTACTTAAGTTACAGTTGTTTCTTTGGCTTCCCTTCAGAATACTGGTGTGGTGCACACAATTCACGATCACGTCAAGAATCACAAAATTAATGTTTTGCAGTATCTCTCCAGGCTTCACCCATTGATATGAGTTTCAAGCTGGTGAGTTTTGTGAACAGCTAGGTCATCAGGGAAGTACAGCCTTAAGCATTTGCGTTCCCAATACGCTTATCAGCTCCAAGTCCGAGAAAAAAAAATTCATATTTCACGGTCATGAATGCAGTCACGATTCCTGATCGCATCACAAATCACAAAATTAATTTTTTTTACTAGTTACTTGCATCATGTAGGCCTGTTTACTAGTATCTCTCCAGACTTCACCACTGTACTCATTGATATGAGTTTTCCAATTGGGGAGTTTTGTGATACAGATCATTGTCATTGGGGAACTACAGCTGTAGGCATTCACATTCCTGTAGAGCATGTGAGTTACAGTACTGTAAGCCATGTGATGTGTAGGGGCTGCCAATATTGTTGTCAGTCCTCCTTACCTCAGGTTAAGGTGGAATGACAACAAGAAGTCATAATCACAATAACAAGGTGAAGTGGGCATTTCATGCTGGCCACTCTGCATAGCAGAGTGACAACACAAAGTGCCCACTTCATGGGCACTTCACCGGTGGAATTTTAATTCACTGCATCTCTAAGATGGGAGATTTTGCATGTCTTGTTACACTCTCATTTCACTTCATCAGCAGTGGGGAATTTTCTGGACACAAGACAGTAGCATTTTGGGGATGAACATTAATTCTGGTGACTTTGTCTGACAACTGCCCTGATGACTGAGTGTGACATTAATTCTGGGAGACTTTGCATTTCTTGTTACTCTCTCATTTCATTTCATCCACACTGGGGAATTTTCAGGAGACAAGACGACAGTAGCATTTTGGGGATGCACATTAATTCTAGTGACTGTGTGTATGGGGGGCTGCCAATATTGTTGTCACTCCGCCTTACTTCACGTTAAGGCAGAATGACAACACGAAGTAATAATAACAAGGTGAAGTGGGCATTTCCATGCTGGCCACTCCACAAAGCAGAGTGACAATGCGAAGTGCCCACATTGCGTTCACTTCACTGGTGAAATTTAAATTCACTGCATCTCTAATGGTAATGCTTGTTTCCTTATTTCAACACAGCTTGATGTTTCATTTGAGTCAAACCACTTACTAACTTGTTCAAGTTATGCAGAGTGATAGTGCCTGTGTAGGGTTGGAAGTCCTAAGCCTGCTTGCATTGTTGGTGCATAAAGCTTCTGAAGAGAGAGCTTTGGTTTCTTTATTCTGCCAAATAAAATTCCTTACTTTAACTTCTAATTTGTTAAAGTTTGTTCTTTAGATCACTATAGCTATGGTTTGAAAGAGGAATAATACTCTAGAGAGGACATTATTTATTATTTATTTATGTTTATTCTTTTTGAAAAACTGTAGCCTGTAGTTCTATGGGGGGAGGGAACAGCTCCTCCCCATCATCTACTTAAAAGTCTTGATCATGCCCCTTCTGCTTACAGTGAGATACACTCATTCCTCGGTGGCACGGCTGGCTGGTTCCTCCCCCCCCCGACTCCTTCCTCCTGTGGCCATTAGTCCTTCTCCTGCTGCCTTTTGATCCAAAGCAGCATGGATTCACAGCAGGAAGGTCATGCCAGCTGAATCTAATAGATTTCTTTGACTGAGTGACCAAAGTAGTAGATCAGGGAGGGGCTATGGACATGGCCTACCTAGACTTTAGCAAGGCATTTGACACAGTCCCACGCAAAAGATTAATATACAAGTTAACCAGTCTGGGAGTGGGTCCCAAGATGACAGCCTGGGTAAAGAATTGGCTGGAGAATAGGTCTGAGAGTAATAGTAAATGGAGTCCATTCTGAAGAAAGGGGGTTACTAGTGGGGTACACGAGGTTCAGTATTAGGACCAGTCCTCTTCAATGTATTTATAGCGACATTGCAGAGGGACTGGAAGGAAAAGTATGTCTCTTTGCAGATGATACAAAGATCTGCAACAGAGTTGATGCACAAGGTGGGTGGAAAGGATGAGAAGGACTTGGCAAGGTTAGAAGAATGGTCAAATGTATGGCAGCTTAGTTTCAATGCTAAGAAGTGCAAGGTAATGCACCTGGGAAACAAAACCCAGGGAAGAGTACACAATGGAGGGTGAGATACTAACAACAACAAAAATGGAAAGGGACCTGGGGTAGTCATATCAGATGACCTAAAGGTGGGCAAGCAATGTAAGAGGGCAGCAAGGAGGGCTTGGGGGATACTGGGATGCATAGGGAGAGGCATCACCAGTAGAAAACAGGAAGTTATTACCCCTCTGTACAGACAGCTGGTGAGACCCCATCTGGAGTACTGAGTGTAGTTCTGGAGACCCAATCTCCACAAAGACATAGACAGGATGGAAGCTGTCCAGAGGAGGGCAACTAAAATGGTGCAGGGTCTGCACAAGAAGACATATGAAGAGTGACTTAAGGAGCTTAATATGTATAGCCTCGAGGAAAGGAGGGAGAGGGGGGACATGATATAAACTTTCGAGTACCTCAAGGGAATCAACAAAGTCCAAGAGGGAAGCATCTTTCAAAAAAAGAGGTGTACAAGAATAAGGAGGCACAATTTGAAGATAGAGGGCGGCTCATAGGTAATGTAAGGAAGTATTTTTTCACAGAGAGGGTTGTAGATGCATGGAACAGCCTTCCGGAGGAGGTTGTGGAGTCAAAAACTGGTGGAATTCAAGCATGCGTGGGACAGTCATAAGGCAATTCTAGGGGGTGGGGCTAGGAAGAAATACGCTGCTGGTTAACTAGGATCTGGAGCTTATCCATTAGGTAGGGAAATGGGCAGACTGGGTGGGCCAAGCGGTCCTTATCTGCCATCAAATTCTATGTTTCTATGTCTTGCTTGCTTGTTCCCCCCGGTGTGCCTGCTCCCTTCCCGTCTTTTCTTCCTCTGCCTGCCATGCCTCAGTCCCTCCGTCAGCTCCGTTCTCACTCCTTCCCACCAGATCACTCATTTCAAACTTATGGCATGCTGCTACTGCTCTGTTTCCATATGTTGGTAGTTTCTGCTCCAGTACCTCACTGCCTGCCTGCTCCTTTGGCATTTTCCACATCTTAGATATCACAGCTTGCACCCATTCCAGTCCTGTAGATATCTCCAGACTGCTTCTTGTCTTCCTCGTTCAGTACCGGGACGCTGTATACACCACAGCACCAGGGCAATGCTGTAGTTCCTGCTTTTTCCGCTTGTAGCCTGCGGCTTCTTGGACACTTAATTCCTCTGGTGATTGTCGTCTGGTTATTTTCCTGTTCTGCACTACCTCAGCAATCCTGCTAGGACACTTGCAGCATGCAAGTTATCTCTCTGGGATTCTACCTGTCCTGCAGGTTCTATGTACTTGGGTGGACTGTATGTATTGCCGTCACCTACTTTTTGCATTTATTCTTCTGCCCCCTTCTGAGAATCAATGTGGGATCTTTCCCCACACTGTAAAGAAAAGCTATTTTCACACTTGTTCAATCATTCCTACTTTGCCTCGCAGTGGGGCCTGGCCGCTTGCTCCACCATCCCTGCCTTGCCCCACAAGGGGGCCTGGCTACCTGCTCATTGCATTCCTGCTTCACCCTGCAAGGGGGCCTGGAGGTTTTCTTGTCTTTGCCCCACACGGGGGCCTGGCTGCTTACTCATGCATTCCTGCTTCACCCTGCAAGGGGACCTGGTCACTTGCTCCACCGTCTCTGCTTTGCTCTGCAAGGTGGCCTGGCTGCTTGCTCAACACCTTCCTGCTTCATCCTGCAAGGGGGCCTGGCTACTTACTCATTGCATTCCTGCTTCACCCCACAAGGGGGCCTGGAGGTTTCCTTGGCTTTGTCCCACATGGGGATCTGGCTGTTTGCTCATGCATTCCTGCTTTGCATCCCAAGGGAGCCTGGCTGCTTGCTAAACAATCCCTGCTTTACCTTACAAGGGGGCATGGCTGCTTGTTCAACCCATTCCTGCTTTGCCCCGCAAAGGGGTCTGGCCATCTTCTCATCGCATTCCTGCTTCACCCCACAAGGAGGCCTGGAGGTTCTTTAGCTTTGCCCCACATGAGGGCCTGACTTCCTGCTTTGTATTCCTGCTTCGCCCTGCCGGGGTCTGGCTGCTTGCCTAATGGCATTCCATCATCACCTTGGCCTACCCACATGGGGATCTCACCTTCTCAGCTGAAACTTTGCTTCTCATCTTCATTTCATACAGCTACTATGGACTTTGATTAACCAACTGCTTATGAAACATCTCCATGTCAGAGTCATTACTCAAGTACCACGTTCTCCCAGATTCTTCTACTTGCCATTGAATCAGGATATTCCTCTACTACCAATATCTGGATCATACTCAGAGAACCGACTTAATACTTAACCTACTAGGATTACTCTTCTTTAGTACGCCCAGAGGACAGGCAGGTCAGTGGTTATGGGTCCTCAGAGGTTCCCCCAAAGGTGTTTTTTCCTCTCCTGTGTGCTACTGGCCACACTCTCAGGAGCTGAGGAGGTAATCACACAGTAATTAACTCATTCAATCTGATGCCCTCCATTTTGGGTCAGGTTAAGCAATGGATGGTTCTGATGCCATATTGTGCTAATGAGTATAGTGGGTTAATATCTTTTTAGGCCTTCTAACCTACACTTACCTAGCATCCTGCAAAAAGGTGGGATATAGAGAAAGGCCAAAGATTAAAACTCTACCATCAACTATTTTCATTCAGTTCAAATGTATCTAAGCACATAGATACATACATAGATACATAGACAGTGTCGGCAGATAAGGGCCTATGGCCCACCTAGTCTGCCCATTTGAGCTTGTAAGTTCAGTTTGTTTTCCTAGAAGTCTATTTCCCCTTACCCCTGACCTCTAGAATTCCTTTATGTCTATCCCATGCATTCTTAAATCCCGTGATTGTTTCAGCCCCCACCACTTCCTCTGGCAGGGTGTTCCACTTGTCCACCACCTCGCTCTGTGAAGAAATTCTTCTCATGTTTCCTCTGAATCGTCCTCCCTCCAACTTCATCCCATGCCTCTAGTCCTGAAACATCTTTTTCGCTTAAAATAGTGTTTTCCTGCACCCTGTTCCTCCCTGTAAGATACTTGTATGTCTCT
This sequence comes from Neoceratodus forsteri, assembly GCA_016271365.2. Lineage (NCBI taxonomy): Eukaryota > Metazoa > Chordata > Ceratodontiformes > Ceratodontidae > Neoceratodus > Neoceratodus forsteri. Next base: position 208,934,090 of record CM028137.1, on the reverse strand, counting down.
ATCATATCCCCTCTCTCCCTCCTCTCCTCCAGGGAGTACATGTTCAGTTCCTTCAACCTGTCTTCATAGGACTTGTGATGCAACCCATGCACCATCTTTGTTGCCCTCCTCTGAACCTTCTCTACCCTGTCTATGTCCTTACGTAGGTATGGTCTCCAGAACTATACACTGTACTCCAGGTGGGGCCTCACTAGTGTCTTGTATAGTGGAATTATGACCTCCCTTTTCCTGCTGGTGATGCCCCTGCCTATACATCCCAGCATCCTATTTGCTTTACCTGATGCCTTGTCACACTGTTTCCCTACCTTGAGGTCATCAGAGATGACAACCCCAAGATCCCTTTCCTGCTTGGTGCATGCTATATCCTCACCCCCCAACCATGCACCAACCATGTCATCCAGTACGAATGTGCTACAAACACTGACCTAGGTACCTATCAAGTTCAATCGTACCTTAGCACCAACCATATCTCAGTCAGCTCTCATGTATCACAAAGCACTGAGCTATGTACCTCACAGAGAATTGAAAGGCTGTAGCCTGTAGTTCTATGGAGGGGGGAATAGCTCCTCCCCCATCCTCTACTTAAATGTCCTGCTCATGCCCCTCCTGTTTAGAGGGAGCCGCACTCGCCCTCCAACCTCCCCTGCCTCCTCCTCTACTCTGACACTCTTATCTTACCTTGTTCTGGGCCTTCTAACCTACACTTACCTAGCATCCTGCAAAAAGGTGGGATATAGAGAAAGGCCAAAGATTAAGACTCTACCATCAACCATGTTCATTCAGTTCAAATGTATCTAAGCACCAACCATGTCATCCAGTTTCTACATGCTACAAACACTGACCTATGTACCTATCCAGTTCAATCGTACCCAAGCACCAATCATATCTCATTCAACTGTCATGTATCACAAAGCACTGAGCTATGTACCTCACAGAGAATGGAACTGGGTAAGGCCCACTAAGCACAAGTGCCTGTTTTCAGGGATGACCTGGAGTCACTAGGGGGGTTAATTGACTTATTCAGAGTCACACAGTATGCAAGTGGAGGTTGTGGGAATCTAGCCCAGGTCTGCTAGATGTGTCAAACTCATTCACAGCTCACTACCCCAACCTCTAGGCTATGCTGCTAGATTAATTACATACAATTTTATAATATTAATTCAACCCATAACAGTCAGACAAAGTAGCACCCATCTATCTATAATGTCATATATTTTCTCCAATTATGGATCACAGTTTAATTTAAATAGTTCTGAACTATCTTGAGAAACAATGACTCTTAAAAACCTAAATTTAGTGTTTATGGGAATATTACTGAAAAGTGAGTTATTTTGAAAAGAGAATTCCTTATGTCTCAGGAGTACAACTGTTTAATCTAATTCTGTACCCAGATATTGCTGAAAAATGTGCAACTACATTAGGTAGTGGAGGTATGGAAGTTGTAAGATCATTCAAATAAATCAATGCATCATCTGCATACAAAGATATTACGTGTCATGCTCCAATGATCATTACTCCATCTATCTTGTTTCACTGTCTGACTACTTGAGCAAATGATTCCATGAAGATGGCATAAAGAAATGGATGGAGGGGAATCCCTGCCTTGTTCCTCTTTGAAGTTTAATGGGAGAGGATAATTGGCTATTTGTCCTGATTCTTGACTTAGGCGTTTAATACTGTATATTAGTGTTTTAAGTCTCTGGAATTTTACTCCATTCATACCTCGAAAAGGAAGCCCCAAATAACCCTGCTGAAGACTTTCTCAGCATGTAGGACCATTAATACTGCATTTTGAGGTCGTTTTTTTTCAAGATGAGGCCAGTTTGATCAGGATGCATACTTTTGTGTATAACCTCAATAAGTCTGTTAGCAAGGATTTTTGTGAATATTTTATCATCTATATTCAACAGAGAAATTGGTATGAATGAACCACACAGTTCTGGAGGTTTCTCTGGTTTAAAGATCAGGGATATAATGTCTTCATCAAAGATAGGAGAAAGGCCATCTTCCCCCAGAAAACTATTAAATGGTGTGACTAAGAATGGGGTTAATGCTTCCTTAAAGGACTCCTAAACAGGGTAACAGAATCTGCACAATAAAAACACAGCACTGTAGGTTAGGTGCTTACCTACATAATGCTGCGTTCTCTTTGCCTTGAAATATGTGTTAATCCAAAGTCCCTACAATTTGAAAGTCTCTGTGAAATGTAAACAAATCCTAGTTTGCCCTTCAAACTCTGCACTGCAATAGCTGCTTAAAATGGCTGCTATGTGCCTACAAGATGACGTCAGTGGAGCGACAGTGCTTAGAGTGATAATACAGTGTATATGGGGACCTTTGTAACAAGCTACCAAAATAACAGTAACAAAGCGCTTCTCCTCCAAATCCTTTATTGTACAGGTGTGATAACCTTTTCAAACCTGTATAATTAATAAATGCCATGTCTGCTAATAGTCATGAGTCAAACTTCCATGTTTTATCCTTAATGTGTAAAGTGTCTATTTGTAAGATAATATTAAACAGGGCTTAACTCAAGATATTTGTAGGGAACTATTTAATATCAACTGTATAGTGTAGTATATTTTTTTAGATTAAATGAAGGTCAATGCCAGAGTGAGATTTGTGTGGGTCTGAATAAAAAGGGCAGGCTTCCTGTCCTGGATACATATGTGTTAGGGGATATGTTAAATTAAGATCTTCCATAGTGTTGAGAACTACTGAGACAGTTTTCCGTTTTCTTTCTATAGTGCCTAGGCTTCTGCCAAGATGACTTATTTATTTATTTATTTATTTAAGAGATTTACCAGGAAGGCATGCTGAGCAGAGTACCACTCGATTCCAGATGCGCCCTGGGGGTAGGGGGTTACAATGGTACTGTAATACAGATGAAACAAATCATACATAGTGTGAAATTGTTACAGACAGTGGTACAGTAGCACAGAAGAAACAAATATACATAGTGTGAATTGTTACAGACAAATGGGTGAGGCATTCATACAATTCAAAATAGAGTAGGTTCAGTTTTTATTAGCATTTAATAGCACTAGGTGCAGACTGAGAACGGAACCCAGACTGGTGCTAGTAGCTGATAGATAGATAGGAGTTGTGAAGGGATTCAGAGAGGGGGAAGCAGGAGCAGTTGGTAGTGAAATGTGTTTTGAGGAGGACATTCCGTTGAGGAGTACTTATGGTGTGTCTGATGTCAGCTGCCAGGGAGTTCCATAATTTGGGGAACCTGAAACTGAAAGCTGCCTGGCCAGATCAGGTGGATCTGTGTGGAATGTGCAGGAGCCTGGAATCTATGTTTCTGAGAGCATAGGCAGGTGGGGAGAGGGCAGTTAGGGATGATGATAGGTAGGAAGGGAGCGTATGTGACCAGAACTTAGCAGCGGTTCTAGCACCGTGGAGCAATCGTCGGTTTTGGAGTGAGGGGAGGTCCAGGGACTGGTATAGGTCACAGTGATGGGTATTGGGAGAACGGTCCAAAGTGAACCGACAGAAGGAGCTGTATAAGGGGTCGAGCCTGGCTAAGGAGGTTTGGGGGGGTGGCACCATAGACAACATCACCGTAATCCATAGTTGGGAGGATTATTTTTTGGACAGTAGCTAGTCTGGTTGGTAAAGGGATGCAATACTTGTTACGGTAGAGAGCTCCCAGCATGGGATGCAGTTTTTTGTGCAGAGCATCTATGTGCGCTGAGAAGTCAAGGTACTGATCTAGCCAGACACCGAGATAATGATATGTGATGCAGGCCTCAAGCGGAGATCTGTCCAAAGTGTAGAATGTGGGTGGTTCAGTAAGCCAGGTTAGTTTGGCCCAGGAGCCGAAAGTGAGGGAGACTGTTTTTCTTGTGTTTAAGAATAGTTGGTTCCCGAGGAACCAGCGTTGGATGAAGTCGAAGTCCTTCTGTAGACAAGCTGTCATGGCAGTTGCGGATGGGCCAGAGGTGAACAGCACTGTATCGTCTGTGTACATACTGTATGGATGGCTGTTTGTGTGCAGACAGCAGGCATGTCGTTGAGAAAGATTGAGAATAGCAGCGGCCAGTACAGACCCTTGGGGGACACCACTGGTGATGGGAAGAGAGGTGGATCGAGCTGAGCCAATACAGACAGATTGAGACCTACCTGATAGGTATGAATGGAACCAGTTTTTTGCTTCCACAGACAGACCAGTTTGGGCAACTTTAGCCAACAACAGGGGATGAGAGACCGTGTCGAAAGCTTTTGCCAGGTCAATAAATATGGCTGCTGTTATTTCCCCTTTGTCCATGCCTGTAAGGATGGAGTTTGTGAGGCAAAGGAGGGAGGTGGTGGTGGAGTGATTTTTCCTGAAGAGGGCTTGGTAGGGGGTGAAAAAAGAGATTGTATCTAGATAGTGGTGTAGCTGGGATAATACAAGGCGCTCTTGAATTTTGGCTAGGATGGGGAGCCAAGATATGGGCCAGTAGTTGGATGGGGAGGAGAGGTCCTCTCCTTTGGGAAGGGGAATGACAGTGGCTTGTTTCCATGCTTTGGGGACAGCCCTGAATTTAAAAGACAGATTATAGAGCATGGTTAGAGGGTGGGCTATGGCCGGTGCTGAGAGTAGGAGCATTTTGGAATCTAGACCCGATGGACATTTACCTTTGGATGGGTTTAGTGAGTGCAGTATTTTTAGCACCTGGCCAGGAGCAACTGGGCATAGAGAAAAGGAGGCGGAGGGGTGCTTTAGGAGCACAAAGGGCGGGGGGTGGGGTGGGAGGAGTAGGGAAGAAGTAGTGGAGAAATAGGAATTAAACTCGGTGGCAACCAGGCAAGGATCCTTGATGATTTTGCCTTCGAGGTTGAGAGTGGGAGTGAGGGGTTGGGTCGGTGGGGTGAGAAGGGATTTTACTGACTTCCAGAATTGAGAAGGGTGGGTGTAGTTATTGTTGAACGCCGTTTTAAAGTAATTTGATTTAGCCTGACGTATGAGTCTTGTACAGGCATTTCGTAGTGACTGGTATTGTTGCTGGGCCGCATGAGCACCTGTGGCCTTGAAAGATTTCCAGGCTCGGTCTCTGGCTCGTAGTTGTTCTGTGAGGTTTGTTGTTACCCAAGGTAAGTGGGATCCTCTGACTCGGGATCTCCTATGTGGGGCATGTAGATCCCAGATGGTGAGGAAATTTGTAGAGAAATATTCCAGGGCCTCATCCATGGAGGTGGCTCTGGGGATGAAAGACCAGTCAATGGTGGTAAGGTCGTTTAGGAGAGCAGTCAGATCCAGTGATTTATAAACTCTGCTGTACAGCATACGGGGTGGAGGGGCCAGTGGTCAGAATATTTTTCACACTATAAAAATCATATGGTGGTCACTAAGGGAGTCCAGTAGTAGGCCAGCTTTAAGTATCCTATGAGGGTGGGTAGTAAGTGCCCAGTCCAGTAGTGTGTGTTTGTTGGATTTGTGGTTTAGGCAGGTGGGTTCCCCTATTTGCTGGTGCAAGTTTAGTGCATTTATTTGGCAATGCGATTTAGAGGCTGCGCAGCCTAGCCAGTTCTGATTGAAATCTCCAAGGATATGGAGTTCGCTGCCTTCTGTAAGGGCCCTCAGGTTACCTAGGTGGTCGAGGATGCTAGTTAGATGTGTGTCCGGCGGACAGTATGAGCCAGCTATGTATACTGGGACAGAGTGGGGCAGGGGGATTTTGATTAGGAGGGAATCTATAGTTAGTATGGGTATCGTTGAAGTGATTACAGAAAACTGGAGATTTGAAGAGACATACATGGCAGTGCCACCACCCTTCTTTCTGCCTGGTCTGTCTTGGTGGATTAGAAAGAAGCCAGGTATTGAGAATTTCTCATCCTGGTTATGGGGCTTCAACCAAGATTCAGTGATGATTACAATATCAGGGCAAAGGGCCAGGACAGTTGTTTGTAGGTCAGCCATTTTATTTAGCATGCTGCATATATTTCAGTGGACAATTTTGAAGCCTTTGGGGAGGTGTGTAGTTGGTGCTGATGGTTGAGCAGCAATGGGTGTCTGTGGTCCTGGGTTCCATTCAAAGTCCCCGGCTACGAGAAGAAGGAGAGCCAGGGTGTGCCTTAATAAGCGCATGATCTTTACTGGTGCCCCCTGTTGAGTGGGATGATTAGGAGCTAGTAAGTTTGCCTTTGGGTCTGGATAGAGTTGGAGATATAGGGCAGGTGTCACAGTGTGGAAAGAGGGAGGGAGGATAGAGGCCCCCAGGGTCCAGTTGTGCCAATGGTACCGGTTGTGGTTCACTGGTGCCAAGGAGGAGTGGGGTGGCTACTTAGTAGTTAAGGAGAGACGTGGCAAAGGGTCTGGTAGACTGGGATTGGATGAGGGTGGAAGGGAAGATGAGGCTATGCAAAGCATAGTGATGGTTGCAGTGAGAAACTGCATTCTGTATTTTTTTTTCAGTGCAGTAGAGGATTGAATCTGCTCAGCAGTGGCCACTAGTGGCATAAAAATATAAGGGACTAATGAGAAAGTGGACTGATCGGTTTACAAGCTCACGAGGTCAGCTCATTCAGCTCTATATAAGGAGAAGCCCACCAAGGGTGGTGGTGGGGGCAGTGGGGAGCCTGCGCGTAGTGCAGGCGGGGCTAGAGCTCCGTAAATGAGCAGCTGGAAATCTCCGGTGGCTACCTGGCTCCATTGCATTCCGTGGTCCATGGGGGTGGTCTTGCTTGGCTGTGGGGAGGGCTGGGGGCTCCTGCCCTCGCGACCTCACTGCAGGAGAGGAAGAAAAAAGGCTTCTTCAAGTACAGGTATGTAGTAGGAGGAGGAGCGTGTATTTTTTAAGGCATTTCAAGTTCTAGACATATGCAGACTTAGTAATTATTTTGAGCTTTGAAATACTGGCGCGGTTTACAAACAGCCTGAAACAGCCTGGGGAGTACAGATCTTTAACGGTCAGGCTTGCACTGCTCTCATACAATCTCCTCGTAAGGTAAAAAGAAAATCTCCTCCCAAGTTATGGCAGTACCACTCCTTCCCCTTTGCCTAATTTGTGTAGTTAAGGTAAAAGAGCCCCAGTTACTATATAAGGCAGAAATTAAGCAACAATTTTAAAGCAACAATTTATACAAAATAAAGGTTGGGTTGGAGGCAGGGTGCTGTGTAACAGACTATCAACACTGCTCCACCGACAATAAATACAATATGCACAGCAGTCAAAAAGGTGCCAAGTTTGAAATCTGTGGTGCAGTAGAGCTCCTAAATGAGCAGCTGGAAATCTCTGGTGGCTACCTGGCTCTGTTGCTTTCCATGGTCCATGGGGGGGGTCTCACTTGGCTGTGGGGAGGGCTGGGGGCTTCTGCCCTCATGACCTCACTGGCTCCGTTGAGTTCTATGGTCCACAGGGGGAGGGTCTCGCTTGGCTGTGGGGAGGGCTGGGGACTCCTGCCCTCGCGACATCACTAATGTAAGAATAAAACAATGTAAGGTGCTGGGCATTGAGATAGGTCAATAAAGAATTCAACAAAAAAGTTAGGATCATCCTCAACAGGGGCCTAATTTTTGCTGTTATAAAGTTTCTTATGAGTAGATGAATAATCATAACTCACATCTCCATAATCAAAAAGTAGTCAATTCTGAGCCTGGGCAATTGTGAAATGTAACTTGGTTTCCAAGAAATCCTGAATCTAGAAAGTAATCCCACCCAAGTATATATTTTTAACCAGTTTAACCTTAATCTGCCTTGACACGTGTAAGAAATGGGGAGGGTCTACCACCACATCATTCACACATCATACGCCTTGGCCATGTTCTGGGCCCAGCTGAAGTATTTTCCAGTTTTGTTGAAATCCTGTCTGACTACCACCCATTGTGAGGAGTCTTTATGTGCCATTTTGTCATGCTTTTGCTCCAACCCCAACCCCTAACCTCACCAGAATTTGCACTGCTAACCATTGATTCTCTGTCTGTATTTCCTCACCATCCAATCCTACAAAGTAACAACATTTTATCTGGTACTCTAGAGGCCCTCTTTCCTCACCTAATCCAGCTTCAATAAAACTTCTGAATAATGTCTCGTTAGGGGGATGCTCCAGAACATTACAATCCCCCACTCTGCTCAGTGCCTCCTGGTGTGGCTTTACTGTGGATGCGTTCCACTGCAACAAAAGCCTATACCTACTAACAATAATTTCCAGGTAGTCCAATGGTCCTCCTTCCTGGTTCCTGTACTGTATTTGTAATGTCCATTAGCCAGCTACCCTGGGGAGGTGGTGTCTGGCACTTACACTGCACTAACCTCTGCTGCCAGCTGCTGTCCAAGTCAAACACAGACACTCAGATAAGGGAACTTGCAGTGCTCTAGAAATAGTGAGCATGCACATCAGGGCTGTCAACACTCGTAAGCTAACAGACATTAATTTTTTCATTCTTCAGCTGCCTCACTTATCCAGAAACTGCAGGTCCACAGTCAGTAAGCCAGAAACTGGCAATACCATGCACAACATTGACACCAGGGAATATACTGTACAGTATTAGAGGTGGGCAACGTTTCCAAACTTTGCCACACAGAGTATTTTGCATATAATGCAGAATTCGCTAAATACTCAGCAACGTGAAGTGAATAACCTCATCTTTGTTTTTAACATGAAGTTCCATTGATTACAATGAACTACACATTGGCGTCACCTTTTTTATTATTCCACCTTTAATTCTAATGTGAAGTTCCATTGGTTTCAAGGGACTTTGCATTAAACTTCACCTTTGTATTGCTCTTTAAGGTGAATTTTGCAGTGATTCATGGGATGGCAGGTCACAAGGGATCTAGATTGTCTTGCACAGCCTCAGTTCAGTATAGTGTGTGTAGTAAAAAGCTGGAGACAGTTTTCTCTCAGAGCTCTGAGAAACAAACAATCAAAAAACCTTTAAAAAAATAGTTTTTGCAACAACATTTTGTGTCAAAATTTAGTACATCGATTGTAGGAAATCCTTGTGTGTTTATATCATTGACCATTTATTGTTTTTGTGTGCATATTGAATGTTAATTTAGTACATTCAGTCTCTGTACTGACAGACGCTGTATAAGTGTGGTTCTGGGGAGGGGCATATCTGGTGATTGTGAAGGAAGATTCACAGTCAGAAAGGCAGTCTTTCCAACTGTTGTATTGTGTACTGCCTTAGTATTTCTGTTCACATTATACACACATTAATACTTCTAGTAAGTTTTGATCATTTGTTGCTGTTTGCTGTGGTGCTTTCCACTTTTTCAGTCTGTTTAAAAGACAGGGTTGCAGACAGTGTACTGAACTGTTACATTTTCTGCCCATTACCTTTAGTGTGTGTGCATGCTGTCAAGTCAAACACCTTTCATTGTGGCACCGTAATCACAGTACTCTTAATTTCTTCTCCCATCTACATTAATTTTTACTGCTTCTATCTAGGCACTGATGTACTGCCCCCCTTCCCCAGAAAAAGAAGGTATTATTTTTCCAGTTTGTAATTGCTGACCACTGATTAAGGTGTTGTTGTGTCTGTAAAGCTATATCTCTTTAGTGAGCAACCTTCATCTGTCTGTGCTGCTTCATCTCTTTAGGATCCAGTCTCCATCTGTCAGTCACACTTGTTGTTTTTTGGCTTCCCATCCTTCCACAAGTTCCTAAATCTAAATTTGTTGTTAATGTATTTATTTATTTATGTCTTTCTTAACCAGGTGAGTGCACTGATCCAAAGGACCATTTTCAATCATGACCAGGGCCACTGGAAAATTGAGGAACATTTTACCCGAAAATGCGGGGACTGTTTTGCAAAAATTGCAGGAAAATTGCCGGGGTTCACTATACATCTATCTATACATCCCCACTGCCCCCAATAAATATTTTATTGTTTGCTGCAGCATGTATTGGTCACATAAATTGTTTAGATAAATGTATTGCCTCTTGTAAATGCTTTTGACATGAAGAAAGGTGTGTGTTTTTGAAATGCACTGCAACTTAATCATTATGTAGCATATCTTCTAAAAATCAAGACATTCTAAGTCATGCAGTGCTAACTAGATTTTATTCAGTAATTTACAATTAGTCTATACTGAATGCATCCTGAAACAACATATTTTGCCAGTTTCCAGATGTTAAATAATGAAGCCTGTTTAAACTACTTGCTTTGGTGCAAGAAAACAATAAACAGATAATGATGGCTCCTAATAAAATTCTAGTAAGAAAAATATTTATTTTGCTAAAATAACTACTGTTCTTAATCAGTACTGTAAATACATTTTAAAATCACAAGATAAAAGTATCAAATCATAAAAGTAGCTTTTCATTACATCATACAATAATTTTCTATACATGGTACTTTTGTTCTACTCGGTTTGCAGTGATTTTACTTGGGTTGCAATTATTTTGTCTATTTGAAGGTAAATGTTTAACTATACTTAACCTGTTCAGCATGTTTTCAGAAATGTTTGCTTTTTGTAGGTTTTGTATGTGAGTATGCAGTTGTGGCAGACTGACATGTAAGGAATCACTGTCACCAACCCCCTCAGAAGCACATTCAAGTTTATAATTAGCAAGGCCATCCAAACTCCTCACATATTTGAATCAAAATCCTTTCAGAATTAAAGTATTTATACAAGGAAAATCTACCCTACCATTCAAAAACAAGCATTGTGGTCAATGCTTCATTTAGGTGAATGGGACACTTTGCACCTCTTCTCACACCTATTGTTTCAGTCTCTGTGTCAGCAAAAAGTTCTCTGATAGTCTGCTTTAACACAGATTTTAAAAGAGTTCAAGTCTACATATGCATGACCAGAGGATTCTAAAACCAAAGCAGGAAAGGGAATCACATGAAAGCAGAGTCACATTTGACCCCTTCTCACCTCTCACTATACTGTTTTGGTCAAATCCAAGTCTGTGTACTAAATTGTTGGCTTATCTGAGTAGATTTCCTTGAGAATTTAAATATTTTTTATACAATTTTAGTCAAAAATTCCATAAATGTAAGAAATTGCAGATTTTGTGAGGAGAAGGGTGAAAATTGTGGAAATTGCGGAAAAATTGCACCCGCAATTTTCCAGTGGCCCTGATCATGACCCAGGCCACAAAGTGGCAAACAACACAGATCACGGCAGAACATACATGGCATGGTAATACACACCTCAAGCATGAGGTGGTGTGGAAAATAAGAAATATGTAATAGAAACATAGAAACTTAGAATTTGACGGCAGATATGGACCGCTTGGCCCACCTAGTCTGCCCATTTTCCCACCTAACAGATAAGCTACAGATCCTAGTTAACCAACAGCTTACTTCCTCCTACCCCCTCTAGGATTGCCTTATGTCTGTCCCATGCATTCTTGAATTCCCCCACTGTTCTTGACTTCACGACCTCCTCAGGAGGCTGTTCCATGCATCTACAACCCTCTCTGTGAAAAAATACTTCCTCACATTACCTCTGAGCCGTCCCCCTCTATCTTCAAATTGTGCCCCCTTGTTCTTGCACATATCTTTTTCTGAAAGATGCTACCCTCTTGGACTTTGTTGATTCCCTTGAGGTACTTGAAAGTTTCTATCATGTCCCCTCTCTCCCTTCTTTCCTCAAGGGTATACATATTAAGCTCCTTTTGTCTTTCTTCTTATGTCTTCTGGTGCAGACAAATGTATGAACAAAGAATCACAGAGAAACCTGGTAACTAGCAGGTAAAACAATGGATCAAGTGCAAACAAAGAATGGCTAAATCAGAATTTCAAATACATCCTGATGACTTAGTATGATAGATGCTGGAGGGTGGTTGCTTTGGAAGGTAGTGGGTATTAGGGTGAATTAGGGGCCCTGGATCTATCTAGGGGACTGTTACAGGTACAAGTGGACCTGATGTAGTAGCCGCATTCTTACACTTGATTTGAAGGATTGGTGGGAGATGGATGACCTGATGGACAATGGGAGTCTAATCCAGAGGGATGGGGCAGAGACCAAGAAGGCTCTGCTACCCATAGAAGTAGTGGTGTGAGGGACTTCCAGAGGAGGAACTGAGGAAGCCCCTAGGCACTGGGAGGATACTCTGTCAGCAAGTAGAGCAGAGTAAGGGGACAGCTGGAAGTTTCTGAGTGCGCTGTCAACTAGACAGCCCATTGCAAAGTCAAAATACCTATGAAGTGTAAACCAGCGTAGGGACTGACATAGCAAGCAGTGGTGGGCGAAGAAAAGGGCTTGAAGGGCAAAGCAACAAGTGGAGTTATATGTGGAGTTCAGGCAAAAGCGTAGTGAAAGGGGTACAGTTAAGTACACAGGAGAGCAGTAATCGACAAGGAGCAGCAGATTTCCTTGAGCAATGGCAAGGCAAGCTTCGGGGGTCAGATATTGATTATGGGAAGAGGCTGCACCTAGCTTTTGGTAGATTTTCATTACCGTGTTACTGATGTGTTCACTGAAAGTAGGGGAGGGATCTAGACTCACACCTAGGTATCTGAAGGAAGGGACAGTTTCAAGGGGAGTGCCAGCAGGGGTGGTAATCCAGAGGGCAGCTTTTGATTTTGCAACCTTCGCTAGGAATGGTTTAGAGCTGAAGAGCATTGCTTTTGCCATTTTCTCATTTATGGGAAGTTTTCTGCAGAGGAACCAGTCCTGAGCTGCTCCACAGTTTAGTGTGAGTGTGGTAGATAGGGACGCTAGGGATTTTTTACTGTGATACATGACAAAATCATCTGCATACAGGAGGGCCTGACATTTTATGCTTTCAGCGGGAAGATCATTAATGAACATTGAAAAGAGTAGGGTTGCAAGTATAGATCCCTGGGGTACTCCAGAGTGGACAGGCAGAGCAGCAGAGGAGTTCTTATCTAGCAAGAGTGGCTGAGACCCATTTGAGGGATAACTATGGAATCATGTGATAGTGTCTGGGGAGCAGTCAAAGTTTGGCAATGTGGAATAGAGGAGATGGTGGTCTATGAGGTCAAAGGCCTTTGATAGGTCCACAAAAACTGAGCCAGTGGCTTTGCCCAGGTCCATGTTCCTAAGGATATGGTTGGTGAATAGATCCAAGGCAAAGGAGGTGCGGTGGTATTTGTGGAAGCCATGCTGGAGAGGGCACAGAAGGCAGTCTTTTTCTAGGTGGTCAGTTAATTGGTGGTGAAGGATTTTCTCTAGCAATTTGCTCAGGTGTGGGACGAGGGAGATGGGTCTGTAATTTTCTGGGGGGGTCACCAGTCTTAAAGATGGGTATCACATTAGCATGCTTCCATGGGTCACGCACCATTGAGGTTGTGAGGGCAAGGTTGAAGATGAATGTTAGGAGCTTAGCAACAGCTGGGGAGAGCAGTTTTAGGAAGGTAGGATATAGTCTGTCGCTACCTGAGCTGCCTCTGGCTGGTAGTGACTTGAGTAGTTTGGTAGTAATGTTTAGGCTGATGGTCTTGAAGTGAAATGTTGGAGGACTGGTAGCAATAGGGGATGGTCGGGTGCATTGCAGATATCTGTTCTGGTCAGTGGGAGGCTGAGAAGGGAGTTTATCAGCATATGGCATGAGGTCAGTAAACATGCTGATAAAAGTGTCCACAATTGCACCAGGTTCAGTGATGGGACCCGATGGGGAGTTTAGCTGTGTGATATGCTTGTTAGGCTTAGGGTCTAGGAGGGAACCTATTGAGTCCCAGAAACAGCATGGGTTGCCAAGTGAATCTTTTTGCTGGTCGGTGTAGTATTTAAGCTTCAGGAATTTTACCACCTGCTTGCAGGAGTCTCACAGTTGTCTATTTGGTGTTCAATAGCTGGGGAGAGGGGGACGTCTTGTAGGCTTTCCATGATTTGTCTTTGTATTTCATTTGGGCCAGTAGCTCCTTGGATAACCAACGGTTACAGCCGCCCCTGACCCATCTTGTTGTGACAGGGACATGTCTTTCCTGAAATTTGCATATGCCATCACTAAAGAATGTAACTGCAGTTGTGACATCCTTGACAAGTAGAGTTTGGATCAGTTAATGGTCCTAGCATCATTTAGGACAGAGTCAAGATCTTGGTGGTTAAATTTCTGGAGTGTCAAGAGTTTATGGGGCTGGCCTGGTTGATCTGGTGGTTAACAGAATGTAAGTTGGGGTGTGGTCACTAATTGAGTCAGACATTGCACCCGCCTGGAGGACCATGTTTACTCGATTAGTGATAACCCAGTCTAGTGTGGTATGGTTGACTGAGTGGTTGTTGAATCTGGTGGTGGAGGTGATGACTTGATCTAGATTGTAGGATTTCAGGAGATGAACATAGTCAATATCTGGGGAGCCAGTCCAGTTCAGATTAAAATCCCTAAGTATGATTGTATCTCTGGAAGGGGAGACACATGCAAGTTATTCCAGAAACTTGGTTAGGCCTTGGACTCCTGCTGTGGGGGTGCGGGGGTAGTAGCAGCAGCCTAGGTGGTGTTTTTTTGTAACACCCAGGACAACCTCACCTACTAGCCATTCAGTGGCAGAGGTGGGGATTGAGTGTGTGATGGTGGTGGTTGTGATGTGATCGAGCACGTACGGTGCTATGCCTCCACTTCTCTTTTGTCCCAGTCATTCCGTGCACAAAATGTAGTAGCCAGGTAGGTGATATGAGGCATCGGTAAGGGATTGCTTTAGCCATGTCTCTGAGAGGTCTAGGATGTGTGGCTTATATTGGGTCAATCAGGCTTCAATTTCAGAGAACTTAGATGGGAGGCTACGAATGTTTAAATGTGCAATCCTGAGGCCCGTGTGACCTGCCCAGGAAGTATCTGTCTGATCATTGGGTATGTTAGGGGGCCCTGGGTTGCTTTCCACATCACCTGCATGGAGAAGGAGTGATATAAGGGGGCAGGAAGGAGGGACCCAGTGGAGGGGCTGGAAGGTCAGGGAGTGGACTAAAAGGCCTAGTAGCCAACATTCTGATCTTGACAGTAGTGCCAGCATGATAGAGCATATGTGTGAGAGATCATGTCAGGCTGTGTAGGGTAGGGGGTGGTTTAGAGGGCTTGCTTCAGTAAATGTGTGTAGGTGTAATTGGCCAGCACCAATGCAAACTTATCATTTTGCCAAAATGTTGTGGAGTCCAAAGACAAAATTCATCATCATAATTGTATGTGTAATCCCAAAAAATGTCCACGAAGAGACGCACAAGCAAAGATGTTTCTGGCAATGACACTGCTGCCAGTGCCATGAGTGGCCATGGCCATGGTAGTATGCGGCAGAAGGGAATAGCTGATGCATGTAAAGGGATTTCTCCAACTATGTTTTTTGTAGCGCAATCAGTAGAGATGGGCGAAGTGGCCTCAGTTCGCCTACATAAGGATTGCAGAGTGAAGACGAATTCACAGAGTGCCCGCAATGCAAAGCGGAGTACTATGTTATATGGGTAACGCCCAAGTCCATTGAAAAACACTGACTTCACGTTACTCCGCCTTCCCAAACCACTACTCCACCAATTCTTAAGGCGAAATACATTGAAAACAATGTACTTCGCTTCACTTCGCCTTGTTTTTAAGCCCCAAAGGCAAATTTTGCAGTGATTCATGGGATTTCAGGTCACATGGGCTCTAGATTGTTCTGCACAGCCTCAGTTTGGGGTAGTGTGTGTAGAAAGCTGTAGCAGACAATCTGCTCTGAGAGCTCTTTGTGATTCAAACCTTCTAAAAGCTGTTAAAAGAGCCTTTTTGAGTAATTTTTTTTTGCTGAAACTTTAGTTCACTGATTATAGGAAACCCTCCTGTGCTCATATCATCGAGCGTTTATTGTTTGTGTGTGGATTTTGAATGTTAATGTACAACATTCAGTCTGTGTATTGAGAGGCAGTGTATGTGCGCTTTGGGGGAGGGGCGTATCTGTGGTGTAGGTAGATTAACTTGGAGAAAAAGACAGTGCTTTCTGTTTTGGTGATATATTTCTTGTATAACTGTGTTAATATACACACAGTAATATTTTCAATTATTCTTGACATTTTTTTGCTGGTTGTGGTGCAGCAGTGCATAATTTTAGTTTGTTTAAAATATGTGGTTATATTACTGAAGTTTTCAATTTGCTGTGTACTACTTAGCGTGTGTGTATGTGTATGTGTGTGACCCGTGTCATCAAATCAGACACCTTTTATTGTGCCACATAATTTCAGCAATGTGAACCTGCTATCCACTGCAGCTGTGTGATTTTTGTACTTCTTTGTGGTATCTTTACTGGTACTAGTACTAGTGACTGTTACTGCAGCAATGCAGTACACTGCCCCCCCCAAGGCCCGCCCCAACTGGCAAACGCATTCTTTTCCAGATTTGAATTTCTGATGGTGAGCACTGGTTAGGTGCTGTGCCTTTGTATCTGCATCTCTTCAGCGCGCAGCGCAATTTTACTCTGTCTATGCATTTGCATCTCTTTAGAACCCAATCTTCATCTGTAACTTAAGTCACAGTTGTTTCTTTGGCTTCGCTTCAGAGTGCTGGACAGGTGTGATGCATAATTCTGCATGAACATTGTACTCATTAATATGTGTTTTTAAGTCAGGACCATCATCACGAGTCACTCGTGATACAAATCATGTTCTTCATCATCACGGACACAAATGCAGCCACAAATCATGATTCACGATCATGTCACAAATCACAACACTCATTTTTTGGCTAGTTACTTGTATGTATTGAAGGAATGTTTTGAAGTATCTCCATACTGCCTCCACTCTCTAAGGCACTTGAGCGCATCGTGGCTGATCAACTTACCGACCACTTGGATAAATACAATATACCTTGTCCACAACAACATGGCTTCCGGAAAGGTCACAGCACCACCACAGCCCTTCTTGAGTTCACTGGAGCTTTGCACAAATCCCTTGACAATGGCCTTCTCACAGGAGCCGTTTTCGTCTACCTCTCCAAGGCCTTTGATACAGTACACCATGGACTACTAATACACCAACTATTGAATGCCGTGCTATCACCTGACTCTTCTCTCTGGATTAAAAGCTACTTAGAAAACCAGTCACAAAGAGTAAAAATTGCGGACGCTCTTTCCTGTTCGCTCGGGTTTCCCACAGGGATCCATACTGGGACCCCTCCTTTTTAGCCTTCTCTTAAACTCCCTCCCTTACCACTGCTCTGAGCAGATCATACTATATGCCGATAATGCTGTTGTATTCTCCACTCACAAAGATCCTGCAACTCTTCAACACAACCTTCAACTTGGTTTCAGTTCTGTAGAGACATGGTTTCTTAATCATAAACTGGTCCTCAATGACAAGAAAACCAAGTCTATGCTCTTCTGCAGCTCTCATAACCCACACAAGCTACACCACTTGGCTATCTCCACCACCCAGGTGAACACTCTAGATCAGGTGGTGTCCTTCAAATACTTAGGGATACAGCTTGGCCCTAATCTCTCCTATGGACTTCATGTAGATAATGTAGCTAGATCTGCTAATACACAGCTTGGTCTCCTCTACAAACACAGACCACACCTCATGCCAGAAGCTTTGAAGGTTGCAGTCCTGAGCTCTGTGATCTCTGTAATAGACTATGGTCTCATCATTTATGGCTCGGCCACAACCACAACCCTTAGATGCCTCTCAATTGCCTTAAATAAAGCATGTCGGCTCATCACTGGTGCTCACCGTCTCACCCACATATGTGACCTGTACACTCAGACCGGCTGGCTCCAACTGTCAAACCGCATAAAGTTTCTCACCTGCTCCATGGTCAAATAAATCTACCTTGGCCTTGCACCTTCTGGGGTCTCAACTCTGTTACAACACCGAATTAACAAATGGTGCCTTAGGAGATCCATGCTACAGCTACTGAAAGTCCCCCACTGTCACACTTCACAGGGACAACGCTCTTTTGCTTATCGAGCACCACTCTGGTTCAATGGCCTCAGCCCAACCATCTCCTCTGCCCCAACTATTGGTATGTTTAAAACTAGGCTCCGGGACTATCTCACTACCAACAGCTCCTATGACTGCCCAACATAACCTTGTTTCTCCACTTCCCTTTCTGCTGTAGTTGTCCCCCCCTCCCCTCCCTTCCTCACTGGATTCTACCCTCACATCTTGGTATACCCAATGCTGCACTTTTCACCCTCTCGCCACCCTTCCTACATTCCTTCCCCCACCCTCTTCCTCTCCCAATAACTCTGGCACTTCTTATCTGTTGTCTATTTTCTCTGACAAATGTCGTTATTGCCCTGTTACAATGCTACCTCGAACTGTATTAATCTGTACTCTGCTTGCAATGTCCACATTGTTGTAATGCCTGTCTTGATGTTCCCCATAATTTGTATTTCTCTGGTGTGGAACCTTTGTAAAAGAGCCATGGCTCAAATGTATTTGTAATCCTAGACTTGATAAATAAAAAAATAAATAAATAAAAGTATCACTCCAGGCTTCACCACCCCACCACTGTACTCATTAATGAGTGTTTTTAAGTCGGGGAGTTTGTGCTACAGCTCATTGGGGAAGTACAGCCATAGGCATTCCTGTTCCCAGTACAGTTCCATATTGGCTATGTTACACCGTCGACACTAAATCATTTTCTTCATCATCATTTTCACAAATGCAGTCACAAATCACAATTCACGATCACGATTCACAACATTAATTTTTTTACTAATTACTTGGATGTATTGTAAGCATGTTTTGTAGTATCTCTCCAGGCTTCACCACTCCACCATCGTACTCATTAATAAGCATTTATAAGTCAGGGAGTTTTGTGCTACAGCTCATTGGGGAAGTACAGCCATAGGCATTCGCATTCCTTCCCATATAGCATGTGAGTTACAGTACTGTAAGTAGTGGTGGGTGAAGTTGCCCCAATTTTCTCTGTGAAATGATTCACTGAGTAACGTGGAATCCACAGAGAACTCCACAATGTGAAGCGGAGCACTTCGCTTCATAATGAGGAATGCGAGGTCCATTGAAACCAATGACTTTGCGTTATTCTGCCTTCCCCAAAGCACTTCACCACCTATTTTAAGGTGAATACATTGAAATCAATGTAATTCACCTCACTTCACCCTGTAATTGAGCTCCAAATTAAATTCTGCAGTTATTCATGGGATTGCAGGTCACGTGGGCTCTAGATTGTTCGGCACAACCTCAGTTCTGGGCTGGGTAGTGTGTGTGTGCAGTGGTAGCTGGAGACAGTTTACTCTCAGAACTCTGTGATTCAAAACCTCTAAAAGCTGTTTAAAATGCCTTTTTGAGTAATATTTTTTGCTCAAAATTTAGTACATCGATTGTAGGAAACCCTTCTGTGCTCATATCATTGAGTGTTTATTGTTGTGTTTGGATTTTGAATGTTAATTTAGAACAGTCAGTCTGTGTACTGTGAAGTGTGGTTTGTGGGAGGGGCACATCTGTGGTGTAGGTAGATTAACTGGGAGAAAAAGGCAGTCTTTTTGTTTTAGTTATATTTTTCTTGTATAACTGTGTTAATGTACACACGGTAATATTTTCAATAATTCTTGTCATTTTTTTGCTGATTGTTGTGGTGCAGCAGTGTACAATTTGTCTGTTTAAAAC
The DNA here is from genome assembly GCA_016271365.2 of Neoceratodus forsteri. NCBI lineage: Eukaryota > Metazoa > Chordata > Ceratodontiformes > Ceratodontidae > Neoceratodus > Neoceratodus forsteri. The sequence goes on along the minus strand of CM028137.1, from coordinate 208,914,651 downwards.
ATTTGGTTATATTAGTAAAGATTTTCAATTTGCTACACATTACTTCAGTGTGTGTGTGAGTGTATGTGTGATGCGTGCCATTAAATCAGACACCTTTTATTGTGTTAAATAGTAATTGCAGCAGTATGAACCTGCTATCCACCACACCTGCATGAATTTTTTAGACTGCTTTGCGGTATCTTTACTGGTAGTGGATTGTTACTGCTGTGCACTAATCCCCCAACCGGCAAATTGTATTCCTTTCCAGATTTGGATTTATGACTTGTGAGCACTGGGTAGGTGTTGTTGTGCCTTTTCGTATGCATCCCTTGAGTGTGCAGCGCAATCTTAATCTGTCTGTGCATTTGTATGGCACCATTAATTCTGGGAGACTGCATTTCTTGTTACGCTCTCATTTCACTTCATCAGCACTGGGGGAATTTTCTGGACACAAGACAGTAGCATTTTGGGGATGCACATTAACTCTGGTGACTCTGTGTGTGACCTGACCACTGCATGCATGACTGAGTGTGCCATTAATTCTGTGAGACTTTGTATTTCTTATTACACTTTCATTTCACTTCATCAGCATTGGGGAGTTTTCTGGACACAAGACAGAAGCACTTTGGGGATGCACATTCATTCTGGTGACTGTGTGGGTAGGATGCTGCCAATATTGTTGTCACTCCACCTTACTTCACATTTAAGGCGAAATGACAATGCAAAGTAATAATAACAAGGTGAAGTGAGCCTTTCCTATGGGGCACTCCATGTTGTGAAGTGCCAATGCGAAGTGGCCACTTTGCATTCACTTTGCTGGTGGATATTAAATTCGCTGCATCTCTAGCAATCAGTCACTTCAATGATGTTTGGAGATGCTGTTGTCCCTCTTGGTGGTGGTGGTGGTGGTAATGAAGTTAGTGACGGCATGAGTATTGCTCCAAGTTCAACCTGTGCAAACTTATCATTTTGCCAAAATGTTGTGAGTCCGAAGACATGATTCAGAGTGTAGTTGATTTCACACACACTCCCCATCCCCACAGTAGCTGAACATGATTCTGATCATAAGTCTGACGATGACTCACAAATTAATCTTATTTTTCCAGTGATGTTGAGGTTATGCCTGATGTGCAATCCAAAGATTCATATGCTGACAAAAACATTGTGGATGATTGAGCTGGCCCAGTGGTGCTGAAGGTTGAGGTGCTGGTCACCACACCTCGCACCACACTGGTGACCCAGGTTCAGGAACGAGCTCGGGTCACTGGGGGTTGGCCAGGGGGAGAAGGGCTGGAGTTTCCGACTACAGCTCACCTTCTCCGGTGAAGGGAGGGTCTTTTAACCCAGCATGCAGCAACCCCTGGTGGAGACTGGGGGAGCGATGGTAAGCTGGTGTCTTGGAAGCCTGACTGGTCAAGGGCTTAGGCCAGCGATGAATCAGCTTCAGGGGCTACTCCTTCGAGGAAGGAGGGGGAAGGACATTGCTGACATCGCTGCTTGCTACTTGATGTACGGGCCTGCAACATCCCACATAAACATGGGAAAAAACCCATTGGAGCCGGGAAGATGGAGTGCCAAGCCGGGTCCCGATGTGCTGGTGCCTGCCTGCAGCCTCGGACCCTGACAAGACAAGTAAGATTCGAGGGTCTGCCCCCCACCCTGACTCCATCTGGGGAGTATCCGAGGGTGGATGGAGGGACCAGAGTCTGACAGGTAAGGCACTGGCAGGGACAGGCTTAATGGGTGACTCCCAATGGCTCTAGTGGGACAGCAGGTGGGGAAAAAAAAGAAATATATAAAAAAAAAAAATTGTGGATGATCATACTGCGGCCATGGTTGGAAGGAACATTTCTGCCACAAGACAGCATCCAAACTGAATTTGTGGATACAGATGATTATGATGAGGATGCTAGTGACCCCAGTTGTGAACCAAAAACCTTGAAAGAAGAGAAAAACATTAATGAAACTTGTTTTGAAATGATGACCACCTCCCCACCCCCCAAAAAAATACTTACCTTGCATGACTTGATCATTTAGCAAGCAGCTAGCTAGTAGCGAGTCAACACACTATATATCAGCAGTAAACAGCAGGACAACGGCATCAGCAGCAGGTGCCAACACATCATTTTCTTACTTGAGACACTTATGGAGAGTTGAGGCTTTAGGTGCACACTTGAATCTGCACATCCTGAAATACTTGTGATGTTTATGCATAGTTTCTCTTGTGATTATTCCTCCTCTGCACTGGAGTCGGGACTTTTCATGACATTTAAACAGCAGGCATTTTATCACTTGGAATCTTCTGGAATTCTCTTCTTACTTGCACACTAGTGCAGCAGCAGCTTTACTTCGCATCATGTAAGCATTTCTGTAACGGGACCACTACTTGGCATTAGTGGCCAGCAGGAGGATACATCAAGCCGAACAGACTTATGTTTCAATGCTCATATGAAAGATGTTCATTTTCTATTATTCTGGAATTCTTTTCTTACTTGCACATTGCCACTGCATCAGCACAGCAGCGACAACAGTATGAGTGACATGTACAGTAAGCCTTTCTATAATGGGACCAATACTTGACATACAAAAGATGTTCATTTTCTATTATTCTGGAATTCTCTTCTTACTTGCACACTGTCATAAATGCACTCAGCAGGTCAGGCCTTCTGCTCCCACAGTGCCAACCTCCGAGCACACTAATGTGAGCAGGTAACAGACAAGGTAACCCCCTGTCTACTTGTGGCTCTGAATCACTTTTAGTCTCAAGTTCTGGTGGATTCAAACTGTGAACCTTATGCTAGCATACCCAAATGTACAGGCTCAGATAATATTCTCTTTGGGGGGATGCATTACATCTTTTGCCTAAGTGCACCTAACCAGGTATCCAAAATGAACCCTTTAAAACTCTATAAAAGACCTTAGGTATATTCTTACCTTTTCCCAGTTTAGTAACACCATCAAGCTTTTGAACTGTTGTCAAACTTAAGCCACGTATACATCACATGCTGAAAGAACTTGGAAGACACTCAGGCAGTCTTTCAAAATAAAGGGCACTTTACTTAAAGATGATAAAAACATGAAAAATGTAAAAACAGAACAATATATCAAAGAGTATACAATCACTTAAAAGAAAAGCAAAGAAAACTACAGACAAACTCCTACAAACATACAGTTAGACTTTTTCTATCTAATGTATTACCTCTGTAAGTGCCTTAGTTAGATCGGTGTTTCTATAATCCCCAAAACTGATATAACCAAAAAGATCAGACACCAGTATTAGTTTAAACAGTGTCTCTCCACACCCTTTCTGTAAGTCATCTAACTCCTCCTTTCAGAATATAAAAAAAAACACACACAGATGTCCTATCAGGAGGTATTTTAAATAATGTAACTTCAGCAAAAACTAATTTTTCAAATTATGAAAGTCTTTAATCAAACCTTTCCTTTGAACTGGAGGCTGGTTTCTTATTTTCCCAAGGAACATCAAAGGTTTTTACAACTCTGCCATATGTCACTTAGGTGCTAATATAGCCATGTTCTGTCCTGCAATAAACTGTATATTTAGCTTCCCTACTTCAGAGGCAAGAGGTCATACAAAGGCCATAAAAAGTAATGTCTCAAGGAAGTTGATTACATTACAGAGATTTCCTGGTAAGTTCCTGTAACTGAAACCTGGAAAGGGGGGGCACCCATGGAGTACAGACTCACATACTATATTTTTATATTACAAATATCATACAGCAATCATAATCAGCTGGCCAAACATCACACACACCACTAGTGCATCAGCACAGCAGTAGCAACAGTATGAGTGGCATGTAAACCTTTCTATAATGGGACCAATACCTGACCTTTGTGGATAGAAGAAGGAAAGTAGAAAAAGGAACACACTGCAGGATTAAACAGATTCAGTACATAAAAACATAGAAACATAGAATTTGACTGCAGATAAGGACCACTTGGCCCACCTAGTCTGCCATTTCCTACCTAATGGATAAGCTGCAGATCCTACTTAACCAACAGCCTACTTCCTCCTATCCTCTACTAGAATTGCCTTATGTCTGTCCCATGCATTCTTGAATTCCCTCACTGTTTTTGACTCCACGACCTCCTCAGGAAGACTGTTCCATGTATCCACAACCCTCTCTGTGAAAAAATATTTCCTCACGTTACTTCTGAGCTGTCCCCCTCTATCTTCAAATTGTGCCCCCTTGTTCTTGAACATTTCTTTTTCTGAAATATGCTACCCTCTTGGACTTTGTTGATTCCCTTGAGATGCTTGAAAGTTTCTATCATGTCCCCCATCTCCCTTCTTTCCTCGAAGGTATACATATTAAGCTCCTTTAGTCTCTCTTTGTATGTCTTCTGGTGTAGGTCCTGCATCATTTTAGTTGCCTTCCTCTCTGTACATTCTCTATCCTGTCTATGTCCTTGTGGAGATGGTGCCTCCAGAACTGCACGCAGTACTCCAGATGGGGTGTCACCAACTGTCTGTACAGAGGGATAACAACTTCCTGTTTTCTACTGGTGATGCCTCTTCATATGCATCTCAGGATTCCCCAGTCCTCCTTACTGCCTTCTCACATTGCTTGCCCACCTATAGGTAATCTGATATGACTACCCGCAGGTCCCTTTCCATTTTTGGTTTTGTTAGTATCTCACCCCCCATTGTGTACACTTCTCCTGGGTTTTTATTTCCCATGTGCATTACTTTGCACTTCTATGCATTGCATCTAATCAGCCATACATTTAACCATTCCTCCAACCTTGCCAAGTCCCTTCTCATCCTTTCATCCCACCTTGTGTATCAACCTTGTGGCAGATCTTTGTATCGTCTGCAAAGAGACATGCTTTTCCCTCCAGTCCCTCTGCAATGTTACTTATAAAGACTTTAAAGAGGACCAGTTCCAGTACTGAGCCCTGCGGTACCCCACTAGTAACCCCCCTTTCTTCAGAGTGGACTCTGTTTACTATTACCCTCTGCATCTTGTTGTCCAGCCAATTTTTTACCCAGGCTACCACCTTGGGACCCACTCTAGGGATAGCTAACTTGTAAATGAATTTTTTGTGTGGGACTATAACAAATGCCTTGCTAAAGTCTAGGTAGACCACGTCCGCAGCCCCTCCTTGCCCTACTACTTTGGTCACTCAGTCAAAGAAATCTATTAAATTCATCTTACATGACCTCCTGCTGTGAATCCATGCAGCCTTGGGTCCTTTGCTCTGCTGGCCTCTAGATACTCAACAATTCTTTCCTTCAGAAGTGATTCCATCATTTTCCCTATCACTGAGGTCAAATTAACAGGTATGTAGTTTGCTGCCTCTGCCTTGCTCCCACTTTTGTGAAGTGGAATCATATCTGCCCTCCTCCAGTCCTCAGGTTCCACTCCATCCTTCCATGATTTGTTAAAGAGACTAGTCAGTGGTGTCACTAGTTCTACCCTTAGATCTTTTAGAATTCTGGGGTGAATCCTGTCAGGCCCCATTACTTTGTCCACCTTCAGTTTTAAGAGTTCTTTCAGGACCCTTTCTTCTGTTAATGGACTGGTATCAACCCCCCCCCATCCAGAGTGTTTCTATTGTTTGGTTTAGGTGCCTCCGCCTCCTCTTCTTTTTTGAATACTGAGAAGAATTATTCATTCAGTATCCCTGCTTTTTCACTGTCACCCTATGCCCACATTCCCTCCCCTTTATTAAGCCTCAGCATCCCTACTTTGGTCTTTCTTTGCTTCCTAATGTACATATAAAAGGTTTTATACCCCTTCTTGAGAGAGTTGGCTATCTTTTCCTCAGTTTGGGCCTTTGCTATTTTGACTGCCTTCCCTGCCTCCTTTTGCTTTAACTGATATAGTTCTCTGTCCTGCTCTGTTTCCTTATATTTCCTGAATGCTATACTTTTTTCCTTAACCTTACCTGCCACCTCTTTTGAGAACCATAGTGGTGTTTTCCTTCATTTTGTTTTGTTGATTTGCTTTACACAAAGGATTGTTGCCTCTGTGATGGCAGTTTCATTTTTCCCCATAGTTCTTCCACCCCTCCTTGCCTGTTGCTAGTGCTTTTCTGAGGCACTCTCCCATGTTGCAAAAGTCAGCCCTTCTAAAGTCCAACACTCTTGCTTTTGTATGGTTTGACTCTACAGTTGTGTTTATTGTGAACCACACTGTTTGGTGGTTGCTTGTTACCAGATGGCTACCCACTTCTAAATCTGAGATCCTCTCTTGAGCCCCATTTAAGAGTACCAGGTCTAAGACTGCTCCCTCCAGAGTGGGTATCAACACTAGCTGTATGAGGCATTCCCCCTGTAGGTCATCAAGAATGACCCTACTCTTGGATGTGGCTGCAGTAAAAGTGCTCCAGTTAACATCTGGCATATTCAGGTCCCCATCTACAATATCTCTCCTTTTTCTGCCATTCTAAGGATTCTTTCTATCATTTCCTTTTCCATTGCCTCCCCCTGAGACAGGGGTCTGTAAGAAAACCCTGTGCAGATTATGGTGCCATTTCTTGTCTTCAGGGTGACCCACAGTGCCTCCTCCCCTCCCTGTTTACTTTTTAGTTCTGTTGCTTTGATTCCTTCCCTTATGTAGAGAGCTATACCTCCTCCTCTTTTACCCTCCATGTCCCTCCTGTAGATTGTGTACCCTGAAATGTTGACATCCCAGTCATGATTCTATGTGTACTATGTTTCTGTGACTGCCACGATTTACAGGCATCCCTCTTCCATCAAGACCACTAGTTCAGGGACCTTGTTACTCAGACTATGGGCATTGATACTCATTGCCCTCCATTTTTTGATGGCCTATTCCCTTTTAGCCCCATCCCTGTCCTTACTGCCTTTACCTTTTTCTGGATTTACCCCTGTTCTGCTCCCTACCGACTTCTCTACCTTTGTGTCTACTTCGCTAACTACCCTGTTTTGAGTGGGGGGCTGGGATTTCCCTGCTTCTCTTCAGTGTTTCCCCCTTTGTCTAGTTTAAATGCTTGCCAATGAAGCATTTAAATCTATCACCAAGGATCCTGGTTCCCCTTCTGCCAAGGAAAGCTCATGGAAGGAAAGCATATTTTTTTTTTATCATCATTTTTATATACTTTTATATTTTGTGTGTTTTTTGGGGGGCATAGGTGTTAAAGAAAGACAAGATGAAAGGAAAGATGATAAAGGGTTACAGATCCAGAATAGAGTATAAAGTTAGAATTTTGCACCATATTTACTCAGTGGCACCTCTATCACCATCACCACCAGAAAGACGGTCCTGGATCCCTGTCAGAATTGCAGTCTCATGGTCCTGTTTGTCACGGACCTGAGCTACAGCCTGCTGGAGCTTCATCACCATGCATCGCAGCTTGACAATTTCCTGACTCATTGACTCCTGCTGCTCTTTGCCTGCTGTAAGTGGTGGTGCTGCTGGTACTACTGGTGGTGGGCTGCTGCTTCTGCTACTGGTGGTAGTGTCACTGAAGCAACTACTGGTGGTGGTATTTGTACAGTGGAGGGGCAACTGCTGATTGCAGTTTATGTTTTCTGTTTGTTGCTGCTGTTTTCATCTCCTACCATTCTGCATGGTTGTGCAGAGCTAGTGTGTCCACTGCCCCCCATTGCCAATATGCCTGTCACTCCACCCCCTACCGACCACCTGGTAGTATATGGTGCACTTAGACACACATCAATCATTGGGGTCACAATGAAAATATGCCCACATTGGGGGATCTTCTTCCCAGAGCCCCGAGGCTGGCATTGCTTTCACACAGCTGGTGATGTTTGTTCCACAGCTCATTTTGGTGGAGCAGATGGATCATGCCGTGGGCATGAAACCATGGGGGAAGGGGCTCCTGCATGCTGCTGCTCCTGCTGTTGCTGCTTCACCAGCTGCAGCTGCTCCTGTTCGACTTTCTGCTGCACCTCCACCTCCTTTGGTTGCTGGTGGACCTGCATCCCAAAAACTGCCCTATTTTGGATTACCACACATGAACCACCATGTGTCCATGGGCCACAACATCCATCTGGATGAAGAAAGAATCTGACGGACAAAGAAAAAAAAAAACAGAAATGTAGACAAAGCGAGAGAGAGAGAGAGAGAGTAAAGTACACAAGTTTAAAAATAACAGAGGTAGCACAGTTAGCAAAATGCAGTAGGAAAACATAAAAGATAGATTGGTACTCCTTTACTTAATGAAAAAAGTATGAAATTATGAGAACTATTCAATGAATGAATTGATTTGATATGTGTTAGCTGCTTGTAGTCCTCCACACACCACAACCTGACTCAAACTGACTCAACAAGTGGAAACAATCATTTCCAGAAGAGGAAAGTGGTCATGTGACCTGCAAAGAGGCACACATGTGAGCAAACTGATGGTTTCCTGGCCACTTCACCCTGTGCACCAAAGTAAGGCAAAGTGAGCACGCGAAGTCAAGGCGAAGTTGGGTTACCAGAGGGAAAATGATGTGAAGAGCATACAAACGCTAAGTGGACAACTTTGTGTTCACTTCACTTTCAAATTTAAACTTCGCTGTATCTCTATACAGTATCCTCATTCTGCTAACAAAGTCTGTCTCACACTCAAGGAAGGAACTATGTTTACATAAATTTATTTAATCTGCACAGTACATTAGATTCATGCTATTCATTAAAAATTATGCCTGTGCTTAGTGTCTAACTTCAAACCATCAAGCTGACTGACTCACGCAACATTTCAGCATTACCAATACCTTCACTGTGCAGCTAAAATGAATTTCTGGAGAACTGGGGGTTTTGACAGGTAAACAGAGTGGGAATTTTATTTGCTTTTGGTTGTATGCTCAGTGTTACTACTCAAGTCACTGTTTTAAAGAGCTGCTGATGCCTCAAAGAAAACTTTGAAAAACATAATATTTAGGTACAATTCAGCTTGCATTCCATATATATTATGTATATTTCTTCTCCCCATTATTTATTACTGTGACAATGTGCTTAAATACATGAACATTATCCTTTAGAATTCATCTGTGTCTGCAGCTTGTCCTTACTTCGGATCATAATCCTGTAATGTGACATCACAATCTGCTGCCATGGGAGTAACTGTGATGTCACAAGCAGTGGATTATGAACTCATGTAGGGAGAAAGCAACATGAATAGATGCACCCTTCAAAAACAAAGATCCTGTTTTCATGCAGATTACCTCAATAATAAATAATAGGGAGGAGGAATATGGCATTAATGTGAAATACAAGCTGAACAGTGTCTAAATACTATGATTTGTTAAAGGTCACTTGAAGGTGTCAGTTGCTCTTTAATATTGTGCTATCTCAAGTACAATATCAGGACAGTGACTTATACAGTACCACTAAGTGTACTTGTATGACTGTGGCTAGCAGCATAGGTCAGTGGAGGGTAAGTGCTGACCACCATCTTGGCTGAAGAGAGGGGGCCCACAGAACACCTTGGTATTAGGACCAGGAGAGGAACAAATAGACACTGCGCTTTAGCAGATCAGGGCTAATGCAGCTGCAGAGCTTCTGGTAAAGCCACACCAGGCAGCAATGAACAGATTGGGGCTCCCAGAGCTCCAGGAACTCCCCCTAAAGTCACACCAGATGGAAATATTACTGTAATGGGATCAGATGAGGCAAGGGGGACCACCAGATTGCCAGAGCAAGTTTTGCAGCACTATTATTAAGAGAGTTCTAGTGAGAGAGAGGGTAACCACTAGACTACCAGGGCAAGGTTTTAGAGCTGGTTGATATTTTTGCAAGTCGGGGGTGGGGGGTGGACAGTAGACCTCCGAGGCAAGTTTCTGCTAATAACAAATGGACAAATTCAATTATGCTAGATTTCTATATCATGTGACTGACAGAGATGTAATGGTTAGCTGGATGCATTCTGGTGATGTTCACTGCTCACACCATTAAACAGACAGACAAACAATGGTTAGCATTGCACTCTCTGGCAAGGTCTGCTACTCCCATACAACACTTTCATGTACTGTTGATTGCATAGCCAATAGTATGGTTAGAGTCAGTGACAGGCAACAGTAGCAGAAGTAGAAAGCCCTTTGATGCATTTGTTTTGTATCAGAAATCCCAGACATTACTTTGCAGTTGTCATTGCATTGTCGCACACATTGCATTGCAATGGAAGAGCTCCAAAACCCTTATTGACTCTGTTCACAATACAAACTGGTCTGCTTTGTAGAAAAGCACTAAAAAATATTTAGTATATCTTTAAGACCAATGATTCAGCTGTAAATTTCCTAAGAAAGTTTGCATTATCATCAAGCTTAAAGGAAAACTTTATCCTCATATCTTATAAATTTTATTTTGTTTCCATGTCAACAGACAACTCTTTCCATGTATCTGTAAGGGATATAGGTGGTTGCTTTCCTCTAGTTTCACTGTTCATACTAGTCCAGGTAACTAACCTGGGGGTCTCCATTTTCTGGTTGTTGAAATCTCATTCATCTGAGAGCTGCATTACCATATAAGAATATAACAAGTCAGCACCCTTTAAAATCCACAATATGCCTGTCTGTTTGTTTACATTTCAACAAAACAAGTTGCAGCAAGGTGTGAGATACCACATTTACCTTCAGTTAGCTTTGCAAACTGAGTTGTAATGCAGTATTTCCCTTTAAATTGCATTCCATTTGTGTGTTTCCAGAGTTTTTCAGGATATTTGTACTTTCAGCACAGAGATACATGGTATAAATAGGAGATATGACATCATATTCTTATATGCTAATGTAGCTCTCTTATACAATGAGATTTCAACAACCATAAAATGCAGACCCCCAGGATAGTTATAATGGACTAGCATGAACTGTGAGAACAAACTAAAGAAAAGACACATATCCCCATTAGCTGCAGGGAAAAAAATCATCTGTTGACATGGAAACAAATAACATTTACAAGACATGAGAGTGTAGTTTTTCTGTAAAGTACTATAACTTCTGAATCAGTCGACAGAAGTTTTTGCTACAGTATTAGCCAATTAATTGTCATCTCAATTGTTCCTAGTAGCAGGATTTACAATACCAGAGACAGGAAATGTGTCCTGAAAGAGTCAGGTCAAACCATGTGAGCCTATAGCCCAGTGGTTAGAGCACCAAGATGCTATTCTGTGGGCTTGGGTTCAATTCCAGGTAGGTCACATTGTTTTTTCTCACTACAATTTCTGAAATCTGTTGGTTGTTCTTATGTTAGCTCAAGCACATTCCATGGATGATGGAATATGGAGTATCCTGTTTTCCTGATAGCAGTACAAGTCCTTGAAAACAATTTGTATGCAGACTGCTTAATTTAACTATAAAGTACAAGAATCCATGCAGATCTGGGATCCTTGTATATTAGTCTTAGAAGCTTCAGTTTATTCTGGGCTGATAGCATTTAAGAGTAGAGATTTCTGTTTATGTGGTTTGGATCTAGGGAAAAGTTCTATTCCAAGGCTTAAATGATTTAACTCACAGTGCAGTAAAATGATAAAAATGTCTACAAATGATGGTTAGTCAAATGTATGCTTCCCTGAAGAGTTGAAGTGAATTCATCAAAATCTTTGAGTTTCATGACTAGAAATTATTAGAAACATCCATACTGAATTAAATCTGTTGCTTTTGTGGAATGATAATAACAAAGACATTTTAAGATCTTCTAGCTATAAGCCTTACATTACAAAAACATGATTTATTTATGCAGAGAGGGGCCTATGTGAATTAGGTTTTTTTGATTATTGCCCATGGTACACTTCCCACAAGACATGGCATGGTGGTGAATCATGCCTGCTAATGCCTTATTGCCAGAATAGCAATGTATGATTATGCATCTTAAATCTGAATGTGTACTACTAAAAGGAATGAGACTAGATATAGTAAGGAAAAGACAAAAGAAAACAGTGTCTTTTATATCTGTTATAGTGGGCATGAGACAAGCATGTTCCATGTATTATTGAATTGCCCAATGTATAAAAAATGAAGAAAACTATTCTTGCGAGACATAATTGAACTCTATCAAACAGCTTGACTGAATATATGGAGACACTATTGAACCCAGTTGACAATGTATATGCTAAGAAGTAATGAAATTATGTCATGACTCTTCTGAAAGTTAGAACAAGGACTGCACACTTTGATGTGTGACCTTACATGAGAAACTTGAAGTACACCGTATGAATTTGAACATGGCTAATGAGGCATTGGAAGGCATCAGTGTCTATATCTTTTTTCTTTTCAGTTTTATCCTCCATTTCTCCCCCCCGGCGGCTGCCCATCTAATCCACACCCCCAGCCCCATCACCCAGCTTCTCTGAGATCTTACCTTCATGCCATCCTAGCCTTCAGAACATGGCTTGCCCAGCCAGCAGTGTGGAGCCTGGGGTAGGGGCTGATCATCACCTTGCCACCGTGAAGTGTTTTCCACCTTTATTACACCCTCCTTCCCCATTGCAGGGGTGCAACATGTCAGTGCTCATACATGGATGCATACGTATGCTGCAGAGTCCCACAGCACCCACCCTTCATTGGCATCCCCATCCCACTTTACTCTCAGGCCTCCACCTGGGGTAGTCATTCGGTAGGACTGCCAAGCCATCCTCCCCAGGAAAGAAGAGCTGTCCTCTGGATGCTCGATCCTCTCTCTCCCCTGCTGACCACCATGAACAGGCAGTGTCAGTGACTCAGCAGGTAGCACACTTGCCTCTGAGGCCGGGAGATCAGAAGGCTGTGGGTTCTAGTACTACACCAGGCACTTGGGTTAATATCCTAATACTGACACTGCAGTGCAGCATGAGGGAGTGCTGCACTCATGAGGTGCCATCTTTCGAATGAGAAGTTAAACCGAGGTCCCATCTGCCTGTTCTGGTGGTAGTTCAGGTGGATGTTAAAGATCCCATGGCACTTCTCGAAAAGAGTAGGGGAATTTCCCCGGTGCACTGGCCAAATTTCCCCCATTCACCAAAATACCACCAACAGCTTAATCTGGTTCAAAATCAGTTGGCATTCATCTCTGTCCCCTTACCCTGGGTCGTGCCTGAAAATAGGCAGAATTTGTCTAGTGCACTTACCCGGTCAACAAAAACTAAATAAAAAATAAATAAATAAACATGGGTCACCATCATGGCAGGAGGTAAGGCATGATGCCTCAGCCCTTCACACTACTGGTCTGGCTAGTGTCTATGTGTTTAAGCTCTGGGTTCATTGTATGAAATGATGCACATGTTTTTAACTCATATTTGTATGAAAACATGTCCTTTCTTGGTCATTATATTATTGTAAAGGCCTTCCAGTGAAACACATAATGTATTGAACTTGAATTACAATAAAAATGTTTACCATACCTCTGGCTCCAGGTATGCTACACCTAGATATGGCATGGTCACATGGTAGGATATGACCAATGAGTTTGCTAGATTTTAGAATGTTTCTTGTAACCTTTTTATGATATTGCGCTATCTGGTTGCTTTACTAAATTAATGATGGCTTGCCTGAATGATGGTTTAAAAGTTAACCTTCAATTCACTGGTTCAGCAGGCAATTAAGTATGGAGCAACTAATGCAGTTGATTGCTTAGATTGTTATGGTGCATGACTGTGTAGCTTATAATGGTGCTTGTGCAACTGAACTGAATAGGTTGCTGAGAGCTGTAGGCATGGTACGGTTAGTAACTTGACTGGATTTTAAGTCTCCATTGCCTTTTACACTCTCTGTTCCTGAGGAACTACCACCCTTTAGGGGTACCGGAGGCACAGGAACCCTCTTGAGTATGATTCCACCCCTACAGGTTCCACAGGATGGCAAGTCCTTTGGCTAAAGATTCCTTAGGGAAGCAGCCTGAAAGGTCAAAACTGAAAGTGTTAATAGAACTGTCAGAACATGGACTATCTTAAAGGAGCAAGGAAAGGCTGCAATAAAGAATGACCAGTGTAGAAGAAGGAACTCCATTCAGGTGCCATTATGTCTCATGGAATAAAACTAACACAGATTAAACTAATTAGTTTTATGTCCATAATCATGGTGAAGAGAAAACACCCTTATGGAGAAAACCACTGAGGATCCAGGGCTTCAGGTCATTATTTCACCAGGTGTATACAATACTATTAAAAATCCAAGCTTAAGAATTAACCTGAGGCACACCACTGCAAACTAAGGAATAAATGAGCTTCACTTTCTGATCAGATTGATTTCTACACAACAAGCTGAAAGAAATACACTGGGCACATATAACTGCTGTGGTGCTAAGGAGCATTGGGATTCGAAACACCCTAATGAAAAGTAGAAGACTAGAAACAAATGCTTCAGGCCTGACATCCTGATACTCTTCTCTACTGATAAGGCTCATAGATATAAGAAGTTGATCCCTTGAGGGGCTTAGTTACTTGCAGTATGAAGCCATAAAGGGCAAAAGCATACTGAGACCTTGAGGGCAGAGAGTGGTCATATGTCCAGGCATTGCAGGGGCCAGTTAGTTGTTAATGGGGCATATGCCCAAATGACCTTGGGGTATATGCCATTTTTGTTGACTGTTGAAGTGTTTGCCTGAAAGTACTAGGTACAGTAGAAATGGTAAGTAGGCAAGAACTTGCAGTGGGTAAAGATGAGCCCTGAGGAGAGGACCAGTCACCTAGGCAGGATGGTGGGAATTGAAGAGCAGTGGAGTGCAGGCCCAGTGGAATGCCAGGAGCAAAGCACAGTCACAGAGCAACTGCACTGTTAAGAAGCAGTACAAAACTGGAGGTGAAAGTGTTCTGTGCCTTTGTGGGGAGTAGGCAGAGCATAAGCACAAAGTCAAATGGGAGTAGTGAAAGGCATACCCCAAAAATGCAGGGAGTGGAGGAAAGCCAGAGTCAAAGCCAGGAGAGTTCCAGAGGCAGACAGGCTGGGAGCAGGATGGAGCTCTAGTCTTACCAATCATACCCCAATGGAGCATAATGGATTAGGAGCAGGAGGGCACAGGAAGTAGTCAGCTGGAGCATATGAAGCAGCCAGTATTGGAACCAGGCAACAGACAGCAGAATCTCTCACATCTCTGAGGCAAAAGAGAGCATATTGAGGGTCGGAGTCAGCTTGTAACAGACAAGGCAACAACAGAATCAGTGACAGAAAAAGAGCATCCAGATTAACTGACCTGACAAACTGTGAGTGCAGGAACTAAAATAATGAAGCATCTGGAGCAGGGGAATTGTGCACTGCAGGAGCAGAAGCACTGGATGCCACAGGACAACAGGAACCCTGCCAGAGGAAAGGCACATGGATGGCCAATAGCCAGAAGTACCTCCACAAAACAGGCAGGGGACCAGTGGCACTGGCAGGCAAAGACCAAAACAGCATGGAGTAAGAGGAGCAAAGGATGGCTGCACACATGGGCATGAGCAGGACAAACAGCAGAACACACAGCAGAGATAAACAGAGGTGACCCAGCAAAGGCAAGAAAGAAACAACATGTAGCAGGGATGCCCTGAGCAACAGCAGCTTTATAATGAAGGTAAGTGAAGGTGTAGGGGCAGGACAGCCAACAGCTACACAACTATGAGCAAAGAAATCAGTGTCCAAAGGACACTTGAGGCATGAGCAGTTTAACAGCACATGGTCTGCTACATGGTGTGTGTTGCCTATTTCTCCACCGAACCTGAGGCTTTGCCTTACAATGAGTGTCAATTGAAGTGGGGAGAAACATGCTTGAAATAATTTTTGGCAGAATGCATTCAAGTACTTCTACTACCTAAGATTGACACTTCTTTTGCCATGCACTAGCTACAAGCTCCCAGTATGTGCTAGATGTCTAAATAACCTTCTGAAGCACTGAGAGGTAAGGCCTAAGTAATCTGTTTTTATTTGTTTGATGAACCTAGAAATTTTCCATTTTTTTCAGAGGTAAGAAGAAGAATTAACAGTCATATACTTTGGAATTACTTCAATGTACAGTAATGTATGCATAATACAATTTTAGACCTTACAAAAACTTTTTTGTAATACACACCACAAAAGTGATAAAATATGGTTTCTGAAGTGATAATACATGGTTTTGTGCTTATAATACTATTGTTTTAGCTATAAGTAGGGGTGTAAGTTTGTCATGCATGAGGTTTTAATGACTCATTGTTTGTTCATGAAATCATTAGTAAACAGTAGTAAATGTTGTAGCACTGTCGTCATTGCTACATTCTGATGGCACTAGTGAAAGTCATGGAAGTCCTGAATAAAGATCAAATGTCATGGAATCAATGACATGTGTGACTGCCATGACAAACTTACATCCCTAGCTATAAGCGACAGTATTATTAGAAAAAGTGAAGAGCACAAGTACAAGACTCCCTCCCACACTAATCTGATTGCCACGCTGACAAGTGCCCTTCCTAGATATGCAACATAATATTTATGAAACCGTGCATTCAGATTGGCCACTTTTCCTCTGTGGGTGGGCCACTTTTCAAAACATGGCTGCTGCCTCTCGTTTAGCAAAAGTAATTTCCCCCCGCATCCCATGATAGACATTTTTTTTGTTGTTTCATTTTTAATTTAACATTATCTTGTTGATCCTGCTTTCACTCACCTCTGCAGAAAATGGATAAATAGCACAAGTGAGTGTTCACTGTGTTTGGGCGCCCATTGTTGACCAAGTGTGCACTGAAGTGGTCGGTAGCCATTGTCAAGCCAAGGATTTTTTTAAAGCTGATTTTGACATGCGTGACTGTTCACTGTAGTTAGATGCATATTGTTGAGCTAGTGTGCACTTAAGTGGTCGAGCACCTGTTCTCAAGTCAAGGTTTTTTTTTTTGTACTCGAATCCATATATTACAAATAATAACTAATATGTAAGTGTGTATTGCAAGGCAGTAGTCCCATTTTGAGGTTTTGGGGACTTTGGGAACCTCTTAAGTTTTGTTGTCAAGGTTCCAAGTCCCCAAAACCTCTCAATTGGAATAATGCCTTGTAATACACACTTAGGTATCTATTATTCTATTTATAATACAGTACATGCACAACAATATTAGTATTATTATGAATATTATGTAGTAGTACAGCTATACCCGAGTTGAGGTGGCTATTTAATGTTAAACCTCAATATCTGTACCTTAATAACATGACCATTCTTGGTTGGAATGGTCCAAAATATGTCATGTTTAGACTTGGTGCCAGGATCTCTGGATACTGTCAGTTTGATAATGGTCAGTTCAGCCTTTTAAAAGGTGTAGAAGGTTGAAACCCCCTTAAAATATGGTTTTCAAAACTTTGTTTGTTTTTAGCTCTCTGAAAGCACAAAAATGGTTACACGTTGAAAGCTATGTCAACTTGTAAATCCCAAAAATGCATTTTGGGTCAGTTTTACAAAGTGCCATTTATGTGGCCATGAGGAAGGGGGTAGTGCAACTTGGGCATCCTTAACATTTGGGCCCAAATGGCCAAAAATGACCAAGTTATGAGTAAAAGAAGAAAAAAAAAAAAGGAAAATGTCCACACACATAAGTACTTAGAGCAGTTCAGAACAAAGTTTCTTTGCTGTTTTTTTTGTTAAATAATAGCGGTCACCCAAGGTTTAGAGTGAGTTGTGGCAGTCACCCAAGGCTGGAACATTGCACCTTAGAAAGTCTGGTGACAGGGGGTGAGTGTGGATATGGGTGCTGACTGGGTTGTGGAATTTGTTTTTACGTGGAAGGGGGAGGATTGTTGCTTGGGTGCTAGTGAGTGGGGACTGTGCATGTCCAACATTGGTTAGGGGGAGTGAAGTCTTCTACAGGTCTGGCACAATGGTTGGGATGATACAGATGCTTTAGGCCACATGTGAAGCTTGCTACAATTCTAGACTCTGGAGTAATGTCTGTGATGATACCGTTGTCACATTACTAATGCAGTCCATTACAGAATCAGCACCATGTACGTTAATCGACCCTAATAGATTCATTAACATAATTTTTGCTATTAATTATTTGGTTTATGTGCATCTGTGAAAACCACACACATACTGTACACTGTAATGCGTCATACTCAGTGCAAGGCATCACAGATATGAAATCAAAACAAACTGGTAATATTAAATGCATGCTGAAAATATAAAATAGAGTTAGAATTGACATTTTGACAATAGGTCTTCTTCAGGAATTATCTAAAAAAGCAAAAAAGCAAAGATAATCTGGAATTGTAGCAGACTTGACATGTGGCCTAAAGCATGCGTATCATCCCTGGGACACTAACTTTGCTTTTTTCTCTTTTAGATAATTTCTGAAGAAGACCTATGGTTGAAATGTCATTCTAACTCCATTTTCTATTTTCAACATGCATTTAATACAAACATATATATGAACATACAAAGAAAGCCATTGGGTCTATCAAGTCTGCTCATGTTGCAGGGTCCACAGCTTGAGCTACTGTACTTGCCCCCTCTCCCCACTCCTCCCATGAACTTTACTCTCCCCCTATACATGTCCCAGCCTCTCTTAAAGCTGCCCACTGTCTTCAATGAGAGTACCTCTTCTGGTACTGCATTCCAAGTGTCTACCACCCTCTCTGTGAAGAATTTCTTCCTGACCTCCCTCCTAAACCTCCCACCCAATATACATATATATAATATATATATTATAGTGGCACGGTCACGCCACTATATTTAGGGTTGAGATGTCACTTCTATGTTAAAGTCAAAATTTTTTGCGTTAATAACTTTGGACCTGTTCAATGGATTTGCTGAAATTTGGTATGCACAGTGGGGCATGGTAGTCTCTTGATTTGTCAAATTTCATTTTGGTCAGACTTATGGTCTTTGCACATGAAAATGCTGAAAAATTTTTGGAGGCAACTTTTGGGATTTTGGATATGGCCTTGTGTGGCCATTGTGTGGCATGCTGCTCTGCAAGATGGCTCATTTGAAAGAGCTTTGGTGACCAAATATGTCGCTTTTCATTTGGTGAAAAAATATTAAGGCATTCAAAAGTTATGCCACTTTTAAGTTCCCATTATAAGTCAAAGGGAAAATTTATATGTATGTTTTGCGAACAAAGAATGGAGTTCTGGCCATCTCATCCTGCCTGGCGGTCAAAGAATTTGCAGCCTCACTGTTCAAGGATCTTTGTCCTCGAGAATTCTTTGATCTTGAGGTCTGCCATCTTGTTTTTAGATTTCAGATCCTAAAAACACAAATATCATAGCTCAGGGGTCACTCCTGAAGTAAAACTTGGATGGGTTTTACTCAGGGGGATCCGATCTATTGAGCCATGCCTTTGGTTTCATCCAAATTGGTCAAAAAATAGAGTTATAAGGTTTTAAAATCTTTGATCGCGAGCCTGCAAATTCTTTGATCTCGAGATTCTTTGATCGTGATCTTGAATTGTGAGCTAAAAACACAATTATCTCGGCTCAGGGGTGGGCTAGGGACACAAATGAGGTGGGTTTAGCTCAGGGGGCTTCAATCTATTGAGGCATGGCATTGGTTTGGTTTAAATTGCTCAAAAAATTGTGTTTCACCATTTTTAATTCTTTAGTCATGAGTGTGCAATTTCTTTGATCTAGAGCCTGCAAATTCTTTGATCGTGAGGTTCTTTGATCACGATCATGCATCACAAGAGAGGGATAAGATAGCCAAATTAAAAAATCTATTTTCTCTGCCCAGGGGTGCCCTAGGAAGTCAAATGAGGGTGGATTTTGCTCAGGGGGCTTCATTCTGTCGAACCATTGTGGTGGTTTACCACAATTCCTTGTATTTTTTTATTTACAGCATTTTTTATTCTTTTTTTATTCTTTGATCGTGAGCCTGCAAATTCTTTGATCATGAGCCTGCAAATTCTTTGATCGTGAGATTCTTTGATTGCAATCGTGCATCGCGAGGGAAGGACAAGATGGCCGGATTAAAAAAAATGTATTTTCTCAGCCCAGGGGTGCCCTAGGAAGTCAAATGAGGGCTGGTTTTGCTCAGGGGGCTTCGTTCTGTCGAACCATGGTGGTGGTGTCTTGGAATTCCTTCTAATTTTTGATTTACAGCTGTTCTGTGTCTATGGTTATATTATTTTATAACATGGGCATCTGTGTTTCAGAAAGGTGATTGGATAAAATGGGTCATCTGAGCGTTCATTAATTACTAGTATTTCAAGAGTAAGTGGATATGGTGAGAAGTTGTGGAGGACAAATGTCACTGAAGCAACCAAACTAATTGTGCAGCAGTTTGAAAGGAAATGAGGAGCAGCCATGTGTATTTGCAACTTAGCGACATAACCCACCCAATGGACACTGTTAGTCGGAGCTAAAGTGCTAGGCACACTATATATCCCTGTAGTGAGATACCGAGCAAGTATTAAAAGAGTTGGCTGCACTCGGTCGGAATTTTCACAGCTGCTCATGTTGTTTATACTGATTGGTGAGTTCACAACTTAGATTAAGGCATAGCGTCTGGTCATCAGTGGGCTCATGATGTGAACTGCTTCTTTCCCATGGAATACAGAGAGAGAGAGAGAGACCCCTCCATCCTGTGCTTCCATGTCCAGAGTCCCATGGGCTGGAGTGGCATTTTTTTGCCCTGGACTACTAATATCTGTAGTGGTGCCCTACAGTATCTGCAGTTAGCAGCAACCCGACAGGTGCGAATCGGTGTGACAGCAGCTCTCTGTGCTGCTTGCATTCTGTTGCATAACCCTGTGACTGAGTGCATGATGAGAGAGACAGAGCGAGTGAGTCATTCAACACAGAATTGTTTCTCTCTGTCTCTCAGTAATTGCTTTTGTGTGTCTTTTATGCATGTTGCTGTGGCCGTGCACCCTGTCAGTCACACTCCATGGTGAAGTGCAATTGTACCACATTATGTCATCCCTGCTATCTCAGAATCACAGCATCCCTCATCAAAGAATGCCTTAAATCAGAAAGTAAGTACCCACTGCCACCAATAAAGTATGAAAAACAGGACCATATGGAACAGTAGATAGAAAAGACAGGCACAGTAAGGGTCAGAGATAGAAAGAGAAAAGAAACGTGTGTAAATGCACAAACTGCACTGTTAAAAAAAATAATGTATAAGCACTCTGTAGTCATAATAACAATATAGAAATACTGCACCCGCTGTAGTGTTAACAGTACAATAAAAAGGTGTAGGTGCACCTTGATTTAACAATGTGTGGCCTCTTCACCACAAACTTGTGTGTTTAGGACTATTTTTTACTGTGGCAGAAGACAGAAAACTGTGGTTCCATGGCCAAAAGCAGTGGAAGGACACTAAATAGTTCCCACATGTTTTGTCTGTTATAACAAAAGTTTGTGTGCTTATGTCTCCAAATGTGGCCCATGTTATAAGCGCAATAATCCACTCCAGGGTATGAGGGTACTGGGGATTAATCAACACCCCTGGTGCTGTGAGGACACTTGGCCTGTGGCCTCATGCCTCACAATGCACCTGGGGTGTTGATTAATCCCCAATAACCGCAAACCCTGTTGTGGGTTATTGCTCTCTTAATCAACACCCCAGGTGCTGTGAGGACACTCGGCCTGTGGCCTCATGCCTCACAATGCAACTGGGGTGTTGATCAATCCCCAATAAATGCACACCCTGTCGTGGTTTATTGCTTACATCTTATTCAAGCTTTCCGCAGGGGTGTGTGTGCGCTCCGAGGACCTTGTAACTGCATGTTTCAATCAGGTCCATGGGTGTAGTCACCGTGTACAGTATGTCTGTGATTGGCTGCCGTTTCAGGTAGGAAGAGTGACTAGTAAGGGGTAGTTTGTTTGCCACCAGTTCAACAAACAAGACACTGTGTTTTTTCACTTTGGAGCCTTGTACTCGAGTGGAACTGTGGGGGAGAGAGAGAGACCGAGAAGAACCGTCCACCAAATCCTACAGTGGCATCTTCGTCTCAGGTGGAGAAAGAGCACCATACCGGTGGTGCAGAGCAGACAGAGCACCACTGTTGTTGTCCTCCAGAGCAGTGAGCTAGCCTAGCATGATTTTGAGCTGAGGTCAGAGTGGCTGGTGGCCGCAAGACAGGCAGGGACTTGTGAGGTGAGCTGATGTGAGCTGAGGAGGAACAGACGAGAGGAGCAAGTGAGTTGAGGCTGCCAGTGCATACCTGTGTGGTCAGGAAGAAGCTGAAACTCAATTACTATCCTTTACATCAAAACTGAGCTGTATTTCATTATTTGTTTTTTTTCTCTTGAGTGAGCCCGAGTCTCAGTCTGTCCCACTTCACTGCGTGGCACCGCAATCTTCCTGGGTGAGGATTAATTCACCAACTTGCGCAAGTTCTTAGTTTTTTATTCTTTCTCAAAAAGTAAGGACACTCTATGCAAAAAACTGTGTTAATGCATCATTTAGGGTTAAAATACAAAAAGTCAGAAAATGAAAAATTTTTAGGGTTGCCCCTCCCCCTTGACCTGCCCATCATCCCAAGATTGACAGCTGACAGGATGTGTCATTGGCATTGTGAGGCCTAAAGGTCACCCCATTCTTATTTATTGTGGCTTGTGAATGTAATTTCAGATGGAATGGGGTGACCTTTAGGCCTCACAACCCCAATGACACACCCCGTCAGCTGTCAATCTTGGGATGATGGGTGGGTCCGGGGGGGAGAGGCAACCCTAAAGATTTTTCATTTCCTGATTTTTTGTGTTTTAACCCTAAATAATGCAGTAACACAGTTTTTGCATATATATATATATATGTGTGTGTGGTACAATATTGCCATTTTGTTTTGTTTTCAGACCACATGCTGACGTGGCACATTGTTTTATTTTATTTTTTTGTTACTTGGCTGCTGAAATCCTTCTGTGGGACAGGCTGAAAAGGCTTCAACTAAATAAAAGTTATTTCAGGACAGAATTTGACATTTCTTACTCCTATCATCATTTTTTTGGATCTTGCACACTGTTCTTCTTGCAAATTGCCTTTTCAATATGCTTCATTGATGTCTGCATTTTTATTATTTATGATCATTTCCATTTAACTGCAGTCATTTGCAGCTGTATTGCAGGCAGGTTCCCGGTTCTTCCTCATTATCAGATTCATCATGTTTTACCGAACAGTCAGCCAATGCTGAATTGCCATTTGGTGGAGGCTCTGAAATCTGTCTGTTTTGACTCTGGTGGAGTGAGTCTAAAGAGGTACTGTATGACTTCACTTTATCACTTCTGCACTTCAGCATTATGACAGTGTTTTTTTTTTTAGCAGAAGCATACACTTAGCATGCTCAAGTTGTTGGCAAGCCTCATGAACTGCAGCAGCCAATCTGCAACACTGGAGACTGAGAACTCTTTGTTCTGCTCCAATCTCACATCTGTGTCCTGCTCTCTCTTATGGAAGAAGGACATGACAGTGGAATTCCATTAATTTAATATAACAAAGAATGATCTGTGATCAAAGAAGTTAGAAATTATCAGAAATCGTCAGATAATCATGCTTTATCAGTCTAGTTACCTTACTGACATTATGAAATGGGGTATAAAAACTTGGCCAAATCGGACAACATCATTGGTTAAAACCCAACACCTGACCATTAATTATTTACCTAGAAACTGCACAACTCATAAACAACCTGCCCTAATCTACCAAGCAACATCCTAATTAAATGAAAATAAAACCGTTTTCATATTAACATTTTTTTCTTCCACTTTTTAGCACTAAAACCCACAACAGGGCATATGTTTCTTCAAAATAAATGCAATTCCAGGGTTCATTCAAATGCACACAGCCATTGTTGCCAAACTCATCTATTGTACCAAGCAGCAACCTAACTAAAGAAAAATAAAACATGTTGCCATGAAGAAAATCCATTTTACAAGCACAATAACTGACTCCAGGGCATGGGTGTCTTTTAAATTAAGGTAGTTCACAGGTTCATTGAAAGTTACTTGCCCATTGGCCTCATGCCTTCAAATTCACATGGGCACATGTTAATTCTTTAGAAACGCATGCCCTGTTAGGATGTATTACTTACACATTTAACTGGTCTCAGGCAGGCAATCTCATGTAATTCTGTGCTCTGTAGAGATGAGGAGAGTGTGTTGTTAAAGCCTGCAGACAGCTGCTGCCCCTGTCATAGGGCAGATTAAATTAAGCAGATTGGGAAAGGTGCAGGGGGAAGGATTTTTGATTGATTTATTTAACTTTTTTTTTTTTTACTTACTACTGGTGGTGCAGGACACAGAAATGCGTCTTTCCATTTTTTTATTGCTTGTATCGCTGAGCCTGCCAGTCAGTCAGTGAGTGAGAAATGAAGTACTGCATGCTGCTGTGTGAGACACTGAGGGCAGGATTTTCAAAATGACTCCCTGACATGCATGCTGACGTGTCAGAATTTTAGCGTAATAGTGCTACCTGTGTAAAAATAGTAGACTATTTAAAAGATAGTTTAGCATTTTCTTGCAAGTACTGCAAACTCCACACAAAACATAATTTGTGCATCAAATAAAAGATGTGTGTTTTGTTTTTTTTACAGTAAAGCAGGCTGAGGGGGATCTGAGTGTGGTGGTGGATGTCAAGATGAACAACTCGGAGACTTGTAGGAGGGCAGCGGCCAAGGCCAGCAGCAGGATGCTGGGATGCATCGCTAGGTGGATCATGTCCAGAAGGAAGGAAGTGATACTCCCTCTGTATAACTGCTTGGCGAGGCCACACCTAGAGTACTGCATGCAGTTTTGGAGACCACACTTAAAAAGGGACATTGAACTCCTGGAGAGGGTCCAGAGGAGGGCAACCAAAATAATCTGGGGCTTGGGGTACAGGACCTGTGGGGAAAAGCTCAAAGAGCTAAATATGTACACATTGGAAGAGAGACGGGACTGGGGGGACATGATAGAGGTCTTCAGGTACATGAAGGAGTAACTAGGGCAGGAGCTATCAGGGTGCTCTGAAGAAAAGGGAGGCAACTAGAGGGCATGGGTGGAAGCTGGCAGGGGGGAGATTCAGGGGAGAAAGGAGGAGGTGCTACTTCACTGAGAGGGTGGTGGAGCCATGGAATGTGCTGCCCAGGGGGCTGGAGGAGGTATAGATTATAGAGGTGTTCAAGAGGGGGTAGGACAGGTACAGGGGAAAGATTCTGGAAGCAAAGTCCACTGCAGTGAGAATATCCAGGATTGGGAAGGGAGAAGCCAGAGAGGGTGAGGGGGGAAACAAGGTCAGCTCCCAGGGTGGGGTTGACCAAACGAGCAGACACAAAAGACCATTACTCCTATTCTGCTGGCATTTTAGTATGTTAGTAGTAAATGTCGAAAACATGTTACAATGATTAAAAATAGCTATCATCTAATGTTATATATTTCTTTTGATGCAGGCATAGACAAATATTGGGGCCTTCACCTGCATCAAAAGTTTTGAAACTCCTGCCCTCCTTCTCTCAGTGGCAAACTGATAGGACCGATTAGTAGGGTCAGTGGGCCTGTTGGTTTCCCTCTTTCCTGTCATGTTGCATGCAGTGTGGTAGTGTGGTAAAAGCATGCACCGTGCAGGTCATGTGGGCATCTAAAAATTGTCAGTGACTATTGTGAGTCACCATGGTTAGTGCCCAGCAGCAGCTGTACTAAGTTACCATCTGTTGTGCATGTGTGGTTAATGCATGCAAAATATGAGGAGAAAATAGGAGGAGAAATGAATGCAGAGGTGAGGAAAGAAGTATATAAAGGTTCAGCTTGTGTACACACCTTAGTGAGGAGTTATGTTTGTGCAACACCGTTGATAGTCTGAAAGTAGTTGAATGAATGTGTTGTTTGACCTTTATATATGAATTCTTTGGCCGTTCATACTCTCTCTGTTCCATGGGGGACTACTACCCTGTAAGAATACCATAAAGGTAAATGAAACCTCTTGAGGAGGATTCCACTCCAGAGGTGCTGAGGGAACATAATTCCTTTAGACTAAAGGTACCTTAGGAAATATCCCCAAGGAGAGATGGACACCACTGGAGGAGGGAGGAGGAGGAGAAGGGGAAGAAGTCAGGGCAAAGAAAGAGTGCTTCTGATTGAGGCAGGAGAAAACTGGCTTAAACAACCCAGGAAAGGAGGCATGGCTGGTGACTCCTGCCTATTGAACTGCAGGCATAGACTTTGTGTTCAATGGGCATGTATAGCTTAGTGAGGACTTATGCTTGTGCAACATTGTTGCTAGTTTGAACATAGTTGAATGAATGTGTTGTTTGGCTGTTATACATGGACACTTTGCACATTTGCATTGTCTGTCTCATGGGGACTACCGTACTGTTGGGGGTAATGTGAAGACAAAGCAACCTCTTGAGGTGGGTTCTACCCTAGAAGTGAAGTAGGAACATAATTACTTTAGGCTAAAGATACCGTAGGAAGGAGTCCAAAAGTACTGTGCAACATATGGTCAGCACAGAGACTGAGTAGAGTACTGTCTGACAGCAGCTGGTGATGACTGGTAACAGCTAGAGACTCATAAGAGTAATGACTGACAGTAACTGTCAGCTGAAAGCAGAGGGAGGCATCACTTCTATAATGAGAAAGGGAATAGCAGGATTGAAGGGTGAGAGTCACCATTCAACCCTAAACAGTGATGAGTGAAGTGGACAAAATTCACTCAGCTAAATAATTTGTGAATGGCACACATATCACAAAGCGGAATGTGTGCAATTCACACATTTTGCAGAGCGAGGATCCAATGTGAAGTGTGGAACTTTGTGGGTGAAGTTCCAGACTTTGTGGCCAAAACTTTGCCCTCCCTGGTATCTAATGGAAGCACCCCAATCGATGGCCCCAATAAATCCTTGGTGTCTAGTGGAGCCCCCACCCAAATTCCAACCCCCTCAATTGTCCCCAGTAAGACTAATTCATTGTTTAAATACCTGGGTGACTAGTGGCCCCCCAACCCGCCATCGCTGATCACTGGCCCAGGTGTCAGATTATTTATTTTGTTAAATAAATCCCTGGTGTCTAGTGGATCTCCCATCCAACCCGCTCATCTGTTAGTCCCAATGTCACATTATTTATTTTTTTAAATAAATGCCAGGTGTCTAGTGGACCCCCTACCTCACCTGCCGATTGGTAGATCCCATTAAAATCAATTGTTTAAATCCCTGGTGTCTAGTGGTCCCCTACCCCCACCCGCTGTTACTGATTGCAGGCCCCAGTGTCACGTTACTTTTTTTTTAAATGAACCCCTGGTGTGTTGTGCACCCCACACACTACTTGTCAGCTCCTGTAAAATTAACTGTTTAAATCCCTGGTGTTTAGTGGTCATCCTCAACCTGCCGTCACAGGTCGCTAGCAGCAGTGTCACATTAATTATTTTTTAAATAAATCCCTGGTGTCTAGTGGAGCCCTCAATCCCAAACCCATCAAGTAGTGCTCCCCCTCCCCCCCTCTGACCCCCAGCAGGTGACCAGCATAGCTCTCCACTCTCCACTATGGCTGTCAGACCAGCTGAGCTAGAATGAGTGAGCGTGTACTTGTACAAGTATGCACTCATTCATTCTAGTTCAACTGGGTGGCCAGCTGTGGTGGAGAGTGGAGGGCTGTGCTGGTCACCTGCTGGGGTCAATGTGGGGTGGTGGGGAGCTACTTGACAGGTTTGGGGTTGGGAAGTCCAGTGACACCAGGGATTTATTCTGAAAAATAAGTAATGTGACACTGGTGCCAGCAATCAGCAATGGCATGTTGGGGGGACCACTAGACACCAGGGGCTTAATTCAAGAAGGAGCTATGGCAATGCCAAATGCACCAGGAACCCTGCACCATATTCCAAAATAAAGCAGGGTCCCTTTGCCAAATGCCCCATGACTGCTGCAAGTATGGGACTGTACTCAACCAATGGTGCACCAGTTGCACATGCCAGAAGACTGTGGCATCCCTTATGCTGGTGCAGTGAGATATGGGCATCACTTGTGGCAATGGCATGGGGGGACATAGGTACCCAGTGGGGGTGTGGGGGTGGTTGGGGTCATAGGGTTGGTCGGTGTGCCAGCAGGGTGGTCGTGTAATGCTTTGGCACCCTGTAGGGTGCAAATGCCCATGATATAATAATTCAGGGGCAGTTGAACCCCCTTGATGCCACAGCAATATCGTACATCCCAGCTGCCACATCAACCCTCCCTATGCCCCTCTGTGCCCTGCCTACCCACGGACCCCACTAGTAGCCTACATTTCACAGTGTGCCATTCAGTTGCAAGGGGCTTAGACCACCTCCTGTAAGGTCTAAGTAGAACTCCTTATGACATCCATGTGTTATCCATGGACTATCACCCCTGATTGGGCCCCCATCTCTTAGACAGTAATATTTAGGGCACAGACATTTATCATATAAGCATGAGTGTCAGGATCTGGGTTCTACTGTTCTATTAGCATTGCTGCTACAGATTACAATGCGTATTGCTGTATTCTTGCTTTATAATCATAATACTTTATATACAAGTATTACAATGCCTTAAATACAATTATCTTGCTTTTATTACTAATATTTATGCAAATATCGTGTTTTACTAAGAATCATTATGTTATTTGCTGTATTACTAATGTACTGAGGAGACACTGCTGTTTGGATAAATTGTATAATTACAATCATTAGTTGTGAAATGCTGCCATCTTTAGGTCTAGTGCAGAATAACTATTATTAGGTGACCTTCCTATATACAAAGACTGCCCTGTGTCTTATCACTATTTTTGTTACTTCGGTGCATGTTCCCAGGCTAGTTCAAATCACACCATTTCTGCTATTAGCCAATTATACGAGTTTATACTATTAGCCAATTATACAAGTTTATTGTACAGTGGGCGGGCGGCCACCGCACAGCCGAGAAGGGTACCAGGAGGCCGGGGGAGAAAGCCAGAAAGCCGGCCCTTCCCTCGAGGACTCACAGACCGGAGGGGCTCCGAGCCGCCAGCGGGCGGGCGGCCACCGCACAGCCGAGAAGGGTACCAGGAGGCCGGGGGAGAAAGCCAGAAAGCCGGCCCTGCCCTCGAGGACACACAGACCGGAGGGGCTCCGAGCCGCCAGCGGGCGGGCGGCCACCGCACAGCCGAGAAGGGTACCAGGAGGCCGGGGGAGAAAGCCAGAAAGCCGGCCCTGCCCTCGAGGACACGCCAGACTGAGGGCTCCTGAGTCCGCTAGCTGGTGGCGTGCCACCCACAGCCGAGAAGGGTACCAGGAGGCCGGGAGAAAGCCAGAAAGCCAGCCCTGCCTCGAGGACACACAGACGGAGGGGCTCCGAGCCCACGGGTGGCGGCACCGCACAGCCGAGAAGGGTACCAGGAGGCCGGGGAGAAAGCGGAAAGTACCGGATAGCTGCATAGCCAATCGGAAGCATCGCCGACTTTTGCCAGCCTCTGATTGGTGCGCCTTCTCCCATTGACTTTTGCTGTATTTTGCACCACCAAAACTGGTCGAGATTACTTGTCTTTACTGAAAAGTTTAATTTCTCTAAAAGGAGCTGTTTTGCTGTTTTATTGTGTACTTCTGGGAAATGCCTACTTACCTGTTTAACTAGTAATTACAGTCTTTTGGGTCAATTTTGTGTTGGGCTAGATGCTCAGGCGCCTAACCCCCCCCCACCCTCCCAGTCTTTGCTGTGCAAATTTTGCAATTTAGCACCTCTTGCAAGCCACTGCCTGCAAGTGCTACTTCTGATTGCCCTCTCCTCTGTCCCCTCCCTTCTAGCCGGCCCTGCCCTCGAGGACACACAGACCGGAGGGGCTCCGAGCCGCCAGCGGGCGGGCGGCCACCGCACAGCTGAGAAGGGTACCAGGAGGCCGGGGGAGAAAGCCAGAAAGGTACGGGAAAGCAGCAAAATTTTTGCCCGCCCCTGCACCCCCCTTCAGGGTGTTTCTTTTATACACACCTTCCCGCCAAATCTCATCCCCGCCCATAGCTATTCTCCTAGCCAATTCCTGAGCTCATTTCTTCACATCACCTTAGTTTCTTTAACCCTTCCTACCTCCACCATGCTACTGCGCCTACTGCTGCTTTGCCTCTCACCTTCCTTGGATCCAGAAGAGATAACTGTTGGAACCCATACCGAGGTGCTTAGGGCTACCACTCAACACTGTCCCCCTCTACTGTCCCCAGTGGATGCCCCTAAACTCTACATACATATACTACCGCTTCTGCATATTAATCCTTGGGGAATCCCAAAAAAAGGCTCACAACCAGTTTGGAACTCCTCTATCCCCCTGCTACCATACTGGCACTACAATTACTCCCTACGCCTGTCCATTAAGCTGGTACTCTATGATAAAATAGATAACCATGCAGCAGGATCATCACCAACTATACATTGGATCCCAAGCAAGAAGAAAAAACTGCCTGACTGCTCACTACTCCTATCGCTTGGTGCCCTCATCAAGCTAATCTTCTTTCTGCTGGTCTGTGTTGGCACTGTGGAAATCAACCCTGGCCCCACTGAAAGCTCGATCTCTCCAACTGACCTAACCTCCGTAAATGGATTGAGTTTTCTTCACATCAATGCCTGCAGCCTCCTAAAAAGTTCTCATCAATACAGGCTGGGTTGCACACACCTACCTGACTTTCTGGTTATATCTGAAACATGGCTCAAATCTGCAACAAAAGATAGTGAAATAAACCTTCCCAACTACCAGCTCTTCAGATCTGACCGCTCTATCCAGGGGCGGGTAGCCATCTATGTCAAAGCAAACATCTCTGCATCCTGCCTCAACTCTACATCACAACCAAAGGAATTGAATGCTTGTCAATTAAAATAACCCTTCCAACACATCATCCTTTCAACTGATTGGTTGCTACAGGCCCCTCTGCAGGCCTCAAACTCCTATCCCACCTAGGATCTATACTTAATCTTGGCCCTGAAGACACCATCATCTTAGGAGACATGAACTTGAATTGGCTGACTAATGCATCTGCACCCCTGGTAACCTTCTGTGACACCTATGGATTCTCTCAATTAATCAAAGAACCAACAAGGATCAACCCAAAGAATATTCTCAACAGCACACTCCTGGATATTATGTTGGTAAATAAGCTTCATCATTATCCCTATGCAGGAGTACTATTCAGTGACATAAGTGACCACTGTCCCATAGCTGCCATTAGATCAACAATCAAGCCACCCAATCCTGCAAAATTCCTCCCACGAAGGTCAAAAAAGAACTTTAATATTTCAGGATATCTCCATGATCTGTGCCACACCACACGTTGGCAAGAATTCTATCTCACAGCCTCAATAGAGACAGCTCTTCAAATCTTAAATGATATAATCACAAGTGCCCTCAATTCACATGCACCCTCATCAGTGTCAGAACCAAACTCAAATCCTGTCGCTGGTTCTCTGCCGACCTTAAATCCAGACTGCTTGCCAGAGACAAACTCTGGAAAAGGGCAAGAAAACAAAGGACCCAAATGACTGGCTTCAATTCAGAAAAGCCAGAAACTCCTGCACAAAACAAATAAGAAATGCCAAGGCAGCCTTCTACACAGCTGAACTAGATGCCTCCTATCACAACCCTTCCAGGTTCTGGGGTACCATAAAGGGCATCCTAGATCAAACTTCTACCCCTGTCTTACCACCCAAAATTCAATTAAATAGTATTGAAATCACCGACAAGCAAAATATCTTGAATGCCTTTAATGATCATTTCACTACAGCTGGCCTGGCTTTCCGACTCCTCTCCTGCAAACCTATTAAGATCATCACTAAACCTACAATCTACTGAGGACAAAAGGTTGCTTCACATTCTCATTCAAATCAATATTCTTCAAAGAAGTAGAAGACCTTCTACTCCAGCTAGATACCACCAAAAGTGCAGGTGCAGACTCCCCTGGATCCCTACTTTCTAAAAGTAGCATTGCATGCCTTAACCGCCTCACCCACCTCTTCAATCTATCACTTGCCACTGGTTCTATCCTCAATATGGAAAACAGCTCAAGTGTTTCCATTATTAGCAGTGATCCCATGGACCTCAATAATTATAGGCCCATCTCCATCTTACCAGTACTATCCAAGATGCTTGAAGCTGGTAAACTCTCAGTTAACTGCCTACCTTGATGTCAACAATCTCCTAAATCCAGCTCAATCTGGGTTTAGATCTATGCATAGCACCATCTCTGCACTAGCAAAAGTCACAAATGACTGGCAGACTGCCCTAGACAAAAGAATAATACCTGTGCTGTGTTTCTGGATCTAAGCAAAGCCTTTGACACTGTGGATCATGATCTTCTAATCTCCTCTCTGAACTCCATAGGCCTTGACTCACTCTCTCTTAAATGGTTCAGATGCTATCTCCGAAGATTTCAACTGGTAAAAATGAAGGTGATCTATCTACCTCTAAACCACTCCTAAGAGGTGTACCGCAAGGCTCCATCCTGGGTCCCATCCTTTTGCCATTTACATCAACAATATTGATTCCATCTCTCACTATCTAATATCCACCTTTTGCAGATGACACTGTACTGTGTATGTGAGCAATCCCTCACCATCAAAAGCCTGTGAGCTCCTACAGTCTGAATTCTCCTCCTTCAGCACAACCTATTAGAAAAGAAATTATTACTAAATGCCAAGAAAACCAAAGCTATGTTCTTGCCACCAAGAACTGTTCTTCCACTATCCCATCATTCACCCTCCCACAACTCTCTACCATCCTTGGTGTAAATCTGGAATATGTAGACAAATTCAAATATCTAGGAGTATGGATAGACAATAAACTAGACTATACTACCCACGTTGAAGAGCTACTGAAAAGCTAAGACAAAGACTTGGTCTTTCTATAGGATCAAACACTACCTGACCAAAGATTCCAAACAAAGATTAATCCTAGCATCATTCCTGTCCCTCATTGATTATGCTGACTTCCTCTATGGTCATTGCTCCTCTCCCATCTAAACAAATTAGACACCCTGTATCATAGAGCTATTAGATTCATTACTGACCTTCCTCTAGCACCCATCATTGCTCTCTCTACAATGCAGTCAGTTGGACATCCCTGCAACATAGAAGAAAAAAATGCTGCTATCTGGATCTACAAAGCTCTGACAAACAAACTCCTTCCTACATCTCAGACTGCTTCACGGATCACATCAGGCCTACACCTTGAGGATCAACAAACTGATCCTGCTGAAGATTCCTATCACCTGCACCGGTATGGAAGAGTTGCAATCAGTTATTCCCTGGCACTTATCTGGAATTCTATCCAAAAGTCATTGAAAATGGATACACTGATTCCTCTTACATCCTTCAAAAAGCTGTACACCAGCCTATTCCCAGATTCATGCAACTGCTTCCACAAGGCCTAGTCCTCCCACACCCCACCCTCCCACACCCCTCTCTCCTCCACCTCCTCTTTAAAGCTCATCCACATTCTTCTATCATTCCTCTGGTCCTTTCCCCATCAAACCTCATACATATATGCCCACCCTTGTGCCATTATCCAAGCCTTATCCCTACTAAACTGTTTGTTTCTCTCCTTTATTAGGTTTTAGGTTTACTGTCCTTTGCCTTGTATATATGTAAATATGTGTACATCTATCTCACTCATAAATGATTGTATTTGTGCTTATTCAATATCATGTTTTTGTATACACTCTGTAACCTTTTTTGTTATGACCACTCAGGTCCATCTTGTAAATGAGCTATGCTCAATGATGTTCGCCTGAATAAATAAAGATTTTGATTGATTGATTGATTGATTATTATATCTCTTTACTAGTTTCTATAGCAATAATCAGAGGTATAAGAATGACTGTTCTGCTTAGAATTCTCTGAGAAGAAGCTGATGCTAAATTAGGTAAGAAAAAAAGGAAAGTCTGGGTGTTCTCCTTAGTAGTACTGTATCACTGATTTGGTTATAAGCCTGTTTTATATACCAGAAATAAATCATTATCAGACTCTGAAAACCATGTGTTTGTTGTTTCTCTACTCTAGCAATTCCAACAAGAATCTGTGATAGGGTAAGATTTATTGCCCTAATTACACATGACAGGGCTCTTGGAATCAGAATTGTGAGCCGCGCCATGGTGCAAGCCCCCCTTGCAACCTGGCATACCCAGTTGCAGGTCACAAATGTGGCACAGTTCCGGTTCAGCGTAGTGGATTCCCCGTTTGGTGCAGCCCATGTTCTGGAATGGGGACTGATGCAATGGGGGATGCAAGGTGCTACTTGCCACTTTGCTCTTTGTCACACGCACCTTGCATCTGCTGGAACAGCTTTGGAATTGGGCCCTAGGGATTTAAACAATTAAATTTACTGGGGCCGACAGATCAGCGGGTAGGGTGGGGGGTCCACTAGACACCAGGGATTTATTTGACAAAATAAGTAATGTGACACTGAGGCTGGTGATAGGCAAAGGTTAGTGGGTGGGGAGCCACTAGACAACAGGGATTTCATTTAAAAAGTTAATAATTTTACACAGGGGCCAGTGATCAGTGTGTGTGTGAAGGGGCTGGCAAGAGGCGGGAGGGGCACTGGGATTCATTATTTTTAACTTCTCCTTGCTTTGTTTTTGTTTTACATTTAATGCAGTTTGCAGTTTAAAAAATTTCAAAAGCAAGGTGATGCTAGAAATGGTGAATTTTTCATTAAGTGGGTCAGCTTTGCAAAGTGACCTACGGAGGTGAATTTAGCCACTTTACTCAAAATTCACCAGTGAAGTAAAACTTTGCTGCATGTCTAACCCCAAATCACAGTGGAAACCTAATAAAGTAAATGCTATACTTAAGTACATATAGTGTGCTAGATTATGGCATTTGGCACTCAGGAGAGGAAAAAACCCTCTGGGGGAATATCTGAAAAGCATTGAATGAGGAGAGCAGTGACCGCTGAAAGGCTATCATCCAGCCTCGAGCACATGAGGAGTCCTTTGGAAACTAAAAGAAGGGGATATGGAATGAGACTTAGCTGAACTTTAAAAAGATGCTGGGAGAATAGTTTTTAGAAGTCCTGCCAGTGTGGTCTGCACAAATAAAGGAACCAATTTGTTTTTAGGGCCCCACCTCTGGTAGCTTAAGTGTTAATGCAACAACTTGAGGTGCCACCGACTGAAGGTCTGCACAGCTAAAGCTTCCCCTGTAATATTGAACCTTACTACAAGGTGGAACTTCCAGGAGGCACCATGGGAGACAAGCGGACCCCCACCTAAGACAAGAGATTCACCCTCAAGATGTAGACTTCAAGGGGAGCTGGCTGTCTACCCACAGTGAGATAGAAACAAAGAAACATGTAGTAGAATGTGATGGCAAATAAGGGCTGCTGGGTTCACCTAATTTGTCCATTTTATCTTTGTTTTTCACTGCACAACTCACTTGATCTGTGGTGCCATCCCTTCCCCTTCCTTTCTTACCCCTACAATTCTGCTGTGCCTGTCCCAGGCATTTTTGAACATTGTCACTGTTTTTGCCCCTAATACCTTTGCCAGAAGGCTGTTCCAGGGTTCCACCATGCTTTCCATGATGAAGTACTTCCTCACATCCCTCCTGAACTTCCCCTCCATCTTCATAACATGCCTTCTTGTTCTAGAGCACCCCTTTCTCTGAAAAATACTCTCCTCCTTATCTTATTAATCCCAGTTAGATATTTAAAGATCTATATCATATCCCCCTCTCCCTCCTCTGTTCATAGATTGTCAGATGATGTGAAGGGGAGGTGGACTACAAAACCTTCCCTCTCCTTCAAGGATGCACAGGACTTTCAAGGCAGCCAGAGGGCTGCTTTATTGAAGAGCCATTTCTGTGGCAACATGGCAGGAGCTTGTTGATCTCTGCCAATCGAGTGAAACAACACGGAGTGGGGGGACAAAACTCAGAAAGCCACCAGCTCCATAAAAAGGGAGGTCTCTGACCACCGAGCCCCATACGTCAGTGAGCACTGGTGATCATATAGAGGAAGTAGATGACAGAACCCTCCCTCTCCTTCAAGGACACACATGCATTTCAGAGTAACCATAGGGCTGCTTTGTTGAACAGCCAATTCTGCAGCAATAGATTGGGAGCTTTTGGATATCTGCCTCTTGAGTGGAAGAACATGGAGTAGGGGGCAAAACTTGGAAAGCTGCCAGCTCAGTGAAAAGGGTAGGTTTTGACTGCTGATCCCCAGACTTCAGAGATCAACAGAGAATGTGAGAGGGAGGTGGACTTCAGTACCCTCCCTCTCCCCAGACATCAGAGAGTGCCAGTGGACATGAAAAGGAGGTGGACTAGAGAATTCTCCCTCTCCTTCAAAAAAACACAGGTGTTTCAGAGCAGCCAGAGTGATGTTTTGTTGAAGAGCCTTTTTCTGGGGAAACAGGGAGGTAGCTTTTGGATCTCCACCAATATCCAAATTTCAAGGCATTTTCTTATTAATGCTTTGGAATTTTGCTCAATGCACAACTATTTCACTTTCAGTAAGAATTTTTTTCTACAGAATTGTGGTACTCCATTGTGGACGGCACTTGCCCCCTCATACACTAACATTTGTATGTTTTTTTGGGGAAAAGAAACATATTTTTGATATGACAAACAATGGTTTTCTGAACCACATTATTCTGTGGCTCCATTTTATTTACAATGTGTTGATAATTTTGGAAGGGGATGTTAACATTATACCAGATTTTGTAGAATACTTAAATAGTAATGATTGTAATTTGAAATTCATGGGCCAGATTCTAGAAGGTTGGTGCAAGTCACTGCCAAACGCATCTTTACATTAGCACTCCTACAGCACTCAGTCAGTGGTTGGCCATGGAGGTGAGAGGCAGGCTGTGCCAGTTGCCAGCTGGGGATGGGTGGGGGTGCTGGGTGGAATGGCACAGCTGGGCGAGGGGCCACTAGACTACCAGGGCTGGGTATATACCATATTTGCGGTAGTGACTCAGGGTCAGAGCTTGCAGGTGGGGTTGACTACTGCCGCCCTGTGAAGCCTCACAATGGGAGAGTCAGGGGCTGGGGTGTGGGCAGCCATGCAGGACATTCATTTCACAGGGATTTGGGGGCAGGAGGTGTAGGCAGCCCTGTGGGGCTGTTACTGTGTGGAGGTATGGGGGTGCATGTACAGTACAGGGGAATGGGCAGGGATGTGAGATGCCCATTGTGGCACCAACAGCGGTGGTCTGGGCATGGGGAGGGCACATGGACTGGATTCTACAGGACCCTCAGAGGACGTATGTAAGTTATACCAGCTAAATGCAGGTGTAACTTACATTGCCGGTTCTCCTCCGGGGTTCTTGTAGAATCCCAATATTGGGAACTTTGTTGCTGCCCTTCTGGAATGGGGCACAACTACTGCCATAAACCCCCTAGCATCATGTCGCATGGGGATTATGGTGCAACCGCCAGCGTAACAGCTCTTCAGTGCAAGTGGCCTGCAACATGTCGCAGGTCACCTTTTAGAATCGTGCATGTCGCAACTGCTGGCGTAAGTTGCTGCTTGCACCATTCTACTTGGCACAAGTGCTGTTAAACCAGGTGTAACTTTTCTAGAATCAGGGCCCATGTTTGAATCTGATCCATACTCAATAAATGTTTGGATCTTAAGTTAACTGGTACTCCTGGGGCAGTAGTAAAAATGGAAGGCTATCATAAAGAGATAGCTTCTAATTTGATCCTACATGCAAGAAATGCACATCCACGATGTTTAGTTTCTTCTATCCCATATAGGGAATTGTTGAGACTGTGCCATAATTGTTCAGGTGAAACTTTTTGGTTAAAGGCACAAGACACTATAAAGAGAGTCATGGTTAGGGGCTATGACCTAGTTGAATGATATAAGATCTTTGAAAACGTCTCTAATTTAAAGAGGGAGGAATTACTTTTTCCTAAAAACAAAACAAAGATTCCACAGTCATCCCAATCTGAACCTATGGTAGCCTATGTAACTGAATATAATCCATTAGCGAGACATGTGGGTAACATAGTTCATAAACTAGGGTCCATTTTATTTACAGACCAAGTCCAGAAGTTAAGCATAGCTCACAAATCACAGGTCCTTTTATTAAAGGGAAGAACACTGGGAAGAGATTGATGAACAGTCACAACATGGCTACAAGTCCACAGTCAGAAACTACAAAGTGGTTGAGAAGTAAACCCGAAGGTTTCTTTAGATGTGGTAGGTGTAATACTTATAAACATGCATATACTGGAAAAAATCTCACAGTGAATAATGAGCAAATTGCAGTCAAATAATTTATTACATGTACTACCCCTTCATGGTTTATCTGTTTTGGTGCTGTTGTGGATCAAATTATGTACGAAGAAAAACTAGACCTGTAAAATCGAGACTTCAAGAAGATCTCAGGGCTATTATAAATGGCAATCAGGCAAATGCATTTGGTACACATTGTTTTGAACACCATAATTCGAAACCAGATTGCCTGAAATATATGGCCCTTGAACATGTTCTGAGACATTCCAGAGGGGGGGAAGAGAACATGTTTTCTTTTGTAATAAGAGACAAAATGGATTGTATCTTAAAATATAACAACTCCAATTGGACTTAAGGATAAGATACATTTTCCACCGTACTTATAGATATATTGTGCATAAGAAGTTTTTACCTACATTCTTCCATTTCCCCTTCTCCCCCTTTTTCTTCCCCCCGTTATTCATTTGTGATAATTTTTTCCTCCTTTTTCTTCACTTCTTCCCTTGATAACTGAATTTTTCAATTGAACGGATCACTTAAAAATCATGGTCTATTCCCCTTTACTCATAATTACTCATTGATTTGATGTACACATTGATTTCATTAATTCTTCATAAATTAAGTATTTCACATGAGTTGCACATTTTATTCAATTACTGAATTTCAAAAAAAGTATTTTATTTTCATTTTTCACATTTTTTTATTTTTTTGCCATTTCAGATACACATACACCAGAAGACTGACTGCTGCTTCTTGGCTTATGGAATAAATTAGTCCTTCTCTAAAAAAGCACTGGCGCTATGACTTTTTCTGTTTGAAGATACACACAATGTTTCAATCAGATACTTACTGGGGAAAGAGACCATTTATGCCTAGTACTAGTTTGTAGTTGTTTGTCATCTCTTTTCTTGTTGCTTTTCTATAATAATTAGAAGTATACTATAAGTCTATAATTTCTTATATTAATCTTTGAATCCCATAAAACATTTGCCTTTCTCCAACCCCCTTCCCCCAGTTTCACTATTATTTTTTCTGTTTCAGTAAACATTATTATATTTTAATACATTTACTGGATTTTCTTTAGTACATGGATTGAGTTTATTTGTTATTAGTAACTTGATTATAAGTTTATTTTGAGATATACATTAATTCATGTATTGAGTATAATAAGTGTCTATTTACGTTGCATAATATTTCATTAATATATTTTATTCATAATGGTAGTAGGAGACAAATTTATTTTCTATACATTGTATTTCCAAAGTCTTTTGTAATTTTTGTTCTCTTGTGCTTGGTGAATTTCTCTTTGTGTGTAATAACAGTATTATTTTCTTTATTTAACTTTCACCATGTTACTATTAGATTTGATAATATGTTATTATTTATTGGGAAAAGTCTTTTGAATTTATTTTGATATTAGAATGTTTACCTTTAAGAGTGTGAAATAAATAGGTGAAGCTTACTGATAGATGTTAGACACATCCCCTGACAAAGACCCAGTTAGGGTTGAAGTGCTGGGCCTGAGTATTCTAGTCAATGTACCACCACTTTGCTGCAATGAATATTTTTTAAGTGTATTTGGTCTAAGAATTTATTTCCTTTAGTCCGTTTGTGCACAGTTTTTCTATACTTTGTTAAAGAGCCATTTGCATGGCAATAGGGCAGTAGTGTTTGGATCTCCACCAATGAGATGGATGAACACAGAGCAGGGGTGGAGCTCGGACATCCACCGCTCCCTATTGAAGGACTTCCTGCCAAGTGGCCCTCCCATTTACAGACCTCATGAAAAGGAAAATGACAACTGGAGTCTGCCAGGGGTCAGCCAAGGAGACAACTATCAACCAGGAACCCTATACATTGAATCACAGTGACTAGTGTATTGTTGTTGACATATACTGTGATTGTGTGGGGGCTTGCCAGTTACTGTTTCTGGGTAACATTTGGTGGTGTGGGTGTGGGGCTTGCTGGTAACTGTTTCTGGGTAAAATTTGGTGTTGTGTGTGAGGGGCTTACTGGTAACTGTTTCTGGATAAAATCAGTGTTGATGGTGTGGGGCCTGTTCGTAACCATTTATAGGTAAAAGTTGTTTTTATGGGTGTGGGGGCTTGCTAGTAACTGTTTCTGGACAAAATTCTGTGTTGTGGTGTGGGGCTTGCTGGTTACTGTTTCTAGGTAAAATCTGTGTAGCAGGTGTGGGGCTTGCTGATGACTGTTTCTGGGCAAAATTTGGTGTTGCATGTGTGGGGCTTACTGGTAACTGTTTCCAGATAAAATCACTATTGATTGTGTGGGGCCTGCTGGTAAGCATTTATGGGTAAAAGTTTTGTTTGGGGGCTTGCTAATAACTGTTTCTTGGTAAAATTTGTGTTGTGAGTGTGGGACCTGCTGGTAACCATTTCTGGGAAAAAGTTGTACAGTATTTGTGGGTTTAGGGACATGCTGGTGAGCAGTGTCAGGATGGTCCAGCAGTCTAACATGCTGCGTTCAGGTTGCAGTCTCCTCTGGAGGTGTGGGTTTGAATCCCACTTCTGACAACTGTCTCTATTTCTGAGCTGAAATAGCTCAGCTGGGAGAGCATTAGACTGAAGATTTAAAGGTTCTTGGTTCAATCCCAGATTTCGGCACAGCCTGTTGTGTCGGGCTTACAGGCAGACTGGCTGGGCCTAGTGATCCTTATCTGCTGAAAATTTCAATGTTTCTATTTCTACGTAACTGTTTCTGGGAAATATTGTGGCATGTGGCTTCACTGATAGCTAGGTATGAGGGTGCTAAACAAAAAAAAAAGTTGTTTGTATGTGCGCTATTTACAATGTACCTGTCTCCATGACATACCTAGGGTAAGTAATTAGAAGTGTTGTATTGTATTTTGGTAACTGGTACTGGGTACAGATCAGTCTTATTGTGTTCTGGGACAAGAGGACAGGAAGCACAGGGAGAGTAGGAATAGAGAATGTGGGGAGTGGTGTAGTGCAGTGGTTATGGGGCTGCAGTCTTCAGGGAGCCCTTTTGGAGACTGTGGTGCTGCCCCCATCTACATGCACCTTTCTGGGTTGGCAAAGAAGGTCTTTAGACTCAAGACTGTGCTGGCTACGATTCACAAGGAAGTCACAAGACTTGAGGCTGCACTGGCTGGGAGACTGGGAACCTTTTCTCCCACCAACGGACCAATAAGTCCAACATCGTTACCCCTACAGTTGCCAGATAGGAGGAGCGGCTGGAATACAGTGGCTCGAGAAGGGGGCGGGGTGTTAGAACCTGGAAGGTTGTGGGGGAGTCCCAGGCACATTCCTCAACCACAACTGGTTCCACTGCAAAATTCCTATTCTGCACTGGTAGAGTGGGACTGCCAAGAGGCATCCATGTGGAAGTGGCCAAGAAGGATGTGGGGGACCTCCCAAGTAAAGGCTCCAAGATAGGTGAAAGAGGACTCCAGAGAAGGAGGAAACAACTTCTGGTGGGGGACTCAATTCTCAGGTGGAAAGAGTTGGGAGTAGAAAAGGGGTCTGAGATGGAGGTCAGGTGCCAACTTGGTACCACAGCATGGAGAGATGGGAAGCATATGCTACAGATCACTAGGGTAGTAGGAAGGGAGGGGGCGCTAGATGTCATTGTCCACCTGGTGATGATTGACATGGCTAAGGATGGGGCCAGCACAGTGTAGAAGATTAAGAAGCTGAGAAGAAGTCTTAGGCAGGTGGCACACTGTAGCTTTTGCAGAGATACTGCCTGTCTATGACAGGGGAAAGGTGAGGGAATTCCATAACAGTGCCTTCAACTGATGTTTGAAAGAATGGTGCACAGTGGAGGGGTATGGCTGCAATGGAGATGGTTGCAGGTGTTAATATCACCTGCAAAATAAAGTGGGACACAATATCATGGTCAGGACAACATGGGCATAGACATTGCATGGCAAAAACATCGCAGGCAGAAATACTGTGAGTCATCAGCCCATGGTGTGCTGCCAGACCCCATGGTGCCCCACAGACATGAGAGGAGGGAAGTGGACACTCAGGTGCAAAACATGGGGAGGTCACAGCAGGAACACTGCAAGGGACAGTGGCAGCACAGCTTCCGGTGACTGCTACCAGTGACTGGAAGTGCCTCTGGCATCCCTGTACCCCCCCCACCCTGTGGGTCCCCAAACATTGCCACAGACACCAGCAAACTGACAGCCTCCCTCACCTAGCCATGGTCAATGCTACCCATCGCCATGGTGCTCCTGCCCCACGGAGGACACCTACTGTACCTTTGTCTGCTCTGTGTGCTCATCCCACCATCTGCAGTGCAATGCCAAACAGATGTAAGAGCAGGCCAAAATTCAGCAGCATCCCCAGAGGCAGCGACTTGGCATAGCATGTCGCCACAGACACAGGAGCAGCTTAGCGACCCAAACTGCCAATGCTGTCACAGGAGGCAATGCACAAATGGCAGTGGTGGGACTGTGACGGAGTGGGGTGCTAGGATGCCAGAGGCACTTTCAGTCACTGGTAGCAGGCACAGAGAGCTGTGGTGCTGCTATCAATTGCAGTGTTCCTGCTTTGCCCTCCCCATGCTTTGCACCTGAGTGTCCACCTCCCTCCTCTCATGTCTGTGGGGGCACCATGGGGTCTGGCAGCACACTGCGGGCTGATGACTCACAGTAATACTGCCCATGATGTTTTTGCCATGCAATGTCTATGCCCATGATGTCCTGACAATGATATTGTGTCCCACTTTATTTTGCAGGTGACATTAACACCATGGAACTAATGGAGACTGGGGGCCCATTTGAGGATAAGAGCCTATACAGTGGTGATGGCCAGCATCCATCCAGATGGGGAACCAAAGTCCTTAGTGGATTTAAACATTACATCATGAGCATTTAAGCTAGCTGAGGGGGATGTGAAACAGAAAGGGAGGCAGAATCTGCCCCCCACTGGCAGGCTGTCATAGTGTGTAGCAAAATTCTGGAGGGGAAGGCGAGAGTCCCACCCTGGAGCAAGTAAGTCACATTGGTTGGGGATTAACAAAGAGGAAAGGGGATTAGAAAAGAAGAGGGAGAAAGGGGGCACACAAAGAAAACTGTGGAAGCAATAAGCAGAGTGTTAACAAAATCTGGAAGGCCATGTGCACAAATGCTACAAGTCTGGGAAATAAAGTCCCAGATCTAGAGGCCATCATGGTGGAAGCCAACCTGGATATCAAGGTCATTACTGAGTTATGGTGCACAGACAGCCATGACTGGGACATGTTCCTACAGGGCTACATGATGTTCAGGATGGACGGAGGGACAGGGTAGGAAGGAAAGGAGGTGGAGTGCTACTTTATGGGAAGGATAGCAAAAAAGCAACAGAAATACAGGGAATTCAGGGGAAGTCAGAGCTGCTGTGGGCTCCCTTTAAGTTGGGTAATGGAGTAACTATTCAGAGTGCAAGTGAGGAGATCCCTAAGAGCAAGATTCTAACTGAATTATGACTGCTGAATGGAATGACTGATATTGATGGAAAATACAATGCCTAAAAAGTACTGAAATTTTAATGTACATCATAGATCAAAATGAGAGGTAACATCCAGCCTCAAAAGGGCAGGCTGGAAGCTGTATACAGACTAAGACTAGGGTGGTAAATGCTGAGCAGATTGACTTAGTAAAGTAAATAAAATGACAGAACAGGAATGGGAGTGGCTGCTTTGCCAGGAAGCCAGGTGAATGCAACTGAGGAGGGATGCAGTAGAACTGAGTGGTTTGTGCGTGACCTGGTATGAACAACAACATGGAAAAGCCTAAAACAGCACAAGCCAAAACTGCAGAATGACATAGGTAGTACATACTCTAGTGCCTCCCCCCCAGACTACCCAGCACACCAAGAACCAAAACAGAAAGAAACATGAGAGTTAAATGAAGACAGGAGTGCAGCAGGTGTAGCTGACTGAGAGAAAGAAGAAAGTACAAGCTGAAGCCAGAAAGGGTAGAGAAAAGAAAATACTGACCTAGAAAGCCGCTGGAGGCACAAACCAAACAGAAAGCGAAAAGTACAAAGGGAAAGTGACAGACAGACATGTGAAGAAAAAGGTAGAGGCTGTAGCTCCAGCAGAGCCTCTGGCTGCAGAAAACAAACAATGCTTCTGAATGATGCTGCAGGAAGCTGTCTTAAATAGTTTAGGTAGCTCCCACTCACTGAACTGTAGGCATAGCCTTTGTGTTCCACTATACTGGTTCACCAAGTACAAGTTCTGTAAGTGGTGGTGGTTGAGCAGTAGGTGATCATGGTGGGACAGGGACTGAAAGCCAAAGTTGGGCTGTGAGGACTATGATTGGGTGTGTAATTGAACAGCCAAAACAATCATGGTTTATTGGACCCCAGATGTCCTCTGGTTCT
The DNA here is from genome assembly GCA_016271365.2 of Neoceratodus forsteri. Classification (NCBI taxonomy): domain Eukaryota; kingdom Metazoa; phylum Chordata; order Ceratodontiformes; family Ceratodontidae; genus Neoceratodus; species Neoceratodus forsteri. The sequence continues at coordinate 208,870,362 of CM028137.1, read as the reverse complement.
ACTCATACTCCAACCAGCCTTCACATACACTCATCTGGTGCATCTGATGATACACTGAGGTTGAGCAATACAGAAGCACACCAGTCTCCCCCTTCCTCCTTCTAGTGCTTTCAGTTCCAGTTCTCCTACCCAGTACAGAAGAGATCTATCAAGAAATGTAAAGGCAACCCCTTCCCCTGTCCATTTCATACAAACAACACGATTACTGCTTGCACATACTAAGGTTCATACTAAGGAACAAAGGAGTGAGGAGGCAATTATGACCATGAATGCTCCTGTACTTAATACAAGTAATACTTAAGGTTTCCACCTGACACAATGTATTTGTCTAGTCTTATTTTGAATTTATCCTCAATTCTATTGACAACAGCATCTAAAAGCAAACTATTCCACAGATGTCAGTACACATACAGTTTACCATGAACCACTTTGTGTTACCAACTGGCTAACAGACCATGTATTAACAGAAGTACCACTCAGGTCAGTGCTGCTGCTCCATCATCAAGGTAGTAAGCTGACATTGACAAGGACACTTTGGATAAAATTGGTATCTTGCCACAAGATGATAAAGTAGTATGGGTAGGGCAAAGTATACTGACACTACAGTTCTACAAAAACAGGTGAGTAGCACCAGCATTAAGGTAGCCTGCAATGAAGAGTGCAAGTGAAGAGAATATGTTAAAGTAAACCTTTCAAAGCAGGAGTATGAGACTGAGGAGATAAGAGGACATTTAAAACCAAGCCTTTCCCTAGTCCCTACAGTATGATCAGTCCCATAGTAATGTACCACCTTCTACATCTGGCCTGCCAACCCATCTCCAGCTATGTTGCTGCACAGTGCCTGAAAAAAAAATGATCTCACAATCATTACTCAGTTCCTCCAGAAATGCCCACCCCACCAGAACCTCTCCAGCCCACTCTCCCTAAAAGTCCAAAAAGATCCTCTGCAGTATGGAAATGCTTTACAGAGGACAGCAGAAATCCACTAAAAGCATGCTGTAGTGTGGCTAAATTACTAATCAATGTAAGTGAAGTGTACATTTTGGGAACCAGTGTTCTGGCTGAAAATTTAAAACATGAACATGGTGGCCAGCTGATGGCCCAGTGGATATCATGTTGTGCTCCCGTGCTGGTGAGCTGAGTTCAAAAGCAGACTTGGGAGACTGATGGGCAGTCAGGGGGTGGAGACAATGCCATGCTGCAGCACTCCCTAGTGGGGCGGACAGGCGATAGAGTCTGCTGAATCAGTGACCCCTGTGGTGCTCCAGAGAGCTTTCCTCCTCTGTAGGGGCATTCTTCATGCTTGCATGGTTTGATGGGCAATGCCTGGCACAACATGGGTGGGAGCAAGGTCCTGGGATGAATAAGGAAATACTCTATACTCACTGGCAGCTAAGTATGACAGTGCTGAAACTTTTGAGTCTCACCCCACATGGGTCTCCACCAGCCTGATGTTGGGGGTATGGTGAATGGGACTGGGAGACCAAGCATGCCAGACAAAGGGTGCAGGTAGTGGCTGGGGTCAGAGTTGTATACAAAATAAATATGAACATGGCATTGTTCTAACAAGCAAATCCAATCCGAATCCCCACTCATTAGATAGGCCAGCAGTAGCTGGGAAAATCATGTTGGATATGAGAAGTGGTATGATAAAATGCTCATTCAAATAATCCAGACACCATGGCAATAATCTGAACCAACTGATGCATCCTCTGGTAACAGCATTTTTCACAAAGAGCAACCACCAGCCAGAGTCAGGGATTATGCAGCCCAGCACTGTTGCCAAATTGAAGCCAGCTACATGAGTCATTGTATGCCCAAACTACTTCCTCATTCTTTTTCAAGAGCTTACAGTTCCAAAGACATTTTATCTCAAGTCTAGCTTCTGAAAAAAAATCCTCATTGTCATCCTCCTCCCTCATCACAAATCATGTTTTCTTGGCAAATAAAGAAAAAGGAAACCAATAATAAATAATAAGTGTTAAAATAAAAACTACAGAAGTCAACTGGTTCTGAAAACAACACATCCTTGTCATCATCCCACACCTAAAAGAAGGTCTTAAATTTCACTTCAAAACCAAAACACTTTTGTTTTGTTTTTTAAACAGCTCCAGTTATTTTTTATTGTTGCATGAAGCATTACATCATCCACAGACCTACTTCAAATTATCTTTGTTTGTACCTCAAACACTATAATTTATCCATTCAAATGATTCTCAATTTACTCTTGAGTAACCTTCAAGACTGTGAAAAATGTTAATTAGCCTTCAAACCAAAAACTGAAATACTGCTCGATAATTGATATGAAAAGCCTTCAAATTTTCTTGAAATACCCTTCAGTTTTAAATCATTCAAACTGTCTTCAAACACCAGTAACTGATCAATTTAACATGCCAGTAGCACCAGTAAGCAGTTAATAATAAATACAAGTCCGTTCAAACAAGAAAGAATTGCCCTGAGCAAAATGCAGTGCATTTATTTAAATGATCAAGGCAGAGAGCAAAAAATATACCCCACACTTAAATACCATGGACTGCTTCCAATGAAGTATAAAAATATATTTATTTGTAATTTAGATGTATAAAGTGCATATTAAAGGCGTGCCATTCATGTACATACAGGTCGCTTGTATGAAACATTAATTTTGATATATTGAATCTCTCTTGTATGTAGATGAACAGCACTCCTTTGATATGCACTTTATCTATATAAGTTACAAATAAATATATTGTTTATACTTCACTGGAAGCAGTCTTATGAGTCACAACCATGCGTGGGATGTAAGTACGGGGTACATTTTTTTGCTGTCATATGAAATACCCCTAAGGGTAACTGTTGCAAATATCTTATGCAATACATACTGTGTGAACACTGCATGTAATGTTTTGTGTACTTCTACATTTTTACCTTCCTTTTACCATAAAATGCTTGCAATGGGTTCGCTTTAAAAGAAATATGATAGAATTAAAAAAGGTAAAAACAAATTTTAAAAGTAAGAAGTAGTTTCTTTTGGTTTCTAATTCATGTTTCCTTTTTGCTTTACTAATTAGGTGGTTTTCTACCCACTGGATAGCAATGTGATATATAGGACTGTACAGTCCCTGTAGGTTGAGATATGTAGTGCTATGCCACTTCATACCTCTCAGCAGTGTGATCTCATTCATTGGGATGTCATTCACTTGTGACACATCTGTCAGAGTATGAGTGGTTTGGATGTCAATGATGTCAGAAAGGGATAACATAGAGATTCAATATATCAAAATTAATGTTTCTCCCCCTACAGCAAAGCTCTGTTTGCTTAATTCTAATCCTCCCGCTGATAGTAACAAGACCCATTCACCACTACTCCAACTCCATTTCTCTGAGATCAATGATCCCACCAAAACTGCCAATGACTTCAACACTGCTTTTACTGACCTCAGTTCCATCATCTCCACTGAGCCTGCCCAGACTCCCTGCAGGGAACCAGGTATTGAAGCCTCCTAGATGGTGTTCTCTGAACCAAGGTACCCAAAATTCTACTCTAAGGCTGTTTCAAAGACACCTCAAAATACATCAGTAAAGTTCTTGGCAAAAGTAGGTGTGGGAGTGACTTGGTTGATATGAATTGTCTTGATCTGGCAATAAAGGAACTGACCCACCCCATCTCTAGAACTTTTAACTTTTCCCTGTGCTAATCACAGTTCCCAGAGAAATGGAAATCCACACTGGTTATGACAGTTTTCAAAAGCATAGACCGCACTAGCTTTGCCAATTACAGACACAGTTCTACTTTCTCCCCTCTGTCCAAGGCCCTCAAGTAAATAGTCTCTGGTCTACTTGTCACATGCCTTGAATAACACAGTGTCCAGTGTGTACAGCAGCATGGCTTCCAGAAGCTCCACAGCACCAACACAGCACTGTTGGAAAACACCAACTCTGTTCATGAGGCCCTTGACCATGGTGACATGTTTGGAGCTATATATATGTACTGACCTTACTAAAGTGTTCAACCTAGTCAACCATAAGATCCTACTTAACAAACTCCTTGGACTGGGTTTGTCACAGAACACAGGTAACAAGATCCGGATTTATCTCACCTATTGCTCACAGCACGTGAATATCAACAAATCTTTGTTCAACATTAGAGGAGTATCTATTAGTTTCTCCAAGGCCCCTTCATAAATCAACTGCCCAAAGCTTGTCTGACAGTCACTATACTCTTCTATGCTGATAATACAGTCATCTGTTCTAAAAACCCTGACCTTGACAGCCTTAACAGTACTCTAAACGTAACTTTAAGTCACTTGAAAGCTAGTTCTCCAACAACAAACTGGTCCTCAATTCAAAAAAAAAACAGACCATGCTCTTCTCTAGCATCCCACAGAAGAATATAATTCCACCCTTTGTTAACAGAAAAAGTCAAGGACATAACCTCAAACAGGTGGAGACCTTCAAGTTCCTTGGAGTATCTCTGGATGACACCGTATTGCTTGCACCCCATGTTGATAATTCTGTGGTCATAGTTTAGCAGAAGACTGGATGCCCTGTATTGGAACAGGATCAGTCTCACTGGGGATGCTAGACGCCTTCTTGTGGGAAGCTGCATTCTGTCCCAAATAGATTATGGGCTACTGCCAAAACAGCTGCCTATGACATGGTGCTAAACAGAGTAAAGCTGATCTGTAATAAAGTGTACCACTTTGGACTTTGTGCAGATAACTATACTCATAGTTGTACCTTTCCGCAATCACTAACTGGCTACCTTTACCCAGCAGAATAAAGCTCCAGGGCTGCTTGCTAGCTAAAAAGGTGCTTTTGGGTTTACCCCCCCCCCCAACACACACTTTAATAAATTTTTTTTGCACTGTCTCCAACCAATACAACTCTGGGAACATGGCCAGGAATGCCCTCAAAGAGCTAGTGAACTGCTTAAAATAAATGTTAGTTTTTAAAAGCAGTCAGCTATTACCTTTTATATCTGAGGTACTTTCTATTTTCCCTTTGGTTGATTAGAAGATTGTTTACCTGGTGTTAATAAGTGTGATCTGTGGAACAACACTCTTCCTGGTAGCTGACCTATCTAGCTCTATTCCCTCCACTACATCATCACCATTGTGATATTACTGACTGTGACATCATTGCTGTTTAGGAAAAGCCACTCAATAGCTGCTAGATCAGTTGTCTGTGATGTCACTATCAGTGAGATCATAATGCTGATGATGTAGTGTGGGGGGAAGGGGTTAGAGATAGATATGTCAGCTGCCAGGATGAGAGCTGTTCTACACATCCAGCACAGTATTATCATATAGAAACATTCTAATTAGCAGAAGGAAAAAGAAAAAAATACTTCAGAAATAAAAAGTTACAAGTCCAACTGGTGGCTACATCAAATTTGTATCATTTTTTTTTCTATCTATTGTGGTTCCCCTGGCTGTTTAAAGAGCTGCTGATACCTCATAGAAAACATTGAGAAACAATATTTAGGTACAGTTCAGCTTGCATTCCATATATATTCTATAGATTTTCCTCAACATTATTTATTACAGTGGAAATGTGCATGAATACATGACCTTTATCCCTTTGAGTTCCCTTAAACCTCATCTGCCTCTATAGCTTACTCCCTACTTCAAGTCATAATCCTCTGTTATGACATGCCAGTCTGTTGCCATGGAAGTAATTATGATGTCATAAGCAGAGCATTATGACTTCAGGTAGGGAGAAAGGAACAGATGATCTCTGCAGGAGCAAAGATCCTGTTTTCATACAGATTACATCAATAATAAATATTGGGGAGCAGGAATACTGAACTAATGTGAAATACAGACTGAGCTGTGTCTAAATGTTATGTTTTGTTAAAATTCTCCTGAAGGCTTGAACTACTCCTTAAGCTTCTTTTCTGGTGTACTCAGCTGGGCAAGCAGTCATTTGTAGTCAGCGCCACTAACTGGTAAAACAAGTTGCCTGATACAGTGCTGTCTCTCCCCAAGTTCAATCAGGTTAAGAGATCTTTGCAGTCTGCCTTTGCAGACCAATGCAATTGTCACCATTAAACACTTATATTTGGATTCTCTGTGCATAACTTATAACTTTTTATCATACTATTGTTCATTCTCCTTGGCAGAGCGGCCCTACATGATCTCCAGCCACCGGCCCTGCACCCCTGGACCCGGTCATACGTGCGGGCCACACGAACCCGCTCTCCCAGTGAGCCAGCTATTATCGCTCTCACACCCACTGGGCACGCGCCCTTCTCGGGTCTCTCCCGGGGTGCAAGGCACTGCCATCAGCCGAGAAGATCATCCTCCACATTTTCCACATTTTTTTCTCCCCAGTAGAGAGCCGGAAATGCAATGGAGTCCGCACACATAGTGCTGACGCCTGCCATGCTCTGTCCCCTTACTATTGCATGCCACTTAAAGTGCAGCTGACCTCCGTCAGTTGCCGCTACAGGACGATGCAAGCCTCACTACCCACCCCAGAGAGAGGAAAGCAGTCATCGGACGCTCAATCCTCCCTCTCCCCTGCCAGCCCCTGCCGGCCCAAGTCCATTCCTGAACCCGGGTCACTGGCATGGTATGAGGTGTGGCGTCCAGTGCCTCAACCCTCAGTGCCACCGGGCCGGCCTAACTTGTAACTTTTTATACAATGCTTTGTTTGGATTTCTTTTCAAAACTGTATTTAAGTGTTCTGTGTTAAGTACTTTGAGCCTGACTCCACTGTATTTCCTCTGGAACTGCATATTATACTTGCAATATTTTTTGTCACTGTATTTGACATGGAGTCTTTGTAAATGAGCACTTGGACTCAAAGATAATCTCAGAGGTTTTCCATAAATAAATATGCACTGCAGCATCTCAATGTGTTCCTTTGAGGTATGGGGGAATTATACTGTAAGTACAGTATATATCCAGGGGGTTTATTTATCTGCACCTTTACCACCAAACAACAGTGTCTATAAAACAAGTATTCACTTCCAGTTTTCACCCCAGCCCTTTATGGGGAATAAAAAAACTAGTGCTAGTGCTCCTGGTACATTATGGAATATATGGCAAATTCTGGCCACTCAGTTAGGTCCACTTTCTTGCAACATCGCTATCTGTATCCTGAGGGGCCAATATGCGGCTAATTAATAGTTGGGAAAGTAAGGGCAGATTAGTGACTGTGGGGCGACTTGACACACACACACACACACACACACAAACACACACACACTTCTCCCACAGGAATCATAATCTACATACACCCAGAGAGCAGACAGTCATTAAACTGTAGTTAAAGGGATACTACCAACCCCCTTAGGCCTCAAAATGTCTAGTTTAACAAACACATTTTATGATAGGTTGCATTCTATAGAGATTGTTTATGTAAATAGTAATTTGATTTTGTTTCCTTTTTTCTTTCCAAAAGTAAAAAAAACTGTCCACCATACTGGTGTCACAAACATATGTTTGTTAACATTTCCTTGATCAGCTCCCACTGCATCTTTCCTGGACTTGGGAACAACCCAACACAATGTAGCACTCATGATGCAGTCAGAGGGGAGGAACCTATTGAATCATGAGTGGTTGCATTGTTTGGGTGTTTTCCTGATATTCCAGAATCCTCCACCTGAAACTTACCAGTGGTCAAAAAAACAAAGTGCTGCTGCTAACAACAGTCTACCTACCACCAGGAAAGCAGTCTGCTGGGTTCAGGCTCTTTGAGGAGAATCTGCAGCATTTGGGAAAAGAGTGGGAGCAGATAATTGTTGGGGATTTCAACATTAACTGGCACTCTAACAAGGGAAATTTAGCCAGGGACCTAATAGCTGGCCTATATCTTATGCAGATGATTACCCTTCCCACTAGGCATAACTACAAAACAAGCACCAGTACGCTCATTGACTGGCTACTCTGCTCCAACCCTGATCACATATCAGATGTTGAGGTTCTGCCTAATAGCCTCGGTGACCACTCGCCAGTCAGGTGCACTTGGGCAAACAAGTTCACAAAGTGCCTGCCGAAGGTCACTACCAATCTTGTGCTGAGATCTGGACTATTAAATGATTTCAAACTCCACTTATCCCTTATTGACTGGTCACCACTTGACCTTGCAACTGATGGCAACCTCACCTTTGAGTTCTTACGAAATTCATTTACTTGGGCTGGCGATATTTTTGCCCCCATAAAAACCAAAAAAGTCAAAGGAACCCACACCCCCTGGCTTAATACCTCACTACTAGATCACATGCATAATAGAGACAACCTGTGGCACAAAGCTAAGGACTCAGGGAAGCTGCACGATGTATCTACATACAAAGCTGCAAGAAACTCCTCTACTAGGTTCATTCACTCAGCGAAAGCAAGCTATTTGAAGGACCTCCTCAACAAAAACTGGGGGTCCTCTAAAGGGTTTTGGAACACACTAAAATCCCTTACTGGAAGGACCTTCAGGGCATCACCAGACCTACTCACCACTGGCTATGGGTCTATCCAGGAACCCCTACTGATTGCCAAAGAGTTCAATGCCACATTCACTGATCTATCAGGGGTGCTTCCCAGAGACTTCCTAAACCAAATGAATAAGGAGCCTCACAGAAACACCATACCCTCATCAGAGAGGGAAGAGCTGCCACTCTTCTATTTTTGGCAGGTCTCAATCTCTGAGACCATCAAGCATGTAAAGAGGGTCCTCGGAAAGACCAGAATGGGGGGTGATCAGATGGATATGAAGTTTGGTGCCATAACGCTTGATGTATTAGCAGCCCCAATCTCCAAGGTTTTTAATGCCTCCCTAAGGTCAGGTGTGTTCCCAGATGCCTGGAAGTCTGCCCTGGTTACACCAGTTTTCAAATCTGGGGTTAAACACTCACTGCCAACTATAGGCCACTATCCATCCTTCCACCCCTCTCCAAAGCGCTAGAGAGAATAGTCCCTGAACAACTTACTGACTTCCTCGACAGTCACAAATTACTCTGCAGCAATCAGCATGGTTTCCACAAAAAACACTCTACCGTCAATGCACTGGTGGATTACACCACTCAGCTCTACAACGCCCTTGACCAAGGGATGGCAGTGGGGTCAGTTTTCATTGACCTTACAAAAGCATTTAACTCATTAATCACCAACTATTACTAAACACACTGCTCTCTATGGGACTGGTCCCTGATACAGTCACCTGGTTTCATAGCTATCTGATGCAAAGAACTCAACACGTTAGAATCAGCGACTCACTCTCTGACCATAAGGTAGTGGCCCTTGGAGTACCGCAAAGGTCTATACTTGGACTGCTCCTTTTCAGGCTGTTCATTAACCTCCTCCCTGAAGCCTGCCCAGCTAGCTTCATATTATATGCAGATGATGTTGTTATATCGGTCCCAGGCAGGGACCACTTGACCATCGAGGAAGGCCTACTCAATAGTTTCCACAAACTTGAAACCTGGTTCTGTCAACATAAACTACTACTAAACCATAAAAAAAAAAGCATGCTGTTCTCGGTCCCACAGAACAAAAGGAATTTTTGGCCCCTTTGAATTCTGAACCAAAATGGTGACACACTTCAACAAGTCTCCTCGTTTGAATATCTGGGTGTTTACCTTGATGACACTCTGAATTTCTCCCACCATGTTGATCAAGTTGTCAAAACCACCAACATGAAACTGGGCATCCTCCACAGAAACAATCACTCAATGACACCTGTGGCCCTCAAATTAGCTACAGGCAGCACAGTATTATCATCCATTGATTATGTGTTACCAATATACATTGCAGGATCAGACATTGCCCTAAACAGGATATAAACACTCATTTACAGGGCTTGTCATCTGGCATGTGGGGCAGATCAATGAACTCACACCTGTGCACTCTACTCTGAGACGGGCTGGCTTCCTCTGTACCTCAGAGCCCAATACCAAACATGCCTGATCATAAAAAAAGTGCAACTAGGCAGCATGCCAGAATCCATAAGCAGTCTGTTCAAGAAGTCTGTGCATATTAAACAAACAAGAAATGTGACAAAAGGACGACTTCAAGGCCCTTTCAAGTGCACATCATTGGCCCAAAAAATCCATTATTTTTAAGGGCCCCAAATGGTTTAATGAGCTACCTGACATGCTGACAGGAAACACAAAGCTGAGTAAGGTCAAAAGGGGGCTATGGTCCCACCTTAAGAATGTAACCACCTGTAATTGTGCAAGTAAATAATTCAACAGATTCCTCCTGCCTTATCCCCCACCTTTCACCTCTTCCATCCCCCTATCCCCCCCTTTTGACTTACCACCCTCCTACTCCACCTTTTCCCTCCTCCTTTCTCCCAACCCACACCACTTCTAGTTTCTTTGACAACATCAGTCTGGCTACTTACCCCCTCCCCTATCATCCCCCAAACATAACACGGCCATATTACTGACATGTTCACTATTCCCAGTGTATCCCTACCCTGCAACGATCTGATGTAATGTAAATTTATTCTATTGTTAAGATGTACCTGAAACTAGCAAGTCTTGAACCTCATGTGACATTTTAATGATTTCATGATGCCTACCGTGTTTTTCACTGTTATCTTAATTGTATTGTATTGTATGTATTTTTATTGCTCTGTTTGTCCCTGTCTTTGACTCAAAGTTATTAATCCTAATCGAAATAAATAAACATAAATAAATAAATAAAGTATGTAATAAGAGTAGATCAAGAATCTGAAAGAAAACAAATTGGGTATACTGAAATGACTAGCATGCATTTCAGTTCTACTAGGACAGAAAGCAGGAAAAGAAATGAGCAACTTCAATGAATTTTAGAGAAGGTCGAATATAATAAAATGTGGGTTTTTACCTAGAAATAACATGATACAAAAAAGGTTGACAGTGTCCCTTTAATCGAAATCTCTGAACTTACTGTAAACATTGCTTCATGCTAAGAAAATTAACTCTGTTTCATGCAGGCACTATGATGCTGTAGCAATCCAAACCAGCTTCTTGATGTATAACTCCAATATACTTCTTGCTGGTTTTCCTGCTTTTAGCTATAAATGCTTCCTGCTTCTCTGCGCTACCCTGTGTCTAATATGAGCTTTACCTTGTTTGCAGAAAGGAGTTTCATTTTTCTACCAATAAAGTAGAAGATAACTGAATAGTGAAAAAAGAAGGGTTAATGAAGTATAAATGAAGGGATGGAATATACCTACTTTTTGAATGGGCATTTGAATAGTATTTGAGGGGTCAATTTGGTTTTCACCTACCTGGATATGGACCTTCTTACAGAAGACAGAGGTGAGCTCCAGCCATCCTAGGCTACTCCCCCACTCCCCAATTGCCACTGCAGACCAGAGCCATCCCTCAGAGCCCTGTACTGCCTAATCTGCCACTCACCTCCCTCTCTGCCAATCAGAGAGCACCCTGAGCATCACAAGTGGGCTAGACTAAGCCCAAGAAGACTGGACATTATCTGTCTTTGTTCACTGGCTGATGTTCAGATCATACTTTTTACGTACCTGGACACAGACCTTCCTAAGGGACAGTAAGGTCTGTCCCAGGCATCCTAGGCTACCCCCGCAACTGCTGCTGAAGACCAGAGCTACCCCTCGGAGCCTTGCACTGCCTAGCCTGACACTCACCTCCCTCTCTGCCAGTCAGAAAGTGCCATGAGGAAAATGGGCCAGGCTAGACTAAGTCCACAAAAATTGGACCTTATCTCTCTTTGATCTCTGGCTGGAACTCAGATTGCGGTTTTCACCTACCTGGACATGTACCTTCCTATAGGACAGGGAGGACAGCCCCAGTCATCCCAGGCTAAGCCCCATTCCTTGATCGCCTCTGGAGACTGGAGCCACCACTCAGAGCCCTACACTTCCTAGTCTGCCACTCACCTTCCTTCCTCTCACAAGACAAATCAGTAAATCATCAGTCATGTTTCTAGAAGGTCAGTCATGGCTGGTCTGTGTTAATCATTAAATGTTAACATGTGATCATCAAGGCAGATCATGATCTAAGATCATCATATAGATCATGATTTAATCATCAAACATGTAACTTTTTTTGCTTTTCCCACCCCCCACCAGTCACTCCTTTGGAGTGCCAGTGCCCTAATTACCACCCTCTGACTTCCTGTCATGTCCCCCATCTCCAGTTGCAGCCTACCTTGAGTAGCCCAGTATAACCCTCTTCCACTTTCCACCTGTCACCCCCCAAAGAAACCTACCTAGCCCTCATGTCTCTCAATCCTTTCAAGTCCAGTAATGATGGTATGGACCCCAAGTTCCTGTGAATCTCTGCCTCAGCATTGCCTTCCCTCTCTCTCACCTTCTAAACCTATCTTTTTCTCTTGGTGCTGTTCCTCATGCCTGAAAATTTGCCAGGGTCCTCAGTCTGCATAAATGGGATGACCCCTCCACCCCCGGCAACTACAGGCTGATATCACTCTTCCCTTCTCCTGCTAAACTCCAAGAATCTATTGTCTATTCTAGACTTGCTGACTTCCTTACTTCCTTTAACCTCCTCTCTCCATTCCAGTCTGAATTTAGGAAGTACCACTCCACTGTGTCATCCCTACTCCATGTGGCTGATGCTATCCTAACTGGAGTGGATCAGGGATACAGCACCCTAGCCATCTTCACTGACTCAGCCAAGGCCTTTGGCTTTGTGTCCCACCTTCTCTTCCTGAACAAGCTATACTCATTGGGCCTATCTGCATCCACTGTGGCTTAGTTCCAATCGTACTTCACAGACAGCCAACAGTTTGCTCAGGTGGGTGGAGTCTTGTTGCCCCCCTTCCAATCCTGGCAGAGGTCCCACACTGCTCCTACCTCAGCCCAATCCCTTTTGTTGTCTAACTTTCTGAATGACCTCCCCTCAGCTTGTGTCACCAAAGCACATCCACATGTATGTGGATGACATGGTCATCTATTCCTCTGGCCCCCCAACCACAGCTATTGAGGTCCCACTACAGTGCGACTTCCACAACTAGAAATGGGCAAAGTGGATAAAAGTAGCTCCATGAATTAATCTGCAAAGTTGGTGAAATTTGTGAGGTGTGAAGTGCTGACTTTGTGAAGTTGTTGAAAGGTGAAGTTGCCCTTTTTCAAGGCAAGTTTACTTAAATTCATCGAACTTTGCCTAACATCACCGAGGTGAAGTTTGGCGAAGTTGCAAAGTGGGAACTTTTTGTAAAGTAATTCTGGAAGGTGAATTTTGCAACTTAAACGGAACGTCGCTGGTGAAGTAAAACTTGTACCATCTCTATCCATAATGTTCTGCATTGATTCCAGGCAAATTAGTTCATGATGAACACTAATAAGGTTGTGTCCATCTCCTTCTGCACCAGCCAGAAATTGGCAAGGTTCTTGCTTCCCCTGTCTTCTTCACTTTGGATGGCAGCCCTTTTGACACTGTCCCTGCCTTCAAATACCTTGGGGTCTGGCTTAATAGCAAGCTCAATTTCTCTGCCCATATTGATGCTACTCATACCAAGCTTCACCTCAAGCCAGATGCATTGTACCACAACAAGGACTACCTCTCCCTCCAGGTATGCTGGGAATTGGTTACTAAAATTATCCTCCCAGTGTTTGACTATGTGGATGTGGTCTATGGTACCACTTCTGCATCTTCTCTAGCCAGACTGGACACCCTCTGCAATGCCTTCTGTCACTTTGCACCAACTCCCCACCCCGTACTCACCTTCACACATCCCTTTCCATCCTCTCTCTTCCTCAATGTACCACATTTGGTGGTTGTATTGCACTCTCTGTTCTCAGTTTCTTCTTATGTTTCTACCAAAACCTGTTTCTATGCATTGCAACAACTGGTCACTCCATTTCTGTTTTTACTTCTTGTGTAACTTATTGATTTGTAAGCTGTACTTTGTCTGCTTCTCATTTTCTTGCTACTATAATTTGCTTCTATGCATTGCAATGACTGATCAGTCCATTCTGGTGTTACTGCCTGTGAAACTCATTGTTTTGTGTGCTGCACTTTGAATGCTCAAGTTCCCTTTATTGTATTGTAACGCCACCTTGTCCTCTATTCTGGTAACACTTGGAAACGAGCCTTAGCTCAGAGTACTTTTCCCAGTTATCAAATTTTAAAATAAATAAAATTATGAACTAAAAATGGAAAGCTTTTACCTTTTAAGGGTTACAATGGGAAACAGAATGGTTAAAGTGTATTAATACTAAGAAATGAAGGGACTTTGACAACAAACTGAAATGTGCCCTTTATTTTCTGTTTGGAATTTACTCCTCTTCCTCACATCAAAAGTAATGTTTTCTTGGCATATAAATAAAGGAAAATTTAAGAATAATGATTAATAACAGTTGCATTAAAATAAAAACCATAGAAGGGGACTGTCTCGGAGAACATCACATCTTCATCATCATACTTCAGAATGAACAATGAATCATGTTTTCATGGCATATAAATAATAATTAATATTATTGAACTCATACTGTTATCGAAATTCTACTGTTATCGTAGTGTAATTATTTTCATGTTACAGGCACACACGTCATCCTGTGGTGATTTGTTTTTTATTAAATGCAAGGTTAAAGCAAGAATGTTCATACACAACCTTTTTGCCATACTGCACTTCCTTTTGCTGTCTTCTTATGATGCCAGTACCAAATGTAAGCATAAGGATATCAGACATATATTAAGGAAAGACAATAAAGGACATTTGGAATCTTTGGACACTGAATGCCAGAACCGTTCAGACATTTGTTAGGATGACTCAGACTTGTTAACTACTTATTGTGGGGTGGGGGTGGGGGGTCATAAGCCAGCTCAGCAATGAATATTATCTATTACTGCAGCTCAGAACTGGGCCATGATTATCTAAACTGCTTGTAGACACTCTCACACCACCACAAATAATCTAGCCCTGAACAGTGACATGCCAACACCACCTGCCACAAGCATGCTACAGTATTAAATATTAATTGCTGACCTTAAAGCTCCTTTATCCCCATTTATTATCTGCTTTAACCAATGCTAATTACTGCTATCAGACACAATGTGTTTCAGATGAATTATCAAAGCCAAAGTGAATTTATGAACCCAACTCATAACTGAACCAAAGCTGCCAATGGCCCACTTCTCTCACCCTATGTTCTGACACAGAAAGTAACTTATCATAAGACTATAAATGGTAAATTCCTACATCACTGCAGCCTCAGGAAGCAAACGTGAGAGTAAATTGGAATCAGAGCAGGCACAGGTCTATAGAAATTGAGGAAACAAATTATAGTGAATAACAAGGTGCTACTTCAGGTTGTGGGCTGAAACAAAAAAAAAGGTAATATTAAATGCATGTCGAAAATAGGCAACAGAGCTGGAATCGACATTTTGAGTTTTCTTCATGAACAGTCTATAAAGAGAAAGATGCAAAGTTAGTGGACAGGTAAGGGGAAAACTCCTTGCCTCTCCCCTAATTTTACATTTTTTTCTTTATAGATACAGTAACTCAAAAAAAAAGCACCTACTGTATGGTCAAAATGTTGATTCTAACACTATTTTCAGCATGCATTTAATATAATCTTTTTCATAATGAAAAAAATACTGAGGGCCAGATATTCAAAAGTGCAACATTCAAACTGGAATTGCGCCTGGCACAAATCCCGATGCACCGGAGTGCATCAGTAATGTATGCAGGTGCAGGTAGGGGGGCATGCCCATGCATACTCTGCACAGTCCTATATTCAGCCCGGGATGTGCTGAGCCATGCATGCATGCACACAACCCTGTGCACAAAGTTAGGCAAAAAAAAAAAAGCAATGGCTGGCCACCACAGGTGAGCTACCACATTGCAGGGCACAACATGGCAGCTGCCACCTGTGGGTGACCACCCATGCTCCAGCTGCACCTCTGTGGTGGCGCCACCCCATGCCCCGATTGCGGGCACTGGTGTTTAAAACAGACTCCTATATCCCTGGTGGTCCAGTGGACTGCTGTCTGCCCAATCGCAGGCTGAAGTAAAAGAAATCCTAATTTTATTTTACTGGTGGTCCAGTGGACCTCTGTCTGCCTGATCGCACCACCCCATGAATGTGACAATTGTCATTTTTCAAATCCTTGCCAAATTGTGTTTTTATGCACATGTGATGCATAATTATGTTCCAGTGGGACAGAATGATGTTTCAGTGGGGATTTGAATATTTTCACATACCAGATTCAGGAGGTGGGGTAGTAAGAAGGCTATGCTGAAATTTTGGTGTCAGAAGAAGTAGTAAGAGCACCCACAAAAATCAGAGAGCACATGACTTTTACGAAAAAAAATGAAGTCCTTTTATTTAAATACAAAACTGCATGTTACATGTGCACTAAGTCCCAAAAATAAGCAGTAAAAGCTGTACCAATACTAATGTTTCCCCTGACCACTGTCAGACATCATCACTCTGATGGTCAAAATGAGCACCAGAATAAATTGCCTGGTGCTCCACTTCACTGTTTTTCTGCTGAAAATTTGGTTTACAAATATGATAAAATTCCAAGTTTATGAATGAACATTGCAGTATTTCAATGTTCACTCATAACTTTGCTAATTTTCAGTATTTTCACTCCAAACTTTCAACATAGACATTTTTCCACACCACCTCATAAACATGACAGGTATAATTTTTATAATTCTGGATGAGATATGTTCTCAGACGTGTGAAATAACATTTCAGCCAATATACTATAAAATCTACATGTCATGTTTATTAGGGCAGTCATAAAATGACTATCTTGAAAATGAGGGGTAAAAATATATATATATATATATATATATATATATATATATATATATACACACATATATATATTTATATATATAGGGGATACATAATGGGCACGACTGTGATATGGAAAATATTTTCACTCCTCTAGAGTGACCTCTGAACTCATGAGTGGTGAAGCCACGAGTGAGGTTTCAGAGGTCACTGTAGAGGACTGAACATATTTCCCATATCACACGAGTGCACATCATGTATCTTATTTATACAATGGGAGCCTCACTGTTGCAAAATGTACAGTTTCCATGGCTTTGCGCGACTTTGCGTGGGTTTAGTGTGGGTTTCGGGGGGTGTAATAAACCGTATTTAGTTTAACTCTGCTGACGTCATCAGGATTTATTTCACTGCAGTGAAAATAACTTGTTTTATCTCACTGGAATATGTCTCACCCCATTGTGTATATATATACATATATATATATATATATATATATATATATATCGACAAAAAGAACCTCTGTGCATAAACACTGAGGCAAGGGTTACCCCTAAGGACATTTGGCTGGAGAGCCAAGTTTCAAGAAAATACAAAATCACACATGCCCACACAATGCAAAGCATCATGGCTGCATATGCAAATCACCACAGAATATTATGCTGGTTCAACTTTAAGCAGAATTGCGTGGTGCCGAAAGCCTCTCTCACACAGTTTGCAAAGGGTGCTAACAGATGACATAGACACGTGTTTCATCCTACCAGGACTCATCAGTATGCCTCGTCTGTTTGACACACCAGCATAACATTCTGTGGTGATTTGCATATGCAGCCCATGATGCTTTGCATTGTGTGGGCATGTGATTTTGTATTTTCCTATATATATATATATATATATATATATAAATATATATATATATATTACATACCGATAGATAGATAGATAGATAGATAGATAGATAGATAGATAGATAGATAGATAGATAGATAGGTTGCTCCTGTAAAAAAACTTTCAGCTTAGTGTGCTATTCCTGGTTAAACAACTAAAAAAAAAAATAAAAGATAGATAGATAGATAGATAGATAGATAGATTTCACCCAAAAAAGTCTATCCTTCCTCCAGAAAATTCATAATTCATCTGAATAAACTATCACCCAACATGATATCGCTGTCCCCAAATCTGCTTCTCCTTGCCTGACCACAGGAGCCACTAGTAATGTCTTCAACATCCCTTTTATTACACCTCTCTTGCTCAAAATTCCCTCACCTATAATGGCACAAAGCTCTATAACCAGCCCTCTTGCATACTACTGGCCTGCAGCACTACCCATGCCTTTCAAAGATCCCTTAAGAGTCACCTCCTTTCAAAACTTGCCTGCACTTGTTCGTCCATCTCTGGTGGTTCCTAACTTCTGATCCTCACCCACCCCTCCTAAACACCCCATCTCTCCGAATTTTTGCCCTCCATCTCCCGCTTGTACCCCTTTCCCTAATTTTTTACACCTTTGTACATTTAGCCTTGCTGACCATTACAGGATATCCTGACTTTGCTTCTGCTTGTGAAACCTTAGCGTTTTTGCTGATTCTGACTTGTCAGTCATTACTGTACCTTGCACCATTGTTCCCAAATAACTGTTATTTAATTTCTGTATACGTGATTTTACCAAAACTGTGTATATTCATGTAGGTATGCTGGTATGTACACTATGTAATTCTCTCGTGACTGATTGTCCCATTGTAATTGATGCTATAGTAAATTGTATATGTTATGTAATTTATATATTGAATCTTATATCTTTGTTACTACTTGTACAACTGGACATTTGTAAAAATGCGCATTTTTGCTCATATATTTTTCCAGTATAAAATAAACTTGATTGATTGATCGATTGATATTAAACTGGTGCGGTAGTGCCAGTATAGTTAGGGTTGAGGACAAACTTCTATGTTAAAGCCAAATGTTTGAACTTTAATAACTTTTGAATCTTTTAATGGATTTTCACAACATTTGGCAAACATAATTCTTAGGAACAGGGCTCTTAATATACCAAATTTTGTGTAAATCCATCAAACAGTTCCAAAGTTATCAAAGTTTAATAATCCCTAAATTTACTAGTTTTCTTTGCCTACCTGTATCTGAGAAATGGCTTTAGGTTGTGGTCAGAAATTTTCAGGGATGAAAGACCTTGCATCACAGATGTGCCCTTTGAAGGTTTGGTGAAAAAATATGAATCCATTCAAAAGTTATTACATTTTTAATTTTCCCATTATTTTCTAATGGAAAAGTTAGTTGTCCTGCATGAAAATATGTTTGGTTTCACAGGAGGCACTCCATTTTTGCATGTAGGATCACATAGAGCCATTTTTTTCACAGAGCTGCCTTGTTTTTGCAGGAGCTACTATCATTTGGTATGTAGGTTTACATGGAGCCTAGTTTGTTTTCACAGAACTCTGTTGTGTCTGCCATCTTGTTTTGCCTTGGCGAGAGACAGAAAATAAAGAAAACATGTCAAACTGAATGTAATATAAAACAAAAATCAGAACTTGGCTAAACTCAACCTGTTTAGCTATATTCTGATGTTTTGTTTTTTACTGTGACCAGAAACCCCTTTCCTGGACACCAGAAATATTGGATGCTGAGCTTTGTGAGAGGACCACTTCTCCCATATTCTCTGTATATGAGCAACGGGGTTTTCTTGACTTCTGCAGCCACAGCTGGAACTTGTGCTGCTGGCTGCAGAGATTAGCTTTGAGCCACACCTTTTCCCTGGTGTCTAATTGCACCGCCACCCACTAATCATTGACCTCTATCCCTGGTATTTAGTGGCACCCTTTCCTCTTTATCTTGTTCTGGTGTCTAGTGGACCCCCACCCTTCCATTGTCATAATTAATTTGTATCTATTAATATAATCTGACACCAGGATGCCCACTTGCAGTTTCAGATGCCCCCCCTGCAATCCCTTGACTTATTGTTGCTGACATTGGGGGGCCCAATCCCTGTGTCAGCAGTGGAAGCCCCCTGCAGTGTGGGACACTTGGGATCCCACTTCCAGTGTCCTCAAATCTTTATTTACTTTTTTTCCTGTAAACAAGAAAACCATCCCAGACATTTGTTTTGTCCTTGAAAAAGAAAACTGTCCCTCGTCATCCCCACCATCCCCCTCCCTATCCCCACCCTCCCACTGAGCACCCACCACCCCTTACACTATACTTACCTTCAGAGGTTGTCCATTGTCATCTTCTGTGGACAGAGACATGTCTGCACTCTTCAAAGCCAAACCACAAACTGAGGAATCAAGGTAAGTGGCTTATAATGTATTTCAATGGTGTTTTGAACTTATGTTGATGTCTTTGCCATGTTTAGGTATTTTTTCACCAAATTTTTAACATGGGCTTTTTGGGACCCCACCTTATGAACACTGTTACTTTGTGTTCATTAATTGAGCCCAAAAGATGATTTTGTGGTTGCTGCATGAAATCACCTTTGAGGACAGATTAACAAAATGACAGAGCCAGTGATCATGAGGTGGGGGTCCCAAAAATCTCATGCTGAAAATTTGGTGAAAAAAATCCTAAAAATGGCTATTACATGTATTCATTGAACATTTTCTATGCACTCACGTAACTTTGCTAATTTTTAATATTATGACTCCAAATTTTCAGCATAGCCATTTTTTCACATCACCTCATCAACAATATAGCTGTCATTTTTCACTTCCTGCCCAAAATGTGTTTTTGCTCATGTGGAGTGTCATGGCATTTTGGCACAGATTTTAAAATTTTCACATATGGGATTTATGAGGTGGGATCATAAGAAGACTATGTTGAAAATTTGGAGTGAAAATATGAAATAAATGCCAAAGTTATGACCATTCATTCCAATTTATCTACGGTCATGCCTGACTTCAGAAATGTTAAATATTTTTACCCAAATTTTCAACATAACCTTCTTATTACCCCACCTCATGTATGTCACAGCTGTCATTTTTCAAATCTTGCTCAAAATGTGTTTTCGTACCTGTGGCAAGGAATGGTGTTGCACTTGTGCAGAATTATGTTTTGATGGGGATTTGAAAATGTTCTCTACCTGGTACATTTGGTGGGGTAATAAGATGGCTATGCTGATAATTTGGTCACACATCTATGAAGGGATGGGTGTGCAGTGTTGGAAGGACCTAGCTCTCTCACAGCAAAATAAGGAAAATCACAGAGCATGGGAGCACAGGGCCCAAAGTAAAAAAGGATACAAGTAAATTATCTGATAAAGTAAGGAAATTTATTGCACAAAACTTCATTAATGCATCAATTAGGGTTATTAGTAAAGTGACAAAAGTAGGACAATATGGCATTAGGGTTCCCAACCCTAACGCATCACTCCCACCCTGCAGACACTGACAGGCATAAGAACAGGTACCTTGGGGTCATTGTCCCTAATGCTCATCCGATTCTCCTATACTGTACCCATCTCATCTTATTTACTTATGAAATGGGATGGTAGGGTAGACATTCCCAAGACACACCCCCAATGCCTGTCAGTGTCTGCAAGGTGGGGGTGGGGCATTAAGGTTGGAAACCCTAATGCCATATTTTCTTACATTTGTCACTTTACTAACAACTCTAACTGATGCATTAACAAAGTTTTTGCTATATATATATATATATATATATATATATATATATATATATATATATATATACAGTGGCATGGTAGCCACTGTAGTTAGGTTGAGTACCCCATTTAAGTTAAAGTGGGAAATTTTGCAGCTTAATAACTTTAGCACTGTATGACAGATGTACCTGAAATTAGGTAAGCACAAAGCGGTACCATAGATCTCTGGATCTGCCAAGTTTTGTAATGATCGGATATACGGTTGCAGAGCTATAAAGCACAATATAAAGTCATATTTACGCTTTTTTGTGCATTCTTTGATCGCATCTACAGGTCACACAGTTTGCATGACCAGTACGAAACCTTCAGGGAACATGCAGCCAGGGTCCCCAATGTGCCGTTCAAAGATTTTGTGAACAAAATATTAAACAGTTCAAAAGTTATTCAAAAAAACAAGTTTCCCATAAAAGTCAAAGGGAAAGGTTAACAAATAGTTTGACAGTGTCGTAAATGCAGTTTTTAGTGTCACAAATGACCCCTGTAGTGTCATGAGTCAGCCATTTATTTTTACTTACTGGTCACAGAAATGCTTGGCATTTAAATTTGGGACCCTTTAGGGACACAATTATTCTTGTGTTCACCTAGTCGAGCCCTGAGGATGCTAGCCATGTCTTTTTTGGGGGGTTAAACAAACCAGAAATATGTTTCTCACATTTTTGTAAACTGTAGTATTGCAAAGTAGTGTCACACTTGTGACACTTTCACGATTTGTTTTGCAAAAGTGTAGTGATTTGTAACACTACTTTGACACTATGCCCAAAAGAATAGGAAATCTTTGCCACCCTGCTGCAAAAGAACAGCTTGTTTTTTTGGGCTGGAATTTGGAGGGAAGAAAGCCAAGATCGCGCAGATGTGCCTTTTGTGGTTTGGTGACAAAATATTACAGGGCTGCAAAATTGCAGTATTTCAAAGTTGACAGTTTTTCCCGTAGGCTAACATTACGGCGTCCACCACGACTTTTGGGGCCCTTATCTCGAAAACGCTTTGAGATACGGACTTTTAGTCAGAAAAAATGCTTAGCACCCTACTAGGGTGCTAAGTACAAAACTAGCCAGGAAAGTCACAAATTATATGAAATTTTAATTTTTTTGCTACGTCGTACAATTCCTGAGATATAAGCAATTTAGTATTCCAAGTGTTCATTTTCTGCTCCAAGGCCCATTATTATGCATACATTCTTTGTATTCACTGTGTTTCTCAATGCAGCTTTTGGGGAAAAAAAGGGTGTGCATTTTCGTTACTGTTACACTCAGCATTTCTACTTGTGCTTCCATAACTGTTTGCGTTAGCATTCCCATCTACACCACCGTGTGCGTTACCCTTTGCATTTTCATTTGCACTTGCGTTTGTGTTACTGTTAATATTTGCATTTCCATTGCTGTTTTTGTTTGCGTTTCCTTTTGCGTCACCATGTGCATTTCCATTTCCATTTGCGGTTGCATACGCATTCCATTTGCGTTTCTGTTTCTGTTTCCTTTGGCATCATTGTTGCTGTTACCATAATTGTTTGCATTTCCAATTGTGTTACCGTAACAGTGCACATTATGATTTGCAGTTCCGTATGCGCTTGCATTTGCATTTCTGTTTTCATTAACATTTGCTCTTGCATTTCTATTATTGTCTGTGTTATCATTTACGTTTGTGTCACCATGTGCATTACCGTTTGCTCTTGCATTTTTGTTACCGTTACGTCACTATTTATAGTGCACATTCTCAAAAAGAAGGGAAATTCATGGCAAAAAACAACATTTAATTAATTTATTTATTTATTTAGTTTTTGTTGACGGGGTAAGTGCACTAGACAAATCCTGCCTATTTTCAGACATGACCTGGGGGAGGGGGATACAGATGAATGCCAACTGACGTTGAACCAGATTAAGCTGTTGGTGGTATTTTTAGTGAATGAGGGAAATTTGGCCAGGACACACCAGGAAAATTCCCCTACTCTTTGGTAGGGGGAGCTGCTGTTCTCATGGCCTCCATGTCAGATGGACATCAGTCTGCTGGTAGCCCTGCAGGTGAGCAGATCTCCCTCCCTGCAGGTCCAGCTGAAGAGATACTGTTTGCTGCTCATGATTCTGTGGAGAAGGCATTGTGTAACAACCTGAATGCATCTACTTGCGACGTTGTTGAAAAAGTCGACATTTCTCTACAGGATGCAGCACCTTCGGACGTTGCAAGGCTCCAAAGGATTTGTAAGTCTAACCCCATGTATGTTCTTTCCCTTTTGAACCGCGGAGGATCCTCAGCCTTACCCAGCATGACAGCTCTTCCTGCACCACTTCCTGATTTTCCTATGCCTACCGCTGGGCTGCCCTCGAGTACCGTGTTGTCAGCTGTTTGGGATTTTCCTCCGCATTTGGCATCTTCTGCTCCAGTCCCTAGGGTAGAGCTCCCTCATGCTGCTGTTTCTGGCAATCAACTACAGTCAGAGCTTTCTAGTAGACTTTCACAACTGAATTTGCATTTGCTGGCTTCTGATAAGGTGGATCCCCTTATGTGTTCCACTCTCAATCCTGCTTTGCCTCCTGACTTCTCTAACCAGGTAAGTACTGCTAATTTTACTGCTGGAACTGTTTCTGTTACGCCTTCCCCTGGGCAGTATGTGACTCCTCAGGCTGCTTTGCTTTCTGGACTTCCCTTCCCTGTTCTGTAGGCAGAAGATGCCACCTAGAGCCTGGCTACTGGATCCTACTCATAGCCTCTTGCCAGGTTCCCCTGAGAGGGAAGCTCAACATATGCAGGATGGGACTCCGGCTTCTTTTACTACTTCTTCTGCCCATTCGATCATGTTTCTGCTGCTTTCACACAGAATGCTGCTGTCTCTGACATGCCCCCTAAGGTTTCTCCACCTCATCTTCCTATAGAACTGGATAAGGGCTCAGGTGATGAAGGGCCTAGTACTAGACCTGGTACATGGGGAAGCCAAATGGATCATGACTTACCCAACCCTGCAGAGATGGAGGCTGACTCTGCTAAATCTACCTGTGCCTCTTTTAGACAAAAAGATGCTTTTACTTCCCAACCCCTTCCCACACAATGTCGTAATGCTGTGCACCTTCAGTATTTGGGAGGCTTGGAAGCCCCACCACATAGTCTTTATGTGGGTTGAAAGCTGTTTAAGGACTCTCTGGGTTTCTTTTCCAATGAGCTTTATACTCTCATACATGCATCTGGTGATACAATGTATGATGTGAGCTTCAAAACCCCTCAAGGTCTTGATAGGATGAAGTATGAAAAGCTTAAAACCTCTGCTTTATGGTTTTCCTTTAGAGCTATACCCCTGACTAAACCTGCAATACAGTTTGTTCCAGATCCCCTTCCCCAAAAAGAGACATCACACTCAATATTGTAGATTTGGCTGCTCAGTCGGCAAAACCTTTTATTGTCCACACAAACATAAATAATATACATTTTTACAATATTGAGTTCCTCTTATTTTCTCTGTCACATTTTTATTCCACTCCTCTTTATTTTACTTTGGTTTCCTTTTATTTTCTCCCCCGGGAGTTGAAACCTGAGTGGGTCCCATTCCATTCCTTACCCGGGTGTAAACTCGAGCTGGTCTTATACTTTCTCTCTGGGCATGTCCAATTCCTGGCCCCCTTTTTCTTGTCAACTTATCAGGGTGTCCATACCCTTTACCTTCTTCCAGATCTCAATTCCTCCATTTTGTTTTCCCTAACCCCCATACCCATCCACCCTTTTACCTTCTCAGATCTTTACATCCTACCTTCCCTTTATTCCTACCTACTTCTCTGTTTTTTTTTAAAGGGGTGGTGGGTTGGTCTTGAAATTACTTACCCAAAGAACCCTAGCAGAAAGTGGCAGAGCTCCTATGTGTTGCCCCTCTTAAACCCCTATTGCTCCACCACTCCCTGCCTGCCTTTGTTTTCCATTGGTCCTTATCCCCTGCCCCTCCAACGTTCTGGTGATGTCATGAGAGAGACTTCCCCTTTTATGACCTCATTCTCCCTTCCCCCCCGCCCCTGTTGCTATCCCAGTCTCTTCCCAGGGTCAGCTGGCCTGGAACAATGGGGGGTGCCCTTAATGGCAACCCATTTTGTCACTGTTCTTTTTTGGAATGAATGCATTGCTGTGCATGATGTTTCCCTTTGGCTCCAACAGTGTTGTACTCTTTTAGGCCCTCCACAGCTCATTTTAGATGATGAACATATCTGGACAGGGGGTTGGAAATATAAAGTTAGACTTTAATCTACTACTGCTGGTCCATAAGATCTTCCCAGTTGTTTTTTTCTGGGCCGTGAAAGGGGTCATTGTTTTTATGCAGGCCAGCCTAAGACTCATTTCAAATTTGGCTCTTCTCTACATTTAAGTTCCACTTGTGATAGGTTGCACTGCAATTTATGTTTAGAGTTTTAGCATTCTAGTTCAGTTTGTCAGAATGAGATGATGTGTAACTTGTGTGAGGAATGAGGTCATACATACCGGTCCTGCCCTTGGGCCTCTCACAATAGGTCTGATCAACCTTGTCAGGATTCTATTATTGTAGAGACACAGAAAAGAAGTACAGCTTCCCAGAAGGCCTTACATGCCATCTCATCAGTTGACACTTTGCATGTTGAAACAATTGAGACTCCTTTGAATGGCCCCCCACTGCTTCCTCCACCCCTCCTCCTCCTGTACAATCTCCCTTGGCTCCTATGCAGCAGGATTCAGGTGACACAGACTGCAGTATTGACTCACCCCAGGCTTCTTCCTTGACCCCTCCTGGCATAGTCCCCCCTCTATGGAACCTCCTAGCATAATGCCTCCCCCTGCTTCAGTTGTAGCTCCTAGAAAAAGAACCTTGAAACAGTCTCAATTCCACCCTAAGATGTCCAAATCTGCCATATCTCCCACTGGTATCCCTGTCCAGAATAAATTTGACCCTCTATCAAAATTACAGTCTAGCTCTGATTTGGATGAGGATTCTGCACCTTCCTCTACAGTCTCTTCACAACAGTTTTTTTCCTCAGATTCAGATGGTGATTTGACACCTATTCCATCCCAAAAGTCCTAAAGAGGCACTAGAGGGCATTCCACACGTAAGGGCACTAGGTGTGGTAAGGTTTCTTGACTGATTCTTCCTGTTTGATTGTTTTTCTACCCCTCTCTACCATCTGCTTCTTCCTTACGGATTGCTACTGTTAATGTTAACAGTATCAAAAATGCTAAAAGGAAGCTTCTTTCATTTTCTGTGCTACACGACCTAGGTTTTGACATTATATTCTTGCAAGATACGAGACTTAATACTGCCTCCCTCATCATTGCTGCATATAGGTTATGGTGCTGGGGTCCTTCATACTTTTCCTATGGTACTGCTGTGTGTGAGGGGGTGGGAATTTTATTTTGTGGGGATCATTTTCGTATTTCTAAGATCACAGATATTTCTCCTGGTAGAGCGTTCCTTTTGGATGTGTCCTTTTCTGGTGCCAGCTGGAGATTTCTTGTCATCTATGCCCCACAAACCAAGAAAGATAGACTACAATTATATAATGATATCTGTCCTTATTTGTTTACTGCTAAGCATATTATTTGGACTGGGGATTTTAATTGTGTAGTAGATAAACAGGATAGAGGGGCTAAAACACATAAGGACATTTGTGACACTAACTGTCTAAATAGTATTATCCTAAAAGCTGGGCTTTCAGATGCCTACAGGACAGTCCATCCTACTGGCGGGTGTACTTTTTTTAAAGGTACTCTGTCTACCAGAATTGATTTTGTTTTTCTCTCCCACTTTGTCAAGGTTTATGATGTGCTGATTTTGCCCTTGGAAATATCTGATCATGCTATTTTATCTGTGACAGTGAGCTTAGATTACCCTGTTCCCATTGGTAAAGGTTACTGGACGCTAAATAACACTCTGTTGACTTCTTCTAAATGCTTTGACATTAGTGAATTCCTGAAAGCTAGGATGTCTATAGCATGTTTACAACATAATCTCAGTCTCAGGTGGGTGGAAACTAAAGTGGGTTTACATTCTTTGCTGAAGAAATTGGCTTATTCCAAACATACTCATCAATATCAGAGATATCTCACTCTTTGGACACAGTTGGCTAAGCTATATTTATTCATTAATGAGGGTTCACCTGTCAATCATGGTTTTATAACTAACATTAAATAACAATAAATCCCAGGTCGCTCATGTAAAAAAGTTTTCAGCTTAGTGTGCTATACCTGGTTAAACAACTAAATAAAAAATAAAAAAAATAAAAATAGGAAATGACTGCTCTGCAATATTTTAGAGCTTCCTCTTTGCTGCATGAGCATAGAATCTGTACACCAGGGGAATTTTCATGTGGTGATGTGTTTGCCAGTTGAAAAAAGAGACAGGAGACTAGGATTATGACATCTTTATCTACCCCACATGGTGACATTGTTACAGATTCCCAGAAGATTTTAGGTGTTGTACAACACTATTTACAGGGTATACATGACAGACTGGATGACTCTGATGCCGATATACAAAGTTATTTAGATACTATACCTTCCCCTGTTTACCCATCTGAGTTTAAGGATTCATTGGTATCCCCGATATCCCGACTTGAAATTATCACTGTTATTAAGTCCTTGAACAATAATACTGTGCCTGGCTTAGAAGGTCTAACTGTTGAGTTCTATAAACATTTTCAAACTATCCTGGTAGATATTATTTTTACTGTTTATAACTGGATGTTGTCCTCCTCCACAGTTGATTTTCATTTTTGTACTGCTATCCAGATTTTTTTACATACAAAGGGAGTGAAGAGTGATATTGGTAATTGGAGGCCTTCAAGTCTTCTTAATGTTGACTTCAAAATCTTGATGAAAGTTTTGGCCTTGAGACTAGCTTCTGTATCCCCTTACCTAATAGCGTCAGTTCAAACCTGTTATGTTCCTGGTCGTAATATTTTGGATAATTTATTGCTTATTAGAGAATTGATTGAGCAGGGTAAGGATGACTTATTGCATGGATATCTCCTTTCCCTTGACCAGGAAAAGGCTTTTGACAAAGTTTCTCATAAATTTTTGTTCAGGGTTTTGGCTCACTATGGTTTACCCAAACTGTTTTGTACTTGGTTGTCTTTTTTCTATAATGCTGCTATGGTTATTCCCCTGGTTAATGGACATTTGGGCTCAAATGTACAGATCACACGAGGGGTTCATCAGGAATGTCCACTGTGCCCCCTACTTTTTGTTTTCTGTTTGGATCATCTGATACACAGTTTGCAACAAATGGTTCTTTTTCGTGGGGTTCATCCGATACATGCTGATTTTGATATTAAAGTAATAGCTTATGCTGATGATGTGTGTCTAATTACACAGGATGTTACTTCAGCTTTACATGCCCTGGATGTTGTGCATACCTATGCCGGTGTAGCTGGAGCTTCTTTGAATTAGAACAAGAGTACCCTGGTATATAGTGAGTTCATCTACCGCAGTTGTATCCGATATTACGGGAATCTCAGTTTCTTGGTATGATTTGACTATACTGGGTATTACTTTTGGTAGGGGTGACAACTCTCTGGTCAACTGGACTACTAAACTGGACATTGGAAAACATAAGGTTCTGCTCTGGAAATCTTGGCAACTGACCAAGAAGAAGAGGGTATCCTTACTAAAAACATTTTTTCCCCCATTTTTATGTATCTTAGCATGGTTTATCTGATTCCCACTTTGTTAGAGGTGGTTTTATTAAGTTTGGTTTTTCAAACCATATGGGGCAGTAGGTTGAATCCCATTAAGAGGGAGGTATTATATTTACCAGTGAATAAAGGAGGGTTGTCCATTTTAAATCCCATGAATCATTTTTTTAGTATATTTTTTCATTATAATTTATGGAACCTAGATGCTCCTTCCTCGTCATTATGGGCCCTTATGGCATTTAGCTGGTATAGGCCTTTTTTTCTCAGCTGGTCAAAAACAGCTGGTCTTCCTAATAGCTTTAGGTCTGTTCCACATTTTTTCAAACCAGTCCTTTGTAAATTGAGAAAATGGAAGTTGTCCCCTCTACAAATCATTGGTAAACCACGAAAGGAGGTATACAGGATGGTACAAGTGCTCCATTATGTTTCTGTCCCTATCTTTGGTGGCATAGCCGGTACTTTTCACAAGTGTATAATTCAAACTTTGTTGGTTGTTCGGACCCCCCCCAGGATGTGGGATGTGATCTGGTTATCCTGCCATGGTAGACTCCCAGTTCGGAATAAGGTGAAACATAAGACTGTTTCTGACTGTACTTGTCCTCGACTGTTGTGTACTGACGAATTGGAAACTATGGAACATTTTTTTATTTCTTGTCCCTCTACTGTAGATTTTTGGCAGTTATTGTCACAAAAATGGGGTGATGCTAGATGGCAACAAACCTCTTATCCAGAATTGATTGGGGTTTTTTCCTTACAGTTTCATGATTTAGATAAGGGTACAGTGAGATGTATCTTTACATGTATAAAATTCATTTTATTGCAATGCAGATGCAAATTTCTTCTACAGCAAATTGAGACTACTTCTTTACAGATTATCCAGTCCATTGAACATGAATTACATTCACAGTTTTTGCATGATAGACAATTCTATTTGGACTCGGTTTGGAAACATAGATGGAATGTTGAACCCTATTTGAAGGATAAGATTGAATAGATCTTGCCCTCCCTTTTTTTTTCCTCCCTACCTGTTTCTGTTCATGTTTGGGTTACTGTATCTTTTGTTTTTTTGCTTTTTTGGGGGAGGACAGGGTTGCAGTTTGCTTCATGATTTATATTTTCATGCTTTATTTTCTTGACTGTTGTATGAATATTTTATTTTCAAAATGACTTATTCATTGTCCTTTGTCCTAATTGTATCATTGTGTATCTTTTTGTTTTTGGTTTTGAATGTTATAATAAAAAATTCCCCTACTCTTTTTGATAAGTGTCATGGGATCTTTAACATCCACCTGAACTACCACCAATCCAGGCAGATGGGACCTCGGTTTAATGTCTCATCCAAAAGATGGCACCTCAGAAGCACAACACCCCTCTTATGCTGCACTACAGTGTCAATACTGGGATATTAACCAAAGTGCCAGATGTGGGAAATGAACCCACAGCCATCTGATCTCCCGGCCTCAGAGGTGAGTGTGCTACCTACTGAGCCACTGACAACTTAATGTATCATTAGGGTTGTTTCACAGTGGCAAAAGTGAAGAAATTTGATGTTAGGGTTCCCACCCCCCTTGCACCCCCCACCACCACCCCACCACCACCAACAGGCATCAGGATGTGCATTGGGGATGTCTGTCCTAACTCTCACCCCATTCTCCTATACTGCACCACCTCAGCATGTTTACACATGGGATGGGGTGAGAGTTAGGAACGATGATCCCAATGCATGCCCCGATGTCTGTTGGTGGGGGTGGGGTGGGGGTTAGGTGCAAGGGGGGTGAGAACCCTAACAACCAATTTCCTCACTTTTGTTGCTGTGGAACAACCCTAACTGATGCATTAAACTGATTTTTTTTTATTCGAAAATATTATAGTGGCGCAGTAGTGCCACTATAATTAGGGTTGAGTACCCCATTTAAGGTTAAATCTAAAATTTGGCAGCTTAATAAATTTGCCACTATATGATAGATTTGCCTGAAATTTGGCATGCACAGTCTGATACCACAGATCTCTGGATCTTCCAGGTTTCGGTCGGATGTACGGTTGTGCAGCTACAGAGCACCATAAAACACACAAATTATGCATTTTTGCACATTCTTTGCTCACGCCTACAGGGTGCATGGTCTGCGGAACCAGTCTGAAACCTTCAGTGAACATGCAGACAGGGTCCCTGATTTGCCTTTTGAAGATTTCATGAAAAAATATGAAACAGTTAAAAAGTTATTCAAAAAACAAGTTTCCCATTATAGTCAATGGGAAAAGTTAACAAAAAGTTCAAAAGTGTCGCAAATGCAGTTTTTTGTGTTGCAAATGACCCTTGTAGTGTCGCAAATCTGCCATCTTGTTTTCAGTTGATGGTCACAGAAATGCTTGGCATTTAAATTTGGGACCCTCTAGGGACACAATTCTTGCTGTGTTCAACTAATTTATTTATTTTTTGATAACCAGGTAGGTGCACTAGACACAAAAGTGACTATTTTCAGGCACGACCCAGGAGGTTAACAACACAGAGAGATACAAATTATATAGCATACAGTGTCAGGAGATATGCAATACATCATACCAAGAGAGTGAGACAAGATTTAGACAAATATTGGTACAAGGCATGTAAAGGTATAAATTATACAAATGGAGATAAGTGCCCATATGAAGACTGACATAGTAATATCACAATATTTGATGCATACAAGGAAGCAAATTTAACAACAGGGTAAAGTTACATCCAGCTAAATCTGAAGGATGTTAAAGGTAGGAGGCAGGGAGAGAGGTAAAGGGAGGCTGAAAGTGTCATAGTGCTAGATAACAAGGGCAGTCAGGACAGAGGGAGTAAGATCTATGGAGGTTGAAGCAGGTACAAGGAGAGCAAGCAGTGAAGAGGGCAGTGCCTCTTCTTAAAGGTGGCATGATTAGGGGCAAGGCGTACATCTAGGGGCAATGAGTTCCAGTAGGAGGGGCCTACGCGCGAGAAGCCTGATTTCCCTTTGGTTGTTCTATATCTGGGGATGCAAACCAAGGAAAAGTCAATAGATTGGAGACCGTAGGAGATGGGCTGAGGGGTCAACAGGGCGGCTAGGTACGTGGGCATACTTGATCACAGTACACTATCCAGAAGGTTCCCAAGAGAGAGGAGAAGGTGTGCAATGGGGGATGGCTACTTTAGGTCAGAGTACAGCAGGCAGTGATGTTTTAGCCTAGAGGATGCGGAGGTGTAACGGCATATGTTGTTATAAGTTGTGTCCCACCTATGAAGAGTAGCCTTATAGGCGTTAGTATAGATTGCAGATCCATAAGAAAGTGAGGGAAGTAGGATTCCTTGAGCAATGGCTGTCCTAGCGGTGGGGGTAAGAATATGGCTAGTTTTGTAGGCTAAGCCGAGTTTTGCATTTACAGCCTTACAAATGGATGTAATATGGGCATCAAAGGTGAGGAATTGATCAAGTAAGACACCAAGATATTTAAAAGAAGTTTCCATCTCCAATGGAGAACTATCAGCCCAGGTGACCTTGAAAAATGTATGGCACAGCTTTAGTTTAATAGGGGATCCAAAGAGCATGGCCTTGGTCTTTCCAACGTTAATGATGAGCTTGTTTTTGGTGATCCAGGATTGAATATTTTGTAGATCCATTGAGAGTTTATGATTAATAGAATGAATATTGTCTGAGCTAGTGTAGAGTACAAGGTCATCAGTGTACAGCAATGATGAACAGAAGGATATGCTATGAGGAATGTTGTTAATGAAAATCAAGAAGAGGAGAGGACCGAGGATAGAACCTTGAGGTACGCCGACATTGATCACTGCTTTTTCTGAGGTGGCCAAGTTGAATTTCATAGTTTGGTGTCTGCTTGACAGCTAGCTATGGAACCAGTTTACAACTCCAGTCAAGAAGCCCAGGGAGTGGAGATTGGTAAGTAGAAGAGGGTGGTTAACAAGATCAAACGCTTTTGTCAGATCGATAAATACTGCACCGGTTGGTAATTGAGTCCTGAGGATGCTAGCAGTGTCTTTTTCTGGGGGTTAAACACCCCAGAAATATGTTTTTTTAATTTTTGTAAACAGTAGTGTCGAAAAGTAGTGTCACACATTCGACACTTTCATGATTTTTTTTTTGGGAAAGTGTCGCAAATCACGACACTACTTTGCGATACTATGCCCAAAACAATAGGAAATCTTTGCCACTCTGCTGCAAAAGAACAGTTCGATCTTTTGGGCTGATATTCAGAGAGAAGAAAGCCAAGATTCCACAGATGTGCCTTTTCATGGTTTGGTGACAAAATATTATAGGGCTGCAAAGTTACAGCACTCTGAAGTTGACAATTTTTCCCCTAGGCTAACATTACGGCGTTTGCAGCGCTTTTCAGGGCCCGTATCTCGAAAATGCTTCGAGATACGGACGTTTCATTGAAAAATACTTTGCCCCCATTAGGATGCTAAGTGCAAAACTAGCCAAGAAAGTCATGAATAATATGAGATTTTAATTTTTTTTCTACGTCTTACAGTTCCTGAGATATAAGCAATTTAGTATTCCAAGTGTCCATTTTCTGCTCTGAGGTCCATTGTTATGCATACATTCTTTGTATTCACTGTGCTTCTGAATGCACCTTTTGGGGAAAAAAGTGTGTGTGCTTGCGTTAGTTACAGTTAGCATTTCTGCTTGCGTTTCCATAACCGATTGCGTTAGCGTTTCTGTTTACGTCATCATGTGCATTACCCTTTGCGTTTGTGTTTGCACTTGCGCTTGTGTTTACGTTACTGTTACCATTTACGTTTCCATTACTGTTTTTATTTACATTTCCTTTTGCTTCACTGTGTGCATTACTATTTGTGTTTGCGTATGTGCTTCCATTTGCATTTCTGTTTGTGTTTCCTTTGGCATCATCATTGGTGTTACCATAAGCATTTGTGTTTCCAGTTGCATTACTGTGACCATGTACATTACTATTTGCATTTGTGTATGTGCTTGTGTTTCTGTTTGTGTTCCTGTTCCCTTTGGTGTCATCGTTGGTGTTACCCTAATCATTTGTGTTTCCAATTGCGTTACCATTACTGTTTGCGTGTTCATCACCGTTTGCGTTTCTGTTGGCCTTAGCATTTGCATTTTCAGTAGTGTTTCCTTTCTCGATAGCATTACTGTTTCCGTTTGCATTTCTGTTTGCGTTTGTGTTACCATTTGCATTTTCATTACCATTTGCATTTCCAGTAGCAT
This sequence comes from Neoceratodus forsteri, assembly GCA_016271365.2. Classification (NCBI taxonomy): domain Eukaryota; kingdom Metazoa; phylum Chordata; order Ceratodontiformes; family Ceratodontidae; genus Neoceratodus; species Neoceratodus forsteri. The sequence continues at coordinate 208,836,208 of CM028137.1, read as the reverse complement.
TTGCATTACTGTTTTCGTTAACGTTTGCGTTTCTATTGCTGTGAGCATTTGCATTACCATTTGCATTACCATTTCTGTTTTCATTAACGTTTGCGTTTCTCTTACTGTTTGCATTATCATTTACATTTTCATCACCATGTGCATTACTGTTTGTGCTTGCGTTTGCATTACAGTTAGCATTACTATTTTATTTTACCTCACTGTTTCCATCACCGTTTGTGTTAACATTACCATTTGTGTTTTTGCGTTAGTGTAGTGCAGTGCAAAACATTATGTTTTTGCTATTTTTCTGCACTATCTTCAACGATGCATAGCACAGCCAGTGTGTGGTTGATTGGTCTGAAACTGGTCGGGTAGAAAGATCTTTTTTCAAGGAACATGCCAGTTTTTCTTTGGTGAAATAATGTTGTTCCATTCCAAAGTTATGGCAATTTGAAGTTGGCCCACTTCGTAGTCCGCCATTTTAGTGCATTTTCGGCCACAATTTCTGCCATTTTGTGGTGGAAGACTTCGAAAAGGTACAGAAACATAAAAATTGAATATCTCTGGAACGGTTTGGTCTTTTCACATGAAATTTGGAGGGTGTTGAGTGGATGTCCTGGAAATGTGAATTATGATGTTTACATATTTTAAAAATAATTCATTTCAGAGATACTGTGTGACACAGTTAACATTTTGTGCATGGCGTTCTGCATGGTGTTACTGCCTTTAAATTTATAGCAAAGATAGCCCTAGTGGCTTGGGAGGTGCAGTGCAGTAGTTTCATGTCTAAAACATTAACAGGTGCAGAATTATGTCACTCCAACGAATGAAAATGTGGTTCTTTATGCTTTACTAATTTCTGAACCGTGTGTCTGATTTGCCTGGCATTTAGAATGTACAACACTTTGTAATTCATCTTTCACTGTGCCAATGTTTGGGTTGCTGGCACTTACGGTTGCTGAATTGTGTATGTTGCATTGTTTGCTCCTGGAGCTGTGTAACTGTTGAATGGATGTACACACAGTTCTGGACACACGGTATGCCATGGTACACGTCTCTTTCACCAATTTTCATTTCAGTCGGTCATACAGTTTTTGAACAGTGAAGTGGCAAATAATCACATGGTGGGAGCGTGTGGGGCCCTCCACCACTACATTCCATTCACTATCTATAGTGCACATTCTCAAAAAGAAGGGAAATTCATGGCAAAAAACTCCATTTAATGCATCAGTTAGGGTTTTTCCATAGTGACAAAAGTGAGGAAATTCAGTGTTAAGGTTGCCACTCCTTGCACTCCATGCCCACCCCGTCCCCACCAACAGGCATTGGGGTGTGAGTTTGGGTCATTGATCCTAACTCTCACCCCATTCTCCTACACTGCACTGCCTCAGCTTATTTACACATGGAATGTGGTAAGAGTTCAGGCCAATGACCCCAATGCATGCACCCTGATGCCTGTTGGTGGGGACAGGGTGAGCGTGGGTTGCAAGGGTGGCAACTCCTACATTAAATTTCCTCACTTTTGTTGGTGTGAGCACTCATCTCGATGCATTAATGGAGTTTTTCACCATATATATATTCATGGCAAAAAAATCCATTTAATGCACTGTTAGGGCTGTTCCAGTGACAAAAGTGAGGAAATTTGGTTATATATATATATATATATATATATATATAACAAACTGTTATGAAACTTTGTGTGTAGTGCCAGTCTTGACCCCAGTGGGTATGCTTTGTGATCTTGTTCTGGTGAGCTGAGTTTGGGAGTGAGCTCAGAGAACCAGCTGGATGGGGTGAGGAAGGGGGATGCTACTGTTTTACGACATCCCCCTTCCCCCAGTCAGAAAATTCAAGCTGCAGGGTTATCTTCATGGGCACGGGGCACCATATAGTGAAGATAACTATCCTCATTCACTCTTAACACATTCACTTTTTGCACATTCACTGTTTGTTCTTTCAGATTTCTTTGCCTTTTTAGATCTGAAAGAGCAAAGAGTGAATGTGTGATGAGTGAAAGAGAAAAGAGTGAATTTGTAAAGAGTGAGTGAGGACAGTTGTCTTCAGTATATGGTGCCTGCTCCTCTGTGGACAATCCTGGTGCTTGCATTCCCTGGTGGGGGTGGTGCCAGACTCTGCACTTCTGTAGGCAGATGGAATCTTCCCATGACACAAGGCCAAAAGGGCCCTGCCCATCGGCATCTGTTCATGCTGGTCTTGAAGTAACCTGTGTGAATTAGGATATGATTCTACTATCTCATAAATAAAGGAAATTCTTTGCAAATCAAACTTCATAAATGCACCAGTTAGGATAGCTTAACACCACAAAAGTAGAGAAGTGTGGCATAAGGGTTTCTAACCCTAACTCCCCACCTCCACTCCCCTAAAGCAGCAAAAGAAAAAAGTATTTTGGTTTTGGGTCTCTGGAGTCTTGACATATCAGTGTTGGAGTCTTCCTTTGGGTTCTCATACCTAATGTCTACCCCGTTCCTTGACCAAACAACATCACACATGATCTCCTTTCTTCACACAAGACCTGCAGCCTTGTGTGAAAAACAGCTAAAGATTTTGTTGGCAACATGTGGTGAAACATATTCTACCTTTGAAGAGTGTAACACTATGAGGTACTGGCTTGGAGCTGTACCTTGTATTCAGACTGGAGGCTATGGGCTGTGGGAGATGGGGTAAGCATTAGGGTTGAGAACCCCAAAGAAGACCCCATCACTGATTCATGAAGATTCCAGAGACCCAAAACCCTAATGTTGTTTCCTTTTTCTATTTGGGGTGTTGGGGTGGGGAGTTAGGGTAAGAAACCCTAATGCCACATTTCCCTACTTTTGTGGCATGAAATTACCCCATCTGGTGGATTAACTCATTTTTACCTGAGTGGTCACTTTGTATCAGGTTATGCAATGGATGGTTCAGAATTCATACAGAGTTATTGGAAGTACTTGGTTAACAAAGTTTTTTGGCCAAGAATATACAGTATATAGATAGACTATGTAAAATGTTTCTCACTCCACAATCTGTTTTTTCCCTTCTCCCAGCAGTATCCTTTTCAGTGAACACCTTCCAAACACCCACACACAGATACACACACACACAGACACACCGACACACACACACACACACACACACACACACACTCTCTCTCTCTCTAGATTTGGAAACTTATGGCTTATTTTGCTGATATGCTAGAAGCTAAAATCCACACAAATAAAGACAATTGTTAGTTTGTACAGTAGTTTTGTCTTGAAACAAGTGATTAGTAAAAAGAGGTCCTCACCCTTAAACAAAACTGGCATAGACATCAGAAGAGGATACTGAGGATGCTGTCAGATTAAGCCTCCCTCCCAGCTACTGGAAGCTGTCTTTCACTTCTTCACTGCTGGGACAAGAGACTGCACAGCTGGACATTGTACCACTGAGGAGAAGTGGTTGGAGCATAGTCGCAACGAGGCTATTTCCCCACTAAGAACAGGTACGCCATCATTGCCTGTATTGCGAGCAAGGGAGAATGCATAGTCATTTGTTTAATATTGTTGTGTCCTTTCCAGTCCAACTTGTGCTGCAGAAAAAATAAAGATTCTGCCGCTCTGGAAACCCTGAGTCTTGTGCCTGGAATTCCATCAGTGGGGTGGCCAGTCCTAGACACCGTACTTGCAAGGTTGCCTGTGGAAGGTAGACTTCAACTAATGGCTCATCTTTTACAATTGGAACTGCCATATTCTGCCTCTTGGAAGAGTTGTGCAAGCTGTCTTTTTTATCTCTTACTTTTCTATTTGTTTTATTAAGAATTTTACTTACATATAGCTGCCTTTACTATTTTATTACTTTTCTTTTTGTCACTGACTTATTTAGATTGGCTTATTGCTGTTTTGAATGACTGTAAGATAGTATGACTGATGCTAGGTGTCTATTAGCATTACTTGGCCGAACTTTCTCCTAGGTTTGAATAAGTGTATTTTGTAGTTTCCCCCTTGTGTGTGTTGTGCTTGTGTTTGGTGCTGGAATACTGACTGAATTCCCAGAACACTATCTCTCTATACCTGAAGGGACTAAAGTAGTTTAAATGTTAAATCACGCACCTTGAAAGCCCAGTGAAAGCACTTGACCTCTTGCCAAGCTCAAATGAACATGCGAGGGCATCTTTGTATTTGAGATCTTTTGTCTGCTCCAGTTTGCATATCTGTCTGCTTTGGCTGCTGTTACAGTGCAGCTGCACTGCATTTTTACTATTGCCTGGCTGCAATAAGAGAGGGCAAAGTGTTTGCAGCACTAGCATTTCATGGCTTGGCCTTTTTGAAAGGCCCTGTTGATTAATATTCTCCTTGAGGTAGTGGAGAAGCTGATTAGTAGTGAGGCATTTGGACACTAAGTTCTGAACACTGCCTGCTCACCATTTAATTTTAAATAACATGCTTTATACTCAAGGCAATTACTGCCTTTAATATCTCCTTTATCTTTTATCTTGTTGGTTTTTTTAACAGCTTGTGTTCTAGTGTCCTAGTGTTTTCCCCCCTACTAGTTAGTACAAAGCATGTTGTTGTTTAGGTTGGGAGCAGCATTATAATACTTCAATATCTCAATATTTTAATAATTTTAGTAATACCTGGAAGATATAGGTATATTGGCATGGGGGTTGCTCATTTATTTTGCCTGTTCCCACTCCTTGCTGCCACTAATATTTACTCCCTTGGAAGATGGTTTACTAGCGCATGTTTAGGCCTTTACATTTGTTACTTTTTTTTTTTCATTTGCCCCCATTTCTAGATCTAAGCTCTGTCCCTTATCCCGGGTCTTGTAAACAGAATGGAATTAGTTTCTTCCTCCAAAAACTGAAAAAGAAAGGTAAGCAGGGAAAAGGAAGAAAGAAAGAAAAAGAACTTTACTGCAAAAGAGAACATTCTAGTAATTATTTTGAGCAAATTCCTGGTGGACATCTTCTGCAAAAGACACTAGTCACTGACAGTAAGAACTTACAACTTGCAAGAAAGTGGGAAGGTAATATATTGTTATCCTGCCTCAGCTATATGTGCCTGGCTGCATTTGAAGCAAGATGTACTTGTTCTGCATTTTCTGACTTTACTCTTTAATCGTACAGTCCCTAATTAATAAACTAACTCCAATTCCAGGATGGGCTGGGGCATGTTCTCCTTTAATTGTGGAGCTACTTCAACCAGATCCTATTTAGGTCTAGTGTGTTTGTATATTCTCTAGCCTTTTGATTTTCCCACATTATGGTCCTGACTAGAAATCAGCTAAGCAGAAAGCCTGGTGATTTATTGGAACTATCTGAACACAGTCCTAGTTTGGTCACAGAGAGTGATGGAATCAAAATAATACCTAGTATTGGAGATGACAAGAACCCCCCAGAAAAGGGAAAAGTAAACATAAAATTGATTAAAAAAAACCTAGAATGTCTAATATATTTAAGCAGTTACCTTTGATCAAGGAGTCAGAAAGGGTTTCAGTTTCTACTAATAACTCTAATTCAAGTTCAGTCAAATTACAGCTAAGGGCATCCCCACCTGTTCTTTCTTTCTTTCTTTCTTTCTTTCTTTCTTTCTTTCTTTCTTTCTTTCTTTCTTTCCTTTCTTTCTTTCTTTCTTCATTCATTTATTTATGTGTTTGACAACCGGGTGAGCAAACTGATCCAGAGGACCATTTTCAGTCGCGACCTGGGCCACCAGGGTGGCAAACACAACAAACATCAATACAATACAGAGATGCAATTAGAACAAAACAGGACTGCTGAATACACCTGATATGAGGTCAAATTGCATAATACTGATTTTTCAGAGAAATCAGTACATACTGGTGTAGCGACATACATTAAGTGGCTAATGCAATATAAAAGGCTTAACATGGTAATAATGGTAACATATTACATGCAATGTACATACAGTCACAGGTGAAACAAGGAAATAAATACAGTTGAAATGAAGGTTTAGTCTATCTCCAGGAGTGGTATAGGCACAAGTCATAGACAGAAATACAACTTAAGTGAAGTTGTAGAACCTGCTAACAGTTCAGAATAAAACAGCTAGCCATCTCCAGATTGAACAGAGGAGCAGAACAGTGCAAGAGAGTAGGTGCACTGGAGATAGGGCGAGGGCACGAATAGGTTCTATGCCAAGATATGGGCCCCGGTACTGCATGGGGAAAAGCTGCAGGTAAAAGCATCCTTAGCCAGGAGCCATGCCTTTAAGTTTACCTTGAAAGACTGATGGGAGAGGGATGATAGGATGGAAAAAGGAAGTCTATTCCAAAGAGAAGGGGCAGAGACAGAGAAAGCTTTACTACCCATGGTGGTAGTAGTGTGAGAGACTTCCAGTGGGGGAATGGAGGAGGCCCAGAGACTCTGAGATACCACTCTGTCAGCAAGTAGGGAGGAGTAGGTGGACAGCTGGTGGTTCCTGTGTGCACTGTCAATGAGGCTGCCCATAGCAAAGTCAAAACAATCCTGCAGAGAGAGAGAGAGACACCCTAGGGACTGGTATAGTGAGCAGTGGTGGGTGGTAAAAGGGAATTGAAGGACAAAGTGGCAGATGGAGTTGTATGTGGTATGTAAGTGGGTCTGTAGGAAAGAGGACACAGTACAGTACACAGTGGAGCAATAGTCAAAGAGAGGCAGAAGAATTCCTTGAGCAATGGCTAGGAGAGCTTCAAGGGATAGAAATTGATTTGAGCAGCAGGCAGCACCTAAGTTTTGGTGAATTTTCATCACAGTGTTGCTGATGTGTGATCCACATAGAGAATGGCCTTGCAAGTAATGCTTTCAGCAGGGAGGTTGTTAATAAACATAGAAAAAAGTAGAAGCCCCAATATTGAGCCCTGAGGTACACCGGTGTGGGTAAGTAGTGGAGCAGAGGAGTTTTTACCAATCAAGACATACTGGGACCAGTCTGAGAGGTAACTATGGAACCATGTGACCGTGTCTGGTGAGCAGCCAAAGTTTAGCAGGGTGGAGTAGAGGAGATGGTGGTTTACGAGATCAAAAGCCTTAGACAGATCCACAAACACTGCACCTGTGGCCCTGCCCTTGAACATATTTCTAAGGATATGGTTTGAAAAAATTGCAAAGGCAGAGGAGGTACTATGGTGTTTGTAGAAGCCATGCTGGAGAGGAAGTAGGTGGTATTTTTCTAGATGACTGGATAGTTTGTGGTGGTGAATGATTTTCTCAAGTAATTTACTCAGGTGAGGAAGTAGGAAAATGGGCCTATAATTTTTTGGGGTGAGGGGATCCGCAGCCTTAAATATGGGTATGACATGAGTTATGTCTATCTCCCATTCAAAACAGATTGTCTCACCATCTATCAGGAATTATCTTCTACTGACCCCACTAATATTGGATGAGGCTTCACTGCTCCCCCCCACACACAGTTTGGGGGCAGTGATTTGGGTGATAATGTGGCTTTATTAGCACCTTTACCACATTATGGGACTTCAAGGAATTCATATTCTAGTACAGACTCCAGGGGCACCACCTCTATTAATTCTTTCTCACCTTGCTCGCCACCCTCATTTTCTGAGAAAATCAATAATAAGAATTCTACTAAAACACAGAGCATACTTCAAGGCAGAGCTCTTGTGTTTCCGGATGTTCTACAAGATTTACACAATACTATTGCGGGCTTAAAATAATTAAATCATTATAACAAGACTAGAATTCCTGAAACTAGCAGTACTATGAATTGTCAGAAAGGTTTATGCTCTACTAGTCTAAAATATAAAAAAAATGATAATACCCCCTTATTCTGTCACAAACCTCAGCTAAGAAGTTATTTAATGATTATTTATCTCACTTCCCTACATATCTTAGTGACAACCTAATAAGGGTGTTTAAAAATCAATATGCTGCTAACCTAGTTATGGCTGTGGACTGAGCCTACAGCCATCCTGCTGCAGCTTGAGAAACGGGCTTTCCATGGAACACATGTTTAGTACTTTTCAGTGTATTCTTCCATAACTGCAAATCCCTGTGGCAGTTAAAAAAATACTCCCTTCTTTCTTAGTTGCTTTTCTATGAGAGCAAATGGGCATACCTTTCAACAAAATCTAAATATCTTTAAAACTATACAAGATGCACAAAAACAACCATTGTGAAAGTTGTTCAGGACAAAAAGAGCTTTCACATGAGGGTAGTCAGTAATCTGAATTCTTTATATTTCGTAAAAGATGGTCTTCTAAACAACCTCATTTTTATTTCTCTCTGAGTGAACACAGTAGAAGTCATGCCAAGCAAATGTGAATATCTCAGAAACTATAGAAGTTACCAATATACAACCAACATGAAAGTTGTTCAGTACAAAATTAACTTTTAAATGAGGGTAGTCACTAATCTGAATTCATTAGAGTTTTTAAATATAGCCATCTGAAAGGTGAAAATTGTGAAGGAAAATGAAAACTCAGGTAATCAGATGGCCATAGTTTAAAAAATATAATTAGTGCAGCTTAAAGAGGACAGGAAATCATGTGTAATTGGAAGCTATTTGTAAAGTTGTTATTCTCAGAAATGATATACATTACCTTAAATTGTCTATATTTAACTGTAACTGAATGAAAAGTGATAAGAAAAGCTATATTTTGCATCATTTTGTTTTTATGGGCAGCATTCTGTTACAGTTCTCTTCATGGAACCAGTAATTTGGAGTTTTACCTATGTCACTGTTTGTGCACAGAACTCTAAGCATAGTTCTGGCAGGCGAACAGCTCATAATTAACATTCTGTGCACAAACCATGATGTAGTTAAAACTCCAGATTACAGGTTCCATGAACAGAACTGACACAGACTGCTGCCCATAAAAATATAACAATATAAAATAAAGTGTTTGTATAACTTTTTATTCAGATACAGTAACATTTGGATAATTCAGGGGAATGCATATCATTTCTGAAAATAAGAACTTAATAAATTGCTACCAATTTGAAAGAATTTCCTCTCCCCTTTAATGAATAGGCTCATTGGAAAGGTATTTTTGTCCTGAAAAACTTTCATACTGACAGTTTATGTGTAATGTGTACATGTTTAGAGATATTTACATTTGTTTGGCATAATTCCAATGAAAAATTAATATTGAGGTAATCAGATGGCCATAGTTTAAAAAAATATAATTAGTGCAGCTTAAAGAGCAGCTGATGCCTTCAACATAACTTTACCAAAACATAATATTTAGACACAGTCCAGCTTATATTTCACAATAGTTCTGTATTCCACCTCCCCATTATTTATTACTGAGGTCATCTGCATGAAAACAGGGTCTATGCTCCTGAAGAGTTCATCTATTCCTGTTGCTTGTTCCCTACCTAAGGTCACAATGCACTGCTTGTGCTATCACAGTTACTCCCATGACAACAGACTGTGATGTCACAACAGAGGATTGTGACTTGAAGTAGGCAGTCAGCTATAGAGGCAGATGAACCCTGAGGTATAAAGATTGTATATTCTTGCAGATGTTCTTAGTAATAAATTCTGGTGAGGAAGGATATTTAAAACATATATGGAATGGAAGCTGACTTGTACCTAATTATTATATTTTTCAAAGTTTTTTTTTTAAGGTGTCAGCAGCTCTTTAATGAATGGGCTCATTTCAAAGTCTTTTTGTCCTGAACAACTTTCATACAGGTTTATTTTCTGTAACTTGTATACTTTTAGAGATATTTACATTTGTTTGGCATAACCCCTATTGCACTCCTAAACAGCCTTAGCTTTGCAAATTACTACACCAGTTTAGTGAAATTCTAAACAAGACAGCATAAGTTCCATCGAAAGAATGCTATCCCAAGGTCAAATTTCACTGACTTGAAAGTTCACTCCCTGAGAAAAACTATAAACCAACTGAAGCTTCATTTTAAAATTGTTTGTGTGTGTGCTAGCATTAGTAAATGACAATGATTAAAAACACAAGGAAAAATAATCTTAAAGAACAGCTGACACCTTCTGGAGAATGTTAACAAAATATAATATTTAGACAAAGTTCAACTTGTATTTCACATTAGTTCTTTATTCCTCTTCCCCATTATTTATTGCTGAGTTCATTTGCATGAAAACAAGATTTTTGCTCCTGAAGAGTTCATCTATTTTTGTTGCTGTCTCCCTACCTGAGGTCATAATGTACTGCTTGTGACATCACAGTTACTCTCGTGGCAACAGATTGAGATGTCACAACAGAGCATTATGACTTAAAGTAGGGATTAAGTACTGTTTTTCACATACAAATCTCTATCTCTCTTCCAAAGTGTATATCTGTGGGATGTGCCACACACTTTAAACATTTTCCACACTTTTCCATTTCCAAAGTGTATATCTGTGGGATGTGCCACACACTTTAAAATCCTCCAAGTGCGTGGTCTTTGCTCAGGGAACACTGGTGCCTATCCACAAACCACTTAGCCATGCCTGGCACTCAAGATGGCATTCCTTCCTCACTTTGCCCCAAACACCCTCTACCATTCCTTCAGGGTTACACCAAATGAGTCTCCAATCACCAATGAAATGCTAAAGACTCCCAACTTTAACTTTAAATTCCGCACAGTTGAGGTGAAAGGTGTCCTGACTGGTGTGATCTAGCCTTATCTAGGGCACACACACCTCAGACAACTCCTTCAGAGAACACTCTCAAATTCTGTACCTACAGATTAGTTGTTCCTTCCTCTCAATCATGGAAAGAACAAAAGGTACCTTCCTTTCTCTGGTAGCTGTCAGATTCTACTCATTGTTCTTCCTTAAGGCAGCTGTGAACTTCAGGAATTTCAGGGGATTTCACCTTGGATCAGTAAGAACTCCATTCCCTCTTACTCCCCCTGGAGTGAAACTAAAGAGTCCTGCAGGCAAACTGAAGATTTTACTAAACTAGGTGGAGAAATAAAAGTACTTCCTTTGACAGAGCCCCAATGGCAGACATCCTGCCACTCTGACTGCCACATTTGAACTTACTGATGAACATTCTAAGCTTCCCAAGAGCTGCTGACTCTAAAGTTGTTTATGCCATTGCAAGAGTTCTAAATGACATAATCATCCTTCTTTCAGGCTAGATGAGTAAACAATGATGTCATTATGGAGAAAGTCCATAATGAGCTCCTCAGCAGCTGCCTTTTTCTACCTGCTAAGACTAGTATTACAGGGATTCCAGTAACCTGAGGGGACTGAGTTGTTACACCAAGTTATGTCTGCACAAAGCTGACTCCAGGGCAGACTGCACATGTGTGAGTATCACGTATGTGCAGTACTGTAATCCCTTCAGTATTATGGTGAACTCCTATGCAGTGAGTGTGAGATCACAGCATATTCTATTCACATTTCTTGCCACTCCTAAAAGCTTTCCATAGCCATATTGGCTCTGATCAAAGCTAGTCATAATCAGAAATGAAGTAGAAACCTTAAGAGAAAACATCACCATTAATGGGGCAAGAAAGGATGATGTTCTGAGGATTTTAAACACAATAAAACCTCCTAAAGAGTCATCCTCTATTGAGTATTCTGACATTGAACCCCTGGAGTCAGCCTCTCCCTGTGTAAGACCTGATGTTTCCTCCATTAATTTGTAGACTTAAAGTCCTGTAATAAAAACAAGCATTTGTCAATGCTGAATGTTTGCTGTCTGGCATTGGTATTGGTAGTGTAGGAGTTACAGAGCTGCATAATAGGAATGGCAGTGAAGTATTGAACTGAAACCAACCCCACCACCACCCTGCAGAGACTGACAGGCATTGGTATGTGCCTTTGGGTCATCAGGCATAATGGCCATGGCATTTCACCACAGCCTACCCTGCAGACACCAACAAGTGTCATGGTGTGCCTTGGGTCTTTGGCCCTTATGCACACCCCATTCCATCAGGAAATGTGGTGAGATGGGTGCGGTATAGGAGAATGGGGTGAACTTTGGGGCTGAAGAGTCCAAGGTACACCTTGATGCCTCTCACTGGCTGCAGGGTGTGGAATGGTAAGAGTATTACAGGAGAGAATCCCATTCTCTACAGGGTGGGGTGTTATGGTCAGAAACCCTAACACCTGAGGCATTCGGTGGTATTTTCACTCCAAATTTTCAAAATTTTTTGTGGCCCCCACCTCATGAACAGTGGCAATATCAGTTTGTTAGCCAAAAGCTGCTTTTGCACAGCGACTACAGCATTTAGCACCACAGGTGCAAAAACACATTTCGAACAGGATGTGAAAAATGACAGCTGTACTGTTCATGGGGAGGTGTAAAAAATGGCAATGTTGAAAATCTGCAGTGAAAATATTAAAAAAACTGGTGAAGTCACAAACGTGTGTAGAAACTGGGCAACGCACACCCATAATGTAATTAGTTTGGGGATTTTTTACAGCAGATTGTCAACACAGGCATTTTGGGACCTCCGGTCATGAACAGTGTCACTGTGATTTTCTTTATCTGTCCCGAACAATGATTTCCCACAGCGACCATGCATTTCTGCGTTGAAAGTGTGAAAACACATTTTGGCAATGTTGTGAAAAATGACAGCTATACTGTTCATAAGGAAGTGTGGAAAAATGCCACTGTTGAAAATCTAGACTGAAAATATTACAAATTCATGAACTTACGAAGGTGTGTGGAAGCTGCGCAATGCTCACTCCTAACACAGTCATTTTATGGACTTTTGTCACCAAATTTTCAACATAGCTATTTTAAGACCTCTGCTCATGAACAGTGTCAATGTGATTTTCTTAATCTGTTCCAAACATTGATTGCGCACATCGACTGCGTCATTGTGCGCTACATGCAGGGAAACACATTTTGGGTGACATATAAAAATGACAGCTGTACTGCTGATAAGGAGGTGTGGTAAAATAGCAATGTTGAACATCTGGACTGCAAATATTAAAAATTTGTGAACTTACGAGCGTGTGTAGGAACTGCTCAATGCACGCTCGTAAAACAGTAATTTTTAGGACCACCGAGCGAACTTTTTTTGTTTACAGGTTTTTTTTTTTAGGAAGACAACACGGGACATTTGCCATGCCGGGATGGGCTCCCAGCATGGCAGCTGGAAGGCTGTTTGGGGGTGCCTGGAGCCAATGGGGGATTGGGCACCCCCGTCGGTCATAACAATCTTTGCCACACTGGGGTGGGCTCTGAGCGTGGCACCTGGAAAGCTTTTGGAGGGCATGGAGCTGACGGGCAATTGGGCAACCCCGTCAGCCATACAGTGTGTGGGGTGGAGCACATGAGTACGCAATATGCATGCATGCATGTGGAGGGGGGAGAGCCGCTCACTGAAGCAGAGGTCTCCCTTTCAACTGTACGGCACTGCATTTTCAACTGCTGTCATAGACAGCTGCAGCGTTCATTGGAGAACTGTGGCCATGCCTGCAAACACACTGCCTGAATTGGAAGACGGGTGCCATACCTCCGAAAACTCGGATGATGGCACTATGTTTCTTGCACATGCATGCAAGCAAACATAATGATGTAAAGAAAGGAGAAAGAAAACAAAAAAGGGAATGAAAAGTAGTGGCACCTCATGAAATTATAAATCTTGAGAAGGTTAACCAGGAAACTCACAGGACACACCTAGCCAAATATAACTCAGGTGAATGTAATAAGGATGATGGGAGGGGTTTCTCTAAACAAATGAAAATAAAAGTGACTGACCCTGGATCAGAACAGACTTTTGGTACAAAGTAATATACTGACTATAATTCAAATAAAAGTGTGGGAAGATCTAGTGAAGGTGTCCCTTCCTCTGCCAAACAGTCAAATGTGCCTCATCTCAGACTTTTTGGTCTGAATAAACAGGAAAATGAATCCACCTCTTCATTGAGGGAAAAGATTGTGAACCTTTTTAGGGCAGGTTTAGGCCTCTCTATTGAGTAAGGGGAAATCTCTAAGGTGCTAAGAAATAGTCTTTCTGGGGGCTATTTACTAAGAGACAGTATTGATAGATTTTTTACTCACCAACACATTTTACAATATCTCTGGAGAAACTGTCATCTTTAGGAAGCATTTAACTTAAAAGCTGTTAAACTTCCTTTGGCTCAAACATCAAGGGTTAATGAAACACAGAATGTGCTTTCTACTTCAATGACTCTTAGTCTATTTGTTTTAAAAAAATTATTTAAAGAAACAGATTTTTTGTTTGACTGCCACATTATGCAGTTTTTAGCAAAGTGATAAATATTCAATTAGGAAGAAAAGGGATTCTTAGAAATTACAGACTGAACAACTTTTCAGATGAAGGTTAAATTGCTATTGTTTGCAAAAACTTATATGTGGCCAGTCTATTGCTCGAATGATCTTCAGTACTGGATAATATGGGTCTCTATTTGGTAAATGACTCTGTTTGGGACCATTCTAAAGCAATTCAACCCACTGGGCTAACTCACAGTAATAATAGAAATGATATGCCCAATCCAACTAGTAACCATTTTCAGCTTCCGATCATTAATTGTTTTTTTGGCTTTAGTGGGCTATAATCAAGGCCCCTGGAATTCTGTGATTTTGTGGTTGAGGAATTTTCTGTAGAATTTGCATCATGCTGCAGAATCTATATAGAGCCACAGAATTCATTGTTTTTGGTGAATTTTCATTCAAACATACAGTTTTTCCGTAGTGCCAGGCTCCCACACCTATCTTGTTTATCCTGAAGCCCCTCATCTATGCTTGATAGGTGATGTCATCAATAACATCATTTCATATTTTAGCAAATGGCAGGGCTGCATTCTGCCACAGAAATGAATAAATCATGCTGCAGAAATCAGAAAATTCTGCCGAAGAAGCCTAGGAGCCCTGTCGCAGAAATCAGAAAATTCTGCTGCAGATCACTAGGGGCCCTGGCTATAATGACACAGCTGATAGCTGACTGCCTCAGGAAAATGATTGCACCTCTCCTATGTCTAATTATCAGTTTACAGATGCATGTTGTTCTCTGGGGAGAATTTAGGTGTACATACTGTACATATTTCATTGTATCTTGGGAATATTGCAGGACTAGATTGTATACTCCAAGATGAATGGAAAAACTCAGTTGATAATTTATCCATTATATGGTTCCAAAAAACATGGCAGAACTTGTCTGAGCAATATGAATTTAATGCCCACTCCCTTAATCAGATTCTCTCTATCAAAGTGACAAAAATAGAAGAGCAGGGGGTCTTATAACCGTTGTTAAAATAGAGGTATTTGACCAAATTGACCACTTAAAGGTTACTAAAAATTACATAGCTATCCTTTTTAAAAAAGCAGGAAACACAGTAGTACTGTGTAATATTTATATCCCATGATTCAAATCAAAATTTTATGTGACAGACTGCTGGAAAGGACTAATCAATGATCTAACGAGCTTCAGATTAAATTATCAGAAGCATATTTATTAATTGTAGGTGACTTAAATGCTAGAGTCGAAGTAGTTGATGGCCTTTGTGATCATTCCATTTTAAATATAATGTATACCTCATCATCTTACTATCCTAGATCTTCAGTGGATAAAAATCTTAATTATAATGGTAGTCAGCTATTAAAAATAGCTAAGCTTACTCATCTATTCCCACTAAATGGGAGAACCAAGAGTGATTCTCTTGTTACCCCAACTTTTTTTTTACCAAATTGGGAGCCTCAGTTTTTGATCTGGCCTTCTGGTGTAGCCTCCCAGAAATCTGGAGTGATTTTAAGGTGTGAACTAGACCAGAAAGTGATAATTTCCCTGTCATTCTACAAAGCAACTACCTGAGTAAGCTCTGTAGTAACCATTCTAAATCATCCCATACTTATGAGCCCAGCCTTGATGTTAGACATACAGAAAGATTAAGATGGTTCCCCAAATTGGAAATAGAAATTAATTCACTGCTCATCCAATTTTTAAACAAGCACTCATCAGACAGTTCTTCTGGAGAGTCTGTATTTAGTCTGGACAAGAACTTATATGAGGAACTAAACAAAGCCTCACACTTACTTTATAAAATAGAAATTTTGAAGAAAAGAAAAAAAAGCACAGAGGAAAGGTTGTTTTTTTGGGGAGCACAAAGCTAGGAAGAAAAAAAATGACTGCCCTATTAAGGTCCATCAAGAAGGCTCCCAAACCAAAAATGTGTGTGACGCTTAAACTAGAAAGAAAGACCTATAAAATATTTCTTAAAAAGAAAAAGCAGGCTTTTTTTGAGGCTCAGTTGGAACATATGATGACAATCATCAATAATAAAGACCAAAAGGCCTTTTGGACTCTAGTTGGTTAGGGATATAATAATTATTGCCAAGAAATCAAAGTATTCTTACATTCTGATGTTTGGCTAAGGCACGTTATGAATATAATGCTTGATCCCCCTTATTGATGCCACTTGGACATTTGTACCTACAGCTGTGATTATGTCATGTTTTAATGGTTTCAGTGAACAAGATGTTTTGGTGGCCATCCACAGATTAAAAACTAATAAAGCCTCTGGTCCAGACAAGGTACCGGCTGAAGTTTATTCTTGCCTGGTAAAACATGGGGCTAGTTTCCTGACCCTTTTCTTCTCTAAGTGTATCCAAAAGAATTATATTCTTATCTCAAGGAGGGACTCAGTGATAGTAACAATATTCAAAAAGGCCAATAGGCAAGATACAAGAATGAACAGACCTACAAGCTTAAATGAGTGATGAGAGAAATATTCTCTTCAGTCATACTGGACAAATTAAAACAGTAGATAGTGAAGCTGGGTAGTATTTCTCAATACCAAGTGGGCTTTAAGGAAGGCTTTTCTACTACTGACAACTGCTTTGTACTGCTTCATATTGTAGAAAAATATTATAATGTAAAAGGACAAAAGATTTATGCTGCTTTTACTGATTATTGCACAGCATGGATTATATCAATAGGAAAAAATTATGGGATATCATAAAGAGATGAGGCCTAAGTCCAATTCTGATAAACAGAATGTAGAATCTTTACTCGGACACATGGGCCCAGGTCAGAGTGGATTTGAGGGGTCAGCTGACACCACCCTTTCCCACTAATAGGAGAGTGCAGCAAGGGTGCATTTTAGCCCCCTTTTGATTTTCTGTTTACATCAATGAACTACTAGAAGCTACAGGGAACTCATTCTCCTACGTTCCTAATATTGGCTGGGTTCCTTGTTCACTGCTGGCCAATGCGGACAACGCTGTCCTATTTTCTCTCACTCCTTCTGGTCTCCAGAAAAAAAAAAATTAACATATTGACTGAACACTCTGCTAAACTAGATTTAAAAATAAATAATTCCAAATCTAAAATAATGATATTTGGTGCCAGAAGCACTATTGGTTTGTTAATACAACACAATTGGAACTGGTTAAAAGCTATAATTACTTAGGTATCATATTTATGTGGAGCCCTTCTTAGAAACCTCATATGGATAGCAGAATAGCAAAAGCCAAAGTGGTGGCTTCAGGTCTTAAAACATTTAACTATTTATATGTAGGCAACACTATTAGGCCTTTAATAAAGGCCCTTGAAGGCCCTTGGAGCCAAATACAACACACAAATATTATATGGAGCAGAAATTTGGGCAACAATAGTTATTGATAGATTATAGAAACCAGCACTCCAGGTTCTACGAGCTGCATAAATACTTAGTACAGTGATACCAGCCTCCTATAGATGTGCAGAGCTGGTTCTACCAAATTTATAGGCCCTAGCAGATGCAAGGTTAATTAATTTTTGAGCTAAATTTTCCCATATTAAGATTAATAGACTGTCGACTTTATGCCTTCAAGAGAAACTAAGATGGAGACAAATGAGCTGACCCAATCTGTTAGAATCGCTGTCGCTATTTCCCCTCCTCTCCCCATTGACACTGGTGTACTCCAGGGTTCAGTACTGGGTCCTATCTCATTCTCCATATTCCTAAACGGCCTTCCCTCAGCTTGCCAATCTAATATACTAACATACTAATTGCCAGCAGATTAAGCCTTACGGTCTATCGAGTCTGCTCGAACCTCAGATCCCTAGTTGCGTGCCAAGGCCCTTCCCCCCCTTGTGTTCCAGAAACCCCTATCATCCATCCCCTCCCCCCTGGGCCAGGCCATCATCTGATACATCCACTTTCTGTGTCTATCCCACCCTCTGTTGAAGCCCTCCACTGTGGATCTCTGAACCAGCTCGCCAGGCAGTGCATTCCAAGGGTCCATCACCCTCTCAGTGAAAAACCTCCTCCTCCCTCCCCCTCACCCTTCCACCTTCCAACTTCAAACCATGCCCTCTGGTGATACCTCCCTGCTTTAGTCTAAAGGTCCCCTCCATGTTTACCCTATTTATTCCCTTGAGGTACTTGAAGACCTCAATCATGTCACCCCTGTCTCTCCTCTCTCCTCCAAAATGAAAACAGGCAGAGCTTCTCAAGTCTGTCCTCATACGTCAAATCCCCTAGTCCTTGTATCATCTTAGGTGCCCTCCTCTGTACCCTCTCCAGGAGCTGTATGTCCATCTTCAAGTGTGGTCTCCAGTACTGTACACAGTACTCAAGGTGTGGTCTAACCAGTCCATTGTACAGCGGCAGAATCACTTCCCTGCTCCTAGAGGTGATCCCCCTAACAATGCATCCCAACATCCTGTTTGCCTTGCTAGCCACTCTCCTGCACTGCTCAGAATTATTCATACATGCATCCACCATGACCCCTAGGTCTTTTTCCCCTATTGAGGCCTCCAGCACCTCCCCTTGCACTTGGTGATATTGAAATTTAATTTCCATGTGTGAGCCCAGCTTTCCAGGGTGTCCAGATCCCCTTGCAGGGCCAGCCTCCCCTCTCCCCCCTCAACTACTGCTCCCATCTTGGAGTCATCAGCGAGGGGACTCATTTCACACCCTATACCCTCCCTGATGTCCGATATGTATGCATTAAACAGGATCGGACCCAGGACCAAGCCCTGTGGTACCCCACTACCGACCTCTCTAGGGTTCGAGAGCTCCCCACTGATCACTACTCTCTGGGTGCATCCAGCTAGCCAGTTTTCAATCCATCTGACCATCAAAGGGCCTACTCCCAACCTTATCAGTTTCTCCACCAGACCATTGTGGGGGACAGAGTCAAACGGCTTGCTGAAGTCCAAGAATAATACATCCACAGGCATTCCCCTGTCCAGTTCTGATGTTACCCATTCATAGAATTCCACAAGATTGGTTTGACATGATCTACCTGGCACAAACCCATGTTGCCAACTATCCAGACCTCCTACCTCCTCCAAGAACACCCCCAATCATTCCTTTAGTATACTCTCTATTAATTTTCCCACCACCGAGGTCAAACTGATGGGTCCATAGCTACCTGGTACTTCCCTTGACCGCCCTTTATGGATTGGCACCACATGTGCCTCTCAACAATCCCTAGGTACCCTCCCTGTCTCAAGCAACCTGTTAAAGAGCTCCACCAGGGGTGCAGCCAGTATGTCCGCAAATTCCCATAGTACTCTCGGATGAATGCCATCCGGCCCAGGAGATTTGTCTTTCTTTAGGACCTTGAGGGCTATCCACACCCTTTCGGTGGAGATAGCATCATCCGTCCCCTCCACCTTACTGGCCTTTTTATCCTTATCCTGATGTGATACCCCTGGGGTACCTCTCCCTCCCTCTTGCTCCATTTCTGTTGCTCCCCTGATCCCACTCACTGCGCTTATATCCCCATCGTGCCTTGCTTTGTAGATATCCCATCCCCCTCCCTAGTGAACACAGAGGCGAAGTACTCGTTTAATACCTCTGCCTGGTCCTTGCCCTCTTCCACCCACCCTCCTTCTGATCTCAATCTGCTGAGATGGCCCTTAGTTTTTCTCCACTCCCCAATGTACCAGAAGAACCCTTTTCCAATCCATGTATCCCTGTGCCAGCGCTAATCTTTACTGGACTTTGACCCCTCACCATCCGGGTGACTTTTCTAGATGCAAGATGGTACATTTCCTTATCCTATCCCTCTTGTTGTTTTATATTTTTTGTAGGCTGCCTTCTTTTCTCTGACCACTACCTGAACCTCATTGGACCACCAGCATGGTTTATGTGACCTTGCTCCCTTACATTTCACCTTAGCGCAGGTCCTGACTGCCTCATGAAGTCCCTGTTTTATGACCTCCCCTCTCTTTTCCACATTTGTCATTGATGTAATTCCATTCAAGTGATCCTTGAGAATATTTCCCATGCCCACAAAGTCTGTCCCCCTGAAGTCCACTGCCAGTGTCCTAGATCTCACCCCCCTTCCTCCATGCTTATTTGAAACCAGACAGTATTGTGGTCGCTCCCAGTCAGGGGATCCTCTACAACCAGGTCCCTTACCAGATCCCCATCTGCCAGAACCACATCCAGGACATGCCTATCCCTTGTGAACTCCATCACATGCTGTGTTAAGAACACATCCTGAAAGCCATCCAGCAGCCTCTGCTCCTTGGCCACCTTAGAGGACATGGTTCCCCAGTTTGTACCTGGCATATTAAGGTCCCCCATCAATATCCCTCCTTCCCCTTTTGGTCCACACTGGGCAATGATGTTGTCCAGCAAACCATCCTCCAGAACATCACCCATCCTGGGGGGCCTATATACTACACCCAGCTTGACCTTACCTCCTGCTGGGGTTTGTAAGGTGACCCATAAAACCTCCACGTTTCCCTCTGCCTCTTCTACCCTAGCAATTTCTATGTCATCTCTAATGAATATAGCCACTCCATCCCCTCTGCCCTCCTTTCCATCTTTCCTAAGCAATCCTCTTCTATCCATATGTACGCTGATGACACTGTCATCTTCTCATCTGGCCAGTCCCCTGTTGAAGTGGAAACCAGGTCGCAGGGCGACTTCTGTAATGTAGAGCGCAGGTTCAGCTCCCATCAACTCTCCCTCAATGCCAAGAAGACCAACTCCATGAGCTTTTACACCAAGCAGAGACTTGCCAGAATCCCTTCCTTGCCATCTTACCATACCCTTGATGGAACAGCAATTGAGGATACCTCATCCTTTAGATACTTGGGGGTCTGACTTGACTGACACCTCAACTTCGCTGGACATGTAGACACCATCCTGAAGAAACTGTGCCCCAAGCTTGGTATATTATACAGGAACTGTAGCTGCCCCCTGCTATTGGCAAGGAAGGAACTTGTCCAGAAAATGATCCTACCTATCTTCATCTACTGCAATGTAGTCTACAGTGCATCTCCTAAGCCTAGCCAGACTAGACACACTTTTCAACTCCTTCTGTCGCTTCACTCTTGACTGCCCCTGTCCTCTCACCACTGCCATATCTATCATTCTCTGTCCCTCCCCTCTCTAAAAAAATCACCGCCTCCTCCACTGTGCCAAATCTGTGTCAAATTTTGGTCCAGGTCTCTCCCCCCTTATCGTTGTTCCTTATTAACCTCTCTGCCTCCTCCAGACCATTGCCTTCAATCTTATGAATCTTGTCTATTGGTAATTTCTAGCCGCACAATCACAATAGGCCAGTCAGCCTTTTCACATTACTTCCCTAAGCTCTGGAATGCCCTCCCCCCTCAAATCTGCTTATCATCCTCCCCTTTCTTCTTATCACAAACCCTAAAAAACTTCCTCTCAGTAAACTGTACTTGCTCCTAGCCCTCTGCCTCCCTTCTTTCCCTACCCAGTTCTTATGCCCTGCTCTACCCTTTGCTCACCTACCTACTACCTTGAATAAACTGACAATCTCATTGTCTACACCTAATTTTCTGCTGATTGTCTAGTGGATCATCAACTAACATAGTTCATTAATGCACTTGTATGTTTGCCTTATGTTCAGTGCCTTATGTAACCTGTTATGCTGTTACTATGTCTTGCTCCTCTGTTATACCATATCTATCTAATCGGTATGTATTTCATGTGAATTCGTTGTTGCTGTATTATTGTACACTATGCAACCAGCTAAGCTATTGCCTGTCCCACATCACTGTTTAACTGAATACATTGTCTGTTGGCTGATTGTATTCTGTAGTTTATGTATGCATTATTTCCCCCTGGTAACCCTCCCCAAGGACCGTGAGATGAGCAACGTGTTGTTCAGTGTGCCCTCCTGGTTAAACTTTCAATAAATAAATAAATAAAAGATCTCACTTTTAAACAGCAAACTAACAAAGTGATAAATAATGCTAATAGGATGTTACACTGTATTTTGCATAATATCAGAAGTAGGGACAGAACAGAGCTACTTCCACTGTATGGTTCACTGCTTAGCCCACTCATGGAGTATGGGGTGCAGTTTAGAGCTCAAGCCATAAAACAGATATAGGAAACCTGGAGAGGATGCAGAGGAGGGCAACCAAAAGGATTTTTGTTCACAAGACCCTTTCCTACAGAGACAGACTGAGAGAGCTCGGTCTGTACCCATTGGAGTACGGGTGGCTCAGAGGTGACCTTTGTTTGATTTACTCTGCCTTTTGGACCAGGGATTTATGGGAATGTGTGGGTTTGGAAAGGAGAACCACAAGCACAAATATCAGAACATACAAGTACCAACTAAAGGGTCAACTGTACACATTCAATAGGAGGGGATCCTGGATCACTCAGATGGTAGTGTCTCCATAGAATAGACTCCCATCAGATGTAATAAACAGCAAAATTATAATCTCCTTCAAAAATAGGTTAGATGCCCTTTTAGGGACACAGGCACTTAATTGTTGTAGTTAGACAGTGAAACTTCTTGACTAAAGCTATTGTCTTGTATATGACTTATGATACTTATGGATGAGTGCCAATTGGCTGAGGTTAAACCAGGATAAAATAGAAGTTCTGGTGGTGGAACCTGGTTCTCCAAGGGCTGGTGTGCAGGCTGGTTGAGTGACCAGGCTTAGGCTTGGAGGCTCCCTGCTCCTCACCTCTTCTAAGGTGAAAAATCTTGGCATTGTGCTGGATAGCGGCCTGATGCTTGAATCTCAGATGTCGGTCATGGTCCAGAGTAGCTTTTACCATTTTAGAAATATCACCAAGATTAGACACCTTATTCTCTTGGGTGCCCTGCATGCCTAATCCATGCCTTTGTGACATCACGGCTTGATTACTGCAATGCGTTGTACCTAGGGTTATCGAGGGCTGATCTTCACCGTCTACAGCTAGTGCAGAATACGGCAGCCAGACTTTTGACTGGCCTTTCAAGGTTATGTCATATTACACCTGTGCTGCACTCTCTGCACTGGCTTCCTAACAAGTGGGGGATCACCTTCAAGGTTGGGTTGCTGACCTATAAACAAGGCCCCTAGAATTCTGAGGCCACAGAATTTTGCGCAGTACTTGCAATCTACAGCAGAACTTCTGCAGTGCCACAGAATTCACTCTTCTTGGTGATTTTTTATAAATATTTCTATTTATCCATAGAACCTGGTTCCCTTCCCCTATTTTTATATCCCAACCTGCCCATATTCTCAGAATGTGATGTTATCATTGCTATAACATCATACATTTGCTAATGAATTGGCTGCATTATGCAACAGAAATAAACAATCACTTATCTACCACAGCTCCCACTGCCAGAGACAGTGTCACAGCACATCAGGCATGGTGATATTTGCTCAACCTGCACTACAGCCTAATGCAATTTTCAGTCTTGCATTATTGCACTAGGGCCAGCTAAAACAAAACCTTGTTAATAGCACAGACCTGTTAAGTCCATACCTCACTTTGTGCAAACTTATTTGTGCCTTTAAGGCATAGAGATGCCATCTGAAATGAATAACTGGTAAAGTGAATTTAACTGGCATTTTTAAGAAAAATAAAGTAATTATGCCCAGAAAAGTGGAATATAATAATGTGCAGACCTGCTGAAAGAACAGACCTGTTAAATAGATAATTGTGCCGTACACATTTTTGCCAGATATATTGATATTGTCACTGGTTGATAGAGTCACCCAAACGTTATGAAGAAATGTGTTCTGGCCAGCTATAGGGCCAGGGCATAGCATGCTGTGTTTCCTTGCTGGCAACTCAGGTTCAGAGAGTAGCTGTCAGAGCTGGCTGGGCAGCACAGGGATTGGTGGAACACATCACTGCTCTAAGCCTGGGAAGGTATGGTGCAATATTCTGTCACACGGGGGACACATTGTGATGGGCTGGAGAGCTCTATCTCACAATAGGTTCAAACGCATGCCTTGGCCTGATAGTGTAACGTAGTGCATCAGGGGAAGCAGGTTGGCATGAAAAATTAGTTTTGCAATAACTCCTCTATTCCGATTATTCCATTTCCAATGGGACCTATATGAATGAGGATGCAATTTCATGGAAATTAAAAAAAAATTCACACACACACACACACACACACATATACAGTATCTCTCTCTCACTATAACACACACACACACACACACACACACACACATTTGTATGTATGTTACAGATTGCATATAAATATATAAGTGATACACAGTGGGAACCTCATGAATGGTGTGGAAAGCACATACAAATATAAAAGTGATACACAGTGGAGACCTCATTAGTGGGCTAGATAGCATGGATATAGAAATACCTTATTTATCACATAAGGTCCCCTCTGCATATTTCATTTATGCAAATGCTAGGACCTTAAGGGAGAGACATTTGTTTTGCTTTTTAGGCATAAAATTATTTCTATAAGTCTGTTATTTTTTGAACTAGTGTTGCTGTGCTTTCCACCATCCTGATTGCTATAACCACTGCCATGAAAGTGAAGTCAGGATGACAAGCTGACACTGTGATATGGTAGTTTGTTAGTGCCACAGAACCTCTGCAGAAATAACAAACCACTGCCACAGAAGTTCTATGGCAAATGGTAGTCTTGCCGCAGAACTTGGTCCCACTGTGCCGCAGAAAAGTAGAGTCCATGCCTATAAAGCCCTGCACTATGTGGTTCCTGGTTACAGCAAGACCTCCTACAGCCCAACCATCCATCTCGCCCACTCCGGTCAGCCAATGAGGGCCTCATAGAAATATAGAAACATAGATATTGTCAGCAGATAGGGCTGCTAGGCCCATCCAGTCTGCCCACAAGCCCTACACCTGTTTGCGGCTCCTGATCATAACTGGCCTGCAATTTTCCACACCCCCTTCCCATCTCTAATGTTCCCTTGTGCCTGTTCATACATGTTTAAATCCCTCCACTGTGGGAGCTCCCACTACCTCCTGTGGCCAACAGTTCCATGTGTCCACCACCCTCTCCATGAAGAAAAACTTCCTCACAATTCCCCTTAACCTGCCACCTTCCAATTTCATGTAATGTCCTGTAGTTCTTTCCACCTTTTCTAGGTCTCCCTCCTAAATTGGAAGATGTCTCCCCCCCTGCACCTTGTTGATACTCTTAAAGTACTGTACTTGAACATTTCTGTCATATCTCTCTGCTCCCTCATTTCCTCCAGCGAGAACACATTGAGGTCCCACAATCTCTCCTTGTATGATTTCTGGTGCAAACCCTGTACCATCTTAGTTGCCCTTCTCTGGACTGCTTCCACTCATTAAGTGTCCTTACGAAGGTGTGGCCTCCAGAACTGCACACTGTACTCTAGTGTTTTTTACAATGGCAACACAACTTCCTGCCTTCTGCTAGTAATACCTCTGCCTATGCACAACAGCATGCCACTGGCCCTCCCTGCATCCCTTTTACTCTGCTTAGACACCTTTGTATCATCTTAAATAATAACCCTCAGGTCCCTTTCTTCCTTGGTGGTTCTCAGCAACCCACGCCCCCATGCTGCAGCTCTCTCCAGGGTTCCTTCTTCCCAAATGCATTATTTTGCACTTCTTTGAATTAAACCTCAGCTGGCAAATATCAGACCATTTTTCAAGCTTCTCCAGATCCCTCCTCATTTTCTCCACCCTATCTGGAGTATCCACCCTGTTACAGATCTTGGTGTCATCTGCACTTCCACAATGTCACTAATGAAGTCATTAAACAGGACTAGCCCAATGACTGATCCCTGAGATACCCCTCTGGTCACCCCTCTCTTCCCGGATTGGATCTCATTTATCACCACCTTCTATCTCCTATCTGTTAGCCAGTTCCTAACCCAGTCTACCACCTTGTGCCCCATGCCCAGACTACACACCTTGTTTACCAGTCTTTTATGAGGGACGATGGTGTGGAAGGCCTTGCTGAAATCGAGGTAGGTGACATCCACAGCCCCTCCCTGATTTGCTTCCTTCATCACCCAGTCACAAAAATTTATCAGATTCATCTGCCATGACCTTCCTGCTGTGAATCCATGTTGCCTTGGGTCTTGGGCACCACTGGATTCCAAATGTGCGACTATTCTTTCATTAAGCAGTGCCTCCATGATCTTTCCCTCTACTGTGGTGAGACTGACTGGCCTATACAGTAGTTCCCTGCCTCCTCCCTACTACCACTTTTGTGTAGAAGGACTACATGTGCCCTTTTCCAGTCTTCTGGAACCACTCCTGTGTTGAGTGACTCAGTAAACAAGGTTGCCTGTGGCTGTACAAGCTCTCTTCACAGCTTCCTTAAAATCATTGGTTGTATGCTATCCGGCCCCATTGCTTTGTCCACCATCAGTTTAGTGAGCTCCTGCAGGACTCTCTCCCCTGTGAATGGACTGGTGTCCACCCCTTCCCCCCCCCGTGTATCTGCTTCCAAACTGTGGTCCCTGACCCTCCCCCTCTACAGTAAATACTGAACCGAAGTATTCGTTCTGTATTTCCACCTTTTCTAGGTCTCCCTCCTTACAATCTCCTTTACCCCTTTAAGCCTTACAGTCCCCCAGGCCCCTGCTTTTCTTTTTAGTGTGTCCCAGTGTTCATTTGAAGTCATCTAGCACTTGGATCTTTTCTGTCGCCATACCCTCCCTGTGGAATTCACTGCCTCGGTTGTTCAGAAAGGCCCCCTTGGTTAGTGCCTTCAAGAGGGATCTGAAGACCTTCTTATTTAATAAAGCTTTTTTCTCCTTTTAATTTTAATTAATGTGTTTACATTTTATGTAGATTTACTCTTGTTTATACCGTTTCAGATATCTGTAATGTGACTAGAGTTGCAATGAGATAGAGCACTCCAACAAATTAATAAACTAAACTAACTAAACTAAAAAAACTAGCTGACATCCCAGTGCAGAGACACATAAGAAAATTGTGTAAATTCTAATTTTTAACTGACCAAAATGCAATGTAAACATCTACAAATCTGCACTTGTAGAACTGAAAAAGAGTGAGCAGCTGAATAGATTAAATAACTTGCATGATTACTTTACAAAAGAAGACATAGTCCAAACAGCCATTCTAACTTTATTTTCTTTTTACAGTTATTTTATAGTTTCAATGACAACAGAAGTAGAATGACAGAAGAACATCTTATCACAGATGTCATAATGAGCACTTTAAGTTGGCACTTCAAGAAAAAAAAATCACATACTTGACTAAAGCTTTGCAGTTTTTGAATTTCCTCATTGCCTCACCTAACAACAACAAACAAATTAGAATAACCATATGCAAAAGATTCTATTTTTACAAAATTGCATGAATAAATAACATTGCTTCATGTCCCACAAAACAGTACTAATCCATTCTTCTCTTTATCAGAAATAAACTGAGCCCTCCCATAAACTGCAGGCATCCTCCTTTCCATCTGTACTGGTAGAGGGGAATGGCTATACCAGGTAATACAGCATATTTGTAAATACAAAGATATTCTCCCTATAATTGGGGTACATATACATCCCTAATAATTGCTGCTCAAGAAGGAACTGAAGAGAAGGATTTCCAGTCTGCTAGCAACAATGTGAAATGATATGCCTGGATGTGTGTTCAAACTTAAACTGAGTATAGTCACTGTCATGTAACATGATGGAGCCCTGCTCACCCCATAGTAGTATGCTACAAGGGTTGTGCAGAGTTAAAACTTTGCCAGCAAAGTTAGCATTAAGTGGCCTACTGTGTGCTTCATGTAGTGCTCATGAAGTGGCCATTTCACTATAGGCTTTTATTCTGCAAATTTTGAATTCTCTTTTTTCCCTGGTAGAGGCTGTTTTTAAATAAAGGTACCAATTATGTTATTGTTCCATCATTGCTGGCCTATTAATAACCTCAGTGACTGTTTCTGACCTGCACCCTGCTATTCAGCACCACTCTAGAACTGTGCGATTCAGTCCATGTCCCTCTCAACCACAGAGCTCTACAGTAGAACATAGGTGCACCAAAGCAGCAAATGGAAGAGCTCAGCAAAGGAAATACACTACGTCACACAGTTCCAAAATGGCACCTACTACCTCTGAGCAAATCAGAAGCACCCGCCAATATAACCAAAAAGCCTATACTGATGGAAAAGTAAAAGAAAGGGAACTACAGTACTATTTATTACTGTTTTGCATGTTCATTATTTTTCGCATATTCACATTATATGAACAGTAAGTATGTATACAGTATTAAGTACATTCCACTTTTTCATAAACATCTATTCATTCTTTAAATAACTAATACATTAGTTTAGCAATGTAGAACCTACCACAGATCAATTACCTTTACCACCTAAAAGTTATTGATCCTATATATGTAATAATGGTGGTAGCATATTAAACACAGAGGCCCAGATATTCAAACTGTGCCAGGCTGTGGCGAAACTTGGGTGCAGCTCAACTTGGCTGTGCAGGGGTGTGGACTGGGTGATATTCAACGGAGCTGCGCCATGGCTCAGCAGCATTGAATATCGCACCCTGGCCACCTGCAGTGTGCATGGCGCAGTGGCACTGCGCCAGCACAAGTGGCCAGAGTGGAGCATGGGGATGTGCTAGCACAAGTTCCATTGCACTATGCACAGCAACCGCGATATTTGAAAGTTGACATGCAAATGGGGCCATAATGTATGCAAGGCACAAATGAAACATAGAAACATAGAAACATAGAAGTTGACGTCAGATAAGGACCGCAAGGCCCATCCAGTCTGCCCATTTCTTTTTCTACCTTATAAATGTGCCATCGGCCTTTGCTCTGTCAGTGGCCTATCTATTCATAGTCATTTGTATTGCTCCCTTATGCCTATCCCATGCCTGTTTGAAGCCCTGCACTGTAGTCATAGCCACCACTTCTTGTGGTAAGCCATTCCATGCATCTACCACCCTTTCTGTGAAAAAGAATTTCCTCACATTCCCCCTTAATCGGCCTCCTCTAATCTCATGCTGTGTCCTCTTGTCCTGCTATTTTTCTTATATTTAAACATGTTAGACTCTTTCACCTTGTTTATGCCCTTAAGGTGTTTAAATGTCTCGATCATATCACCTCTCTCCCTCCTTTGCTCAAGGGTATACATATTGAGCTCCGTTAATCTGTCCTCATATGTCTTCTGATGCAGTCCCTGCACCATTTTGGTTGCCTTTCTCTGGACTGCCTCATATGGGGCCATTTGCATGTCATTATGGCCCCATTTGCATGCAGGTGCGCCGATCCCCAATGACTTGTGCTTGGTGCCCTGTCAGGCTGCAGCCATCGGGGACCGACGCCCCCTGTAGCTAGCAATGTGCTCCACAGCCTGATCATGGGCATTTGTATAAAAAATAGAAACTATGTCCAATAGTCCTGGTGGTTCAGTGGACCGCTGTCTGCCCTATCGCAGGCATTTGTATTTAAAGAAAGAACTATGTCCAAAATCCCTGGTGGTCCAGTGGACCGCTATCTGCCCGATCGCGGGCATGTGTAAAACAATAGTAGAAGTGCTTCCAATATCCCTGGTGGTCATCTAGGAATTCTTATTTTTTTTATTTATTTAGCTTTTGTTGACCGGGTAAGTGCACTAGACAAATCCTGCCCATTTTCAGGCACAACCCGGGGGAAGGGATACAGATGAATGCCAACTGACTTTGAACCAGATTAAGCTGTTGGTGGTATTTTTAGTGAATGAGGGAAATTTAGCCAGGACACCAGGAAATTCCCCTACTCTTGCTTCCTGTGAGCAGGAGGGGCTCTTTTTCCTGCGGGACTAAGATGGCTGCTGTCCCAGACCCTGGAGGAGGTGGAGGTGATGCAGCTCTCTGTTTTGTGGTTTCTGCTCCAGATCTCCAGCCTGCTATGCCTGTTGGTTTGCCTAGTGCTTGCAGTAATAATCAACTGGACTCTGCTCCACAACTAGTTGTTCGTGCACCTCCTGATTCTCCTCCTGATTTTGGAACTAACACCCAGATTTTGGACCAGCATTCTCCTACAGTTCTTGGGACCAGTACTCACACTATGTCTCCATCGCATTTGAGACTGTTACATGAACAAAACCGTTCTCTCTTACGGTGCTTTGTGCAGGAGGATGACGCACTGCACTCCACCCTGCCTACTATCACTGACCAGGCTGAATTACACTCTGGGTTATCGCACACATCAACGACGGACTTACTTACAGCTCCTACCTGTACCACTTCAGCTACTGCAGGCAAGCTCTCCTCTATGAATTCTCACAGGGGTACTTCATTCCCAGACTCTGCGTGGTCCCCTGCTTCCGCTCTGCATGCTGTGGGTTGGACTCAACCACTTCCTGGTGCACACTGGTCTTCTCCATGAGTGGTTAGTGCACAGGACATTATGTGGGGAAACACAGTCCCCGAACAGCTTGCTGAATCCACTTCCTTACCTCATTCATCCTCAATGGCTTCATTGCTCCTACACCCTTCCACTTCGACACAAATTTCTGCTGTTGGCCAACCAACTTCTGAAACTTCGGGCCTTATTCAGGCTATGGATTCTGCTTCGGTACCACATCCTCCACTGGCAGTACTCTCTTCTTCGACAGCTGATTCTATTCCCCACTTGGATAATCTTCCTTTGCCTACTCTAAGTACAGGTGAGGCTTTGACTGACCATCCCTTTCCCCTCAGTGACCTGTTTCAGAACTTGGGCGAACCAGCCCGATGTAGGAATGCAGTTCGTCTGAAATATTTTGGTGACCTCTCTACTGCACCTGATAGGAAAACTGTTTTGCATTCCCTGTTGCATGACTTTATGGGTATTTCAGCAAGTGAATTATTTGCTTTCATATGTGTTAAAGGGGAATCCATTTATGATTCAAGTTTTAAGAATGTTTCTACACTAGAAAAGTTTTGGATCAAATATGATGTGGTGAAGTCACAGCCTTTATGGACCCTCTTTATGCTCATTCCTCTTACTAAACCTACGGTGAAATTGATTACTCTTCTTTTCATAATGAAGGAGTGAGCATAGCAGATGTTCAATACCGACTTAAGCAGCGCTGCAACATTCTCGAGGCTCCTCATCCTATTTTGGATGAGGACCTTGTCTGGACAGGGGTTTGGAAGGCTAAGATGCAATTGAAGCAGGATGACAGGGGTATAGCTCATTTGACAGGTAGTTTTTATATAGATAGGGATAGAGGTTTGTGTTTTTATCCCAGTCAACCCCGCGCTTGTCATAAATGCGGTTCTCGAACACATTTGAGCCATACCTGCAACGAGCCACAGTGCACTATTTGCTTGGCCTATGGTCATGTGAGTCTCGGTTACCCTAACCTACGGAAATGTAACCTCTGTGATGAGACTGGCCATACTTACCATCAATGTCCATGGGCTGACCATAATAGGTTGGACTGTCCCCCTCAGGATCAGGTAGCCCTTATCATGGACTCTCAGACTCAGGTTCTTCGCCAGCATGAAGGGAACGGCCAGGACCTAGTTCCCCACTCAGTGAGGATCTTCCCTCTGCTTTTCCCGCTTTTCCAGTGGCAGATCCTGTGTTACAAGACCCAACCCCTCCCCCGGCATGGACCCGGTGCCTGGGGTTGTTGCCCCCTCTGACCCCATGCCACCCCCTCCTCCTCCTGCTCCTGCTTTGGACCCCTTCCAGAGGTTTCTCAGGGAAAAAAGGGTAAGTCCAAAGGTAAGAGAAAGGCTCCCAGCCCTTCCCCTGGACAATCCATTTTGACCAGGACTCGCTATCAAGCCCTGTCCAAATGGAAACAGTGGAGTGATATAATGGAAGAGGAAAATGACTCTGAATCTTCACAGGCCTCTTCCCTCCATTTAGATTCCCAACAAGATCCCTCCCCTACTACATCTGACACCAGGCAGCAATCGGCGGTTACTTGATGCCTCTTTGTCTAATTCTTCATGTTTTTCTGCTGGTTTTCAGTCTTATTCTTTCTTCTTATGCCTGTGAGTTTGGGTCTTCGATGCAGTATGAAATCCCATAGAAAACTTCTTGCCTCTCTACAGTATCTTTTGAATATCCCCCCATGATCTTTACTGACTTCAAGATACTAGGCTGAAGACTCGATATGAGCTGATCCAGGCTTCTGCTGGCTGGACTAGAGGCCCTTCCTATTGGTCTTCTGCTGAGGATACATGTGATGGATTGGGTATTTGTTTTCTGGTTTTGACTGTACTGTTACGAGACTGGTTGATATTGTCCCTGGTCGCGCCTTATTGCTTGATTGCACTTTCCATCACCTGCAGCTAAGGATTCTGAATGTTTATGCACCTCAGGGTATTGCTGCTCGTTCTGACTTATTTCAGTTGTTGCAGCCTTATTTACACACCTCTAGACATCTTTATATGGGAGGAGACTTCAATTGTGGTCTCACTCTGGCTGACAGAGGAGGCTCCACACAGAAGCTTTTCAGGGACTCTACTGCGTTATGTACTATTCTCTCAAATCGCCTCTCTTAGAATGATTCTGACAGGAGGTGCATCCCAAAGGAACAATGACCTATCATAGAGGCCTTTTGGCCACCCGTATTGATTTTATCTTTCTCACCCAGAATGTTATGGTACAACAGGCGAAGGTTATTCCTTGCGAGACCTCGGATCACATGGCCGTCTGATTGGTTTGTTTTCCTTCTACGGCTTCTCATTCTCTTCTTGTTTCTTCACGCTGGAAGTTGAATAGGTCCCTATTGTCTGATGGCAGCATTATTTGAGACTGTTGGGAATTTCTATTAGCCCGAATTTTGGTTCTGGATGCTTACACCTTCCCTTTACATTGGTGGGACGATACCAAATCGGATCTTAAACTCTTTTTTCTTAGGTATGCCAGGAGTAAATCTGTTTCCTCTTATCGTCAGTATTTGTTATTACGGCAACATTTGCCAGATGTAATCTCTAGGGCTGCTGAGACGGCTCAAGACTGCTCCCCCCTTATTGCTTCCTTGAAGACCCGGATGTAAGAGTATCAATATAACGGGGCACGCTCGTTGCGTCTTGAGGCTACTTGTGGCACCCACTCTTCTAAGGCCTCCTTTGTTATATACAAGTGCTGTTCTGACAGGGTGGCAGCCACGCACATTGAACGTCTTATTGACCCTGACTCTTCTAAGGCTTATGATACTATAACATCTCTCCAGCTAAAGGTCTCTTCCCATTTAGCCAGTGTTTTTGGGACTCCTTTAGTGGTTACATCCACTGCCGCTTCCTTTCTTGATTTCCTGACCCCTTTTCCTCCTCCTGATCTTTGCACCAAGTTGACAGTCCCAATTTCCTTGTTAGACGTGCAGGCGGCTATTAAGAAACAAAAGCGATGTACTTCTCCAAGACAGGACGGCCTTACTGCTGAACTTTATCAAGCTTTTTCGGATGTTTTTTCACCCATTCTTACCTTGCTCTTTAATACTATCATTGCTACTCATTCTGTTCCTCTGAATTTTTCAGACGCAATCAT
This sequence comes from Neoceratodus forsteri, assembly GCA_016271365.2. NCBI lineage: Eukaryota > Metazoa > Chordata > Ceratodontiformes > Ceratodontidae > Neoceratodus > Neoceratodus forsteri. Next base: position 208,802,720 of record CM028137.1, on the reverse strand, counting down.
GTTTATGTTGTTTAAGAAAGGCGATAGTTCGGACATACGGAATTGGAGGCCATTGAGTCTCTTGAATGTGGACTATAAGATTTTTACATCCATCCTGCTTCACCGTGTTGCATCCCACGTCATTTCAGAAGTACAGACCTGTGCTATTCCTCAACACACTATTGTTTCCAATCTTTCCCTGCTTAGAGATGTCTCTGCCTTTAGCTCTTCTTCTCCTTCGCTTCTTTTTTCACTGAATCAGGAGAAGGCATTTGACAGAGTGAATCATGAATACCTCTTTCAAGTTTTTTCTCATTACGGTATTCCACAGCATTTTATTCAATGGATTTGATTGCTCTATTCCACTGCCTGGATTCATCCTTATGTGAACGGCACCTTTTGCCACCCCCTTTTTGAGTCGTATCGGGGTTTGGCAGAGCTTCCCTCTCAGTCCTCTACTTTATGTTTTTCATATAGATCCATTACTTCGTAGACTCTTATGCCACCCATCGATCCCACATTTGTCTTTTCCTTCTGGGTGCTCTGTTCCTACAGTATTGGCTTATGCAGATGATCTCTGCATTCTCACCATGCCGCACCGACAAGAGGAGGACTTATTCCTCCTTTTAACAGATTTCGAATATGTGTCTGCTTCTAAGCTTAATTATAGTAAGAGTGCAGCATTGTACCTCCCAATTCCACCACCCCCACATTCACTTCACTACGTTGGGGGAGTGCCTGTACAATTTTCCCCGATTAAAGTTTTAGGATTGACCTTTGGTTCCCCTGATGATGCCCTATCAAATTGGACTGTTGTTTTGGACAAGGCCATTCATTTGGTTGCATCCTGGAAGGGTCATACTATTGCAAAGAGAAAGTGGGTTTTGTTGTTGAAAACCTTAGTTCTTCCTTTATTTCTTCATGTGGCTTCAGTTTTTCCGGTCCCTTTTTCCTTGGAGGCTTGATTGTATAATGTTTTCTTTCAGGGATTCTGGGGCTGCCGTTTAAATCTGGTGAAATGTTCTTACACATATCTTGATTATTGCCATGGTGGGGTTCGGATGTTGAACCCCTTGGTGTTTTTTCACTGTTTGTTTATTAAGACTGCTATCCCCTACCTATTGAACACACCCCCTGTCTTATGGATTTCTCTTCTTCATCATCATATTGCTCCATTGTGCACCACCTGGTGTCTCCCCCCTTTTGAAATTCCTCAGAATTTTCGTAAGTTTAAGCTCCCCCATTTTATCATCCCCACATTTTTAAAAATCCGACAGTGGTCTCTGACCCCTACGGTGATTCTCTCTTCCTCAAGGAAGCACTTATATTGGTCTGTTTTGGGAACATCCTTTTTGGACCTTCTGGTGCTACAAGATTCCGTTGGCGTTCAGCTGGGCTCCTCTGGAGTTTTTCGCCAACTGACTGATCCACGGATCCCCCAAAGGGTTTGGGATGTAACCTGGCTTTCTTGTCATGGCAGACTAGGTGTTCATGGTAATACGAAGCATGAGGCCCATGAAGAAAGGACTTGTCCCGGGGATACGTGCTCTTCCATTCCAGAGACCATGATGCACCTCTTCCTTGATTGCCCCTGTTCCCAACCGGTAAGGACCCTTCTCCTCCACAAATGGAAGGAAAAGGCCCTTCCTTTTCTCATGTATAATAGTTTGATTTATGGTATTTATCCCCCTACTTTGGTTCATTATCATCCTAGTACTTTACATTTAATTTTTGCATTTTGTCATTTCTATTTGTGGCAGGCCAGATGTGCATTTTTATTACAACAGAAAGTGTGTAGTCCTACTCAGATTGTCACTCAGATTTTACAGGGCTTACAGGCTGTTTATAGTTCTGAGAAAACATCTGTATCGCCTGCAGTTTTTAGGCGCTATTGGGGCTTTTGCTCCTGGATTTTTTTTCCTAATGATGCAGTATTTTTTTTAAGTTCTTTGCTTCTCTTCATAATAATTTTGTATGATGTACTACTGTTCTTGCAATGTTTGTATACAATACGATGGGATGGGGGTTCTATACTACTACAGATTCTTACTGCTTGTTATTCATGTATGCTGTAATACTTATTTTTGTTTTTTTATTTCATTTATTATGGTTTTGTATGATGCCATACACTTTTGTATATTTTCTCTTAAGTTTTTAATGAAGTTTCCCCTACTCTTATAGTGGGGATGAGATGGGGGTTATGTACAACTACGGGTTATTTATGTTTGTAGTTCATGTATGCTGTAGTACTTATTTCTGTTTTTTGACCTCCTTCATTATGGTTTTATATGATGCAATATGTGCTAGTATAATTTTTTTCTATGTAACTTCCCCTACTCTTTTAGTGGGGATGGGATGGGGGTTATGTGCCCATATGGATTATTTTTGTTTGTACTCCATGTATGCTGTAATACTTATTTCTGTTTTTGAATTCTTTTCTTATGATTTTGTATGAAGTCATAAGATTTGTATATTTTGTTTTCAGTTTTCAATAAAAAATTCCCCTACTCCTTTTGTTAAGTGCCATGAGACCTTTAACATCCACCTGAATTACCACCAATCGAGGCAGATGGGACCTCAGTTTAACTTCTCATCCAACGTTGACATCCTAGATAGTAGTATTCCAGGTAATACTCAATGTAATTCATGAGTTACTATGTGGAAAAATGTTGCCATTTATTACAGATCTTTGAAACTGTGATAATTATTGGGTTTTTCATTTGGAAAAACATTTTTGAAAAAGCAAACAAGTTTTATATTTTTAGTTTAGAATCTTCTTTAGTATTTATTCTTTGCAGCAAAGTCAGTGGTGGGTATTCACTGGGATGAAGGTGCAGCTTGTGAGATCAATGTAGATAAATCAAGTAAAAGCACACAGTCACCTGCAAATTAGGACTCAGAAAAACAATATTTTTAGGTTACCACCTAATTTGTTGCAGCCATAATAGGTGCAGCTTAACCCAATACGAGAGCTCCTGCACCCCGCTTACATTTCACCTCCACACTGGATGCTCCCTCAGATAATAATCTCTGCAGGGGTGAGTGCACTTTTACTTTTTTATTCTTTGTATTTGGGACTGATAAGTAGCTTCTGCTCAAGACAGCCCTATAATTTGCTGGATGTAAAAGCTCATGTTCTTTCTGTATGTCATAGAGGAATTAATTTTGTGCTTACAGCTTGTTACCTAGTTGAAAATTTTCACCCTCCCCCACCCCCCCTGACCTTAACTAAATAGGCTGATCCTACACCCACTTCTGCCAAGGGGCCCACTCAATTAATTCCTATTGGGTATTCTCTCTCCTGTTAATTTCCTGACAAGGGGCCCACCCAATGTCCTGTTGTATACTCTCTGTCTCCTGTAAATCATCTGCTTAGGGGCCCACCCAATTTAATTGCTATTGGGTACTGTCTCTCCTGTATATCCTAACTCAACCGCCTTCTTTTCCTCCCTCTTCTCTACTCCACCATCCACCTTTACTATAAACTCTTCATTCACTGCTCCATACCATGCTCAACTCTCTCCTCAGTCCAACTCTCTCTCTGTACTGCTCCCTCCTGTGGGCACCTCTTCCTCAGACTGCTTTCACCTCTGTTCACCAGGTCAGCCTGGTTATCTCTCCCTCCTTCAGACCACACTGGCTCATTGCTACCCTCAACTCTATATCACTATGGCCGACTCCTCTCTGCCTCTCTGTCTGCTTACTCTCTCTTCTCTGTTTCCCTTGTCTTACCTGCCTGGAGCCTGCTTTCCCAATCTCCCACAGAGCCACCAGTTGGATAACATCTACTGGCACTTAGGGACTATTCCCTCTGGGCTACACCCCCATATCCACCCTTCACTGGGCAAGGCTGGCATCACCCATGGAATCTAGACAGGGTGACATACATTTGACTCTTCACCCTCTCACCACTGGCTCACATTGTCTCTATCAGAGATTGAAATCTACAACGGAGCTCTAGCTCCCATAAGAAACAGATGAAGAAAGTCTCCCTCAAACAGCTACATTGATGTACCCTGAAACTCTTGCTCCTTCTACTGCTGCTATATGGCAGTATACATCCAAACCCTGGCCCCACAAATCCAAGTTCAGACCACCAACAGAGTAATTCTGGGGCACTCACCTTTGCAACACTTAACATCTGTAGCCTTCTACTGACACTAGATGCCCTGCAAATATTTACCCACCTACATGACCTGGACGTTCTTGTGGTCGTCGAAACCTGTCTTACACTCAAAATCTCTGACAGTGCAATAACCCTGCCATTCAATAATCTCTTCAGACTTGACAGGACCTCTAAAAGAGGTGGTGGATGTGCTATCTACCTTAAAGACTCTGTCCTGGGGCACCGTGTTCAGTCCCCCACCTCGGTCACAACTGCTCAGATTCTGCCCATCAGAATTCTACTCGGGGTCCGCAACAAGATGTTGACTATTACTGCTGTCTACATCCCACCTAAGGAGCAAGGTAAAGGTCTCAACTCCATCCTGGATCATGTCTGCTCCCAACCCCCAGGCTCAGAGACCATCCTAATGGGCAATTTTAACATAAATTGGCTTGGATCTGATGCTGGTGGCTATAAGGATGTCATTTCATCTGCCAACCTCGCACAGATGGTCATCTCCCTCACCAAGCAAAACTATAAGACTGGCTCAACCACCCTTCTGGAGTGGATACTGACTAGCCACCCATCCTGCATCTCAAAAGTCTCTGACCTACCAGATACATTAAGTAACCACTCCCCAGTCACCTGTGAATGGTCGAATACATTTTGCCTCCTACCACCCAAACTAATAAACAGCAGAATACTCCCGCATGGTCAATTGATGCACCTCAAATCCTACCTCAGACAATAAGACTGGTCCCCTATTTTCCAAACAATGGATGTCAACTTTGCGCCTGACTTCTTTATTAACTCCTTCAATGCTACCTGTGACTCCTATGCCCCCTTCAAAAAGAGGAAAGTCAAAGGACTCTGCAACCCATGGCTCTCTGCTGAGCTCCTAGCTCTACTGAAGGCTAAGGACCACCTCTGGACTTGGGCTCAGGCCACTGGTAAGCAAGCAGATATACAAAACTACAAACATGCTAGAAATGACTGCACTAAAGCAATAGGTCTGAAGAAAAGTAACTACTACAAAGATGCCCTCACTAACACCTGGGGTAAGGGGAAGTCCTTCTGGAATAATATTAATGAAGTTACAGGGAAGCTACCCAAAACAGCACCTACTATGCTGGACATGGCTGGGACTATTACCCTGGACCCAGCCACTATAGCTAACACTTCAACAATGTGTTCTCTGATCTCAGTGGAGTTCTCCCACCAGATGTCTTCAATGATGACCTCACTCCTTCAACCTCTCACCCCCACCCTCTTCTTCAATTCATCCCCTTTTTGCTTCAGAACAGTCAGGAGGCATGAAGTCTGCCAATACATCAGCAAAGCAATTACCAGCTCAAGAACATGTGGGAACACACTCGACCTTAAACTTCTGTCGCTAATTCTAGATGAAATGCTATCTCCACTAACTCAGAGTTTCAACCTCTCCCTCACCCTCAGCCAGTTCTCTGACAGATGAAAATCAGCTACTGTCATGCCAGTCCACAAGTGTGGGGACAAGGCCCTTCATGGGAACTATAGGCCTATATCCATACTACCCCCCAAGGCCCTTGAATGTGTAGTATCAAACCAGCTGACAGAATACTTGGAAAAGCATGACATCCTATGTAAGCAACAGCACAGATTCAGAAAAGGCCGCAGCACTACTTCTGCCATCTAGAATTCACAGGAGCAATCCACAACTCCCTGGATAAAAATCACCTAACTGGGTCGGTCTTCATAGACCTGACTAAGGCTTTTGACACTGTACATCATTGAATACTCATCAGTGAGCTTCAAAATGCTGAGCTCTCTCCTGAGTCTACAACCTGGTTGAAGAGCTACATGGAAAACTGCTCCCAAAGAGTGAAAATTGCAAATATCCTCTCTGATGCTAGACCCGTATGCTCAGGAGTCCCTCAGGGATCCATTCTCGGGCCACTCCTCTTCAGCCATTTCTTGAACAATCTTCCACAATCCTGTCCGGAACAAATCCTACTCTATGTGGACGATGCCATCATCCATGCCACCCATCAGGACCCACACCTACTCCAAAAAAAGCTCCAGTTGGCCTTCACCTCAATTGAAAAATGGTTTATTAGTCAAAAGCTGGTCCTCAACTATAAGAAAACAAAGTTAATGTTCTCCTGCAGCTCCCACAACAAGCATAGGCTTCAACCCCTCACAATTACAAACTGCCAGGGTACTGTCCTCGATCAAGTGCAATCTTTTAAATATCTTGGAATCACTCTCGACAGTGACTTATCTTGTGGCACCCACATTGACAACATTGCCAAAACTGTTAACACGCGCATTGGTCTTCTCTACAGGCACAGGCAATGCCTTACCTCAGATGCCTTAAGGATAGCAGTACAGAGCTCTATGGTCTCATTAATCAATTATGGTCTGGTTATCTATGGCTTCGCTACTGACACAGCCCTTAGGCAATTATCCTTGGCTTTAAACAAAGTCTGCCGCTTCATTACAGAATCCCACCGTCTCACCCACATGTGTGAACTCTATGCCCAAACAGGATGGTTCCAACTTTCAAATTGTTTCAAGTATCAAACCTGCTTAATGGCTAAGAAAATTATGCTAGGCCTTGCACCCCCTCCCCAGAGTCCAAGCAGTCCTACATACAGCATGCAACCCCCGCCTCACCAGGAATTCTGAAAATCAACTACTGCACATCCCGCAGTGCTGCACCATGCAGGGCCAAAGATCCTTTGCTCACTGAGCCCCCGGCTGGATAAATGGACTCAACAATGACCTCTCCTCTCTGCAAAAGCTTGGCCCTGTCAAAGCCAACCTCTGCCTCCACCTCTCTGCCTCCAACTCCTGTGATTGTCCCTCCTAATCTGCTCTCTCTCTCCTAGCACTCACTTCTCCCACTCCTTCACATCCTTCACCCTCCCATCCCCTCCTCCCACCACCTCTCCCTCTCCCATTCCCCCCGCCCCACCTATGCACTTTCTCAAGGCCTGACATTGCCCATGGCTGCTCCTCTCCTTATGTTCCCTCCAAACCTCATCTGCCTCTGTTTACCTTGTCCTGTCCTGGTACCTACCTTCCCCCAAATGTATGTATTCAACTGCCTGAAATTGTATGTATATCTTATTCTGCTTTGTTACTCAATTTTTTGTCATGTTTTGTATTGCTTCTCACTTGACGTGGAACCTTTGTAAAAGAATCTTGGCTCAAAGGTACCTGCAATTCTAGACTTAAATAAATAAATAAAAATGTAATACCAAGTATGTTTTTTCTAACTAATACAATAAATGGCCTGTTTATGCCTTGCTGCTCAATAGTAAAAAAAATGGATATGGATATATCTCTCCTTCTTTACATAATATCGTTTTTCCAGGTGATCTGAGGAACTTCGGCATGCCACTAACCACTTTTTTGAAAGATTTTCACATTTGTTGTAACCAACTCAGTGATACTATATTTCACCTTGTACACTTTGAAAATAAAAATACATCAAGTAGGGCATTATAAACATTTTTGTTGTTTCAGTTCTCCCCAATAAAGATAGTGATATGCCTTAAAGGTTTTTGAATAGACCTTTCACTCTCTCTGAGAATATTAACCATTTAACTTCCATTGCTTTTTGTACATAATTTTTATAAAATACCTCTACATTTAATTGTAATTTCAATTTGAACTTTGTTTAGTATTTCTTTTGTTTCTGTGTTTAAGTTTGTTATAGGTAGTACCATAGATCTGGATTTGTTCAGCTGATAACCTGAATGGAGTACCTCTCAAATTCTAGCATTCATATTGGAAATTATGCTTTGAGGTTGAAAGGAATACCAAAGTATCATCTGCATAGAGACTTAGTTTAAAATGACCCTTTGTGTTTGGTATGCCTGTGATTGCTTTCTTTGCATGGATATGACTCAAAAGGGGTTCCAAACTTAGGATGAATTAAATAGGGGATAACAGCATCCTTGACCCAATTTGTACTGTATTTGTAATGGGTCTGATTTATACTGCTTGATTTTAAAACATGCTTCTGAGTTTGTGTATAGAGCTTTTATTGATCTCATAATAATAAAAGGCCCCCCCAGTCCTCCAGTGATTTAAAGATAAAAGTCCAGTCTAATAGGTTAAAGGCCTTGGTTGCATCCAAAGCCAATGATATAGTTTCTACAACTTGGGGGTGGATGGAGGAAATAACAGATTGAACGTCACCCAATCCCTCAAAAATATTTCTTGTTTAACAAACCCTTTTTACGTTTGCTTGCGCACATGCGCAAGGAACGTCTTGGGAGAATGGGACACTTTGGAGGTGTGCCTGTCCTGTGCAATCCCCTGCTCTGTTGAGCAGGCATGGCGGTCCTGCACCAATAAATGCGGTGCTGTGTATGACAGCAGTGGTCTTCTCTTCAAAGAAAACCACTGCTGTGTGCTGGCAAACGTCCTGCGTCATCTGCCAACGGGGGTGCCCAATCCCCCATCGGCTCCACTTCCCCCCAAACAGCTTTCCCTACTGCCATGCTGGGAGCCCACCCCAGCGTGGCAAATGATCCATCGTATCTGCCAAGGGTGTCAATCCCTCTGTCGGTCCACGGCCCCCCAGCTATCCTTCTGCCATGCTGGGAGCCACCCCAAGCGTGGCAAATGTCCTGTCGTCAATTTAGAAAAACCCTGTAAATTAAAATGGTCCCATGCAGTCTCCCTCCCCACAACCCGCACCCACCCACTGCGCACCCTGCCTCCCCACACCCCCCTCACCCCATACTTACCTCCGGAGCTTGGCGCGACGATCATCGCTGGACTGGGAACACATCTGCACTCTTCAAAGCCGACCGCGAACTGAGGAAATGCCGGTAAGCTGTATAATGGGCTAGATGGGTTTTTTTCAGCTTTGTTGCATATCTCAGGCATTTTTTGGAATTTTTGCACCAAATTTTCAACATGGGATTTTTGGGACCCCTTCTTATGAATTCTGTCACTGTCATAGCGTTATTCGGGCCTGAAGGGTGATTTTGCAGTCACTGCATGAAATCACCTTTTGGACCTGATTAACAAAACGACAGTGCCAGCGTTCATAAGGTGGGCTCTCAAAAAGCCTATTTTGAAAATATGGTGGAAAAATTCCAAACAATGACTGTTTTATGAGCGTGCATTGCGCAGTTCTTACGCAGGCTCGTAAGTTCACGAATTTTCAATATTTTCACTCCAGATTTTCAACATTGCCATTTTACCACACCTTCTTATGAGTAGTACAGCTGTCATTTTTCACATCTTACCCAAAACATGTTTCCGCCCATGTAGCGCACAACGGCGCAGTCGGTGTGCAAAACCAATGTATGGGACACATTAAGAAAATCACAGTGACACTGTTCATGAGCAGAGGTCTTAAAATGGCTATGTTGAAAATTTGGTGAAAAAATTCCTAAAAATAACTATTTTACGAGCGTGCGTTGCGCAGTTCCTACGCACGCTTGTAAGTTTGCAAATTTTCAATATTTTCACTCCAGATTTTCAACATTGCCATTTTACCACACCTCCTCATGAGCAGTATAGCTGTCATTTTTCACATCCTGCCCAAAATGTGTTTCCACGCATGTAGCACACAATGGCGCAATCGGTGTGAGAACTCAATGTATGGATGCATTAAGAAAATCACAGTGATACTGTTCATTAGCAGAGGTCTTAAAATGGCTGTGTTGAAAATTTGGTGAAACAATTCCTTAAAATGACAGTTTTACAAGCGTGCATTGCACAGTTCCTACGCACGCTCGTAGGTTTGCGAATTTTCAATATTTCCACTCCAGATTTTCAACATTGCCATTTTATCACACCTTCTTATGAGTAGTACAGCTGTCATTTTTCACATCTCACCCAAAATGTGTTTCCGCCCATGTAGCGCACAAAGGCGCAGTCGGTGTGCGAAATCAATGTACAGGACACATTAAGAAAATCACAGTGACACTGTTCATTAGCAGAAGTCTTAAAATGGCTGTGTTGAAAATTTGGTGAAAAAATTCGTAAAAATGACTGTTTTACGAGCATGCGTTGCGCAGTTCCTACACACGCTCGTAAGTTTGCGCATTTTCAATATTTTCACTCCAGATTTTCAACATTGCCATTTTACCACATCTTCTTATGAGCAGTACAGCTGTCATTTACACATCCTGCCCAAAACATGTTTCCTCCCATGTAGCGCTTAAATGGCGCAGAGTCGGTGTCTTAAATCAATGTATGGGACACATTAAGAAAATCACAGTGATGCTGTTCATGAGCAGAGGTCTTAAAATGGCTATGTTGAAAATTTGGTGAAAAAATTCTTAAAAATGACTGTTTTATGACGTGCATTGCGCAGTTCCTACGCACGCTTGTAAGTTCACAAATTTTCAATATTTGCACTCCAATGACTTCCAAATACCTAAACAGCACATAGAAGCAAGCAACATTCGGCATTGACAAATGCTTGTACTTCTTTGTCACTGATTTTTTTAAGCCATGTCCAAGTGCAAAATACCCTGCAAATACCTGCAAGCGAATGTTTGGCATTGACAAATGCTTGTTGATCTAGGTATGCTATTCTTGGTATTTGGTCTTATGTTCTTATTTAGTTTCACTATTATTCTATAATCTTTGTTTAGAAGCATTATGTGGTGATAATTTTCTGGTTATGAAAGATCTTTGTTTTCCTTCTATAGTAATATAGTATTGGCTTCTGATAAAGAGGGGGGTACATTGGTCCCATCCACCATTTCCTCCTTCATTTTTTACATCCACGAAATCAAGTCATCTCTGAATGCTTAGAATCAGAATCATAGAACTTAATAGCAGAAAGGGACTTCTTAGCCCATCTAGTCTGCCCCTTTCCCCCCACTATTCTTCCCTTTCCCCTTTGAAAGCATTCATCCCACCCCCCACCCCTCAGCCCCATGTGCCTGTCCCATGCTCTCTTGAAACCCGACATTGTCTCAGGCCTCACCACCTCTTCTGGAAGCTTGTTTCAGGCTTCCATCACTCTCTCAGTGAAGAACTGTCCTCTCACATTGCCTCTGTAGTTCCACGCTGCAGTCTCAAACCATGCCCCCTCATTATGGTGCCTTCCTTACTGTGAAATAAATGCCCTGGGTATGCTTTGTTTATCCCTTTGACATATTTATAGGTCTCTATCATGTCCCCTCTCTCCCGTCTAGTCTGCAATGTGTACAGTCCCAATTCCCTACATCTCTGTTTATACGGTTTTCCTTTATCACTTGCGTCATCTTGATCACTCTTCTCTGAACCCTTTTAATCACATCTATGACTCCATCAGGTGTGGCCTCCAGAATTGGACTCAGTACCCGAGGTGCGGTCTCACCATGGCTTGGTATGGGGGGTATTAGCCATGTACAGTGACACCAACACAGCAAAATACACTCCTGTCAGCAAAATCGACACTTTGCTGACAGGTCACTGTGTTGGTATGCCTGAGATAGGGGCACACTGTACTCCCACCCCAAATCAATTCTGACTGGAGTTAAGAATCCTAAAGGTGGGGGAGTGGGAGGAGAAGCCCCTCGATAAATAAAAATGGACCGGAAGACACACAGGAATCATGTAAACTGCAACTTGCAGTCAACATGATTCCTGTCGGCGAGATGTCGGTTGACTAAAGGGTTGTCGAACCAGCATCATAGAGCCATATAGGGGCATCAGATCCTCCCTCCTTCTGTTCATGATTCTCCTGCCTATACACACCAGCATCGCATACGCTGTCCCCACCGCTCTGGTGCACTATCTTCCCACCTTAAGGTCACAGGACACTATTATCCCCAGATCCTTCTCCTGTTCCGAAACCCTGACTTCCTCACCTCCAAGTGTGTATCCTGCCTTCAGGTTTCTGTGCCCCAGGTGCATGACAGCACACTTCTTGATATTGAATTCTAGTTGCCAGGTCTCTGCTCACCCTTCCAGTGCCCTCATGTCCTGCCTCCTATCCTCAACACCCCCCTGTGGAGTCTACCCTAGTACAGATTTTCATATCATCTGCAAAAAGGGCCACCCGACCCTTCAGTCAATCTGCTATATTGCCAATCGATCAATCAAGTCTTTATCCAGGTGAACACCATTAAGCAGGCTCATTTACAAGGTGGACTGGCGTTACACAAGGTCAAGAATAACACTTTTATGTACAGATAAAAAATAGATATAATTATACAGAAATAGAAAAAAAAAAATATACAGAGCAATAGCAAGTATTTTAGGTATAGGGTTAACAAGGTTAGGGAGAATGGTATGAGAAAGGGAATTAAAACATTCTGAAACAGCCAGCATATTAAAACATTTTCAAACAGCACGGCATATCATTGGTCAGGACATATACAAACTTAAGGGGCAGATATGGAGGGGAGGGGTACAGGACTGCAGCTATTCTAGGAGGGGTGCTAATGGTAGATGGGCTGGGGACATATATGTTAGGAGTCTGAAGGTAAGAAAGGTAGTGGATTAGCAGAAGAAAGTGGGGTATAGGTGGAAGCAATCAAGGCGCTGGGTTAGGTGGAGATGTAGTGGGCAGGTAAGCAGTAGGCACCCTAGCACACTAAGCATGCTGGAAACAGCTGCATAGTTCCTTAACTGCCTTGGCATACAAGGTGTTGAAGGTGGTAAGACTAACAGGGAGACTCAGTTTCATAGATTTCTGTAGTTTGTTCCAGAGTGAAGGCAACACAAATCCTATGGCCGCTCGCCCAAAGCGTGTATTGGCCCTAGGTACCTTCAGTAGAAGCAGAGAATGGCTTCTCAGTGCGTAGTTGCCTACCACATAAAATGGCAGTCAGAAATGTATTGGGGTAATTTGTTGGTAATAGCTCTGTAAGTCCAGAGAGCCACATTTCTATTTCTTCTGTACTGAAGGGAGGTCCACCCCACAGCTGCATATTAGGAGCAGTGGTGGGTGGTGATAGGTAGGCCAGTTATAAATCTCAAGGCTCTGTGGTATAAGGTGTCCAGTTTAATAAGACAGGAGGCATTACACTGACTATAAATGAAATTGGCATAATCAATTAGGGATAGAAATGTAATGTAGATATTGAAAATGAGCTGTCCCAGCACTGACCTCTGGGAAACCCTGCTCATCACCCACCCTCTCCTTGAGTGCACCTCATTCACTACCACCCTCTGGCTTCTCTTCACCTACCAGTTTTCTACCCATCTAGCTATTTTGTCCCCCACCCCCATACTTTCCAGCTTGTTGACTAGCTTTCTGGTGGGTATGGTATTGAAGGCCTTGCTGAAATCCAGATAGGCCACGTCCACCGCTCCCCCCGTGGTTGATTACCTGCATCAACCAGTCAAAGAACTCAATTAAATTGGACTGGCATGAATTCCCTTATGGGAAGCCATGCTGTCTGTCACCCAGCAGCCAGTTTACCTCCATATAATCCATCACCCTCTCCCTGATGAGTGCCTCCATGACCTTACCCACCATTGCGGTGTGGCTGACTGGGTGGTAGTGTTCCCTCAACTCCCTGCTTCACCCTTGTGTATTGGTATCATGGTTGCCCTCCTCCAGTCTTCCAACACCCTTCTGGAATCCAGAGACAGGTTGAACAGCCTTGCCAGTAGGGCAGTCAGCTCCTATCTCAGTTCCCAGATCACTCTCGGATGCAGCCCATCTGGTCCCATGGCCTTGTCCACCTTTAACCTGCCTTGTTCCTCCCTAACTCTGTCTGCACTGAAAGGACTCGGGTCTGCCCCATGATCCTCCCCCCTTAACTCTGGCCTCCTGCCCTCCCCTTCCTTTGTAAATACCAAACAAAAGTACCTATTTAGTTTTGCTTTATCCCAGTCCTCTTCTAATGGCTTTCCTTCTCCCCCCACAGACTTGCAATCCCCTGTCCAGTCTTCCTCCATTCTCTCACATATCTAAAGAATGTTTTGTCCCCTCTCTTAGCCTGTTTTGCTATTCTTTCCTCAGTGTTGGCCTTTGCCCTTCTAATTACCTTCCCTGCTAGCCTCCTCATTTCTGTATAAGCCTCCCTGTCCTCTTCCTTCTGTATTCTCTTGTATTCCCAGAAGGCCCTCCTCCTGCACCTGACCACCCTCGCCACTTCCCTAGTGAACTAGAGTGGTCTCCTGCATCTTGTACCCTTTCTAACTCTCCTAATACACCTTTGCGTTGCCGCCATCACCCAGTATCTAATAGCTCCCCATAATTCTTCCACATCATTTATCTTTACCATACCTTCCATCACCTCCTTCACTGTCCTTCGCATCATGTCGAAGTCTGTGCACCTGAAGTCCAGCACTGTTGTGTTGGTTTGGCACACCTCCCTCCCTACTCTCACCTTGATCCTGATGGTCCTATGGTCACTGTTTCCCCATTCATTAAGACCACATCCAGCAGGTTGTTTCCCCTAGTTGGATCATTGAACGACTGCTATAGGAGCACCCCCTGCAGTGCTTCCAGAATCCCCCTGCTTCTGGTCAAAGCCATATCTGTGATGGTCCAGTCTACATCTGGGAGGTTTAGGTCCCCCACCAGAAGTGTTTCTCCCCTGAGCACCATTCTCACTTCCACTTGTGACATCAACCTGTCCTGTTCTTCCCCTTGCATAGGTGGTCTGTAAACTACACCTACTCTTGAGGATTCCCCTTTCCTCCTGCCCAGTGTCACCCGAAGGAGTTCAGTTTTCCTGTCCCGCTTCTTCCCTTCTGTAACCTTTATGTCCTCCCTGATAGATAGAGCCACCCCCTTCTTGTCTGTCCTGTCCTTCCTAAACAATCTGTAGCCAGAGATAGCTGTCTCCCACATATGATATTCCATCTACCAAGTTTCCTTCATCACAATTATGCCCAGTCTGCCATGCACAATGATGGCGATCAATTCCTCCATCTTAGTTGCTAAGCTCCTAGCTTTAACCACTAAACCCCTCCACCTGGTCTTCTTCTCTCCCCTCTCCCCAAGGGCATGCCAGAACCTAACATTTTATCCCATCCCAGTGGGGGCCTAGGGCTCCCCATCTCAGCTGTAGTAAGGTGTGGTTTTCTTCCTGCCCCCCCTTTGTTTAATTTAAATTGTATGCTTTTTCAAAGAACTCCTCCAGCCTACATTTTGGTATAGCTGTGCTTTCTCTTTTAAGGTGTAGCCTGTCAGGGTAAAAGAGACTCTCATTATCCCATGTTGCCCCCCAGTCCCCTACCAGCCCATACACTATCTGTTTACATCATCTCACTAGCAAAGTATTGAACTCCTTTATCCTTTGTTTTTTCTCTGTACTAGCTCTGGGTACTGGCAAACCCCCCTGTGAAGGCTAGAGATTTGAAGCATAGTCCACCGCAAAACCTAGCCAGGGCCTTAAATCTCGTCTGCACCTCCTGGAGACTATTACCTTCCAGGTCATTTGTTTCCAAGTGGAACACCAGATGTGATTTCCCATCCTATGCCTTATCCCATGAGGGAACATGGTGGATCATCTCCAGCACCATCATGCCCGGCATGCACTGCAACCAAATTGCACTATTTCTGCTCCCGCCACTTGATACCCTTTATGATCAAGTCACCAATCAGTAGCATCTTGCTCCCTTTTTCCTTCTGGCTTACCTGTGACACAGTTCTCCTTCTCTGAACTACTGGCATCTGTTCTACCTTCCTGTCCCTCACTACCACCCCTCCCAAATCCTCTCATTGATCATAACCCCCTCAGCCTCAGTAGCTTCTCCCTCACCTTCCTTGTTGACTTCTACCACTATCTCTATGGCCTTTTCCCCTAGCTCTCTGATCCCTTGCCCCTCCATATGACTGTGCCCCACCAGTGATTTTCCAGATAACCCTAATGAGTTTATAGCCTTGTCCAACACCTTTTTGTTGTGATCATCTAAAAAAATCCACCAGTAAAACCGGCAGGTCCAGTGGCTGAAATGTTTTTAATTGATGAAGTTGTTTCTATTATTTAATGTTTTGTAAAATTCTAAAACAATATTTTAATTGGTGTAAGTCTTCCATCTGTTAGATTCATACTAGGAATCATACTAGGAAAGAAATAAGCATACAGAGGACCGTGGCCCATATGTGTATGTCTCCAGCCAAGCTGGTTCATTATCCCATTTCATAATAGAAGTTGGTCAAGATTCTGTTTAAATTTTGAATAGCTTATGTTTTCCAATATGGAACTAGGGAGGGTGTTCCATGCAGGAATAATTATTTGAGTGAAAAAGAATCTCTTCGTATTGGTTCTAGGAAATATCAATGCCAATTGATGGTTATGACTTCTCAAATTACCATCTCTGTGACTGTAGGACATGCCCAGTTGTGTTAGTAACTCTATATCAGTGTGGGTTTTGTACATAAATAACAATTCACCTCTTTTTTTTCTCTGTTCCAATGAAAACAAACCTAATTATTTTAATCTTGTTTCATAGTTCTTGTCCCACATATTGGTGACACGTTGGTTACTCTCTGCTGCACTCCCTCAAGTCTACTGACATCCCTCCTGAGATGTGGGCTCCAAAGGGTGAACTATAGTCCAAATGTGATCTGACATATGATCTGCAGAGTGGCAAGAAACATCCTCTTTCTCTTGTGGAAAAACTCCTCTTAATACACCCAATAAGTATTTGCTCGACCAATGATGTAATTATAATGACTTTGTGATGTTAGGTAAGAGTTAATTATTGTACCTAGGTCACTGTGTGCCACTATTTGTGTTAATACTTGTCCATTTATTTTATACTGGTTGTAAGTGCTAGTATTTCCCAGGTGCATAACTACACATTTTCCGACATTAAAGGCCATCTGGTTTCTAAGTGCCCAGTTCTCCAATTTTTTTAAGTCTTTATTGACATTACAGATATCTTCATGTATCTGTACTGGTGACACTAATTTTGTGTCATCCACAAATCTAACCGCAAAGCTATTGATGTTATTAGTTAAGTCTGATATAAAAATGTCAAACAGTAATGGGCCTAAAACAGACCCTTGTGGGACTCCGCTACTCACTGGGCATGCTTCTGACATATGTCCTCTTATACATACACGTTCGGTACGGTCATTTAACCATTCCTCAACCCAATTGGTTATGTTATTATTTATTCCTAGGAGTCTCATCTTGTTGATTAAATGATCATGTGGTACCTTGTCGAAAGCTTTATAAAAGTCAAGGTAGATCACATCCATGGGTATGTTATTTTATAGAAATCTACTGATAAACTCATAAAAAAACAAATTTCCAGTTAGGCAAGATCTATTTTTTTCTAAAACCATGTTGTGTTTGATCCCTCAACCCTTTTGTAGTCAGATCTTCCTCAAGTCTTATTTTAAGCAGAGCCTCAAAGATCTTTCCTATTATACTGGTCAAACTAATCGGTCTGTAATTGGATATATTTGATCAATTTCCCTTCTTATAGATCGGTATAATGGTTGCTAATTTCTAGTCATCTGGTAATTTATGTGTTGATAGTGGCATATTAAACAGTGTATGGAGGGGTTCAACTAGCCAGTCTTTAAGTTCTTTTAATAGTCTTGGATGGAGTTTGTCTGACCCTGATGATTTATTTATATTGATCATTTTTAGTTCTGCCATAATCTCAGCTTTAGAAATTTCCCAACCACTATTATTTGTATTTAAAACAAGGATACTGTATTTTTTAGTTTTGGTGTTGTAAACGGAACTACAGTATTTGTTGAATTCTTCAGCAGTCTTCTGGGGGGCTGTTATTACATTTGTATTAATTACCAAGGATCCAATGTTCCAAGGGGTTTGTTTCTTATTGTTGATGTAGGAGTAAAAACTTTTACCCCCATCCTTTATGTATGCCAATCTATATTCAAACCTCTTTTTCTCCATTCTTATTTTGGTTTTGCACTTTTTTAGAATCATCTTATACTTCCATCTATTATAGTCATTACTATCTCTCTTCATATTCTTATATGCCCTTTCTTTTTGTTTTATTAATTTGTGTATTGTAAGCCTAAATTAATCCATACATACAGTATTAAGGCCTCTGATATACATTAATTTCTCAAAAATCTAAAGAAAACTACAAGCCCAGGTCTCAATCTGATTAATGCTAGATTTTTAATTGATACTGCTGAGGCTCTAGCTTTTCCCTTGCAAATAATATTTAATAAATCTCTCCATAAAACAGAAATTCCTTTAGACTGGTTAACTGCATTTGTTACTCCAATCTATAAAAAAAGGTAGCAGGTCATTAGTTCAGAATTATCGTCCAATAAGCCTCACATCTATTATTTGTAAAACAATGGAAAAACTGATAAAATATTTCTCAAAAAAGAAAGGACTGGACTAAACATTGTCGATCCTACTCAACACAGGTTTAGAACCAATCATTCCTACACAACTAACCTAATATCATTTTATAATAAATATTAGCCAGGGCCTATATGACAACCATCAACTAGATGTTATTCTATTGGATTACAGCAAGGCCTTTGATAAAGTCCCCCATAGTATTCTTATTGATAAAATGTATCATCTCAGCTTTTCAGATCAACTAGTCAATTGAGTTTCTGCATGGTTGACAAATGGAACCCAGAGAGCTGTATTAAATAATCACTACTCTGATTTGGGCACAGTTACTAGTGGAGTCCCCCAGGGCTCAGTGCTGGGTCCAATTTTGTTTAATATTTATGCAAGTGACATGCAGATATCCAATAATAACTGACTGTCTAAATTTGCTGACGATTCTAAGCTTGGGGGCCTTGTAAATAATCAATCAGATTTAAATTCTCTCAACTCCGACTTACAGCTGATCGAAAAATGGGCTGTGGACAATTTGATGGAGTTTAATGTTGACAAATATGTAGCTTTGCATTTTGGATCTCATAATCCCAAAAATAAATATTACGTTTGTAACTCATTACTGAATTCAACATATGTGGAAAGGGACTTGGGTGTTCTAGTTAATTCTAAACTTACATCAGTTGATCACTGCACCAAAGTGGCTAATTCTACCAAAGGATTACTTAGACAAATCCAGCGATCTTTTGTAAACAAAACTGAACAGTGCATGATAGCTCTCTATAGATCATGTGTCCACCCTCTTATTGACTATGGGCCTCAATTTTGGAACCCCTACCTAAAGTCTGATATTGATCGCTTAGAAAGAATTCAAAAACATGCAACCAGGATGATCCCCAGGCTAGCTAAATTGCCCTATAAATCAAGACTAACTATTACTAGTCTACACTCTCTTCAGAGTAGAAGAATAAGGGGGGGATTTACCCTTAGCATATAAGCTTCAGAAAACCCCTGACTAATGAATAAATGTGGACTATCCTATGTTACCAGACGTATTGTTCCAAGATGTCATACTAAACAACTTATGGTCCCAAAGGCAAAAAACAACTTAAGATTAAACTTTTTTTCACTTAGGGCACCAAGACTATGGAATAGACTTCCTCAAGATTTGGTCGATTTACCCAACATTGAATCATTCAAAAAGTGTATTGATAATTGGTTGATTAAGAAACATGTTAAGTGAATTATTTCCACTCTAGTGTTGGGGGAAAAATCTAGATGGGCTTCGGCCTTCTTTTTTCCCAAACAAACCAAGTAAACCAAGTAAGTGTTATCCATGGAGGGATTCTACCCCTTTTATTATAAATTTTCCTGTTTGGCACAAATTTAGCTTCTATTTCCAATAACTTATTCTTAACTGTATTCCAGAGATCATTCAGGGACAGTGTCCCATCGTTCCACTTCCAGTTTAACAGATCCAGTTTTATCTGGTCAAAGGTAATCTGCTATTTTGTTTATCTTGCTGTTGTTTGCCCTGTTATATATGGTTTTGTAGTAATCTGGAAATATTTTTGCTATGTCACCATCTTTTGTAAAAATAAGACTGTCTGTGTTTGCTGATATTTGTAATTGTATTATACCCCTTTTGGTTTGTTCTTTTTTCAATATACAGGCCACTACTTTGCCAAATTTATC
Organism: Neoceratodus forsteri; assembly: GCA_016271365.2. Lineage (NCBI taxonomy): Eukaryota > Metazoa > Chordata > Ceratodontiformes > Ceratodontidae > Neoceratodus > Neoceratodus forsteri. The sequence continues at coordinate 208,782,740 of CM028137.1, read as the reverse complement.
CGCACCTTGAGTATGTTTTTTTTTCCTGCTCCATGTTATTTTTTTTCCAGTATTTTTAAATCTGTCTTTTATCATTCAGACATTATCCCTGTACTTAGTTTTTCTTGAAGAACCTATCTTTCTACAGCTATGTTTCTTTCTTTTTCTGTTAACTTCTTACTTCTAATTAAACCCAATTTTATAGGATATTAGTACCCCTCTAGTAGCCTTAAATGCATCCCATATAAAGACTGAAGTATTTGTGTTATAATTGTATTGCCAAAATGCTTTAATATTTTAGTTGTTTGTTTATTTATTTCAAAAGTTTCACCAGAAGAGACATACTGAGCTGATAACAGCTCATTTCCAGATGTGTCCTGAGGGAAAGGGGATGTAGAAGGTCAAAACAAACTAATAAAATGGTGGTAAAATCAGTAGCAAAAAGATATGCATATTATAAGAGGGTTTTTTATTTAATGCGACAATGGGCCAGATATTCAAAACTTTGCCCCGGGGATAAATTAGCACTGCCCGGTGGGCAAACTGTGCCCAAAGCAAAAACATAGGTATATTCAAAATGAATAGCCCGGTGCAAAACCAGTGGAATATAGCAAGCGAAGGAAGCCGGGCAAACAGGCCCAGGAGTGCAGGGCAAACATTGCCCAGGATTAAGACAGCACTGAATTTAGCAGAGAAGACAGCACTGAATATAGCAATCAGACAGAGGCAGTGCAAACACCCACAGAAACAAAGTGTCAGAGGTGTAAGCAGCTGTCCAGAAACACAGGAAAGCAAAACAGCTCAGTCAGACACAACTGCAGTACTAGTGAAAGGAATGGAATAACCTGGAACCACAAGTGAAATCAGAATACCACAGAACACTGTCAAATCCCAAGTCCACCCCAAAAAGACACAGGACACAGGAATGTCAAGCATAATAAAGTATAATGCAAAAAGTGAACAGTTAAGACACAAAGGCAACATGAACATATGTACAGAAAAACAAATCAAAACATAGCAGAACACCATTCGTAAAAATGGGGTGCAAGAAAAACATAATGAAAGGGAAAAGGGCAAGTGTAGCAAAGGGATTGAAAACAATGGGGAAAACAACAGTAACAGTGCAAACAGGCAAATATTAGATATAGTAACAGAACAATGGGGTAAGAATGTGGATGGGAGAGGGATGTGGAAATAGGAAGCAATGGAGGGGAACAGGATGGCAGATACAGGGCTAGGGACAGTGGGCCAAGGACAGGAAGCAGGCTAATGGAAAAAGTATGCAGGTGTTAGGTGCGGGCAGGTGCTGGCAGACGTTCATCCAGGATGGCCGCAACACGCCTTGTCTCAGCAATCAAGACAGCTTGTTGTTTGATTAGGGTACGCTGTTGCTGCACCAGCCTCCTTAACAGCTCCTCGGTGCCTTCACCCTCTTCTGGACGGGTGGCCCATAGTGACCACTGATGTGGACCTACAGGAGAAAGGGGGACCATATCAGGGCATGATGACACAAAGGCACCATGTACCACCACACAGTGGACAGCATGCCCCAACAACCATGCTTGTGTGCTAGTACAGAACAAACCACAACACACACTAACATGTGCCTGCAGGACAAGGCAGTACGTAACAGGCAGCATGCAACACCCCAATGTACATAGATATGCATAGATGTATGCTTAGAAACCCAACAACGTGGATGCCAGCCAGCACAGCAGCGTGCAGACTGTTACAGTGCAAACAGACAGCCACCCCCCAGAGATGTGAACGACAAGTGGACACTGAATGACATGCACATGGGATGACACATGGTGGGACATGCTGCCCATGGTCACACAGCTATGTTACACAATACAGATGACACCAACTGGAGAAGGTGCCACAGCCCCAACCAGGTGTGTAACCACACATGCCTGTCCCGTACACCCCAACAGTGGCCCACCCTCACTGCTGCCCTCCACAAGAACTGTAGAGACCCAGCCAAACTGCCACCCACACGATGCTATAACACAACAACTGTACAAATGATGACAGGAAGCCCTGAACAGGTGGGTGACTGACATAAGTGTGCAACAGTGGCAAGTGACACAGATAGAGATTCAACATGGACCACAGAGACCTAATGACCACAGAGGACAATGACACTGGCAACAGAACAGTAGGGACTGCAGGACAGGTAACCAAGCAGTACACAACCAGGGGAAGTGCCAATGCCCACCCACACCACTTGCCACAACAGAAGGGTGAAGGGCCCACAGTGGTGAAGAGAATGGCACAGTGCTGTGCCACCACCCATAGTGGCAGCACCGTGAAGGTGCACATGCAAGAAGACACACACATGTGAAACAGAGACACCAGCCACGGTCCACCAGTGGCAGTGCAGCGGTAGGCCAATGGCATGCACAGGACAGTGTCACCCTGGTGGTCAAGGTATGGCGGAGGCACACACCACACCTGTGGGGCAGCATCTGCCATAGGGGCTGACAACCAGCACCATGCTACCACAGAACAACTCCTGCAGCACCTGCATAACATGTGCACAAACAACATGCACTGCAGGGACAGAGGGACAGCACCCTCTAGGGGACAATGGCCCCCACAACAGAGCTTGAGCCCACAGGCAGGGGTGTAGCCAGGAAGGCCACAACTGCACACCATGTGGACACAGTGCCACCCGCTCTCCACTGTTAGGGTGGGCTAACCCACCCGGGAGTGTAGCCTGACAATATACAAACATACACCAGGACTGTGTCTGTTGCCGCCAGTGGCATACAAGATACAATGTATGAAACCCATGACAATGGACGCTGCCCTGCATGTATAAATACAAAGCCATGCATTGCTCCCCAAAACACCCACATACCAGCCCACAACCGGTACAGTTGTAATGGCCATTGGATACACAGACAGTCATAGTGACCAGTCCTCCTAGCGTAGACCACAATGAATTAAACACAGAAAGGTACAACATTGTCATTGTTAGGTGTCATACATAAAGTAAGCAGTTCATTGCCTATTGGCCAACTCCCCACCAGAAATCAAACAGCCCACCATTGAGTGCTTGGAGGATGCCTGCCGACACACATGCTGCAACAGGCACACACGCAATGTACAGCCACACAGACCTGTGTGGCACCATAGTCCCAAAGGACCCCTCTCCAACAGCCCTGTGCATGTCCAACATGGAGGTCGGACAAGGGCACACAATAACATACCCGTGTCCATGCCATCATGACAGTACACTGGCAGGGAGATGCTTGCACCACATGGCACAGTGTCCCCCTGCATGCCATGGTGTGCATAGCCCTGGAATGCGCTCATAACATGTCCTGCACAGATACTGACATGTTATACATGGTACTGTAAATGAAACATGCCATGAGAGGTGGAGAACACTGTTGCCATGGCAGGCAGGACAACAGCAGCAGCAGTAACAGGTGGCATGACAGGCCGACCCCAGTAATCCCCCAACCCCAGGCATGACAACTGGCCTAGAGCCATGCAGAGACATGCATCATCCTTCCACAATGGTGGCCATAACAGCAACATGACGCACATGGCAGTACAAGGCAGATATCAGTGCACATGGCGACAATGGCAACAATACTTAAGACACACAGCAAGCCATGTCTCAGGCCTCACAGCAGAAGGCAAGGCAATGGAGGCAAGAGGGACAACAGAAATGCATGCAGCCATATCACATCTGGCCTGGATTACTTAGCCAACTGTGCCACGACACCAGACACAGCACTGTAGTGCAGGGGTGTAGCTAGACATTCACATGTTGTATACACAATCCCCAACAGCTACACTCCTTACAAATTATGTACTCATCAACTCCAAATGGTACACCTTCCAAAAGGGTATGATGTCTGTCAGATGATTCCCCTACTCTCTAATGAGGTTATACATGTATCTGTCTCCTACACAACAGCATTTCAAACACGGCCACACCCCAATGGCCTACAGTGACCCAAAATGTATGGTGTAGTTAGTAACTGTTGACAGAAAGGCAAATAGATTGGGACATGCACTCCACAAAACTGTACACAAATGTCTACAGTGCGTATGCCTGGCTACACCCTTGCTCTACTGCCTGCCTGTAAAGTCAGACACATAGTAGAAGAGCATAATATCACACAGTACTCACGCAACACACCCCTGTCACCGTCACTGCTCTCCGCCGTGCGCTGTGCCATCGGAGGCACCCTGCGCCTGTCGGTGGATGGCCCCTGTCTGGCCTGCATCTTGTCCCTCCTGTCTCCAGTGTGTCCTCGGTGCTCTGCAGTGGGAAGAGGGTACAGCAGCATTACTACAATATCAGCCACCATGGTACGCTAAAGACCACCCTGTACCCCAGTGGTGCAGCACAACACATGCATCACTGGCACACAGGTGCAGTGCACCACCAAAGCCATGCCAAGCATGACACGGGTCAGTGCACACTGTCTACCCCTGGCCCACACAGTACACAACAAATGGATTGGAGGACCCCATGGCACATGAGCAACATGTCCAGCACAGCAACACACATGCACACAAGCACACCACGGAACACATAGCCCCACCATGCATGCCAGCAGTGCCGTGACAGTCATCAATTACCTGGCACAGGCACAGTCCCCTCCCGAACCATCGCCCTGCAGCATTCAAGCAGTGGGTGCTGTCTGTGCCTGATGTCAATGTAGCGATGGTGGAACTTCTCACCATCATGGGGTATACCCGTGATAGCAGGTAGGCGACAGGCAATTGAAGCCCAGACCTGGCTACGGGGAAGGTCGCCCTCCCGGACCGGTCCAAATAGGCACCGATGGCACCTCTCAGTCAACTTCACCAGGTTGGCTATCTCCACCTCATCCCATCGCCTGTCACAGCCCACCACTGCCCTTTGCCTACATCTCACAGACATTGCTGCTGTGGAAGGGGGCAAATTAACCAGTGAAACAGTGTAAAACTGACTGTCCACACACCCTGACACTCCCTAGCACTGCAGATAGCGCCGCGCAGATGTATGCCATAGCGCCGCGCTAACAGGAAGTGTTCACAATGCACATGCGTGACCCCTGCCATGACCCTGGGCCCATGTACCATGCATGGTTGTAGCACTGCACTAATGCTGTTTAGCACAGCGCTACATCGCATTATGACAGGGTGATAGCATGGACAAGGGGCCTCATGAGCATGCGTACTGCACATAGCGCAGAGCTAGTTGGCTAGCACAGCGCTGACCCTCCAATAGCCCTGTGCTGGCCTTTGCCCAGCACTGCTGTGCTAGCATGGGGCTATTCAGAGCCATATTCAATGGTTGTATGCAAATGAGGATACTTGTGTATGCATAGGGCAAACCGTGTGATTAGCATATCATTATGCGCTCATTTACATGACTAACAGGCCTGATTGCCTGGGTGGGCTATAAAAGGGCAAGCAGTGCACCACCGGTGTTGTGTTGTGGTACTGCGGTGTGATTACAGCAGTGTGAATGTGCAACATGGATAGAGATATGCAACAGGGGGATGAGCAGCGAGAGGCAGGTATGTATGACCACCGTGGGACCACTACTGTCTACTGCATTGTGCACATTCCCCTGCAGGTAACTGTTCTATGTGCCACTGCCTGCACAATGTGTCTGCCAGCCAGGTACACTAGTGCACTACCGTGATGGCGCACTGACTTGTCTCCCTGGATGTGTGGCGTGATGGCCTGTGCCACCCCCCGCAGGACGTACACAGTGTACCAGTGATGTGCCATCCCATGCAGCATGGTGTCCTGACATTGCTAGTGCACTTGTCCATGCAAACTCTGTGATGCTCAAATGGGGCATAGCACAGTCATGGGGGTTCATGGCAGACACAGGCCACAGCAGTGCACATGTGTGTCCACCACTCGCTGTCCATACATGGGACAGACAGTGGCTATGTGGACGTGTGCACCGTAAATGCACATGCAGTGATCTGATATGTCTATGTGGCCTGTGGCACTGTAGGGGATGATATCGTGATGTCTACTGTGTGATGCACTGCAGCACTGACACAGCCAATGACACCTGTCCCCTCTTGATTATCCCATAGGTGTGGTGGCCCGACAGGAGCTCATCCATGCCCACAAATTCTCTCAGGATGAGTTGAACACCCTTGCACATGAGGTGAAGAAAGGGAGCATGTTCACGACACACACAGGGCCACTGATGCTGTTGTGCGTCAAGCTTGGAGGAGGTAACTGCAGCTGTGAATGCGGTCGGGGGCCGTGGAAGAACAGTAGAAGCAGTTCGGAAAAGATGGAATGACCTCCTGCGACATGCGAAGGAGGAGGAGGCACACTGACAGAGGGACAGGACCAGGACTGGTGGTGGTCCACCTGAACACCAGCAGCGTGTGGAGGAGCCACACATGGTGGTGGTGGCGTCAACACTGCAGATGGTGGCAATGACAGGCATGCTGAGTGGTGGTTGTGAGACGACCCTCGCACTTCCAAGGCCAGGTCTGTATTCGCATGTGTAACCCCTGTATGTGGTGCAGGCAAGGGTACACGGTCATGCTGTTGGTGTCCTGCACAGGGTGCACTGTATCCTGCCGAACTGATGCCTGGCATGGCCATGGTCACTGTGGAGTGGGTGGGTGCATGTTGTCACAGGCTTGTGTGAAGGGGGTACCTGTCCTGAGGGCTGCATGGTGTGGTGGTGGTAGCAGTGGTGGTGTTTGGCCACATTGTCCATGGATGGGTGACTGACCCTGTCCCTATTCTTTCCACAGTGCTCTCTGACAGGCCTGCACCACTACAGGATGTGCCACGGATGTTCAGCCAGGTTCCCGATGTCGCTGAGGAGGTGGATGAGGAACGTCCATCAACATCTGGACTGTGTCAAGCTCAGGGCCGCATGGACCCAATACATGTGTGGCATTCCTGTGGACAGGGCATGCAACTGCCTAGGGAGGGGGGGTCACACCTCACTTGGGGTGTTAGGGTACAATGGGCACCTGGATGCTGCACAAACTGAGGATGATGGGGTGGGAGAGGTACTGCTGGTCACTGTCACCAGTGCGGATGACACTGATGTCTCTGACTATTCTCTGCACCTGGCCATTCCTGTGCCAGGGGATGCAGGGGTGGGGCTGCTTGCAGACCATGGAACAGGTCAAAGTTGTTCCGTAGGTGTCACCAGTGTGGCTGTACCTGAACACACGGTGGTGGGCGGTGTGGGAGATATTGCAGGACAGCAGGGTGTGCAGTGTCAAACACATGCTGGGGGTAATGTCCATACGGTGGCACGGACCACCGCCAGTAGTAGCCAGCAGCCGAATGTACCAGTTGCTCCATTGCCACAAGCACCACTGCCAGCTGCTGCTGGGGGTTCTGTGCCTCTGGTGCATGAAGGCCACAGTGCCCAGCCTCTCCTGCAGGCTGCTGTCACCTCCCAGTAGGAGGCCCATCTGGACCTGCATGCCATGCGACGTGAGCTGCAACATGAGCTGGGTCAGATAAGGGAGGCCATGTCAGTGGGCTTTGCCCATGCTGAGCAGCAAGCAGAGGACAGGTTGGGCTGCCTGGTGGGTGCCATAGACCGTGGCTTCTGACTTAACTGCTGCAGTGGTGGACATTGGTAATGTCATGCGTGGTGTGCCTGTTGGTCGCCAGCATGGGATGGTTGGCCATGGTGCAGATGGCAGAGGGGCACACAGGCAGGCACACCGTGGCCGCAGGGCTGCCACTGGTTCCAGCTCAGCTGCATCACACACTCCACCTGCAACCCAGTGGCGCCTTGGCCGTCCATCCACCCTGTCGGTCTCCACCATCCCCCGGGGGCACAGGAGGTCAACACTGTCTGCCTCCTTCCACTTCAGCTTTGTCTCTGCGACACCCCAGGTCAATATCCCATAATGCGGGTGCCGGCTCATGCGTGAGTGTCAGCGTCGGTGATGCCCACAATCTGTCTGCAGTACTGTTCATGCATCTCCCACATGCATGTGCAGACGTGCACACACACACACACACACACACACACACACACACACACACACTCCCACCAACACAGTTGCCCCCCCTTACCCTCACAGCACAAATCACACTTCCCCACCGAGAATACACCATTTGTGTGTGTCCCCCCCCACGTATGTGCTGCACAATCCCTCCACCACATGCACACATTATTTGTCTGTTACACTGAGTTTGTTTACTGATGTGATTGTTGGTGTCAGTGTTATGTTAGTCTGTGAACATTAAAGTGATAATCACTTGTAATCACTTGTACTCTTTCAGGTTGTTGTGCAGTCTGTACTTACCCTCTGGTCTGTTGCAGTGTCCTGATGATGTTGTCCCGGTGCTGTATGGCCCTGCGTGCCATGCGAGGGCCCCTCCTCTCGAGTTGCTCCACTATCCCCCTGACTGCTGGTTCTGGCTCACTGTCAGACTGTCCCTCAGGTTCAGGTGCCTGTATCCCACGGTTCATTGCCATGTTGTGCAGCATACAACAGGTTAGGAAGATACGGCATACCTTCTGAGGTGTATACTGTAGGGCACCACCTGATGTGTCTAGGCATCTGAATCGCATCTTCAGGATGCCAAACACCCTCTCTATGATGTTCCTTGTTCTGGCATGTGCCTGTTGTACAGCTTCTCGCCACTGTGGCGGTCAGATACTGGTGTCAGCAGCCAGGGTCGCAGGGGATAGGCACTGTCCCCTGTCAAGATATGTATACCTGTTAGTGCCATAGTGCAGTCTGTCAGCTGCTGTCCTGCACCTCTCTGTGGCCCTCCCACACCCCTTCCCTGGCCTGCAATGCCTGCCCCCATCCATGCTGTTGTGTGTATGCCTTGTATGCTACAACTCACCGACTAGTTGCCCACTGGGTATCCTGCCCTCCTCAAAGGCCTGGCAGAGCTGGGACTGGTGCCAGATGAAGGCGTCTGGTATTTGGGTGCAGCTGCTCATGCAGGAGTTCACAGAGCTGCCTCAGCATTCCCCTGTTCATCTGGTACCGGCCAATGATGTGGTCATCAGGCAGGGTCTCGAAGGAGACCCTGGGCCGGTACAGCCTGTTTGCAGCATGAATTCAGCCACTGTCATGTCGTTATTCTGTCCTGAAAGGTGATTTCATGGTCACTGCATGGAATCACCTTTTGGGGCTGATTAACAAAATGACAGTGCCAGTGTTTATGAGGTGGCCTCTCAAAAAGTCTATGTTGCAAATTTGGTGGAAAAAATCCAAGGAATGACTGTTTTACGAGCCTGCGTTGCGCAGTTGCTACGCACTCTCTTAACTTCATGAATTTACAATATTTTCACTCCAGATTTTCAGCATTGCCATTTTTCCACACCTCCTTATGAACAGTACAGCTAACATTTTTCACATCCTGGCCAAAATGTGTTTTTGCACTTCCGGCGCAGAATAGCACAGTTGCTGTGGGAAATCAGTGTTCAGGACACATTAAGAAAATCACAGTGACACAGTTCATTACCAGAGGTCCTAAAATGCCTATGCTGAAAATTTTGTGATGAAAGCCCATAAAATGACTGTTATGAGTGTGTATTGTGCAGTTTCCATGCATGCTCATAACTTCGCACATTTGTAATATTTTCACTCCAGATTTTCAACATTGACATTTTTACACTCCTCCTTATGAAAAGTACAGCTGACATTTTTCACATCCTGGCCAAAATGTGTTTTTGCACTTCTGGTGCAGAATAGTGAGGTCACTGTGGGAAATCAGTGTTTGGGATACATTTAAAAAATCACAGTGACACTCTTAATGAGTAGAGGTCCTAAAATGCCTGTGTTGAAAATTTGGTGATGAAAGTCCATAAAATGACTATGTTATGGGCATGTGTTGTGCAGTTTCCATGTACAGTATGCTCAGAAGTGCGAGCATTTTTAATATTCCCACTACAGATTTTCAAAATTGCCATCTCTTCACATCTCCCTATGGATGGTACAGCTGTCATTCTTCACATCCTGCCCAATCTGTGTTTTCATACATGTGGCACAGAATGGCACAGTCGATGTTGGAACTCAAAGTTCTGGACACATTGGCAAAATCACACTGCCACTCTTCATGAGAAGAGGTCCCAAATGCTTTCATGAGGTGGGGTCACAAAAAGGCCATGTTGAAAATTTGTAGTGCAAATACCAACAAATGCCCGGGGCGTTAGGGTTTCTAACCATAATGTCCCACCCTATGCAGATTGACAGGCATTGGGGTGTGCCTTTGCATTGCTGACTGCACTGCTAATGTCATCCCACCTCCACCCCCCCAGCCACTGACAGGCATTGAGGTGTACCTTGGACTCTTCGGCCCCAGACTTTACTCCATTGTCCTATGCTGCACCCATTTCATCGTATGTCCTTATGGAATTGGGTGACTGTAAAGCTAAACACCCCAAGGCACACCTCAACACATGTTGGTGTCTGCAGAATAGGGTGAGGTGACATGGCATGACCATCATGGCCGATGACCCAAACACTTCCCCCGATGCCTGTCTGTCTCTACAGGATGGAGATGGGGTTGACATGAAGTTCAATACTTCACTGCCATTCCTATTCTGCATCTGTCTAACTCCTGCATTTCCAATGCTAATACAGCAAGCAAACATTCAGCATTGACAAATTCTTGTTTTCTTTGTCACTTGTATTTCTATTTTTCCATTATTATGCATTTTTTTATAAATTTCATTTAGTGTGGTTTTGCTTACTTTTTTGTCTTTTAAGTTTTTGGTTAGATCTTTCTTGGGTTTTCTATAATTTTTTTCTTTGGTAAAATTAAAATTGAGTACTTGAAATTATTCAATAGAGATTTAGTGAAAAATGTTTTGCCATTTTGTTTTAAATTGAAAATGCACTCCTTTAAAGCCTGTGCTGATCTATTTTGCTATGAAATTTACTAATGGTCGGTCATTCCCCACTCTTTGTGGGGCAAAAACAAATGTCTGATTTAATGATTATGTCCTATGTTCTTTATGTTCCATGTCATAACTGTGCTATCCAAACAAGCATGGTCAACAAAAAAAACAAACAAAAAAATAAATAAAAATCACGTTGTCTGTACCATCCAAAAAAAGTGTGGTCAAAAAATCACACTGTCATAAATATACAACCTAGCACACTTCCTTTACCTTATTATCAAAATACATAGTTGTCTCCCGACAAGTTCAATGTATATATTTCAATAATAAACTAAAGGAAATGTGCTAGGTTGTATAGTGGCACTCTCACTGTTTCTTCTTGCATGGCTATCACGGTGTGCTCTTTTTCACCATGCTTTTTTGGATCTTCAGTCTTGACAGGATACCTATTTTTAATGAACATACAGACATACGAAAATTGCCAGCAGAAAAAGGCCTTTTGATCTATTGAGTCTGCTTGATTTTGCAGCTAACAGCCCTATTCTGCAGCAGCCTCCCCCCCACCCCTTGATCCTCCCTCTTGCCCTGTCCCAGTCCCTCTTGAAGCTGCCCACTGTTTCACAGGCCACACCCTCTGATGGTAACACATTCCACCCAGCCACCACCCTCTCCATAAAAAAGTTTCTTCTCATTTCCCTCCTGCACCTTACTCCCTCCAGTCTTACTTTGCTTATCCCATGTCATGGTCTTGAGTGTCCTTCCCTACCCATACTTTGAATAGCCACTCTGTACCAGTCTTGTTTATTTCTCTCATGTACATGAATGTCTTGATCATCTCACCCTGTCCCTCCTCTCCTCCAATGAATACATGTTCAACTCCCTTAGCCTACTCTCATGTGGTAAATCCCCCAGCCCCTGGATCATCTTTGATGCTCTGTGCTGCACCCCTTCCAGTAATTTAATGGGTGCCAATAGTGCATATAGTATTCAAGATGAAGTCTAAGTAGCAATCTATACAATGGCAGAATCTCCTTCCTTTTCCTTGACATTATCCCCCTTGCAATACAACCCAGCATTTTATTAGCCCTTGCTGCTGTCTTCCTACTTTGTGCTGAGTTTTTCATTGATCCTGTAATGATCAACCCCTTACCCTTCTCCTCCTCAGTCTCGGCTAGCTGTAACCCCCGCCCCAAGCTGGTAATTTTTCCTAAGGCTCTTTACCCCAAAATGCAACACTTTACACTTTTTGGCATTAAACTCCAGCTGCCATGTGTTAGACCAGGTCTCCAGCTTTGTTAGATCCTCTTGCAACCCCTGCCACCCCTCTAGCACATCCACCACTGCCCCATTTTGGTGTCATCAGCAAACAGGCTGATTTTGCTCTTGATGACCATGGAAACATCTGCAATAAATATCCCAAATAACTCTGGTCCCAGCACCGAGCCCTGCTGAACACCTCTCATCACTGCCCTTGGGGATGAGAGTTCCCCATCCACCACCTTCTTCTGCCTTCCCTGCAGCTAGTTTGTTACCCATCCCATCATTTTTGCTCCCACCCCTGTACCTTCAAGTTTTACTCCAAGTCTCCCATGCGACACTGAATCGAATGTCTTGCTGAAGTCCAGGTACAGGACATCCACTGCATCACCATTGTCCATCTGCCTAGTTACCCAGTCATAGTAATCTATCAGGTTGGTTTGGCAGGCTTGGTCAATGACAAAGCCTTGCTGTCTACTGTCCAGCAACCTATTGTGACTCCAGCAGAGACACCAGCCTCTCCTTCAGGATCATTTCCAGTTGCTTCCCCATGATAAACATGAGGATCACTGGTCTGTAGTTCCCTGATTCATCTTTGCAGCCACTGTTATGGAGGGGAACCACGTGATCCAACCTCCAGTCCTGGGGCACACATCCTGAGTCCAGTGAGACATTGAATAGGCCTGCCAAAGGCCCTGCCAGGATTTCTGCTAGCTCCTTCAGTAGGGTGAATGCCATCTGGCCCCAGTGCCTTATCCACTCTCAGTGCCCTCAATCCCTCCAGCACTCTTCCTTCTGAGATCTCCTCATCAGTCACCCCCTCCACTCCTGCAATCCCCCACCTCAGGTATCCCCCCCCTTTTCCTTAGTAAATACTGAGCAGAAGTAGTTGTTTAGCACCTCTGCCTTTTCATCCCCCTTCGTCATCCATCCCCTTCCCTCTTAATTCTTACTACCTGGTCCTTACAACTCCGTTTTTCTCTGATGTACCTGAATAAGTTTTTCTCCCACTCCTTAATGCTTTGCACCAATCTGAGTTCCCTGGACACCTTGGCTGCCCTTACTGCCCTACTGACTTCTCTCGCTTCCTTCTGGTACTCCTTCCTGTCCTCTGCCCTCCCAGTTTTTTGGTACCTCCTGAAGGTGGCTCTTTTCTTCCTTACCCTGTCCATAACTCCCTTGCTTACCCAGCTAGGTTTCTTAGCCCTAGCCTTTTTAATCTGGGCCTTGCTGCAGGATTTGGTTGTCTTCACTATCCCAAGCTTTCATGAGCTCCCACCTCTGGTTCATGTCCATATTAAACTGAATTCTGGCTAAGTACCCTTGTGCCACCTCACCCATCCTCTCAAAGTCTGTCTTTCTTAAGTCCAGCACCTTTGTGTCAGATTCCACCCTTTCTTTACCCATATTCAACTGGAACCATACTGTCCAGTGGTTGCTACCCACCAGTGGTTCTTCCACCCTCAGTTCCCTCACACACTCCCCATTAGTCAGCACAAGATCAAGGGTGTTCCCCTTCCCTGGTTGGCTCACTGACCATCTGCATCAGGAAGCTATCATGGATGGTGTCCAGCATTATCTGCTCTCTCCTACACTTGGTGGCAGGGGTACACCAGTCCACTCCTGGCAGGTTGAAGTCCCCCACTCTCACCACATCCCCTTCCTGCTAGTCCTCCAGATCTGCCCTGCTAGTTCCCAATCTAAGTTCTCTGTTTGGGAGGGCAGCCTGTACACCACTCCCAACCTTATGGTCTTATTCATGGAATCCTGGATTTGCACCCTGAGTAACTCCATTCTGCCCTCTTCCCCCTCCTCCCTTACACACATCAGTCCCACTTGCACATAAAGTGCCCCCCCAATTTCCATTAAGGGAAGAAGAAAGGGGAAAAGGAACATTGTTTAATGAGGAGTAGCACACTAAGTCAAAGCTTGTTTCAAGATGCTACCTGAGAGCACAAGGAAGTTAAGTGACTTGCTCAGGATCACACAATAAGCACCTAGGTGGCTGTGGGATTCAAACCCAGGTCTCTAGATCTGCAGCTCAGAGCCTTAACCCACTTCACTATACTTCCTCCCACTGTACTATACTGCCTCTATTCCTATGGAATGTCTTGTACCCTGGAACCACTAGGTCCCAGTCATGGTGTTAGGTGGCCCATGTTTCCATGATTTCCACTATGTCCACCTCCTCCACTGCCATGAGTGCCTGCAGTTCCATCATTTTATTCCTCAAGCTTATAGCATTTACGGAGACCACCTTCCAACTCCTTTATGTTTTACCCTTTATGCTTTACAACAAAACATTACTTAACTTCTCTTTTCTAAGTTAATCGATAATTGGCAAAATCCTTTTATTTATTTATTTATTGACTTATTTATTTATTCAAGTCTTGAATTACAACCTTTGAGCTATTAGCTCATTTGCAAAGGTTCCACATCATAAAGGATGAAAATGCATAAGGATACATACAGTCAAAAAGGAGATACAAAGGGAAATCAATGTTGGATACATAAAAAACAAACAACTTGGTTGACCAACATCAGTGGCATACAGATCAATGATACAGACAAGGGTAAATAATTGAGCAAAATTGTGCAGGGGTAGGACACCAACAGAAAGGTGAGGAGATTAGCGCATTATCTGAGGGTAAAGTGCTAGTAAATTAAAAGAGAAGAAGGAGAGAGGTAGTGCTCGGGGCAGGGATTTGGAGATGAGAGCTTCCCTTTGTCAGTAGAAAAGTATATATTCAGGCAGGAAATTGGAGGAACCAAGATTCCCTTTTCAGTATGTAGGATGGTTTGAGGGAGGGGCAGGAGATTAACAAATATAGTTGAACAAGGATACGACCTGCAAGGGGAGGGGTGGGGTGTGAGATTGTTGGGGAGTGGGGGAGAGGAAGAATCTAGGTCTAAGGGGAAGGAATAAGAATACAGGGGATGAAGAGATGGGGAATTGGGGGCATGGATAAGCAGGTACAGTTTAATGTAGGGTAGAATCAAAGAGGGGGAGTGAAGAGAGGGAGCAGAGGTGGTGAGTAAATGTAGAGGGGTGGTGGAGACATGGTACAGATCAGATTTGAGCAGGCATCACTCGAGGGAGGGATGGAGGTAAGGGATAGAAAGTACGGAGCAGGAAGGGCATAAGTAAGAGATGGAGTGGGAGGGTCAGTAAACAGTAGAGGGTCAGAGCTGGAGAGGTAGATTCAGGGTCCATAGTCAGTAACTTATTAATTTTTGGAGCATGAGCAAACCATGTTTCCTGATAGGTTGGAGCAGAGTTTTTGCTTAAAAGACCCTAATTTGGGTTCAGCAAGAAGGTCCGCTGGGAGAGTGTTTAGGCACTTAGGCACACTGTAGCAAAAAGACTGCTGCCCTTGGGATGTACAGTGGAAGGGGATTTTTATTTAATTTATTTATATAGTTTTTGTTAACCGGGTAGGTGCACTAGCCATAAAATGACTATTTTCAGGCATGACCCAGGAAAGTACAACAAAAAGAGAACAGTTGAACAACAGCAATGTGGGTACTGAGTACTGAGAGATCCTCTGGTTAGTCTTGGAGGGGCTGAGTGGCAGAGCATTGAGTGAACTATTGGGGGAAGGTAAGGCCAAGTGTGGCTTCCTTGGCCAGGAGACAGTGTTGGTAATGGATATGGTTCTCCAGGTTCAACCAGCCAGTGAGTGTGTAAAGGTCACATGTGTGGGTTAGTAGTGGGGCCCCTAGGACCAGGACTTGTTAAGGGCAAGGGCTACTCTTTTCAGGGTAGATTCTGGTGCTGAGCTGTATACAACATGGCCATAATCTATTACAGAGAGTACTGAGCTAGTTATTGCTAGTTTGAGGGCAGCAGGAGTAAGACAATGTCTATGTCTATACAGGTGTCTGATTTTAGAGACATAGTCAAAATGCTGCTTATAGGATAAGATGCTGTCCAGTATTACCCCAAGGTATTTAAAATTATGTACCAGCTCAAGAGTTTCATTTTGTTTGTTACAGATAGATAGTTAGGATGATTTATTCTTGCTGTGGTGGGAGGTGAAAAGCATGGTTTTAGTTTTCTTATAGTTGAGTAGTAACCTTGCATTGGTAAACCAATCCTCAACAAGTTTGAAGTTGCATTGGAGACTTTGCTCAAGAGAGATGAGATCAGGATGACTAGAGTATAGGACAGCATTGTTCACATATAACAGGAGTTTGTCCTGGCATACATAAGGGAGATTGTTTAGGAAAAGACTGAATAGCAGAGAACCTGATATGGACCCTTGGGGGACTCCTGTACCAACATATTGTCTGTCAGAGATGGTTTTTCCAATTTTTACCTGTTGGGCATGGCCGGTAAGATAGCTGAGAAACCAGCACAGGGAGGTGAGGGACACTGTGGATTCCCACAGCTGGGCTAATAGGAGCTCATAATTGACTGTATTGAAGGCCTTAGTGAGGTCAACAAAGGTGGTCTCACTAAGTGCCTTAGATCCAGTGAGTCATGTATGAATCCAATGAATTCCACCAGGGCAGTCGTAGTGATGTGTATCTTTTAAAATCCATGCTGTTCTTTGCACTGAATTTGGTATTTATTGAGGTGGTCAACTAATTGGTCATAGACTACCCATTCCAGGGCTTTAGCGATTTGGGGTAGAATTTAAATTGGTTAGTAGTTGGTATGGATGGTCTTGTCACCAGTTTTGAAGACTGGCGTTACAACTGCATCTATCCAGAGTTTAGGGAACTGTCCACTGATAAGTGAGAGGTTGAGAATTAACATTAAGGGGGGCTAGGACCTGATCAAAGGTGAGAGTTAGAAGTTTCAGGTCTAGGCCATCACTATTGTACCTGGATTTGCAAAGTACCTGCTGTAGGTACGTTTTGGCCTCTGAGGTTTTGATGACCCTCAGGTAGAATGGTGGGGTTAGGGTACCCTGAGTGGGGATAGAGGCTGCTGGCATTGTGCTCTGGCCTTAACTTTCAGAGTTGAGGTAGCTTGGAGGGAGCACTTCACTGAGGTCAGTGAAGGTCCTGCTAAAGGTGTTTGCAATAGTTTTTGGGTCTTGGGTTATGTTCCCATTCAGGTTTAGCAGATCGGGGAGAGATCTCTTAGGACACTGTGTTACTGATTTTATGTTTGCCCAAAATTTGCGACTGTAACCCCAGGAATTGTCCAGTTCTGCCCTAAAGAAGCACAATTTTGCCTGGTGAATCATCTGTGTACATTTATTGCACACTGTATGATAGTTTTAGAGGTCAGATTGTTTGCCCTTGCTTTTGGCTATATGCCAGAGAATGTCTCTGGTGTGCATGAGATCAAGGAGAGAAGGAGTTATCCACGACTTGTGGGTGCCTCTGATCTTTTTAGTGATGAGGGGTGCAAAGATATTGCATGCTAAGTTGAAAGCATTAATAAAGTGTTCTAATGCATTTTCAACATCAGTTGTTGAGTAGATGGAGGACCAGTCAATTCTGGAGAAGGAAATTGAAAAGGAAAAATTATGTTTTTTTTTTGTAAATTACATGTTAGATATATATCCCTGTATTTCAAATTACTAAACTTAAATATACTGTTGTCTTCCTTTTCTTTTTGAACCCCCTTCCTTTATTTTCTTATACTAGAAAAAACAAAAACTAATGGTGTTTACCTATTCTAAAGTATTTAATGTATATGGAGTGGCACTAATTCATAAGTTTTATGCCCCATATCCAGATTTCAAATAGTAATGTACCTTATGCTCCTCTACTCAAAATCAAGTATATTAGTAAGTGTACTAAAATTGTTTTTCCTTAATTAGGTAAATGTACTGTCGTAGATAAATTATACCACACAGTAATATTTCTTTTCAACTTATTTTGACATTAAGAACATTTCTGGATCTCTCTCTCTCTCTTTCCCTCTCTCTCTGTTAATACTTTTTCAGCTTCTCCAGCTGATTCATAGTTCAGTTTATGCCATTTATAAAACGTTTCAGTTTATGTGGAGGATAAAAGGTGGATTTATATCCATTTTGCCACAATATTTTCCTTAAGACCACATACTTCTTTCTTTCCATGACTACTTCATTCAGAAGAACTTGAAATATAGAGATAGTGGTGCCTCTTAGATGAATTTGTTTCTGTTTGAATGCTTGTATCATAATTTTGTTCCTGCCGTCTATCTTTAAGATTTTTACTATTATTGTTCTTGGAGCTGCATCGTTGTCCAGATGCTGTCTTAGGGCACAGTGCATTCTATCACATTCTAATTTTAATAATTCTTTTGGGAGCACTAGTAATGTTACAAAAAATCATCTAATGCTTGACCAAGAGTGTCATATTGATCCCATATTAGTGGCACTCCCAGTATTCATATATATTTTCCCTCTTGCCCTTGTTTCTTCATCTATTAGTTTTTCTTGTATTTTTTTTTACTGCAACTTCTCATCTAGCAATTGTCTAACAGAAACTTTTAATCTTCAATAAGTCTGATCCTTTTGTTGCCTCTTTTATTTTTCATATCAAATTCCATTATGTATTTTTTTAAGAAGCGTTCATCTTGTTTTTTAATATGTTTATTTCTTGTAATATGTTTTTTGCCCAAGATAGAGTGTCTTGGTTGTGATTCTGTTTTTATGATTTCTTCATATATTGTCGTTCAGTATTACCACTTTTGTTTTATTGGTCTCCTTGCTCTTGAAATCCAGCTTCATCAGAGAAATTTCTTGTTTCATTATCACAGCCATTATTATTTTGTAATAGTAGTAGTGTGTCTGTGATCAATTCCTGTGTTTTTCTTCTGCTGGGGTCTTTTCTATTTTCCCTTGTTCTTACCCATCTTAATCTGTTATATTTCTAAGTTCACCTTCCTCTATATTTGTGTTATTTCATTCCTCATTGACATTTTAGACATCATTGTTGTCATAGCTATATGGCATTGGGCATCTATTTGTACTTCTTTTGACCTTAATAGAGTCTGTCAATCTATATTCTGTGCCATTGTTAAGTTGTGATTATTGACTGTTTTCTCTTTGTATGCTTTCTACTTTACTACATATTCTTGATTCTGTTCCTTTTCTGAGGTCTTGTCTTAAGTCTTGTCTTTTATTGTGTGTGCTGTGTTGTTCAGACCACAGTTTTTTTTAAATAAGTAGGTGATGCAATAAGAGATATTGGTGTTGAAAATTTTAGTTGTGGGGTGAAAAGAAAAAAGTCTATTTAAGAGTTGTTAGATTTATCAGCTGTTAATAGTGTATTCTGCAGGTGACTCTCCTTCACCAAATGTTTCTATTCTGTTTTTGTTTTGAATATCTTATTCTTCTAGGCTTTGGGTTATGCATTTCTGCCCTTTCTGCACTTGGCTCAGGTGATCTTTTTTTTTTATTTGTTCATTTTTTGTTCTTTTTTTGTCCGTATATGAACATTTTTGAAGTTGAAATTTGACTCCAGTTTTACTCCTTTTGTAAAACATCAAGTTCTTTATCTTGCTATCCAAATTACAGTAAAGAAAGCATATGATGTCTATCAGTGCCTGTTTGGTAATCTTAAATTGTATATACTATCATTGATACAAGTAAATGCTGATGTCAAAGGCTGTCATTTCCTCCTAGTCACTCATATAAGTGGCAAGGCTAATATGGCACTGCAGAAGACTCCTTGGAAATTGATAGTCTCTTTGGATCTGGTCTAGTTTGCCTTGTCTATCGGGGTTATAAAATATGAATTCAGAACAGAAGTCCTGAACTTTAGGAAGGTGAACTTTGGAAAAATGGGAGAGTTAGTCAGGGAAAGGCTAGAAGGTATCCAAGATCAGCTGGAAGTGGAAACTATTTGCAACAGGTCAAACAAGCCATCTCAGAGGCTACGAAGTCATGTGTAAAGTTAGTAACTAAGAAGAACAGGCATAAAAGACCAATATGGTTTATGATACAAGTAAGTTCAACATTAAAAGCCCAAAAGAAGGATTTTCCTAACTTTAAAAGACAGGCGGGTGACTACAACTGGGAAGATTACATACAGAAGAATAGGGAGGCTAAGAGGGTTGTGAAACAGAAGAAAGCAGTAGCAGAACAATGAATAGCAGAAGTGGTCAAGATGGGTAATAAACAGTTCTTTTGGTACATTCATGAAATAAAGAAAGAATGGAGGGAATAGTCAAGCTAATTGATGGGGACAAGACAGTGGTGGATAACAGACAAAAGGCAACTATCTTGAACAAATTCTTCTGTTCAGTGTTCACCAAGGAACACTTAGAACCAATGCTAGAATGCAGTATTAGGGCAGTAGACATGGAGGTATCAGATATGGAAATGGCAGCAATCTCCACCACTAGGATCAAGGAGGTACTAGAATGCACAAAGCAGGACAGACCATCTGGTCAGGATGGGATCCATCCAAGGGTGCTGAAGGAGCTGGTGGGGGTACTGGTAGACTAATTGTCTAATTTGTTCAACAGATCGCTTCAGATGGGTGTAGTGCCAGGGGACTGGAGACGAGTAGATGTGGTGCCACTTAACAAGGGTGGTAGTAGGGAGGAGGTTGGTAACTACAGATGGGTCAGTCTCACATCGATGGTGGGAAAATTAATGGAAGTCTTGATTAAGCAGGATCTGATGGAATACCTAGACAAAAATGGCCTTCAGGATGTCAGGCAGCATGGGCTCATATCAAGGAGATTATGTCAGATGAACCTGATTTCGTTCTTCGACTGGGTAACAAGGGGAGTGGATAGGGGACATCTGGTAGATGTCCTGTATTTTGACTTCAGTAAAGCCTTTGATTCTGTACCACATAACCATTTGCTATGGAAGCTAGATTATCTGGGCCCTGTAGGTGTATTGTTACATGGGTAGATGACTTGTTGAAAAACAAGAAGCAGAGAGTAGTCATCAACAGGGAGAAATTTGGGTTGGGGGGGCATTACTAGTCTTGTACCAAAAGGCTCTGTCCTGGGCTGGTATTGTTTAATGTGCTCATCAGCGACATCAGGGTTAGCATTCAGGGCAAGCTAGCCCTATTCACAGATGATACAAAACTTAGTGGGAGGGTGGATGGTGAGAATGCACTTATGAGCCTGCAAAAAGATCTTCAGGGACTGGAAAAAATGGGCTAGCATCTGGCAGCTAAAATGTAATGCCAAGAAGTGTAAGATGATGCAGCTGGGTAAAAAGAACCCTAGAACTGTTTATTGGCTAAATGAAATCAGACTAAATGTTTCTCAGGAAGAGAGAGAGACATGGGCGTCATTGTCTGTGACACTCTTAAGCAGTCCAGGCAGTGCACCATAGCTTACAGTAAGGCCAGCAAAATGTTAGGATGCATAGGAAGGGGGTTTACAGCAGGAGGAGTAGGGAAGTGATTCTACCCCTGTACAGATCCCTGGTGAGCCAACACCTGGAGTACTGTGTTCAGTTTTGGAGCCCTCACCTAAAGAAGGACATAAAGAGACTGGAGATGGTTCAGAGGAGAGTGACAAAACTGATCCAGGGCCTGCATGAGCTTCCATATGAGGGACACTTAGATCAGCTGAACATGTTCTCTCTGGAGACTAGGTGGAAGAGGGGGATATGATAGAAACCTTCAAATTCCTGAATGGAATAATTAGGGTTCCATACCCTGAATTGTTCAACAGGGCTTCCTGCTCCAACACTAGGGGGCATGAATGGAAGCTGAGTGGGGGGGCTTCAAAACAGATCTCAGGAAACACTACTTCACTGAAAGGGGGTTGGAGCCTTGGAAGAGGCTGCCTGCTGAGTTGCTTGGGAAAAAGACAGTAGCAGCATTCAAACTAGGCTGAGAAAAATGGAACAACGGATTGAAAGTCAGGGGGAAGGTACGCTATGGTGTTCACTGGGGGAGGGGGGTTAGGTCCTTGTATCAGTAATGGTCTTAGGAATCCCTGGGCAGACCTGATGGATCATGTGTCTCCCTCTGCCA
The DNA here is from genome assembly GCA_016271365.2 of Neoceratodus forsteri. Lineage (NCBI taxonomy): Eukaryota > Metazoa > Chordata > Ceratodontiformes > Ceratodontidae > Neoceratodus > Neoceratodus forsteri. The sequence goes on along the minus strand of CM028137.1, from coordinate 208,760,773 downwards.
TCAACATTCTATGTTTCTATGCTTTGTTTCCTTCTTGTCACAACTGTCTGCTAAACTGCTGGCAGTGTTTTTTTATGCTTTAGTAATCTAGACTACTTGTTAATCCAAAGAGCAACGTATTACAATATACCACAAATAGTACTATCCTGAGTTACTGTAAGTTTGACTATAAATTTAAGCACTGATAGCATACACAATCATTTGGCTTATTGTCACAGTGTGTTTTCTAGTGAATATTTCTTATTAAAGTAAATGATAAAACAAATGGTTTATGTTCACATGAAATATTTTGGAACTTAGACCAATCTGCTCTCATAAGTCTGAATGGAGTGCATATCACAGCCAGATTTGTTAACATTTAACTTAGTTTGTTTTAGTTTCCATACTGGTCAGCGCACAACACCCTTTAAAATGCTAGAACAATGCAACAGTGAAAATGCTGAGCTAAGAAACACCCCACTCTGTTCAACTCACAATTCTCCAAGTTGGCTAAATTAAATAGTATTAAGATTGCATTAGGATTTAAGAAAGGTTTTGTCACTGCAGAGTCTCATTCCATTATATTTTAAACCATCAACAAGCAGTCATGTCTAAATAAAACAGTGCATAGCGTATGCCTATCTGTGTATCTATCTGTCTGTCTGTCTATCTATCTATCTATCTATCTATCTATCTATCTATCTATCTATCTATCTATCTATCTTTAAACCGCACCAGCTGCACTTTTGTGTTCAAGAGGCACTTAGTTACAACCTCAAATTCCTCTAAACTAGAGTTTACAGTTCAGAATGGCAGTATTCAATGGTCTATTAAATGAACTGTTTGTTTAGATATGTACGATTTACTTTAGCCGGTACACGCAGTTGCAAGCAAAAATTTAAAACATGTTAAAAACCAAGAAATGCTTTTCCTTAACAAACCTCACTCTGCACAGTTCTTCTCTGCAATGTTTTCTTTTTTTTTATATAGATTTTTATCAGTGCATTTCTCCCCGTCCGAGTGCCCAGGGCATGCACGTGCATTTGGAGGCACATGCATGCCATGCCTTGGGGTGCACTTCTGATACACTGCCAACCCCTCCTGCCTACACTACCCACTGGGCTTCTACCTGATGGGAGTGGAACTATGGGGAAGGAAGCAGCCATCTTTGGAGAGGAGATTTGCCTTTTGGTTGCTCAATCCTGCTCCCTCCTTCCCCCCAAGTGGCTCTCTGATGACCCGTGGTCTTTCCTGAACCCAGGTCACTGGTGTGGCATGAGGTAAGGCATACAACACCTCAACCCCCAGTGCCACCTGGCTGGCATCTGCAATGTTTTCTTAGAAACATGAAAACATAGATGTTGATGGCAGAAGGAGACTGCTAGGTCCATCTAGTCTGCCTATTTGTTTTAGACCAATTTTGACATTCTAGGCACCCTTTGTTGTTGGGGCTTCCTTGTGTCTATCGCATGCATTCTTGAATCACCGCACAGTGTTGACCCCCACAATCTCTTGGAGCAGGCTGTTCCAAGCATTCACCATTCTTTCTGTGGAGAAAAACTTCCTGGTGTTGGTAGAGAACCTTTCTCCTAGCAGCCTTTGGTCATGTCCCCTGGTCCTGGAACTCCTCTTGAAGTGAAAAAGCTCATCTGCCTGTACCTTGTTAATGCCTATTATGTACTTGAATGTTTCAATCAAGTTCCCTCTCTCTCTTCTCTGCTCTAGGGAGTACATATTCAGTTCCTTAAGTATTTCCTCGTAGGACATGTACTGCAGACCCTGAATCATTTGTGTTGCCTTTCTCTGAATGGTTTCAACCCATTCAATGTCCTTCCTGAGGTGAGGCCTCCAGAATTGGACTCCGTATTCCAGGTGAAGCCTGACCAGCGATCTATACAGTGGTAGTACCACCTCTCTCTTCTTGCTCGTGATTTGCCTCCCAATGCAGCCCAGCATTCTGTTGGCCTTCATTGTTGCCTTTCTGCACTGTTTACTAATCTTCAAATCATCTGAGATTATGATTCCTAGATCTCATTCCTGATTTGAGGCTACTAGTCTTTCACCTCCTATGTATTACTCCTTTATTGGATTTTTTTCTTGCCTATGCGTATAACCTTGCACTTTTTGGCATTAAATCTCAGCTGCCACAGCCCAGACCATTCTTCTAGTTTTTTGAGGTCAGCTTCCATCTTGCTCACTCCTTCTGGGGTGTCCAGCCTGCTACATATCTTGGGGTCATCTGCGAACTGACACACCTTCCCTTTCAGTCCATCAGTGATGTCTGCTATGAAAACATTGAAGAGCACAGGCCCCAGCACTGACCCCTGGGGTACCCCACTAGTCACCCTGCCTTCCATTGATTGCTCTCCATTAATCTGTACCCTCTGGATTCTGCCTTGTAATCAGTTTTGTACCCATCTGACTACTTCTGGACCAACCCCTGTGTTGTTAAGCTTCTTTACCAGCCTTCTGTGTGGAATCAAGTTGAAGGCCTTACTAAAGTCTAGGTAGACCACATCTACTGCCCCACTGTCATGCACTATTTTTGTAGCATAGTCAAAAAACTCGAGCATGTTAGTTTGGCATGACCTACCTGCTGTGAAATTGTACTGTTTAGGGTCTTGTTGGCTGCTAGTTTTGAGGAATTCATGATCCTCTGTTTGAGTAGTTTCTCCATTAGTTTACCTACTATAGACATGAGGCTTACTGGTCTGTAATTATTAGCCTCTTCACAACTGCCTGATCTGTGAAGTGGAACCAATATTTCCCATTTCCAGTCTTCGGGTACTACACCGCTCTTCAAGGACTTCATGAATAGAAATGGTTACGGTCCTGTGTGCTAGCTTTTGTTTCTGAATCAGAAACTTTTTCATCACCTGCTCAAAGCTGATTCAGCTGCAGGCAAGGTTCAGGTACATGCTGTTCCAAGCATCTTTTCTTCTTAGTTCTAGATTTGTATGCTGGATTTTGTTTTCAGATTGAACACTGATACAACGCTGTCTCAAGCTGAATCGGGTGCAAATAAGAAATGAGTATGAACATTTTAATTCACGGCTTTACACTTGTCAACATGAGTATACTTAATGGGATTAGGAAAAAATATTTTTAAGGAGTTTTTACATTTGTTTTTTCTCACCTTCTCCAGTCATATAGTAGCAGTTAGCTGCCACTATGGAACCATGAGAGTGACCAGAAATAGGTCACTTCTCCTCATCACCCAGCATCATCCTCTGGAACTAGTATTTTTGCTAATTTTAATTCATGATTTGCCACTTCACAGTAAAATACAGCTGTGAAGTGGCAAATTTCTGCAATTCACAGTGTTTTACAATGTAAATTTTGAACTTTGAGAGTAACAGTTCAGCAAAGTGCAAAGATTGTGTAGCATATTGTGGTGTGAATTTCTACACTTTGCCCATACTTATTTGCTACTATATAATGTATCAGTGATTTAGCAGCCATTAGTACTTTCAGGATTCAAAGTATGACTTGTTGCAATCAGGTAGCTTAGATGTAGCTCCATGAAGGTTAAGTATCAAACCCATGAAAATCTACTTTTTTCAAAATCATACACAATATCTTATGACCTAGCATCAAAATCTCCAAGTAAGTCACACTATAATTGAATGGTTTTGCTTCATATCAGTCAGAGGTATTTAATATGTACAGTAAAGTTTATCAGGCAGCCAATAAAATCTAATGAATGTAAGTTAAATTCTGATATTTACATTTTAAATATAATTGTAAATTTTGTCATGTGTGATCTCTGTTTTGTATTGTATTGTTTATTTTTATTTATTTTAATTTGGTTGACCGGGTAGGTCCACTGAGCCCAGTGTTGGTCCCTTTTTCAGGGCCGATTCGGAATTAATTAAAGATAGTGCAACAAATACAGAGTGAAACAAGTACAGATAAGAGACAGAAGTTTACAGTCATATACTAGAGTTCAATCAACACTATACAGCTTTTGCTAATTACACATTGGGTACATTCATGAATACAGCCATTCAATGGATATAGTTAACTGGATAATAGCCTTACACAGTTGAGACATCACCGATTTCAAGTGCATTGGCTAAGCCCAACAGGTGGACTTTAAGCCCCCTTTGAATCCCCCTTGTGAATTGTACTTCTGCAAATTTATTGGGAGTGCATTCCAGAGAGGGGGAATGAGAGCTGAAAAAGGCCAAGATCCTTGTGCAGTTTTCTCTTTGGATGTCATGAGAAACTTTCTACCAGAAGACCTAAGTGTTCTACTATTCGTTTTCTTTAACAGCACCTTGGCTAAACTTGGGGGGGTGCATTGGGCAGTCTGAGCTTGTAAGCCAAGCAGAGAGAGGGGTATTTTAGTTTGCCTTCAAGGGTGGGCCAGTTCACTGCTTGGAGGGCCAGACAATGGTGCTCTCTGAAGTGGGCGTCTGCAGCGAATCTACTGATTCTGTGGTACAGGGTTCTGTTGTTTAGAAATAATCCCATTTCCCTTTTTAATGCTGCCTTTTCCCCACCTAATATTTGTTTCTAATTACTTAATAGTTTTGGTACCCAGTGACATCAGTTTTGTGTAAGCCCTGCATGAGCAGTTTGATTGTTGGCTTCAACGCAACTAATGTAATTGCGTTCCAGAACTCGTAAGCCTCTATGAGATCCAAACAAAATGCTTAGTACATTGCTAAGCTATTATGTGAGCACTAATACCTACCAGGAATACATGCAAATTAGGGATGCCTGTATGTTTAAAAGGTTTATGCAGCTTTAAATACTTGCCTTCTTCATTGCATGCACTGTTTCATCCTGGTTTGCTGGTGCATCACTGTTTAACATTTTTGAAATCCTACTTTTACAAATGCAAAGATTGATGCATGAGTCTCTCTCCCAAAATACTATGATAGGCAAAAATATTTTGACTGGAATCAGTGCAGGAGGGGAGAACAGAGGGGTTTTGTTTTGTTGACATAAACACTCATGGCACCAAAGATGCTGCCCACCATACAATACTAACGCAAAACCTAGGGCATCACATATTAATTTGGTCATAATGGGATGCAGATTACATCTTTGAACCACATGTGAGTTAAGAAGTCATTTGCATGCAGAATTTCAAATATAGCAGGTATTGGCATTGACAGATTTGGGATGCCCTGTTTTTACTCATGGACAGCCTATAATAAGTATAGGGACTTCTTTGTGGCCAGCAGAGAGTTGTGCTAACCCCAAGCATGGTAGTTAGGGCCGTGTTTCATGGAGCTATACTCAAAAAAGCTTAGGGTACTCACACTGTATTTCAAACCTGTTCAAATATAGCAACATAATGGCAATGGACTAATTTGTGCTCAGGGTAGGGACTTTACATGATGCAAACTGAAATGTTTAACTACGGGGCCCTTTTTTGCCAACCATACTGACAATTTGATAAGGAATATTAACACTCAGTTTAGTATGTTATACAGAAATAGGAATTGCTTTAATAAAGAATCCTGTTTGCTGGCCATTCAGAATCTCAGGCCTTTAGTTAATTGTAGTTTTAATAAAATTATATTTTGTCTCATGTTCTGACTGTTCAGAGCTGACATTTTACCCAGTAGGGCATGTCACTTTATTCTTGGAGTACACATAGGTGTAGAGTTTGTGGGGTTTCGAGCTGCAACCCCCGAAAAGCTTAGTCCCACCATCTGGAACTTGGATGACACAAATAAATTGTTTTTTTATTTTTGAATAGCTGGCTGGTTGGAGCAGTATGTTAACAGAAAATGGCTATTGAAAACTTAAGCCGTAACTCCAAAGCATGCACATACATTATGCTGATGCGTATGCTCAGAATCGTGGCTTGGACTGGCTTGGCACTGGACTCTGTTTCTCAGCAGCCATGGCTGCTGTAGAGTAATGGCTTTTAGTGGGCTTCAACTTGTCATCTGGAAATCTAACAGCTGAAGACAGCAGATGTCACATCAATATTACCTGAGGGTCAACAAAGCCAATAGGGGGTAACAGTGTGGAAAAACTGTGGGCTCCGTGAGGGAGGGATTTTGTTTCAGTAGTGCAGCTGTTGGACTTGGCTGGTACCCTTGGGTATGTGTAAGCATTAATGGATAACCCACAGAAGGGGGGGGGCAGGGTTTACTAGGGAAAAAGCTTGTGAAGTTGTAAGCTGTTGTATGCTCATGCTGGAAAAAAAATGGTTCTGTGTGTCTGAAACCTAACTAACTAATTTTGAATTTTTGTTGGTAGATGTATCATGCATTGTGAACACCTGTGAAGAATAGGGTAGTCTAAAAATAGATTAACTGTTTAGGCCAATAGTTTTGAGCCTGAGCCCCTGCCCCCAGGAAAATCTAAACTCTGCACCCATTGGAGTACATATGAAAACCCATCACTGCAACCATTACACAGATCTTAAATGGTTATCCTTTTACCACTGATATGAATATTTTGTGAAGACCTCTTTGCTGGAGGTTTATTAATGGAACAGCCTCTCCCTCTCTCTCATATATGCTTATGATTATACAGAGTAACTACTCCTTCTCCCATAAGTTCTATCCAACCTAAACGTTTGTGTTAAACAAGAAACCAGAGCTCATGTCTCTGTTCTCCAGTACAATTAAATCCAGGAATCATTTTCACTGCATGCAGTCTGTTTTTCTTGGGGTGGATAAACACAGCAAAAATCAAAGAGTTCAATAGCAACAGTCACCAAAAAAAAACCTTTTTTAATGCAACAGTTATACTTTATCAAGTGTGACATGCTGCAGTATCATGATGTCTTTTATACCCAAGTGTTAAAGAAATGTGATGTATTTTAGTCAACAAAGATGCAGGTATATTTCTGACTAAAGAAATTGATCAAAGAATGCATCTGTTGTATGCAACCAATTAAACATTTCTGAACCCAAAGTCCTTATAAATAAAAAAGTATATTGATTACACAACACACAATGTTTGGAAAGTTTAAAATTGAGCTTATGTTTGACATGGTTCCACTTCAAAATAACACTATCCAAATATGTGTAGTCAAAAACCACACCATCCACGCCATCCAAAAAGCATAGCCAAAAACTGCACCATTATAAATATACAACCTAGGATACTTCCTTAACCTTATTATCAAGATATATATTGTTGGCACCCCATAAGTCCAATGTACTATATATATTTTGATAATGAACTAAAGGAAGTGTGCTTGGTTGTATAGTGGCACTATCACTATTTCTTCTTGTATGGTTATCACAGCATGTTTTTTATCATGTTTTTCAGATCCATGGCCTTGACAGGATACCGTTTGATACATATTTCATCATTGTAATTATTGTTTGTGATTCAACAAACCAACTGTAAAACAAATGAAAGGTTAGTGTCTAACCAAACAAAGCTGGTGCAGAAGAAGACAGAACATACTTTTTCATCATGCACTCTTCAAATCAGTATACTATAGAAACAGTGAAGTTTTGATGGCAAAATTCATTACAGCGACAATTTCAGCAGTATTCAAAATTGTCGCTGTAATGGTCCGCTGATGACATTTTGGTGATTTACAAGTGTGTCCCCTTGCTTTAAACAAACTCTGACTCTGAGTTTGTTATTTTAGATTCAGGAGGTGTGTGTGTGGGGGGGGCACAGTGCCTTGCAAAAAAACACTCAATGTCTAATAGGCAAAATTTTGCCTGCTAACATTGGAAATTTCACCAAGCCACATTTCCAAAACTTCATTGTCAATGCAGCTTGGTGGAACCATTCAAATCACAGCAGCACATATACAGCATGATCACCAACTCGTACAATATTTCCCAGTGTGATTCTAAATACTATATTCCACTTAAATGTACCTACTGTATATCTGCTCCAACTATACTACCTAAACAATGTCAGTTGGATAAACATCATATTATTTCTGGTATCCTGCAACTGAACTACACATAACCACATCAGTCAAGTATACCTTAGAGCTATTTTATAAAGGAGCATAAATCATAAGCTCCACTGAGGCCTGGCCATTACTTAACATATACTGCATATATCCAATATGCTTCTCTTCTTAACATTAAATTATCCAAATCACCCCCTCTTAAATTCTACCTGATCTTCTCTATTCCAATGAAGGACAATGTGTGTCATTCTCCACTAATTACCTTTATGTGTTGTGCAACAACATATTCTTTGTTATTATTTTGCATAGCACACATATGTTTACCCATCCTAATTATGAATGCCTTCTTTGTCTTGCCAACATGATAACATCCTCAAGTACAAATAGAAACATAGCTAACACCAATGGTGCCACAGGTAATGAAGACAGGAACAGGGAAACTTTTGCATTGTGAAGGATTAATTGGTAAAGGCTAAAATTGTAACTTTATTGCTTAAAAAAATGTCTTGTTCAGAGATCCTTCTATTTCTGAGGTGTTAAGCTATGGAATTCATTACCTTCCATGCAAACTATTTGCATTTGTAACCTATTTTTAGGCTGCATGGGTGGAGTTCTGCAGACATATTGCTGTCACTCTTCTGTAGTAAGGTACTGTGGATGCATGTGACTGGACAGTGCTCTGACGTGCTTCCACAGTGCCGGGGCACAGTTCCAATGCATTTTGTTTCTAAGGCCTTTCCCCTCTGCTGACTGTAGAAACACACCTACTACGTGGGGCACTACTTTATCTCCTGCAGCTGGGGAAGTGACAGCTGCCATGCCCAAGATGGCCACCACAGCAAACTGCACATGTGCAAGTATTGCGCATGCGCAGTTATGTACCCCCGACCATCTTGCATATGGCTGACTCCAGCATGGTGAGTGCTCCTACTACTCATTCACTCACTCTCGCCACTCTGAGCAACCATACCGGGTCTGACAAGAACTTCTTTAAGAACTTATTCAGAATGCTCATGGGCAAACTAAGCGCTCTTGTTTCTCTTGACAAACTCTCTTGACTTTAAATCCTGTACTTATTTTTTATTTGTTTTTAACTGATGCAATGTCTTCTTCTTATAATGTTCTGAATTATGATTTTGTTCTTTATTGTATTGTAGCCATCCTTGAAAAATATACACTTGATACTCATGGATCAGCCAAATAAATAAATAAAATTAATAAATGAATATTTATGGGATAGTATGCACATGTTTCAAAACTACTGTATATTTCTAACTTAAAACCATTTCCCATTTGTAATACGTTGTTATCATTTAACATCAATATCTGAACATGTTTATGACATTTTTTCACCTCTCATTTAATTAGATACACAAATTCCATAAATTGTGTTGTAGTATTTTTCAATGGTACATACTGTCATACAGAGGAGACAATGCCAACCAATGTAGCTTTGCATTTCAAAGCTGTGCTGATTTTAGCCAATTCTTGCTTCTTTTTCAGCTTTCTCAAAAATATTTCTTATACAATGATCATAATTATGGCTAAGAGTTCCGGTGTTTTATATCACTCTGCTGTAGTAGATAGAGAAGCACTTCAGATCGTACCTGTGGGACAGTGAAGGCACCAGAAATGTTCTGAGCAGGAAACTGGCAGGTTTGTTTTCCTTAATCAATAGATGAGTCAGACAGTAATGCAGGGATTAAAATCTAGTAAGGCTTTTTGCTTCTAAGCAAAGTTCAGCATTTTGCATTCATACAGTACTTGTATCTGAAAACACCATTAGCTGCTTAATGTACCTCACTATATGTACATCTTGTACAATCACTCTGGGACTTTGTCAGCTGGTAACAACATTTTCCATGATCACATCTAAGCCAAAATACTTTCTATAAAGGTCTAGGCAGCTATTTGAAATCACCATAATAATCAGCTATTCATGCTGTGACAAACACACATAGAATTCATCTTTACCTTAATACATATGTTGTGTCACCTGCAGTATACCTTTTGTTCTGTATTCTCAAAAAGAAAGAACATCTAAAGAAATTATTATTTTTTTACCAAAAACCACAGTGTATGGAAACAGGGTGTTCTCTGTTGACAAAAACACAGGTTTCATTAAAAGGAAGTACTCCAATAGGTTATAATCATTATTTTGTAATATTTTAAATGCGTGCTGTTTGCCCAAAGAGCAAAACAGACATGGAGTACTCAATGTTAGGAAGGGTCAATAAGAGCTGCCTAATCCAGTTTCATAACCTACATTAGTCTTAATGATTATGGAACCACCTACTTAAGCCTACGAAACATGATATTTTGTTCTATATTTGTCTAATGTAGTTTAAAAACAGTAATGGAAACCAAAATCTTTAATGGCCTCTGTATGCTTACCATGCCAGCTAAATACACTAGCATCTTGTACAGTGATGGGAATGACTGCTAGTCTTTCATACTTTTGCTGTCAGATTTTTTATTATTCTTCTACCTAAGTAAAATTAAAACCTTCAAGGACTCTCAGTTTAGGTGTATTCAATAAATAAATCCAAATAATTTACACAGGATATTGTGTTTACTCCAAACTTTGAAAAAAAAACTACGGTAGATAGATAGATTGATAGATAGATAGATAGATAGATAGATAGATAGATAGATAGATAGACAGACAGATAGACAGCCAGACAGACAGCTTGATTAAGGAAGCATGGTAGTGCTGTCATAGTTAGGATGTGATACCAACATTTCAATAAACCCCCTACCTCCTCTGTATTTAACCAAGTGATCTTTAGAGGTACACTAGCGGCTTGATCATTTGTGGTGTTATTCTCATTTAGAATATCTCCTTATTTGGCATATTTGACAGAAGGAACCTGAGTAGTTTGTAAGACTTTGAGGGCAAAGACAGTAATTTCTCCACTTTTGGAACACAAAATCAGCTGATATTTGTAAAAAAATATGATAAATTATAGTTTTTGAATATGGCAGTTCATTTGGGACTTGTTTAACTCAGGAACCTTTTGTTTTATTTATTTGTTTTCATTGTATACTTTTTGAATTATCAGTCTTTAAAGTTCACAAATGTTCAGAAATGCAAAACACACACACATCTACTATGAAAAGGAAAATGTAATTCTAGTTATACAGGACTTATAGACATGTACCTTTCTTCAGGATTATGCTACAACTCAGTAAAGAAAAATACTTGGCATTCCCTCCTTAGCTTCATATATTTTGCAGGTGAGCAGATGAGCACTAGATCTTTCAGGCCAGTTTTCTTGTGATCTTTTAAATATTAAAAGTTTAGGGGCTGCCCAGTGATCTAGTGGGAGCATGTCATGATACTCTGCAGGGTTGGTAGTCAGCCCCCATACCAACCATCTGGCAGAGAATGGAATGGTGCAGTCTATTATGATCCCTTTATTGTTATTAATATATGGAAAATATATATATATATAGGGGATACATGATGGGCAGGAGTGGGTTATAGAAAATATTCTCAGTCCTGCAGAGTGAGCTGTGTATTCTCATGAGTGCCGAAGACATGAGTGAAAATATACAGCTCATGAGGCAGGAATGAGAATATTTTCCATATGCCATGATCTGTCCATCATGTGTGCGATTTATACCACAGGGGTGAGAGCTGCAGGAAAATTTTTTCTAAGTCTGTGTGTTTCCTGCTCATTCTGTGTATGCTGTCAGTGTGTGTGTATATGTGTGTGTGTTCTGAATGGACTGGGAGTCAGAAACACAGGTGAGTGTGTTTTGCAAAGCTAATTGAGTGAGTCAGAGGCTCAGTGAGAAAGACACACTGCTGCAGGTGGCACTGAGAAACAGAACCTGCTTTGCAAAAGACTTTCATTTAGAATTCAGGTTGTTTTGAAGCTGAGATCAGCACAGTATTGGGCTAGCTATGTTAGAAACACAATGAGACATAGGTGAGAATCTTTTGCAAAGCTAATTGAGTAAGTTGCAGCTTCAGTGAGAAAGAGAAACTTTTTCTGAAGCAGTTTCCTTTAGAATGCAAGCTGCAGTGCTTTTATCCTCACTCTGGTGACATCAGCAGAGTATGGATAAATGTCGATATCCTCACTCTGCTGATGTCATCAGGATTTATCCCCACTGCAGTGGAAATAACACAGGTTATCCTACTGAGAAAGCTCTCACCCCTGTGGTATAAATAAGGGATATGCAGTGGTTCAGTGTGTGATAATGCATTTATCTTGTACAGTTTCCAGTGACCTCAAGTAACCTCACGAGTGCCGAAGGCATGAGTGAGAGTTATGAGAGGTCACTGGAAACTGTACAAAATAAATGCATTATCACACACTGAACCACTGCATATTCCATTTATGCAACAGGTTTAGATGTGTGAACTTTTTGATTTTGGTAGGTGTAAATAATTTGTCAAAAAAGGAAAAAGAAAATTGAATTTTATGGGTTTTTTTTCTAATTATAAAAAAACAAAATGGTATCTATAAATGAAACACCACTCATTTTGTAGATATTTTTGAGCTGAACATTTTTCGTGCTCACAGTACCATTCTATCATTTTTTGTTTTAAAGTTATTTATATTTGTTTGTCAAAAAAGTGAACAAAAACTTACATTTTCTTCTGTTTTCTTGCTAACCATATACAATATACAGGGTTTATATAAATGAAACATTATTCATTTTGTAGATAATTTTGCGCTGAACAATTTTCGTGCTCACAGTACCATGTTATCTTTTTTCGTTTTTAAGTTATTGACATTTAAATATGGTTAGTACTGCTTCTAAGGCCGAACATTCTAAATGAATTCTGAAGAGAACTGTGTAGATAAATGAGCTACTGATGTAGTTACTGTGTGAATAAATGGGTGATGATGTAGTTACTATGTGGATAAAAAAATTTATTACCATAGTAGCGAAGATAGATGGTTTTATTCTACAGTTTTTATCCTGACCCTGTTGCATAAATATATATATATATATATATATATATATATATATATATATATATATACTGTATATATATGAGATATTGGATGACATAGCTCAGTGTGGTATAATATTGGTCTCTGAATTAGTCATCCAGTGTTGGATCAACCAGTGCTCACAAAGGTACATATGTCTGCCACTTTGTGGCTTATGCATTGCTGTTCTATGCAGTGTGTCACAGGCAAAACACAGCACATTTTGGGTGAGAGTTATGACTGGAATTTATGTGGTCAGGGGAGACTGCCCAAGACATGACCCAAGATTGGGCTCAAAGTGTTTTACAATAGTTGGCCTGAGAGCCAAAAACACTGCAAGCAAAAAATCTTCTTACTGGGCAAGCAGATGGATACTGGTGATCTTGAATCATTTCTCTTTTGCTCATAACTTGTTTTCTAACAAAGTTGTAGCCCAAACTTAGGTCTTGTTTTATTTGATAACCCCACCCACTGACCTCATTAGCTATAAGTCATAAATTGCAACTGAAAAGTGGTTTTGGGGACAATACCATGGAAAACACCTACACATGCACAGTAAGTAGATGTTTTTCTGGGCAGTCACTGCAGCAACACATTTTAAATGTGTGTTACTGTATGCCCAGTTCACACCTAAAACTTGCTTTCATGTTGACAGTCACATTTCTTTAATCACCGCACATCTCATTCACTAGGGTTTGCAGCTGCAGTTGTCCTGCTCCTTTCTGAATTAAGGCACACCTCATTCACTCTTGATCATGCTGAGATTTCCTCAGGCTTTGGCACAAAATGCTGGAATTTATGGCATGGCCAATTGTCACAAACTGGTGGCAATGGTAAAATCACTCTGGTTGCATGTCCGTTACACCTATGAATCTAGGTTACTTGTGTGTGCTTGACAATTGCTGTGCAACCCTACTGCACAGATACTTGATGAGTCTGATGCACTTGCTCTGGTTCAGCAGGTGCCTAAGCTTGTTAGCCTGGTGAGGCTCACTTGCTTCTACATCTCAGCGTGCCTGCTTCTGCTTATTTTCCTTTACTCTATAAAATGCCCATTCAGCTCTTGAGATGATCTCACACTAGGCAGAAGATATGATTTGCATAGTATGTTTAGTTGTTGCACAACACAAATTACAGATGTACAATCAAACTGGATTTAAAAAGACCCTTTATTGCCCCTCCACAGAGTACTTCTTGCCCAATATATTTTGAAGAGTTCTAAAACATGGGGAGTGCCAGTACACCCTGAGATCCTCATGTGTATCTGTACCATAAAATACAATTAAAATGTATATTTCTAATACTGTATTTCTTTGGTTCATGCTTTCTGAATTTTTGTGCATGCTTTTCAGGTGGTGCAGCATTTTGCCTGGTCTTTTTCTCCTTAGAGGTATGCTGTTTTTGTTCATTGACCAATAAGACATTCTTCCTTGAAGATCTTGTAGGTTTTGAATCCCATGCAACTTCACAGTTCTGAATCTGAATGTCATCTTCAATGAGTACCATGCCCACAGTCTGATTGGGATTCACAAGACCCCTAAAGCCCATTTAAATACTGTTCACAACATTAAAAGTGTACAGTACAGTGCACAGCTGTTGACTGTCTCATGGACATAGACATAGACAGGATGGAGGTGGTCCAGAGGAGGGCAACAAAAATGGTGCATGGTCTACAACAGAAACCATATGAAGAGAGACTTAAGGTGCTTAATATGTATACTCTCGAGGGAAGGAGGGGGGTACATGATAGAAACTTTCAAGTACCTCAAGGGAATCAACAAAGTCCAACAAGGTAGCATCTTTCAGAAAAAGAGATGTGCACGAACAAGGGGGCATAGTTTGAAGATAGAGGAAGGATGGCTCAGGGGCAATGTGAGTAAGTATTTTTTCACAGAGAGGGTGATGGATGCATGGAATGGCCTTCCTGAGGAGGTCATGGGGTCAAAAACAGTGGGGGAATTCAAGAATGCATGGGACAGACATAAGGTAATTCTGGTGGGGGGGTAGGAAGATGTAGGCTGTTGGTTAACTAGGATCTTCAGCTTATCCAATAGGTAGGGAAATGGACAGACTAGGTGTGCCAAGCAGTCCTTATCTGCCGTTAGATTCTATGTTTCTATGTTTCTGTGATTCTATGGTATACACTTTTGTACATCATAGTAAACCATGCCTAAAGATTTTCAACAACTGATTTCTTTGTTATGATGTCTGCCACATGTCATGGGTGCCTCAGTGTTCTTATTTCAGGAAAACACCTACTTATTTATGGATGGTACTGTAATCCAACAATGAAGGGCTCCATTTGGAGAATGAGACATGACCACCTGCACAACATCATGACTAAGAACTGGACGCAAGAATAAGCAATGTTGTGCATGACATGCACAAAAAAGGTACTTTGGTGAAGGCAATACAGGCCTTCCTTTCAGAGACCATAATTCAGATGTCTCTGTCAGGTCTTTATGGTCATCTTCAGCCCCACATAGCACATCTACACAAACTGACAGTGTGCAATAAGTGTGTTTCTGTAATAGAAAGGTACAAAGAAGTAATGCCATGCTAGTGAAGCTGTGCAGTGCTGCCTCAGTGCCCTCAAGTAAGACAAGTAGAGGTACAGTACTGTGCTACCTCAGAGCCCTTGATCAAGACATAGAGAACAGGAGTGAAGAGGACTGTGCTGCCTCAGCACTCTTGAGCAAGGCACAGTAGCTGCCAGTTAAGAGGTACTGTGCCTACTCAGTACCCTTGAGCAGCTCTACGATGCTGGTTTGACAACCAATTAGTCAACCAGCATTACAGTGCCAGTCTCCATACTGACCGCAATTTGCATTTGGCTGGGAGCCATGCACTTCAGACTGTATTTTGTTCTTCAGGAGGCTTTGCCCCTGAACTTCTCATACGGGGGCTGTGTCCCTGCACCCCTCATACTTTTAGATTCCAACTCTGAGTCAAAGTTTATTTGGGGAGGGGGTGCAGGATGGGAGAAAGTGTTGCTGGGTCCTGGGCGGACTTCTACAGAGACATATCGCTGTTGTCGGTATTGACATATGTCATTATAGAAGTGTCGCAGTTAATGGCAGTGAAGAGGTACTGTACTGCCTCAGTGCCCTTGAGCGGGGTGCAGTAGATAGCAATCAAGAGGTACTTTGCTGCCTCAGTGCTCTCAAATAAAATATGGTAGATGGCAGGCTTTGCGCTGTAAGGCAGAGGGGATGCCAGTGGTTAGGTACTGTACTATTGCCTGCCTAGTCTTTTGCATTGTGCACAAGATCACAATGAAAGATGAAAGATGATGAATGTCATGCTTAAGAGGGCCATGTGATGCTTGGAGACTAGGACTACTTAGTGTCTGATTCCTCTATTCAAAGAGTCAAATTCAGCAAGGGATGTACTTACAGCAGAGAAAGGTAAAGTACTGTACACAGTTTCTATGAGGGCATGTAACATACTGTACAGTCCCCTATGATGAATAAGTGTGTTACTGTAGTGCATATGACATGATGGTAGAGGTGAATCAACCCCTTCCAGTAGAAACCGAGCCATCCAGAACCCATGTGGCTTGGTTTCCATGAGACCCCAGCTTAACCTTCCTGACTCGGCTCGGATCTCTCCCACCTCCATGAGCTCCCACTTTCATATGACAGGCAAGTAGCTCATCAGTTGGTGGTTTCCCTGGATACTCTGGTTTGCTCATGCACAGACCGGAGTATCGCTGGATGAGCTCTCCTCCTCAGCGCCATTTCATTCTAGCCACTGAGGAAAGAGGACCCTCAGCCTTCACAGCAAGAGAGTGGTCAAAGCGGAACTGGTGGAAAGGGAGACAGGATGGTTAGGTGATCAGGTCAGACTCGGTCATCAGAAGGAGTCTGAGGGGAGAGGGAGCAGTACCGAGGGGGAAGACTTGGAAAAAGAAATAAAAAAAAAAACCTGAAGTGCTCTGCAATTGGGTGGGGATTTGAGAGAGATTTGGAACAAGGACTGTGGAGTGGGGAGTGGGACTCCAAGGTATCTTGCTAGGGCTCCCAATAAAAAAACAAACAGAAAAGAACAGAAAAAAAAAGTAAAAAAAAAGTGAGAGGGTCAAGACTCAGGCCAGGGACTGACTGTGTGGGGGAGGAATATAAAGTCTTCATCTCCACCCACACCGCCAATGAAACAGAAGGAAAACAACAATAAGTTCAACAAGTAAAAAATAAAAAAAATCAAACTGAGAGGTTCGGGACTCAGCCCGGGGATTGACTGTGTGTGTAGTGGGAGGGGAGGAAGCCAAGGGCTCCAAAGAAATATTCCACCCACATGACAAATGAAACAAGGAAATAAAAATAACTCAAGAACAAATTACTTAGAAAAACAAACAGAGGACCAGGGCTCGAGCCAGGAAAGAGACTGACTGTGTGTTTTGGTGGGGGGGCAGGAAGTGCTGCAGACTCATTTCAGGCAGAAGCAGCAGATTCTTAGCCTCCACTTGCATACTGTGTGACTCTGAACAAGTCAGTGTCTCAGTCCCCAGTGCTCCTGAGTGCTGGATCACCCCTGGCACCTGTGCTTAGGGAGCAGTGATTTCCCACACAAGCAGGAGTTAGGACTGAAGGAAGACTGTCAAATAAAGGCTTGCATCAGTGCATGTGTGAATCATTTTTGGGGAGGGGTAGCCCAGCAGTTGAGTATCTGTCTGCTCAGTGTCACCAGCCATTTCTCACACAAGCAGGGGCTAGGACTTGGGACAGGAGGAAGGCCATATTTTTGTTTTCTTGTACTCCTGTCA
Source organism: Neoceratodus forsteri (assembly GCA_016271365.2). Taxonomy (NCBI): domain Eukaryota; kingdom Metazoa; phylum Chordata; order Ceratodontiformes; family Ceratodontidae; genus Neoceratodus; species Neoceratodus forsteri. The sequence goes on along the minus strand of CM028137.1, from coordinate 208,743,219 downwards.
AATAAAGGCATCAGAGTCACATGTGAAACGTTTTGGGGAGGGGACAGCCTGGCAGATGAGTAGCCTTTGTATAATGTCACCTGCCATTTCCCACACCTGCAGCAATCGGGACAGGAGGCCCATATTATTTTTTGTGTAGTCCTGTGTCAAATAAAGGCTTGCGTCACATGAAGAATGCTTTGGGGAGGAGGCAGCCTGGCACTTGAGTAGCCTCTGTCTGTACATTGTCACCAAACCATTTCCCACCGAAGCAGCTGTCGGGACAGGAGTATCATAAAATAAAGGCCTGCATCACATGACAAACCCTTTGGGGAGGTGAAGTCTGGCAGTTGAGTAGCCTCTGTCTTCATAGTGTCACCAACCATTTCCCACACAAGCAGCAGTCAGGACAGAAGGATCCTATTTTTATGTTGGCTCGTGCTTGTGCACCAGTCAACATAATGCAGTAGTAGCAGATTTGAAGGTGCGGTCATTGTGGCTGAATGCAGGGCATGTATCAGTAGGTGCATTCCTCGGTCCCCAATAAGCCAGCATGCAGGCGATACGTCAAGTGGCCACCACATCTAAGAAAAGTGCCACTGCAATGAGAGGCAAGCTCATCATGCAGCAACACAAGAACACACCTCCTGACGTGTCCTTCCTGGTGAAGCATTCCAAGAAACATGGCAGCAGTGACTGCCGCTGCCACCTGCGACAATGCCAGCTTCAGGGGTGCCAAATCCCCCTGTCTGCATGTCCAAACCCAGTTCATGTGCCGAAGGGGGAGCTCACTCTCCATTAGCATAATGTCCCCCCTCCCATTTCAACTGTGTGTCAAGGGGGTGCCCAATCCCCCTCAGCATCATGCACCTCTCAAGCAGTCTTTCTTTGCCGACAGGGGGTCCAATCCCCATCAGCTTCAGTCCTCCCCATTCCCAGTTCAATCTGCCAATGGGGAACCCACTCCCTGTCTGCATAATGTCCACCCCTGTTTGTTGTGGGCTGAGGGGGGTGCCCAATCCCCCTCGGCTCTCCCACCCCAGTGGTATTTGATGACTGGGGTGCCCAATCCCCTGTGGCTACAGCCCCTTCAACACTCAGGTGGCATGCTGGGAGCCCACCCCAGCATGCCAAATGTCCCTAAAAAAATAAAAACAGTCCCGCAATGTTTTTTTTTTAAACCCTGTAAAACAGAAAATGATCCCTCGTCGAGCCCAGTGGCCCCTTCCCCAACTTGCGCCCACCCTCTGTGCACCCTGCCTCCCCACACCCCCCTCACCCCATACTTACCACCGCAGCATGGCGCGACGATATTTAGTGGACCAGGAACATGTCTGCACCCTTCAAAGCTGACTGTGAACTGAGGAAATGCCAGTAAGCTGTAAATTGGCATAAATAGGTTTTTTCAACTTTGGCGCAAATCTTGGACATCTGGGGGAATTTTGGCACCACATTTTTAACATGGGATTATTGGGACCCCTCCTCATGAATTCAGTCACTGTCATGGTGTTATTCGGTTCTGAAAGGTGATTTCATGGTCACTGCGCAGAATCACCTTTTGGGACCGATTAATGAAATGACAGTGTCACTGTTCATGAGATGGGCTCTCAAAAAGCCTATGTTGAAAATTTGGTAGAAAAAAAATCTATAAAATGACTGTTTTACGAGCATGCATTGCGTATTTTCCAGGCACGCTCATAACTTCATGAATTTGTAATATTTTCACTCCAGATTTTCAACATTGGCATTTTTCCACACTTCCTTATGAACAGTACAACTGTCATTTTACATATCCTGGCTGAAATGTGTTTTCGCACTTCCATCGCAGAATCGCGTGGTCGCTGTGGGAAATCAGTTTTAGGGACAGATTGAGAAAATGACAGTGACACCGTTAATGAGCAGAGGTCTTAAAATGCCTATGTTGAAAATTTGGTGATGAAAGTCCATAAAATTACTGTGTTACAAGCGTGCCTTGCGCAGTTTCCATGCACACTTGTAACTTCGGAAATTTGCAATATTTTCATGTCAGATTTTCAATACTGCCATTTTTTCACACCTCCTTATGAACAGTGCAGATGTCATTTTCCACATCCTGTCCAAAATGTGTTTTCGCACCTGTGGAGCACAATGGTGTGGTTGCTGTGGGAAATCAACTTTTAGGACAGATTAATAAAATCACAGCACCACTGTTCATGAGGGGAGGTCCCAAAATGCCTATGTTGAAAATGTGTCTCTGCATGGTGGGGTGAGGTAAGCGTCAGTTCAATACTTCACTGCCATTCCTATTATGCATCTCTAACTCCTGCACTACCAATGCCAATGCCAGCGAGACAACATTCGGCATTGACCAATGCTTATTTTTATGCAGTCCTGTCAAATAAAGGCTTGCATCACATGACAAACACTTTGGGGAGGGGGCAGCCTGGTAGTTGAGTTGCCTTTGCATAGTGTCATCAGCAATTTCCCACTGTAATCCTCTCAAATAAAGGTTTTCATCATGTGTGAAATGCTTTTGGGAAGGGGCAGCCTGACAGTTGTGAGTACACTTTCTTTTCATTTTTTTTCATTTCATTTATTTTATACTGAAAAATCTGTGAGCAAAAAATGCCCATTTTCACAGATGTCCAATGACAACAATAACAATATAAAGAAATATAAAAATCAACAATTTATCATGAACAGGAACAACAAAAAAACATATAATTACATAATCAAAACATTAAAAACAATTACAACCTCAGACAAAAATTTTTGTTCAAGTAAACCCTTAAAACCTGACACAATACGATGAACAGTTATATTATTTGGTAATTGGTTATACTGTATAATCAATTAAAATTGTATCGAATTCTGTATAAAATTTGTTCGAATCTGAGGTAGTTTAAACACCTTTCTTGTACTAGTTCTAACTGAAATAGTAGACATGGAGATGGGGAAAAAACTAGCAACACTATCTGGCATAAGACCTATTTGAATCTTATGCAAAAAAGTTAAAGATCTAAGTTTAAAAAAGGCACTAGGAGGTAAACAACCCGATTTCTCATATAAGATGCAATGATGGGTCAACCTAGGTAGACAGGTAATAAAACGTAATATACTGTGGTATGTAGTTTTGAGTTTGTTTAGCATTTTAACATAGAAACACAGAATGTGTCAGCGGATGGAGACTGCAAGATCCATCCAGTCTGCCCTTTTCCTCCTCCCACTCCCCTTTGTTTGTTTTATTTTTGAGTATACCCTTATGCCTATCCCATGCTAGTTTAAATTCCCTTACTATCTTTGCACACACAACCTCCTGGGGTAAGCCATGCCATGGGTCCACCACCCTCTCAGTGAGAAAATGCTTTCTCCCATTACTCCTGAATCTACCTCCCATGAGACGCATATCATCTCCTCTAGTCCTGGTACAGGAGCTTGCCTGAAAAAGGTTTTGTGTCTGAACATTGTTGATACTCTTCAGATATTTGAATGTCTCTATCATGTCCCCACAATCCCTATGCTGCTCCAGGGAGTATATATATGTATCTATATATATATATATATCTATATATATATATATATATATAATAGTGTCGCGGTCGCGCCACTATAGTTAGGGTTGAGCGGCCAGTTACATACTAAAGTCAAAAGTTTGGACGTTAATAACTTTGGACCCATTCAATGGATTTACCCGAAATTTGGTACACGTGTTGGGGTGCACTAGATCTCTTGATTTGCCAAATTGCGTTTCGGTCGGAGTGCTGGTGTTTGTGTACGAAAGTGCTGTAAAATGCAAAATTATCCATTTTTGGAGGCACCTTTTGACATTCTTAATGTGGTCCTGCAAGGACATCATGTGTCGTACTGCTCTGCAAGATGGCTCATTTGAAGGAGCTTTGGTGGCCGAACATGCTACTTTTAGTTTGGTGAAAAAATATTAAGGCACTCAAAACTTATGGCACTTTTAAGTTCCCATTATAAGTCAATGGGAAATTTATATGTATATCTTGCGATCAAAGAATGGGGGTTCTGGCCATCTCGTCCCCGAGGAATTTCAAAAATTCTTTGACTGCAAGGGCCACCATCTTGTTTTCAGTTTTCCGATCGCAAAAACATAAATATCTCAGCTCAGGGGTCACTTCTGAAGTAAAACTTTGATGGATTTTACTCAGGGGACCCCGATCTATCAAGCCATGGCTTTGGTTCTGTCGAAATTGGTCAAATAATAGAATTTTTAGCTTTTAAATTCTTCATTCGCTGCTTGCTAATGATCTTTGATCACGACCTGACAAATTCTTTGATCGCGAGAATCTTTGATTGCGATCTTGTATCGTGACCTAAAAACACAAATATCTTGGCTCAGGGGTTGGCTAGGGACACAAGTGAGGGTGGGTTTTGCTCAGGATGGTCCGTTCTATCGAATCATGGTGTTGGTTAGCTCCAAATCAGTAAAAAAATTGTGTTTTACCATTTTTTTATTCTTTGGTCGTGAGCGTGCAATTTCTTTGATCGCGAGCCTGCAAATTCTTTAATCGCGAGAATCTTTGATTGCGATCATGCATCGTGAGTGAGGGACGAGATGGCCAGATTTAAAAATAGTTTTTTGTAGCTCAGGGGTGCCCTACAGTGTTCAATTATGGTGGATTTTGCTCAGGTGGCTTCGTTGTGCCCCATTTGCATACCCAAAATAATGTAGTACCTAGCCCTGGTAATCTAGTGGCCCCCCAATAAAACATGTTAACTATGTAGTGTCCTGGTAGTCTAGTGCCCCCAACCCCTGTATTTTTCCACATCCCTGGTAGTCTAGTGGCCCCCCCGTGCTGTATTGTTTTATTATAAATAAATTTTATATCCTTGGTAGTCTAGCGGCCCCCCCAGGATAATGAAATAAATAATGATTTATATTATACCTGGTAGTCTAGTGGCCCCCAACCCCCAGCCATCCATCCCAGACCACCCAGCACAGCCCCACCCTTTGCCAGCCGGTGACTGGCACAGCCCACCTCTCACCTCCATGGCCAGCCACCGACTGTCTGCATTATGAGCGGTAATGAAAGAGGTGCTCTGAAAATATTTCTAGAAGTCCCTTGAGCAAAACCCACCTTATTTAATAGTCTAGGGCACCCCTGGGCTACACAAATATATTTAGAAATCTGGTCATCTTGTCCCTCGCTCTTTATTTGTGAGCAAGCAATTTCTTTGACCGCGAGCATGCAAATACTTTGACCAAGAGATTCTTTGATCGCGAATGTGCATCGTGAGCGAGGGACGAGATGGGCAGATGAAAAAATCAATTTTCTCAGCCCAGGGGTGTCATAGGAAGTCAAATGAGGGTGGGTTTTACTCAGGGGGCTTCGTTCTGATGAACCATGGTTGTGATTTACCGCGATTCTGTATATTATGTGAATTTGAAGAGTTTAAATTATTTGATCATGACCCTGCAAATTCTTTGAACGCAAGCCTGCAAATTCTTTGATCACGAGATTCTTTGATCACGATCATGCATCGTGAATGAGGGACGAGATGGCCCAATTAAAAAATCAATTGTCTCAGCTCAGGGGTGTCGTAGGAAGTCAAATGAGGGTGGGTTTTACTCAGGGGGCTTCGTTCTGCCAAACCATGGTGGTGGTTTACTGCAATTCCTTCAATGTTTTGATTTATAAGGTTTTTAAATCTTTATTTGTGAGCCTGCAAATTCTTTGATCATGAGTCTGCAAATTCTTTGATTGAGAGATTCTTTGATTGCTATCTTTGATAGTGAAGGAGGGACAAGATAGCCAGATATTTTATAATGGAATAGATAGGGAAATTTTAGTAATCTTTCATATTGAATATCTTGGGAACGGTTTGGCCTTTTGACTTGAAATTTGGAGGGAAGAAAGGCAATATCCCACAGATGTGGCTTTTGGTGGCTTGGTCAAGAAATAGTACAGGGTGGAAAAGTTACAGCACTACAAAGTTGACATTTTTTCCCATAGGACAACATTACGGCATTTGCCGCATTACAGAAATTCTTTGCCGCAGTGCTACAAAATAACAGTTTGGTAGTTTGCGCTGAAATTTGGAGGGAAGAAAGCCAACATACCACAGATGTGCCTTTTGATGGTTTGGTGAAATAATATTTCAGGGCGGAAAAGTGATGGCACTCCAAAGTTGATGCTTTTTGCCGTAGAATAACGTTATGGCGTCCGTTGCATCTTTCAGGGCCCGTATCTTGGAAACGGTGCGAGATACGGACTTTTTGTCAAAAATTGCTTAGCCCCCCCAAACAGGGGCTAAGCAAAAAACTATCCAGGAAAGTAGTAATTCATACAAAATTAATTTTTTTTCCCACGTCTTACGGTTCTTGATATATAAGCAATTTGGTATTCCAAGTCATAATTTTCTACTCCGAAGTCAATTATAATGCACACATTCTTTGTTTTCAATGTGTTTTTTCAATGCAGTTTTTGGAGAAAAAAAGGGTGTGCCCTTTCATTACTGTGTGAGTTAGCGTTTCCAGTTGCGCTTCTGTTACCGTTCACAACACCGTTCCCGTCTACGCCACCATGTGCGTTACAGTTTGCATTTTCATTTGTACTTGCATTTCCATTTTGTTTCACATTATTGTTGCTGTTACTGTTATGATTTGCATTTGCAATTGAGGTACCGTGCCCATGTACGTTACGGTTTGTGTTTTCGTATGCCCTTGCATTTCTGTTTCTGTTGGCTTTATTGTTGCTGTTACTGTTACCATTTACGTTTACATTTGTGGTACCATGACCTTGTGTGTAATGGTTTGCATTTCCATATGCGTTTGCATTTCTGTTTCTGTTGGTTTTATTGTTGCTGTTACCATAACCATTTGCATTTACAATTGTGGTTCCGTGAGTGTGTGCATTACAGTTTGCGTCTTTCGCACATGCTTGTGTTTCTGTTTACTTTGGCATTATTCTTGCTGTTACTGTTACCATTTGCATTTACAATTGTGGTACCGTGAATGTGTGTGTTACCAGTTGTGTTCTGTATGCACTTCTGTTTGATGTCTCCATTTACATAACTGTTCGATTTTGTGTCACTTTGTGCTTGCATTTCTATTAGTCTTTGTGTCACCATTTACATTTGTCTCACCATGTTCATAAGCCTTTGTGCTTGCATTTCCGTTGCACTTACTGTTAGTATAGTCACACAAAATCATGTGGTGTCGGGCCTCACACTCCCACCAACTTGCACAACTTTCTACTTTTCTATTCTTTCTTAAAAAGTATGGAAATTCTATGCAAAAAACTTCATTAATGCATCAGTTAGGGTTCTTCTACATTGACAAAAGTGAGGAAATTCGACATTAGGGTTCCCACCCCTTGCACCACTTCCCACCCTACCCCCACCAACAGGCATCGGGATGTGCTTTGGCATCATTGATCCTAACTCTCACCCCATTCTCCTACACTGCACCACCTCAGCTTGTTTACACATGGGATGGGGTGAGAGTTAGGACAGATGACTCCAACGCACACACCGATGCCTACTGGTGGGGTAGGGTGGGGTGGGGTACACCCTAACTAATTCATTAACAAAGTTTTTTGCATAGAATATATATATATATATACGGTATATAGTCAAATAAAGGCTTGCATCATATGTGAAACACTTTGGGGAGGGAGCGGCAAAGCAGTTGAATAGCCTTTGTCTGCAGTGTCACCAGCCATTTCCCACACAAGCAGTAGTCGGGACAGGAGGATCATTTTTTTGTGTGCAGTCCTGTCAAATAAAGGCTTCTGTAGTCCTTCCAAATAAAGGCTTGCATCACATGTGAAACACTTTGGGGAGTCGGCAGCACAGCAGTTGTGAGTAGCCTCTGTCTGCATAGTGTCACTAGCCATTTCCCACACAAACAGGGGTTGGGAAAGGAGGACCATATTTTTTTTTGTGTCATTCTTATGAATAAAGGCTTGAATCATGTGTGAAATACTTTGGGAGGGGGAAGCCCAGCAGTTGAGTAGTCTCTATCTGCAGTGTCACTAGCCATTTCCCACAGAGGCAGCAGTTGAGACAGAAAGATCATATTTTGTTTGTGTGTAGGCATGTCAAAAAAAGGCTTGCATCATGTGTCACACATTTTGGGGAGGGGGAAGCTCAGTAGCTGAGTAGACTCTGTCTGCATAGTGCCAGCAGCCATTTGCCACAAAGATAAACCATATTTTTTGTGTAGTTCTGTCAAACAAAGGCTTGCACCATGTGTGAAACACTTTGGGAAGTGGGCAGACCAGCAGTTGGGTGTAGCCTCTGTCTGCATAGTGTCACTAGCCATTTTCCACACAAACAGCAATCAGGATGGGAGGACCATATTTTTTTGTGTAGTCCTGTCAATTAAAGGCTTGCAACATGTGTGAAATACTTTAGGGAAGGGGTAGCCCAGCAGTTAAGTAGCTTCTGTCTGCATAGTGTCACCAGCCATTTCTGACAAAAATAAACCATATTTATCTTGTGTAGTCCTGTCAAATAAAGGCTTGCATCATGTGTGAAATGCTTTCGGGGGGGAGCCTAGCAGTTGAGTTGCCTCTGTCTGCATGGTGTCACCAGTCATTTCCTACAAAAATAAACTATAATTATTTTGTGAAGTTCTATCAGAAAAAGGCTTGCATCATGTGTGAAACACTTTGGGGAGGGGGAAACTTGGCAGTTGTGAGTAGCTTCTGCCTGCATAGTGTCACCAGCCATTTCCCACAAAGCAGCAATCATGACAGGAGGACCATATTTTTTCTGTAGTCCTGTCAAATAAAGGCTTGCATCATGTGTGAAACACTTTGGGAGGATACAGCCCAGTAGCTGAGTAGCCTCTGCCTGCATAGTATCACTAACCATTTGCTACACAAGCAGCAGTCGAGACAGGATAACCATATTTTTTTTGAAGAGTCCTATCAAATAAAGTCTTGCATCATGTGTGAAATGCTTTGGGGAGGATACAGCCCAGTAGTTGAGTAGCCTCTGTCTGCATAGTGTCACTAGCCATTTCCCACACAAGCAGCAGTCGAGACAGAAGAACCATATTTTTTCTGTGTAGTCCTCTCAAATAAAGGCTTGCATCACATGTGAAATGCTTTGGTGGAGGGGGCAGCCCAGCAGTTGAGTATCCTCTGTCTGCATAGTTTTACAAGCCATTTCTAATGCAAGCAGCAATCAGGACAGGAGGACCATATTGTTTGTGTGTAGTCTTGTCAAATAAAGGTTTATGTCAGGTATGAAACATTTTGGATGGAGGGGGCAGCTCTTGGAAGTTGCGTAGTAGCCCCAACTTGTAGTCTTGCTAGTTAACCAATTCATATTCCTTACCTTGGGACATGCACTAACTACTCATCATCATTGCCAGTTTGCCAGATATTTCCCCAGAGTGACCAAGGAAGGTACAGTTAGGTACCTTTTTTTTCTTGGAACATCATTAGTGATCAGCAACTGTTACTGCAGTGTTACCAAATATGGAAGGGAGTAGGTCTGTGCAACAAGTTTTCAAGACAAAGACAGCAGTTCAGAAGAAAAAAAAACATTCACAAAATCAACAAGTGCTTCTTCTACAGGAGGTGCATCCTCCTCTTTACTGGAAGCTTTCTCATGCTCTAATACCTTGTCCTCTGAGATCCCATCAAGCCTGTCTGCTGCATCTTCAGGTGATACCCAGTTAACAAATACAGGCAAAGTAAAAGGTAGAAAGAAAAGGTCAGGTGCTGAACCAGCAGCTAAAAAAGTAGATTTGCCAAAGGTACAGTTATTAGAAAAATGAAGGCAATTGCAGGCACTGCACATAGTGGAAAAGAAAGAATAAGCACACATGCATATGTTGTGCCACTTTCTCAAGATTCTTCTCATTCCTCAGAGTCAGACCATGTGGATAGCAGTGGCTGCAAGTACATTCCTGAAAGAGAAGTAGTGCATAATGGAGGTTCTGATGATGAGGGATCAGAGCCAGAGGAACCTGTAGCTCTCTATGCAAGGGAAGGGATAAAAGCAACTGAACAAAATAGTAAACAGGGAGGACAGAAGGCACTGTGGGTCACCTTAGAGACTGGAAATGGCACCACAATCTGCACAGGGGTTGTATGCAGACCCCCATATCAGAGGGAGGGAATGGACAAGGATATGATAGAAGGCATACTTTGAATGGCAGAGAAAGGGGAGATACTATTGATGGGGGACCTTAATATGCCAGATGTTAACTGGAGCACCTTTGCTGCAGCCACATCCAAAAGTAGGGCCATTTTTGATGCCCTTCAGGTGGCATGCCTCAGACAGCTAGTTTTGGAACCTACTCATGAGGGAGCAATCTTAGACCTCATACTCTCAAATGGGGCTAGTGAGAGGATCTCAGATCTAGAAGTGGGTAACCATTTGGGAACAAGTGACCGCCAAACAGTGTGGTTCATGATGAACTCAGCTACAGAATCAAGCCATACAAAAGTGAGGATTCTGGACTTCAGGAGGGCTGACTTTGGCAAGATGGGAGAGTGCCTTAGAAAAGCACTAGCAAACAGGCTAGAAGGAGAGGTGGAGCAACAATGGGGAAATATCAAAACTGCCATCACAGAGGCAACAAGCCTTTATGTGAAGCAAATAAACAAATCAAAATGAAAGAAAAAGCCACTATGGTTCTCAAAAGAAGTGGCGGTGAAGGTTAGGCGAGAAAAAGATAGCATTTAGGAAGTATAAGGAAACACAGAAGGAGCAGGACAGAGAACTGTACCAGTTAAGGCAGAAGGAAGCAGAGAGGGTAGTCAGAATAGTAAAGGTACAAACTGAGGAAAAGATGGCCAACTCGGTTAAGAAGGGGGATAAAACATTTATAGGTATATCAGGGATTGTAGAAAGACAAAGGGAGGGATAGTGAGGCTGAATAGAATGGGTGGTGGGTGGGCAAAGAGTGACAGTGAAAAAGCAGGGATACTGAATGAATACTTCTGTTCAGTATTCACAAAAGAGGAAGTGGGGGAGGTGCCTAATCCAATTAACAGAAGCACTCTGGAGAGGGGGGTCGATCCCAGTCCTTTCACAGAAGAAAGGGTTCTGAAAGAACTACTAAAACTGAAGGCAGACAAAGCAATGGGGCCAGATGGAATTCACCCAAGAATTCTAAAAGAATTAAGCAGATAACTAGTGACACCACTGACTAACCTTTATAACAAATCATGGGAGGATGGTGTGGTACCTGAGGACTGAAAGAAGGCTTATGTGATTCCCCTTCACAAAAGTGGGAGCAAGACAGAGGCAGGAAACTACAGACCTGTCAGTTTGACCTCTGTGGTAGGAAAAGTGATGGAATCACTTCTGAAGGAAAGAATTGTTGAGTACCTAGAGGCCAGTGAGGAACAGGACCCAAGACAACATGGGTTCACAGTGGGAAGGTCATGTCAGATGAATCTAATTGATTTCTTTGACTGGGTGACCAAAATAGTAGACCAGGGAGGGGCTGTGGACATGGCCTACCTAGACTTTAGCAAGGCATTTGACAGTCCCACACAAAAGATTAGTAGTCAAATTAACCAGCCTTGGAATGTGTCCCAGGGTGGTAGCCTGGGTAAAACATTGGCTGAACAACAGGACACAGAAGGTAATTGTAAATGGAGTCCACTCTGAAGAAAGAGAGGTTACTAGTGGGGTACTGCAGGGTTCAGTACTGGGTCCAGCCCTTATTAATGTCTTTATAAGTGACATTGCAGAGGGACTGGAAAGAAAAGTATGCCTCTTTGCAGATGACACAAACATTTGCAACAGGGTTGATACACAAGGAAGCGTGGAAAGGATGAGAAGGGACTTGGCAAGGTTGGAGGAATGGTCAGAAGTATGGCAGCTTGGATTCAATGCAAAGAAGTGCAAAGTAATGCACCTGGGAAAAAAACCCAGGGGAAGATTACACAATGGGGGGAGGTAGTAACAACAACAAAAATGGAAAGGGACCTGGAGGTAATCATATCAGATGAACTTAAGGTTGGCAAGCAATGTGAGAAGGCAGTAGGGAGGGCTGGGGGGATACTGGGATGTATAGGGAGAGGCATCACTAGCAGAAAACAGGAAGTTGTTATCCCCCTGTACAGACAGTTGGTGAGACCCCATCTGGAGTACTGCATCCAGTTCTGGAGACCCCATCACCACAAGGACATAGACAGGATGGAGGCAGTTCAGAGGGGGGCAACTAAAATGGTGTAGGGTCTGCAAGAGAAGCCCTATGAGCAGAGGCTAAAGGAGCGTAATATGTATACCGTTGAAGAAAGGAGGGGGGAACATGAGAGAAACATTTAAGTACCTAAGTGGAATCAACATAGTCCAAGAGGGTAGCATCTTTCAGAAAAAGAGATGTGCAAGAATAAGGGGACACAATTTGAAGATAGAGGGGGGACAGCTCATGGGCAATGTGAGGAAGTATTTTTTTTACAGAGAGGGTGGTGGATGCATGGAACAGCCTTCCTGAGGAGGTTGTGGGGTCTAAAACTGTGGGAGAATTCAAGAATGCATGGGACAGACATAAGGCAATTTGTGTGGGGGGGTAGGAATAAATAGGCTGTTGGTTCAATAGGATCTGCAGCTTATCCTCTAGGTAGGGAAATGGGCAGACTAGGTGGGCCAAGCGGTCCTTATCTGCCATCAAAGTCTATGTTTCTATGTTTCTGTGAGATGCCAGACCAAAAATCCTGGGGAAAGGCCATCAGTGGAAAGGTCATTAAGGACCAAGGAAAGTGAAAAGTAAGTTATGCCATTGCCTGGCTGCTCTGCTGAGGGAGGCCTCACACCTAATCATCCAGTGAGGACACTAAGGAAAATAATCAAAATATAGAAATTAACATAGACATGTCAGATGATAATTCAGAGGTTGCAATGACAGAGACAAAAACAAAAAGACATCCTCTTCTGTCTGGAGTTTTTTTTCACTTTGACCCAAAGAGCAGTATGCATGCAGTATGCTGCTTATATAAGACCTCTTACAGCAAAGGAAGACAGGCAAGCAAACCTTGGCACATCAGCCTTAATAAGGCACTTGCAGCAGATACATCCACTTCAGTGGGCCAGGAATAAATCACAAGCTGACATGGCAGAGGATGTTGCACAGGTTAATACTGGTACTCATACTGGTGGTATAGCTACATCTTTCACTCCTCAGACAATGAGTAGAACTATGACTGCATCACCACCTTACCCAGTTACCAAAGACTAAAAAAAAAAATAAATAAATAAAAATCTGCTAGGTCTTTATCAGAATCAGGAAGCTCCCCAATTGACATTAACATGAGTTCTCTTTCTCCTTCAGCCTGTTTTACTGCACTACTCGCACCTCAGAAAGAATTAACGATGCAGCAGTCTTTTGAACAGAGAACTAAATATGATCAAAGCCATCCAGCTGTTCAGCAGTTAAATAAAGCAATGATTACGTTGGACGTGTGCCCATTTTCTGTTGCTGACTCTGCTGGGTTTCAGGAGGTGATGAATCTTGCTGCCCCTCGATATCAGCTGCCTTCACAGACGTATTTCTCCAGAAAGGCTGTCAGCTCTTTGTAAGGAACTGCACAAGGTAAACAATGCCTTGCAGTCATCAGCTGTTGGAGAACTACATATACCAACAGATATGTGGACAAGTGGTTAAACAGTAGACTACATGACTGTCACCACCCACTGGGTATCATTTTCCTCTGGTGCATCCTCTGACACCACAAGTGACTGACAAAAATCCTCACAAATGGGCTTCCCTCAGTATTGAGGGATTTGTAATATTGAGCTATTTGTAATATAAAATTTGTAACTGGGTGTATGAGAAAGAAAATATTTTGTTTTTAGTATGTATTTTTGTATAGTGAAATATTGTGTATTTAGTATGTTAGTATAAATTACCGTTTTTCTGTGTTTCTTCTCTTGTGTTATGTTGTATGCAACTTCAGCCACCCCTTTTGGGGTGTTGGCTGCAATATGTTTAAATAAACGAAACTAAACTTGACAAAGAAAATCATACTGGTGTAAACATCTTATAGGAGCTAAAAAAACGATTCTCTGAATGACTTTGCCCTAATTGCCTTTCACCACGATTCGTAGTTGCAGACAATAGAGCTAACATGGTGAAAGCATTAAAGGATGGTGGGTTTCAGCAGTTGCCATGTTTTGCACATACACTCAATCTAGTAGTACAGGATTTCCTCAATGAAAACAGGAATGTGCAGAATATGCTGGATGCTGCAAGTAAAATATGTGGTCACTTTCAGCACTCTGTAAAAGCTTGTAAAATTTTGTGGGTACTGCAAAAGCAGAATAACTTATTTGCAGAGGCTACGCCTGTAGTTCAACAGGCGAAGCAACAAACCGCTTTCCCATTAGGTCTTTAAAGGCCGCTCCTCCTGGCTAGTTCTAGGATTTGTTTCTTTGTTGCGGCAGGAGGAGCCACCCCTTCTCCCTTCACTCCTTGGTTCTCCTGCCATGTATGCCTGTATTTCTGCGGTCACCTCCAGCTTGATCTCCCATCAGGGTTTAGCCTCCCCATCCCTCACTCATTCTGCAGCATTTTCTGCTGCTTGTCCCTTGCTGTTTACCTCCCTTCTCTGGCTGAGCATCCCATTTTGCTCCCGTTTGCCTATGTTTTCTTTCCCCTTTCCCCAAACCTCATTTTTTCCCTGCTGTGCTCCAGGTTCTCCTTTTCCACCTCTGGGCCTCCTGGCTGCCCGCTTCTCCTGTGCATCGCCCACCAGCACTTCAGGTGTGCCTCCATCCTCCATGCCTGGCCTCTTCCTTGTTTCTCTTCTCCAGTGCAGCAGCCAGCCCATTTCTGCTTCTCTGCCCACTCTACTGGATGTGATGCCCCCTGCCTGGCCTCATTCACACCATTCCTTTCTTTTTGCCATGTTGCCAGCATGCCAGGTTGGGCTATCCATGCCTCACTTGACCGGGACTCCTTCTCCAGCTCTGCCATTTCCATCATTGCTGTGTGCTGCCGCGATGTGCATGGGTCATCCCTCCCTCCTCTCCTCCACCTGTGCCCCTCTCCTTCCTGGACCAGTGGACTCTGCTTCATGTGTCCAGAGTTCTTGCTCCCTGCTTGCCACTCCCCAAGTGAATGGATTGCAAGGGTTTTCAGCTCCTCATTCAGTTATGCCTGTTCCATTTCTGTTACTGTCGTTCTGACTTCTGCTCCAGTTTTCCAGATTTACATCCCACAACCCTTTGGCTAGTCTTCCTGTCCTTATGCTTTTCACTTGAAATCGGGAATTTGGCTTCATGTATGACTCATTTCACTGCCACCTTATCAGGCTCCTGCCTCCGGTCCTTTTGTATGTTCCTCACCTGTGCATGTCATTTTGTTTTCCATTCCTCCAGGGCTTGCTTTCCTATGCCTGCTCTAAATCCCACATTTTGGCTACCATCATTCTTTCAATCGTATGCACTGTTTGCCTGCTGCTGGTTTTTGAGTGCCTGCAGAGCCACCAGTAGCCCACGTGGTCACTTCATCCCCCTTTCCACTCAAGTCTTGGAAGTACACCTACTGCACCCTTTCATCATCTACCCCAGGTTCAAATTTCCTCTATTCTGTCTTTTGCTCTCTACCACTCAACTCCATCATGTCATGGACTACCATAGTTCCATCGTCCTGCTGTTTATTCCTTTTTTTCCGTCCTCCTTTCCTCCACAGGCCCGCAGGTGCCCCCTGGTCTGCCTTCGCCTCAACTCTACCTCTGTGCTATTTTCTCTGCCCTCAGTCCACCTGAGGTGCTCTCAGTTCTCCTCCAGCTTTCCAGTCATTTCTTTTGCTGAATCTGCTTCCCCTTCATAGTCCCCCTGCATTTCCTTCCAGTACCTCTTCGACCCCTTGCCTCTCCATCATGGATGCTTCAGATTGCCTGCTTTCCCTAGTCTACTGGTGACTTCTGATGCCACCCCCACCTGCTTCTTCCTCGCTCTCTCTCTCTCAGAGACTGTTCTCCCTTTATTCCACCATCTCTGCTTCTCTTTTGGGGGTATCCTGCCCTGTTGCTTCCCTTTATGATCTGCCATTTCCTTTGCCCATCTTCCTCATTCTTCTCCTGGTTCTTCGTACTCTGACAATTGGCTGTGGGCTTCACCCTGCCGTTCTCATCTCCGACTTGTGCCCTTTGCTTCTTCTCCTTCCTCATTCAGTGCTTTTTTTTTGGAAGGGGTTGGGATTCCCTATCCTGCCATCACCATACCTATTCGTATCCTCCTCTTACCCTAGTCCTATGTTCTGGACCACTCAATTTGTGTGTCTTCCACTCCATGTTAATTCTTCATCGTTACTGAACCTCATCCTTCCTATACCCTACTTTCCACCTTACCTACCCCTAACCATACCAGACTTCAAGGCTTTCACTCCATTGTCATAGATCACCCATTTCATACCTCACCTCACCTGTACCGGCCTTCAAGGCTTCACTCCATTACCATACATCATCCATTTCCTATCTCACCTTCACAGTACCAGCCTTCCAGGCTTCATTTCATTATCGTGCATCATCCATTTCATTCATCACTTTAAATCATTCCGACATTCAAGGCTTTCAATACACCACAATTTCTCATTCATTCATTTGCAACCATTCTTTCCTCCCACATAGAATTCTCCACTTCTTGTACCGACTTCTCCCCTCATCCTAGGCTGCGAGCTTCACCCAGCCATCATCATCTCTCCCCCTTGTCCTGTTCAATCCACTTCTGCAGTTCCATGTTGGCCCACAAGGCTTTCCTTATCAGCATATCTCATATGTTTATTCTCGAACCTCCAATCATCCATTCCAGCTTTGTAGCTCCTACCACATCTATTCTTGATACTTTGTACCTCCACCATCAGCTGCGGGCTTCACCCGGCCATTCTTATTTCTACCTTCATGCAGTTCGAACCTTCCCTAATTTGGCTTCCCAATGGACCCAGGTGGCACACACTCCTGTGGTTGCTACTGTGACATGCCTCCTCCATATCCATGTTGGAGTCTCCTTTGCTCAATCTAACCTCTCCAATAGGTCTACTCATTCTCATCTCCTGCTTGAGCATACCCTTCATATGGGTTCTATGCTACCTCAGCTCAACCTGCTCTCCACTCGGAGACATGTCTTCCATGTCCATTGCTCCATGGCTCAGGTCTAGCCTGTGCTGACAGTCTCACTCTGCACCCATGAAGTCCACATCTAGAGCATGAGAAGCCTGGAGCAGGATCCTTCTCCCTGGCCCATCATGAGAATGTCTTCACTCCGGGTGGACCTTCAGTCATCCCTAGTTTTGGCGACACCTCTGGTTGTAGAATGAATGACTTCCAGCTGTGATGGGTGGGGGCTCTCATCATTAGGGCCCCTTTGGCTGCCCAAGTGGGTTCAGAGGCACCCTCTATGTCATTCTCCATCTGACCGCCTCTAGTTCACCTGGTCTGTTTCGTAGGCTTAAGTAGGCTGGCTGAGTGTCTCGGTGATCTTTTCTCTCCTCCTTTGCTTTTGGGCATCTAGTTGCAGAGATGTCGCTTGCAACCCTCAACAGCATTCCTGTTAGAAGTACAGAGTGAGAGCTTCATCTAAATTGTAATCTTTTCTTCTTCCCTCAGTATCGATTCTAAATTGCAGTAGCTGAGCCGTCACTATCCAAAAGGTCCTTCAGCCTAGAGGGAAGGTGACCAAGGCCTTGGATCCCCAGAGATTTCCTCTTCAAACATTTTTTTCCTCTCCTCCCTGCTGATGGTCATAATATTAGACAGAGTTAGTGTATTTCATAGGTTCCGAAGTTAGATCCCACTGTTGGATGGAGTCAGATGGTGGCTCTGGCTGTTCTCTCTCTCCTTAGGAAATACGCCCCTTCTGCATTTTGTCAGCTTTCATTTCATTCATCTTTCTCATCATCTCTCATTCCTCTCCTGTCCTTCCCATCTACATTTATCAGCTTCATTTCTGGCCTCAATATCTTCTGACTTCTCGCCTCCTTCGATGCTCTACACCCTTTTGTGTATTCTTTTTGGGCTTCTTCCTAAGCTACCATTAGCTAAGGGAATAATTCCCACGGCACCTATAGAGGTGAAACCCTCTTCTAGGGTTCCTTACCATCATACCCCTATAGGGTGGCATAGCTCATGGATAGAGAGGTGAACAGCCACAATGTATCTAAGTCACACAAGCATACATCATACCAAGCTGCATAAGCACACTGAATTGCAGATGCTATGCCTGCAGTTCAATGGGTGGAGCAACAAACCACTCTCCCATCAGGCCTTTAAAGGCCACTCTTCCTGGCTAGTTCCCAGGATTCATTTCTTCATTGACCAACCATCCTCCACTCCTCCTCCAGTGGCACACCTCACTTTCCTGTGGACTTCTTCCTAAGCTACCTTTAGCCAAGGGAGTCATTCCTGTGGCAGCTATGGGGTGGAACACTCTTCTAGGGTTCCTCGCCATTGTACCCCTATAGGGTGGTATAACCCATGGATAGAGAGGTGAACAGCCACAATGTATCTAAGTCACACAACCATACATCATACCAAGTTGAGTAAGCACATTGAAAAATTCACCAGTTAAAGCAGGAAGTTGCCACCAGTTGGAACTCCACCTTTTACATGTTACAGAGGCTCCAAGAACAATACAAAATAGTGCACCACTACACCATGGGCCATGCAGTATAGAAAGAGGATATTACACTCACCCATGAGTATTGGAATCTTATATCATATTTATGCCAGTTGCTACAGTCATTTCAGGAAGCCACAAGTGAAGTGAGTGCTAACAGTGCAACCATAAGTCAAGTTATTCCACTGATACCGCTTCTCATGAAGAGACTGGAAAGATTCCATGAAACATTTGAAGAGCAAGGTGCAAGCACAGGTGTCACTCTTGCAGATAAGCTGTCTTTGTCTTTGGAAACAGCAAGATTGCCACGATTTCGGAATCTGAACATTATGTGATAGCAACAATGTTGGATCCATGTTTCAAAACCAGTTTGCCAGATCTTTTCCAATCTGGTAGTGTAGACCTCAACCATTATAACAAACTGTTCATTAATAAAGTTGTTCTAAAATTTACAACAGAAACTCAAGCTAGAAGTGCTGCAACTGCTGATCACAGTAATACTGTAGCTATACTCCCTTTCAAGAAACAGATCCCAGTGAAGGCAGAAGAATAAGAAAAGTCTGTATTATGAGTTGGAACCCAGGGCCGATTTGTACCTTGCCTCCACGGACAATATTTGGGCAGGACTGCATGACATAGAGAAATACAATCCTGTTACTTCTCCCATCACAAGCTACTCAGCAAGCAGTATGGTGGATGACTTCTTAAAGGATCTCACGAAGATAAATGTTTGAGATGACCCACTTCAGTATTGTCATGAAAAGGGTGCGGTCTGGCCAGCATTACAAAAAGTGGACCTTTACTATTTAAGTTGCCCAGCAACAAGTGTCTATTCAGAAAGAATATTTAGCACTGCTGACTATGTTGCTAGTACCATAAGGAGAAAACTCCTTACATCAAATGTTGAAATTCTAACTTTTATTAAATTAAACTACAGTGTATTTGCTGGATACTCAGGGGCAGTTCCAAAACACTGCTTAGGGAGTAGTGATGATTAGCCTATTGGCAGTGATGTTGAATAAGAAGACTTATAGTATTACTGGCCCAGTACTGGGGAAAGGGAATATTACATCAGCCTGTCTCGCATGTCATTCATGTCCAGTCTCATGCCAGTCACCATTTTATTTCTTCCACTGAACTGCTCTGCTGCCTGGCAATACTACAGAATTTAGGGGCTACTTTCTGACTCTATGGAACATATGAAAGAATTTCACACTCCCACATTTTTTTCTTCAATCTTTTATTTGTAAGATTAACTTAAATTTGATTTCTGGTAGATGCCTTCAAGTAATGTATGCCATGCAACAAGTCTCAATCTTGCATAACATCTAACCCCGTTCTGACTTCTGACTGATCTGCCCTTCTTAAATTGATAGTCATCTATGAAAGAAAAAAAAATAGAAACACTACATAAAAGTGGGTATTGTCTTTTACAAATCACAATGCTACCTCAGCCTGACTTTTCATGGTGTTATACTACAATAATAATAAAAAATAAGTTGTAGCATGTATGCGCATGCTGACTCGCAACTGTGGGGGTCCATCATTGGCAACACAAACAACAAAGTCAGCTTATAAAAAAAAAAAAGCATTTGTTCAAATGGGTGGGTGGGAGGCTCCAATATATTTTGTGTGTGCATGCTGCTACCTTTTTAAAAAAAATATCTCTGCTCAGACCATCACCTGACATTTACTGTGTCCTCCTGTCCTCCTGTACTGTTGCCCTCCTTCAGTTACCAAGTCACTTTTGTTAGCAGTGCACACCTTGTTTAACAGACTAAACAAGGTAACCAGTGGTTATGTGTGTATATGTGTGTGTGTGTATTTGTCTGTGTGTCTGTGTGTTACAGGGTTGACCCTGGGAGCACTGGGGTGGTTAAGTAATGACTTGATCAGAGTCACACAGTATGCAAGTGGATGTTACTTGTGGGAAATCAGATCCAGGTCTGCTGAACCAAGCTTAGTCATGGCTCATTACTCTAACCTCTAGGCTGTACTCAGGCTATACTGCTATACTCAGCTGTTACATTGTCTCAGCCCATGTCCCTTACTCAATGTGTCCGACTCTTGTGTGTTTCCTGTTATTTGTTGCTAGGAATTTAGACTGCAAGCAAATTAAACTATGCGCTTATATAACTTTAACACTGGATCAAATAATACATACTTTCCTGTGGACTTATTAGCAGCTGGGCCTTGCTACTGTAGCTACCATGCTACTAAACTGTTTTTCTGCAGGATTTAACCTGTTTTCCTTTATATTACTTTAAAATGAAGGTACTGGCCACATTTTATGTTGAATGAATATTGGCCAGGAATCCAAAACCAGAACCAGTACCAGTACCAGGGGCGAGCTGGCAAAACCAAAACCATAACCTCCCCAGTTTTGTACACCTACCAGTGTTAATGTGTGATATCAACAAAACAAAGTGATTGGAGCAGGTCAGGGAGTGAATGGCAGTAAATGAGTACTTTTCTGATTTTACTTTTACAAGTGAATCAGCTATTGCCATACAGTAAAATTCCACCAGCTGCCCTTGGACTATGGACTCCAGTAGCTTACCCAGGATGGATGACAGGTTTACTGAACAGGCCTGTTTTTCCCAAGGTCCCCCTATCTCAACTTTTGTGAAGAGTGATATTACCTGCCACCTTCCAGTCCTTTGGGACTGGTCCCATATCCATGGAACAGATAAACAGGTCCATCACTGGCTTTTCCGGTGCTCAAGCCAGGTCCTTTAGCATTGGGGGTGCAGTCTATCCAGCCCTACTGACTTGTCTGATTTCAACTCCAGTTGCCCCATCAGCACACTTTTCACCATAATGTCTCCCTTTGCCCATTTCAGATCTTCCTTAGCTGCATGCCACAGTCCACGAAGGAGCCCATATTTTTTCAACTGTAAAGATTGAGCAAAAGTATTAATACTGTATTTCAGCTTTCTGGTCATCCACTTTGACCTAGGGGTCTCAGTTTTTCCTCCTGGTAATTCCATTTTTTTTTCTTCTCTCCCTTATATAGCTGAAGAATCTTTGTCATTGTTCTTTACCTTTTACACTAGCTGAGGTTTTGTGACTGCCTTTGACATTCTCACTGCCTTGCACATCTCCTTAGTGGAATTCAAATAACTCTTCCCTACTGCTCTGTGACTGAGTTTTCTGATCCAGTACTTCTGAAATGCTGCCCTCATCATGGCCACCACCTGCCTCATCTCTTTTGTGAACCAAGCTGGTCTATTTCTTTCCTCGCTCTTCCATATCAGTTTATGACACCCCTTCAATAATTCTGTCACCCTGCCTTTTATGACCTCCCATGCTGGTACTCAGCCTGGTTTATCCTAAGGTCTTCCATCTTCCTGCAGTCAGCCTGCCTGAAGTCTAACACCATCATCCTACACTTCTGCCTTTGGGCTTTTAGTCTGAGGTCAAACCACCTTATGGAGTGGCTGTTTGCTCCAGGTGCCTCCTCCGGTTAGTGTTTTCCCACACAATCACCACTGGTCCAGACCAGGTCTAATATGTTCCCCTCCCTAGTTTATTCCTCTTCATGCTAAGACAACCACGTAAAAGGTTCACCACTACCTGAATCATGGCATTTTATGCTACCAGAGTGCTCCAGTCACATCAGGTAAACTGATGTCCCCCACCAGGAACATTCCCCCCAGTTCTCCCTCTTATTTCTGCCCCCAATTTCTCATTCCTTTTGTCTATCTGGGTAGCTGATCTATTGTCCCCCCCCCAAATCCGGATCACTTTTACTTTCTTTTGTGCCTGTTGGATCCGCAGGATTTCATCTTGCCCCTCCCCATGTTTCCCTATCTTCTGCAGTCCTGACATTGTCCCTGACATATAGGGCAACTCCCCCTCCCCCTGACTTTACCCTGTCCCTTCTGAATATGACATAACGTGAGAGTGACTGGTCCCATTTATCATTTAATGTGGACCAGGTTTCAACTACTGCCACAATGCCTTTATTACCTTCCCCTACTAGAGTCTGGATGTCACCGGTCTCATTTCCAAGACTCATAGCAATCAAATTGACTACTCACCAGAACCCAATCCTGTCTCTCTTGCCCTCCTTAGTTTTCCTACCTCTTTCCTGGTGCTATCTAGAACTGTCCATGTGCTCCCTGGGTCTCCCACTCATCTTCCTTCACTGCCCCTCTCTCTCACTTTGTTGTTAGCCATATAATGACCCTTCTCTATAACTTTGCCCTCTCCCCTTCCCCTGGTGAGTACTTGAAGATCACCCAGTTTTATACTAGCCCCTAGGTTCTGCATGCCCCAAGCCTTCCCAGTTAGCAGTTTAACTGATTAATTCATCAGATTCTTGTGGAAGGCTCTAGTCCCATTCTAGTTGAGATGAAGACCATTTGCCTTGTACAGCCTCCTGTCTTCCCAGGAGTGACCCCACAGCTGTTTAATGGAAACCTTCTGCTGCACACCAGCTCTTTAAAGACATTCCCTGGTGTTTCAAATTCCCATTTTTCAGATGCATTCAATGAAGTTTTCAAAGCTGTTTACTAGCACAGGTACATTCTTAAATATCTGGAAACATTATTAGAATGATTTATTCTTTTATCCTATTATGTCATCTCCAGATAAGAATATATATAGGATGGCAGCTATGAAATTAGCTCCCGCGATTGCAGCCATGGCATCATTTAAGATGCTTTCTCTGCATGAATCTCTGTCTTTGGTTACTCTGTATATTTTAGATTAAAGTCCTTGTCATTCTGTGTGTACTTTTGAATTGTTTAAATAGCTTTCTTGCAAGTTTTAATTTTTGATTGAGATTTTTAAATAGTTTTCGACCGGAGCCAACCAACCCCAAAAATGCAACTTTGAAAGCAGATATAACCAAAAAGGGCATGGCAACCCCTATATCTCTTTCTTTTTCTATGTTCATAGCCATATTCTACATCTACAAAAAAAGTTTTATTAAAATGGCATGGGTTTGAATGGCTTTATGCATAAAAACATACAAATATTCCCCCATTTTTGGGAATGTTTGTTCAAGAGGGTGTCATAGTATTGTTAATTTACTTAATATTTTTTCTTTTGTGGAAACAAAGAAAACATCATGGTAAATAATGTGTCCTTCTTTCACTTTTCCTTTCACACACTCATGTTGATAATTAAAAAAATTGATACTATAACTACATACAAAATCTGACCCTTTATGGATTTTTTTTAAAAAAAAAATGGGATTAGGTCTCATAATGTAGCTTAAAAACATGGCAACCCATGTTTTTGTTGTGGATTTTAAATGTTTAGATGACCATCATGTATTGGGCAAAAATATATGAATTTGACATGGAGTTGCTGAAACACTAGGGAGTGCCCTTAACCACTCTCATTAAATGTAGTGATTTTGAGCATCCTCCCCTCACATCTCCCATGTACCATAAGAACTTCTGAGAAGGTTACTGACCTCCTTATGCTTTAGTTTTACCCCTAGAACCGTGAAGTCATCCACAATCTCCATTAAGGTCTTTCCTACCAGGTTATTTGTCCCCACATTGATCACAATGTCTTTCATCCCCTCTACGTCCCTGATTACACCCCTAGCACTACTCCTCTTCCTATTGGCTGTTATCCCTGGGAGACATCTGACTGGCATACCCTACTTGGCCCTTGCACAGACCACTTTCCTGTCCCTCTGACTATAGAGTCTCCCACAATGACTAAATTCTTGTTATCGGGCTTTCCATCTTTGCTCCCCCAACCCTATTTGTCCTTTTACCAAGTCCCCTGCTTGATTCTCTCTCTTCCTGCCATGTCACCTTGTATTCTTCATACCCCATACCCTCTAACTGTACAAATTTGGCTGGTACAATACTAGCTGTCTTACAGTGGTACTGGATCCAGAGAAGTTCTCAGTGTGTACTGAATTTGACAACCACCAGAAAATACTTTAATTTGTGTTCCTCAATCCGCGAGTCTGAGCAGAAAGCATCCCATCTGTCCCTATGGTAACTGTTCATGGACATATGCTGGCTCACCTGTAACCCCCAGAAGCAGCTGCTGCAGCCTAGATGTTTCCTGTGAGACTACTGGAAGAAATGTCAGACTCTGTGTATCTAGAATGATGCAACTCATTCCAGCAGTGAAAGTGAAACATGGCTCCACTTTGCAGCGTGGTTTAGTTAAATCCCAGACACAGCTGTATTATTGTTACCACAACTGAATTTCCTGATGGTCGGTCAGGCCTGTCGATCATCGATCCCCTCAGAACACCAGATAACAGCACCAGCATAATTAAGAGGTACTATTCTATGAACTGCATTCAAGAAATCTGTTGATTATGGGAGAATTAAAATGTGATTTATACTAGTAACTGCTATGAGCCACTCATAACACAACACACATGTACCTATTTTCATCTGTCAAATGTTGGAGGGTCTGCATATCTTCATTCCCCGTCACCCACTTTTGGTTTGCTTCCCTCTCTCCATGTTCTAGGTTGATCCTTCCTCCTCTCTTATCTCCCTCTTTCCAACCTCTGTCTAACTGCTTTCTCCCCTTGCACCTTCTTTTGCCTTGTTCACCCCTCTTTAGCTTCACGTCTACTGTCGGTTTTCCATGATCTCATCCTGATGACCCTCTGCAGGGGCACTGACCTCCCCTCTCAGGGAGGAAAACTGATTGGCTAACTTTAAGTTGATAGCACCTGTCACCCTTTGTGGAGTGCCTCCCTTGACCTCTTTCTTGCCTACCACCATCCATCATTTTCCCCACTCTCTCTGTTCTTGGTGAGACAGCAGTAATACTGGTCGCCCCCTGTGCCCAGGCCAGCATGCTCAGCAGCAGCCTTATCATGGTCCAGGCCCTTGACAGCTCAGTCTACGAAGCCCCCACTCTTATATATATTGGGATGCCCCTCCATCTCCTGAGATACTCCCTTTGGACAGCAACACCACAGCTTAAGCAGCTAGCTAGAGCCCAACCCCTTACCCCATTCTTTAGCTTCCCATCTATCTCTCCACCCATTCCACATCAAGAGAGGTTGTGAAGTTTTACTTTGTGAATGACGCTGGTGTGAATCAGGAACTTCACACTTCATGAAGACTACACAAAGTTACCAACTGTCACACCACCTTCATTCATGGTTCTACTTTTTTTTTTAATTTGTTTAAAAAAAACAGTGAAACCACCATACCCTCTCAGTTATGTTTCCCACACCATACCACCATGAACATGTTATAAAATAGGAACCCCCCCCCACTAGGAACCCTCACTCTTCTCCTCTGTACACAGCAAAGTTTGAAACAAATAGTGGGACTCAGCACCACCAGAAATATTTCATTACCCTGCTCACAAAAGCTAGTTCCCCCACCTCCCTCCCACTTTTCCCTCAATTCCATGACATAAACCCTCCATTCTTTACCACTCTTTTGCCAGTAAACAACTTTTCTTCTTCCAAAAGCCACCAACCATACTTTGCAAGTCAATTCAATCCTGTAAGAAAGAAAACTGTCCCCTGTTGAAGCGAGTGATGACTGCTCCTGTTGCATTGAAGTCTTTGAACTGAATGAATGGTGAGTAAGGAACAGTAGTAGTACATAGCTGACTGAAAAATGAGAGGAGGAAGGTGGACACCTAGTGGTGGAGAGGGGTAGGGGGTTATTATTTTATAAGATGTGTGGTGTGGTGGGAGGGAGGCAGGAGAAATGAATGAGAGAGTGAGGGTGGTTTTACTGTTGTTAGTTTCAATGAAAGCACAGCTAGATGGCCATGTTAACATGCTAAGATACTAGATGCCAGCAGAGTAGGCCTATAAGTCTATCAAGTCTGCTCATGCTTCAGCACCCTGGTTAAGTACCATAGCCCTCTATCTGTCTCCTTCCACTATTTCTCCAACCCCAGTCCTGCCCCCACCAGGCAAACCGGCCTCTGCTTCACCCCTTGCCTATATGTTTCCCACCCTCTCTTGAATCCCTCCACCATAGCTGCCTGTACAAGCTCCTCAGGCAGTGCATTCCACAGTTCCACCACTCTCTCGGTGAAGTACCTCCTTCCTTTCCCCCCTAATCCTGCCACCCTCAATCTTCCAACTGTGTCCTCAGGCGATTTCAACCTCCTTCAGTCTAAAGATCCTATTTCGACTTAACTTGTTTACTTCCCTGAGGTACTTGAAGACCTCAATCATGTTCCCCCGGTCCCTCCTCTCCTCCAGTGAGAACAGGTTGAGCTCCATAGTTCTTTGCATGCAGGGTGTTACTTTGTTCAACAAAGTAGGCACTTGCTACACAAAATAGGCCCTTTTCACCTGCTGAAGCAAGGGAACTTCATGAAGTATTTCTTTTCACATCTTGGCTCAGCCAGCTAACCTGAGCCTTCCCTGGTCATGCTACAGTTGCTACTCAATCTAGTAGTCTTACCCAGTTAGGGTGATTGTGCCCTAGTGTGTTTCTCAAGATACCTTACTCTTTCTACAATTATTTCAGATAGGGTGTAGCATCTTACATAGATACATAGACAGTGTCGGCAGATAAGGGCCTATGGCCCACCCAGTCTGCCTTGTAAGTTCTGTTTATGTTTTCCTAGAAGTCTGTTGCCCCTTACCCCTGACCTCCAGAATTCCTTTATGTCTATCCCATGCATTCTTAAATCCCGTGATTGTTTCAGCCCCCACCACTTCCTCTGGCAGGGTGTTCCACTTGTCCACCACCCGTTCTGTGAAGAAATTCTTCCTCATGTTTCCTCTGAATAGTCCTCCCTCCAACTTCATCCCATGCCCTCTAGTCCTGGAACATCTTTTTCACTTAAAAATAGTGTATTTCTGCACCCTGTTCCTCCCTGTAAGATACTTGTATGTCTCTATCATATCCCCTCTCTCCCCTCTCCTCCAGGGAGTACATATTCAGTTCCTTCAACCTGTCCTCATAGGACTTGTGAAGCAATCCATGTACCATCTTTGTTGCCCTCCTCTGAACCTTCTTTACCCTGTCTATGTCCTTACATAGGTAAGGTCTCCAGAACTGTACACTGTACTCCAGGTGGGGCCTCACTAGTGTCTTGTATAGTGGAATTATGACCTTCCTTTTCCTGCTGGTGACGCGCCTGCCTATGCATCCCAGCATCCTATTTGCTTTACCTGCTGCCTTGTCACACTGTTTCCCTACCTTGAGGTCATCAGAATGATAACCCCAAGATCCCTTTCCTGCTTGGTGTATGCTATATCCTCACCCCCCAACTGATATATTGTGCCAGGGTTTTTGTGCCCCATATGCA
Organism: Neoceratodus forsteri; assembly: GCA_016271365.2. Classification (NCBI taxonomy): domain Eukaryota; kingdom Metazoa; phylum Chordata; order Ceratodontiformes; family Ceratodontidae; genus Neoceratodus; species Neoceratodus forsteri. The sequence goes on along the minus strand of CM028137.1, from coordinate 208,715,475 downwards.
TTATCTTGCACTTCTTTGCATTGAATTTCATCTGCCAAACCCCTGACCATTCTTCAGGTTTCTGCAGGTCCCTTCTCATTCTGTCTACACCCTCTTGTGTGTCTACTCTGTTACAGAGCTTTGTGTCATCAGCGAACAGTGAAATTCTGCCTTCTAGGTCCTGCACAATGTCACTGATAAGATGTTGAATAGGGCCAGTCCCAGCACTGATCCCTGTGGTACCCCACTTGTCACTCTTCCATCTGTGGAGTGACAGCCATTTACCACCACCATCTGTGTCCTGCCGCCCAGCCAGTTACCTACCCACCATACTACTGTCCTGCCCACACCCATATTCCCCAGTTTGTGTAATAGTCTTCTATGTGGCATAGTGTCAAAGGCCTAGCTGAAGTCCAGATAGGCCATGTCCACTGCCCTCCCTTGATCCACCTCCCTAGTCACCCAGTCAAAAAATTCAATGAGGTTGGTCTGACATGACCTCCTCCTGGTGAAACCATGCTACCTTGGGTCCCGTAGTCCATTGACAACCAGATGTTCCACCAATCTCTCCTTCAGTAGTGCTTCCTTGATCTTCCCCACTACCGAGGTGAGGCTGACTGGTCTGTAGTTCCCCGCTTCCTCTTTGTTCCCAATTTTGTATACGGGGACTACATCTGCTGTCCTCCAGTCTTTGGGTACCTCCCCTGTTTCCAGTGATAGGCTAAACAAGATAGCCAGAGGTTCAGCCACCACCTCTCTTAGTTCTTTAAGGACCCTGGGGTGCACCCCATCTGGCCCCATTGCTTTATCAACTCTTATTGCTTCCAGTTCCTTCAGGACCCTTTCTCATGTAAAGGGACTTGTGTCCATTTCTGCACCATTCTCCCCTTGTACTCCCTTCAGACCCATTACCCTCCTCTTCCTCAGTAAAGACTGAGCAGAAATACCTGTTCAATATGTCAGCTTTACTGTTGTCATCCTCCATGCAGCCCCCATCCTTCCCCTTCAGTCACTATCCCTCCCTTTGCCTTTCTTTTTTCACTTATGTACCTGTAAAAGGTTTTGTCCCCTCTACCCACTGATTTTGCAATGTGTTCTTCTGTCCGAGCTTTGGCTTCCCTTACTGACCTCCCTGCCTCCCTTTGCTTCTCCTGGTACTTCTCCCTATCCCCTTCTGCCTGTGTCTTTTTGTATTGCCTGAATGCAATCTTTTTGGCTTTCACTTTCTTTGCCACCTCTTTGGAAAACCATAATGGTCTCCTCTTCCTTTTCCTCTTGCTAACCTGCTTAATGCATAATTCTGTTGCTCTTGTAATCCTCATTTTAAATACTGCCCACTGTTCCTCAACCCCTGATTCCTGCTCCATTCCCCTTAATGCCTCTTTCAAGTATGTTCCCATTTTCCCAAAGTCTGTCCCCCTAAAATCCAGGATACTTGTTTTTGTGTGGTTTGGTTCTGCGCTTTCTGTGATTTCAAACCACAATGACTGGTGGTCACTGTTCCCCAGGTGCTCCCCCACTGTTACCCCCATCACACTGTCCCTGTTTGTGAGCACAAGGTCCAGTATTGCCTTCTGCCGAGTTGGTTCCATGACCAGTTGTTTGAGGAAGGCACCCTGAAGGGAATCCAGGATAAATCTGCTCCTAGTTGATGCTGCTACTGGGTTGCTCTAGTCCAACGTCTGGAATATTGAAGTCTCCAACCAGTACTACCTCACCCTTGTCTGCCATCCGTTGGATGGCTAGCATCAGCTCCCTATCTGTTTCTTCCTCTTGGGCTGGTGGTCTATAGACCACACCTGTGCGGATGGCTGGCCCAATTTTCCTTTCCAGCTTAACCCACAGTATCTCTCCCCTATTTTGTTCTTCCTAGATCTCTGTGGCCCTTATGTCATTTTTCACATACAGTGCCACTCCTCCTCCCTTCCTACCTGCCCTGTCTCTTCTGAATATGTTGTAGCCAGGTATGGCCATCTCCCAGTCATGGTTATCATTACACCAGGTGTCAGTGATGGCCACAATGTCCAGGTCTGACTGCACCATGACAGCCTCCAGATCTTCCATCTTGTTGCTAAGGCTCCTGGCATTGGCACACATGGCTTTCCATGATTTGATCTCCCTAGACTGTTTTGCTGTTCTACTCCAGCCCCTTCTTTGGTTGTCCTTTATCCCTAGTTCTCCTTGCTGTCTGCCCTTCTGCTGAATTTTTCCCCTTTTCTGCCTATCCACCTCTTGGGCGCTAATCTCCATCTTTTGCACACTGCTTTGTAGAGATAGCCACTCCTCCGGTTCACTGGTTCCACTGCTAGCTGTGGGGGGTGAGCAAGTAGGTACCCCCCTTGCTGGCCTGCCACCCCCCTTTGCTAGTTTAAATGCTTGTCAATGTAGCATTTAAACTTATCATTGAGTACTTGGATTCCCCTCCAGGATGGATGCATGCCGTCAGGCTTGAACAAACCTCCATCCCTCCAGGTGGTTCCCCAGTCACCAATGAATCCAAACCCTTCCTCACAGCACCAGTTCTTCAACCCTGAATTAAAGTTCCTGATGCATGCACCCCTATGCTCTCCCTTGCCTCTCACAGGTAGTACTTCTGAAAAAGTGACAGAAGTAGCTACTTGCTTGAGACCCCTTCCCAATTTCCTAAACTCTTCCTGAACTTCCTCTGGCTCCCCATTTGCCAGGTCATTAGTACCTAGGTGGATAATGACATCCAGCTCACCCTCCTGTCTTGCCTTTCCAGTGATCCCCAGGATCTTCCTTCCATCCCTCCAGGCTGTGGCACCTGGGAGGCACCTCACCTCCCTGTCCTCCGCCTCCTGTGTTCCTAGCTGGATCCCTCTTATGATGGAGTCTGCCACCAGGATTCACTTCTTCCTCCTCTGGGGTCCACTGGTCTCCCCGCTGAGGTCACCTCCTTGGCTAACCTCCACATCCTTTCCTTCCACTTCTCTGGGTACCTCTATTTGGTTGTCCCCATTTGCCAGTGTGGCATATGAGTTCTTGAGTGGAATAGGATCTGGGATGAGCCTCTGCCTGACCGCTCTAACCCTCCCTGAGCCCACTGTCGCCCAAGTGCTCCTCATTCTCTGCATCCTTTGAGGCAGTTGCATTGGACTGGGTGGTCTCTGGATATGGGTGATGGTACTCCTGACCCAGTTTACTTCTGCTCTAAGTCTGGCTACCTCATCCAGCAGTCCAGAGAGATGCATGAAGATAGGGCAGCACCTCAGTGTCCAGAAGGTCTGCCTGAATATGGCTGCCCCACAGCCACTGCATTGCACCACTCCCCACTTAATACTGCAATTATACTGCTATTCTACTACTTGTCTGTTGCTGAAGCTCTCCTAGTTCCCTTTTTATTAATTTACTGTCCTAAAAATCCTGCCACTGATCCTAAGATACTTTTCTTTAAAAAAAAAAGAAAATAAACCAATAAATAAATAAATGAGTCAAAACACTTGTCATGCTGAGGATGGGCTTCTTCCCCCTTATGCCCCTCCTACTCCACACCCTTTACTATCCCCTGTGTTTAGCTCCTGCCCATCAGATTTAACAGGGCATATAATTAAGAGTTGGGGGAAGGGGAGGGAGGGGGGTGAAAATTTTCAGCAATTAAAGACAGCAAAGAAATACACCACCACTATGTTTTAAATTTTCAACAGCCCAAAAACAATTCTAAGTAAAGACAGCAAATAAATTACAGTGTCACTAAAAGCCCACAATCTAAGTTTAAAAGAAAAATAGCAATTACCAGTTCCTGTAAAGCACTGAATTGAATATGTTTCCTTCCTCTTCTGGCTTATCAGTGTTTCCTCCTGATTTCCCTTACTGCCTTCTCTTTGCTTTTCCTTACTGTCTTACCCCTTATAGACTTCCCCTAGTTATCAGCCATTGCATCATCAGTGTTGTGTTTCTGTCTGATTTCCCTTACTACCTACCCCCTTTGCACATGCAGGACCCTGTCTAAAACCAGGGTGTGCAGAGCAGCAATGTGAAGCAACACAGGGCACTGCAAATAATATGAGTCTTCGGGGTGATGTGTGTGATTTAAACCAATATTCAGAAACAAGGATATAGTTTAAAATATTTCTTGTCTCCATACATCTGTTTCAGACCTTATACACTGCCATCTTCCCAAACTCTCTCTCTCTATCTCCAGTATATAGAAACATAGAAACACAGAAACACAGAATTTCCCTGCAGAAAAGGGCTACTTGGGCCACTCACTCTGCCCTGTGGAGTGCTCATACCCATGTTTAATGACATGTTCAGAATATCATAATTGCCATAATTTTTAGCCATACATGTATTAGGAGTGGGCAGCGATCAAACTGTATTTTCTGAATATCATAACTAGTAGGGCTCCTGATTATTTGGGAGACTTTCTTGTCCCCCTAATTGTATTTGACACATAGTATTCTTTAACAAAAAGGAAGAGCACCCCCATCCTCCTCCCCAGACCAAATTCTGTAAAATATATAACTTCCATTCCCCCACCCTGTGTTGAAGCACAATCACAACCTTCACATAGCACCCACAATTAGATAATTTGTATGTCTGTTTAAAATATTCCCGCAATGGGCAATTGGCACAACTCACCCAAATACACAGCTGTCTTCCATGTCTCTTAGCTTAAAATAGCACTCATTTGCATTAAACAAATAGTAGTTATGTCCTCTCACCATCTCCCATCACCCCCCCTATACAATTCTCTGTATGAGAAGGTGACCAACACAACCCCCCTTCCTTCATGTCCTGCCATCCTCTCCTGAATGAAAGTGCTCACATGCTTCTTCACTCTGTAATATTACAACCAGCTTATCACATGACTTATATCATGCGGCACACATCCACCATACATCTAGTTCAGCAAAACACATCTGACCACATCAGTGCCTTCAATGGCAACAATCATGCCTGTGCAGCATCATGCCAAACACAGATGGAAACAGCCCTCAGTTATACTATGCATTATAACTACAGATACATGCAGTAATGTGTATGTACCATGCATACAGTATGAACCTGTTCACCAGGAATTTGACAATATTACACAACAGATGTGGACCCAACAGTTTGCCATGTTTTACTCCCTCTCTCAGCAGAGTGTCATAAGCACCAATATAAAGACAAACCTCCATAATAGGTGGCATTGAGTGACATGGGATGAGGCTTGCACACCACTTTTTACTGTGATGTTTCATAGCAGGAAGGACTCACACTACTATAGACAATATTAGTACCTTGTAGGTAATGGACCATGACATAATGCAGCATATGGTACAGATGTCCACAAGAGCAATACTCTAGTCTATTATGTAAGCAATAAGACACAACAGAGTGTGAGTAGTTATATCGTAAATTCATGCCCAGGTGTGTTAGTAGGCACAATACATTTACACTGAGTGCCTTCAGCACCTGGAAGTGCCTTTATCACACAGCTACTGAAACTCTGATATGTTGTATTGTGCTTATAAAATGGGGGAAACTGAGAAATCATTACAAAACCAAAAAAAGGCAACTTTTTGGTTTGAAAACAGGCATCTTCTTTTGTTAAAAGTGACTAGTAAAAAGTATTCATTTCCCACTTATCCTCTGTCTTTCCACACATTCATTAGATGGAATGTTTGTTTATCATTAAATGCAAGAATTGAAACTTCTGCAGAAGTCTGCTGGTAGAATGTTTACCTCTCCCCACTCAAGCACACTTAGTCTAAGGCCCTGTCCACACTCACAATCACAAGACTGTACCAGTTTCTGTAACGGTTTTACTCTTACTGTTACCACATGTCCACACTCTTGTTTTAGCGTTCTCCCCAGAGGTGCACTCTCCATCATGTTGCGTCCACACTGGAGTCCTCCAGCGGTAATTCCAACAGCTGTCATCATCCGTATTCGAAGAAGTGACACACAGAATGCCAGAATGCTGTGCATCACTTCTCAACGTATCCCAGCATGCCGCCACTCATTTCCATGGGCACAGTAAACAGAAATGAGCATGGCAGCATGCCATGGGATTAATTTCAGTAACTCAGAACTTTTCTATTCAAGGATATGACTCCTAACTTTCCAGGCTCCACAATATTATCATTAGCCCCAAAGTTTCCCTTGACAAAACACTTGTGGGCAAATACTATCATTAGCCTGCCCCCCAACCCATTTGCTCAGCCACCTTCAATGTTTCAGCAGCCAAATTAGGGAACCAGAACTAGGTGGCAGTTTTTAACTGCACAAAGAGCCTTTCAGCAGGCACTTCAGCCAGTCCCCTTTCTACAGCTCTGTTTTGTATTAAAACATGCTATGTTTGCCTACAGAGCTATATAAAGCTCCTTAAAGCTGTTTTCCTGATAACAAGTGGGGTTAAGACCCCTTGACTTCACCATTTCCTTTTTTGTACTGCTGGTAAACAGTTTTATAGAGCTATATTAGGCTCTGTAGGCAAACATAGCAGGCAAGGTATGAACTGCTTCAGAGCTCCATGTGAAATGCTGAGTTACCCAGGAATATGTGTTAAAGGCTGACAACACCCAATAACATCCTGCAATAAAGATACATATTAATGCACTGTCTGTATGGGTACTGGTGTATTGTGTCTTTCTGTCTGCTTTTTTTCTGTGATAAACCCTCCACCCTGTCTGCATGTTTTCTGTGTTTGCTCCCCCCCCCCATCCTGCTAGAGTCTGGCTTTCCACACTGACCAGTTATTGAGTAAACAGAACCTTTCAATCCTAGAATGACACCTGAGACTGACCCCCCTTTGCCTGTTTGTATCAGCCCCCCCAAGTTTTGATGTTTGCTACATCACCTTGTGGTGTCCCTACAAATCATGCATCTTGCATTTCCTGCACTTGTATGCATGCCTGGGATGTGTCTCACTTTTCCCCAATCCCACCACCACCCATGATATGGCAACCAAATAAGGGGATAAGGGAATACAGCACCTTTTAGGGCCCTGCAGACTTGCAATCCCAGAATGCTGTGTGGTACTTCCCTATATATCCCATCATGCCTCTGCTTCTTTCCATAGACACTGTACATGGAAAAGAGCATGGATGCAGCAGATTTCACTGTGGTGTTTGTTTTGCTGCTGCTGTACCACTGGCACCACAGGCAGCAAGTCATCCGAAGAGCTCAGAGGAGCAGACAGCTGGCAAGGCACAGAGGGCAAAGAGAGCCCTAGAACTGATGCAGCACTTTATGCACCATATTACTGCTATGCACAACCTCATTGTCAGTAGGTATGCATGTGAGGCAGTGGATAGGGTCGTATGGAGCCACCCCAGGTTGACCAGCTGGTGGGACAACATAGTCCTATGTTCATGGTCTGATGACCAGTGGTTTTCAAATATCCAGATGTCAAGACAGACCTTTCAGTCTCTCTGTGGTGAGCAGCAGCCTTTCATATACAGAAGAAACACCAGGATAGGTAAGGCAGTAACTGTCCAAAAAAGGGTTGCTATCACCCTGTGGTGCCTCACCATGAATGTTGAGTACCGGACTCTGGGCCACCTTTTTAGGGTGAGAAGATCAACTGTTGGGCAAATAGTGACGGAGGTCTGCCACGCTATCATGCATGTGCTGCTACCAAAGGTCATCAAGATTCACAATGTCAGTATTATTATACCAGGGTTTGAAAGAGAGTGGAGTTTCCCCAACTGTGGGGGTGCTGTGGATGGTACCCACTTCCTAATCATCACTCCCCTGAGGAATGCAACTGAGTATTACAACAGGAAGTCTTACTAGTCTGTGGTCATGCAAGTCCACATTGACCACAAGTATCACTTTATGGACATAAATGTTGGATGGTCCGGGAAGGTGCATGATGCCAGAGTGTTCGGCAACAGTACCCTGTACCGCATGGGATAGTCTGGAAAGCTCTTTCCTGGCATAAGTCAGGACATTTGTGGTGTGACTGTGCCTGTGGACATTCTTGGTGACCCAGTCTACCCCCTTCTTCCATGGCTCATGATGCCGTACAGTAACTACAGTGACCCAGCAAAGCTGCATTTCAACTACTGGATATGTCATGCATGGATGGCTGTTGAGTGCACATTTGGCCATTTTAAAGGGAGGTGGAAGTGCCTATTAAAGTGGAATGAGTTCAGCATTGCCAACGTGCCTCATATAATCAGTGCTTGCTGCACCTTACACAATCTGTGTAAGGACAAATCTGAACCTTTCTTAGACACCTGGTCCAGTGAAAGTGACAATACACAATTCTCCCAACCAGCTGATGCAGACTGCACACCGGCCGATGATATGACCATTGCAGCCATGAACCGGCAGGCTGCATCAATTCATGATGCACTGTGTGAGTACCTAAATGCACACTAATGTGCAATGATGACTGTCACAAACCCACTCAGCAGGTCAGGCCCTCTGCTCCCACAGTGCCAACCTCCGAGCGCAGTCTTGTGAACAGAAAACAGAAACAGGGCAACCCTCCTGTCTGTTTTGTGGGTTCGAATCAACCTTTGGTCTCAAGCATTGGAGGGATTCAAACTGTGAACCTCTTGTTAGCATACCCAATGTACAGGCTCAGATAGTTCTGCTCTTCTGGGGGGCCAGATATCTTTTGTCTGTGGGCACCTAACCAGGCATACAAAATGAACACTTAAAACTCTATTAAAGACCTCAGAATAAATACTTACCTTTTCCTAGTTTGGTAAAACCAGTAAGCTTTGTACAGTGTCAGCTTTAACCATGTATGCTTCCCTTGTCAAGAAAAATAATTTCAAAGACACACCAAGTAGTCTCTAAAGTAGAGGTTTACTTCAAAATAGATAACAAAATGTAAAATGTAAATACAGAACCATATATCACAAAAACATACAATCACTTAAAAAAAAACAAGATTTTAAAAGTGCAATTTCCTACCACCGGACAAGTAGACTTGATCTATCTAATGTATCTCTTACAGTGCTGCTAGCTTGTTGTAGCTTTCAGAGTCCAAACATTTGTGTTAAAATGGAAAACAGAATACTGTTTAAAAACTGGCTTTGCCAACCTCTTTGTGTGAGGTCACTTAGCTCCTCCCTGTCAGAATATAAAAATATATATATATGCAAAACAGGATGTCTTATCAAAGTATTAAATTCTGTGACCTCAGCACAACTCATTTTCTCATATGACTTTCTTTGATCTTATGAGCAGCTTCCCCTTTGCAGGACATCAAAGGACTTGTTATGTATCTCTGCCAGATCTCACGGAGGTGCAACATGCTTTGTATCACCATGTGAATATTAACTGTGTTTATTCTGAACATCATAAAAGTTTAGAACCTATCTTGGCAGTTGACAATCTGCAATTAGTCACATAAACAGAAGATCCTAAATTTTAAGTCTCTTCTAACCTGTAATTATCTTTTGGTCTTCCAGGTAACACGTTGTAGCTAAAACCTGGGAAGGGGGTGTCATTCCACAGGCTGATTCAGCATGTATCATCAGAGACACTCAATAACACATTTTTATATTACAAAAATCATAGATTAATCAGAACCAGCTGTCTGAGTGTCACAATGACCACTACCATTATCTGATTTGTTCTCCTGATCATTGCCATATGTATAAGAATGGACATTGAAACTGGTATGAATGCATGAAGTGATATTTATTCAAACAGTGGTTTCACACAAAAAACATACATACATACACAGACACACACACACACACACACACACACACACACATATATATATATATATATATATATACATATATAGATGATACATGATGGGCAGCAGTGTGATATGTGAAATATCTTCATGAGTGAACAGTGACCTCTGGATACTCACGAGTGCCGAGAGCATGGTGAGGTATCCAGAAGTCACTGTTCATGAATGAATATTACTATATCACATGATCTAACCATCATGTCTATATTATCTGATAGGCTATTTAGTTATTTATTTGTGTTCTCATGCTTTGTATGTGGTGTAATGGTGTTATTTTCTGTTTCCATGTTGTTCCGCGGCTGTTCTGAGGTTGTGTGAATGGAATAGTTGTAGATGTTAATTTCATGCGTGTCTATAGGTTGTTGCGGTGATTGATGTGTGGGTGTGTTGTTATTGGTTGGTGTTCCTGTCTGTCATGTTGTTGTAGTTTGTCATTGGTTAGTTTGTTTGTAGTGGGTGGTGTTTGTTCTGGGAGTGCGAGTGGTGGATTTCGGGTTGGAGTTTATTTTTACTCCTCCTTATGGGTTTTGGGAAAGTTTTGTTATTATTTGAAAGTAAGGTTTATTTATATTTTGGTTTATACAGTGCTTGGTGTGATACTGTGCGGTTCACTTCACCATCTCCGGTTTATGTCATCTGCTCCAGTTTACTTCACCGGATGTTTTATTTTTTACAAAGTTGTGTTTGGCGACTTCACGAGGAAAATAACTTTATTTATGTGGATCTGTAAGTTAATCAGAAGGTTTTTCTCACAATTGTTTCACATCTTAGGATATTTGTTCATCTTTCATGATATTGTTGAGACGTTACTCAATGTAAGTATTTATTTGCAGTTCTTCAGTATCTTCAGTCACTATCAGAACTGCTATCCAGTATTCGTGCTCTTTTGTGGGGATGGGGAGCTTGATACTGAGGCCCTGTATGGAAACAGAATAAAAGATGTGTTAAGTTAATCTGTTACATTCTTTACAAAACAGCTAAATTTATGTTTGTTTGAGCTGCTGCTGCTGCATATATTACCTTGTACTATATTAAAAGTGATGTTCATTGCTGTTATTGTGGGATTACTGAAGCAACCAGATACTGTATCATGCAAAGCTCTTTGGTGTACAGTGACTTCTTTCTCGTATACACTTGTTTTTGATGTTGATGGCTGACATTCTTCCCTTCCGCTGGAGAGGTACGAAATATTCATTTTTTTGGCAAGGTTCTGTGTTGCTCAAGATGTGCGAGATATTTTGTTGCTTGTAGTCATTCAGTTTGCTGTATTCATTTAGGGACTGAATCTTTTTGTGCCAGGAGACTTGTATAATGTCTGTAGGTGGGATGCCATTGTCTTGGAGTTTTTGAACAAGGTGCTTCCTTATTGAGTGATTTGTAAGATGTTTTTCAGTAGTTATGCCACTTTTCTGTATCATATTTTTAACTAGTTTACTAATTATGTTCACTCCCAGAGGTTGATTTTTGAACCAGTATATGCCTTTATGAGTTTTATAGGGGAGATTTATGGCTAGGAAGAATGGGGCATTGTCGTAGCATGTCTTTTCAGGTCTTTTGGCATGAAAAATAATATAGTGATTCACTGGGCATTTTTTTTCTCTGGTATTTCGTATGCCCTTGGCTTAATCATATGGACATCTTTCCGGTTTTCACCAGTGCATGTTTTCGTTTGCCTCTCTCGGTGGTACTCTAAATATTGTATATTTTTTCAAATCTTTACATAATTTTACATCATCCCATTTCATGTTGTGAGTCTCTGTGTTGCCTCTTAGGCCAAAGAACATCATTACCATTAGCCACATTGTGTTTGTCAGAGATTGTGCACTACTGGGACCTAATATGTTTGATTGATACAGTTGAGATATGATACTATCTGTCAACTCATCAGTGGCATTTGGTCAGTTTCCTTTGCCTTTGTCTTTAAGGATTTTTTGTTTGGAACTGATTACTTGTCTGCTCTTCATAAAGGTGGATGACATGGATAGCGATTCTGTATAATCCATTTCTTTTAGATATCTTTCAATTGATTGGAATTTTGAACGTAGTGTTAGTGATTCGTATTCAGAACCGTCTTTCCAGATGGATGACATGAAGTAATGGCATAGCAGTATGTTTAAATTATTTGCTGGAATATTATGCATCAGGTCTGTTATGTTGTGCTTTTCTAGTAGGTAGTTTTGGAAGTGTTGAACATCTACTTCCGTTTTTCTCCATGTGTTTTCGTTTTTGGTACATTTTATGAAATCATCTATTGATGTAGTATTTAGTTTATTTGTTTTCGATTTCAAATGTTGCACTTCTTCAGTTTTCTCTGTACGATAAATGTCTCTCAATGTGCTTGGTTCCAGAAGTGGTTCTTGATCAGTTTCGAACTGTGAACAAGATAGGAATACCTCTTCTTCCAGATTAGTTGGTTGTGTTTTCTTTTGTAGAGATAATTTGTTTGTTTTTTTAACATGGTTTGGCTGTATAAATTTATATTTTGTAGTTTCGTTGTTCATGATTGTATTATTTAGTTTTATTCATTTTTTGTTTTTTTTTCATAGTGTGCAGTTCAAAGCTTCATTGAAAATGTGTCTGTCTCTGAGAATGCACGTACAAAACATGCTACTGGTACTTCAAATGGTTCATATTCAGGTGAGCTTAATTAGTTACTTAATAAGGTAAAACAAGTTCCAACACTGAGAGAGTCTTAATGGGCTTCTGTGTGACATCACCACAGTGAGAATAAATGCTGATGAGGTAGGCACAGTATGTATAAACAGCATTTATCATCACTGTGTAAGCCTGGGTCTGCATTTATCTCACTGTGGTACTAATACATGTTTTTATCAGTGAAATATAACTCACCCTATTGTATAAATATATAAATATATATATATATATATATATATATATATATATATATATATATATATTATAGTAGCATGGTAGTGCCACTATAGTTAGGGTTAAGTACCCCATTTAAGGTTAAAGTGTGAAATCTTGCAGCTTAATAACTTTGCCATTGTAGGATGGATCTGCCTGAAATTTGGCATGTACAGAGCAGTATTGTAGATCGCTGGATCTGTCCAGTTTTGTAATGGTTGGATATACGGTTGCGAAGCTATATAGTGCCATAGAAAGTCATACTTATGCTTTTTTGAGGATTCGTTGCTCGCACCTATAGGCTGTACAGTTTGCATGACCAGTCCAAAAACTTTAGATAGCATGCAGCAATGGTCCCCAGTGTGCCTTTTGAAGATTTTGTGAAAAAATATTAAACAGTTCAAAAGTTATTCAAAAAACAAGTTTCCCATTATAGTCAATGGGAAAAGTTAACAAAAAGTTTGACAGTGTCACAAATGCAGGTTTTAGTGTCGCAAATGACCCTGTAGTGTCGCAAATCTGCCATTTTGTTTTCAGTTACTGGTCACAGAAATGCTTGGTACTTAAATTTGGGACCCATCTAGGGACACAATTCTTTTTGTGTTCACCTAGTCGAGCCCCGAGGATGCCCAGCCATGTCTTTTTTGGGGGGTTAAACTCCCCAGAAATATGTTTTTTAAATTTTTTGAAACAGTAGTGTCACAAAGTAGTGTTGCACCTGTGACACTTTTGTGATTTTTTTTGCGAAAGTGTCGTGATTTGTGACACTATTTTGTGACACTATGCCCAAAAGAACAGGAAATCTTTGCCACTCTGCTGAAAAAGAACAGTTTGGTCTTTTGGGCTGGAATTTGGAGGGAAGAAAGTCAAGATGATGTAGATGTGCCTTCTGGTGGTTTGGTGACAAAATATTAGAGGGCTGCAAAGTTATGGTACTCCGAAGTTGATGATTTTTCCCATAGGCTAACATTACGGAGTTCACCTCGCCTTTCGGGGCCCGTATCTCGGAAACGCTTCAAGATACAGATTTTTCATCAGAAAAATGCTTAGCCTCCAGAGGGGCTAAGTGCAAAACTAGCCAGGAAAGTCATAAATTGTATAAGATTTTTATTTTTTTTCTATGTCGTACGGTTCCTGAGATATGAGCAATTTACTATTCCAAATGTTCATTTTCTGCTCTGAAGCCCATTATTTATGCATACATTGTTTGTATTCACTGTATTTCTCAGTGCAGCTTTTGGGGAAAAAAAGGGTGTGTGCTTTCTTTACTGTTACAGTTAGCATTTCCACTTGCATTTCCATAACCGTTTGTGTTAGCATTCCTGTCTAAGCCACCATGTGCATTACCCTTTGCATTTTCATTTGCGCTTGCGTTTCTGTTACTGTTACCATTTGTGTTTCCATTACTGTTTCTGTTTGCATTTCATTTTGCATCACCATGTGCATTACCATTTGCATTTGTGTACATGCTTCCATTTGCATTTGCGTTTTCTTTGGCATCATACTTGGTGTTACCATAAGCATTTGCATTTCCAATTGCGGTACTGTGACCATGCACGTTACCATTTGCATTTCCGTATGTGCTTGTGTTTTCGTTTCCATTTGCGTTACTGTTCATTTTGGCATCATCGTTGCTGTTGCTGTAACTGTTTGGTTTCCAATTGCATTACCATTACTGTTTGTGTGTTAGTCACCATTTGCGTTTCTGTTAACGTTAGCGTTTGTGTTTTCGGTTGCACTTCTGTTATCGATTGCATTACTGTTTCTTTCTGTGGTGCCGTTGACTTTACCGTTTGCATTTCTGTTAGCGTTTGTGTTGCCATTTGCATTTTTCTTAACGTTTGCATTTCCATTGGTGTTAGCATTTATGTTACTGTTTTAATTAACATTTGCATTTCTGTTGCCGTTAGCATTTGCATTACCGTTTGCATTACCATTTCTGTTTTCATTAACATTTGCGCTTGCATTTCTCTTACTGTTTGCGTTATCGTCTGTGTTATCATTTATGTTTGCTCACCATGTGTGCTGCCATTTGCATTTTTCTTAACGTTTGCATTTCCATTGGTGTTAGCATTTATGTTACTGTTTTAATTAACATTTGCATTTCTGTTGCCGTTAGCATTTGCATTACCGTTTGCGTTACCATTTCTGTTTTCATTAACATTTGCGCTTGCATTTCTCTTACTGTTTGCGTTATCATCTGTGTTATCACTTATGTTTGATCACCATGTGTGTTACCATTTGCACTTGTGTTTGCGTTACTGTTAGCCTTACTATGTGACAAAAAATCACATGGTTTGGGCCCCGCACTCCCACCACCACATTCCATTCACTATTTATAGTGCTCATTCTCAAAAAGAAGGGAAATTCATAGCAAAAAACTCTGTTTAATGCATCAGTTAGGGTTTTTCCAGAGCGACAAAAGTGAGGAAATTCAGTGTCAACCCTTGCACCCCATCCCCCCCAACAGGCGTCAGGGTGTGTGTTGGGGTTGTCTGTCCTAACTCTTACCCCATTCTCCTATACTGCACCCCTCAGCTTGTTTACACATGGGATGGGGTGAGAGTTAGGACTTATGACCCCAACGCACAAACCAATGCCTGTTGGTGGGGACTGGGTGGGCTTGGGGTGCAAGGGGTGGCAAACCTAACACCAAATTTCCTCGATTTTGTCACTGTGGAATAATCCTAACTGATGCATTAACCGGATTTTTATTTGCCATGAATATATATATATATATATATATATATATATAAAACCCCTAGGTGGCGCCATCCCATGGTATACTACCCCTGCCTGCATGGCCAGATGCAGTTGAGGGCCTGGGTACTGAAAATGGGTGCCTCCACCTGGAGGACAGGGTTAGTGGTAGCATAGCTGTCCTGGGAACAGTCATCCGGAACACTGTTACCCTCTGCTTTTCCCTCAAATGGTCTAACTGGTTCACAGGATACACAATTGCAATTTTCCCATGACAGCAGTTTTAACCCCATGTTTGTTGCACTTACCACCAAGGCTGATTCAACTAGCTCAGCCCTGGAGACCCCCTGTAAAATAAGATTTAGCAAAACGACCAACAGTATTTCAATCCTGTTCATAGAGAGGTATACTACAACCAGTTTCAGTGTAAAAAGCTTTATATCTGATTTATTTAAGGGGTAGTAACAAGAAAAGGGGCAGAACCTGGTGGTTGATTCGAGATCTGAATAATTCAGGCTATAAGGCATGCACTCAAAGGTCCCTGTAACACAGTCGCACAGGGTACCCAGTTGGAACTACGGCTAGCCTGAAGCATTGCCTGGGGTAGGCCAGCATTGCAGCTGGTTGGGGACCTGTGATGGAAAGAAAACATGCATGCACTTTAACTCACAATTTGTAATCTGGAGCCGGATGGCTCAGTCCCAAAATGATTAGCAACAACAATTAAATCAGTTGACACAATTTGATTTGAGCTTTATTGCAGGGAGCTACCCTGGTGTTTACTCACGCAACCCAGTACAGGATGCAAGATTAACAAATTGGAGACCTCAGGATGAAGTGCTGGATTGCCAGGAGAAGCAGGGCCCACACGAAGCACAGTGGTGCCGAACCTGTTCTTTGGTGTTGAGCAAGGAGCCGAATCCCCAGGTGGGTCTCTCGTTGGTTGTTTTTCTGCAGCGTGAGTGACTGTCTGGGCCTAGGTTGCAAGGCCCTGACCGGGTGAACAGTTCGGAGAAAAGTCCGGTAGTTGCTGGATGCAGCTTCCAGCAACCATGACACAATCATGCAGTGGGGAACCAAATCGCGACCCACTAACAGCATTCAGCACACTTATAGTAAAGATAAAGAAATACCACAATTTGCATGACAGTACAGTTGCAATACACAGGGTTTTCTGTGCAAACTGTATGCTCTGTAGTCATGAAGGATGGCCTGACAGGCTGATTG
This sequence comes from Neoceratodus forsteri, assembly GCA_016271365.2. Classification (NCBI taxonomy): domain Eukaryota; kingdom Metazoa; phylum Chordata; order Ceratodontiformes; family Ceratodontidae; genus Neoceratodus; species Neoceratodus forsteri. The sequence continues at coordinate 208,699,025 of CM028137.1, read as the reverse complement.
TGCCAAAGCAAATCTTTGGTCCACACCAGGCAAATTTCACTTTGTCACAATTCAGGATTCTAGTCGCAATCACAGCAAATTCGGATAAAGTCTGGTGTCTCTTTTATGCCGAAAAACTCCCTCACAGGGAAGATGAGGCAGGAAGGCCAAACACAGCCTTCCCACCAGTTTCCTGTGCTACTACGCAGGAGCAGCTGCTGGAATGTCTCGAGCTGTTCACTCTTCCAACTCCAAACTCAGACTGACTCACTGCTGCAGGCAGCTTGGGACTTTCCCAAAGATCCAAAAGATTCGGTTGGTTGATATATCTGTCTGTCAAAGCAAGGGCTCCCGCTCCAGGTCCATTTAGGTGCCAAAGTGCAAAACTTACAATTCCTACAGAAATTCACTTCCACAAGAACCCATTGTAGGGTCCCCAAAGGTACTGACTGGTCCAACTAGCAGTCCAGAACCAAGATGGTGGGGATTAACAGAAATGTCCATGCTGCAAAGCAAGGCAGGTAAGAAAAACTACAAATATCTTTATTATTATTGCAGATAATCAATAAACAGTCACGGATTCTAGTAGGGCTCCCTTTGTGCAATTAGCAATGTCAGAATGGAGCAATAACACTGCAGCCCAGGCTGGACTCGAGCCTGAAACTACTCAGCCCCTACCCAGATTAATTGTGCACTATGAAATAGGCAGTTCTTAAAGAGACAGGCACGGAGGCTAATAGGGCACTCACATGCAAACACTTTTAAAACTGTTAAGGACACAGAACGCCAGCCTGGCAGTGGGTATTTAGGCAAGCCCAAGGAAGACTTTTGGGAACCCCCGTTTATGTGGGAGTTACACACATATATATATATATATATATATATATACAGCATATATGAAGCATTTATAAAACTGTGTTAAACAATTACATCGTCTATGGTCCTTTATTATAACAACACTTTGCAATCTATCAAAATACCTGTCAAGTACCTGAGTGGCTAAGGAAAGAATGAAGGGGGCAGACATAAGGCAATTGTAGTGGATATGCAGGGTATGCAATGTGTGGGTCTCTTTACAACAACTACAGATGCGCCCAAAGTAAATCCCCACTCATCAGATCCTGTGTGTAGCTACAGCCCTGCTCATATACTGTGGCTCAATCCTGTTGGTCACTGATGGAAGGTGGCATATCTCCACCCAATATCTGAGCCTTGGGCAGCAAAGGTGAGAGGACTGCTGGGGGCAGGTCAGAGCCATGCGGCATGGGAGCCTCTGATGTGCCGGACATGCCGTGTCCTGATGTGTCAACTGTAATTTGCTGTGGCCCTCTATATTGATTATGTGGTGCCTGTGAGGGGATATCTATGCTGGGGCTACCAGGAGGGTTACTGCATTGCTATGGAGCACTATAATGGGCCTATGGTGCATGTGGGGGTATGACAGTGGTATTGCCAGGGCCAGCAAATTGTGGATGACCTGCATAGGGGTTCTGTGGCACCTGTGGGGGTTGCCGGTGCTAACACCATGTCCAGCAAATTGTGGTTGGCCTGCATAGGGGTTCTGTGGCACATGTGGGGGGGTGAGTGCTACCACCAGGTCCAGCAAATTGTGGTTGACCTGCATAGGGGTTCTGTCGTGCCTGTGGGGTGACAATGCAGGGAACATTTACACGGCCTTGGGATGACCTTCTCAAGTGGATTGACATCATTTTAAGCATGTTGTTGAAAAATGCTGCATTCTGGTCTGCCTCATACTTCCTCAACCTCTTCTTCATCTCCCTCTACCACCTCACCCTCTCCTGCTCCAGTTCAATTAGTTCCCTATGCTGCTCCTTCATCATCTTTATTGTGGGCTTGAATACCACCTCCAACATCTCTTGCATATGGTTGCTTTGCTTCTTTTTTCATAGGTTGTGCAGTGATTCCATTGATCACTTTGGGGTAGTTCTGCTGGCACACAAAACTGAAGGACTGGTGCACAAAGAAGAATGCCTTCAAACAATGAGAAAGTAATTTCAAAAGTATATTAAGAGCTGAACACGAATACCCCAGCGCTTGGAACCCTTGTGGACTCTTCGACGGGGGGAGAGGCGTCGAGTGTAACAGCCCAACATAAAAACGCTGTCCATTAAAGGTACAGTACTACATACAACTATCACCATTTGTTTAATAATAAAAAATGTTAAAGTTATTCTATGTAAATCAGGCTGGCTGACAACCTCATTTGTAAAGGAGCTTAAACAATTGATATTTTTTGACAGTGTACTCAATATGTTTTAAAAGTTCAATTCAGTCCATTTTAGGATGGATAGATCTGTCGTGGTATCTTACCTCCCATACTTAGTTCCATCAAGTACCTGTGAAAAGGACTTGTTTCAAAGTAATGACCTTTTTGATTCAGATTTTGTGTTGGATGCCCTGGAGTTTGTACTAACTAGTAGCTTTTTTACTTTTAATTCTAATTTTTTTCTCCAGATTTGTATAACAGGGATGGGGTTGGCGATGGCGCCCTCCTACGCCAACCTTTTTTTGGGTTGATGGGAGGAGGTCACCGTCTTCGACCCCAGAGCTAACCAGTACAGTAACAGGATCAAATACTAGGGGCATTACATTGACAATATCCTGTGCATCAGGTGTGGCAGACAATTTGAGGCAGAGAGTTTTCTGCAACAACTTAATTCGAATGACTGGAATTTTCATTTTACTTTTTTGACTGCTTCTTTATCTGTCACCTTTTTGGATCTGTGTTTGCATGCCACACTGGATGGCAGGACTGAGTCAGAGAACTACTGGAAACCCTCCTCAGGAACCACCCAGTTGAGACCTGACAGTTTCCACCTCATGCACTTAACTAAGGGGATTCCCAAGGGACAGTGCCTTAGGTTACGGAGAAACTGTTCAACTACGACCTCCTACTTAAGACATGCCAAAGACCTCAGTGATAGATTTAAAGCTAGGGGCTATTATGCTGAGGTTTTCTGAGACTCTGAGAATTTTGCCCTAGCTCAGGACAGAACTATATTATTGAAATGCAAAACTCGAGAAAAAGACATTGGTGAGCAGGTTAACTTCATTACAGAGTATAACAAGGTCACACCAAAGATGGCAGGGGTATTAAAGAAATCTTGGCATATTTTGGAAGCAGACAGGGTCCTATTGGGCAGAATTGGTAGCTCACCAAGGGTTGTCTACAAGAAAGGTAAATCTGTTAAAGATCATGTTGTTGGGAGCCATTTTGTTCCGGGGGCCCCCGAGGCACAAAGAATGTTCCCGGCATGACCTTTGGGTTCCCACCCATGTGGTAATTGCAACATTTGTCAATATATGCAATGTGGAAAAACTTTCATCAGTCCAACCACTGGAAAACAATTAAACATTCAGCATCTGGTTACCTGTCGCACTACACATGTAGTGTATGGCTTGTGGTGTGACTGCCCCACTTTGTATGTGGGCATGACCACCCGTACCTTGAAAGAACGCATTCAAGAACATGTTCAGTCCATTTTACATGGCCATTGTGACACCCCAGTGGGTACACATTGGAGCACACATCATGGACAAAACCTGAATACTTTAAGGTTTATGGCCATAGGCCACTTTCCATCCATTGTGAGGGGAGGCAATAGACGTAATGTTCTTTTACAAAGGGAAAGTAGACACATTTTTCAATTTAATGCAATCTATAAAGATGGATTGAATGAGAATTGGAATATTACACCTTTTCTATAGATTTTGTAGGGAATACTGAAGTTATTTCCCCTTGTTTCCCCTCCTTTCTTTCCTCCCTCTCCCTCTCCCTTTTCCCCTCCTCCCCTTTTTTCTTTTCCCTCCTCCCCTTCCTTCCCCCTTCACCCCCCTTCATTCCCTTTGGTCCCTATATAGTCTTCATAACACCTGTTCATAATAATTGTTCATTATTTTTATAATGTTTAGATCATTTATAACCTATATGAAACAAGGTCTGATTATACTTTTCTCAAGTTTAGGTTTGTCTTTTTGGAAACATTTATCTATTTGTCTCCTGATACATTTTTCTTTGTTAGAATGTAGGCAATTAGCCACAATCTCTTTATTTTTTTAGGGAAGATTATTCATTTTATTGATTTTCTGACATGCAGTCTGTACCAGGTCCCTCATACATTATGTTTCCTCTAACTGAAAATGTGAATCTTTTCTCCTGCTTTTTTCTTGGATTTTAAGCCCAAGTATTGTTTACAATCTTTGTGTGTTTTTTCTTTGCCTTTTCACAGGTACTTGATGGCACTAAGTTTGGGAAGTAAGATACCACAACGGATCTATCCATTCTAAAATGGACTGCATTGAACTTTTAAAACATGTTGAGTTCACTGTCAGAAAGTATCAATTGTTTGAGCTCCTTTACAAATGAGGTTGTCAGCCAGCCTGATTTACTTAGAATAACTTTAATATTTTTTATTATTACACAAATGGTGATAGTTGTATGTAGTACTGTACCCTTAATGGACAGCCTTTTTATGTTGGGCTGTTATGCTCATTGCCCCTCCCCTCAATGAAGAATCTGCAAGGGTTCGAAGCACTGGGGTATTCATGTTCAGCAATCCGGGTCTGTGCACTCTTAATAAACTTTTGGCATTACTTTCTCATTGTTTGAAGGCATTTTTCTTTGCACACCGATTCTTTCATTTTGTTTGTGCATATTAAGCGCAATGCAGCATCACAGAACTTCTAAGTGCCTGAGCACCACTAACTTTTTTCACTTTAGTTCTGCTGGCACCCCTTAATCTGCAGCTGGAAGGTGCATCAGTGGCAAGTGGTGTGCTTTCATCACCAGTCCCTGAAGTAGACTCCGTGTCAACGTCGCTGTCTGCATTCATGGATGTGTCATCCATAGCCATCTGCATCTGCAAATGCAAACAACTAATTAATAAATTTAATGTGAGGCAATATACACACTAGAACACATATGATATAAAGTAACTGATTCCAGCATATCGGGTATCTGATACTCATTGAGGTCGTCCTCTGTCTCCTGGCTGTCATTCTTCTTACCGATGGTAGTATGTTCTCGAACACACTGCGGCTCCGATGTTGGTTGGGTGCCCAATATCTGGTCCAGTTGATCGTAGAAAGGAGAGATGACATGATCTCCTCTGGACCAGTTGTTGGAGTACCTGGGTTTATGGTATTTAACATTTAACTGCTTAATCTTGTCCCGGCACTGCTTTACTGTCCTGGAAAACCCATGCTCACTTAGGAATTTGGAAACCTTCTGGTACACTCGGGTGTTCTTTACAATATGTAGCCAGGTCATCCTGGATGCACTCCTGTGACCAGTACTTGATCAGCAAGCGGGTTGCCTCGTCTGATCATGTTGCCCTGTGGTCAGCCATCATAGACTGGATTGGAACACAGTCTCTACCAGCCCCAAAAAGGCTGTGGAGGAATAGCTGTGAACTATCTGACACCTGTGCTAATGAGTATATGGGATACTGTATGCAACAAAAATGGCAGCCTGTGTTTTCAGTGTGCTACATGTCTGGCCTGGCTAGCACACAGACAGGTAAAGAATTGTCATGACTGGGCTGGCAACAGAAAAATTACTGGGCTGGCAGCAGGAAATCTTTGCAAGCAGCTCCCCAATTAAATACTAGCTACCCAGTCATGTCTGGCTGTCTTGCTCCAGCACATACACAGCAACAATGCAAAGAGATGTCACGACTGGGCTGGCAGCAGAAAAATTACTGGGCTGGCAGCTGAAAAACATTCCAATGGTGACAGACAAGAATAGTCTCAGCAGTCCCAAGGAATGGTATCAAAACTAGCTATCCTATATGGCTGTCTGGCTGGCATGAAGCACATATACAGCAATGCATGAATCACCTGTGGCATCTAAATAGCCCACCTGTCACTTATTCCTGGTTCCCATGTGCTCATAAGGCACATGTGCAGGTACCGCACTCCCTCATGGGATGCCTAACGTGGCCATGGAGGACCGTAGGTTAGAAGATCCCATACTCACCCATCTGCACTGGTGAGTGCACTACTCTTTATCTGTTTCCTGCTGCCAAATGTTCCTGCTCCTGATCTTGAGACTACCTTCCAACAGGTCTTGGGATCATAAGCAAAACTGCATTGGGTACCGTTACCAATGCAGACGAGCACTGTTTTTGTCAGGATCCGTAACGGTTGCACCTCGTGGTAATGGTATAAACTTGTGAGTGTGGACAGGGCCTCAGTAAAGTCAGAGATTCAGTTTTATCTGGGAATGGTTAAACAGCAGCTGTTGCCACTGGCAAACATTTGCAAAACATAATATTTAGACAAAATTCAGCTTTTATTTCATATATGTTCAATAGAGTTCTCCTCTCCATTATTTATTACTAAAGTGATTCCCACAAAAAATGATCTTTATCCCTTAGATGTCATTTAGCTCTATAACTAATTCCCTTCATGAACATTATAATGCTCTGTTGTGACACCACAGTCTGTTGCCATGGTGTGGTTCAAGGTGGACACAGGGATTCAGTCAACCCATATGAAGGCAAGAGTCTTAGACTTCAGAAGATCCAACTTTAACAGAATGAGGCTTCAGCTTTGAGAAACCCTGGAAAAAAGGGAAATGGGGAGACATTGAGGAGAAATGGGCACACATCAAGGAGAACATTGCAGAGATCACAAAAGAATGTGTTAGGTCGATAGATAAGGGAAAAAGGGGAAGAAACCGCTATGGTTCTCAAGATGGGGGGTGGCTGAAAAGGTAAGGGCCAAGAGGCTAGCCTTCAGGAAGAAAAAGGAGACAAAAAGAGCAAGAACAGTGAAATGTACCAGAAGTGTCTGAGAGAGGCAGGAAAAGCAGTGAGAAGCACTAAAGGACAAACCAAGGAGTGAATAGCTGAATCAGTTACCAAGGGAGACAAGACATTCTTCAAGTACATCAGTGACAGATGGAAGGCAAAGGGGGGAGTAGCTAAGGTTTGAGGAGCCAAGGAACAGATAGTGGAGGGAGATGGGGAGAAAGCAGAGATCCTGAATGAATATTTTTGTTCAGTCTTCACTGTGGAAGTGCATGGGCACGGCCCACAGCTAGAATTTAAAGGAATGGAGGAAAAGGAGGTAAACACCAGTCCATTCACAGAGCAGAGGGTCCTAGAAGAGCTTGCAAAGCTCAAGGTGGACAAAGTCATGGGTCCAGTTGGCATATATCCTAGGGTCTTAAGGGAACTGAGACTAGAACTGGTGACCCCTCTGGCAGTCCTGTTCAGTGAGTACCTAGACACAGGAGTGGTCTCAGAGGACTGGAGAATGGCAAATGTCCCTCTTCACAAGAGCAGGAGTAAAGAAGATCCAGGGAACTACAGACCAGTTAGTCTAAACTCTGTAGTAGGAAAGATAACGAAGATGTTCATCAAAGAAAGAATAGTGGAGTACCTAGAAGTCATGGGGATGTTGGATCCCAGGTAACATGGGTTAACTGCAGGATGGTCCTGTCAAACTAATCTAATAGATTTCTTTGACTGGGTGACAAAAGCAGTAGACCAAGGGGGTGGCTGTAGACATTGCCTGCCTAGATTTCAGTAACGCCTTTGATACTGTCAACAATCTAGGAAGCCTGGGGATTGGACACAAGGTGATAAACTGGATTGAAAATTGGTTAAAGGATTGAAAACAGGGGGTAGTGGTAAACAGAACCCAATCAGAGGAAACGGAGGTGACCAGTAGGGTACCTCAAGGGTCAGTTCTGGGACCAGTCATCTTCAATGTCTTCATCAGTGACATTGCTAGAGGTGCACAAGACAGAGCAGGCCCGAGCCTGGCTAGAGCTTAGTGCCTGGCTCAGCTCAGTTTGACCTCTATAAGAAATTGAGAGCCAAGGTCAAGTTGAGTCAGTTATGGTCAAAGTAAGTATTTTTGTCAGCTTGAGCAGTTAGTGTAGTGTCTGAAAAGTTCAACTGCTATTTACAGAACAGCCTGAAGTAGCCAGGGCTCAGCTTGTGTTTTGGCTCATAGAGTCAAGTCAGACCCCTGACTCAGCTCTGGCTGGGGTCTAGGTGAAATATTCCTGGATTGCACACCTCTAGACATTGCAGATGGGCTGGAGGGAAATAATTGCCTGTTTGCAGATGACACTAAGATCTGCAACAAGGTGGATACCCCAGAGGGGGTAGAAAGGATGAGAAAGGCCTGGAATGGTTGGAGAGATGGCCAGATGAGTTTCAACTAAGGTTTAATGTAAAGAAATGCAAAATCATGCACATGGGGAGCAGGAACCCTGGAGCAAGCCACAGGTTGGGGGAAGAGCTGTTGCCAGTTACTAAGGAAGAGAGGGACTTGGAGGTCATAAACTCAGATGATCTGAAGGCCACAAGGCAGACAGCCAAGGCAGAGTGGAAGGCCACTGGGACGTTGGGAACTTGGGGTGCATTGGAAGGGGAATCACAAGTCAAAGGAGGGAGTTGATAGTTCAACTATACTGAACCCTGATAAGGACTGACCTTGAGTACTGTGTCCAGTTCTGGAGGCTGCACTTTCGTAAGGACATTGATGAAATAGAGACGGTACAGAGGAGGGTGACCAAAATGGTGATGGGTCTACATCACAAGCCTTATGAGGAAAGAGTCGGAGATCTCAATTTGTACATGCTGGAGCAAAGGAGGGAGGGAGGTGACATGATAGAAATGTTCAAATATCTCAAGGGCATGAACAAGGTGGAAGGGGACAATATATTCCAGTTTAAAAGTAGTGCCAGAAAAGGAGGGCATGATATGAGACTGATGGGTGGCCACATAAGGAGTAATATCAGGAAGTTCTTTTTACAGAGAGGGTGGCAGATGCATAGAATAGCCTGCCCCAGGAAGTGGTGGCCGCCCGTATGGTAGCAGGCTTCAAACATGCAAGGGACAAGAATAAAGGAATATTAGAGATGGGACAAAAAAGCTAAAGCCAATAACCAGATAGGGTCATTGTCCACTTTGTCAGGTAGCATAAATGGGCAGACTGGATGGGTCTGGCTGCCCTTATCTGCCAACATATCTATGTATCTACTGTATATATCTATGGGAATAACTGTGATGTTACAAGTACGGTATTATGACATCAGGTTGGGAAGAAGCAACAGGAGCCATATTTTTTGAAGTTCTTCTCAAGGTGTTGGTGGCTTTTTAAGCAAAAGAGATTTTTCTGATAGGCAGGTAAGGATAGAAAGGTTTTTTAATGGTCAGGAAAGAAGCTCAAAAAAGTAAAACTATGAGTAGTGCTTGATTTTTTACATTGGTGTACGTATGTAAAAAGTGAATCATAAAAGGAAAGAACATTTAAACAGTATTATTATTATGTTTTTTAATATTTTGAGGAAATTTCAGTTTTAGGACCTGACACTTTTTAATGAGAGTAAAGGGGCAGCCATGTTTGTAGTCGTAGTCAGGATTTTTTTCCAAAAGGCATTGATATATTAAAGTGCTGAAACCTGATTGCTAGCACATTTTAAACTAATGGCAATACTCTGACATTGAACAGCTGCTGACCAATCAGGATTCAGAGATTTCCTTACCCATGTTATAAAGGATAACAGCACATGTTGCATGACAACAAGGAACAGCAGTAAACTTACTGGTGATGGCTCTATAATGACCCATGTGGTGCCATAACAGTCACAATACAGTATGCTGCATCAGTTCATTGCAACCCACCTGGCTGGCATGGCAAAAGACAGTAATTACAAAATGTGTATGTAATACAGTACCTCCCATAAACAGCTCTCAGTCTGTGAGAGGACTCATTTTGGAACAGTTTACTGTTCAGTTTTTAATCACATTAGACACTTTCAAATTCCTTTTGAAAAATGGCTCAAGTTTTCCCTTCATAGCCTCAAGTTTAAAAAGGTTCAAAACATTTAAAAAAATCACTGCATGTTTTGTACAAGAAGTAAAAAACAGATATATATATTTGATATAAAACAATGAAATGGCCATAAATAATATTATAAATTATTGTACTTTAAATGATTGTGCAATAAATAGTGCACATATTGTGAGCTAGAATGAGCATATCAAAACAACAAAAAGACAATCAGCAAATGCAAATTATTTTAATGCACTTTTTATCAAAGAAAAATAACAAACTAAATTGTTCAAAACGTTTAATAAAAATTAAACATAATTTTGTATGACCATATTGTTATGAGGTTAAATCACCTTTAAAAAACAAACAGAAAGAAAAATAAAACAAAACTTAGTAGTAATTAATCAGTTAACTAATCAATTAACTAATGCACATTACCACACATTAATATGCTGTAGAGTATAAATATTTGAAAAAGGTACCTAATGCTGTTGAACAGCAGGACAGCAGGGCATGATCATCACAGGTCTTCATACAAAATGATGGTGATTCCCTGTTAAAAAAGGCAGCATACATCAAATTTCTGCCATCTATTTTTCTTCATAAGTCATTATTAAAATTTTCTTGTTTTCTTCTGGAAAACTATTCAGAGGAATATCAGAGTTTCTTTTAATCTCTTAGGGAAACCTTCACTTGGGCTGCAGCATGTACTTCTAATGACAACTTCAGGAGGACTGAAGCTTGGTGTAGACCAGCTCAAGTTTATAAGAAAAGTGATTTCATGGCTTTAAGACATCGTGATTAACAAATCTGGTAACACAAATTTTACATTTTCAAATCTCATGCATATTTTATAGGGATGGATAAGTTGGCTGTGACCCGGCTCTGATCCCAGCTTAGTTTTTTTTTTTTTCAAAAGGTTCTGATTCAATCTATTGAATTGTAGACCTATTTTAGTCTATTTGAGTATGAGAAATGCATCAGTATTATTCTTTTAGATTTCTGTTGCTAAAAAAATTAAAATTACTTTAAAAAAAATTGTGTCTGTATTTTTGTGTAATTTTTCAGGTCAACAAGCAGCCAACAGCAGTAAAATAAATTGACTGTTCTTGTTGCCAGTTCTGTGTGTCAGCCACCACATGACATTTATAGGAAACAGTGGGCTGGATTGACAAAACCTTGAAAATCCTGCAGCTGTGGGAATAACTCGGTACAAGTGGGTTGCCACTTGCAGAACTGCAATTTATCCTGCAGCTATGGTATTCTCAAAAGTGGAGCTGGTTTATGATCACGTCCATTAGTTATGGCAGCTTGTGGGTGATGTTGCCATGGAAATCCACGCAGCTCTGGAAAAATGTTATGGCTGGTGGGACCAGCTATAACATCTTCCACAGCTGCTATGGATGTGAATAGCAATCTCCACAGCTGTGGAGATTTTGGTCCACAACTGAAGCTGCAGTGTGGAACTTAGTCCCCAAAACATTTGTGAATCCAGGCCACTGTATGCAGGTTATATGGGGCTTTGTAGTGAAAGGAGGCAGTGTGTCAAATGTTGGAAAAAGAGAGAGAGACCAACAAATTCAACAGCAGAAAGAAAACAGCAGGGTGCTGAGTGTAGACCTTCACTGAGACTGGGCTCAATGTGATATGGGAGAATCAATAAGGGCAAGACCAGTAAGGGTGATGGTATTTCGGTGAATACAAAAATTGTGACCATACATATGGGCAATCGCCAAAATGGTGACAAATGTTTTTCTGTGGGGGGTATTGCCCCATTGCACCCCATACAAAAATAACTAACTCCAAGGTCATAGCACCTCAGCTGGGGGGGCAAACATTTGCTGCCATTTCAGTGATTGCCCATATGTATAGTCATCATTTTTGTAGTCACCAAAATGCCCTCACCATTATTGGTCTTGCCCTTATTGAGTTGCCCAAGTTACATGATACCCTGAGGGAGGCATGCTTTTTGGTGGGAGACAGGCAGTATGAGCAGCATGTCATAGAGCCCCAGTCATCCCTTCCGCCCTTTTGACTTCAGATGTTTTTTTTTTATTTGTAATTACTTTGTTTGTTTACTTGGTGTTCTAGCAAGAATGATGAACCCCACACCTTCCCACACACTCCTGCTTGATTTGCCAATTATTTTTTATCACTTGTGTTTTCTAACTAACTTTTTTTAATCTGGTTGACCTTGCCCCCCCTAGCATTGCATGCCCCCCTCAACAGCAAGCAGTGTTTTTAGAGCTATTTGGCCCCAACTGCCACCTACTCGTACCATGAAGCCCATAAGCCACTGCCCAGACCCATTGTCACACCTCCCTCATCATCATGTTGGTGGGGATCCACATAATACACTCCACCTGGGTTCCCAAACTGAAAAACACACCCAGGAATACACATACACAGTGATGGCACAAGAATGATTTTTTTACTTAATCTTTTGGTTATGGTTGCTGACATCTGCCCTCTGAATTCAAAGAAATAAATAATTAAATTAAATAATATCATCACCATTGTCTTCAAACGCCACCAAGGAAGCATCCTAATTAGGAGACACCTGTTGCTGATGTTCATCATCATCATCACTGTTATGTTCCTTCAACTCTTCATTTAACTGCTAAGAGAATTTGTTGAGATTGACTTTTAAGAAGGTACGGTGCTGTACATTTTCAGGTCTAAGCCTTGTGTGGTAATCTCAGACAACATTTCAAGCTGTGCTAAATATACACTCACAGTAAACGCTAGGGGGAGGACAACTAAGAAGTTTAATAGCAAAGGCAAATAGTGCAGGCTACATAGTTTTCTTTTCCAGCCAGTACTCAAAATAGTCATCAGTAATATTAATGAGTGGTTCTCAAAAATAGGTACCCGCAATATCAGACAAAAACAAGGAAGGCAGCTCAATGACAAACACATCTGAATTAACAGTTTCCATCAGTTTTGACCAAAACATGTGAAAGTCATCTGTGTGCTTGTTAGAATGGCATGTGTTTTTCAAGGGCCATGAAAGAGGACTTGGTGCAGGACTACCCAATGTTGAAGAAAGAAGTACATGGTAGCACTAAGTGTAAATTATTGCTGTCACCACCAATAGACATTGCATTATCAGATGCAGCATCCACATCATGTGATTCACTTGCATTGTCAAATACAGTCTCATTCTTTTCCTGTGCAATTGCTGAAATCAGCATGTTTTTGAATTCACAATAAGGGTCAATGAAATCTGAAGAAGGCAGCTGTTGTAACTTGAACCAAGGGTCAAGAAGAGTCTAAAGAAGAAACTTGTTGTCTGTCATGATATTGTGAAGTTGTCTGCAATTTTGGAATTGCTGTTATCAGTCAGTCTGTGACAGATACACCAGATTTGTCTCCTTTTTGTTCAATACCTCTACACAGCCTCCTGAGTTCCTTGTTTAATAAATTTATAATGGGAATAGTCTGTTTTAGATTAGCATTGTTTTTTCTTTTTTTTTTTATGCCTCCCTCCTTCTCCCTAGCTGCCCACTCCTTCGGGTCCCCTAAGCCCTTCCCGACTTGCCTGCCCATCCCCACGCCAGCTACTCACCTCATATTGTGGCTGTCCCAGGTAACCCGGCATATCTCTTTCGCCGGATGGGTCCCCCTACTCTGAGGGGGAAGGCACCGGTGGGGATTAGCCAGCGCACTCTAGACTTGGCCCAGGATGTTGCTGAGGTGTGCTGGTTGCGGGTTTGGTGGCAGCGGAGGGCTGGGGACTGTCATCCAGCCAGCCAGGGAACTTTTTCCCTTTTTTCTCCTGGGGGCAGCGTAGTGACATCATGGCATACACCGATGTCCGCTCCTCCCCCAGTACCCTTAGGGCTGCGCATCCTGCTCTACTTCCAGCCTCCACTAGGAGCCAGCAGGCACCAGACCAGTCCCCTCCCCTCCCCCCGGAGAAGGAGAGCTGTCCATGGGATGCTTAATCCTTTTCCCCCAGCTGGCCCTCCAGTGACCCAGGTTCATTCCCGAACCCGGGTCGCTGGCGTCGCAAGCGGAAATCCAACCGCTGCACCAGTGGGCCAGCTCAGCATTCTCTTTTCTAATCTGTCAAGTTGCTTCCTCAGAGGAAGTCAAGAGCAATGTAAGTTGCTTCATGAGGCCCCACTGGAATGAATTCAGCACAACAGCATCTGTTACATTGTGCTCCATGGTATATTCCTGGACTGCCTACTTCAGTGCGAGAAGTTTCTCACAAATGTAAAACGTTTAGTTCCATGTTGTCAGAACATCTTGTTTTATTTGGGTTTCATGCGAAAAGGGCAACTTAAAATGAGAGCGCCCAATAACAATGATGGCACTTCTGCATATTCAGAAACAGCAATGGCACATGTTGGCAAGTGCCTTAATGGCGGCAAATGCTTTTCTGTGGGGGGGGATTTGCCTCCCACCTCCCCATTGCAGAAGCTTTACCCCCCACACCTCCCTTACTTAAATAACCAACTCTAAGATCATAGCACCTCAGGGAGGGCAGAAAGCATTTGTCACAGTTAATGCACTCGCTGACATGTACTGTCGCTGTTTTGGAAGTTGCCAAAGTGCCATCATTGTTAGTGGACTAGTTCATTTTGAGTCACCCTTTTCATAGGATACATTTTTTTTTTTTGCTGTATTGACAAGGCGTTTTTTTTTCTGGAGGTCAGGCAAGATACCACATTATTTTACAGAGTGACTAAAATGGCCACAGATTTTCTTTGCAGCTCCCACTAGCATTACAATACTGTTGTCACTGGGAGGAAAAGCTTGTACTAACAAATTTAATGAGTGTGCAAAGCATGGAATGTGAAAAAAAACACCACATTTCAATGTTTTAACATATTAGTGCCATTGTCTAAAACCATAAATTTAGTACGGAGTCCCAGGAGCTCTAAGCACTCAGAAATGGTGTCATGCAACTCTTCCAAAATAGTGTCAGCAATGTGAAGCTTACCAAACATGCTCACGTAAAGAGCTGCCATTCTTTGTCTACCTTCCTCTTCACTGCTGCTTGTGATGGTGTTTGAAGATGATCGTGACACCCAATGTACTGTGATGTGATGGTGCTTCATGCGTGCCTGACATGTTTCGGACATAGTGCCCTTTATCAATAGGACACTATGTCCGAAACATGTCAGGCATGAGTGGCATTGTCTTTATTGTTTGGCTTTAAACAAAAATGTCTATTTAATTCATTTTGAAGCCTGTGTCCCTCTGATGAGGTTAGTGTATGCCTAAAACTTTTTCTTATTAGCCCTATGAAAAACAAGTGCAGCCACATGTGCCCAAGATATCAAACTGCTAGCTGATTGTATATCTTTCTGCCGCCATTTTTTTTCTCGCTAAGTGAATGAGTGAGTGGCCACACCCTTCTTCAGTACTGGCATCAATTCGTACTAAATCAGATGTAAACACTTTCACCGTAAAACCCCTTTAAACAAAGAAACAACTCATCTCCATCACCCCCCCCAAAAAACCTCACCCGATCCTGCCATTCATAGCTCTCCAAACCTACAATCCCCACCACTCTCCCAAGTGCTCCAACCCAGCAGGATGACTCTATGTGTGTGGGATGAATTCATACACATCCCAGTCCTCTATTTCTTCACTGCGGTTCTTCCCAGTTTGTGCCCGCTCTCACAACAGCTTCCTACTGTGTTTGCTAACTGCACAGCCGATAAAAAAACACATTCCTCTCTCAGTACTTCATGTCATCTTTGGTTCTCGGAATGTCTGCATTCTTTTTTTTTTGTAACCGCTGTAGTCTCCCTGCCTACCACAAACTAGAACCACAGGACTACAACTCCCACAAAACCAAACAGCACAAATATACATGAGTACAAGAGGTTCTCCTAAACAGCAACACCCTCTATTGGACACTGCAGGACAACCGAAGGACTACTTTACAAAAAAAATCTGAAGTTTTATTCTGTTTTTAACATTTATTCAACTTTTTCTTAATATTAATTCTATTTTATTAGAATGTTACACATGAGCCATTTTCTAAGTGCAATAATACCCTCCAGGGTGGGCAGTATAGGGAAATATCAGACCTCCCAGGGATTATAAGGCCCTCCTCCTGGGGCGTAGGGCCTCATTTTGCCCTGGGTGGTCAGGTATTTCCCTATACCACCCACCCTGTGGGGTATTATTGCTTGCATATTTGCACACAGGATGAGGTCAAAACAGTAAAACCATGCTGTTTTGTGTACAAGGAAGCCAGATCTTTTACTGGGGCTCAGTAAAGGCAAATAATTTATGTGTCTAACCATGCTGATTCTGTACTTTGCAAGTGCAGAGGATTCAGCTGTCACAGGAGCTGTTGCCCATTTTTTCTCATACAGCAGCCATTATAAGATCAGTGAAACAAGCATGTTACTTCTCTTGATATTGCATTTCTAGAGTGGCAATTTTAGTTGTGGAATTTGTTTTGGAAACATAGAAACTGACAACAGATAACGACCACCTGGCCCATCCAGTGTGACCATTTTTACCTGATAGCTTTTGTTGCAGTCCCTCCTTGGTCTATGGCACTGTCTCTTCCACCCCTTCCTTTCCTTTATAGAAACACAGAATCTGTTGGCAGATAAGGACCATACAGCCCTCCTATTTATTTATTTATTTTATTTATTAATTCTCAGATTACAATACCTTTGAGCACAAAATAGCTCATTTACAAAGGTTCCACATCAAAGAGAGGGTGACAAAACATACAAATGTAGTTGTTACATAACATTGTGACAAGCAGTACAAAATGACTTAAGCAAGGCAATAAAATAAACAAAGGTTGGTACTGCATAAACATACAAAAGCAGTAGGTTAAAATACCTAGGCAATGCAATAAGTATTAGCAGTCACTAGATGGAAGTGATAAAAAACATCCTGAGAAAACATTAAGCAGCCCAAGGACTTTGTCAAGGAGAAGAGTTAGGTAAGGGTAATACGAAGTTAAGGCAGGTAAAGATTGAGAGAAGGAGTGGGAAGGAAGAGACATTGGTGGGAAGTGGACAGCAGAGGTGGAGGGGTTGAGGGTGGCTACCCTCGTGGATGACAAGTTGAGATGCAGTGAAATTAAATTCTGCTGGCAAAGTGAATGTGAAGTGGCCACTTCATGTTGTCACTCTGCTACACAGAGTGGCCAATAGGAAAGGCTCATTGTGCCTTGTAATTACTACTTCACCTTGTCATTCCACCTTAACGTGAAGTAAGGCTGAGTAGCAACAATATTGGCAGCCCCCCAGTGCCACCCCCACACACACAGTCACCAGAATTAATGTGCATCCCCAAAATGCTACTGTCTTGTGTACCAGCACTGACAAAGTGAAATGAGAGCACAACAATAAATACAAAGTCTCCCAGAATTAATGGCACACTCAGTCAAGTGCACAGTGGTCACACACAGTCACCAGAATTAATTTGCATCCTCAAAATGCTACTGTCTTGTGTTCAGAAAATTCCCCAGTGCTGGCAAAGTGAAATGAGAGGGTAACAAAAAATGTAAAGTCTCCCAGAATTAATGGTGCACTCGTCATGCGAGCACTGGCCACATACAGTCACCAGAATTAATTTGCATCCCCAAAACACTGCTGTTTTGTGTCCAGAAAATTCCCCAGTGCTGACAAAATGAAATGAGAGCGTAACAAGAAATGTGAACTCTCGGGTCACGTGATGGCAGCCTGAGTGGAAACAGCGCACCCACAGAGCTCCGTCGCCAGCCCAAACAATATTGCCGATTACAGCGCTTTATCGCCAATACTGAGCCCACAAACCGCCAGGGGAGATTGAGGAGACCTCTACCAGCCGATCAATTGACTTGAAATATGGAGGGGTATGTAAAAACAGTGAGGCCGAAGCACACCCCCCCAGACTCCTGAGAAGGACAAGGCCGCCAAGCGAGCGAAGCAGCAGGCCACTAGCCTGTCAAGCCTGCCCACAATAGATGCTCCACTCTCGGAATCCAGATTTCTCGAACTCCTGCAACCTCTACAGGCCACAATCACGTCGGTGACTGAAGACATGCAACAAATTAAAAAATCTATGCAGTCTTTGACCCGGAGAGTGGGTGATACCGAAGCAAAAGTTAGCTCATTGGAAAACAAGCAGACAAATTATGAGTTAGAGCTGACCTTGGTGAAACGCAGATTTAAAAAGCTGGAGGACAAGATAGAGGATTTGGAGGGGCGCAGCAGGAGCAATAACATTGTTATAATTGGGGTCCCTGAAAAGGAAGAGGGCAATTCCCCAATTCTATTCATTCAAAAATTATGCTCCAAGATCGCTGGTCCCCCCCCAGCTGGAGGGGACTACATTATAGAAAAGGAGCACAGGGCTTTAGGCCCCTCCTGCACAGGTCAGCCCCTAGGGCCACTAATTGTTAAATTCCTTAATTATCTGGACAGACAGCATGTGCTTGACAAAGTGAGAGGGGTAAAAGGAGCTACTATGGGAGGGCAAACGAATCCTGCATTATTCAGGATCTTCCCACTCAGTGAGAGTAAGCGTCAGGAGCTGCACCCGATTGTAGCAAAGCTTATAGCTGCTGCTAAACAATTCAAAGTGAAATATCCTGCCGTGCTAATGGTCAACTTAGATGGGACTTGGCTATCATTTGAGTCATACTCTCAAGCTCATCAAGAACTGCAGCGGCTCCTCCCTGATCTTTTTAAATGAGGATACACTATATACCCCTTGTGATATATCTGTAATCTCTGGAGGGTCGTTTGAGTGTTTCAGCATGCATTCCTCTGTTACTTTCCTCTATGAAATGAGTGGATACTAGTCGGATGTAAGATTGGACTGGTCAAAGCCTGTGAATGACCATTATAAAGCTATGTGATGGACAATGGGATTTCTCGAATTGGCCTGCTGGATCTCCCCTATGTGCAAGGGGCACAAACAGCGCTGCTTCTTGGACAATTGCCGTGAGATACTGGAATGGCTCGATCTTTGTTACAGACCATATACCGTTTCTATTGGCCGTTGTTTTTTTTTTCATAAGAAAGGGTCTCCACCTGGACTCCTACTTGCTCTGGATTTAGACTGGACATTTTGGAGACTGGATATAATTGGTAATGGAACTAGCCTTTTGACCGGCACTGAATTAGGATCTACCTCCTCCTTCCCCCCCCCTTTTTTTTTTCTCTCTTTCTTCTCAATATCTTACATTATATTAAAGTTTTGGGGCTACTCCTGACTTAGAAATATAGTCACAATTCTGGATATGGCGGGCGGGGGCTGTGGGATGTGTAGTCGAACATATTGGGTTGTTTGGATATATATCATGTGGCGGATTGTTTCTAGGAGAGCAGTTCAATGGAACTGGGGGACAGATGATTTGGAGGGAGGGGCATTTTTATACATTGTTATTTAATTGTAGGGGGAGGGGGGACGGTTTAAAGTTATGATGGTTCAGGGTGGTGGTGGGGATAATAGTAATAATCAAGGTTACTGTTTGTTGGGAAAGTATACTTTTTCTCGACATGAAAATACTTTTGTCTGCTTAGCTGACCCTTGGGAGAGTGTTAATACTCCCAGGTCTTTCTCTATATACATAAAGATCCTTATTTTTGTATATGATGAGTCAATTATATAAACTTATAAGTTGGAATGTTAAGGGAGCCAAGGATAGGGCTAAACGGCAAGTGATTTTAAGACATCTCCATCATTTGGGTGCACATATTGCCCTCCTCCAAGAAACCCACTTGAAGAAGGATGATGTGCAGTATTTCAGGAGGTCATGGGTTTCCCAGGTGTATGGGGCCGGGGTCTCGACCAGAAAGGCTGGAGTGGCCATACTTGTGGCTAAAGGGGTTCCCTTTAAATTTTTGAACGAATATTGGGACCCAGAAGGTCGATATATATTTGTTCGAGCACAGTTAGCTTCACAAACACTACTCCTAGGATCTGTCTATGGCCCTAATAGTGACTCCCCCTATTTCTTTTCAATGCTGCTGCAGCGGGTAGTCTCAGACGTACCTCAATTGACAATCATTGGAGGAGATTGGAATTTAGTACTGCAAAATGACCTAGACTGAACGTTTAATAGGAGGAAAGTCTTATCCCCGGCACAAAGAGCTTTGAAGGGTCTTATGAGCAATGCAGCCTTAGTGGATATATGGTGTGTCCTTAATCCTGGGAAACGACAATATTCCTTCTATTCCCCAGTTCACAATTCTTATTCAAGAATTGATTATATTTTAGTTAGCTCTATAGCAGTCCCTGACATGATAGAGGCTGATATTTCAGCCAGGGTCATTTCGGATCATGCCCCGGTCAGTGTATTGTTCAGGCCATCCCCTCTGTCTCGGCGCTCACCGCAATGGAGGTTAAATAGCCAAATTCTAAAGGAAGAACCGCATTTAAAAACAATTAAAGAATATATTAATTTGTTCTTACAAACTAACCAAAACTCAATAGCTCAAAAGGATATGATTTGGGCAGCGCTGAAATGTTCTTTAAGGGGGGAACTAATTAAAATTTCTTCTAGGAAAAAACTTAACCAGAGGAATAAGATGGACTCTTTGTTAACCCAAATTAGTCAAATTGAATCTAGCCTATCCCAACATTCGTCCGACACAGTGAGAGTTAAGTTGCATAGACTGCAGGCACAATACTCAGGGCTTGCCTTACAACAGGCTGAACTTGCATTGCTGTGAGCAAAGCTTCAATATTTGGGCACAGGAGAGAAGGCTGGAAAATTGCTCGCAATGTGGATAAAACAAATGGATTCAGCCAAACATATTGCAGGAATCCGTATCTCTCAGGGAGACCAAGTCTGTACGGATCCTCATGCCATGGCGGAAGCCTTTAAGGAGTTTTTTCCAAAGATATACTCAAAAGATACTCAGACAGAGGCCTTGAAATTGGATATTAATAAATTTCTTCAATCAGTCTCACTACCAAAAATCTCTCCGGAAGAGGCCACGGACTTGGTCGCCCCAATAACAACATTAGAGATCCGTCAGGCTATCCAGCAATTGCCTCTTGATAAGTCTCCTGGGCCTGATGGCTACCCTAGCAATTTTTTCAGAGCTCTCTCATCAGACCTAGCCCCAATTTTGCTAGAGGTTTTTTATTACTGGTATGACCATGGAGTATCAGATATGAGCTTTCTTGAAGCAACAATTACTTTAATTTTGAAAGCAGGTAAAGACCCCTTAAATTTAGATAGCTATCACCCTATATCGTTATTGAATATAGATGTTAAAATCTTAGCAAAGATTCTTGCATGCAGGTTGGCCAAAGTAATGGATAGGCTGATTTGCAGAGAGCAGGTTGGTTTCATGAAGGGGAGGCTCCCTCAAGACCATCTCAGAAAACTGTTGCATCTCATGATGGAGGTTAAAGGGTCTGATACTCTAGCTGTGCTCCTCTCTCTCGATGCCAAAAAGGCATTCGACAGAGTAGCTTGGGATTATTTGTTTCTTACTATGTCAACTTTTGGCATCCCTGATAGTTTTATAAAATGGGTCCAAATCTTGTACTCTTCCTCTTCCGCTCGAGTTAAATGTAATGGGGTCCTGTCACAATGCATTAAGCTAGAACGGGGTACCAGGCAAGGGTGCCCGTTACCTCCACTGTTATTCAATTTATATTTGGAACCGTTTCTGTGAAAATTAATGGGGAACCCATTTATAAGGGGCATCAAGGTGGGCAGAAACACCTATATCTGCTCCGCCTATGCTGATGATGTGTTGTTACATGTAGAAAATCCAGATGTTTCCATACCAGCTATACTCGAGGAAATAGACCACTTTTCAAAGGTATCGGGCTACAAGCTAAACCATGCAAAATCTAAAATCTTTCCCTTAAATAAAGTAGTAATGGCTGATTTTGGTTCCCTGGGTTTGGGTTGGGAAGATAAGTCTTTGCCGTATCTGGGTATCAACATTTGCTCAAGTATCTCACTAATGATTCAAAAGAATTTAGATGCTCTTGTTCAAACTATATCAGAAGATTTGACTAGATGGAGATCAATCTCCCTAACATTGTGGGGTAGGGTAAACATCTTAAAAATGAATATTCTACCTAGGCTATTATACCCTTGGGTATGCTTGGGACATCTCCCGAAAAATGGTTTGTTAAACTGCAAAAATGTTTGACTCCTTTCTATGGCAAGGAAAGCGAACTCGCAGATCCTACCATAACTTAACAGCCCCAAAGTGCAAGGGTGGCTTAGCTGCTCCTTCTGTATATCTGTACTATATTGCACAGCATGTGTGTAAGCTGGGTTGGTGGAATAGAGACAATGCACATTTAGATTACAGACACCTCTGGTATGACATAGAATGTGGCCTAGCGAAAAGGGCGAATTCTTCCTTACGAGCTCTTTTATTTCTTTCCCCCTCTGATACCCTTAGATTATTTAAGAATAATCTTATGGGTTTGTCCCTGAAGCCCTTTTTCAATTACAGACGTCTCAGAGTCAGATGGTGGACTTGAGTGCCCAACCTATATTTGAAAATGTTCACTTTAAGCTTGGTGGTAACACAATACCTCTCTTTTTTGGCATGAGGTTAGCCACTTCTCAGCTGCAGACCTCTTGGATCAGAATAGGCTGAGGCCCTTTGATGACCTAAAGAGCTGTTATGGCCTTGCTGATAATTGCTTTTTCAAGTGGCTGCAGCTGGGAAAAGCTCTGTCCCAATCCCTCCCCTCGCTTTCAACTGCGGCTTTCAAGTCGGAAAATATTGACCTTCTATTAACAGCTGTGATGCAGCCGCATGCTATATCCAAAGTATACAAACTGCTGCAAGAGTGGGATCCTAATCATCTATATTTAACACCCACGCTTCTATACAGATGGAAGGCGCGCAACTCCCCACTCTGTTGGAGATGTGAACTAGTAGAGGGCTCTTTGCTCCACGTGTTTTGGGCATGCCCGAAGGTACGAACCCTATGGGAGTCCCTTAATAAACTTGTACACCCTATCCTTGGCTCCTATGCTATGAACACTCCAGAAATTTGCTTACTGAATGTTTTTCCTGATGCCACTCCAAAGACATGGAGAGTCCAAGTATCACTTATCACTGCCACTATGAAGCTAATAATTTTAAGGCATTGGTCATCAGACTGTTCTCCGACCCTATTGGAGTGGCACCGAGAATGTACTTTAGCTTTGCAGCTGGAAAGACATATAGCCCATAATCGAGGCCAGACGAATGCCTTCACATCAAGATGGGGTCGCTTAGATCGCATGTTGAGATCCTGGAACTCGAAGAATTAACTTTTATTACTTGGGCCAGCGGATCTGCTTTTTTTCTTTTTTTTTTCTTCTCTTCTTTTCTTTCCCTTCTTGCTTTTGTAACCTTTCCTCTCTACAGTAACCTTGGGGGGAAGGGGGTTGGGTGGAGGGAATTTAATTGTTTTTCCTTTCTATTTCCTCTCTTGACCTGTTTTGGCAAATGTCTGTTTATAATATGCCCTAGATGCACTATGTCATTTTTCTAGGGATGATTGTGTACTATCTGTCATAGTGAGATACTACTGTCTAACATCTGTTACTGGAGTGGCATACAAAAGCAATAAAATATTAATTATAAAAAAGAAATGTGAAGTCTCCCAGAATTAATGGCACACTCATTATTGCATGAAGTGATCACACACAGTCACCAGAATTAATTTGCATCCCCAAAATGCTACTGTCTTGTGTTCAGAAAATTCCCCAGTGCTGGCAAAGCGAAATGAGAGGGTAACAAAAATTGCAAAGTCTCCCAGAATTATTGGGGTACTGCAAATGCACAGACAGATTAAGACTGCACTGGGCACTCAAGAGATGCAGAGTCAGACGCAAAGGCACAACAACACAAACCAGTGCTCACAACTCACAAATTCAAATCTGGAAAGGAATACCTTTTGCCAGTTGGTGGGGAGGTAGTGCACGGCAGTAACAGTCCACTACCAGTAAAGATACCACAAAGCAGTATAAAAAATTCATGCAGGTGCGGTGGATAGCAGGTTCACACTGCTGCAATTACTCTGCACAATAAAAGTTGTCTGATTTAATGGTACGCATCACACACACACTACAAGTATTGCATAGCAAATTGAAAACCTTTAGCAATATAACCAAATGTTTTAAACAAACCGAAATTATACACTGCAGCACCACTACAATCAGCAAATAAATGTCAAGAATTACTGAAAATATTAGTGTACATTAACATTTTTTAAGGTGGCCATCCATGTGTTAGCTGTGCCCATAACCCATTTATTTAACCTATCATTAACTCAAGGATCCATTCCTTCAATATGGAAAACAGTGCACATCATACCCCTGTTCAAGTCCGGAAATCCCTGTGATCTAAATAATTACAGACCAATTTCGATTCTCCCGGTCTTGTCAAAATTACTGGAAAAAGTTGTAAGTAACCAGCTTAGGCAGTATCTAGAAACTAATAACCTGCTTAATCCAGTCCAATCAGGGTTTAGAGCTAAACATAGCACCATCACAGCACTTGCCAAAGTGACTAATGACTGGCAAAGAGAGCTAGACAACAGGAATTACACCTGCACCATATTCTTGGACCTGAGCAAGGCCTTTGACACTGTCGACCATTCTCTGCTACTCTCTTCCCTGACCTCTCTAGGTGCTGACCCATTATCTTTACAGTGGTTCAACAACTACCTCTCTGATCATTTCCAGCAGGTGAAAGCGGAAGGAGATCTCTCAACTCTCAAACCTCTCCTATGAGGTGTTCCCCAGGGTTCTATCTTAGGGCCAATCTTGTTTGCAATATACATCAACAATATTGATGAAAGCATAACTAAGGCCAACATTCATCTGTTTGCAGATGACACAGTTCTTTACATAAGCCGCCCGTCATTACAATCTGCATGTAATGACCTTCAATCTGCGTTCAACCTGCTGCAACACCAACTCCTAAACAAAAAACTATTACTTAACACCAAGAAAACAAAAGCAATGCTCTTTTCTCCCTCTGCCCAAATGGTAAATTCAGCCCTATTACATCCTGTGCTGCAGATTACTACAATTCTTGGTGAGAAGTTGGAATTTGTCCCTAAATTCAAATACCTGGGAGTATGGCTGGACCGTAGGCTCTCCTTTATAGAGCACGTTGAAGAATTACTCAAAAAATTACGACAGAGACTTGGCCTGTTCTTTAGGATAGTCCGCTTCTTAACTAGAGATGCCAAACTATAGCTGGTACAATCAACCTTTCTATCCTTGATAGATTATGCTGACGTCCTCTACAGTCACTGTCCCATTTCCTACCTCACCAAACTTGACACATTATATCATAGAGCTTTGAGGTTCATCACAGGCCTGCCTTATTCCACTCACCACTGCTCCCTATATCAATCGGTGGGGTGGAGTTCTCTTCAATTCAGGCGTGATAAAAATGCAGCCTTATGGACCCTGAGAGCCATCTCCAAAAAACTGCCCCAATACATTACAGACTGTCTTCCTATAAAACCAATAGGCAATTATGCCCTGAGAAGTTGCAAATCTCTCCTACTGATGGTTCCCAAAGTTAACTGTCACTTTGGCAGGGCTGCTATAAGCTTTACACTGTCTTCCCTTGTGGAATAAATTGCAAAAACCTGAAACTGAGGTCACGCATCGGCATCTTATCTTTCAAGCTCTTATATTTACGTCTCAGAAATGATCAGTGCAATTGTTTCCCATGACCATGAATTGTCATCATGCTAACCTGTACCATTTAACCATGAACAAATTACTTCTAGTGCTTGTCTCCTCCTTAGCCCTGGTCTGTCATCATGCTTTCATGTAACACCTTGATGCCTCTGTCCTCCCTTTGATACTAGTCTATCTTCCCGCTTTCTCCAGCCTTCTTTTCACAACTCTATACTGCACTCATCCACAATCTACACACAATCATACTGTAAGAGTCCTAACTCCTCTTTCCCTGTCCCCGTAGGCCCCCACCACTGCATCAGTTCTACCGACCTATCCTTGGGACTTCACTTCTCACAATGTTTATCCTTTGCTTACATATTACATACCCCTCCTGGTACCCCATCTGCCATTAGTTGGTGGTTCTCCAAGCCATTTTCATGGCTAGTACTAGTGACTGCCCCTGATAAATGAACTAACTGGTACTTCTATGCAGAGAACATGGTTTATATACAGTTGCATGGTTCAATGGTGGACTTGCCCCCTTGTATTTGAATCCTCCTCTGTTATGGCTTGCCTTGTCTTCCTTTTATCATTTGACTCCCCTATTACTGCACCATTGTGTTTGTGTTTATATACTTGTTTACATGTATTTATATGTTTTTATGATGGATGTTACCCGACCCTGTTCTAACCAGGTCCATCTTGTAAAAGAGCTCTGCTCAATGATGTTCGCCTGGATAAATAAAGATCTTGATTGATTCATTGATTGATTGATTGAACACAGTTATACAAGAAAAATATAACCAAAACAGAAAGACTGCCTTTTTCTCCCAGTTAATCTACCTACACCACAGATACAGCCCTCCCCCAAAGCACACTTCACAGTACAAAGACTGACTGTTCTAAGCTAACATTCAAAATCCACACACAAACAATAAACACTCAATGCTATGAGCACAGGAGGTTTTCCTACACTCGATGCACTAAATTATGAGCAAACAAAGTGGCTAAAATAAGCTTTTTTAACAGCTTTTAGAGGATTTGAATCACAGAGCTGTGAGAGGAAACTGTCTCCATCTTCCACTGTACACACACTATACAGAACTGAGGCTGTGCAGAACAATCTACAACCCATGTGACCTGCAATCCATGAAGCACTACAACTTCACCTTGGAGCTCTATAACAATGCAAAGTGATGCAAAGTAGATTGATTGCAATGTACTTCACCTTAAAATTAGGAAGGTGGAATAACGTGAAGTAATTGTTTTCAATGGACTTCGCATTCCCCATTATAACATGAAGTACTCTGCTTCACATTGCAGAGTGCTTCGCAGATTCCACGTTACTCTGCAAATCACTCCATGGAGCAAATTTCGCCCCACTTTGCCCACCTCTAATGACAAGACACCTAGTCTGTCCATTTCCCTACTCACTGCTGCAGCCCTAGATCCTATTTGATCTGTGGCTCTTCTGCTCTGCACATCTCTACGGTACCCTTATGTCTATGTCAGCAAATGAAAAGAAATGGCCAGTCATACCTATTAAAAGCTCCAAAAAATTGTTTCTTTTAATTTTTCTTATTTTTTCTTTCAGTACGATCCTTGTGACCCAATGTTTCACCTTAATAGGCTTTTTCAGGGGAAGGATCTGTTTGTAGACATATATAAAGTCTTTTATTTTATGGTTATACATTGTAGCATCATTTGTATTTAACATTTTTCAACAATTTTCTCATGTAATTTTAATTCACTCCGCTAGGTGGTGGATGCCTAGAATCACTAATTCATGTTTTATATTCTTCTGGTCTCACATGATTAGAATCTTTTTATATAAATGCATTATATACATAAAAATAAAATCAAATAAATGAAAGTTATGCAGCAGTTACATTGGCTGAAGTTGAGTGTCTGATGACCTCACATACACCTTTCGGAATCAACTTTAAGCACCCAACACTAAGGAAACTCAGTATAGATTCTATTTCATTTAAAATCTTATTTATCACTTTGCTTACATGTTTTTAAAAAACACACACCTTAAATTAAATAGATATAGTGGTACAGTCTTTTCTTGCATGCAGAAAGACTTTCTTATTTATCCTATGTGTTCAAATAGAAAGTTCTATATGCAGCATTTAACTCTTATGTTCCATATAAATTAATGAAATAGACTGTCTTGATTAACCTTTGAGTTATTTCTCCTGTTTCACCACTTTGAATAGTATTAGACTCTGTTTAAATCAACTTTTCTTGTCGGGAAATAAATTCAAGAAGTGTTTTTGTTTTATTATATAAAATAAACATTCAGTGTTGCTGCTGTTACAGAGTGTATTCATGTTTATACTGTACGCCTATTACCTTACTTGAGTTCTCTGAACATTAAATTAGCAGTTATAGTCATGCCCATCTGCAGTAGAGAAAGCACAACACAATGATTTTAAGTTTTAAACAATGCTTTTTATAAAAAGCCTGCAGCTGTTTTTGTTCTGACGCAAGTTACTAATTACATGAGAACTCATAAGTCTGTAGGAACTGCGCCACTCTTCTCTGAGTTCCTATAAAGATTCTTAGGTAGATAAATTCTCTACCTGTATGTAGGCCAACGTGTAAACAATAAGGGAATATATTTAACAAGTTTTTCAAGCCCAAAAGTACTTAGGTTTAATTGCCAGACTGTGACATAAGACAATGTACTCACTCTTAATTATACTTCTGCTTCACCCGGTTTCGGGTGTGGCTCTGTCTATACATGCAGGTTTTCTTCCTGCATTTTAGAAAAAATGCGCGAATCAGTATCATGCCAAATCTCTCTATACAGTGTTCACTCAGTAGCTCAAGGTGTTTTAAAGTCTTACCTCCTAGTTCTGCTGTACGTGTTTGGGCATCCTCTGCTGCACTGTGTTTTTTAGGGCTGCTTGGGCGGATCCTGCAGTCCTTTTACTAACAGAGTGAGGACTCTGCATTTTTTTCCTTAATTAAAAAAAAAAATAGATTCTCTCCGCCCATCACAACCCCACCCCTCTCTGGTGCCCATGCTCTTTTAGTGCAGCTCCTCCCCACCAAGCTCTCGAAACACTTCCGCTACCACCCACTGTGCACTGTACCACCCCCACACCTCTGTTCCCATCCCCTTTATTCTGAGTATTGTACTCAGCCAGCCTAGCCATACCTTACTGTACTGCCCCCACTCCTCTGCTCCCATCCTAGAATGGCAACACCTCCGCAGCAGGCAAGTTTCCTACTGCCACCAAATTCCATCTTCTGAGAACATGAAAATGTTATTGCTAAAACAATTAAAACAGACACTGATGTGAAGATTTTGTTTATATCGTTGTCGTTTTTGGATGATCTTGAGGTGCTTTCTAGGTAAAGACATGGTGTACTGTGGTGAGTTCGGCTACCAGAGACCCCTCACTTCTCTATCCGTTAGGTAGATCTAGCCAAGTTGTTGCATATCTTGCTACCCAGAATTTGAACAAATATTTTTCTGCTGCTTTATAAGGAGCTGGAACCAGGTTTTCTGGTTCCCCATGGCCTCAAAGACTAATGTATTGTAAAGGATTTGGTGGTTATAAATACTAACCCTTGCTGTGCCACGGACTGCTGTATCAGTCCAGATCAAATTCCTATGTTATCATTTTGTCGACAGCCTAAGGGCTACTAGATAAGGCAAGGAGGTTACGGGATTCAGATTTTGTGTTGCACTTTTTTTTTTTTTTTAGAACACTGGTCTTGTACGTGATGCTGGTAGACCGTTGCTGTATTTGATGGGGAACTTAGCATGTGGCTGTTTTTCTGTAAATTGGCTTTATAGTTCAGGTCCCTGAGTTGCCTTACACCGACAAGGCTGTGTAGGAGCAACAGCACATACTTGGTTCCTGTATTTGTTCTGGGATAAAGGATGCTCCGTCTTTTCTTCCTTCCCTTAGAGCAAACGTTCTCCTCTGTGCCTGGAGGATTTATTTGGTGTCCCTTGCTAGTTGTGGCCTGCTGCTCTTCTAGGAATGAACTTGGTCTGCTAATGTATTAATTTGTAATTTTTGACCAGAAAAGGCACAGGAAACTATCACCTAACATTTTGCTGGAATCCCAGTTCAGAAGTCTTCAAGATTTCATTCATGATAACACCCACATTTACTTTGACGAGGACTTTTCAACTGAATTACAATCTAAAAGGCAGCAAGTCAGAGGGGTTATCAAAGAGATGAAGAGAAAGAAAGGTTTGAAAGCCCACTTAAGGTACCCACCAACAAATAAAATTTGTATGAACAATGGTGCTCAAAGCTGTGACTCTCTCTTAGAAGCCATACCTGTACTGTACAAATGGCAGATCACAGTTCTTGATTTAGAAACGGAGGAACTTGAGGCATGACTACTAAACACAGATTTGGTTTTGCAAGGCAGAAATTGAAAGGGATCACTCTTTGATGGCTTGTTACCTCACCACCTCACCATAGACATTACAGGGCCAGTTTATGAACAGGCTGCAAGCTACAGACTCGCAACTGATTGATCTCACAAGCTCCAGAAAATGCCAAGAACCTGCAGAGGGTAAACACTGACATTTTCAAGTTGCAGTTTTACTGCTAAAACAATTAAAACAGACACTGATGTGAAGATTTTGTTTATATCGTTGTTGTTTTTGGATGATCTTAAGGTGCTTTCTAGGTAAAGACATGGTGTACTGTGGCGAGTTCGGCTACCAGAGCCCCCTCACTTCTCTATCCGTTAGGTAGATCTAGCCAAGTTGTTGCATATCTTGCTACCCAGAATTTGAACAAATATTTTTTCTGCTGCTGTATAAGGAGCTGGAACCACGTTTTATAGTTTTCCATGGCCTCAAAGACCAATGTATTGTAAAGGATTTGGTGGTTATAAATACTAACCCTTGCTGTGCCGCGGACTGCTGTGTCAGTCCAGATTAAATTCCTACGTTCTCATTTTGTTGGCAGCCTAAGGACTACTAGATAAGGCAAGGAGGTTACAGGATTCAAATTTTGTGTTGCACTTTTTTTTTTAGAACACTGGTCTTGTATGTGATACTGGTAGACCGTTGCTGTATTTGATGGGGAACTTAGCATGTGGCTGTTTTTCTGTAAATTGGCTTTATAGTTCAGGTCCCTGAGTTGCCTTATACCCACAAGGCTGTACAGGAGCAGCAGCACAGACTTGGTCCCTGTATTTGCTCTGGGATAAAGGATGCTCTGTCTTTTCTGCCTTCCCTTAGAGCAAAAGTTCTCCTCTGTGCTGGGAGGATTTATTTGGTGTCCCATGTGAGTTGTGGTCTGCTGCTCTTCTAGGAATGAACTTGGTCTGCTAATGTATTAATCTGTAATTTTTGACCAGAAAAGGCACAGGAAGCTATCACCTAACATTTTGCTGGAATCCCAGTTCAGAAGTCTTCAAGATTTCATTCATGATAACACCCACATTTACTTTGACGAGGATTTTTCAACTGAATTACAATCTAAAAGGCAGCAAGTCAGAGGGGTTATCAAAGAGATGGAGGTTTGAAAGCCTAGTTAAGATACCCACCAACAAATAAAATTTGTATGAACTATGGTTCTCAAAGCTGTGACTCTCTCTTAGAAGCCATACCTGTACTGTACAAATGGCAGATCACAGTTCTGGGTTTAGAAACGGAGGAACTCGAGGCATGACTACTAAACGCAGATTTGGTTTTGCAAGGCAGAAATTGAAAGGGATCACTTTTCAGTGGCTTGTTACCCCGCCACCTCACCAAATACATTATAGGGCCAGTTTATGAACAGGCTGCAAACTACAGACTCACAAACAGTTGATCTCACAAGCTCCAGAAAATCCTAAAAACCTACAGGGGACAAACACTGACATTTTCCTGTTGCAGCTTCTCTTTGGCTGTCAGAAATAATACTTTGTGAGTGACTTAGTGCATTTTTAAGACTTCAGGTGTGACACAGGAGGATGGCTATGTGTTGTTAGATTTTAAAACTTCAGCTTCAGCACACTGTATCTATATGTTAGATTTTGTTTCCCTGCAGCCAGCCACAAAAAGTGGGTTGGAGAGAGCTACCTCATTCTGATCTGTGGCTCTCCCCCACTCCAATTGGCAAACCATGGCAAATGCTCTCCTAGAGCACTGGCTGTCAGCCCCACCTACCACCCTCCCCCGGATGCAGTCAGCAGCACAACCATCCAAAAGAGGTGCACTTTTTAAACAAAGGTCCCTCTTTTCTATTTAAAACTGAGCCAATGACTTTTAAAAATGAGTTTCCCTGCAGCCAGCCACAGAAAGTGGGTGTGAGAGAGTCACCTTGTCCTGATCTGTGACTCCCCCCCCCCCGACTGCTGAACCACATTGTACACACCGAGACCTCTCCTACAGCACCGGTGGTCAGCCCCACCCACCACACTCCCCTGACCTGAGCAGAAATGCTCCCTGCAAGTAAAGGCGGACACCTCTAGTGGTCATCTGTGAAGGGCAGCAGCTCAAAGGGTGTCTATGGTGTCATCTGTTGGAGTTGGCTATTGGCCAGTCAAGCTGCCCTATGTTCATCACAGCAGAAACTTTATGTGCAGTTTTCCATAATGAATTCTTGCTGTCTTGCTGCAGAGATCCTCCGAGAAACACTTCTCAACATACCGTAGTAAGAGTTTGTGAACAGACGTTAACTTGGACTCTAAATACTTCCACAAATCTCTTCTCTCATGCTGTGTATAATCTATTTTACTGATTTTTTAACTTGTTACTGTGATTTGTTTTGTTTCGTCAAAACAGTCATTGCATGTATTTCTCTCCCTGTAATATGTTTTTATGTTGTAACTTTCCCAGAGCATGCCTGAAAATAGGCACTTGTTTGCCTAGTGCACCCACTCGGTCAACAAAAACTACCTAAAATACATTTTCTTCAGTTAAATTTAATTCCCTGAACACAGAAGGACCTTTTGTCCTCTCATATTGATTTTGTGAAATTTTCCAGTACACATATCATTTTATTCCCGTATCTCTGAGTTCCAGTGGTCCTGTGCTACAGGTAAGGGGAGAGAGGGAAAGGGGGTCAACTGCGAAGGGTGCCATAATGGGGCTATGTAAGTGAGCGACCATTCCTGGTGGGACAGGCGGTGGCTGCACTGTACGGATCAACACAATAGTGTGCTGCTTCCGGGGGCAAGTTTCAGGGGGATCGAAGAGGTACCCTTTATCATTTCTTGAATCTGACCAGCTCTGACTGCAGCAATTCTGTTAAATCCTATCTGCACACCATTTATGACTTTCCATTTTGGGTTGCTCTACACAGCAAGTGCAGTAGGAGGAGGCCTGTCAGGATGGACAATGATCTGTGTCCCATGGTGGAGCATTGCTTAGTGGGATGGCCTCGATGGACCATAGTTTTGGTCACGTAGAAACCAGTAGATATCTGGAAATACGCAGGTGCAACCCTGCTGGAGTCTGTGCACTTTAGTTAAAGATGAATGCCCTCTGAGATTGCAATCATATTACATAAACCACTCTGCCTAAGATGGCTGCATCATATAGCTTTATTAAAAGAGCTGCCTTTGGGTGCTAGGATATTTATGGGAATCTGGTTTACAGAAGTCATAGTGCCTCTCTGAGCCCTAAGCTCGTGGCCTTTGTAGGAAGGGAGGGAGGGGGAGGGGTCAGAAGCTTAACTCCCTTTGAGAGATTTCCATGTGGTGGTGGCACTGTGTGACTTCTGTGCAGAGGGGAGCTTGCAGCTGCCCTGTGGTTTTATGGTTACCTGCTCCCCCCAAAAAGCTTAGCAGCGCATGCCCCGTATTAAATGTTTTTTTTTCCCCTGCCTGTTTGATCAGCATTCTTATGGATTACAAAATCTGAAACACCAACTAGACTATGGGATGACCAGGAGGGAGTAATTCTAATTTTAATATTTAATGTTAAACCTAAACTTCAACTTTGAGTCTGAACATGGAGCCACATATTTCTGTGCATTAGCACCCGTAATTATGGCAGTGAGAGAGAAATTACATCAAAATTGATTTTCGTTTATACATTTGGTGGTGGCGAGAGGCAATTGCCCTGATTTTTGCCCATCAGGTTTGCTCCTTCCCAGTAAGGGATTTTTTTCTCTTTAACTGACCCTCTGCTTTTTATCTAGTTCTTTGCAATTCTCACCCCAGGGCCCTAAGGGAGACCCCTTGGTAAAGTCCTTTAAAAGGGGACTTTATGCCCATCTTTTTGCACAGGCCTATGGGGACAGAGATTCCCCAAATGTCATTCCAATATGATTTTACATGGCTGCTAAAGTTTTTATCTTTGTATACTAAAATTTTATTTATATTAATTTACATGGGATGTCATGATGGATATGTGAAAAGAAAAGTGTGACTCCCACTAGGACTTGAACCCATGCCCCTATCATTCCGTGCTACTAGTCTAACCTCTGAGCTATAGAAAGTTGTCTGGTGTCTCTGACATATGCCTAAGTGTACACTTCCATATATTTTCCTAATAATGTGTATGCCTTCCTTAGAACAGAAACTAAAACAAATCTTACTGCTTACAAATCATTGTGTTGTTTCTCCATACCTCCTTAACAATTCCACACAACTTCACTAACTTTATTATGCATCCCTGGTGGATGTGACCAGAATTTGTTAACATTGCAGTTTAAATAGAGGCTCGGGCTGAGGGGCGGACCAGAACTTTCTGACACTGATGGACACAAGATGTAAAAGACCAATCAGTGTCAGGCAAGGTTGCCAAGACAACTGAACACACCTCGGTACTTTTACAGGCACAGAGGGCACTTTCCACCCGAAGGCACCAAAATGTTTAGTGTGACTGAACTTGTATGGTCCTGGCCTACTGCTGATTTTTTAGATAAGCCTTAAGAGATGTTCAGAAAAGAGTTTAGGAATCTGTGACTATCCTCAACTTGTGTAATCTGTGCTTAAATTGATTTCATCATTTGAAGGATAGATCACTTTGTGAAATGCCATGCTAATATTCTTAAGACATTAGTTTATGACAGGTATGTTAGATAGTTATTCTTGGTTGCCTCTCATGAGTCATCATTATCGATTAGTTATTTTAAATGTCTTTCATAAATATTTAAAGATGTGTATAAGGGTTCGACTATGCAAGTATGAAGCCAGGAATAAACGTTCAGTACTAGTTATTTCAATATACTGTATGTTATTAACTTTTTGTACCCTGTATCAGTTGCCTTTTATTGTATTCGTGTTGGTATTAATTCAGAAATAATTTCTAAAGGTCTTAATGAGTGAACATAGTGGGAGGTCACCATAGGTCATGGGAGATCAATCATGGAAAGCATCTCCCAGATGGCCAACACTGTAGTTTCTGGATTGCGATATCCTTATGTCTATCCCATGCACTCTTGACCCCTGTATTGTTTTCACACTCACCACTTCTGCTGAAAGGCTGTTCCATGGCTCCATCACCCTCTCAGTGAAAAAGTACTTTCTAACATTACCCCTGAGCCTTCCATCCTTCAGCCTCATATCATGCCCCCTTGTTCTTGTGCAGAGTTTTCTCTGAAATATGCTTTCCACCTGTACCTGCTTATTCCCCTAAGGTACTTGAAAGTTTCTATCATATCTCCCCTCTCCCTTCTTTCTTCCAGTGAATAGATATTAAGTTCCTTAAGTCTTTCCTCATAGGGCTTCTGGTGCAGTCCATGTACCATCTCCGTTGCCTTTCTCTGGACTGCCTCTATTTTGTCAATGTCCTTACAGAGATATGGTCTCCAGAACTGAACACAGTACTCCAGCTGAGGCCTCACCAGTGATCTGTACAGTGGCATCACCACCTCTTTCCTCCTGCTTGTTATGCCCGTCCATTTGCACCCCAATATTATGTTTGCTCTCCCCACCGCTTCTTCACACTGTTTGGTCACCTTCTGGTCATCAGATATGATAACCCCCTGGTCTCGCTCCTGATTTATGGTAGCTAGAATTTCCCCACCCATCCTGTACTCCTCCCTTGGATTCCTGTGACCCAGGTGCATGATCTTGCATTATTTAGCATTGAAACTCAACTGCTAGACACCCAACCACTTCTCTAATAGGCTTGGGTCCTTTTTCATTTTTTCTACCCCCTCTGGTGAGTCCACTCTGTTGCAGATCTTGCTGTCATCTTTGAAGTGGCACACCTTTCCCTCCAGACACCCTGCAATGTCACTAATGAAGACATTGAATAGGACTGGCCCCAGCACCAATCCCTGTGGCAGCCCGCTGGTCACCTCCCTCACCTCAAATTTTAAGCCATTTACCAACACCTTCTGAGTTCTGTCCCTTAGCCAGTTCTCAACCCGCTTTACTACCATAGGACCCATTCCCAGGTTCCCCGATTTATTTAGTAATCTCCAGTGTAGGATGGTGTCAAAAGCCTTGCTGAAATCCGGGTAGGCTACATCCACCGACACTCCCTGATCTACCATCCTGGTTAACCAGTCAAAGAAGTCTATAATTTTTGTCTGGCAGGACCTTCCCACTGAGAATGCATGCTGCCTTGGATCCTGTGCTCCGCTATCCTCCAGAAACTTCAGAATCCTCTCCTTAAGTAAGGACTCCATTAGTTTTCCCACTACTGAGGTCAGGCTTACAAGTCTGTAATTGCCTGCCTCCTTTCTGCTTCCACTTTTGTGGAGAGGGATCACATCTGCCCTCCTCCAGTCCTCAGGTACCTCTTCTGTCTCTAGTGATGCATTGAAAAGGGCAGCCAGTGGTTCCACCAGCACTTCCTTGAGTTCCTTTCGTAATCTGGGGTGGATCCCATCTGGCCAAATCTGCTTTTATTTTCTAGAGTTCTTCGAGGACTCTTTCCACTGTGAATGGGCTGGTGTCTACTGCCCTCCCCTGAATACCTCTCTTACTGAGTCTCAGTCCCTTACCCTCCACTTCATTGGTGAATACTGAGCAAAAGTACTTGTTCAGTATCTTAGCCTTTTCTAGGTCATCCTCCACACTTTCTCCTCCTTCCTTCTTCAATCTAACAATCCCATTTCTGGTCTTTTTCCTCTTGCTAATGTATCTGAAGACGGTCTTGTTGCCTTTCTTAATAGCCTGGGCTACATTTTCCTCTGTCTTTGCTTTAGCCCTTCTAATTATTTTCCCAGATTCTCTTGGCTTCTCCAGATATTTTTCTCTGTCCTCATCCTTTTGTGTTTCCTTGTATCTTCAGAAGGCTCTTTTCTTTTCCCTTATTTTCTTGGCCACTACCTTTGAGAACCATAATGGCCTTTTCTTTCTTTTACTCTTGCTATTCATTTTGACACAGTGACCTGTTACTTCTGTCATGACTCGCTTGAATCCTGACCACTGTTTTTCTACATCTCCCCCCTGTACCTTTGGCTGCTAGAGCTCTTTTAAGATTTCTAACCATCTCCTTAAAGTTAGTCTTCCTGAAATCTAGGACCTTTATCCTTGAATGGATTGCCTCCCCTACTCTCCTATGGTCACTGGCACCAAGGGTACTGCTCACCTCCACATCTGTGATACTGTCCTCATTTGTCAGGACCAAATCCAGTATAGCATCCTCGTTGGTTGGTTCTGCTATAAACTGTCTAAAGTTTGCCCAATTCAAGGCAGTCATGAAGTCCCTGCCCCTTGTTGTACTCTATGATTCTCTTGTGCCTATTCCAGGCTTTTTCAAATCCCAACACTGTTTTCACTCCCACTGCCTTTGCTGGAAGGCTGTTTCAGGCATCCACCAACCTTTATGTGAAGAAATATTTCCTCACATCTCTCCTGAACCTACCCCCTCAAGCTTCATGTCATGACCCCTTTTTCTAGAGAACCCATTTTCTATGACACATACATTCCACCTGTACTTCATTCATCCCCGTAAGGTATTTAAAGGTCTCGATCATATCCCTTCCCCTTCCTCTCCTCCTGGGTGTACCTATTATTGAGCTCCTTTAGTCTTTCTTTATGGGACTTTTGACACAGACCCTGCACCATCTTGGTAGCCCTCCTCTGAAATGCCTCTACTCTGTCTATGACCTTCCCGAGATGTGGACTCCAAAATTAGACACAGTACTCCAGGTGGGGTCTTACCAATGACCTATATAGGGGCAACACCACTTCCCTCTTGCTGCAGGTGATAACCCTACCTATGCACCCCAGCATCCCACTAGCTCTCCCAATTGCCTTGTCATATTTTCTGGCCACATTTTGATCATCCCACATGATTACCCCCAGGTCCCATTCCTGCTAGGTCATTGCAAGTATCTCTCCCCCCATTTTGTACTCCTCCCCCAGGTTTCTGTGGCCCAAGTGCATTATTTTGCACTTATTGCATTAAACCCTAGCTGCCAAACATTTGACCACTTCTGCCATTTTAAATCTCTTACCATCCTTTGCCCCCCTTCCCCAGGAGAATCCACTCTTTTGAAGACTTTGTGTCATCTACAAAGAGGCAGACCTTTCCTTCCAGGTCCTCCACTATGTCCCTAATGAAGACATTAAAGAGAACCAACACCAGTACTGATCCCTGAGGTACCCCACTGGTCACTCTCCCCCTCAGAGTGAACTCCATTTACCACCACCCTCTACCTCCTATCCCGTAACCAGTTTCTTACCCAAGTTACCACCTTACTGCCCACCACCATGCTGTCTAACTGGTTCACCTGTCTCCTGTGTGGAATGTTGTCAATGCTAAATCCTAGGTAGGTCATGACCACCACCCCTCCCTGATCCAACACCTTGGTTACCCAGTCAAATAAATCTATCAGATTTGTTTGGCATGCCCTTCTCTCTGTGGAACCATGCTGCCTCAGGTCCAGCAGTCTGTTGGATTCCAGGTATTCCACAATCCTTTCCTGTAACAGTGTTTCCCTACCACTGAAGTCAGGCTGACAAGCCTATAATTGCCCACCTCATTCTTGCTACCAATTTTCTTAAGTTGGACTATGTCTGCTCTTCTCCAGTCCTCCAGGACTGTGACAGTCCCAAAAGAACTATTTAAAAAGTATGCCTGGGGTGCAGCCAGTACCTCCCTTAGTTCCTTCAGCATTCTTGGATGTACTCCATCTGGCCCCCTGGCTTTGTCCACCCTCAGACTAGTGAGTGCTTTCCTGACCTGCTCCTCAGAAAAGGGACTGGTGTTCACTTCTCTCCCCTAATGGTTCTTGGTGCATTTTCATGGTCCTTCCTCTTCCATTGTGTATACCGAGCAGAAGTAGCTGTTTAAGATGTTTGCCTTTTCTTGGTCCTCCACTGTACATTCCCCCACTTTAACCATGCAATCCCTCACTTTGTCTTTCTTTTCTCACTAACATACCTGAAAAATGCATTGACCCCTTTTGATACTACTGGGCTATACGTTCCTCAGTTTGCACCTCTGTGCCCCTTACTACTTTGCCTGCTTTCCTCCATTCTCCAAGAACAATTCCCTATCCTCTTCTCTCTGGGTCTCCTTATACCTTCTAAATGACACTCTTTTTGTCCTTACCTTTTGTTTTCTCCCACCTCCTTCGAGAACCATAACGGTCTCCTCTTTTTTCTTCTTTTGCTTACTTGCTTACCACTTTATCGCTATTTGGTAGAGTTATTCAGAATTTTCAAATTCTGGTACTGTTGAAATTCTCTAGCATGTTTTAGAAATCTAGCCTAATTCCACAAAGCCCCATTGTGGTGGAATTCTGAAATTCTGAAAATTGTTTGTTGTTACCCACCTCCTTCCCTACCCCCAATTTTTTAAACACCCTTATCCTCATAGCATCCACCCTCCCCTCAGTAGAAGCAAAATGAAGATAGCTTAGAGGATTATAACACCAAGCTGTGAACCTGGAGACTCAGCAGCTGTGTAACTCAGAGAAAATGTCTCAACTTAGCTGTATTCCTGGGATGCACCTGGAAGTGAGCTTCAGTTCAGTGTGTCTTCTCCACGCTAAATTCGAAACTAAACAAATAAAACTATTCTATATATTGTAAAACTAGAATTTGCTAAAACCCTCCCCAACCTCCCCTAGCATTTCAAATTTCACCCACCTCCACCAGGCTGAGCCAGTAAAAGAAAATAGCCGCCCACCCCCTACCCTTTATGCAAACATCCACTGTCCTCTCCATGCCATGACAGAAAGGATTCTTAAAGTCCCATGGAGGATGATCTTAGTGGAAGGATTTGCCCAAAAAAGTTTGTTCAGGGCTGCATGTACCATAAGCATCTTAGGACAACATGATTTAAATCCTCTGGTTCTTGTAATGGACAGTAACAATTTCTTGATAAATTTAGATTTTTGTTTTTATCTTAATTCTATTATTTTGCTTGGAAATGTCTCAAATCTGTATTGCACTTGAATGTAGTAGCAGTAATTTAAAAATGGGCAGATCAGCACAATAGCTGTATCCTGAATGTTCCTAACTATACTTCATTTAAAGGTGCAAGGAGGGTGTCAAGAGAGGCAATGTATGTTATAGAAACCATAAGGCTCTCAAAGAACAGATCCATCTGAGGCTGTTGGGTCTTCTTGGCTCAAATAAAAAATAATAGGGAGAAACATGGAATTGAAATAATATGTAGACTGCTAAACCAGGGGGAAGACAAGGATGGGAAGCTGGAAAGGGAAATTTTGAAGGCAGCTAAATGCTGAAGAATATACTCAGGGAAGACTTACGTTTCCTGGACATAGACTATAACATTATGATGGCAGTAGGACAAAAGTCAGAAGCTTGTAGAAGTAATACAGGGCTACATTCTTATGCAATGGATGTGAGAGACAACCAAGGGAGGACACAGTTCTGGGCCTGATAATGTATCTTCACTGAGGACCCAGTCAGATAGATCACAACAGCATTCAATTTAGTATTTTATTGAAATATCAGCAACTGAAATCCTGCACAGAGGTCCCCATCATTAGTAAGGCAGACTTTAGTAAACTAATACCAATAACTTAAGATCAGAAGATGGACACATACAAATTGGGTGGGACCAAAAGTATGTTGGTAGCAATTAAAAGGACAACAATTTGAACAAACTTGCATTACATAAAACTTGTTGCAAAGTCCAAGAAACAAAATAGTCCATATTGCCTAGATGAGCAGGTGATGCAGGCAAACTGAGAGAAAAGGAAAGCTTTGAGTGTACTGTATACAAGGGGGAGCAGAATGAGCAACAGGACTACATGTAATGATAAGCTCAAGAAAATGAGAGACATCATAATTAGGGCAAAAGTGAACAAAAAACGGAAAGCATATGGGATCAACAATAATGATAAAACATTGTTTAAGTATATAAGGGGAAAACACCAGGCAAATACTATCATGGAAAGACTATGGAAAGATGAAATGAGGCTGGAGAATAATGAGGAAAAAGCAAACATTAAATGAATACCTCAGTTCTGTGTTCACAGTGAAGGCAACAGGCCAAACCCCAAAAGCAAGAACAGATTCAAAGGATTCAGTAGCCACATATGTATGCAGCTTACACTCGGCGAGGGGATTAAGCCCACTGAACAGGAGAGGGATCTGAGGATCTTAGTATCAAGCAACCTTAAAACACAAAAGTACAGGTCACAAAACAAATTTAATTATCTTCCCTGTGTGTTTTTCCCAAACCGAGCAGCTTCACTGAACCGCGGTAACTGATGTTTGCGTGCTTCATAGACACCGCTTCACTCAATGAGAAACAAAACTGCCACCAAAGCTAGATTGAGCCATAGGTTGTTACCCTTCATGGAACTGCACACTTTATCTCCAAGAACTAACATTTAACTGCTACAACCATCGCTTCACACTGTCTGGCTGTATGAAGTGAATCCGCTTGTTTCACAGTTCACGCACTCTCTCTCCACAGGCAGCAGCGTACCAAACAATTCCTGTTTTTCTGATCACACTGCAGTGACATTAATTTTTTTTTTAAACAGGGATGTCTTATTCAGTTTTCATTTCCCCTTCAGACCACAAATCAAATCCATGACTCGCCTGAACACTGTCTCTTTCCTGTCAACCTGCTGGCTGTTCTTTCCCCTAAGTTTACAGTGTTTCCTCACACACGGTTTAAAAAAAAATTAACAGATTTGGGGGGGGGGGTTGCTGTGGTACCAAGCAATAAAACAGCTTTACTTGGGAGGGAGACAACAAGAGAGACACTCCTCCAAAGGTAATCCATTAATGAAACAAAAGCTCAGTGAAAACAGCTCCACCTTCAGTACAAACAGTAAAAGTAACTTTTTTTTTATAAAATATGCTTCCACACTTTGAAAACATGTAAAGAAAAATATTTTTAAACAGTATTTGTTCTAATGTTTATTTTCTTTTTAAATTAGCTATTGTACAGTAGCAATAATGCACTCTAGGGTGTGAGTTGTGGTGGGATAACTTCACGCCTGTGGTGTTGGATGCACTCGCCCTCCGGCCTCATGCCCAACCACCCCACATGTGAGGTTATCCCAACACAACCCACGCCCTGTCGTTCATTATTTATTAAGCTTATATCAGTGCAAACGTAGAGCCAAAGTATTTTACTGGTGCATTTTGATATGAATTTGTCACCCCTTGTCCCTATGCCTATTTGCTAAGGGCCCCAGTACCCACCTTTCAGGTAAGCCCCTAGCAGTCACTTTCTAGGTGGGCCCCCAGCACCCACTTTTCAAAGAGGAACCTTGATCCACATTCTGACCGTAGATGATTATGTGCATACTGTGGATACTGTTTGTTTTAGCAGTCTGAGTGGCGAGGAGAGCTGATTCCGCATGGTTACTCGTAAGGATTAAGCCGCAAGAAAGCATGGGTCTACTATGGAATTAATCCATGGTTGGAGGGGGTTGGACCACGAGGCCGAAGGCTGAGTGGGTCCAACCAACCAACCATGTATTAATTCCACTGTAGACCCATGCTTTCAAGTGGCTTAATCCGCTTGTAACATGGCTACCTATTTAGGACCTTACTCTGTTTTTTTATTAGTACACAACAGTATAATGAATCAGTAAGTCCAGTGAAAATATAACTTTCCTGTCTCTCACTACTTTCTGTCTAACCTTGTATACACTTCCAAACGTGCGCATGCACGTTGCACATCTCAACTCTATTAATATACTGATGTGCTTTTTTTCTGTATAGATCAACTGATTATAATATGCAGTACTCACACACAGACTCCTGACTGCAGGAGCTTTCTTTTCTCTCTCTATTTTTCAGTTCCTTTCAGCTCCTTTGTGGTATGTTTCTGCATTTCTTTGCTCTTGCACTGTGGGTAGTTGTCCATTTTTCCATGCTGCCATAGAAACCACTCTACAGCTATGGCTTCCGCCTACTTCTGTAACACCTCATG
Source organism: Neoceratodus forsteri (assembly GCA_016271365.2). Classification (NCBI taxonomy): domain Eukaryota; kingdom Metazoa; phylum Chordata; order Ceratodontiformes; family Ceratodontidae; genus Neoceratodus; species Neoceratodus forsteri. The sequence continues at coordinate 208,656,375 of CM028137.1, read as the reverse complement.
CCATTTCCCCTTTCCCACATGTCTCCTACTATCCGTCACTACGCTCATGCACTGATTACGTTGCGTGTGCCCCGGGTGTTTTCAGACCCTACTGTCTTGCTATTTCATGGTTGCTCTTACGATTGCTCTTTCCTATACTACCTGTCCCACTCTCTGAGGTCTGTGCCATTCCTTCTTCTGCTCTGAATCGCACGTCGTGCAGGTAGGCACTTATGATGTTCAGCTGTGTACACAGTGCTCTCTCCTGGCCGACTGTCTGCAGCGCCCACACCATGCCTAGCGTTGTCTAATTATTTGGGTGCGCCACCGCTCGCTACCATGATCTACTCTGGTATTAGACCATGGTTAGCGATGTGCCACATGATGTCATTCCTCCAATCTGATTTCTTTATTTTCTTCTGTTTTTTTTGCCATGTTACAAATGGCATTGAGACAACTCCATAGTCTTCCACAGGAGCTGCTCAAGCTGCTGCGTGCATGCCACCATCCCCTGGAGTCTGAGCTAGCCTTCATGGTGCTCCTCAGACTCACAGGAGTCTGGGCATGGAAGTCTGGGTGAAGATTCAAACCCGGGTCCCCAGCAGGGAAGTGCAACACCCAAGACGTGCAGTATTGAGAGACTCGAGTTCTGCCCCTCAATTAACCCCTCCCCCCCAACCATGGAGAAGTGCATCACTCAGCTTCCTTTAGATGCTGGAGCTGGAACCGTGATAGCCACAGCAGACAGAATTTTTTTTTTTTACAGGCATCAGTACCAGTTACACAGAAGCTGCTAGATGTAAGAAATCCATCAAATCCATCAGCTACCACTGTTTAATTATAACTTGATGAATGTTATGACATATTTTACTTTCATCCAATCCACCACTTGATTCAGAGTGCATTTACTAATGGGTTCCATAATAATAGCCATGAGAACTTTGTTTTGTAATTTTGTTAAATGATGAAGCCCTGGAGACAAAACTGTATCCTGTCCTGTGCTTTTGAAATGTAAAACTATGCCCCTTTTTGGCCATTGGCAAGCATACATACGTTTCTGAGCATATGCATGTCAAAGGGAGAATCTGTTTTCTGCCTGAATGCTTTCTACCTGAATGCCTAGCATCTTTATGCGATTCAGTAATTAGCTCATTGGAGAGGGAGGGCTGCTCATTACTGTCATAAGCTAGAGGAAGCTATTGAAATGTACCGGCAGTCTGGGGACCCCCTTGGCACACATTCTAATTTGAGGCCACCAGTACGCAATGATTGGCTTCTTTATGCCCCACTGCACTGTGTATTGGCTAACTGGGAAAGGAGGGGGGCAGCTACCTTTCTGCCAATTGACTGTTTTGTGTAAAACAAGTCGGCTAGTGGAAGATTTGTAAATGCCGTCCCACTCCCATTGCAGCATTGTCACTGTTCTGAGCAAGAGAATGGAAAGCCCTTCAGGAGATGAGCCAGCATGGGGGAAAATATGTAACAAATGAGATCCTAGATTCCTTTGGAAGCAAGCAAAGTGAGAGAGTGAATAGTAGAAGAAGGCAGGCATGCAGTAGATGATTGATCTATCACCATCAGGTACTGTGCAGCAAACTACCCGCCCCCTTCCCCCGAGTCTGTATTGTGTCTTAGTGAGTGTAGTACTACTGTCTCTGGGTAATGAGGCTTACAGACTGTTAAAAAGATATATATTTGTTAAGCACACCACTGTATGGATAATAGAGGCAACGGTAGTAACAAAGTAACAATCATGATGTAATCCCCCTCCCTGTCGATACACCCGATTCACATTTACTGGAGAAAGTGGTTAGTAGTTGTTAATTTTTTTTACTTACTAGAGGTGTTGTATTTTTGCTTCTTCCCTGGCATCATGGGCTTCCCTTTGTATGTGAAATCATCCCTATTCCTGAGCAGCTGGAGAAGCCCAGCCATTTGTTTTGCATTTACTGAAAGTTGTGAGAATGAGGAGGGCATTGAAGCAGACCAGCAGGCCACTCACTTGCCTTAAAAATTACCCACTCAAAAAAGTACATTTTCTTTCACAGTACTGTAGCTTGTGTTGTACTGCTGATTAACCACCAACTGAGTTATTTTATATAGCATTGTGTAATTAAGCTACTAGCAATAAATATTAAAATAAACATGAATTTGCCAATGTCGAATGTTGTCTTGCTGGCATTGGCATTGGTAGTGCAGGAGTTAGAGAGATGCATAATAGGAATGGCAGTGAAGTATTGAACTGTCGCCAACCCCAACCTCACTCTACAGAGACTGACAGCATTGGGGTGTGCCTTTGGGTCATCGGCTATAACTCTTATGCCATTTCACCTTACCCTAACCTGCAGACACAAACAAGTGTTGCAGTGTGCCTTGGGTTCTTCAGGCCTTACAATCACCCCATTCCATAAGGAAATACACTGAGATGGGTGCACTATAGGAGAATGGGGTGAACCTTGGGGCTGAAGAGTCCAAGGTACACCTCAGTGCCTCTCACTTGCTGCAGGGTGGGGGTGGGTGTTGGAATGGCGTGAGCATTACAGCTGACAATCCCAAATCATACCCCTGATGCCTGTTAGTCTCTACAGGGTGGGCATTATGGCTGGAAGCCATTTTTATCTCCAAATTTTCAACATGGGCTTTTTGTGACCCCACCTCATGAACAGTGGCACTATCAGTTCATTAGACGAAAGGTGATTTTGAACAGCAAATGTGTCATTTGGGGTCACAGGTGCGAAAACACATTTTGGGCAGTATGTGAAAAATTACAGCTGTATTGTTCATGAGGAGGTGTAAAAAATGGCAATGTTGAAAATCTGGAGTGCAAATATGAAAAGTTGGTGGTGTCATGAGCGTGCGTAGAAACTGTGCAATGCACGCCCATAATACAGTTATTTTGTGGATTTTTTTAACCAAATTTTCAACATAGGCATTTTGAGACCTCCGCTCATGAACAGTGGCACTGTAATTTTGTTAATCTGTCCCAAAGGTTTATTTGCCACAGTGACCGTGCCATTGTGTGCCAGATGTGCGAAAATATATTTTGGGCAGGATGAGAAAAATTACAGCTATACTGTTCATAAGAGGTGTGGAAAATAGCAATGTTCAAAATCTGGAGTGAAAATATTACAAATTGTCGAAGTTGTGAATGTGTGTGGGAACTGCACAATGCACGCTCATAACACAGTAATTTTTTGGAATTCCTTCACTAAATTTGCAACATAGGCTTTTTGGGAACCAACCTAATGAACAGTAGCACTGTCGTTTCATTACTCAGTCCCAAAAGGTGATTCTGCGCAGTGACTGCAAAATCACCTTTTGGGACTGAATAACGAGATGACAATGCATGTGTTCATGAGATGGGGTCCCAAGAACCCAATGTTGAATATTTGGAGCCAAAATAAAAAAAAATGGCTGAGATATCCACCTAAGTTGAACCCCCCCCCCAATTGATGCCATTATACAGCTCGCCAGCATTTCTTCATTTTGCAGTTCAGCTTTGAAGAGTCCAGATGTGTTCCCGCTCCACCAAAGATCGCAGCGCTGTACCGCTGGAGGTAAGTATGAGGTGAGGGGGTTGTGGGGAATTGGGGTGCACAGATGGTGGATGTGGGTTGGGCAAGAGGGCGCTAAGGATTAGGTCCCCCTTTGGATTAGTTCTTGGGGTAGATCAGATCCCTTCCTCTGATCGGGTGCGTAATCTGGGTGTGGAGCTTGACACTGGCTTGACCCTTCGCTATCAGGTGTCTGCAGTAGTCAAGACTTCATTTTTTCATCTGAGAAACATCTCCAGGATTAAGCACCTGGTTCCACCAGGTGATTTGCCAGTTTTGGTCCACGCCTTTGTGACATCTCGTCCTGATTATTGCAACTCCCTTTACCTAGGGCTTGCTGGGGTTGATATCCACCGCTTGCAGCTTGTGCAGAATGCTGCAGCATGTCTGTTGACTGGGGTGTCTAGGAGATCTCATATCACCCCTGTGCTGCGCACTCTGCACTGGCTGCCTATACAGTGGCGGATCACCTTCAAAGTGGGTCTTTTGACCTACAAAGCCCTACATGGGTTGGGTCCCGACCACCTGAAAGAGCTTCTGGTTCCTTACATCCCTCTGAGACAACCCGCTCAGCTGACGAGGGGTTGCTGGAATTCCGAGGTAAATTTGAAGTCTTCTGGAGCCCGTGCTTTTAGCTTTGTGGGCCCACCCTTTGGAATTCTCTGCCCCGCCAGCTCTGAGAAAGTGCAACGGTGGATAGTTTTAAGAAGGCCTTAAAGTCTTTTTTATGGAATCAGGCATTCCCTGCAGTATTTTAAATTGTTTTATATTTTGTGATTTTGTTGTTAATGTTTGTACTGTTATATGGAATGTCATGATGATTTGTACAGCGCCTTGAAATTTTGAAAGGCGCTTAATCTAATACATTTTATTATTATTTATTATTATTATAAGGAAAACAAGGGTCAGTTTTCCTTTTTTCAGGTAAAAAAAAAAAACCAAAAACAGACCAGGACATCACGGTGCTGACATGGTCAGCTTTGTGTGAGCAGCAGCGCACTGGGGTGGGCTCCCAGTGTGCCATACAATGTGGGGGGGTGGGGGACAAAACCAGACCCAGACATCACGGTGCCAGCATAGTCAGTTTTGTGTGAGTGGTGACACGCTGGGGTGGGTTCCCAGTGTGCCATGCAATGTGGGAGGGTGGGGGATAAAACTGCATATGGGCATTGTGGTGACGACATGGTCAGCTTTGTGTGAGCAGTGGCACACTGGGGTGGGCTCCAAGTATGCTACACAATGTGGGGGGGTGGGGGACATGCTGACACGGGGATTGCACCCCCAATGTCGGCTTTGTTTGGGGATTGCGTGGTGGCAGCAGGAGCCACCACCATGTTTATATAAATGTTTCAACAGTAAAAGCACGTACGGGAGGTGTGTCATCTCTTCTGCTGCATGACAAGCTTGTCTCTGATTGCAGCAGCACATTTCTTTCAAGTTGGTAACACTTTACATAATGCTTGTGTCAGTGCTAGCATGCTGGCTAATTGGAGAATGAGAGACACACCTACTAATGCATGCCCTGCATTCACCAACACTGACACACCTCTCACTGTGCTACTACTACTACAAGATGTTGCTTGCATGTGCTCAAGGTGACATTAGAATAAGTAATAGCTGGATGTTGTGCGTGTGTGTGTGTGTGTGTGTATGTGTGACTGGTGGGTGTGATGGGGTAGATGGGGAGCTGGCTGGTGAGAAATTATCTGGACACAAGCATATGTCTTCAACTTTTACACTAACCCTTTGCTATTTCAATGTCTCTAAAACCATACATACTGGTTTTCCTTCAGCTGTGAAGACGTGGTTATTGTAATGTTTCTTCAGTGCTGATTGAATTTAAACTTTTACTCCAAATATCTGCTCAGAAGATACGATGCAAGTGTGGAAGTGTGAGCAAGGGGGTTAGCATTCTTCTGTGCAAAAGGTCTGCTAAACTATAATGTAGGTCTGCAAACAATTCAAAGGCTGTTCATCCAATTCAGTGATACGCTTATATTTTCTTTTGAAAGAAGCGGGTGGGGAGGAGGGAAGAAGGCTGTAGGGAAGTTTTTTAAAAAAAGAAAATACACTATAAGTGCACAACTAAAGTGAAGAAAAGAGATTGAGATACTTGAAAATGTATAATCACATTCACCTTACCTCTTGTCACAGATGCATGCAACCCACACTTGCATCTTATTTCTGAGCAAAGGCATTTGTAGTCAACGTTTTACTATAATAAAAAGCTGAGAAGAAACATTATGAGAAAGATGTCTTCACAGCTGATTGAAAATCCAAAAGTATGGTATTTGGCAATTGAGTTATTTTATATAGCATTGTGTAACCCACCTGTGTTGGTACGCCCACATTTTCTGGAGGATATAAGTCTAAGTTGAATAGAGCCACCTGCTGGTGTGTGGATGAACCCAAATCTGTTCTACCTGCAATTGGGCTTTAAGTGTTCGACCAGCATAACATTCTGTGGTGATTTGCATATGCAGCCCATGATGCTTTGCATTGTGTGGGCATGTGTGATTTTGTATTTAAGTGTTCTGCGTGCATAAATGAAAGTTTAAAGCTTTAGGTATTCTGGGATACTCTTTTCATGTTTGATAGCTTAAAGCTTTAAGTGTTCTCAAGTTGATTCTCTGTTCTACAAATTACTCCTTAATCCCCACCCACATTGGTTTGTCTCGCTTTTGGCCATCTATATATCCCAGTCATTACTACATGCCCCTCTTGGTCATGTTCCACATCATCATCTCTCTCATCCCATTTCTCTTCTCTTTCACCTTTATCCCCCCTCCTCACTCCCCTTCTTAGCGCTCACCTATCTCACTCCCAAATCTCCCTCTTCCACCTTCCCATCCACCTTCCTCTTCTCCACTCCCATTGGTTTCCCATCCCTTTCCTCCTGCCATCCCCCTGCCTCCTTCTAGCCTCACTCCATGCATTGCTCCACCCCCTCACCAAACAGTAAACACCCTCTCTCTCACCTCCCCCCACACAGACGGAGCTCGGATAAACTGAGAATCCTTATCTTGCTTCTGCTTTTGCATGCAGGGGATAGTAAGTCTAACCCTGGCCCAACCCCCCACTATCCCCTCTCACACATCCCCTCTACCCTCTGCCTGCCAAAAGGTCTGCTTATTGTATACCTTAATATCAGAAGTCTTCTCCCTATTATTGACCACCTTCAACCAGTTATGGCAAACCTCTGGCCAGATATCTGTATTATCTCAGAGTCTTGGCACTCTTCTAAAATACCCGACAATGCCATCTCCATCCCTGGGTACTGCCTTACCTAGCAAGGCAGACCCAGGAGGGGTGGAGGTATCGCCATCTAGATCTCTTCTTCAATCCAGTTCTCCACTATCCTCTCTGTTTCTCTCCCATCAGCCTTTGAACTTATCCTCTGAAAACTCTCCCTTCCTTTTTCCCTTCCCATCTTCATAGCAGGAGTGTACTGCTGCCCTAGTCTCTCCTCCTCCTCCTCTGTCTTAGACCTTCTCACCACCATCTCCTCCCATTCCTCTTCTGGTGACTTAATCATTATAGACAATTTTAACTTGAAGTGGATATCCCCTCCTCAACCTAGGATATATCACAATACCACATCTCTAAACCTAACTCAACTTATCACTGAACCTAAAGTACCCTTCTTGACCACAAATGTCTCAATCACACCCTGCTTGTCTGGACACTCACCTCTCACCTCCACCACATAACTGCTGTTGCAATTCTCCATGACACCCTCATCAGCCACCATATAGTCTATTGTGTCCAGAAAACCCACCATCCTAACTCCCCCCAAAGTTCTTCTGCTCTGTTCTTTTAGATCATTAGATTTATCATCCCTCCATGAGAACCTGGCTGCTACAGACTGGTTGCCTGTATCAGTCTTTAGCACTGTTGACAATGCCCTTGACTACTTCAAATCCAAGTTCTTCTCCACTTGGAATCATCATGCCCCATTAGGAAAACCAGGGTCAGGAGCTCCCACCTCCTCTGGATCTCTGCCAAACTCCTAACCTGCTTGCATGCCATGGACTTAGCTTGGAAGAAGCATGAATCCTCAGGCTCCCCTTCACCTACAAAAATATTGTGTCTGCACAATGCCTGCACCAGAGCCACTAGGTTAGCCAAAGTGGAGTACTTTTACTCTTCCTTCACTTAACAATATCAGCCACCCCTCAAAGTTCTGGATGGTTGTCCATGCCCTTTTCTTCTCCTAAGGCCCAACCCACCTTCCCAGTTCTAAAGTTGAATGACTCATCCATTACTGACCAACTCTCAGTGGCCAGCATATTCAACACCTTCTTCACCTCCTGTGCCTTTTCTCTCCTCTCATCCTTTCCACCAGCTTCGCCACCCTTCCCCCCAAAACCTTCCCATTTCTCCTTCTCTCCCATCACACCTGATGCCACCATCAATGCCTTACTAGCACTCATCCCTCTCAAGAGTAAATGCCCTAATGGGCTTGATCCTAAGCTCTTACACCTTGTAGCTCCTGCCATTGGTCTCCCCATCTCCACCCTTTGAAACCTCACCTTCTCCCCTGCCACTGTTGCCTCTGCCTGGAAGCATGCCACAGTCATTCCCTACCTAAAGGTGGTGATCCTTCTATTCCTGGTAACTATCATTCCATTTCTCTCCTCCCCATCCATGCCAAACTCCAAGAACATCTGGTGCTATCTCAACTCTCCCCTTTCCTTTATTCTTTCTCCTTTCTCACCCCATACCAGCCATGTTTCCACAAAACCCACTCCTCCTGCTCTTCCCTCCTGTGACTAACTGATACCATTCTCACAGGGATGAATCAAGGCCAAGTCACATCAGCCATCTTTGTCAACTTGGCCAAAGCCCTTGACACTGTTGCCCATCTCTTTCTTCTCTCTAAGCTCTTTGCACCAGGACTCTCCTCCTAGGCCACCAAATGGTTCTGTTCCTACCTCATGGGTAGGTCCCAATCAGTCCATATTGGTGACTCCCTTTCCCTTCACCACCCAAACACCACTGGGGTATCTCAAGGCTCAGTCCTCAGTCCTATTTTATTCTTGGTCTTTCTAAATGACCTTCCTGCTACCTGCACCTCAGCGTTCATTCACATGTACGCTGATGACAGAGTCCTATTTGCCTCTGGCAATTCCCCTGCTGACCTAGTCACTAGGCTTCAATGGGACTTTGACAACATCCAGCTCTGGTTCTGCTCAAATCAGCTGACCCTTAACACCAAAAAAAAATCTCTATGACTTTCAGCACTTGGCAAAAGCTTTCTAAGTCTGGCAGTACCCCCTCCTTCTATACCCTGGATAGGTCCACCATTGAGAATGTACAATCCTTCAAGTACCTCGGGGTCTGGCTTGACAACCACCTAGACTTCTCTGAATATGTTAATGCCATACATAAAAAAACTCCAACCTAAATTGGGAGCATTGTACCACCACAGCTGCTGCATCCTTCTCCTGGCTCATACAGCTGTCATACAGAAAATTATCCTCCCCATATTCAACTATGGTGACATAGTCTACAGCTCTGCCCCCAAATCTATCCTTTCCAGACTGGACTCTGTCTTTAACTCATTCTGTTTTTTTTTACTTTGGACAGCCCTACATGTATTCACCACTGTACTTTTTACACGCCCCTTTTCTTTCCCTCCCTTGAAGCTAGGCATATGGCACACTGCTCCCCATGTGTTGCCAAGTATTGGTTTAGCTCCCTTCCTTCCTACCTGTCCTCTACCCTCTTCCTGCCTTGCCCCAACTCTTACGACCTCCAGAGCTCCCACTCCAGCTCCCTTGCACTCCCCTCTAGATCCACCATAGCTGGCCAGTCTGCCTTCTCCAACCACTTCCCTAAGCTCTGGAACTACCTCCCTCTCCCACTTTATTCAGCTACCTCTCCCTACTCTTTGTCCTCCCTCCTGCATAGCCTCTTCTTCAATACCTGCAACTGTAACCTCACCTAAATTATCCCCTTTATCCAATCTACTATCTGCTCCCAATCTTTTACCCTCATTCCTTTCTCTATACCATCCCCTCTCTTCCCAGTTCCTCCTCCCCTCCTCTCATAACCTTATTCATCCCCAATCCCATTCCCTCTACTATCTCACCCTATCCCCTCTTCTCTACCCCCCTTTCACTACTTCACCTCATTCTCCTCTCCTTTCCTCTTCCACCTCCTCTCATAACCCTTTCCTTACTGCCTAGCCTGTTGCTAGCTTTTGGGAGACAGAAATCTTGCTTTAGAGCAGAAAGCTGCTGACTAAAAAAAGCTACATTTTTTCTTACTAATTTAACACTTCTGTCTCAGCAGGAGTCAGTGCCTGCTGGGATTAAGCAAACAGATACTTTAATAGAAGTAGAGGGGGTCTCATTTAGGGTTAAAAAAAGGAAAGTCAGTGTGTGTTTCTGTGTTGGGGAAGGTACTGTATCAGCTTAGTTATTAAATCAGTAGGAGGGGAGAGAGGGTAATTGGGGGTGTGGCTTAGGCAGTAGAAAAGCAGGTGACTTCAATTACAACTTCCTGCTGCTAGCTTTTGAAATACAGAAATCTTGCTTTAGAGCAGAAAGCAGCTGACTAAAAAAAGCTACCAGTTTTCTTACTAATTGCCCTCCATCCCACTCCTCCACCCTCCCACTCTAAGCCAGTTCTACTTTTATTGCCACTGGATTTGACTGACAACAGGAACTTCCTGTTTGGCAGTAGGAAGGGAAGGATCATAGAGAAACATTATTTTTGTCAACCCTAAAGGAAAAAGTAGCTCTGTCTCCCCTTCCAGCTGCTGGAGTTCTGACTCTGAGCAAGGAAGATGGAGACTACTGAAGAATATAGGAATTTGCTGTCCCAGAAGAGGAATTGTGAGAGTTGTGAGGAGAGAGTAAACATACAGAGCAACAGGAGAGGGGACACAAAATAAGACATGTTGGGAGTGGTGTAGTGCAATGGCTGTGGGGTGGCAGTGTTCCAGCAGACTTTCTGGAGGCTGTGATGATGCCCTATTTGCAGGCACCTGTCTGGTCTGAGGGAGGATGTTACCCATCTCCAGACTGACCTGGTTAGGATTCGTGAAACCTTCTCCCCAACCAGGGACCACCAGGGCCAATGCTGCTACCTCAGAGGTTGCCAAGAAAGAGGAGCGGCTGGACCAAGGTATACTTAGGGAGGGAAAGGGTGGTGAAACAGAGGTGCATCCCTCCAGCTGTACCTCTCCACAATTCATGCGCTGTTCTGGTGGATAGTGGTTCTTCTATGGAGGCACCTACAGTGGAGACCAAGGTGGATGCTGGGAACCTCCACAAAGGAGACCCACAGAAGGGTGGCATGGGACCCCACAGGGAAAGGAAACAACTCCTGGTGGGGGATTCAATCATTAGGGGGGTAGAAGAGGGAGAGGAAGGGGAGAGGGAGGTAAGGTGCCTGCCTGGCACACAGCTCAGAGGGACACGAAGTGAATCCTCAGGATCGTGGGAGCAGCTGCATAAGGGAGGGAGCTGGATGTCATTGTTCACCTAGGGACAAATTACCTGGCTAGGAATGGGATCAGAGCAGTGCTAGAGGAGTTTGCAGAGTTGGGGAGGGGCCTTAGACAAGTAGCACATACAATAACCTTCTCAGAGGTGTTGCCTATATATGGCAAGGGTGATGCTAGAGTACCCCACAACATGGTATTCAGTGAATGGTTGAAAAACTTGTGTGGAGCTCTGGATTTTGGCTTTATTGGGGACTGGGGAGCCACCTGGAGGGATGCAGGCCTATAATGGCATGATGGTCTGCATCTGTCCAGTGGGGGAACCAGGATCCTAGGTGAGAGGTTTAAATGCTCCTTGGCCAGCATTTAAACTAACCAAGGGGGGAGGCACTGAAAAGGAGCAGGGAAATCCCAGCCTCCCCCCACAAAACATGGTAATTAGTGAGGTAAACACCAAGGTAGAGAAGTCATTAAGGAGCAGGACAGAGGTAAATGCAAAAAAAGCAAAGGCAGTAAGAACAGGGATGGGGCAAAAAGGGGTAAGGCCATCAAAAAATGGAGGGTGATGAGTACCAGTGCTCATAGTCTGTGTAACAAGCTCCCTGAACTAGTGGCCTTGATGAAAGAGGGATGCCTGGTTATTGTGGCAGTCATAGAAACATGGTACACAGAGAACCATGACTGGGATGTCAACATACCAGGACACACAATCTACAGGAGGGACAGGAAGGGCAAAAGAGGAGGAGGAGTAGCTCTCTATGTAAAGAAAGGGATCAAAGCAACAGAACTAAAGAGTAAACAGGGAGCAGATGAGGCACTCTGGGTCACCCTGGAGATAGGAAATAGCACCACAATCCACATGGGGGTTGTATACAGACCCCCATCTCAGTGGGAGGGAATGGACAAGGAAATGATAGAAGACATCCTTAGAATGGCAGAAAAAGGGGATATATTGTTGATGGGAGATCAGAATATGCCAGATGTTAACTGGAGCACCTTTGCTGCAGGTACGTCCAAGAGCAGGGTCATTCTTAATGCCCTACAAGGGGCATGCCTCAGACAGCTAGTATTGGGACCCACTCAGAAGGGAACAATCTTAGACCTGGTACTCTCAAATGGGGACAGAGAAAGAATCTCAGATTTAGAAGTGGGTAGCCATCTGGGAACAAGTGACCACCAAACAGTGTGGTTCACGATAAACACAGCCATAAAATCAAGCCATACAAAAGCACTAGCACAAACAGGCAAGAAGGAGGGGTGGATGAACAATGGGGAGTAATTAAAACAGCCAATAACAGAGGCAACAAGACTTTATGTGAAGCAAATCAACAAAACATAATGAAGGAAAAAACTGCTATGGTTCTCAAAAGAGGTGGCAGGGAAGGTTAAAGAGAAAGGATAGCATTCAGGAAATATAAGGACACACAGAAGGAGCAGGACAGAGAACTTTATCAGTTAAAGCAGAAAGAGGCAGGGAAGACAGTCAGAATAGCAAAGGCCCAAACTGAGGAAAGAATAGCCAACTCTGTTAAGAATGGGGATAAGACCTTTTATAGGTACATTAGGGAGTGAAGAAAGACCAAAGGAGGGATACTGAGGCTTAATAAAGGGGAGAGAATGTGGGTAGAGTGTGACAGTGAAAAAGCAGGGATACTGAACGAATAGTTCTGCTTAGTATTCACAAAGGAATAGGAGGGGGAGGTACCTAAACCAAACAAGAGAAACACTCTGGATACGGGGGTCAATACCAGTCCATTCACAGAAGAAAGGGTTTTGAAAGAAATAGTAAAATTGAAGGTGAACAAAGCAATGGGGCCTGATGGGATTCACCAAAGAATTCTGAAAGAACTAAGGGTAGAACTAGTGACACCACTGACTACTCTTTTTAAATAATGATGGGAGGATGGAGTGGTACCTGAGGACTGGAGGAGGGTAGATGTGATTCCTCTTCACAGAAGTGGGAGCAGGGCAGAGGCAGGAAACTACAGACCAGTTAGTTTGACCTCAGTGGTAGGGAAAATGATGGAATCACTTCTGAAGGAAAGAATTGTTGAGTACCTAGAGGCCAGTGGGGCACAGGACCCAAGGTAGCATGGATTCACAGCGGGAAGGTCATGTCAGACAAATCTAATAGATTTCTTTGACTGGGTGACCAAAGTAGTAGACCAGGGAGGGGCTGTGGACAGGGCCTACCTAGATTTTAGCAAGGCATGTGATACAGTCCCACACAAAAGATTAATACACAAGCTAGGCAGCCTTGGAGTGGGTCCAAAGGTGGTAGCCTGGATAAAAAATTGGCTGGACAACAGGACGTAAAGTGTAGTAGTAAACGGAGTCCACAGTGAAGAAAGGAGAGTTACTAGTTGGGTACCGCAGGGTTCAGTACTGGGACCGGTCCTTTTTAATGTCTTTATAAGTGACATTGCAGAGGAACTGGAAGGAAAAGTACTGTATGTCTCTTTGCAGATGACACAAAGATCTGCAACAAGGTTGATACACAAGATGGAGTGGAAAGGATGAGAAGGGACTGGGCAAGGTTGGAGGAATGGTGAAATGTATGGCAGCTTAGATTCAATGCAAAGAAGTGCAAGGTAATGCACCTGAGAAACAAAAACCCAGGGGAAGAGTACACAATGGGGGGTGAGATACTTACAACAACAAAAATGGAAAGGGACCTGGGGGTAATTATATCAGATGACCTAAAGGTGGGCAAGCAATGTGAGAAGTCAGTAAGAAAGGCTGGGGGGATACTGAGATGCATAGGGAGAGGCATCAAAAGTAGAAAACAGGAAGTTGTTATCCCTCTGTACAGACAGTTGGTGAGACCCCATCTGGAGTACTGTGTGCAATTCTGGAGACCCCATCTCCACAGAGACATAGACAGAGTGGAGGCTGTCCAGAGGAGGGCAACCAAAATGGTGCTGGGGCTGCACCAGAAGACATACAAAGAGAGACTAAAGGAGCTTAATATGTATACCCTTGAGGAAAGAAGGGAGAGGGGGAACATGATAGAAACTTTCGAGTACCTCAAGGGAATCAACAATGTCCAAGAGGGTAATATCTTTCAGAAGAAGAGATGTGCAAGAACAAGGGGGCACAATTTGAAGATAGAGGAGAGATGGCTCAGAGGTAATGTGAGGAAGTATTTTTCACAGAGAGAGTTGTGGATGCATGGAATAGCCTTCCTGAGGAGGTCGTATAGTCAAGAACAGTGGGGGAATTCAAGAATGTGTGGGACAGACATAAGGCAGTCCTGGTGGTGGGTAGGAGGAAGAAGGCTGCTGATTAACTAGGATCTACAGCTTATCCATCAGGTAGGAAAATGGGCAGACTAGGTGGGCCAAGCGGTCCTTATCTGCCATCAAATTCTGTGTTTCTATGTTTCTATGTTACTCATAATCCTCTGCTCATCTATCTCTCCCTCACCACACCAAACCCACCTTTCTTAGTCCTTGACCATAATTCTGTTTCTATGTTCCCCCTCAAGCCTGCCCCCCCATTGTAGCATGTGTTGTTCTATTACTAGCCAGTGTGGCACACATTCGGATTTAGCAGCTATAATTTTCAATGCAGTGGTGCATGGTTTATGAGTTCTCACACTGTTTGATTATTTATTCATTTGCATGGGATAAATCTATGTACAGTACATAATTTACTGTACATAGTTGCTTTCATATTTATTTTTCTGGTGTTTACAGTTGAAACACATTGTTTTCGACTCTATGTATTTTCAAGTGTACTCCCTTTCCCTTCCCCCCAGGACACATCTGGAAACGAGCCCTTGTTATTTCATTATGTCTTTCTTGGTGAGACTTTTAAATAAATAAATTAATTAAGCTACTAGCAATGAATATTGAAAGAAAAAAATGAGTAATAGCTGGATGGGGTGTGTGCGTGTGTGTGCGTGTGTGTGTGTGTGATGGGGTAGAAGGGGAGCTGACTGGTGAGAAATTATCTGCACAGAAGCATATGCCTTCAACTTTTACACTAACCCTTTGCTGTTTCAATGTCTCTAAGATCATATTTATTTTATTCATTTATTTATTTATTCATTATAAAATCGGGTTTACAACCTTTGAGTCAGAGACTCATTCACAAAGGCACCTCGTCGCGGGGGGGGCAGAGATCAAGACAGTTATTACAGTACAGATTAAAACAGAGGATAACATTACAGGTGCAGTAAAAGGAACATTTAACATAGATACACTTAGGTTACATAATGTAGTAGTTTGTATGTTACTTAGGTTACATAATGTTACAAAATGGTGAGTTACATGCATGGATATAGTAGGTCCTCAGAGAAGACAGCGGGTTACATCCCTGTTTGGACCTAGTAGGGAAGGAGTGGGTCTGGTGGTGGGAGAGGCTGGTCGGTGGATGTTGTCAAGCCAGGGGGCAAGGCGGGCTGGTACCACAGGTTACAAAAGGGGGTTAGTTGTACCTACAACAGTGGGTATTAAAGATATGGTTCTGAAGGGCTCTTTTGAAGGAGCCAATTTTTGGCAAGTTGGAGATGTGGCTAGGGAGGGAGTTGAACCAGGTGAGTGCTCGGTAGAGAAAGGATCTCTGGGCAATAGAGGTCTTGGTTCTGGGCACCTTGAAAGTGACCTTAACAGAGCTATGGGTGATAACAGACAATGATGACTGCTGTAGGGAGGTGGAGACCCCGGGGGGGAGAGTTCTAGCAGTGATTTCTTAGCGAGAAGGCAGGTCTGGTAGAGCAGTTGCTCCTCAAAGTTGAGCAGATTGGTGGTAGTATAGAGAAGGCAGGTGTGAGTTCGGTTGGGGGCACCGGTCAGGAGCCTACAGGCCTTATTGATGGAGAGTTGGATTTTGGAGAGGGTAGTGTTGTCAGCTGTGGCGTAGATGGGCAAGCCATAGTCCACGAGGGACAAGACAGAGGAGTTGATGGCCAGCCTGAGGGCAACCTGAGGCAGGCAGTTCCTGTGCTGGTATAGCAGGCCAATCTGAGAGTTAATGGCAGCTAACAGGGCATTAATGTGGTTGTGGAAGGAGAGGGCAGTATCGAACATGATGCCTAGGTACTTGTATGTGGTCACTTGTTGTAGTGGGTGCAGAGTGCTGGAGATAATCAAGAGGGTGTAATTTTAGCTTTAATTTGGTGGTGGGAGAAGAGCATTGATTTGGTTTTCTTTAGGTTAATGACCAGTCTGCTGTCACCGAACCACCTTTCGGCTTGGTTGTAAGCTTGCTGGAGGGATAATTGGAGGGAGGTGGGATTGGGATGTGAAGCAACGAGGACTGCATCATCAGTGTAGAGGAGCATTTTACCAGTACATGAGCTGGGGAGGGTGTTGAGGTAGAGACTAAAAAGTATTGGACCCGGGATGGAGCCCTGAGGGACCACAGAAAGAAGGGCAAGAGTGCTGGAGAGGGAGCCGCTGATCTTGATGTGCTGGGATCTGGCAGAGAGGTAGCTAGAGAACCAGGAAATGGGACCACCAGAGAAGCCAAGTTGGTGGAGAGAGTCAAGTAGAAGGGGATGACAGACAGTGTCAAAGGCATCGGGGAGGTCAATGAACACTGTTCCTGCAAGGCTGCCAGAGTCGAGAGCAGCATGCAAGTGTTGGGAGAATTCCAGGAGAGCCATGGTTGTACTGTGTCCTGGGTGGAAACCATGCTGCTCTGGGCACATGATATCGTACTTGGTTAGGTATTCAGAGAGCAGGATCAACACCACTTTTTCAAGGGCTTTAGAGAGTGGGGGGAGGATGGAGATTGGTCGGTAGTTGTTGGGGGTGGACCGGTCCCCACTCTTATGTATGGGTGTTATTTCAGCAGTTTTCCAAGCACTTGGGAACTGACCCAGACATAGGGACCAGTTTAGAAGTTCAGTCAGGGGGACTAGGACTTCAAACAAGACCATACAGAGGATTCTGGAGTCTAGGGGTCAGTGCTGGGGTTATTGCTGCCTAAAGCTTTTAGCAGGTGCGGCCTGACTTCTTGGGGGGATAGGGTGTGCAGGTAGAATGGTGGGCAATGCAGGACCAGAGGGAGAGAGGTGGGGAGTGGGTCAAAGAAGCTGCTGGGGAGGACCGAGCTTAGGTCAGAGAAGGCAGAGTTAAGGCAATCGGCTATAAGGAGTGGATCTGTGGAGGGGGTGCCATTGATGGAGAGCTGAGATGGTGGGGGGAGCGGTACTTCCCATTTAGTTCTTTTATATTATTCCAGAAGGTCCTGGCTGAACCCCAAGTGGAAGCGATGGTGGTCTGGTAGTCCTCTGCCTTGGCCCGCCTAATGGCCCAAGTGCACTTATTGCATTCTGCATTGTAGGCCTGTCTATTAGACGCCTTTCCAGATTCTATAGCAATGTGCCAGAGATTATGTCTGTTTTTGAGTCTCTGGAGGAAGGGTGGGGTGATCCATGGGGCATTGCATTTTTTTGAGTGAATCCTGGTGAGGGGGACGAAAGGTCATAAGCCTTACAGAAGGCATTTGTGAAGTGGTCAAGAGCTGATTCAATGTCAGGGGCACGCTGGATAGGGGACCAGTCTAGATGGGCTAGGTATTGTTTTAATTTTCTGAGGCTGCCAGGGCATAAATGGCAGCATAGTGTGGCCTGGGACACTGGCTTTAGATTGGAAGATGACCAGAGACAGAGGACTGGGGAGTGATCGCTAAGAGAGTTGGGGAGGACAGTGACATCCCGGATTTTGTAGGGGTGGTTAGATATAACGACATTTAGGAGAGTGCTAGTGCCAGTAGAGTGGTTGAATCTGGTGGGCTGGGTGACTAACTGGGACATATCCAGTGCAGCAAAGGAGTCCTTTACATGGGAGGCAGTGGAGGCAAGCCAGTTAACATTGAGATCACCTAGGATGACTTGCTCCATTTTGTGAGAGAGATGTGAGGTAGTCAGTGAGGGACTGAACCACTTGGTTTTGATTCTTTGGGGGTACGTAGGAGACTGTGAGGAAGAGAGGGCCTTGGGCGGGGTCAGGTGTGATTTTTAAGGTGAGGGCTTGGGCTCCATAATCAAGTTTAGGAGCTGGGAGTGCCTGACCTATAAGGGAGTCCCATACGAGTAGTGCGCAACCACCACCACATTTGCCTACTCGGTTTTCCCTGTAGATGGTACATCCAGGGTGGGTGATAGCAGAGTCAGGGGTAGATTTGGAGAGACAAGTCTCTACCAGTACAATTATGTCAGGATGATGTTAAACAACCCAGCACTGGAGGACAGCAGATTTCTTTAGGAGATTGCAAATGTTTAAGGATGCAAAGCGGAGGCTAGTTGCAGTACAGGGTTTAGAAGGGCTGGAAACCATAGGTCCTGGGTTTGGGTGTACATTACCAGACAATAATAATAGCAGTGTAATTATTCTGGTTAGTGGCCGGTGGCGATGGAGACCCTTGGGTCGACACCCAGCTGAGGACTTTACAATCAGGGTGCATCGGATAGATAAAGTGCGAAGGGTGGGAATGGCAGAGGAGAGCTGGGTCCAGGTCGGGCCTTGGAGGGCAGAGGGAGTGGGGGTGTTGGAAGGGTGGGGGTGTTGGGGGGTCACAGATGTGTCGAGGGTGGGGGAGGGCCGAGTCACTGTGGGGTAGTCAGGGGATGAGGAGCCTAGTGTGGAGGAAAGGTGCTCTGGTCGGTGTGAGGTCTACACCAAGAGGGTGAAGGAGAGCAGACTTAGTAATGGACTGTAGGTAACCATAGCAGCTGAGCAGTAAAAGAAGAGTGTCCAGGAGTAGTAGAGAGTAAGGAGATGTAGAGTAGCTTCGGCAAGGTTGGGGGAAAACCCCTCTAGTGGGCAAAGAGTATAAGCTGCAAATGGGAAAAATCAGTATCAATCAGTAGAAGAGGGAGGGGGCAAAGACTGATGAATAGTGATAGACTGACTATACAATAAGTGAAATGAGACAGGAACTGTACTGTGTTGGATTGGGTAAGTGTGTTTATGACTGGGCCCTCTAGTGGCTAAAAGATATAATCTGCTAATGGAAAAGTCAGCAGGCAGGGAGGTTCTGAAGCAAGCTTTGTGGGGGGGGGGGCACTGCAGCAGCCTCAATGGAACACAGAGGTCAAGGGTGCAGCCCACAGACTTACAGTTCTAAGAGAAGGGTCACAGGGCTCAGGGCAGATAGCAAAATCACACTACTTTAAAACCTCTCTGAAAACTTAAATCAACTCTTATGAAATCTCTACATCAGACTAAACACATTACTTAAAGTAAGAATCGGCTATCGGAGCAGCAGTTGATTTCCGCTTACATTTCAAATGAACCCGGTTCGGAAAAGAGCTGAGTCGCTGGATGATGGCCGGGGAGACAACTTGGAGCATCCCACAACTGATCATTGTCTCCAGGGAGGGAGGGAGGGGGAGTGCGACCTGGTGTTGGGCGACTGCTGGTGGAGGCCAAGGGTATGGCAACACGGGTTCACTGCTAGGCGGTGCATGACAGACGTCAGCTAATGCCTTGACGTTCGGACGTCATGCACCTAGGAAAACTAGGAAATACCATTCCCTGGCAGCCGGATGATGACTCTCTGTCCCCGCATGCCTCCAGTGCCTTCCCGGGGCCTCCTTCTCTGTGACAGCATCCCTGGGCCCTAAAGTAGAGTGTGCTGGGGTCATCCCCCTCTCCCCAGTGCCTTTCCCCTCGGAGAGGGGACCCCAGGCAAAAG
Source organism: Neoceratodus forsteri (assembly GCA_016271365.2). NCBI lineage: Eukaryota > Metazoa > Chordata > Ceratodontiformes > Ceratodontidae > Neoceratodus > Neoceratodus forsteri. Next base: position 208,636,740 of record CM028137.1, on the reverse strand, counting down.
GGATATGCCGGGATATCCCGGTGATTGGCTGCTATTTGTGGAGTTACAGGAGGGCTGGGTTAGGAAAATGGGGCTAGTGGGGGACTTGTGGAGCCTGAAGAAGTGGGGGCCAGCGAGTACGAGGAGGGCAGAAAAAAAAAGTAAGAAATCAAGAACATGTCAAGCAGAGGTCAGTCCTAGCATTAATTTCTTGGCAGCATTTCCTAGAAGACTTCTGGATTGCTGCATATAGTGTGAGAAACACTGGCAAACAGGGGCAACTGAGATTCCTCCGGGGTAGATGCCAAAATTCAGAGTTCCAACCTGTACCTTGCTTGGAGGGTGAACGTCGGGCAGCTTCTTCTTAGTCTGCTTACCAAACTGCAGAATGCAGTTTGTTTGAGAGGAAACAGCCCAAAAGGGCACAGTAGTCCCATGGTGAGATAAGGTGAGAGGATGAAATTAAATAGCAGGCTTGGAGGGGAGGGCAGTCAGAAAACAAAAGAGAAATTATCAGTTTGGGAGGGTTCGAGAATTAAACAGAAATAGTTTAAGCAGGGAAGTCCTGAAGCAAGTTGGGGTTTGGGGAGGACTCTGAATGTGATTATATATTTTCAAGTATCTCAGTGGCTTTTCTTCCACTTTAGCTGTGCACTTCTACTGTTTTTTTCTTTTTTATAAACCTTCCAGCAGCCTGCCATACATATTGATTTTCAGTAAGCTTGGAAGACGTCTTTATCGTGATGTTTCTTCACAGCTGATTGAGTTTAAACTTTTACTTCGAATACCTTTCCTCAGAGATAAGATGCAAGTGGGGAAGTGTGAGCAAGGAGGTTAGTATTCTTTTGTGGCAAAATGTTGGCTAAACTATATTGTAGGTCTGCAAACAACTCAAAGGCTGTTTATCCAATTCAGTGGTACACATATATTTTCTTTTGAAAGACATGGTTGGGGAGGAGGGAAGCAGGTTGCTGGAAGGTTTATAAAAAAGGAAATACAGTAGAAGTGCACAGCTAAAGTGGAAGAAAAGCCACTGAGATGCTTAAAAATATATAATCACATTCAGCTAGCCTCTTGCCACAAGAGCATGCACTTCACACTAGCATCTTATTTCTGAGCAAAGGTATTTGTAGTCAAGAGTTCTACTATTTTAAAAAGCTGTGAAGAAACATTATGAGAAAGAAGTGTTCACAGCTGATTGAAAACCCAAATGTACGGTATTTGACATTTGGAGACATTGAAACAGGAAAGAGTTAATGTGAAACTGAAGATATATTCTACTGTGAACTGCTATGAAAAAGAAAATCTTTTAGGATCATTTGCCTAATGCACATATAACTGAAACTTGGAATGGGGCTGTTATTTGTATGTGGGGGGGCAGCACATCATTGGTTTGTGTTTGGAGGGGCAACAGTGGGGGGGGGAGGTGCAACAGTGCTGTCAACCTGAGTACAAGTTTCAAATTCCTGGCTACATGTCGTGCAACAGTAGCTGCAGTTTAATTCCCTGCAGTCCACATGAAAAGCAGCAGCCCACTGAAGCCAGTGGTGCTGGTGGCATTGTCAAGTCACACTGCACTGCTCCACAGATACTCATTTCTCGACGATGTCTGCTGATACTGAAGCTTCAACACATGAGAGGAGAGAATCCTCAAAATTAGCTTTGCGTGCCACTGATACCACCTCTGATATTGCCTCACTCACTTTCACTGGTACAAGCAGGGCGAGTGGCAGGCATGCAGCCCAGACCAGCTGTGCCTCCTCCATCCCTGTAACGTTTCTCACACGTGCACCCAGCTCGCTCCCTGCTCATGTTTGTTTATGCTTCTGTGCCTGAGCACAGAAGCTGGGATGCAGAACTCCAGTGCACTCTTGCATTTTACAGGCTAGCTCTCCCTTCCAGCCCACTCAATACTTTCCTTTCACTGACAACTGGGGCAAAACCCAGCCCACAGAAATGATGAAGTCTATGGGCAATTCCCAAAAAACATCTCTTAATATATATCAAGTTGTCCTACTCTCTTATATGAAAATAAAAATGTGGGTCATCCTTTAGCACCAGCAATGTACATAAAAATAATAAATAAGGATGAACACCACTGTATCACTTAGAGTTCTTTTTATTTTTTTAATTTCTCTTTTATATTGGGACAACAGTTTCATGGTCTTGTCACTTCTTCAGGTCCCTTTCAAACTTTTTCTGGAAAAAGTAGAAACACAAAAACATTGTTGAGCATGCAGTCTTTTCATTAGACATGCACCACAACAACTCTGGCTCCAATGTGCAACAGAGTACAAATTGCTGTACTGAAACTTCATTCAATCTAATAATAAATAATCTAACAATCTATTTTGATTATTTATTCTAACTGCAACAATGTACAAGAGGTCGAGGGTTTAATTTAAGATTTTATCCAAAGTATCCTTAATAATAATATTTTTACCTTAAAGAGGTATCAATTCATATAACTTCATACTGCCCAGTTGCATTTTGTCCTTTGGGACAACTCTATTCTGCAAAATATATATATGCTAGTAATCTCATCTCCTTAAATTACATTTTACAAATGATAAAAAATTAGGTTCTCACACTTATTTTTTTTGTTTATTCTCAAATCCAATACATGTGCCTGACTGCAACATCAAGTCCTTACAAACAAAATACAATAAAAAGAAATATGTTTATGCTTCTGTGCCTGAGAGTAGAAGCTGGGATGCAGAACTCCAATGCACTCTTGTGTTTTACAGGCTAGCTCTCTCCCTTCCAGGCCTGCTCCATACTTTCCTTTCACTGAAAACTGGGGCAAAACCCAACCTAGCAGAAATGATGGAGTCTATGGGTAATTCCCAAAAGCATCCTAAAATAATGCTCTTCTCAGTGTGACTTAATATATTCCAAACTTATGAAAATATAATTATACAATGGCAAGAAAAAATCCTGGTCTCTGATTGGTCAGTCTGGTACTGGACTCGTGATGTTATCCCAGCACAACATCACAGGTCTAGTCTCAGCCTCACTGTGAACCAATGCAGATGAGCTTATGGAGCTTGATCTCTTTTTTTGCATCTCCTCTTAAGAAACAAAAATATTTTTCCACTCTAATAAAAACATTCTTTAAAACTATTTTTTTATTATATATATATAACAACAAGCCATTGTATAATAGCAATAATGCCCTCCAGGGTATGTGTCAATTGGGATAATGTCACGCCTCCGTTGTTGGGTGCACTCAGCCTGCGGCCTCGTGCCCAACCACCTGAGGCGTGACATTATCCTGCATGGCACACACCCTGTTGGGCATTATTGCTTAAGTATCTCAATATGAATTTATGTCTGTAAATGGGTGTTCTGTTCTGAGGTGACTGGACAGTTGTGCAGCTTTATGGTAATGTTATTTATATAATAAATTTCTTGTAAAAATGAAGTAAATGCACAAGTTTGGGTTTATTATCAAAGCCATAGAAGTAAGGAGATGCCATGACAGGGTTTTTAGGGCAGTGTGGGTGGAGCCCTGCAGTCCTCTTGCGAGGACTAGTAGAAAAGCAGCTTGCAAACAGTCAACCTCATGAGGTGACAAAAGTCTTCTCCCCATCTGTGCACCATGGCCTACTCCATGCTCACACTACTTAACTTGGAGGAAAACCTTTGGTGGTTGGCTGGTCTGTGAATCGCCATCTCCATCCTTTTTTTCTTATTTGTAACAAGAAAACTGTCCATGGATGTCTTTTGCACCATTACAGTCCCCCATTCAACCCTCCCACTCAGCACCCACCACCCTACAACCCCCCAAGCCCTTACTTACCTATCATGGGTCCAATGTCATAATCCTCTTTGGACCACTGGCATGTCTTCACTCTTCAAAGCCGGACCGTGAAATGAACAAACAGGTATGTTGTTCAATGTATTTCAATGGGGGGTTGAACTTAGAGGCAAAACTTGGCATTCTTGCATATCTTTGGCCCAGATTTTCTTTGTTTTGTTTGCATTATTTATTTATCCTCCTACGTGCCCCATATCTGCCGCTTCCTTCAGGCACCTATAATCACCGACAACCACCTACTGTCCTCCCCTAGAACCCCCTACCTCAGATCGCAGCCAATCCTGGGGTAGCTCGGCGTAACCCTACGCCGAGTGGGTCCCTCTTCTTTGAGGGGGAAGACACCAGAAGGGCAGCCAGCACACTCTTTCTCTCAGTCCCAGGGTGCTGCTGAGGCAGTCAGGCTCCACAAGAGTCCTTCATGGTGTCGGCAGATCATCTGCCGTCATCCTGGCCAATCCGGGACATTTTTGTTCCGCTTTTCTGGTTCCCCTGACATCGTGCCCCTTCTTGTAGTGCTCCCAGTCTCCACCGGGGGCCGCTACAGAGTGAGGCATCACTCTAACCCACCCCTGGGGAAGAGAGCAGTCCTTCAGATGCTCAATCCTCTCCCGCCCATGCCGACCCCCAGCGACCCGAGTCCGTTCTCGAACCCTGGTCGCAGGTGGGCCCAGATTTTCAACATGCCTCTTTTGGGACCCCACCTCATGAACAATGTCACTGTCATTAGCAAATCTGTCCCTAAAGGTGATTTTGCAGTCACTGCGCAAAATCACCTTTCAGGCAGGAGTTGAAAATTTTCTCTGCCCTTCTTCATGAGGTGGGGTCATAAGGTTATGTTGAAAATTTGGTGTAGAAATATTAAAACTCAACAAAGTTATGAGCCTACATTGAATTTTGCGAACACAGGCTTGTATGTTTGGAAATATTCAATATTTTCACCCAAATTTTCAATAGCCATTTCTGTGCAGCACCTCATCAATGTGGCAGCTGTCATTTTTGAACTCCTGCCAAAATGCCTTTTAGTGTCCCACAAGTTAATTTTGCAGTCATAGAAACATAGAAACATAGACTTTGATGGCAGATAAGGACCACTTGGCCCACCTAGTCTACCCATTACCCTACCTTCAGGATAGGCCGCAGATCCTAGTTAACCAACAGCCTATTTCTTCCTACCACCCACAAGAATTGCCTTATGTCTGTCCTATGTATTCTTGAATTCTCCCACAATTTTAGACACCACAACCTCCTCAGGAAGGCTGTTCCATGCATCCACTACCCTTTCTGAGAAAAAATACTTCCTCACATTGCCCCGGAACCGCCCCCCCCATCTTTAAATTGTGTCCCCTTGTTCTTGCACGTCTCTTTTTCTGAAAGATGCTACCCTCTTGGACTTTGTTGATTCCACTGAGGTACTTAAAAGTTTCTATCATGTCCCCCCTCTCCCTTCTTTCCTCAAGGGTATACATATTAAGCTGCTTTAGTCTCTCCTCATACGGCTTCTCTTGCAGACCCTGTACCATTTTAGTTGTCCTCCTCTGAACTGCCTCTATCCTGTCTATGTCCTTGCAGAGATTGGGTGTCCTGAACTGTACGCAGTACTCCAGATGGGGTCTCACCAACTGTCTGTACAGAGGAATAACAACTTCCTGTTTTCTGATGGTGACGCCTCTCCCTATGCATCCCAATATACCTCCAGCCCTCCCTACTGCCTTCTCACATTGCTTGCAAACCTTAAGGTCATCTGATATGATTACCCCCAGGTCCCTTTCCTTTTTTGTTGTTGTTACTACCTTCCCCCCCATTGTGTAATCTTCCCCTGGGTTCTTGTGTCCCAGGTGCATTATTGTGCAATTCTTTGCATTGAATCCTAGCTGCTATACTTCTGACCATTCCTCCAACCTTGCCAAGTCCCTTCTCATCCTTTCCACGCCTCCTTGTTTATCAACCCTGTTGCAGATCTTTGTGTCATCTGCAAAGAGGCATACTTTTCCTTCCAGTCCCTCTGCAATGTCACTTATAAAGACATTAAAAAGGACTGGATCCAGTACTGAACCCTGCACCGGTACCCCACTAGTAACCCCTCTTTCTCCAGAGTGGACTCCATTTACAATTACCTTCTGTGTCCCGTTGTCCAGCCAATGTTTTACCCAGGCTACTACCCTGGGATGCACTCCCAGGCTGGTTAATTTGACTATTAATCTTTTGTGTGGGACTGTGTCAAATGCCTTTCTAAAGTCTAGGTAGGCCATGTCCACAGCCCCTCCCTGGTCTACTACTTTGGTCACCCATTCAAAGAAATTTATTAGATTCATCTGAAATGACCTTCCCAATGTGAACCCATGCTGCCTTGGGTCATGTGCCTCATGGGCCCCTAGGTACTCAACAATTCTTTCCTTCAGAAGTGACTCCATCACTTTCCCTACCACATAGGTCAAACTGACAGGTCTGTAGTTTCCTGCCTTTGTCTTGCTCCCACTTTTGTGAAGGGGAATCACATCCGCCTTCCTCCAGTCCTCGGGTACCACACCATCCTCCCATGATTTATTAAAAAGAGTAGTCAGTGGTTTCACTAGTTCCCCCTTAATTCTTTTAGAATTCTGGGGTGAATTCCATCAGGCCCCATTGCTTTGTCCACCTTCAGTTTTAGGAGTTCTTGCAGAACCCTTTCTTCTGTGAAAGGGCTGGGATCGACCCCCCCCCCATCAAAAGTCCTTCTGTTAATTGGATTAGGCACTTCCCCAACCTCTTTTGTGAATACTGAGCAGAAATATTCATTCAGTATCCCTGCTTTTTCACTGTCCCCCTCTACCCACCCACCATTCATTCTATTCAGCCTCACTATCCCACCCTTTGACTTTCTACGCTCTCTGATGTACCTATAAAAGGTTTTATCCCCCTTCTTAACTGAGTTGGCTATCTTTTCCTCATTTTGGGCCTTTGCTATTCTGACTTCCCTCCCTGCTTCCTTCTGCCTTAATGGGTACAGCTCTCTGTCCTGCTCCTTCTGTGTTTCCTTATACTTCCTGAATGCTATCTTTTTCCCCCTGACTTTCCCAGGCACCTCTTTAGAGAACCATAGTGGCTTTTCTTTCATTTTGATTTGTTTATTTGCGTCACACAAAGGCTTGTTGCCTCTGTGATGGCAGTTTTGATGATTCCCCATTGTTGCTCCACCCCTCCTTCTAGCCTGTTTGCTAGTGCTTTTCTAAGGCACTCTTCCCATCTTGCCAAAGTCAGCCCTCCTAAAGTCCATTACCCTCACTTTTGTATGGCTTGACTCTGTAGCTGAGTTTAACGTGAACCACACTGTTTGATGGTCACTTGTTCCCAGATGGCAACCCACTTCTAGTTCTGAGATCCTCTCACTGCCCCCATTTGAGAGTATGAGGTCTAAGATTGCTCCCTCATGAGTGGGTTCTGAAACTAGCTGTCTGAGGCCAGCCACCTGTAGGGCATCAATAATGGCCCTGCTCTTGGATGTGGCTACAGCAAAGGTGCTCTACTTAACATCTGGCATATTCAGGTCTCCCATCAACAGTATCTCCCCTTTCTCTGCCATCCTAAGAATGTCTTCTATCATATTCTTGTCCATTCCCTTCCCCTGACATGGGGGTCTGTACACAACCCCTGTGCGGATTGTGGTGCCCTTTCCAGTCTCCAAGGTGACCCACAGTGTCTCCACTCCTCCCTGTTTACTCTTTTGTTCAGTTGTTTTTTTCCCTTATTTTACATAGAGAGCAACTCCTCCCCCTCTTCTCCCCTGCCTGTCTCTTCTGTAGGTTATGTACCCTGGTATGTTAACATCCCAGTCATGGTTCTCTGTGTACCATGTTTCTGTGACTACTACAATATCCAGGCATCCCTCTTCCATCAAGGCCACCAGCACAGGGAACTTGTTGCCCAGACTACAGGCATTTGTACTCATTACCCTCCATTTCCTGATGGCCTTACTCCTTTTTGCCCCATCCCTGTCCTTCTTGCCTTTGTCACTTTCTCCATTTACCCCTGCCCTTCTCTCTATCACCACCTCTATGTTGGTGTTTACTGCACTTACTACCATGATTTTTTGGGGGGGCTAGGATTTCCCTGCTCCTTTCCAGTGCCTCCCCCCTTGGTTAGTTTAAATGCTTGCCAATGAAGCATTTAAACCTATCACCTAGGATCCTGGTTCCCCTCCTGGACAGATGCAGCCCATCATGCCAGTATAGGCTTGTATCACTCCAGGTGGACCCCCAGTCCCCAATGAAGCCAAATCCCTAAGCTCTGCACCAGGTTTTCAACCACTGATTGAATTCCATGATGTGGAACACCCTAGCTTCTCCTATGCCATAGATGGGCAGCACCTCCAAGAAGGTTACCGTGCATGCTACTCATCTAAGACTCCTTCCCAATTCCACAAACTCTTCCTGCACTGCTGTAATCCTTTTCTTAGCCAGGTAATTTGTCCCTAGGTGGACAATGACATCCTGCCCCCTCCCCTGTGCAGCTGCTCCGGCAATCCTGAGGATTCACTCCCTGTCCCTCCAAGCCATGGCACGAGGCAGGCACCTTTCCTCCCTCTCCCCTTCCTCCCCCAGTTCTACCTTCCTAACAATAGAGTCCCCCACCAGGAGTTGTATCTTTCCCCTGTGGGGTCCCATGCCACCCTCCCGTGGGTCTCCTTTGTGGAGGTTCTCAGCATCCTCCTTGGTCTCCACTGCAGGTGCCTCCATAGAGGAATCACACTTTGCCAGAATGGCATAGGAATTGTGGAGAGGTACTGCTGGAGGGATGCACCTCTGTTCCACCACCCTCACCCTCCCTGAGCCCACTGTGGTCCAACCGCTGCTCTTTCTTGGCAACCTCTGAGGCAACAGCAGTGGCACTAGTGGTCCCTGGATGGAAGAGGAGGTCCCACAAATCCTGGCCAACTCAGCCTGGAGATAAGCAACCTCCTCCCTCAGCCCAGAGAGGTGCCTGCTGATGGGACAACACCGCATCCTCCAGAACATCTCCTGGAAGACTGCTGCTCTACAGCCACTGCACTGCACCACTCCCATCATGTCTTATTTCTGGCCCCTTAACTGTTGTTTGGAATCCTTACTCTTTCCTCTATTTTTTTTTCTTTCTCTTCTCTCTCTACTTACTTTCTGCCTCTGTGCCCTTTAAGCTCCTGATTGTCCTGTTCTGAGACAAGAATATCCTATATTACTCAGTAGACCCCTTACTTGATCAGAGGCAGGCCTCCAGCAGCTAGAGGGGGCTGGAGAGCTACTCTTGCCCTTCTAGGATGGAGTGTCTTTGGTGGCTCTGTGATAACTCACTTCCTGCTTCCAAACAGGAAGTTCCTGTTGTCAGTCAAATCCTGTGCCTATAAAAGTAGAACTAGATTTGGGTGGGAGGGAAGGAGGGCAATATAGTCCCAGTAGAGAAGTCCAGTCACACAACACTCCTTCCTCCTAGTGTCTTCTGCCAAGATACTAACAGAATCTTGCTAAGACAGTCTTTAAATTTAGCTTCCTTCTAGCTAAGCCACTCCCCCTACTTACTAGATCTTTCTACAAGTAATTTAAACTGCACAGCTATCAAGCCCTTTCAATCACCTGAGATTTACACCTAGATAACTGTTCAGATAACCATTCAGTTCAGTTAACTCAGACAAACACACTAATTTTTTTTTGTTTTGTTTGTTTGTTTGTTTTTTCCCCTAAATTAAAGGCCCAAGTACAAGAGTTCTACTTCTTTAGCCCCAGTAGAGAAGTCCAGTCACACAGCACTCCTTCCTCTTGCTACTAAGCAGTCCCTGCACAAAATCACTTTTAAGACATGAGTTGCACATGTTCTCTGCCCATCTTCATCAGGCAAATTCATAACAAGGCTATGTTGAACATTTAGTGTAAAAATATAAAAAAAAAAGTACAATATTTTTACCCCAAATTCCTCAGCTGCAGCCCTATTGGCTCTGACCAGAGTTTGTTATTAATGTGCTGATGTTTGCACAGTGTGTAGAATCTGACTTGAGTGCAAACCAACCCCAGCATATGTGACATTTGTGTTAGATATGCCAAGGGCTGTCTCAGTTGTGGAAGTGGCATAAAGGAGTGGTACACTCTGAGTGAGGACATACATGGGGGCACAAAGGAGGTTGAATTGTAGACTGAAAGTCTAAAGGACAAAGAAGCAATTTATAGAATCAGAGTGAGGCCAGGCTGGATGGGGTGTTTGGCTGCCACTGTGAGGCCATGAAAGGGTCAGTACAGGAAACTGTCATATGGTTCAACTGGGTCCACTTTTGCCTGATGGCATTCTGCACCCAAAAACACATTTGACAACAGACATATGGACAATGTGTACCACTCCCAGGGACCCTAAGCCAGACTTGGGCCAGAATTTCAGAAGCACCAAGATTAGGTCTCACCCAGGCCTACATGTCAAGTCTCTCCAGGCCACTATGAAACATAGAAACCTAGACAGTAATGGAGTCTATCAATAAAACCCTAACAAACTCAGGACCTACTGTCCAAGCAGTGTTCTAACCCACACTATCCAACCCCGTACTTGCCGCCCTACTGCTACCACCCTGATCAACCACTAACCCTTCACTGTCTCACAGCCATGTCTGAGTTTTGATGCCTATGACATAAGCTGGCAGAGTGCTCCACAGCTCCACCACTCTTTCTGTAAAATAAAACTGTCTCACTTCCCTCTTGAACCTCCCCTCTCTCCATTTCCACTTGTGCCCCCAGTTCTTGATCCACTACTTGTGCTAAATAGTGCCTCAGAGTTTACCTTGTTCATTCCTTTGAGGAACATGAAGGTCTGTATCATATCTCCCCTCTCTTGCCTGGCCTCCAGTGAGCACATATTCAGTGCCTTGAGCTGATCCTCATAAGATATGCTCTGTTGACCCTGAATCATTTTGGTCACCCTACATTACACTGTCTTCAGCCTGTTATTATCTTTCCTTAAGTGATAACTTCAGAACTGGGCACAGTACTGCTGAAGTGGCCTCACCAATGATCTGTAGAGAGGTAGTAGTACCGCCTTCCTTCTGCTGTTAATCCCCCTCATATATGCTTCAGCATCTTGTTTTCCTTACTGTAGGCTTTGTTTCACTAGCTTGATTCTTTAGTAAGTCACCGATGATGGCCCCAAGAGATCTTTCCTCAGAGGTCATACCCAGCTTCCCCCCATCCAGTACTTTGTCCTGGAGTTCTTGTTCTCTAAGTGCATCATCTAGCACTTTTTGGCATTAAATTTCAATTACCAAAAATTTGACCACCTCTCTAGCCTTTGCAAGTCTCTTTGCATCTCCCTAACCACCTCCTCGCTGTCTACTCTGGCACAGATAAGGACTGGGTTATGGGCAAATCCTTGTGTCACCCCACTGGTGACCTCCCTCTCTTCTGATTTGACTCGATTAACCACAGCCCTCTGCTGTCTCCCTTCCAACCAGTTTTTCTTGCATTTTGCTGTGTCCTTCTCTGTGCCCATATTCTCTAGCTTCTTTAGCAACTGTCTGTGAGGCACTGAGTTGAAAACCCTGCTGAAATTGAAGTAGAGTAAATCCACAGCATGGCCCATATCCACTACCCTCATTACCCAGTCAAAGAATGCTATTAGGTTGGTCTGACAAGACCACCCTGCCACAAACTCATGCTGTTTACTATCCTGGAGTCCACTGCTATCCAGGTAGTCCATGAGGTTTCATTGACTAGTGTCTCCATCGGTTTACCCACAACTGAAGTAAAACTGCAGGTCTGTAGTCACCCAGTTGCTCCTTGTCCCCTCTATACTGAATAGGACAACATCTGCTACCCTCCATTATTGTGGAACTACCCCTGTTTCAATTGAGCTATGGATAACCCTGCCAGGGATTCAGTTAGTCCTGCTGCCAGTTCTTTGAAAACCCTTGGATGCCTCTCATCTGGTGCTGAGGCTTTATCTATCTTTAGAGCTGCAAGCCCTTTCCGAACCCTTTCAATGTTAAATACTTGCTGTTTCATTTCAGAGACCTCCATTATAGCTGCCTTAATGCCACTGCCCGGTAAAGGATCTCTGTCTTCCCTTGTGAATACAGAGCAGAAATAGTCATTAAGAATGGCAGCTTTCTTCCCCTCCTCAGTTACCCAACCTCCCTCTGTTAGCCTAAAAATTCCTCCTCCTCCCTTTTTTTCTTTTTTCCCTACTGTATCTAAACAACTGTATTCCTCCATCCTTAACTCCCACTGCAGTAAGCAGCTCTGTGTCTGGGTTTGTTTCTCTGACCATCTTCTTAGTTCTCCTTGTTCTTCTTTGGTACTTTTCCCATTCTTCCTTCTCTTGTTTTTCTTTGTACCTGTTAAAGGCCTTACTTTTGTCTATCACTGCTTACCTGACCTTTCCAGAGAAAGTCTCTTGTATCTTTTTCTTGTGATCACTGTTCTTGTGCAGGACTTTGTTGCCTCAAGAATGTCTCCCTTGATTGTCTCCCATCTTTCCTCCATATCTGTGATGCTGTATACTCTGATTAACTTGTCCTGGATCAGCTCCCTCATGTGGTTTAAGTCTGTCATTCTGAAATCAAGGACTTCAGCCTTTGATGAGGGCATACTTGTTCCAAGGTCCAGGTTGAACCACATATAGTTATGGTTGCTGAGCCCTAGTGGCTCCCCTACTCTCACCCCTTCTATCACTCCTAAGTTGGTGAGTACCACATCGAGAATGGCAGCCTGCCTACTGCGTTCCTTTACCAGCTGCATGGGCAGACAGTACTGTAATTTATTCAGCAGGGCCTGATTTCTGGAGTTCACCCCCTTGGGCACCAACCATGATCAATGTCCTTTAGGTGACATGGAACTGGCCATCACCTAACTATGGCAGCCATCTAAGTATTTACTGAAGAATGAATCTCCTGACCAGAGCCCACAATTGCATGCAGTTCTGTCCAAGTTTTAATTAGGCTTGAATGGAATTAAGAAACAAACCAAACCAATTTAGCAGGGGCCATGTTTTTCCAGAATGGCTCAATGGTGGGAAAAGGGATGCCCAAGATCATACCCCTGTGTGCTGTGGAGATACTTTTCAGGAAGGAGTATCAATTTGTTATACAGTATGTACTTTTGCTGCCAAAGGCATAATGGATGTTTTACAGGGCATAGGCTGGGTGCAATAAACTGAATGACTCAGAATTCAGTCTCCCAATAATATACTATTTGATACCATGAATGTTTGCTATTTCTTTACTGTTTATGTAGTTGATTTGAGTGCCCCTTCATTGCAGGTTGGACTAGAAGTGCATTGGCCCAACAGATTTAAAAGCATCTGGTGGGTTTTTCCTGTTCAGTCAGTGTGTGCTTCAGCCCTAGTGATCAGAAAACAGAGGTGAGTGATGAACTGCATGCAGCTTATCCACATTGCAGAATATGTAGTGGTAAGGAAAATTAAAGTTGTGGTATGCATCAGAAACTACCCTGATACCCAAGGCATCCCCCCAGTTTCCTCTATGAGGAGTTAAATATAATAACAACCCTTGCCAACTGTTTGCAATTCCAGTTTCACTCTTTCAGAGGGTGGCCTACCGAGGAGGCAAGAGAAAGGCTGCACCAGTTGCCACCTGTTCTTTTTATTTAAATTATGGGTGGTATGTGGCAGTAGGGAAGGATAGTGGTGCTAGTGGACTGCAGGAAGGGAATTATAGGGTCTGTGGTGGGTAGGGGAAGAGAGAGTAATGGGGGTTAGTTGGTGGGGGAGGCACAATACTTTCCCCAGTGCAAGAATGGGGGGGTGGGGCTCAGCAACACTTGGGTTGGGTTCTCAGTGTTGGCATAGTCTTTAATAAAAAATACATCTTTCCCACCTCAGGGTTGGACACATAGTGTGGCAGTGGGTGGAATCTTCAGTAGAATTGGAGATGGTCTCCCTGTGGCCACAAATATTGCTTTTAATGATTGTTACAAAAGATGTTGGTTGCTCAGAACACCTTGGAAAGGAGTCAAGAATAAAAAAATCTGACCAAATTATTTATTTATTTATTTATTTATTTATTTATTTATTTTATTTAAACATTTGGTGACCGGGAAAGGCACACTGAGCCAAGGGTCATCTCCAGGTGCGACCTGGGTAAAGGGGGAACATAGAATCAGGTATACAGTTACTATAGCACACAAACAATACATTACATGATACATAGTCCAGTATACTGCAATATACAAAGCAATAGTTAGGAGGCATACAAATATAATAGTTTAATTATAATAGTACAGGAAACATATAATTACAGTGGAGCACTAAAGGAAGCAACTAATACATTTCATGATCACTAAAACAACACAATAGGCTACTTGGATAAATAAAGTTATGGATGGTATCTGTGTAAGGAGGAGTAATAAGGAGCAGAGTAAATACAACTGGGGACAAAGAGTTACATGCTATGTGATGTTATAGGAACAAATGGGGAGGGTCAGAAGCCATAGCAGAGTTTTGACAGAGAAGTGAGAGGGAGAGTTGCATAGGAGAGGAATTTGAGAGTTCCACAGAGAGGGGAGATGATAGCTAAAAGAAGCTTTGCCCTTGTTGGAGGATGGCGTAGGGAGTGAGAAGGAGCATGAATCCCTGGTGTGTAGGGAATATGTTGAGGCAGGCACAGAACAGAGGAGGGAAGAGATGTAGGAGGGGAGCAGACTGAACCAGAATTTAGAGATAAAGGATAAAGAGTGGGTGAGATGTCAGTGTGAGAGTGGAGGGAGGTCCCGGCAGGAGAGTAGGGATCAGTGGTGAGTTCTGTATGGAGAGTTAGATGTGAAGCAACAGAAGGTGTTGTACAGGGAGTTGAGTCGAGAAAGGGAGGAGGAGGGTGCAGTGCAGTAAACAATGTCTGCATAGTCAATGACTGGCATAATCATCTTAGTCAGAAGTAAAAGACATTTAGGGAGGGGAAGAGACTCTGTTACGGTAGATGATTAAAAGTTTTGGGTGAAGTTTGGTTGTTATGTAATCAATATGAAGAGGGAAGTTTAGTTATGGATTGAGCCAGACGCCAAGGTATTTATAGGCAGAGACCACATGAAGCAGGGTGTTGTTGAGGGAGGTGATACATGGGACATTGATCACTTTGGCTAATCTTTGGGAGGTACCTGAAGGTCATAGAGACTGTTTTCATTGCATTTAGTTTGAGTTGTTTCAATTGGAACCATGCTTGAACTGAGTGGAAGTATTTTTGCAACACAGACTGGATAGTGGCTGCGTCTGGGCTGGATGAGGACAATATGGTATCATCTGCACACATATGGATGAGGGGAGAGAAGTAGCAGGCAGGTGGGATGTTATTTATGAATACTGAAACAGGATAGGGCTGAGTGTGGAACCTTGAGGGACACCTGCCAGTATAGGGAGGAAGGAAGAGAAAGAGTTTGCTATTTTAACTGACTGATGTCTGTCATTTAGATAAGAGTCAAACCACCAAATGGCAGGAGGGGCAAGCCCCATATCCATATGTGAGTTCAGAAGAAGTGGGTGGAATACTGAGTTGAAAGCTTTGGCCGGATTGATGGAGACTGCAGCAGTGAGGTGGCTGTTGTCAGCAGTAGATTGAATGTGAGCAGTGATGTGGAGAAGGGAGGATAAGGTGGAATGATTTTTTTCTTGAACCTGACTGGTAAGGGGATAGGAAGTATGTTGTGGTAATGAAATCAGACAATCTGGAGTTCACAAGGCTTTCCTGTAGTTTTGCTAAGGTGGGGAGAAGTGAGATAGGGCGGTAGTTCCAAGGTGTGGAGAGATCACCACCTTTGTGAAGAGGGATGAAACACGCCAATTTCCAAGCTTTTGGGATGATGTCTGAGGAAAAGGACATATGTAAAAGGTAGGTAAGGGGAAGAGCAATGGCGAGGTCAGAAAGACACAGGAGACTAGGATGTAGGCCATCAGGGCTAGCTTTGGATGTGTTTAAGAAAAGAAGGGCAAGCAGTACTTTTAATGTGTAAGCAGGGGCTAAGAAGAGTTTTTTATTTGTTGTGTGCTTTGGGGGTGGTTTGGAGGCAGGTGGCAAGGGTGCAGTTGGGTCAGGGAAGCACAAGTAGTGAAGAAGGTGTTAAGGGTGTCTACAACTTTGACAGGGTCCATTATTTCTACGCCATTGTGCTTGAGAGTAGGGGTGTTGGATTGTGAAGGAGGGTTCAATAGAGTGTACCATGTTCCAGAAAGAGGAGGAGTGTGCTACACTGAGTCAGTGTTTAAAGTAATCCATCATTGCACAATAATTGGCCTTGGTGTGATCATTTCTCACCGTGTTATATGCTTGTCTAGCACTAGGTGTTAGAGAGGCCTTGAAACTGGACCAGGTTTTGTTGTGGGCTTTACAGAGAGTGACTATAGGGACAGTAATCCAGGGGTGATGGCACTTCCTAACCCTGACTTTTCTTAGGGGGTGTGGAGGTCCCAGACCCTGTTGAAAATAGTAGTAAAATGAGCTAGGGCAGTATCAAAAGTGGCTGAAGTGTAAACTGGAGCTCAATTGGCAAGCTGTAAGTCAGAGTGGAGGGAATTAGTATTTAGGGAGCTTAGTGAGTATGTTTCAATGTACTTTGGTGTGGATTTAGGTAGGTGAGTTTTCCTAATGCAGTAGGTGATGCTGTTGTCACTTAGGGCTGGGTAAAGGACACCAGACGTAGATAAACAATGAAGATAGGATGCGAGAACTCAATCTATGAGGGCGTGATTTGAGGATCTGGCATTGTAGAGCATTGGTTCCATGATTAGCTGAGAGAGGTTTAGGGATTCTATCTTGCATATGGCAGACTTAGATGAAGGGGACAGCCAGTTGAGGCTATAGTACCCAAGTAATATAAGTTCACCAGAGTGGGCCAATGGACAGACAGCAGTGATGTACGTTGGAAGATCATCTTCACTGAGCCAAGGGGACACATTAACAACACCAATGAAGGTGGGGAGAGTTTGACAAAAGGAGAATTTGCCTAGGATCAGCTCATGGGATCCGAGGCAGGATTCTTTATGTATCACAGAGTAAGTCAGGTGATGTCTTGTGGTCATAGCTACACCTCCACCTCCTTTGCCACAGTCTTGCTAAATGATGTGTTAGCTTGGGAAGAAGATACTGTAGATGAGTCTGGAGTTTTGGCGGGTAGCCAGGTTTCAGGATGCATAGGATGTCAGGGACATTCTGGGTTATCCAGCCATTTAGAAGGCCTACCTTAGGGGATATGCTCCTAATGTTGATGTGCATGACCTCTCATGCGTTGTGAGGGAGAGGATGTATTTGAGGTGTCAGGGGGCTGGGGTTTCTTTCGATATCTCCCACTAATAGCAAAAGAAGAAAGAGGAACAAGAACATATCTGGGAGCTTACAACCATTTATGGTAATGATGGCATAGGGTTTGTGCCTGGTGCATCTAATTAGAGTGAGGCAGCAGCTTGTATGGGGTGGAGGAAGGCTGGGAGCAATCAAGTGATAGGATGGAGTGGGAGTGGGGGATAGAGGTATGTAAGGAAGAGGAGAGATGGTGATGTAAGGGGGGGTTCAGGAGAGGCAGGAGGGTGAGAGAGGTAGGTGTAATCATGTGGCTGGTGGAAGGAGGAGAAGAGAATATAGGAAAGGGATCACATGGGAAGGAGACAGTATGAGGGGACTATTTCACAAAATAGAGGGGTTTGCAGGAGTGTTATGAGTAAGTAGTGTCCTGGACTAGAATTTTCCCTTAGATGCAGAAAATCAGTTATTCACCCTTTTAAGTTTTAGACTTAGAGGGGTATACAGGAGCGCTTGTGAGCAGCAGAATTCTGCCTTAGACTTAGAAGGGTATACAGGAGCATTAGTGAGCAGTGGTATCCTGGTCAAGATAAAGCCCCTTTTTGGCAGAAGCTTATAATCTCTCCACTTTTAGGCTTAAGTTAGATCACTGGGTAGACCAATAGTAGAGTAGCACAGCAAGGGAGGTGGGTCATCAAGCGTATTTAAAGAGTGCCAGGGGCTGGAGAAAATTCAAGTTTAAGAGCAGCAGAGATCAGTTTTCGGCTTTGAGAGGATTAGCAGCACATCCAAATAGGGATGGGGAAGAGAGATCGGAGTCCAATAGGAGCTAGGACTGAGAAGCCATGGCCAATCAGTTACCCGGCTTCTAGTCCCAGTCATTTTCAGAATGCGTACATGAAAAAGGCTGATTGTGGGTCAGGCTGAAGTATGGGAGCGGCCTGCAGCTTCCCATCTGATGCCACTGCAGTGGAAAAGCAGTAACCTGATTAGGGATTGCCTGAAAGGGGGGAGAATATAAGTTAAAAATTACAGAAAAAGAGCTGAGCACTAAATGGGGTGGAGGGGTGGGGAGAGAAGCAAAAGAAACAACAGAAAAAGTGCTAGCTGAGAGGGAGGGAGCGTCCAGAGGAGAAAAGTGAATGGTGGACAAGTTAGCTTGGTGCCAGCAATCTGGCCCAAACAATAGATTGCACACAGAAAGTTTTTTTTGGTTTTGGTTTCTTGCCCTGACTCCAAATTAATTCCCCAGCACCTTGGAGTAGATAAAGTTTTATTAGTAAAAAACACTGAAATGCCACCACGGTAGCTTCCCCACAGATTAGCACTACCATTTCACATCACAATGTATAATCCAAGATATGCAAATTCTTTTAAAGTGACAGTTTCAATATAAATAATAAAGTACAAAGCTCAATAAAATACATGGCAATGTATCTAATAGAAATGGACGGGAAAGGGGAAGAACCTGGACCAAACATAAAATAAAAAAGGGGAGGGAAACAGTCCATTTTCCGTCAACCATTTCTGTTAGAGGTAATACAATATACAGGGTATGTTCTTATACATTATGGGCTAGATATTCAAAGGTCCCCAGGCACACAGTGCAAGTGACTGTGCAGCGCAACCCAGATGCACCACCCCAAACAACTGCCATATTCAGCTGATGTGCCACAGGTTGCGCCAGCGCAACTGCCACTGAATATACCATGGATGTGCCATAGCACAACCACACAAGTGCAGCACAGAAGGGCAGGACAGATTATAGCAAGTGGAGCAGGCCTGCCTGAGACTGGAGCAACATGTCAGTGCCCATGGTGGGCCATGAGCACAATGCAAGTGCAAAGACTGGGTGGCCCCAGCAACCATGGCCATGGTGGACAGAGTGGCACTGCAGAGGAGCAGGATGGGCACTGTGCAGCACAGTAGGGGCATAGATCATGGTAACACATACAGCAGCATTCATTGTGCCCAGCACACGCTGATGGCATGACAATGACAAGGACATGGATGATGGGACAGAACACTGGGGATGGCAATGGACAGCATGGCCTACACACACACTGGCATAACACTGCCAGGTAGCCAGACATGCCAGATATGCATAGGCCACATAAAGTACACACATCCAGGGGCATACAATGTGGGAAGCTGTGCAGCATGGTGCACAGTGTAAACAGCGTGGAAGGCGCAGCACTGGGAGCATGCACAGCAAACGTGCTGCTGTGGCAACAGGGGGTGTCAGCACAGAGGCACCACAGAAATGACCATGGCAAGTATGGTGGTTGCCTGTGAGGGCAGACAGGGAGGTTGTGTGCTACAGAACACAAACAGACAAGCCATGTAGGGCAAGGGGCAGTGGACAGTGTAAACAACATAACAGCAAACTGCTAATACAGCACAGACCGACCACAGACTTAGGGAATGTGCAATCAAAAATGGTTTACTACAAAACACAGGTACAAAGGCAACAAAAATATGAAACAACATCAACAGCAACTAAAACCTCTAAATGGGGGGTTGTAAATGGTACAGGGAATGCAGGTGGGGCAAAGAACTTCAGGAGCTGTCACAGGGGAGGGGCGTGTTGTAGGGGTGCACAGAGTAAAGTCCAGCCACCATCAGTCCAAGGGCCACACACATGTTCACTGGTCCTGGTCCCCGTTGGAAGGGCAATTGATCTGGCCCAACCCCCGGAGCACTACCATCTGCTCCCGTATAGCATGCAGAATGGTCCCCAACCACCTGAATATTGCCCCATGCCTGCAATGTATTGCAGTCAATGTCCCCACGGAACCTCGAACCTGGTCCCATCTTTTGCCTCCACACCAGCCTGTACCACAGGCATCACCCACAGCAGGATGACCTGTGTGGTGAAACAAAGGACATGCACTCAGTGCCACAATATACACAAGCCTGCAGCCCCCCACACCCCCCCAGGGATTGATGTGCACACAGGACAGTGAGGGGACACAGGCATTCACCCAACAATGCACCATGCACATGATATGACAGTGAACAGCTGCTCAGCAGTGCCACACAAGAAGAGTCAAAGAAGAAAGGGTTTTGAAAGAACTCTTGAAACTGAGGGTGGACAAAGCGATGTGGCCTGATGGGATTCACCCAAGAATTCTAAAAGAACTAAGGGTAGAACTAGCAACACCACTGACTAATCTTTTTAACAAATCATGGGAGGATGGGGTGGTACTTGAGGACTGGAAGAGGGCAAATGTGATTCCACTTCACAAAAGTGGGAGCAGGGCAGAGGCAGGAAACTACAGACCAGTTAGTTTGACTTCAGTGGTAGCGAAAATGATGGAATCACTTCGGAAGGAAAGAATTGTTGAGTACCTAGAGGCCAGTGGGGCACAGGGTCCAAGGCAGCATGGTTTCACAGCAGGAAGGTCATGTCAGACGAACCTAATAGATTTCTTTGACTGGGTGACCAAAGTAGTAGATCAGGGAGGAGCTGTGGATATGGCCTACCTAGATTTTAGCAAGGCATTTGACACAGTCTCACACAAAAGATTAATATACAAGTTAGCCTGCCTTGGAGTGGGACCCAAGGTGGTAGCCTGGATAAAAAACTGGCTGGACAACAGGATGCAAAGGGTAATAGTAAGCGAGTCCATAGTGAAGAAAGGAGGTAACTAGCGAGGTACCGCGAGGGTTCAGTACTGGGACTGGTCCTCTTTAATGTCTTTATAAGTGACATTGGAGAGCACCTGAAAGGAAAGGTATGTCTCTTTGCAGATGACACAATGATCTGCAACAGGGTTGATACACAAGGTGGGGTGGAAAGAATGAAAAGGGACTTGGCAAGGTTGGGGGGATGGTCAAATACGTGGCAGATCAGACTCAATGCAAAGAAGTGCAAGGTAATGCATCTGGGAAACAAAAACCCAGGGGAAGAGTACACAATGGGAGTGAGTTCATAACAACAACAAAAATCAAAAGAGACCTAGGAGTAATTATATCAGATGACCTAAAGGTGGGCAAGCAATATGAGAAGGCAGTAAGGAGGGCTGGGGGTACTGGGATGCATAGGGAGAGGCATCAACAGTTGAAAACAGGAAGTTGTTATCCCTCTGTACAGGCAGTTAGTGAGACCCCATCTGGAGTACTGCGTGCAATTCTGGAGACCCCATCTCCGCAAAGACATAGACAGAGTGGAGGCTGTTCAGAGGAGGGCAACTAAAATGGTGCAGGGTCTGCACCAGAAGACATACGAGGAGAGGCTAAAGCAGCTTAATATGTATACCCTTGAGGAAAGGAGGGAGAGGGGGGACATGATAGAAACTTTCAAGTATCTCAAGGGAATTAACAAAGTACAAGAGGGAAGTATCTTTCAGAAGAAGAGATATGCAAGAGGCAGTATAGTGCAGTGGTTTAAGGCTCTGAGCTGCAAATCTGGTGACATCCAGCAGACCAGACGTGGCTTTGAATCCCACAGCTTCCACTTGCATAATGTGTGACCCTGAACAAGTCACTTAACATCCCAGTGCTCCTATGTCACACCTGTAAAAAAAAAGCTTTCAGCTTAGGTGCTACTCCTGGTTAAACAACTAAAATAAAAAAATAAAAGACCAAGGGGGCACAATTAGAAGATAGAGGGTACACGGCACAGACGTAATGTTAGAAAGTATTTTTTCACAGAGAGGGTTGTGGATGCATGGAACAGCCTTTCTGAGGAGGTTGTGAAGTCAGGAACAGTGGGAGAATTCAAGAATGCATGGGACAGGCATAAGGCAATTCTAGTAGGGGGCAGGAGGAAGTAAGCTGTTGATTAACTACAATCTGCAGCTTATCCATCAGGTAGGGAAATGGGCAGACTAGGTGGGCCAAGCAGTCCTTATCTGCCGTCAAATTCTATGTTTCTGTGTTTCTCTGTCCTGGTGGTCATTCCCGTCACAGAACCATGCATGCATGGCCCTCTGTCATGCATCGCACACAGCACACGGCGGTGTGTGTGACACAGATCACAGTGCCGGTGCACACCATGTGTGGCAGTGTCTGCATAACTGTGCTTCATGCCACACAGCCCCATGTACAGCTGTCTATGGACATCCATGGAAATGCTGCACTGACCATGCATACCTTTCTGCCTTACAGTGCCATCACGCCTCAGGGGAGCTGCAGGCTACAGCACGCAGTCAGAGGGACAGGTGGAGGAGATAGAGGAGGAGCCAAGGCCATTAACATTGGCTGGGATTGAGGCCGGTGCGGCATGGATGGCCTGTTTCAGGACCTGATGAGGTTTGTTGGTCTGAAAGCCCTGCATGACATTTAGTTCCCTGATGACCTCACGGTTCTGGCATTGACCATGGAGGATGATGATGCCACACAACTTGGGGTGATGACACACAGCGGTGCCACTGCCACAGCACAGGTGTCCACACGGGTTGCGACAGACAGGGTGGGGCACCCTGCACCCACGCAAGGCCCCAGAAGGGAAGTCTCACTGACTGCCATGCCTGCGGCAGTTGTGGGTGGTCAGGTCCGGGGTGTGGATGAGGGAACAGGAATGGTCACCCTGGAGCATCAGGGCATTGTGCGGCAGCAATGTGCCGCCTGTGAACATGATGTGACTGTACAGGGACCCACTGCACCTGCCCATGCACAGTCCTCACCCAAACGGTGGTCAGCCGGGCAGTGTCCACAGGCCATGGATGTTGCACTGCGAGCCGGTACACCACCCTTCCCGTCAGCATCCCCCATGGGACAGGTCTCCTACTGACAGGCTTGAGGAACACACCCAGCTTCTGTGGGCCTCCGTGGGGCATCAGGGTGCACTCAGAGAGATGTGTCAGGGCCTGCATGTGTAGGTGGGCATCATGGATGACCATGCTCTGTGGCCACTCCTGTTTGGTTGGCGAGATACGCCAACTCCGGGTGGATGTTGTAGGTGAGATTTGCCAACTGCAAGAGGAAATCACTGCAGGCTTTCAGAGGATAGCACAGGCCATCAAGGTGGGCTGTGCTGCTCTCATGCCCCATGGATGCAGGAGTGCCCGCTGCACACCATGTAGTGACACCAGCACTCCCGCCTCATGGCATAGAGTGGCTCCATTGCTTCTGATGCCAGTCCCAGCCTCAGGTATCCCCAACACCCCTGGGTCACATCTGGACTTTGGCAATGAGAAACCCATGATCACACAGATACAGTCTTATGGGTCTACCTCTGCTAGCATGGTTGGGTCCCCTGCCGATGTGGTTGCCACCCCAGAGGGGGGCATACATCATGGGCGTGACCAATCACATGTCCGTGGCAGCCATGGTAGGTCACAATGATCCCACCTGTGTGCAGTTGTCATAGCACAGTCACCATCCAGCCGTTGTTTGTCCACACACCCTACTGTCTGTTCCCAGGACTACATGGACCAGTGGCTTGCATGTCCGTGCTGCCTATGTGGTATTCTGGACATGTGATAGGACACTGCTGCTGTGTTCTCTGGCATAGGAGTGATGAGTGCAGCCTTGTGCGTCTGCTGTGCATGTGTGTGACCATTGTACACTGATCCATGCCATACACCACAGTGCCCCATGTAGGTCCGGACATTGTCTGTTTGGCTGTGGTCACAGCTGCATGTGTCTGTACCTCCAACACTCTGTACCTGTTAGCCATGCAACATCTGCCAACCTTCACATGTTGTCCCCCCATTCACACAGGACATTGCCCAACCACATAGCATCCCACTGTTAAATACTTGCGGTCTCCAAAGTGCTCCTCCATGATTGTGTCCCTATGCCACCCCACTGCGGCGACCAGCCGTGGGTCCCTACAGTTGTGTAATTCCTGCCCACTCCCTCCCTTTGGGCCCTCGTCCTCAGTGCTGTCACCCAACTCCGCCTGGACAAGGATTCCACAGTCTATGGCCATGTTGTGTAGCATGCAACAGGCCAGGAATATGCCACAGACCTTCTCTGGGCTGTACCGTAAGGCACCACCAGACCTATCCAGGCATCTAAATCTCATTTTGAGCATGCTGAACATACATTCAATGATGTTGCATGACGTGGCATGTGCCTCATTGTACCAGTTCTCCAGCATGGATGTGGGCTGGAGTATGGGGGTGAGCATCCACAGACATAGGGGGTATGCACAACCATCTGTGGAAAAGAGAAAGCATTATTTGTACATCTGTCATTTACAGGTTTCCTAAAGCCCAATGTTACTGCAAGTCTGCCATTGCTCTGTGCGGTCCACACCTTGACCCTCCCACCCCAAGGCACACAAAGCATGCATGCATCATGCTGTCATTGTGTGTGCTGCATGTATGTTGCATGAAGGGCATGTGTCTGGCATGCCATGACCTCCCATGGCCAGGCACTGCTGTTCATGTGCCCAGCCCCTGCTGGTGACAGCCACTGTCCTGTCCAGGTGTACTTCTCTGTAGCACCACAGCACCTGTGTCTGGCCAATGCCATGTGACACTGCTTGCCTGTATGTATGTGGTTGTGGTGTGCATCCCCGGACATTCCCTCCTTCACCTAGCACACACCTGCCACACGTGGTTCACAGTGCAGTGGCCACATGTGGTTCGTGGTGCTGCTTGCCTGTTAGGCATGGTGGTCCCTGTCTGTTTCCTGTGCAGTGCTTATGCACACTATATTGTGTGCCACTGTGTGCTGAGTAGGCCCATTGTCACGCCCCACTAACCCATCAGGTCACCGCTGGGTACCCCCCTGCTCTTGAACAGGCAGCACAGGGCTGACTGGTGCCAAATGTTGGCATCATGTGCACTTCCAGGATACATGGCACACACATTGATAATGCACCCCGTGTCATTGCACATCACCTGACAGTTTACAGAGTGGTAGCCCTTTCTTTTGACATATGCCACTCCCTCTGGGCCAGGTGGTGCACATATTGCCACATGGGTGCAGTCTATGGCCCCTAGCACACCTGGCATGCATGCCACCCTGTAGAAGTGCTGCATGGATTCTGTCCACTCTGCCTGTGTGCTGGGGAATTTGATGTACTCCAAAGCATACGGCAGTAGAGCCGTGAGGAGACAGGATGTGGCAGACTATGTTATGCCAGTGGTGTAGCCCACCGGCACCTGCAAAGTGCCTGTGGTGAGCAGGCACATTGCTTCTGTCACCTTTGTCTCCACTGTCATGGCGTGACTCCTGTGTGTTGGTGCCTGCAGGTTATCATGGAGCAGCTCAAAGAGCTGTCTCAGCAGTGTTCTGTTGTGTCTGTACTGGCCCAGAATCTCTATGTCACTCAGGTGGTCGATTGTGACACAGGCACGATACCATCTTTGCTGAGCATACCACCTATGGGCCCTTCCATGACCATGCTGTTGTTCCTCCTGTCTCCTCAGCCCCCTGATAACTGCTGACAACAGGAAAGCTGTCCCATCCATGGCTCCTATGCCGCTCCATGCCTTTGGGAGGACTACACTTAGACATGCTTTTTATATGCCTATCTTTATGCAGTGCATCTGCTGGTTGCACCATGGATGCACAGCTCATCCTTACTGAATATGTGGCTGCGTGGCACATTCATGGGAACGCCCCTGCACATGTGCTGCATACATTACATTTGCACTCCAGCGCATCTGGCTTAGTGCTGCACATCCCTGTGCTTTCAATATTGCCCAGCAGCACATCATCTGGTTTGTAGTGGTGCATCTCGGATTATGCAGTGCATCTGCTTTGAATATCTAGGCCTATGTCTAATTTGGTTAGCCTCGTTCAGCACATCATCATTACTAGCACTTTAATAGTCAAATATATATTTATAATTATATATTTATGTATTCTATGCATCAGGGTCCTGTAGATGTCCATGACATTCACGGAATGGGCACAGGCCCCTTCTGATATGATCCCCTGTCTGTCCACTGCTCTGTGTGCCTGGACAGACCAGGGGAGTAAATGGGAGTGGCATTACACTCCGCACCATGCATTTTGGTTTGGAGCACCAGTAGAGGGGGATACAGGCTATGCAGGCTGGGACCCTGCCATAGCCACTATATGCCCTCTCCATTCTAACCATGGGAGGACCAGCTGCATATGTTATCATGCTGCTGCAACCTTCCAGATTTGCAGAGAGGGCCGGACAGTCATCGGGGCACTTGCCCATTCCATAGCTGTCCCCAGGACTCACTGTGTTCTGTAATCCCCTCCTCTGAGCAGGTGATCCAGTCTGCCACCAGGGTGGGCATCCAATTGAATGCTGCCTGTGTCCATCACTCTGCCCCCTGCACAGCAACACACCAGCGGGGTGGAACAGCAGATAGGTATCTGATATTTGTGCATGGTGCACCATGTGAGCCATGCATGCCCATCCAGGAAAACAGGTCAGTGTGGGCTTGGTATGTGGTTGTTGTGGATTCCTGTCCCACAGTAGTGTATAAGCCACAATATGGAGTGTGTTCATTTCATTTATATTGTTTTTTGTTTGTTTGTTTTTTTATTCTTTTGTAACTCTCTGCATGTATGCTATTTAGGTGCCATTTTTTGTTTAATTAAATTGTTTAACCAGGGGTAGCACACCAAGCTGAAAGCTTGTTTACAGGTGTGACCTGCCAGCACAGGAAAATTAAGTGACTTGCTCAGGGTCACACAGTTGCAAGTGGGGGGCTGTGGGATTCAAACTCAGGTCTCCAGATTTGCAACTCAGAGCCTTAAACCACTGCGCAAAATAAGTTTTTGCTAATCTGACTTTCTTGTAGTTTAACTAAACCATCTAAGTAATGCATTTCAATTAAATGCTTTACTCTAAGTTTACGTTTCTGCTATAACAGATGCACGTGTACTCGAGTGGCACCAAACAGAAAGCACCGTTGGTTACTCCAGTGTTTTCAGTTCATTTTGCAGTGAATACTCTTGCTTGTATGAAACATAAGCCTGACTGATTCTTGCTGACTGATGCTGTTTCCTCCTGGCCAAAAATAGGCATTTTTCAAAATATCTCATCTTCTGTTCCCTTCCCCCACAAAACTAAAAGCCTTTCAGTTAACAGTCAGTCCTTCCTGTGTTGTTATTTTTAACTAAGTATTGTCTGATTCCATTTGGGAGGTGGTCCATCCTTTTCTTTCCAACTGTTTATGTTTTTTACAACCCTCCTTTATATTAGTTTCCCTTCCAGAATGAGCTAGTACATGTATTTTAAAAAGGCAGACGTGCACACTCTGTTTTGTTTGAGCTCAAGGGAAGGGTCTACTCTAAGTGGAAAGGGCACAAGGTTCCTGAAGGGAAAGCTGTAGGACTTCATGTTTAAAAATATAAATTTAAACTGATGGTAGGGCAGTGGGTACACAGCACCCTTTCTTCCCTGGTGGAGAAGGCCAATAGTCCTCCTCCAAGCAGGACAGCAGGATGAAGAGGCGGACGAGGGGGGTGGTGCAGAAGGGTGAGACAAAAGGAGAAGGAAGATAAAAGAGGGCAGGTGAGGAGTAAAGGGGATCCAGATTCATGGTGAAGGGTAATGTCTCTAGATTCCAGAAATCTGGGGAACAAAATGGTAAAATTGCAATCATTGTTGACTGATGAAGAGGTGAGCATAATGGCTATCACACAGACTTGGTCCACACAGAACGATGACTGGGATCTAGCAGTTCCATGGTATAAAAGGTAAAGAAAGGATAGGGGGACAGGAAGGAAGGAAGGGTTGAGCTGTACAAGGAGGAGGGGACAATTTGCACCAGAAAGGAAGATGTAGAGGGCAAGCCAGAAGCTTTGTTGGTGCAGATCCAATCCATGAAAGGGAGGAAAGTAAGGAAGGAGGTGGTCTAGAGATTGCCTTCCCAGGATGAGAAACTGGGTATATTTTTGGGGTCCAACATCATAGATATGTCCAGCAGGAGAAGTAGTAGTAATATATTTATTTATTAGCTTTTGGTAACTGGTTAAGTGCGCTAGGCAACAATCCTGCCTATTTTCAGGCATGACCCGGGAAAGCACAGGACATTGGTACACAAATTAGAGTAGCACAACTTAAAATCAAAGAAAACATAAGACAGCAATAACAAATTAACATCATAGACAGTGGTTAGAGCAACAAATCTGTTACAAAGTTAATGGGGGACTTCAGCTTACCTGAGGTGGACTTAAAAAATCCCTCCTGCACTAAGGAACAAGTACTTCTGGGTGCTTTCCAGGGTGCTTTCCTGAGTCAGAGTGTCATGGATCCCACAAGAGAGAGGGCCATCTTAGATCTGGTGCTGTCAACTGTGCACACATTCAGGACATGAAGATGGATGCACCACTTGCAGGAAGTGACCACACAAAGTGTGATTTTACCTGGACATGGGCAGAGGGATGGTCAGGACCAAGACAAGGGTCTTGGACTTTCACAGGGCTGGCTTTGGTAGAATGGGAGAAGTTCTGCAAGGACACCTTGCTGTGATCAGTGAGGATGGCCGTGGAACAGAAATGATTCATAAAAAAGAAGGAACTGATGGAGGCCTCTAATGACTGTGCCAAAATGAAAAAAAAAGAATGCTAAGGCCAAAAAATCTAGCTGGTTCAGCAAGGAGGTGGCAATTCTGCTATATGAGATACATGTGTACTAGAGTTGCACCAATCAGAAAGCACTGTTGTTTACTCCAGTGTTTTCAGTTTATTTCACTGTAAATACTCTCTGTTTGCATAAATCATAAGAGTGACTGAATCTTGTTGACTGATGCTGTCAGCTCCTCCAGGCCAAAAATAGGCATTTGTCAAAATATCTCATCTTCTGTTCCCTTCCCCCACTAAACTAAAAGCCTTTCAGTTAACATTCAGTCCTTTCTGTGGTGTTATTTTTAGCTAAGTATTGTCTGATTCCATTAGGGAGGTGGTCCATCCTTTTCCTTCCAGCTGTTTATGTTTCTCACAGCCCTCCTTTATATTAGTTTCTCTTCCAAAATGACTGAGCTAGGACATATATTTTAAAAAGACAAGAGCACACACTCTGTTTTGTGTGAACTGAGAGGAAGGGTCTCATCTAAGTAGAAAGCGAACAAGGGTCCTGAAGGGAAAGCTGGAGGACTTATAATTAAAAATATAAATTTAAACTGACATGGGGCCTCGCAACAGGGTACATAGTGCCCTTTGTCACCTGGTGGAGGCCAATTGGCCTCCCTCAAGCAGGACAGCAGGAAAAGGAGAGGGATGGGAGGGGTGGAGAGAAGGGAGAGACTAAGGAAGGAGGAGGATAAAAGGGGGCATGTCAGGAGTAAATCGGATCCAGAGTCGCAGTGGAGGATAATGTCTTTAGATGCTAGAAATCTGGGGAATCAAATGGTGGAATTACAGTCACTGTTGGCTGAGTGAGAGGTGGACATAATGGCCATCACAGGGACTTGTGCCACACAAGACCATGGCTGGGATCAAGAAGTTCCAGGATATAAAACCTATCGAAGGGATAGGGGGACAAAAAGGGGGGGGGGCTGGTGCTGTATGTGAAGAAGGGTACAATTTGCACCAGAGAAGATGTGGAGGGGAAGCCAAAAGCTTTGGTGGTGCAGATCCAACCCATGAAAAGAAGGGCACCAAGGATGGGGTGGTCTGCAGACTGCCTTCCCAGGATGAGGAACTGAATAGTGATTTGGGGTCCCAGATCATAGATATGCTCAGCAGGGGGAAGCTGTAACAATGGGGGACTTCAACCCACCTTGGGTGGATGTGAAAATCCCTGCTACCTCCTGCACTAAGGAACAAGTACTGCTGGATATTTTTAGAGTGCTTTCCTGATGCAATGTGTCATGGAGCCCACAAGGGAGTGAGCCATCCTTGATCTGGTCCTCTGAACTATGCACATGTTCAAGATGTGAAGGTGGATACGCCACATGAAGGAAGTGACCACCACACAGTGTGGTTCCACCTGGACATGGGCAGAGGGATGGTCAGGATCAAGACAATGGTCTGGACTTTTGTAGGATGGGAGAAGTTTTATAAGGATAACTTACTAGGATCAGTGTGGGCCTGAATGTGGAAAAGAAATGGTTCATAAAAAAGAAGGGATTGATGGAGGCCTCTAATGAGTGTGGCAAAATGAAAAATAAGAAAGCTAAGGAGAAAACAAATGCTGGTTCTGCAAGGAGGTGGCAATTCAGCTATATGAGATGCATGTGTACTGGAGCTGCACCAAACACAAAGCATCGTTGGTTAGTCCAGTGTTTTCAGTTCATTTTGCAGTGAATACTCTTGCTTTTATGAAACATAAGTGTGACTGAATCTTGCTGACTGATGCTGTCAGCTCCTCCTGGCTGAAAATAGACATTTGTCAAAATAACTCATTTTTTGTTCCCTTTTCCCATGAAACTAAAAGCCTTTCAATTAACATCCAGTCCTTCCTGTGGTGTTATTTTTAACTAAGTGTTGTCTGATTCCATTAGGGAGGTGGTCCATCCTTCTTTTTCCAGCTGCTTATGTTTCTTACAACCCTCCTTTATATTAATTTCCCTTCCAGTATGAGCTAGGACATGTATTTAAAAAAGGCAGAAGTGCACACTCTGTTTTGTGTGATCTCAGAGGAAGGGTCTCTTCTAAGTGAAAAGGGCAAAAGGATCTTGAAGGGAAAGCTGGATGGCTTCATGATTAAAAGTCTAAATTTAAATTGACAGGGGGCAACAGGGTACACAGCACCCTTTGTCACCTGGTGGAAGAGGTCAATAAGCCCCCACACTCAATGCAAAAAAGCAGGAAAAGGTAAGAGGCTTCCTTGAGGTGAAGGATAAGAGATGTGGGGAAAAAGGGAGGGACAAAGGGAAGAGGGGTATACAAGGGGGCAGGTTAGGAGTAAAGGTGGTCCAGAGTCACAGTCAAGAGTAGTGTCTTTAAACATCAGAAGATTGGGGAACAAAATGATAGAATTGCAGTCATAGTTGGCTGATGGAGTTGCTGACGTAGCACCCATCACAAAGACTTGGGCCACATAAAACCATGACTGGGATCTAGCAGATCCAGGGTATAGAATGTATAGAAAAAAAGAGATGAAAAGGAATGGGGGACTGGTTTTGTACCTGAAGGAAGGGATAATTTGCACCTGAAAAGAAGATACAGAGGGCAAGTCAGAATCTTAGTGCATGCAGATCCATTCCATGAAAGGGAGGAAACCAAGGATGGGGTGGTCTACCGACTGCCTTCCCAGGATGAGGAACTGAATAGTGTATTGGGGTTCCAGCAGGGGGGAAGTTATAATAATGAGGGACTAATACTAAGGTTCATACTAAGGTGAAAGGAGCTAAAGAGGCTACAAGCCCATAATTGCTCCTATCCTTTCACCCATAATAAGTTGTGTTGTTACCATCTAAGATATAGGAATCTAGTCTTCTCTTGAACTGGGTCTTGTTTTTGCTAGTTATGACCTCCAAAGGCAAACTGTTCTAAGGATTCACAACCCTCTGCATGTAAAATGCCATCCTTTTATTAGTGTTAAATTTCTTAGGTCTTAGTTGAAGAGGGTGCCCCCCCAGTACTCATTTTGTCACTTTTGAAATTTAGATTTCATTCATTCAGCAAGTAGTTATCTTGCATTATGTCATAGCATAGAAGTAGGTCTCCCAGTATTCTTCTAGTTTCAAGAGTCATTAGGTTTAATTTCTGCAGTTGTTCATTATATGGTGTAGTTTTTAGGTTACAGATCAGTTTAGTAGTACGTGTTTGAATTTTTTCACATTTTATGATACTGCCCCTTGAGATGGGTCCCCTCAACCTACCTTTGGTGGACTTGAAAATTCCTGCTACCTCCTGTGCTAGGGAACAAGTACTGCTGGGTGCTTTCAGAGTGCTTTCCTGAATCAAAGTGTCATGGAGCCCACAAGGGAGAGTACTGCCCTAGATCTGGTCCTGTCAACTGTGTACATGTTCAGAATGTGATGGTGGATGTGCCACTTGCAAGAAGTGACCACCATAATGTGTGCTTTCACCTGGACATGGTCAGGACCAAGACGAGGGTCTTGGATTTTCAGATGGCTGACTTTTGTGGAATGGGAGAGGTTTGGCAAGGACACTTCACTGGGATCACAGCGGGGATGAATGTGGAACAGAAATAGACAATAAAAAGAAAGAATTGATGAAGGCCACTAGTGAGTGTGCCAAAACCAAAAGTAAGAATGCTAACACAAAAAAAAAAACAGCTGGTTCAGCAAGGAGGTGGTACAAGCAGTGGGGAACAAGATTTAGAAGTTACAAGTATGCTCAAAAGCAAGAGGATAGCATGGGCTACACTGCCAAGGCAATAGAGGTGAGCAGGGTGGTAAGGGAGGCAAAGCCCATGAGACAGGTGCAGCTAGCATAGCCAAAATCAGGTATGGAGGTCTTTTTTCAGGTTTAAAAGGGAGAAAAGAAACATAAAGGATAACATTATAAGACTAAAAATGCAGGATTGGTGGTCAGAGGGTTATGAAGAAAAGACGAAGATGTTGAACACGTAATTTTGTTCAGTCTTCGCTCCAGAGAAGGACGGACCAGTGCCACAAGTTAATAGCGGGGTATGGATTGGGAGGTGTGGATCCACGAATTAACATCAACAATTTCATTATCGAATGGCCAGGCATCGAAAATGGCAGGTCGACACTTTTTACAGTTGGCTGCCAGTTTCCAACATCACAATGTGTTTTTTAAGGGGGTCTTTGCCCTCTGAATCCCCCACACATGGGGCTGCGCCCCTGAATCCCCCCCACTAAATATAATCAACTCCAAGTTGGAGCTGATTTAGGGGGATGCAAGACCCCCGACAAACAGTGCCAGGTTCCAGCAAAGACACTACAGTGACTTGGCGTTGTAGTCGCTGTAGTGCTCTTCACTGCTGGGGTGTCACTAATGGGTTGTATACAGGAAGATGTGAAGTCACAGATGGTGAAATTTAAGTTGACAGGGTACTTAAGGGGCAAGGGGCCCTAAAGGTGGACAAATCCCCAGGGTTAGGTGACATGCACTCAAAGGTCCTTAGAGAACTGGCAGAGGTTCTGGTGGATCCACGGGCAGACATTTTTAATATTTCTTTGGAGTCTGAAACAGTGCCCCTGGACTGCAGCACAGTGCATGTGGTGCCTCTCCATAAAAATGGACTGAGGGATGAACCAGGGAACTACAGTGAAGTTCACCAGGTTGAAGCACAGTGTCACAGGTTTACTGCATGACAAAAGGGATTAACTCCCATTGAAATTGCATTGTTTGCTGCAGTAACTCTACTGCAGAATTCTGCAGTGCTGCACTTCCTCCTGGTTGGCTTCACTGTAGACACCAGTTAGTCTGACCTCAATAGTGGGTAAGCTGTTGGAGACAATCCTGACAGAGAGACTGATCAGCTTTCTTGAGAAAAATGATCTCTAGGATGAGCGACAGCATAGGTAAGTAAAGGGAGATCCTCTCAAACTAGCCTAATTGACTTCTTTGATTGGGTTACTAGAACAGTGGAAAAGGTCCAGGTGGTTGATGTCCTATATCTGGACTAGCATTGCCTTTGACTCGGGCCTCATAGGAGACTGGTCAAGACTCTATAGGACCTGGGTGGTGGGGGACAATATTTTGGGATGGGTCAGAAGCTGATTGCAGAATAGAAGCCAAAGGGTGGTAGTCAGAGAAGAATTCTCAGAAGGGAGGCCTGTGACCAGTGGGGTCCCACAGGGCTTAGTGCCCCATTTGATGTTAACACCTGCTTAAGTGACATCAAAGATGAGATCAAAGATAAAATCTACATGTTTGTAGATGGCACCTAGTTCTGTGGGAAGGTGCATATGGAGAAGGGATGAAAAGAACACAGCGAGGACCTAGTTAGGCTAGAAAAATGGTCAGACATTCTGCAACTGGGGTTCAATGCTAAAAAATGCAAAGTTGTGCACTTTACGGTGAAGAATCTGGAGACCAAATGCTGGTCAGACAGAGTGTAGGTTACCAGGTCAGAAGAAGAAGAGGACCTGTGCGTAATAATCACAAGCGACCTGAAACACTCTGCATTCTAGAAGAAAGCATCAGTCAAAGCAAACTGGATGTTGGGCTGCATAGCCAGGGGAATTACCACCAGGACGGCGGAGGTCATTCTGTCGCTGAAGAGGTCGCTAATAAGACCACACCTGGAGTACAGTGTGCATTTAGTGCCCGTATCATAAGAAGGATGTCAACATGCTGGAGATGGTCCAGAGAAGGGCAACCAAAATGATCCAGATTCAGCAGGACATCTATGAGGAGATGCTCAGGGAACTCAACATGTACTATCTTGAGGAAAGAAGGGAGAGGGGAGAAACGATTGTGACCTTCAAGTTCCTTAAGGATATTAACCAGGTGAGCACTGAGGGCCTCTTCAGCCTTAGTGGGAACAAGACCACTAGCTATCACAGCCTAAAGCTGGACGGAAGGTTTAGGAGGGAGATAAGTAACCATTTTTTAACCTAGATGGTGGTGGCCAAATGGAATGAGCTGCCGGAGGAGGTGGAATCCCAACAAATGGCGGACAGCTTCACAAGGGATTGGGGCAGGGTAAGGAGAAAAAGGGAAATGGGGAGCGGGCAGTTCCCTTTATAAATGCATAGGGAGCTGTTCAATCAAGCAGACTAGATAAACCATAAGGCCTTTATCTGCTGGCATGTTCATATGCTCCTATGTCTCTCAGTCTAAGGACATCCATTCCAAGGGGACAGAGGAGGTGAGTTGACAGTGTCAATTAACAAACTATACTACATTGGTTTTGTCATATAAAGCACTCAGATATAACAAGGGTTGAACCAGCAGTGCCCTATCTGATCCACCAAGATTTCCTGATGTTCAGATAGTACATACTTAGGACTGTTTCTTTGTCACAGAACTTATGGAAGTAATAGAATCCATGACTTTTCCCATTTTTAAGAAAGCTCTGGTTTTTGGCATTTCCCATGCAAACACAATAAATGCTGGCATTTTCCGATACAATACACTGATTTTTTTTTATAATGTTCGATCAACACAACTTAGTTTGTGGTATTTGCAACTGATAGACCTATAATTGTGTGCCTTCCCACCACAATCCTCTTGGTCTCCAGTCAGCCCCAGTATGAGACTCTAGGGCTTGTGCATGAGCCTTTGTCACCCACAAGGCTGCTTATCCTGCTGTTGGAACACCCTGGCAATAATTTCATATTTTAATTCAAGTACTTATGCTCCTGTACGACCAACCCCCTATCTAATCTGCTCCCCAAGACCCATCACCCACCTTCTGCAGGTACTTACCCTAGCCTCTGTCCCCCATGACTTGCCCCCCATGATGGAGCTTTTGAGATTTTTTGTAGAATGTCACACTGCAGCAAGGGATCATCTAGCTACAGTTGTAGTTTTCCTCCACAGTTTCTCTGTCTCCAGGCATAATGCACAGTCAGGTGAGTGTACCTCAGCTGCAAGCATCATGCTTCTACTGGGAGAAAAAGCTCCCCTGACCCCCAGCAAGAGGTGCTGCCACACAGAACATGCCTCCTCCCTAACTCTAGTTAGGACATACTCTAGTCCGGTGTCCAAAAGCACTGATATCTGGGCATGTTCCTGATCATGGGTTATCTGCATGAAAGTGCAACACCATTGGAAGGCCCCAACCATGAGTTTATAAAAACATTGCAACCTTTGCTGATATGCTTGTATAAAAAAATGTTAAAACAGTGGTAAATTTTCTTATAACCAATGAATCCATGATTGTTGAGACTTACTATGATTTGTACGATTTTTTTTCATTTTGACCATGACAATACAATGATTTTCTCCAAATTTCCATGCCAGAAGTGCAGCCCAGTGCATGATCTTATCCATTTACTGTGGCTCTGATAATGGAATTGGGTAGTTCAATACCTGCTTCAGATCTGCAGACAGATCACTCTATCTAATTGAACTATCTGAAAATGAATTCATAAATATGGACAGCCCCTGTCCCTACATGTGAGATATTTATAAGGCTGCTATAACTTGCCTTGCAAATATTTGCATAATTGATTGGGGGATATGCAGTATTTGGGAACTGGAAAGGAGGGGGAGAGGCAGGTTAGGTGCCTACCTGGTGCCACGACATGGAAGGATGGAAAGCAAATCCTGAGGATCACTAGGGCAGCATGATGGGAGGAAGAGCTGGATGCCATTGTCCACCTGGGGACTAATGACCTGGCTAGAGATGAGGTTGGGATACTGAAGGCAGAGTTTAGGGATCTGGAAAGGGTCTTAGACAGGTAGCTCACTCAGTGGCTTTTGGTGAGGTGCTGCCTGTCTACAACTGGGGACAGTAGAGGGAACTCCACACAAGGAGCTTCAACTCATGGCTGAAGGAATGCAAAAAGAGGAAGAGTTCAGTTACATTGGGGACTGGAGACCCACCTGGGAGGATAAGGGCCTATACAGTAGTAATGGCCTGCATCCATCTGGGAGGGGAACCGCAGTCCTCAGTGGACAGTTTAAATGTTACTTCGATGAACATTCAAACTAGCCAAGGAACTGGGGAGTCAAAAACTGCCACCCCCCACAGGCTGCAGTAGAGAGTAAGTAGAACCCTATGGGACAGAAATCCCCCAGAGTGCAAATTAATAAAGGGAACAGGGTGGTGGAGATAATGGGGGGAAAGGAATGGGAGCAATAAGAAGAGAGGTGGGAAGGAGGGAGGGCAAAAAGGAGAAATGGGGGGTTAAAAGCAGATTGGAAACAAAATTGGGAAGGCCATGTATGCAAATGCTAGAAGTCTAGGAAATAAAATTCCAGACCTGGAGTCTATCATGGCAGAGGCTGACCTGGATATTGTGGCCATTACTAAGACATGGTGCACCGAAAACTATTATTGGGATATGGCCATACCAGGCTATACTCTGTTCAGGAAGGACTGGGTAGAAAGGAAAGGAGGAGGTGTGGTGTTTTATGCGAGAGGCAGCATAAAAGCCACAGAGATACAGGGAATACAGGAGAGGCAGAGGTAATGTGGGTCACCATGGAGCTGGGGAATGGAACTACTATTTGCACTGGAGTGATCTACAGACCTCCAGCACAGATGGAGGAATTAGATAAGGTACTGGTGGAAGCCGTTGGCAAGATGGCAGAAAATCAGAGGTGCTGCTGGTGGGGGACTTCAACCTGCCAGATGTAGATTGAAACCTCCCAGCAGCAGCTTCAACTAGAAGTAGAGACATCCTAGACTGTTTGCAGGTGGCATTCCTCAGGCAACCAGTCAGTGAACCCACTCATGATGGAGCAGTACTGGACCTGGTACTCACTAACAGGGACAGTGTTGCAGATGTCAGGGTGGGAGGCCATTGGGGGACCAGTGATCACTATACGGTGTTGTTCAGTATAAGGATGGCTGTGGAATCAAATCACACAAGGGTAAAGGTCCTGGACTTCAGGACAGCAGATTTAAAAAAAATAGGTAAATGCATCAGGGATGACTTAGCAGGGGGTCGGTTAACTGGGTGCAGTGGAGGAACAGTGGGCAAAGATGAAAGGGAGAATAGTAAAGGCAACAAACCTCTGAGTCAAACAAGTGAGCAAAAGCAAGAGGAAAAAGAGACTACTATGGGTCTTGAAAGAGGTGGCTGAAAAGGTAAAAGCTAAAACGGTAACATTCAGAAGGCAAAAGGAGGTGCAGAAGAAGGAGGAGGTAGGGAGGTGTATCGGGGGAAACAGAGGGAAACAGAAAAAGCAATAAGGAACACAAAGGCACAAACTGAAGAGAGAATAGCCCAGGAGATAACGAAAGGGGACAAGACATTTTATTAGTTATGTACACTAAGTGAAAAGATGAAGACCAGGGTAGAATTGTAAGGTTAAAAAGTGAAGGGGGGACTGTGCAGAGTGGGACTAGGAAAAGGCAGACATTCTGAACAAATACTTTTGTTTAATGTTCACAGAGAAAGAAAGAAGGGGAGGGAATACACAAAAGTAACAAAAGCTTTGGGTGGAGGCAGGTGGACTATAGTCTTTTTTTGGAGTGAGAGTCATGAAGGGACTTGTTAATCTGAAGGTGGACAGAGCCATGGAGCCAGATGTGGTGCATCCAAGGGTACTGAGGGAGTTCAGGGAAATACTGGCTGCACCTCTGACAGTTCTATTTAATAGCTCACTGGAAGCAGGAGTGGTTCCAGAGGACTGAAGGAGGGCGGATGTATTCCCACTACAGAAAAGTGGTAGCAGGGAGGTGGCTTGAAATTATTGGCCAGTCAGCCTGACATCAGTGTTGGGAAAGTTAATGGCATTGCTGCTGAAGAAAAGGATTGTGGAATATCTTGAATCCAGTGAGTTACAAGACTTAAGGCAGCATGGTTTCACAGGCTTGACATGAGGTCATGTCAAAACAATCTGATAGATTTCTTTGATTGGGTGACCAAGGAAGTAGAATCATGGTGGAGCAGTGGATGAGGCCTACCTAGCTTTCAGTAAGGCATTCAACACCATTCCACATAGGAGACTAGCAAGTAAATTGTGTAGCTTAGGAGTGGGTCCAACGGTGGTAAGCTGGATAAAAAAATGGTTAGGATATAGGCTACAGAGGATGGCTGTAAATGGAGTTCACTCCAAGGAAGGGAAAGTGACCAGTGGGGTACGTCAGGGATCAATGGTGGAACAGGTCCTCTTTAATTTCTTTATAAGTGGCATTTCAGAAGAGCTGAAAGGGAAAGTCTGCCTCTTTGTGGATGACACCAAGGTCTACAATAGGGTGGACACTCCAGGAGGGGTTGAAAGGATAAGCAGAGAGCTGAGAAAACTAGAGAAGTGGTCAAGGGTATGGCAACTGAGATTCAATGTGAAAAAGTGCAAAATAATACACTTAGGGCACAGAAACATAGTAGTGGAGTACAAAATGAGTTGAGTGGTATTAATGACCACCATGCCATGCCAGGGAGACAGAGGCACCTGGCGGGCCACAGCAGGCCACTGTGGGCTCTTCAGCAGGGGGTGCTGGACCCTGTGGTGGCAAAGCAGCTGCTGAAGGACTGGCACGTGCAGCACTGTGGCGGGCAGGTAGGCACTGTTCATTCCCTCTACACCCAACATGGTGGTCAGCGAGGGTGGGGGTATGGCCGTGGCCTCCAGTGCCGTGTGCCATGTCAGCTGTGCGCAGCACACAGTGCAGTGTGCATGGCACCATGGGGTGGCCATTGCACATGTGGGGCAGCTGTTGGGGGGCTGGGTGTGTATCTGGCTGTCACCAGTGCTGCTGTGGTTCTGCTGCAGCACTATGCCACCTGCCCCCTTGGGCAGCAGTGTCCAGCACTGTGCAGTGTTGCAGCATGCTGGGTTGGCTGCATGCATTGGCCCACTCACTGTGGGTGGACAGGGTGCTACTCCAGGGGCATGTGTTCCCACTGTCCGCTGTGCACATTCGGGGGGCTTGGGTGCTATGGGCACACACTGATCACCTGTCCCTTCCTTTGCCATAGGTGTCCAGAGGGGATCATGGCTGCCACTCTACTGTCACCTTCTGAGATAGATTATACTGATCACATCCACCACCATGGAGATCACGACCAGACGTGGAGGATTCTGCTGAGGGACCTGGGCAGCAGGAGGCACCAGACGGCAGGCCGTGGCTGCCTGTAGTGGGCACCTTATCCCCTTCTTGCCCCTGACTTCCCTTTCCCTACCTTCCTCCATCCCATTGTACAGACCCTGTCCACTGTCCCCATCCCTCACTCACCTGCCCTATCCCTTGTTTTGTACTGTTACTGGTTCAATACATGTTTTCCATGCTTACTCATCTGTGTCTGTGTCTGCTTTGCAGCTGGTGAGTGCAGCCATGCAGTAGTAGTGTGGCGGGTGGCTGTGTGGTGTGCCTGTGTTGTTGTGCGGGCCATGCATGGTGGTGCCTGCCCCTCGGTCAGTGGCTGTGCCTTGGGGTGGCCATGGGCTGGCTGTACAGGCTGTGTGGCATGTGTGTTGGGTGCTGTGTGCCAGGGTGTGGCTTGCTGTGGTCCGGGTGGGTGGGAGCATGCCATCCAGTGGGTGGTGGCCAGTGGCAGCTTGCCCTTGGCCATTGGTTCCACCTGTTCCATGCGTCCACTGCTCCAGTGCTGGGGGAGTGGGTGACTGGTTGCATGTCTGCGTTCCATGGTCAGTGGTCTCCTGTGGGCCAGCTGTGCTTCCCTGCCAGTGTTCCCAGCCTGGCTCCACCACCTCCCTGCACTGTTCCCCCCTTCACCTGTGCTTTGCTCCCTGCTGTGCCTGTGGCTGGTCCTTCTGTGCCTTGGTGCATCTTCCTTAGCCCCTTGTGCATCCCTAGTTGCTCTATGGTGCATGTCGGGTTGCTCCCTGGTGCACTTCTGACTGCGCCATAGAGCATCCCTGCGATATTCAGTCGTGTTGCACTGGCGCATGTCACTGTGTGCAACTGTAGAATATCACAGTCACTGCACCATGGTGCAGTTGAGTTGTGCTGCACCAGGGTTGCGCCAGCCTTTGGCGCATTTCTGAATATCTGGCTCCCTGTATCCAGGAATGCTAAAGCTCATAGGCATTTAATGTTGGACCACACTTTAACTGAAGCTTGGAGGCATACCTCACCTACTGGTAAACTATATTTTTTTATTCTCATTCAGCTGCCAATTATGCTAGGGTAGATGCTACCTTAATATCCCCAAATGTTATACTGCTAATACATTCTGTGGTACATGAAAGCATCACAAATACTTATCACTCTCCAGTATTGCTCAACTTCCATAACTGGGAGGTTCCTACAGCAAATAAAACTTGGAAACTAGATCCTGTGTTACTAAAAAATCTGAATTTGTATCATATATTAAGAAGCAAATCTAACATTATCTGAAGAATAATAAGGGGGACACATCTGTAACTATGAGATGGGAGGCTTTGAAGGCTGTGATGAGAGGGGTCATTATATCCTGCTCCAGTCACAAAAGAAAAGTTGAGAGCCAGTAGCTTGCAACCTGGAACAACTAATCTCTACAGCTGAAAAGCAGCACATGGCAAGTCTCACACTGACTGGATACTGGCAACTGCAAAAATTAAAGTGGGAATATAATTGATTGTCAAGTTTCAAGATACAGCAGACAATATTGATGACCCATGCAACTAACTGGCCTTTTGGCACCATGCAATTCTGCTTAAAGTTGGACCAGCATAACATTCTGTGGTGATTTGCATATGCAACCCATGATGCTTTGCATTGTGTGGGCATGTGTGATTTTGTATTTTCTTGAAACTTGGCTTCCCAGCCAAATGCCCTTTGGGGTAACCCTTGCCTCAGTGTTTGAGCACAGAGGTTCTTTGTCTTTTAACTATTTTAAAGGTGACTTGGAAGGAAAATGGCTGGCACAGCAATTAAGAAATACAGTGCTAAAAATGTAAGTCAAATTAAAACCAGTAATGGGGAGATACAGCATTCAGATGCAAACATTGGGGAGTGTTTTCAGCTTTGTTATTTAGAATTGTATACTTCTGAGGTACAGCCTTCTGAGGCTGATATTCAAGCCTTCCTGGCCAGGGCCCTAACTCCAACCATTGACCCACAAAGCAAGTATGCCATGGAAAAAGACTCTAAGTGGGAGAAAATCAAGAAGGACATTCAACACCTCAAAGAGGGGAAGGTACCTGGCCCCGATGGACTCCCTCTAGACTTTTATAACACCTTTATTACAGAATTGCAAGATCCCCTCTGTGACATGATCTCTGAGTACCTGGAGTGTGGCATGTTGCCCCCATCCACAATGTCCGCTAGTATCATGGTTCTCCCCAAACAGCATAAGACCCAGATGCTATATGAATCCTAAAAGCTGATTTTACTACTCAATGCAGACTATAAAATAATAGCATGTGCACTGGCCTGTAGGTTGGAGTCTGTACTCCCTACAGTTATCCACTCAGACCAGATGGGCTTTGTTCAGGGATGCCAAGGTGAACATAATATATGGAAAGTGATGAACATTAACTAATGACTGGCAGGAAGCAGGATCAGACATGGTGCTGGGGTACTGGCCCTTGATGCTGAAAAGTCATTCAATTACGTGGAATGTAGGTAAATGTCTGCCACACTTTGAGGGTTTGGCCTGGGAGAAAACATATTGAAATGGATCTCAACATTATATCATCAACCCACAGCCCAAGTGCTGGTAAATGGGAAGCAGTCAAAGCCTCCATTCGTATGCAGGGAATTAGACACAGGTGTCCACTCTCCCCATTACTTTATCATCTGTCCCTAGAGCCTCTGGCAGCAGCAATCAGGGCTGACACCAAAATAGTTGAGCTTCAAGTAGATAAACAACGTTATTAGCTATCACTCATTGCTGATGATTTGTTAATATACCTGGATAGCACTGGAGAAGGTATCCCTAGAGTGCACCAAATACCAACTAAATATAGTAACATTTCTAGCCATAAGATAAATTGGACCAAAAGTGATGTTCTCCCAGCTTGGAAGGGATCCCTCACTCATTTAACTAATAACTCCCTAAACGGGAAAGTGGTCACTAAGCTTAAATATTTAGGTATCAATACTACTAACAATGGACCCAAACTCCTCTACAAAAATTATACTAAGTTATTTAATTCAATTAAGCAGGATTGTGAACAATGGGAGGGCCTTCCCATCAGTCCTATTGGCTGAGTCAGCACTATCAAGATGAGTGTGCCTCCCAAATGTCTATACTTATTTCAAAATTTGCCTATCAGAGTCCCAGAGAGATTTCTTAAATCTTTAAACAGCTCATATACAAAGGAGCATTTTACAGCTCCCCATCAACAAATCGGGTATGGCACTACTTAACATGATATATTATTATTGGGCTACCCAGGTGGCCCTACTGTCCAATGGGACTAGAGGTAATCCTTCGGACTGGCCAACTCTTGACAATGAGTTCTATGAGTCCGGCTTATTACATGGGTACCTGTTACCTGGGTTAACAGAAATGATACTCCATCCAAAGGGAAACTCTTACATATGGCTATTAGCCAGGATCTGGCAGGGCGCTCAAAAATTTATTGAACATTCTAAGAGGTCTCACCCTGTGCTGCGTTGATTGCTGTTTTTAAGCATAGGAGAGGATACAATGCTTTCCTGCACCACACCCTGTGAAGAGGCAGTAGATATGAGCTAAAAGATATAGAAGACCTTTATATGGGAGGCACACTAAAATATTTTACTACACTAAGACAGGAATACTCCCTTTAACCTGGATATTTTTTTGCATATCTCAGAATCAGACAGTGCCTATC
The DNA here is from genome assembly GCA_016271365.2 of Neoceratodus forsteri. NCBI lineage: Eukaryota > Metazoa > Chordata > Ceratodontiformes > Ceratodontidae > Neoceratodus > Neoceratodus forsteri. The sequence continues at coordinate 208,593,616 of CM028137.1, read as the reverse complement.
CAGCTGTATCTTACTTGCATACCCCATAGAAAAAAATCATTTTAGGCAAAAGCCTAGTATCACACCTCTAACAACCTTTTCTAGACTATTCATAGAAGTGAGCCCTCCTTCCCATATCAGGGCACAGGACCACTGGAATGATGATCTAGATACTGTACTGGGTCCTAAGGAGTGGCAAGCAGCTATTAAACACATACATATGTGCTCCAACTCAAATAACTGACAAAGAATTCAGTTTAACTGTTTGCTAATCTGGTAAAAATTGCATCAGAACACATATTTCTACGACTCACAGTGCCCTACATGTTTAGATGCTGAAGGTGTTTTCATTCCCATGGCATTGATGTGCAACAAGATAGACTCTTTTTTGTGTTGAGTTGCATAGACTCATGGAATTAATATTGCAGCGCAAACTCTCCAGTTGTCCCTCAGAACTTAAGTTAGGATTAGGAGAAGATCTAGATCCCAGCAGCAGATCTAGTGTAAACCACAGGGTATGGGGTATGGCACTGGTTAATGCCAAAAAGACTGTTACAAGACACTGGATCAGCTCCTCTTCCCCTAAAATAGCTCATTGTCTGAACAACCTTTGCTATGTATGAAGTTGGAGACCTATCATTTTAATGCTAGGGGCCAAGAAAACCTGTTTCATAATGCGTGGCAGTCCAGTGCTTCGTGTTATTAAAACAACCAGAACTGAACTCTAAATGGAATGTTTCCCTTTGATGCTGGCCTTGAACCCTACCTAGATCTTGTTAGCAGGTCTTTGACAATTACTAGGACCAACCTATTTGTTCAGTTCTGTTTGGCTTACTTTATTATTTGCTAGGAAATGTATTAACTGGAAAGTCATATGTGCAATCTTTGGGTATTGCTATAACATGTAGTGTGTATATATTCTTTTGCTCTAAAGTACCTGAATAAAATATATTTGCAAAAAATGCCACCCATCTCCCTGCTAGACCACCACCTCCCCCTCCACTCAGCAAAATTTGATCTATGTATCTTGTAGCTGTGCTGTTCCCTTCCCTTACCTGCAAAAGTAAGTTCAGCCCCAACTCCACCCTACCCATCCCTGAAAATCATCACAACACCCTCTTACCACCATTTGGCAAAAAAAGAACTATTCTTCTCCTCCTTCCAAAGCCCTTTAAACCCCAGTTTGGGCCAGTAGAAACTGTAAAGAGAAAACCATTCACACCAGAGTGACTGCATCCTCTCTCTTCAAAGTCTCTGAGGAGAATTAATGGTCAAGTGAAGTATATCTAAGGAGCAATGCCTGATTTCCTGACCATCACTCATTGAGGTATTACTACTAGGGTATACATCATTTACTATTTATTCCAATCAGAGACTTTAAAGAGTAAGGACCAGCTCACTCTAATGGGAGAAAGTTTTCTTCCTTACAGGATCTACTGTTCCAAACAGGAGTACAGGGGCTTGGGGGAAGAGGATTTATTTTTGCAAGAGGGTGGTAAAGGGAGGATTTTTTGCGACAACATTGAGGGCTGGATGTGGAGGTGTGGGTGAACCTCTTTTGTAGGCGGGAGAAGGGAATGGCACAGCTACAATATACACATGTTAAACTTTGCTGGGTACGGGGGAAGAGGGAAGTGGGAGCCCAGTGGGGGCACGAGTGGGGTATTCTATTTAAAAACATTAGTGCAGTGAAGGGGTGGTGCTGCATAACATGGAGAGTGGGGGAGGTCTAATGTTTTTTCTAATAAAAAACTGAAAATAAAATGTGAAAACCATGGAAAAATTTGATGTAGCCTTTAGGAACTTCACAACGTTTTCACAAAGTATGAAACTCCTCACTTTACACCAGCTTCACTTGTGAAGTCACAGTTTGCAGCATCTCTAGATGGTGTTCTCCCAGATGGCTACCAGAGCAAAGAACACTACCTTACACAGCCACTGGGCTGCCATATGTTTCCAGTGGCTCCACGGTTCTCATCTCATTCAGCTGGGAGTGGGTTTTATATCCAGAGGGAAAAGAAATGTGCTGTGCCTCCATCAGAGGAAGTTTTAAGTGGGCCTAATGACATGACAGTACAGCCCCCTGTGATACTGTAGCAGCCCACCTCTACACTGTATTCCAGCCTCCCAGAGACCCCAGTCAATTACAGCAGCATGCACAGTGTTAAGCCAGACAATTAGGAGAGCAGCTTCAAACAGCAAACACAACATTATTCAACACAATAAGCCCTGCTATGGAAAAATAGCTAGACACCAACAGTGCAAGGACCCTTTAATCAGAGTCAGTCAAAGCTACCATCCTCATTCAGTCTTTGGACAGTCAAATCCTATGAGCAAAGCCAACCTAGCCAACCCCATATCACAAGACAAAATGAGTAGCACTTCTGCCTGTCTATATTGGATGCAGCTACCCTTTCTTGCCTAGTACCAAGCCTTAAGATGTTACTATTCAAATACATTGAGAGCTATATCCAGCCCTTCAGATAACTATTTTGGACGTATTTTAAGTCCAAAAATCAGCTAAAAATGTCCAAAAATGTAGCCTCTGGAGTCATTGATGTCCAGTAACATTTCTCTTTACAATTATGTATTTTTTTAAAACAGTTCCCAGTCCACCAGTTGTCATGCTGATGTGTTTTCTTTTTGGTTTTACTTCCCCCGCTGTTTAATTGGGCTGTTGATGGCCCGACTGGCATTATATTTAAAATTCTCACCTTTTCGCCTTTATCTTGGTTTGCTGATCTCTCTCCCTCCCCCCAAAAGGTTCACAGGTTCAGTGGCCCATTTATTCAAACATTCCTCACCGTCCGCACGTGACTGGGGGGGGCTTGTATTGGGGCCCCATGTGTGTGCATGCGTCAGGGTGCTTGTGTAGGGGAGGACTAGGAACTGACAGTTTCCATCCTGTGGCGGCCCTGGGAAAGAGTGAGCGGCCGGTGGTGGGGGGCTGGCCTAGGAGAAGAGAACTGGACAATTAGTGGTGGAGCATAGCCCGAGAGAACAGCTAAAGAAAGACCGGGGGTTTCATGTGCCAGGAGTTGGCAGTCGTCCTGGACACCAGGAGGAGGAGGGACCAAGGAGGGATCGGACCTGCAGGACCATTTGGAAGAGTGGAGACTCATCCAGCTGAGCAGGGGGAAACAGAGGGTGGCAGCCAGCCAGCCAGGGGAAAAGTGTGTGACATGCGTGGTGGGTACCGGTAGTGGTTCAGCTCAGGCCAGAGAGGAGTCCATGAACCGGGCGGGTTGTTGGTCGTCAGTTGGGTGATGAGGTCAGAGAGATACCAGCAGCTGCATAAAGAAGAGGAGTAGAACAAAGTCTGAATCGGAGGTGAGCCAGCCAGGGCCCAGCCCCAGCAGCAGTCAGGAGGAGCAGAGGAGTAAGTAACCATTTTCCACCCATCCAGAGACAGTAGCAGGCCCGGAGGTACCCCTGTCAGGACAGGACCAGTAGCAGCAAGCCAGACAACAGTCCACCAGGCAGCACTAAGCAGCACTAAGCAAGCAGCAGAGAGAAGCACCGGATGGTGGGAATGTATACACTCCCCCCCACCACCAAGAGATATTTGGTTGTATACACTGGTATTACTCTACATTTGTCACATTTTGCCAGCTCATTATAAATTATTGCAAATTGATAAAAATGGTACCTGCTCGAACTTTTAGTATTGCATTATTTTGTTGGTCTTTGCTGTATTTCTTTCCACCGTGTACCCACCCCACCCGTTACATCTGCAATTAAGCTCGGATTAGTGAACCACTCCTAACTGATACATATTTCTATTCAATGAATGCACTGGTATATAAATGGGTTCATGATGCAACTACAAACGGGTTTGCCCATGTACACCTCCCTTATTACCCCTTCCAGTAGTTTGATCAGGTTGGTTTTGCATGACTTGTTGTCACAGATAAAAGGCTATGTGACAGGGTGTGAGGGGGGGAGAAGGGGGGTTGGCTTTTTCAAATTGCAATGTAAGGGTGCTAGGCTGCTAGATGTGCACTCGAGCAGACTTGATTGATGGTTTGTCCTATTTCTGCTGGAAGATTCTTATGTTCAAATGATTTGAAAATGTAGTTTCTCTCCTTCAGTAAGTAAACCCCATATCCAACTACATTGAAAGTAGCTCATATGCTGATGATGATGATGACTGATGATGCTGCCCGATGCTTAGACAATGTAACAGGAATTCCTCTGACCGTTTAGTCAAAATGTAATAGTTGTTTGTGAATTTGAAGCATTTTGACTGCCAAAAGTTGGCGACTGGAAATATTTTGACTTCCAAAAAATTGACAGCTGGAGTATTTTGACTCCAGTAAAACTGAAATGACTTCCGAATTTCAACTCATGGAAGTATTTGACTTCTATCCCCAAAAAATTATCTGAAGCCCTAGCTAGATCTCATACAGTCCCTGGATGCAGTGCCTCAGTTGTTAGAATGGTGCTGTGCCAATATTGTCCCATGAGTTGGCTGGCACTGATGTACTTTAAACAGTTAAGCAACATGCTCAAAATTCATTGCCTAAATCCCACCCAAAGGTCATGCAAGTGCAGAAAAAGGTGCAATAGACCTTAACATAGGGTATTTGTTTCTTGGCTTCATTAGCAAACTTACAACACAGAACTCCCACTAAAAAAGTGCAGAATGGGGTTTCCTCCAGAAACAGGGTTACCCTGTAGAATGCCAAGATTTCCCCTGGGTTCTTCTAGCTCTGTAGACCTCTGTAACACTGCTCTCTGTGAGTATCTCCATCTTGCTGGTCTCCCTCCCTATCAGTCAGCACCAAGACCAATATTGTTTAAATATTATATAAGTAATAGGCACCATGGACTACATGAATGGACTTCACATTTGCTGATGATGCTAAGGCAGGAGTACTACAATAGAATCAGATAACAAAACTACCTCTATGCATAACAATTTGATGAAACTGAGCGTATGAACAGATTGCTCAAATATGAGGTTCAACTCCAAAAAATGTGTAGTGCTACATTTTGGAAGAACAAAATAGAGGTACTTGTACCAGTTTGTTAGGTATACCTGTACCTGTATTTATTTTTATTTTTTTAATTCTTTCATCATGATTATTATTTAGAATTTATCAGCTGAAGGGACAAATTGATGTTCTTGGGAAAGGTAATTAAATTTCATCCAAAACAGACCAACTGTCTCTGAGGGCAGTAACCATCTCTATTGTCTTGTATCATGGAGTTTTTTTTTTTCTGCGATTAAATATTCTTTATTGAAACATTTTTCAAACTGGTATACAAGAAAGAGAACAGGAAAAAAATGCAAATACAAAATACAAAAACAAAATTAGAAAAACACACTCAAAAACAATAAAACCAGCAAGACTGAATATTATCAATACAGCACATCTAACATTAACCAAGACAACTAAGACCCCTCCCATCCCCCACCCCAGGACCTGAATATGTAAATAACATGCATGGTACTAAACAAAACAAAAACATAGAGTGTGGAGGATATAGAATAAGTTTACAAGAAGAAACCAGAAAAGTGCCCAAGCATGGTATCATCTATTAAAATTGAAAATAGCTGTAGCCTCAGAATCTCCTAACTAGGGGAAGGTTTTACCAGTGAGGCAGAAAAATGAAAGACCATAATGCTCAGAAGAAGAAATAACTACTAACTTGAAATAGTTAGCAAAGTTCAGCAGCATTTCCCAATTTTTGCGAAATGCAGAGTATAGATGGTGGAAGATTGATGTAGAGTGTTCGACACTGAGAGCAATTAAAAGCTCTCCATGCTACTCTGCATAAGACGGAGGATCTTCATCAGTCCAATGCTGAAAAATAATAAGTTTAACAACTGATGATATGAAGGAAATATAACATTTCCAGTGTCCAAGCACTGCATTGTCATACAAACCGAGCAGACAGACCTCAGGAGTGAAGGCCTCTTGTAGACCCAATAAGGGATCTAATTTGGACTGAATTTCTGACCACAGAAGATGTACCTTATCACAGGGTCATAAGACATGGTACAGCATTCCTTGGGCAGTTAATGGGAGAGCTTCAAAGGAAAGAAGTATTTTTTCATGTCAGGAAACTGCTAACAATTAATGACTGATGCAGCCACCCCTGCTGGGGCATACAGGACTCGGAACACAAAGAATGTTTCAGAATCAACAAAAACCCCAAGATTCCAGTTTGGGACTGTTTTCTTGATGAAAGTTTTTCCAGGACGTGCAGAAAGTGTCAAATTTATGTAGTCAGAGTGACCTACTGGATGATGTGTCATGGGGAACTGGCAGATGAAGGGTTTTGAGGACTAGCCAGACCCCAAAACAGTTAGTCATGTTTGGGATTCTGAACAGTTAAAATCTACTCTTCAAGTCTGCCATGATTCACGAAAGTGTCCTGTGTGGTAAGCTATTTTACTTTGCTTAATTGAAAGAGAGAAGAGAGATAGTTTTTTTTTCTGTGTGTTACCTATGGTTCAGAACATTTTCTTTTTATTTCCATAGAATTACTGTTCCCCATAGTCTTTGTGTAATATCCTGTATTATATGCGTATATATCTTGAAGTATTAAAGTATTATTTTTACACACTTCATGCTTCTGTGACTGAGTCCTTTGAGGTACAGATAACTGGGTTATAACTGACAAAAACTATGTTTTGCCTCTGATGAGAAGGCTACCGTTACCATCTTTTGTTACTAAAAGGTGTTCTCAGCTGTTACCGAAAGGTGTGGGTTGTTTTCCCTTTGGCAAGGAGCATTGTACTGTGTGTGTAGTGGCTCTGGAGGGATTTATACCTTGAAATACTTCAAGAGAGTTTTTGTGCTGAGCGGTGGCAGCTACTGAAGTACCCTTGCAGGCATCTGAAGGGTTTGAGAAAGCTGGTAACAGTGTACAAGCTGAGTCTGGGAAAGATTGTGCTGCAATAGTACTAACTGTACATTAAATGGCCACCAAATTAGAAGTTTAACCAGTGAGAGGGATGTAGGGGTGATAGTCTCAGACCAACTTAAATGGGGTGAGTATTGTGATGTGGTAGTCAAAAAGCTAACAATATAGTGGGGTTCACTGCACATAATATTTCTAGTAGAAGCAGATAGGTTCTAGTACCACTGTACTGGTCTCTGATAAGGCTGCATATTGAGTATGAAAAGCAGATTTGGTATTAATACAAGGATAGAGGGAGTACAACAGTGCTTTTATCAAGATGATCAGCAGCATCAAGGCACTGCTTTATGAGGACAGAATTAGGAAAGTTAACATGTTCACCTTGAAGAGGAGGAGGCAGAGAGGTGGCATGATATTGATTTATGGAGCAACAAGGGACTGGACACTGTTTCAGACACATAACCTAAAGCAAAGAGTAGTCAATGAGGGCATGGGAATACAACTAGAGATGCAGAGAATTATAAATCCGCCTGCGAAGTGGATGTGAAATTACCACTTTGCGTCCGCGGAGCACAACGCGAAGTGGACCTCATAAAGTGCTCACGTCACTTTATCATTACCATGCCACTTTGCATTCTCATTATGCCTTCACGCGAAGTAAGGCAAAGTGAGAAGAAAATAGGCACATCACATGGCCTGCAGTACTGTAAGTCAGATGCTTTAGCCACACAGGAAGGAAGTGAGTCAGAGAAGTAGTTTCACTTTCTCCTTTTCATTTGTACAGGAAGAAAGCAGAATTGTCAGAGGAGAGGAGTTTTCTTGGCTCTAGGAGTTGTTTCTTGTTACTGCTATTTCAAACAGCTTTTTTAAAAGCTGTTTTATTTAGTGTTTGTATTGTGTTAGTGTTTTTTTGGCTAGTGATTTTTTTTGTGCAAGTTTTGTTTTTGTTTTGTGTGTATGACTGACTGTGTGTGTGTGTGTGTACATGTGTGTGTGTGTGTCATCCCGTGGACCCAGGAGGATGGAGGGTCAGGTTGGAGTCGGGGAAGGTGAGTCACTGGCATGTGGGAGCGTTAGGAGGGGAGAAGTGCGGACCCATGGGGGGGCCGGGCGGTAGTGTTATGTTGGACCACTCCAGACTCCTGACCATTGTTGCTTCCCCCGCCATGGAAGCAACAGGAGCAGCAGCAGCAGCACCAATGCCACTGGTGGCTGTTGCTTGTCCACCTTCTCCACCACCACCACTATCAGAAGCTGTTGGAGCTCCAGCAGCACCATCTCCACAGCCACAGGAGGTGGCCCCAGCAATAGTGGGTGGTGGTGGGACTCGTGCCCGTCAAGTGCGTACTGTGTATGGTCCCCCCCACAGCTCCCCAGTGTGGGAGTTTTTTAATTGTGTGGGGGGAGACAGCACAGTGGGGCAGCGCCATGTGTGTGGTGTGCTGGTGCATCGTGGTCCCCCTGGGATGCATTTGGGGACAGGTGACCAGTGCACCCACATGATGAATCACCACAGGGCAGAGTGACAGGCTGCCACGGAAGGGGCCATGTGTCCACCTGCTGGCCCTTCCGTGGCAGTGGCCGAGGGTGCTGCTGGGGTGGGAGATATTCCTTGCAGCAGTTACCACCACAGCAGGAGGAGGGCTACATCAGGTGCTCCACCACCACCACCACCAACACCACCATAGCCACCGGCACCACCCTGTGCACCACCAGCCCCACTACCTGGATTATCCACTGCAGTGGACCCCAGCACAGACCCTGTTAGCCAGTCTGACTTCCTCCTGGTGTGGGCAGCACTGGAGGAAAACAACCAAGCATTTAATTAATTTGGAGCAGGAGGTTACCAGAGTGGAAGGACAGCAGCAGCAAATACTTTCAGTGCTGCACCTGCTGCTGGACCACCACGGCATCCCACTGCCATAGTAAGTCCAGGTATTGTTTTCGCCCCCACACCCACCCCCCACCCCTCCTGACCCACCTCACTACTGTGTTGTACTTTTGTTGTGTGTTTCTTGTTTGTTATTATTAAATCATACACATTTTCCCTTCCAGGGGAATCTTTCTTACACCACATAGTGCAATACATTTTTTTGAAAACAATGCGTAAATGTATTACAGTGAGTCATGTGACAGAGGCATTCCAATTCTGAAAATCTGCCCACATTCTGCCTCCCTTCTCTGCAGCATTAGTACATGATGGCAGGGAGAACGCGTTGCCGTGCTCCGCTCCTTACAGTGAATATCGGAATGTGCAGGTTTGAGAATGTTTCTTTATGTTAATGGTCAGTTTGTTTTGAAATGTGTGGCCACGTTTCCAGTAAAAAGAGCCTTGGCAGTGGAAACATCCCACATTTCACCACAAAGTGAACCTTATAACATTAGGAAACATTGCTTGGGAAAGCTGCTGGACATTCAGTATAGTGGAGCATGCACCTGCACTCCCCCTGTCATCATGTCTTAACATTGCTGAGGAAGTGTGGCACAAATGTGGGTTGCTTTTCAGATTGTTAATTCCTCAGTCATGTGACTCACTGTAGTGAAATTATGGTTGGTTTTCACAGACATATATTGTACTCTGTGGAGCAAGAAATATTCCAGTGGTAGTAAAGCCCCCACATATTAGTTTATGTGCATCCTCCCATAACTATGTAATGTGGTGACTGTCTTTAAAGCAGCAGCGCAACAATCTGTTGATAACTCTGACCTATATTTTTTAATGCTATGTTACAGCTTCCTTTACTTACATCCTGACTGACTGGAACGATACGATAATTTGCAGTAGTTGAGTGTGCTGTACTACCTTTTTTCATGTGTGAAATAATGAAAGGAGCATTCCTTTTAAATTGGTGCTGCTGACAGTGAGTGTGACCAAGTCTTTGTCATTGTTTTCCTCTGCTTTTCTCCATCACATCAAGTAGTTGACATACATAACTTCTGTTGTTAACTAACAGTTATGCATCACTCAGTGTTTTATATGACACCACGGAACAATAGTTATTGAAAAGCAGCTGCAAATAAATACAAAGCTGGTCGGAATAATATTGGAAGATGTGCTCATTTTGTTTTCATACATGAAAAAAGTAGGAGTAAGAGAAGCAGACATAAATTATGAGAAGAATCGTATCATTCAAATCACTGACGACTCGCATGTAAGTAGTGGTTGCTGTGGCAATTTAAAGTAGCATAAAAAAGTACAGTTCAGAACTGTGAGGACATTCTTGCAATGCTGTTTTAACTGTAAAAATGTCACTATGACATCATGACTATGAGCTCACAGCAACAATCACAGAACACACAAAAGAGTCCCCAGATTTTTTTCTGTAGGCCCAAATGTATTCTCCTTGTGTGCAGAAAATTGACAAGTGGTAACCAAGTGAAAAAAGACTGTTTCAGCACATACAAAGTCCCCCAGAATTAATGGCGCACTCAGTCATGTGCGCAGTGGTGGCAAAGAGTCCCCAGATTTTTTCTGCAGGCCTATAATGTATCCTCCTTGTGTGCAGAAAATTGACAAGTGGTAACCAAGTGAAAAGAGACTGTTTCAGCACATACAAAGTCCCCCAGAATGAATGGTGCACTCAGTCATGCGTGCAGAGGTGGCACAGAGTCCCCAGATTTTTTTCTGCAGGCCCACAATGCATCCTCCTTGTGTGCAGAAAAGTGAAAAGTGATCATCTCAGCTGGACTGAAAGGTGCCCTTTGGATGTACAGTAATAGTAGCCTTGGTGAGTAGATATATACTGTATATAGACATATGGTTGTGTATTTTGTAGGTGATGATGAGGGGGTTGAACTACATGTACATGTACTCATTCTATTGCTCTGCATTACACAGGTGACTCCGAACTGCTGCTGTGCATCTTCCAGTGCTCAATGAGAATTTTTTGCACTTAAATGGAAACGGATAACTCTCAAGCACATGAAGGTAAGTATTTTATTTTTTTGGGGGGGGGATCATATTTTCAGTTTTGTCTGTAATGGTTTCTTATTTTTTTACTTCTTCACAGATTTCATCAGCAGCCTTCTGGAGTCCGGTTGTTAATGATGGTCATGGTCATCGAATGAAATGACTTCTGCGTGTTGCATGTGTGCCCAAGCTCGGGTCGTGGGAGGGATATGCCTGATGTTGACAAACTTTTTTGGATAAGGCCGCTTTGACAGAACAAAAAAGTATCGTGAATTTTCCTAAAAAAAGAAATGAATGACTTCTTTAAAGTTACAACTTCATTGTTATGTGTCCCTCCCTGGTTCTCAAATCTCAATCCCTATTGTCAAGTTACATTTCAGAGACACATCTTGTCAACTACTAAGACAACCTGTTGTGTGCAATATTTGCAGCACTCTTTACAAAGCAATGAAATGAAGGAAATAAAATCTTCATACTTGCCAGAATGGATTTCACATGGACATTACATCGGTTCCTCTCTGTACGGTATAGCTACAGCATCTTTCCCAACGAGTAATAGCAATGGAGCCTGTTTTTGCTCTCCTGTGAAAGAAACAAAAGAAGTGTACTGTATGTGTTTTGCCACTGCGGCTCTGAAAAGCTACAGAAAACAAAACAGACAACTTAAGGAAGTGGGGCAGCATAACAAGCATGAGTGCACATACTCACTTTATGGTTTAAATATTAAGAAGCTGGTGATAGTGGTGCACTGGTGGTCCGTTGGGGGCAGACAGCCTCTATGGTGGCAGCAGAGTTGCATAACATCAGTCCCAGTGGTGGTGGGTGTTCCGTGGGGGGCAGACAGACTCATGGTGGCAGCAGAGTTGCATAACATCAGTCCCGGTGGTGGTGGTGGTCCATGGGGGGCAGACAGACTCATGGTGGCAGCAGACTTGGATAACATCAGTCCCGGTGGTGGTGGTGGTGGTCCGTGGGGAGCAGACAGACTCATGGTGGCAGCAGACTTGGATAACATCAGTCCTGGTGGTGGTGGTGGTCCGGGGTTGGGGGCATACCCCCTTTTAAATACTGCAGTTAAAACCTGCCAACATTAACTACATCATCATCCTCCTCATAAAGAAAACTGCCCTCACAGTCATCATTGTCTGAAGTCTGACCACTGAGAAATTCTTTCTCCATTGTGTCGTTATCTACGTCAGTGGTGGGCTGTTTCAGACAGTCACTGCCAGTGCCACCAGGATGCTCCATTTCCATATCATCAAGACCACCATGACTAGGCTGGGGTATGAATACCGAGGTTGCAGTCTGTGCTGGTATGTGCCTCTCATTCATTTTAATGAATGTTATCAAACTAATATTTGCAGGAGACAGGTTTGTCCAACGATCCCTGACTATTGCATCTGCTGAACTGAATACCCTCTCAACACTTACACTGGAGGGTGGGCATTTGAGGTACTTCAGTGCCACTGCAGTCAGCTCTGGCCATTCACTGACCTTTCTACTTCAGTACAAAAGAGGATCTTCACTTATTGTCAGATGCCTGTTTTCAGACAAATAGACTCAACCAGTCTCTGTGCCGCACTAAGTCCAATTGTTGATGCATCAGCCTGTTCCCTGGAATCATTGATTTCATAAATACCTACTTGGAACAAAGCCTCCCAAAGCAGGTTGATGCCAACCACTTTGGATGATAGATCACCAGGAACTACAGGCCCCTTACCCTTGCATGATATGCTTGCTGGTCCTCCAGCTACACCTTCAGCTGGATTATGCTGCTGAGGTTTGCAAACCTTGGCACGTGACTTATGTGCCCCATGAACCAAGCGAACCAGTTGACCACTGATATTTTTTACCTGTTCAAGCCTTCCCTCCAGTACTGATGCAATTCCAAGTTTGTATTGTGGGGCCAGCATTGTTGCCATGGCAAAGTTGTCACTACGCTGAATGCTCACATTGTGACGATTGTGGTTGAATACTGTCAGCATGTGTTGCAGCAACATACTGCTACCGCTGTCTCCGGCAACATCAAGGCTATGCTGTACATTCACCAATGTCTGCCTCAGCACCCACAGCAGTGGAATTGATTGGCTAATGGAGGCAGACTCGCCACTCACTGCCTGAGTGGCATGTTCAAAAGGCCACAAAATTGTTATTACAGAGTCCATGAGGCGCCACTGTTCAGTCATCAAAGACATGGAGGCCCCAGAACTGTCACGGCTAGTGCGCATAACAAGATATTATGTGATGGCTTTGTATTGTTCATACAACCTCTCTGCCATGTATAACGTGGAGTTCCATCGGGTGTCAACTTCCAGCTTCCAGCGGTGCTGAGGCAGGCTGTTTTGTATCTACAATTGCCGCAGCTGGTCACGGGCCTTTCCAGATCTTGAAAAGTGAGAACAGATACGTCGTTCAATGGTCAGCATTTCATTTATGTCAGGGTCCTGCAGAAACTCCTAAACCACAAGATTTAAACAGTGTACCATGCATGGTACATGAAACGAACCACCATTTGTGATGCATTTCACCACATTTGACCCATTGTCACTCGCTATGAACCCAGCTCTCAGGGACAGAGGGTTTAGCCATCTGTCAATTTCAGTCAGTACCATGTCCAACATATTCTCACCAGTGTGTGAACAGGTCACACTGTACATAGCAATTGTTGCATGCTGGCGAATTCCCGGAAGATTGCTACCACAACAATCCACCTTCCTGTTCTGATTATTCACCCTATAAGCATCACAAACAACCCCCGACACCTGCACCCAGTGTGCAGTTATACACAGATATGAACTCGCCTCTGTTTTGCCACCTGTTCACATATCCATACCTAAATGGATGAATGGAGAGGAGGAATGTTGAAGGGCATGTCTCACTGAGTCTGAGACAGTGCAGAACAACTAGGGAACAGCACGGGTAGAAAAGTAAGTCCTGGATGGGACTTTCCATTTTGGACAGGCACAGGCAGCAAACCACCAGAACCCAAAATTCTCCACAAAGGAGAAGGGAAAAAGATTGATTGCCAGCATTTCCGCTACAGCAGCATTAAGTTCATGTGACACTGTATGATTAGGGGGGGGTACTTCAGCTTATGCACAAAAACACTCTGCAACATGGGCTGACTTAGACATTTTACACGGGGTGTGTTATTGTTCACAAATGGTTGTGCTCTGTGATGAATGGCATTGGCAGGGGGTTTAGTGTGAACATTTGATGAAGACAGTTGCACAGGTGATGATGATAAACCCAGAAATTATAGAAATTATGCTATTTTTCCAGATTTGCCAACTGGGGTTGATGTACCACTTGCATTAGACATACTACATTCACCACCACCACCACAAAAAACTGCTACTTTCACCAGCACTGGACAACATTTCAAAGTCATTATGGTCCTCCACCTCATCATGCCTGTAGTAATCCTCTGCTCTTATTACCGCACTACTGCACACATTTAATTTCATACTGGGCTTAACAGTCATGGAAGGGGATAACATGCTGGCTATGGTTGCCGGTGATACGGGTGAATGCCCCAGTCTGGTATTAGCTGCCAGCTTGTGCTGGGTCCACAGAGCCAAGTGACTATTCTTAAGATGCGTATGCTGTCCTCCTGTCCCAAGATGGCGCCCTTTTTTACCTCGACTCACACGCACATGGCAAACCTGGCAGATTGCAACTGAATCATCATTTGCATCTTGAACAAAAAAAATCCCAAACAAGGGAGTGTGATGCTCTGCTTTTAACTTGTCCATCGTGATGTGGCTTATTTAAGTCTGTTATTTTAAGCACTGAAGTGGGGGCATGTGATGTTTCTGGCACTGCACATCTGGACTGCAACTGCCCACCATGACTACCTATCATATTGAGTACTGGGTCATCATCATCATCATCATCCGCTAAAATCGGTAAATCACAAGTTTTTATGGGGGGGGGTTGGATTCCTGCAAACAGATTCAGACACAACCACTTTTAATTTCTTTTTCTCCGGTTCCCAACTGGGATCAATTACATCATCATCATATTCATCAACGTCACTGTCACACACATCCACATCTTCTGCTTAGATACTAACATGTGGACTGCATGTTGCAACAACAGCAACATCAGCATCATCACATTCATCATCAGCATCTACACCACCATCACCTGATATTTTTTCACCACACTGTGAATCACTGTTGCATGGAAAATGAGTGACGTTAAGTGCCACGGTGGATGGAATATCACATTGTATGCTATCGTTGACATGATCATCAGAATCAGGTTCAGTTAATGGGATGTTACTGGGAAGTATGACATCTACGCTGTCACTCTTTTGCACTGCTTCACACTCAATATGTTTGGATATGGTACATACTGGTCGGAATTAGAACTTGACGCAGCAATGCTAATACTACCTGCACCACCACTAATACCAGTAACACTAACACCACCGGCTGGGAAAACATCATCTCCTCCAACTATCAGCGAAGCTTCTGATTGGGCTGTAAAAAACATTGCAGGAGAAATACCTTTCCTATCATCAGCAATGCACTTTTCCGTCCGCGTACTACTACCATGCCCACAGACCCTCTTTCTGCCAACTTTGCCATGGCCAGAAACAGCTTTACTTGCAATTCTCTTTGCAGGCATTTTGAGGGATCAACCACAAATATTATTACCAAATTCAGATTTTGATACGTTCTCTTTCTGACTGGAGGGTCGCTAGCTGGATGTGAAGCAAAATAAACAACTGTGGCTTCAGCAACTGATAAGAGACTACTGTGTTGTGACACTGTCATGGAATTAAAACAACTTCAGTAACCAGTGGTGCTGATGGGGTCACAAAAACAATCCAGTCTGGTAAAAAATACCTTTTCAACGTGGGGGAGCTCTGAATACAGACAGTGCTGATTTTTACGGCACTACAAGCAACAAAACTAAGAACAGAGAACACAATCGCAGTACAAAATCAGGCAGCTGCAGTGGATAGCAGGTTCACACTGCTGTGCTTAGTTGCACTTACACTGATCTGTGTCACAAATTTTAAAAGGTGTATTATATTTGATGCACGCAACACTGCACACAACACAGAACACTTTGTGTACAATTCTGGACAAGGAATGCTATGCAAATGCAAAAGTTCAGTGTACTCGGTGCCACGTAATGTAAATTTGTTATTTAAACAACCTGACCTTATGAAATGCTGCACCACATTCACACAACAAGCAGCAAAAACATTTGTACTATTACTGACAGTTTTACTATGTGTACAGTAACACAGTCAGTTATATAACAAAAATATTACCAAGACACAAAAAAATCACTAGTTCTTCAACTTAAATGTAGCTACACCCAGATATGCCCCTCCCCCACACAACACGCTTCACTGTCTTTCACCACACACACTCAATGTTGTAAATATACATTCAAAATCCACACACAAACAAAAATGCTCGATGATGTGAGCACAAGAGGGTTTCCTACAATCAATGAGCTACAGTTGGATCCCCCCCCCAAAAAAGCAAAAATGCTTTTTGAACAGCTTTTAAAACACTCCTACAGACAGCTATCAGATCACACTGTCTCCTACTCCTTCCTACTCATACTACCTCAAACTGAGGCTTTGCATATCAATATAGAGCCCATGTGATCTGAACAACCATGAATCACTGCAAAATCCGCCTTCAGAGCTCAAAAACAAGGAGAAGTGAGGCGAAGTGAACTGCCACAATGTAGTTCATCTTAAAAATTGAAAGAGAAGTGGCCAGTGGAGACGTAATAATGCGAAGTAACTGTTTCCAATGCACTTCGCGTTCCTCATTATAACACAAAGTACTCCGTTTCGCGTTGCAAAGCAGTCCGCAAATCCGCCTGTGCTCTATGAAACACTTCGCGGAGCGGATTGAGCCCACTTCGTCCTCCACTAAATACAACCCTATTAAATATCGGGTGGTCTTTTTAAAACTGACTGCAGGAGAAACTGGTTAACACAAAGAGTGGTTGCAGGATAGAACAGCCTCCCATTAAAAGTGGCTAGCAGTAGTACTCTAAACATCTTTAAAAACATTCTAGACACTTACATGGCTAAATCCACACTAAAAGGACATGACCAGTGAGAACCCAATAGGCAATTTAAAAGAACTCACTGCTACTTTTGCCTGAATATTTAGTATGTTACCATGTTACTTCTCTCTCTATTTCTTTCACTCTTGCTGGTGTGCTGGCTCTCAGGTTCCTCCCAGAGGTTTGATTTGCTCTTACACTCTTGCCCGCTCAACCACTGAGCTCTTGTGCCAACCATTGCATTTTTGCTTCCAGACCCTCAGGGCAGTGGAATCCTGACGTGGCTAAAATGCCTGCTGTGAGACCTGGACCAGCAGCTGTGAACTTCTGCTTGGAACTCTGTGCTGATACAGTACCAACTCATGCTGCTAGTACGTGATTGCCTCTTTTTCTCCCTGAAAGGATTCTGCAGCAAGCTTAGATTTCATCATTCAGGTGCTCAGTCTGAAATGAAGTTCATACTCCCCCTGGGCAACAGAGTCTGCTCACATCCAGATCTCTCGCAGATCTGCCAGTTCCTGTAGAGTCTCCCTCCCTAGCAGCAAATCTGTTGCATCTCCATTTGGGCAAGCTTGCTGTCACACACAAACCTTGATATCCCATAGGTCCTATAAAAAGGTGAAGAATCCACTATTTATCCCTACCCAGAGGCTTGCAATACCTTGTTCTGGGCATCCAGTCCCATAAATGGTTGTTCCCCAGGATAAGGGATCAACAACATGGTGACAGCCATGGAGTCCTGAGGCACTTGCCTTAATGTAACTGTTTTCTATGGCTCCTGTCCTCCTGTGCAGCTTCCACCCTCCTGGTTCAGGTGACAGTGGTAGGGAAAAGTATCTGGTTGCAGTGGAGCAAAAATATGGCCAGTCCTCCACTGGCAGCAGTCATCAACCTTTAAAATGCAGCAAATAGCCTGAAACCATATGGCATAGGAAGTACAGATAAACCAGGACTCCTCACATCTCCTGCTGGTCCCCATCAACAAAGTCTAGATCCCAGGGGCCAAAGGAGTCAAACATGAGGTAGCAGTAGACTAGGTTCAGGATTGGGACCCCCAAGGTACTGTAAGCCCCACACTTTGAGGGAATTGCACCCAGGAAGAACCTTATGCATGAGTTTCACTGTAAATGGACATTTACAGTTAATTTGAGCAAGTCTTTGGTGTTGCCTGAGCTTGGATGAGGTTTAGGTTGATTTGTTTATTTTAAATTTCTTACATTCATATAACTGCAGCAATGCCTTCCCATTTGGACAGTGCAGTGGTGATGGGTAGGGTACTACATGCAATGCCAATGACCTGGCCAGACTCATGTTCCCAGACTGGGAAATTATGGTTAGCCAGCAGTAGGAGGATCCCAACGTCATAGAAGACGCTGTACTGTATAAACAAGGGCTGCGACTCCTGCTATTCTACTGCCACCTAAAGAACTGTGTTACAGAGCAGCCAGCAGAGCATGTGTGGCATATCCCTGCATCCTCAGTGCTGAAACTGTTGGAGACAAGTTGGGAAATGGCAGAACACTGAGGAGGCAGGCAACATTTAGTCACATAAACATGAATAAAAGCAGTACATACGAGACACAAAATAAAATGCAAATGCTCAGATTTTCTTAAAAGAAACCAGCAGTCTGCCGGCTTCTTTAACAGTTGCTAGCACTTACAATTTATTTTATGTCTTGTGTGCACTTTTTTTCTCCATGTTGGTTGTTCGTTGCCTTGAGCAGTGGCTCTGAGTCAGTTACAATGGCAACAGATGGACATTAAAGATTTTTGGCATACAACCCCACCCATACTTTCAGAAAGAAATTTCTACCTCCACCACTTGGGAGGCTTAGGCACCTCTGCCACTGTCGCTGGTGATTGGATCTTGGGAGCCACCTGTCTTATCTACTGAATGGCAGAATAACCAAAAGGGTGTGTGTGTGAGGGGCATGTAATAAACAATTTAGACATGTGGCATCCTTTTGTCTCCAGGTCAGTGGATTGTGATTGGTTGGCATCCATGGCACTCCAGACATTACCTCATGGGTTGTAGCCCACCTGATAGGCTAGTGATGCACATGACCCAGATCAAATTTCTAGCATATCCAGGTCCCAGGAACCCCTGCTCTCCAGTTTCAAATCGTGCATCTGATCAGGCAGGAAGCACACCAGGGATCCCTGTCTGCTCCTATAAGGTAAGATCCTGTATGGGATATATATATATATATATATAAACCTCTTATCACAATCGCAGGCACATGTAAGCAGTTACAGTTTAAAAAAAAAAAAAGCCTTTCAGGGAATGTAACTGAAAGAAATATCTTAGGCTAGCTCTCAGCCTCAGTGTTAGCTAGCTTTGTGCCTTAATGCACTCGTGAATTACTCTGTGCTGGCAGCATACTAGGTAGATTAGGTCATGGTATGCGTGCTCCAACAGAAAATAAAATTGCATCTGCTTGTTTGGTGCTAGGGGGGCAACAAGTTTGGTGTTTGCCCCCATGTAGTGCTATGCCTCTGAGTAGGCACCTTAGCTCCGGGGGGGTGCCCCGTTGCTGGAACAAGCCACTAGCACCACATGGCGCCTTTCGGTACCCTCGCTTCCCTCCCCTCTTATTTCAACCTTGTCGGCCTGCTGCCACTCTCCCCCTTCCGCAGAGTCTCGGCCTCTCAGGCCGCGGCTGGTCGGCGTTCGTCCGACCACGCCGACGACCGCGTGGTCTCCTCGGGGCGGGGTTCCCTCCCCTCCCTCCTCTCTCTGCCCTGAGGGGAGTAAGGGGAGAGTCATACGCCGGTGCGAGAGTCTTCGCCCTCTTATGCCGCCGGCTGTTCCGGCAGTGCCTGTCCGTCCACGCGATGACCGCGTGGCCCCCTGGAAGTAGTTTCCTCTCCCTGCCTCTCTCTCTCACCTTGAGGGGGCTTGGGGGGAGAGTCGGGGCCACCCGGTCGCTGCGCCTGTCTCTTCCTCGCTGTGCGACACTCAAGAGGGGGCAACAATCCAGTCACGATGCCTCCTCACCTCACGCTACAGGCGTGCCTTCCGGTAGGCCGCTGGTCGGGCTTTCTGCGTCCCTAGGTGATGCCTTCCTCAGCTCGGGGAATCTCTCCCCTGCGTCTGCATCTCCTCCCCCCGCTAGGCCGCCCCTCTGAGCGAACGCCAGGGCGCTCTTCACCCACGCGGCCTGGCTGAAGCAGGGGGGAGTGCCTATCGTCTCACAGAAGGGGAAGGCAGCGCCTCGCAATCTAGAGGAGGCACTATCTGGATGGCAAGGGGGGCAACAATTCCTCCAGGGACCGTTTCCTCCTCGGCCTCCCTAGACAGTTCCCACACAGCCTAGTGTTGTAGGGTGGGGAGACCACCAAAATTGCCTTTTTCTTCTGGCCCGCTCATTCCCAGGAAAGGGGAATGGGAAATAACTACTAGGCCAGGGGGCATTGGGGCCCCCCCCAACGGAACGAAGTTGGGGTGAGAGGGGGCACCCCTTAGATGGTGGAGGAGAACAACAGTTAAAATAAATGCTTTCCTGTGGTGCAGAGAACATGGCAGAGAATCATTCTCAGGTCGTGGGTTCAAACCCAGCGAGAGAGAGAGAGAAAAAAAAGCAGGCAGTATAGCCTGCAGGTTAGAGGAACAGGGTGCGAACGAGCTCATTACATCAGGTACACCAGCCCTGAGTTTAAGGCTCACAACCCCCACTTGCATACGGTTATCTCTGAGCAAGCCACTTAACCACCAAGTCCTCCCAGGTCGCCCCCAGGAAACAGCTCCTATGCCTAGTGGGCCTTACCTGGTTATTGAAAAATAATTTTTTACGCAAGCGGGGGTAGTTAACTGGGCCAACAGCGGATGATTGGGGGTTCCCTCCCCCGAAGGGTCCCTCCCACAGCGAACCTCCGGCCGCTTTTTCCCCCCACGACAGAGTCTATCCATTCTTCCTTCTGGAACTCCTCCCTTCCTCCCTCTTGTCTTCTACCACTCCGGTCCCTCCCACAGCGACCCGAGAAGGTAGTCTCCCAGCCGGTCGTTCCACGGCTCCCTCCCATAGCGAGCCCTGGTTTCGGACCTGTGGACTAAAACCCTCCCCCACCTTTGCCCTGGTTGTGGGGGTCCTCACATAGCACCCCCACAACCTGCATTCAGTTTTTCAGTTTTTAAAAAAAAAATATGGGGGACAAGGTATCGCCTGGGCACCTGCTTGCTCGGCCCGTCCTCCCTGGAGCAACATCCCATGGGCCCCACAACCTGGGGCCCAGCAACTCTACAGAATGGTTCCTGCCCCCCACCGGGCCAGACCGCCGAACCCGAACCAGACAGGTCGGGGGCAGCCAGAAGAGTCTCCAACCCTGAGGACACCGCTCAGGCATCCCACACGCCAGCTGCCATGGACAGGGAGAAGAAGTCATGCCCTCGCCTCGACCCCAGGGCCCATGAAAAGGCTAAAGACCACTATGGGCGTCGACATCAAGGAGTCAGGCGCAAGTCTACGCTCGACCCCTTGACCTAATCGATTGTGTCTCACAGAGAAGCCTTCCCAGCGTGTCTCGCGGTCTAGGATATTCTCAGTAAGGGATGGCATCCCCCGATTTGGGCAGGATATCAAACCGCTAGAAACCGGACAGCAGGTTGTCTGGGTCCGGGAGAGACCCAGACGCCTGGCGCAAGGCACTCACCATTGAACCCAGGTGGCGGCCCCTAGCAAGGACGGTGCTACCATGCGGTACATTAGCACCCAGGAACCCGATGAACAGGAAGGCCAAAGATTGCTCAGGTGGGTTCTTGTCTTCAAGATCGAGGACACCGCCGCTAGGCAGTCACCAGCCGACCTTTCGGCTCCAGCGGATCTGCTAACCCTAGGACCCTCGTGAGCTAGCCCCCTGAATCCAGGGAGGCAGAACTGCAGGAACGTGCTTTAATGCAGCCAAATTCTTGGCCGACTTGGTGGTAGTCACCCCGTGTCCGCATGCCAGGGCTACTGCCGCTCCCATGGCACTGTAGCCAAACTATGGGATGCGCCTCACATCAGCAGACCACTGCTCTCGAGTCAGAGGCCCCGATCCCGACTCCATGTACCATACCCTCAGGGTCTTCAGTTCTCCTCCCCCGGAGCCTGGGGGTAAGTAATCCAGAGGACGAGGTAGAAGCTACAGGGGGAAGCAACAGTGACTACCCTCTCGCAACGTCACAAAGTCAATCCGGACGCCGAGTAGTTCAGGCGTAGGACTTGATGTCCAGTGGATGAAGACCCACGGGGGTCCGAATTCCGCCTACTCCTCACAGCTCGGATAAGTGGGTTCAAGTCACGGTACCAAGGGATACTCCATAAAGCTATCCAGCACCTATTTTTCCCAAGGGTTAACCCCCCCACCACAGCTAGGAGAAGGGTCCACCCGTACCATTTTGCGGAACAGAATCATGGGGCGCACTCTATCTTCACCCTGATACCAAAAGTCGGGGGTCCCCACCTATCCTGGGCCTGAAACAACCTATGCCACCACGTGGCATTGCACTTGTCAAATGGAGACCGCCCGTCCATCATCCGATGCATTCGGTAGGCGATTCTCGACGCCGATAGACCCCAAGGACGCCTCCCCATATTATTGTCATCATATGGTAACACTGACAATCCCTCCGATTTCAACGGCTTCGCCCCTACAGGCACTCAAGACCACGGCTGGATGGTAAACAGAGAGAAAAGCATCCGCACTCACACTCACAGGTCAAGCAAGAGGAGCACTCACAATTCTACTCAGGAGGGGACACAAAAAAAAAAAAAAACACTCCCCGAGAGTCCACAGCTTGATTACCTGTAGGGCTCCATAGCTCAGGGGTTAGAGCACTGGTCTTGTAAACCATGGGTCGCGAGTTCAGATTCGCGCTGGGGCCTGTCATGGCCCATTAAATGAAGGCCCACCCTGAGCCAGGTGGCGCATGCGCCCTCTCCAAACCTACGGGCAGATTCGGGAGGGGGGCACTGAGCAAACTCAACCTCCAGGCCATGGCACCGTGCCCCCTCGCAGTGAGGATAGCCTGGGCATGATGGACGGTGGAGACCAACTTGATATGGGGAGTCCCTCAGGAGGCACCTCACCCAACCGCCATCGAAACGGACGCGAGTCTTTGCAGCGGAGGAGCTTGCCTGGGAGATGCGACGGCACAGGGCCGGTGACCACCAGCGGGGTCGGGCTCTCCATCCCATACTGGAGGCGAGAACCATGTCGCATGCCCTAAAACCTTCAAACACCAGGTCCACGATCGATCGGTCCTAACCCAGTCTGACAATCGAGCTACGGCCCACACAGCAAGCTAGGTGGGACCGGAGCAGGGAAATGGAAGGAGGCAACAACGGTCCTCAACCGGGAACAGGCCAACCTCAGCTGCCTAGGAACGGCTCACCTGGCAAGAAGGCTCAGGTCAGGGGTTACTATTCACGCTTGTCACAGCCTCCCAGGAACTGAGGCCTGTCACAACCTTGGGAGCCGAGACATGCTTGGCCCCCCACCGCCTCCCACTGACTCCTCAGTCCCAACCAGGCACGGGAGTCACGGCGCCCAGCCATCCTGGTGACACCCAACTGGCCACGCAGGTCATGGCTCGCAGCGGCCAGACAGAAGGTCACTGCCAGCTTCAGGATTCCAACTGAACAGGCATGCCCTCTCAGGGGTCAAGGCTTCACCAACCCCACGGACCCTGAAGCTCACGGCCTGGTTCCGGGGAGGAGGAGACTGGGGGCAGCAGGTTTCATGATCCCGTCATCAGCACTCCACCCCAGTCAGACGGTCTTCTCTCCCCCCCACGTATGGGAGACATGGTCCAATTCCCTCGGTGGTACCTGGAACAGGGCAAGGCCCTCGAGCAGACCGACAGGGCTAACGTCCTACTGTTCCGCCAACTGGGAGTAGATGAGAGACTAGCACACTCCGCCCTCAGGGTGCAGCTATCAGTCATAGGGGCGGCTACAAGCCTCATCGGGGGTCGCACCCTGGGAGGCTCATCCAGAGGCCACACACTCTCTAAGGGCAGTAGAGACCCTCCGACCAGGGACGCGACCGACCACGGTCCTGTGGGACCTTCCACTAGTGCTAGAGTTCCTCGACTCAGCTCCTCGCAAGAGAGGTTCCATAGTGTAGTGGTTATCATGTCTGCCTTACACGCAGAAGGTCCTGGGTTCAGGCCCCAGTGGAACCAATATTGGACCCCTATGCGAGGCGGATCTGATCTGGGTCTGCCTCAAGACATGATCTTGGGGCAATCTGCTCAGCTAGAAGTGCCGGAGGGCTTGGGGCCCTATCCTGCATGGAACCTGGTACGGTGCTCACCCCATTAGGGGTCCATCTGAGATCAGTCCCAGTCTACCAGCCAGGGCATTCACCAGTTTCACAGAGGGCAACCATCGAGCTAACCATCTTCGCGGAAGGGCCCCAGCAGGGCCCCAGTGCGGTCCCACGTTACCCTGACGTTGGATCCGCCCCCTCTGGGTACCTGGCCGGAACCCGACTCATCCGCAAGACAGAGAGACTGTTGTCATCTTGAAGGGACAGCGGCAGAGCAGAACCACCCCCAAGGCCACCATTGAGGGATGGCTAAGGAGAGTTGTCCAGAATGCCGTCTCTGCTAACCGGATGACTCCCCCCCCAAGGGATCAGGCTCACCCCACCAGAGCGATCGCCACGCTTGGATAGAGAGAGCTAATGCATCCTCGGGGGACCTAGGTAGGGCAGTCACGCGGAGTTCACTCCACACGTTCACCGGGCACCTCATGCTGGTCCAGTCACGGGCCAGAGGGCCCACTTGCCGCCCAGGTCCCCGCAGCAACATCCTCAACCCCTCACTCTTAGACCACTCGGTTCCCACCCTTGGGTACTACACTGCTTCTTATCTACCCATGAGGTAATGTCTGGAGTGCCATGGATGCCAACCAATCACAATGGGTGTTTACTCACCTGGTAAAGGTGATTGTGTTGGCTGGCATCCATGGCACCCAAGGCCCTCCTTCCAAGTGCTCAGAGTGACCGGACTGATCTAAGGGGGATCTCCCCCATTGTAGACCCAATAGGGGACAAAACACATGATGTTTTCTCAAGGACTATCTACCAGTCAGGCCTCCGGACCAAGCCTAGTTCATAAATAGTAGAGGAATAAGGGCTCAGCTCCGGGCCCTCGATACCCCTTCGCAGCCCGCATTCTCCCTTGCCTTTGATCCTCTCTCCTTTTTTTACCTTCACTTGATTGTGCCTGCACGGTATGTTTCTTTCTTTTGCACTAACTAGCCTTAATTTCAGCTATGGAAGATTCGAACTGGAGAGCAGGGGTTCCTGGGACCTGGATATGCTAGAAATTTGATCTGGGTCATGTGCATCACTAGCCTATCAGGTGGGCTACAACCCATGAGGTAATGTCTGGAGTGCCATGGATGCCAACCAACACAATCACCTTTACCAGGTGAGTAAACACCCATTAGGAGGGCTATTTCAGATAGGAAGAGGCATGTCTGCAGCCAAGTGAAATCCTACACATCAGACAGAGGGAGTACAAAATAATAGGAAAAAGGGTAGTTATAGCAACACATGCAGAGTTTTACAGCACAGATCTAACAGCACAGCTGAAGAAAGGAGGCAAGCCTACTTTAGAAAATTCTGTAAAATCCTGTAAAACCAGTTTGTAACTACTATTGTAAAGTTTGATCAGGTGTCTGATATCTGTTGCCCTTTACTGCATGTGTATTCCCGTAAAACCACTCTCAGATATAGCATGAAAGGCAAACACATTATGCAACTGCTAAGATTAAAATAGATCTGTATGGGGCTGATAACATTAGAATAATACCTCATCATGTAGTTTGAAAATGCCTAAGAATATGCATAATTCATGTTTACCAGTTTTATCTACTTTACTTATTCCTCAAGGAGCAGCAAAGGTTGCTGGTTGTTTATTTCTTTGCCAGCCTATAATAAAGTGCAATGAAATAGTTTAGCCTGAGATCTGTATGAATCTGAATGTACACATACAGGCTAATGTACAGTCTTGTGAATGTTAAGCTAATAAATAATTGATCAGTTTATATAATGTACATTAGTTTTTGATTGTTATGTTAACAGAATGACAACTTAATATGTACAGTATACTGTACAGCTATCTACTAACAGTACACAAGAAATGAAAAATTATGAATGGAAATTCACAAAGAAAATGTACATTGCAATATTTGAGGCTATGCTCTTTACCAAGTAATGCAGTCATCCAGCTGGCTGGGTTATTAAAGTTATTCGTATTAAAGGAATTCAATGGAGTATCAAAAGCCATTGTAATGTTTACAGCTAGGTTGATACTGGAGGCATATTAACACAGAGACTACCTGTCCAGGTCCAAACTTGTTGAAAAATCTAGGGTACTGCCAAAACAATACTGGGTGACCAGACTTTGCTCTTTCAGTTTGTGTGCACAGATGTAATTATTCTAACATCAGATATTAAAAGCCATTCAAATAGTTCAAGTTGTTATGAAATTGACCATTGAGTTAAGGTTCATTTCCAACAGTGTCCCAGCTAAAGAAAACATTTTACAAACATGTTACTTATCCATGTCTTTGTTTATTTATTTATTTGTTTGTTTATTTATTTGACTTTTAATGACCTGGTATGCCCACTTAGACATGCAAGACCCCTTTTCAAGGGTGACCCAGAATTAGTTACAAACAGAACTGAATAAAACTGTTCACGATGATTGCAGTGGAACACAAGATTATAATACAAGCATTTGCCACTGCCAAATATTTGCTTGCTGGTATTAGCACTGGAAATGCAGGAGTTAGACAGATGCAGAATAGGAATGGTAGTAAAGTATTGAACTTCATGCCAACCCAACCTCCATCCTGTAGAAATGGACAGGAATTGTTGTAAGTGTTTGGGTCATTGCCCATGACGGTCATGCCATGTCACCTCACCCTATACTGCAGGCACCGACACGTGTTGTGGTGTTCCTTAGGGTGTTTGGCTTTACAGTCACCTCATTCCATAAGGACATATGCTGAAATGAGTGCAGCATAGGAGAATGGGGTGAAGTCTGGGGCCAAAGAGTCCAAGGTACACCTCGATGCCTGTCGGTGGCTTGGGGGAGGGGGTGGGATGGCATGAGCAGTACAGTCAGCACTCCAAAGGAACACCCCAAAGCCCTTTCAGTTGGTACAGGGTAGGATGTTATGGTTAGAAACTCTGACGCCTCAGTCGTTCATTGGTATTTGCACTACACATTTTCAGTGTGGCCTTTTTGTGACCACACGTCATGAAAGCATATGGGATCTCTTTTCATGAAGAGTGGCAGTGTGATTTTGTCAATGTGTCCCGAACATTGAGTTC
This sequence comes from Neoceratodus forsteri, assembly GCA_016271365.2. NCBI lineage: Eukaryota > Metazoa > Chordata > Ceratodontiformes > Ceratodontidae > Neoceratodus > Neoceratodus forsteri. Next base: position 208,566,474 of record CM028137.1, on the reverse strand, counting down.
CAACAGCAACTGTCCCATTCTGCGTCACATGTACTGTACGAAAACACAGATCAGGCAGGATGTGAAGAAAGACAGCTGTACCATCCATTGGGAGGTGTGAAGAGATGGCAATGTTGAAAATCTGTAGTGGGAATATTAAAAATACTTGCACTTCCGAGAATACATGGAAACTGTGCAACGCTTGCACATAACACAGTAATTTTATGGACTTTCATTGCCAAATTTTCAACATAGACATTTTAGGACCTCTGCTAATGAACAATGTCACTGTCATTTTCTTAATGTGTTCCAAACACTGATTTCCCACAGCGACCATGCTATTCTGCGCCGGAAGTGCAAAAACACATTTTGGGCAGGATGTGAAAAATGACAGCTGTAATGTTCATAAGGAGGTGCACAAAAATGGCAACGTTGAAAATCTGGAGTGCAAATATTACAAATGTGCGAAGTTATGAGCGTGCATGGAAACTGCGCAACACACGCTCATAACACAGTAATTTTATGGATTTTTGTCACCAAATTTTCAACTTTGGCATTTTAGGACCTCTGCTAATGAACAGTGTCACTGTGATTTTCTTAATGTGCCCCAAACACTGATTTCCTACACAGCAACTGTGCTATTCTGCACCAGAAGTGCAAAAACACATTTCAGCCAGGATGTGAAAAATGACAGCTGTACTGTTCATAAGGAGGTGCACAAAAATGGCAACGTTGAAAATCTGGAGTGAAAATATTGCAAATTCACAAAGTTATGAGCGTGCGTAGCAACTGCGCACCACACGCTCATAAAACAGTAATTTCTTGATTTTTCCTCCAAATTTGCAACATAGATTTTTTGAGAGGCCACCTCATGAACACGGCACTGTCATTTAGTTAATCCGTCCCAAAAGGTGATTCCGTGCAGTGACTACCAAATCACCTTTCAGGACCGAATAACACCATGACAGTGGCTGAATTCATGAGGAGGGGTCCCAATAGCCCCATGTTGAAAATTTGGTGCCAAAATTCCCCAAAATGCCTGAGATATGTACCAAAGTTGAAAAAATCCTATTTATGCCATTATATAGCTTATTGGCATTTCTTCAGTTCGCGGTCAGCTTTGAAGAGTGCAGACGTGTTCCCGGTCCACCGAAGATCATCACACTGTGGTACAGAGGTAAGTATGGGGTGAAGGGGGAGTGTGGAGAGGTAGGGTGCACACAGGGTGTGTGCTGGTTGGGGGCAGGGCCACTGGACTCAACGAGGGACCATTTTCTGATTTACAGGAACAAAAAAAAAGAAAAAAACATTGCAGGATTTTTTTTTTTTACTACAGACATTTGGCACACTGAGGTGGGCTTCCAGCATGCCACCCGAGTGTTTTGTTTTAGGGGGGCTGCAGCTGATGGTGGATTGGGCACCCCCCATCAGCACATATGGGGGGCAAGAACCGAGGGGGATTGGGCACCCCCTCAGCACAAAACCAATGTTTTTAGAGGGGTGGACATTATGTCAATGGGAAGTGGGCTCCTCCATCAGCAAATTACACTGGGAAGAAGGGAGAATGAAGCTAATGGGAACTGGGCCCCCTGTTAGCAAACAAAAACTGTTTTGGGGGTGGCACATGATGTTGAGGGGGATTGGGCACTCCCTCGGCACTGGGGGCTATCTAATATTTTCTGTGAACATGGTGGCAGCTTGCTGCCGCATTCACAAACAATATTACACTAAGTAATGTTCCACCCTGCAGTGACGGGTAACTCCCTCATTACAGCGGAATGGCTGATGCTGCAATGTTGAGGCGGCACCTGATTGCTGCGGCGAAAACGTTACAACTTGGTGGCTCTTTTGGAAGCCAGTGTCATCATTGGTCCACCAGGGCCAAGCCCCCAAATGCAATGCCTCTATTGGCTGCTACACTGCCACGTCTCTACAACCCACCTCTCTCCTAAGCTGCCACATAATGTTTCTTGCACATGCATGCAAGCAAACATAATAAACAGTAGAAATAATAAGTAAATAAAAGAAAGTCTATATACAGCGAACACTGGCTAATCACAGTTGGAGTACAAATAATATAAGTATTCGGTACCAAGAAACAAAAATCACAGGTTTGGCAAGGCAACATCACAATCAAGTACTGCAGGAGAAAAATACAAACTACCCACCAGTTACAATGGTTGTACTACTGAGGTCAGCTCCAGGATTATTGTATCGCGAGTAGATGACAAATCACTGTTTACAATTGCATTGGTTCACCCAAAGTGAGTAGTCTTTTAGCCTGTTATTAAACAGTGCCAGGGTGGGGCAGTTTTGAATATCGGAGGATACTGAATTTCATATGGAAGAAGCCACAAATTAGAAGAAATGCCTTCCAGTTCCAGACTGTATACGAAGGATTGCCAGAAAAGGGCTAGCAGCAGAGCACAGGAGCCTCACATGCTGCTAAAATGTAAGTATTCCCACAGTGCTAGGGAGTGTGGAGAACTTGGCAGTTTGGAAGGTAAGGCAGTGCAATGGGTACTGCAGCCTTGCCTCAAATGAGGGTCATCCAGGAGCTGTGAGCACTCCACAGTTTTGACCCTTGGGGGAGCACCAGCTGCAAAGTGAAAAAAAAGTGTAATACAGGGTTTTGAGGCTGCTCTGGTCTGAGTCCCACATGACCTGAAGGACAAATGCGACATAACAATATGTGGGCAATAAGGTATCGCCTACGGTGGCAAGGTGTGCCTACTTTGAGAGGTAGGAGAAATACTTGTACAGGAAGCCCAATTTCTGATGCAGTGATCTGACTACAGCACCCACATGGGGGGCCAGATATAATTTTTTTGGTCAAATGAGATATCAGGATATTTAATGACCTTTCCACTTCAAGATGAGTACTGCCAGGGGTGGACAAACTTAGCAGGTGTTGTCTCTTAATGCCAACACTCCTGTTTTCAAAGAGCATAGCTTTGGTCTTTTTCACATTAAGGTCAAGTTGGTTTGATAAGAACCAGGTTTCAAGTTGCTGGAAGTCCCTCTCCAAGTTGCTTTTAATACATTCAATATCAGCAGAAGACCTACAGTACAAGTCACATTAAACTGTTCCACCAATGAGCTGGTTTAGCATTGTTTTTTACAGTTGGCAATGCATTGGCAACACATATCGCATTGTTTTTAAATGCTTAATCAGCTCAAGAGCAATGTTTGTAAAATGTTTTTGAAACTCATTTGGACTACATCAGCAGTACAGTCACAATGCAATGCAAAACTGAGTTTTTACTCTTAAGAAACAGTTTCTGCAGAGCTTTGTACTGGATCCAGCAACACGTATGCAACTCAGTCAGAAATGCTAAAAAGCTCATTGGAGGAACAGTTTAATGTGACTTGTACTGCATATAGGATGGCATCATTGGCATAAAGATTTAACATGGCTTTGCCACAATTAATCAGCATGTCATTAATAAATAGGGAAACTAGAAGGGAATCCAGGATAGAATCTCATGGATCTCCATCTGTAGTTACCAGAAAATTTGATAAACCATCCTGCCATTTAACACTTTGTTTTCTATTGGTCAGGTAGTTATAAAACTAGCAACAGGAAAGGTCATCAAACCATTGATTCTTCAACTTAGTCTGGAGAAGATCATGATTAGCCAAGTCGAACACCTTGGTAAAGTCGACAAAGACTGCACCTGTAACCGAACCTTTCTCCAAAGCATTTAGTATGTCAGAGGTCAGTGTCACATCCACCAGTGCAGTGTCTGTACAATGATTTTTTATGAAAACTATGTTGGCCACATGTGAAGCAGTATATATACTCCAGGTAGTCTTGTATTGGATCATACTACAGTTTCTCTTGCAACTTAACAAAGATGCAGAGAAGGGAGATTGGGCTGCAGTTCTCTATCAATTCTTTCTGCCCTACTTTATGAACTGGAATCACTATTGCTACTTTTCATTTATCAGGGACCATCCATGAGAGAAAAAGAAGTATTACAGTCAGACCTGGTTAATCCGTGCCTTGTTAATCCATATGTCTGATTATCTGAATGAAAAACACTGCATACAGATTTTTTGTTGGGCTATTGACCTCTTTATTATCACTGTCTGGTTACTACGTAGATTTGTATTATGTAACAAAATTGGCAAATACAAATGTGTATGGATTAGCCAGGTCTGACTGTAATTAATTTATTTACTGAATTATGCTAACTGGGAAGGTCTACTGAGAGAGATGTCCCCTCTTCAGGTGTGACCTGGAATTAGTTACATTAAAGACAACAATCAAGTGTAGAGTCATGAGACAGAGATACAGCAGTGGATACATATGAAGTACAATACAATTTTGTTATTTAAAATGTGGGTTTCACAAGACAATATAAAAGGATTTTATCAAGTAGACATTTGGAGGGGGGGATTCCAAACAATTAAGTACAAGTGCAAGTTGTTACAAGGGGTAGATTGTTTGTTAGGAGTTGTTTAAATGCCCCAAGAGATGGATATTGTTATAGAGGGACTGGGAGCCCATTCCACACCCAAGAGGCCCTGCTTGAGAAGGACCATTGGCTGGATGAGGTCATGGCTTTGGGAACCCCTAAAAGATGCTTTGTAGAGGAGTGGAGAGTTCTGGTAAGCATTTTGTTTCTCACTGTACCAATAAGGTTAGGTAAGGAGCCAGTTTGGACTTTGTATGTGAGGCTGAGAACAGAGTAGTTTAGCCTGCCTTCCAGGTTAGGCCACTTTAGGGATGTAAGTACTGTACAGTAGTGCCCCTTGCTATCCACTCCAGCTGCAAATCTGCCTATTCTGTGGTAGAGTTGCTTGACTTTATTTAGCTCAGTTTCCTTTAGCAAGGCTAGAATAGGGGCTCCATATAACAGCATTGGGAGTAGAAGGGATCTGTCTTTAGAAAGACAGGTCTCTTTTGTGAGGCAAGATCAGACATGGTAGATTAGGCAAAGTTTCTGGGAAAGCAACTAGATTTTCTGATCAACTTGTGGTTTTAAAGCCGGCCCGGTGGCGCTGAGGGTTGAGGCACTGGACGCCACACCTCACACCAAGCTGGCGACCTGGGTTTGGGAACGGACTCGGGCCACCGGGGGCTGGCAGGGGAGAGGTTGGATTGAGCATCCCAGGACTGCTCTCATTCCTCTGGGGTGGGCTCGTGGGGTTGCGTTGTGCTTGGGCGGCCCCTGGTGAGGACCAGGGGAAGCACAAGGTGTGGCTCCAGAATGGGGAGGAGTTCGACAAGATGCTTGCATAAGTGCTGCGCGTCATTGCACTGCTGGCTCCGGGGAACAAAAACCAAAGTGAAAAAAGGGCTGGGCGTGACCGAGCAGCTTGATGGCCATACACCTGCCGATGTGAAGGCCTGTCATGGAATTGCGTCGGGTGGTCCGGTGATGGCCATGCTTGCACCCTCGCTTATCGAGTGAGCCTGCTGTGCTCCGGGTCGATGGGGGCTGGTGGCTGGATGCCCCCGCTGAAGCACTGAAGAGGCACAAAAATCAAAGTACAATAAAAAAAACTTGTGGTTTTATGGACAGATCTTGATCAAGTAGGATACCTAGACAGTTAAAGATGCTCATCTTGTTAAGCTTAACTCCTGCAGAGAGGATGATACTGAGTGAATCAGACCTATCGAAACCTAGGTTATGGGACCCTAAAAGCATTACTTTTCATTCTTTTGGCATTTAGAACAAGTTGATTGGCCACTAGCCACTCTTCCAGGAGAGCAAAGTTATTATTCAGCTCAGTTTCAATCAGTTTTACATCTGCATCAGTTCTGTAAAGGACAGCATCATCAACATATAATAATGCTTGGACCTGGCCACAGAGGACAGGTCATTAGCAAATAATGAGAAAAGAAGTAACCCAGTATAGAGCCTTGAGGGACTCCATCATGTATAGCTCACAATGATGTGAAGCTGTTACCCCATTTTATGGCCTGAGCTCAGTCAGCAAGGTAGTTTTCCAACCAGGTAGTAGATAGATGTTTGAGCCCCAGGTTCCTCAATTTTAAGATTAATAGATCATGGCTTACTAGGTTTAAAGCCTTAGTTCAGTCTATAAAGTTAGCTCTGGTGGCTTTTCCAGAGTAAATGGTACAACGAATGTCCGAGGTGAAGCAGACGAGGGCTGTGTCTGTTCCATGATGCTTTGGGAAACCACGCTGGGCAAGGGTAAGCACTGAGGAAGATTTGAGGTAGGTCATCAGCTGGTTGTATATAAGCCTTTCCTGTATTTTTGATAGTGCACTAATTATAGAGATGGGGCAATCATTCTCTATACGCTCTTTATATGCTCCTTAGTAGACCAGAATTATGTAAGCCACTTTCCATTTTTGAGGGACCGTCCCTTTAAGAAGAGACAGCTTGAAGACTTCAGTCAAGAGGAGGGCTCATCTCACAGCAGTGGGTAGCAAATCCAGTGTGTTGATGTGGAAGATGACCTGACTCCAGGAAGAAATGATCTGTTGACTGAAGCTGGCCAGTGTTCTGACAGAAATCAGCTGTGTACAGTAAAAGTGGGAGTGCTGAGTCCAGCTGCATCACAAATAATCCAGGTTTCAATATCACAGGAATTCCTCCCACTGCAACTCAAGATTGTTCCATTAATGCTCTTGCTCCAATGGCAACTACTGAAGATGAAGTATGGACTGTGGAAAAGGCACGTTTAGCTGCAGGTGGGAAGTGGCAAGATCCAGAGGGTCCATGGGCATTTGTTTCCTCTCCAATCTGAATACCAAAAACTGGTGATCCGCCAGTTTGTGAACCGGAACAGACAAATACATCTCAATTTTAATCATGCTGCTAATGCTGTTGACAGGCTGGTGGAACAGATACTTGTAGAACTTGCCCTGCTTTCTGACTTGCAGCTGATGCAGAATCCAGTGTTACAGGGGCTAGGGAATAATATTCATACTGCTGCACCTATGCAGACTGTTCACACTGCTGCACCCATTGTTAATGTGGCTCCTCAACCAGAATCAGTGCCTCTGGTTGCTGCTTCACAGGGCAAGACGAGCATGGACATGCTGATCCCCCTGTTACCTATGCTCAGACAATGCAGATTTCTATTACAGAAGCTAGGGATGCTGGCCTGAGTTTTCAGAGAAACCTGCTCTGAGATCTGAGGTGCAACAGTCATATACCTCAGTTTTTTCATTAACCTATTCTCCCAGCTAAAAGTCACAGTTCTGTGTACCTCAGGTATAAAGGTGACTTGGATGACATTCTGGATATAATTTTGGTAGTCAGATGGCTAATGAAAGAATCCATGAACTTTGCAGTAACTGAGATCTATACATTAATTCATGCCAGTGGTAAATCCTCCTTTGACATCAGTTTTGAAATGTTGAGTTTCATGGAAACTTTCTGGCAGAAGTACCACAAGATAAAACACTCTCTTCTCTGGTGTCTCTTTCTGGCTACTCCCTGATAAAACCTGCCCATAAGACTGTAACCATATTATTTCACAATTTGGGTGTCCATTTCAGATTTAATGTTTTGACTGAAGCAGAAATGTTCAGAGTTGGGGGGCCCTGAGGCAATCATCTATTTGGAGGGGATCTGGACTGGGGGTGGAAGGTATAAGTTCATCTCGAGCAGATGGAAGCTGGCATACAGCACCTGCCAAACAGTCCTTTTTGGGCTGGGACTAGGGGGTTCTGTTTAATGCAGTTCAGCCCAAGGCCTGCTACCACCGCAGCTTCCAAGAGCAACTAAATGTAGCCTGCGGTCAGGTGATATAGTAAAAGTAAGCAAATAAAAGTTTATTTGTTGAGTGTCCCATCCTGGAGGCTCTGGGCACTATACAAGTAGGTAGGAGACAAATATATCAATCAATAAACATAAAAACAAATAATACAAGTTTAAAATCCATTTCCATTAAATAAAATATTGCAGCAGTTTACAATTTGACTAAAGGCATTCTAAAAATGCATTTCTAAAGAGGTTCGCCTTCAAACCCCGCTTAAAAACCTCCACCGATGGGGATTCCCTCAAAGAGCTTGGTATTGAATTCCACACAACTAGGCACACCACCTTGAATGAACAATCTTCAGAGAACTTACAGCGGGCCCTGGGTACTACTAGGAGGGCCTTGGTAGAGGAGTGAAGAGAGCACATGGGATTTGGCGGGAGATTTATTTTAGGAGCCCCCAATAGGACTCATCGGTGTAATCTTTATTCTCGGTTGGGGTGGTTTTCCCCTAGTTGCAGAACAGAATATTTTGTTGGCTGTCTGATGTATAAATGTTTTTACTTTGGCTCCCTTTTTCCTCTTTCTGATCTTGTTGTAATGAGAGAATTGCTTCCCAGCCTGAGGTCGGCTGACGGCCCCCTATATTTTGTCCCCAGGTCTCGGCTTAGATTAAGCTCTAGAGCTTTTTCAATAGCAGCACCATTGTATTGGAATTCACTCCCACTTGATGTTAGGATTGCTCCCTCTATTTTGACTTTTAAACAAAGGTTAAAAAGTTATTTATTACATAAATCTGTTTGTAACTGCAATTTGTAACTTGTTTTTTTATGTTGATTGCACACATGCGCAAGAAACATGTTGCGGCAGCTTTCTGCAAAAGCAGGCTGTGGAGGTGTGGCACTGCTGTAACCAATGCCCCCACTGCCTTTGGAGGCTTGGCCCATGTTCCCCAATGGGGTGGCATGCTGCGACTGGCACTAGTTCAGCCAGCGTGCCACCACCTTGAAACATTTTAGCCTCTACAATCAGATACTGCCTTGACAATGCAGCATCATCTGCTGCAATGAGGGAGTGACCCCTCATTGCAGGGCTTGCTGATGGGGCACCCAATCCCCATTGGCTTCAGATCCCCCCTTCCCCTTGCCGACAGATGAGCCCACTCCCTGTTGGCATAAGTCCCCCTCCGCTTTCGTTCTGTGCCAAGGGGGGTGCCCAATCCCCTTCGGCTCTTGTGGCGCCCCCTTCCGTATGTGCCAATGGGTGTGCCCAATCCTCTGTCAGCTACAGATTCCCCCCAAACACTCAGGTGGCTCACTTGGAGCCCACCCCAGTGTACCAAATGCCTCTGAAAAAGAAAAACTGTCCCGCAATGTTTTTTTTTAAACCTGTGAATAAAGAAAATGGTCCCTCACAGTCTCCCTGCCCTCTCCCCAAACCACGCCCACCCTCTGATTGTCCTACCTCCCCACACCCCCCTCACCCCATACTTACCTCCTGAGCCTGGTGCGATGATCTTCGGTGGACCAGGAACACGTCTGCACTCTTTAAAGCCGACTGCAAACTGAGGAAATGCTGGTAAGCTGTATAATGGCATAAATAGGGTTTTTTCAACTTTTGTGCATATTTCAGGCATTTTGGGGAATTTTGGCACCACATTTTCAACATGGGGTTATTGGGACCCCTCCTCATGAATTCAGCCACTGTCATTGCGTTATTCGGTCCTGCAGAGAATCACCTTTCAGGCCCAGTTAACAAAATGACAGTGCAAGTGTTCATGAGGTGGGCTATCAAGAAGTCTATGTTGCAAATTTGGTGGACAAAATCCAAAAAATGGCTGTTTCATGAGCGTGTGTTGCGCAGTTGCTATGCAGGCTTGTAAATTCGCGAATTTGCAATATTTTCACTCCAGATTTTCAACACTGGCATTTTTCTGCACCTCCTTATGAACAGTACAGCTGTCATTTTTCACATCCTGGCCGAAATGTGTTTTCACACTTGCGGTGCACAATAGCACGGTCACTGTGGGAAATCAGTGTTCGGGACAGATTAAGAAAATGACAGTGACACTGTTCATGAGCAACAGTCCTAAAATCCCTATGTTGAAAATTTGGAGATGAAAGTCCATAAAATGACTGTGATACCGTGTGCATTGAACTGTTTCTATGCACCCTTGTAACTTCGCAAATTTGTAATATTTTCGCGCCAAATTTTCAACACTGGCATTTTTTCACACCTCCTTTTGAACAGTACAGCTGTCATTTTTCACATCCTGGCCAAAATATGTTTCTGCACTTCTGGCGCAGAATAGCATGGTCACTGTGGGAAATCAGTGTTTGGGACAGATTAAGATCAAGCAAGTGAGGGGGGGAGTGACTGAGCTCAACGGAACTCTGTCAGGACTGCTGCAGATTTCTTTGTGGGCAGAAAAAGGCACCAATGCAGGCAGGTGCCAAGCACAAAAGGGCAGCCTGCAGCTCCAGGAGAAACAGAACGAGCGAGTGAGGGAGAGGGAGTGAGTGAGCTCGACAGAGCTCAGTCAGGACTGATGCAGATTTCTTTGTGGGCAGAAAAAGGCATCAATGCAGGCAAGGGCCCAGTACAAAAAGGCAGCCTGCAACAGTGGGAGAAACAGAATGAGAGAGTGAGAAAGGGGGAGTGAGCAAGCTCAATGGAGCTCTACCAGGACTGCTGCAGATTTCTTTGTGGGCAGAAAAAGGCACCATTGCAGGCAGGAGCCCAGTAAAAAAGGGCAGCCTGCAGTGCTGGGAGAAATGGAATGAGCACGTGAGAGAGGGGGAGCTCTGTTGGGACTGCTGTGGATCTCTTTGTAGGCAGAAAAAGGTGCCAACACAGACAAGAGCCCAGTACAAAAGGGCGGTCTGCAGCGCCGGGAGAAATAGAATGAGCGAGTGAGAGAGGGGGAGGGAGTGACCGAGCTCAATGGAGTTCTGCCGGGACTTTAGAGTTGCCCACCCTCCCACCAAGGGTCATCTGTGGTCCTATACTACAGCAGGGTCTCTGGAGTGGAGACAAAGCAATGATTGGATACTTTTAGGATTGCTGTAATAAAACAGATTAAGTTCTTCTGTTTATTTCTCTAACTGAGCTACATAGTGAGCTATACTGTTATGATTGCTGTAATAATACATATTTATTTGTTCTGCTTATTTCTCTAACTGAGCTGAGTAATACATTTGGTAGAAAAAATACCAAAATGACTGTTTTATGAGCGTGTGTTGCGCAGTTGCTATTCATTCTCATAACTTTGTGAATTTGCAATATTTTCACTCCAGATTTTCAAGAATGGCATTTTCCCTCACATCCTTATGAACAGTACAGATGTCATTTTTCACATCTTGGCCGAAATGTGTTTTCATACTTCCAGCACAGAATAGCGTGGTGGCTTGCAAAATCTGTTTTCAGGACACATTAAGAAAACCACAGTGACACTGTTCATGAGCAGAGGTCCTAAAATGCCTATGTTGAAAAGTTTGTTATGAAAGTCCATAAAATGACTCTGTTACGAGCGTGCATTGGGCAGTTTCCAAGCATCATTGTAACTTCACAAATTAGTAATATTTTCATGCCAGATTTTCAACAGTGGCATTTTTTCACACCTCCTTATGAACAGTACAGCTGTAATTATTCACACCCTGGCTGAATTGTGTTTTTGAGCTTCCGGGGCAGAATAGCGCAGTCACTTAGGGAAATCAGTGTTTGGGACAGATTAGGATCAGGCGAATGAGAGAGGGGGAGTGACTGAGCTCAGCTGAACTCTGTTGGGACTACAGCAGATATCTTTGTGGACAGAAAAAGGTATCAATGCAGGCAGAAGCCCAGTACAAAAGGGCAGCCTGCAGCTCCGGGAGAAACAGAACAAGCAAGTGAGAGAGGGGTAGTGAGCGAGCTTAACGGACTCTGTCAGGACTGCTGCGGAGTTCCTTGTGGGCAGAAAAAGGTGCCAATGCAGTCAGGAGCCCAGTACAAAAGGGCAGCCTGCAGCGTCGGGAGAAACAGAATGAGCAAGTGCGAAAGGGGGAGTGAGTGAGCTCCAACGGAGCTGTGTCGGGACTGCTGCGGATTTCTTTGTGGGCAGGAAAAGGCGCCAATGCAAGCAGGAGCCCAGTATAAAAGTGCAGCCTGCAGCGTCGGGAGAAATGGAATGAGCCAGCGAGAGGGGGAGTGAGCGAGCTCAATGGAGCTGCCAGGACTTTACAGTTGCCCACCCTCCCACTGGCGTCCTCTGTGGTCCTATATTAAAAGCAGGGTCTCTGGGTGGAGACAAAGCAATGATTGGATACTTTAGGATTGCTGTAATAATACAGATTTAGTTGTTCTGTTTCTTTCTCTAACCGAGCTAAGTACTGAGCTACTGTATACTGTTGTGATTGCTGTAATAATACATATTTATTTGTTCTGTTTATTTCTCTAACTGCGCTGAGTAATACTTGGAGTGCAATAGGATTTCTAACTGGGCTAAGTGAAACTATATGAGAGCTGAGAACAAAAAGTATGGTAGCTGAGGGGTGAAAAACGTACTAGGAGGCTTTAGGATTGCTACAGTAATACAGTATTGAATGGATGAGATTTGAGACTGAATTACCTTGATCGGCAAGGGGTCAGTAGGGGGACTAGTGTGGGGGGGAAGGAATTTGAGTAAATAGGGGCCTTACAGTTGTAGTAGGGTACAGGACCTGGGAGTAAGAGCCTGTAACATAAGATGGGGGCTGAAATGGGGCAGGTGCCACTTGTCAATAGGGCAGGCACCTTTGGAAGGGTGGAGGGGTGGACAGGGTATGGGTCTGCCATGATCCTGGAGTGGGCTTGGAGGATTGGGGGGGGGTGTATGGTCTGTAGATGACTGGCTAGTTTGAGGGAGGAACTGTGGAGGTTAGGGAGGAGTGTAAGTGGCAGGGCAGATGAGTATGGTACGCATCCGGGAGGGGGGATTAGGGGATGGCAAAGGGGGATGGAGGAAGAATAACTAGGGAGTGAAACCGATCCCAGTATCAGAGGCAGTAGCAGAAAAGAGAGAAAAAGGGCGTGCCTGAGGAGAGGGCAGGGGGCCTCCTGATGGGGGAGAAAGAGACCACAAGGAGTACCAGGTGAGAGAGCAGATGGCTGTGGGTAAGGAGGGACCAGGGGTGCCATGGAGGGGAACAAGTAGGAGGGTGGAACTGATAGGGGGAAGAGATGTAGGACAGGTATCGACTACGAATTGATTTGAACCTCTGCTATGGGACAGAGAGGGGGAGCAGGAACATACTGAAGGGGAGGAGGTCAAGCAGGGCATGAGAGGGATGGTAACAGGTAGGGGAAGAGATAGCGAGGACAAAAGGGTAGAAGGGGGCTAGTAAGGAAGAAGGGAGTGATGACTGAAGGATAGAAGGCTACAGGAATGGGAAAGGATGGGAGGGGCATCACTATTGGGGTAGAAGGGAATGGGGGCTTTAAATTGACAACAGCAGGGATAGAAGAGGGGTTGGAAATCAGCAGAGGAGGAGGGGAGGTCGACATGGGAAGCCCAGTAGGAAGTAGTCAGGCTGGTAAGGGGTTCAAGAAGGATGGGAGGAATAAGGCAGAGAAAAAGGGTGAAGAGGAAGTAGGTGGTACAGATACAGAAGTCACAGAGGATGCAGTTGGCGGGGGTAAGGGACAGGGAAGAATGAATACTGGGGTGGTGGAAGGGGCATTAGAAGCCAAAGGGGGTGAGGGGCAGGGGAGTCCTCATTCTGGGGGATTGTATACTGAAATGGGTGAGATGGGGTGGAAAGGGGGAAAGGCACAGCCATATTTGGGTTGAAGCTGTCCCCAGGTTGACTGCAGGAGGGGCAGGGCATGCACTGCTCAAACGTGCAGCAAGGGGGAAGGAGAAACTTCATTTACTGTTGCATGTGGGTACAAACAACTTATGGGAGACACTATGGAAGTAGTGAGGGGGAGGTTTGAGTACCTGGGCAGGCAATGTGAGGGGGTGGGGAAGTCGGTGGCATTCTTGGAGGTACTGCCAGTACCATGTGCAAGCATGGCGAGGAAGGGTAGACTTGAGGAGTTCGAGTGGCTGAGGGATTGGTGCCACATGAAACATTATGGGTTAGTGACTAACTGGGGTAGGGTCTGGGGGGAATAGTGACTTGTACGTGGGGGACAGGGTACACTGGAGCAGGAAGGGGAGGGGAGTATTACAGGAAGGATTGCTGCTGGGCCAATGGTGCTGAGGGTTGAGGTGCTGGATGCCACACCTCGTGCCACGCTGGCAAGCCGGGTTCAGACGCAAGTCCGGGCTGCCAGGGGTTGGCAAGGGAGGGATAGGATTGTGCATCTGGAGGACTGCTCTCCTATCCCGGGGTGGGATCCAGGGACCCACCGCTCTGTAGTGGCCCCTGGTGATGACCGCGGGTGCTGCTACAGCAGTGTAGTAGGATGGCGGAGTGTGGCGGATGTTGGTATGCTGTGCCTTAGCATCATTGCACGCCCACACTCCACAAAGGGAAGAAAGTGGAAAATGGGCTATGGTCAGGCAGCATGAGATTCTGAGCCCCACCGTCCACCCCAAATGGGGCCTCTTCAACCAGATCCTGCTCTAGTGGGTCGACCTGGGAAGCTCCTCGCCACCCCACCACGGGGGTAATCTGTGGAGGTGAGCAGTTCGGCCTGATGTCGGGGCAGGGCTACGGGGATCAGTCGGGATGACCAAGCCAACCATAATCTAGTGAGAAAATATGTAAAAAAAAAAAAAAAGGCAGGATTAGAGGGTATATCTCTACTAAGGTGGATTTAAAACAAATGGGGGTAAAGACTGAGGTTGGCAGAAAGGTCCAGGATTAGAGGGGTATATCGCTAGGTGGATTTAAACAAATGGGGGGGTGGCCAAAAGACTGAGGTTGGTAGAAAGGTCTGGAGAAGGGAGCCTGATGAGGTCACCACCCTAGATATAGGTAAAGGCGGAGGCGTAGTAACCCTGGAAGGGGGCAGGCAGAGTGGTCTGAGTGTAATACAGAAGGCACCACCACCAGGTAAGAATAAGGAGGAGAAAGGGACAGACTACCGGGAGGAGGGGCACAGACCAAGGAGGAGAAGAGTGAGGAGAAGGAGAGATACGGGTGGAAGGTGGTCTGACTAAATGGATAGAGAACTGGTTACAGGGGAAGGTGCAGAGGGTGGTGGTAGCGGGGTAGCTCTCGGCACCCAGAGCAGTGACAAGCGGGGTGCCGCAAGGATCAATGCTTTGCCCAATGCTATTTGGGCTCTTTATCTCTGATATAGCACATGGAGTGGGGAGCAGGGCTAGTCTGTTCGCACATTATACCAAATCAAAAGCAAATAGTTATAGCAGCAGAGCCCCCCCCCCCACTCACACACATACACACTCCCCGAAAAGCTGCTTAAAAGCTTGCAATTCATTCAAATCAATTCTATTTTCTTACCTACTTGGGGTTCAGTGCTAACAAGTATAAAATCATGTACCTAGGGCATAGGAACCCCGATGCTGGGTATAGGATGGGGAGAGGTACTGATACTCAGTACACATGAAAGGGTCCTTGAGGTTATTATATCAGAGGACCTCAAGGTGGCAGTACAGTGTGACAATGCTATGGGTAGGGTAAATTGGATTTTGGGGTGCATAAGGAGTGGCATCTCCAATAGGAGGAGGAGGGATATTGTGCTGCCATTGTATCACTTCCTGCTATACCCCCAGCTGGAGTACTGTGTCCAATTTTAGAGTCCACACTTCAGAAAGGACATAAGGTAGAGGTTTTCCAGAGGAGGGCAACTAAAATGGTTCAGAATTTTCACAGGAATACCTACAAAGAAAGGCTGAAGAATCTCAACATGTGCACTCTGAAAGAGAGGAGGGTGAGAGGTGACATGATCAAGACCTACAAAGTACCTCACAGGGGTAAAGAGGGCACAGTTGGAAGTTTCCTTCAAATGAGGATGCGCACCCAAACCAGAGGAAATACAGTGAAGCTGTGGGGGGAGGCATTCAGGATAGATGTGAAGAAATATTTCTTTACTGAAAGGATGATAGATGCCTTGAACAGACAGCCAGAAGAAGTGGTGGAAGCTGAAATGGTAGGGGGGCATGAAGCATGCATTGGATAAATATAGGGATATATTAGAAAAAGGGGAAGGAGAGGGTCAACGGAGATCAATAGGGCTAAGGAAGTGGAGTAGGTTTAAGTTCATTGCAGGAAAAATCCATTAAGCAAGCTCATTCACAAGGAGGTCCTGATGGACGCAGGCAGAGTAAGACATGCAGTAACATATGCAAGCAGGAGGTACAAGTAGGTAGAGAACACTTGGGCAGTCTGGGTGGGAAAAGCACAGTCCTTTTCTGCTGACAAATTCTATGTTTCTATGGCACCATGTGTAAATTCAGGTGCAGTGTTTGTTTAAAGTTGGGCCTACCATACATCCAGATGTAAGGTACAGCAAATTACCTAATAAGATGCAGCCCACATACAGTACAATAAACAGAACCCCAGTGCTTCGAGAATCCTTTGCTCTTCATTAGGCTGCTTAAAGAGTTGGGGTTCTATTTGCAGTGTCCACACCAGTATGCTGATGTAACCCCTAGATGGCGCTATCCCAGGGGCTACTACCCCTGCCTGACTTGCCACTAACAGGTTGAGGGGCCTGGATCCAATGGCGGGTGCCTCCACCCAGAGGTCAGGGTTTGCAATAGTTAAACTTACTTGGTCACAGCCCTCTGGGACACTGCAACCCCTTTCTTCCCACTAGTGGCCCACACAATATATCAGAATTACCTTCACAGTATACACTTACCCCAGGGCTGGTTCAGGCACTGGGACCTCCTGTAAAATAAGATACAGTGCAACAATCACAGTACAATACTTTAACATAGACAAATACCTCAGGCAGTATAACTTTGCTGAAACAAGCAGCTCTGATTTATTTGGGAGAATATGACAAGGACAGGAAATCAGTTAATTAGCTTATCACTTTACTCATCTACCTATGGCTCTGTGCAGAGGCCTATCCCTTCCAGTTACTGTCCTAAGGTACCCAAGCCCTAGTGGCTAGTCCAAACCATGGCAGCTGGTAGGGGCCCTTTCCCACAGAGAAAAGAAAAATTAGTTTAAACAGTCAGCAGTACAGTGATTCCATTTTGGATTCAATGTGGCAATTCAACAGGGAGCGACCCTGAATTAGTACTCACGACCTCCAAACAAGATAGGGTCCTTCAATGTCAGCAGGGCTACTCTTGAGCTCCACGAGACTCCTCACACATTTATATGGCAAACTGCAACAGGCAAAAGTCCTTTAATGGCAGCAGGATTCACTTGAGCTAACAAGCCTCCTCACACATTTATATGGTGAACAGTAACAGGCAAAAGTCCTTTAATGGCAGTAGGATTCACTTGAGGTACACAAGCCTCTTCACACATTTATATGGTAAAACAGAAAGTACTATACCAGGCAGGCTGCTTCTCTATCACGATCTTAATTACTACAATACCAGGAGAACACACAGCAGATTCAGTTCCTGACAGACCGAGTGCAATTCAGCAATTTCTCCAGTCTTCTACAGGGTGAGCCTGCTTTCTACTCTTCAGATATCCTTTGATTCTCTTCACAGGACGATTCAGTCCTAACAAGCAGTTACACAAGCTGCAGACCGAACTCTGGGCCTTACACACGTTTCCGACTAAACTGCACACTGAAAAAGCACAGGGCTCCTTCCTTCACTGCCAGAGCTCAACTGAAACTCCAACAGACAAAACCAGGCACTTCCTTTGAGTTCCTCCCAGTTCTTGACTGGATTGGCTGTCACTCACAATAGACTGCTCCTGTTGGTCCAAAAAGCGCAGAAGTCTAAACTACATCTCCCAGAGTCACTGCCCATACAATCCTTCTTGTGGCTGGCTCAGATTATGAGTCCAAGTTCTGATTCGTCCAAGGCACCATTTTAGAGCTAGCTTACCCCACACTGATTGGTCCAGTTCAGCAGTTCAAAACCAGAATGGGGAACTAGGCAGACACAGTTCTGACTGCAAAAAGCAGGTTAGACAAACTGTAATTTCATTATTACTCTAAATGATTTCTGGCAAACAGTTACATCTTTCAGATAGGTTCCTTGCACTCCTAGTGACTGCAAAAATGGAATGAATTGGCAGCAGCTCAGTGGTACTCAATCAAAGAAACACACAGTCCCCATACAAACTAATTATGTCTGCAAGCAGACAGCTCTTAAAGAGACAGTACCAGAGGTTCTAAAAACACTCACTGATAAATGGCTTAAACGCCAAACACCATTCAGGCTTGGAGCATTCAAGCAAGCTCCTGGAAGTCTTTTGGGAACCCCCATTTGCA
The DNA here is from genome assembly GCA_016271365.2 of Neoceratodus forsteri. Lineage (NCBI taxonomy): Eukaryota > Metazoa > Chordata > Ceratodontiformes > Ceratodontidae > Neoceratodus > Neoceratodus forsteri. Next base: position 208,548,468 of record CM028137.1, on the reverse strand, counting down.
GGGGGGTTACACTGATCTTAAAATCGATGCCGCATCTGAATAAATACTTGATTCTTGCTCACTCCATTTCTTCCCCACTTTGAAACCCGCTTGTCCTGAGTTAGTTTTGGGCTGGCAGCACCTTGCCTGTGTTGGAAGATGACCAATAAGAGGCACTGAAAGACATCAGACTTCACAGACTGTGAAGGCAGCTGCTCACGGACAGACATAAAGCAATTCTACTGGGGGGTAGGGGGAAGTAAGCTGTTGATTAACTAGAATCTGCAGCTTATCCATCAGGTAGGGAAATGGGCAGACTAGGTGGGCCAAGCGGTTCTTATCTGCCATCAAATTCTATGTTTCTCACCCACCATCTTTCCAGGAAGAAGGCTGCAGCTCTGGCCACTGATGACTATTATGGTGTGGGGATGGGGGGACCAAACGGGACATACATAAGGAGATAAAATCATAATAAAAATTGTGAGACCTTCACCAGCTTTCCAAAATGCTTTTCAGTAAAAGTAAAGTTTTTTAAATGGCAACACAATCTGGTGAGCCCTCTGTCTGCTGTCTGACACCAGGCATCAACCAGCATAAAATTGCCTAAAGAAGTCAGTGTGGTCATGTGGTTTCTGAAATACTGGAGATTACAGATTTATAAGAACAAAAGAATATCACAAAGAAGCTGGCACACATGCCTATAGCAGCTGTCTCCTGTTTCTCAGTAGTTATATTTATACACTTGAGGTACTTGAATGTTTCTATCATATCCCCTCTCTCCCTCCTCTCTTCCAGTGAGTACATATTGAGGTCCCTTAATTTCTTCTCATAAGTCTTGTGTTGCAGGCTCTGTACCATCTCATTTACCCTTCTCTGGACGATCTCCAGCTTGTTAATATACTAATGAAGGTGCGACCTCCGGAACTGCACACAGTACTCCATGTGAAGCCTGACCATGGTTTTATATAATGGCATCACATCCTCCCTCCTTATGCTGATGATACCCCTGCCTACATGCCCCAGCATGTCACTGGCCCTCCCGCTGACTTATCACTTTGACATTTTAAGTTCATCTGAAATAAGAACCCCCAGGTCCCTTTCTTCTTTGTGACTGTCAGCAACTCTCCCCCCAATCCTGTACCTTTCCCCAGGGTTTCTGTGTCCCGGGTGCATAAATTTGCACTTTTTTGAATTGAACTTCAGTTGCCAGTCCTCAGACCATTTCTCAAGCTTCCCCAGGTCTCTCCTCATTTTCTCCACCCCCTCTGGGGTATTCACTGTGTTACACATCTTGGTGTCATCTGCAAATAGGTAAACTTTTCCCTTCAGCCCTTCTGCAATGTTACTAATGAAGACATTGAACAGGACTGGCCCCAGGACCATTCCTGTGGCACCCCACTGGTCACTCCCTCTCACCAGACTGCCCCCCATTTACCACCACTCTCTGCCTCCTGTCTGTTACCCAGTTTCTAACCCAGTTTATCACCATTTCCTCATGCCCAGCCTACTCAGCTAGTTTATCAGCCTCCTATGTGGGACGGTATCAAAGGCTTTGCTTACATCAAGGTAAGCGTTGTCCACTGCCCCATCCTGATTTACTTCCTTTGTCACCCAGTCAAAGAGATCAACCAGATTTGTCTGACATGACTTCCCCACTGTGAATCCATGTTGCCTATGGTCCTGGTCTCCGAGGGCTTCTAGATGCCTCACTATCCTTTCTTTAACCAACGTCTCCATGGTCTTCCCTACGGCTGAAGTGAGGCTGACTAGCCTATAGTTCCCCACCTCCTCCCTACTGCTGGATTTGTATAGAGGGACCACATGTGCCCTCTTCCAATTCTCTGGTACAACCCCTGTGTTGAATGACTCAGTGAACATGGCTGCCAGAGGTACTGCTATTTCCCTTCACAGTAATTTTAATATCATTGGGTGTATGCCATCTGGTCCCATCACTTTGTCCACTTTCAATTTACTCACCTTCTGCAGGATTCTTCTGCCTGTGAATGGACTATTGTCTACCTCTTCACGCCTTTGCAACTGCTATACTGCTGTGGCCCTTGCCCCTCCCCCTCTTCTGTAAATACTGAGCAGAAAGACACAGTGGATGACTTGGGGGGGCACATGACACTTCTTTGGCATGGTACTTTCACTTCGAAATACCAAAACAGCACATATAGCAAATCAATATTCAGCATTGACAAATACTTGTTTGGCTTTGTATTGCTGCTGATTGTATTTGTGTATTTTTGTATGTTTTTTTGTCTGGGTTGGGCCTGAAAAGGGATATTTGGTCCAGTGCATTTACCCAGTTGCCAAAGAATAAATGAAATGAAATTTAGGTAACCAGAGCCTGATTCATGTAGGGCCTTACAGGTGAGCAAACCCACCTTGAAGGTAATTCTCCACCTAAATGGCAACAAGTGCAGTTTGCACAGAACCTGGGTCACATAACAGGACCTGAGTAGGCCTATCAGTAACCTGGCTGCCACATTCTGCACCAGCTGCAGTCACCAGAGAACCCCTCCAGTGACCCTGAGATACTGAGCATTGCAGTAGTCAAGCCGTGATGTCACAAATGCATATACCAGTAAGGGAAGGTCGTCAGGGGAAATCAAGGCTTTGATCTGGGTGACATTCATCAAGTTGTAAAAACCACTGCTGACAATGGATGACACCTGGGCCTCAAGTATCAAACTGTCATCAAGGATGATGCCCAGAATTTTCACCTTGGTGGACGCCGCCAAGGGAATGGGGCCAGAAAATAATCCTGTTCCCATCCCAGCTGCATCCACATCTTGCTGATGACCAGGATCAATCATTAGCACTTCTGTCTTGTCAGCATTGAGTCTCAGCCAGCTATAGGACATCTAGTCCTGGATCTTGGCCAGACATTTATTTGGCACCTCCATGGGACCATCTGTCTTAGGTGCAAATGACATGTGCAGCAGGGTATCATCTGCATAGCAGTGAAAGCCCAAGTTGTACCATCTGATGATCTCACCCAGGAGAAGTATATACAATGGGAACAGCACAGGTGATATGATCGAGCTCTGGGGAACACCACATGGCAGGGTTTTGGGCAGGATGAGAAGCTTCCCATTACCACCCTCTGCATCCTACCTGTGAGAAAGGACTCATACCAGTTGATGACAGTACTGGAGAAACCAAAAAAGCTCCCTTAGGTGATCCAGCAACTCAGCATGGTCCACAGTGTCAAATGCTGAGGAGAGATCAAGGAGAACAAGAATTGACCACACCCCTCTATCACTCACCCTGAAGATATCATTTTACACTTTCACTAATGCCATTTCAGACACACAGTTCCCAACTGTGGGGCCACAAGTGCCCCGTTGCGGAGATCTGAGGCCTGATGGAGGACACCTTGTCAGAGAAGAACAGAGCAAACTTCTCACACTGAGTGACTGAAGATGCTTGTTCTGGCTATAGACAGGCAGGATGGAAAAGCCTGTCCACAGTTTGAAAAAGCAGAGCTTGTCTGTTCCTCCCTTCAGCAATCTCCCTGGATAGGATTTCTGCCTTTTTTATGACTGATTGCCAATTGATAGTCACTGTAGTGAAGTCTCAAAGCCAGTTTATCCCCTCAGACTGAGTCCTCATCCAATAATACTCCAACCTCCGACACTTGGTCTTCATCTTCTTGACAGCCACATCAAACCACAAGGGGTCTCAAGTGAGAAGACCTGGGTCATACACAGACTTGTGCAACAAAGTCAAGGTCAAGTCAACAAAGCCATGGTGACATCCTCGTTATAGGCCACAACTGCTTCACCCACAGCTCTTGCACATGCAACACTCACAACAGATAGATCCATTACCACCATCAGTCTCTCTGGAGATAACCCTTCAAAGGGTGGTAGCAGACTATCTATATAGGGGACAGATGAATGGGGGGGGGGCCCAAACAAAAATCTCAATGTGCAGTGATCTGACCAAGCAACTGGATCAATTCTGAGATCAAAGATCTCAGGCCCCAGTGAGAACACTAAGTCCAAGGCATGACCATTGCTGTACTGTACGTCACAGAACCAACAACTTGTGCATGGCCCAGTGAAGACATCAACTAGAGGAAGTCATAACTGAGCTGTTAATGTTCATCATCAATCCAGGCATTGAAGTCACCCAGAAACAACCATCTGGGTGACTCCAACACCTTCATGGCAATAAAGTCCCCAACTTTCTGCAGAAACTCCCACTCACATCCCAAAGGTCAGTATTCAAGGAGGATTCTACAGCCTGCACCTGGACCCCCGCACATGACCAAGCATTCAAATGACAAAGTGGTATGCACTGGGTGCACAAGACATTTAGGTCAGATCTAAAACAGATGGTCACCCCCCCTACATTCCCTCCTTGGGCAGTGCACTGCAGAACACCTGACCTAGACAGATGCCTCCAAAACTGGACCCTCAACATCCCCCAACTAGACCTCGGTAATGCAAGCAAGATCGATCAAGGAAATCAAGTCCCCAATAATGGTGGTCTTGTTAATAATCAATCTGGCATTGCATAAAACTGCCCAAAAGGGACTTGTGGATGGTGCTGGCCATATAGTTATCAGCCCAGTCAGTCCGGTGGGAACCCTGGGTATGGGGACCAAATATGTCTAGCCTCTCTCCAGGCCCCACTTTACCCTGAGGTACCTCCTGGTCCTGACCACCCCAATGAAACTCACTCCTGCTGTACCTCCAGCATGTGTAGTTTATGTGATGAGATAGGCCATGCCATTTTACATTGTGTAAACAAGATGAAGTGTAACGTATGTAACAAACTGCATCACTCTTATCGCAGTTGACCCTGGGCATCTCTCAATCAGCCAGACCAGGGTGATCAATTGGAGCCACAATTTTTTCTATGGTCCAGAAGTCTCACTTTCCTGGCAAAATCACTTCCACTGGCAAGAATACTCAGCTATTGCCAAATGCTCCTGCTTGTCTCCTGTAGCAGGCCCCCCAGCCCTCTGCGACACCATGCTCCTTCTGCACCACAGACTGCTCCAGCAGTCCCACACTTGACCCCCCCCACAAAGCCAGTCTAGATTCTTATTCAGGCATTCTGCTGAAATGCCTCCAGACCTCCCTACTGGTTATGTACTTCAACCATCAGCCATCAGCTACAGCCCCAGAAAAAGATAATATGGACATAACACACCTCCACCCTCTGCCCCTGATACTAACCCTCTGAAAATGGTTTCCAGGAGAAGAAGATCCTGGTGTCAACTCAAACCCAAAGTCCTAAAAACTGACTTAGTGTCAATTTACAACTGTTATGAGGCTCTGCAGTCTGACAGACAGTGAGGTAAAATGGACAAGAACTCTGACACATTCTTTGTGCACCTCACAGCCATACCCATCCTCTGAAACTGAGGCGGCAAACACTACTGATTCTTCTTGCAAAAAGAAGAGGAAAAGCTGGATGAAAAGAGAGGGTATGGTAAAAATGGAATAGTAATATTTAGCCATATTTGGGTGTTTCTCTCTTTTTCCCCTCTTGTTTAATGCCACCTCCGCATATTAACTATTGGACAGCTAATGTCAATAGAATTAAGACCTTTAAGAAAAGGAACACTGCCTACTCATTTTTCCAGCTGTCCCGAACTAAGGATACTTTTGTTTTTTTTACAAGACACCAGATTCCATACTCACTCTGAGCTTTCCAATGTTGAGAAAGCTTGGTACCCTGGACCCTCTTTCTGGTCCCTAGGAACTGAACCTTCCTCTGGGGTGGGAATTATTTTCAAAACACATGTGGTGGAGGGAATCAGGCTAATTGGTTGAGTCCAGGTCTTATGCTACAGTTGGATGTCAAAATCCATAGCTCCTTATATAGGATTATCAGTGTTTGTGCATCACAGTCAATAACTGACAGAATGGACATCTTTAATCTAATTCAACCATTTATTTTCACTTCAAAATCAGTGGTTTTAGGTGGGAATATTAATTGCAGCCAATCTCTCCTTGATCTTGCTGCAAAAACTAAAACCAAAAAGGTTTTTAGTGATATGTCTGTTCCAGCTAACCTCATCAAAACAGTGGGGCTATCAAATGCCTATTTTACATCCACCCAAAAAAGACATCCTACCTATTTCAAAAGTCAAACGGCTAACAGGATAGATATTTTTCCCTCCTCTCACCTTTTACTCATACCTGCTTCTATGTAACCCTTAGAACTTTCTGACCACAAAATGAATATAGTAACTATTGGTACCTCCCCTACACTAAGACAGGGCCCAGGCTTCTGAAAATTACACTCTGCCCCTTTGCAAGATAAAGTTGTGCTGGATACTGGCTGTCACAAACACACTCAGCAGGTCAGGCCATCTGCACCCACAGTGCCAACCTCCGAGCGGAATAGTGTGAACAGGTAACAGACAGAGTAACCCTCCTGTCTGCTTTTGGGTCCGAATCACCTTTACTCTCAAGTTCTATGGGGATTCAAACTGTGAACTTTATACTGGCGTACCAATGTACAGGCTCAAATACGTACCCTCTTTGGGATTGTGGTACAATCTTATGCCAGGAGCACCCAGTCAGGATTTCAAAATGAACCCTTAAAACTCTATAAGAGACCTTAGGTATATTCTTACCTTTTCCCAGTTTAGTAACATCATCAAGCTTTTTGAAACATTTTATCAGACTTAACCATCTATACATCATATGCAAAAAAAAAAAAAGAACTGGCAGACACCCAGGTAGTCTCTTGAAAAAAATATTTTACTAAAAGATGATAATAATATGTAAAATGTAAACACAGAACAATATATCAAAGAGCATACAATCACTTAAAAGCAAAGAAAACTACAGAACAAACTCCTACCAACATACAGTTAGATCTTTTCTGTCTAATGTATTACTTCTAAGTGCTTATATCAGAGAGATGTGTCTTTCTAGAGTCCCAAGATGGAATATGACATATTCCCCAGTTACAAGAATACATTTCAACTCTATCTCCCCACCCACTTGGTGAGTCATCTAGCCTTTCCTTTTTAGAATTAAAAATTCCAAACATGATTTTGTAGCAGAAGGTATGTTAAACAATGTCACATCAGAAGGAAAATCACTTCCTAAATATGACTCCTTAATTAAAATTTTCTCTTTGATCTTGTCTGGCTCCTTTTACCAAGGCAGATTACAGGGTTTTACAACTTTTAACACCGTGTTGGTATCAATGTTCTTCCTATAGGGATCATAAAATGTATGAGCCCTATATCCTGGCAGCAGGGTCAGTTCTAATTAAGATAAAAAAAAAAAAAAAAACAGGAGGCCCTTAATCAAGTCTCTCTGGTCTTTTTAATTACCTCCTGGTTTCAGGTCACTTGTCACTGCTGACACCTTGATGTAGAGCAATTTCTTCCATCCTCGGGTCAGTTTATATTCTGCAGCTTCACTGAAACGGGGGGGGGGGGGCAGCAGTGGAAGCCAGACTGTCTTATGTGAGACAATCACATACTATATTTTTATATTACAAATATCTTACAATAATCAAAACCAGCTGGCCAAGCACCACACTTACTTACTTACTTTCTTTCTTTCTTTCTTTCTTTCTTTCTTTCTTTCTTTCTTTCTTTCTTTTCTTTCCTTCCTTCCTTCCTCTGACCCAAGGCTTGTTTTCAGCTTTGACTGGGTTAGGGGAACAGAGAAAGAACAACTGTACACTATATAATAGCAACTGACTGAAACTACATTTGGTAAAATAAGTTGGCACAAAAGTAGATCAATACAAAACAGATGCTACAGAGAATAAACTGTGGGCACAGCTCAACAAAGAGTCTAAACAAGTGCAGTGGTAAAAGTGGCAGTAATACATGGCATGCAAGTACATTACTGATAACAGGCAAGAGACTTGTTGGATGATCTTATGCTTGGTCTCATGGTAGAGGGATGAACAGAGGAAGTGACAAAGTGAAACCATTAGGCAGGTAGTGGTGACTCAGCTGGATGCCTTACTGAGGACAGTTGAGACTAAGGCTGGGAGGTGTCAAGAGGGAGGGTAATAGGAATAGGTGAGGTGGGGTTGGAGTTTCAACTGGTGCCTGAGGGAGCCGGGGGGGGAGATGTGGAGGGAGGAGAGGGGTTGTTTCTAAGGTGATAGAAGTCAATAGGAGAAGTCAGATTGTCCAGTGGAGGAGTGGTGATGAGGAGTGGTGAAAGTGAGATGGTCACTGGAATGGAGGGAACAGGAAGCAGGAGAAAGTTGGGAGAAGAGGAAAGAGGGATGAGAACCAAACCAGTATTTGGATAGGAAGGAGGTACAGGGTGCCTGGCAATGTGAGGGCAGAGGGGAGATGGATAAGGAGAAACTGAGGGAACAATGGTGGGTACGAGAGCAGAGTTTGCAGTAAAGTGGCAGAAGGAGTTATAAAGGATGTCCAGACTGGCAAGGGAAGTGCAGGGAGTAGTGCTATAGACTGCACCTGTGTATCTGAAGGTGAATTAGGTCAATTTGTAAGGAGCACACGGAAGCAGGTATGAGTGAAAGGTTTCAGGAGGAAAAGAAATAAAATCTATCTGCCAGAAAATCATTTTTCATTTGTTATGATGATCCATTGCTTTGGTGTGAAGATACAAAATTAGAATGTAAACCTTTTTTATATCTTGGTTTAAAAAACACAGTACTGATGATTGTTTTAAATATCTGACACAACTCCAGTTTTAAAAAAAATACTGTCCTTAGCTGTAGAGACAAATGACAACTATCATCACCAGATTACAGATTTAAAGAAAGAGATATCCTTATTTAATGTAAAAAGATCTAAAGCACTACACAAAGTACAGCAGTTTGGCACTCAATGAAAATTTGCTCAAATATACGTACATACGAATACTGCCAGCAGATGCAGGCCATACTGTCTATCGAGTCTGCTCAAGTGTGCAGCTAGCAGTACGGTACACTGCAGTCACCCCTCCCACCTCTAACTGCCTATCTGAATTCATCCCCTTGCTTGCTGACATCCCTACCCCCATGTCTTCTTGGTGACCCTCCCCCTGACCTTATCCTCTCCCCACTTAAAACTGCCTACTGACTTTAATGATACCACCTCTTCTGGCAGTGTGTTCCACCATGTCACCACTCTTTCCATAAAGTAATGCCTTCTCGCCTCCCTCCTGAATCTACCACTGTGGACCACGCAGAGTTGCTGAATCTACCACCCTCCAATTTCAGACTATGCTCCCTAGTGTCTCTCCCTCCCTTCAGTGCAAATACACCCTCTTCTCCAAACTTATTTAAGCCATACATTTATCTGAAGTTCTCTATAATGTCCTCCCTTTCCCTCCATTCCTCCAGGGAGTACACATTTTGAGCTTCCTCCATCTCTCCTCGTAGGGGTTGTTCTCCAATCCCAGGATCATCCTGGTTGCTCTGGGCTGGACACCCTCCAGCAATCTGACATCTTTCTTTGAGTGGGGGTGCCAGAACTTCACACAGTATTCCAGGTACAACCTCACCAATTACCTGTACAGTGGCAGGATGACTTCCCCCCCTCCTGGATGGGATTCCTCTGGCAATACATCCCAGCATCTTATTTGCTTTAGCTGCCACTTTCCTGCACTGTGCTGAGTGGTTCATTTTCCCTGTTATTAGCACCCCGAGATAATTCTCTTCCTCTGTAATGGACAACTGTACCTTCCCCAGCTGATAATTCCTTGGGTTCCTTACTTCCAAGTGCATGACTTTGCACTTTTTTTGCATTGAACCCCAACTGTCATGTGTCTGACCAGTGCTCAAGTTTAGCCAGATCACACTGTAGCCCTTCCCACCCCTCTGTATCGTCCACTACCACCCCAATCTTTGTGCCATCTGCAAACAGACTGATCTTATTCTTAATCCCACGTGAGATATCAACAATAAAGATGCCAAACAATACTGGACTCAGTACTGAGCCCTGTGGTACTGTACTCCCCCTGGTATAGCTCTTGGATTTGAGAGTTCCCCACCTACAGCTACACTTTTCTGCCTGCCTTGCAGTCAGTTCCTGGCCCACACAACCGTTTTCTCCCCTGCTCCCTGGAATCTCAATTTGCTAATCAGCCTCCCATGTGGCACTGAATCGAAGATATTGCTGAAATCCAGATACAAGACATCCACCGCTTGGCCCATGTTGAGTGCCCAGCTCACCAAGTCGTAAAAGTCAGCCAGGTTGGTCAGACAGGATTTGCCGGAGACAAACCCATGTTGCCTGTCATCCTGGAGGTCATTCACTTCCAGAAAGGTTACCAACCGTTTCTTAAGGATAGTCTCCATCAGCTTCCCCACAATTGATGTGAGACTGACCAGTCTATAGTTGCCCTGCTTGCTTCTGGGACCACTCTTGTGAAGGGGCACCACATGTGCCATCCTCCAGTCCTGAGGCATGCATCCCATTCCCAGGGAGGTATTGAATATGTCTGCTAGTGGCTCCGCTAGGACCTCAATCAACTCCTTCAGAACCCTGGGGTGCATTCCATCTGGTCCTTGTGCCTTGTCTACCCGTAGTGCCATTAGGCCTTCAAGCACCCTGCTCACCGGGATGTCCCCATCTGTTAACTCTGCCCGCCCTGTGCCTACACACCCCTGTCCCTTGTGGCATTGGCCCCTGCTTCTCCCTTGTAAACACTGAGCAGAAGTATTCATTTATTTGCTACCCTGTCTGCCTTAGGTCTGCCTAATGGTTTCCAGAGATGGGTACAAATTTTATATTCCTTTCCTTCTGCCAGGGTCAAGTGTAATGGGATACTGTCCCCGGTAATTAAGTTGGAGCGGGGTACAAGGCAAGGATGCCCCTTGTCCCTTTTACTTTTTAATTTATATTTAGAGCCATTATTGCATAGACTGGCAGGGAATGTTCTCATTAAAGGTATACAAGTGGGGGATGCCAGGTACGCATATTCGGTGTATGCAGATGATATATTGCTACATATTGAAGACCCTGATGTTTCAATTTCAGCTATCCATGGAGATTGATTCCTTCTCTAAAATATCCTATTATAAGTTAAATCGGTGAAGACAAAGATCCTTCCCTTAAATAATAAAGTTAATAAGTTCAATTGTTGCCGTTTGGCCTTTGTTGGGAAACAAAGTCACTTATATATCTTGGAATCAAAATTTATAAAGAATTGAACTCCATGACTAAAGATAACCTGGGTAATTTAGTTAAAACAATAATGGGGGACATGGAGAGGTGTGGCTGCTTCCTTTTTCACTCTAGGGCAGGCTAAGCATAATTAAAATGAATATACTGCCAAGATTATTATATCCTCTGGGTATGATGGGTGCATACCTTACGAAGAGATGGTTTTCTAATTTACAAGGGCATTCAGTTTTTTATATGGAACAGAAAAAGGTCCGTGAGATCTTACCTTAAATTGACAGCTCGAAATTAAAAGAGTCTGGCGCTCCCTCCCTTTTTCTATATTATGTTCGCACTTTATAAGTAAGTTAGTCCACTGGAGTGGAGGGAATGGACACCTGAATTACTTACCTTTGTGGTTGGATATAGAGAAGCATCTGGCAGAGAGGGTGAAATGCTCGCTGCAGGCTCTTCTGCATATCTCCCCGTCAGCTATCCCTAAGTCCCTTAAAAGTAACCCTATGGGATGGTCATTAAAAGCCTCTCATCAGATACAAAAATACCTTGCAATAAGATGGTACCACTCGGTTGATCAACCCATTATTGGTAATCTGCATATTAAGGTTGGGGCATACCATTATGCCCTGTTTTTTGGCCTCAGATAAATCATCTTAGGGTCCTGGACCTTTGGGCGAATGGGAGGCTTCTTCCCTTTGGTCAGCTGAAGAGGTCTTTATGAATTACGCATAAGGGATTATTTAAACTGTTGCAAGTCAGCAAGGCTCTAACCTCCTTTTTCTCCAGGGTCGCACCCTTAGATCCCGGTGAAAGAGATCTCAACACACTTCTACGTATAGCTTTTCAACCACGTTCAGTCTCCAAGGTGTATAAAACGCTCCAGGAATGGGATTTCAGGCTACCGACAGGGGTTTGTTTTACTGGATGAGGGAGTTGGGAATCCCGGAGGTACCTAACCTTTGGAAGAAGCTCTGGCTTTCAATGTACAAATTCATAAAGCAAGACAGGCTGAGAATGGTACATTTCAATATAATGCATAATATGTACCTAACACCAACTCAGTTATGTAAGTATGGGGCAAGGGATACTCCCCTTTGTTGTAAATGCAAAGGGGAGGATGGTACCTTGTACCATATGGTCTGGTTATGCCCCTGTACGCAGGCCTTTTGACAGTCCATTAATAATATCTTAGACCCTATCCTTGGCTTAGAAACTTTGTTCACCCCTGAGGTATGTTTGATGAATTTTTTTCCAGCAGGTACCGCTAAGATTAAGAAAGCTCAAATGTCACTTATCTCTGCGGTAGCGAAACTGATCATTTTGAGGCACTGGGCTAGTGACAAATCTCCCTCCTTGATGGAATGGTACAAAGAGTGCATTCTGGCATTACAACTAGAAAGGCATATTGCCTACATGCAAGGCAGGGCTAAGACCTATGCATCATCTTGGAGCTCATTAGAGGCGATCCTAATAGCTTGGAAACCTGATGATCAGACTGCCTCAGGAATGGTGACTTAGGATTGGTTTACTTGTGTAGCCTTGGGCGGGGAGGGGGAAAGAAGGGGTTTAATTTGTGAGTTAGAATTTAGCTGTTAATTGGTACTGCAATAGATACCTGTAACTCGACTGGTTTTGTTTTGTTTTGGTTTGATTATGGTGAAAACAATAAAACTGGTTTAATAAAAAAAAAAAAAAAAGAAGTATTCATTTAGTGCTTCTGCCTGGTCCACCCCCTTATCCACCCACCCATCACCTTCCCTGATTCTTACAATTAGATCGTTACACATCCATCTCTCCCTTATGTACTTGAAAACATCCTTTTCTTCATCTCTAATACCTTGTGCCAGCCTAAGCTCCCTTGAAGCCTTTGATGCTCTGACTGCCCTGCTTACCTCTCTTGATTTCTTCATGTACTCCTTATCTTCACCCAGTTTGGTCCTCTTAAATTTCCTGAAGGCTGTTCATTTTTCCCCTCATCTTTACTAACACCTCCTTGCTAAACCAGCTTAACTTCTTGCACCTGGCCTTTTTGCTTTGGACCTTTGTGCATGAGCTTGTTGCCTCTGCTAGCCTGAGTATGACAATATCTCATTTCTGGTTAGCATCCATGTGTGGGTGGATGCTGGCTAGGTGGTCTGCCATTATGTCCCTCATCCTGCTGAAACCAGCCCACTTGAAGTCCAACATCCTTGTCCTGGTTGTAACTTCCCTGCCCATATTGAGCTAGAACTACACTGTGTTGTGGTCACTCCCTGCCATTGGATCCCTCACCCTCAGTTCCCTGACCAGCTTTCCATTAGTCAGCACAAGACCTCTGTGAGACTTGTAAACACAGAGTTGATAAGAAAAGTATGTTGCATACCACACATGAACAGAGCAAATTATTTTCAGACCTGAATAGGCTGCTCTCTGTTTCCAAATATGTCAAGAAATTGTTTGGACAAGGATTTATTTCTGTCCCTGGAAGGAACTCATTTGTTTTTGGAACTTTCTCTCCCTCAGGTCTCTGAACATCTCATGCCTGCTCTGACTATGCCTATTACCGTTGAAGAAGTGCTAAATGCTATAAAATCACTTAGTAAAGACACAGCTTCTGGTAAACACAGACTCAGACGTGAGTTCTATAAATTTGTCACATCTTGTTTAGTTGGTCAAATCAGCCAGGTTTTTAATTACATACTGACACATCTCTCCCTGTTTCCTAGTATGAAGGACAAACTATTAGTTTTTTTTTACATAAAGCTGGGGATAAAAGTGATTTATCTAATTGGATGCCCATATGTCTGCTTAATTTTGTTTTGAAACTGTTATTGAAAATCCTCACTTTCAGGTTATCACCAATAACTGGATGTCTGGTAGTGGTTGGGTCATTTAGGACCATCTGTTTCTTTTAGACAAGTTGGTGGAACAAGGAAATACAGGCAGGATTTCTGGATGTTTGATTTATTTGGACCAGTGTAAAGCTTTTGATTTAGTTTTATAACTATTTATGATTTATAATCCCCAAGTGTGGTATCCCACCAAATTTTCTTTCTTGGCTGACATGTATGTAGTCATTTACCAGAGTAACACCGGTTATAAATGGCTGGTGCAGTTAGGCTTTCACTATTTTTAAGGGTGTTCATCAAGGGTGCCCCTTCAGACCGATTCTGTACATTCTGGGCTGGATATTCAAACTGCACCATTCTGAGGCGCAAGCCCTTGCGCCGCGCAAAATGGTTGCGCAGGGGTGTGGCCCAGGCGATATTCAAAGGAGTTGTGCTATTGAGCAACTCCTTTGAATATCACCCCCCAGTCACAGCCACTGTGCATGGCGCAGTGAAACTTGCGCCACCGCAAGTTGTCAGAGTGGAGCATTCAACTTGCGGTGGCCAAGTACCATTGCGCCATGCGCAAAATCACGATATTCAAAAGGTGACATGCAAATGGGGCCATAATTCATGCAAGGCGCAGGGGGAGCCATTTGCATTCTTATTATGGCCCCATTTGCATGCCATTAGCATGTAGGTGCGCCGACCCCCGAGGACTTGCGCCTGGCTGCCCTGCCAGGCAGCAGCCGGCGGGGACCGATGCACCCTGCAGCCCCATCACGGGCAGCAATGTGCCTCCCCACCTCCTCCCGTACATCTCCCTTGTGGTCCAGTGGACCGTAATGCCCGATCGTGGGCAGAATGTAAAAAAAAAAACCCCATCTCCCTGGTGGTCCAGTGGACCGTAATGCCCGATCGCGGGCAGAATGTAAAATGACACCCCTCCCCCCGCCCAAACATCTCCCTGGTGGCTAGTGTCCCCCCACCCACCCACAGCCCACTACCCCACTCCCCCGGCAGCGGGGCAGCAGCATCCCACCGCCTGCCGCTTCCGCCGATTTGACTGTTCTGTAGGCTGCATGCCCATTGGTGCAGAGCAAGAACCAATGGTGTGCAGCCCATACCGTATATGACAGTCAGATTTGTGAGGCGTGCAGCCCTACCGGGCAGTCCAGTCGGCAGGCGGTGGGGTGGCTGGTGGGATGCTGCCCGCCCGCCGGCTGCGGGAGGCGGGGTGATGAGGCTTCGTGGGAAGTGGGTGGGGTGGGACACCCAGCCACCAGGGAGATGTTTGGGCGGGGTGTCATTTTACATTCTGCCCGTGATCGCACTAGGAACGTGTTGGGGAGTTCTTATTACTTTCTGCCCGCTATTGGGCACTAGGAAGCGTGTTTGGGCGGGGGTTCATTTCACAATCTGCCCATGATCGGGCATTACGGTCCACTGGACCACCAGGATGTGAGCGGGAGGGGCCACATTGATGCCGCGATCGGCCTGGTGGGGAGGTACACTATGCCCGCGATCGGGCTGGGGCAATAGGGACTGAGTTAGGGGCCAGCCACAGGTGGCAGCTGCTGTGAGGCGCCCTGCAATACAGCAGCTCACCTGTGGGTGGCCCTCTACTTAAGTCTTTTTTTTTGGCTCAAGGTCCTGCAGGCTCAGGTTGGGGGTTGCGCCTGCACAACTCTGCACAGCCCGGCTGAATATCGGGCTGTGCAGTTTATGCATGGTTCCTCCCCCTCCTGTTGAGCATGCATTCATTTGCATTGCGCTGTTGCTCAGCCTGTTTTCAGTGGTGCAACTGCCTCCTGCTGAATATCGCAGAATGGTGCAATGTAGGACTTGAGCATGCGCAACCCTGTTGAACATGGAGCAACCCTTTTGAATATCTGGCCCTCTGTGTTTAGACCTTTTATTGAAGAAACTGTAGCTAGGCATATCTATTTTGCCTTTAAAGAATTAAGACAGTATTGTCTGCTGTAAGGTGATAGCCTACATGGACGATACATGTCTGTTTGTCCAAAACAGTACCTCTGTGCAGTAATCTTTGAAATGGTTTTATTTGTTTGGGCTTTTTTTTTCAGAGGGTCTTTGAAACTGCAGAAATGTCTGAGAAGAGCACTGGGTGATGATTCCCCATACCCTGTTTCAGTGGCTCATGTGCATACATAGAAACATAGAAACATAGACTTTGATGGCAGATAAGGAACACTTGGCCCACCTAGTCTGCCCATTTCCCTACCTAGAGGATAAGCCACAGAACCTATTTAACCAACAGCCTATTTCTTCCTACCCTCCCCCACAAAAATTGCCTTATGTCCATCCCATGCATTCTTGCATTCTCCCACAGTTTTAGACCCCACAACCTCCTCAGGAAGGCTGTTCAATGTGTCCACCACCCTCTCTGTGAAAAAATACTTCCTCACATTGCCCCTGAGCCATCCCCCCTCTATTTTCAAATTGCATCCTCTTGTTCTTGCACATCTCTTTTTCTGAAAGATGCTACCCTCTTGGACTTTGTTGATTCCACTGAGGTACTTAAACATTTCTATCATGCCCCCCCTCTCCCTCCTTTCCTCAAGGGTATACATATTAAGCTCCTTTAGCCTTTCTTCGTACGGCTTCTCTTGCAGACCCTGCACCATTTTAGTTGCTCTCCTCTGAACTGCCTCCATCCTGTCTATGTCCTTGTGGAGATGGGGTCTCCAGAACTGGATGCAGTACTCCAGATGGAGTCTCAACAACTGTCTGTACAGGGGGATAACAACTTCCTGTTTTCTGCTGGTGATGCCTCTCCCTATACAGCCCAGTATCCCACCAGCCCTCCCTACCACCTTCTCACATTGCTTGCCAACATTAAGGTCATCTGATATGATTACGCCCAGGTCCCTTTCTATTTTTGTTGTTGTTACTACCTCCCCATTGTGTACTCTTCCCTGGGTTTTGTTTCCCAGGTGCATTACTTTGCACTTCTTGCATTGAATCCAAGCTGCCATGCTTTCACCATTCCTCCAACCTTGCCAAGTCCCTTCTCATCCTTTCCATGCCTCCTGTGTATCAACTCTGTTGCAGATCTTTGTGTCATCTGCAAAGAGGCATACTTTTCCTTCCAGTCCCTCTGCAATGTCACTTATAAAGACATTAAAAAGGACTGGATCCAGTACTGAACCCTGCGGTACCCCACTAGTAACCCCTCTTTCTTCAGAGTGGACTCCATTTACAATTACCTTCTGTGTCCTGTTGTTCAGCCAATGTTTTACCCAGGCTACCACCCTGGGACCCACTCCAAGGCTGGTTAATTTGACTACTAATATTTTGTGTGGGACTGTGACAAATACAGTACCTCAAAGGAACCTTTAACTATTTGGGGGGTTAAAATTTGTTGATGGTGATTTAGCTGCATTAAATAGGGAATATAAATTTGGTTTGGTGAGACAGAAATGTGTAATAAGTGGAACTTAAATAAGAAAAATGGATTTACTTGATTAAAACCTTTTTGGCCCCCATTTTTCTGTATGTTAGTCAGGTCTTTCCTGCCCCAAATGCCTTGGAAGTTACATCGTTAAGTATTTTTTACAGTCATATAGGGTGAACAAATTGAATCCTGTTAGGTGGAATATTACATATATCCCAATCAAACAAAGGGGATTGGCCATGCTAAACCCTATAGTTTTTATTTTATGTGTCCTTTTTCCAGTATAATATTTGATCATTTTTTCCTAGCTTGAGAAGCCCCAGCTACAATGGTCATCAGACTCATTCCAAATATTTTGAGAACCTGGGAATCTAAGAAATTTAGGATCTTAATGTAAATCCCAGATGTTACCATTATACTTCAAAGAAGATTTTGATAAAGTTGAGAAGTGGGAGGTTTCCTACATTCCATTTAATGAAACCCCCAGGAAAACCTTAGATGGTCACATAGTAGGTGCAAAATATTTTGAATCCCTTGTTTTTAGTCATGTCTCTGAGGCAATCAGTCTCTACTTACTACGACAATGGGCTGATAGTAGAATTTCCCCTAAAATGTGGGACACCATCATGTTATGGTGCTATACTAGGCAGAATTTTAAATGCAACCAGAAAAACAAACAGCTGGATGAGAGGATGTGCAATAGGCAAGACTGTATTAATCAGCTAGAGAAAATTAAATACTTGTACTTTTTTCCTGCTCTTTCATTACAAGTTTCTGGAAATTAGTTGCCAATTAATGGGCTTAGCCCTTAATTGGGAAGATCGCTTATGAAGTACTGGCTTCTGGATATTTTGGCTCAATATGGAGCAAATGGAAGTATATTCTCAATGTTGTTTTTGCATGCTTTAAATGGCAGCTCTGGCTTAATAGATGCCAATATTCTCTGCAACTGAAACTGTTCACTGAGAATAATTTATTTAGACAGGAGATTTCAGAGACACAATCCATACGAGGATCCAGCTATTCTCAGGGAACTGGGAGCTGAACTTACTAAACCTCTGGTAAGGCTATTCATCTGATCACTACAGATGGGGGTAGGACTAAGGCCTGGAGGTAGGAGGTGGTGGATGTTGTTCCACTCCATGGGGTGGGGGTATAAGGAATAAGTGGGGAACTACAGACCTGTCAGTCTGGCCTCCATTGTAGGTAAGCTGATGGAGTCACTGATTAAGGAAGATCTCGTCGACCACCTGGAGAGCAACAGTCTCCAGGATAGTATACAGCAAGGGTTTGTGGCAGGGATGTCCTATCAGATGGACCTCATAGTTTTCTTTGATTCAATGAGAAGGGAATTGGATGGGGGCCACACCATGGTTTGCTCAATTTCAATTTCAGCAAAGTTTTCAACTTAATGCTCCACAGATGGTCGGTAAAGAAGATGGAGAATCTGGGTGCAACTAAGGACATAGTGAACTGGGTAAGAAATTGACTAAAGGGTAAGCAGCAGATTGTTGTAGTCAAAGGGGTCAAATCAAAAGTGAGGGAGTCAAGAGTAGGGTGGCACAGGGATCTGTCCTAGGTCTGGTCCCCTTCAGTATATTCATCAACGATAATAAAGAAGATATCCATGGTAGACTGTGTCTCTTTACAGTTAACACTAAGTTCTTTGTGAGGGTGGATAGCAACAATAGAATCAGGGAAATGCAGAGTGACTTACAAAAGGTAGAGAGGTGGTCTAAGGTTTAGCAGTTGAAATGCAACCCCAAAAAGTGCAATATAATACAACTAGGGAATCAGAAACCCAGGACAGAGTGCAAGATGGGAGGGGTGGTACTTAGCACTACAGCTGAGGAATGTGATCTAGGAGGTATTATTATTATTATTATTGACATTCTCAAGCAATCGAGCCAGTGCAACAAGGCATATGGTAAGGCAAGTAGGATGCTGAGTTGTTTTAAGTAAGCCATTGATAGCAGGAGGAAAGAGGTAATACTACCCCTTTATAGGTCTTTTAATGAGGCTCCAACTGGAATAGTGTGCCCAGTTCTGGAGTCTTCACCTCAGAAAGAATAGGGACATGCTGGAGACAGTGCAGTGCAGAATATCAAAAATGATTCAGAGCCAACAGGGCAGGTGTTATGAGGAGGGCCTCCATGCACTGAACTTGTACTGCACTCACCTGAGACCAGAAGGAAGAGGGGTGATATGGTTAAGACCTTCACGTTCCTAAAAGGAATAAACAAGGTGAACTGCAAAGAACTATTTTGCTTGAATGCTAGTTCAAGGTCACAAGGACATGAGTGGAAACAGACAGTAGGGAGGTTCAGGAGGGACATGAGAAAGTATAATTTGACAGAAAGGGTGATGGAGCCGTGGAACAGCTTACCAACCAAGGTGGTGGTTACTAAAACAGTTGTTGGTTTCAAGCATGGCTTGGACAGAGTAAAGGGTATAGTGGTAAATCAGGGTGACAGAATTGGGAAGGAGAGTTGGGGGAGGGGGAGATGGAGGGCTAGGATCCTGGATGGACAATAAGTCCCAGGGTTGGATATGAAACTAAGGCACACTGGATGGATCGTTGGTCTTTTTCTTCTATCAGTGTCTATATTTCTAGGTTTCTATTTATTGTCATGAAGCTGAGACAGTTTCTTCGCAACTTCTGAATGATACAATGCACTTTCATTGGTTTCCCAAGATCTTAGCGAATCAATGGACAGCAACCAAAAATGTGAGTAGGTGCCATGCCCCCCTGATGAAGCTCATTCATGCAAAGCTTCAGGGCAGGGACCATAAGGCAGGACTTATATGGGAGCTTAGTTTTGCGGGGCATATCCCTTTTACTTTTTTTGTACAGCACTACACCACTTTGTTGTCTGCACTTTATGTAAGTGAATCTGTGTGAATTAAATCAATTTATTACTTGAACCAAGTGTTAATTGAACTAAATGTTAACCTTCTGTTTTCTTAATATTTTACTGACCTCTGAGTGCACTTCAGTTGTTTTAGGATTTATCTTATATGTGTAGGGTTCAGACAACCCATTGAAGAGCACCATCTCTCTTATCTGTGTGTGCCAAACCTTTTTGAGCATACTCTCTAGGACACATCTGGAAGGGACCGTTTACCAGCTCAGTATGTCTTTCATGGTAAAAATTTTGAAATAAGTCAATAAACTAAATATGTCCACACTTCTTAGTCTGTCCTTATAATATTCGTGCTAGCTCCATCTGATGATCTTTGTTGCCCACCATTTAACTTTTTTTGTATGTTGTTTGTCCTCCAGATCATATGGATTCCAAAACCAGTAACAAAAATTTAAATTTGGCCTCCCATAACACATTTGCAAAGTGTGATTATCACCTCTTTAATCTTTCTTCTGCATGCCATTTTAAGTTTTTTAAGTTTAACAATGTAATATGTTTTTTTGCCCAAATTGACACTGACGTACAGTGCATCTTATTTTAACATTCTCATTGATGATTATACCCAAGTCTCTCATCAGTTTGACAGCCCTGATTGTCTTACCATTCAGAATATATCTTTGTTTAATATTTCTAGAGCTTTGGTGAAGAACCACACACTTCTCATTATTAAATGGCATTCCATTAAAGAGCAGCTGATGCCACTGGGAAAATACTGTAAAACACAATAGCTGGACACAGTTCTGCTTGTATTTCATATATTTTCTATAGGTTTCTCCTCTCCATTATCTGTTACTGAAGACATTCCCACAGAAACAAAATATTTATCCCTAGAGTTCTTTAGCTTGCTCCCTACTTGAAATCATAATGCTCTTTTGTGACATCACAGCCTGTTGCCATTGGAATAACTGTGATGTCACAAGCAGAGTATTATGACATCAGACTGGGAAGAAGCAATAGGAACAGATGAACCCTCAAGGAACAGCTCTTGTGCTGTCATGCATATGACCTCAGTAATACATAATGGGGATAACAAATACAAACCTAATAAGAAACATAAGTTGCTTTGTGTCCAAATATTATGTTTTTCAAAGTTGTTCTTGAGGCATCAGTGGCTCTTTAAGTACAAACCAGTTAACTCTCCTGTCTAGACTGGTTTGTAAGATTCAACATCCCTCCTCTGAGCACACTCTGCCTCTCCAGTCATGGTGTTATCAGCAAGTTTTTACACCAACTTTTCACATTTACTGCCATGTCAATAACACATAAATAAAACAGTATTAAGCCCAGTTTGATCCCAGTGGAACACCACTGTGACAGGGAGCTCTTGCCACTCTTGAGGACCGACCTTTTCTTAAATCTGTTGCAACAGTTCTTCTACTTCTAAGCCTAATCTATCATTTGCTATTTCTAGTCCATAAGGTTGGCCACCTATGGGCAACCCCCTCCCTTTTCTTGACTATGCTATGGTGCCCTCTTTAATTTTCCTTTTCCCTCTCAGGTCCTCATACAGGGAGGTTATTGTGGTGACCTCCAAGTGTATATAAAACAGGTTGTGTTTATTGTTGTTGGATTTAGTATGTAATAGCACTATGTCATAAAATAACTTGATGTATATACCTTATGTTTATGAAATCTGTAAATGTTGAAAATACCATGGCACCAGGTGTTTTTGATAATGGTAAAACATACCAGGTGACTATTACAGAAATTAAGTTAGTTGTGCTGTTTAAGATGCATGTAAATTGCTGTAAACTGAACAAGTCTAAATGTCATGGTGATTTGCATATATCCCATGATGCTTTGTGTTATGGAAGTAGGTATGATGTTGTATTTCTTTGAAACTTGATTTGTTGCCAGTGCCCTTTGGGGTAACCTTTCTTTCAGTGATTCTGCATTGAGGTTCTTTGTCTATAGCTTTTTTTTTCCTTTTGGGCCCCACTACCCAAGCAAATGGGGCCCTCATAGGGATGGAGGTTGCATCTCAACTGGTAAGTGAGATCAGAGACCAGTGTCGCTAGGTGCTGGCTAAGTGCAGAGAAAGGACATTCATAGACTGTTGCTGCAAACTGATGTACTAAAGAAGGAATATGGCATTGCAGAAGTTTATTCCCTGTATTTGAATAAACATCACACAGAGATTGTGTGTTGAACCTGAAGTTTGGTGTCGTGTCCATCTGTTATCTCACAACCCGTCCACAACCACTCCACTTCTGCTTGATCTGAGTGAACACCATTTATTTTGATCACCTGGGTGAGTGATCAGTCAACCAATCTTTCATTCATTGCTCTAATTCATCTTCATAGTTCTGCCTGACATGTTTAGTCAACAGTTTATCATCTGATTTTGCCTCAAACACTATCTATTCCTCAGTCACTTGATTTGCTCTTATGGAGCCTGATATTCAGAACTTTGCCAGGTGGGCAAAGTGACTGGGCCCTGTTTGCCCAGGGTTTGCACAAGAGCACAATATTCAAAAAAGGCAGTTGTGTGCATTAAAAGAGTTAGTGCATGCAGAAAAAATAATGTATGCAGGTGGGCAAAGAGAGGGACGCGGATAGAAATACCTGCACAATGCAATATTCAGTGCAGTAGCACTGTACAAAAGGAATAGAGCAGGCTACTTTGCACAGCACTATTACCACATGCAAAACCTTGACTTACCTAGAGGCTACTGGAGTCATTGCATCCATCAACCATGTTGGTGGTTGGGGTTGCACACCTTCCCCCTGCTGTCTAGTGGCTTCCACATCTCCAGTCACTGTCTCCAGTAAAGACAAATATGGCCCTGGTATCCAGTGGGCCCCCATCCTTTGATCACCATCCCATATTGTTCATAGTAATTCCTTGGTTCTTTAGTGGTCCCCCCCGCCCTCTGATAGCCATCACATATTGTTCACAATAATTCCTTGGTGTCTAATGGTCCTATCTGTCCTTCAATTGCTGTCCCACATTGTTCATAATTCTCTGGTGCCTAACGGATACTTCTCCCTCTGATCACAGTCCCATAGTTTAAAAACATAGTATCTGGTGGTCTGTGGACCCCCCCGATCACTGTCCCATATAATGAAAATGAATTCCCAGGTACCCAGTGGTCCACTCTCCCTCCAATCACCATCCTGTATTATGTACATACTGTTCCTGGTGCCTAAAGGTCCCCCCATCCTCTGATCACTGATCCTGTTAAAAATTTTAAAATCCCTGGTGTCCAGTGGTCCCTCCAGTCTCTGGTCCACAGCCCTGTAAAATAAAGCATACTCCCTGGTGGCCAGTGGTCCCCTCTGGTCTCCAATCCCAGGCCCCGTAACACTACAATAATCCTACCTTTGTATATGCTGATGTTTTGTATACTAAAAGATATTATTAAGAGAAACAAAACTACAATATTCCCTGGTGTCCAGTGGTACTCTTCCCACCCTCCGTTCACCATGCATGTGGCAAGCCAGTACTCCATGCTCTCTCCACACCATGGCACTAACCACCTACTCTGCCAACCCCCTTTACCTGAAGCGCCAGTGCCACAGGTGCACAGTCTTCCTTTAGCTTCCTCGAATGGCCACCAGAGAGTGTATGTTCTATGTATTGTACAGGACACATGTCCTCTGTACTGTACAGGGAGTGCATGCCATGTGTACTGTACAAGGAGTGCATGCTACTTGCAGAGTATGCAGGCCGCATGCTCTCTGTACAGTACGGAGGAGGTGCATCCTATACAATATATAGGACATGCACTCTTTGACTTTTCATACAGCAGACTGCCGGAAAGGTGAGAGAAGAACTGTGCCAGTCACCATATGGGATTCCATGGCACCGGTGCTTCATGTAAGAGGGGGTTGGCAGGGTGTTTGGTCAGTGCTGAGGTGTGTGGGGGCTGCTTGATGCAGTGAGTACAGGCTTGCCCTTGAGGGTGAGGGTACTACTGGATACCAGGGAATATTGTAGTCTTGTTATTTTTCAATTAAATGTTTTAGTGTATGAAACATCAACATATACAAAGGTAGGATTATTGTATTGTGAATGGGGTTAGGGATTGGAGACCAGAGGAACCACTGGCCACCAGGTAGTATGTGTTGTCTTACGGGATCGGGGATTGGAGACTGGAGGAAATGCTGGCCACCAAGTAGTAAGCTTTATTTTAAAGGGCCAGTGACTGTTGACCAGGGAGGGCCAATGGCCACCAAAGAGTATGCTTTATTTTACTGGGCCAGGGATTGGAGAAAAGGGGAATCAATGGACACCAGGGACTTCAACATTTTTAATGGGGTCAGTGACTGAATGGTGGGGATGACCTCTAGGCACCAGGAACAGTACATACATCAGATTGGATGGTGATCAGAGGGAGTGAGAGTCCACAGACCACCAGGGACTAGGTTTTTAAACTACAGAATGGCACTCAGAAGGAGGGAGGATCACGGACCACCTGGGACTATATTTTATAAACTATGGGATGATGATTGGAGTGGGAAACAATAGACACCAGGAAATTTTAAAACTATCTACAGGACAGTGATCAGAATGCGGGGCCGGGGACCACAGACCACCAGGCAATGTTAAAATTATATACAGGACAGCAATCAGAGAGTGGGGGGATCATGGAGCACCAGGGACTTTTAAATCTATGTACAGGATGGTGATCGGAGGATGGGAGGGATACTAGGTATCAGGAACATTTTTTTTCCTGGGACTGGGCAATCAGGATGGGGGTAGGACAGTCGCAGGGGTACAAACCTGCCACCACTTCCCATGCAGAGGATGAGCCCATAAGGGGCATGCACATGACCCCTTAGTACCTTGCATGTCCAATGGGCTTATTTGCAAGGGGTCATCTGGATATCGTGTCTGGCACTATCTGTGCTATCAGGTCTGGAGGTGCTATTCCCTGCACTGCCAGGATCAGTGTTGGCACAATGCTATTTGACTTAGCACTGCACCAACATGCCTCTATTTTGAGTCAGGTAGTGCTGGTGTGCTCTCCAACTGAATATGGCATCCATGGGATTGGTGGCAATGGGCAGGCACAGAGCAAACCTTTGCACTTCTCTTTGCACAATTTTGAATATCAGGCCACTGAGTCTGCATTTCCTCTTGCAGTTTATCTCTGTAATTATATGTGTTTTTGCTTGTTTCTTGCAGTTTACTCTCCCTGGTCATCTCTGTCTTCTGTCTAATTGCTTTAAGTATATCAGACATTCCACATTGGTCTATGTATCTTGCTGCTATACTTTCATCTCTGTGGGATACATTTCTGCATTAAGCAGTCTATATGGTTTTTATTGGTGTCCAGTTGATGCTGAATATTAATGCCCATAAGCCTGGATTCCTAACGTATTTCTGCTGTGCATTCCCTCATGTTTTCAGAATCTGCCTTGTGAAGAAGAAGTGTGGATGTCACTCCTATTTGTTTTATCTCCTGCTACTTCCAGTTTTGAATCTGCTAATGTTATGGTCCAGTTTCCTAGTGTTTTTCTCTCTGACCAGGTCCTTGATACTAAGGATGAGGGAAACCATTTCTTGCTCTCCAGTGGTCCCTCTAACATACAGTACTACAGTGGTGCTCACCGGCAGATTATTTCTTGTCTAGTAGAGTAACGTCAGCCCCTTCAGACATGAACTGGTAAGAATGGACAGTGCCATCACTGCTAACTGCTTAATTGCTATGTGTTTCTTATCATTATATCTAGTCTTCACTCTGGTCATCATATTATAGTCTCCACCTATAAGAACATGAGCTGGAAAAATAGCTAATTCAAAGAAAAAAAATTGGTAACGAATTTAGGGTTTTTGTCATTGATTGCTGCAGTGAAGATTAATCTAGGAGTTATAAGTTCTTGTATTACTGTACATACAGTATATACCTTTGGTGTCTTGAAAGGTATTTCCAGTCTTTACAATGCTATCACTGTGCTATAACTGCTAATTACTTAACTGCTGTGTGTTTCCTACAATTGTATCTAGTTATCCCTCAGGGCATCATATTAAAGGGTTTACCCTCCACACAGCGAAGCTATTACAGTGAACACTTTGATGCCGACAACATCAACAGTTTGATGTAATAGTCCATCCGGGACTCCGGCACTCTTTCCCCTATCCTGCACCCCCTCTCAGAATCAGCTCCAGCTCAGAGTTGATGATCCTTAAGTTCAGAAGGTGTGGGGGCAGAGCCCCCCACATGAGGGGTTCAGGGGGCAAAGCCCCTGATGAAAAGCAGCTATTGTCCCCTGATAGATTTATGTCAACCGCAAATTGCGGTCAACATAAATCTGTTGCTGTGATGTCGGTCAACAAATAATTTGTCGAACCGGCATTGTAGAGTCATATTAAAGACCCCACTAACAAGGAGGGAACTTGAAAACTAACTAATTCAAAACAAGCTGCATTTTTGTGTGCAGTGGAATAGATAATGAACTTACATGATTTCAGTTAATCCATGCCAAGAACTGCAGCACCTCCTCTCTGTAAACCATTGTTATCTCATGTGGCACCATAAGAGTGAGAGAGACAGAGAGTGAGAGAGAGAGAGAGAGAGATTTGCCAGAGCAATTGCTGGATGAAACTGGTGTTTGGGCAGCAGTGGTGTGCTGCCACATTTTTAACACTCACTGGCCTCACACCCCAGCCCCACACCTTCCCCTACCTCTACCTCATATTCATGTGCCCCACTACCACTATTCCCACACTGTGGTCTCCTCAGGTTAATCACTCAATCAGGGACTCTGGAAGTTGCTCTACAATTAGTGTACCTCCATCCAAAACTACTCTGCTCCATGGTTCCTCCCTGACACCTGGACCCACACACCATACACCCAATAAGATTGAAACTTGTCCTCAGTCCTCTGAGTGTTGTTCTCTGGTCTGCTATGTGACAAGTTTGCCAACTGCTGGAATATTGCAGACAGTATTGTTTTTTTCTTTTTATGCTTTAAAAAGGGTTACATGCAGAGGAACTTGGTTATGTTTCAAAGTTCCACACCGGCCAGAACTAAGGTTTGCCAAAATATGCCCATGTTTTTTAAAGGCTTACATGCAGAGGAAATTGGTATCCTGTGATCAGAGAAATGATTACTTGTCAGGAAGCTGAAAATTACCTCTCAGAGGCAGGGTATCGTAAAATGACAGGAATGGAATGTCCATGGTTAGCTAATTATAGGGAACAAGGTGCAATAAAATCTCAGGATGGGAGAAAACCATCTTCCCCTATCATAAACTTACACTTCAAAGGAAAAGTGCTTTAGATTTCCAGGAACTGTTATTCTTATGAGGTGGCAGGAAGGATGAGGGAAGATCAAAGGATACTGGAACTGTAAGAGAATCTAACTAATCAATAATATGGGTCACTTAAAAATCTTGGATAGAGCAAGAGAGACCCTGCTGACCTAAAAAGATAAGTTTACAGATTGCCTGAACCCAGGGTATTTAAGTTCCTCAGAGCAGGGCATGTGACCCACTTTTTCATGGAACACTCTTCTTCTCGTACACCAACCCAGAGTGAAGAACCAGTAAATGCTACAGAAGGACTGACGCTTCCTTTTGCAAACTCATTTATTCTCTGGACTTCAATCATCCACAAACCAGATAGAAACCAGACAGCTAAAAGTTTACAGTGCATTTTTTTATATATTTCCACCTTTATTTGTGTTATTCTGTGACCTCATTCCTAAAGCTTTTGTTTGTAAAGTTTGTATGATAGTAATTTAGATTTTAGTAAAAGTATTTGGGGCAGTGGTGGATGGGGAGGAGGGGAGGGTGGCCCTACAGGGGGACCTGGAGGCTCTGGAAAGATGGTCTAGAAAGTGGAAGCTGAGGTTCAATGCAGGGAAATGCAAGGTACTCCATCTGGGGGCCAGAAACCCAGGCCAAGTGTACACCCTGGGGGGGAAATGCTACAAGTCTCGATGGCTGAGAGGGACCTGGGGGTGGTGGTGGATATCAAGATGAACAACTCTGAGACTTGTAGGAGGGCAGCAGCCAAGACCAACAGGATGCTGGGATGCATCGCTAGGGGATCACCTCAGAAGGAGGGAAGTGATACTCCCTCTGTATAACTGCTTGGTGAGGCCGCACCTTGAGTACTGCATGCAGTTTGGAGGCCACACTTAAAGCGGACATTAACCTCCTGGAGAGGGTCCAGAGGAGGGCAACCAAAATGATTTGGGGCTTGGGGGACAGGACCTATGAGGAGAGGCTCGAAGAGCTAAATATCTACACATTGGAAGAGAGAAGGGACTGGGGGGACATGATAGAGGTCTTTAGGTACATGAAGGGGATAAATAGGGGAGGAACAGTCAGGGTGCTTCGAAGGAAGGAGGAAGGGGCCACTAGAGGGCATGGGTGGAAGCTGGAGGGAAGATTCAGGGGAGAAGGAGGTGCTACTTCACTGAGAGGTGGGTGGAGCCATGGAATGCACTGTCTAGGGGCTAGTGGAGACAGAGACAGTGGAGGGGTTCAAGAGGGGGTGGGACAGGTACAGGGGAAGGGTTCTGGAAGCAAAATCCAATGCAGCAAGAATATCCAGAACTGGGAAGGGAGAAGCCAGAGAAGGTGAGAGGGACAGCAAGGTCAGCACCCAGGCTGGGGACTGACCAAACGAGCAGACACGAAAGACCGTTAGGCCTATTCTGCTGGCATTTTAGTATGTTAGTATTTAGATTTTAAAAGTGCCCGTGAGTGATTTTTTTTGTGTGTAGAGGTAAAATATGGGTTATTCAATTCTGAGACCAACCTGCAGTTGCTAAAGTGCCACCATTCACTAACAAGACTAGGATCCTGGAAAGAGATACCTTTACATAGTGGAGATACACAGGTCTCAGGAGGAGTCTGTAAGGGGAATTATTTGTTGCAAACCCCAAGGGAGAGAACAAAATCAGGGTTACGAGGGCAAATTCTGAAGAGCTCATAATGCATGGGTCTTCCCCCCTCAGTACAGCAAAAGAGGAGAGTTCTCACCTGGCTAAAGACTTGAGACTGTACTGTATCTTTACCCATATTAGAAAGAGGAAGCCTTGGGACCTCATAGTGGGTGTTCAGTTGTGAACTCAGTGAATACTCTGGGAGGATATGAGGAGGGTATTCCTACCCCCCCATTACGGATTGCGCTTAGGGGTGGGCACAGTAGCTCAGTGGACCTGGCCCCCCAGAAGTGGGTTCCTGATATGGTCCTCCTCTTGCTCTCACTCTTAGTCCTCCTGATGATGTTGGGGCAAGCAATTCCACAGTCCAGCCCTAAAAATGCTGCAGTATACTTACCGTAACACTGACAAGGACTGCCTCCACACTCCACATGGACAGTCAGTGCCCAGTTACAGTGTCAGCTCATTGTTTCTTTACCTCACACCACACAAACTTATCACTGACTGACTAAAACTGGAGTTTTGACAACAAGCTACAAGTGGTGTTGAAGAATGGAGACTGGCCAGAAGTAGTAGGTGGCTTTCATGAGTGCACAAGAAAGGGGCAAGTAGTAGCAAGCTGTCAAAAGGAGGAGGGAACTTGAAGTCCCAAGACTTCTCCAATAGGGCTTCCACTTAAAAAAAATAACCTCAGTTAGTGCTCGACCTTGTATGTGACATACACACACAGTCACTCACCTTACTGCCACCACCAGCAGTGCTTAAACTAACACCCCTCTCAGTCAGCACCACTTCTAGTCATTCATATCACTCTGTGAAGTCACATGATTAATCACTAAAAAAGCAAAATTTGAAATTAATAAAGTGCTGGCTGTATGAGGTGAGGTGGGCTGGAGACAGAGAATTGCCACAGCAACTGTACTAACCATAACAAGTGTAGCTGTTCGGGCAGGTGGACATTAGAGAGAGGTGTTGTAGCCTCTGCCAGAGGTATGCATGGTGAGGTGAACCTGGCTCTGCCCCCCCATCCATTGTCAACCAGACATCCTCCTGTAAAATATTTTTCTGTAGTGCCAAACCACTTGCCACACTTCCTCCTAGCTTCTTCAACTAAAAATAGTCACTTACTTGTTTGCTGCAGAGTGCAACTAGTGATGAGGACTGACTTAGGCTGTAACAGCTATGGCTGCCACTGCATTCATTGTTCAGCTCAGATATCAGAACAGGAGGTCAGTAACACTAAGAGAGAGATGTAGACAAGAACTGCAGCACACTAGGCTGCTACTTATGTGCTGTTGTGGTGGAGGGTCTGTGCTGGGCAGGTAAGGTACAGGCACTCACTGAGCTCATCATCTTAGCTGCTGTCTTTCTTCCATTTTTTCAGTTCCCTGGCTTCCTTGTGGTTGGACCTGCTCATGTCATGCTCAGAACTCCTCCAGCATGCAGCACATACAGTGTGCAACTACCCTGATCAGGCCCTGTCTCGGTCCACCCTTGGCTCCCATGTAGGCTGTATCCCATTATTGTGATAGTCAGACCTGCACCAACCGGAAGAATCCATGTTGCCATTGCCATTTTACTTTTTACATTAGAAATGTAAGCACCTAAAGTGGTAAAAAGCAGAGTACAATTAATATCTGAAGACATAAACATATTATTGTTAAATGCAAGGAACGTGACAAAAAAGGAACATGAGCTGGAACTAATGCTTCGCAGAGAAAATACAAAAATTTGTGCAGTAACTGAGGCCTGGTTTACAGAGAAGGACTGGGGAAAAATATATTAGGTTATTAGCTCTTCTACAAAGATCATAAAGATACCAGATGAGGTAAAGTGGCCATCTGTATCCAAGAATCAATTAATGCCAGTGAAATTGGAATTCCTAATAAAGATATCCATAAGGTGGAACAGGTATTGGTGAATATAAATATCCCAAATAATAAAAAAACTAACAAACAGGGTCTGTTACAGATCACCGAGTTTAAATATGGAGGAAAATAAAATAGTGCGATCATGTAGACCATAGAGGAAACTGGAACGGGCCCAAGAACCATGATACTGGGTGACTTAAATTTATCACATATTGATTGAATCAGACTAAGTGGCAAAACCCCTCTAGATAAAAGGTTAGTTGATTTTATTACTACATACAACATGGAGCAATTTGTCCAAATGGTAGTACGTCAATATGGTGAAGAAAAATTGGCAACTACAATTATGACAATGACAAATTGGCGACTGCAAATACAGCAATCGGAATGTATGGTGAATGGAGTTATGGTGACATTTGCTTTCCCATCCCAGAGGTGCTATGATCTTGGAGTTAGATAAATAAGTAAGGGGGGATTTGAGGGCAGAGCTCCCCTCAATGGGTGGGTGTAGTGGACGAATCCTCCCGCTGAAAGCAAATGTCTCTGTAACTGCAGTCGCCATACATTACGTTCACTGTATTGACAGTCACTAACGTTGCGATTGCCATAATTGTAGTCACCATTTTTTTCACTGTATTGATATGAAGCCAACCAGAATAGTACAAGGGAATCAAAACTCCTAGATTTAGTGATCAGTAACCTAGAAGAAGATATAACAAATTGTGTGGTCAGAGAATTGTTAGTTGATAGTGACCATAATATGGTACAGTTAACCATAAAAAAAAAACTGGAAAACCCAAAATGGCATTACCAAAAGTAGGTGTTACAACAAAGCAAATTTCAGTGACATGAAAAAATATCTCAATAAATAGGACTGGAGATCTGATCTACATAAGCTCTCCTTAAACCAAATATGGAATAAGATTAAATATCATACTTGAGTAGTGTACAAAATCATTTGTCCAGAGAAAAATAAATATAACAAGAAGGGCAAAATTCAAAATTGGTTTAGTAACAAAATTACAAATGCACTAAGGAAGAAACAAAGGACATATAAAACATACAGGTTAAAGAAAACTCCTGAACATTGGATAAGGTATGAGGAACCAATAAAAGAATGTAAAGAACTGATAAAAAAGGGAGGAAGAACTGAAGTTGACAACAAACACGTGTGATAATAAAAAATCCTTTTTTAATTATATGAGTAGTTTGAAAGGAAGACAACAGAAGATGGGGTCTGTATTTAATGGGGATACGCTTATAGATAATGAATATGAAATGGCTGAAACATTTAATTAATATTTTATACTTGTTTTTCAGCCAAAATTAGATTGTAAATTCCTTTTGAAAAACCTGACCAGGACAAGGAAGTTTCAACAATCATTATGGAAGAGGATGGAAGAAACAGACTATCCAACTGGAATACTAACCAATCCCCAGGGCCAGTTAATATTCACCCCAGCTTATGGTATTAAAGAACTGGCAAACGAATTAGCAGGCTCTACTACAGCACTATTTGTATGTTCTCTGACCAAGGATGAAGTGATTTTTGAATGAAGAGATGGAAATGTAACACCTGTATACAAAAGGGTCCTAAAAGTGATCACACTAATTATAGGCCTATCAGTCTAATTTGTATTGTGGGCAAACTCTTGGAGGAATATGTCGAGGAGGAATTGGATATCATATACAGGAAAATGGACTAGTAGATATAACCAACATGGGTTTCACCACATTGGTCTGTGTCAGACTAATCTTTCCAATTTTCAAGCCCAGCTAGTAAAGCCTTAGATAACGGAATGCCTGTGGACATCATATACTTGGAGTATGCAAAGGTATTTGACCTAGTGCCCCATGAGAAACCAACAGAAGAGCTAATAAAACTAAATTTTGGTCATCATATAATAAGATGAATAGATTCCTGGCTTGATAGTAGAAAACAGAGGATCAGTATAAGAGGATTCAGTTCAAATTGGGGTGTGGTGACTAGTGGTGTGCCTCAGGGGTCGGTGCTGGGATCATCACTATTTAATATTTAAATATCCATTATGCAAACGTCTGCAGCCTCTTGGATCTGTAAGTTTGCAGATGATACAAAAATAGGAGCCATAGTTGGTAATGAGACAGCAAGTACCAAACTTCAAGAGCATCTACTGAAGATTGAAAGATGGGCAAAAGACCACAAACTACATTTTAATGACAGCAAATGCAAGGTCATGAATTTTGGCAGAAAGAATAAACTTCTAGATTTTTACCTGAATGGTGTAAAGCTTAAGACAACTGAGGAGGAAAAAGATCTAGGAATCACTATAAACTAACCAACTGGCATTCAGTGAGCATGCTAGACATGCAGTAAAGAAGGGTAACAAAATGCTTGAATGTATATTAAAACACGTAAAAAGTAGGAAAGAGAAAGTCATGCTTCCATTTTACAGGGCCCTGGTGAGGCCCCAACTGGTGTATTATATCCAGTTCTTGGCTCCTAATAAGACAGGAGATATTGCATTTCTCAAAGAGTTGCAAAGAAGGGCAATAAAAAGAATAAGATCAACTAGTAACATAACTTAAGAGAATAGACTAAAGGAACTATATCTTTTCTCACTGAGATAAAGATGATTGGAGATCTGTGTATGATGTTCAGGGCACTCAAGGACATCGATCTATGTGAATGTATAGGTTTAGTGAAGAAAGTAACAAAAAAGATACAAGGAGTCATGTTTACCAGTTAAGAGGGGAAATGTATGAAACCACCAAGAGGGGAGCCCTGGATGAACCAGAGGGTGGTGACAATGTGGAATAGTCTTCCAGAATATATCATACAAAATCCAACAATGGATATATTCAAATCATCTCTTGATAAGTATGTTGCTAGTTTGAACATCACAACTACCCATTGATAAATGGTGAATCTAATATGGCTTATGCTACCTGACTCCAAAACCTCCTGTGATTCCTATGAATTCCTCATGAGCAGTCAGCAATTGATTATGTAAGTATAAAGGCAGCTGAGATTGTGAATGCAAGCAATATGAAGGGATATCTGACCTGTGCACACCTGGCCCCAGTACTTCCTCATGTCTATTTATTTTGGGACAGAAGCTCTATGACTACGATAGTGGGAATGGGAAAGGAAGTTCAAGAGAGGCGAGTCTGAGCTGGAGCTGGTGAGCTACCTAGTTGGGTAGGGAGATTTCTGTGTGTCTTACCCTTACTTCAATAGTCCTGCCTGTGAGTGTACCACCTGGAGCCAGTTTTGCTGTTTGGTAGGGTGGGTGGGACAGAGAGAGAGAGAGACAGAATTGCTGTACTGTCTACCATCCTGAGCTGGTGTTGCTGTTTGTCTGGGGGAAGGAGACAGCTGCCAAATGTACCATGCAGAGTCGGGTTTGCTGTTTGTCTGGGGGGAAGGTCAGACTGAGTAACAAGGGGCCCACCTAGAAAGGAGATCACGGAGGCCCCCGTACTGACCGCAGCTTGCCCTTGCTTGCAAACTGTAGATATTACAAACCAAATGTTCAACTTGGCATCACAAATATTCTGCAATCTGGATACCTTCTTGCAATGACATACAAATCCTAATGTAAATATTTCTATACTTTAAGAATAATTAAACATTGGAATAGTTTGCCTTTGTCTATTATTATAAGTAAAAACAAAGCTCAGTTCAAATCTACATTGGACAACTATCTTAAATCCTGTGTGCCATTATCATATTATTGAGTGATTCTTCTACCTTAGTATGATCCCTTAGTATGATCCTAAAAGGCAAGCAAAAGTCTAATCTAAAAGACCAAATGTGCATCTAGTCTGGACTTATTACCTGTGGTCCAGTAGAATGGAATGAGGAATAAAATCTGCAATGGGAAGAAAACAGTAAGTCTGTGATTGGTATTTGGCAGGCTGCTGCTGCTGGCCTGCAACCTATATACACAATGTTTTTATGTTAAATTTAAATGAATATATTAAATCGCACCCTAGCTTGTGTATGCTTTCTGGACAAGGAGAGTGAATAGCCTTAGTTCTTTTGGCAGGCTTGCCCAGTTTCCCCTCTCCAAACTTCTGCTCCCAACCTGTCCCACTCACTCAGCACCCACTATCCACAGTCCCATTTACCCAAAAGCAATTGTAAGAAAAAGAAAACAAAATCACCCATTGTGGGCAACAGCAGCAATAACCTGCTTCCAGGCTGGCTGCCTCCTGAAATGTAGCTTTGCCACTCATTTCAGTGGGAAACTGAGAGCACATTTTAAGTCCCAAAAAGTTTTTTCCTATCATTCATGACTTTTTTGTGTGACTGAAAAATTTTAAAGGCACCGAAACCATCTTTCTGCACATTTTTTTTAAATGACTCCATCAGTTTGTAAAGGAGAGAGTTTTGTTACATTTATACTGAAACTACATTTATTAAAGTAGGATAAATGCAGTTACATGAATTTCAAAATTGTAAATAAAGCCTCTCCTGATTCAATAATCCTGCTCTGAAAACTCTAAAATGTCTGCCTTGATGATGGTGATGAAGAGAGACATGCCCTGATCTGCAGATGTATACTAGCAATACTAACTGTATTCAAATGCTAATAACTTTAAAAAGAAAAATGATAGCATGGTATTGTGAGCACGAAAGTACAAAAATATTTACAAAATGAGTGGCATTTCATTGATAGCTACCTTTTGTTTTATTTTTTTTATTTTCTTTAGAATTAGCAAAAAAGAGCAGAAAATTAAATTTGTTTTTATTTTCACTTTTTCGACAAACAAATGCAAATAACTTTAAAACAAAAAATGATTGCATGATCCTTTGAGCTCAAAAGTTTTTCAGCACAACAATATCTACCAAATGAGTGATATTTCATTTATAGATACCTTTTAGATTTTTTATCATCTTTATTCCCCCCCACCTTCCTGCTTTCTCTTCACAAATATTAACTCCCCCAATATTCACCCCCTCCACCCTGGTTTCACCCTCACCTCACCGCCCCACTTTAAAACCCTTTCCCTTATCCATCTCTCTCCCCCCACATTACTCAACCCTTTCCTATCACCTACTTACGTAACCAGGGGTGAGATTCCTATCCAATCCACCCTCTCTGACTACTCAGCCCCTTATTCTGTCACCCCTTTGTCTCTGACCCCACCTTCCCCCTGCTTTAATCTATTCTGTCCTCCCCCTCCTTTGGTCACCGCCACTTCTGACCCTCCATAACTCTACCTGCATGTTTTAAAGCTCAGCTACCACTATAAATTGCTTGTCCACCTTAGGTATGCTCTTAGTACTGTTGCAGTAAAGTTGACCTCTCCTACCAGATGTATTTTAACTGTACTTGCTTGAATCTGTATCTGTATGTACCATAATGTACTTGCCTGCTGTATATACCCCTATCTGTTTTGAAATGTCTACGTACCTTGTCTATTGTCTTAGGATGTGGAACCTTTGTAAATGAGCTTTTAGCTCAAAGGTGTTATCCGAGTTTCCAATAAATAAATAAATAAATAAAAATGGCAGGAACAAGATTTTTAACTTTTTTGGAGGTATGGCATAAATGAAATATGCTACTCCCCTGCTGGAAATAATGTTGAAGTAGCCATGGATAAACGTGCACACTTGCATACATCCTGGAAAGTGCAGTAAAAAATTCCCATAGGATCACATTGTAAATTGTATGGAAGGAATAGCACATGACAGGGTGTGCAGCAATGCTAAATTACCACATGCCCCAAGTGGGTTGTGAGCCATGAGGTGCATCTGAGTGCCTTCAACCACCTGGGAAGTGCAGTATATGATTCCCATAGCCATTCCCTGTTAGCTACTATTCCTTTCCCACCCTTTCAATTATTCTACTCCTCATTCTGCCTACCAAGTTCTCAGTCTCTCACCTGCCTAATGATTATCTAGCTTTTCCTCAACCCTGACCTCAGTTTGCCTGGTTTCCCACCCATCCCTCCCCTTTTATTCCACTCCAATACAGATATGTCATTTTCTGATGACTTTGTTACTGAATTATTCCTGCTACCTACCTGTAACCCTATGTAGTTTTTCTCAGTGTTGTTTATGACAAAGTCATCCTGCTGATGTCACTTCTGCATATTTCTTTTTTACCTTTTTGATTCTGCTAATAGTCACCATTTCTAACTCTTATTAAGATCTATGGGCCCTATTCACGATTGGGTGGGAATTATGCACCACAGGTACGTATCCCATCCTTGTAGTACAGCAGTCTCAGACAGGTGCAGGGTCTCATAATTCAATACTGCATGCACCCTTGGGGCACTAGTCCATGGCCCCACTCCCCCCCCCGGTGTGAAGACACATGGAAGACATTTCTGCAGACTGGACGTGCATCCAATGGGATGCCTGAACCTGGTCTGCTAACGGATCCCTTGCATCCATGGGGTATGGAAGACAATAGAGGGTGCAATGTGTGCACCACCAGCTCAGAGTATGTGGGTGCCCCATTGGCCACCCCCAGCCCTCCTTGTTGACCTATGGTGGACTGGGGTGGCATGTGGGGGGGTGCAGTGCCCCCACATTGGTGCCGCTGCTGGCAGCATCCTGGAGGAATATTCCTTACAGCTGGGTGTTACCCAGCATAAGTTGCACCCCCTGCACCCAGTACTCCACACCTTTGCAAATGGTGTGGCGTGAAAGCATGTCCCCGCCCACCCCTGATGCATTGCTGTCTGCGTGGCTGGGGTTTTGGGTGCATAAATGCAGTGCACACCCTCTGGGAACGTCGCATGGGATCCACAGGATCCCACTCTGTTGCATTTTGTCTTAGCGATGCCAACACTCCCAGTGTACTCAGCATGTTGGCATCATGCATAGGGCCCAGTGTGTGTGTAACTATTTCAGCACCAGTGTCACTGTATTTTGTATGTCATTCTATTGTAACAAATTTGCTCGCTTCTGATGTGGGACCTTTGTAAAATAGTTTCTGGCTCAAAGGTATTGTAAATCTGAGAAATAAATGAATAGTATCACACTGTAAATTGTAAAATAGGAATAACACATGCCAGGTGTACAGCAATGCTAAATTACTGCACGCCTTAGGTGGGCTGTGAGGCATGAGGCATGAGGCATGAGGCACAGTGAAGGGCCTTCAACCACCTGCAAGTGCCATATATGATTCACATATAATCACATTATAAATTGTAAGTGAGCAATAACACACAGCAGGGTGTACAGCAATGCTAAATTGCTGCATGATCCAGGTAGGTTGTGAAGCATGAGGTGCAGCTAGGTGCCTTCAACCACCTCAGAAGTGCAATATAATATTACCATAGGATCACATTGTAAATTGTAAGTAAGCAATAACACATAATAGGGTGTGCAATAATGCTAAATTATGGCATGCTCCAGGTGGGTTGTGAAGTGGTTCCTCATGCTATCAATCACCTGGGAAATGTGAATGTCTTCACTCAGTTGCCAAAGGTACCTATGCTGCCATGGAAGTGCATGCTAAGGACATGGGAGAGTCAGCAGGTGGCTGCTCTGAGGAGCACCAGGCTTCTGGCTTCTTCACCTGGAAACAGAGGTAACATTCTAGCTGTAATGGCACATAGCTGAATGACACAAAATCAAAACAAAAAAAGGAAAATAGCAGCAGAGTGAGATGTAGCTCTGGGTAATATGGAGAAGGCAGTTTTCGTATGCACTGACTTAAATGTAAGGAAGAAAAGGAAGTGTCGGTGGATGACTATATGAGAAATGCAGTGTGCCCTAGATCACTTTGCCTGGTAACGTAAAGTGGTAATATGAGGATTTGTGGCTCACCTCGTCTCGGCGATTCCTATTTGGAAGCGTAATGTAGTTACGGCACTTGCTCATGTGCGTATACTCTACTCCCTGTTCCTAGTTTGTCATGCACGTGTCAGAAACAATCTGAGGATCCCTCTCCTCCAGTTAACCAGACTACAATATGCTTTTCAAATACCTCCCACCTTCCAAAAGGGGGAAGGGGTGTAAAACTGTTGTACGCTTAATGCCTCCTTTTCTATTTTCCCCTGCTCTGTCAATGCTGCCTCACCATGACAATGTGAGACACAGATTCTTGAATTTCCACTTTACATGCCATTTAAGTTGGAATGTTACCTCTGTTTCCAGGGGAAGAAGCAAGGGGCCTGGTGCTCCTCAGAGCAGCCACCTGCTGACTCTCCCATGTCCTTAGCATGTGATCCTGTGGCAGCATAGGTGCATTCAGCAGCTGAGTGAAGACATACACATTTCCCAAGTGGTTGATGGAACTCAGTTGCACCTTGTGCCTCAGAACCCACCTCACAACCCACCTGGGGCATGCGATAATTTAGCATTACCGCACACCCTGTCATGTGTTATTGCTTCTTAAAATTTACAATGTGACCCTATGAGAATCATATACCATACTTCTCATGTGGTTGAAGGCACTTGGCTGCCCCTCATGCCTCACAGTCCGCCTGGGGTGTGCAGCAGTTTAGCCTTGCCACACAGCCTGCTTTGTGGTGTTGCTCACTTAAAATATATAATGTAATCTCATGTGAATTATGTACCACACTTCCCAGGTGGTTAAAGGCACTTATTGTGCCTCGTGCTGTACAACCCATCTGGGGCATGCCAGCAATAAGACATGATGAGATGTGGGTTATGGCCTGATAAGAGCATGCCTCAGGCGCGTTATAAGACGTGAGGTGCTTGCACCAAGTGCCTTTAGCACCTGGGAAATGCTCTTATCAGGCCATAACCCACAACTCAGAGTGTCTTATTTCACTTTTAAAATGGGCCCTCTGGTAAAGAAGTTTATTACAAAAAATGTACATAGAAAGCATATATAAAAAAGAGTAGAAAATAGGATTAGTAGAAAAAAACCAAAAGTAGTCTTCATTGTTTTGGATTGGATTTTTAAAATCACTGGAGGAGGTTGGTGTCTGTCTATCTGTGTCTGTATTCCCAGGCCACCCAAACACAAACACTGAAAAAAACATGTGTTTTTTTTGTAGTATATATTTGTTTATTTTTATCACCTACTTTTAAGTACAGCAACGGGGACCGAGTGTGCCACCATGCAATTTTAGTGGCAGTAACCGGGAGCAAGTGTATCTGGTATTGTGTTTTGTATGTAGTGCGGTGTTTCTGGCCCTTGTACCCTCACAAGATACAGGAAGCATTTTTTTTTATATATGTCTTTCCTAAACAGCTGCCTAGACCTGGAGCAAGCATATCCCTCACTGACCGCTGAACACAATAACTTACTGCTTCACAGTTCTCAAACCGCGATGGTAATGGTGGAAAAATAAATGAGTTTGAGTTCACACCTGACAGTAATGCTGTGAAATTTTTCATTGTGCATTCTTGCGGTTAGGCTTTGCAGGACACCACAAAGAGAGTGTGTGTATGTATGTGTGTGTGGAGGGGGGAGATTGTGATGCGAGGACAGAGAGGTGGACGTATGGGCATGAGGAGAAAACTGCCAGTGAGTGAAATAAAATTATATTTTGAAAAGATACATTTGCATCTTCTGCAGAAGGGGGCAGCTTGTCTATCTGCAGTGGCATTTCTCTGGTGGTCCCCCATGCTTCTAAATCTTTAAGTATTTATGCATTTTGACATGGCTGTGCCATTTTGTCCTGGTTCCAGCAGTTCTATTGGGTGCTGGCTGAGGAGCTGCAGTGGCACACATTGACTTTTATTGTGTGGTGTGGCTTGCTTGGCATACATAGTGACCGTTGAATGGTTATGTCCTGATAAGGACACGGCTGAGGATATTTTTTGCCCATTTAATAAGCAGCAATTTAGCATTGTCACACACCCTGCCATGTATTATTGCTTACTTAAAATTTACAGTGCGAGCCTATGGGACTAATATACCGTACTTCCCAAGTAAATGAAGGCACTCAGGTGCCCCTCATGCCTCACAACCCACCTGGGACATGTGGTAATTTAGCATTGCCACACACCCTGTCATGTCATTCCTTACTTACAGTTTACAATGTGATCCTATGGGAACTTTTTACTGCACTTCCTAGGTGGTGTGCAAGTGTGCAAGTGCATCCATGTCTACAGAAATGCTGGACCATGATGATGGATGTCTCTTGTATCATGTGGAAAGAGTTTTATGTTGTTTGTCTTTATTTGATGATAGATGTCTGAGATTGCTTGTGTTGTCTTGCCCCCTTTGACTTCTTGGGGTGGAATGCGAAGTTAGTGTTGAAAACCCTAGCCTCGTATTTCCATACTTTTGACACTTTAATAGCAACCCAAACTGTTGTATTAACAGATGTTTTTGCAAAGAATATATAAGGGATTCCGTTTATGCTATACCTCCAAAAAAGTGAAAAAAATGTATTTTCTGCCATTTTTTTATTTAAAAAAATCTAAACGGTATCTATAAATGAAACAACACTCATTTTGTAGATAGTTTTGTACCAAGCAACTTTTGTGCTCAAAGTACCATGCTATCATTTTTTGTTTTAAAGTTATTTGCATTTTTTTGTTGCAAAAAGTGAAAAAAAAATTACATTTTCTCCAGTTTTTTGCTAATAATAAAAAAACTAAAAGGTATATAAAAATGAAACATCACTCATTTTGTAGATATAGCCCTCTCGCTCTGGCTCTTTTCTGATTGGAGCAGAGCCTGGCTAATTGAACCATGATTTGTCGGCACTCCTACTCCAAGCATTCCAATTGGAGCGCTTTTCGCTGTGTTACTGATAGCTGTTTTGTACCTTTTCAATGGCGAAAACTCACTCTCTTCATTTTCCCACCCCCACCCCCTCCCAGGTCTCCTTTAAATAACACTTCTTGCCCCTCCCTCCCTTCGCGTACATCTCTAATATCATTGGCTTACTTACTCTGCCTACCACCTGTCTTGTGGTTAGGGCTTAAAGTGAAAGTGAGCTTGGTCTGTGCAAACCGATCTACTCATATTCGGTAAACTGCTCCTCTACTCCCAATTGCTCTGTCCCTTTCTTTCCTTGTTTGCTCCTCTCTAGCCTGAATTAAACCTGAACAGTCAGCCTAATTTCTCTCTCTTCCCGCCTACCAGAAAAGCAGCTCAAAAGGAACAATCCTACAGGAAATGATTACTAATCATATTGTCTGTGCTGCAGGGCTAGACTGACTTCCAACTGCATAGCTGGTGTCTCCACACAGCTAAGTCAAACTGCAGTTTTTCTCTTCTTTTTTCTACCCACCCGCCCTTAGCTTGACTGCTGTTAATTATACACTGGCCCTGTGCACATTTATACCACTGATTTAATCAGGCAGAAAACATAGAAACATAGACTTTGACGGCAGATAAGGACCGCTAGGCCCATCTAGTCTGCCCATTTCCCTACTTACAGGATAGGCCGGAGATCCTAGTTAACCAACAGCCTTTATCTTCCTGCCCCCCACAAGAATTGCCTTATGTCTGTCCAATGCATTCTTGAATTCTCCACAGTTTTAGACCCCACAACTTCCTCAGGAAGGCTGTTCCATGCATCCACTACCTCTGTGAAATAATACTTCCTCACATTGCCCTATATAGACAGCCTCCTTCTATCTTTAAATTGTGTCCCTTGTTCTTGCAAGTCTCTTTTTCTGAAAGATGCTACCCTCTTGGACTTTGTTGATTCCTTTGAGGTACTTGAAAGTTTCTATCATGTCCCCCTCTCCCTTCTTTCCTCAAGGGTATACATATTAAGCTCCTTTAGTCTCTCCTCATACGGCTTCTCTTGCAGACCCTGCACCATTTTAGTTGCCCTCCTCTGACTGCCTCTATCCTGTCTATGTCCTTAGGAGATGGTGTCTCCAGAACTGGACACAGTATTCCAGATGGGGTCTCACCAACTGTCTGTACAGAGGATAACAACTTCCTGTTTTCTGCTGCTGATGCCTCTCCCTATATCTCAGTATACCCCGGCCCTCCCTACTGCCTTCTCATATTGCTTGTAGCCTTAAGGTCAT
Source organism: Neoceratodus forsteri (assembly GCA_016271365.2). Lineage (NCBI taxonomy): Eukaryota > Metazoa > Chordata > Ceratodontiformes > Ceratodontidae > Neoceratodus > Neoceratodus forsteri. The sequence continues at coordinate 208,505,625 of CM028137.1, read as the reverse complement.
CTGATATGATTACCCCAGGTCCCTTTCCTGTTTTGTTGTTGTTACTACACTCTCCACCCATTGTGTATTCTTCCCTGGTTCTTGTTTCCAGGTGCATTATTGCACTTTTTGCATTGAATCCTAGCTGCCATACGCTCGACCATTCCTCCAACCTTGCCAAGTCCCTTTCATCTTTTCCACGCCTCCTTGTGTATCAACCCTGTTGCAGATCTTTGTGTCAGCTGCAAAAGGCATACTTTTCCTTCCAGTCCCTCTGCAATGTCACTGATGAAGACATTAAAAGGACTGGACCCAATACTGAACCTCATGGTACCCACTAGTAACACGTGCTTCAGAGTGGACTCCATTTACAATTACCTTCTGTGTCCTGTTGTCCAGCCAATGTTTTATCTAGGCTACCACCCTGGGACCCATTCCCAGGCTGGTTAATTTGACTATCAATCTTTTGTGGGACTGTGTCAAATGCCTTGCTAAAGTCTAGGTAGGCCATGTCCACAGCCCCTCCCTGGTCTACTACTTTGGTCACCCAGTCAAAGAAATCTATTAGATTCGTCTGACATGACCTTCCGCTGTGAACCCATGCTGCCTTGGATCCTGTGCTCCACTGACTCTAGGTACTCAACTATTCTTTCCTTCAGAAGTGACTCCATCACTTTCCCTACCACAGAGGTCAGACTGACAGGTCTGTAGTTTCCTGCCTCTGTCTTGGTCCCACTTTGTGAGAGGGAATCACATCCGCCTTCCTCCAGTCCTCGGGTACACACCATCCTCCCATGATTTATTAAAAGAGTAGCCAGTGGTTTCACTAGTTCCTTCCTTAATTCTTTTTAGAATTCTGGGGTGAATTCCATCAGGCCCCATTGCTTTGTCCACCTTCAGTTTTGGAGTTCTTGCAGAACCCTTTCTTCTGTGAAAGGACTGGGATCGACCCCCTATCAAAAGTCCTTCTTGTTAATTGGATTAGGCACTTCCCCTCCTCTTTTGTGAATACTGAGCAGAAATATTCGTTCAGTATTCCTGCTTTTCACTGTCCCCTCTGCCCACCCACCGCTCATTCTATTCAGCCTCACTATCCCTCCTTTGTCTTTCTATGCTCGTTGATGTACCTATAAAAGGTTTTATCCCTTCTTAACTGAGTTGGCTATCTTTTTCTCAGTTTGGGCCTTGCTATTCTGACTTCCTCCCTGCTTCCTTCTGCCTTAACTGGTACAGCTCTCTGTCCTGCTCCTTCTGTGTTTTCCTTATACTTCGGAATGCTATCTTTTTCTTCCTGACTTTCACAGCCACCTCTCTTGAAAACCATAGTGGCTTTTCTTTCATTTTGATTTGTTTATTTGCTTCACACAAAGGCTTGTTGCGTCTGTGATGGCAGTTTTGATAATTCCTCATTGTTGCTCCACACCTCCTTCTAACCTGTTTGCTAGTGCTTTTCTGAGGGCACTCTCCCATCTTGCCAAAGTCAGCCCTCCTAAAGTCCAGTACCCTCACTTTTGTATGGCTTGACTCTGTAGCTGAGTTAACGTGAACCACACTGTTTGATGGTCACTGTCCCAGATGGCAACCTACTTCTAGATCTGAGATCCTCTCACTGCCCCGTTTGAGAGTACTAGGTCTAAGATTGCTCCTCACGAGTGGTTCCGAAACTAGTTGTCTAATGCCTGCCACCTGTAGGGCGTCAAGAATGGCCCTGCTCTTGGATGTGGCTGCAGCAAATGTGCTCCAGTTAACATCTGGCATATTCAGGTCTCCCATCAACAGTATCTCCCCTTTCTCTGCCATTCTAAGAATGTCTTCCATCATATCCTTGTCCATTCCTTCTCCCTGACATGGGGGTCTGTACACAACCCCTGTGCGGATTGTGGTGCCCTGTCCAGTCTCCAAGGTGACCCACCGTGCCTCCTCTCCTCCCTGTTTACTCTTTTGTTCAGTTGCTTTTATCCCTTCCTTTACATAGAGAGCTACTCCTCCCCTTCTTCTCCCCTGCCTGTCTCTCCTGTAGGTTATGTACCCTGGTATGTTAACATCCCAGTCATGGTTCTCTGTGTACCATGATTCTGTGACTGCTACGATATCCAGGCATCCCTCTTCATTAAGGCCACCAGCTCAGGGGCTTGTTGCCCAGACTATGGGCATTGGTACTCATTACCCTCCATTTCCTGATGGCCTTACCCCTTTTCCCCATCCCTGTCCTTCTTGCCTTGTCACTTTCTCCATTTACCCTACCCTTCTCCCTATCGACACCTCCATGTTGGTGTTTGCCACACTTACTACGTGATTGTTTGGGGGCTAGGATTTTCCTGCTCCTTCCAGTGCCTCCCCTTGGCTAGTTTAAAAGCTTGCCAATGAAGCATTTAAACCTATCACCTAGGATCCTGGTTCCCCTCCCAGACAGATGCAGCCCATCATGCCAGTATAGGCTTGCATCACTCCAGGTGGACCCCCAGTCCCCAATGAATCCAAATCCCTGAGCTCCACACCAGTTTTTCAACCACTGATTGAATCCCATGGTACGGAACACCCTAGCCTCTCCTATGCCATAGATGGGTAGCACCTCCGAGAAGGTTACCGTGCATGCTACTTGACTAAGTCCCCTCCCCAATTCCACAAACTCTTCCTGCACTTCTCTAATCCCTTTCTTAGCCAGGTCATTTGTCCCTAGGTGGACAATGACATCCAGCTCCCTCCCCTGTGCAGCTGCTCCGGCAATCCTGAGGATTCGCTCCCTGTCCCTCCAAGCCATGGTGCCAGGCAGGCACCTTACCTCCCTCTCCCCTTACTTGCCCAGTTCTACCTTCCTAACAATGTAGTCCCCCACCAGGAGTTGTTTCCTTCCTCTGCAGGGTCTCCTGCCACCCTTCTGTGGGTCTCCTTTGTGGAGGTTCCCTGCATCCTCCTTGGTCTCCACTATAGGTGCCTCCATAGAGGAACCACACTTTGCCAGAATGGCATAGGAATTGTGGAGAGGTACAACTGGTGGGATGTGCCTCCGTTCCACCACCCTCACCCTCCCTGAGCCCACTGTGGTCCAACCACTTCTCTTTCTTGGCAACCTCTGAGGCAACGGCAGTGGCACTGGTGGTCCCTGGATGGAAGAGGAGGTCCCACAAATCCTGGCCAACTCAGCCTGGAGATGAGCAACCTCCTCCCTCAGCCCAGAGAGTGCCTGCAGATGGGACAACACCGCATCCTCCAGAACATCTCCCGGAGAGACTGCTGCTCCACAGATGCACTGCACCACTCCAATCATGTCTTATTTCTGACCCCTTAACTGTTTGCAATCCTTACTCTTTTGTCTGTTTTTCTCTCTCTCCTTACTTTCTGCTTGTGTGTGCCCTTTAAGCTCTGATTGTCCTGTTCTGAGACAAGAATATCCTATATTTCTCAGTAGACCACTTGCTTGTTCAGAGACAGACCTCCAGCAGCTAGAGGGGGCCGGAGAGCTACTCTTGCCCTTCTAGGATGGTGGGTCCTTGGTGGGTCTGTGATCACTCACTTCCTGCCCCTAAACAGGAAGTTCCTGTTGTCAGTCAAATCCTGTGCCTATAAAAATAGAACTAGCTTTGGGTGGGGAAGGAGGCAATATAGTCCCAGCAGAGAAGTTCAGTCACACAGCAGTCCTTTCTCTTGGTGTCTTCTGCCAAGCTATTAGCAGAATCTTTCTAAGGCAGTCTTTAAATGTAGCTTCCTTCTAGCTAAGCCTCCCCTACTTACCAGATCTTTCTACAAGTAATTTAAACCTCACAGCAGTTAAGTCCTTTCAGTCACCTGAGATTTACACCTAGATGACTTTTCAGTTACCCATTCAGTTCAGTTAACCCAAACACACACTTTTTTTTTGTTTTGTATGTTAGTTTTTTTACCCTAAATTAAAGGTCCAAATACAAACGTTCTTCTACTTTAGTCCCAGTAGAGAAGTTCAGTCACACAGCAGTCCTTTCTCCTGGTGTCTTCTGCCAAGCTATTAGCAGAATCTTTCTAAGGCAGTCTTTAAATGTAGCTTCCTTCTAGCTAAGCCACTACCCCTACTTACCAGATCTTTCTACAAGTAATTTAAACCTCACAGCAGTTAAGTCCTTTCAGTCACCTGAGATTTACACCTAGATGACTTTTCAGTTACCCATTCAGTTCAGTTAACCCAAACACACACTTTTTTTTTTTGGTTTTGTTTTGTATGTTAGTTTTTTACCCTAAATTAAAGGTCCAAATACAAAAGTTCTTCTACTTTAGTCCCAGCAGAGAAGTTCAGTCACACAGCAGTCCTTTCTCTTGGTGTCTTCTGCCAAGCTATGTGCTAAAAGCTGCAGGAATAACCAAATCACCCTCTAGCCATTGAATACCCCAGAATGTCATATCCAAGGCACACAATGAGGCACTCAATGAGGGGGCTCTTGCCTCTCCTGTTGCTCCTGGTCCCACTGGTGGGCATAAGCTTCACCACACTAGAATCTGACCAAGAATTTCCCACTGCATTAGCAATCCAGGAGCAGAACTGGTCCCTAAAATTAGGAATGACCACAGGTAGTGGGGGACTTCTCAACCTCCCTCTAGCACTATCTATGCTCCTGGAGGCTAAAATCTTTTCCTACCCCATAGCAACACTACTGTGTGGCTGTCCTGGCCACTTAAGCTCAAATACTCTAGTACAACAGGGGCCTAGGCATCCAGATGTTAGAAGAATACCCCAGATGCACCAAAGCCGCAAGCTTATACTCTTCCTCTTGCTGCTATCTGAGAATGTCCACCCTATCCTGGGGCCACCACCACACAATCTACATCAGGGTAGTGCACATCCTACTGCTGGGGCCACTCCACGCAGTCTATGTTAAAAGGAGTGCTGAGAATCATCTCACTTAATATAAACAACCTCCTCCCTAAGCTCCCTCAGATCCAACCATGGGTGGAACAGCTAAAACCGGACATCATTGCCTTCAGTGAGACCTGGCTATCCCCTAAGAACACAGACATGTCTGTATCACTGGAAGGTTACAACTTTTTCTGCCAAGACAAGCTCTCCAAATGGGGTGGCGGCTGTCTAGTCTATGTCTGAAACAATATTAAAGTGCAGATGCTGGACTGCAGCCTGCACACCAATGAGGCATAAATCCTCCACCTCAAACTCACCATTGGACAGCAAAACAAAGTAATATTGCTAACAACAGTCTACATACCCCCAGTGAAGCAGGCTACAGGGCTCAATCTCTTTGAGGAGAATTTGCAGCAGTTGGGGGAAAAAATGGGAGCATGTAATTGTTGGGGATATCAATGTCAACTGGCACGCAAATAAGGAATCCCTATCCAGAGACCTAATAGCTGACCTCTACCTTACGCAGATGGTTACCTTTCCCACAAGGTAAAATTACAAAACAGGAACCAGTACACTCATTGACTGGCTACTCTGCTCCAATCCTGTAAACATATCAGATGTAATGGTTTTGCCTGATAGCTTCAGCGACCACTAGCCAGTCATGTGCACCAGGACAAACAGGTTCACAAAGTGCCTGCCAAAGGTCACAACTAATCTTGTGCTGAGACTGGGGCTACTAAATGTCTTCAAACACTGCTTATCCCTGATTGACTGGCCACCACTGGACCTCGCAACTGATGGCAACCTCGCCCTAGAGTTCTTCCGAGACTAATTTTCCTTGGCTTGCAATATTTTTGCCCCCTAAAACCAAAAGTCATAGCAACCCACGCACCTTGGCTCAATACCACACTCCTAGATCAAGTGCATAATAGAGACAACCTGTGGCACAAAGCTAAGGCCACAGGTAAGTTGCATGATGTATCCACATACAAAGCTGCAAGGAACTCCTGTAGTAGGCTCATTCACTCGGCGAAAGCAAGCTATTTCAAGGATCTCTTTAACAAAAGCTGGGGGTCCTCCAAAAGGGTTTTGGAACACACTAAAATCCCTAAGTGGAAGGACTTCCAGGGCCCCACCTGACCTGATTACCACTGACGAAGGGTCTATCCAGGAAACCTTACTGATTGCCAATGAGTTCAATGACACGTTCTCTGATCTCTCAGGGGTGCTTCCTAGAGAGTTCCTAAACCCACAGAATAACCAGCTGCATGGCAACACTGTACCTTCATCAGTGAGGGATGGGCCGCTGCCTTTCTATTTCAGGCAAGTCACAATTTCTGAGACCATGAAGCATGTAAAGAGGGTCCTTGGAAAGACCAGAATGGGGAGTGATCTAATTGATATGAAATACAAAATTACATATGCCCCCACAATGCAAATCACCACAGAATATTATGCTGGTTCAGCTTTAAGCAGACATGTATGGTGCCAAAAGGCTTCTCACACAGTTTGCAAAGGGTGCCAACAGAAGACATAGACACGTGTTTCATCCTACCAGGACTCATCAGTATGCCTCATCTGTTTGACACCCCAGTGGAATGAACCAGCTACCATAAGATGGTCTTTCTGGGTTATGTTGTGGTGAACACAATTAAAACAAAAAACAATTTAAAAAACAAAGAACCTCTGTGCGCAAGCACTGAGGCAATGGTTACCCCAAAGGGCATTTGGCTGGGAAGCCAAGTTTCAAAGAAATACAAAATCACACATGCCCCCACAATGCAAAACATCATGGGCTGCATATGCAAATCACCACAGAATACTATTCTGTTACAACTTTAAGGAGACATGTATAGTGCCGAAAGGCCTCTCACACAGTTTGCAAAGGGTGCCAACAGAAGACATAGACACGTGTTTCATCCTACCAGAACTCATCAGTATGCCTCATCTGTTTGACATCCCAGTGGAAAGAACCAGCTGCCATAACCCAGATAGATCATCTTATGATAGCTGGTTCATTCCACTGGGGTGTCAAACAGATGAGGCATACTGATGAGTCCTGGCAGGACGAAACACGTGTCTACGTCTTCTGTTGGCACCCTTTTAACTCTGTGTGAGAGGCCTTTCGGCACTATACATGTCTGCTTCAAGATGAACCAGCATAATATTCTCTGGTGATTTGCATATGCAGCCCATGATGCTTTGCATTGTGGGGGCATGTGTGATTTTGTATTTCTTTGAAACTTGGCTTCCTAGCCAAATGCCCTTTGGAGTAACCATTGCCTCAGTTCTTGAGCTCAGAGGTTCTTTTACTAATTGACATGAAGCTGGTTGCCCGAACTCTTGATGAGCTAGCAGCCCCAGTTTCTAAGGTATTTAATGCCTCTCTAAGATCGGGCATGTTCCCAGATGCATGGAAATTTGCACTGGTTACACCAGTTTTCAAATCGGGTGATAAAACACTCACTGCCAACTATAGGCCAATCTCCATCCTCCCGCCCCTCTCCAAAGCACTCGAAAGAATAGTTTCTGAACAGCTCACTGACTTCCTTGACAGACACAAATTACCCTCCAACTATAAGCATGGTTTTCACAAAAAACACTCTACCATCACCACATTGGTGGATTACACCTCCCAGCTCTACGACGCCCTTGACCAAGGAATGGCGGTGGGTTCCGTTTTCATTGACCTCACAAAAGCGTTTGACTCAGTTAACCACCAGCCACTAATAAATGCACTGCTCTCTATGGAATTGGCCCCAGATACAGTTACCTGGTTTTGCAGCTATCTGTTGCAAAGTACTTGAGTTAGAATTGTTGATTCACTCTCAGACCCAAAGGTAGTGGCCCTCGGAGTACCCCAAGGGTCCATACTTGGAACACTCCTTTTCAGCCTGTTCATTAACCACCTCCCTGAAGCCTGCATAGCAAGTATCATATTATATGCAGATAATGCTGTATTATCTGTCTCTGGCAGCGACCACTCGGCCATCATGGAAGGCATACTTGATAGCTTCCACAAACTCAAAACCTGGTTCTGCCAGCACAAAATGCTACTGAACTATAAAAAAAACCAAAGCATGCTGTTCACGGTCCCTCAGAACAAAAGGAATTTCTGCCCACTTCGAATTCAGAATCTTATAGGTGACACATTAGAACAAGTCTCCTCGTTTACAGATCTGGGTGTTTACCTAGACGACACTCACAATTTCTCCCACCACATTGATCAAGTTGTCAAAACTGCCAACATGAAACTGGGCATCCTCCACAGAAACAAGCACTCGATGACACCTGCGGCCCTCAAATTAGCCACAGGCAGCACTATATTGTCATCCATTGACTATGGGTTACCAATATACATAGCAAGGTCAGACACTGCCCTAAACAAGATAAAAACACTCATTAACAGATTTTGTCGTCAGGCACTTGGAGCAGACTGCTGGATGCACACCTATGTCCTTTACTCCGAGACTGGCTGGCTCCCTCTGCACTTAAGGGCACAACACCAAACCTGGCTAATCATAAAAAAAGCACAACTAGGCCTTATGCCGGAATCCCTATGTGGTCTGTTCAAGAAGGCAGTGCAAACAAGGCAAACCAGAAGCGCATCTAAAGGAGGACTCCAAGTCCCTTTTAAGCGCACGTCTTTGGCCAAGAAATCCATTACCTCTAAGGGCCCCAAATAGTTTAATGAGCTACCCGACCCACTGACAGAAGGCACAAAGCTCAGCCTGTTCAAAAGAGGGCTGCGGTCCCATCTAAAGAGTGTATCTACCTGTAACTGCACAAACAAATGATCCACCGATCCTCTTGATTTACTTGTCTTTCTTTACTACCCCCTCTCCCATCCAATCTTTCCATTAATCGATTTACCTCCCTCCTCCACCACCTTACCCCTCCTCATTTTATACACTGCCTCCTTTTTGACAACACCACTCTGGTTGCTTACCCCCCTCCCCTATCTTCCCTCTGCCATAACATCGCTTTATTGCTGACATGTTATTTCCTTCCTGGCTAGCCCTGCCCTGCAATCAAATGATATAATGCACTTTATCTATTGTTAAGTTGTACCTGAAACTAACAAGTCTTGAACCTCATGGGATACCATATTGTTTTCATGATGCCTACCCTGTGATCTCTGACATCTGTATTGCCTTGTATTGTACTGTTTTGTCATTGACTTGGAACCTTTGAAAATGAGTGTCTGACTAAAAGGTAATAATCATAATCAAAATAAATAAACAAATAAGTAAATAAATAAATGTAAGCTGTCATTCAGCGGGCAGCCGCTGAGGTGAGTGGGTGGGTTTTCTGCCCACCGATGGCCTGGGGGGTGCGGGTGGGATGGGGGTCTGTGTAGGTGAGGGTGTTGGGGGGTACCACTAGACCACCATGGATGGGGATTTTCAAGTCGTAACAATGATCAGGGTTTCATGCGGGGGGGGGGTTATCACTAGACTACCAGGGATGCTAAACATAGAAACATAGACTTTGAAGGCAGATAAGGACCTCTTGTCCCACCTAGTCTGCCCATTTCGCTACCTACAGGATAAGCTGCAGATCCTAGTCAACCAACAGCCTATTTTTCCTACCCTCCACAAGAATTGCCTTATGTCTGTCTCATGCATTCTTGAATTCTCCCACAGTTTTAGACCCCACAACCTCCTCAGGAAGGCTGTTCCATGCATCCACCACCCTTTCTGGGAAAAAATACTTCCTCACATTGCCCCTGAGCCATCCACCCTCTATCTTCAAATTGTGTCCCATTGTTCTTGTACATCTCTTTTTCTGAAAGATGCTACCATCTTGGACTTTGTTGATTCCACTGAGGTATTTAAAAGTTTCTATCATGTCCCCCCCTCTCCCTCCTTTCCGCAAGGGTATACATATTAAGCTCCTTTAGTGTCTCCTTGCATTGGTTTCTCTTGCAGACCCTGCACCATTTCAGTTGTCCTCCTCTGGACTGCCTGCATCCTGTCTATGTCCTTGCAGAGATGGGGTCTCCAAAACTGGACGCAGTACTCCAGATGGGGTCTCACCAACTGTCTGTACAGAAGGATAACAACTTCTTGTTTTCTGCTGGTGATGCCTCTCCCTATATATCCCAGTATCCCCCCCAGCCCTCCGTACTGCCTTTTCACATTGCTTGTTAACCTTAAGGACATCTGATACGATTACCCCCAGGTCCCTTTCCATTTTTGTTGTGTTACTACCTCCCCCCCCATTGTGTAATCTTCCCCTGGGTTTTTGTTTCCCAGGTGCATTATTTTGCAATTATTTGCATTGAATCCAATCTACCATACTTCTGACTATTCCTTCAACCTTGCCAAGTCCCTTCTCATCCATTCCTTGTCTCCTTGTGTATCAACCCTGTTGCAGATCTTTGTGTCATCTGCAAAGAGACATACTTTTCCTTCCAGTCCCTCTGCAATGTCACTTATAAAGACATTAAAAAGGACTAGACCCAGTACTGAGCCCTGCGGTACTCCACTAGTAACCCCTCTTTCTTCAGAATGGACTCCATTTACAATTACCTTCTGTGTCCTGTTGTCCATCCAAAGTTTTACCCATGCTACCACCCTGGGAACCACTCCCAGGCTGGTTAATTTGATTATTAATCTTTTATTTGGGACTGTGTCAAATGCCTTGCTAAAGTCTAAGTAGGCCATGTCCACAGCCCCTCCCTCGTCTACTACATTGGTCACCCAGTCAAAGAAATCAATTAGATTCGTCTGACATGACCTTCCCACTGTGAACCCATGCTGCCTTGGGTCCTGTGCCCCACTGGCCTCTAGGTACTCAACAATTCTTTCCTTCAGAAGTGATTCCATCACTTTTCCTACCACAGAGGTCAAACTGACAGGTTTATAGTTTCCTGCCTCTGTCTTGCTCCCACCTTTGTGAAGAGGAATCACATCTGTCTTCCTCCAGTCCTCAGGTACCGCACCATCCTCCCGTGATTTTTTAAAAAGGATAGTCAGTGGTGTCATTAGTTCTCCCCTTAATTCTTTTAGAATTCTGGGGTGAATTCCATCAGGCCCCATTGCTTTGTCCACCTTCAGTTTTAGGAGTTCTTTCAGAATCCTTTCTTCTGTGAAAGGGCTGGGATCAACCTCCCTATCTAGAGTGCTTCTTTTAATTGGATTAGGCACCTCTCCCTCCTCCTCTTTTGTGAATACTGAGCAGAAGTATTCATTCAGTATCCCTGATTTTTCACTCTCCCTCTCTGCCCACCCACCGTCCATTCCATTCAGCCTCACTATCCCTCCCTTTGTCTTTCTATGCTCCCTGATGTATCTATAAATGGTTTTATCCCCCTTCTTAATGGAGTTGGCTATCTTTTCCTCTGTTTTGGCCTTTGCTATTCTGACTTCTCTCCCTGCTTCCTTCTACCTTAACTGGTACAGTTCTCTGTCCTGCTCTTTCTGTGTTTCCTTATACTTCCTAAATGCTATCTTTTTCTCCCTAACCTTCCCCACCACCTCTTTTGAGAACCATAGTGGCCTTTTCTTTCATTTTAATTTGTTTATTTGCTTCAGACAAAGGCTTCTTTGCCTCTGTGATGGTAGTTTTGATGTTTCCCCATTGTTGCTCCACTCCTCCTTCTAGCCTGTTTGCTAGTGCTTTTCTAAGGCACTCTCCCATCTTGCCAAAGTCAGCCCTCCTGAAGTCCAGCACCCTCACTTTTGTATGGCTTGACTCTGTAGCTGAGTTTTGCATGAATCACACTGTTCAGTGGTCACTTGTTCCCAGATGGCTACCCACTTCTAGATCTGAGATCCTCTCACTGTCCCCATTTGAAAGTACGAGGTCTAAGATTGCTCCCTCACGAGTGGGTTCCAAAACTAGCTGTCTGAGGCATGCCACCTGTAGGCATCGAGAATGGCCCTGCTCTTGGATGTGGCTGCAGCAAAGGTGCTCCAGTTAACATCTGACATATTCAGGTCCCCCATGAACAGTATCTCTCCTTTCTCTGCCATTCTAAGGATGCCTTCTATCATATCCTTGTCCATTCCCTCTCCCTGACATGGGGGTCTGTTTACAACCCCTGTGCGGCTTGTGGTGCCATTTACAGTTTCTAAGGTGACCCACAGTGCCTCCACTCCTTCCTGTTTACCCTTTTGTTCTGTTGCTTTTATCCCTTCCCTTACATAGAGAGCTAATCCTCCCCCTCTTCTACCCTCCCTGTCTCTCCTGTAGGTTGTGTACCCTGGTATGTTAACATCCAGTCATGGTTCTCTGTGTACCATGTTTCTGTGACTGCTACAATATCCAGACATCCCTCTTCCATCAAGGCCACCAGTTCAGGAAGCTTGTTGCCCAGACTACGGGCATTGGTACACATTGCCCTCCATTTCTTGATGGCCTTACCCCTTTTTGCCTCATCCCTGTCCTTCTTGCCTTTGTTATTTTCCCCATTTAGCCCTGCCATTTGCCCTATCGACATCTCTATCTGGAATTATTATAACCCTCTAAGAGGGTTAGAATCCCAGTCAGTACAAACGGGAGGGGGTACCTGGACTACCAGGGACTTCACATATGCTGTGCAGGGTGCCCGGCACATTTTGCCAGGCCAGCCCTAAGCAATGCATGCAAATGGGTCCATGATGCCTTGCATACATAATGGCCCCATCTGCATGTTTGGGTCTGAATTTCTAGAAATTGCACCCAGAGCATCTCCAGATGATCTGGTGTATTCTCATTAGAAGTATTCAGACCTGTCTGGGAGATGCGCCAGCACATCATATTTGCAGCGCCTGCATATTTTGATATATTCAGAAGAGATGTGCCATTGCTCATCTCTTTAGAATATATCCATTTGTTGGTCCGGCACAACTCAGTTGTGGGGAGCAACCACTTGCACCATTGCCAGGTGCATTTTTCAATATCGGGGCCACTGTTGTGCTGAACAAATTTCATTCTGAAAGTATCATGCTATCATTTTTTTGTTTTAAAGTTATTCACATTTGTTTGTTGAAAAAGTGAAAAAAAAAATTATGCTGTTTTTGTTTGCTAAATATAAAAAGACTAAAAGGTATCTGTAAATGAAGCAGCACTCATTTTGTAGGTATTTTTGTGCTGAGTAAATTCTATGGTGACAGTGCCATGCTGTCATGTATGGTTTTACAATGTATTTGCTTTTGTTGAAAAAGTGAAAAAAAGTACATTTTCTGCTGCTTTTTGCTAATTCTAAAAATGATTGATATTCAAAGGAGCTGTAGTTTGTGCAACTGAGCTGTGATGACGTAACCCCAGAAATGCACCCTGGGGCAATAGCCAAAAGGGGGAAATGAGCTGTGTAATTTTCGATGTGCTGCAGTGCACAGATAATGCATGCAGCGCATCTCTGGGGGGCTTGCCCATGCATATGCGGCACAACATGATATTCAGCCAAGATGTGCCGCGCATCTGCCGGCACATCTTGGAGATGTGCCACATACATGGGCACAAAGTTACACCTGTAAAAACAGGCCTCACTGGTAGCCACCCACAGGTATGCTGCTGTATTGCAAGGTGCAACACAGCATCCACCAACCCCTGGGTGGCTACCCCCCCAAGCACCATGTCCGATGCCTGTACAGTGCATACAGAGTACTGGTAGTCTAGTGGTACCCCCATCCCAATCTGTACCCCGATTGCCATAGTATAACCCTTTTATCATCCCTGGTAATCTAGTGGTACCCACCTCCCCACACAAAACCCTGATTAGGTCATCGGCAGGCAGCAAACCCACCCACTCACCTCCTTACAAAAATGTATTTCCTGCCATTTTTTGCTGAGTACAAAAGTCTAAAAGGTAACTATAAATTAAACAACACTCATAGAAACATAGAAACATAGTTTTTTTGTAGATATTTTTGTGCTGAACAACTGTTGTGTTCAAAGTGCCACGCTATCATGTTTTGTTTTAACATTATTTGCATTTGTTTGTTGTAAAATGTGAAAAATAAAAAAATTAATTTTCTCCTGCTTTTTGCTAATTATAAAAAAACCTAAAAGGTATATAAAAATGAAACACTACTCATTTTGTAGATATAGATATTCAAAGGAGTTGCACCCATCCCCCTCCACCCACACAGGACCCCCATCCCACCCAGCTGCCCCTCCAGTCATCAGTGAGCAGCAAACCCACCCACTCACCTCTGCGACTGCCCACCGAATGACAGCTTACAGTAATACCTGAAAGCCCATTGGTCGACACTGTCAACCAATGGGCTTGCAGTGTGTACTGTAATAGTCATTCACAACTTGTGATAGCTTACAGTAACACCTGCAAGTCTATTGGTCCATAGTGTCGACCAACGGGCTTGAAGTGTGTACTGTAATAGTCATTCACACAGACTAATTATGCACAAGCAAGAGATACACTTTCCGAAACACAAGGTACCAATTAAGCAGCTAAAAAATGAGACCTTATAAATATCAAAATATCTTTCCACTATGATTCCTTTGTGCTTATCCCACACGTTCTTGAGCCCCACCATGTTCCAGGAATCCACCACTTTTTCCTTGAAGAATTATTTCCTCACATCTCTCCTGAATCTACCCCCTACAGCTTCATAGCATGTCCACTTGTTCTTGAGCACCTTTTCTTCTGAAAAATACTTCCCTCCTGTACCTAATTTACCTCCATGATGTATTTAAATGTCTCTATCATATCCCCTCTCCCTCCTCTGTTCTAAGGTGTACATATTGAGGTATTTTAATCTCTTCCCATAGGGCTTTGGATGCAGATGCTGTACCATTTTGGTTGCCCTCCTCTGGACCACCTCCACTCTGTCTATGTCCTTCCTGAAATGTGGCCTCCAAAACTGGACACAGTACTACAGATGGGGTCTCACCAGTTATCTATACAGAGGCAACACCACCTCCCTCTTTCTGCAGGTGATACCCCCTACATATGCACCACAGCATCCATTACCCATTCCTACTACCTTATCACATTGCCTGACCACTTTTAGGTCATCTGATATGATTACCCCCAGGTCTCTTTCCTGCTTGGTGGTTGTCAATATCTCTCCGCAATTTTGCACTTCTCCCCAGGGTTTCTGTGACCTAAGTACAATATATTGTACTTCATAGAAATTCAAACCCAGCTGCCATATCCTTGACCACTCCTCTACTTTTCTCAGGTCTCTGCTCATCTGTTCCACCACCCCAGAGCGTCCACCCTATTGAAGATTTTGGTGTTATCTGCAAAGAGGCAGACCTTCCCTTCCAGCTCCTCTGCAATGTCACTTACAGTATAAAGACATGAAAAAGGACCAGTCCCGGCACTGATCTCTGAGGCATCCCTCTGATCGCCCTCCTTTCCTTGGAATGGACTCTATTTACCACTATCCTCAGTCACCTATCCTCTAACCAATTTCTTTTCCAGTTTACCACCTTTGGACCTACTCCTAAGGTACCCAGCTTGCTTATTAGTTTCCTATGTGGAACAGTGTTGAAAGCCTTACTGAACTCTAGGTATGCTATGTCCACCACTCCACCCAGATCTAGTTCCTTAGTCACCCAGTTAAAGAAATAAATCAGATTCATCTGACATAACCTCGCCTCTGTGAAATCATGCTTCTTTGGGTCTTGCAACCCACTGGATTCAAAATATTCCACAAGACTTTCCTTCAGCAGTGATTCCATTAATTTCCCACCACCAATGTCAGGCTTACTGTCCTATAGTTACAGACCTCCTCCCTCCTACTTTTGTTTAGTGGCATTACATCCTGTCTCCTCCAGTTCTCTATAACCATTCTTGTTTCCAAGCAACTGTTAAATAGGATTGTCAGAGGTACAGCCAGTATTTCCCTGAGCTCCCTCAATACCTATGGATGCACCCCACCTGACCCATTGCTTTAGCCACTTCAGATTAGCAAGTCCCTTCTGGACTCTTGCTTCCAAAAAAGGACTAGTGTCCACCTCTGTCTCTCCAAAGCTTATGATACTTTGTGGCCCCTCCACTTCTCCTTGATCTACCAACACTGAACAAAGGTATTTGTTTGGGATGTCTGTCTTTTCCTGATTTCTCATTGCACAGTCCCCCCTTCTCTTTCTAACCTTACAATCCCATCTCTGGTCTTTCTCTTTTCACTTACATACCTAAAGAATGCCTTGTCCCTGTTTGTTATGCCCTAGGCTATTTTGTCTTCAGATTGCACCTTTGTGCTCTTTACTGGTTTTGCTGCTTCCCTCTGTTTCTCCTAATACACCTCCCTATCCTCCTCTCTCGGTGCATCCTTATGGCTTAATGTGGAGTTAGAAGAATTGTGATAGTCACTTACTTGTCCCGATGTAAAATATAAGATTAAAAATTCATATTGTCACTTGCAGCCTTTTTCCCTGAGAAGGAAATAGTTCTGGAAAAAGATTATCTTCAAATCCAAGGGAAACCCATCTGCTCTAAGTAAGGATGCAATAAATTTAAATGTCAGCACAAAATCAGGAAGTTCACACTTTGCATAGCGTAGAAAAGATTTCACCTTTTCTCCTGTCATCACATGGCAAAGTTTTTTTTTTTAAGCTGTGCTCTCCCCTACCATTTAAGATGTGCCCTTCCCATCTCTATGATCTTTAAAAATAATTTCCTGCCACCTACTAGCACTCAACTCCTCCCCCCAAAATCCAGTCAAATTTCTTTATTATGGTGGTGCGGTACTCTCTATAGTTAGGGTTGAGTAGGCTATTTAATGTTAAACCCTGATTTTGCACCCTAATAACTTTGGCATCATTTGATAAAATAGATCAAAATTTGGCATGCATGGTCAGGCAGTCAGATTCTCAAGACATACAGGGCAGGATTCTCAAAGCACTTGTGCTTGGCTCATCCCAGATGTCCCGGCACAAATGAGATGCACTGAGCATCAACTGTGGTATTCAAAGAAGATGCACTGGGGATGCTTCCAGTGCATCCCCTCTGTGAATACCACAGTTGTGCCCAGCCCAGGATGTGCTGGCACAACCCCTTGGTTGGGTTGGGAATCCAATGGGGCAGTGCATTGCATGAAGCGTTGTGCCCAAAGTTGCCATTCAGAGCCATCAACATGTAAATTGGGCCATTAGGCATGCAAGGTGCAATGGGGCCATTTGCATGTGCCATGCAGGGATGAGCCCAGCTGAATGTACTGGGCACCCTGCAAGGGTTGTGGTCCACAAGCATAGCACCATGAAGTCATGTAGAACCCCCTCACCCTTCTCTGGCCCAACTGCATCCTATGAAAACACCAGGACATATCCCTGGTGATCCAGTGTCAACCCCCTGCCCACATTCCAGTTACATGCTACTCACTGTGGCAGATGTCCCATATGTAATGCAGCTCCCCCCTCCCAGCCTGTATCCCCATTCGTATGCCACTCACTGCAGCGGTACAGAATAAATATCAGACCCCCCCCTTCCTGCCAAAATCCCCATTTGTATGCTGCTCAATGAGGCAGTAGAGAAGTAATAACAGAACACCTATCTCCCCATCCCGACCCAATCGCACCACCAATGGCACTCCTTATGTTCCGCCATTAGTGCAGCAGACCCCACCACTCACTCAGGCAAACCAACCCACCCTGTTTCCCCCCCATCCCAGCATGTTCCTACCATCGGCGGGAAGCTAAACCCACCTCCATACTGCCATGGCTGCCCGTCAACAGAGCTGTCTGTGAATGACAGCTACTGTACACCCTGAAGCCCATTGGTGGACCCTGTCGATCAATGGGCTTGCAGTGTGTACTGTACTCTGTCATTCACATCTTTGTGAAAAAGCCACACAATAAGACAACTATGAGCCTTCTACAAAAAAAAATTAAGAAAGAGCACCAGACGCTGGAGGCATGTATAGCCCAGAAAAAATGCCTTTGCCAAATGACCACCCCAGAGCAAAATTAATTACTGAAACTATCTCAGAAATGACAGCTATTGATGAGCAATTGTTTTCAGTGGCTGATAATGCGGGTTTTAAAAAACTGCTTTCAGTGGTTGAACCAAGGTATATTACACCCTCAAGGAGGCAATTTTCTGATATTATTATTCCCCACTATGTATGCCAGAATTTGGGCAAAGGTGTTAACTGAATTAAGTGCAATTCCTGCTCTGAGTTTTACCATGGACAGATGGACAGCAGAATATTCCATTGAGTCCAACTTACTCATCACAGCTCATTGGATTGATGACATTTACAAAAGGAGAGCTGCTGTGCTTGTGCTCCAACACCTAACACAATTACACACAGGTGAAAACTGGTGCAGAGAACTCCTACAGGTACTTGACAGCTGAGGCTTACAATCAAGTCAGAGGCATCTAGTAATCAGGGACAATGGCCCTAATATTAGCAATGCAACAAAGCAATGAAGTTAAGTACTATAAATAGATAAAAGATACTTATCGTTACCACAGACAAGTGTACCAAGTTTTCAGTGTGGCCAGATACATTATTGGGGGGATGGGTTGTTTAACCAGAAAAGGCACACTAAACCAAAGCTTGTTTCCAGGTGTAACCTGGGAGAATAAGGATGTTACGTGGCTTTCTCAGGGTCACACATTATACAAGTAAGAGCTGATGGGATTCAAATCCAGGGGAAGGGGGCAGGATTCTCAAAGATCTCAGGACCCAAGTCCCACTCCACAACTGCAGTTGTGAACTGACATTGCCTGCAGTGGCACCGGTCATGATTTAAGGTCACAGCAGTTGCAGAAGGTGTTACAACTGCTCCCACCAGCCGTAGCACCTTTCTGCAGCTGCAGCAGTTCCCTGGTGACACCACCCGCAAGCAGCCATAAATCATGGAGACAGTTGTAATCCGGCTCCACCTTTGTGAATACCCGCCACTGTGGGGCTCCTGCAGCTCTGCAAGTGGCCACCCTTTGGTGCCGATGTTTTGCTGCAGCTGCGGGACGTTCGCAATCTCTGAGAATCCTGTTCAGAATTCTCAAAGAACGGCAAAAATCCCACAGCTGCAGGAAAAAGGCTTGCTGCACTGTGGAAATGCAATTGTGTGATATTCTTAAATAAAATCCTGCAGCTGAGAGATTCTGCAAAAGTCCCACAGCTGCAGAATTCTATCAGCTGCGGGTATTCTGCAAGTGCTGCAAATCTGCAGCTGTGGATCTGCAGCTGTGGAAATGGCTGAGGAGGCACAGCAATAGTACAACAAGTAGCTGGAGCAGCAGACTTTAACATTGCTGCCTAGTATGAGGCTGACAGCACCCACAAAGATACCAGCAACTAGTCTGTCAACTGGGGCCACTGCAGCACCACAGGTACCAGCAATACCATAGCACTACAGTGGCCTACTGTCACAGCTGGTCATCCCTCCCTGGGGCATTCCTGTTTCCTGCAGCGGTAGCAAGGGCTGCAGGCTGGTCAGGCTCTACTGCCTCTGGGGCTCCATCATGGGCTGTACTGCGTCTGGTGGTTGTTGCCTGTTGCCATATCATGTCAATGTGTCCATTTGTTGCTGTACCAACAGCCACTGCTATACTATCTGGGATGCTATTACCTGTGCCTCACCTCAACCTTAATTGATTCCAACTGTTGGGGCACTACTGCAGTTTGCTGAGGGAGAGTTACACCTCATTCCACCGTGTGTAACATTTTTTCCACAACTGTGGAAAAAACCTGGCTGAGAACAGCCTTTCAGGGGATGTGCCTCACTTATTGCACACCTTTTTTTAATCAGGGACTTCCTCAGCTGCATTTTTCCCACAGTCCGTAGTGTTTTTTCCGTAGCTGCAGAGGTTTTTGTGAATAGCACTTGGAGCAATCTCTCCTTTTTTCCATAGCTGAGGCAGTTTTGGGGACTTAGAAAGGTTTTTCACCTTCTGAAAGCTTTGTGAATCCAGCCCAGGATTTTCAAAGACAGACCAAAATCCCACAGCTATGGGATAAAGGGCTGCAGCACTGTGGACATGCAGTTGTGTGAAATTCTTAATGAAACTCCCGCAGCTGCAGGAATTCTACAAAAGTTCCGCAGCTATGAGAATTCCGTAAGTGCTGCAAATCCACAGCTGTGGAAATGGCTGAGGAGGCACAGCAATAGTACAACCAAGTAGCTGAAGAAGCAGAATTAACATTGCTGCCATAGTATGAGGCTGACAGCACCCGCAAACATACCAGCAACCAGTCCCTCAACTGGAACCACTTATTTATCTTTTTTTATTTATGACTTTGATAACCGGGTAAGTGTGCTGATCCCAGAGACCGTTTTCAGGCATGACCCGACCACTGCAGCACCACAGGTACCAGCAATACCATGGCACCACAGTGGCCGACTGTCACCACTGGTCATCCCTCCCTGTGGCATTCCTGTTGTCTTCAGGGGTAGCACTCACTGCAGGCTGGTCAGACTCTACAGCCTGTTGACCTACATCATGGGCTGGGTCTGGTGGTGGTTGCCTGTTACCATGTCATGGCAATGTGTGTTTTTGTTGCTGTAACATCAGCTACTGCTATACTATCTGGGATGCTATTACCTGTGCCTCACCTCCACTTTAATTGATTCCAATTGTTGGGGCACTACTACAGTTTGCTGAGGGAGAGTTACACCTCATTCCACTGTACATAACATTTTTTCCACAACTGCAGAAAGAAACTGGCTGAGAAGAACTGGTTGAGAATAGCCTTTCAGGGGCTGTGCCTTTCTTATCTCACACCTTTTTTTCTTCAGGGACTTCCACAGCTGCACTTCTTTTCACAGTCCATAGTGTTTTTTTTCCCCACAGCTGTGGAGGGTTTTGTGAATAGCACTTAGAACAATCTCCCCTTTTTTTCTTTAGCTATGGCAGTTTTGGGGACTTAGGGAAGGTTTTTGCACCTTCTGAAAGCTTTGTGAATCCAACACTAGGTTTGCAGCTCAGAGCCCTTAACCACTACGCTATACTGCCTCCTATTAGAGAACATTGGTCCCGTCTTTCAGCAGAGAATGAGAATATGCTGCTGCTGTTTTTAAAGCAAAAGCTACTTAACTATAGCTGATGTTACTGTTAGAATGTTGCTGTATCAATAGAAAATGTGCCGAGATTCTTGCTGCATGCTGCCTTTTGCCTTTTGCCTACTGTTAATAACAAGACCCTCTGCCCCAAATGCAGTTCAGTTAATGTGCAAGAGTACTGAATAGAATATGATCTGCATTTTTTTAAAGTTGCTGAAGTTCATTTTTAAATGCTGCAAATGCTGCTACATAAATTATGTGCCTTTTTTTGTTACAGTCTGTTTAGTTTGAGTAATACCATCTGCCTAATGCCTTTCTTCCTTTTGCAGGTAATCAGCTGCCACACACCCCTGCCCTGCAACCAGGTGATATTTTCAGCATACTAAAAGCATAATGCTATCTGACCCAATGTAAAAACCGATCCAGTCGGATTAAAGTCGGAAATTATCCAGATCCGGTATCCGAGTAACTTCACATACAGTACAGTATCCATGCATCTCTAATAAAAATTATCTCTGTTTAAAAAAACAAACATCAGAACATAGCTAACTGGGACCCATTTAGCTAGATTCTGCAGTTTTAAACAAAACAATCCTTGCCAGAATTACCTTTTCTGGGCACCCCAGAATCCAGGATGTCCAGCTTAGTGAGAGGAGTTATTCACCCACAATCTCTGTATGAGAACAGGGGGACTTTCTTGAGTTCAGCAGCTGCAGATGGAATCCTGTTGTGAGCTGCAGTGAGATTCCGTTGACTTGCTTTCTATGCCTCTCTATCTACCTATCTATCTATCTAGCTATCTCCCACCCTAACAATTTATCTACCTACCTACCTATCTAGGTAACTATTTTGTTTTTTCACATAAATAGACCGGGTTGCCCATCCCTAGTAGAGTTTCTCTTGAACAACCCCCCTCTTCCAGGTCACCTGCTTCCTTTTTCCTAAATGTACCCCAACACTGGGGTGCCCAATCCCCAGTGTCAGAATATAACCTGAAATGATAAAAATTATTCCTTGATTATTTTTTTTTAAAGTGTAAAACATAAAACGGTCCCTCAGTGATCTGACCCACCACACACCCAGCACCCACCCCACGTCGGCCTCCCACTTAGCACCCACCACCCCCACACCCCACACATCCCACACACCCTCACTCACCTGAACATATCCCACAGTGTAGATCCACTCCGCAACTGAAGACATATCTTACTGTTTGTACTGGTGACCCCGTATGAGAAAACCAGGTAAGTGCAGTTGAATGTATTTCAATGTCATTTGAACTTTGATTTATAATGTTGTCATTTTTGTATATTCTGACCCCAGATTTTCAACATGGGCTTTTTGGGACCCCTCATGATGACCAGTGGTGGTAGAATTATGCAAATCTGGCCCTAAAGGTGATTATACAGGTGCTTTGCAAAGTTACCTTTCAGACAGAATTTGAAACTTTTCACCACCATTGTTCATGAGGTGGGGTCATAAGAAGGTTGTGTTAAACATTTGGGGTCAAAGTACTTAAAAATGGCAAAGCTATGAGCATACATTGACATTTGTCTACATTTATTCATAAGATTGGTAGTATTTTGAGATACTTAGACCTCAAATTTTCAAAGCAGCCATTTTTTACACATCACTTCATGAATGTGACAGCGGTCATTTTTAAAATCCAGACTAAAATTTGTTTTCACACCTGTGGTACGGGATAACATTTTGGTGGGAATTGGAAAATTGTCCCCTACTGGGTTCATTAGGTGGGGTAACAAGAAGGTTATGCTGAAAATTTGACATACAAATATGGTGAAATACCCAGGTTATGAGTAAACAATGCAATATTTCAATGTTTACACACAACTTCACTAATTTTCAAAACTTTGACTCCAAACTTTCGATATAGCCATTTTCCACACCACCTCATAAACGTGACACATCATTTTTTAAATGCTGAATAAAAAGTGTTTTCACACTTGTGGTGTGAAATGACATTTTGGCAACTATGCTATAAATACTACATGTCATGTTTTTAAGGGGAGTCATAAAATTTTTGTCTTGAAAATTTGGGGCCAGCATTTAAAAAAATATATAACTGTTAAGAAACTTTGGGCGTAATGGCAGTCTTGACCCCAGCAGGTATGCTCTGTGATCCTTTGACAGTGAACTGAGTTTGGGAGCAAGTTTAGTGACCCATCTGGATGGGGTTAGGGTTGGGGATGGCACTGTTATAGGACACCGCCCCCCACAGCCAGGGAATGAATGCTGTAGGGTTGTCTACAGTGGCCCAGGTACCATACAGTGAAGACAATTGTCCTTTCAGCAGAGGGCCCTGTGCACTGGCTGATAGATGGACTCTTTGCCCTATGCATCTGTATCTGTGGTCACATGGAAGCTCAGGGACCAGAAAGCCCTGTGCTTCCACAGCCCACCAGACAACTTCATGAATTCTTGACATCCAACACTGCATGGAACTACTGGGCCCACAAGGGCTCTCCTCTTCTGTAGGTAGACAGCCTTCCATTGGCAAAGGACCCTGTGCATCTGTTCATGCAGGCCATGAAGGCACCTGCATGAATGAGGATACAATTCCACTATCTCAAAAAAGAAAGTAAATTGTTGGCAAAAAAACTTTGTTAATGCATCAGTTAGAGTAACTTAATGCCACAAAAGTAGGGGATGCGGTATTATGGTATTAAGGTTTCCAACCCCAACCCCAACTCCCAACTCACACCCCTAAGCAGGAAAAAAACATTAGGGTTTTGGGTATCAAGGGTCTTGGTGAATCAGTGGTGGGGTCTTCCATGGGGTTGTCAACCCATAATTTCCACCCTGTTCCTTGAGCAAACAGCATCACATATGATCTTGTTTCTCCACACGGAGGCTGTAAGGCCCTTCATGAAGAAATCTACAACAAATTGTGTTGGCAAAATGTGGCAAGACATACTTCTCTACCTTTGAAAAGTGTATCACAATGAGGCACTGGCTTGGAGCTGTACCTTGTGCTTCAGACTGGAGATTACGAGCTGTGGAGAGGGGTGAGCATTAGAGCTCATTAATTGTAGTTCTATGACACTAGTAGTCCTGTGCTCACACTGTTTATTCAATTGGCTTAGCATGTATGGCACAGCTTTTAATGACAAATCTTTCAGGCTGTGGGGTTGCCTTTGGAGGGGCTTCCTGATGGCGGTCTTAGGGCTGTTTTAGAGATCTGTCAGTGTGACGGTCAGGTCTGACCACCAGGCCTTATATATTTGGGGATGTTATAGCCAGTGGGTACCTCACAGTACTGTGAGTGAAAGTAATGGCCCCAACAGCTCACATACAGCTGTTCCTTGTCTCTTGCCACTGCCAGGACCCGCTAAATCTAGCTGCTTTACTGAGTTCGGTGAGCCATACATGAGTGGATGGTGGTGCCTGCTCTCTCCAGTGTCAATTGGATGCCTGTCTTAGGTCCAACAGTAGATCCCTTACTTGGCAGGGCATGTGGTAGCTGAATGCCTCTGCAGATGTCAGATGGTCGGCGGCCATGGTAGTGTGTGGTGGCCGTCCTGAGACGCGGCACCAATGGACCATGTGGGAGGAGGGGTGTGTCAGTGCTGCTGGTATGTGTGTGTGGGGGGGGTTCTTGCCTGACATCGGTGTGTGTGTGATGGGGATCCAGGACACCCCTGTGTCCATGTGTGTGGGTGAGGGAGGTGTACCACAAGAGGCAGGTGCCCACATGGGTGTGGGTGCCTGTGACCAGGGGATGGGTGCAACCGGGTGGGGTGTGCCTTGCCACACCAAATGCCTTGCAGGTGCAGTGTCGGGCCATGGGCAGCATGGGCATAGTGGTGCTGCTCTGCAGTGGGTATGCAGCTGTGGGATATGAGGTGGCACCATATGGTTGGGGGGTCAGCCTCTGGGATGTGTTTCTGGAGATGGCTCGTTCTGTGGGGAATGCTCACCTGCCATGGGGCCATTCTCTCATCTGGTGTGCGTGGAGGCAGGGCAGTAGGGGACTCATAGCAGGGTTTACCCTGGCATATCAGCTACCCACCTATGTGCCCGGATGCACAGCTCTAGGCAGCTTTGTGCATACTGCATAGTGTGGGCAGACCACTGCCCACCCCCTGTGCTTTGCACTCCACGCAGGTGGGGGATCAGGTGCATGGGGGTTGCACCCCCCCTCTTATTGCATCCCATGTGGGGGTGCAATGGATGCAGAGTGCCTCCGCACCTCACATACTTGGCATGGAGGCACTCCACACCTTCGAGCATAGGCCTTCTTGTAAATAAGCTCCCCTCCCATACCTTATTAATCCCATTCATGTACCTAAATGGTTCAGTCATGCCCCTCTGCTCTCTTCTAGTCTCCAGTGGGCACAGATTCAATTCCCTCCATCTGTCTTCATAGGGCTTCCCATGCATACCATGCACCATCTTGGTTGCTCTTCTCTGAACCCTCTCAATCCTATCTGTGTCCTTGTGTAGGTGAGGTCTCCAGAACTGGACCCGGTACTCCAGGTGATGCCTCAACATGGATTTATAAAGGAGCATCAGCACCTCCCTCTTTTTGCTCATTATACACCTCCCTATGCACACCAGCATTCTATTCACTTTGCCCTCTGCCTTGCTGCATTGGTTCCCCACTTTAAGATTGTCTGAAATTATAATCCCCAGATCTCTCTCCTGCTCAGTTGCCTTAACCCCCCCCAGTGTGCAAATGGCTTGTGGGTTATGTGCATTACTGTACACTTTTCGGCACTGAATTTCAGCTGCCTTATTTCCGACCACCCCTCCAGAATCTTTAGGTCCTCCCTCATTGCCGGATCCAGGGGTGTCCACCCTATTGCAGATCTTTGTATCATCTGCAAATAGGCACACCTTTTCCAGCAGTCCCTCTGCTATAATGCTGATATAGATATTAAAAAGGATGGGTCTCAGCACCGACCCTTGGGGCACCCCACTCATCACCCCTTCTTCCCTGGAATGCACCCTATTTACCACCACCCTCTGGCTTCTGTCCTTCAGCCAGTTCTCCACTCATCTTGTTATTTTGAGTACCACCCCAAGCTTTCCAGCTTATTTATCAGCCTTCTGTGAGGGACAGTGTCAAAGACCATCCTGAATCCAGATAAGCCACGTCCACTGCCCCTCCTTGATCGACCACCCTTGTCACCCAATTAAAAAACTTGATTGTTTGTCTTGCCTGACCTCCTTGTGTGAAACTATGCTGTCTGTCATCCCATAGTCCACTATCTAAAAGGTAACTGACCACCCTTTCTTTTAATAGTCCCTCCATCTCCTTACCAACCACTGAGGTGAGGCTGACTGGACTATAATTTTCCGCCTCCTTCTTCTTGCCACCCTTGTGATAACTCATGAGATAAGCAAAAGTAAAAGAATTGTCATGACCTTCTCTGATGACATCGCATAGGTGACAGAGCCAGGGGGGTTAGGGAGTAGTCAGTAGATCCTCACTTTTGTAGCTGATGTGTCAGACAATAAATTTTATGGTCATTGAAATGTATTCAAGATGCACTTTGGTTGGGATATATGAATTATTTGGTGCAATAAGATGTTCAATGTTTTACATTGTTTTAATCAAGGTTTTATATATTTGTATGTAACAAGATATGCACGGTCCCTTTAAAAGACCACTTTTTAAATGCACTCCTGGAAGCACCAATTCACACCTTGAGAAAGAGCGCAGGTTTAGTGCATGAAAACATTTGGTGTTTGCCAAGGAAGTAGTCACTCCATTTTCAAGCATAGAAACATAGGAACATAGGAAAGTGATGGCAGAAAAGGACCTCCAGACCCACCTAGTCTGCCCAATAGCATAGCATCCCCTAGGCCTGCCCCTGATTTCCCCCCACTCCTTTCAGGAGCCCTCTGTGTCTACCCCACACCCTCTTGAACCCACCCAGTGTATTCTCATCCACTACTTCCCTAGGCAGCCTGTTCCAGGTGTCCACCACCCTCTCAGTAAAGAAGTTCTTTCTGATGTTGCTCCTGAACCTACCCCCCTCTAGTTGGAGATTATGTCCCCTTTTACTGGGACACCTCTTCAATAGGAAGGTATTCTCAGTAGTCACCTTGTTTATCCCTCTCAGGTACTTGAAGGTCTCTATCATGTCCCCTCTCTCCCTCCTCAACTCTAGATTGTATATGTCTAATGCTCCCAGCCACTCCTCATATAGCAGGTGACTAAGCCCCTTCACCATCTTGGCGGCCCTCCTCTGTACCTGCTTGACCCTCTCCACTTCCTTCTTTTGGCAAGGCCTCCAGAACTGGACCCCATACTCCAGATGAGGCCTGACCAGCTGGGTGTACAGGGGAATCAGGACCTCCCTCTTCCTACTGGTGATCCCCCTCCCAATACAACACAACATTCTGCTGGCTTATGCCACCACCCTGCTGCACTGCCCCGCCATCTTCAAGTCCCGAGAGATGATGATGATGCCCAGGTCCCGCTCCTCCATGGTTACCATTAGCAGTTTGCCCCCCAGTCTGTATTCCGTTCTCACATTTCTTCTGCCCAGGTGCATGTCTTTGCATTTTCCCATATTGAGGCATAATTTCCACTTCTTGGCCCAGTCCTCCAACTTTCCTAGGTCCCTCTGCATCTTTCCCACTCCCTCTTGTATGGCCACTCTATTACAGATTTTGACATCATCCACAAACAGGCTCACTCTACCCTCCAACCCCTCCACTTTGTCACTTATATAGATGTTGAACAGCAGGTGCCCCAGGCCCAGCACTGACCCCTGGGGTACATGCTTGTGACCGCCGACTCACCCGAGAGTACCCCATTTATTACCAGCCTCTGTGTTCTGCCCACCAACCAGTTATGCACCCACTCTATCACCAACTTCCCTAGCCGCAGACATTCCATTTTGTGCACCAGCCCCCCCATGTGGTACTGTATTGAAGGCCCTCCTGAAATCCAGGTAGGCAATGTTCACCAACCCCCCCTCCCCTCGATCCACCACCCTCATGACCCAGTCAAAAAACTCTAACAAATTTGTCTGACAGGATCTGCCCTTGACAAAACCGTGCTGCCTTGGGTTGAGCAGGCTGCTTGCATCTAGGTAATCAGTGATACTGCTCTTTAGCAGTTTTTCAATGAGCTTACAGACCACCAATGTCAGACTCACTTGCAATAAAGTGTTTTTTGAATCAGACCCCCCATCATATTGGGTCATAATTTCAGTGGTGCCTGAGCTCTACTTTGCCATTTTCCAATGAATTTTCACCCTCCACATTTCAGTCAGTGGAGTGACATTAAAATGAGGCTGGTGGTATTTCTCCAATGACAGCAAGCAGAATACTTTTAAACCATTTGGTACTCACCATACATTGAAAATCCAGGTAACCAAAATTATCAGTTTGGGAAAAACTATTCTGTTTTACTGTTGCATGAGTTGCACTGTTTAGTTATTTTTGGCTTCCTTTCCCTAAAATCTCTTGAAAAGCTACAGTTCCTGACCCTGTTTTGTTTTGATTATCATGAATAACCAATGCATTTCTGTTAATAAATCATGGATTATTCATCACAATGGGTGGATTATTCAGGATTATAAAAAGCTTAGTAAATTGACTAAAGGACATTTAAGAACACACTTATTTTCCCAGCATCCTGGATTAAGGTGTTCTACGCAATTCGGGTCTATGTGATAACGGCGAACGCCTAAAGGCTATCACCGTTATCGCTCAGTCAGAGTGCCAAACACATTTTTGGCACTCTGACAACCTCGGCTCACCAGCACAACGGCACCAGGACATATTTTTACTGCTTTCTCTGTGGGTCTGCACTTCACACCCGCTTTCACGGGAGATTCACCCCACACCCTCCTACTTAAGGATTCTCAACTCCATGGGGTGCATGTCGGGGTGAAAGCAGTAAAAATATAAAGGTTTGGGGCAGACGCAATTAAAATCGCACCAGCGCCCGGAACCGAATCCAGTACCTCAGCCACCCCAGCCACTAGCTAATCCCTGATGCCACAACGCAGCTCGAGTGGCAACTGCAGCACCACTCCCTACAGCCTCTCCACCCCCTCCCAGCCCATGCTCGCTGTGCTCACTCCCACCCACCTGCATGCATACTTATAGTGACATCCTGTCGCCTAGTTCGCCCACCCCCTCATACGGTCATCCTACCTTTCCATCACCATGAGTGGATTGTGCTGGGAAGGTGTCACCATAATGGACAGCGCCCTTTCTTATGTGCCCGCTTCACGGGTTACTATGCAATTCTGACCCCCCACACACACACTTTTTGGTACATTCCTTCACCACTGGACATCAGGATGATATTTATGTTAGACAAATGTGCCAATACAGAAATTATTAAAGGAAAGTTAACTTGCACTGAAAACATCAAATTGAAAGAAAGCTATAACGTAGATGAACTTGAACATGAGTGAGCATACAACTACTTGATAATAGAGAAAGGAGCAGCAATACAAAATAAAAGAATATACAGAAGAACTGCCCAAAAAAATGCCACAGAAAGTTGATACTAGTGAGGAAGACAGTTCTGCCAACACTCAGAGAAGGGAAAGTGATGGACCAGTTGCGTTCTTGTAATGGTATGGCAAATCCCAACTTTTAAAAATATTACCCAAAGTAAAAACTTTAATGGCAATGACCTGGGAAGAGCTTTTCACTGAAAATAGATCTTACTACACTTGAGTGGTTTCTCCCAGATAAAAGACAAACAGAAACACAGTCATACTCCATATTGTTATGGGGCATGGTCATGCTCCTGTTAGTCAGCATGTAGTCAGCCTTGGGGCACAGATGGCAGGTATCCCTCTTTTAGATGCTTCTGAACTGTGACTACAGAGATGGACAAATGAGTAAGAGCATGGGTACTTTTACAAATATAAGAGATAGGACCTGCGTGGTATTAACATTTTCTTGGTGGAGATGACAGAAAATAACACTTCTGGTTAGAGCCAATATGGCTGTGCTGATCTCCTACCTGGCTGTACAGTGGCAGCATGGCTTTTGGAGTGGCGGCAGCAATATCAGAGTGGCGGGAGTGGCGGTGTCTTAATGGATGGCACAGCAGTCAGAACTGTGACAGTGTGCCATTCGCAGTACTGCGGCAACAAAACTGTGCATGTGCTATACTCGCACATGAGCAGTTTCCCCAGAAGTCCGTCCATAAAGTAGTGCACCTGTGGGGATGGGGAAAACATGCTGTGGAGGTGATCTCCATCACGGAAGACAGCACCGATGGAGTTAGCGCTGTCCGGATGTTGACACATCACTGTAAGAGAACACAGGGATGCATTCTGGTTGCGACCCTCTGTTCTATTACAATGTTGACAAAATATTTGTGGAGCTCCACCCATGCAGCCGTAAATATGGCAAGGATTGCAAAGAGACCTTGGTGTTGGGAGTGCCATACCATGGTGTAGCTTTTTAAGACATCAAGAAGTAGGAGGACATGTCACTTTTGTTGTTTGTAAGAGAGCATGGGGTGGGTGCTGTGACGTGGACAGCCAGTTCTGAGTGCTGTATGATTTTTTGTAAAATAAAAAAAAATGTTTTATGAACTGACTCCCATGAGAAACGCTGAAACAGCATGTGAGATCACACACACACACATACACACACACAGGTTTTAGATACAAGGTGTTAAGCAGAAGGCCAGAAGCTAATTATAAAGTAAAATAGGCCTTGATCAAGAATCTCCTGTTTTTAAGTTAATTATAGCTGCAGTTGCTAGGAGGGAAATCCTAAAGTTTTATAGCTGCTTAGAGGGAAATCAGTATCCCTTTTGTGACATTTTAAAGGGGAAACCGGGTTTAGTATCCTGGTGCCAAATCATAAAAATACTTTCATGTCCTGGAAGGGGGAAGCTTATCATAAGATCAAAGAAGTCATTTGAAGAACATGAGTTATGCTGAGGTTGCAGAATTTAATACTTGGAAAAGACATCCTGTTTTTATATAGATATATTTTTTTATATATTCTGACAGGGAGGAGCTAGGTGACCTGATGCAACTTGGTGGGGAAAACCAGTTTTTAAACATTATTCTGTTTTACTTCAGACACACTTCTATCTAGACTCTGACAAAAAAAACACATTTGGAGCACTTTAAGCAGGTATTTAGAGAGACAGACAAATGTAAGTACTGTAGTAAGAATTGCACTGTTTAAAACCTTGTTCTTTTAAAAGATTTGTATGTCTTGTGATATAATAGTTCTGTATTGTATGTTTTACATATTATTATCTATTTTACTAGAAAACTCTCATTTTAGAGCATACTTGGTCTGTCTTTCCTTTCTTTCCTTTACAGGTAGAGTATATATGGTTACAGCAGACACTGTGCATAAGCTTGAATGGTGATACCACACTGGAAAAAGGTGAGAATAATCTGAAGTCTTTATTAAAGTTTAAGGGTTCATTTGTGTACACCTGGTTAGGTGCCCATAGACAAAGATATCTGCCCCCCCGAAGACAGATATATTGGAGCCTGTGCATTGGGTACTCTAGCAAGAGGTTCACAGTTTGAATCCCTCCAAGACTTGAGACCAAAGGTTGATTCGAACACACAAAAACAGACAAGAAAGTTACCTTGTTCTGTTATACTGTTCACAAGACTGCACTCAAAGGTTGGCACTTCGGGAGTAGAGGGCTGACCTGCTGAGTGGGTTTGTGACAGATTGGTTGGCAGTGGTGGCATAATTTTGGTATTATAAGCTTTTATTGTTCAGCGTGTCAGCTTGATACCATTAGCTCACTTGCAAAGAAAGAAAAAGGCAGAGTTTTATTTTAACAAGGAAACAATACTATATCACTTGGCGTACAGTCCAGTTCCTACCTGTTTAATTTTTTTTTCCTAAAGTGCAAGTTAGAGTAGCCATAGTCAGGGAAGAAGATGGCTTCCGACTACAGCAAGCACACTGTAGATTACTTGAAGCAGTTGAGCGGGGACAGAGGAGTCCTGTTTGAGGTGACAGCCAAAAAGCAGAACCTCATAGATGCCCTGATGGTAGCATATACCCAGAGCAGCGGGTCACAGACCATGACTGGAAAGGACCAAACTTCGAGTGTGGCAGGTCTAGTAGCCAGTGCAGTGTCCAGATCCGATGAGGAGGGCAACAGGGCCACTTTCAGTGAAGGGCCACAGCAGCAAGGGAAGGTCACCAGTATCCTGAATCCAGAGGTACTCAGGCTGCAAATTGAGCTGCGCAGGATGGAGCTGGAGTTCAAGGAGAAGAGTGAACAAGAGAAACAAGAGGCAGACTGTGAGGCAGAGTGAGAATGCTGAGATGCAGACCTTGAGGATCAGGAGCATCAGAGGCAAAACAAACTGAAGAAGATACAACTCCGATTAGTGGCACCAGAGCAGGTAAGTGGCTTGGGTTTAACTGGAACTGCAGGACTGGGATACAAATTGAATTCCAAATTAATAGTCGAATTTAAAGAGGGGGAGGATATGGATGCCTTTTTAAATTCTTTTGAAAAAGTTTGTATTCAGGCTAAAATTCCTAGAGAGTCTGGAGCTTCCAGCTATCCTCGCTACTTACTGGGAAAGCTCGGGATGCATTGGGTCAAATGGACAATGAGGACAGTGATGATTACAGCAAACTTAAAGTGGCACTGTTAAAAACGTTTGAATTAACTGCTGAATCATACAGAGATTAATTCCGTAAGCTCAGGAGAAGCCCTGATATGAGCTACGAGGAGCTAGCCATGAAACAACATCAGTTTTTAAAGCATTGGTGGGAAGGAATTGAGGCAAACGCTGTTGAAAAAATTGAAAATGTGATTTTATTAGAACAATTTTTCTGGGCATGCCCAGCAGAGCTAAAAACCTGGCTAGAGGACCAAGATCCCAAAACAGTCCAAGAGGCTGCTGAACTCTCAGACCGCTATGCCAAGAGCAGACCTGCTGAGAGTGAATGGGGTGGGCTGGAAGTGTAGAAAGGGAAAAGCGTGCCTTCAGGGCAGCTAAAACCCTCACTGCCTCCACCGAAACCAGTTAGTCCCAGGTTTGAGAGAAAAGATTTCTCTGAGAGAAGAAATGAATGTTGGTTGTGTAAAGAAACTGGGCATATTGCCAGACAGTGTCCAAAAAAGGTGAGCAATAATACACAACAGGGTGCTAGAAAGGGAGTAGGTTATTTGTGTGTCCCTGGAAGCATGCCAGTAAACATGAGGGAACACATGCACCCAGTCATGGTGAATGATGTAGAGATGCAAGGGTTAAGGGACACAGGGGTATCCTTGACCTTGGTAAAGGGGGATCTGGTATAGCCTGGTCAGCTTATACCCAATGAATACGTCACTGTACAGGACTTCACTGGTGAGGCAAAAACATTGCCCCTCGCTACTGTTCTCTTAGACTGGGGTGAACAGGGGGAACTGTGCAACAGGTGGCTATAGCCAAAACCTTAGCAGTGGATGTAATCCTGGGCAACAATCTAAAACAGGGGATGGTATATGCAGTTACCCATAGCCAAGTGGAAAGGGAAAATTGTAGTTCCCTGAACCCCACAGAAACCATTGTGGAAACCTCTGAGAGGCTTGTTCCCCAGCTTTTGTCTCCAGATGGTGAGACTAATGAAAATGGGTAGAAATTTTCCCAGTAGCAAGTAACCACACAGCTACGGAAGGTTACTTGGAAGAGGAAGGGGTGACCCATTGTCAGAGGGTTGGGATTGACAGTGATCCTGAGGGCCCTGATGCTAGTGGTAGGGACCCTAGTTTACTGACTGAAGGGGACCTGTCCCATGCCTTAGGAATGTGTGAGGGGTTTGCAGCTGCTTAGAGAAATTACTCTAATTTACAGAAGCTGAGGGCTTGGGCAGACTCGAATGGTGCACAGGGAGGTGATGGCAAACATAAGGTTAATTGGGAAAATGGACTAATGTATACTCAGGCAGCACAGACAGAGGGAGGGATGCTAGGCAGACAGCTTGTTGTTCCCCAAGGGTATTGTGAGCAGTTGCTCAAGATTGCACATGATATTCCCTTGTTTGATCATCTTGGAATTGCTCACAATGCAGCGGTTGGCCCAGAATTTCTACTGGCCTAACTTCACCCAGCAGGTTAAGGAGTATTGCAGGTCTTTTCACCAGTGACAAGAAATAGGGAAGGTGGGCAAGAAAACCCAAGTCGCCCTGATTCCATTGCCCATACTGGAGGAGCCATTCCAGAGGTGGGAATGGATATTGTGGGGCCTTTAAATACCTCTAGCTCCTCAAGGAAGAGATTCATCCTGACTGTGGTGGACTATGCCACCCGGTAACCAAAGGCAGTCACCCTATCCTCACTGAGGACAGACAAAGTGGCAGACGCCTTACTTGGGATTTTCTCCCATGTTGGGTTTCTGCAGGAGGTAATCACCGATTGAGGGGGTTCCTTCATGTTGGACCTGATGAAATGTTTATGGGAGAAGTGTGGAGTGGTGCAGAGACGCATGCCACCATATCACCCACAAGCCAATGGGCTTGTGGAAAGATTCAATGGTATCTTAAAGTCTATGCTCTGGGCATTTAATGAACAGCATGGGAGGGACTGGGAGAAATACCTTCCCCACCTATTGTTTGCATACAGGGAGGTGCCCCAAGAGTCGACATGATTTTCCCCCTTCGAACTCTTATATGGACGCCGGGTAGATGGGCCCCTAGACTTGATCCGGGAGGACTGGGACGACAAGCACGCCACCCAGGGAACTCCCATTGTGTATTACAACCTTAGGTTTAGGGAAAGGCTGAAGGAGCTTATGGGGAAAGCCCAGAGCAACCTAGCAGCTGCCCAACAGAAACAAAAAGTGTGGTATGACCGCAGAGCCAGAGCTCGCTCTTACATAGTTGGTCAGGAAGTCATGGTCCTTATTACAGTCCGGAAAGACAAGCTGCAGGCTGAGCGGGCAGGACCGTACAAAGCGGTTAGGAAGGTAAATGACGTGAACTACATTGTGGAGTTACCTGACTGAAGACAGACAGAAAGGATGTTCCATGTCAACATGATGAAACCATATGCAAATAGGACTGACGTGGTGTTTGCAGTGTGTAGTCATGGGGAGGGGACGGACAAAGAAGAACCCCTTCTGGACTTGCTGGAGGAAAGTAAGCAGGAGTCCTCTGTGGAGGCAGTAAAATTGTCTCCCCAGCTGGCCCTGGATGAAATCCAGAAAGTAAGGGAGGTTTCAGCAGACTTTGCCCCCTTGTTTAGCGCCAAGCCTTGACTAACCCCCTAGCGATGCACAATGTGGAGACAGGGACACAGACGCCCATACGGTGGACAGTATATCATGTGTCAGAGGCTGTCCAAAAGGACCTTAGGAGTGAAGTGGAGGAGATGCTGGATTTAGGGGTAATCCAGAGATCCCACAGCCCCTGGGCCTCACCCGTACCCCTTGTGCCTAAGCCAGATGGCTCTACTCATTTCTGTGTGGACTATCATGGACTGAATGCAGTCACAAAGTCAGATGCCCACCCGATGCCCTGGATGGATGAGCTCCTGGACAAGTTGGGAGGGGCAACCTACCTACGGACCATTGACTTGACAAAAGGGTATTGGCAGGTAAAGTTGACAGACAGAGCTAGGGAGAGGTCGGCCTTCAACACCCAGATAGGCTTATTTGAGTTTAAAGTAATGCCTTTCAGAATAAAGAATGCCCCAGCCACTTTCTCAAGGCTGGTGAACCAGGTGTTAAATGATGCTGAGGAGTACGCCGTGGCATACCTGGATGACATTCCAATCTTTAGTATCAGCTGGGAGGAACATCTGTCCCACCTTAGGGAAGTGCTGGGTAGAATACAGAGGGCCAGGCTCACTGTCAGAGCCGAGAAGTGCCAGGTGGCCATGGGGGAAGTGGCATACCTCGGGCATGTGGTAGGCCAGGGACTGCTCCATCCTAACCAAATAAAGATAGAGCTGTTCCAGGCATGGCCCAGACCAGAAACACAGATGCAGGTCAGGAGTTTTCTAGGGACAGCAGGGTACTACAGAAAATTTGTACCCAATTACAGTTCTCTGGCTGCTCCCCTATCTGACCTGGCAAAGAAAAGGATGCCAAAGAAAATTATCTGGGGCCCAGCCTCTGAGGAAGCTTTTTCCAAACTAAAGGAGGCACTGTGCAGTGCTCCTGTTTTGACAAGTCCTGACTGTAGCAAAACCTTTATAGTTCAGACTGACACCTCAGACATGGGTATTGGGGCAGTACTGAGTCAGACATCTAGCCAAGGGACAGATTACCCAGTAGTGTACCTAACATAGAAACATAGAATTTGACAGCAGATAAGGACCACTTGGCCTACCTAGTCTGCTCATTTTCCTACCTAATGGATAAGCTGAAGATCATAGTTAACCAACAGCCTACTTCCTCCTACCCCCCACTAGAATTGCCTTATGTCTGTCCCATACATTCTTGAATTCCTCTACTGTTTTTGACTCTACAACCTCCTCAGGAAGGTTGTTCCATGTATCCATAACCCTCTCTGTGAAGAACTACTTTCTCACATTACTTCTGAGGCGTCTCCCCTCTATCTTCAAATTGTGCCCCCTTGTTTTTGCACATCTCTTTTTCTGAAAGATGCTACCCTCTTGGACTTTGTTGATTCCCTTGAGGTATTTGAAAGTTTCTATCATGTCCCCCCTCTCCCTCCTTTCCTTGAGGCTATACCTCTTTAGTTCCTTTAGTCTGTCTTCATATGTCTTCTGATGCAGACCCTGCATCATTTTGGTTGCCCTCCTCTGGACAGCCTCCACCCTGTCTATGTCTTTGTGGAGATGGGGTCTCCAGAACTGTACACAGTACTCCAGATGTGGTCTTACCAACTGTCTGTACAGAGGGTCAACAACTTCCTGTTTTCTACTGTGATGCCTCTCCCTATGCATCCCAGAATCCACCCAGCCCTCCTTTCTGCCTTCTCACATTGCTGGCCCACCTATAGGTCATCTTATATGACTACCCCAGGTCCCTTTCCATTTTTGTTGTTGTCAGTATCTCATCCCCCATTGTGTATTCTTCCCCTGGGTTTTTGTTTCCCAGGTGCATTA
This sequence comes from Neoceratodus forsteri, assembly GCA_016271365.2. Taxonomy (NCBI): domain Eukaryota; kingdom Metazoa; phylum Chordata; order Ceratodontiformes; family Ceratodontidae; genus Neoceratodus; species Neoceratodus forsteri. The sequence goes on along the minus strand of CM028137.1, from coordinate 208,468,903 downwards.
CTTTGCACTTCTTTGCATTGAATGTAAGCTGCCATACATTTGACCATTCCTCCAACCTTGCCAAGTCCTTTTTCATCCTTGACACCTCACCTTGTGTATCAACCCTGTTGCAGATCTTTGTGTCATCTGCAAAGAGACATACTTTCCCTTCCAGTACCTCTGCAATGTCACTTATAAAGACATTAAAAAGGACCAGCCCCAGTTCTGAACCCTGCGGTACCCCACTAGTAACCCTCCTTTCTTCACTGTGGACTCCATTTACTATTACCCACTGTATCCTGTTTTCCAAACAGTGTTTTACCCAGGCTACCACACTGGGACCCACTCCCAGGCTGGCTAATTTACTTATTAATCTTTTATGCAGGACTGTGTCAAATGCCTTGCTAAAGTCTAGGTTGGCCATGTCCATAGCCAATCCCTGGTCTACTGCGTTGGTCACCCAGTCAAAGAAATCAATTAGATTTGTCTGACATGACCTTCCTGCCGTGAATCCCTGCTGCCTTGGTCCTGTGCCCCACTGACCTCTAGGTATTCAACAATTCTTTCCCTCAGAAGTGATTCCATCATTTTCCCTACCACTGAGGTCAAACTAACAGGTCTGTAGTTTCCTGCCTCTGTCTTGCTCCCACTTTTGTGAAGGGGAATCACATGCTCCCTTCTCCAGTCCTCAGGTACCACTCCATCCTCCCATGATTTATTAAAAAGGGTAGTCAGTGGTGTTACAAGTTCTTCCCTTAGTTCTTTTAGAATTCTGGGGTGAATCCCATCAGGCTCATTGCTTTATCCACCTTCAGTTTTAAGAGTTCTTTCAGAACACTTTCTTCTGTGAAAGGACTAATATTAACCTCCCTATCCAGAGTGCTTCTATTGACCAAATTAGGTATTTCCCCCTGCTTTTCCATTGTGAATACTGAGCAGAAGTATTTGTTCAGTATCCCTGCTTTTTCACTGTCACTCTCTGCCCAACCACCTTCCTCTTTGTTCAGCCTCAGTATCCCTGCCTTCGTCTTTCTTTGCTCCCTAATGTACCTATAAAAGGTTTTATCCCCTTTCTTAAGTGAGTTGGCTATCTTTTCCTTGGTTTGGGCCTTTGCTATTCTTACTGCCTTACCTGCTTCCTTCTGCTTTAACTCGTACAGTTCTCTGTCCTGCTCCTTCTGTGTTTCCTTATACTTCCTGAATGCTATATTTTTCTCCCTTACTTTTCCTGCCACTTCTTTTAAGAGCCATAGTGTTTTTTTTCTTTCATTTTGATTTGTTTATTTGCTTCACTCAAAGGCTTTTTGCCTCAGTGATGGTGGTTTTGATGTTTCCCCATTGTTGCTCCACCCCACCTTCTCGCCTGTTTGCTAGTGCTTTTCTTGACAAAATCAGCCCTCCTGAAGTCCAGTACCTTAACTTTTATGTGGCTTGACTCTACATGCTAAGTTTATCATGAATCACACTGTTTGGTGGTCGCTTGTTCTCAGATGGCTACCCACTTCAACATCAGAGATCCTCTCTCCGTCCCCATTTTAGAGTACCAGGTCTAAGATTGCTCTCTCCCGATTGGATTCCAAAACTAGCTGTCTGAGGCATGTCCCCTGTAGGGCATCAAGAATGGCCCCGCTCTTGGATGTGGCTGCAGCAAAGGTGCTCCAGTCAACATCTGGCATATTCAGGTCCCCTATCAGCAATATCTCCCCTTTCTCTGCCATCCCAAGGATGCTTTCTATCATTTCCTTGTCCATTTCCTCCCCACTGAGATGGGGGTCTGTATATAACCCCTGTGTGGATTGTGGAACCATTTCCAGTCTCCAGGGTGATCCACAGTGCCTCCTCTCCTCCCAGTTTACCCTCTAATTCTATTGCTTTGATCCCTTCCCTTACACAGAGAGCTACTCCTTCTCCTCCTCCTCTTCTTCCCTCCCTGTCCCTCCTGTAGATTGTGTACCCTGGTATGTTGACATCCCAATCAGGGTTCTCTGTGTACCATGTTTCTGTGGCTGCCACAATATCCAGGCATCCATCTTCCATCAAGGCCACCATTTCAGGGAGATTTTTACCTAGACTACAGGCACTGGTACTCATGACCTTCCATTTTTTATGGCTTTATTTCTTCTTGCTCCATCCCCGTCCCTACTGCCTTTGTCTTTTTCTCCATTTACCCCTGCCTTTCTCCCTATCAACTGCTCTATCTTGGTGTTTACCTCACTAATTACCCTGGTTTTTGGGGGAGGGCTAGGATTTCCCTTATCCTCTTCAGTGCCTCCCCCTTGGCTAGTTTAAATGCTTGCCATTGAAGCATTTAAACCTATCACCTAGGATCCTGGTTTCCCTCCAGGATAGATGCAGACCATCGTGCCTGTATAGGCCTGCATCCCTCCAGGTGGAGCCCCAGTCCCCAGTGAAGCCAAATCCCTGAGCTCTGTACCAGCATTTCAACCAGTCTTTGAATCCCATGGTGCGGAGTACCCTAGCCTCATCCATTCCATAGACAGGTAGCACTTCCGAGCAAGTTACCGTGTGTGCTACTTGTCTAAGGCCCCTCCCCAACTCCATAAACTCCTGTTGCACTGCTTTGATCTCATTCTCAGCCAGGTCATTCGTCCTTAGGTGGACAATGACATCCAGCTCCCTCCCCCTTGCTGCTGCTGCTGCCATGATCCTGAGGATTCATTTCCTGTTCCTCCAAGCCTTCGGGCAAGGCAGACACCTTACCTCCCTTTCTCCTCCCTCCCTCCCTCCAACAGTTCCACCCCCCCCTAACAATTGAGTCCCCCACCAGGAGCTGTTTACTTCCCCTGTGGGGTCCTGGGCCACCCTTCTGTGGGTCTCCATTGTGGAGGTTTCCAGCATCCTCCTTGGTCTCCACTGCAGGTGCCTCCATAGAGGAACCATGCTTTGCCAGAGTGGCGAATGAATTGTGGAGAGGCACAACTGAAGGGGTGCGCTTCTGTTCCACCACTGTCACCCTCTCTGAGCCCACCATGGTCCAACTACTCCTCTTTCTTGGCAACCTCTGAGGTGGTGGTGGTGGCCTGGGTGGTCCCTGGGTGGGGGAGTAGGTTTTCCGAATCCTTGCCAGGTCAGCATGGAGATGAACAACATCCTCCCTCAGACCAGAAAGGTGCCTGCAAATAGGGCAGCAACGCAGTCTCCAGAATGTCTCCCAGAAGACTGCTGCTGCACAGGCAGTGCATTGTATCAGTCCCCACATGTCTTTGTCCCTTCCAGTTACAGGTGCTATTTTGTTTTTTGTTCTTGTTTTAGTGTGTGCAAGCTTCTGAGTGTCTCAACCCCCTTTTTCAGTGTGCTGTGCATTTAAGGATATGAACAGGTGTATGTTGTTAGCAGTTTGGGGAAGTGATGTCAGAGCCCTGCTATAAAAGAAGTTATGCACTTGGGGCGGGTGGGGTGAGGAAAGGGTGGGTGGAGTTAACCCATGCTGTTCTGAAACAATCAACTACAACTCTTACCCTCCACCCTGGGGAGTGCCTTCTTTCCTTTCAGACAACTATTTCACAAAGTCTAATTAACAGGTCTAGTCACAACTGACTGCAAATATCTGCCAGCTACAGTTCCTCCCTGGCAAATTAAAGTTAAAACTAAGAAAAGTCCACCCCAAAAACAGAATCAATACTAGTTACTTACACAGGTCTAAAAAGTAATAATTCAGTTCAGTTCAGTGTAGTCTAGAAAATAACTTCCTTGATTCAAAGAAGCTGTGGCTGCTTTCTCACTCTCCCTGTCTCAGTCTCAGTTTGAGTAGGAAGTTACTTCCCAGGGAGCAGGCATAATCCACAGTGGAAAAAGAATGTCTTGCCATAGTGTGGGCCCTAAAGAAGCTGATTGATCACAACCCCCTGGTTTGGCTGAAGCAGGTGGAAAAGATAAATGGTAGATTGCTAAGATGGAGACTTGCTTTGCAAGGGTATGATCTGACAGTCATACATAGGGTTGGATCCAAGAACCAGAACTCAGATAGTCTGTCTACAGTCTATGAGGAGTGAACTGATTTGGGAAGCTCATCCCATGCAGGGGATAGAGACCCCAAATTCAATCTAGGTGGGGAGTATTGTGACATGGACAGCCAGTTCTGAGTGCTGTATGATTTTTTGTAAAATAAAAAAAAATGTGTTATGAACTGTCTCCCTTGAGAAATGCTGAAACAGCATGTGAGATCACACACACACACACACACACACACACACACACACAGATAGGTTTTAGATACAAAGTGTTGTGTGGAAGTCCAGAAGCTAATTATAGAGTAGAACAAGCCTTGATCAAGGATCTCCTATTTTTAAGTTAATTATAGCTGTAGTTGCTAGGAGAGAAATCCTAAAGTTTTACAGCTGCTTAGAGGAAAATCAGTATCCCTTTTATAATGTTTTAAAGGGGAAACCAGGTTTAGTATCCTGGTGCGAAATCATAAAAATACTTTCATGTCCTGGAAGGGGGAAGCTTATCATAAGATCAAAGAAGTCATTTGAAGAACATGAGTTATGCTGAGGTTGCAGAATTTAATACTTGGAAAAGACATCCTGTATTTATATAGATATATTTTTTATATATTCTGACGGGGGGAGGAGCTAGGTGACCTGATGCAAATAGGTGGGGAAAACCAGTTTTTAAACATTATTCTGTTTTCCTTCAGACACACTTCTATCTAGACTCTGACAAAGAAACGTCTTTGGAGCACTTTAAGCAGGTATTTAGAGAGACAGGCAAGTCTAAGTACTGTAGTAAGAACTTCACTGTTTAAAACCTTGTTCTTTTAAAAGATTTGTACGTCTTGTGATATAATAGTTCTGTATTGTATGTTTTACATATTATTATCTATTTTAGTAAAAACTCTCATTTTAGAGCATACTTGGTCTGTCTTTAATTTCTTTCCTTTACAAGTAGAGTATATATGGTTACAGCAGACACTGTGCATAAGCTTGAATGGTGATACCACACTGGAAAAAGGTGATAATAATATGAGGACTTTATTAAAGTTTAATTGTTAATTTTTGTACACTTGGTTAGGTGCCCCTAGGCAAAGACATCTGCCCCTCCCGAAGAATGATATATCTGAGCCTGTGCATTGGGTACGCTAGCAAGAGGTTCACAGTTTCAATCCCTCCAAAACTTGAGACCAAAGGTTGATTCGAACCCACAAAAACAGACAAGAGGGTTACCTTGTTTTGTTAAACTGTTCACAAGACTGCACTTGGAGGTTGGCACTTTGGGAGTAGAGGGCTGACCTGCTGAGTGGGTTTGTGACAGGTGCTATCTAACAGTATACTGCAATTTTTTCTAGCTGCAGTATGTTATTTGATGGTAATATTAATTTAAAGTGGGGCGTGGTTTAGCCACTGACATGATGGCAGCTTAACTTGTGAGCTCTCTTCTGGCCAAGTACCATCCGAGCTTGGACGCTGTGATCCCGTGGAGTTATAACCCCCTCATCATAGCTTAATGCATGGGTAATGTTCTGCTTACTGGGCAGCACAATCTTAAATGGATTTTGATGCCATTTGTGAGTTTTTGCAGCACCGTTATCCACGGTACCTCTGACCATGTTAGGCCGCGCAGGCCCCACAGTACATTACTGTTCCTGACCACTACATGGTTACCAGCCAGTGTTATACAGGCAACTGCGGTGATTTGGGCTCCTAAAACCCTCCACATCTAGCAAGCATGGGCCCCCCAACTGCAACCTTACCTCCAAGTCCAGCTAGCCCTCCCACTACCCAACCAGCATCTGTGGGAGAATCTCTGCAATACATTACAAAAATGCTAGAAGCTTTACTCCTCCGGGTGGATGACATTAGTCTTTTTCTATTGGGTGCAGTCACTGAAGTTCGGCAACTACAGGATCGGATGAACGTTTCAATGCAGAGAGTGGAAGCCTTTGAATTGCAATAGCAACAAATCTGGCAGTGACTACACCAGCATGAGGAACGTTTGGTGGCTCTCTGGGATAGAGCCGAAGATCAGGAGAACAGAGGCCGCTGCAATAATCTACGGATGATTGGCCTCCCTGAGAGGGCTGAAGGACAGTCACTGGAAAGGTTCCTCAATGACAATCTTCCCCTTATGTTAGGGGAATGCTGGAGAGGCCCTGTAGATGTGGAAAGGGTACACTGGGTTTCTACCCATCCCAATAAATCTGCAGATGCTCCCAGACCTTTAGTGGCCTACCTGCTCTGTTATTCCACAAAGGAACAAATCCTTCATGCTGCCAGAGACCTGGGAGAGCTCCGCTGGCAAGGGACCCAAATCTCTCAATATCGGGACTTCATCCAAGAGACTGCAGTGAGGAGGAGAGCCTTTGGCCCCATTAAGAGCTTTCTTTACCAACATGACTTTTGTTTTAAGTTCAAGAATCTTACCAGACTCGTTGTATCCAAAGATGGGTGTGAAATAACTGCTGACCATCCTGCTGAGGTTGTGCACTGGATTACAAAATTCTGGCTGGCCCTGCATGTCCCTACTACAAATCCCAGGAGGCTTTGGGAACCCACTCAGCTGGGACCTCTCAGTAGGAACAGTTCTTTACCTGCTGGGACTCCAAGGGACTCTTTACTAGCTGGACCAGTCCCTCACCAACCAGGTCCCCCATTGCTCATTGATACCTCTTCAGGTCCTCACGTCCTAGCTTCTGCAGTGACTTTGGACTCCCAGCCCCACCTGTCCTCTCTCTCTCTCAGCACTTGAATACTTCTTTCACCAAATCTCAACAAGAAGCCAGAAGTGGGCACCAGCACTCGCCCAGCAAACACTCCACAGCTCCACCTGCTAATATTTGCAGAGAGGATTTATCCCCTGTTGCAGACCCGGTGAACTCGGAGTTGCCTGACTCTCAAGATATGGATGTCACACAACCAGTGGACTGGGCTGATTTTCCTGATGCCTCCCTTGTTGAAGCACTGGACACTGTTTCCCCTGTGAGACATGGGTTAATTAGTTACTCTGCAGCTGTAGCGAGGATCACCACAGACTCTGGTGCCCCTTCTCGGGTCCTACTTGAGCAGGCCAAAGGACTGAATACATGAACTGCTTCCACTCCCTTTATTGTTGTTTTCTTCCCACACTGTATACTGTATTTTTGACATGGCACTACCATATACCCCCCATCCCCCTGCTCCTTTCCCCTCTCCTTTTCTGCTCTCTGATTTTACTCACTAGGGTATGAGAACTATGGCAAGCTCTATCTGACCTACCCCCTTTCCCTTCCCCTCTCCCCCTCTTTCCTATACCCTTGGTCCCCTACCTATGGACTGGTTTTCCACCTTGGAGCCCTTTGCTCATGGGCCATGCTGTTAGGCTATGCCTGCTAGCTGGTTTTCTGTTCCACACTGCCCCAAGAGCAGCTAGCTGCATAGTGCCATCCTACTTTTACTTATACCTTGCATTACCTCTCTATCGGACCTGTTTGCCTGATTTCTACTGTGCCTGGACTGGTAGGTGGGTGTGCCCACCTCCCTCCCCCATCCTACAGTGTTCTTCCCCTTGCCTCCCTTGTTCTCCTCCCTCCTCTCCCCTCCTCCCCTTCCCACCATGGTTGGGGAGCCGAACCATGGGTGGCTCCTTGGGTCAGGATGACTCCACCAGTTGGGACTTCCACACTATACCCTGTACTGAGCGTTGGAGATAACATAGCTGTAGGGCAGATTTCCTACTCCCATTTGCTCTGACCTCTGCACTCATAGCGCGTTTATGCTGTTGTGTCTTTATTGACACTTAATTGTTGACTTTTGGGCTTCTCAGCCTTATAGGTTTTGCACTATTTGTATTTTAACTATTCTGTGTTTGTTTTTATTTTCCACGGCCTTCAATATCCAAAGATAGTGTATTCCAGCTTTTCAGCAATGCTTACATCCTCTTCCTCATGGGGCTGTGGATTTGCAGTACTGGTTTGTCTAGGGTGCTTTTATATCTCTGGGGTCCTTGTGAATTTGCTCCCCCCTCCTGGGCTCAGTAAGTGCTCCTTCTAGCCTATTAGGCAAGAATATGGCATCAGACATACCAATGCCTCTTGTCCACCAGTGGGTGTCCTGGAATGTTAAAGGGCTTAACCACCCAATTAAGCACACAAAAGTGCTTTGGAACTTGCGGTCTCTCCACACAGATGTTGCACTCCTACAAGAAACCCATCTCTTGTCCCAGGCATCATGGCTCAAAAAATCCTGCATGGGAGAGGTCTTAGCTAGCTCCTCCACAACTAAAACCAAAGGAGTGGCTATCCTTCTCCATCTCACCTCCCCTTGGAAAGTGGAGGATGGCAGGAAGGATACTCACGGCAGGTGGGTGGTAGCCATGTTATCTTTCCCTGAGGGTCCTATGTTGTTAGGTAATATATATGATCCCAACATCAACCACATTGACTTTTCCGGCGGTCAGCCAAGCTCTATTGGCATTACAATCAGATGGCCCACCTGTTCCAATTGTGATAGGGAGGACTTCAACATGTTGGGTGACATCTTCCTTGATAAGTCTCACTCTACATTTCATGCCACCCCAAAGGCAGACAATCCCTGCAGGACCTGATGGAGGAGTGGGCTCTCATTGATGTCTGGCATACAGACCACCCCACTGGTCATGACTACACATTTTATTCCATGCCACACCACTCCCCCAGCCACATCAATTTTTGGCTGGCTAATGAAGTGGCAGCTCAGAGCATATCTGACTTGGCTATTGGCTTGATTCTGATCTCTGATCACGCACCTACCCAGATTACCTACACCCCCCGGTACTCATGCTCCCGGGGTCCGATGGCGGTGTAATCCCCTCCTTTTTAAGGACCCTAATTTTTGCTCCATACTCATTCAGGCCACGAAAGACTATTTTTCTCTCAATTCTGACTGCTGAGTCTCACATGGCACAATTTGGGAGGCCTTTAAGGCAGTCATTCAGGGCTGCATTATTGCCTTTTCTGCAGCTCAAGATAAGCCCCTCAGAGTGAACTTGACCAAGTTGCAGGCAGACCGGTCCACACTGGAAAGAGCACTTTAAGGCCACCCCACATGCTGCCATGGATGGCAGCTTGCACTGTCAAATCATGGGGCTTAAGTACCAGATTAACGTCATCTTACATCAGAAAGCCGAATGGCTTTTGCTCAGGTCACAACATGTATATTGGGACGGTGGAGAGAAATCCAGCAAGCTTCTTGCCTTCTGACTCCACAAACAATGGGCTGCCACCCAGATTCATGCCCTTCGCACCCCAGCCGGCTCCATTGCCTCCAGCCCTAGTGACATTAACAGCACCGTGAGACAATTTTATGAAACTCTCTTTCAATCTCACTCCACCAACACAGGTCCGCAGCTCTCACAAGGCATTGTAGTCTTTAGCCAACACACCCCTCTCTAGGTCCTTACCCCCGACCAGGTGGCCCAACTTGATCTCCCCCATGCAAAGAACTTCGTATAGCACTATCCAAGATGGCTCGAGGAAAAGCCCCTGGCCCAGACAGTATGTCAGTGGAACTATATCAGGCCCTGGGATCAGATGTCTTACAGCCACTCCTGCTTGCCCTACAATCCTCCCACAAAACCGGCTCCCTCCCCTCTACCATGAGGGATGTGCTAATCACCTTACTCCCCCAAAATTTCTCTGATCCGTTGGATTGTGCCAATTTCTAGCCTATATCCTTGCTATCAGTCGACACCAAGATACTAGCCAAAGCTCTGGCTACTAGAATGATGTCTGTCCTCTGGTCGATTAGTCGCCCCACATAAGCAGGCTTCATGCAGAGCAAGGCCGGAATAGACAACACCAGACTTCTACTCAGCCTTAAATGGTTTACCTCCAAATCATCCCTCCCCATGGCTGCCTTAGCAATTGACTTTTCTAAGGCGTTTGATTCCATAGAATGGGACTATCTCCATTACATCCTCCACCTCTATGGATTTGGTATTTATTTTATAGAGTGGGTGCGCACACTTTACTGTTCTCCTATGGCTCGCATTCTCATTAATAGTGACATCTTCCCCTCCATTCCCCTCCATAGAGGCAGCAGACAAGGTTGCCTGCTTTCCCCTCTCCTTTTCCTGGTTGCCTTGGACCCTCTAATTCAAGTTCTTAGTGCCTCCCCACAGATCCATGGTATTGTGGTCACTGGTCACTCCTACCTGGTGGCGACGTATTCAGATGACCTCCTCTTGACTCTCTCCAGCCCCCAACAATCAATCCTAGAGGCACTTCAGGTCCTTGATGACTTTGTGGCCCTCTCTGGCCTACAGGTCAATCAAAGGAAGACCACCTTGGCCCCTCTTAATACTGGCTGTACAAGTGCATGTATTCAGGGCACTAATCTCTCGTGGGCTGCCTAGGGCTTTACTTACCTCAGCATTCAGCTCTCCACTAAATGGTCTACCCTTGAATTGGTCAATTTCTCTCCCCCTATTGACACAACTCACCATGGAGATAGAAAGATGGCACAAACTGCAACTCTCCCTACCGGGTAGAGTGGCCGCAGTCCGCATGCTTCTTTTCCCCCGGCTCTTGTACCTATTTAATAACTTGCCCATCTGTCTTTCCCCTAAACTATTTACCTCTCTGGAACTCTTAGTCTCCTGCTTTCTGTGGGAGAATAAACCATCCAGATGGAGCAAGCAAAAGCTGAGCGCACTGGTCACAGTGGGGGGAGTTAAACGTCCATTGGTTTCAAGGCTATCACCTTGCCTGTATGGTGGCCCATGCAGCCAAATGGTTTGTGCCTGGCCCTTTGGGCCCCTTCCCTGGGTCCAGCTGGAAACAGACCTGGCGGAGGGAACATCTCTCTACTCCATTCTCATGCTTCGGTCACAGATGACTCAATCCCTTCCTCCTACTATCATCGACACAATTTGTGCCTGGAGACTTCTCATGTTTAAATCACACACACCCAAACAGGCTTGGCCCCCCTGATTTGCTATGTCCCATTAAGGCATAATGCCAATTTCCAAATTGATGGGACCCCGCTGTATTGGCTCTCCTGGCAAAAATGCAGAATCCGTACAGTGCAGGACCTCTGCTCCCCCTGATTCTAGCTCCCTATTGTCCTTTGCTCAATTGCAGGCTAAATTCTCCCTACCACACAAGGACTTCTGGAGATATCTACAGATTCGTAGTCTCCTGCAACCCCTCCTTACCAGCTGTCCCTCCAATACATCCTGACGATGGCTGTATGCCCTTCATAGACATCCCACATCTAAGGGCCTGCTTGGTCATTTCTATACCACTTGGAGGGAAGCCCAGCCGAATGCCACCTCGTCATGTCAGTTAAGGTGGGCTGAGCAGCTTGGCTCCCCTATCTCTGAGGATCAATGGAATCTTTATCTCAAATATATCTATAGAGATACTAAAAATTGTTTCCTTCAACTTAAAATTCTACTGTTTTGGCATCGTACTCCTGTGGCCCTCCACACATGGGGTTTGCTTAGCCACACGCAGTGTTGGTGGTGTTCACAGTCTGATGCCCACCTCCTGCACATACTCTGGACTTTCCAGCAACTTATCTCATTCTGGAGCATGGTTGCCTCTGATTGCTACAAGGTGCTAAAGTCCCCGATTGCCCTTACAGACCCTAAGCTACTTCTGGGCAATACTACCTCTCTGACCAACATACCTAAGCCTCTAAAAGATTGGGTGATCCTAGCCCTTCTGGAGGTAAAGCGCCTTCTCCTCATGCACTAGTGCCAAGAGGCCCCCTCAACTTGGAAAGCCTGGCATGCAGCACTAGCTCATTTATCCCTCTTTGAAAGGCTATCCCATACCCAAGGGAATAACATGTGCTATTACCAATCCAAGTGGGAGCTGTACCTACAATCTGACCTCAGCAAACTTCCTACGCCAACTGCAAATCCCCCCATATCACATAAATGTCATATTTTTCTGACTACTGATTTGCTACTGCTATCTTACAGAGGGTGTAAGCATCTGACTTACTTGTTTCTCTTGAATCTGATGTACTTACATATTGATGCCATATATACCTAGTTTTTGATTCATTATGGAGTTATAATAGGACCTGTTTCAGATATGTTCAGTCCTACGTCCATGTTTTGTAAGGCTACCTTGCTGTAATACCTATTGTACGCTGTGCTGAAAACCTAATTAAAATCTTATAGGATAAAAAATAATTTAAACAGACTGTGGATATCTAATCTGTAAAACTTACAGTACCATTTATTCCATGTTAACCACTTGAGGATTTTTGGAATAGCTACATAATATTCCAGACAGTAAATGGGGCAAACAGTGCATGAGCATTTCAGGATTACTATACTAGCTAAGATCCCAAATTTGGAGACATTACCCAGAGTAAAAACTTTCAAATGCACTGACTAAGGGAAGGGTTTCACAGGCACGGAAATGGCTGACCTCTCCCATGTTATGGAGTCCCACCATTATGATCAGTTCAACTACCCTGATTACACCATAGCCAGACTGAAAGGGGAGCTGCACAATGGTGAGTAAGCCGTGGTTATATGGTGTACTTGTCCAAGGAGGGGCAACAGCTCAGTGATGGAAAAGCAGCTGAGCACCAGGACTGAATGAAATCAGAATTCAGCGGCAAAAGGGTGATTAAAAAATGTCCATTCTCACTCATGGCTGTGGAGGACCAATGTAGCTGGGGCTCTGTTTTGGGGCAGTGGTGTGTGAAGGCTTGTAGGACAACTTGGGCCTTTCTTGATTCTTTTGTCATTCTGGTGTGGGTTGAAGACATCTGCATCTCTCCAACAATTCTACTAACATTGGTAAGGAGAAGTTAATCAAGGTGTTCCTATAGCATGTACAGCCAATAGTTGCTGTTCCCAGGAGTACAAACTCATTTCACAATGCAAACTAATAACTGGCATGTATTACTAGAGATTCCCTTCTAAATGTTTGCAGCAAGGGGCCCCATGCTATCTAACATGGCACTGAAGGAAGATAAAAATCCAGTGATGCAACACATTAGATGTCAATTCCAACAGTCCATGTGAAAGACATTGTATGCATGCGGCACCACTTATCAGCTGAGGTTCTGGGACTGTGGGAATAAAAGATGCATCAGATTAGAGATAGGAAAATACAAGTCACCTTCTTCAGGCCCGGGTGGTTTTGGGTAAGGTGGCAGTTAAAGATGGGGAGGGCTATAGTAATGTGAACTAGATTTAGGAAAAAGCTGAGGGGGACATGCCTCCCCTCCCCCCTCTAAAATTATATCTATGTTATTGACCAGTTGCTGTAGGTCACATTACCAATCCTGCCTCACTTAGTATGTGCATTTGATTTACTTTGAGTAGTTTTGATTATAGAAGTTTTACAGAGCTGCGTACTATATTTTTATATAAGTTTTCTATATTAAATTTTATGTTTTGACACTGTATCTTTAATGATGCATTTATGAATATGTAATTAAAGTGCAGTATAAATGTTGCTATCCCAACCCCACTAAAGACTCAAGAGAGTTGAGGTGCTAGGGGTGTAGCTGGACTAACGAAGCTGCTGTACTGTGCATTTTGCCATTATTCTAAAAGCTGTGCATAAAACATTTGTGCAAATTTATGCTTTACTTGAGCCTTATTGTGTGTACCACTACCTTGTCTGTACTGTTTGCTGTAGGAGGACACCCACCTCTTTTGTGGTGTTTGCACTGGCATTTGCTGGAGTTCATGGCTACTGCTTTCTGTATTACTCTGTTGTTTGTGCTATTTGCTGTTGCAGAACACAGCCGTCATGGGGGTAATGAACTTTGCCATTTAAGACTTTTTGCAACTTTGCCAGTCACCTTCAGCCAGCACTCTGTGATTAACTTTTTCACTCTTGGGAAGATAATGAGCCAGTCAAGACAGTCAGCAAGTACAGGAGAAGATGCCGGGTACAGGTGGGAGGATACTAACACAGATAGCTTTGACACAATATGCTGGAGAGTGGGGAACAAACTGCATAGCAATGGAGGTAAGAATGGATCAAGCAAGAATATAAAAGCTGCTTTCATTAACCTAGAGAAACCTCTGATTAAAGGAATTGAAATTACTTATAATATTAGTACCTTAGAGGAATATCTTGATCGAGACCAGGCTCCGGGAGGGTTGAGAATAATTGTTTCTCCCACAAGCAGCTTGGATGAATTTTGGTTTAAGGAGGAATGGATAAAGATGGCGTGTGACTGTTCTAAGGTGTTCCTGCAGCTATTAATCAAGGACAACCGTAGCAAATATACAGAGCCGGCTATGGAACTTCAACAGACCAAATCCATTGTTTTGAACTTTAAATCCAGCCCTGAATATGCTGATTTCAATGAGCAACTGCAAACTAAGTTGCAGAAACACAAGGAGGAAGTGACTGAAAGAACAAGCACTAAGCTAAATTAGGATAAGGGCGATTGTGAGAAGGGACATATCTTAAACTGGAGTAATCAATGATCTCAAATTGAAGGAGGTCTAAAGTGCGCTTTGCAAGTGACGGTAAAACAAACTTCAAGAGTAAAGAAAATAATAAAGGTCCAAGGAAACACAACGGAACACCAGCAAGGATTCTTCTTTTCAGAAAAAAAAAACAGGATCAAAGGAAAAAGAGAAAGAAAAACCAGACGTGAGAAGAGAAGAGGATGAAATGCACATAGGAATGGAAAAGCTGATTCAGGAACAGAAGAAAGCTTCAACTTACAGATAATGAACCTCTTGGATCTTGTACTGGGTAAACCCCAGGACACTGTACTGAAAAAAGGATTAGGTTTTATTCCTTCTCCTGCTGTGAATGATTTTTAGGTGTTTGTGGATTTGAATAAATTCTTCAGAAAATGACACCTTACATTGCGTTTCTCTAAGGATACCACATATCAATCACGTGACTTTGATATCACAGAAATGGGACTGTTTGAGGAAGAAATCAGTTCTATGCATTGAAGTCATCCATTATGTTTTGGATGGGATGCAGAACATGGCTTCTGGGATCAGAAGTAGTGGAGTCACCATAGCTACTAAACACTCAGATAATAATGGCCTTCACTGCCAGTCATCCAGAGATTTGGACCATGCCCAGGATTTTGTGTACCTGGATTTTGCTACAGATCTCCAGGCTCTGGAGTCACTCTGGCTGGAAAATGAAACAGAGACTGACCCTACTACCTCACGGGAGGCAGGAGGTACGGGACTGTTGCAAGCTGATAAAAACATCAAGAAAATCAGAAAATCAAGGTTTAAAGTAAAATCTAAGTTTTGTCCTTAGTCCTGTAATAGTGTGCTTGATGCATTTGAAAACAAAACAGTTTACAAGCAAGTAAAAACCTGTTAAATGACAAAGCTATCCTGTGTAAATTTAATTGAACAAAAAATAAGAAATGTGCATTGGAACAACTATCCAACAACAATTCTGTGGTTATTAAACCCGGAGACAAGGGGGGCCACATTGTCATTTTAGATAGAGAATGGTACAGGGACATGTGTTGAATTTATTGGGGGATGAAATCAACTATAGCCAACTTCTGTCAAATCCCACAGCCCAGTACAGAAAGGAATTACATGCACTTTTTATTTATGTATTTAGTTAGTTTTTATTGGCCGGGAAAGGAGAACTAGACAGTTCTGCCTATTTTCAGACTTGTCCAGGGGGAAGGGGATACATATGAATGCCAGCTGACATTGAACCGCATTACAATTTTTGTCAGAGGCAATTGCTAAAGAGGAAATAGTTGAAAATCAATACAGTGAGCACTCAGATATCGGTCACCCTCCATTTCCAGGTGAACAGGTGGATATCTAAGAGAAACAGTTAAGAGCATCATTTTGTGTCAGATGGTCAGAAATCATTTAAACCATTTAGAAATGCAGGTAAAAAGTTTCTGGTGATACTGCAGTGTTTTAATGATTCTAGATACTAAGTAAAACACTAATAAAATACTCCTTAAATTGAATGGCCTTTATTTCTTATTTTAACACTGCTTTTACTGTACAGTACTGTATAGAACTGTAATATATTTTTACATTTTCCACTTTTTTAAACCAAATCACATTTTTAATCAAAACAGCCACAGAACAGGAACTCTGAGCAGCACACAAAGTACTGTATGTACAGTATAGTACAGTACCTAGAGCACGCCACAATTTGCATTTTAAAGAATACAGGTACAATGCCTGTAACCCCCATCACAAGAAAGTATGGCATTTTTCTGTTTCAGGAAAAACATTCCACCATGCAACCACAAAAGCATGGCATCCCCCCCCCCCCACACACACACACAGGAAAGCATATCATTGTATTTCACTTTAAAGGACAACATTCCCCACATGCCCACAGGAAAACATGACACCATCACAAAAGTATGGCACCCCCCCCCCCACACACACACATACACATGCAAGCATGACAGTTTGTATGGGCTCACTTAATAGGACCAGATCAGGTGGGATTTGTTGCAGGGAGACAATCTAGTGACCTCTTCTGTAAACTTTTACATCTTCTCTCCATATCTGGGGAGGGGGCAGAAGATGTTGTGCTCATCTCCCTAGACGAGGAGAAGGCATTTGATAGAGTGGCATGGATTTATTGTTTGATATATTACCCAGTTATGGTTTACCATCAGAATTTATCCAATGGGTTAAAATACTATATCTTTGTCCCTCAGCTAGAATTATGAGTAACAGTGGTTTATCTCCACTCTTCTCTTTGACTTGCGAGACCCGTCAAGAGTGCCTTCTCTTGCCACTGCTTTTTAATTTATACATTAAACCTCTGGCCAGGAAAACTGATAGTTTTCCTGGTGTCAATGGTATTAAAATTGGACCATATGGATGCAAGCTTTCCATGTTCGCAGATGATGTGCTACCTCATTTATCTAAGTGGGACACATCTCTTCCTAATGTTTTAGGAATAATTAAAGACTTCAGTAAGTTAGCAGGCTATAGACTGAACCACCATAAGACAACTGTTTTAGCATTGTCCA
This sequence comes from Neoceratodus forsteri, assembly GCA_016271365.2. Classification (NCBI taxonomy): domain Eukaryota; kingdom Metazoa; phylum Chordata; order Ceratodontiformes; family Ceratodontidae; genus Neoceratodus; species Neoceratodus forsteri. The sequence goes on along the minus strand of CM028137.1, from coordinate 208,452,014 downwards.
ACTCATGTTCAAAGGTAGATATTGAGGACCTGGGTCTTAAATGGACTTCGTGATCCATAACTTTTTTGGAGATAGAGCTAACTTTAAACTTGACTTCCCTAAAGGCATTAAATTTGGATCCTATTGTGAAACAAGTTGAGCAAGACCTTGCCCTTTGGAAGCATTTACCCCTTACTCTTTGTGGTAGAGTCAATTTTTTAAAGATGGCCATATTCCCTTGCTTTATGTACTCACTTTCCATGCTAAATTTATTGCTTCCAAAGGCATGGCTCCAGAAAATCCATGTAATCTGATTGGCATTTTTGTGGTTAGGGATGCATCCCAGAAGAACCTTGCATAAGCTGTGTAGACCCAGGAAGTTCAGGAGATTAAAGGTACCACATCTTTTTTTTATTATTTGTCATTCCATGGCAGTAATTATTTTCATTGGTTAGCAGAGCCTGGTGGGGATTTTTCACCTAAGATGTTCTGGAACATGGAACAATTTAGGGTTGCCTTCTGTCAACTAGCCTAACCATCACTCCTCTACATACCTTTCCATAAAATTCCAGCTCCATTGAGGAATACCCTGATTGGTTAGTCCATTAGAGCCCACCAACAATTATGTTATCTGTTTAAACTTAACAGTAGGAAAGACCCTGGACAGCCACTCTTTCACAACTTGAATTTTATGATTGAGAATAAAGTGATCCAGCCTTCAACTTGAAAAGGCTTGAAGGCTTCCACTCTACTAGATTTTGTTAGAGGGAATGCAGTTTTATCTTTGGCAGAATTTAGAGAGAACTTCTACCTCCCTGCTTTTCCAATTTTCTGATATGCACAGTTAAAGCACTGCATTTCTTTGGTTTTAGGTACACCTCCATGGTCTGATGGGGCTTCTAAGTGTTTTTCCTTACTAGCTTCCTTAGCATCTCAGGACAGGCCCATTTTGAGACTATATAAGGAATTGGGAACCCTATTTTGGGAAGTCTGTTCCCCCATAGCCTTCTATCGGCAGTTGGCAATTAATTTGTCATATGATGAGACTAATTGGAGGTCAATATGGAATGTTATATTTATAAGTATATTAAACAATGCAGACTATAGCTAATACAGTGTAACATACTTCACAATTTGTACTATACTCCACTTTGATTGTACCATATGACAAGAAGGGCTACAGCCACCTATAATAAGTGTCATCAGGGGGAGGGTTAATTGGTTCATATGTTATGAGCCTGCCCAGGTGTGACCACCTTTTGGCAATCTATCCAGCAGTTTCTTTCTCCTTTTTTTGGTCACACCAGCTATTTTTCAGCAAGTTTGTATTATTGGTGATTATTCCTCTATTAGTCAGCCACAACACAGGGCTCATATGGTTCTATTCTCAGCAGTGGCTAAATTGTTTTTGCTAAGGCACTAAGTCACTAACTCTTTCCCAACAAGGAGGGAATTGCAACAAGAGATACTTACAGTGTTAGTCAAGTCAAGTCAAGTTTATTGTTCTTCCAATAAATTAGAAAAATTTCTGGACATTACAATTTTTAAATTTAAAAATACAAAATGTGAAATAAATTAAAAATATGATTAAACAGACTCCTTATCTCATTAGAATAACTCTCATAAGAAAGTATGCTGTTTAAAATTCTTCAGATTGTATAAAAAACAATTCATTTATCTCTGAGCCACTTTCGGTATGCTTTTTCTTAACACTTATTACAGACATTATAAAATTCCTACCAGTATTGCATCTTGAACAGTCATTGGGTGCATCAATATGAATATCACATCATATGTTAAATTTGCATATTTACTAAGAATTTTCCAAATATTTAAAATGAATATAATTAAATAAAGGGCATTGAATTAATACATGCTTTAACGATTCAGTGAATCCTCTATTGCAAGGACATTTATCCTGAGTTGATTCATTTAATTTTAATTTATTAAAGTAAATGTATTTTGATGTAATAAGTTCAAATCTCACCCAGGTTATTGATTTACGTATGTATGGTGATAAAGGAAGTCGCAAGTATTCTTCCATGTTGGAATCAATTTTGTTTTGAGCAAACCACAGGGCTTGTCTTTGGCTCCTTACTTGATTCATCTGAATTTGTGTGGCTTTTGTAAAAGTTTTTTTTTAAATTAACCTTATAGCTTTTGTGTATTTTTATTTCCGCTTGCCAATCATTCCATAGGTGAGTTGACTCTATACTGTGTAATATTTGAAAAAGGGATTTTAACCATAGAGAGGTAAAACCTTCTTTATGCCAGGATTCCTTTTCCATTATACAGTTCAATGGCATAACATTATTTATATTATTTATTGTTCTCAACCAATATGTGACTATCCTTAGGTTAATAAGGGAAATCAAAGGTAATCTACCTAATTCTGTTCTAACTATTTATCCAGCCATTACATACTAACATACTAAAATGCCAGCAGAATAGGCCTAACGGTCTTTCATGTCTGCTCATTTGGTCAGCCCCCACCCTGGGTGCTGACCTTGCTGCACCCCTCGCCTTCTCTGGCTTCTCCCTTCCCAATTCTGGATATTCTTGCTGCATTGGATTTTGCTTCCAGAACCCTTCCCCTGTACCTGTCCCAACCCCTCTTGAACCCCTCCACTGTCTCTGCCTCCACCAGCCCCCTAGGCAGTGCATTCCATGGCTCCACCACCCTCTCAGTAAAGTAGCACCTCCTCCTTTCTCCCCTGGATCTTCCCCCCTCCAGCTTCTGCCCATGCCCTCTAGTGGCCCCCTCCTCCTTCCTTCAAAGCACCCTGACTGTTTCTCCCCATTTACCCTCTTCATGTACCTAAAGACCTCTATCATGTCCCCCGGTCCTTCTCTCTTCAATGTGTACATATTTAGCTCTTGAGCCTCCTCATAGGTCTTGTCCCCCAAGCCCCAAATCATTTTGGTTGCCCTCCTCTGGACCCTCTCCAGGAGGTTAATGTCTCTCTTTAAGTGTGGCCTCCAAAACTGCACACAGTACTCAAGGTGCGGCCTCACCAAGCAGTTATACAGATGGAGTATCACTTCCCTCCTTCTGGAGGTGATCCCCCTAGCGATGCATCCCAGCATCCTGTTGGCCTTGGCTACTGCCCTCCTACAAGTCTCAGAGTTGTTCATCTTGACATCCACCACCACCCCCAGGTCCCTCTCAGCCATCAAGACTTGTAGCATTTCCCCCCCCAAGGTGTACACTTGGCCCTGGTTTCTGGCCCCCAAGTGGAGTACCTTGCATTTCCCTACATTGAACCTCAGCTTCCACTTTCTAGACCATCTTTCCAGAGCCTCCAGGTCCCCTGTGAGGTCACCCTCCCTCCTCCCCATCCACCGCCCCCAGTTTCGAGTCATCCTCAAAGGACTCATCTCACTCCTGATTCCTGTCCTTATGTCAGAGACATAGGTGTTGAACAGAAGGGCCCAGGACTGATCCCTGTGGGACCACACTAATGACTCTCCTTGGGGATGAGACTATCCTCGCCAACCACGACCCTCTGGTCCAGTCCTGGAGCCAATTGCCTATCCATCTGATCATCTGGTTCCCACCCCATTTCTCCCAGCTTATCCAACAGGCCCACGGAGAAACAGGAGTCAAATGCCTTGCTGAAGTCTAGAAAGAGGACATCCACTGGTCTACCCAGGTCCAAGGCACTAGTCACCCAGTCATAGAACTCCACCAGGTTTGTCTGACATGATTTCCCCTGGATGAATCCATGCTATCGTCCAGGCACCCTGACTTATCCAGGTCCCCCCCAGCCTCTCCTTGACAATGCCCTCCATCACCTTGCCCACCACCGATGTCAGGCTGACAGGCCTGTAGCTCTCTGCCACCTCCCTTGATCACCCCTTGTGGATAGGCACTATATGCGCCACCTTCCAGTCTTGGGGCACCCACTCTGTCCTCAGTGAGATGGTGAAAAGCTCCACCAGGGGTTTCGCCAGGACATCCGCAAGTTCCTTCAGCACTCTGGGATGTAATTTATCTGGCCCCGGTGCTTTATCCATCTTAAGGGAGCTGAGGGCTTCCCTCACTCTCTCTGCTGTGATTTCCACTTCCGGTACCTCTTCTTCCTGCTTAGCCCTCCCCCCACCTGCCAGTGATGCCTCCCCCTCTCCCTAGACCCGCCAATTGGTAAGGGTCCCCCCTCCTCAGTATCTCTGTCTCCTCCCATGTATGATGCAGCACCCCCATTTTCCTTGGTGAAAACTGAGGGGAAGTACTCATTTAGTACCTCAGCCTGCTCCCCCGGGTCTTGTGCCCATCTCTCCCCTGATTTAATCCTGCTAATCTGCCCCTTCACCCTTAGTTTTCCCCAATGTATCTAAAGAACCCCTTGTTCCCTCTCCTAATTTCCCTGGCCAGGTTCTGCTCCTTCCTTGCCTTAGCCACCCTCACCACCCTAGTGGCCCTTCTAGCCATCAGCTCATACTCCCCTTGATCCCTTTCACTCCTTGAGCACTTGAATTGCTTATAGGCTGCCTTCTTTCCCCGCACCACCTCCTGGACCTCCCTGGTCCACCAGCAGGGTTTTTGGGCCCTACCGCATTTTTGTCTTACTCTTGCACAGGTGCTGGTAGCATCCTGCACCCCTCTCCTGATTATTTCCCACCTACTATCAGCGTCCATGTCTAACCCAATCTCATCCAAATGCTCCTTAAGGATCCTTCCCATTTTCTTAAAATCCACCCCCTGAAGTCGGTTACTTCCGTCTTTGTGCAGCCTTCTACCCCTCCTAGGTCCAGGCAGAACCAGACCATGGCATGGTCACTCCCCGCCAATGGGTCCCTTACCTCCAGGCCCCCAATCTGGTCACTGTCTACCAGGACCACATCCAGTACCCGCGCCTCCCTGGTCAGTTCCCTCACCTGCTGAGTTAGGAATACATCTTGAAAGACATCCAACAACCTCTGTTCCCTGGTCACAGAGGATGTCATAGTCTCCCAGTCTGTTCCTGGCATGTTTAAGTCCCCCAACACCACCACCGTTCCTCTGCCCAGTCTGCAGTGTCTCCCAACATCTGCCACCAGACTGTCCTCCAGCTCCTCCGCCAGGGCATTGGGTCTATACACCACTCCTATTTTTACTCTTTTGCCCCCCCTTGTTATCAAGGTGACCCAAATCACCTCCACGGTTCCCTCCGCTTCCTCTACTCCCCCTATGCCAATGCAGTTTTTGACTATCATTGCTACCCCTCCTCCCCTTCCCTCCCCCCTGTCCTTCCTGAACATAGTGTAACCCTCCAGGTTCAGGTCCCAGTCATGTCCTGCAGTGGCCCAAGTCTCAGTGACCGCTGCCACATCCACTGCTCCCTCAGTTAGCATTGCCTGGAGCTCAGGCATTTTATTGCCCAAGCTCCTGGCATTTAGCAGGTCTACCTTCCACCCTTTCCCTATAGTTCCATTTCCCCGGCTCGTGTTCCCATAGGGATTCTGTTTTCCCCTGGTCTGCACTTTGCCAGTTGGCCTTTTCCTGCAATCCTCCTGCTCCCCAGGGGGGTGGAGACAGAGTCCCTCCTTTATCGGCACCCCCTTGACAGCCTTTTCTCCCATCCCACCCCCTTCACAAGTTTAAACCCCACTTTTCACCAATGAACCCCTCTATTTTCAACTTAAGGATTCCCCTCCCCTCCAAATTGAGATGGAGTCTATCTCTAGCATACAGCTCCTTATCCTCCCAGGTCTCCCCCCAATCACCCATCAACCCATACCCTCTGGCCTCACACCACTCCCTGAGCCACTGGTTTATCTCCCTAATCTTCCTTTTGTGTTCCCCACTAGCCCTTGGCACTGGCAGGATTTCTGAGAAGGAAACTGTGCATCCTATGTCATGACAGACCCTGTGAGCTCCCTGAATCTTGCCTGTATCTCTAGCTCGCTATTTCCCTCAATGTCATTTGTACCCAGGTGGACCAGTATGTCTGGGGAACCCCACAATCCTTTGCCAGCTGATATACCTCATGCTTAGCCCTGTGCACCGTTAGTCCAGGGAGCATCTTGTTCTAACTGGCTAGGCTTCTCCTCCCTATCCCATTTGATACCCTTGATCATAGAATCCCCAACAGGAGCACTCTGACCGCCACTTTTCCACCATTTCCCCTTCTATGTCCCTCATCCTTTCTACTGGCCCCTCCACCCAGCCGGCTCCTTGTTCCTCCCCTATCTGGGTGCCTATGCCACCCCTCCTTATTTACCATGGCCCCCTCCCAATCCTATGCCTCTCCTCCTCCTGAGTATCCTTCTGTACCTTGCTAATTCCCCCCTCACTGCTCGTGACTGGTCCTTCTCTCCCATCTGCTAAACTAGCCTGGCTCATCCTCCCTTCCTTCCTGTCTCCATTTAGTTCCTCCTTGCTCGTGGTGCTCCCCTGACCTAAACCCTCAGCTCCCTTTACTGAATTCTCCTTGTACTTCTGGTCCTTCTCCTTTACCTTTCCTCCCAACTGGTCCTTCTCCTTGTGCTTTCCTCCCTCTTCCCCCTGCCCCTCCTGCTCTGATTCACTGCTCCCCCCATTTTCCTGCATTCCAGGTCCCCACCTGTTCTTCCTGCTATCTGGCCCCTGCCTTCTGCCCCCCACTCCCTTTCCATCTCTAACCACCCTGTCATGGCTACATCACCCCCCTCATCCTTGAGCAGAAGAAGAGAATTGAAGCGGTTATTGAGTGTAAGGTCTGATCCACCTCCCCGCCTTGCTTCCTTCTGTCCAGCCCTGGCCATCTGCCTACTTCCCTGAGAATGTTGTCCCTCTGCCCCTCCTTTGTGAGGGTCCCCAGTTACCTGCCTGCTTCCTTGGTAGTGTCCTTTTGGACCCCCTCTGCCAGGGTCCCTATGTGACCCCTGAGTATTCTCCTGCACTCCTTTCCCTATGCCCCCACCCCCAGTGCTTGGTGCAACCCTGTGGGAGATTCCCAGCCCCCTTCCCCAACATACCACCCCCTTCCCCCAGCTTTCTCCTAATCCCCACAACCTCCTCCCTAAGCTGTGCCAGCTGGTAGCACACTGGGCAACCACTGAACTTCCAAGCCCAGTCCAGTATCATGACTGCTCCACACCCTGTGCACCCCACCACCCTCCCAAAGATGCCGGCCCTAATGACATGTGGTTCCATCCCTTTCCAAATAGGTTTCCTTGGGTGAGCCACCAGGTTCCCCCCTAGTCCAAGATACACCCTACTGCCTAATCAGGTCACCCACTAATCTTAGAGACAGTCCCACTGTACACCAGTAACCCTGTTACTAGGTGCAGTACAACACATTAAACTTATAAGGGAAATGAACAACTCCATAAGCTCTCTCTCCCAGCCTTTAAATCCAACCCCCAGTGGCTAGAACTACATGAGCTGCACCTGCAGCCTTTTCCTCCAATTGAAGGGCAGATGTTCCCCATAAATTAGCAGACTTCTGGGGAGGGAGGGGTGGAGGGCGGTCTTGGGCAGACACCTAACTCGAGAGAGAGTGTATCAGCCCTGTGTCTCCCCTCCAAGCCCAGCAGCCAAAGAACCAGGCCCAAGCAAATCCCACCAAATAGGTTTTAAATCAGAAGAAATAGGCCTCTACCAGTGCAGCCTGTTACACAGTGAAACATCCACAAAATGAGCCCACTTACAGCCACCAAATCAGTTTTCAAACTTCCAGCAGCCCACAAAACAATACCCTGCTAGCCCCTTAGAAGTAAGAAAGAAAAGAACTAACCTTCTACCAAGTAAAATCCACAAGAACCCTGTGAAAACAACAAGCAGCAGCTACTGTCCTGGAACACAACTGATCCTGTCCCCTTCCAGTTCTTTCTGAGAAGACAAAGCTGCTAACACCTCAAACCTGATTCAACTCTGCTTCCAGTCAATTGACTGAGTGAGACCTGGCCAGACCATTAACACCCTTCCCCCACTATGCACTAACCTTTGCAGCTAGTGGAGTCAGCAAAAAGGAATCAAAATTCAACTCAAAGCCCCCAAAATATGTTTGCTGCCAAAGGAAACAGGTCTCCAATTTAATCAGCTTCACTAACAACACATCAAAATAGGCTTGAAATTAACAGATATAGGTCTCCAATTCAAATAACCATCTCCAAGCAAATCCCACCAAATAGGTTTTAAATCAGAAGAAATAGGCCTCTACCAGCGCAGCCTGTTAAACAGTGAAACATCCACAAAATGAGCCCACTTACAGCCACCAAATTAGTTTTTAAACTTCCAGCAGCCCCCAAAACAATACCCTGCTAGCCCCTTAGAAGTAAGAAAGAAAAGAACTAACCTTCTACCAAGTAAAATCCACAAGAACCATGTGAAAACAACAAGCAGCAGCTACTGTCCTGGAACACAACTGATCCTGTCCCCTTCCAGTTCTTTCTGAGCTGGGAAATTGAAGTGGGAACTTGTAAAATATATTTATAATAATATAAAAGAGGGGTTTCCAGTTGTGGATAATGATTATATCCCCAGATTTCTGCTCCACATAATAGTAGTGGGGTAATTTTTGCCTCCCCTGCTTTAATAGCAGGTATTACTGTAAAACCTCCATATTTAAGGTTAAATCTTTGCAGTGCTTTTGCTGCATACTTTGCCTTATTAATCTGTTCCTTAATATGATGTGCCCAGAAGTTTCTAGAGTGTAATGTTATACCAAGGTATTTATAAGATGTCACTATTTCAATAGGGGCATCATTGTAGAAAATCCTTGGTTTTGATGACCGATTTCCAAAGATCGTTATTTTTGTTTTGTCTAGGTTTATTCTCAATTCCAATTCTTTACATTTATTCACAAGAGATTTAAATTTTAATTCTAGTCCTTTAGGGGTCAGTGATAGTAGAATTAGATCATGTGCATATGCTAGGTTGTGTATGTATTGATATTTTATTTTTGGAGAGTCCCACTGATCATTTAAGTCATAATCTAATAAGGTATCTATATAGATATTGAATAATAGGGGAGCTAGTAAACATCCCTGTTTGATACCTTTAGAGGTTGGGAAATATTCTGTGATATTTCCTCTTTGATCAAATCTCACTGCCATATAAGTATTAGTATAAAGTAAAACCAAAAAGGAGGGAGTAAAGATGAAGGAGGCCTCGAATCTAAAATTTCCATAAAGTCTGTCTTATGAATCAAGACAGAGGAGAAATCAACAAATAAAACATAAAGTCTAATTTTCCTAAATAATATGTATTTCTAGGAGATGGAATACTACTAAAACATTATCTGTTGTGGAAAATCCATGACTAAATCCAGCTTGAAATTTTGAAAGACGGCTATTAGTATCTATCCAGATTGGTAGTTTGTTTAACAATATACGAGAATATTTTCCTGCAATGTCTAGTAAACTTATTGGGCGGTAATTACTTGGTTTGTATAACGAACCTTTTTTTATGAATAGGTATTATTATGTTTTTTTTGCCATGCTGATGGTATTGTACATTCTTTTAAACAAATATTGAATAAGTTGAGTAAAAAAAGAATCCAAAAATTGAGATTTTCTTTATAAATCTTGGCTGGGATTTTATCTGGGCCTGGAGCTTTATTGTTTGTTAATTTTAAGATTGCCATTTGAACATCACCAGAAGTGAAAATTATAGGCGAGTAAGGAAGCAGAGATATCCATTGTAAGGAATTTATTTTATCTCTTTGTAAAATGTTTTTGTTTAATAAAGCTGTATAATAGGTAACCCATGCTTCTTTGGGGATATAAGATGGTAGTGTAGATTGATATAATTTAACCCCTCTTGCAACCATACTCTAAAAGGCCCTACTATCATTGTTCAGTATTGTTTGATGGATAAATTCCCATCTTTTTTGTGTAAATTCATGTTTTTTTATCTTTAAGAATTTTTTGTATGCTTTCCGGGCATAATTTAATTTTACTTTAGTATGGTTTGATGGATTTTTAAGATGTTTCCTAATTATTTTACCTAAATTCTTCTTTTGATACTGGCACTGGGAATCAAACCATGTTGTAGGGGATGATGTTTGATCCTTGTATACATATATTTCACTAGTAATTCTAGATAAAAGATTCTCAAAGTTTCTGATAGTAACTTGGGTTAAATTTTCATTTTTTAAAACATCTTCAGAATAGATTGGTGTAGAAAAAAACGATAAGTTCAATATTCTTCATTTTGTTATTTTTTAAGGATAGTTTAGCTTTCCCCATGGAGACCAATGAAACAGGATAAATATCTTTCAAAGGAGGCCTTTTTTTATCATTAAAAGTGATCATGCAGCAAGTGAGTGCAGCATGATCACTTTCTGCTCTAAGATTTATTTGAAAATTCTGTACAAAATCAGAAGATTCAGGAGAGATTAATACATAATCTATTAGACTGTTTCCAACTGAGGAAAAGTATGTGTATGCTCCCTCTAGATCTCCTGGTCCCCTACCATTAAGGATTAGTAAATTATTCTCAGTTATGAATTCTTTAAATTTAATGCCTGCTGAATTAACAATGGCATCCACTGATTTCCTCTGTTCTAAATCACCCATATATATATGGGAGTGCAACATTGGGAGATTATCAAAGGAGGCTATCCGAGCATTGAAATCACTCCTATTAATATTATATCTATGTGATGTTTAATATACAAAGTATCCATGATCAGAGGAGCTCTGAACAAAGATTGCCATATGTTGTATTTGGGTGTTGGGGAGACATACACATTCACAATCATATAAGTAAACAAGTCCCATTTGACAATATTTATCAATGCGACATTTTTAACCTCAAGATAATCAATTGCATTGATACCAGCTCTAATTTTATAAAGGTGGTTAACCCACCACACGCCTTCCAAACTTTTTCTCCTCTGTGCTAACAAACTAAATGCTTTAGCCATTTAAATGAATTTCTGTGGATGCCCATGTCTCCTGAAACAGCAATAGTTCATATTGGAAACCATTTTTTCCAATCGGGGTCAACTAATTTTGTCCCTGTGCCTGCTATGTTCCAAGACAAAATTATCTAATTTAGAAGATGTTAAGTCTTTATTTGTTAAAGACTCATCAGTATTTGATAAAATGGGGTAGTTATTAGGTAGTCATGATTTGATATTAGTTCCGTAGTGATTCTTTTGAAATTTCTTCGACTGTAAATCAGTTCAGAGTACTTGGATTCTATCCAACTTATATGCATTATGTAATAAGTTCCTGTATAGAGTTTCTGATTTTATTGCCAAGTCAATTTGAGAATCTATTTCATCCTTATGGACTCTCCTGACCTCTCCCATGTCCGCTTTTGCTATTTCTATATCCAGACATGACTCGAAGAGTTCTAACAAGGAGGTAATCTATGACTATTGTTTCCTTCAAACCTTGCTATTCCAAATAGGAGAGGCGATAAACATCTGGTATTTTATCGAAAATTCCAATTAAGCAGTGTTAATGTTGAGGTTATAGATTCAATGGGAATCATAGGACCTATTGGAAGATTCCTATTCCATGAGCAAACAACCATATAATAGACCAATTAACTGGAGAAGAGATTAAAATATCAAGTTTATTTAGATGTGTTTGTTTAGCCCAAATTTTCTTAGCTGTATCCATATCAGATAATAATATAAACTGGCTGATTATCTATCGATTGATCTCTATAGACCAGTTTTATGTTGGAAGCTGCCTGTGGAAGTTCTAGTTCTGCTTTAAGCAGATGGGACATTAGGGAAGATAATGAGTCAGTTGTTTCATAGGGTTTTGTATAAATATTTTCAATTTTAAAAACTACCTCTTTCCCTGTAATAGTAATGGACTCTGGATTATGATTTAGAGAAAGAAGACTCTGCAATTTAAAATTCTCAAAAGATGCCACATTTGAATCTATATTTTGTAAAGAGTTATTATCCAAGGAGCACTGTTCCATTAGAACTAAGGAGCTTTCTATTTTATCTTCTTTAACCTGGCTTTTGTGGTCCTCATTACTTGTTTTTACTTGGTTTGTAATATTTGTATTTACATTATCTGCTATAACCTGTTTTTTTGTGTTATTTTTACATTATTTTTCACCTTATTTTATTTGATTTTGATTTTTTCTATCTCAGGTTTCTGTGATCTCTTTTTTCACTTTTTCTTTAATGGAGAGTTTGGATAGTAAATTGAAGAAAAGAGGCCTGTTTACTTCTCAGTAAAGCACTTGTTATCTTGTATTAATTTTGTCTGAAATGTCTAAGTTTATTTATTATGAAATCAGACAATCTTTCTACGTGATGTTTTAATTCATTGTATGCTTCAAGGAAAACTATATTCGCCATCACTGGATGTGTTAATGCTTTAATCGTATACTTTGAGATTGTATCTGGGCATTGCTTAAGGAATTCAGGATCTAATTTAATTGCTTCAACTTCTTTATCTAGTTTATTAAACACTTTTTCTGGGGAGGCAGTCAAAATTTGTGAGTCTGTTAAATAATCCAAATAGTGATCTATGCTATTAATAGATTTAGAAGGACTAAAAAGACCCATGTAAGTAGGGTGAAGTGAAATTTATTGTCCTTTAATAGGCTTTTAATAAATGAGTACTTGGGTGATTATTAGGAAGATTCACTGGAATCTGGCTATCTAGTGTTGTGCCCCTTTGAGGTTTCTTGGGATTTTTGAGAAAGAATTCCATGATTTTCCTTTGACTAAATGGTTTATATAATTGGGGGTTTAAATTATTTTCCTCCAAGTCTATCACAGAATCTCCATTATAAGATTTAGTTGTTAGATGTCTATTTTCATTTTCTCCACACTCAATACTTTCAAGTAACTCGAGGTCAGTTTGGTCAGGTATAGCCAATGATAAATCTTGATTTGAGCCCTTCTCTATACTGGCTTTCTGTTTAAAATAGTTAGAATCCCATTTGGCTCCAGGCACTATGGCTCTATAGTCATATGCAGTTTCCTCTTTTACATAATAGGAAGGAAAGGACTGATGCATTGCTCCAGAGGGTTCTTTAGGAGTAGAGGCCGTGATAAGCAAATCTTGGGTAAACACACTACCATTTTGTTTAGTCTCCAGTTACCTCTTGTTTACCCCTACCTATTATGTTTTTATTCAGCACTTTGCCACTTCGTGTATACATGGTTTTACTAATTAATATTTTCCTAATATAAATGTATTTCTAGTAATAAATGTTTAAACCTTGAAATCTTAAATAATATACAACAGTTAAATAGAATGTAACAATTCCTAGGAAGAAAAAAAAAGAGGCAGGGTGAAAAACATGGGTCACAAAAGGTGGTCTTAGTCCGTGTCTGAAACAGTCAATATTAGGAATACTGGAATGCAGTGAAATACTGAGGTCCCAATATATAGCCAAGAAGTTCTCTTCCCCGGAAGGAAGTCAAACAGAAGAGTCCCAATATGTAATCAGAAAGTTCTCTTTCCCAAAAAATCAAATTGCAACTCTCTTTTTTCTAAATGAGGAGTTGGAAAAGTTAAACAGTCCAGTTTCACCAATTGCTGTTGATGGTGTGGATACTCCAGACAAAGACTGTCTGACACTAGAATCAACAAACAAAACTTTTTAAATAATTTTTATAACTCAATATAACGGTTCTGATTAAAGTTAAAATAAACTTATTTCAGTAATCAGAATGTAAGGGTTAGAGCCCTAGACCACAACCTAGAGAGCCTAAACTTATGTCAGTCACTCATACACTTAATGTTTTAATAAAGACTGTTATCACAGGATATCTAACACTAGGTTGCCAGAGAATCTTTATCTTACTTGGAACATCTGTTAAATGTCGATGTGAAGGTGTTTAAGGTTATCTGCGACCTGTGGTCGTGTGCTATTAAGAGTATGAATACTGACCGCTTTAAATTATCAGGCAAAGGAATCCAGCATTTTTTATGTGTTTAGTGATAAAGTTTTTCCAAAAGCAGCAACCAGGTCCCAACCTTTGGAACTTAGAATCAATATACGATGGTAAAATAATTCCGGCAGTGGACAGGACAGGAAAAAACACACAACCGTGAAGCAAGCAGAGATCCAAATGAAGCTGGTGTTTAAAAAAAGGGAAGTGCCTTTATGGAACCAGTGACGCAGATGACGTAAGGTGTGTGCGACTGTGGCGCGAAAATTAAATCTCAGAGACTAAGGTATCTTAAAATATCTAAAATAAATCTAAATAGAAGAAAAAATAAATTTTCAGAGTGTTACTATATCAACAGGTAGCACGTAGTGTTAAATATATGTTTAAATATCTACGGTAACCAGACTCTCGACTGTGGGGAAAAACTGAGTTTTCTTTTAACGTTCTAATTTAAATTTAAACTTAATCAAACCAACTAGATTTTCAGTAATTACACGTAGTATTTAGTCTAGAAGAATTTTTGATAGGTCAGCCCAATAAACAAAGTCCAGAATTATGGGGCTAGGCAGTTGATTTCTAAAATCACGACGTATAAAAACAGTGTAGTGAAAATTAAATATTTTTTTATTTTATTTTATACTCCCCCAAAAAAGTTGGAAAACTTCTAATTCAATATGTAGAATCTGCTTCTTTACCCTGCAAAAACATTAACGCCCCTCAAACAACAGTTTACAACTCTTTAAAATTCCCTTTTATCTTCAAAACAGCACCAGTAAATAACATTAAAAGTGAGCTGTTTGTACTCTGGATTTTTTTTTTTTTTTTTAACTCCGAGTGGTGCTCGCACAACTCACGATCGTGCTAACGCGCTCGCGTTAGTAGCACTTGTCTTTTTGTAGGTAAACTGCCCCCTCCTCTCAAGCTGACATGCTTTAATGACCACAGGTATGTTCCAGCTCTCAATTATATGTCCCAGGAGATTTAAACAAACAGTTCTAGGCTTTCAGCTTTATAGAGGAACCAATGCATAAAACACTGTTTTGTAAACTCAAGAATCAGTGCAAAAAGCAGAACAACAAAGTTTAAAACCTGCAAGTGTCTTTTTGTTTTTCCAGCTTTGTAGAGGAGTCAAGGCACAAAATGCTGTTCTGTAAACTCAGGAATCAGTGCAAAAAGCAGAACAACAGTTCAGTACCTGCAAGTGTCTTTTTGTAGGGAAACTGCCCCTCCTCTCAAGCTGACATGCTTTAATGACCACAGGTATGTTCCAGCTCTCAATTATATGCCCCAGGAGATTTAAACAAATAGTTCTAGGCTTCCAGCTTTATAGAGGAGCCAAGGCATAAACACTGTTTTGTAAACTCAAGAATCAGTGCAAAAGCAGAATAACAAAGTTCAAAACAAGTGTCTTTTGTTTTCCAGCTTTGTAGAGTCAAGGCACAAAATGCTGTTCTGTGAACTCAGGAATCAGTGCAAAAATCAGAATAACAGTTCAGTACCTGCAAATGTCTTTTTTGTAGGGAAACTGCCCCTCCTCTCAAGTTGACATGCTTTAATGACCACAGGTATGTTCCAGCTCTCAATTATATGCCCCAGGAGATTTAAACAAACAGTTATAGGCTTCCAGCTTTATAGAGGAGCCAAGGCATAAAACACTGTTTTGTAAACTCAAGAATCAGTGCAAAAAGCAGAATAACAAAGTTCAAAACCTGCAAGTGTCTTTTTGGTTTTCCAGCTTTGTAGAGGAGTCAAGGCACAAAATGCTGTTCTGTAAACTCAGGAATCAGTGCAAAAAGCAGAAATACTTACAGTGTTGAATGCTGAGAGGGCCATTGCAGTTCAATATCACAACTTGGATAAATATGGCACCTTGTGGGAGCCCATTAAGCACTTTTTCACAGGGAGGTGAAAGGTTTTAACTAGACTGTTAGGTATGTTACCCCCTTTCTGGCAATGAATAGAGTATACTTGTCTGCTGTTTATAACCCATTTTTTTGTTATTGAATACTATGCCTCTTTTTATTACCTTTCCTGTGAGCAGCTATATTTTTGGAGATAATCAGTGTGAGGGGTAGGGGTACTTGAGTGGTGGAGGTGGTTTGGGAATGTTTTTTGGTTGGGACCTATCAAGTTTGAGGGTACAGCTTCATACATTACTGCATTGATTATAGCTGGTGGGTGGGCGTGGTGGTGGGGGATGGTTTATTTTCATTCTTACTTCTGTTTTTTTGTGTGTCTCATTTGTGCCATACTATTACAAATTGTACATTGTGAGTCATTTGTATTTGTATTTTTGCTTAAAAATTTAATAAAGTTTATTTAATTCCAAAAAAAAAGCATGGCAATTTTTTTTCACTTTCGAGGAAAACAGTCCTCCACGCCACCATGAAACAAGGTATTTGCAATGAAAACATTCCCCCACATGCCCAGAATAAAGCATAGCATTTTTTTTACTGTTAGGAAAAATATTCCATCACAACATCACAAAAGCATGGCATTCCCCCTCACTCCACAGGATACTGTACTGTAGCATGGCATTGGCATTTTTGTTTCACTTTAAAGGACAACAGTCCCATACATGCCCACAAGAAAGCATGGCACTTTTTCAGTATCAAGAAAAACACTTCACCACACCATCTCAAAAGCATGGCATCCTCCCCCCAAGGAAAGAATTCCATTGTTTTTTACTTTAAAGGACAACATTCCTTCACCCCCACCATATGAAAGCATGACATTTTTTTCAGTTTTAAGGAAAATATTCCCACACATCCTGACAAGAAACCATGGCAAACGCCACCTGTGAAATCCAGTCCTTGTGCTTACCAACTGTGCCATAACATCCCAATGAAAAATGAAATGCACTGACTCATGTTTTGAAGTGCCTCTCATATTTCACTGCCTTCATGATCTTTTTTTAAAGAATTGCTCAATCACAGTCTGACGTGTCTTTTTCTGACCCACCACAAAAGTCTTTGCAATCAGGGCCCAGATGCACTCAAAATCCTTTATGTCAAAGAAATCCATATTCTGTTCGGCATATCCCAAGTCAACTTCCAGTCCATGATGGGCATCCAGTGCTGTCCACATGACAGGTGATTCTGTGTCATCGATGCTGTCAGTAACTTCATCTGAATCTTCTACTGCATTGGATGATTGCACCATCTGAACAATTTCTTCATCATCTAGTGCAGCAGAGGTTTTAATATTTTCAGCAGCCCACAGAATGCCTATCACATTTACATTTGTGGTATCAGGCAGTTGGTCAAGAATGGAGGAGATGGATCACATCACAGATTCAGTGGAGTTGCTAGGTTGTACTTGGATGGCACTGTTGTTAGCAGAAGGCAGAGCAGCAGCGTACAGAATTTCAGTATGTCTCCAGCAATTGCCAGTTGCTGTTGTGCTCACATCATGCCAACTGTCCCATATGAAATAAAGAGCCTCCTTTATGTTAACATCTGGTGGTTTTTCACCATCCAGGCAGCTGACATAGTGCTGCAGTTGCTGTCATCAGTACAGAGCCTTAAAGTTCTGGATTATGCCAGCATCCAATGGTTGGATTTTACAGGTAGTGTTTGGAAGGAGGAAATGAAGGGTGACATTACACTGATGCACTGTGTTGGAGTGCAAGGAAACATTGTTACCCAGCAAAATCACACAACGTCTCTGTAGATGCATAGATCGGTCAAACTCCTTTAGTCATTTTTCAAAAATTGCAGCTGTCATCCAGCTTTTCTGTTAGTGTACCAGAAGCAGAAACCGTTGGGATCAAATTCCTTTTCAAAGCACTAAGAGCGGTTAAATTTCCAGATGACCACTGGCTTACATTTGTCTGTACCACTTGCATTGACACATAGTGCCACTGTCAATCTATCTTTATTTACTGGGCCTGTTGCAAGTGTAGCATTGGATTCCATCTGAAAGAACAGACCAGATTCATCCATGTTGTAAATGTCATTATGGTCATAGTCTTTCAAAACATGTTGCAACTGCAGACACCCATCAGACACAACTTCTTCATCCACACCTGCAGCCTCACCATGCAATTAGTAATGTCTAATGTTGTGACACTGTTTACATTTCTGCAGTCACCCCACTGAATAGGAAAAGAAGTCTGTCACATCCAGACTGCTTTGCAAACTACAGACCAATCTCTAACCTTCCCTTTTTAGGGAAGGTGATTGAGAAGGTAGTAGCTGCATAGCTGGAGGACCATTTGACAATCCATTACATCTATGAACCCCTTCAGTCCACATTTCAAAAGAGACATACTGCAGAAACAGCACTGGTTTGGGTGCTCAATGATCTCCTGATGGCTAGAGACCAGAAGAGCCGTTCTATCTTGGTTCTTCTGGATCTCTCGTCAGCTTTTGACACTGTGGACCACGGGGTACTGCTAGATCACCTGAGATTCATCTGTGGACTGTCAGATACAGTCCTCAGATGGTTTACATCATTTCTCATGGGAAGAACTCAAAGAGTGGTTTCTGGGGTTTATTCCTCGGATCCAGTTTCTCTGCTGTGTGGGGTTCCTCAGGGTTCAGTGTTGTCCCCCATGTTGTTCGCAGTGTATATGCTGCCGCTTGGAGACATTGTAAGAAGGTATGGGCTGAGGGTTTCACTGTTATGCTGATGATACCCAGCTCTACCTTTCTTTCGCACCTGACCAGGATAGAGCTCTCTCTGTCTTTAATAACTGTCTAACAGAAATCCAGGAGTGGATGGATTCCAGTTAGTTGAAGTTGAACTCCAAAAAGACTGAGGTGCTGGTTGTAGACCCAGGGCACCGGATAAGGAGGTTGGGGGTTGGTTCGCCCTCTGGATTAGTTCTCGGGGGCTCATCTCTCCCAACCTCTCAGCAGGTGTGTAGCCTGGGGGTAATTTTTGATGAAGGGGTTGGCCTGCATTCGCAGGTGTCAGCTGTTGTCAAATCTTCCTTTTACCATCTAAGGAATATCTCAGGATTAGGCACCTAGTTCTGTCCGACGACCTTCTTACTCTGGTTCATACCTTTGTATCCTCGCACTTAGACTGTTGCAACTCCCTCTACCTAGGGCTTTCAGGGGTGGAAATCTGCTGCTTACAGCTGGTGTAGAATGTGGCAGCCCAGATTTTGATGGGATCCTCTCGGACCTGTCATATTTCACCAGTGCTGCGCAGCCTGCACTGGCTGCCTGTACAGTGGTGGATCACCTTTAAAGTCAGTCTTCTGACTTTTAAAGTCCTAAATGGAGAGGGCCTGGACTATCTGAAAGAGCTTCTGGTTCCTTACTGCCCCAGCGATCACTCCGCTCAGCTGATGAAGAGTTGCTAGAGATTCCAAGGGTATGTTTGAAATCTTCTGGGGCGTGGGCATTTATGTACACAGCTCCAACCCTTTGGAATTCTCTACCCCATCAGTTATGGGAGTGCGCAACCGTGGAGGGATTTAAAAAGGCTTTGAAAACCTTCTTATGGCAACAGGCTTTTGGTGAATGATGCAATGATGATATCACTGATCTCTCATCAGCTTTTGACACTGTGGACCATGGGGTACTGCTGGATCACCTGAGATTCATCTGTAGACTGTCGGGTACAGTCCTCAGATGGTTTACATCATTCCTCATGGAAAGAACTCAAAGAGTGGTTTATGGGGTTTATTCCTCGGATCCAGTTTCTCTGCTGTGTGGGGTTCCTCAGGGTTCAGTGTTGTCCCCCATGTTGTTCGCAGTGTATATGCTGCCCCTTGGAGACATTGTAAGAAGGTATGGGCTGAGGTTTCACTGTTATGCTGATGATACCCAGCTCTACCTTTCTTTCGCACCTGACCAGGATAGAGCTCTCTCTGTCTTTAATAACTGTCTAACAGAAATCCAGGAGTGGATGGATTCCAGTTGGTTGAAGTTGAACTCCAAAAAGACTGAGGTGCTGGTTGTAGACCCAGGGCACCGGATAAGGAGGTTGGGGGTTGGTTCGCCCTCTGGATTAGTTCTCGGGGGCTTATCTCTCCCGACCTCTCAGCAGGTGCGTAGCCTGGGGGTAATTTTTGATGAAGGGTTGGCCCTGCATTCGCAGGTGTCAGCTGTTGTCAAATCTTCCTTTTACCATCTAAGGAATATCTCCAGGATTAGGCACCTAGTTCTGTCCGACGACCTTCTTACTCTGGTTCATACCTTTGTATCCTCGCACTTAGACTGTTGCAACTCCCTCTACCTAGGGCTTTCAGGGGTGGAAATCTGCTGCTTACAGCTGGTGTAGAATGTGGCAGCCCAGATTTTGATGGGATCCTCTCGGACCTGTCATATTTCACCAGTGCTGCGCAGTCTGCACTGGCTGCCTGTACAGTGGTGGATCACCTTTAAAGTCAGTCTTCTGACTTTTAAAGTCCTAAATGGAGAGGGCCTGGACTATCTGAAAGAGCTTCTGGTTCCTTACTGCCCCAGCGATCACTCCGCTCAGCTGACGAAGAGTTGCTAGAGATTCCAAGGGTATGTTTGAAATCTTCTGGGGCGTGGGCATTTATGTACACAGCTCCAACCCTTTGGAATTCTCTACCCCATCAGTTATGAGAGTGCGCAACCGTGGAGGGATTTAAAAAGGCTTTGAAAACCTTCTTATGGCAACAGGCTTTTGGTGAATGATGCAATGATGATATCATTGATCTCTCATCAGCTTTTGACACTGTGGACCATGGGGTACTGCTGGATCACCTGAGATTCATCTGTAGACTGTCGGGTACAGTCCTCAGATGGTTTACATCATTCCTCATGGAAAGAACTCAGAGAGTGGTTTCTGGGGTTTATTCCTCGGATCCAGTTTCTCTGCCTTGTGGGGTTCCTCAGGGTTCAGTGTTGTCCCCCATGTTGTTCACAGTGTATATGCTGCCCCTTGGAGACATTGTAAGAAGGTATGGGCTGAGGTTTCACCCTTATGCTGATGATACCCAGCTCTACCTTTCTTTTGCACCTGACCAGGATAGAGCCCTCTCTGTCTTTAATAACTGTCTAACAGAAATCCAGGAGTGGATGGATTCCAGTTGGTTGAAGTTGAACTCCAAAAAGACTGAGGTGCTGGTTGTGGACCCAGGGCACCGGATAGGGAGGTTGGGGGTTGGTTCGCCCTCTGGATTAGTTCTCAGAGGCTTATCTCTCCCGACCTCTCAGCAGGTGCGTAGCCTGGGGGTAATTTTTGATGAAGGGTTGACCCTGCATTCGCAGGTGTCAGCTGTTGTCAAATCTTCCTTTTACCATCTAAGGACTATCTCCAGGATTAGGCACCTAGTTCTGTCCGACGACCTTCCTACTCTGGTTCATACCTTTGTGTCCTCACGCTTAGACTGTTGCAACTCCTTCTACCTAGGGTTTTCAGCGGTGGAAATCTGCTGCTTACAGCTGGTGCAGAATGTGGCAGCCCGGCTTTTGACGGGATCCTCTCGGACCTGTCTTATTTCACCGGTGCTGCGCAGACTGCACTGGCTGCCTGTACAGTGGTGGATCACCTTTAAAGTTGGTCTTCTGACTTTTAAAGCTCTACATAGACTGGGCCCGGACTACCTGAAAGACCTTCTGGTTCCTTACTGCCCCAGCGATCGCTCCGCTCAGCTGATGAAAGGTTGCTAGAGATTCCAAGGGTATGTTTGAAATCTTCTGGGGTGTGGGCATTTATATACACAGCCCCAACCCTGTGGAATTCTCTACCCCATCAGTTACGGGAGTGCGCAACTGTGGAGGGATTTAAAAAGGCTTTGAAAACCTTCTTATGGCAACAGGCTTTTGGTGAATGATGAAATGATGATAACACTGATTTTATATGATGTGTTTCAATTTTGATCTGTGATTTTAATTTGTAAGGCACCTTGGTATTCGAAAAACACTTAAAAAATAAAATTTATTATTATTATTATTAACATGACATCATCACTTACAGTCATTTTTTGCATCCTGGCATCTGTGAACCATAAAAATAGGGCATCTTCTAGTTGCTTATGCTGAGGCTTTCTTACTTTAGTGGAGGAATCACAAGATGAACGGGCTAACCACTTGTTCTTTTCTTTCAAAATGTCTGAAATTTTTGATTTTTCAAGTGACAGTTTATGCTCCTTTGAAACATAGGCAACTATGTTAGACCTTGAGCATTTTGGATTTTGGGCATGGAATAAACAATGCTGCACTTTACATTTGCAGCAATAGCTGTCCTGGCCTTTTTGTTTGCAGGATCCATTTTTCAGTACAGATTACTGTAACCACTTCAACCAATCTGTTAAAAAAGGTTACTGTCCTTTACTGTATTGTTTACTGTACAGTACATGTACCATTGCCCACCTCCCCATCTCTGTTTCCTGTCCTACACATTAAACAAAAAACTGGTGCGTAACACTTTTTCTGCAGTTTGTGGCTGCTTTGTCTGCTTTGGTCTGGTAAAGGTCAAGGTACTGTATTGTTACATGTCCCCCTTCTCTGCTTTCTGTCCCCCACATTAAACAAAAAAAAAATGGTGCTCAACACTTTTTCTGCAGTTTGTGGCTGTTTTGGTTTGTGACTGTTTTGCCTGCTTTGGTCGGTCAAAGATCCATGTACTGTTGCCCACCCCCTTCTCTGCTTTCTGTCCTCCACATTAAACAAAAAACTGAAGTTCAATATTTTTTCTGCAGTTTTTGTCTGCTTTGGTTTGTGGCTGCTTCGCCTACCTCAGTCTGTCTACAGCAAAGGTTGAGGTACAGGTACCATGCCCACCCCCCTCCTCTGCTTTGTGTTTTCTATCCCCCACATTAAGCAACAACTGGTGCTCAACACTTAGTACTCTGAAGTTTGTTCTGTGGCTGCTTTGGTTTTTGGCTGCTTCACCTGCTTCAGCCTGTCTACAGCAAAGGTCGAGGTACTGTACAGTGTACCCTGAAATACAGTGCTGTACTGTAAAGGTTTTACTGTTTTTTGTACTCCATTTTACTGTTTTAATTCCATTTTTGCATTCCTCAGGATGATGTTTTTGATGCCGCACTTAGAATGCTCTCCTGACATGACTGGATCCTCCTTGATGTGCTTAGAAGGAGTGCTGAAAAATCACGATGTTGCCACAGTAAAGTCTCAGAAATGGTCGGTTATCTGAAATCACAGACCTAGAGCCACATAGAAGATAACATACAGAATGAGTGACAGAAATAGATAATGTGAGTGATGGATGAGCGGATGTTAACAAAATGGGGGGGAAATGCTGTCAATGACAGATACGTGCTTGAACCAGTTACATGAGTTGGATAAATGAGTGCTGACTGTATGGCTATATTATGCAGGAACACCCTATTCCCCTAGGATTTTACATCCTCCCTAAAATCCATAAGGATCAGGAGAATCCATCTGGCAGACCCATAGTTTCTGGGGTGGGATCTTTGACTCAGAAGTTGTGGAAATTTGTGGATTTTTTTCTTCAGCTTAGCATAACTAATTTGGACTCACACATAAAGGAAACAACAGATTTATTAGGGAAGTTAGAAAATGTACAGTGGAACAACAGTTGAAGTTGGCTAGGCATTGAGGTGGAGTCCCTGTATACTTCTATTCACCAGGAACAAAGGATTAATGCCCAAAAACACTTCTTGGATAAATACCATGAAGTTGAAAACATACCAGCGAATTCATTTCAAAATCTTCAGATTTTCTTTTGACTCATAATAACTTTTAATTTGAGGGGAATCATTATAAACAGATGTGTGGCATGGCAATGGGTGCAGCTATGGCACCCAGTTATGCCAACAATGTTCTAGGCTTCTGAGAGAATATCATTCTATTAAATCACAACATCAACCCATACCATGGACATGTTAAACACTGGTGTTGCTTTATAGATGATACAGTCTGTATATGGCAGGGTGATACCAGTGAGATACACAATTTTATGGATTGTTTGAACCAGAATAGTTTTAACCTAAAATTCATTTATACCAGTAATTCATCTGAGTTAAACTTTTTGGATTTAACTTTATGTATTGATGAGGGAAATACAATAAAATTACCACAAAAACATACAGAAAACTCACTGCTACCAACTCCGTACTTCATTCGGATAGTGCCCTCCCCAAGTCTCTAGAAATCAATCCCCTACAGCCCCAATTTTTGAGGCTCAGGAGGAATTGTAGTTCTGAATGAGACTTTGAAACACCGGCTAATGAACTGATTGTAAGGTTTAAAACTAGGGGTTATGACACTAATTTACTACAAGCATCTAAACAGAAGATACAGAAAATGTTGGGGAATTTTTTATTCCATAAGCCTGATTATAACATACAAGACAACACACCATGTACTTTCATTACAGAATAAAATTTTTTGGAGTCAAGATTGGTAATGTAATCTGCAGCAATTGGCCAATATTATTATATGATGAAACTGTGGGTGTTGCTGTTGGCCTTAAACGTAGAGAAACATTTAGTAGGGTCAAACATTTGAAGGACAGATTGGTACATAATAGGATGGAGAAAATAAATGTGACTACCACTAGCCACAATTGGCTACCACAAAGGCCAAATGGCTTTCACAACTGTCAAAGGTATAATATCTGCAAATATGCTGTTGTTAATAACACCTTGAAACACCCTAGATTTCCAGGCTACCATTTGGATATAAGAGACTTAATCACCTGTGATACACCATACGTTGTGTGCGTTCTTTGATGTAGCTGTAACTTAATCTACATGGGAAAAACAATATGCCCATTGAAACAGCATATCCAGGAACATGTTAGATTATTTATTAACAATACCAAGGATACACCAGTTGGGACACATTTTGCACTACACCATAATTCATCTCCTGAAAATCAGAAGTATATGAGTATTGAGTGGGTCCCACCACCTAGTTTAGAGGGTGACAGGGATAATATTCTGCTTCAAAAGGAAAGTAGATGGATTTTTAAATTAAATAGTGTGAAACCCCTTGGCCTTAATGAACAATGGGATATTAAACCATTCCTGAAAAAATAATTGTTTAGCCTGCCTTAAGCACTCCACTGTGACGTGAGATTTATGTCCTTTTTGCATTTCCTGTATTTGTTTCTGCTGTTGTTTTCTTTTCTCTTTCAGGCTCTTTTCAGCTCTTTGAGGGACCTGGATGCTCCTACCGACCTGGTCTTTTGTCCAGTGGAGTTTTGGTTGATGAAGCCTTGATGTCAGTCTTGTCCAGGTCACTTAGCTAATCTCTTCAACTCTTACAAGTTTAAACCAGCACTAATTACTTACTATGTGCTGTAGACATTTATTTGAACAAATTTGATTTACTTTGAGTTGTTTTGATTATAGAGCTTTACAGAGCTGAATACTATCTTTTTATATAAGTTATCTATATTTCATTTTATGTTTTGACAATGTACCTTTAGTGATGCACTCATAAATATGTAATGAAAGTGCAGTATAAATGTTGCTATCCTACCTCACAGACTCAACCCCCACTGAAAACTCACGAGAGTCAAGGCACTAGGAGTATAGCTGGACTAATGAAGTTGCTGTATTGTGCATTTTGCTGTTATTCTAAAAGCTGTGCATAAAACATTTTTGCAAATGTATGCTTTACTTGAGTCTTATTGTGTGTACCGCTACCTTGTTTGTACTGTTTACTGTAGGACAGCCACCTCTTTTGTGGTGCTTGCCCTGGCATTTGCTGGAGTTTGTGGCTACTTCTTTCTGGATTACTCACTGTTGTCTAATGGGTCAGGGTGTAGATTGATCAGCAGTCAGTAGAGGTTCACCACCTTCATCTGTGTAGGTGTCTGTGTTTGAGCACCACATCCTATTGGTGGTCTTCTGGGTCTTAAAGCGAGGGGCCTAGGATATGCGAGAGAGCATGCCTCAGCTGTAGGTATCTCCAGTGGTGTTGATGCAGGAGGTTGTATTTTTGCTAAAGCAGCTGGAAGGATTGCAGTACTCCTGTTTTGATATCCAGGAGATGGTGAAGGCTCCGGATGCCTTTCTTGGTCCAGGCCCTCTAATCCACTGGTTCTTCCCCAAACAGGAGGAATTGGTTCTTTCATAGAGGGAAGATCTTTGTTTTCTGTGAGCTCCAATTCATCATTTTGGCAATTTACTGCCAGTTTGTCACTGCATTCTTAAATATGGGGTGTTCCTTGCTCACTGCCGGAATTTTGTTAAAGCAGATAAAGGTCAGTATGGGTGTATTGAGGATGCTCTACTCACACATCATCCACTTGTATGGGCAGGCAGTGAAATCTGCATCTTCTATTTTTGCATGTTGGTGAGCTGTATGTGCCATTCTCTTGAGGTGGAAATTCAGGAGTTAGAACCCCTGTCTGACAGCCATGCACCTCAGTTGTTTATGGCTCAGGCACCTTGTTGTTCCTTGCCAGAAGAAAGCTAGCATGTCCTCATGGATATGTGCTATGAGCTTCAGGGCAATGGGGGTATGTATTTTGTCCAAGACATATTGGACCCTAGGGGTGGCCATCATATTGTATGCATGGGCCCTGCACCACATCGACAGGCGCAGGTAGCTCCACCTTTCTTGGTCTTTCCTCAACTCCTCCTGCAGTGGGATTATATTTTGTTGGTTCAGCTGTGTTAGGTTCCAGGTAAAGTTGATATCCAGGAACTTGACTGAGGTATTGGTGATGGCCATGCCCCATGGGTACTGAAGTTATAGATGAGTGCGAGGAAAGGAGCATGGACTTGGTTGTATTGACTTTATAGCCGGAGAGTTTACCATATTCTGTTAACAGCTCATCCAGTTGTGGGTTAGATAATCCCAGTTGGGTGAGGGTGAGCATGATGTCATCAGCATAGGCCATGACTTTATGCACCTCACCCATGTGTACCTATTACATCTGCAGGTGAAGGTGGATTGCTTGCAGCAGGGTATCCTGAGTTAGGATGAAGAGGAGTGTGCAGAGGGGACAGCCTTGTCTAGTCCCTCTCCCCAAAGGGAATTCCTCCAAGGGAAGTCTGTTTGTAAGGATCTTGGTCCGAACTCCAGTGTAAAGCATTTATATCCAGTGCCTCATACTAGGTCCCAAGCAAAAGGTCTCCAGTGTCTGAGACAAGAAGTTCTACTCTACCTAGTCGAAGGCCTTCTCTGCATCTAATGATAGCAAGACCATGAGGGTGTGAGAGTGTGAGGCTTTCCATATAAGTTTGGTGAGATGCCTTGTATTATCAGAGCTTTGTCTACTTGCCATGAATACCACCTGGTTGGCCACCACCATGCCGGGTGATAACTGTCTTCAGTCTGGCTGCCATTGTTTTTGCAATCCTCTTGGATGAGGGAGATCGGTCTGTTGCTACTGCATATTTTGCAGGTCCTTCCTGGGTTTAGGGAGAAGGGATATTTTAGCCATTTTCATTGATGTGGGAGACTATCTATCTCACTTGCTTCTTTTAGAGTGTCCACGAGCAGAGAGAGGAGCGCATCTCTGAATGTCTGATAGTACTCAGCTGGGTAGCCATCCGGTCATTCAGCTCTTGTGCTGTGATGGGTGCTTCCAGGAGTTCAGCTTGTTTGGGAATTAGGGTTGGTAGGTGTAGCTTGTCTGTAAACTTTCACGTTTCCTCAGTGGTAGGTTTGACCTCTGAGGAGTATAAAGCTTTGTAGAAGTCACTGAAGGCCAAGTTTATCTCCTGTCCCCCTGCGATCCCCTCCCCCCGAGGACAATCTACTTGATCCTCATTCTTTGTTCCCTTTTCTTCAGTTGGTGAGGCAGGAGTCTTCCTGGTTTCACACCCATCTCCCAGAATGCCTGTCACACACTAAACAATGCAAACTCTGCTTTATGGTGGAGGTGTATATTTATCTTATACTTTGCCCCTGTGATCTGTGACAGCAGTGCCCTATTGTTGTAGCCAGTCTACCAGTATACTTTCTAAAGGTCGTGGAGCTTGCCTAATTGCTTCTGAAGATCCTTCTCCTTCACCCTCTTTGTTCTGGTGGAGTATGCTATGCATTTGCCTCTGACTAAGACTTTGAGGGCATCCCAGCGCATTGCCTGGGTCATGTTCCCAGGCTTACTGATAAACAAAAATTCTTTAATCTCTTTGCCAAGCTATCCACGGAACTTCTGATCCATCAGGAGGGAGGTGTTGAGCATCCATGGTGGTCTTCCATTGGAGACGGAGTCTGGCAGGAACCAAGTGAATGTTATGGGCCTGTCATCTGATATGAGAGTGGCTTCTATGCTTGCATCAATCATATCCCATATCCAGACAGTTGGGGTGAGCCAGAGGTCAATCCTTGAGTAAGTGCTGTGCAGGACAGAGTAGAACATATTTTTCCACCCTGTGGTGTGGAGTATCCTCTGCACATCTGCTGTGCCCGTGTCTTCAACCATATTGCTTATGACCTTTACCAGTGATGGTTTGGTGCCAGCAGGGGGCCTGTTCCTGTCTAGGAAGTCGTCGGGGACTAGGTTCATGTCTCCCCCTATTAGTGTCTGTCCTCTGCCAACCTCAAGGAGCTGTCGGGTGAGTGAGGTGAAGAAATTGGGCATGGGATGGTTTTAGCCATAGACACAGGATAAAGTGATGTCCAGGCCATTGATAGCCCCATCACTATCAGGTATCGCCCCTCATTATAGGCAATAACGTTATGCTTCTGAAAGGATATTTCCCTGTGTGTCAGTATT
The DNA here is from genome assembly GCA_016271365.2 of Neoceratodus forsteri. Classification (NCBI taxonomy): domain Eukaryota; kingdom Metazoa; phylum Chordata; order Ceratodontiformes; family Ceratodontidae; genus Neoceratodus; species Neoceratodus forsteri. Next base: position 208,423,650 of record CM028137.1, on the reverse strand, counting down.
GCTCATCCCTCCTCTTCTTGTTATATGAGCAGCTGAATACCTGCCCCACTCATCCTGATTTAAGTTTGTCAGCCTCTGGTTTCATTAAGTGGGTCTTCTGAAGAAAAGCCACCTTAGTACCCAGTCTTCTGAGGTGGTCTAATAATTTCCTGCATTTGATGGGTGAATTTATTCGTTAACATTCCAGGAGAATATGTTTTAATGGTTTATTATTAGCCATCATCTTGAGAGGTCCAAGAGGCTTTGTACGGGGCTCTGCATTCCATGCCAGACTATCTGGATTGGGTTCTCCCCGCTACTGGGATATTTGTGTCTCTGTGTGAGTTTATGACTGTGCCAGGTCCTACCTGAGTAGTAATCTTAGTTGGCATCCTTTGAACCATGTGTCTTTTCTCAAAAAAGGACAGGCCTTTCCTGTTATTCTGGATCCTTGTGGACTGGGCAGTAGCCCCTTTGAGTGTGCTTGCATTCCCCATTGTAGTTCCCATCGTACCTTCTATGACCATGGGTCAATTAGTCGGTAGTTTTTTTTTCCCCGAACCTACCTGACCACTGGCCCAACACTAAATTCCACTACTTATTCACCTATTGACCACTAGCTTGGTCCCCAGTGTTTCTCTCCTAATATTGTGCAGCTTTCCCGGAGCTGTAATGTTTAATATTATGATAAGGCAGGTATGTTGTGTCCAAGGATGATCACCACTCAGTGGAGGGAGGTTATTTCATCTCCTGACTTCTGCTATCTGGGGGAGGGATTCCCCACCTAATTGTCATGGCCTGTCATTCCTCTCTACCTGGGTTGTCCTGGGTTCTATGTTCCTTATTGGCTGAGGCCAATGCTGCTGGCTGGCATGCATGGTTCATTCCAGTGTCCCATTTACTCTCCATTGGGAGGTAATTTTGGTGCGGTGGGTTTCATTACTAGTAGTTGTTGTTATGGCTCTGCTTATTCATTCAATGGCAGCCTTTTAGGGGTCTAATATTGGCTGTGGCTGCTTTGCCTGGATCGTTTCAGTTCAAGCCACTCTTCTGTATGACTGAAGAGTTGCATCTGCTTACCAGGCCAAGGTTGCTTGCAGATAGCTAGTTAATGTACATATCACCTTGTTTGGTGGGGTGTTGGAGTTGCACCCGAGGGCTGACCAATGTGGTGGCCCCTGTTGGCCCTGTTGGCTCCCTCCCCCTGATTGCCCTCCCATTGAGGCCCCTTTGTCCTTTCCATGCCAGTTAGTGATTCTTACTGTCCCTGATTATAGGAGAAAGAGACATTTTTTATATGGAAAGGCACACTAAACCAAAGCTTGTTTCCAGGTGTGACCAGGTAGCACAAGGAAGTTAAGTTACTTGCTCAGGGTTACCCATTATGCAAGTGGGAGCTTTGGGATTCAAATCTAGGTCTGCAGGTTTGTAGCTCAGAGCCTTAAACCATAATGCTGTACTGCGTCCATGACAAGGGGCCCCTGGAGCTCTCGGGTGTTGCCGGCATTGCCTCAGGGGCAGGAGGGTCTTAGTTTTGGGGCTGAACCCTTGCCTGGTAGAGTGTGATTTCATTGGACAGGGCAGTTACTTCTGGGGGTAGGTAGGCACTCTCTAGTTCCTTCCTGTAATGGAGCTGACTTCTGTTTCATGACTCATTCTTAGTAGTGGTGTTGTTACTTTCCGCTCTGCATGCTGGTGTGAGGTGGCAGCTAGAATAAGAGAGAGTAGCAGGCGAGTGTGCTTACATTAGGACAGCCCATTTTCTTATCCTACCAGCACCCTCACATGTGACTCAGTTAGGTGTCTGCTCCTCATCTATTTCCTTAAGCATTCGCTGGCTGTTCCTGCCTCAGTAATCTGTGGGCTTTGCTATGGAGTAGGGCTTTGTTAGGGTATGCACCCTGTGGTCTGGTGATTCTAACGGGGGGAAGAGGGTTTTGATCTGGTATGCTTGTAATCCTTTTGGTTGCCCTGCCTGTGGGTACGTATTCCTTGATGACAGCACCCTATGCTGCTTTGTGGGTTGGAGGGGGAAGGTGGGGGGATGTTAACCCCGAGTTGTAGCAACTATGCGGGGTCATTATTAGATTGTTGCTGTACCGTGTGTCTTCTATTCCCCTTTTCTTGGTGGTAATGGGCCTGAGTTCAATACTATCTATCTGTGCGGTATAGCAGAAGGGGTGTTCTGTATATATTTTCTCTCTCTCCCCCCTTCTGTTCTTCTTCTGTTCTATCTGCCATTTTGCCCTAATTTATGAGCTCAGAATGACTGTCATGAGAGGTGTCCATGGTAGCTTGTTTCACCCCCTCACCCAGGACTCATGTTGCTCTCTCTTCTTTCTGTATCCCACCTCTAATCACTGTCTTGAGATATATTCTTGTGTTTAGGCTTGAAGTGGCATGAAATCAAGCCACAAATGGCTGTGAGTATACAGTCTTTCATGCCTCTAAGCCTCTCATACATCTCTGAGCCCACATGTCCACATATGGTACTTCCCCTCTCATCCTCTCTATCCTTGTGTGGCTCCATTGTCTGCATTGTTTTGGAGCTGATCCCAAGTATACTTTGTTGAGAGGAAGGAAAAGAAAAACATGTGTTTCTTTGACATGCACAAGCAATAACCATGCATTCATTTTCTTATTACCGCCAGTGCAGCAGTAGGGAAAATGTCTGCAGAATAAGTTCAGTTATGAAGTCACTGGGGCAATAAGGCAGATTCCCTGGTGCTTTCCCTTCCTTAGGGAACTGCACAAAGATCTAGCTTCTACATTATCCCCGTTTGTTTCTGTGGGTTGGGTGGATGTCTCATCTATTCCTAGCAGACAAGACACTGGGACTCTTAGTGGTGGCAGCCAGGCAGCTCAAGTATATTTACTGGCATGTGAGGAGTAACAGAGTCATTTTGCCACTGGGGTTCGGACTAGTAAACAGGGGACTTTGTTGGGATGCTGCCTCTGATGTCCTTATCCTCTGTCTCACTTAATTCTTTTAAAGTGGGGTGGTCTGTCCATATTACTGCCTGACAGTTAGATATGGCCCTTGCACCCTTTAGATGTTTGTGGACAGACTTCCTACAAGGTTAGTGTCTGAGCAGTGCCCTGGTCTATCCTAGTACCTGGTCCCTGGTCTGTTTTTGGGGTGGCAGCTGGAGGGTGCACCCCACAAAGCCTCCTTCTGCATTATAGGTTAATCACTCTGTCGGCAGCACTGCTGACTGTGCCAGCTGTGGAACTGGCCTTGTCCTTCATTCCCGAACTGTACCACCCCCTTCGGTCATGATTGTCTTTTGGTCAGACTCCACTGTGGGGGGATTCAGATTCTTAATATTAAGGGGAGAGTGGCAGGGGGGTAGAACCTCCCCATGGGGTGTGGGAAGGGGGTACCAGATAAAAGTGAACCAGGTGAACCCAGATAATAAACATTATACACTAACCTGTTGGATGGTGCGGGAGGAAGAATTTACATTTACTATGCAGTCCAGATAGAGGCAAGGATAGAAGGAAAGAAAGAAAATTTGAAAATCAAACTGTTGGCATAATTGGAATTTAGTTGTCCATTGGGACCATACTTGCCTATTCAGCCAGAGGTTTACTTGTTGTGGGATTGTTCCTCCTGTCTTGTGTTCGGTGCAGGCTTTGGGATGCTATTGAGCCAACCACTGGTTCTGCAGATGCATCAGCCCAGTCTAAATATTTGGTGGGGTGCTGGTCAGTATCCTTCAGCTGAGGGTCAGTAGGGGGGAATCGTCTGTCCCAGGCACGTAGTGCCCCTTCTTGGTCTTGTCCTGGGTTCTTGGAATCTTGTTCCCTGGTGGAGTCCTGGGACACAAAGCCAGCTTCATGATTATCTTCCTTGTTCCCCATTATTGAATATTGGAATTTTTTTCACTTCTTTGTCCCTGTGTCTCTTTGATTGTGTGACTTGCCATTCCATATTGCCCTGTTCTTTTGTTCCTCACTGCTGGGGGGAGTGGAGACCTTTGTTCAGTGTGGATCTCCAATCAGCACTGTGTGGGGGCTTGTTTCTGGCAGAAAGGGAAACTTTCTTATCTAGCCATTGTCTGTGTATGTAATTGGCCACTTCCTCGAGGGTTTCAAACAAGTGTGTGGCCCCATTCCTTTTGAGTTTGAGCTTAGCTGGGTATTGCAGTTGGAAAGGTAGAGAAGTCAATAGGGAGCAGGAAGGGGTAAATGAAGAAAAAAGCAAAGGCAGTAAAGACAGGGATGGGGCTAAAAGGGGTAAGGCCATCAAAAAATGGAGGGTGATGAGTACCAATGCCCATAGTCTGGGTAACAAGCTCCTTGAACCAGTGGCCTTGATGGAAGAGGGTTGCCTGGATATTGTGGCAGTCACATAAACATGGTAAACAGCAAACCATGACTGAGATGTCAACATATCAGGTTATGCAATCTACAGGAGGGACAGGGAGGGTAAAAGAGGAGGAAGAGTAGCTCTCTACATAAGGGAAGGGATTAAGCAATGGAACTAAAGGGTGAACAGGGAGGAGAGGAGGCACTGTGGGTCACCCTGGAGAAAGGAAATGGCAGCACAATCTACAAGGGGGTTGTATACAGACCCCCATCTCAGGGGGAGATAATAGACAAGGAAATGATAGAATGGTAAAAAAGGGAAGATACTGTTGATGGAGGACCTGAATATGCCACATGTTAACTGGAGCACCTTTGCTGCAGCCACATCCAAGAGCAGGGTCATTCTCAATGCCCTACAGGGGACATGCCTCAGACAGCTAGGGCTGGAACTGACTCAGGAGGGAGCAATCTTAGACCAGGTTCTTTCAAATGGGGATGGAGAGAGGATCTAGGGTGTAGAAATGGGTATTCATCTGGGAACAAGTGACCGCCAAACAGTGTGTTTCATGATAAACACAGCCATAAAGTCAAGTTATACAAAAACAAGGGTATTGGACTTTAGGAGTGCTGACTTTGGGAAAATGGGGGTGTACCTCAGAAAAGCACTATCAGATGGTAAGAAGGAGGAATGGAGGAAAAATGGGGAAAAATTGGAACAGCTATCAGAGAGGCAACAAAGCCTTTGTGTGAAGCAAATCAACAAAGCAAAATGAAGGAAAACTCCATTATGGTTCTCAAAAGAGGTGGAGGGGAAGGTCAGGGAGGAAAAGGTAGCATTCAGGAATGTGACAGGGTAGACTAGAACCCTGTCGCTTTTGTTGGAGAAAGTGTGTAAATGCAAGGATCTGTATTCTTTCCTTATCTCTCTGCTCTGTCTGGTTGCACAGCCATATTTTCCTGTGAGACTTTGGACTTGATCAACCCGAACAGTCTCACAATCCTTTGCCTATCACTGTCTCTCTGTTTTCTTTTGATTTATGTCTCCCCCCCCCAACCCTTGCATATCTAGATCTGGTAATATAAGAATATGTGCAAATCAATATATGGAAATGAAACTGATAATTGGATCACTTTTGTTTAGAAAATATGGTGTTACTGTTGAAATGTATATATATTTCTAATTTGAGATAACTGCAAAAAGCTAGCGGTTACTTGGGTGCAAATGCCTGAGCCTTTTGCAGTTGCTGTGGGGACCTCAGGTAGTTCTCAATGTTCTAGCAGCTCCCGAAATTTACAAAGAACAGGATGCTTGCAAAGGATGGGGATGAAAAAGACTTATAAAAACAGCTAAGCTGAGCTGCAAGGGAGATTTTTTACAAAAGATTTTATTTTGCTTCTTTATATAGTTATTCTGAACAGGTTTATTTTATTTTATGTTATGTTACTGCAACTACAAAGAAAAAGTTTTGTGGAATTTTACAACTGCTCCTTTGTTTTCTCTATGCTTCCTGAGCTGTGCCTCAATCACAAGGAAGTATAAGGAAACACAGAAGGAGCAGGACAGAGAACTGTACCAGTTAGAAGCAGACGGAAGCTGGGAAGGCAGTCACAATAGCAAAGGTCCAAACTGAGGAAAAGATAGCTAACTCAGTTAAAAAGGGGGATAAAACCCTTTATAGGCAAGGCCCCTGGACTTTTGCAATTCTACGGTTGAGGAATTTTCTGCAGAATTTGCATCATGCTGCAGAATTCATATAGTACCACAGAATTCATTGTTTTTGGTGAATTTTCATTCAAATATACAGTTTTTCCCTAGTGCCAGTCTCCGTATCCATCTTGTTTATCCTGAAGCCCCTCCTCAATGCTTGGCAGGTGATGTCATCTATGACATCACATCATATTTTAGCCAATGGCAGGACTGCATTATGCCACAGAAATCAGAAAATAATGCCGCAGAAGTGTAGGAGCCCTGCCGCAGAAATTGGAAAATTTTGCAGCAGAGCACTAGGGGCCCTGTTTATAGGTACATTAGGAAGCAAAGAAAGACCAAGGGAGGGATAGTGAGGCTTAATAAAGGGAAGGGGGATGGGCAGAGAATGACAGTGAAAAAGCAGGGATACTGAACGAATACTTCTGCTCAATATTCACAAAAGAAGAGGAGATGGAGTTACCTAAACCAAACAATAGAAGCACTCTGTATAGGGGGTCAATACCTGTCCATTCACAGAAGAAAGAGTCCTGAAAGAAGTCCTAAAATCGAAGGTGGACTAAGCAATGGGGCCTGATGGGATTCACCCCAGAATTCTAAAAGAACTAAGGGAAGAACTAGTGACACCACTGACTAATCCTTTTAACAAATCATGGGAGGATGGTGTGGTACATGAGGACTAGAGGAGGGCAGATGTGATTCCCCTTCACAAAAGTGGGAGCAAGTCAGAGGCAGGAAACTACATATCTGTTAGTTTGACCTCAGTGGTAGGGAAAATGATGGAATCACTTCTGAAAGAAAGAATTGTTGAGTATCTAGAGACCAATGGGGCACAGGACCCAAAGTTGCATGGATTCACAGCGGGAAATTCATGTCAGACAAATGCAATTGATTTCTTTGACTGGGTGACCACAGTAGTAGACCAGGGAGGGGCTGTGGACATGGCCTACCTAGACTTCAGCAAGGCATTTGACACAGTCCCACACAAAAGATTAATACGCAAGTTAGCCAGCCTTGGAGTGGGTCCCAGGGTTGTAGCCTGGGTAAAATATTGGCTGGACAACAGAATGCAGAGGGTTATAGTAAATGGAGTCCACTCTGAAGAAAGGGAGGGTACTGGGACCAGTCCTCTTTAAAGTCTCTATAGGTGACATCGCAGAGGGACTGGAAGGAAAAGTATGCCTCTTTGCAGACAACACAAAGATCTACAACAGGGTTGATACACAAGGATGGGTGGAAAGGATAAAAAGGGACTTGGAAAGGTTGGAGGAATGGTCAACAGTATGGCAGCTTATATTCAATCCAAAGAAGTGCAAAGTAATAATCGTGGGAAACAAAAAACCCAAAGGAAGAGTACACAATGTAGGGTGAGGTACTAACAATGGCAAAAATGGAAAGGGACCTGGGGTTAGTCATATCAGATGACCTAAAGGTAGGCAAGCAATGTGAGAAGGCAATCAGGAGGGCTGGGGGATACTGGGATCATAGGAAGAGGCATCACCAGTAGAAAATAGGAAGTTGTTATCCCTCTGTACAGACAGTTGGTAAGACCCCATCTGGAATACTGCTTGCAGTTCTGGAGACCCCATTTCCACAAGGACATAGACAGACTAGAGGCCGTCCAGAGGACGGCAACTAAAATGATGCAGGGTCTGCATCAGAAGCCACATGAAGAGAGACTAAAGGAGCTTAATATGTATATCCTTGAGGAAAGGAGGGAGAGGGGGACATGACAGAAACATTTAAATACCTCAAGGGAATTTACAAAGTCCAAGAGAGTAGCATCTTTCAGAAAAAGAGATGTGTAATAACAAGGGGGCACAATTTGAAGATAGAGGGGGGACGGCTCAGGGGCAATTTAAGGAAGTATTTTTTCACAGAGATGGTGGCGGATGCATGGAACAGCCTTCCTGAGGAGGTTATGAGGTCAAATACAGTGGAGGAATTCAAGAATGCATGGGACAGACATAAAGGAATTCTTGTGGGGGTGGGAGGAAGTAGGTGGTTGGTTAACCAGGATCTGCAGTTTATCCAATAAGTAGGGAAATGGGCAGACTGGGTGGGCGAAGTGGTCCTTATCTGCCATCAAAGATTATGTTTCTATGTTTCTAAGGTATTCCCAAATCTTGCAGGACCATTTTGATGGGAACATACTCTTTCCATTTTCCAGCTAGCTCAGTGGAGAAATCATTGAAGATCATAATGTCGTGGCCTTCCCATCTTAGGAGCTGTCTCTCCCTTGCCAGCAAAAGTATTTTTTCTTTATCTGGGTATTGGAAGAAAGCAATAATGAATGGTTGAGGTCACTTACCAGGTTTCGGCATCAGGGCTTGGGTTCTGTGAGCCCTTTCAGTCTCAAGCTGCGGGCACCAGGAATAGCCAAGCAGTTTAGGGAGAGCTTTTTGTAGAAACCACACTGCATTTTTATGTTTGCTTGCACGCATGTGCAAGAAACATAGTGGCATCATTCGAGTTTTCAGAGGTGTGGCAGCCATCTTCCAATTCAGTCAGTGTGTTTACAGGTGCGGTCGCAGTTCTCCAATCAATGCTGCAGCTGCCTATGACAGCAGTTGAAAATGCAGTGCTGTACAGTTGAAAGGAGAGCTCTGCTTCAGTGAGCAGCGCTCCCCTCCACACAAGCACATGCACATTGCATGCTCATCGCTCCCCACTCACATACTGTATGGCCAGCTGGGGTGCCAATCCCCATTGGCTCCATGTCCCAAAAAGCTTTCCAGTGCCATGCTGGAAGCCCACCCCATGCATGCTCATGCGCTCCCCCCCACTCACATACTGTATAGTAGCAGGTGCCCAATCCCCATTGGCTCCATGTCCCCCAAAGCTTCCAGTGCCATGCTGGAAGCCCACCCTAAAGTGGCAAACATTGTTATGGCTGACGGGGTGCCCAATCCCCCATCGGCTCCAGGTCCCCCCAAACAGCTTTACAGCTGCCACGCTGGGAGCCCACCTCAGAGGGGCACAAGTTCATATGGCCAACAGGGGTGGCCAATCCCTAGTCAGCTCCAGGCCCCCCCAAACAGCCTTCCAGCTGCCACGCTGGGAGCCCACCCCAGTGTGGCAAACGTCCCGCATCGTCTTCCTTAAAAAAAAAAAACCCTGAAAGAAAAAACCTTCCCTCACTGCTGTCTTGACCCCCTCTCCCACCTGCACCTCCCCTGCGCACCCTGCCTCCCCACCCCTCACCCCATACTTGCCTCCAGACCTCAGCGCAATGATCTTCAGTGGACGGGAACACGTCTGCACTCTTCAAAGCTGACATGAACTGAGCAAATGCGGTAAGCTGCATAATGGAATAAATAGGGTTTTCAACTTTAATACATATCTCAGGCATTTTTGGAATTTTGGCACCAAATCTTCAACATGGGGTTTTAGGACCTCTCATCATGAATTCTTGAACTGTCATGGCGTTAATCAGGCTCAAAGGGTGATTTCACAGTCACTGCATGAAATCACCCTTCAGGACCGATTAACAAAATGATGCCAATGTTCATAGGTGGATCTCAAAAGCCTATGTTGCAATTTAGTGAAAAAAATTCATCGATTTCTATGATGCGTGCATTGCCCAGTTCCTATGCACGCTCATGATTCACAAATTTTTAATATTTGCACTCTGGATTTTCAACATTGCCATTTTGCCACGTCTCCTTATGAGCAGTACAGCTGTCATTTTTCACATCTCGTCCAAAATGTGTTTCCGCACATGTAGCGCACAATGGCGTAGTCGGTATGCAAAATCAATGTATGGGACACATTAAGAAAATCACAGTGACACTGTTTATGAGCAGAGGTCTTAAAATGGCTATGTTGAAAATTTGGTGAAAAAATTCCTAAAAATTATTGTGTTTTGAGTCAGCATTGCGCAGTTTCCACGCACCCTCGCAAATTCATGACTTTGTAATATTTTCAGTCCAGATTTTCACCAGTGGCATTTTTCCACACTTCCTTATGAACAGTACAGCTGTAATTTTTCACAACATGGGCAAAATGTGTTTTCACACTTTCAGCGCAGAAATGCGTGGTCGCTGTGGGAAAACATTGTTCGGGACAGATAAAGAAAATCACAGTGACACTGTTCATGATCGGAGGTCCCAAAATGCCTGTGTTGACAATCTGCTGTAAAAAAATCCCCAAACTGATTACATTACAGGTGTGCGTTGCACAATTTCTATGCACACTTGTGACTTCACCAGTTTTTTTTTCAAGATTTTCACTGCAGATTTTCAACATTGCCATTTTTTACACCTCCCCATAAACAGTACAGCTGTCATTTTTCACATCCTGTTCAGAATGTGATTTTGTACCTGTGGTGCTAAATGCCATAGTCGCTGTGCAAAAGCAGCTTTCGGCTAACAAACTGATATTGCCACTGTTCATGAGGTGGGGGTCACAAAAAAAACATGTTGAAAATTTGGAGTGAAAATACTAATGAATGCCTGAGGCATTAGGGTTTCCTACCACAATGCCTCACCCTGTAGAGAACGACAGGCATCAGGGGTATGACTTGGGAATCTCACCTGTAATACTCATACCATTCCACATCCTGCTGCCAGTGAGAGGCATCGAGGTGTGCCTTGGACTCTTCGACCCCAAAGTTCACCCCATTCTCCTATACTGCACCCATCTCACCATATTTCCTGATGGAATGGCGTGCGCATAAGGGCCAAAGACCACAAGGCACACTGTGACACTTGTCGGTGTCTGCAGGATAGGGTGTGGTGAAATGGCATGGCTGTTATGCCTGATGACCCAAAGGCACACCCCAATGCCTGTCAGTCTCTGCAGGGTGGTGGTGGGGTTGGCTTCAGTTCAATACTTCACTGCCATTCCTACTATGCAGCTCTGTAACTCCTACACTACCAATGTCAATGCCATCAAGCAAACATTCGGCATTGGCAAATGCTTGTTCTTTTCAATGCCCTCTGGGAAACCCACTATCTGCAGATTACTGCACTGGCTCCTGTTTTTATTATCTTCTGTTCTATGCTATAATAAACGGACCATCTTTTCCAGCTTCTTTATTTGGCATCTTGGTGTGTTTCTTTCTCATCTATGCCCAATGAGTAATTGTTCTTATCTTTTTGGCAATTTTCCAGGGTTTGAACCCTGCCTTGCAGGTCTCCAATACAGATATTAAATGAAATGTGGTAATCTTGTGCAGTACCTGCTGAAACAGTTTTTAATTTCAGTCCCTTCTCTCGCCATCATCGGGGCATCTTTGTCTGCTGCAGTGTCCATCTTGGCAACCCTAGTAGCCCAACTAGTGAGTTAAGTCTTCAAAGTTTGCTAATTTCACCTGTTAGATTTTAGAAAACCGGGGACTGTTCGAATGTAAGAGATATGATGAATCGGGATCTGCCCTCGGAGAGGAGCGAGCAGGGACCTGATAATGGATGATTGCAGATCTTTAATGGAAAGCTAGTGGAGTTGATTTTAAAGTGGCCATCCTGTTCAGCACTAGCACATGCACCCCAGTATACTGTATATATATATATATATATATATATATATATATATATATATATATATATATATATATGTACATACCATTTTATTACTGTTGTATAAGCCATTATACATGAACTGAAAATACTTTTTTTGACTCTTACTTCTTGTACAACTTCATGAAGCTTATACAAGGCAATGCACATGCCTAAGTAATTAAAATAACAACAATTATATTCATTTAAATTGTCGATCCCTCTGCCGTAATAACACCACTTGTAAGCAGACTGCCACCATTGCTAATTATCACCAAAAGTGCGGTACTTAATTCAAACAGTGGTGAAAAATCAACTACCACTCTTTTGACACAACTCATAGCACTCACTGCTACACATCAAAAAAATCAATCAAAAATCAAAATCTTTATTTAACCAGGCAGACACCGTTGAGCAAGCTCATTTTCGAGGTGGACCTGGGACATAAAAAAGTGGATACAATTTTGGTAAAGATCAACCATACAAATACAATTTTGTGTACAGCAATTGGGAATAGGCAATACAAATACAAGTAAAAAGTGCAGATTAATGTACAACATTATTCTACAAACAGGCAATGCGTACATCACCGACAGAATTGCAGAAGCATACAGGCAGACAGCAGGTACAGAGTAGACGCAAGTAAGGATGATCCAATTGGCACCCAGAGGTACATAGTAGCTAGAAGTGTTCAAAGTGGGGGGATAGGAGGAAGAACAGAGAAAAGAGAAAAAAAAGAGGTTGAGGAGTCACAGGTAAGAGGATCTGAGGTATAAGCTATTAAGGGAGCAATACGGTGAGGGCAGGAGAATTGCAAAGGTAGGCATGGGGACAGCAATAAATGGAGTCTAAGAACAGACAGTGACCTAAGATCATGAGGAGACAGAGACAGAGTCAAAGATCTGTGCAGGGAACTCTGTAAGGAATGGGTCAACCTAGAGTCAGGGGGAGCAAACACAAGATTCTTTAATGTGGAGTGAATATAAAGATTTGAAGGCTGCTAGACTAATGGGATGATTCATTTTTAGGTTCTTTTGTATCTTGTTCCACAAAAGGGGCGATACATGACTAATAGATGCCCCACCAAACCGAGATTTGGCCTTGGAAACCTTCAGCCAAATGTAAGAGGCACTTCTCAAGGCATACTTACTTATTGGGCAGAACAGTAAACAGTCCGAGATGTAATCTGGCAGTTTGTTTAAGATAACTTTGTAGGTCCAGACAGCAGTGTTTCTCCGGCATCTAAAGCTAAGGGATGACCAACCTACAGCCGTGTACAAAGAGCAATGATGGGTGGAGTAGGAAAGTCCCATTATAAAACTTAGAGCTCTATGGTAGAGCGCATCAAGTCTGGAGAAAGCACCTGCAGAACCCTGGCTGTAGAGGAAGTTGGCATAGTCTAATAAGGAGAGAAAGGCAGTTTGGACTAGCCTCAATTTTGCATCCCTAGGGAGGAGATGTTTTATCCTGTAGAAGAGACCAAGTCTCATTCTAAGTTTCATTATCAGCTCTTCTATATGATCAAGGAAGGAGAGTTTAGTATCCAACCAAACCCCAAAATATTTAAATTTTGATACATACTCCAACTCTTCACCCAGAATAGTGGTGATTGAGGGGAGTAACCCAGCCATGGCCTGATTTTCTGAGTTAGGAAAGGTTAACAAGAACATAGCTTTTGTTTTCTTGGCATTTAGGAGCAACTTCTGGTTTAGGAGCTGGATCTGCAGCAAGTTGAAATCATCCTGGAGTTCTGAGCATGCCATTAGAGGGGAAGATCAGCTAGAGTAAAGCACTGTGTCGTCCGCAAATAGGTGTATTTGGGCCTTTTTGATGGTGACATCGATTCTATTGGTATAAATTGCAAAAATCAGGAGACCCAGAATGAAGCCTTGTGGTACACCTCTCTGAAGGGGTTTCAGTGGTGAAACTTCCCCATCCACTTTTACTTGCTGTGAACAGCCTGAGAGATAGTTACCGAACCATCTAAGAGAAAGAGCATCTGAACCGATAGTTTGAAGGGATGTGAGGAGCAGATTATGATCAACAGTATCAAAAGCCTTGCCTGGGTCCAGGAATACTATGCAAAGAAAATTCTTTTTGTCCATTTCACACTGCCAATCATTGGTAACCTTTGCCATTGCAGAAATTGTGCTGTGTTGTGCTCTGAACCCTGATTGTAATGGGTTGAGAAGCTTTGACGATTGCAGATTGTTCCTGAGCTGGGTGTTCACAATTTTTTCCAACAACTTAGACAGGATAGCGAGAAGGGAAATCTGCCTATAGTTATTAAGGTCACAGGGGTCTCCTGACTTAAACAAAGGGATGACGTGTGCCATTTTCCAAATGGGAGGAAGGTTGCCTTGTGACAGGGATAGGTTGAACAGGTGTGCAATAGGTGCAGCAAAGACCCTGTAGCCCACCTTTAGAAAATATGGGTCGACAAAGTCGACTTTTTCAGATGTCCAATTTTAGCAAAAGGTCTTCAACCTCTTTCAGAGATGTAGGTTGAAGTGAGAAGGTCGGGCTGGAAAACATAATCACATAAAAATATATTCCTGCTTTTTAAATCAAGGTTATTCTTACATGCACTTGATATTAAAAAAATGACTTGCAGCTGAATCCTTTAAGTATCACACTGTTTGTCATGAGTCAGAATGCCCCCTTTCCAACTTCGGGTTTAAGAGAAGTTGGCTCATGGCGCACATTACTACACACAAGCCACCAAGCTGAGATGCAGTAACCAAAAGGTATTTTTAGTTCATATATTTCAGCTTACACAAGAGTCATAAAATAGTGTTATGTAGATATTTAAAAATACAATATACATATTCATGTATTTTATTTCATCATAGAAATATCTCCTGTTGTAGCCTTATGAAGGCAAAAGTTTGGGGCATGAATTAATTTCAATTGAGGTATACCTAAGAAGCTGAGTGTTGTGACTTTTTCAGCCATGAGAGGCCTATCCATTAAGATGGTATTCATTATTTGCCACTCCATGTTTTTCAGAGGGATGGTTCTTGGTATCAGATGTCAACTGAGGTGTGAATTAAAAATCATTCTAACTTACTAACATTTGCAGGGAGTGGGAGTATAGTACATGGTGGGCAAGTAACAGACACATTGACAGTGACAAGTGTTTTTATGGCAGTTGTTATAAAGAATGAACATAAAGATCCCAGATTGTTCATACAGTAGATAGGGAGTCAATGTATGTTCATGTGACACACATTATCTAATCACAAACTTGCCTTTCTTAAGTTCAAGGTCATTATTAAAGGTATCAATTTGCATCTGAGTTCCCTGTGTCCTTTTAGGTATAAAATTAACAAACACATTGGTGCTATTATACAAAGCAATCTGATAATGAGATTAAATGCTATTTATATTCAATATGCCATAAGTAGTAGAAAGCCTTTTGTGCAGTGTAACAATTTACCTAGCTGCTATACAAACAATCTGCAGTTACAAGGCTGCATCTGTGTATTGCAGTCCAGAATTTTTATGTAGACACTTTTTATATTATATATATTGACAACTGCTTGCATCAGTTTTCACATATACTGTACTTTGAGCCAGTTCTCAAAGGTTGACGTGGGGCTTTCACAAGCCCTGTGTCAAACCTTGTGCTGCCCCAAACACAGTGCAGTACCGTGTGCCTAATTCACAAAGGTCGAGTGCATTTGTGGCACTTTACCACCTTTCTCATGGCTTGTGCCAAATATGTGGTGTAAACCCTGTAAAAAGGTCCCCAAAGTTAGACCAGCAAAAGCTGGTCTAACTCGCAGCATGTAGCAAACAAAATTGAGAACCCCAAATGCCAGCCAGAGAATGCCGCAAGCCCCATGTGCCGTATGTTTGGTGCACCCAGTGCTTGCGGTATTCAAAATCTTTTGAGAATCGAGCCCACTATGTTCACTGGAGAAGAAAACCAGCTTCAAAGTTGTGGTCCAGTCAAAAGCACTAAATTTAGAACTGCAAGCAGCAGCTCCCCAATTAATTGCATACAGAAAATGAGATCTGATTTACTTTATTTAAGTGTTACATGCCATTTTGTAACTCTGATTTCACTGCGTGTTCAAAAAAGCTGGTTCTGGTGAAGAGCTACTGATTATGTCCACTCCTGAACTAACAGCCTGAGCTCACTGCCAGCAACATTAATGACTTATTTCTCCCAAGTCTGATAAAACTGGAGTGGCAGTAACCATTTATAGAAAAGCTGATGTTGGGTTTGCTATGGCACATGTATTTCCAGAATGTACAGACACGTGGTACTTCAGAATGTGGCAGGATAGGAGTTTTTTTTAATTCAGTTGGGAACTTGTTTTTAGAATTCCAAGTTTGTGCATGATTTCAGAATATCAGTGGGAAAGCCAGTCCAGTGGCATAGAAGGTTGAGGAATGGGATACCAGACCTGCCGCAATGCTGGAAACCCAGGTTAAGGAATGGACTTAGGCCTCTGGGGCCAGTGGGGGCTAACATCTTATCTCTCCTGGGAAGTCTAGGTTCACTGTCTCACTGTTGACTGCCACCAGGTAGGGGCTTGGTAATGGGACAAGTGTGAGAGCAGCACAGAGAAGAGGGAGCCATGGTTTGATGCAGGGCTTACATGCCTCCACAAAGCACATCCTGTCCACCCCGCCTCAGCAGGGGTACTCGAGAAGAACAAGGAAAAAGTGCTGCTGATTCCATGAAGCCCAACCTGCCTGCCCCTGGCCCGCACCACTGCCCAGGATGCTGGCCCCTACACCTGGATGTGTGTATGTGTGTTCTTGGGGTGAGGGCCCTCTTGGCTGCACTATGGGGAGCAATCCATGGGGATCTCTGGTGAGAGGTAAGTCCTGGGGACGGTGGTTTCCAGTCAGGGGGAGGCAGGGATGGGGTTGACAACATGTCTGCAGTCATAACTGGGAGAAAAAGCTATAAAGAAAAAAGAATACAACATGGATGAGATTTCAAAAAAGAGGCAGGGACACAGTTTCAGAATGTGGCAGGTATACACCATTTCAGAATGTGATTGGAATGTCCACTTTCAGAATGTACGGGGCACATCATTTTGGAATGTAACATGGCAAGCATCATTTTGTTGAACCATGCTGATATCAGAAAAGCCGCATTCATCTGAAGGCTGCTTTTTCAACTTATATTGGGATATGCCATGCCAGGTGGAGCACCATAACTGCACGTGGCAGTGGCTACCACAGTAGCCGGGACACAGAGTTTCAGAATTTGATGGGAATGCCTAGATTCAGAATGTATGGGTGGTAGATAATTTTGAACTGTAGTTGGGACACTCAGTTTTGGATTCTGGGTGGTGGTGTGACATTTTAGAATGCTGTGGAGATGCACAAGTGTTTAATGTGACTAAGGGACCCAGTTTTGGAATGTGGCAGGGATGTGCATTTTTGGACTGTGGTGGGGACACACAAATTTAGAAGGTGAGGGGAGATGTGCAATTTTGGTAAGTCTCAGAAATGGGGCATTACAATACCTTTTCCATCTTGCAACAATTTGCCCCTACAGTATATAAAAAGCTAATACTTTGCAGTTAGAGTACTGTTTCTATATGCAATTCAGGAGAAGTGGGGGATAGTCACCTACTAAAATTTTGTTAAGAAGGCTAAACGGTGAGTTGGGCACGTTTATGTGGCTATCAGGAATTATCTCCTTATAGAAACAACCAAAGCAAAAGGGCCTAGGAAGCAGACAAAAAGAGTGACCTTTTTCGAAACAGAGTGGAAAGCTTGCTGGCAAAAAGCTGACAAAGCATGCAGAGACAATCGTAGCATATTGATCCAAAACAAAATATTGCATAGATGGTACAGAACCCCCTCAAGTGCTATACTCCATAGAAACGTAGAAATACAATTTGATGGCAGATAAGGACTGCTTGGCCCACCCAGTCTGTCCATTTTTCCCTGCCTATACTGTCAGCACAGACTCTACCTCATCTCCAGGTACCTCCCCCCACTTTCCTACCAAGATTCCTTTGAACCTATCTCATACATGCTTGAAGCCCACCACTGTCTTCACCCCTGCCACCTCTGCGGGAAGACTGTTCCAGGCATTTACAACTCTTTCAGTGAAGTACTTCCACACATTCCTTCTAAATTCCCCCCTTAGAGCTTTACTGCATGTCTTCTTGGTCTCATGCACTTTTTCCTCTGCAAAATACTTCTGTCCTGTACCTCATTTACCCACATGAGGTATTTATACATCTCTATCATGTCCCTCCTCCCTCCTCTCATTTAGGTTGTACATACTGAAATCCCTCAGTCTCTATTCATAGGGCTTTTGATGCACCCCCACATCATTTTAGTGCCCCTCCTCTAGACAGCATCCACCCTGTCTATTTCCTTCCTGAGATGTGGTCTCCAGAATTAGACGCAGTGCGCCAGGTGGATTTTTAACAATGATCTATACATTGGTAATTCCACATCTCTCCTTCTGCTGGTGACACCCCTCCATATGAACCCCAGCATCCCGCTGACTGTGCCCACTGCCTTGTTAAATTGCCTCACCAGCTTGAGGTCATCCAATATGATTACCCCAGGTCCCCTTTCTGTTTATTGACTGTCAGTGTCTCTTCCCCAATTTTATATTCCACCTCTGGGTTTCTGTACCCCAGGTACATGATTTTGCACTTTTTCACATTGAAACCCAGCTGTCATATCCTTGACCACTCCTCGCGTTTTCTTCATTCTCTACACTTCTTTCCACCCCCTCCAGATTGTCTACCTTATTGCAGATTTTGGTGTCATCTGCAAAGAGGCATACCTTCCCTTCCAGCTCTTTCACAATGTCACTTATAAAGACATTAAAGAGGACTGGTCCCAGCACTGAGCCCTGGGTACCACAATGGCCACTCACCCCTCACCAGAATGAGTGCCATTTATCACCACCCTCTGTCGACTATCTATCAACCAATTTCGTACCCTGTTTGCCACCTTGTGACCCACCCCCAACCCAGACACTTTCATTATGAGCCTTCTATGTAGTACAATGTTGAAGGCTTTGCTGAAGTCTAAGTAGGCCACATTCACCACCCGACCCTGATCTAGTTCCCTGATCACTCAGTCGAAGAAATAAATTAGGTTCATCTGACATGACTCCCCCCTTGAATCCATGCTGCCTCAGGTCTTGTAACCATCTGGGTTCAAGATACTCCACTAGCCTTTCCATTAAAAGTATCTCTATTAACTTACCCACCACTGATGTCAGACTGACCGGCCTATAATTGCCAGCCTCCTCCCTGCTGCAGCTTTTATGAAGTGAAACTACATCTGCCCTCCTCCATTCCTTTAGAACCACTCCTGTTTCCAGTTAGTTGTTGATTAGGACTATCAGAAGTGCTGCCAGTATCTCGCTGAGCTCCCTTAGCACCATTGGGTGTACCCCGTCCAGCCACATAGCTTTATCCACTTGCAGATTTGCAAGTCAGTTAAGGACTCATTCCTCAGGAATGGACTTGTCTACGTCGCTCCCCCAGTGTTCCTACTGTTTCTATGTGGTCCACCCCCCTCTATTTCAAACTGTGAAGACTGAACAGAAATATCTGTTCAGGATATCTGTTTTTTTTCCTGATCCTTCGCTGCACAGTTTCCCCTGCCCTTCTTAACACTGCAGTCGCTCCCTTCATCTTTCTCTTATCACTTATGTACCTAAAAAAGGTCCTGACCCCTTTGTTACCCCTTTGGCTAGTCTTTTCTCAGTTTGTGGCTTTGAAACCCTCACCATTTTCCCTATTTCTCTCCCTGCGTTTCCTGGTACACATCCCTATCCTCTTCCCCCTGCATCTCTTTGTACCTCTTAAAGTCTACCATTTTAGCCTTAACCTTTGCAGCCTCTTCCCTGAAGAACCATAGTGGTCATTTTTTCTCCTGTTCTTGCTCAGTTCTTTTGTGCAGAGGTTTGTTGCCTTTGCTATGCCATCACTTAATTTAGCCCACTGTTTCTGTACCTACCTAAGCCCTTCCCCCCTGCTGGGTCATCTGTGAGGCATTCATCATTTTTTTCAAAACATGCTATCTTGATGGCCAGGACCCTCATCCTTGTGTGGTTTACCTCTGCTGCCGTCCTTTTGTTAAAGCACACTGTAAGGTGATCCCTGGTCCCAAGGTAGCATCCTACCTTGATGTCTGCAATTCTGTATCTGTTTGTGAGCAGCAGTTCCATTATTACCCCATCATGAATGGGCTACTTTACTTGTTGCCTCAGAAACATTCCTTTGCAAGGAGTTTAAGATGTCCCTGCTTTTAGCCATGGCTGCGGCTGGGATGCACCAATGTACATCTGTCATATTGAAGTCCCCCCCCCCCAAGCAGCACCCTCCCCCTTTTTCTGCCATCATGTGGATGGCTTTTCACAATGCCTTATCCAGTTCGCTCTCCCTGTATTGAAGATCTGCTTATCACCCAGTGTGAATAATGACTCTGGCTCCCGTCCCCAGAGTGACACACAGTACCTCCAGTCCCTCCTTTCTCCCCTGGTACCCTTATGTTTCTATTCCTTTGATATCCTCTCTTACATACATCACAACCCATCCTCCCTTCTGATCTACCTTATCCTTACTGAAATAAGTGTAGCCTAGTATGGTTATGTCCTAGTCATGGCTACCTGAGTACCATGACTCAGTAATTGCCACAATATTCAGGTCTGCCGCCACTGTGATAGTTTCTAAGTCTGGAATTTTATTTCCAAGACTCCTTGCATTTGCACACATGGCCCTCCACACCTTACACCTACTCTGCCTGCAATCCCCTGTAGTCTCCTTGTGCCTTGCCTCACTTCCCCTCTCTGTTTTCAACTTTTGTTCCTATCCCCCATTGCTCTCTACTTCTCTGCTGTTCCCATTAACCTCCTCCATGGGGGATTTTCCTCCCCTTGGATCCTTTCTTCTTAGTACTGTACTTCAGTTTGTGTGTGGGGGGTAGCACTTTATGCCTCCCTTTGTCTTTCCACCATCCTCATCAAAGTAACATTGAAACTATCCACTAAGGAATGCAGTTCTCCTCCCAGACAGATGCAGGCCATCATCTCTGTATAGGTCCTAATCCGTCCAGGTTGGTCCCCAGTAGCCAAAATAGCTGAAACCCTCTTCTCTGCACCATTCCTTCAAACACAAGCTGAAGCTCCTGTTGTCCTGTTGCAGAGTACCCTATCTTTCCCTCAGCCATAGCCAGGCAGCACCTCAGTGAAAGCCACCATGTGTGCTTCTTTCCATAGGCTCCTTTCCAGTTCCCTGAACTCTCCCTGCACAGTCCCAGCCTCATCCCTTGCTAGCTCATTAGTCTCCAGGTGGACAATGACATCCAGTTCCCTCACCTGCCCTGTGGCTCTAGCCATCCTTAGGATCTTCTACTCATCCCTCTTAGCCATGGAACCAGGTAGGCACCTCCCTCCTCCTCCCTGTTCCCAAAGCTGCCTCCTCCTCTGCCAAGGTCCTCTACCTCCCACCTTGGGACATCCCCTATGGAATACACCCACATCCTCCCTTGCCACTACTTTGGATGCCTCCTCCAGGCAGTCCCATCTCACCAGAGTGGCAAAAGAATTCTGGAATGGCACAGGCTGAGGAAAGTGCGCCTGACTTTCCACCCCACCCACCCAGAGCTCAGCACAGTCCAGCTGTCCCTTCTTTTCCTAGGTAAGTTCTTGGGAAATGGCAGCAGACTTGGTGGCTCCTGGATAGGGGAAGAGGTCCATTGGATCCCAATCAGTTCACACTGGAGACCAGCGACCTCCTTCTTCAGCCCACAGAGGTGTCTACAAATGAGGCAGCACTGCAGTCTCCAAAATGTCTCCCGGAAAACTGCAGCTCCACATCCATTGCACTGCACTGCTCCCATAATTGTCTTAATGTCTTGCTACCAAGTGCAATCAGTCATACATTTCCCCTATTGCCCCTTTCCCAGTTAGGTTCTTTCCTACTGACACGTCTATTGGTATTTACTTTATCACCCTATCCTAGATAGGGTGTTTCTTGATTTCACAACAAACATTAAGTTCAGTGTACCTGCACTCCTAAGCAAAGTACTCCACTCAAACGTAGGTTCAAAATAAATGCTTTTAATAGCAATATCCGGTGAGCAAGTACAAGGATCTCACCACTGCCACAGTGCCTCAGCATTTCAGGTGTGTAACCCTTCATCACGCCTTCTGAGTGGACTTGACTACTTTGCTTAGGAGTGCAGGTACGCTGGATTTACTGTTTGTTGTGGGCTTGTGACCCATAACTGCACCCCAACCTGGGTCATTCTCAGTTCTGACTTTGTTTTGGAACTTGTTTTTGGATTTCCCCCTTACTCCTTGGGTAATTAAAGATAATGACAATTGCTGGAGATGTGGAGTAATGGGGGGGGGTCTGCTGCATGTTCTATGGTCCTGCCTACTTCTTCTCCACTTTTGAACAGTAGTCAGAGTGCCTGTCAGGGGGTTGAGGAATCCCTCTCCCACTGCACAGTGTTCTCGTCATGTAAGACACACAACTCATCTCTATTTTCTCATGCATTGCTAGGTGACTGGCTAAAAGCAGTTGAGGTGGAGGCCAAGCATGCATCTTTCTCTTTGAAAATGGAGAACCAGTCATTCCTTCTGTCGTGGATTGGAAGAATGTGAAGCTAGGTCAAGTAGTCACATATAAAAATCTTAGTTGTTAAGTGGCCTGCAACCAGGAGGTCTAGCATCAATCCTTGAGGAGTCTTTTTTTTTTACATGAAGCTGTTTAATACATTTTTAACAACCATACAGTTATTACAGGGCAGTTGAAAAAATCAACCAGTGCCAAAAATTGAACAGGAAAAATAACTATATACATGAGAAAAGTGATAAACTGAGCATAGCAATACAAACATCATAATTCACTCAGCCGAGCATATTTTAGAACAAAAATAAGAAAAATGTAGTGTAACACAGTACGAGACAAAACTAACATAGTCCATAAGAGGGCTGGCCAGGTGGATGCCTTACCTTGTGCTACGCTGGTGACCCATGTTTGGGACTAATCACAGACAGTGGGGGGTTGGCAGAGTTGGAGAAGGACTGAGCGTCTGAAGAACTGCTCTCCTTCTCTGGGGGGGGGAACATCAGTGGTCGGTGCTTGACTGGCCCCCAGTGGAGACCGGGGAGCAGTGCGCCGATGCTGCAGAAGAGAGGCGGAGATGGGCAGATGCCTGCAGGAGTGCATGAGGAAGCGTGCATGCTTCCTCCACTGGCATTATTGCAGGGGAGAAAACAGGAAAATTCCTGGGCAGCAAGAAGTCTGCCCCGATGCTGCCGCCATTGACATGCCCAAGTTAGCTCCATCTTGGGTCCACCTTCCAGGTCTCCACAGTGGTGTGGTAACTACCTGCAGTGATGCAGCTGGGGGGGCTGTGGTGGAGAGGTCTGAGCTCTGGCTGCAGTCGCAGCAGCAGCAATGAAGGCAGGCTGGAAGGGGGAACCAAAGGCACAACCCCTCCCAGCTAAGGATATAAACAAATAAAAAAAAACATATACCATAGGATGGTGAGGCATAAAATAAACAATACTTTGTTAGGTAAGTTAGATATTTGGAGACTGCCATGTGTACAAAGCCAAATACTACAATGTATTGCTGAACAAACCTATTAGGGAGTGGGAGGATTACAAAATTGAGGAGGAGGTACTGAGCATAAGTGGGAATTAAAATAGGGAGTCCATTTGTTATTGAAAATAGCCTGCCTTCCTGAAAGAGTGAAAGACAATCTTTTGTAGATTGCCAGCCAGGAGAGCGCAGAATGCCATGAGAGTGACAAAGGAGTGAAGGGAAGTTTCCACTTTTAGAGATGCAGACATTTTGCCTCCAGTAATGCCATGACGAGCCAATGCCTATGGGGGGAGGAGGAGTAAATGAGATGGAAGGTATAAAATTGTCAGTTCTGGATAAGGTGTGATTGGAGTATGTAAAATCTTAGAGCAGTCATAAGAAATAGCCTCCCACCATGCAGAAAGATGCAGGCAGTGCCACAATAAATGTAATAGACCAGCATCTGGTTGCAAGAAGTGCCAGCAAGAAGAATCTATTTCAAGTGCCAATGCTTGCAGAATTTGGGGGGTTCTGTATCATCAGTGTATTATTTTAAAGTGGAGGAGCCGACTTCTAACATAGCAACCAGACTTATGCACCAGGACAAATGCTGCCCACCAATCATCTTCTGCAATGGAGGAATTAAGTTCATGCTCCCAATTAGCTTTACATGGCGCAGTAGACAAAGGCAAAGATTCACAGAGAGTGCAATAGGTTTTCCCTGCCCACCCCTTAGAGGTAGATGCCTCAAAAATATGGGAAAGTCAGTTTGAGGGGGATGAAGAAACCACATTCTTTTTGTAATCCTACATGGCTGCCCTAAGTTGCAGCTAATGCCAGAAGTCTGATTTTGACAATGTGATTTTCCCTTGTATGTGCTGAAAGGAGAGAAATTCATCAGTATGTGGGATAGAGATATCCATGATTAGGTTAAGATTATTTTGTGACAAAGTGGGCCAATGAACTGGTTTGCCACCAACGCAGATGTGTGGCTTGTTCCAAAGATAGGTGAGAGCCCTCGGAGGGATTCTAGCCACTTTAGGTATCACAGTGTGTGACATACAGGAGTCCCAGGCTGTAGGGTGGTAGATATAACTGAATGGGAGAGAAATCATTGATCAGAATAATGACCAAGAAATGCACTAAGGTAGGGTACATGTGCCATGGTCGCATCGATGACAACCCAGAGTGGGGTATCAGTAGAGGGAGGTTTAAGTCACCAAAAAGCCTGAGACATCCAGTAAGCCAGGGCATGACCCTCAAACCAGGGGAAGCAGAAACTCCCTCTCAGACCAGTGGGCTCAAAGTTTAACCCTGCTATGATGAGGTGGTTTGTTCTAGAGAAATCGATAAACAGTGCAGGCAAGTGGGCAAAAGATATTAGGGGGAATAGGGAGTGGCAGATTAGAAAAGAGATAAGATAATTTTGGGAGCACAAACATACAAAAGCCACAATTTTACCGATCAAAGAGTACCCAAGTTTGAACCAACGCTGGGTGTCATGCTCTAGTATGGAGGTAATGGGATTGTAGTTCATTGGAATTAAATCTTCCCATGGGGCAGAAATATGGACTCCTGAATATCTGAAAACATTCCCAGACCACTTAATCTGAAGCTCAGAGCACTGGGAATTGTCACAGAGAGAGTTCAGGAGGATAAGAACTGTCTCAGATCTATTAACTATTAAGCCTGAAAGAATAATGAACTGGTCTAGAATTTCAAAAAAAGAAGAAGAGAAAGAGAAGGGGATTCCAGGGTGAGAAGCCTATCATCAGTGTAAGAGTGTACCAAGCAAGAAAGAGTCCCTACTCAAATTCCCTGGATGTTACAAGTAGGCAAGAACTTGCTTGTGAGGGGGTCCATTGCTAAGAGAAACAATACAGGGTAAAGGGTGACCTGGTGCAATTCAAAGGGAGCAGAAATGGTATGATTGATGAGGAGCGCCAATGGGTGATGGTATAAAATTTGAATTCAGGTTCGGAAGTAAGGACGAAAACCATAAAGATCCAGGATATTATGTATGTAACTCTATTGGATGGAATCAAAAGTTTTACAGAAATCAGTCGCAAGGGCAACCATAGGGAGGGAGGGAGGGAGGCTATTTTAACATAAATGTTTGAATAAAGCAGGATATGCAGATGATCTTCCCTGTACTTACCTTTTTGGAAGCCCACCTGTGATGGCTGCACCACACTATGCAGCACAGTGTCAAGGCAAATGGCTAAAGCTTTCTTCAAGATTTGGATGTCTATAGGGATAAGCTAGATAGGATGATAATTTGCACAATTGAACAGGTCATCAGTATATTTAGGGAGGAGTGTTATAACAGCTTCCCACATAGTGGGCAGCAGGTGGCCATCATTGAACGCCTTTTGCAAGGCAGCTAAGAGTGGGGGTATATCAGTGTTTGGCATCAGCTGATATAGTTCAACAGTAATGCCATCCCTCCCAGTGGCTTTGTTCTTAGCCCAGTATAATAGTGCCAAATGGAGTTTGGCCTCAGAGAGAGGTGCATCCAGCTGGTCACATAGAGTAGACAAAAGCTGAGGGACAAAAGTATTTCCCAGGAAGGTCTGAATGTGAGAAAGGGTGAGAGAGCATGAAATGGAGGAGTAGAGCTGTTTGTAGACTCTTCACAGAGTGTCATTCACTTCTCGGGGAGAAGTAGCAACAGATCCATCAGTATCCCATGAGAAGGGCGATGGCTTTTGAATGCTTACAAAAAGGATGACTCAATAGCAGTGCCTGTTCTCAGGTCTAGTGTACTGGGGGGCAAATGCAGGTATAGTGACATCCTGTCGCTATATGTATATGCACATTGGGGGGCGCGAGCATGCCGTGTGATGGAAGGAGGGGAAGGGAGGGTTTGTGAGGTGTAGCATGATGGTAGATTGCCTAGCTGGCCATGTGGCATGGTGGGTTCGTGGCAGGCTATGGTTGGGAGGGTGCCGGGTTTGGTACTGAGCGGGTAGGGATTTTTGCGCCTGTCCGAGAAATTAACTTTTTTTTATTTTCCCCCCTCGACATGCACCCTCCTGGAGTTAAGATCTTTAGTAGGGGTCCAGGGTGAAGCCCCCACGGAAACAGGGGCATGGCCACTGCAATCAAAATAAATCAAGTTCCGTGACCTTTGCCATGCACGGAGTATACACCGCAAAATGGATTTTGCCTATGTACATTCCCCACAATCTCTGTTATCACATAGACCCAGTTCATCAGGCTTACAAATTGTGGAGATTCTTGATTTGTCTTGTTGCTTACTTAAACGGTATGCCAGGAGCTTTCCATTCTTCTTGCCCGAATCCCAGTAAGAGTGACCACTCCTGATAAGCAGCAATTGTGCCTTACAGGATTGGAGAGTGTTAAGCTTATATTTAGTTCCCATAATAGAGACTTGAAGGGAGGAATTGGGGGATGAAGTTTACCTAAGGCACTGAGCCAGCAGGGAAGGAGTATGAGTCAGTTCGGAGATTTCAGCGTCTTTCCTTCCATTTGTGGCTAGAGTAGGTGATAATTGGGCCATACAGATATGCTTTAAATGTTTCCCAAATAGCCCCAGGTCTGAGTTCAGTGGATTGATTTGTATCAAAATAGAATTGTGCTTCCATACATATCTATTCACAGAAACTGGTGTCTCATAATAGTAAGAGAGTGCAACGCCATTGGGTAGATGGAAGCTCTGAGGTAGTGGGTTGCAGGGTTAGAATGGCAGGGGCATGTTCGAAAAACAATATATGCCCATAGGAGGAGTCCATTATAGTGGCAGTCACTAAAGGGGGAATGGAAGGAATAGTCCTGATCAGTTGGATGAATGAGTTGGCAAGTATCTACCAGGCGACATTTGACCATAAATCTGGTCAAGGCAGCTCTTGAGCTAGGGTGAGTGTCAGGGGTGATTTTAGATTTACCCATAATGGGATCTAATACAAGGTTAAAACCTCCCCAAAACAGTAGGGGACATCAGATGTCATTATACTCCTCCACCAGGGCCTGGTTTAAATGATGATAAAAATCCAGAATATCAGAACTGGGGGCATACACTGAGACAAGACACATATGCCCTCCATAGTAGCTAATTCTGGCAATGACCCACCTACCTTCCTGGTCAGCAACTGTGTGGATGATTTTCCAAGGGAAAGTGTGGCAAATTAAAATTATGGTGCATCTTGATTTGCTAGCATTGGAACTGTGCTCCCACACCTTCTTCATCCATGCTTTGGTTCTCGTGGTGAAGTGCATCTCCTGGAGAAAGGCTATGTCAGCTTTCCATGACCTAAGATATTGTAGCACTATTGTATGTTTTACCGGGTGGTTTAGCCCCTTAATATTCCAGGAGAACAACTTCACCGGGATACCAACGTCCCAGGTAGTCATGTGAAAGGAGGAAATAATCGATTGTAAGATGAACTAAACAATGAGTAAGTCAGTCTCCAACATGTACAGTACTATGTTGAAATTCTTAAATAATATTCAACAGTGGCCAGATAAATACAATGAATAGTCACAAATGCTACCATGTAGATAACCAAATCTACCTCAGTTGTAGTATAACAAACAGGAGGAAACTATCTAAGAATTATAACAGGAACCATGTACAAGTGAAACTCTGGGCTATGCCCACAGCTGCAGGGCTATGAGGACCTAACCAACTCTAACGCAGTGACAGGTATCAGTACACAGTTATAAAGACACTCAGTAAATAAAGATAAATGAAAGAGAAAAGGGAATAAATGTAATAAATGGAATGAAATTCCAAGGGTGTGCCCCTGGCACTAGCAGAAAGGAGGATGAATACGAGTGTCCTCCACACTCTGCAAGAAAGGGTACCAGTGAGGGTGTGAAGGGAAAATAAAAACCTCATTAAGACATCCCCACCTCGGCCATGAGCCGAAACACATATCAGTAGACCTGCAGCAGTTCAGTCTCACACACACACACACACACACACACACACATGCACACATATTCATTCACAGAAAAAAAAACAGCACAGTGCTAGAAAGAAGACTGCAAAACAGAACATAGAGCAGATAGCCTGCAAAAGGAAAAAAGTGGTTAGAAAATAGGGACATAAACTGCAAGAGAGAGGCAGGGGGAACATAAGATACAAGTAAGTCACACAGAGAGCAGGAGACCGAGTTGAAAAGGATAAGTAATAGGGGGAAAACTAGAGTGAAAAGGGTAAAGAAAAACTTAGAATAAAAAGAGAAAAGAAAGAAATCAAAACAAAGCAGTAAGGGTGAACAACCCTACTGAAGCTTTATCTGTTCCAATGTACCATGTACAGCACAGAATACCACAGTTCACAGTTATAAATGATGGGTGAGGTACCCCAAATTTGAGACTCCTAAGTCAATTAGAAAGGTGCTGTTTTTGGCATTGCCTCCTCTGATTCCACAGTCACAGCAGCAGATTCTAACGGAGAAATGATTGTGAGTGCGGCTGTGTTATCTGTTTCTGTGGTCTCATGGAGAGTGGGCGATGGCAACAGAGAGGGGGTTTGCAGTTGTTCAGATGCAATAGGGATGGCCGACCAGTCCATACTTGGTTCTGATAGGGCAATGAGGTCCTCACGAGCAGATCTGGCAGGAGGGGAAAAAAGACTAGAATGAGTGGAGCAAGAGTCAGAACTGGGTTGTCTAGTTCACAGGTGTAGGGGAGCATTGGATGGTAAAGGGGTACCCTACTAATGTAGATCTCCAGAATCAGAATGCCCATGCTGAAAATACCGAAAGTCCTTTGTCCGTCTCTCCTTAGGGTCCTCTATAGCAGTGTGTCCATTCTGATACTGAAGTGATCGACGTGCATCTGATAGTTTAGGAGAAAGGTTCCTCACTGTAGTTGTTTGGGTTGGTAGTCTTATTCCTGAGTCCCTCTGTGAGCACCTGGATGGGGGAGTCTGGCCTTCAATTGTGGCCAGCAATGATGGAGGGGGGATCAGGCTTCCTGTGAATTGTTGCAGTCAAGTTGTTGTCCATTCTGAGAGACTGCAAGCTTAGTGAGGCCCACTAAGCAATGAGGGATCCCATCTTTCTTTGATACATGGTGGATAGGGATTTACGCCCATCAGTTCTGGATGGCATCCTTTGAAAAGTCAAGGAAAAAAATATTGACTCCTCTCCAGGTAAGCAAACCTCTATCATGAGCAACATTTAACAGAGCTTTCTTCATACTGAACTGTGAGAGGGAGATAATAGGACAAGGCTTTTTTGGATAGTCTGAGGCAACACTGCCAACACAATAGGCCCTCTCAATTACCAGGGGGCCCCGCCAGGCTAATGAAAGAAGCTGGGGTATAAAATCTGTAAGGAATGCAGTTAAGTTAATGCCTTCTAGACCCTCCAGTATGCCAAGATGCGGACATTGTTATGGTGGCTCTGATTATCCAGGGCTTCCACACTGCTCCATAATTGATTGAGTCTCTGCTCATGATGCTCAAGGTGATGCATGTTAAGCAGGTAGGAGTCTTCCAAATCAGCTAGGTGTTGTTCTGTAATGTTGATTTAGTCCTTAAGGAAAGATAGTTTGGTTCAAGCTACATCAGTGACTAGGTTTTCAGGTAGAATGGCTATATATTCCAAGTATGAGGCCTGGTCAGAGAAGTGGAGCAGCTGGGTGGAGGCCTTGGTGATGTCTTTGGCTGAATTCCCCCATGGTGGAGACATAGAGCAGACCCTGTGAAGGTCCAATGTGTGTCACAGACTGATACATGTCAGCATGAATTAACTCACAAGATCAGTAATGAGTGAGGGATTAGTAGTAAAATGACCACTCAAATAATAAAGTAAAAGCAAAAATAAGCTAAACTGAGATCTGAACTTGGAGCAAAATAAACAGGCCAAGGTAGAACACCAACTTCAGGCTTCCATCTTGAATAGGCACCAAACCATGACCGGGGAGTTTTTTTTTAATACTATAAGTTTATTAAGTTTTCAGAAATAAACATGCTGTAGTGCTATAAGGTAATAAATAAAAAGAAAATACAATTCTGGAGAAGTGTAAAAAGCTGAGTGCATCAGGTATGGCTCACTGATATGGTACAAATACAATTTATGGAACAAAATCGTCTGTCGTAGCTGACATATGCATAAGCCATCTGCACCAGAGCAGCTGGAATTCAGGAGTGTCATGTCATAGAACTGCTGTACCTTTCTTCACTGCATATGTATCTATCATTAATTCATACCAAAGTTGTATTGTGGGAGCTTCCTCTGCTAACCACATCTTAAATAACTCTTACCTAGCAGTGTACAAATATATAGCAGTTTTCAGATCTGCAGTTGTCTATGACCTTTTGGCATATCAAAGAATAAAATCAGGTGTGGGGTAAGTTGGAGGGTGGGACTAAAAATGTACTTCAAGTCCTGCTGTAGTGCTTCCCAAAATATCTGTATCTTTAGGTAAAACCATAATATATGGGTGTGTGTTGCCCTAGTTTCCCTGCATTTTCTATAGCACAAGGGTTCAATTTGAGGGCCAAACTTTGCTTGCTGTACAGGTGTATAAAATAATCTGGTAAAGCATTTACATGAGAACTCTTTCCATATATAAGAAGAAATAGGTTTATGGATGAATTTAAGGTACTGATCCCATGTACTGCTAGCAATTTCAAAACCAAGGTCCATTTGCCATCTAAGGCGAACATACAGTAGTCTGTAGAAAGGCCATTAGAGCTCGGTACAATTGAGAGATAAGAGAATACAGTGAGGCTTCAGTAATGGTATTAAGGACCACAGAGATAAGAAAATGGTATATTTTGTCCCATGGGTTGACAAGCCTGTCCTTTTAAAATAAAATTCCTAACCTGTGCAAATCTTGGGTGATCAGCAGGTCTCCAGTGATCTTTATTAAGAATAGTTTGAAAGTCTGCTAGGTCAGACTCCTGCATAGGATAAGTTGGTAGCTAAAAACCTAATTGCTCCACCCGCTGGTAAAAATTATCCATAGTGACTGGGAGAAATTGAGGATCCCAGACCAGTAGAATCAATTGGTAGTGATATGGCAGTTGTACTGGGTGTGTTAGTGTAATATGCCAGGCTGCTAATGAGGTAGCTGTAAAATGATTCTCCAGTTTTAGAATTTGGGGCGTAGTGTGAGATTGTAATATTGCCATAGTAAGCAGCAGTCTGAACCTAAGTCCACACTGACATCCGTAGTTCTTGCCACCCTCCCTCCCCAGCCACCCCCCACCCTAAGGTGGTACGAATTTTATAAGCAAAAAACAGCAAACTTTCCCCGCCTGCATCTCCACTTCACTTGGCCTATTCATCACCCCCCACCACACTTTCTCTTGGACCTTCCACCCCCAGCTCTCCCACTACTTTGGTCCTGCCTGGTTCTGCAAATCCCAGGACCCTGGTGCCTGACCTCAACCAATTCTGCTCCTGCATGTGTTTCTGCTAAAGGAAGCGAATCAAGTAACCTTGATACAGTACCTATTCATCCCTCCACGCTGGTCCCACACCTAGTAAACCCACCCACCCTCCCACCCTTGTACATATCCCACACCTCTTGCAATTTTGTATCTCCACTCGCTACAGCCCCCTTTTTCCTTTTCAGCCAGGCTGGTCTGGGGCTCTGCCTGAAGTTCCCTATCCCACAACTATATCACTATTATACACCATGCACACAGCTACAATACTCCTACTCCTCTCATTCCTCTCCTACCAGCTTTCTCCTCACCTCCAATCCTCTACTCTGGCTGCACAAACCGTGCCCCCCTCTCTGCCCCTACTGCCCCCCTTGCCCAAATGCACCTTCTGACTCCCGACCTGACCCCCAATGTCCTGCCCCTGCCTTCCTTTCATGTGATCTCTACCAGTATCTTACCTCTAAAGATGTCTTCCTGCTGTACCCTCTTAAAATGCTCCTGTAAAGTGCCAAATGCCCCCTTCATCACGAAGGGGCAGAAGCTCACAAACACATTCTCTATGTTCCTGCTTTTCCTGCTCCTTTTTGGTTTGTTGAGTGGAACCTAGGCCCCCCTCTCCCCTGTAGTTCCTCAGAACTCAACCTCCCACAAAGGCCTACAAATCATGCACATAAACATCAGTAGTCTCCTGCCCAAACTTGGCTTACTAAATTGTTGGCTAATTCAACACTCCCCTGATATCCTCTGCCTCACTGAAACATGGCTATCTGCCAAGACATCTGACTCATCTCTGGTGTTCCCGGCAACTCTATCTTTCAGCAAGATCATGGAAAAAGAGATGGAGGAGTTGTGATTCTTAGAAGTCAACCACTCTCCTGCTCAGTTATCAAAATATAATCCTGCCATAGCTTGCCCAATTTAATTCTCACCCAAATCACTCTACCCTCTACTCTCCCTATCTTCATCGGGGTAATCTATACATCCCCTCAACTTTCCCAAGTCACACTCATTGCATGCGTGTCTACCCTACAGCCCCTTGTAACATCTGGTGAACTATTATTTCTGGGTGAATACAAGCTAGATTGGCTCTCCCCCTCCGTCAAGTCCACCACCTCCAAAACTGAATCCTACAATCTCACCCAGTTAATCTCAGTGCCCACCCACTACAACACTTGGTCCACTAACCACTCCCTTATCGAGTGGATCCTCTCTTCCCATTCTCACAGAATATCTGCAGCTGGGGTCCTGGACGTAGCCCTACGTGACCACTGTGTCATTTACTGTACCAGAAAGACACAACTGCCTAAATCTACCCCTATATATATTAAAACCCACCCTCTAAGTTTGCTCGACTACAACTCTGTACTCTGTGACTTGAAGCATGCTGATTGGGACCCAGTCTATTCTGCTCCAGATGTAGACACAGTCCTGTCCTGGTTCCTGCATATCTTCACATGTGTCTGGGACTCCCTTGCCCCACTAGTAAAAGCTAGAGTTAAGAAATATCACCACCCCTGGATCTCTGCCCTGATAATTGCCCTCTGCATAATCCGTGACAAGGCTTGGTCCCTCTTCAAAGTCTCCCAGACCCTTCAATACAAACAAACCTACAACACCATCAGGAATGCCTTCATAAAGACCATAAGGTGAGCCAATGCCAAATACTTCAGGTCCCATCTACGCACTGTGCACTCTTCCTCCTCCTGTTGGAAGTTGGTTCACTCCCTCATCGACTCCTCCTCTCAAACCAATACCCCCACATTCAAGCAAAATGACCATACAAAATCTGACTGCATCATAATAGCTGAATCCGTAAATAAATTCTTCACCGCTTGCGCTCTTCCAAACCAGCCCACAGTCCACCCCAAGGCCCAAATGCTGCCCTGCAAAGCCCAGCTCTCAATTCATTCCGGCTCACTCCCACTACTATTGAAAAAGTTTTGAAAGCCTTCCAATCCTTAAACCCCTCAAAATCAAGCCCTGACAGCATTTATCGTATTCTTCTGCACATATCTCCCTCTGCCGTTGCCCCTCCACTCACCTTTCTATTAAACCTATCCTGCTCTGGCAAGGTCCCAAAAGCCCGGAAATTGGCCTGTGTCATCCATCTCCACAGCAGCAGTGATCCCTCATTGCCAGGCATCTACCGGCCAATTTCCCTCCTCCCAGCCCTATTCAAACTGCAGGAATCACTAGTACAATCCAGGCTGACTAATTTCCTTACAGCCTCCAAAACCCTCTCTCAATACCAATCCGGCTTCAGAAAGCAACATTCCACTATATCCTCCCTTCTCCGTGTCACAGGTTACATCCACTCATCAGCAGATCAAGGCCATCTCACTGCTGCAGTCTTTGTAGACCTGGCAAAGGCCTTCGTTTCAGCCTCTCACCCCTACTCCTGAATAAACTTGAGGTAGCAGGGCTCGCCACCCCTCCCCCAGCCAACAAGTAGCTTAAATCATACAGTACCTTGAAATCAGGACTCAGTCTGTCAGGATAGCAAGCTCCAAATCCACCCCTCTCCTCATACTCACTAGCATCCCCCAAGACTTGATCTTAGGTCCTATTCTATTTTCCTTATTTAATAATGACCTCCCTTCTGCGTGCTCAAGATCCCTCATTCAAATGTATGCAGATGATATCATCCTTTTCGCATCTGGCCCTGTACTAAATGAGGTTCAATCCCTTCTGCAACAGGACTTCCTCTCTATGCAATCCTGGTTCCAGGCAAACCTACTCAAAATCTACACATCCAAGACAGTTTCCATGACATCTGGGATCACTCAAAAGCTTGCCAAAGTACTCTCTCCCCCGGCAATCACCTCTCTGGATGGAACCCCACTGAGAACTGTCACATCCTACAAATACCTAGGAGTATAGCTGGACCCCAGCTAAATTTCTCACTCCACATTGATGCCATCTCCTCAAAACTTTGCCCTAAGTTGTGTATTTTATTTTGTAATAGAAAATCTCTCCCACTACCCTTGAGGCACAAATTGCTAGCTAAAATGATTACCTCCATTTTTGATTATGCAGACTTAGTATACTGCACTGCGCCCTCCTCTTCATTAGCCAGGCTTGACTCCCTCTTTTATGCTTTCTGTCATTTTGCTTCAAACTCTCCCCCTAGAACCTATCACTTCTCTCTTCTTTCCACCCTCGATACGTCACCCTGTCCAACCGATGCCTCGTCTACTCCATCACTCTAATATCTAAATAGTGGTTTAACCTGTTCCCCATTTACCTCTCAGAGAAGCTTACACCCACACTTACGTCACCCTACGACCTACACTCTAGGGATTCCCACTCCTTTGCACTCCCCAAACCTTCTTTGACAGTTGGCAAATCTGCTTACACCTATAGGCTCCCTTCTCTATGGAACAACCAAACACCTCTCATAAGAAACTCGCTCTCGCATAACTCTATTAAAAACCAGCTAAGCCTCCTGCCACCCCAACCTGTTCCTGCCCCCTCACCAACAAGTAGCATATCTTCTAGCTCTCCTCCTCACCTAGTATCTACCTGCTTTTTCTTTGCTATAAACCTTCCCGTATTCATCATGGACTTTACCACTGTGTAAGCATAACTGTGCTTTCTTCATATTCAATGTGTTTACCAATGTACTGTATCCTGTACTTATCAGTTGCTTCTATGTATTCTTTATATGTTCTTGTATTATGTATCATAAATGTATTGTTGTGCAATAATTCCCTTTTCCTCTACTCCTGGGTCACACCTGGAAATGAGCCTCGGCTCAGTGTGCCTTTACTGATTACCAAATGTTTAAATAAAAAAAATAAAAAAATGGAGATAACTTTCTTCTGTCATTTATATATCTTTCCAGATGGCCTGATGGGAAGGGGAAAGTCAATATAGGACTGTTCTAAGTTGTGCAGCTGTGTGGTAGTGAGCCAGGTGTAGGAAAGCTAAGCGTCTTTCAGCTTTCGGAAGTTGCATGGTGGCAAACTTTGTTCTGGGGCAGGCCCCTGCACATATAAAGTGGGATATCATTTTATTCCAAACCCAAAGTTGCAATTGCTACAAAGGGATGGGTAGGGTTTCTGTCCGGTTAAGAACCAACAGAAAGTATTTATATAGATACACACTCAATCCGATGAATTAAGGAGAGATTATTAGTGTCCCATCTGGTTACATCTGCTTGAAAAATGGGGAGGTATTTCATATCTACCATCTGCACTCAGCCTACCATACCTCATTTAATTAACAGCAGAGAACACCAGCCAGATGTTTTTTAAAATAAGTATCCTTTTCTGAAGTACAAAATGTCACCCTCATTCCAAAGTGCTGAATGTTCATATGCCAATATATAAACTGTAAAGTTCCTGCCTGGCCAGTGTGAGACTAGTAAAACAACATTTACAGCAAAGCATCTTGAAGAAAGAACTATGTGAAATAAAACCATTCACCGCATTATTATCAGGAGCCTTCTGAGAACTGCAAATATTTATTCAGGAAAGATAACATGTTAAACATGAGTTAGATGACTGGTACTGACTGGACTTGTATTTGTCCCTGCAGATAAAACAGAAGGTTAAAAAAAAAAACACTTGAAAAGTATTCCATGTGTATTTGCAGTTGTTGCGCTAGCATGAAGAGAACGTTCTAATGATTACCTATTGAGTTTTAATCTATGACATGTCTTTTAGTATATAGGGGAATGTAAAATCCATATCAGGAGGCAAGGGAAACAATTTTTTTTAGAATTGTAAATTGCTAGATGGTGGACACTACTGTAGTGTGGAGCATTAAGCTGCAGACTTCCAGGTCTCAACCTTCTCCCCATAAAACCTTGAAGAATGCCTCAGTCAGATATAGGAATGCAGTTTTTCCCCATCAGAGGCTGATTATTGAATTCTTGAAGATTGTCCAACCTGTCTCATGACTCCAGGACAACCACAGAAACATTTACCCTATAGCAAGCAAAGGGACTAATGGAGACTGAGAGGCAACAGTGATTCCAAGGAAAAGACAATCCAGGTTTTTGTTCAAAAACAAGCTGATACTTGCCACTGACACCACCCTAAGAGCATAAAAAGGAAAACAAAAGAGCCTGGAAAAATGAGTGAGATCCTCATGAAATTGCTGCCCAAGGTGAAGGTTTAAGAAGCTGCAGAATTAAGCTCCCACAAAGAGGCTGAAATGCTACCAAGCACTCATGTTACAGCATTAACTGATGAGAACAAAAGCAGATAAAACTTCATCCCAAAAGAACATTACAAGGCCATCTCTAACTAAAGATTTACCAACTGCTATGACTACCCATATAAGTATCAACAGAGTTCTCCACTGCGTAAACAAACATACATTTGTCAATGCCAAATGTTTGCTTGCTGGCACTGACATTGGTAGTGCAAGAATTAGAGAGATGCATTATAGGAATGGCAGTGAAGTATTGAACTAATGGCAACCCTCACCCTGCAGAGAGTGAAAGGTGTTGAGGTTTGCCTTTGGGTCATCAGCCATAATGCTTATGTCATTCCACCTTACCTCACCCTGCAGACACCAACAGGTGTTGCAGTGTGCTTTGGGGTCTTCAGCCCTTATGCTCACCCCCATTCCATAATGAAGTAAGCTGAGATGGGTGCAGTATAGGAGAATGTGGTGAACATTAGGGCCTAAGACCCCAAGGCACACCTTGATGCCTGTCAGTGACTGCAGGGTGGGGGTGGAATGCCATGAGCATTACGGACGATGAACCCAAGTCACACCCCCAATGCCTGTCGGTCTCTACAGGGTGGGTGTTACAGTTGGAAACCCTTCTATCCCAGGCATTTGTTGGTATTTTTTGCTCCATATTTTCAACATGAGCTTTTCATGACCCCCACCTCATGAACAGTGGTACTACCATTTCATTACTCAATCCTGAAAGGTGATTTCACACAGCGACTGCGCCATTTGGCACCACATGTGTGGAAACACATTTTTGGCAGGATGTGAACAATGACAGCTGTACTATTCTGGAGAAGATGTGAAAAAATGGCCATGTTGAAAATCTGGAGTGAAAATATGAAAAACTGGCGACGTTAAGAGCGTGCATAGAAATTGCGCAATGCACACCCATAACGCAATCATTATTTGGAATTGTTCCACCAAATTTTCAACATGGGCATTTTGGGGCCTTCCCTCATGAACAATGGCACTGTGATTTTGTTAATCTGTCCCGAAAGTTGATTTCTCACAGCAACCGTGCCATTCTGTGCCACAGGTGCGAAAACACATTTTAAGCATCATGTGAAAAATGACAGCTGTACTGTTCATAAGGAGGTATGAAAAAATGGCAATGTTAAAAATCTGGAGTGAAAATATTAAAAACTGGAGAAGTTACGCATGTGCGTAGAAACTGCACAACACACGCTTGTAATACAGTCGTTGTTTTCACCAAATTTGCAACATGGGCTTTTTGGAACCTCCCCTCATGAACAGTGGCACTGTTGTTTCGTTAATCAGTCCCAAAAGGTGATTCCACACAGCAACCACAAAATCACCTTTTGGGACCAAGAAATGAAATGACAGAGCTAGTGTTCCATGAGGTGGGGTCCCAAGAACCCCATGTTGAAAATTGTGGGCCAAAATTCCTAGAAAATGGCTGAGATATCAGCCAAAGTTGAAACCCCCCATTGACTCCCATTATACTGCTTACCATGAAATGTTCAGTTTGCCGGTCGGCTTTGAAGAGTGAAGACGCATCCTGGTTCAGAGAAGATCGCTGCTCCCAACCTCCAGAGGCAAGTATGGGGTGAGGGGCAGAGAGGTGAGTCTCGTAAAGGAGGGTGGGGATGGGGAGGGATGGGGAGACAATGATTGACAGTTTTCTTTTTTAAAGGGAATAAAAACAGCAAAGGATGGTTTTCTTTATTCAAAGCAAAGCAAAATTTATTTATAAAACGCTATTCCAAAAAAAAACCATAGAGTTCTACATACATATAAAAATATCAATAAAAACAAATAAATACATTTCTTATTCATAAAACCAAACAATATCATCAGCAGGTCTTCAAATATCTGAAAATGCATATTCAAACAAATAAGATTTTAAGGCAAATTTAAATGACTCCACAGATGGGCACTCTCTGATCCGACAAAATAGAGAGTTCCACAGGGTCAGAGTTACAAATGCAAATGACCTAGCTCCAGGGAAAATCAAATTATTATTAATGTGGCACAATGGAGTGGGCTCCAAGTGTGCCACAATAGTGGAGGGGGGGCATGCAGACACTGGGTTTGGGCACCCCGATGTCGGCAAATAATTTAGAGGGGTTTGGGGGAAGGGTGCATCCAACACCAGGAGTGGGCATCCTGGTGTCAGAAATCAAATAAAAAGTTTTTCGGCACACTGGGGTGGTCTCTCAGTGTGCCACAATAGTGGATGGACATGCTGACATGGGGGTTGGGCACCCCAATGTGAGCAAATACTTTAGAGGGGTTTGGGGGAAGGGAGCGCATCTGACACTGGGAATGGGCATCCCGCTGTTGGAAATAAAATAAAACAGCTGTTCAGCACACTGGGGTGGGCTCCCAGTGTGCCACATTAATGGGGTGATACATGCCAACATGAGGATTGGGCACCCTGATGTTGGCTTTGCGGGAGTGTGTGGTGGGCGGCAGCAGGAGCCACCATTGTGGAAAGCCATGCTGTGGCAACTTTATTTATTGAAATGTTTCACCAGGAAAGGCACACCTGAGTGAACATATTGCTCATAACTTTGCCCATGTGCATTACAGTGAATTGCTTACTATGCACTGTAATGCAGATGGCTAGAGTCTTGTTATCTGAAGCTGCAATGACAAAACTGTGCTTGATTGCAGCTGCACATTTCTTTTAACTCTTTGGCTTTCTTTGAAGCTGCTATCATTGGCAGCATGCTCACTGATTGGTAGCTGAGGGACGCACTCAATAAAGCATCCACTGCATTGGCCAAAACACTGACACACCTCTGAAATGTGGTACTGCCACAAGATGTTTGTTGCACATGCACACAGGCAAAGATAAAAATAAGCTGCTGACAGCAATTTCGTATCTCAGGACTCTCTCAAAAAACAAGATTATTACCACTCTCCTGAGGTAGATCACATACCTAGTAAAAACAGATGCAAGGTTTTTAATTCTGTTACAGATCAGGCATTTTCTTAAATGGGAACTGTGGAACAATTGCCATTTGAGTTGTTCAGATTAAAGAGACCAGGATCAAGCTCCATTTGCTGATCTGGGGATCCATTTAAGAAGAGCCTGGCATGGCCCAGAGACTAAGTCAAGTGGAAAGTGAAACACTTAGTAGGGTCCACATTAGGTGGGTTATATAATTATACATCTCATTCTCTAGGTCTCTCTGAATATCTCTCTGAAAAAAAATCATAAACAACATAATAAATAGAGCCCTTTATCTTTATAGTGCAGTTCTGAGAAGGGCAATCAGGAAGGGTTGCTGGGACGCTGGATGCCTAAGCCTTCACCACCCAGGAAGTGGTACAGAGCAGTTCCAATCTGCATTTGTTGGAGCCAGAATTAAGGGAAACAAAGCCTAATAAACTTTTTTAGGGCTGTTTTACTCAGTTGTAGGGGTTTGAAAGCCAAACTGGTGTTAGCGTCCTGTTTGGATAAGTAAAACACTCAGGTTATCAGGTGACTTGTGTGATTCTACATCTCATTTTCTATCTCTTTTCCCTGAAAACAAAATTAAAAAAAACCTAGCTAGCCCATAGCAATGGTAGGGCTACTGCTCATTGCACCGATGACCTGGGATCAGAAGTGATGTCAGATCATTGAGGGTTGGTTGGGGAAAGGAGGATCGAGCATCCCAGTGGATGCTGTCCTTCTCTAGGGGGAGAGAGAGTTGTATCCTTCACCACAATACTGCCACCTGAGTGACCTCAGGTGGCAGTGCAGCTTGAGGAACATAGAAACATAGAAGTTAGGCTGGCCCACTGGTGAAGAGGGCTGAGGCACTGGTGCCTTACCTTTACCCACGCCGGTGACCCATGTTCTGGAATGAACATGGGTTGCTGGGGGTCGGCCAGTGGGGGAAGAGTGAGGGCTTTCCTTAGCTCTTGGCAGCCACCAGGTGGGTGCTCAGTGGCAGCACCAAGCCTGAGGGGACCTGGTACTAGGCCGGGTGGGAGGAAGAGGCCATCACCGGAGCCTAGGAATGAATACATACCTCCATGCCCATGTGCATCAGTGTTCTGGGGTCTCAGGATAAAGAGAGAAAATGGAAAAGGGAGCACCAGGGCAGGAAGAATTATGCCTCTGATTGGGGTGAGCAGAATGAGTCCTCTTGAGGAGAGGACCAGAGTGGAACCTTCCTGCTGCCCCGAAGGGAGAAAAGCCAATAAGGAAAAAAATGAAGCATACTGTAGAAGTTGTCGGCAGATAAGGACCTCTTGGCCCACCTAGTCTGCCTAGTTTTCCCTGCCTACAATGCCACCGCAGACCCATCTCGAGCTCCAGTTGTCTCATCCCCTTGCCTCACTACCAAGGTGTCCTTGTATCTCTCCCATGCATGCTTAAATCCCATCGCCATTTTGGCACCAAACACCTCCACTGGAAAGCGGTTCCTTGCAACCACCACCATCTCAGTGAAGAAGTATTTCATCACATTTCCTCTGAGCTTCCCTTCTCCAACTTCATATTTATTTATTTCATTTTTGTTGACTGGGTAAGTGCACTAGACAAATGCTGCCTATTTTCAGGCACAATCCAAGGGAGGAGAATACAGATGAATGCCAACTGACCTTGAACCAGATTAACCTATTGGTGGTATTTTAGTGAATGGGGGGAAATTTGGCCAGGACTCCAGGGAAATTCCCCTACTCTGCACACAGAGGGTGCTCTGTCTCTGTCCGTCAGGGTTCTGCATTCTATGATGGATGCCATTGGAGAAGGAAGCTCTGTTCCATTGCAGGAGATGGTTCATGAGATGGCTGGATTGTGCCTACCGGGCAGCCAGCAATCGGTCCCGAGTGGTGAGCCTCTCCCTCAGCATGTTAATCTGCCGAATTCTGGAATGGACACGAGTTTCACAACTCCCCCGCAGCCCATATTGGGACTTTCGGTACAGCATCCTGATGCTTCTTCAGAAGAGGAGTTACTTTGCTTGGCAGCCCATCTTTGTGCTGCTGAAATGGAATATTTTGCTGCTTGTCACAAAACCGAAGAAGAACAAGCAAAATGTAAGCATTCACAGCAACCTTCACCCTCACAGCTGCCTACCCAAAACAAAACATGTTTTGTGGTTTCTTCTAGTTCCCCCAAAGTACCAGTACCTGTAGTAGCTCACACGGCTTCACCTCCTGTGGATTGCCTCGATTCTTCCTCATGGTTGGCTGATGTGGCCTTGCAGGAAGCAGGTTGAACCCGGCGAACCTCCGGTACATGGACCCCTGTGCCCGCAGTGCCGCTCCCTGGATCTTCTCCTCCGACCCCGGCAGCTGTTGAGGCCTCTGTGGGTGTGGGTTTGGTTCCTGCTCCAACTACTCAAGATACCCCCTCTGCCATGGACCCTTTGCCTATGGAGCTCCCTCAGTTGGATCTCCCGACTGATTCGGGTACTGTTCCTTTTTCACTGTTGTTATCTGCTGATGAGGGTACTAATATTGACTGTTCTGCAGTTTCTACCGAACTGCCTTCTCGGAAGGAGCACACAAGGGGGGGATCTTCCTAATCCTGATGGGGTTACTACACCGGCTCCGGTGCAGATGGAGGCTCCTACTTATGCTAGCCTTTTGAAAAAAAAAAACGGTTGACTTGGCAAAGCGGCGTTATGCTGTTCGCCTTCAATTTATGGGGCCTGTGGATGATACCCCAAGTAGATTTTATGTGGGGAAAGTCCTCTTAAAACAACAAATGGGATTGTCTCCTACTGAAGTATATGCACTTATCCACTTATCTAGGGAACAGTCTTTTGACCTTAGTTTTTTCTCTTCTGACATTTTAGATAGATTTTGGTTAAAGTATGCTAATATGAAAACTAACCCCTTATGGGAAAAGTTTCAAGCCATACCCCTCACTAAGCAGTCTTTTAAGGTTATTACTGTTCTTTTCCGTAATGAGGGAGTCAATATCAAGGATATTTTGTACTGGTTGGAAAAACGGTGTAAAATTCAGGGCAACCCTGACGCCATTCTTGATGACAAAGGTTTCTGGACTGGGAGGTGGAGGGTGAAAATTAATTTGCATCAGTATGACTCTGGTTTACAACATCTTCCTAACTGTTATTATATTGGTCATGACAAAAGGTTTATTTTTTATCTGGGTCAGCCCCGTCACTGTTGTAAATGTGACTCTTCTAGACATTTGAGTTGCACCTGTGATATTGTTAAATGTGCTTAGCGTGGGGATTTTGGCCACTCTATGTTCCATTGTCGAGGTCCTTTAAAATGCAGCTTATGTGACGATGGTCACTCATTCACTGACTGTCCCTGGGCCTCTCATAATACTTCCAATAATGATTATGCCATTCAAGATTACTATATTAACTCTGCCATGAAACAGGCCACCAGACATTCATCTGATT
This sequence comes from Neoceratodus forsteri, assembly GCA_016271365.2. Classification (NCBI taxonomy): domain Eukaryota; kingdom Metazoa; phylum Chordata; order Ceratodontiformes; family Ceratodontidae; genus Neoceratodus; species Neoceratodus forsteri. The sequence continues at coordinate 208,380,706 of CM028137.1, read as the reverse complement.
CCAGGCCTTCCCCCCTCATGGAATCCCTTTCCTGGTCCTGTGGTTCCGGTGATGATTTTACCCACCTCTGCCCCTCTGGTTCCGCAGGTTACACCGATTCCCCCTGACCCTTTACTTGTTGATTCTGTCCCTGTGTCCCTGCCTGGTGTTTCTTCCCAGGTAATGCCCCCTCCTCTTCAGGTACCTGATCCTTTCAAAGTAGTCGGGAGACGTAGGAGTAACAGATGCATGTGTCAGGAGATGTCACAACCTCTTCCTGACCCTCTTCCCATGCAGAATAAATTTGATGGTCTTCCCCCTTGAGGATGGTGACATGGGCTCTGAGTCAGATTCTGCCTCCTTTCATTTTTCCCAGATTGAAGAGGGCTCTGAGGGTGAACTCCCACAGGAGGATCTCGACCTCAAACCCCAAACTCAGAGACTGGATTCCAGGGCTAGGGTATGAAAAAATGTTGATATGTAGGTCCTTCCTCTGCTTCATTATATAACATTGCTGTAGCTTCATTGAATGCTAACAGCATCAAATCTGAGAAAAAAGGGCTGTGACATACACACAATTGTCCTCTATCTCCTCAGATATCTTTTTTTGCAAGATACTCAGTTACATTCCTTGGAGGATGTGGCTTCTGCTAGCTCAGCATGTTTATTTGGTGCTTCCTTTTGGTCTCTGAGAGAAGATGAGTGTAGCGGTGTTGGGATTTGTCTGAATAACCCTGATATTTCTGTTGTACACCAGATAGATATAGTCCCTGGTAGGGCTTTTCTGCTAGATGTTTTATTGCTTGCAGCAGCTTTTCACAGGGGTGTCATTTCAGCAAAATCATAGGGGTAGCAAGGTGGGGTGGGTATGTTGTGGGTGGGGCCACTGTGTGGGCGGAGCCAGAGAGGTTGGCATTTGTCAATGTGACATAGAGCTAATTACCAAGTAATTTAAAAATGGGTATGAACTGGATAGTAAAGTCTGAGTATAAATCTGAAATGGGTCATTACAGATGTTGATTCAAATTAAATAGCTAGTTTTCATCAAATTATGGAATCATCAGTATAGTGAAAGTCCTATTCCTCAACTGTACAAATATTAAACAATATTAATGCATGGGTAGCCCTTATTACCCATTGAAATCAAACAGATTTCAACCTTGAAATCCCACTGTTGTGATGTCAGAACCTTATAAACCTATCTCTCTATGTCATAGCAGTGGGTTTACAGAATGGAATACCAGTGTTATTCAGTATTCTACATACTCAGAATGTGATTGTTAGTCTCAGTACAGTATTCATATAAGATTCCAATTGTCACAGTTTATTGTCTAGCAATCATTATGTCTGATAGAGATTTTAACTCTGGTGCTATTTTGGCCCACTGTCATTTAGTCCGTGTATCCTAATAAATTGTTTTCCTAAACAATCATGTGGGTGTAGTGCAGATTCATTAATAAGGTAAGGCTAAATTACTTGTGTTGGGAGGGGGGGAGGACTTCGCTTGTCGAGTCCCATACACTATAAGTGACAATGCATGATGTACAGGTGATAACCAGGGTGTAATCATCTCTCGTGGTTGCTAGGGCAATTGTAAAACTCTCAAGCTGTGCACTCTAGGTTTACTGATGCCCTAGACACCACTCGAAGTGATTATACCATGGTTATCACCTGTACATCAGGCATTATTCTCTATATATTACCACACTGTCTGTGTCCAAAAAAATATTACCACACTGTTCGTGTCAAATGACTGGTACTATACAAGCTAAGGCACACATTGCTAAAAATAAAGAACCGTCTCTATACCAATACCTTACAGTACATAAAAAATACACATCAAAACATGAGAGAAATTATACTGTTATGAAAGCATCCTCTGAACCTTGAACCATGGAGAGAACTTTACTTCTTCTCTGTTGAAACAAGAGCTTAGTAAAAGAAATGACACAATGAAACTTGTAAAAGAAGTAATAAAAGGAAAACGAACTGATGAAAAAAAAACACAACAAAAACCTGTAAAGAAAAAAATAAAAGGAAAAAGAACCAATTAAAACTCACTGACCAAAAACCTGTAAAGAAAAAAGTAATAAAAGAAAAGATCCTAGTAAAACTGTACACCAAAAAACCTGTAAAGAAAAATTGTAATAAAAGGAAAAAGAACTGAGTCCCAGGGTTACACAAAAGAAAGTCTTCCAGACTTCCAATTACTGCAGCAAAGCAAATGAAAGTACTCCTTAACTCTCCACACCAAGGCTACTACTCCCTCTTACAATAATTTAAAAGAGCATAAACTCCCTCCCAAACACCCATGAAAGTGTTAAAGCAAAGTACATAGGAGTGTTATTACCTGCCTGGAGGCTGGAGACACTGCTGGCACACTGGAGATTGGGATGGCAGGTGACTGGAAGTGCTGGAAGCTGACTGGTGAATGCTGGCACACTAGACTGCTGACTAGTCAGGGACACTGCTGGCAAACTGGACTGGTAGCTGACTGGAGACAAAATTGGCAAACTGTCTCTGGACTGGTAGCTAAGCTGACTGGAGACACTGGCTGCTGGCACACTGGACTCCTGCCTGACTGGTGACACTGCTTGCACACTGATATCTGACTGGAGACTCTGCTAGCACACTGAATTGCTGGCTGACTGGACTGGTATCTGAGTTGAGACTGCTGGCACACTGCTGGCTGACTGGAGACACTGCTAGCACACTGGACTGGTATCTGACTGGAGAAAAGGCTGGCACACTGGACTCGCTGCTGACTGGATGCACAAGTTGCAAATTGGACTGGTATCTGACTGGAGACACTACTGGCAGACTGGACTGCTGGTTGGCTGACTGGTGGTAAGACTGCTGGCACACTGGACTGGTTGCTGACTGGAGGCACAAGTTGCAAACTGGACTTGTTGCTGAGCTGACTGGCTGGAGACACTATTGGCAGACTGGACTGCTGGTTGGCTGACTGGTAACACTGCTGGCACACTGGACTGGTTGCTGACTGGAGGCACAAGTTACAAACTGGACTCATTGCTGAGCTGACTGGGACAGAACTGGCACACTGACTGCTGGCTGACTGGAGACACTACTGGCAGACTGGATTACTGATTGGCTGACTGGTGGTAACACTACTGGTGCACTGGACTGGTTGCTGACTGGAGGTACAAGTTGCAAACTGGACTCGTTGCTGAGCTGACTGGCTGGAGACACTACTGGCAGACTGGACTGCTGGTTGGCTGACTGGTAACACTGCTGGCACACTGGACTGGTTGCTGACTGGAGGCACAAGTTGCAAACTGGACTCGTTGCTGAGCTGACTGGCTGGAGACACTACTGGCAGACTAGACTGCTGGTTGGCTGACTGGTAACACTGCTGGCACACTGGACTGGTTGCTGACTGGAGGCACAAGTTACAAACTGGACTCGTTGCTGAGCTGACTGGGACAGAACTGGCACACTGATTGCTGGCTGACTGGAGACACTACTGGCAGACTGGACTGCTGGTTGGCTAACTGGTGGTAACACTACTGGCACACTGGACTGGTTGCTGACTGGAGGCACAAGTTGCAAACTGGACTTGTTGCTGAGCTGACTGGCTGGAGACACTACTGGCAGACTGGACTGCTGGTTGGCTGACTGGTAACACTGCTGGCACACTGGACTGGTTGCTGATTGGAGGCACAAGTTACAAACTGGACTCATTGCTGAGCTGACTGGGACAGAACTGGCACACTGACTGCTGGCTGACTGGAGACACTATTGGCAGACTGGATTGCTGGTTGGCTGACTGGTGGTAACACTACTGGCGCACTGGACTGGTTGCTGACTGGAGGTACAAGTTGCAAACTGGACTCGTTGCTGAGCTGACTGGCTGGAGACACTACTGGCAGACTGGACTGCTGGTTGGCTGACTGGTAACACTGCTGGCACACTGGACTGGTTGCTGACTGGAGGCACAAGTTACAAACTGGACTCGTTGCTGAGCTGACTGGGACAGAACTGGCACACTGACTGCTGGCTGACTGGAGACACTACTGGCAGACTGGACTGCTGGTTGGCTAACTGGTGGTAGCACTACTGGCACACTGGACTGGTTGCTGACTGGAGGCACAAGTTGCAAACTGGACTCGTTGCTGAGCTGACTGTGACAGAACTGGAACACAGGACTGGTGGCTGACTGGAGACACTGGTAGCACACATGACTGATGGCTGACTGTAGATAGTAATGTTACTTGTACCTCCAGTCAGCAACCAGTCCAGTGCGCCCTTAACACCTACTTCATGAACCTGGAGGCATATAAGCGGGGACCTCCTGACACGAATTGTAACTCGGTTTTACAATGGCCCCAGGACCTTGATCACCCTTTGTTTCACTTGAGGCTGGTCAGGGAAAAAGAGGTCCTTACTACCCTCAAATCCCTTCCCCTAAGAGGATCTGGGGGCCCTGATGGGATCCAAACAAGAATCCTAAAAGAGGGAGCCCCAGCCTTAGCTAAACCCCTAACTTGGCTGATCAATCGGTCCATAACAGAGGATCAGTACCCAAGCTCTGGAAACAAGCACTTGTGATTCCCTTACACAAGGAGGAGCAGCAGAGCCCATTGAGAATTTCAGGCCTATCTCCTTGCTGTGTTCCATAGCTAAGGTACAGGAGAAGCTTGTTTACTCTCAACTCCGGGACTACCTAGAAACTCACCGGGTAATCTCACCATCTCAGCACGGGTTCAGGGCTAACCATGGAACGGATACTGCTCTAACAAAATTCTCAGCTGATGTCCTGAGTAATAATGATGGAGGGTCAGCACAGGGCGGTCTTCATTGACCTATCCAAAGCATTCGACCTGGTAAACCATAACCTCCTTCTACAAAAATGTGTTCTCTTGGCCTTGATTCTCACTCACTGGGATGGTTCCAGAGTTATCTCTCGAGCGCACCCAGAGGGTAAAGTGGGAGGATAAAATCTCTAGCTAGCTCCACTTAAAGAAGGGTACCCCAAGGGTCTATCCTTGGCCCCTTCTCTTTACACTGTTCATTAATGATCTGCACAAAACTGCGGTAGTAGCAGTGCTATTCAGTACGCTGGATGATGCAGTCATTTACAGAGCTCCCATAATTTACCGGAGCTGCAGACAGCCCTCCAAGAAGACATCCACCTGATGGAGGACTGGCTAACTCTGAACAAAATGGTTCTAAACACTAGCAAAATGAAGGTAATGCTCTTTGGCCCTAGATCCCTGGGAACAGAGAGTCACACCACCTACAACTCCATTCCAGGGTGGGTGCAAAACTTGAGGTGGTCTCTCTACCAAATACCTTGGCCTTACCCTGGACCAAGATTTTACCCTAAAGAATCATGTAGATCAAATCACAAAAGCCACACATGTGAAATTAGGCATCCTCTATAGACTAAAGGACCAAATCATTCCTGAAGCCAGGGCAGCCATTGCCACAAGCGTACTCCTCCCAAAGCTCACATTCGGGGCCCTGATCCTCCAGGGTGTGGCCACGATGGAATTAGGAAGGCTGCAGACTCTGTACAATAAGATAGTCTGCTTTGCCACCTTGTCTCACCCTATGACTCACCACTGTGAGGCCCAATCCAGGCTCAGGTGGCCGTCGCTTGTTGCTCATCTAGCTTACCCTTCCCTCTGCCTTACATACAAGATACTTGGTCCCTCTCCCCAGCCTGGTTGGGCCTCATCAGGGCAAAACCAACCCCGGTGCCTCACTCATCAGGCCAATCTCTCAAGGGGTCCCAAAGATTAGGACCAAAGCCGGGTCTAGGTCCTTTGCATCAGCCCCTTCCACCTGGAACAACCTCCCTTGGAGGTCCGGGAGGCGAGACTGTTTCTAGCTTCCGGACGCTGCTGAAGGGACACCTGCTCAATAGGAGCATATGTCTATGCCACAGTACCTGATCTAGCTCAGCCTCCTGAGCAGCTCACTTGCCCTCCCAACAGCCATCTTTGCAGGACATTTGGTCCTCTTCTCTTTGAAGGGGTGCACTTAGGTCCCTAACTTATCCCCCTTCCAACCCTGCATACTTATCAGCTAACCCTAGGTCTACAGACGCTGCCCACTATTTCCTGTGGACCTGGTATCTAATCTACTATTTAGGATGCTTAAAGTCTAACGTGCTCATTATTTGTTACCTTCATGCTTTCCATTCTTTTGTGTCTGCAAAGATATGTACTCCTACTTTTAAAATACTATTCCACTCTCCAGTCTGTACTGAAATGTTACCTGTTTGTTGTTGTTGCACCCGGGTCGCCCCTAAAAAAGGGACCTCTATGGGCCCAGTGGGCCTACCCGGTCATCAAAATTCAATAAATAAATAAATACTTCAGTAATGGCTATCTTCTTGAACGCATCTGAGCAAATCTGTCTATTGCTACTGACAGGTCTAGCTGCTTCACCTCCAGCGGCTCACATGCCATCATCATTAAGTCACTGAGTCATCTGTCACCACAACTGTTTCTTAAATAAGTTTTCACTCTTTTCATGCATGAGAAGAAACGTTAATTTGAAGCTGTGGTCACAGGGAGTGCCAGCACCAGGTTCAAAATCTCTAGGACTTCTGAAAATGCATTACAAAGGCATTGCAACTGTTGTCTGACACAATGAATACTTTGCATATTTTTGTTCTGTAGGTATGCCTTTGCTGAGTCCAGCTGTGACTCTAATACAATTGTGTCTATATTTGCTCCTGGGTAAGATTCTGCTAGGACCTTTAAAACAGAGTAATTCAGAAAACTGTCATCCTTTGGGTTGAGAGCAGCAACAGCTTTTAAGAGGTCCAGATTACTTGTGAAGCATGAATCAAGTTCAATAACAAACCTGTCAATGCAGGCCAGGAATATTTCCTGTTTAAGCCTATCACTGTTAGATCTTGCAGAAATGTCCTGAATTTCTATATTTGCAGTCTGTTTCCCCAAAATGGATGAAACAAACAATTCTGTCAGTTTTCGGCTCAACTGATGTTTGCGCAGTGGCCTTCCTGTGTGCAAAGTGGCTTGTACATCATAATCAATGCCACAGTGATCAGCAGCTTGTTGTGTCTCCTTGTAAATCTTCTGCCACTGTGAATCATTACGTAGAGACAAGAGCTCACTTTTCGAAGACTGAACAAGATTACGAGCACTTGGCAAATCCAGAACTTTTCTCTGAAGTTCCTCAGACACCGATTGAATCTTCCTTAAAATAGTTTCTAGGCTGCACAGTGTTACTACAAAGGTGAAGTTCTGAATTTTAAACAGATGACCTTTTGCTTCACTACTTGCCTCTTTGTCAGTGTTTTGTGACTGAATAGCATGAAGTGTTATAATAATGGACTCTAGATGCAACTGAAATTTCTTGAAACAGTTGTACCAGTAAAACCACCGTGTACCACACGGTCGTTCCAGTTCCAGAACTTGTAGACCTTCTTCTTTCTGAGCTTTAACAAACAACTCATGTCTTGGTGAACTTTGAGAAATAAATACATATAGCCTGTAAGATGCTGAAAAATTCTTTCACTTCTGATATATTATTAATTGTTTGCACCAAGACAAGATTCAGTCTGTGTGCATGACAATGAATATAAACAGCCTGAGGAGCAATCTCTTATTCTTGCTTGTACTCCACTGAAGCACCCACTCATGACAGAGGCTCCATCATAGCACTGTGCTACACAGTGCTTCCACTGCAGTCCAGCCTGACATACTGCCTGATTGATTGCACCAGCCAAACTACCAGCATCCAGTTTATCCATGTGGTAGCAGCCAAGTGGTTTTTCACAGATATTACCTTCTCCGTCAACAAAATGGATTACAAAGCTGAGCTGCTCTTTGCGTGATACATCCTTAGTTTCATCGACTAAAACAGAGAAATATTTTGTAACTTTACTTACAATTTTCTCTCATATTAATGTTGCAACTATGTTAATAAAATCATTTTGATACTCTGGAGAGGTATAATGACTGTATCTCCTAGACATTTTTTCTTTTAATTTTGAGTCATGTGCAGATAATGTTTCCAGAAACTCAATAAAATTGCCTTTGTTATCGGAATTTGTCGACTCAACACCACCTCTGAAAGCAAGACCTTGCCGTCCTAGGTAACACACTGCATGCAGTAGTAATTCAACATGGCATCTATTTTCTTCAATTTCAATGTCCCTATTTTTTTCAAGCTGTCTCGCAACTGACTGATGTCCTGATGAAGACTGTATATGGTTAAATTCACACCATGCTACAACAGAAGCTTTGTGTTTCTCAGACTTGCTGTGCTTTCTGAAGGCACAACCAATTTTTTCCCATTTACAGAAACCAATATCGACAAAAGAAATGTTTCCACGTTCACGACCTCCACCTCCAGGTGCAGTACGAGTGCTAGTAAAATGCCTGCATGCAAAACAGTATACAGCATCTCTCTGTACTGAATATTCTACCCACTTATGAGTTTTGTAATCACCATTAAATTTATGTGATTTTGTCACAGGGGAAAACACACTTCGGCTGAACCAGAGCTTGGTAAGGAGTAGCAGATATGTCACTTGGCACAGTATCGTGATCAACACACTCACCCACTGAAAATGAGTGGCCTTCACTAGATGGCAATGACGTGCTTTCACATGCATCAGAGGATGTGCTTTCACATGCATCAGAGGGTGAAGGTGAAGCAACAAGTAATGGGCCTGTAGCAGCATAACTAGGCTCTGAAACTATACTACTACTATCAGATTCATGCATACCAGCTAACAGAACACTATCTTCAGGTCTTGATTTCTTCACTGTATGCTCAGCATGTGCAGTATCTGCTGTAATTCTTTTCTTAGCAAATAACTGAAGCACCAGTGGTTGCTTTGGATCACTGGATGCCTTCTTCTTAGACAGAGACATTTCAGTAATACTTATTTAGCAGCCAACTTCAAAGAAATTTCAATCAGTGAAGGCTACTAAAGAAGAAATTTAGCAATGTACAGCCTGCCAGCAGCTATGCCCAGTGATTAGCAAATCAGATATCAGTTTTGAAACCCGTGAAAACAGCTATGAATTCAAATGTGCGACAGTCTAAAGAAATCACCAGTGTGCTATTGAAATCTGCAAACAGTGATGACATCAGGAATTAAAAACATTAACACATGGGTGTAAATTTTACATTTAACTGTACCTATGAACCTAAAAAAAAAGGTCTATTATAATTCTGAATTTTAAAAGTAATCTTATAAATGCAAGGACGCAAAAACATTTCTGTTATAAAACAAAAGTGGGATGCATACAAGTGCTGTAAATCTGTCAAAAAAATGTTACTTTTGAATCACCAGTTATGTTATGATTTGAAGCACTATTCTTTGGCATGTGGAGTATGTACAAATGTTGGGTGACTACTGGTACGCATTAAAAAAAATTCTGAAGCATATTTCCTCAAATGAGGACAGGTGAGTAAAATGGGCTGGTACAGACCTTATCTGGAGCCCTGGCCACATCTTTAAGGTACTTTAAGACTCTTAAAAACCTTAATGTTTCCAATTGGCCTTTGCAGATTAATTGTGGCCAGTTTGGGAGTACTTATTGTAACAAGTGGAGAAGGGGTTATGTTTAAAGATGTTGACGTAAGATGGTATCGGACCGGTCTGTGTGGTTTGTTTTTGACTTTCGAGTCCTTGTCAACTGTACAATGTCTTCAACCTCAGGTGTTTTTAAATAAAATATCTATTTATATTTATACAATAGGGGTGAGTGGTCAAACCATTGGATAAATGCATATATTCTCACCACTGTGTAACAGATCTGCAGAGCCATTAAATAAATACATTTATCTACAGTCATGATGTCACAGATGGCATTTACCCACACAGTCGTGACCACAGCTCCAGATAAGGTGTGTACCAGTCTTTTACACTCACCTCATTTTAGGAAATACTCTTCAGAAATTTTTTTAAATGAGTACCTGTACTCACCCAACATTTGTAAATACTCCTCCACACGCCAAAGAATAGTGCTTCATAACATAACTGGTGATTCAAAAGTAACAGTTTTTAGCCAGATTTACACTTGTATGCATCCCACTTTTGATTTACTCACTATGTTTTAAAACTGGTGAGTAAATTGCCAACATTATTTGGAGCATTGTTGGCACCTGAAATTCTTATCTAGAAAAAAAAACTACATTTTTTAAATAAATTTAGTCCTCAGTCCACTCTACCAAGACATTTGTACACATCAGTGTCTTATTAATAAATGGTCAGCACAGAGTGGTTACAAACTACCAGCATCCAATTTGTTTGAAAGCAGCTCAAAACTGTAGTTTGTTTGGACCCACTGGGTTTTAAATAGTGCCTTTCATGTTATAATGTTGCTGCCACTTTAAGCACACAGGGAGATTGAGAGAGAGCACACAGAAAAAATAGCGAGAGACCACTAAGCAGAGGGAAGTTAAATTACTCACTCAGGGTCACACAGCAAGTGTCAGTTCCAGGATTCAAACCAGGTCTCAGGATCACATTTTTGTGCTCTAACCACTTGGCCACTGACTGTCTCCCAGTAAGTCATAAAGTGCATCAGTTTGTCAACCTCTTCACCAGTGAGATTTGTTTTTCTTCTTTTAGTGGGTATTTTTTTTTGGGGGGGGCGCCAATGCTGCCTGCCTGCCTACAGCATCACTCTGAAGAAATTTCATTTTCAGAATATAGTTCATGTAATGTGATAAGTGTACATGAAGCACCATTAAGCTAATTCCTCAGTTTTATTACATAAAATTATAACAATGGTCTCAGAAATGAAGCTTTCTGATTGGCTGTAAACATTCTAACAGCCTTATATTAATCTTTAATTATACAATGGGCACAAAAAAATTCACACAATCCTGCATTTTGATTGGCTGGCTGGCAGCTTTTCAGCATTGTAAATCCTCCAGTGTACCCACTGGAAAAGGTGCCAGCCACCAGTCAGCCGCAGCAGAAACCCTTGCAAAAATCACTCCGACTGCCAGAATCCAAACAGTGGCAAACACACTATGATCCTACGCTTACTTCCATAAGTGCTCACAGTACCAGCGGTTCCTGTTCTTAGCAGTCTAAAAATTTAAACTTGTATTTTTTGAATCACCTCCTCAGTAGCCCTTCGTAACAGCAACTTTCCTGTGTCGGAAAGACTGCCCCATCACTTCCAAAAAGACCCCAAAACCACATAAAACACTTAAAAAACAAAATATTCTCCGGTCTAGCAATAATTTTACGCACAGTAACCGGAAGCACGAGGTCACAGATGACAGCCCTTTAGAATTCCCGCTATAGGATGGAAGACGCACGAAAAAACAACAAATCAAACTGCAAATCTTAATGCTCACAGCCTCACAGTAAAAAAAAAAAACCCACACACACACACAATTCAGTTCAGAGCGTCGAAAAACGAGATAAAGAAAAAACTAAGGGTGGGGGGCATCACCACTACTTTAACTCTGCCTAGCAACAAGGAACTATTTTGCTTTGGTGGAGCAATAAAATAACAAAAATGATGATTAAAAAGAGAAACAAAAAGTATTTCTATATTTTTAGTCACCCAAAAATGTAAGCCATTGCATAATAGCAATATACCCCTCCAGGGAGTGGGTATACCGGTGGATTTACCTCTTCTGGTGTGGTTAAGTCACTCGGCTGTGCCTCATGACTGAACCACAGCAGCCGTAGTAAATCCACCAGTATACCCACACCCTGGAGGGGTATATTGCTTTATTATACAATGTGGTAAATCGAATGAGCCAAATCCTGCAACCTGATTAGTTGGCTGGTACTTTTCCCAGTGTGGTAAATCCTCCAGTGTACCAACTGGAAAAAGTACCAGCCAGTCTTATATCGTGCCAATCCGGTCGCTTTCATTTTGATCGAAACTGCAGCCATTTGTCCTGTCGCTAAAACACCGCGGTAAATATTACAAAAAATTACATCCTCCTTCCAGCCGTACAGACTTCAGTTACTTAAAAAATATCTAAAAAAATTAAATAAAACTACATTTGCCTTTTATATATTTATCCACTCCAGGTGTGGGCATGCTGGAGAACATTACTGGTGGGTGGTTGGGTCACTGCCGCGCTCATGACCGAATCACACCAGCCGTGGTAAATCCTCCAGTATACCCACACCCTGGAGGGATAAATTGCTTAATCAGCATACTTGTACAACTTACCCATATATTGAAAAAGTTTTAACATTGTTTACAAAAAAACATTTTTATTATAACAACAATAAGACACTCCCAGGGGTTATGTTAATGTCAGTTAATCACCCTCTAGGGGCATGTGGCACTCGGCAATGCCTCGTGCCAGCCACATTATGCCCCTAGAGCCACTAGAGGGTGATTAACAGACCATTAACATAACCCCTGGTCATGCCTTATTGCTTAAGTGTTGAACGTGGCTGTGCTCAGTACAACAAAGAGCTTCTCTCACTTGTCCAAACACGGCTGCTAACATCTGAAAGCATCATGACATCATGGGACTTTTTTGTAGAAGCAGTGTACAGTTACAAATAAAAAGGGTAATCGTGTCTGCATTCCTTTTCACAGTGACAATTACATTGAGTAAGCTGTTGCACTGCTGCTGCCAAATGTTCAGAGCCCAGCCCAGCTCAGCAGACATAAATCAAGGGTCACTGTAATCAACTGTAAGCATTTAGCACTGTCTGGACCATTAACAAAACTGAAATGTCCTGCAGCCTTGAACCTCTTCATAGGAAGATGTTTTTTTTTAATCCTCCCCCCAAACACACTGACACACACCTAAAAGCTTAGTTGTCCTGCTTGCTCATTTCTTATCATTATTTAGGCAGATTTAGCTGAAGCAGGAAAACTGACTGTGGTCCCCGTGGTTAGAGAAGATCACAAAAAAACTTCAGGTTCAAATCCCGCTACAACTCACTCAACATCTAGCTTGGAGTGAACCCTTGAGTAGGTCAATTGGCCTCCTTATAAATTTAAATCTCTCCCAGATGTAAAACTGGGCAGAAAGGAGTGGGACCCAAATGTTAAGATGTTTCATAGCTGGACTACTATCCTGGCCATGGGTGTAGGCAGGCATACTCCATATACACCATGGTGTATACTTGTATTGAAGGGGGTCAGCATATAGGCCCTGAACAGCTTCCCTAATCCATGGACACAACACAGAACCAGCAGATCCTTTCTGTATGTTTATATGTCAGCACCAGAAGGATTGGCCACTGCTGCTGCCCAGGGGCTATACAGCTTTACAGGGTCTGGGCTGGTATATTGGTGTCCCAAGGAACAATGCATGACATCTGCATATACCCATGCATTGGGGGCAGCAACCAGTATCAGGGAGTACAAATGTTTATTGATTGTGCATTGTGCCATACAGGGACACACACGCAGTCCTGGTGTACATATGTATATTGTCTGGCTTGGCTACACCTACACCCTGCCTGGAGCAATGCTCCTCCGCTGTCTCACCTCACCTGCCAGATGCCTAAATAATCCTTAGCACCCTCCCCAGCTAGCTAACTGTGTGCAAGTGTGGCGTCTGTTGTTGTAGGCCTCAGGCTCGCTCAGCCTGCCTTAGCTGCCTAACTAACCTCCTCCTTAGTCCTTCCCCACCCGACCTTAATGGCAATCCTGGTCCCCCCCTGGTGGCACCACGCTGCAGACAGAGTGCTCCAATCATCACCTGCCTGGCCCACCAGTCGCTCTATTCTCTCTCCCCAGCGTCACCCCTGCAGCACCGGACAGTGAACGATGAGATGAAATTAGAAGTGTAGTTGTAGTGATGACATGAGTGTGTCAACCCTGGGCCCCTTATTGATTTCCCAGATGGGCCCCTAGTATCTAGTACTTTCTTGGAGGGCTGAGCACCCTAGACCACTACAGTCAGACACTGACCCTGGAAGAAGCAGCAGCAGATGACTTAACTAAAGACAAGTGCAGCAGCCCTGACCAATAAACTATCTACAGGCTCTTCTGTAGACTGTAAACAAAACACACAGCTGATCAGGAGTGCCTGGTGGTCTCCCAACTAGCCGACTGACTCCCCCTCCCAACCCAGTCCTGTCCTGACCTGAACAAATGCACGCTCCTCTGATCGCTTGCTCTCTAGTCTCAGACTCTCCCGTTTTCCCCCCAATAAACAATTCAACTGTGCACTGCCCTGGAGAAAAAGGCAAAATATTTGAACCATCAAAATGTTATCTGCACTTTATCCCCTTTAGCGCATTTTCATCTTCAGAACTTTTATTGTAGCTTACCAGGTCAATGGCGGGTAAAACAGCATGGCAAGTGCCAGGAAAGAAACACCACAGCTATGTGGGGCACCATCTTTCATAGATAAAATCACCACCTTTACCCATTTTTAATGTTCAGTAGCTCATCCCCCCGCCCCCAGTAGACAAGACACACACACTGCTGACTGCACTCACTGCCAACACGACTTTGCCACTCCTAGAACAAGTCACTAAATATAGTAATTTGTCATGGAGCTGTGATGGGCAATTAGGAAAATTCAGGGCTCATTGTAACTCAGATCTAAAATGGATGCATATAATGCCTTCCAGTGCATAGTTAATATTTGGTACTAGTCACTTTCCAAGTTCTAAATTTATTAAAACATTCCCTAACATAATGAGGGGTCAATACTGAGGATGCCAGAGTCTGTAAGGTTCCTGATTCCCAGTGACCAAACCAAGGTTGACAGGTGGAGAGCCACAGATCACTCCAACTTTTCCCCGTATGGAAAAGAAGACGTCTAAAATTTGCATTAAAAAATCTGGTATAAAAAAAGACTATGGGTTTCACCATGTTTAGACCTCCTTTATTTACTGGCAAGTACAATATATTTCACTTAATAGGATTAAGGCGGTTGCCTCATACTGCTTGAAAGAAAATACTATACAGGGTAATTTCCAAGGCTTTGGGTATGGGAAAAACATAACTGAGGTATAAAAATAAAGGGGCCAAAAATGTCTTAATTAACATAATTCTCTTTTTCTTCTTCCCCATTTGCCACTGGTTCCATTGAAAAACAAGGGTCTTACCCTGGTTTAGTCTTAGTTCCCAGTTAACTGTGTCCATTTGTGGACCACCAAAGGTAATGCTAAGGATCAATACTGATGTGGACTGTCAGTCATCTGGATTCCCTCTATGCGGGGAATGACAGACACATGAGTGCCTAAACTAACACCTTTGCTTTTATCAGGGTTTAAGGAAGCTCCTGAGAAGGACCCATAAACATTACAAATACTTATTGCTGCCTTTGCAGGTTGTTCGTTAGTAGTTACAATGCAGAGATCATCTGCATAGGCTATAGCTTTAGCAGGGAAAAGGCTGTCTTCCCTTCTTAAAAACTGTATTGTAGCGGAGGAATTCAATGCCTTCAATAGTGGGTCAATACTACTACTAAATACATACAAAAGGGGGCTCAAGGGACATCCTTGATGCACCCCCTTTTGATGGAGATCAAGGACCCTTTCCATCCATTTGCCAGCAACAACAGGACAACAGGAGTACCACGGTCTCTTCTCCCCCGCCCCCCGTGTACTGACTTGCACACAGTTGTACTACTTACTGCAGTTCTTTGTGTCTTCTTCTCTCTGCCTGCCCCAGCTGCCCGCTCTGGCTCTGCCAATGGATTTGCTTTGCTGTGCCTGCCCTTAAGTTGTGGTGCACCCCACCGTGCGGATGCCTGATGGAGATCCCTGGCTCGATCGCCCGATTCGCCCAGAGGCCACCTGCCTGGATCGATCAGCTGTTACAGTTCTCGGACCAGATGGCTTTGGCTTGACGCTTTAAAAAAAAAATCCTTGCATTGCTAGCACTTGAGTGTCTGCCACTCTGCCCCAGTGCACCGGCTGGCTGCTGCCCGACTCCGACGACTACACTCGACTCTCTTTTTCTCAGTTGCCTGCTGCACCACAATGAAGATGGACCCTAGAGACTCTGGCATTCAAATCCCGATGATTCCCCACACACGCTTGTATCACGGATTCGCGCCTAAGGCGCCGCTAAGCAAGCCAGTCCCCTCCCAGCCAGCCAGGCAGCCAATCACATCAGCTCCAGCCCCAGTAAGTAAAAAAGTGGCACCGCCACACTTGCCTTCAATGCCTTGCCCTAACTAAGTTACCCAAGTGTTCCAACCAATGATTTTCGGGGGGGGGGGGCTAAGCTAACCTAAGACAGTCAGCGTGGTGCCATCCGTCCCTGATTGCATCAACAGTCTGTGTCTGTGCTAATTTTGCAGCACAACAGCAGACTGTCATTCAGGCTCACTCCCTGAGTCCCTGAAAGAAACCGGCTCTCCGGTCCTCCTCACACACACACACTGTGCAGCAGCACAAGCGTGCGTACGGCCAAGGGGGCATGATGTTAATTTATTTGTTATTATGCCACCAAGCGGGCAAGCAGCAGCTGTCAAAGTGCATCCGGTCTCATAGGGAGCCCCAGGGCAGGCAGGGGTCACAAGCCCTGTGATAGGGGTTGCATAATTTTCATAGGGGTCACAAATGCGACCCCTGGTGACCCCTAAATGACGCCCCAGGCTTTTCGTTGTATTAATGTTTATGCACCCCAAACTAAAAAGGCACAGATTGACTTGTTTCAAGCCATCCAAACTTAATTGTTTACTTTTAGATATATTCTTTTGTGGGTGGTGATTTTAATTGCAGCAGGTATAAGACTGACAGAGGGTCCTGGATCTCCAAAGTTTTTTGCAATGTTTCTAGCCTAAATACTCTTCTTACCAATAGTAGCCTGATGGATGTTTTTGATAGACCTGGGTGTATTCCCCCAAAAATATATTTTAGAGGGGTTCTCTCTACAAGAATTGATTACTGGTTTATTTCCCAAACTTTGTATATTATTCAGTCTGCTACTGTGCCTTTACCCTCTTCTGATCATTTGCTTTTAAGCCTTACAGTTTCCAACTTTGAGAAGATGAGGAGGGATCTGGGGTACTGCAGAATGAATCTCATGTTATTAAATACCCCTATGGTGTATGACAGCTTTCAGGGGCTTTTACAAGCCAGAAAGTCTGTCTGTTTTTTTATGACAAAGTTCAACTTTGGTGGGAGGATAATAAAACCGACATTCCGTCCTATTTTAAACTGACAGGGCAATGTATTGGCAGTCACAAAATGGACCAGTATCTTTTGTATAAAAAGTAGTTACACGCCCTTTTTTCCCCAACAAGAAACTTCTACTTTGGATTTGTCTGCTCAGATCTCTTTGGCCAAACAAAAGATGACTGATATTCAGTATGATAGATATAAATCATTATTGGCAGAACAGAGGTTTGGGGCTCAGGGGTCTCAAGCTTTCTCTAATCCCTTTCAATTTGGCCTTTCCCAACATCATAAGAAAGTTATGTCCCTTCTTATTACAGAACAGGGTACCGTGTTCACTAAACGTTCTGATATTTTGGCAGAATTGGATAGGCATTTTTCTTCTATGTTTCAGGCTCCTATTGGTGTTGACATTGGTATTAATTTATGGTTGGAGAGTTGTGATCTGCCCTGTTTGCTTCCCTCAATGTCAGCCTTATTGCTTCAGCCTTTTACTGCTTTGGAGCTTCAGGGAGTCATTAAGTCTATGAGAATGGGTTCCGCACCTGGTCCGGATGGTATTCCATATGAGCTTTACAAACATATTTCAAGTGTTCTGCTCTCAGAATTGGTTTTATTATTTAATACTATGTTGACTACAGAACAATTATCACCCAGTATGTGAGAAGGCCTTGTCATATTATTATACAAAACTGGTGATGGGTAGCTATTGTAAAACTGGAGACTGATTTCGCTATTGAATGCTGATTATAAAATAATTTCCAAACTGTTGGCTAATAGATTGGCACTGGTGGCCGGTGATCTGATACATTCATCCCAGACTTGTAGTATCCCGGGTAGATCTATTTTTGATAATTTAATCTTGCTTCATGAAATCTGGAGCAGGGGTCAGTCTGGTGAACTCACAGAGTTCCTTTTTGTATTGGATCAAAGCAAGGCCTTTGATAGGGTTCTCCATGAGTATCTTTGGAAATGTTTACAACATTATGGCATTCCTCTTAAATTTATCAGTTGGTTAAAACTGGGTTATAAAAATGCCATTATTAGACTTTACTGTAATGGTTGGATTGGTAACCCTATTAAAGTGCAAAAAAGGTTTACGGCAGGGTTGCCCCCTTAGCCCCTTATTATATATTTTTTCCTTAGACCCCTTGATTCGTAGATTGAACCAGGATGCAATGATTACGGCCTATCCTTTTCCAGTTTAGATCCTGAAATTCGATCCATTGTTTATGCAGATGATTTGTGCCTTCTTTTAGTAGACACTGAATCCTGCACTACTGCCAGTGACATTTTATCTTTGTTTTCCCAATGCATGGCAGCTCAGCTAAATTTTCACAAGAGTAAATGTTTGTTGATTGATACAGCACCTTTTGCTCAGACCAACATTATTGGTGTTCCCTTATACTCTGAACCCTGCAGTATCCTTTGTGTGCTTTTTGGGAAGGGGGACATGGCTTTTCTGAATCAGCAAACCAAACTTCAGCAAGCACAGGCCAAGGTTGATGTCTGGAATAAATGGAGAATGGCTAAAGCAAAAATAATCTATATGATCAAAACATGTTTGCTTTCTTTTTTTCTACATATTAGTATTGTGCACCCTTTACCACTACAGATCAAAACTAAGATACATGGTTTATTTTTTTCCTGTCTATGGGGTAGTAGGCTTAATCCAGTAAAGAGAGACATTTTATTTTTGGACAAGAAACATGAAGGCCTTTGTATGGTCCATCTGATACTTTTTTCCTTTTCCATGTTTGTCTTTAAGAACCTGAGTCTGGTTTTATTGACTAAAGACAAATTATGGATCCCTTGGGTCATGGACAGCCTTAATCCCATATTTCAGTTCTGGCCTTTACATGGTGTTATTCCCAGACAACGATCTTTGTTATCTCTCCAAGGTGTTTTTTCTTCTTGTTTTGGTAAAATTAAACTTTGGTCATTGTCCAGGGATTATTTTCTCTCTTTGACCAAAAAACAGTTTTATCAATTGATTTTGGAAAAGGTTTTTCTGGAACCTTCCCCCTTTGTTACATATATTACTTCAGAAAGAACCCAAATAGGCAACTTGTTGATTTACCCTCGTATACCCCCTCATATGTGGGATGTTATGTGGTTATCTGCCTTGTGTTAATTAAATAGTAAGAGTAACCTGAAGCACAAAGGTTTGAAAGATAGATTCTGCCCTCGACTTTCATGTTCTACTGAAATAGAAACCATGCATCATTTATATTTTACTTGTCCATTTATTCAGTCATTTTAGGTATTGGTAGGTCAACATTGGCGTTCTCCCTTTACAGATATCAATTTTGACATTTTAAGTTTAGGTATTCTACCTCCCCCATGGATGGTTTATAACACCCTATTTGGATAATTCTGGCATGTTTTGAATATGTTATTTGGAATGTCTGATGTCGTTCATCCCTTCAACAACTTATTCTTATGGAATTACAGTTACTTCATATGATTGAGTCTGCCATGTTGACAATTAAGTCCTCTGAACGGAATCTTTTACCTCCTCAAGTATTTCATGCCCTGTGGGGATCCATTAAGTGGATTCCCTGAACTGACTTATTTTGTTTTGTGGCTCCTATCAAGACTTGGTTCAATTGTTTTCCTCAACCATTTGATGTTTACATTTTCCCTCTTCTGAGGGGATGTATTAGATGTTTTCTTCTTTTTTTCTCACATTTTAATCTTTCTTGTTTTTCCTAGTCAGTGACCATCTTGGTGATGAGACAGGATCACCTGTACAGAAGGGTATCCACTGGATTCAGTAAGTTGGAGATGATGCCAGGTGTAAGTAGACTCTCAGTTGCCTTGTCTTTCCAGAGCCTGTACTTGAATCTAAGATACTTTCTTCTTCTTCTTCTTTTTTGGATCTTGTAGTTTTCTCAGGAGTACCCTTCGCTGTTTTTTACTGTATGAATTATTTAGGTTCTCTTGTTTAATGATTCAGTTTTTTTTTATTATTATTTTGTGTACAGTCTAATACTTTTTTTTTTATTTATTGTTGCAGTTCTAATACATTCTTCTCCTACCCCTTTAGTGGGGGGTTAGGGTGGGGGGTTCTTTTTTCATGCATTAGGATATTCTTCGGGCTTTACTAATTTTTTTGGACTATGTATGAATGTAATACTTATTTGATTTTCCATGTTTTTGCATTTTCTTTTATATGACTTTAATACTGTTTATACATTGTCAACAAGGTATGCATTTAATACTTATCTGATTCTTTTTCTGATTTATATTTTCTTTTTGTGTGAGTTAACACTGTTTGTATTTTGAATGTTGTTGTTTATAATAAAGAAATTTCCCTTTTTCTTTTAGTGGGGGTGGTATTTTAATTTTATGGTTTAATTTTTGGGTTCTAAACATTTAGTTGACAGCACACTTGACAGTTTATTGATGTAATGCTTATTTGAGTTCTTTTGTCTTATGAGTTGTATCTTATTTTGTGTGAAGTTCACACTGTTTGTTATTATTTGTTGTTGAAGTTATATGAAAAAATTCCCAACTCTTATAGTGGGGAGGGGGAAGGGTGGGTTATACTGTTTTTCTTATGCTCAGGGTTATTGTATGAATTAATACCTATTTATGTTTTTGTTTCTTTCCCTTTTATGGTTATGTATAATGTAATATTGATTTGCATACACTTTGTTATGATTTTGTTCTGATTTCAATAAACAATTCCCTTACTGTACTGTAGGGGACCTGTGTGTGAAAGGATGACAGATCTGGGACAGTCAGTCTCTGGAGGTGGAGATGGACACATTGTATCCCATGTGGAGGGTGATTTTGTAGCCCAGACCTCAGTAATTACAGAGAACAGACAAACATCAACTTCAGACAAAATGGATATATCAGAAGAAAAAGCTTTCACCAAAACTGAAGACCAATTACAAAAATACGTGGAGGAGAAAAATTGCACTTACAGGAGCAGCTACTTAATATTGAGAAGGAATATGACCTGGAGAGGAGGAAGCTAGAAGATGAAAAAAAAATGGCTACCAAACACCTCACCAGCACTTCCAGGGAAAAAAACTGTTTTACAAAACATTTTCCATTTGGCGCTTCATTAGAGACCTCAGATTGAACCTCAGAATTACCTGATAGTGAAGAGGCATTCACTAGTGCAAAATGGTCACCCGAAGCTGCATTTGAATCTGCAGGTTGGAAGAAAGCAGCATCAGGAACTTGGCTCCCTGACCCGGACATCCCTCTACCTGGCACACCAGAATGGCTACCACCCATACCTGTGGTTGTTTCCCCAGCACCTTTTAATGCAATTGCTGTGGACATCCCACAACCTACTAGCCACCCGATATTGCCAGACCAGACATCTCAGAACTCAGAAGCCCCACAGATGAGAGAGAATCTCGGACCAATACAGCTCACAGGTAATCCTCTGCCGGTACCTTCGGCTACAGGAGAGGAGATTTTTTATAACTCACAATCTATGGATATAAAGCAGAATACACAAAGGCTAGAAACATCAGAGCAAGAGCCTTTACAGACTGCTATTGTCACTGACACTGTAACTTTACTGCAGAGACCCACCTTTCCAAGCATACTTCAAAAACTGGTGGAAAATGCAAAACGAAGGCATGCAGTGCCTTTAAGGTATTTAGGTGGTATGCAGTATCCACCAGAAAGGTTCTTTGTTGGTGAAGAAATTACAAAACAGCAAATGGTTATTTTGCCATCAGAAATGTATGCTTTAACCCATACAACTGGTGAAACAACTTATGACTTCAATTTCCGAACTGAATACTTGCTAAATAAATTTTGGGTGATCCACTCAGCACAAATAAATGATGTGATATGTTCACACTTTCAAGCAATCCCTCTTACCAAACCCTCAATGAAAATTGTAACCATTTTAATCAGAAATGAGGGGGTGAACTTAACAGATATAATGTACTGGTTGGAAAAATGGTGTGACATCCAAGGTACCCCAGAACCCATTATAGATCTAGAGGGGTTCTGGACAGGGTGGTGGAAATTTAAAATCAAATTGTATAGCACACTGCAAGGTACAGAACATCTGCCTAATTGCTTCTTCCTGGGGAGAGACAAGGGGATCCTCTTCTATCAAGGCCAACCTAGGGTGTGCTTTAAATGTGGATCCTCACAGGACATCAGTATTAACCGTTAAAAAAACAAAGTGTTCAGCATGTGACTCCTTGGAGCATGCAGGTTTTCACTGCATGGCCACACCAAAGTGCAATTTGAGCAACGCAGAAGGACACTTATTTAAAACATGTCCATGAGCATCCCATAACAATACAAATGCTGACTTTGCAGAGCAAGATTTTTATATAAAATGAGAAACTCACATACAACACAAGACATCTTCCAATAGAAGGGACTCAGACACCCAGGCTGCTGTGCATAGCGATCCCCGTCCTCAAACTGACCCAGTGGTGGTCACTTAAAGAGCAAAGGTGACTTACCCTCATGAAGCAGTAATGCCCCCTCCACCACCCCCTCTTGCTTCAGAAACTATAGTAGAAGAGGTTTTCCAGACAGTTTCCCGCAATATACAGAAAGCTCTTTGGAAATGAGCCCTTGGCTCAAAGGTTGTAAACTGATTGCTTTATAAATAAATAATAAATAATAAATATACAGAAAGCTCTGATTATACCAACAGCAGATATTGATCCAATACAGACATTTAATTCTTACTCAGTTCTTCAATGGGGAGAAACAGATATGGAAGAAGAATCAGACTCAATCTCAATTTCTTCCTCTCAGGTTGAAGTACCTTCGGATCCAGATGAGCCTGATAAATCAGACTCTAAACAGACCACTGTGAAAAAGTGGGAAACCAGAGCAGACTCAAAAAAGAAGGAAAAAAAAGACTCTTAAGAATTGACTAACTCCTCCTTTCTCTCATGGATTTGTACAATATTAAATTGGCTTCTTTAAACTCAAACAGTATAAAATCCAAGCAAAAGAGAGAAGCAACCTTTTCATTTTTTGAAAACCATTATTTTGACCTTATCTTTTTGCAGGATACAAAGCTTCACACTACCAGATAAATCTCTATTGCCAAGATAGCTTGATTTTGGGAACATAGTGAGTGGTCCATAGGAGAAGATCTCTGCAGTGGTTTAGGAATCTGCATAAATAATTTTAAACATAAAAATCATACACTTAGTGGACATCTATCCAGGACATGCTTTACTATTAGATGTAACTCTTAACAAAATTGATTTTAGGTTATTGAATATTTATGTGGGACAAACAAAGGCAGGTAGAATTGATTTATTCAAGGCAATACAACCCTTCCTATTTATATCAAAACAAATCATTTGGGCAGGAGAATTTAACTGCGGGAGGTTAAGACTTGATACAGATCACCACACAAATAAAGTTTTTTGTGACACCCTTTTTTAAATCAGCTATTATTACAAACAGGATTAATAGACAGCTTTTCAAAACTACAAACAAAACCCTCTCATACATATCATAGAGGGAAATTATCATCACAGATTAACTACTTTTTTATTTCTCCCACCTTACCATTAGTTTCAGTTCATACCCAATCCACAACTACATCGGATCAAGATATTTTAGAAATCAGTATTGCATATTATGAACAAATGAAAATACGAAATTTGCCAGCAGATAAAGGCCTAGAGGTCTATCAAGTCTGCTCGAATGTGCAGATAGCACCCCTTATTCTGCAGCTGTCTCTCCCTTCCACCCTTCCCCTTCATTAACCCTCCCCCTTGTCCTGTCCCATCCTCATTTGAAGCAGTCCACTGTTCTACTGCATACCACTTCAGCAGGTAACGCATTCCACACAGCCACCACCCTCTCTGTAAAAAAGTGTCTCCTCATCTCCTCCTGAACCTTCCTCGCTCCAGTCTCATATCATGGCCCCTGGTGGCCCTCCCCTCCCTTACTTTAAACAGTCCCTCTGTACCCATCTTGTTTATTCCTTTCATGTATTTAAAGGTTTCAATCATGTCACCCCTGTCTCTCCTCTCCTCCAGTGAGTACATGTTCAACTCCTTCAACCTCCTCTCGTATAAGTCCCCCAGCCCCTTGATCATCTTTGTTGCTCTGTGCTGCACCCCCTCCAGTAACTTAATGTCCCTCTTCAGATATGGACGCCAGTACTGCATGCAGTACTCCAGGTGTGGTCTAACTAATGACGTATACAGCGGCAGAATCACCTCCTCCATCCTCGAGGATATACCCCTTGCAATACAACCCAGCATTTTGTTGGCCTTAGGAGCTGCCTTCCTACATTGTGCCGAGTTGTTCATTGACCCAGTAATGAGCACACCCAGATCCTTCTCCTCCTCTGTCTGGGCTAGCTGCACTCCCCCTAGCTGGTAACTCCTCCTTGGGTTCTTCATCTCAAAATGCAGCACCTTGCACTTTTGGCATTAAAGCCCAGTTGCCAGGTGTCTGACCAGGTTTCAAGCTTTGCCAGATCATCCTGCAACCCCTGCCATCCCCCTAGGTCATCCATCACCGCGCCTACCTTGGTATCATCAGCAAACATACTGATCTTGCTCTTGATGTCCCATGATATGTCTGCAATGAATATCCCAAACAACACTGGTCCCAACACCGAGCCCTGTGGAACACCGCTCATCACTGCCCTTGGGTGTGAGAGCTCCCCACCCTCCACTACCCTCTGTTACCTTCCCTGCAGCCAGTTTCCTACCCATCTCACCAGCTTTGCACCCGCCCCTGTGCCTACTAACTTCCTTCCCAGCCTTCCATGTGGCACTGAGTCGAATGCCTTACTGAAGTCCAGATACAGGACATCCACTGCACGGCCCCTGTCCAGTTGCCTAGTTACCCAGTCATAGAACTCGACCAGGTTGGTTTGGCAGGATCTGCCACGTATGAAGCCATGCTGTCTGCTGTCCTGTAGTCCTTTGGGCTCTAGAAGGGCCACCAGCCTCTCCTTCAGGATAGTCTCCATTAGCTTACCCATGATGGATGTGAGGCTCACTGGTCTGTAGTTTCCTGGTTCATCCTTGGGGCCACTTTTGTGGAGGGGCACCACATGAGCCATCCTCCAGTCCTGAGGTACACATCCCGAATGTAGTGAGGCATTAAATAGGTCTTCCAAAGGTCCTGCAAGGACCTCTGCCAGCTCCTTCAGTACCCTGGGTGGATGCCATCTGGGCCTGTTGCCTTGTCCACCCTCAGTGCCTTCAAACCCTCTCGAACTCTGCTCTCAATGATTTCCCCATCTGTCACCACTTCCCCCTCACTTCTGCCATTTCTCCCACCTTAGGTGTCACCCCCCTCTTCTCTTTAGTAAATACTGAGCAGAAGTACTCATTTAGTGCTTCCGCCTTATCGCACCCTGTTTCCACCCAACCCCCCTCCTTCCTAATCCTTACTATGTGGTCCTTACAGCTCCTTTTCTCCCCGATGTACTTAAAAAAGTCCTTCTCCCCCTTCTTAATGCCTTGTGCCAGCCTGAGTTCCGTAGATGCTTTGGCCCTTACTGCCCTTGTCACCTCCTTCGATTTTGTCAAAGTACTCCTCCCTGTCCTCCCCCTCCCTGTTTTCTTGCACTTCCTAAAGGCAGCTCTTTTCCTCCTTACCTATTCCATGACCTCCTTACTCAACCAGATCAGTTTCTTAGCCCTAGCCTTCTTGCTCTGGGCTTTGCAGTAGGTTTTGGTTGCCTCCACTATCCCCAGCTTTATGAGCTCCCACCTCTGGTTAGTGTCCATACTAGATTTAATTCTGGCCAGGTACCCTTTTACCACTTCCCCCATCCTTCCAAAGTTGGCCCTCCTGAAGTCCAGCACTATTGTGATAGATTCCACTCCTTCCTTGCCCATAGCCAATGTGAGCCATACTGAGTGGTGGTCACTCCCTGACAGCGGTTCCTCCACTGTAAGTTCTCTCACAAAGTCCCCATTTGCCAGCACAAGGTCAAGGGTATTCCCTAACCTGATTGGTTCACTGACCATTTGCAGCAGGAAGCTGTCCTGGAAAGCATCCAGCAGTACCTGCTCCCTTCTGTTCCTGGTTGTTGGGTTATTGCTACAAAGAAACAACATCAGCGAAGTGGCATTGGAAACTTACTATTACCCTATTAGATGATAAGGAAATCTGACAGGGCCTAGAACACACTATGGCAGCAAGATAATCTGTAAACTTTCTTTATGATACCACTGTGAATTGGTGGTTGCACACCAAAACAGATTTAACAGATTTTTTTTAAATTAGCTGGACAACTTAAAGGGACATAAAAAAATCAGTCCTATTGTGTCATAATTTATATAATTTAATTTCCCTTCAAAATTCCACAAATCAGGATTATTCACAACAAATAGCACAACTCAAAATTAGTATGATGCAATTTCAATATTATAGATTAACCTCCCTATACCAAGAACAAAAATTTGGGACACGAGGCAAATCCTTCTTTACTAATCCCTTTGATGGTTGCCAAGCTAGAAAGAAACAAAGAGTGATGCCCTTCTTAAAAGATAAATTTGGAACACTTATAGCAGACTATGCAGAAATTCTAAGAATTGCTGAAAAATTTATAACTATGGCATTTAGTTCCCCTGACATACAACAAAACAAAGCAAAGCAAAAAGAATTAATGGATTGGCTTCGCCAACAGAATTTACCTCAAATAACAAAAGCTTTTTCAGATATTTTACAACAACCAATAAATAAAAGTGAAGTTTACAACACTATACACCAGCTTAAATCAGGTTCAGCCCCTGGTATAGACAGCTTACCAGTAGAATCTTATAGGAAAATAATAGCACAGGATTTATTGCATGAATTAACAATCATATTTAATTTTATGTTAATAGAAAGTACAATACCAGAAAATATCTCCCAAGAGTTACTTATTTTTATATTCAAAAAGATGACAAAGCTATCCTTAATAATTGGAGGCCAATTTCAATATTAAGTTCCAACTTTAAAATTCTGTTGATGCTCCTTAGTAACTGAATAGCTATGGTTTTACCCCATATTATACATTCTACTCAAGTTTGTTCAGTCCCAGGGAGGAAAATAATGGATGTTTTAATTTTACTCAGAGGGATTATGGCAAAAGGAGCAGAATGAGAAATTATGGGTCACATGCTATGCCTGGACCAAACTAGAGCATTTGACTCAGTAACACACCTTTATTTATGGACAGTTTTGTCCTATTATGGCTTTCCTCCTAAGTTCATTTCTTGGAGAAAAAAATGTTATGTGCACTCTTCGGTATGTCCATTCACTAATGGTTGGATAGGACAACCCTCCAGCATAAAAAAAAAGAGTATGACAAAGGTGCCCTATGAGTCCTGCACTATATATTTTAGCATTAGATCCCCTGGCGAGAGCAATTCAAAACAATAAATTAATCAATGGTTTATTGATATCTAGTCAAGACCCTGAAAAAAATTATTGGCTTATGCTGATTATCTAATTCTGACTTTAGCTGATTTGCAATCCATAAATTCAACAAGAGATATATTGAATAAATATGAATTAGTATCCGGCATCACTCTCAACTACAATAAAAGCATATGCCTTCCTATAGGAATCCACCACTTGTCTATAGATACAATAATGGGTATATCAATTGCTATAACACCACAAAAAATGTTAGGCATCTATTTTAGGCAGGGAGACATAGCTACTTTGAACTGGGGAAAAGCAATAGATATTGCTTTGGAAAAAGTAAGAATTTGGAACAGATGGAACATGAGAAAAAAAAATGTTACCATTAAAACATTTCTGATCCCTATTTTTTTATACCTTAGCCACATTTTTTTCTCCCCAGTTAGAAACAAAGTTATATGACTGCTTTTTCCTCTGTTTGTGGGGCAGCAGACTAAATCTGATTACAAGAGCGCTAACATATTTACCTGTTGTAAAAGGGGGTCTTAACATGATTAACCAGATAGTTTTTTGCCAGTATATATATATATATATATATATATATATATATATATATATATATTAAACCTACAATAATTCACAAACCAACATTATGGACGAGTTGGATGTTAGATTACATTCATATACTTTTGCAGGACTGGGGTAAGGATATGCCCATTCCTAAGCAAACATTTTTACACTTTTAACAGATAGGGTGGTAGCTGGGTGGAATGTGTTACCAGGAGAAGTGGTATCTAGTAGAACAGTGGACTGCTTCAAAAGGGGCTGGGACAGAGCAGGGAGGGTCATTGAGGGAAGGTGGGAGGGAGGGCAGCAGCAAAGTAGTGGGTGCTAGCTGCACATTCGAGCAGAATTGATAAACCTCTAGGCCTTTATCTGCTGACAAATTTCATATGTTCATATGTTCGTATATTCAACATGTACCTCAACACTTTATCTCATGTATAGCCAAACTCAAACAATGGAAAATAACAAAAAACTCTATTCTTCTCATGGACAGGAAGGCATTCTACAAGTCTGCCTTACAAACTTGATTTCTGCAAGTTCCTTCCTTCTTTTCTGACCCCAGTTTTTCATCTCTAGACATCCAGAATACTTTGGCGGATCCCAGGACCTCCCCTCCCCCAAATGTGGGCTGTAGCATGATTAAGCACCCATCAGAAATTAAACATTAAAAATAATCTGAAACACAGACAGAACTGAACGCAATTGTCCCAGACCTACATGTTCAGATACACTAGAAATGGTACAGCATCTTTTTTATGAATGCCCTTACATTATAATTTTTTGGCAGGTAGTCAAAAAACAATGGAGTTGGAGTCCCTTTTATAATATTCCACCAGACACCATATCATTGGGTCTAATATCACCACAATGGAAGAGGTTTCACCCCAGCACAGTTAGACTAATCTTAACTTGTTTTAAGTATTATATATGGCAATCACTATGTTGATGGTCTCTACAATAATTTCTGATATCACAATATCAACTTTTTCGACTGATTAGTCAGGTATTGCATGACATAAGTCAGAACAAGGTAAACAACAACCAGGAGCAATTAGTTAAGATGTGGTGGAAATATCTACCCACACAGTTTACTTACCATAATAGATAAAGCCCACATTTTACAGAGGGGAGAAACAGGTTGATAAAATTTGAGCCTAAGTCTTACAGATTTCCTTTTTTTTATTTAATTCAGGATCTACAAATAAATTTGAATAAGAATCTAGAAATGTATGAATGTAATACTTACCTGATTTCCTTTACCTTATGATTTATATATTATTTGTGTGAATTAACAGTTTGTAAGACATTGTTTTAAAGTTATGATAAAATTCATGTACTCCTTTAGTAATGGTGGGAGGGGTTCATTACAGTTTTTTACGATTTTAATTTTAAGTTTAAAATACTTAGCTGTAAGTAATCTAGACACTATATGAATGAAATACTTATTTGTGTTCTTTAATTTTTTTATTTATATATTAATTTGTGTGAAGTTAACACTATTTGTACTTCAATGTTTGATTGAAGTGATAATAAAAATTCCCCTACTCTTTTTGAGACGTGCCATAGGATATTTAACATCCACCTGAACAGGCAGATGGGATCTCTGTTTAACGTCTCATCTGAAAGATGGCACCTCAGGAGTGCAGCACCCCTCCCCATCATGTTGAGCTACAATGTCAGTATTGGGATTTAACCCAAGTGCCTGGTGTGGGGATAAAACTCACAGCCTTCTGATCTCCCAGCCTCAGAGGTGAGTGTGCTACCTGCTGAGACACTGACACTGTCATTGCTTGGCCCCTTATCTTTGAGCTCCTTTGTCTATGTAAAATATTACCTTCCTGTACCTTATTAATATTTGTTAGGTATTTGAATAGTTCTATCATATCCCCCCTTTTCCTCCTCTCCTCCAGAGAGTACATATTCAGTTTCTTGAGCCTCTCCTCATATGGCTTTTGATGCAGGCCATGGTCAATTTTAGCAGTCTTCTTTTGTATTGCCTCCGCCTTATCAATGTCCTTCTAGAGGTGGGGCCTCCAGAACTGAACACAGTACTCAAGATGGGGTCTTACCAGTGATCTGCAGGGTTAATATTATCTCCTTCTTCCTACTGGTGATACTCCTCCCTATGCACCTGAGCATCCTGCTAGCCTTCCTCACTGCTTTATCATACTGCTTGGCTACCTACAGATCATAAGAAATGATTACCCTGAGGTCCCTTTCCTGTTTGGTAGTTGCCAGTACTTCCCCTCCCAACTGGTGTGCAGCCCCCAGGTTTTTGTGCCCCAAGTGCATGATTTTGCACTTTTTTTGCATTGAAACCCAGCTGCCAAACCCTTGACCATTCTTTCAACTTTTTCAAATCATCCCTTATTTTTTCCACTCCACCTGGTGTGTCTACTCTGTTACAGATTTTTATGTCATCCATGAATAGACATACTTTGCATTCTAGCCCTTCCACAATGTCACTAATCATATCAAATCAATTTATCAGAAAGCAAATTGAAAGTAAACTCTCTTTTACAATCGCATCCAAAATTGAGCACTTAAAATAACATATATTATAAACAGAATATGATAACATGTGAACAAACACAGGCAATTTGTCAAACATTCATTTAAAATAGTTGCAAAATAATAAAGACTTTGAAGAGGACATGGCCTAGTACTGAGCCCTGAGGCACCCGCTGATCACCTTGCTTTCTCTAGAGTGGACACCATTTACCACCACCCTCTAACTCCTGGAGCTTAACCAGCTTCTTCCTCAGTTTATAACTTTTTGACCCACTCCCAGACAGGCTAGCTTGTTCACCATTCTTCTCTGTGGAACAGTGTTGAAGACCTTACTGAAATTCAAGTAGGCCACATCTACTACTCCTTTCTGGTCACCCATAGAAACATAAATATTGACGGCAGATAAGGACCACTTGGCCCACCCAGTTTGCCCATTTCCCTAACTACTGGATAAGCTGCAGATAAGTGCTGGACCACTATGGGGCAGAGATCATTCCAGCACAGGACGCCTCAGTGGTACAATACCCTTAACAAAGAAGCACTTACAGCTGTGACTCTTCATCCCTTTAAAAGGGAACTTTGTTGCTCCATTGCCTCAACCATGCAGTGTGACTGCTTCTCCTAAACAATGGTCGTCACCTCTTATCGGCGACAATGGTGTTCTGGGTTCCTGCCTCCTTGTCCCTCTTTTATCACCCCCTGCACTCCTCCCTTTACCCGCCCCTCCTCTCAGCTGACACTAGGCCCTGAGCCACCATCACCAATCTCATGCCACCCGCCCCTACTATCTGACATTGGCGCTGCCTGCTCACCTCTCTGCCCTCTCCACTCCATATGCAGTTCACCATCAAAACTTACTCATGCTGACTATTGCTGTCTCTCTTTGCAAACCACTGTATATACCATGCTTAGTTCAACCTTAACTGTAATACATGTATCTATTGTTTCCTTTGTATTGTCATTACCCTACATCCTTTGACATGGAACCTTTGTAAATGAGCAGTCCCTGCTCAAAGGTACTTGTAATCCTAGAGTTTACTAAATAAAAAAATTAACTAATAATTCTAGTTAACCAACAGCCTACTTCTTCCTAACCCCCACCAGAATTGCCTTATGTCTGTTCCATTCATTCTTGAATTCCCAAACTGTTTTTGACCCAACAACCTTCTCAGAAAGGTTGTTCTATGCATCCACCACCCTCTCCATGAAAAAATACTTCCTCACAGTGCCCCTAAGCCATCCCCCTCTATCCAGTCGAAGAAGTCAATCAGGTTTGTCTGGCAAGACCTCCCCCTTGTGAAACCATGTTGCTTTGGATCCTGTAATCCACTGGTTACAAAGGATTCCATTCTTTCCTTCAGTAATTTTTTCAATTACTTTGCATACTACCAACAGGTTGGTAATTTCCTGCCTCCTCCCTTTTCCCACTTTTGTGAAGTGGGACCACATCTGCCCTCCTCCAGTTCTTAGGAACCTCCCCTGTTTCTAATGATAAGTTGAATAGAGTTGTCAGAGGTGCAGCCAACATCTCTTTGAGCTCCCTCAGTATCCTGAGGTGCACACCATCAGGTCCTATTACCTTGTCTGCTTTCAATTGTGCTTGTACCTTAAGGACTTTCTCCTCTGTAGAATGACTGGTGTCCACCTCCCTACAATTTAAGTCCTTGTCCCTTATCTTTGGTCCATCACTGCCCCTTCTTCTGTAAATACTGAACAGAAGTATTTGTTCAATATGCCTGTCTTATTTTGGTCCTCCTCGCAAACCCCTTCTTGCTTTTTTATCCTTGCTGTTCCCACTTTGGTTTTCCTCTTTTCACTTATATATCTAAAGAAAGTTTTATCCCCTATTCTCCTCTGTTTAAGCCTGTGCACATCTAGCTGCCTTCTCTGCCTCCCTTATTTTCTCCTGGTACTTTTCCCTATATGCCCTCCTTCTGTGTCTTTTTGTACTTTCTAATTGCTAGTTATTTTTGTTCTTGCTTTTTCTGCGTAGTGGTCTCTTTTTTCTGTTGCCCTTGTTAACCAGCCTGACACAGAGATTTGTTGCTTTTTCAATGACCCCCCACCTTTATTTTTGCCCATAGTTCCTCAATCCCCCCCCCCAGATCCTCTATCCCTGCCTGGGCATCCCTGAGGCATTCTCCCATTTTCCTGAAATTGGCCTTCCTGAAATCCAGGACCTTTGTCTTAGTGTAACCCAGTTCTGTCCCAGTACTTATATTGAACCACACTGTATGGTGATCACTGAATCCCAGGTTGTCACCCATTGTGACATCAACAACACTGTCCCCATTTGGCAGTGCCAGGTCCAGTATCATACACCATGAGTGGGATTCTTAACTAGTTGCCTGAGGAATGCCCCCTTGCAGGGAATAAAGGATATCCCTACTTCTGACTGTTGCTGCAGCTGGTAGGCTCCAATTCACATCTGGTAGATTGATGTCCCTAGCCAGCAACACCTCCCCCTTGCATGCCATCCTTTGGAGGGCTTCCATCATGTCCTTATCCTCTTTTCTCCCATGTGCTGGAGGTCT
Source organism: Neoceratodus forsteri (assembly GCA_016271365.2). NCBI lineage: Eukaryota > Metazoa > Chordata > Ceratodontiformes > Ceratodontidae > Neoceratodus > Neoceratodus forsteri. The sequence goes on along the minus strand of CM028137.1, from coordinate 208,347,730 downwards.
GTATATCACACCTATGCAAATAGTGGCTCACTTATGTGTTTCCAGGGTGACCCACAGTACCTCAGCCCCCTTTCTTTTCCTGTATTTCTGTGGCTTTTATTTTGTCCCTAACATAAAGAGACTCCCCTCCCCCTTTTTCACCTACTCTGTCTTTTCTGAAAAGAGTATACCCTGGTATGGCCACTTCCCAATCCTGGTTTTCATTGTACCAGCACTTGGTAACTGTAACCCTATCAAGATCTGCTTCTGCCATGGTGGCCCCTATGTCTGCAATCTTGTTGTCTAAACTTTGAGTGTTTGCACTCATGGCTCTCCACATTGTGCTGCCACCCTTCCTCTTGTTTCCCATTTGCCACCCTTTGTTTTCTCCACTATGTATCTCATTATCACTCTTGCCTTCAGTCCCCTGGTTTCCTTTGTTATATGGTTCTTTTTTGGATTTCATCCCCTCAGGATTCTCCTTTCTGACCTCATTTGCCTGTGGCGGGGACAGTTTATGTCTCACTTTATCCATCTGCCTCCACCCTTGGCTAGTTTAAATGCTGGCCAATGTATCATTTAAACCATTCACATAGCGTGGGAAGGGACAGAGGCAGGCACCAATGTACTGACATGCTCTGTGTGCTTGCATCTTGGCACTTTCACATGCCTTGCCTCAGGACAGTGGATATGAAAAATGGAAAACGGGCCCTGGCACAGGAGGTGAGCTTGCATAGTACTGTATATCTGGCCCCCTCGACCTCAACACAGCTCTCTTCCTGGGACCACCAAGCATCCTGCTGTGATGGCCCTGACCTCTAATCCTGCCTGGGGGGCTATCCATGGCACTGAGTTGAACCAGGAGGGAACAGCTGTTGTAAATGACAATGAAGGGACCCAGATGCCAGAATAGGACATGGGATCATAAACAGGATGAAAAAAAACAACTAAAAATTAAAAAATATAGCTCTCTGTCTCTGTAGTGCAGCACTGAGAAGGGAAATCAGGAAAGACACCTCTCTAGAAGGGCTGAGTACTCATTTTAAAGAAATGTTCTCAAAGGACTTTGCAGTTAATTTTTTAACTACAGCCATTTCACCAAAAGTGCTTTTCAGTGCGAGTTCAAATGCTGATTCCAGTTATAGACAAGTTAGGTGCTGAGGCGATCAAATACTAAAACATTCCAGTGCTTCACCTTATCAAGATGACTTCACCAGTGAGTCTGGAAGGACACCTGGGACACTGGTAGTTTGAGTCTGCACAATCCACAAAGTTGTACTCAGCAGCTATGATTTATTTGTTTCAGATTAATACCTTTTAGCTGAGTGGCTATTTTACAAAGGTTCCAAGTCAGTTGTAACACAAGTACAAGATATATGACACTGGGAGATTCAACAACACATAACATTCTTAGAACAGTATTACAAAGTGTGGATATAATAACTGTGGCATTTGAAAAGTAAGTAGAAGGTGTCAATTGTATGTATAAATACAAATAGAAACTTAACACAAGGTTTAATTACAATATAAACAGTTTGTTACTAAGTGCTGTGCAAATAAGAGATTAAATCAGTCTTCTTAGATTTTGTCAGTGGGGAAGAGGAATGGAGAGTTAGTTACTTGGTGCAGTGCAATAAGAGAGTTAAAAAGAAAAAAAACCTGTCTAAAAAGACTTTTTCAGGAGTAAAAAAAGGGGGGAGGTGAGGAGAGAGGAGGGTGGGAAGCTTGAGAGTGGGTGTTTTTGTAAGTGGATAGGTAGGCAGCATCTTGACCGGCCTAGGTTAGGCAGGCACACTGATTTGCCTCAGCCAGGAGGAGGCAAAGCTCTTTTTTGAAGCAGCCTATCTTATCACTCTCTATGAGGGAGGCCAGGAGTTTATTCAGTCACTGCGGCCCTCGGTAGGAGAGGGTGCACTGGGCAAAAGAGGTACGTCTGAAGGGGACACGGAGAACACTCTTTGCATAGCTAGTGGATTTGGTAGAGGGAGTGCATTGGAATAAACCAGCCATGGATACAGGTGTGTGACCCTGTAATGCTTTTTTCCCAATAAGACAGGCCTGAAATTTTACTCTTAGGTGCAGAGGGAACCATCCAGTTTAATAATATAGCCTAACGGTGTGTCTCAAGTCAGGTGCTCCCAGGATGAGTCTGCAGGCTTTGTTAAGGAGCACATTGACTCTTTTTAGGGCTGTCATTCCCAGCACTATATATAACCAGGCCGTAGTCGATGGAGGAAAGGATTGGGTTCCTAGTCACCAATCTCAGGGCTTTGGGAGTCTCTGTTTCGGTAAAGGAGCCCAAGCTTGATGTTTGTCATTTTGATTATGTGAGCAATGTGGGTTGAAAAGATTAATGTCTCATCTAGGTGAATGCCAAGATATTTGAAAGAATTTACTTGTTCAAGAGTGTCCCCTTTTTTGGTGTAGATGATCAGGGGATGAACATTTTCTTGCTGATTGGCAATGAGAAGTTCATTGTTTTTGGTTTTTTATAATTGAGGAGGAGCTTATCTTATTAAAACCAGTTTTCAAGGTGTTTAAAACTATCTTGTAGGCTCTTTGTTACTTTGGACTACTGGCTACCTGATACAGTGATAACTGCATCATCGGCATACTGGAGCATTTTCTCTGGGCATGAAAAGGGTAGTGAGTTGATAGCTAAACTGAACAGCAACAAACCAAGGATTGACCCTTGTGGGGACCCCCAGAGTTACATCCCTAGGGTCGGATGTGGCTCTGCTTATTCTCACACACTATGTTCTTGAGGACAGGTAGCTTTGGAACCATTTTACTGCATCGTGGGATCATCCAGTGGCCAGTAAGTTATTGAGCAGGATCTGGTGGTTAACAGTATCAAATGCCTTAGTGAGGTCTATAAAGATTGACCCCACTACCTTACAGCTGTCAAAGTGCTTCATACAGATTGATGGTGATTGGTGTTCTTCATTTAGTTTGGGCAGGAGTGAGGAATTCTAGCTGGTGAGTTTGTGACTGTGTGTTTGTGATTGAATTTGAGGTATTTTCTTAACTGCCATGTCTGTGTTCTTTTCCATTTAGTTTGGGGAGGATTGATTGATTCTAACTGATAAGTGTGTGACTTTGTGTTTGTAATTAGCTGTGTATGAACATTAAGTGCAGGCATCATATTACAGGGGTTAGTGTAGTTTCAATATGAGGTCTTAACTGCCATTTCAGTTTGATTCTTCATTTAGTTGGGGCAGGAATGAGGGATTCTAGCTGGCGAGTTTGTGACTGCGTGTTTGTAATTGAATTTGATGTCCTTTCTTAACTGCCATTTCTGTGTACTTTTCAATTTAGTTTGGGCAGTATTGAGGGATTCTAGAGGATACATTTGTGACTGCATGTTTGTAATTGGCTGTGTCTGGACTGTGGTAAGTGGAGTGAGGAGCCACTGCCAGGGGACTCCTTGGCTGATTGTTTTTGGACACAGCCTGTGGTGTAGTCCCACCCCCCCACCTGCAACCCACCCACCCCAGGGCTCACACTACATTTAAAAGGTGGATCCCATAGGGCCTTGCAACATCCTGCATCCATGCAGGACATAGCAAAGAGAGTAAGCATAACAAAAAGCAGAAGAAAAAAACAAATATTTGAGAGATAACAAATAGCCATCTTAAGCAGGCAGTTGATTGAGGAGGGAAATGGACATGGTGGGAGTGGTGCAGTGCAGTGGTTGTGGAACAGCTGTTTTCAGGGAGACATTCTGGAGGCTGCAATGCTACCCTATCTCCATGCACCTCTCTGGGCTAAGGGAGGAGGTTGTCTGTCTCCGAGAAGAGTTGGCCAAGCTGAAGGTGGAATCCATCCCCACCCAGAGACCACCGAGTCCATGACCTGTACCTCAAAGGATGCCAGAGAGGTGGACTGATTGGACTACAGTGGGCTCAGGGAGGGTGAAGGAGGGGGATCCAAAGCACATCCCCCAACTGGTCCCACTTAGTAACTGCTACACTGTTTTGGGGGAGTGGGAAAGCCCCACTCAGGAACCCAAGGCTGGGACCAGGGAAGGTCCTCCAGGATGGAGCCCCAGGGAAAGAAGGCAGGGGACCATAGAGGAGGAGGACACTTCTCCTAGTGGGGGACTCTATTGTCTGTGTGGTGGAGTTAGGGACACCTATCAGGGGAGAGATGGAAGTCAAGTGCCTCCCAGGAAGTGCTGCATGGACAGATGGGAAGCGGCTTTATAAGATTGCTATGGCAATAGCTAGGAGGGAGTAGTTGAATGTCATTGTCCACTTGGGGACCAATGACCTGGCCAGGAGAAGGGTGGAGTTAGCCAGAGTCCAGGAGGATTTCAGGAAGCTGGGGGGAAACCAGAAACATATAGCATGCTCTGTCTCATTCTCAGAAGTACTACCTGTACAGGGCACAGGGGAAGCTAGGGCACTCCACATCCATACCTTCTACTCCTGGTTGAAGAATTTTTGTGGAAGGGAGGGTTTTAGCTTCATAAGGGACTGGGGTCTGACCTGGGCAGATGCAAGCTTATATAAGGAGGATGGCCTGCATCTGTCAGAGAAGGGGATCTTGGTCCTTTGTGAGATGTTTAAATGCTTCAGCTGTGAGCATTTAAAATGGTCAAGGGGGGACAGCCAGGAGGGTCAGGAGTTCTGGGAATACCCCCCATGGGAACATGCAGGAACATAAGTTGACTACAGGAACAGCTAAAGCAGGGAGGACCAGGAAGATGAAGAATATATAATGAGTAATACGGGGTAAAAAGCACATAGGAAAGGGAACCAGGGTTGGGGGAAGACACTGGGAAGGGAGAACAAGAGCAGAGAGAGGGCAGACTGTAAAGCATGGATGGTCATGCTAACAAATGCCCGTAGCCTAGGAAATGAGGTTCCAGACCTGGAGGCCTTGCTGGCAGATGCAAACCTTGACACAGCAGTAATAATCATAGCTGGGAATTCAATGTACCAGGCTATACACTGTTCAGTAGGAACAGGAAGGGTAAAAAGGGTTGGGGAGTGGCCCTGTACATCAGAGATGGTATAAAGGATATAGAAGTTCAGGGAACACAGGGATAGGCTGAGGTAATATGGGTCACCCTGAGCCACAGATTGGAACAGCAATATGCACAGGGGTAATCTACAGACCTCTGGCACAGAAGGAGGAAGTAGACAGGGAACTAGTGAAGAACATAATGACATGACAGCTAAAAGTGAAATCCTGCTACTGGGGGATTTCAATATGCTGGATGTGGAAAGGGCCACCCAGGTGGCTGCTTCAGCCAGAAGCACTGCCATCCTGGAATTTCTGCAGAGGGTTGGACTTAGACAGCTGGTGCATGAGCCAACCAGGGACAAGTCAATTCTGGACCTGGTATGGACCAATGGGAACAGAGTCAAAGAAATACAGGTGGAAGGGCAGCTGGGGTCCAGTGACCACCACATGGTGTGGTTCAACGTGGAGACCTGGACTCAATTAAGCCACACAAAGGCAAGAGTATTAGATTTCAGGAGGGCAGATTTCACTGAAATGGGTAGATGTATACAAGCAGTCTTATGGAATGAAGATGTAATAGAGGTGGTGGAAGAACAATGGGAGAAACTGAAAGGAGCCATAGTGGATATAACAAACCAATGAGTTAGGATAGTGGCCAAATGGAAAAGAAGAAGGAAACCACTATGGTTCTCCAAAAAGGTGGGGCAAAGTCAGGGCTAAAAGGCTGAGTTTCAAGAAATATAAGGGAAGCCAAAGGGAAGAGGACAGGGAGATGTACCTTGAATGTCTAAGGGAAGCAGGGAAGGCTGTTTAGGAGGATGAAAGCATGGACAGAAGAGGGCTTAGCATGGTCTGTAAGCAAAGGGGATAAGGTATTTTATGGGTACACCAGTGAAAGAAGAAAAACGTGGGGAGGGTGTTGAGAGGCTCAAAGGGGAGAAGTGAAAGTGTAAGGAGGGGGGTCTGGACAAGGCAGAAATACTGAACAAATACTTCTGCTCAGTATTCACTAAGGAAGGGGATGGTCAAGGACCACAGTTGTGTTGCAGAGGAAATGGGGGGGAGAAGTGGACACCAGTCCATTCACAGTGGAGAGAGTTCTGGAAGAACTCACAATGCTGAAGGTGGATAAGGCCATGGGACTAGATGGCATCCAGCTGAGGATATTAAAGGAGCTGTGAAGGGAACAAACAGCTCCTCTAGCAGCCCTGTTCACAGAGTCACTCAACTCTGGTGTCGTTATAGAAGACATGCGGAGACACATGTAGTCCCACTGCACAAAAGCAGTAGTAGGGAAGAGGCAGGGAACTACAGGCCAGTCAGCCTCACCTCAGTGGTGGGAAAGATCGTGGAGACACTGCTGAAAGAAAGGATAGTGGCACATATGGAATCCAGCAGTGCTCAGGATCTGAGGCAACATGGATTCATAGCAGGAAGGTCATGTCAAATAAATCTAATAGACCTTTTTGATTGGGTGACTAGGTAAATAAATCAGGGAGGGGTGGTAGACATCACCTACCTAGATTTCAGCAAAGTCTTCAACACCATCCCACATAGAAGGCTGATTAGCAAGATGGATAGTCTGGGCATGGGAGACAAGGTGGTGAACTGGGTTAGGAACTGGTAAACAGACAGGAGACAGAGGGTGGTGGTAAATGGGGTACAATATGGGGAGAGGGGGTGACCAGTGGAGTACCACAGGGATCAGTACTAGGACTAGTCCAGTTAATGTCTTCATTAGTGACATTGCAGAAGGGCTGGAAGGAACGGTCTGCCTGTTTGCAGATTACACCAAGATCTGCAACAGGGTGAATATTCCAGAAGGGGTGCAGAAAATGAAGAGTAACCTGGAGAAGCATGAAAGATGGTCAGAGATGTGGCAACTGAGATTCAATGCAAAGAAGTGCAAAATAATGCACCTGAGTAGAGGGAATCCTGGGGAGAGTTACAGGTTGTGGATGGGGGAGTTGACTATCACCAAAGAGGAAAGGGACTTAGGGATTATCATCTCTAATGACCTTAAGGTATCAAAGCAGAGCACAAAGGCAGTAGGGAGGGCCAGTGGCATGCTGAGGTGCATAGGCAGGGGTATCACTAGCAGGAGGCAGGAGGTGGTGATGACATTGCATAAAACATTGGTAAAGCCTCACTTGGAGTACTGCATGCAGTTTTGGAAGCCACACCTGTGCCAGAACATAGATAAGGTGGAGACTATCCAGAGAAGGGCAATAAAGATGGTGTAGAGCTTGCACCACAAAATATATGAGGAGAGACTAAGGGACCTCAATATGTATTTACTGGAGGATGGGAGACAGAGGGGGGACATGATTGCAAATTTCAAGTACCTCTAGGGCATAAACAAGGTGCATGTGGGGGACCTTTTCCAATGTAGAAAAAGTACTAGAACAAGGGGGCACAATATAACATTGAAAGGGGTAGATTAAGAGGTAATATGAAAAAGTTTTTCTATACAGAAAGGTTAGTTGATGCTTGGAATAGTCTGCCACAGGAAGTAGTGGGGCAAGCATAGTGGAGGGGTTTAGCAAATGGGGAGAGGGGTGCAGCACCTCATTCATCGAATGGGAATAACACCCCTCCCCCCTCAGCTAGTGGTCAAACAGGGATTCAGCATGTTTGCAGTTCATTTGCATCACCAGGTAAGAAAAAAGGTCCGTCTCCCCATACGACACACAGGGGAAATGCCAAACCTCACCCAACAACTAACACACCGAAATCTGGCCAATGGAAAATCATGTACACAAATCCTCACAGCCTGGGAAATAAGATCCCAGACCTGTAGGCAATAATGTCAGATGCTAAACTGGACACAGTAGCAATTAATGAGATGTGGTTTACCAGTACGCACATGGGAGACTTCAGTACCTGGCTATGTACTGTTCAGAAGAGACCAAGGTGCAAAAAGGGGGGGTGTGGAATGGCCCTGTATGTCAATGAAAATATCAAAGCTACAGAAATTCAGAATACACATAAGGAGCCAGAAGAACTGTGGGTCACCCTGGAAACAGGAAATGGGAAGGCCATAAGAACTGGGGTTGTCTACAGGCCCCCAGACCAGGGGGAGGACATAGACACATTACTGTTAGAAGATATACAAAACATGACAGCTAAAGGGGAGGTTCTGATACTGGGAGACTTCAACATGCCAGATACAGATTGGTCAATACCAGTAGGGACATCTGCCAGAACTAGATACATAGTGGATTCCCTGCAGGGGGAGGTCCTCAAAAAACTGGTACAACAACCCACAAGAGACAGGGCTATCCTAGATCTAGTACTGACTAACAGGGAAGGAATCACAGATCTCCAGGTAGAAGGTCACCTGGGGGCCAGTGACCATCACATGGTATGGATCAATTTGGCCACTACAACTAAATCATCCCATTCCAAGGCAAAAATATGGGACTTCAGAGGAGCTGACTTTGATAAGATGGCCAACAGAGTTAAGCTAGCCCTGGCAAAAAGAAACACAGGTGAGGGGGTACAGGCAAAGTGGGCAAGCATTAAGGATGCAATACTTGAAGCAACATCCCATTGTGTTAGAGAGAAAAGGAAGTGCAAAAGAAGAAGAAAACCACTTTGGTTCTCAAATACAGTAGTAGAAAAGGTCAGAGCCAAAAGGCTGGCCTTCAGGAAATATAAGGGAACACAGCGGGATGAAGATAGGAAGGTATACCAAACTACCCTAAGGGAAGCAGGGAAGGCAGTAAGGCAAGCAAAGTCCCAAACTGAGGAAACACTAGCATGAACAGTAAATGAAGATGACAAGGCTTTCTATAGATACATTAGTGAAAGGAGAAAGTCCAGAGGGGGTATTGCTAAGCTCAAAGGAGAAAAGGGGGCATGTGAGGAGGAGGAGCCTGTAAAAACATCTATCCTAAATAGATACTTTTGCTCAGTATTTACTGAAGAGAAGGTAGGGCAGGGCCCATAGCTCAGCACCATGGACACGGGAGGGGGAGGTGAGCACTACTCCCTTTACAAAAGAAAGGGTACTACAAGAGCTCACTAAGCTTAGGGTGGATAAGGCAATGGGACCTGATGGCATACATCCCAGGGTACTAAAGGAGCTAAGGGTGGAACTAGCAGAGCCATTAGCAGAACTGTTTAGTGAGTCTCTGAGCACAGGAGAGGTCCCAGATGACTGGAGAAGGGCTCATGTGATCCCTCTCCACAAGAGTGGTAGCAGGGAGGAGGCAGGGAACTTCAGACCAGTCAGTCTTACCTCAGTAGTGGGCAAGATTATGGAGGCACCTTAAGGAAAGGATAGTGCAACACCTGGAATCAATAGGAGCACAGGATCCAAGACAGCATGGGTTTACAAAAGGAAGGTCCTGTCAAACTAATCTCATAGATTTCTTTGACTGGGTAACCAAAGTGGTGGACCAAGGGGGAGCAGTTGATGTCACCTACCTTGACTTCAGCAAAGCTTTTGACACTGTTCCACATAGATTGATAAACAAGCTGGGTAGGTTCGGGGTGGGTCAGAAGTTGATCAACTGGGTGGCAAACTGGTTGACGGGCAGAAAACAGAGAGTGGTGGTAAGTGGTATGCAGTCAGAAGAGATGCAAGTCACAAGTGGGGTACCTCAGGGATCAGTCTTGGGGCCAGTCCTCTTCAATATCTTCATCAGTGACATTGCCAATGGACTAGAGGATAAGGCTTGTCTGTTTGCAGATGACACCAAGATCTGCAACAGAGTAGATGATCCAGATGGGGTGGGCAGAATAAGAAGAGATATGGATTATCTAGCAAAACGGTCAGAAGAGTGGCAACTGGGATTTAATGCAAAGAAGTGCAAGATCATTGCACATAGGGAAGAGAATCCTGAAGCCACCTATAGGCTGAGGGGGAGTTGCTGGCAGTCACAAAGGAAGAAAGAGACTTGGGCATCATCATTACAGATGACCTGAAATCATCCAAGCAGACCTCTAAAGCAGTAGGTAAGGCTATGGGGATGTTAGGGTGTATTAGTAGGGGTATCACAAGTCGTAAGAGGGAGATAATAATCCCTCTTTACAAGACACTGGTTAGGCCCCATCTGTAGTACTGTGTGCTGTACTGGAGGCCACACCTTCACAAGGACATTAACCAAATCGAGGCAGTCCAGAGAAGTGCAACCAAAATGGTGCAGGGCCTGCATCAGAAGACATATGAGAACAGATTAAAGGAGCTCAATATGTATTCCCTAGAGCAAAGGAGGGAGAGAGGTGATATGATCGAAACATTCAAACACCTTAAGGGCATTAACAAGGTGAAAGAGTCTAACATGTTTCAATATAAGAAAAATAGCAGGACAAGATGATACAGCATGAGATTAGAGGGAGGCCGACTAAGGGGTAATGTGAGGAAGTTCTTTTTCACAGAAAGGGTAGTGGATGCATGGAACGGCCTACCTCATGAAGTGGTGGCTATGAATACAGTCCAGGACTTCAAACAGACATGGGATAGGCATAAGGGAGCAATACAGATGAGTATGAATAGATAGGCCACTGACAGCAAAGGACGATGGCACATTTATAAGGTAGAAAAAGAAATGGGCAGACTGGATGGGCCTTGCAGTCCTTATCTGCCATCAACCTTTATGTTTCTATGTTTCTATGCCTGGGACATGCACAGGGGAAACTTGAGAGTGGAAGGAGTGATGAAAAACCATTGATCATATAGGGTCAGTGGCCACATGCAATGTATAGGGCTTAAGGGCAGACTGGTTGGGCCTGGCAGTCCTTACCTGGCAACAATGTCTATGTTTGTATGTTTCTATGAGAGTGATAATGGTACTGTGTTTTTTTTTAATGCCATGTTGTTGTAGGCACAGGAGGTTATATTTGTCAAGATATTCAATTAGCTGGTTGGAAACTATCTGTTCGAGAGCCTTTGATGGGTGGTAATATTGAAATGGGTCTGTAGTTACTGAGACAGGTTCTTGCACCACATTTGAACACCAGGATGATGAGTACTGTCTTCCACTTGTCCGGGAACACTCTGGGTTTTAGAGATAAATTGAATAGGTTTGTGAGTAGTGGTGCTATTTCTTCTATAGATCATATCACTACCAATTCTTGTTTTAACCAGGACTTTTTTGATGTAATTTATTACTTGGGACATGGTGATTTGTCTGAAATAGAATGGGGTGATTCAGGCTCTTGATGGGTGAGGGGGGAGGTTGTCTTGGAGGTAATACCAGTGGGTTGGGTTGTAAGATACTTTGGAGGCAGGCCCATGCTAAAGTCTGCAAAAGCATTGTTAAAGGCATTAGTCAGGTCCTTTGGCTCTTGTAAGAGTTCCAGCTTCTGTTACAATTAACTCAGTGGGTGCTTTGGATTCCCTACCTGTTAATGTTTTTATTGTATTCCAGAAATCCCTCCCTTTTCACCAGGTATTTTGCAGCTGTTCTTTGTACTAGTTAGCGTTCACTGCCCTTACCAGTTTGGTGCACCTATTTCTAGCTGCTCTGTAGGCTTCAAAGACATCATGATTGCCTCTGACCTTTGCCTTGTGCCAAAGATTATCACGGTGATTCAGTTTCTTTTGATGAGAGAGCCACAAAGCCATTAATGGTGGTATCTTTAACCCTTTCTGTGCCGCGGACTGATATATCAGTCCAAAATTCCTATATGTTCTAATTCTGTTGGCAGCCTAATGGTTAACTTTTGTAAATTTGACTGGAGCAAATATGTTACAGGCTTCATTGAAGATAGAAATAAAGTACTCAATCTGCATTTTGGGGAGCCAGAATTAAGGAAGCAACTTAGTTTAAGCCTAATAACTTGTTTTTGGGGCTGTTTAATCCACATCTAGTGTTGTAAAGCCTCGGTTAATACCACCAAACTGGAAGTGACATCACCATCACTTCTGGTCAGATGCCTATTTAAACAATGGCCAGTGTGAGTGTCAGTGAGCATGTGGCAGACGTGGCACAGATCTGCTTGTGTCAGCCTGGGAAGGACTTGGGAGGCACAATACTCTGTAGCTCTGATAAGGTAAACCCTACTTTATTAAATGGTATAATGTCTAGCTATGAAAGAGGATCCAGAGCTGCAAATGCTAAGACTGGGCTCCAGGGGGTGCCCCTACCTGGCCTATGTGGATGATGTATTGATTTCAACAAGCTATTTAGGGATAAACAGTGACAGTGTCAGTGGCTCAGTAGGTAGCACACTCGCCTCTGAAGCCAGAAGATCAGAGGGCTGTGGGTTCAGTTCCCACATCTGGCACTTGGGTTAATATCCCAGTACTGACACTGTAGTGCAGCATGAGAGGGGTGCTGCACTTCTGAGGTGCCATCTTTCAGATGAGATGTTAAACCGAGGTCCCATCTGCCTAGATTGTGGTAGTTCAGTTGGATGTTAAAGATCCCATGGCACTTATCGAAAAGAGTAGGGTTTTTTATTAAACTGAAAAGTAAACCATAAACACAATGTGATACAACTCACAAAAATAATTATAAAACAGGGAGAAACATAAAAAAGTATTATGGTATACATTAAAGAAACAGTTTTTAAAGGGTCACAAAAGTATAAAATCCTAAACCTCCATTAACAGGAGTAGGGAAAGTAAAACACATTCAAACTCATGATACAGCTCACATGATAAATCTAAATTAAAAGAAAAGGAAATACTGACAGCATAACCCATATTTGTAAGTAATTACAGTGTATATTATTAAATTAAAGGCACCTTAAGGTATACAAAAAGTCACAACCAAGCCACAGAGTCCCATCTGGATTTAAATAAAGGTGATGAAACATTATGCAGATCATGAAGTCAAAAATTCTTCATAGCAGTATCCACCAAATGGAACAATTCTTCTGTAGAAAAGAGATGTTGCTGAATAGTGAGCTGGCAGCGTACAAACCAAATATAAAATTTAAAACACGCAAGAAATAACCACATAGTAACCCTATTGTGTTTAGTCCACAAAAAGGGTAAAATACCTACACACAATATTTCTGTGGTTAACTGAAAAAAAGGAGATGTTGGCCACTTAGATTGGACAGTACTCCAAAATTCTATAATAAATGGGCATTCAAAAAATAAATGTTCCATGGTCTCAGTTATATGGGAGCAAGTTTCTCTTGGACAATATCGTTCCAAAATCTGTTTATGTTTCAAATTTCCTCTAACATTAAGTTTTCCATAAAGGGACAACCACAACACATCCCACATATTACGGGGTATCCAAGGGGAAGTCAGCATATTACCAATTGCCAAACTTTGATGTGGAGCATAAATATCAAATGGGGCTATATCTTGAAAATATTGTTGTATTTTAAATGCATACAATTCCTTTCTGGAAAATTGGATAAAGGAGCCTTTGGAAATTGCCCATAATTTTATTTTCCCAAAACATACTCTCATAGTGGGAGAAAGCGCAGCTATAGACTGTTGTCTAGGGATTGGTGCATTCCCTGGCCAAATAGATACCATTTCCCCCACTGAATCCTGAAGCCATGGTGTCCAAAATTTGGGAATTCTATTAATTATAGGCTGTAGATCTGTATACAGAAACATAGCAAAAAAAAAAAAAATAACAGGTTGAATCATATTTAAACCTTCCTGGTTACAATCTCGTAGAAGTAAACTACGTTTTATAGGGTTTAATCTGCTACCCCAAATGCATGAGAAAAACAACTATAAATCTGTGTTTTCAGACTCAAGGGGAGACTAAAAACTGAGCTTAAATATAAAAACAGGGGTAACAAAAATGTTTTAACCATAAAAACCCTCTTTAATTTGGATAACCAACACTTATTCCATATGTCTACCTTAGCTTGGGCTTCCTGTAATTTAATTTTCCAGTTGATATAATCCAAATCACCCGCTCCAAAATGCATGCCAAAATCGAACAGGTTTCCCGTACTACTGTAATACCAATTACATGTGCAACTGAGATATCTAAAACTTGAAGGGGTATACAGTTATACTTATTATAATTTATAACAGCACCTGTACATAAAGAAAATTCATGCAAAACTATTTCTAAGCAATGTGCAGAAAGGATGTCACTGATAATAAAACAAATATCATCCGCATATGCTGTACATTTAATTTCGGGGTCACTACTAGAAAATGAAACACCATGTATATCAGAAGAAGCATGTACATTTCAAATTAATGTGTCCAATGTAAATAAGTGCAAAAGTGCACTTAGGGGACAACCTTGATGCACACCCCTTAAAACCGGAAACTTTTTACCCAACCAACCATTACAGTAAGCTTGGGCTGTAGCCTGAGCATAACACGTCCATAACCATTGTACAAAGATGCATGGAATACCATAGGATTCCAGGCAGTCCCATAAATATGTATGACTCACATTATCAAAAGCCTTAGCCTGATCCGTACTAAATATTAAACCTGTGAGTTCCCCAGATGCTCATTTTTGCATAATTTCATGGAGAAGGATCAAATTGTCAGTAATGCACTTATCAGGAATTGAACAAGTTTGGGAAGCATGTAATAAAAACTCAGCATGTACTAATAGTCGGTTGTTCAAAATTTTTGTCAAAATTTTAAAATCCGTGTTCAGCAATGTAAGAGGTCTCCATTTTGACAAGTCTTCTCTATCCCCTTTTTTATATAAAAAAAACACCAAATCTTCATACATACTAGAAGGCAAAATTCCCATAAGTAAAGCATCATTCAACATCATAGTAAATTCTGATAATAAAATAGAAAAGATAATTTTGTAAAACACATACGTAAGCCCATCCAAGCCGGGGGCTGAGTGAGACTTCGTTTGAGAGTGTGGTAGGGCGCAGGTTTATGTGGGCAATCAGATAGCATAACACAGTGACTGTCTTTTAAATAGTTCAAAATTTATTATAGAAATTCACATCTTCTTCCAAAGCAGGACATTTTCCATCAACAAGGCTCCTTGGAATTCACATCAATCCTCTGTGGGACGCATCTTATATTGTAGTTTAACATCACTCAAAGTACTCTCCAGACCCTCCTTTCTCATCTCTCTCCTAGTCGATCTAAAATCCCTAAAGACTATCCATTCTTTTATATCATTCAGTAATCAGGTGATGCATTAACTCCACCCACTGGAACATTTTAAATGTAATTTCTTCAAACACTGCATCATTATTTAATTTAATTAACATAAACACATTTCTATTACTCTAGCGATTTATATGTTATCAGCAAAATAAATTATAATAGTTTTAGATGTTTTATATTCATTTTCTAGTGTGAAAAGAACCACCCTTTAACAAAAGTATAAAGGCATTCAGGAGCGCCAGCCAACTCCCAAAATAGCACTAAATGCCAAGAGACCGGACATCAAGAACCTCCCAAACGCCAACCACAAAATAAAGAAACCATCCTCTTCCCAAAAGCAGGAAAACGCCTCATTTCAACTAAGGAGGGTATGCTAGCTTCTATCATCCTTACTTAAATATAGAATTCATTTTCTAAAGTAAATTAAAGGGCTAAATACCCTCATAACAGAGCACAAATCCAAATGGGACAGGGATTGATAACGCCACGCTGTAAACCAACGAAACTGTCCGACTGAAAAATACTCCATTACAACACACCAGCCTTTGATAAACGGCTGGGCTTATTAGCAGGCAAAGTCTCCAAATCCATGTCTAGAGTCACAACCAGACCGAGGGGTTTTCTGAATAAAAGCAAACCTTTTACTTAAGCGAAAGACAAACCCCCGGTCATGTCCTGGAAAATAACGATTTATTTATTTTTTTAGACCTCTCGCACATTCTGGAGGTACAACTACAAAAAGACACTAAGAGAAAATCTCCCAAGCGGGAGAACAACACAACCTGGAAAACGACGTGATTTCCCCAATGAATTCCACCTCGCATATTCGTGAGGTTGAATTAAATAAATAACTCGAACTGAAAATGTGTCTTCTATTCAACGGAACAGAAGACAATGTATCAAGTAATATAAGCTCACCCATGCCCAAATGCCCTTTAATCTTTTGGTTAATTCTAGGAAAATCTTTATGCATAATCCAATCGGTCAATTTTATCATGAATATTGGTAAATATTAAGATTTGAACCAGGAAATACTGAATATTAAGTGGCAACAAACAGCGAGAGCTTTTAAAGATTAAAATGACTAAGTCTAAGCGAAGTGATTTAAATCACTCGCCACTTTGAATGCCGAACGAGGGGGGTGCGTTTGACTCAGGAGCTAACTAAACAATTAAAGCAATACAGCCAAGAAAACAGTTATTCTCAAAGCGTGATTGTAGGTGGCCAGGCTACACACCAAGGAGGGCAGCTGCCTCTTTACCAGAAAAAGACTAAACACAAAAGCAAGCTATTGCACAACCAAAATATAAAAGAATAAACTATAACAACCCCACTACAACTGCAACCATCCCCTTATCCATTATCATTTTGTTTTCATATTTAAACATACACTCCTTACTCAAACTTTTCCCCATGACTTCTCCCAACACATGGCAAAAAGGAAAAATACCTAACACAAATTATAAAGCCCCTTTTCCATCACAGAAGCACTCTGTGACACTCCTCCCCACCTACGAGGGCAACCATTCTTTTGGTTGACCTACCACTTCAAACCCACTCAAACTCAAAAAGAAGGGGGGGGTATTTTGTGGAGCTCTAGATCATCCCAAACAGCAAATCTGCTCAACAGCCCCAAATGACTGTGACATTATAGTCCAGCTCTGGGTTCTATCCTTCCTTCTGTTAGCTACTATTGCATTCTAGGAGGGAGTACACACTTACTTCCAGAGCCGTGAGAATTTTAGCTCCGACTCTCACCTTCCCTACTATTAATCTACCTATTTCAACTTGCAAACATATAATAATATCAAGGTTAGCGACAGTGCAAAGCAGAGGTAAAAATTTACTGCTCAAACGCTCGCACTATGGTGAAGGAACGTCAAAACACAAGGAAGAAAAGGGCATCTACAGCCTAACCGTGTCCCACTACAGAGGCACTCCATGGCACCCATTTCTTTTAATTATCCTAATACTAATCTATCGATATTATGGGGAATAATATAACTCAAACTACTCACACTCTCGTGCTCCAACCCCATCTCCCATGCAAACCAATCCTATCACTATGCTCTGTACAGAACATTACCCTGGGGTTACATTTTAAACAGAAGTAACACAATTACCATAATAAGTGATACTTACAAGGCATATATTGTTACACTTCCATTTCCATCTTTACATTTTATTACCTCTTAAACAGAATATATCAGAATAGAAATATAAAATAAAATATATGAATAAGGTTTGGCAACCTAATATTTCTATCAGTATTGCAGCACACCATTCAGCCTTCAGTACTTTATGTCTTATCCATTTAATCACTATTCAGACAGTTTTTAAATACTGTACCTATGGGCATTTTAACATTTGTTAGATCACTGCTGCTCCTTCGGCCTTGACAGGGCCTCACTTGGAGTGAGGAGGGCAGGTCCGACTCTTCATTCCCAGAGTCATCATCATCATAACAGTCAGCCAATGAGCCTGCTCTCAAGGCTTGCCTTAAATACGTCATGTGACTAGTGTCACTCAGAATCCAAACCGATGGGACTAGAATCATCTGGTTTTAGGCTTTTTTTTTTTTTGTTTTGAAATTCAAATTTCAATATTGTATGCAGTCCAAAAAGGCTATTGGAAACCATAGACTACCAGGTAAACGTTGCTGCTGTGTTACGATGGGCAGCACATACGTGAAAGCAGCAAATGTACAGCTGTAATGCAATAAATATAACAATTTACCAGGTACCTATAGGATATTTCCTTTTTCTTTCAAATTTTTTTTTTTTTTTTTTTTTACATAGGTAAATCTGCCTGGTAGAAAAAGACCGGCTGTCTTATCAGTATCTCTGAGAGAAAAACTGACCAAATGGCGCCTGGTTGTAAATTGTACTTCAGACTTCTAAAATATGAGCAAGCACTAGGAATGTCCTTCATGTAACGAAGTCCCTAACTACCACAAACATTCCTAGTGGAGCTCATGTTAATTATCCAGCAGACTCATGCAAGCTGGTTCTTCTAACAGCAGCTCCTAGGCGAAAGATTTTGAATCTATATTGTAGAGTGACATACTGGATGGGAGGGGAAGACTAGTGGGTTATAGTTTGAACAGGGCCTCACAGAATCGATCAGCCTAGAGCAATTACCATCTACTATCCATACTACCTAGCAACTTCCCTTTTTTCCATGGTAACCATTTATTTAAACTGTCATCCCTCTGTATATTGCCTTTCCCATACTTTTTTATAAACCCCCGTCGTTCCCGTACATAAATCGCCACCTGCCGATACATACCCGGCCAGTGGTAGTAGGGGACAAGTTGTTCCAAAAGTTTCCCATGTTCTAACTGCTTACTTTTATTAGAAATGTTATTTAAAACCCTTCTCTATACTTATAAGGTACTACCACCTTGCCTGTACCTGTTTAGCTGAGGGTTTGGTTTAACATGGTAGAGGTACCTCCTTAACCTCATACCACCATAAGGTTTATCCCTTATAATCCCATAATTCTGAACAGCATATTTGCTCAGCTGAGTAATTTCAGGATCCCCTTTTTGTAGGAAGCCCCAATCAACCTTCAAAAAATCACCTTTAGCTTCATCAGTTTTAACATAAGTCCCTTCATCAGTTTTAACATGAGTCCCTTCAGCAATTTTAACATGAGTCCCTTCATTAGTTTTAACATGAGTCCCTTCAGCAATTATTGCCTCTTCAGACTTGATAGGAAATTTCACCCCATAATTCAAACCAGTCTCACCTGGGGACTTATATATAGCCTGCTGTCCTTCATCCTCTATCCAATACATCCCATCAAATAGAGGTAAAACAGGTAATTCCACACATGCTACAGTATGCTTCTCTGTCTTCACCCCAAAGTTCAAAACAGTCTCATCTGGGGACTTATCCACAGCTCTCTTTCCATCCTCTGTCCAATACAGTCCATCAAATACAGGTAACACAGGGAGCTCATCACCAGTTGTACGAGGCTTTTCCTCCTCCAGTTTTATAGTCCCTTTAGGGTTAATTACTTCTGCAAACACTGCCAAGCTTCTCAATATTTCTTGATACCGTTGTTCAACAGTTCTCCACCTGTTTTCCATATCCTTCCAACGGGAAAACATCCACCAAAATAACTGTACCTGTGCCAGTCCATAAATACACCAGACCCCTTCTTCATCCATCAGCTTTGATGCCTCTGGTTCCATCATTGGACAGCACACAATAACATAGCTTCTCCAGACAGAATACTCACAACTCCAACTCTTGACCTCTCTGTGTCACAGATGGCACTGCCCACTTGGTCTTTGGTCAGACCCGCTATACAGCATCACCCCACTTCTGGTACCAAATGTGGTAGGGCGCAGGTTTATGTGGGCAATCAGATAGCATAACACAGTGACTGTCTTTTAAATAGTTCAAAATTTATTATAGAAATTCACATCTTCTTCCAAAGCAGGACATTTTCCATCAACAAGGCTCCTTGGAATTCACATCAATCCTCTGTGGGATGCATCTTATATTGTAGTTTAACATCACTCAAAGTACTCTCCAGACCCTCCTTTCTCATCTCTCTCCTAGTCGCATCTAAAATCCCTAAAGACTATCCATTCTTTTATATCATTCAGTAATCAGGTGATGCATTAACTCCACCCACTGAAACATTTTAAATGTAATTTCTTCAAACACTGCATCATTATTTAATTTAATTAACATAAACACATTTCTATTACTCTAGCGATTTATATGTTATCAGCAAAATAAATTATAATAGTTTTAGATGTTTTTATATTCATTTTCTAGTGTGAAAAAGAACCACCCCTTTAACAAAAGTATAAAGGCATTCAGGGAGCGGCCAGCCAACTCCCAAAATAGCACTAAATGCCGAAGAGACCGGACATCAAGAACTCCCCGAAACGCCAACCACAAAATAAAGAAAACCATCCTCTTCCCAAAAAGCAGGAAAACGTCCTCATTTCAACTAAGGAGGTATGCTAGCTTCTATCATCCTTACTTAAATATAGAATTCATTTTCTAAAGTAAATTAAAGGGCTAAATACCCTCATAACAGAGCACAAATCCAAATGGGACAGGGATTGACAACGCCACGCTGTAAACCAACGAAAACTGTCCGACTGAAAAATACTCCATTACAACACACCAGCCTTTGATAAACGGCTGGCTTATTAGCAGGCAAAGTCTCCAAATCCATGTCTAGAGCCGACAACCAGACCGAGGGGTTTTCTGAATAAAAGCAAACCTTTTACTTAAGCGAAAGACAAACCCCCGGTCATGTCCTGGAAAATAACGATTTATTTATTTTTTTAGACCTCTCGCACATTCTGGAGGTACAACTACAAAAAGACACCAAGAGAAAATCTCCCAAGCGGGAGAACAACACAACCTGGAAAACGACGTGATTTCCCCAATGAATTCCACCTCGCATATTCGTGAGGTTGAATTAAATAAATAACTCGAACTGAAAATGTGTCTTCTATTCAACGGAACAGAAGACAATGTATCAAGTAATATAAGCTCACCTGCTGCCCAAAATGCCCTTTAATCCTTGAAGTTAATTCTAGGAAAATCTTTATGCATAATCCAATCGGTCAATTTTATCATGAATATTGGTAAATATTAAGATTTGAACCAGGAAATACTGAATATTAAGTGGCAACAAACAGCGAGAGCTTTTAAAGATTAAAAATGACAAGTCTAAGCGAGTGATTTAAATCACTCGCCACTTTGAATTGCCGAACGAGGGGGGGGGTGCGTTTGACTCAGGAGCTAACTTAAACAATTAAAGCAATACAGCCAAGAAAACAGTTACTCTCAAAGCGTGATATGTAGGTGGCCAGGCTACATACACGCAAGGAGGGCAGCTGCTCTCTTACCATAAAAAAGACTAAACACAAAAGCAAGCTATTGCACAACCAAAATATAAAAGAATAAACTATAACAACCCCACTACAACTGCAACCATCCCCTTATCCATTATCATTTTGTTTTCTATATTTAAACATACACTCCCTTACTCAAACTTTTCCCCATGACTTCTCCCAACACATGGCAAAAAGGAAAAATACCTAACACAAATTATAAAGCCCCTTTTCCATCACAGAAGCACTCTGTGACAGAGAGAAGGCAGTGGTGACTTCCAATGGGGTGATGTCTGAAACCAACATCTGTTTATCATGAACAGATAACTGGGGCAACACACACTGAGCCAACCAAGGGACATGTGAAACCACAGACGTTTCAGGTGGACTAAACAAATATTGTATATGGGACTCCATAGCCAAAAGAATATCTTTTGTTTTTGTCTATCTCTGCCCATATTGATTTTTAACTATTGACATGTATTTTTGCTGCCTCTGATAAGTAAAAAAATGAGAAGCATCCATAATGGCTTTATCCCCTTGAGTCCCAGACCATCTTTCAGTCTCCAAGGATTTAGCCCGATCAAATTGTATTTTGTTCAATCGTTCTCAAAGTGTATGTAAAGTGGAGAGAATAGAAACATCCCCTTGTACTGCGCGAAAGTGTGCGTCTAGAAATTGTGCCCTAAGAAGGGCAGATTCATCGGTTTTATATTTACCATTAATTTTACCAATACATGAAAAATAAAGTTGGATATCCTGTTTAGTATCTATCCACCAATCTTGAGAACAATCTTAGAGGTAAAAAAAGATTTCCTAGCTTTTAATAAAGCCAGAAAACCATCCTCAACCGTAGGAATAAGCAGTAAGTCTAAATTTAATCTCCAGTAACCTGGACCACGATGCATCTTTGTATGACTGGAAACCGTAACCTCTACAATGGCATGATCAGAAGGTGTCACAGGAATAGTTTTAGTATGAATAACATTCAAGAAATCAGAGAGAAACCAAAAATCAATACGGGTAGCTTTAGTACCCTGGAAAAATGTTTTAGCAGGTGGAACTTGAGCTGCCATAACATCTTGTAAACCAGATTGTGTCAATAGGTCATTAAGACAATGAGCATCACAAAAAATTTTGTTTGTGTGAAGTCCACGATCTTTTTGATATCTACTGCAATTAAAGTCTCCACCTAGAAAAATATGCCGTGATGTAAATAAATATGGTAAAATTAATTTGAAGAGGCCAAGTCTGTCAAATTTCGTCTGTGGGGTATACACATTTATGAAACACCCCTGTAATCCATTCACTTCTAAATCTAACATCAAAACACACCCAGGATAGAGATCTACCAGGCGAATAAATTTAGCCATCAGAGTATTCACAGCAATACCAATGCCACTGCATAATATGTCAGCCAGGGACCAATATGTAATTCCCCACCTCCAACTAACCGTTGCCGTATTCACATCTTCCCTGGAATATAAATGGGTATCCTGGAGGAATACCACATCATAAGCTTCATTTTCAAACAAAGAATAAATCAACAACCTCTTCCTCTCTGACTGAATACTGTTAACATTCAGAGAGGCCACAGAAAGATTATAAGACACAGACATATACAGAAAAAGAAAAAAGAAAATAAATACCAATGCAAAAATATCCAAATGAACATAACAATTTTCTTAAACAAGCCAACCTAAAAAAATCATCATTTTTTTGTAGATTTCCTCATCCCTAACTTAGTCCCTTTTTTTTCCCAGTATCCGGTTGCTCCAGGGGCTGGTCAACATCAGAGGCACCCTCTGGTTGAGATGAGAGAACCGAGGTAGAATCAGACTCGGTTCCACTGTCATCCAGAAGTACCTGGTAGTTGTTTTGTAAAACCAAGGGTTCAGTATCCAATGCAGGTTTCTCCACACCCTGAGAATGAAGACTACGGCGCCTAGTGGAAACTACCGTAAAATCCCCTTCAGGAGGCATAGGTGGGGCATAGGATCTACTGATATAGGGGTTACAACAGTGGATGTTACAGGAGGCAAAGAGGCCGGCACAGGAGCCGGGCCTACAACAGACATACCAGCTTCAGTAAAAATCTGTACCTGGGGCTACTCCTCTACCCGAAACGTTTGTGGTCTCGCCCATTCTGGGGGAGGGGGAAGGCCGTTGTCTCAATGTAGCCTTAACCACAGTATTAATATAAAAATCCTGCATACAAAAATTCCCATTAGATTTATTTTGGGCTGCAAAAGGACAGTCAATGAAAGCATGAGCATCCTCACAAAGAGAACATTTCATTGGGTGATGACAATCAGTAAAACATGTCCCTTTTCACCACACTGCACACACTTCACAATATCACAGGTCCTACTAAGGTGCCTAGGAGAACCACATTTGTAACAATGTCATGGGTTGGCCTGGTAGAATATAAATCCTTATCCCTACCCAGGTAAAAACAACTCGCAATGCTGTAAGCCATCCTCTGTCTGTAGTAAATTAATTTTATACCACCACCCTCCATTCCAAAACCCTCAGAATCCAATATAGGCTCAGGGTTACCCTGGAGCGTACATTTGTGTTCTAACCAATATGTAATGTCTTCAACGTTTAACCCCTCATTCCTAAATAATACAGTTATAACTTTAAAGGATTGTTTTGTCAGTGGAATCGCCTCAAAATGAGACCAAGCAGGGTTAGTTTTAAGTAAAGTATATTTCATACAAAATCTATTCAATAAATCAGGGGTGCGAAAGCTAATATCATACGTGTTGTCCCCAGGGGACTGAATAAGAGCATAAACTTCACACGGAGAAAAACCCAATAACTGTTTAATCAAAACTTTGCCAACATAAAATCGGTCAGGCATATCTTCGGTAGTTCCCAAAAACCTTAAGCGAACTGCATTCTGTCGTTTAGCCAGTGTCACTGGTTTCTTAAATAGACTAGCAAATGTAGCAGGAGGCACTGGCAAACCATTAGATTCTTCGTTATGTTCAACAATCAACCCAGCCATCCCCATACTGTCTCCTGTAGTCTGAGTCATCGTAAAGGTGCGAATCAGTAAAGGGGGAGAAAGAAATTAAGCCATCAACGAGAACAGAGTCCTGAGATGCAATGTTTGTATTCTGTAAGGGATCTGGGTTAACCACTTTTGAGGTGACTCCAGAGGCAGGAAGCACATTTCCCATACCAAAACATCAGCGGACAGGGGATCTTGTTGAACTGAAAACTCCTCCAAAGGAGTATCTGCAGACGCTGATGGCTTTCCCACCCCAGGAACCCCCATAATCGGGATCTCAGGGTCAGCGACCCAAACGCCACTTTCGGACCTTATCCAGCCTGCCTGCTGTAAAGCCCACTGTGGGGACCATGTATCTCCCAAAGAAGACATCTGGGGTGGGTCAAATCCTCACTTTGTGTATTAGAATAACTTCTTAACACTTTATTAGTGTTACCTGGAGGGCCCGAGGGAGAATCCAATTCAGGCCACTTGTGTTTCTTTTCCTCCTCCACGGAAAGCTGAGCTTGCCGGTAGTCTGCTAGAGTGAGCTCCAAAACCTGATGCTTGATTTCTAGTTGCGTAGCAACAACCAAAGAGGAAGACGCTGACTGGTCCTGAGGCACCATAGAAAGAACATCCTCTGATAGACTCAAAACTGGATTCACAGGCTCCACCCGATAAACGGGGCCCTCACCCATTTCTTCATTACTGATGACTCCTGCATCGTGAAACCGGGACGCCTGCTGCAAGGGTATAGGTACATTAAGCCGGCCATCTCATGAATGCATTCCAGCCATACTTTCACCTCACAAACCGATTCTTGAAAATGCACAGCAACCATCCGACCTCCACTGCTGTCAGCCGTCATCTTAGTCCCTCAGGAAAAAGGTTCCCCCTGCTGACAGAAAGCAAGAGTAGGGGAATATCCCCAGTGTCCTGGCCAAATTTCCCTCATTCACTAAAAAAAAATACCACCAGCAGCTTAATCTGGTTCAAGGTCAGTTGGCATTCATCTATATCCCTCTCCCCCGGGTCACGCCTGAAAATAGGTAGGATTTGTCTAGTGCACTTACCCAGTTAAAAAAACTAAATAAATAAATAAATAAATAAAGAGAAGTTTGAACAAGTTCTGGCATGAATGTGAAAAACTCTCATTAGAGATAAATTACAGCAAAACCAAATACATGATATCCAATAAGAGCTTAATCAAAACTGGCAAGATGTGTCCCCTGACATGTAATGGTTACAAAATAGAATATGTAACAAATGTTTGCTATTTTGGCATTATATATACATATAATCTCCAATGGAAAGAACATATAACTGGAATAATACAAAATATAAGGGGAGTTTTGCCAGCATTACAAAGATTTAATTATAAATATGAGGGGGGGGGTCAGTAACAGGACCATTAAGGGTATTAAATGCGAAAAGCCATTCAAAGATACTTTATAGACTGAGATTTAGGGTATGGGGAACTTGGACAGATTAGAAATTATAATGAACAAATTTTATAAAAACATACTAGGCCTCCCTAATGGGGCATTATCTTGCCTGTCCAGATTGGAATTAGGACAACTCTCAATAAATTGTAATATAGAGCAAAGATTAATGATATACTGGTCCAAAGCATATAATATGTGAGAGAATAGATTGCCAAGAATGTGTATAGAAGAAATGTTAGGACAGAGAAGGGAAGGCTTAAGCACACAAATGCTGGAAAAATTAATCTTGCCCTATGGATTAATGGAATCTCTGATAGAAAGCTCAAGAACCCCAATTGAAGAGATCAATAAAATTATAAAGACAAGAATCAGAGATGCTCATATACAAAAGGAAATTAAATTAGCTAAAAAACAACAAATTTAGTTCATGGCTTGCATTAAATAGTAGGAGACAATTTGGGTTATACCAATACTTAAGAACAATATGCAATGCAAGCAATAGAAAGGTTTTCACAAGATTCAGATTTGGTTAAGTGGATAGTAAGACTTTGAAACAAAAATTTGGTATAGCAAAGACTTATCTGTGTGCTTGTGGTTTAGATGAAGACTCCCCAAAACACATCCTATTACTGTGCCCCTTGTATAAAAAGCAAATAAATCTGTATTTGGGAGAAATTCTTATGAATCTAGATATGGACTGACATAGCAATATAACTATTTGTTGAAAACATCAGACAATCTCCATTTAGACAGGGTATCAAGATTTGGTAGATTTATTAAGACAAGAAGGATACATCAAAAGAAATAATGCTGTCTATATAGAAAAAATACTGAGATAAGGAAATTGTAACTGTTCAACAAAAGTGCAATATGAAGTTTTACAGAAGGCTTATAAAATGTTTTGTGTAGAGTTTTTAAAACATTTAGATTGTGTTTAATGAAGCTATTGAAAATGTATTTATTGTGAACAGTGTATTTATGTGTGATGATTGTTTATTTTAATGTACACTTTGTAATGACAATACTTCTTGTCAGCAATAAATTTCTACCTACCTACCGGTGAGTAGCACCATGCTGTCAGTCATTGAGTACGGCCTTGTTGTGTATGGTGCTGCAACTCCCATGGCTCTCAAAAGACTCAAAACTACCCTCAACAAAGCATGCAGGCTGGTGCTGGGAGTGCACCATCTAACCCACACATGTCAGCTATATGCACAAAGTAACTAGCTTAACTTAGACTGCGGTATCCAGTACCAAATGTGCCTGCTTGCCAAAATATCTTTTCTAGGCCTAACCCCTCCTGGAGTATGAAACCTTCTTAAACAGCCCAAATCATCTAGATGCATCAGGGGTCAAAATTGACCTTGCCTTGAAAGTCCCCTTCCATAGAACCATACAAGGCCAACAGTCTTTTGACTATTGTGCTGCAATGTGGCTAAACTCCCTCAGTGAAGAATTACAGAAGGAAACCAAACTGGGCCCATTTAAAACATTACTTCATACATCTCCAGCCCTGGCCAGTGTGTGCAACTGCGGCACATAGCTCCTTCCTTCACCTCTACCTTAACCTTATCCATCTCTTACTCTTGATCACAATTTCCCACCTTTCCTACTATTAATACCCTGGTCTCTCACTGCATACCTTTCTTTTCTCTGCACTCCTCCCCCCCACCTCCTGCTTCCCTATGTATCTCTATGAGCCCACCCTCTGTTTGCTTAAAGTCTGCATCATATACTGTATTCTTCCCTTTCTCTCCAACCTACCATTCCCTTCCCCTGTGCCTGTTTGCTCCTCCTTCCCTCTGCCCCTTCACCTGCCCAATTACAACCCCTTCCCAAAATTACTACTTTCCCCTCCATTCTAACTGGGTTCCCCTCTCTACCTCTTCCCCATTCTCTCTTTCCTTCCTCCTGTCCCCCACCTCCACTTACTCCCTCTCTCAGCTCCTTTAGATGGACCTGCCTGAACCTCCTATTCTGGTTGTCCCCAGCCACAGCTTTCTGAGCTCTAGGACTACTCCTTGTTGTCTAACACATGTTAGCACTTTGACAAAAGAACAGTTTCTCTGAATCATATCTGGCTGCTTAAAGTTTCTGCAAAAGGTTTGTATAGGACCGCTTGATTTTGTTTACTTCTCTGTAATTATTTGTCCACCATTGTCAACTGTTTGTATTTTGTTTTTCCTCTGTTTATTGTTTATGATGTGGAACTTCTGTAAACAAGACTCTGGCTCAAAGGTATTTGCAAGATTTACAAAACAACAAGCAGAGCACTGACAACCTTTAAGAAAGGATGGTGGAGCATCAGAAACGTGTCAGGCTGATGCCTCTGATTTTTTATTTTATGTTTTAATAAAAGGTGTGTTTATTTAAGAGACTGATGCCCTAGTGAATTTTGAGGTTTTGAGTGCTCTGCTCATTGGTTTGTAAATATTCAGAATTAGCATAGCAGCACCAAGTTCCTAGTGTCTACTCCACAGAGTAAGTCGTATTTTCAAGATTTTAATAAATACATAAATAAATACCATATGAGTAAGTCAACATGAGCAAAGTAATAATAGTACCTGTCATATGAGCAAGTTGTGCCATATATTGAATGTCAGTTCAGCGAGGGTTACTTGGGGTGGGATAGAGTTCACCATGTACTTGTAATTAGTGCTGTCTTGGAGCTGATTACTTCTAGTAAGGCGGGGTTCAGAAGGTGAAGTGTAAAATCAGTGTTTTGGACAGTGAGCTAGATTTGGGATATAGTGAAGTCACTGTTTTGACATTCCCTTTTTTTGGTATTTACTATGTCTGCTTCTGCTCATTTGCCTTCTCTCATGTGCTCAGTGCTGATGTGTTTTTTTTCGCTCTTTTCACATGGAACTGCTGGAATCTTAGGAGAACTGCAAAGGCAACATTCTCAGATTCCAGAAGAAGGGTGACATAATATCCATAGCAGCAGTGCCTACTATGTCATACAGCATCTAACCACCCAACATCCCCCTCAGTCAGGTACATCAGGGATTGGCTTTAGAGACTATAGATGGAAGGGGCTACATAAGGGTAAAATGCCCAAGGTTGGCCAGAATGATGACACCAGTGGCCCTAACTCACAATTCTTTGATCCAGCCCTGCCTGCTCTCACTGTTTTGCCAACATACTGGAGTATCATAAACCCAATGAAGGAGCTAGCAGAGTCCTCCTTACCTCAAGGCCTACCATGATGGAGATTTCCCTCTTGGTGTCTGCAGTGGTGGAAGTCTGGCCAGACCCTGGGAGCCAAAATCTGAGGTACATGAGTAGGTCCCTAGGATGGCTGAAGAAAGAAAGGTTATAGCAACCAGTTAGGGAGGAAATTTGAAAAAAAGGTTCCAACTTCTTGATGTGACTCAACTCCTGATTCCTTGTGATGCATGTTGAAAGCAATATTTGTAGACACCTAAACTAGAAATAATGATGTTATTTCTTACAATATGGAAATCTACCAATAAAATTCATAGAATTTTTCTCTCTGACGTAAATTGCCTGCAGTTATAAAATTATCCCAGCTGTAATGTCATGAAACACGTAAGACTATGTGTTTACTTTTCCATTGTTCATTGCTTTAGTTTCAGAAGAAGAAACAATACTACTAAGAAATCACAATATAATAGTCTGCTTGCTCTTAAATTTTTTAAGCAAAATGAAATTAGGAACTATTCTCTTTGTTGTATATTGAAAATAAGTCCACCTGTTTTACAGTATGTTGACTGTATCTTATTCAACAAAACAGTGTACGCAGTTGTCCCACCCAAAGAAACTTCTATGTGGGATTGTTCCCCTTATGTAATATGCCTAGTGGTTAACCTGAATGACTTACAGGCTGTAGCATTGTTGTAAGGTCTGCTGTCCTCTCTAATCTTCTTCATGGAGAATTTATGTGACTTGATTTTGTCTTGTGTTTCTATTGATGTTTAATTCTCTGCATGTACTTTTTATGTAATTAATTCTGGTGCACCCCTGAAAATGGGACTCTAGTTTCAGTGGGATTACTCACTTGCAAAAAAATACACTTACTAACTAAATGAATAAATAAAGGCTAGGTACTATTTATAGTACAGGTCACTGACCCTAATGGTGTTTCTGATGAATACATTGTGTTCTGGTACACAAGCATCACTCAGAGCAACTTTCCAGTTGTCTTGATTTGCCAGCAGAAGGCCCTCTGGAGACTTTTAGTGTGACTGGGACCAGAGCTGTGAAACATAACAAGGAGTTCAGTGAAAGGCAGTTGTGGTGTTTTGGGTGCTGAGATACTATTCTTAGCTACATTTGGCAATTGAAGTGTTGTTGATGTTTTCATGTTCAGACATTGTGTTCAAGAGATTACTATATTTCATCATTTTGATGCTACAACCTCAAAAATGGTATGGCAACAATTACAGCAATCAAAACCCAGTGCACCTAAAATACAGGGCTGCTGCAAACTGGACTGACTGCTCTAGTGTGTACCTCCAATATGCAATACCTTTCCCTAGTGATCATGGCTCTTATTTTAGGGTGAAGCATCATTACGGGATGGATTGCCTTACGTTTGTGGAAGAGAACACATCATGAAATTCATTCTTTCGGCAAGATAAGACAACCCAAAACAGGAAACTGAAGCTTTATTATCACTTTTAAAATGTCAGATGAAGCTTTTAAAGTTTTGAGAAAAAGAACATGACTACTTTTTCTTCCCTTCTCTACTGTATATTTCCCCAGGATTATCAGCCCAGCTGAGAAACAATGTATAATTTGTTTTTATGCTTTCTATTCTCACCCACATTGGTCTCCTACCTGCTATCAGTTGTTCCTTACATCAGCTGAAGCCCTGATGCATATGGGTTGAAATGGCTGACTGAGAAATGCATATTAGTTTCCATTACTATATTTAAGGATTTAAAATCAAACCCTGAAAATTGATATGTTTTGAAATACTGGTTTTGTTTGTGAAAACTTACATCAAATACAGTACACATTAAATATTAATA
Source organism: Neoceratodus forsteri (assembly GCA_016271365.2). Classification (NCBI taxonomy): domain Eukaryota; kingdom Metazoa; phylum Chordata; order Ceratodontiformes; family Ceratodontidae; genus Neoceratodus; species Neoceratodus forsteri. Next base: position 208,317,441 of record CM028137.1, on the reverse strand, counting down.
AGACATTAAGCACCATTTTCAGAGCCAGACATCAGTGATCTGCACCCTTAGCGGTATGCATGAGATAGCGTACAGCCAGCCTGGTGGACATATTCAAACAGGCAATGCACTTTGACCTATGCGAGCTTAGTGTCTGAATATGGGTGCTGTGTGAAAACAGCACACAGTGACTATGCAATGCATCAACACAGCATCCTGCAGCAAATAAGTTACAAGAGCGAAGGGAGACAGTGCATCCACAATGGGCTAGTGCCCTTGCTCTTTGAACCATTTTCAGCTGCATGCATGCTAATGAGAACATATGACTTGCAAGGATGTATGAGCTTGAAACAGATGTTTGCATCTTCAACCATATTGTCATAATTTGATGTATCTTGTCCTGTACATTTTGTTTTAAATAAATAATTAAGGTACTAAGGGAAATTTTCATGCCATATGTGTTCATTGGCATCCTGGCGAAATACCACCATACATGATTGTGTAGAAGAATTGTACAGAACTGTGACAGCCCCCTCATCCCACGTCTGATCCCTCACCTAATGTTAAAACCTCTATCTCAGGTAGTCTAGTGGAACTCACCCTGGGATCTGCAGTCCAGTTGCTTACATAATGCTGGGCCCCCTATTCTTGGCAGTCAAATGGATGCCTGCTCCCTAATCACAGGTCCAGCTCCTCATGAAATGTTTAGACCCTATCATTGGCAATCTAGTGGTTCCCCCCACCTGCCAATCACAGGTCTGATCACTCACTTAATGTTGACACATCCATATCACTGGCAGTTTAGTGGACCTCCCACTCCTGACCATAGGTCCAGTCATTCATTTAATGTTAACACTCATATCGCTGTCTGTCTAGTGGACCCCCACTCCCAGATCACAGATCCAATCAGTCACTTAATGCTGACCCCATATCTTTAGCTACCTAGTAGACCCCCCACAATCACAGTCTCACACACCCCATTCCACAAATCAGCGCCATCCAGCCCTCCCACCAGTGGCACCCTACTCACCCTAACTGGCAGGACAACAAAATATCCAGGGGAGCTGAACATCTTCTTAAATGAAAAGCTGGTAGTGGCAGCTGAGGTATTTCATTGCCAGCTGTATCAACTGTGCAGATGATACTAGACATACCTTTATTTATTTATTTATTTTATTAATTTATGTATGCATGTATATATTTAGTTTTTGTTTGTCAGGTACTGTAGGTGCATTAAGAGTGAAATTCTTATTTCCAGGCATGGGAGAATACAATCAGAAACTCAGAAAAGATGACAGCTATACATAATGTATAATATACAGCAATAGTTTTGTTAATTATGGGAAGGGAAAGCATTAAAGCAACAAAGATACAAGGAATGGGGGGGCAGAGGTATTGTGGGTCACCCTGGAGATGGGGAATGAAGTCATTATTCACACTGGAGTGATCTACAGACTTCCAGCACAGGGAAAGGAAATAGATAAGATACTGGTGGAAGCAGTTGGCAAGATGGCAGAAAAGGTGGAGCTGCTGCTGGTGGAGGACTTCAACCTGCCAGTTGTAGACTGAAGGCTCACAGCTGCAGCCTCAGATGAAGGCAGGGACATCCTGGACTCTCTGCTCTTGGCATTCCTCAGGCAATTAGTTGGTGAACCCACTTGTGAGGTGGCAGTATAGGATCTGATACTCACTACCAGGAACAGTATTGCAGACATTAAGGTAAGAGGCCACATGGGGACCAGTTATCACTGTACAGTGTGGTTCAATATAAGGACATCTGTGGAATCAAACCACATGAGGGAGAGGGTCCTGGACTTCAGGAGGGGAGATTTTAAAAAGACTGATGAATGCCTCAGGGATGACCTAGCTAGGGTGTGACCAGAATGAGATGGGGGAACAGAGTATGAAGATAAAAGGGAGCATACTAAAGGCAATAAACCTCTGTGTCAAGCAACTGAACAAAAGCAAGCAGAAATGGGACCACTATGGCTCTCAAAAGAGGTGGCTGAAAAAATAAAAGCTAAAAGGGTAGCATTCAGAAGCTATAAGAAGATGCAGAGTGAGGAGGCTAGGGTGGTGCATCTGGGGAAACAGAGGGAAGCAGGGAAAGCAGTAAGGAGCGCAAAGGCACAAACTGAAAGAGAGAATAGACCAGGAGGTAACAAAAGGGGACATCTTTTAGGTATATAAGTGAAAAGAGGAAAACCGGGTAGGATTTTAAGGAAAAATGGGAAAGGGGGGACTGTGCAGAGGGGGACAAGGAAAAGACAGTCATCCTGAACAAATACTTTTGTTTCATGTTCACTGAGAAGAGAGAAGGGAAGGGACCACAGAAAAGTAACAGAAGCTTTGGAGGGAAAGAGGTGGACATTAGTTATTTATTGGAGGAGAAAGTCCTGTAGGGACTTGCTAGTCTGAAGGTGGACAAAGCAATAGGGCCAGATGTGTTGCATCCAGGGGATTGAGAGTGCTCAGGGAAATACTGGCTGCACCTCTGACAGTTCTATTTAACAGGCCACTGGCAATAGGAGTGATTCTGAAGGACTGGAGGAGGGTGAATGTAATGAGTCCCATTACACAAAAGTGGTAACAGGGAGGAGGCTGGCAATTATAAGCCAATCAGCCTGACATCATCATGGGAATGTTAATGGAATCACTACTGAAGCAAATGACTGTGGAATATCATGAATCTAGTGGGTTTCAAGACCCGAGGCAGCATGGTTTCACAGGATGGAGGTCATGCCAAATTAATCTGATAGTTTTCTTTGACTGGGTGACCAAGGAACTAGATCGGGGTGGAGTAGTGGATAATGCCTACCAAGATTTCATTAAGGCATTCAAGACTGTTCCATACAGGAGACTAGTAAGCAGGTTGGGTAGCTTAGGAGTGGGTCCAAAAGTGGTAAACTGGAGAAGAAATTGGTTAGGTGATAGGCAACAGAGGGTGGTGGTAAATGGAGTTCACTCCAAGAAATGGAGGGTGACTAGCGGGGTGCCTCAGGGATTGGTAGTGGGACTGATCCGCTTTAATGTTTTTACAAGTGATATTGCAGAGGAGCTGGAAGGGAAGGTCTGCCTCTTTGCAGATGGCACCAAAATCTGCAATAGTGTGGACACTCCAGAGAGGGTGGAATGGATGGGCAGAGACCTGAGACAACTAGAGGAGTAGTCAGTGGTATGGCAGCTGAGTTTCAATGTGAAAAAGTGCAAAATAATGCATTTCAGACACAGAAACTTAGGGAGGAGTACAAAATGGGAGGAGTGGTACTGATAAGCACCATGTAGGAAAGACACTCAGGGGTAATCATATCAGATGACCTAAAATTGGCCAGGCAGTGAAACAAGGCAACTTGGAGGGTTAGTGTGATGCTGGGGTGCATCGGAAGAGGTACAACCAACAGAAAGAGGGAGATGGTGATAGCTTTGTGTAGGTCTCTGGTAAGACCTCACTTAGAATACTGTGTATAATCCTAAAAGCCATATCTCTGAAAGGACATAGCTAGAGTGGAGGCGGTGCAGAGGAGGGCAACTTAAAAGCTTAAGGGTCTGCATCAAAAGCCCTATGGGATGAGACTAAAGGACCCCAATATGTACACCCTGGAACAGAGGAGGTAGATGGGGGATATGATAGAGACCTTTAAATTCCTGACAGGGGTAAATATGGTACAGGAGGGGAGTATTTCTTAGAGGAAAATGTGCTCAAGAACAAGGGGACATGCTGTGAAGCTGGAGAGTAGATTCAGGAGAGATGTGAGAAAGTACTTCTTCACAGAAACAGTGGTGGACTTCTGGAACAGCCTTCCAGCAGAGGCGGTGGGGGTGAAAACAGTTATGGGGTTCAAGAATGCATGGGATAAACACAAAGCAATCATACTGGAAAGGGAGCGGGCAGGGAGAATGAGCTGTAAATCAGGCATGATCTGCATTAATAGTGTACAATAGGAAGGGAGAAATGGGAAGACTTGATGGGCCAAGCAGTCCTTATCTATTGCCAAATTTTATGTTTCTACTTCAATGTTTCTATGTCTATGAGCATGGAGAAACACAGAGGCAAGGTAACATAAACAGTATTTGTATGTCATGCTACATTTGCTTGGGTATCTCATTAGATCTGCTAAAAAAGCTTAAAGAGCAGCCGATACCTTTGGAAAAACTTTAGGAAACATAATATTTAGACACAATTCAGCTTGTATTTCATGTATTTTCTATAGATTTCTGCTCATTATCTATTACTAAAGAAATTCTAACAAGAACAAGATCGTTATCCCTTAGTGTTCATTTGCCTCTATAGCTTATTCACTACTTGAAATTATAATGCTCTGTTGTGACATCACATTATGTTGCCATGGGAATAACTGCGATGTCACAACCAGAGTATTATGACATCAGGATGAAAAGACACAATAAGAGCTGATGAACTCTTAAGAAACAGCTGTCCTATTTTCATGCATATGACCTCAGTAATAATTAATAGAGATAAAAAATACAGAGCTAATAAGAAATATAAGCTGTTTTGTGTCCAAATATTATGTTTCTCAAAACTCTTCTTGAGGTGTCAATGGCTCCTTAAGTACCTCCATAAAATAGCAGTTGATATTTCCTCCCAAAAGAGGGAGCAGTTGGATCCCTTTCCATTTCTCTGCCTGCAAGCAGGGATTGAGCTTTATTACTCACTCACCTCCTGGGTGGTGATGTAAGCTGTTTGTGGGCTGTTTCTGCACTATTGCTAACCATCTCTCTCCAATTTTTAAGTTAGCATCCCATGCATGATGTAACTGAGCTCCGGAGCACAACTGCTACTAAAGCTCAGTCATCGTGTGGTCTGGTGTTTTAAAGCGCGGAGCCTAAAACTTAAAATGTAGGTCAAACATTGTGACAAAAAATGTAAATATTATTGTCGCACTCTGTCATTCCAGTTCAAAATGTCATTCTTCCAGTGCTTAATAAGTTTGGTCACCTGGTGTGGAATCTGAACTGAATATCTGTGAGCCTGATCTATTGCCACAACAGTTTTCTTTTATATCTGCACTATAGGAATATCCTGACTCAGAGATGCAGATCCAGCACTAAGGTCATGTGTGCTCTGCTCAAATGAAGCCAACACCTTCACTAAGCCCCACAGTACAACCCAGATCTAGTGGCCTAGGACTCACTAATGTGATTTCCCATGCGCATGGTATGATGGGCCACTTTTGCTCAAGGATCCTATGAAGCATAACATACGTAATTAAGTAAGTAAGTAAATGTTTATTTATATGGCACCCAATCCCAGGGGCTCTGGGCACCTTACAAGGGTCAAACAGGTAGGGTTATACAAAATAACAAACAGGGTATATAATTTGTACAATAAATTAAATGCTAAATAAATAATAAATAGCTGACATTAAAATCAGCTGCAGTTATCCGGATATACTTCTTTAAAAAGATAGGTTTTCAGACCCCTCTTAAACACCTTCACAAAAGGAGCCTACCTCAGAGAGCTGGGGAGTGAGTTCCAGAGGATCTGGCCAGCCACCTCAAATGCACAGTTACCTGAGGTTTTCAGTCTGGCTCTTGGAACCACTAGAAGGCCCCTGGTGGAGGAGCGGAGGAAGCACACTGGATGGCAAGTGTGAGGAGATCAGACAGGTAGCCAGGGCCTGAGCCATATTGGGCATTATAGGTGAGCAACCCCATCTTGAAGATGATATTCCACCTAAAAGGCAGTCAATGTAGACCCCACAGGAAAGAGGTCACATAACAAGACTGGGGCAGGCCCGTCAGTACCCTGGCCCTGAAGTACAGATCGTTACAGTAGTCCAGCCTGGACATAACAAAGGCATGCGCCAGTGAGGGCAGGCCTGTGGGTAGAATTAGGGGTTTAATCCAGGTGACATTCCTTAAGTGGTAAAAATCACTTTGGACAACAGTCGACACCTGCGCATCAAGTGGCATCCTGTCATCAAGGACCATGGTCAGATTTCTCACCCTAGAAGATGCCATTAATGGGGTAGATCCCAGAACTAGCCCTTTTACCACCTCAGAGGCACCCCCCATCATGTCCGTGGCCAGGCTCAATCACCAGTACCTCCATCTTGGCAGGGTTTAGCCTCAGCCAGTTAAAACACATCCAGTCCTGGATCTCGGCCAGGCAGTTGTTTAGCACTTCAATTACATTATTTGTTCAGGGGCAAAAGACATATACAGCTGGATACCATCTGCATAACAGTGAAACCCCAGACTGTATCATCTAATGAACTCTCCCAAAGGCAGAATGTACATCGTGAACAACATCAGTGACAGGATTGAACCTTGAGGACCTCCATAAGATAGGGGCTTCAGAGAGGAGGAGAAAATTCCCCATCAACACCCATTGTCTCCTGCCCAAGAGATAGGACTCAGACTAGTTGATGACAGAACCAGCAATTCCACAATGCTCTTTAAGGCAATCCAAGTGCACGATGTGGTCCTCAGTGTCAAGTGCTGAGGAGACATCAAGGAGAACAAGAATTGACTGGTCTCCTCCATCTCTCATCCTGAGGAGGTAATTTTACACCTGAACCAATGCCATCTCAGTGCTATGCCTAGCCCTAAATCTGGACTGGAATGGGTCGTAGACGTCAAATACTGTGAGATGTGCCATGAGCTGCAGTGCCACCACTTTCTTGACAACCTTCCCTAGAAATGAGAGGTTAGAGATATGGAGCTAATTTGCCAGATCATCAGTGTCGAGTGATGGTTTCTTCAGAAGGGACTTCACTAACGCCTCCTTCAAGACATCGGGGAAGAACCCCTCCAAGAGTGAACACCAGACTATCCTGGCAAACACTGGACCAACAATGTTGGCTCATCCCACTAGGAGATGAGTCAGGCCTGGGTCCAGTTCACAAAAGGTGGGCAGCAGCTTTGAAATCACCTTAATGACCTCAGCCACCTCCACTAGTCAGAACTCCTCCCAGACAATACGAGTGCCCCTATTCCCTACCAGGCCCTCCCATCGCTGGGCTGATCTTGTCCCACTATGGAGATCACAGACTGAATAGAAGACACCCTGTCAGAGAAAAACAGAGCAAACTCTTCACACAGCATGAGTGAAAATGTCCTTTTTGGCTTCAGTCAGAGTGGAAGAAGTAGTATGTACACAGTCCAAGAGAGCTGAGCTGGTCAGTTCTTCCCTTCAGCAATCTGCCTGGACAGGAACTTTGCCTTCTTATGGTGAATTGCCCTTTGATAGTCACTGTAGTGATTTCTCAAAGCCAGTTTATCCTCCATGGACTGAGTCCTCTGCCAACAATGCTCTAACTTCAGACCCTTGGTTTTCATCTCCTTTAGAGCCCCATCAAACCATGGGGGTCTCAAGCAAAAATACCTCGGCCATATACAGACTGGTGCAATGGCATCAAGCACATCAGGGATGGCCCTATTATAGGCCGCCACTGCTGTGCCTGTGCTGATCACACATGCAGCACTCACACCAGAAAAGTCTGCTACCACCAAAAGTCCCTCTGGGGACAATCCCCTTATTGGGTGATAGCAGATCATCTCAACAGGGGAGGGACTATCGGTGGGGGGGGGGCCCAAATGAGAACTCCACTGTGCAATGATTGAACCAAGAGACCCAATCAGTCTTGAGGTCCATGACCTCAAGCCCCAGAGAGAATACCAAGTCCAAAGTGTGGCAGTAGTTGTGAATCACAGAAGCAACTGCTTGTGCTAGGCCCAGTGATGTCATCAGCTGGAGGAGGGATTGTGGGATTCAACAGTTAGGTGATATTTTGTATAATATGATGCTGGAGAAACTAAAAGTGCTCTTACTATAAATTTTATAGAGCTGGATGGTGGCCCTGACAAAAAGGATGAAAATGAGGTCAGATGCCTTCAGCTCTGGTCACATTGCTGGCAACCAATGCATTATGTTTTAGGGCACATATGGTCACCAGATTGGGTCTGAAACCCTGTCACCCTCTTTAACAGGTGTGAGAGTGACCTCCCCAGGTACTCTTGTAGGTCCTAGCACTAACCTATAGTAACTACACTGGATGGGGCCAGTGTTTAAGATGTGAGGTTAACTGAAGTGAGCCACAGGTGGAGTAACCACCAGAGGGTACAAAAGATAATTTGCAACTTTTAAGGAGAAAGAGCAGTCAACCAACTGCCATGCCTACCTTACCTGCACATGGAATGCAGCTTGGAAAAAGCAGACTTTTATATCTGTGCAGAATTTGGACCCTGTAAGTGTTCCTCCTCATCAACATCTAAGATGGAAGTACTCACATTAGGAACATGGGGGATTCACATGGGTTACCACAACTGTCACCGACATAGTGTTGCAGTAGTCAGTGTGGCAGTGGTGGACTGGATTGTGGCAATAGTAGCAGTGACCTCTAATGTCCTGTGACAAAAACCCTGCCCCCCCCAAAGTAGTAAAAGTGACCACCATAGGCACTCTTGTTGGCCTAGCACCAACTTAGCTGCAAAGGATTTGGCTTGTGTGGCACGGGGTCATATTGCTGCAAACAAAAACAGCATGGTAATAAATGCCAGAAGCAAAATGCTATCCACTGTAATAAGGTCGGGCAAAACACTAACTGTACAGCAATACCACACACCATATCAAACAATGGGACTCTTTATCCTTTGTAGGGGGCTCAATCCCCCATACACCCTGGACTAAAAATATCCAACTCTGGGGTGTGTGGACTTTGGGGATGGGGAGAAACTCGGGGGGGGATATTTTTTATTTAATTAACACAAAGTTTGCAACACCAGGAGACCAGGGGGGAACCAAACTGTCGTCCCAAGTCTCCAATGCTGCTGTATGATGGTGCCTTAACCACTCCGCCACAGGAGCAGCTTGACCAGGCACCACACACATGGCAACTTGATCCCTTCCCAGTGAAAGGGCACAGAAACAGGGGTAGCGGTAATTCCCTATCACTATTATACTCCTGTCACACTAAATGTTTCCATGCTTTACACACCACGGTTCTTGCTGCACTGTTTTAGCAGCAGCATATTAATCTGGTAAGCTCATGTTGGGGCCATGAGGTTTCCTGAGGGGGCCATAGGTGCAGTTTTTGCTGAAAGTAGAAAAGTACTGTGAGACTGCCAAGGAAGAGTAAAAGTTAGCCAACAACCCTGCCCTCCTTGGTCACACAATGATGGCAGGACAGGATAAGTCTGGGGGAAGACCCAGGTCAATACTGAGACATGTTGAATGCACACTGTTATGGCTCTGGTGGACTATTGACCTTTGAGATCCCAGCACATCTCTGATTCACAGTCTTAAGTTGGTGATTATGGCAACAACAGTGACAACTGTAGGCCAGACAGTGAGATTACTAAGCACAAAAGCCACCTTACTACTACTGAAAAAGGCTCATGCTGCAAAAGCCCTTGTGCCACACAAAACTGGTGACACTAGTATTGGCTGTGGCACTACCTTTCCCACTCCAAATGCTACTGGAATCTAAACCTCCCCATCTAAGGGAGAAAAAAACAGTTTGGTATGGTGACTAGGCTCAGACTGTCTAACATTCTCACCCTTAACACCAGTTGGGGTGTATGATAAACATAGTTTCTAGGATTGGCCCAAGCATGATTGTGGGCTTAATCAGACATGGTTAGTTGAATGTGTACATATGGGCTGCATGACCAACACTTAGAATAAAAAGCCCAAATCCTTGCAAATGCAGTGAGCAGCAACTGCAAAATATAAATACAAATGTATGGCTGCATATAGTATGCAGTATATGGGAGTAACCCAAGTGCCATCCTCAGTCACAAATGGAACCAAGCCTCTCATAGAGGGGACAGGGAGTCAAGCCTTAAAAACTAACATAAATCAGACAAAATTCTGACCAGAAAAAAAGCCTGTGTAGCAAACATATCTCTATTTAGTAAGTTTTGTGTTTCAGACTACAGAACTCAGTTTAGGAATGGCAGAACGTCTCTTCTTCTGTATCTATGTGTGCAGAAAAAAACTACCTGTAGCCTAAACTGGTATGCCAGCTGGGAATGCACTGCACCGCCATGTGGGAGCCCCAGGTTCACATACCGAGCTCACCTCTACTGCCCAGGCCAAGCAGCTGTTGACCTACTTGCACGTTCTGTGTAGGGCATAGTGAGGTACATACACTACACCAGTGCAAAGAGCGGGTATAGCATTGGAAAACTGAATTCTATACTATTTTAGTCAAAAAGGCTCTTTGCATGTCTTTGTACTGCTTTCACTGAAAGCAATAACATTTCAAATGCAAGGTTTTTTTGTGTGTTCTTGTTTGTGGTGGAATACCAACTACTGAATATTAAATATTTGAATGTCTGTGATCCTGAATAGAGAATACTGCCAGAATACTGCCACATATGTTAACAAAGGTTATTTACTGTACACACCCCAGTCCTTATAGTGGGACTAAATGAGCATTTAGACTATTTACGATTAGAGATATGGAAACACTTTTCTTTACATTCAAGGTAACTTGGTTTGCTAAGAACAATCTCTGAACATTGTAAAAAGTCATTTGCATTTGAAACTGGAGTAACAAAACATTAGAACCACTTGCAAAAAAAAGCATGATACAAAACTTGTACATTCAATCAATCTATCAATCAAAATCTTTATTTATACAGGCAAACATCGTTGAGCAAGCTCATTTACAAGATGGACCTGGTTAGCTCTGGGTCAAATGGTACAATGCATACGGAGATATTTACAATACAGCCAAATAACACAAGCAAAAAAAAAAATAATGCAAGTAAGTACTCAATGTTACATCAGTCATATCAGTTCAGAGTGCTTCTGTAATATTTAAGGAGGACATAAGATGAGGCTTAGTAGGAACTTCAGTAGGGAGGAGTGATCAGCTGCTCGTGTAGGTAGCTGATGCAAGCACAGAATTTCAAATGTAGTGTAATCACACAGTATCCCTAGATGTAACACTCTAAACAGAAGGATAAGGGTCTTAACAGTCAAGGAGAAAAGTAATTACAGCTCTTTTTTGGCAAATTTCAGCATGGAAATCAGATTTATGCTTGGTTTTGAATGGACACAGAAGCAGACTGCAGGAACCAATTGGAAGCCAACACCAACGAGCATGCACATTCTGATTGGATGACTGCTAATGCTGTGCTTTGCTAATGGAGAATCCAAGCTGAGGTTCTCAGGTGGCAGTAGAGGCAGTGCCGATCGCCTGCTGCTCGGGTTTCCCACATGTATGGGCAGGGAGCGCATGGAGAGCATATCCTTGGCAGGAGATGGATGAAGAGGTCAGTATTAAGTACTGAGCCATGGACAATGGAACATCTGAACCAGCGGGAGGACCAAAACAGCAGGACAACAGAGCTGGATATTTCTTGATGCCTAAAGACTGGCCCAACCACAGAAATTCAGAAAGAAGTGCAATCAAACAGAGTCCCAACTCTTGACACTCTAAACAGGAAAAAATGGAGGTCATAACTATTAGGCAATAAGTAAGTACAGTTCTTTTTTGTGCAAGTTTTAGATGGAATATCAGACTTTAGCTTAGTATTGAGGGAGATACAGGACCAGACTGTAGGAGCCAATCAGACACCAGAGCAGAATGATTGAGTATCAGCAATGCCACACCTCACTAGTAAGAAGTCTGGTCTGGGTGTCTCAGGTGGTGGCTATGGAAGTGACAACCACCCTGTATCTGCATTTCTCCCACCTGAGGGGCAGGGAGCCCCTGACGGGCTAGTCTACAACAGGAAAGAGAGTTAGGGGACAAAGGAAAGAGAAAAAGAGTGGAATATAGTGGAAAGAGAATACGAAGATGAAATAGGGCAGTTAAATGGTACAGGGTAGGGTTGTTCAAGGACATACTTTTAAAGGTAGGTCATTAAGGAAATTGAATGTACTATGGACCCAAATACAGAGCAATTGAGAATGACAGCATCTACTTTGAGGAAAGGGAAGGAAGTCTTACCTATATGTATTTCTCTAAAGTACAGAGTCAGATAGAAACTGAACCAATGAACTGCTTGCTCAGACAATCTAGCACTGGCCAGTTTATTCAGAAGAATTGGATTGGCAACAGCATCAAAAGCTTTTACAAGATCAATACAAAATGTAATGGTAACCACATCTTGGCCCATCCCTGTCAGGATGGAGTCAGTAAACCATTGTTTAGTTAAATACTTAGAAAATAAAACATAACGCCTGCAAGGAAAGCAGGCAGACAAGTAAGAAGTGCTTCCTGGGGATAAAATAAAGAGCTGTAACACGGTGGGTAGCAAGCCCCGAAGGGCTGTAACAGAACTTGGGGGGACAGTTAAGGGAAGGAAAAGAGCTACAGCCACACAGGAGGAGGAGGAGGAGGAGGGGAAGCCAGTGCCCGTGAAATGACATCATGCCCTGGGATGCTGACAGGGCAAGGAGGCGACAGAACCAAAACAAAGGAAGGGGAAAAGAAATACAAAATAGGACAGACAGCAGAGGGCAGAGAAAGAGAGAGAGAGAGAGAGACAAAGGAAATAGGGAATGGAAGGGACAAAACAAAGCACAATGAAGGAAGGGGAAGGAATAGGTGTTAGCAGCTGGTGCTGTCCTTGAGGTGGCAGTCAATGTGTTTTTTCTTGGAGGTGTTGCTTATGCAAATGAAAGAACTGAAGCACACTCTATCATTGGTGTGAATCATTTCTCTCAAGTGCAGCCAGCTACCTGCTGTGAAATTCTGATGGCCATCACACTCAGCTTTATGGGTCATTGTTGTGTTAGCGTCAAGCCCACTGTACAGTGCTTTGCATTGGACTCATCCCTGACACTCTGCTCAAATGCAGTTCTGTCCCAACGTATTTCTTGCACAAGTGCAAGGAAACACAAAAGTAGAACTATAAACTTGAAGGCCAGACTGAAAGAGGGTATTGAAAGAGGAGGCATTGAGGGAAGCAAATAGTTGAGTAAGGGCAGTTTGTTACTGAATTTTGGCAATTGTCAGAAGGAGGAAGATTGGGTGGAAGTTACCTAGAGAAGGTATGTTCCCTCCTTCATGGAATGGAATATCTTTAGCCAATTTCCCAATAGATGGGACATCTCAGGGCTGGAAGGGAATTGCAATGGCTGAGAAAGCAATGTGACGTAGTGCATGGTACAGATCATCAAGAAAAAAACACAAACCACCACACTCACACTGATTAAGAGAATAAGTGATAAGTTTAAAGTCTACTTCAATTTAGTAGTAGAGAATGAAGGAGGTAGCACCAAAATCCACAGTGCTTCAATTTCTCACATGACTGTTCATTGTGGGGCAAGGCTGAAAGCACGGAGTATAACTTATACGCAGATATTAAAGGCAGAAGTTCATTTCAATTACAACAGTATCATTTTTGGAACCGTATTAAATTGTAATGTCCACAAACTCACTAGAAGAAAGAACATGATAAAAAAGGGAGGCAGGCATGTGTCAGACCATCTGCCAGATACAAAATTGTCGTAACCCATAAAAAGCTAAAAGTTTCAAGTTACAAATCAAATGGTGTTAATAGTGAACAGGCTGTGAACATACAACATATTTGGAAAAAACACAAATAACTATAAGTCCAAATATGGAAAAAAGGGCAGCAGACTAAAAAAGGGAACCTGATATAGGCAAAAATGACACATGGTGGTAGCCAGTGAGACTAGACTATATATATGTGCACCAGAAAGGACAAAAGCTAATTCCAAAAATACACATACACCGTTACAGCCAGAAAGTTATGCACACAAGAAACAACAAATGTGCTCTGGCTAAGCTAGTAAAGAGTCAAAACATAGATATTAAGAAGGGGTAAGAAAGAGGAAAAGACCCAAATGGTGAAAGGAAATAGAATTATTTGACAATGGCCACCCTTGAGGCCCAGTGACAGTGCATCATACTGCCATGCCATTGTCTTGAGTTTGATAGTGAGCTCGGGATGCCACATTGAATCAGTTTGGGTCTGATAAATAGGGTATGAGTTCCGAGATCCCCAACATTTTTTTTACATATTTTACCATAAGGTACAAACAGATAATGTGCAGTATGTTTTATGTTGATATTTATTGAAACAACTTTCCTGAGGATGCAATTTCATGTTGTGAAACAGTAATGGTTTAACAGGTCTGGATTTTATATGCCAATCTGTGCCAATAAACAATATCTGGTTAAACTTCATGCAATTGGCTGAATGGGTTATAGGTTCTAGTCCTGCTTGGTCTTGTTAGTGTCTTGTTGAAAAGAACTCCTCAATGCACTTTTTTAATTTTTCACACCTTAGGGAGATATGAGGCTTACTTTGTCAAGGAGGGACTACAATTACCTCACCATGGTGGGGGGAGTCATGGAGGATGACACACAGGGGATAACGGCATCAAGGCTGGGAGGTTGCTGATCAGATGGGTGACCAATGAAAAGGTGGCAGAGGGGAGAAATAGTAATAAAACAATTCAAATAGTTTCTTACTACAGGTGATGCACAAGGAAATCAAGCCCAGTTTTGTAATGTGTTACTGTAATTCATAAAGGAAAACAGCATTGCGGCAATAGAATTGAGTAAGGCATTGCACCATGTTGATTGTAAATCTATTACACCATGACACTAAGTATTTAAGTAAGGATATTGACAGACCAGCAAATGTCCTTAGCAGGGTGACCATCTGTTGTTTTCTTACATTAATTGCTGCTACACAAATGAACTGGGAGTAATTTGAGTATGCACTTGTAGACAGCATGATCTGTTCAGATTTTTACACTTTAGTAATTCACCTAATCAGCTCTTCAAAGTGGCACAGAGAAGTATATTTCTACAATATAGCATTACTGTAGTTTAAAAGGCAAATTTTGTTTGCATGTAACATTCTTGGTTTAATATAAAGGTTATTAATGTCATGTATGTAAGTACTGTAAGGGCTAATAGTGGTTAATTACCATGTTATTCCATTTTACAGCAGTGTAAGAGGAAATGCTGTAGAAAAGCATTTTTGGCACAGGATGGCATTTTTTTTACAATTTATTTTGCCCATTATATCCTGACTGAGACACAACATTAATTTTCACTGGTGGGGCGGGGGTGCTTCTGACTAATTTTGTAGCTGCCTGGGCTGAAGCACAGGGAGATTAAATGGCTTGTTCAAGGTCATATAGTAAATTACTTCAGTGGGAATTGAATTTCAGTGTGCAGGAAGTTTATATATGGCAAAGATTTATGGTATGGTTCCACTATCAGGGTGAACTAGTGAACTACAAATAGATGAGCAGGTCTGTTTTGGGATATGGTAAGTGGCTAATTTTGTTTTAGTCTTTGTAAATGTATCTTGTGATTCATGCTTAGCAACGTCCCTAACTAACTGATACATGGCAAAAAAAAAAAATAATACAACCATGATACATATGCGCAAAAGCCTGCAAAAGAATAGGAAGATAATGAGGTGAGACATGGAGCAAATAAATGTTTGTGATGCCTTTACACTACCTTACAAATGTGTAAACTGCCGGAAAATTATACCATTCATATTTGTTGGAGCTGAATGAACCGAAAATCCCCTCAAAAAAAAATGGTCTCTGCCCTTGGGAGGGAGGGATGTGATCCCCATTACAATATGTCCCCCTATGTGGAAACAGATGGAAATGCAGCAGGGGACATGAGGGGAGTTTATAGATTTGTCTCTAGGCAAAAGCAAATCTTTACATCTGAAATCCTGACAAAAATACAAACTCACTTTAACAGCATTGAAACTTTTCTGTGAATGTGGTATGTTAACTCTGAGCCCCAATTCCTCACCTACCGTAAAAATACCAAAACACAATTTTTTAAACTTAAATATTTTAAAACACACAAAACCCTCAAACATCAAACCTCCTATGATATTTTTCCCCACCAGCCTACACAACAACAAGTATCACTATTCAAAGATTTATAGTTTTTTTTCTCTAGATGAGACCAAAAGTTCAGCAAGAACAGCATTAAAAATTGAAAAGGCTCTACGATGCCGGTTCGACAACTAAGTAATTGAATGGCATCACAGCTTCAGGCTCCCTGTTGAATGCAATTTGCAGTCAGCAGGGAGATGCACACATCAAAGTTTCTTTTTTCTTTGGGGGCCTTTGCCCCTGAACCACCCACATGGGGTGCTCTGCCCCCTGCACTCTCCGTACTTTGTGATTCCAACCCTGAGCCAGATTTGGTTCAGGGAGGGGATGCAGGATAGGGGAAAGTGTTGCCAGGTCCTGGGTGGACTTCTACAGTGACATGTCACTGTTGTCGGTAAAGACGTATGTCACTGTAGAAGTTGCGCTGTATGGGGAACATACTGAAAAAATGCATTCTTTTCTCACTTTATTGTCTGTAAATACTATGCGAATTTGCATGACTATAGATTCTGATACAGGTAACATCTCCTGAAAGTTCTGTGCAGAAGGAGGGAGGATTTGAATGGAGAGGGCTGCTTGAAACTGCAAGAAGGGGGAAGTTTTAAACAGAGAAGGCTGCTAGAAACTGCCAGAAGAAGGGAGGATTTAAACAGAGTGGGCTGCTAGAAACTGCAAGGAGAGAGGATTTAAACAGAGTGGACTACTAGAAACTGCCAGAAGGAGGGAGGATTTGAACAAAGAAGGCTGCTAGAAACATCCAGAAGGACTAGATGAAGAGAATTGGGTTTTATAAAGTAACTGATTTCCCACTAAAGTTTGCACAGCTTTTAAATCATAGACTCGGAGTGAGAAGCACACTCATTTTGAATCTTTATTTAACGGGCAGTCATTGATGTAATAAAAAATAAGAATGAAGAGTCTTATGACGTTGACACAAAAAAAGTTTTCTTTCAGGCTGACATCTTCATTCATTGGTGCCGCTAGAGGGTGGGTCCAGCATAGGGGGATGCTTTTTTTAGCTTCTCATTTACATGTTGGCATCTAGTTGGATAACTTACATAGTAAATGTGCCGGATGCAGCTGGTTCCAAAAGAGCAGTATATAAGGAATCACTGTCATTCAGTCCGGTTGCTCCCCTGAAGGTAGCTGAAGAAGGTCAGTAAAAATGCTGAAACTGCATTGTAGTGTATGGTGGAACATTGTTCTCACTGGAAATTCCACCATACCAAAATGCTGTTCATCCACACATAGGAGAATGAATGGAATGCTGTTTTGACAGTATGTGCAGAACAGCATTCTATTCATGTAGACTGTGAGGCTTGAGCTCTGTAAACAGAAAACCGCCACGTGCCAGTTTTTTTCTCTAAATGCACAGAAAATGGCGGTGGCAGTTTGTCAAACAATGAATCAGTGAAATAGCAAGTTTGATCAACAAGATTTCCAGTGTAAAACAAGTTTACTTATGTATTTTGGCATACCGGGGTTTGTTTTTTCTTGCTAAGCGAGATGTCCGGTCGCCATTTTATTTTTTTTGCAAATCCCACCCACACAAGAATGGCAGCCAATGGGAGTGTGCGCTGCTAATCTAGGGACACCCAGTCCCTAGCACCCACATAACTTACCAGTATGAAGCCGGAGACAACATTTTCTTTCACACTGAAAGAACAAATTTTAAAAGCCGAATACCTACTGCTATAATAATTTAAGAGGCACCATACACTATAAAAAATACAGGATGGGTAACCCCATGCAGAACCATGTGTTCTGCCACTTTGGGGTCTGATTCCGAAGGACCTCTTGAGCTTCACTCTTGAGGTCACAAGAAATCAGACCCCTCTGTAGCAGAACACACTGGTTCTGCATGGTTAACCATCCTGTATTCTCTATATGCAACATACACCATGGTAACTTTGTGAAAACAGCAGAACTTTGCAGGTGGTAGTAGCAGCAGCAGTAGACTATTTAAACTATGTATTTTTCACAATGAGTGCATATCATTCCCAGCAAAGTTGAAGCATGTTTAAACTAAATTAAATGGTAGAATGTTTAGCAAGCCTCCTAATACTAATTAAGTTTACTGGAAATTTCAAAGACGTCTAGCGCTAAATATGTATGCATTAGGTTTGGACTACGAAAGGTTTGCAACTGATTGGGGGCATACAGTTTTAAATATCTGAGCAAATGGGTGTACTTGTATATTTTAAATATACAGGCCAAGATATTCAGAGCAGTTGTGCATGGCACAGTTGAGCTGCACCTGTTCAAGTGTGGAATTGTGCCAAGGAGCCATATTCAGTGGGAGCCAGTGCACAGTGTAAAATCCATTGTACCAATGCACAACTATAACGAATGCAGGCACAAGTGTAGGGGTCATTCCTATGAATATCGGTGCAGTGGCTTATTCAACTGTGAAACCATGGTGCAAGTGTGGAGCAAATCAAAATTGCTCCTAGCAGACTTGTTCCTATAAATACAGGGTACAAACAGACAACACTTGTGTCAGGGGTGAGAGTGAGAGGGGGGAGAGAGAGAGAGAGAGATGGACAGAGACACAGACAGACAGACAAAGGCCACACACAGAGAGACAGGGACAGAGAGGTGGCATGGGAGAGGAGGAGAGGGGCAGAGAGAGAGAGACAGAGACACACACACACAACCCGTGCACCAGGGTGGCACACAGCCAGCAGCCAGTCACCCAGGGGGACAGTGGACAGAAAAGGCAATGGACAGAGCACCCTTCCTGATGGAGGCAGTAATGAGGGGTGTGAGGGGGCAGGAGGCACAGCAACGTGGCTGAGGAAGGGCCCGTCGGTGGTATGCCCAACACAGGTGGTACCATGCCCACATCACCTTTGAGAACTACAGAAACAAGAAGATTATGGGCTAGTACCACCTGAACAGGGCCATTCTGAAGCAGCTCTGTGAACTGTGCATTGAGGAGATGCAGGCACCCACTAGACGGAGCCACGCCATGTCCATAGAGACGAAAGTGACTGCCATTATGTGCTTGCTCACCACAGGTACCTTATAAAGACCAACAGGGAACACCACAGGCATTACCCAGTCAGCCACCTCTCGTCTCCTCACACAGTTCCTCAGTGTACTGCTGCCACATGCTTCAGAATATATCCATTTCCCCAGCACACAAGCAGAGTGTACAGCAACCATGCAGGACTTCCACAGGGTGGCACACATGCCTGACATGATTGGGGCCATTGACTGTACCCATGTGAGCACTCACATGCCACCTTGCCTGAGGGTGTTGCATATATCACAGAAAGGGGAGCCCAAGTGTCAACTGCCAGGTGGTGTGCGATGCCATGGGGTGCATCACCAATGTCTGCGCCACACACCCTGGGAGTGCACATGACACATTCATCTGGCACAGCTCTGTGGTGTGCAACAGGTATGAATATGGGGACATCCCCATGGGCCACCTAGTGGGTGAGTATGGCACTGGCAAGGGGCGATGGACAAAGCAGACCTGGGGATGGGGTGTAGAGGGTGTGCATGGTGGTATGGGAGCCAGGGACAGGCAAAGGGTGCACTACAGAATAGCAGAGGGCTAACCATGTCATTCCACACACAGATGACAACACATACCTGCTGAGGTCCTGGCTGCTCACCCCCTACTGGTGCCCATTGTCCCCAGCAGAGGAATGGTACAACGAGGCACACGCCATCATGTGCAACATCATCGAGTGTGTCTTTGGCATGCTGAAGGCATGGTTCTGTTGCCTAGACAGGCCAGGCAGTGCCCTACAGTACAGCCTCTTGAAAGACTGTGGCCTATTCCTGCCATGCTGCATACTGCACAACATGGCCGTTGACCATGGGATAGCTGTCGAGGCTAATGTGGGCAACAGTAGTGGGGACGATGGAGGCAATGGGCCATAGGGTGGTGCACAGCCACCCCCTGGGTGGAGGGACCCCTGGCTGCTCCAGCAGGTGAGATGCCACTTTGACACCATTGCACAGGAGCACTATGGTGCACACAGGTAAGTGGTGCAGTACACATGCATGGGCCACACAAACAGGTACAGCACACATGCAGAGATGTGCATGGCAATGGGCATGCACTCACAGAGGCATGAAGCAGGGGTAGGGGAGTCAGTGGCACACAACCACACAGAGCAAACCACACACACACACACACACATGTGCACCCACCCACCCAGGCACCCACCCACCCAGGCATTGGTACGTGGCATGGAACTGGCCATTGCACCATTGCACGGGCACAACTGGTGCTAGACTGCCTACATCACGCCCATGCCACATGGTCCAGCAGCCAGGCAAGCACACACAGGCAGCATGCAGTGTGACACACGGGTGTGACAACAGTGGTAGGCACACACACGCCCATGTGTGCACAAGGCAGCAGCTGCAGACTGCGGTCAGAGTGGCCCACAGATCAGGGCTGCTGCATGGTACCATGGCCACCACAGCCACAGGGGTGGCTGCACTGGGGCCAATCATCTGGTACAGGCCATCCATCAGCCAGGGGGGTTTGCAACAGCCACCCTGGGGTGGAATCATGGGACCATGACCGTGTCCTCACAGAGGTTTGCAGACACCCAAACAGGCCAGCCCTGGGTATGCCTGGGATGCCTACATCAGAGCCCGGCATTGTCTGGGATTGGGTCACCTGGCACCGGTTCCATGGGCTGAACAGTGCACTGTGGGGTGTCACCTGTGCAATGCCATGCCCTGTGGCAGCCAGAAACAGAAAGCCATCCATGATAGCACTGGCAATGTGATCCTAGGATGCAGTCGTGGCATCCTGCATGCATTGCATCCCTGCAAGGATCTGCGAAGTGCCACTTTCCTGCTGCTCAGCTAACTGGTGCACCTCCGCACACTGTGCATGCACCCCAGTGGCAAGCAGCATCTGTTGCTGAACAGACACCCACAGGAGTCGGGTGTGTTCAGCCCGACGGCCAGCGTCCTGGGGCTCCCGGGTGGGAGACCAATCCTCTTGTGGTGATCGGCCATGCTGCACAGCCCCACTCTCTGGTGGATGATGCACAGTGAGGTCTGCAGTGGGAATGGGCACAGCAGGTGCACTGGCGGCAGACCCTGTGTCCAGCTGCCCGGTGGCACCTGCAGCCTGCTGCTGTCATCTGTCTGGCTGCTGTATATCACCCTGTGCCTGCATGGCTGCACCACCACCACCACAGGGCACAGCCATGGCAGCACTCACCACTGCACATGCAGTGGTGGCTGGCAGCTGTTCCACCACTGGTAGAGTGCTGGGTATGGTGCCTCTGTCAGATGCCAGCAGGGGAGACACACCCACAACATCGCTGATGCTGTTCAGGAGCTGAGAGTAGTCCTAATCAGAATCTGATCCCACCCCGATCTGTGTCTCCACACACAGGACACCAAGGCTGGCATCCTGCAGGATCACATCCAAGGCCTCATCTGACCCCAGGTCCAGGACATCCACCTGCACCATGGTGCTGAGCTGCAGCCTGTCGGGCCCCTGGAGGTCACTGGATGTGGACAGCTGGTCCTCTGGGGCCATACCAGCATCCACTGGTGCTGCAGCTGCTGGCATCCCATCCTCTGCAGAGAGGCATGCTGGTGCTGCAAGAGAACTATGGCATGTCAGTGATGCAATGCCCACATGTGCCTCCTCGTACACTGCTGCTGCATGTGTCCTGCAGCATGGCATGCATGTGGGTGTGCACTCATGCACAAGATATACATTCTGGCTGCATGAATGCCAGCATGCCCATGTACGTACCCTCCATGCCACCAGCTGTGCGTGTCTGACATACATACCATGAAGTGATGAGCTGCCACCCATCTGGAATCTTCCTCCAGGCACACCCTCCACTGTGGTGCAGCACATGGCGGCTGCCACCAACAACTCCTGCGGCATTAGTGTGGGTGCATCCACTGGCCCTCCTCCTGTGGCAGTATGGGATGCCTGGATGGCTGCTCCCTTCTCCTTGATCAGCCGCTTGTCTGTTTCCACCTTTCTGTGGCACTTCTGCGCCGACTACTGGTGGCTGCCATGTTGGTTCATGTAGGTTGCCACCTCCTCCCATGCACCAGCCCAGGTCGGTGGTGTGCCTCTGGCACTGCTCAACAGGGGCTTCCTGTCCAGGTAGGTCTCAAACAGGGCATCAGTCTCAGCCTTTGTGCTGGTGGGCCTGCGCTTCCATGCAGGCTCCTGTTCCTTGCCCTCCTCATGTGCCAACATGTTGCTGCCTGTGGACATGGACAGCACAGTGTGTCAGTGACAGCATCTCCCTGCTCCATCCCACCCTGCAGTGCTGTCTGCTCCCAGTGTGCCGCAGCAGCATGCACCACTCACCTATCAAGGTTACAGTATCGGTCCATGGCCGGTGCTGTTCCTTGGTGCCTGTAAAGCACAACACATACAAATGAGGTTGCGCGCAACAGTATTGACATGCTAATGCATCCACTGTGCACGCATTGGCTGATGAGCTCATTTGCATGTGGTATCTGAATATCGAGATATTTCACCATGCGCAATGAGATTGCACCAGAGCAAGTCAGGGTGCAATGTGCATTCATGTGCAGTGCACAGGCCTGCAGTGCACATGCATGTCATGCTAACATGGTGTCAATCGCGCACCGTGCATGGACAGCATGATGCACTGGCATTGCGCATGATGCGCATGGCCAGCTCTGTGCATGGTCAAGCATGGGGTACCATGCACTATTGCACATGTGCGCACTGCACACAGATGGGTGACCCCTGACCCCTGGGTCAGACCTTTAACCCCTGGGTCAGACCTTTGACCCCCTGACTTACTCTGTGCATCTCCAGTACTGCAAGATGGGTGGCCACTGTGCATGCTCCTGTGCATCGCGCATCAGGTGCATGTTGTGGACACATGCACCTCCTCCAGCAATTTTCACTGCCAAACTCGCTACTGTGAACATGGTGCAGGGAAGAGGCAAATGTGCCCCTAACTGGACACAGGTGGAGCTGGCCAACCTTGTGATCTGCATGGAGCCCCATGCTTCCCAGGTCTTTGGGCAGGTGCCCTTACAGCAGACCAGGGGCACTGTGTGGCAGGGGATTGCTGCCAGCCTGGAGCAAAGGACCAGGGTGCCCAGGACTGGGGTGCTATGCAGGCACCACTATGGAGACCTCATGTGGTGGGACCCAGATGGGCTGAGGAGGCTTTAAGCATGTGTCAGGCATGAGGCTGTGCCACAGTCAGGTAAGTCATCCCATGTTGCATGTCTTCCCTGGTGCTGTACTGTGGTGTTGGCTTGGCTGCCTGCCATGCCCTGCAGAGGGGTACATTATCATTGTGCACATCATGGATTGACATTGCCAGCTTCTGCTTGCATTATGATGCAGCCATGCAGACATGCAGGACATGTCAGGCAGGGGTACATCCTGTGCACAGGGGTCGGGGCAGCTGCTGTCGTCAGTTACTGATGTGCATCTGTTTTCTTTCCCTTCCCAGGACAATGGCGGGACAGGGCTGCAGCAGAACAGCAGGGACCACTGTGCCGTGATGGCACTGTACAGGCTCCAGCAGGGCCGCAGGGGGTAGGTAAGCATAGTCATGGTCCTTCGCACTGTACATGGGGGGTGGGGGAGCGGGTTGAGGCATGGCCGCTTATGCCGTGTGCCATGGCAGCTATGTGTGTTGCACTGTGCATGGTGCATGCCACTGTGGCACGTCCATTGGACACATGTGCCAGCTGTTGGTGGGGTGGGCATGTGCCCAGCTGTCACTGGTGTTGCTGTGCCACTGCCAGTACACTGTGCCATGTGACTGTCATTGCACAGTTGTGTGGCCATTGTGAGGCATGGATCACCTCTGTGCAATATTGTGGTGTGCCGGGTCGCTGGTTGGTTTTGGCCCACCCCCTGTGGGTGGCCATCACGGGCCCTCCAAGGGTGTGTGTGTTCCCTCTGCCTATTGTGCACTGTGGGTGGGCATGGTTCCTTGGGCCATTGCACTGATCACCTGTCCTGTCCCTTGTTAATGGTGTCCAGTGGCACAGACCACCAACGGCTATGCTCAGCCACCTAATGAGGGAGACCCTCCTCATTGTGTCTACTATACTGGAGGTTGTTGTGGTGATGCATCATATGATGACAGCCAAGAGGTGGGAGTGGAGGATTGCAAGGTTGGCAGGACAGGGCCTGCTCTGAGCCTGCAGCAGTTTCCCGTCCCCTGTTTCACCGTCCCATACAGTGCCCCCTCCCACTGCACAGTCCCTGTTCCCTGTCCCCTTCCCTCACTGTACTTATCCATTCCCAGCCCCTGTTTCTCTGTAAATAATTTATGGTTCAATATATATTTTTTCTGACATACCTGCCTGTGTTTGTGCCTGCTTTGCAGGTGGTATGCGGAACCATGCTGCAGTGGCCCAGTGTCTGTCCGTGTGGTGTGCATGAGATGAGGCGCATGTTGTGCCTCCATAGTTTGCTGCTGTGTGCTGTGGTGTGTCCCACCATGGTGGTGTCCATCCCCTGGGTTGGTGGCTGTGCCTTGGGGTGCCCATGGGGTGGCTGTCAGGGGTGTGTGGCACGTGTGTGTATGGTGGTGGCATACAGCCTTGGTCATTGGTTGGGTACTGTCCACACACTGTGTTGGGGCCCTCAGCTTGGCATTGTATGGCCTGTCCCATGTGGTCTGCCATGCTGTCTGCCACCCAGCACATCCAGTGCCTACTGTGTGGGCTTCCTGTGTGCCTGTGTGGCATATGTGTGCTTGGCTGCATGGTCCTGGGTGTGTCCTGCTGTGGTCTGGAAAGGGGGGGCATGGCAAGCAGCCTGTGGTGGGGCTCCCTTGGTGGCCCTCCATTGGCCATTGGCATCTTCTGTCACCTGCTTTCTGTGCCACTGTTGTGTTCTGGGGTCAGGTATCTGGGTCCCTGCATGTGCTCTGCTGTGCCCTGCTGGTGGTGGCCTCCTGTGGCCTGTCACCCTGTGCATCTATATGGCTCTGTCCCTGGGTCTGTTCTCTGTGCTATGCCCCCCTGTTGCTCTGCTGCTCTGCTCCCACAGTTGCCCTGGAGCATCTCTGTTTGTGCCATGGTGCAACTCTGTTAGCACCATGGTGCAACTCTGCTATATTCAGCCAGGTTGCGCTTGCGCAGTTTGGACTGCGTAACCTCTGGATATGGCTCCAGTTTTGCCATGGCACATCTAATTTGCACTGCACCTGACTTGTGCTGGACTTTGGCGCATTTCTGAATATCTAGGCCACAGTTTACACAGTTTGTTGGTATAAATGATTTTTTTTTTAAATGAGTAAGAACCTTCTCATAGCAGTAGCTTCCCAGTAGCAGGCATTGAGAAGGATAATTAATAAATGTTTTATGTCATTTTATATATTTTTCCTATTGAACATCTGAAAATTGCAATGCATATTAAAATGGAAAATTGATGTACCTTAACAAACACTGTTATATTTGAAGGTATACATAATCTGGAGTTAATAATATTCTATTGTTTAGTTCTTTTATGTAAAATTCTTTTTATAAACTCATATCTTTCCTTTGTTTAGGGGAGCCAAAATGTTTTTATTTGGCTCATGTCCAGTTTAGGACAAGGAGCTTATGAAACAGATCAAACTATACAAGAATATATAAGGACTGACTAAGTGAGTTATTTCTTATCCTAGCCATTTTCAATATTTTTTATATTTTTTGTTTATTAAATATTGATCACACCATTTTTCAATATAATTATATTTTTCATGTTAGCAGAATCATTACCAGACACTCTGATAAAAGGATAAACATTTCCCAAAATGTTGGTTATTATGGTCTGGATGATAAAATTTTTATTTTGAAAATAAAAAAAAAAAGATTGTTTAATACATTCCATGTTTGATGAGTGGGCTGATTTATTCCAATCTGTTTCTTACTAAAGTTATTATTTATTATTTTATTTATTATTAAATTTTAGTGACCAGGTAAGTCCACTGGGCCCCAGTGGTCCCTTTTCAGGAGTGACCCAGGATTACATAACATAGGATAAATCACAATGCGGTAAATAGCCTCATATTATGGGGCAACTGAGTCTTGGCAAATTCATTTAGTTCTGTATTAGGCCATAAACTTGTTTTGATTTTGTCCTAAGGCATATTTATTTAATTATTTTGCAGAGGGAACCCGCTGTGATTATCTCATCAGGAGTTCACATTGGAATGTATCAGTGCTGAAGCAGCAGCAAATACTGCTACCTTTGAACAATAGTAGTAGTAGTAGTATTAGTACATACTAAGTGACAAAATGATTAATGGCTTTTTAATGACCCCCCCAATGGATATGATGCAGCCTCCACCACACGTTGCTTCCACTTCTGGCTGCACTGGATACGACTTAACACCATCCCCTGTGCATATGATGCAGTTCCAACTGTGCTGGATGTGACATAACATTCCCACCCTGGATATAATGCACCCCCTTTTCCTGTGCAGGGGTTATGATGCGCTTATGGATTGTGCAAATTTGGCCTTGTTCAGGATTCTCAGGGCATGTCAGAGGGTCCAAACCAGACTTTATGTTGATAAAGCCACACACCATTGAGTATCCAAAGACTACCTGAGCCATGTTTTGCTTGTGTGGGTGTGTGTGTGTGTGTGTATAGAGTCCCCAAGGAAAGCAGCAACAGTAATAACAATGATTCAGGGAGTGGCTGTGGTAATATGATGGATGAACCTACAGTGTTTTCCCATACCTTCTGCTAGTGTCATGCCAGAGATGGTCAATGTGGTGGATTCTGGTATGCCCGATTTGATTGAACAATTCATGAACCTCCATTTGCATGATACTTATGAGTTTGTTAATACAGATGAGCAGTGGGAAGATTCAGATTTCTGGACAATGAGAAAAGCTCTGATGAAAAATCTGCTGTGGCCAGGGCTGCAAGTTATGTATCTCCAGAAAAGTCTATCATGTTGGAACTATTAAATGGTATTTTAATACAACTACTGCAAGGCTTGATGTCTCAGAGCATGAAGATAAAGTGTGAGGGTCATGCATTTGACCACCCATCACAAATAAGACATAGCAGTATATACAGCCCTAAGGAGGGGTACTGGTAGCATGTTTTTCCTGAACTCTGTTAGAGATTGCACCCTCGATGGATCAAGCTACTAGTGGAATCTACAGCATGGATGCTTGGGTGCACAGCATCCAATTTTGTTACAATACAAGCTATTAATGATGCTTTGACATAATTTAAAGCATTGCCATGTATTGCTAAAGGTCTTGATGAACTGTATGACCAGTTGAGCATAACACTACAGAAGGCTGTTGAAGAAGCAGTTAAAAAATATTTTAAAAGCCCACTGCAAAAAGGAAGCCCTGTGCCCTACTGCATGTACTTGTATGATGTTGGAAGTTCTGATGAGGAGCATGTGGCTACTTGGTGAGAGCCATTAAGATGGGTAACCTGTGGGGAAACCACCAAAGAAACTTTGAAAAGCAGAAAATGAAAAATATTTTATAGACATTGATAGCCATGCAAATTCCAGACTATGCTACTCACCACCAGTGCAGTCCCATAAATATTGAAAAACTTCAGTTTATCCAGATTCTGATGAGTGATATTAAAAAGACTCACGTTGGTGTGAAATAATGAAGATGACTGTGTGTATAAACAATGATGTGTTAGAAACTGTTCAAAATGTGCTGCCACTAATATTTGAAAAACAGGGGTCTGTTTCTCAGAGTAATGTATTGGTAGCTATGGCCTACACTGTTGAGATCTGCTGTTCTATTTTAAAATGTCAAAGACAGTAAGATGTTAGAGACATAGTTGAATTTACATCAGATTTTCTTGTTACACAACAAAATAAGGCTTGTCTTTTCTTGTTGTGATGTTCTATATTATCATATAGTGTCATTTTAACACAGTTTCTATCACATGTTTTGTGGTGTTATATAACATATGTGTACAATGTGTGGCATTTCATAATAAAACTGGAGACTGGAGAAATAAGACTGGAAAAATCACATGTGTCTTATTTGTGCTGTTTAACAAAAATCATGGTTAAGAAATCCCTGAAAATAATTTACTGTGATCTTGTTGTGCCTGGTAGCTTAGGAGGCATTCAAAGACTACATGATGCTGCAAAACAAGGGAAAAGGTTTACTCACACACAGGTGTCACAATGGCTGTCATTACAAGATGCCTACATTATGCACAAGACTGCAGGAAGACAATTTTTTAGAAACAGGGTAGTTGGGAGACAATTTTTTAGAAACAGGGTAGTTGGGAGACAGTTTTTTAGAAACAGGGTAGTTGTTAATAACATTGATGCACAATGGCAAGCTGATTTGAGGGAGATGACTAGCCTTTCCATAGAAAATGACGGATTCCGGTTTATTCAGACAAATAATGATGTTCTGTCAAAATATGCATGGACTAAAGTGTTAGAAAATAAATGGGGAGCAGACGTGGCAGAGGCTTTTAAAATTATACTACAAGAGGGCAGCAAGCCTGAAAAATTACTAACAGGTGAAGGGACCGAATTTCTTTATACTAAATTTTAATTATTTTTAAAAGCACAAAGCATACACCATTTTACATCAAATGATGTTAAGGAATGCATTGTGGAAAGATTTAACTGCACATTGAAAACACAAATTTGGAGATATTTTACAGTATTTAATACATGTAGGTACATAGATGTCCTACAATCTTTAAAAAGGTCCTATAATTATAGTTATCACCGGTCCAGCAAACGTAGGCCTGTCGATGTAACAAATGACAAATCTTTAATTGCCTGAAAAATTCTATATAAAGATCTTGGAATGAAAGTGACAAGACATTTTAAATTTCATGTGGGTGATTAAATGTGGGTTTCTGGAGTTAAGAAAACATTTATACAAGGTTATGAACTAAATTTTTCCAAGTGAGATATTCATTATTTCTGAATGTATATCTAAGCCTATTCATGTGTACAAATTAAAATATTATGATGGTGATGGAATAAGAGGTACATTTTGTGATCAAGAATTGGTAAAATTCGCAGACATAGCAAACCATGTATTCAGGGTGGAAAAAATAGTCTCACAGAAAACACAAGGGAGGAAAAAATGTGTTTTAGTGAAATGGCTGGGTTGACCATCACAATTTAACAGTCGGATAGAATCCAAATAGCTGAGAGATTTAAAATTATAAATATACATTCATGTTTTGCATGATAGCAGTTGTGTGAAGCCTTTAGTGGTAAAACAATTTCTGAGAGGGGCTTTTATGTCACATTTCCCAGGAATGCTTCTTTTGAAATGTTTCCCAACAACACAATATCAGATTATACTGTGAAACTAGCAAAACCTATCAATTTAATGGATTTATGGGAAGTTGGCTTGTCAGAAATTCAGTACCCAAGGACATGGGACAATATTACATCATGTGACAGAAAATTTTATGCAGGTGAAACTTCTAGGCCTATATTACTGTTATCGATTCCCAGGGGTTATTATCAAAATGTTGAAGATGTCACAGCAGCCATCAATGAGACACTGGAAAGTGCACAGCTAGAAATATGGCTAGAACATGACAGGCAGGACTGGAAAATAAAATTCCACAACATTAGTGGTAGATCATTCATAGCTCTGGCTCGTATTTTGGGGGTACCACCTGGTATCCTACAAGTACAGTCAAGCATCGCACCATATTATGCAGACATCAATGGTGTTTTTTATATACTGTTTGTATATTCAGATATTGTTGAGCACCAAAGAGTTGGAGAGAGCCACATCCCCTCTGCTCTGTTGTGTGGAAATATCTGATTAGAATAATGACATCATAACATCATGACATCATCTGCTATGATAAGCCAAATTATATACCAATCAGCAAACATCAGTTTGACACTATAACTATCTTTATAAAGAATGAACAAGACAAAAATGTATCATTCTTGTTTGGCAAAGTGATCATGAAGCTTCATTTCCACCCTGTTAAAGGAGCCTTCTGAATGCCAACAATGTCTCAGAAGTTATACAGTGATCCTAGCCTTTATGTGACCTATTACACAGCACAGGCTGGTCATGGCTTGTCTGGTTTGCATGGAGCCCCTGTTATGTATGGCGCTGGCATAGGTGGCATATTTAGTGGTTTATTTAGAAAAGCTGTGCTGCTATTACAAAAAGGTTTCTAGATGGTGAAACCCCACTTTAAATCAGCAGCTAAAAATATTGTAAAAGATGTAGTGGGCAATGTTGTGAGTTCCCTTACAAGACATGATCCAGAGAAGCCACAGGATGGGGCAGGAATTGTTGCCTACAACAGAACCAATAAGAAAAGGAGGATGGCCATCACAGGGACATGTGAAAGTACTATTAAAAGGCTGTATGTTTAAAGGAAAAGAACAGTTGTGAAACATAAGCGCAGGAAGAGAAAACATCGCAAAACCAACAGATAAAGAGACTTATTTTAAGCAGTGTCTCTGGTACACTGCATGTCTCAAGAATGTGGAAAGTCAGAACTAGACCTCTTCATGTTACCATCAACCCAGACCAGTATAGAGAAAAACCTTTATGTTGAAATCCCACCCTTGTCAGCTATAAGTGATAGTGCACCACTAGAGTTTTATGTTGCTGGTAATGGTGAAGACTACATTGACCTAAACAACACGTTGTTATACCCTGGGTCTATGACATTTCACTCCCGTCATTTCACTCCCGCATCATTTCTCCCCCATGCACACTCACTCCCAGGCATTTCACTCCCACACCGAAAATCATGTCCCTGTTCCTCGATTTGTTTAAAAAAAACATCCTGACAGGATCCAAACATTGCTTTGCTGTGAGTTGATCAAGAGGAAGGCCATTTTTTTCCATCAGCTAGCTTCTAAAGTGCTTGGTGTCATGTTGCTATAGTAACAGTGGTGAGAACAAGACAATATGGATGGAGCTGTATATAGATCCCCTTTTTGAGGTTTGCTGTTTTCCCCTTTCCCGTGTCAGACATGGAGCAATGGAATAATGGAACAGGGACTTGCCATTCCCCCAACACTATTATTTTTATTTCAGGATTGCACATATAAAAAATGTTAAGTGCCTTAATTCATTTGTATTTTGTTAAAAGAAAATATATGATAGCTTAAACATCATGAGCCCTTACAATCTGTCAATGGGTTGCAGCATGGAGTGACTCAGATATTTAATTCTGCTACTGAAAGCTGCTCCATGCCTGGAAATTCCCTGAGTATGTCTACGATCACAAAAATATAGCTGACATCTTAAAAGGTGTGAGGAAATGTACAAAAAAAGTTGTGTTAGTTTGGAATATTTTTGGTCCTACATGAAACCAGGTTGTACGTAGTCAGCTGTACAAGAATAATTGACAGCCCAGTCGGTAGCGCCAAAATCTTGCCGGTTAGATTCAAATTCTTTCTAGGGAAAGAAAAATGGCATTTCTGACTGCATTAAGGCTTTTTTTATATAGGACAGCAGTGAATTTAGTTTAATTTAATCACAGGGTAGACAGAGGAGAAATCTCAGCCAGTTGGAGCGTTGGCTATATGCACTCTCGCTCCAACCCGCTTTCTCCTCAGCGGCATTCACCAGTCCCTCTTCAGCTCATTTCACCTGTATTCCATTTTGTTTCTACACCTCTCCCAATTCCCAGCCATTTAGGTACCAAGCACACTAACAATTTGTATCCATCATTTGCCTGCTTCTGTCATGGGGGGAGCAAGAGGTAGAGAAAGAGAGTTGTGGAGTTCACAAGAAGCAGCTCCCAAAGCATAAACATAAATACTCATGAGGTAGAATCAGGAGCTTGCCACTTCTGTAGTGCCCTCTAGTGAAAGATTTCAGAGTAAAATGGTCTTCATAGCTGAGGCGGCCAGCTTCAGGAGCGTAATCATAGGGAGCGATTTTGCTAGTGAGCAAAATTGTATAGGAGCGAACTGTCAGTAGCAAGAGTGGCAGGAGCAAAATGATGTGAGTGTAATGTCATGCTCCCTTATACATTTGTGCAAGATCACTAAGGCTGATGCTAGTGACATTGATGATCAGGCTAGAGAGAACTTAATTAACTACCCTTTAGCAGCAATCTTTAGCCAGGTGGATATAGTGGTGGGCGATCGACTAATTAGTCAAAGTAATAACAGTTATCCCTGCAGAGCAATTATTGTATCACTGCTTAATTACAGTGATGACACCCTGTCTACACAATTTTCATCTAGATTATTTTATAAAGACACACTGGGACAGCACAAAAATACAGTTCTTAATGGACTTAATGAGGGCTTTAAAAAGTGTGCAGCTTTTACAGCAGGCAGTCACATGGTAGAACTGGTTGGACCAATTTATGCAGACTTTTTTTCCAGGAAACATTGCTCTTGAATGAAGTGGATGTCAAAATTAAACTTGTTCATAACAAGAATGAATTTTGTTAAATAAGCAGTGATGCAGATGAAGAATATAAATTACAAATTAAGGCAGCATCTATATATGTAAAAAGGCTAAAAGTGTCACAAGCTGTATGTATTAGTCATGCTCAGGCATTACAGACTGCTAATGCAAAGTATCCTATTGATCGTGTTAGCACGAAAGTGTTCAGTATAGCTGGTGGGAGCCATGTATATAACCAAGATAATCTGTTTCTGGGTCAGATACCTAAATTATAGGTGATGGGCTTTGTAGATAAGATAATGATGCTTTCAGTAGTGTGTGTAATAAAAACCCATTCAATTTTAAACATTTTAACATTAACAAGTTCCGCTAAACCACTTCAACCTAACTTTACAGGTGGTAATGCGGTCAGAGAATATATCAGTCTGGTCCACGTGAGTGGAAAACATGAAAGACAGCTCACTGCTGATAGATCATGTAGGTTTTTGTCAGGGGTACACACTTTTTGCTTTTGATCTAAGCCCTGACCAAGACTGTAATGATCATTATTCACTAATCCACTCAGGTAATCTGAGAGCTGAATACGATTTGTTTACCCACTGCCAACTACAGTGAATATGGTGGTGTATGTGGTTTTTGATAATGTTGTGGAGATTAATCAAAGACAAAATACTGTGTTTGACTTCAATTAAACATGAACACTCAACAACTAGACACATTTCTCCAGGCCAACCCTTTTACCAGAAATAGCTTTTTGGGGGGTCTTTGCAAAGTGATCAACTACCTTCAGAGAGACTTTTGATGCATGCCAGCCTCTTTAGTTGTGAATATACAGCCCTAGGCTATGTGTGGCAAACACTGGTTAGCTATTTATTTACCTGACCATACCACTGGGGAATTTTTTTGACTCTTACAGATTTCCTCCAAACTTCACATTTTTTCCACCATCAGTTGGTATGTTTTTCAGGAAAAATGTGAGAGAAACAGTGTTTAACCCTAAACAGATTCAAGATGTAACGTCTATGACCTGCGGCCACCATTGTATATTTTTCTTACATCATAGATGCAAAGGTGCATCCTTTAGTGATGTGATTAGGCTTTTTTCTGATAATTTAATAATGAATGATCAAAAAGTTTATACATTTGTCAAGCCATGTAGAATTGTTAAAGGGCCAAAGCCTTCTTTTTCTTTCAGTCCGCAGTCAGTAATTTCATGTTATGATTCTAACCAACGATATTACTATTGATAGATCCACAAACAATGCATGCTGTATTCTCCAGACAACAATGTACTTTGCTTTTATAGTGTAAAATTAATAAGGGCACTGTTGTAAGGAGACAAAAAACCTAGCCATTTGTGAATTGCATCAGAGTGTTTGTTTAGTTTTACAATATGATAAAATAAACGGCAGCATATAGTTTAATTAATAAAATGTACAAAAATCACATAATTAGGAAAACTGTGCAGGACATAGCATAGGTGTTAAAACATCAACCATGGAATTTTCTTAAAAGGGTTTTTTCTTATTCTTGTCATAGGTGATGGTGTGTGGGGTTCAGATGCTGGTATTGCAGAAGTATCTGTCAGAACCTCTGACAGCTGTTTTTTAGAACTCTGAATCAAATGCTTGTTTTGTAAGTTAGGTACCACTGATTCAGGAGCATTAATTTCTGCTAAAGCACTGAAAATGTATCCCACCCCCTAGGTTTTTTTAGTATCAGTTGTATATCTTTGCGAAGTAACAGCTCTGACTAAGTTATATGTGAGATCCTTTAATGGGTATACCACGGTATATAAATTCCCCACAATCATTCCAATCTGTAACACCAACAGACCTTTTTAGTTTGTTTAACAATATTTCTGTGTTTTTTTGGGGCATCTACAGAACCACCATGTACTATGTCACTGTATATGTCATCAGTGCCAGGTAGCAGTGTGTTGTCACCTTGTTACTGCATTAGCTTGTGTGGTGTCAAAGATAATGACAAGTTTGTAACACCTTTTTCACCCTGCTGTACCACTGTGAGATAGCTTTGTAACACATTCCTATATACTTTAGCCTTCTCATATTCAGAGAGGTCAGTCCTTTGAAGCACAGCCTGCATCTCAGCATCCAGCTGTCATTCCACACTCTTTCTTGACAGTTCTCCAGGAGGTCCAGGAGGACCTCTTAACATGTCCAGCTGATGTTTGAGTACCAAATACATTTTTTGTGCCTAATCCATGCCTGTTTCATCTGCTTGATAAAAGGCTGGTTAAAACAGGTATAGCCACACTGAACAAGGTGCATATATGACCCCCAGATTGTGTTACAAGGTGTTTTTTATGTTTAACAAACAGCTTCTTACTACTTAATTTTTTTAACAGTGCTGCGTCTCTTCTTTAGCATCCTAATCTGGTGAGTTGTGAGAGGTATACTCCCTTTAACAGCATTGAGTGCCACCTCTGCAATTGATGCTATTAAATCATCAGAGGCCAAACAGAGAACAGTGTTTCACTGTTGTGGAGGGCACTTCACCAGCAGCTTAAGCACTGCAAGGTTTCTTTTCAGATGTGCTGACATGTCACAGTACTATGACTGTCTGGCTACAATGAACAATTGATGCATCTCTTATTTTCATGGGGCACTTTTTTTCATGATACAGGTAAACTAGGTGGAAACAAACCAGACCTTAAGCAGTATGATTCAAGTGCAGTGGCTTTTAAATCCACTAGAAGATAACCATAGGCCTTGCGGGTAGCATCTTCAAAGACCTCTCCAAAAAATGTGGTCTTTCCGGGATATATCTGGTGGGCCAGTGTACTAACCTGTAGCTTACCTCTGGAATTTTTAAATAAGGTTATATAATTTGCATTTAACTTTGTGGTCCTTCTTTTTTTACCCTGGACAAACAAATTTTGCGTGACATACAGGATACTAACATTTCTGTGATGGCAGTACTGTGTGAAACATTTTTGAATTTCACAGTTTTCAGATCCTGGTTCCATGAAGTCATATTCAATTAAAAGATTTACTTTTTGAGGTGGCAAAAGTTTGTCATCTTGTAGAGTGCTAGTAATACCTTCTATAAATCAGAGCTGAGAAAAGTTACTGCATACTGCTGTATACAAAGGCTGCCAACAGCTATAACACCAGATAATATTTTCTGGAAATCGTATTAAAACACTGAGACCCACTTCCAACATGCTTTTAATAAAATAACTTTCCCTGCAGTTTGATGGTCCAGCCAAAATACAGGAAAAAGGGTGCTGCAAAAGTATACGCATACCCCACTCAGAAACCATAAGGCAATATTTTAAACTCCTCAGTTAAAACGCTTTTGTTTTAGACAGCCCTGAAGGTTTTCTTTTCTGGCCTGTTTTCAACAGTGATGCTCTTTTTGTTTCTCACAATTTTTTTTAACCCAGTAGAAAAAAAATACAACAAATATGTTGCAGATGATACCCTTTACTGGACTAACAAAATTATTTTAAAGACTAGCTTTCAAAAAAATACAACTAATATGTTGCAGGTGATACCTTTTACTGGACTAACAAAATTATTTTAAAGACTAGCTTTCGAGAGGTGAAACTCTTCCTCAGGTCAAAAGTGAAAACAGCTGAGCAGTATGACAGATATAAAGGATGGATGTGGATTTGGATTCTAGACTAGCAGGTAACAGATCAAAGCATTGCAGTCAATTTGCACCTCTTACAAACAGGAATACCAATTTTCACTGGAGTGTGTCTGTTGGAGAGATCAACTTGTAAGATCAAAGGGCTACCTAATTTTATTCTGACTCTGGACCATTAATTAATGCTTCTAAAAAGTCAAGACATAAAGACAGTGCTACCTTTACAGACATCAGTTTACTTTCCTGCGTCAATAACTCCACCTCCATTTTTTCTTTTACAAGCTGGTTTAAGATGAAGTGGCTGTCATACCCCTTTACATTATGAGCTATAATGATGTACCCCTTAAACCTTTTTTTGCTAAACTTTTTTACAAACTGACAACACAGTCAGTGCCTTCAAATAACCACTTGTGACCACTTTCAATGGCATAGATATAATTAGGAATATGTCTAGAGACACCAGCACTGACATCTTGCATGCATTCAGAATCATAAAATATATAATTGCTTGAACATGGTGGTGATTTTAATGGCTGAAAAAGCATAAGTGGTGTTCAAAAGGGTCTACATCTGTAAGACAGTTATGACACTTTGGCTGAAAACAAAGATATAGTTCTTCGTTAGGGTTTCCACATGATTTGCGTAATTTAGTTAAATGACAATCAGCGTATGTCAATTTATGCTGTCTGCAACAGTCTGTAGAGCTACAGTGTTTATTGCAATCAGGGCACTGTACCACCTCACTTTGCACTTCACTGCAGCCAAAGGATCTGCATGCATGGCACAAGTTAAGGCATGTGTGTGAACCTTTGTGTGCAAAAAAGGCCCGACAATGTTCACACACATTTCTGGCACCAAAAATACCTTAGAGATTTTTAATACCATAATAATGGTTTTCATATACAGTACAAGCAAAACAACAGCATTAACCTGTTTATTAGGAGAACACACAAACATCTGCCATGCACTGATAGATTTCTTTGACTGGGTGACCAAAGTAGTAGATCAGGGAGGGGCTGTGGACATGGCCTGCCTAGACTTTAGCAAGGCGTTTGACACAGTCCCACACAAAAGATTAATATACAAGTTAGCCAGCCTGGGAGTGGGTCCCAAGATGACAGCCTGGATAAAGAATTGGCTGGAGAATAGGACTCAGAGAGTAACAGTAAATGGTAGTCCACTCAGAAGAAAGGGGGGTTACTAGTGGAGTACCGCAAGGTTCAGTATTAGGACCGGTCCTCTTCAATGTCTTTATAAGAGACATTGCAGAGGGACTGGAAGGAAAAGTATGTCTCTTTGCAGATGACACAAAGATCTGTAACAGAGTTGATGCACAAGGTGGGGTGGAAAGGATGAGAAGGGACTTGGCAAAGTTAGAGGAATGGTCAAATGTATGGCAGCTCAGATTCTATATTAAGAAGTGCAAAGTAATGCACATGGGAAACAAAAACCCAGGGGAAGAGTACACAATGGGGGGTGAGATACTAACAACAACAAAAATGGAAAGGGACCTGGGGGTAGTCATATCAGATGACCTAGAGGTGGGCAAGCAATGTGAGAGGGCAGCAAGGAGGGCTGGGGGGATACTGGGATGCATAGGGAGAGGCATCACCAGTAGAAAACAGGAAGTTATTATCCCTCTGTGCAGACAGCTGGTCAGACCCCATCTGGAGTACTGTGTACAGTTCTGGAGACCCAATCTCCGCAAAGACTTAGACAGGATAAAAGCTGTCTAGAGGAGGGCAACTAAAATGGTGCAGGGACTGCACTGGAAGACATATGAAGAGAGACTAAAGGAGCTTAATATGTATAGCCTCGAAGAAAGGAGGGAGAGAGGGGGGACATGATAGAAATGTTCAGGTACCTCAAAGGAATCAACAAAGTCCAAGAGGGTAGCATCTTTCAAAAAAAGAGGTGTGCAAGAACAAGGGGACACAATCTGAAGATAGAGGGG
Organism: Neoceratodus forsteri; assembly: GCA_016271365.2. Taxonomy (NCBI): domain Eukaryota; kingdom Metazoa; phylum Chordata; order Ceratodontiformes; family Ceratodontidae; genus Neoceratodus; species Neoceratodus forsteri. The sequence goes on along the minus strand of CM028137.1, from coordinate 208,279,732 downwards.
GGGCGGCTCAGAGGTAATTTAAGAAAGTATTTTTTCACAGAGAGGGTTGTGGATGCATGGAACAGCCTTCCGGAGGAGGTTGTGGCGGCAAAAACAGTGGTGGAATTCAAGCATGCATGGGACAGTCATAAGGCCATTCTTGGGGGTGGGAGTAGGAAGAAGTAGGCTGCTGGTTAACTAGGATCTGCAGCTTATCCAGTAGGTAGGGAAATGGGCAGACTGGGTGGGCCAAGCGGTCCCTATCTTCCATCAAATTCTATGTTTCTATGTTTCACTGGCTTTGCTCATAAAGTAAACAAAGATGGTCTTCTTTAGCTCTGTCTCAAATAGGTGTATGTGACTCAAATCTACAAGTGTGTGTTCTGACAAGCCTATCCTGTTGTGTAAATCTCTAGGTTTTACTAATATCTGCTGATCAACTAACTGTTTGTTTAGCAAAGCAGTTAAACTAGCTGCAATGCATAATGTGTTACTCTGACTGATAATATTGGCTAGATGTCTTGCTTTTTGCTTTACAATGTTACTAGATAAGATGCTTCTGACATCTCTGGAAACACCCCCACACACATTTTGCACAATTGTCACAGCCAGCATTAATGTCTCATTAGCACACACCTCCATCTTTCTGTTTAATAAATTGGATATATGTTCTAAAAATTCATCAGCATTAGAAATGCAGTGAAATTAAATTCCACTGGTGAAGTGAACACGAAGTGGCCACTTAGTGTTGTCACTGGCTACGCAGAGTGGCCAATAGGAAAGGCTCACTTTGCCTTCTAATTATTACTTCATGTTGTCATTCCACCTTAACGCGAAGTAAGGTAGAGTAGCAACAATATTGGCAGCTCCCCAGTGCCCCCACACAGACACAGTCACCAGAATTAATGTGCATCCTCAAAATGCTACTGTCTTGTGTCCAGAAACCTCTCCAGTGCTGAGGAAGTGAAATGAGAGTACAACAAGAAATATAAAGTCTCCGAGATTAATGGCACATTCAGTCATGCTCGTAGTGGACATGGTCACATCACACACAGACACCAGAATTAGTGTGCATACCCAAAATGTTACTGTCTTTTGTCCAGAAAATTCCCCAGTGCTGACAAAGTGAAATGAGAGTGTAACAAGAAATGTGAAGTCTCCCAGAATTAATGGCACACTCAGTCATGCTCACAGTAATCATTACAGTCACCAGAATTAATTTGCATCCCCAAAATGCTACTGTCTTGTGTCCAGAAAATTCCCCTGTGCTGGCGAAGTGAAATGAGAAGGTAACAAAAAATTCAGTCTTCTAGAATTTTTTTATCGTATAATGTTTGTTTTTTTTATTTAAATTTACCTTACTTTTTCTTCCTCTCTGCCCTTCATCAACACATCTGCCCTGGTCATGGCGCTCTCAAGATCCCACCACCTATTAAGGCCCTCGCTTCCCTCAGTCACTTCCAGCTTACCACCCAGGAGGTGGGGCATGGCTCGTAGTGGGTCACTGGCACTGTGGAACCATATCTAGTTGGGGGAGCCCTCTGCCAGGCAGCTAATCAAGTCTCGGGAGCAGGGCATCACAGAGACATCTGGCAGGGAGGGAATTTTTTATCCCTATAGGCTGGGGTGGAGACATGCAATGACGCTGGTGTCTGTCACACCCCAGTGCTCACTTATTATGCATAGGTATACAGGGTGATGCACCTAGCTGCTGCTAGGTGTCACTACATACCGAGCGCAGGTACTCCCCACCCCCCCAGAGAAGGAGAGCAGTCCTAGGAAGCTCAATCCTTCTCCCCCCGGCAGGCCCTCCAATGATCTGGGCTCGCTGATGAACCCAGTTTATCAGCGTTGCAAGTGGAAATTTAACCACTGAGCTGGCAGGCTGGCATCATATAATGTTTTATTGATTATTTCTCTTGAAGTTACAGAGACAGTTGGTGCAGTCTTTATGCTTATACATAGCTAATTAGAACATGGGTGCATATATTATACTATAACCATGGTACATATTCCAGTCAGTTACACATATTGTCTAACCATAGCTTATCCTTGTCTATCACTAATATTCAAAAGATCAACACAAATATAGACATATAAGGGTTAATGCTCTCACCTCCAAATTGAATTCTATACCAATCAAGGATAAAAGAGAAAATGTGACATGGGGGGGGATAAGTGGGAAGGGGGGAGGTATTTCCAGCATTCTGTTTCACTAACTTACCCAGGACAATATGCTCAGGCAGTGGTGGGGTTTTCTGGTTGGCTTGGAATTTTAAAAAATTTGGACCAAAGGTATGGCCCCCACTTTGCTTGGTAAGTGAGCATGCTATTATTCTGCAAAAATGATATTCTTTCAAAAAGGGATAAACCTGCCACAGCCACATGCCACATAGTTCTGCTAGATATTGTGGGTTGACACCAGTGCATAAGTAGGAGACGCTTAGCTTCTAAGATGACCAAGACAGCCCAATGCTGTGTGGGTTTAAGGAGGGTCCTAATTGAGGAGGTATCACCTAACAATGCAGTAGAGGCAGTTAAGGTAATCAGAGTATTTACAACCTGGTATACGTCGTTGGTTACCATAATCAGAAAGTGGTAACAGAGGGGCAGGACCAAAGTATGTGCTAGATGTGGGCATTGGGCTGTGAGCAATGCCAGCAATGGCTATGATCTAGTAACCCACGCTTGTACAGTACTTCAGGGGTACGGTACCAAAATAATAACATTTTTAGCTGAATAAAACAGCTGTTCATGTCTTTATTTTCTTGATGTATAAACTTATAGTAAGAATGCCATTGTTCTTCTGTTATCACTACATCTAAGAGTTTTTCCCATTTCAGTCTGCATGGCTGCATGGGGTCATTCTGCAAGTCCCTCCAGGTGCTATAGAAAAGACCCATAAGTCCTCTCCGAGTGTTAAGTGTGCACAGGCTATTAAGCCATTGCCACTGGTCGGTGTCCACATTGGCACTAAGGAGGGGTGACAGAGATCTATGAAGTTGTAAATAGTGCCAAAAGTATTTTTTTAGTAATGTAAATTGTCTCTGTAACTGTGCAAAAGGGGCAACATGTTTGGCACCTGCATGCCAAAATCAGAGATCTAACTAATCCCAAGGTGTTGCCATGATGGTGCACTCCAACATGCAAGCAGTGGCCACACACAGTCACCAGAATTAATTTGCATCCTGAAAATGATATTGCCTTGTGTCCAGAAAATTCCCCAGTGCTGATGTAGTGAAATGAGAGTGTAACAAGAAGTGTGAAGTGTCTCAGAATTAATGGCATACTCAGTCATGCACTCAGTGGTTACACACAGTCACCAGAATTAACTGGCATCCCCAAAATGCTACTGTCTTGTGTCCAGAAAATTCTCCAGTGCTGGCAAAGTAAAATGAGAGGGTAACAAAAAATGCAGTCTCCCAGGATTAATGGTGCACTCCATCATATGAGAAGTGGCCACACACAGTCACCAGAATTAATGTGCATCACCAAAATGCTACTGTCTTGTGTCCATAAAATTCTCCAGTGCTGATGAAGTGAAATGAGAGCGAAACAAGAACTGCAAAGTCTCCCAGAATCAATGGTGTACTGCAAATGCACAGACAGATTAAGACTGTGCTGCACATTCAAGAGATGCAGAGTCTGACTCAAAGCCACAACAACACCTAACCAGTGCTCACAAGTCACAAATCCAAATCTGGAAAAGAATACCTTTTGCCAGTTGGGGGGTAGTGCACGACAGTAACAGGCCACCACCAGTAAAGATACCACAATGCAGTATAAAAAATTCATGCAGGTGAGGAGGATAGCAGGTTCACACTGCTGCAATTATTCTGGCACAATAAAAGTTGTCTGATTTAATGGTATGCATCGCACACATACTCACACACACACTGCAACTATTGCATAGCAAATTGAAAACCCTTAGCAATATAACCAAATGTTTTAAACAAACTGAAATTATACACTGCTGCACCACTAGATTCAGCAAAAATAGTCAAGAATTACTGAAACTATTACTATGTGTACAGTAACACAGTTATACAAGAAAAATATAACCAAAACAGAAAGACTGCCTTTTTCTCCCAGTTAATCTACCTACATCACAGATACACCCCTCCCCCAAAGCACACTTCGCAGTAAACAGACTGACTGTTCTAGATTAACATTCAAAGTCCACACACAAATAATAAACACTTGATGATATGAGCACAGGGGGTGTCCTACAATTGAAGCACTAAATTTTGAGCAAAAGGAATTGTCTCAAAAAGGCTTTTATAACAGCTTTTAGAGGACTTAAATCGCAGAGCTCTGAGAGGAAACTATCTCCATCTTCCACTACACACACACTACACAGAATTTAGGTTTTGCAAAACAATCTAGAGCCCATGTGACCTACAATTGCATGAAGCACTGCAAATTCGCCTTGGTGCTCAATAACAAGGTGAAGTGATATGAAGTACATTGATTTCAATGTACTTCATCTTAAAACTGGTGGAGAAGTGGTTTTGAGAAGGTGGAATAATGCAAAGTCATTGAATTCAATGGACTTCACTTTCCCCATTGTAATGCGTTGTGGAGCACTTCGAGGATTCCACATAACTCCGCAAATCACTCCGTGGACTGAATTTTCAGCACTTCGTCAACCACTAATCAGCATTTAATTCATTAGGGTTCCTACGTAGTGAGTACACAGGGTCATTTAAGCTATCACAACTCAGGTGTAGCTGTACAAAATCATTACTACCCAAAGTGGGCCTTATTCTGTCCAACAACTGCTGCACAGCTGTATGGATTGCAGAATAGTATTGGTCTATGGGCGTTATTTGGTCTAGGTTGGCAAAGCGGAACTACTGGCGATACTCAGTACCATTAAAATTATTTCTTGGTACTTCATATTTATTTATTAATTCTAAATATGCACGTTCCGGTATATCATTGTCCTTCACCTGCTGGACCCCCTGACTACACATGTCTTCTTCTTCTTCATGGTATGGGGTACCACCACCCCCTCTCTGCATGTCTTCAGGTGTGCTGTTTTGGGGAGGTCCCATACATTCCTCACTGCCTGTCAGATCCATACACACATCAGATTTATCCAGTATGCTGTTTTGGGAAGGTTCCATACATTCCTCACTGTCAGTCAGATCCATACACACATCAGAATTATCAATTGTGCTGTTTTGGGAAGGTTCCATACATTCCTCACTGCCTGTCAGATCCACACACACATCAGAATTATCACTCTGCAGCCATTCACAGTTTTCACTTATACAACACACAGTTTCACATTCACTATTTTCTTGGCACTCAGGAGACTGTTGGCTTGATAAACACATAGGGTAATCACACACACACAACATGGTGTGGAAGACCCTGCTTTCCCATAGTTATGCTGTGGTGGCTTGTGTCTGTGCCAGGGACTCTGCTGTTTTTTTCATTCTGCTACAGACTACCAATATGTTTTTAGCCCTTCTAACTCTTATACTAATATACTGGTTCAATATATTATGCCTGGTGTTTCTGATGACCCTGTCTCACTGAATAATTCTATTAATAATTTTATTACACTCATTTTGAATTGTACACATTTTTGTACCACCCGGAGCTAATTTTTGAATTAGTTTTCTAGTGTCCACCATTTTTGGTATACCAGTCATAGCTAACAGATTTATTTACAGTTTTAAAATTGACTTTATGATAACTTTGATTCTGTGAACCTGACCACCTTAAATGCGTTATTAGAAATGCCAAATATTAGACTACAATCAGTGGGTATCTGTACATGTGAAGAGACCATCACAGGTATACCAGAAGGGTCTAAATTGTAACTATGTGTATATACAATTGCACCACTAGTTGAGCCTTTAACATGTGGTGACACTTTTGAGTATCAATGTTCCAGTTGCAATTATAGGGCCAGCTTTAGTCACACACAGAGCTGAGGATTTACTGCATAGCAGCTCTGCAGTTACACTACCTGTAGCACAGTTTAATGTAACAGGTGGTTGTGTTTGTTTATTATTATGTTTGCAGCACCTCTTACCCCCCATCCCTATATGGCAATGGTGTTCACATTTTACACATTTGTTGGAAGAAGGTTGATGGCCAGTCCTTAAAGACAAACAAGCGGGACTGAAGACATTTTCAAAATGTCATCATTCTTTTGGGCTGCTGCTGTGGTTGCAGGCACTGAGTGTGAGTTGGTCTGATCTTGTTAATATGTCTCTTTTTCTATCTGGATAGCCTTGAATGTAGTGATGACTTCTTCAGACTTTTGAAATACAGCTTCTATATGTTTAAAAGCTATATCAACTTGTAACAAAAATTAGAGAACATAAATATAGCAACCCTATGCATCATGTTGACTATATCCTGGATAAAAACATGCAATATGGCAGCATATTAAATAGTTTGCTACAATGAACCATACAGAATTAAAAACTATAAAATCAGGAAAGCTATGGGATTTAGAAACACTGCCATGCCCAAACTTCTTAACAAATATTGTACAAACACATGACTATATATTACATTTTTGTTACAAGAAAGCATGCATAATTTACAAATCAAGACAATATTTATAAACACCACCACATTTGTCCCTTATTAATCTGTAGCACAGTAAAATATGCAATTATTTTCTGTTAATGCACAATACTATTAGAAACTTTAACATATACCTGCTGTTTTGTCTTCATTGATTGTTGTTGTTATATTTTCAGATGTGGACTCCAGTTGACCAATTTCTACTAAAAATCAAAATAGTATTTATGTCACCACTAACAAATAGTGTTTTCTAAGCATACTGTGGGTGGTCAAACAGCTATTACTTCTTTGCACATTTTAAAGCAATATTTAGCTAGTTTTATACTTTGGCAGATTTTTTCATCTATCTACAAAGTATAGGTTATAATAACCCCTTTGCTACGAGTGTAACATCTTACTTAAACCAAAGTGGCATTATATTGGATACTTAAACACATGCCCACTGTTTTGTCTTTTTTAATTGATGTTGTTATATTTTGAGATGTGGACTCCCGTTGCCCAGTTTCTGTTAAAAATTAAAACAGTATATACAGTATGTCACCACTAACCAAATAGTGTTTCCCAAGCCTACTGTATGCAGTCAAACAGCTATTACTTCTTTAGACATTTAAAAGCTGTATTTAGCAAGTTTAAAATATCTAACATCTTTTTTTTCATCTATCTACAAAGTGTAGCTGGCAATAAATCAGTTTGCTAGAGTGATTTGCACCATGTGTTTACATTGATAGTAACAAGTGAGCATAATGTATATTAACAAACCTTTATATTATTGCTAACCTTGTAGCTATCTATGACTTAGACTATAGCTCACAGTACTGTAAAGTGGTTACAACAATCTCAAATAAATTAATTACTATGCAACACACCATAATGTAAGCAACATAGGCAGAAAATCCACTTGCTTAAATGTTCACATGCAACACAATTATAACATGGCAAGACAGAGGGACACTATGGTCTTGTCTGGACTTGTTCACATAATTGAAACTTTGGTATATTTAATTGGACATACCGTATCATGTAGTATGAGTACCTGCAGAAGAGTTGTTTAGTATACATAAGGCCAGCAAACCTGAATTAGGAAAACTTAGTTATCTTATTATAAACATGATTTTTAGCAATCATAATCTTAAAAAAAATAAAATAAAGTGCACTCACCATCATCTCCTTGTGGGCCTTTTGATTCTAGAACAAGATCGTGAAAGTCAATCTGAGAAAAATGTTTTGCAAAATAATTCATCATTTTAATGTCAAGATGACAACAGTACTTCACAAGCTATAACTTTGCAAAAGCTTAACAAAGGTAGCTTCAAAGTGGAAGAGGTTGGTGCAGTCTAAAGCATCTCCTTTTATATGATCCAAGAGGCTGTGACACGCACCAAGCATTGTACAGATTGAGAGCCTATGTAACAAAGACCAGTGATGACCAAAAAGACTCACTGATTAGTAATCAGTACATTTAAATGCACAGGGGAAGTGGGGAGGGGGGAGTTTATGCCCTCCCAAAAAAACAAAAATACATTTTAGCTGAAAAAAATATTTTATAATCAATTTTAATCTGGTATAAAAATATATTATGGAGATCTTCCACATATTTCCATCTCTAACCATTTTATCATGTAGATCAGTGACCAATGGAAAAGTAAACATGACATATTTAAAACCATTCTCCAGTACAAGTTAAAGTCAAGATCTGATGTGGTATTAAATGCCTCTCAGGACTAGGGGGGTGGCTTAGCTAATATGATACTTTCATGTTTAAATGTTAGTTTCTATAGATCAGAAATTTTATTTTACTTGTAAAATAATGATTTAATTTAAACCGTGTTATATTGCAATACACATTCTTAGTTTTGGCTGTGAGAGCTGATTTCTGGAGCTGCTTAGCTAAGAGTCATTCTCATGAAAGTTATTACTCATGGTTGCAACAAAAAGGTTAGAGTTAGACAAATCCCCCACAATGTATGCCTCACATTTTATCAGAGTATTTTGATCATATTTAACATGTCAAAATTGTGTGTGTGTGTGTGTGTGTGTGTGTGTGTAACATTAAAAAATCACTACAGCAAGAGATTCATTGTTTAACCCCTTTCATTTTGTTTTAAAGCCAGAAAAATTAATGCCTAGTTTTAAGGGTTTACATTACTTACATAAAAAGGCATTTTTATTTTGTTGCTCTTTCTGTATACTTGATAACTCCTTAATGTTTTTTATTTTAGCCACCATAACCCCAAACTGCTGTAATGGATGTGTGTACTTTAAGTGTTTATATTACTCTTTTATTTTTTTAAATGGAATGGAGTAAACACTGTAGTTCTCTCATAAATACAAATAGTACCAAATCATTAGCTAAAATTATGGATTAAAGACAGTGGGCCAGATATTCAAAAGGGTTGCGCCATGCGCAATAGGGTTGCGCATGCGCAAGTCCGAAAATGCGCCATTCTGCGATATTCAGCAGGAGGCAGTTGTGCCACCGAAAACAGGCTGAGCAACGAGCGCCAATGCAAATGATGGCATGCGCGGCGAGAGGGGTGGATCCCTGCATAAAGAGCACAATGCGATATTCAAAGGGGTTGCGCAATGCGCCAACAGTGGAACAACCGGAGAGTTGCGCCACAGTGGAAATAAGCCAAAATAAAAAGGCTCAAGGAAGAGGCGCAAGAACGCTACAGAGATGCCAAACAAGACAGACAGAGAAGACAGACAGTGATAGTCCAGAACAGGGCAGGCAAGGGAAGTTGTGTGGGCCATATGCTGCAGAGGCCAGCGGGGGTACCTGGTGCAGTGGAGGTAGCAGTCAGGACAGCAGGGTAACAGAGCAACATCAGCCAGAGGGGGTCACAAGCCAGGGAGATGGACAGTGCCAGCTTCACATGGAAGCTGTAATGAGGGGTGAGAATGCATGCTGCAGGGGACATGGCCATGGAAGGGCCTGTCGGCGGTACGCCCCCAACAGGCAGTACCGTGCCCGCATCAGCTTTGAGCTGTACACAGATGTAGAGATCGTGGGCCGGTACCACCTGAACAGGGCAATACTGAGATGGCTCTGTGAGCTGTGCAGTGATGTGATGCAGGCACCCTCATGACGGAGTCACGCTCTGTCAGTGGAGACCAAGGTGACAGCCTGCATGTGCCTGCTCACCACGGGCACCTTCCAGAGACCGACAGGGGACACCACAGGCATCACACAGTCGGCCACATCATGCATCCTCACCCAATTCCTTAGCGCACTGCTGCCACATGCTGTGGAGCACATCCAGTTCCCCAGCACCGCGGCAGAGCGTACAGCAAACATGCAGGAGCTCCACAGGGTAGCACGTATGCCTGGCATGCTAGAGACCATAGACTGCACCCATGTGGCCATTCACATGCCACCTGGCCCCGATGGGGCTGCATATAGGAACAGGAAGGGCTATTCCAGTGTCAACTGCCAGGTGGTGTGTGATGCAACTGGGCGCATAATCAATGTCTGTGCCACACACCCTGGCAGAGCACATGATGCCTTTATATGGTATCAGTCTGCACTGTGCCATCGATTCGAGGTGGGGACATCCCACAGGCCATCTAGTGGGTGAGTACGCATGTAGGAATTGCAAACGTGGGGCAAGGGTGGGATGCCACAGGTGCTATCGGTAGTGGCACACAGGATATTGGTAATATGGACCTGAACATGATGCTCATCTCCACCATCTCCACACAGGTGACAGCGGATACCCCTCGTCCCTGGCTGCTCACACCATACCGGCGCCCCATGACCCCATCGCAGCAATGCTATAATGAGGCGCATGCCGCCACATGCAAAATCATTGAGCGGGTGTTTGGGATGCTCAAGGCATGCTTCCGATGCCTAGACACCTCTGGCAGTGCCCTACAGTACAGCCCCTCAAAGGCCTGTGGGATATTCCTGGCGTGTTGTATCCTGCACAACATGGCCAAAGACTGTGGGATAGCCATTCAGGTTGAGGAGGGGACAGCGATGGGGACGCCAGCGGTGCCAGTGATGATGGTGATGAGCAGCCCCCCCTTGGACGGCGGGACCCCCGACTGATCCGGCAGGCCCAGCTGCACCGGGACACCATCACGGAGGAGCATTATGCACGACACAGGTAAGTCAAGGGGCCATGTGCAACCAACACTGTCCTGGTGCAACCCACAGGCACAAAGAGTAACACACCAGGGGTGCATGACGGCAAGGGGAGTGGAAGGGACCAGGCACACAAACACACCATCAGGGAGGGGTGAACAGTCATATGGACACACACACACACACACCAGGCACAAAACATACATGGGCAGATGCACAGCAGAGCAGGAACAGACATGGCAAACACACAGATCCACAGACCACACCCACCATCTGTATTGTCCAAGTACGTGTGTCAGATGCTGGGCACCCTTGCACCTTGGTGTACAGTACAATGCAGGCAACATCATGCACACGCACCTCTGGACAGCAGTCGGGATGGTGTGCAGGTGGTCCGATGTCAGCATGATGTGCAGGGCACCCACCAGTGCACTGCCCACCATGACGCAGTGCACAGGGCAGCACCAGACAGGGCCCGCACTGGGAGACAGGTGTCGTCATGCACCATTCCACGGCCACCGCAGATGCATGGGCGCCCCACCGTGACCCAACAGCACTGGCAGGCTGAGCAGGGGCCACATGGGATGGCACTGGCGACCACCAGGGGTCCCACTGCACGCATCGCGACCTTGTCCGCACTGGGGTCTGTAGTATGCCAAACATACCTGCACCAGGGTGCTCGGGATGCCACAGCAGAACCCAGTGTCGACAGGCTGGGTGTCGCACAATGCCGGGAACGGGGAGTGGAGAGCGTACTGTGTGGGGTGCATGGTACAGGGGCACCTGCTTGTGTGCCCAATGCAGCCACGACAGCGACCAATGCCTGGGTCTGCCTGTCAATGGTGGCGGTCACATCCATCCACATATGGACCATCTCTGCAAGGTTCAGAGCACAGTCCCTGCTGTGCCACTCCACAGCCACGCACAGTGCCTCCATGGACGTTGCAACCCACCTTTGCTGCTGTACTGATTCCCGCAGCAGGTGGGTGTGCTCTTCAAATGGGTACTCTGCCACAACGCATCCTGTCCCCCAGGGTATGGAAGGTCCTGATGCTCAACACCCCTTGAGGGTGGGCGCTGTTCACCAGGACCAGGAATGGGCATATCAAAGTGTGGTGGGCATGTGCCACTGCTGGACACTGTACCCCCAGACCTGGTGGGTGACTGCTGCTGCTGGCCCTCCAACTGCTGTGCCCCAGGGACCACTCATTCCACTGCTGTGGCCGCAACAGTGCCAGACACCTGCACAGCCACTGGTGTTGCCCCACTGGTGCTGACAGGCACAGCCTGGGACTGTGCCAACATGCTGGCACACATGTTGGAACCAGCTAGGCCCAGGGGCACATGCTGGCCTGCTATGTGTCCATCATGGGACACACACATGTCACTGCCCATTGCAGTCCTTGCATCATCAATGGTGCAGGTACATGCTACAGCCACAGTCACAGCTTGCTGGCATGCTTGCACACCAGACTGCTGAGACACAGACTGTGCACCCCCCACACCTGACTCACCGACACCAGAGTTGGCAGCCCGGCGTGCATGCTGGTGCAGTGCATGCTGGCTGGTGACAGAGGTGGATGGACCCTCCTCCATGTCCAGCAGGTCTTCCTCACTTCCTGGACCCACCACCACCATCCCCTGAAGACGAACAGGATCTGTAACAGAAAGTTAGGACATGTGAGTGCATGTGAACAACCTCCCCCAACACCACCACCATGTCATACCGTGCAGTGATGGGCTTCCACCTGTCTGGAATTGACTTCCTGGTACGCCCTCAATAGCACTCCACTGCATTGATGCAGCCAGTCGGTCCTCAGCCGGGGTCAGCTCCGCCACCGCTGGCTGGCCCCGCCTGTGCCAGCACGTGCCGCCCTGAGGGCTGCCACCTTCTCCTTCACCCTCCTGCGGTCTGTCCCCATCTTCTTTTTGCATTCCTGCACGGAGTGCTGGTGGCTTCCGTGCAGGTTCACTGCCCGAGCTACCCCCTCCCATGCAGCCACACGGGCCTGAGGGGTGCCCCGCCATCCACTCAGTAGTGGCTCCTCCTCCAGGTAGGCCTGGAAGAGGGCCTCTGTCTCCGCCATGGTGAAGTTGGGCCTCCTCCTCCGCCCACCATCCTCACCCTTACCTTGGCTCTGCTCGGTCATGTCGATCTGTATGGGTGGAAGTGGACACCTGTCACTGTGCAGTCTACAGCATTAGCCCATAACCATTGTCCAGAACATCACACAGCATGCAACCCACCTCTCACCTGCAGTAACCGAATCTGGCCAGCGCAGCCCAATGTCGCACATTTTTTGCACAATGCATGCAAATTAGGAGTGGAGCAACTGTAATGATGTGCAAATCAAGCCACTGCGCCTTTGAATGGCTGATCAGATGATTTGCATGTGTCAGCTGAATATCGCCCCGTTGCGCTTTGCGCAATATGGTTGAGCCAGCTGAACCAATGGCGCATATCTGTGACTGTGTGGTACACTGCATTGCGCATGCCCAGGTAGCTTACGCAGGCATCTGCCATGCTGATGACATGCTGTGCATGATCAGCAATTCAGGCCATGGCCACCATTGCGCCAATGGCACTACAGCGCTGGTCACCACATGGCGCAGTGGCAGTACTGCGCAATAGTCCACTGTGGCAGTGGCACACAGGTGTCCGATCGTGCAGGACGTGTGGACATCCGATAGTGCTGTGCATGGCCTTGCGCCACTGACCCATGACCTTGTGCACGATCTTTTCCCCCTGGCGCTGTACGTCTGCCATGTGTACGGCTCTATCACGCTGTTCGGTGACAGCGTGATGTGGACCGATGGCGCTGTCCAAACAGCGTGATAGGCAGTGATGGAGTTGTATTGCGCAACATTTCCACGTGGGGTTGCCGCACTGCTGAGTGCCATATTGCCACTGTACAGTTTGACAATGGCACGCAGGAGAGCACCACAATGGGGGGCTTTGGAGTTAGCCAACCTGGTGGCTGTGGTGGAGCCCCACTATGGCTCACTGTTCGAGGGTGTGCCCCTGCAGGTGCCACGCACCCATGTGTGGCAGCAGGTTGCCGCTGCCCTGGAGCAGGCCACTGGGTGGAGGAGGACCCCTGAACAGTGCAGGCACTGCTATGGCGACCTGCAGAGGAGGGAGTGTGCTCTGCTTTCATGCCTCAGGTCATGTGCCAGGAGGGGCATTGTGCCCAGGCCAGGTGGGTGTGCTGTGTATGCACCGATATTGTCTGCATGGGTGACTGTGTAATGTAATCTGTGCATGGGTGTGGGTTGGGCTGTGGTTTGCTGTGAGGGTGTTTGCAGGTGTGTGCTGTTTGGGTTTGGATGTGTGGGCAGGCACACTCAATGGGGCAAGGGGCTGTCTGCTTTGGGATCTCACTGATGTTTTTCTCTTCTTTTGTCTCCCACAGGCGTGGAGGAGTGGAGGCAGGCACGGGCTGAGGCATGGGATGGCGGTGCCAGGGTGGCTGGCGGAGGAGGGGTGCAACAGCCACAGCAGCAGTAACAGCCACAGCAGCAGCAACAGCCGCAGCACCTGATGCAGCGGCTTGATGAGGGTGAGTGTCATTACAACATGGATGCTATTGCATGCTGTGGGGGGGGCACGGCCACCATCCATGGACAACACTGCCATGCATGTGACGTGTGACAGTCAGCACTGTCCAGTGGCACTGCAAGTCTGTGAGTGTGTCACTGGTGGTCCATGCATGCACTGGGCACATGGCTGTGGCACTATCTTCCCACGACATAGCCATGTCACTGGACAGCCTTGGTTGTGCTGTGCTGGGCATGGGTGGGGTGTGTGTGCAGTGGCACACATGGCTGTTGCTGTCTGGTTGGGCTTGTCTTGTGCACGGTCACTGTGAGTGGATGCAGTCCATCACAGGGGTGGTGCATTTGGCTGTATGCCATGCATGTTGGGTGGGCTTCAGGGTTGTGGACAGTCACAGCCATTGATTCTGTTCCCTTGCCCTAGGTGTCCAGGTCCTGCACAGGATTGAGCGGGCTGTCCACCGCCTGCTGGAGGTGTCCACGGTGTCCTCCATCCATTCTGCAGGAGATGCATCGGAGGGTACAACAACAGAGGAGGCCACAATATCAGGGGCAACCTGCTGCTGTACAGCCTGAAGGACAGTAGCTGTCCCACACCTACCCCTTTACCCTTCCCTCATCAAGTTCTTCATCCCTGTCCTTACCCACCCGACCTTGTACCCGTACCCCACCCCTTTCTTGTATATATCTCTGTACATAGTTTATTGTGTGTTCGTGTTGATATTCTTTATAAATCTATTTTGTATGAATACTGTAGTGGTCTCTGGTTTGCAGCTGGCTATGGGTGCTCAGTTGCAGTGGTGTGCATGGCATCTGGTGTGGTATTGTCCTGGGATTGTGTGTGTGTGTGTGTGTGTGTGTGTGTGTGCATGGGGGGGTGTCCCTGGTGTGGTGGTGGCTTTCAGCCGGACTGGCCATATGCTGCCACACACTGCTGGGTGCTCCTGGTGGGTCTAGCTTGAATGGTTCAGTGGTACACATGGTTGCATTGTGCTGGGGGGCCTGGGGAGTCCTGCAGTGATGGTCACAGTCACTGCTCATGGGTGGTGTCTTGAGGTCACAGTGCAGGGTGTGCTGTGCACACGGGGGGGCTGCTGGACACTGGGGTGGTCCACCCCCTTTGTGTGGCAGTCTCAGTTTGCCAGTGAGTGTGCTGCAGTAACACGGCCGGGATGTGCTTTCTTTGCTTGTCCCCATGGGCGGTTGATATTCCGTCCCTCCCCAGTTATGCTGTTCTTGGGGTGTGGGGTGCATTATTAGCTCTGCAGTGTGTCCCTGTGCCCATCTGTGGCATGGGTGGTGGGCCTCTGCCTACCTCCCGTTGTTTGCTGTTCCATTGCTATGCTGCTGGGGGTGTCATTGCTTGCCCTATGGCCTATGGACTGCTCAGCTGGGCTGGCCTTGTTGCGCTATGGCACATCATATCTGCTCAGCTTCCCCTTCCTGGTTGCGCTATGGTGCATCATATCTGCTCAGCTTCCCCTCCCTGGTTGCGCTATGGCGCAGTTTGTGTGATATTCAGACGTTGACTGCTTGCGCAATTGGCCTTGCTCCATGTTTGAATATCGCGACGATTGTGCATGTGCGCAAGTGACTTGCGCTTGCTCTTGCTGTTGCGCACTTTTCGGGCGCAGTTTGAATATCCGGCCCTGCATCTCTTGTGCAGGAAAAAATAGCATTTTCTTAAACTTTCCTAAGCTCATCAATTAGATTTAATGTTTTAAGGTTATAACAGGCCTTTTGTTTTTTGTGGTGGCTTCTGTGACTCTCCTATTTAAAAGAATGGTAACAAATGTTTAAAAATTAGATACCCATCTGTTGAGCCATACAGTAAATAAATAACATTGTCTTAAACTTTCCCAAGTTTATCAATCAGTTTTAATGTTTTAAGGTTTATTTATTTATTTATTAGCTTTTGGTAACCAGGTAAGTGCGCTAGGCAACAGACCTGCCTATTTTCAGGCACGACCTGGGAGAGCACAGGAGATTGGTTACAATATGCAGAAATGCACAGACATAATATAGGTGTACAGGAGCAAAACAAGATATAAATTGGGTAGCACAGTAATAGTTACATAAGGGTACATTTTAGGCATAGATCATAATAAGGATGTAAATAAAGCAATTAGGGTAACCATAAGACAGCTGAGGACAGTAAAGACATCAAGGTTCATAGCCACCTAGACAAACGTATTGCATGGGAGAACATTAGTGTAGTACTCAGGGTCAGACCCGACAGCCTGCAGTGGGACAAAGCAAATTAAGAGCATTTGCATTGGCCAGAGGCTAGGAGGTGGGTGAACAGTGAGTTTTTGAATTCTTGATGGGAGGATGAAGTTTACACCATTAGAACAGGTCTTTTGTTTTTTGGGGGGAACTTCTGTGACTCTCCATTTTAAAAGAATGGTAACATACAAAAGTTAAAAAATTAGGTATCCAGCTATTGAGCCATAAATAAATGGCATTTCTTATAGTTTCCAAAGCTTATTAAGCAGCTTTGTGAGTTTCAAGGTGAAGCTCATGCCACTGTGGCCATTCCACAGAGACTGCGCATATACCATCAGCATGAATTTCTGCTCAGAGTTTTAAACTGACTCACAACATTTGCTAACCAGCTTCAAGAAAGGCAGCTTGTGTTCATTTCAGGTAAACCTAAAAACATAGAGTTTTAGATAAAATTAAGCTTTTAGCTACATACACAAAACAATATTTTATATAGGGATATGGCATTTGATAATCTGTAAACATTTTGCAGCAGGCCAGAATTTTTGTAAATCAGATTAGCTGGTATCATGACAAACAAAATAAGTTGTTTTTATGATGCATTGACAAAACTTTTAAAGCATTGTGTATGTTGGAGAGAATTGTTTTACTGAAAGAAGCCTTGCTCCATTTACAAAATCAAACTAAACTTACAGTGTACAATTGAGACACTACAGCCACCTTAGACTGACAAAAGAAAAGGAAAATTATGAAACCAGTGAGCAAAAGCCAACTGTTTAATTCCACTGTTACTATACTCACCCAAAATGTGCAAAGCAGCATTTTAAAAATACACACTCTTACTACACAGCCATATTTTAATCAACTGTAAAGTTTAACTCAGAGATTTTGCCTTTTTATTTTATTCATTCACAGAAAATATACAACAAGTTTGGTTTGGACCCTGTGACATGCCCTGACAAGCCTGAACAAGCCCAAATTTGCCCAACCCATAAGCTCATCATAAACCCTGCACTGGAAATGGGGTGGATTATGTCCAGAGTGGAATGTTACATCACATCCAGCACAGCCAGAACTGTTTTTATGCACAGAGGGTGGGACTTCATCATAGCTGGCACAGCCAGAAGCAGAAGTGGGGTGGGGGCTACATCATTTCTGGTGGGGGGGGGGCATCATTAAAAAGCCATTAATCATTTTGTCACTTAGAATGTACTAATAGTAACAACAGTTTTTTCCTTAGAGTTCATGGTTTTGTTACTTTGATTCCTGACAAAAGGCTGCATGACAGAGGTATAATCTTTACAGTCTAACTATACATTCTAGTTAAGGGCATGCATTTAAGAACTTGAAAGTATATCCAAATCAGACTTCATACATAACCTTCAATTAGTCTGCTGTCTATCTCCATGAACAAAAGTTCTGGACTCAAAAACCACTAGTGGACTTTTTGTAGCCACCCACTGGCCTCCAGATTTCATTTTGCACTAGTCACCTTCTAGGGACTTGCTCCTAAATTCTCTTTAAAGAGCAAAAATTGCAACTAGATTTTATGAAGGATTAAATAACATCAAGTGACACCAAAGATCTGGAAGTGTTTTGCATTTATTATACATTAATATCTATTGTATATTAATTTCATATATCTAGACTATATAAATTGCCTAATTATATTTTGACTGTTCATTTGTTAGCTGCTAAAATGCTATACTCAAAGTGGTAAGTTTACAACACCAGAAACTAACTTACACCAGGGGACTAGGAAGAGAACAAATACTAAGAAAGCTAAAGATAAGAAGGACATCTACATACCAGATAAGGTTGAAGAGCATAAGAGTCCATTTATAACTCTCCTAACACTTAACTGTGGAGGATGCGCTGTGAAAATAACTGATTTTATTAAGCAGTCTACCCCAGTTGTTTTCAAACCTTTAGTCTCTATGCAGCCAAGCAAGCATATAGTAGAAGTGGGGGACAAATTATCTATGACAAGACTTTCTGTACCCCTAACCTTTCACACAATCTACAAGGATGAGTCTTGCTGAACATTATGATTCAGAAGACTGTAATGTCACAGAATGTTCAGAGTTGCAATCAGAATCTAGAGCCTCTGAGCATATTGATGTAGCTACTATCGTAATACTTTCTTGTTAAGAAGAGGTCTCCCCCAGCAAGAATAGTAAACAAGACTGTTTGCCACCTTGTCATGACAATCTGAGTCTGGTAATTGAGGATTTAAATCAGACTATAAAAGGCCTTAAAAAACTGGTGGCTGAGCAAAATCAAGGGAATTATATAGGATCTACACCACTACACTATCTACCTCTCTCCATCTACTACCCACACCCTTCATACTCACTGATGCTTTTCCCTGAAAGTGAGGGAAAAGGAATTCCACCTAAAAGTGTGAGACATGTATCATATGAAACAGAGATAATCTATAACAAAGAATTTTGTTGCTAATAAAGGATACTTTACCTCCTCTTCTTCTCTTTCTAGGCAA
Source organism: Neoceratodus forsteri (assembly GCA_016271365.2). Classification (NCBI taxonomy): domain Eukaryota; kingdom Metazoa; phylum Chordata; order Ceratodontiformes; family Ceratodontidae; genus Neoceratodus; species Neoceratodus forsteri. The sequence continues at coordinate 208,260,836 of CM028137.1, read as the reverse complement.
GCCCTAGCATAATTAAAATCCATTTTATACTATCATTATGATACTAGAGAAGTTATGGGTGATTAAGGAGGAAGTCCCAATCTTAGAAATAATGTTTTCCATAACAGGAACATTTTAGAAAAATTAAAAGTAAAACATCAGATGAAGATCTGGACCTTGATGTTACAGTAGAGGTGCTCATAAGGAAGAAGGTGCATGGAGAATAAGGCCTTCAGATCAACCTCTCACCCCATTTATTAAACCTAGTGATTTCTCAACCTATGAAGTCTTCCCCAGAAGTCAGCAACAATTTAAAATAAAACACAGGCAGAGTTCAAAACTAAAAAGAAAAGGGAAAAGGTGTCCTAAATCAAAACAAGCTAATAACCAGGAGGAAACAGTTATAGAGATACAACGGACAGGCACTGTAGTAAGTCCCAGTCATAGAAACATAGAAATTGATGGCAGATAAGGACTGCAAGGCCCATCCAGTCTGCTCATTTTTTCTACCTTATGAATGTACCATAGGTCTTTATTCTGTCAATGGCCTATTTATTCGTACTCATCTATATTGCTCCCTTATTCCCAAGGCCCCTAGAATTCTGGGCTGAACAATTTTTCCTGGACTTGCAACCTACGACAGAGTACCTGCAATGCCACAGAATTCACTGTTCATGTTAATGCTTTATTAATATTTCCAGTTTATCCATAGCACCGTGTTCCCTTCCCTCCTTTTTATATCCAAAACCCTCTATGCTCAGCATGTGATGTTATCAGTGCTAGCACATCATATATTAACTAATTTCAGGGCTGCATTCTGCCAGAGAAATGAAAAGTTACTTATCGACTACCACAGGTCCCACTCCCAGAGAAAGTGGCATAGCACATCAGGTACTGTGTTAGTTGCTCAATCTGTTCTACAGCCTAATAACATTTTCAGTCTTAAGTTATTACACTACGGCCAACTTAAACAAATACTTGACAATAGCGTAGACCTGGTAACTATACCTTACTTTGTACAGATTTATTTGCACCTTTAAGGTACAGGGATGCTGTCTGAAATGAATAACTAGTAGAATTAATTAACCTGTTGTTTTAAAAAAAAATAAAGTAATTATGCCAAGAAAGATGGACTATAGTAATGTATACACCTGTTGAAAGAACAGATCTACTAAATGAATAATTACACTGTACTTATTTTTGCCAAGGTTATTGATTACATGTTATCACTAGTTGATAGAATTACCTGAAAATTATGGTGAAATGTTGTGTGCAGGTCAAGCTGTTGCACCAGTGGGTAGCATATCATGTTTCCGTGCCAGCGACTCAGGTTAGGGGCTGAGCTCTGGGAGCTGGCTGGGCAGCAAAAGGATGGTGGGGGAGCAACCTGTCACACACCACTGATCTGAGACTGGGAAGGTGTGGTGCACTGTTCTGTCACATGGATGACACCTTGTGACAGGTGGGGGAGCCTTCTCTCACAAGGGGTTTGCGTGCATGTCATGGTCTGATGGGGTTATGTAGTGTGTCAGGAGAAGTGGGTTGACATGAAAAATGAGTCTTGCAATGTCTCTTCTATTTTGTTTATTCCACTTCCAAAGGGGCCATTATGAATGAGGATACAATTTCATGGTCACAAAAAGGGGAATTATTATTTTTTAAACTATGCTACAAATTGCATATAAATGATATACAGTGGGGACCTCACGAGTGGTGTAACCAGCACTAGTATATAGATAACTTTTTTATCACATACGGTCCCCTGTGCATATTTCATTTATGCAATAGGAAAGGATTTTGTTTTAGCTTTTTTTAAAACAAGATTATTTCTAAAAGTCTGTGTTTTTTTAACTAGTGTTACTGTGTATTCCCCCATCCCTATTGCCATAGCCATTGCCATGGATGTGAAGTCAGAATGACAACTGATGCTGTAATGTGGCAGTTCATTGCCGCCACAGAACTTCCACAGAAATTACAAACCACTGCCACAGAAGTTCTGTGGCAAATGGTAATCCTGCTGCAGAACTTGGTTCCAAAGTGCTGCAGAAAAGTAGGGGCCTTGCTTATACCTGTCTCATGCCTGTTTGAAGCCCTGCACTCTATTCATATCCACCACTTCCTGACGTAGGCTGTTCCATGCATCCACCACCCATTCTGTGAGAAATGACTTCCTCGCATTACCCCTTAAATGGCCCCTGTCTAAGCCCATGCTACATTCTCATGTTCTGCTATTTTTCTTATATTGAAACATGTTAGACTCTTTAACCTTGTTAATGCCCTTAAGATGTTTGAATATTTTGATCATATCGCCTCTCTCCCTCCTTTGCTCAAGGGTATACATATTGAGCTCCATTAATCTGTCCTCATATGTTTTCTGATGCAGTTCCTGCATGATTTTGCAATGCCTTTCTCTGGACTGGCTCCATTTTGTTAATGTCCTTGTGCAGGTGTGGCCTCCAGTACTGCACCCAGTGCTCCAGATGGGGCCTAACCAGTGTCTTGTAAAGAGGGATTATTACCTTCCTCTTATGACTTGTGATACCCCTACTAATGCAAAGCACCATCCCTCTAGCCTTACTTACTGCTTTAGTGGTCTGCATGGATGATTTCAGGTCATCTGTAATAATGATGCCCAAGTCTCTTTCTTCCCTTGGGATTGCAGCAACTCCCCTACCAACCTATAGGTAGCTTCAGGGTTTCTCTTCCCTATGTGCATGATCTTGCACTTCTTTGCAAGGCTGAACTTCAATCGAGGTTGCGACATTGATGATAAGGTGCTGTAAAGGATATAGGAATACTGCAGGTACTAAATAATGAGAAGTCTATCAGGCAAGAATTGTTGGATAGAACATTGCAGGATCATCCCTTAAATTTGCAGGTGTATGATTTGTCACATAAAAATGTAAATGGCCACGGGGAGACCAAGGTTCCTATGGGGGTCTTTTTCAAGCTCAAAGAAACAGAGGTACCCAAGATGATAGAACCCCATACCTGGGGCCTTGCAAGAAGCCAGGAGACACCATTGGAATATATTTTTGAAATATACAGTGTTAAGAAGATATTCCAACACCAAAGATATAGAGGAAAAATTGGGGAGTGGGTTTCCAAACTACTATATATTACATATCCGTTGGAAGAAGTCATTGTTCTTAGGCCCCCAAATGCTGATCAACAAGACTGTGTCTTGGTCTATTGCTCCTCCCCCATGTTGGCTGATATATTGTGGCAACAGGAGGAGGATCTTAATAGGAAGGGCATACATATGCTACCTCCTTGCAGGGTTCCTGGCACCCTTGAGTCACCTTGTGCCCTCAGGTGTTGGAGCAATCACAGGCATGCATAAATTTCATTTTAAAATGTATTTCTAATTATAACAACTCAAAGACACAGGTCTGGGAGAATAAAACACTAACTATGTTTGGTAGGAAGATGCTGTCCAAAACTTTTCTAGGAAAAATGAAGCACAACATAGCTACATTTCTCAGTCAAATATTGGACTAGACAATTAATAGAAGCAACACTGAATGACTAAAAATACACAGTCGGGGGTGTGGCCTGACCAGGCAGAAGATGGCAACATAATTTAGAATCTCTGCAGGAATGACTGCAGTCTAACCTCAACCAGCCTTCACCAGACCTTTCTTTGGTTCCAACTCCTGTGACCATCCTGTAATCTTACTGCCTGACACAGTTTGCAAGTCATTTTTGATCCATAATCTACATATATTCAATTATTCTACACTGTACTGCAGCATACTAGGCATCATCCTTCAGCATTGTGGCAGATCTCCAAGTACAGCAAAGCTCATTTGCTAGAGTGGAATTAATGTTTCCTAAACTGAAGGCTGAGATTAATGATCTAAAACCTCCACCCAACAGGATAAACCACTCTTGAAACATTTAGCCAGAAAATTGCATTTAATGAGAAAGCAAAAGCCTGTAACACCACTACTATTCATGACCTCCAGGCTACTGTCTGCAATCAAGATCGAACTATTAAATCCCTACAAGCCAAAACTGATGATATTGAAAATCGTAATCATCACAACAATTTACGATTTTTTGGCTTCCCTGAAGGTATAGAATTAGGTGACATTACTGCATTTTTATTACATGTGCTGCCTACAATGCTTAAACTGCCTCCTGACCTAACATTAATCATTGAGTGGTCTCTCCACACTCTGGGTCCCAGGCCAACATCAGACCAGCGATCAAGGCCTATCATTGCTGGCTTCTTGAACTAGTCCCAGACAGAATTAATACTGAAATGAGCCAGAGAAATGGGTAAACTTCTGTGGCAAGAGTTTAATATTTCCATCTACAGAGACTTTTCAAAAGATTTAACCATCAGAAGAAAGGCCTACAATCCACTTAAACAAATCCTCCACCAAAGAAGTATTAAATTTGCTCTACGTTACCCAGTGACACTATGCCTTTTCTCAGGCTCTTCCATCAAGGATTTTGAAACTCCTGATGCCTTAGCCAACTATCTGGAGGTCTCTCTCTGCAATCTTACCCTAGGAGGTTCAGCAGCAATTGGCAACCTGAACACAGCTTTGGTATCTGCATGGAGGGTGGATGACGAGTTACAAGAACATGGGGAAAGTGTTGCAGAACTCGCAGCCTCAAGTAGCAACACCGCAACTGATATGACCCCAAGGCAATCAACATGGCTGCAAGAGTAGCTTCTGTTGGGGCATTATTCTTCAAGACTTTCATGATGTTTTAGCAAGGTTTCACCACAAACATCCCAAGCTGCAGCCTCTCACCTTCAAATCAACCTTCTATTCTCTTGAGCAATAAGTTTGCACTTTTGGAGGATGACATGCACTCCTTGCAGGATGATCTTTCCCAGCAAATTTCAGATGAACATCCCTCTAATTTTGGCCCTGTGTCTCAGGGATGTATTTCTGCTGATACTTCATGGGCAGAAGTTGTTGCAAGTTCCCCCCCAAATCATTAGAGCCACCCAAAAGGAAACGTAGGGCAAAGACCAAAAGCAAGAACATCAATAGTCACAATCCTTCTAATAAATCTAAGGAGTCATGAGTTATATGGTCAGTAATATGATCAGAGTTGCTATATCTTGGAAGGTTTTTGCTTCCAGGATACTTAAAGGGAGTGCCAGTACACTTTTTCAGCCTAGCCACCCACTCTACAGTCTATGCTACCTGGTTGCTTTTGCCCCAGGCCGGTGCAGAAAGCAAAGGCTGTATATTGCAGCACGATCGATTTACTTTTTTGTTGCAGTGTTTAAATGAGCAGCTTAAAGGTCTTCAAGGGAACTTTGGTATATCAGCAATGCTTTTCTAACCCATTATTTTAGTGTCAGAGCTTATACATTACCTCACTAAACAGGCTCTCTGTATCTAGCCTTTTACTTTCCAGTTTAGCAATGCATCAAGTTTATGGTCTTTTGGCTGTTTAGTTGCATATCTTCAATCAGTATGCATCCTGATTATTGCCTTTTCTTTTTTCGTATGTGAATTATTATATATTACAAGGCAACTTATCCTTCCTCGCCTGATGACAGGTTCTTAAGTATTATTGGCAACTACATTTAATCTATCTCCTTCCTATGCTCCATTATTCTTGCTACCTCCTGTTTACAATATGGAACTATCATTGGCACTCAAAGAGGTGGGCTATGTTTGGTGTACTGTTGCAAAGGATTGTCAATCTACATCTTTCTTATGCTCCTTATCTTACATGAAGCCTACAGATATTATAGAAATCCACTGCTGTGTGGTCCCTCCTGTTTTGGGGCTCACTGGGCCTAGTCTTCTAGACCTAGTCAACCCATATAACACCTATTTAGGTGATTTTCGAGTAGTCGGAGCTGATCTTTACTATGACTGTCTCTTCTGTCTATAGTTATCACCGAAGCCTATACCTCTCCACATAATCCCGATTTGCATTTGGCTCAGGGCGTAAGGGCTTAAATTGACCTCCCCTTTCTTCTTTCCCCTTCAATATTGTAGTTATTATGTACTTACTCTGTTGCACTGCAAAGTATACTCAGAGTCACTCTAATGTGGTAATGATCTACTTTTCCTTTTATATTTGTTCATTTACATTCCACCTGGCTCCCTCAATTCCTTAATCTATGTATAGGCTATACTGGCATATTCGTATATGATTCTTTAATTTACTGTTATTTTGAGCTGGTATATCTTGTACTATTGCTACTAATGTTTATGAATAAGTTCTGGTGTTTAGCTTTATCCTTATACCTTGTCCTGTTAGCTTAGAATTAAGCTGAGGTTATTACAGTCCACCTGCCTTTCTTGGTATTATTCCCTTTCAGTTTAGCTTATCAGGAATACTTACTTTATTATATTACTGGGATCAGACTTAGGTTTGGGCTGATATTTATAACTGGTCCTCCATAGTCTCCTCCTACATCGATGCCATAGAGTGGTGAGAGAGTCTCTTAGCCAGTTGACTCATATCTCCTCCCATAAAACATTTTCTTTGTTATTTAGCTTACTAGTATTGTTGTTGTTGTTAATGGCTTTTCTCCTTCCCCATCTCTATTCTAACTTCAATAAGATATCTGTGCTACTCATGTACCAGGGACCGAGCTACCTGAAAGATCTCCTTTGCCCATACTGTCCATCCTGTCCTGCCCGATCCACCAATGAGGGATTGCTAGAGGTTCCCAGCGTACGTTTGCAGACATCGGGAGCAAGGGCATTCAGCTTTGCTGCTCTGTCCCTGTGGAACTCACTACCTTATTGGGTACCAGATTGCCTGACTGTCCAGAGTTTTAAAACTGCATTAAAAACTTATCTTTTTGATCTAGCTTTTGGTAACTGAAGTGTTTTTATGTGGTTTCATATTTATTGTAATTTATATAATGCATGTAATTTTATTTTATTTGTTTTATTTTATTGTACAGGCATCTTGGTTTTGGAAAGGCTCCTTTTTATAAATAAAAAATTGTTTGATTGATTGTATCATGCATCTCACTTTTTTTGGCTTGAATGTTCCTGCCACTCTTTGCATATACGTAAGCTCTCTATTTTGTATTCTAATCATCCTCTGCCTCATTTATTTGTTCCTTCACACTCCAGTGATCATTCCCTTTCTTTACACTAACAATATGAGTGACATACTTTTATATACATGGAATGTGAAGGGACGTAATTCTGCTAGTAAGCAGAAACAAATTCTTTCACATCTCAAAAAACATAAAACACAAATTGCTTTCCTTCAAGAAACAAAATTATTAGCAGAGGATGTTCATAGACTTAAAAAAGATTGGGTTGGTCAGATAAATGAATCATCCTGTACCTGAAAAAAAGAGTTGCTATTCTTATTCATAAGAGTCTCAAATGGTCCCTTGTAAACTCAGTTTCTGATACTGATGGCAGATGGGTGATGGTCAAACTGAATACCAACTCTGGTCCTCTTCTGCTTGTTAATGTCTATGCACCCAACTCCATTCCCAGAGTTTTTTCATAATTTAGCTCAACAGATTCTATCCTTTAACATTGATAATACACCAGTTATTCTTGGAGGGGATCTTAACTTAGCTTTAGAAGCCAGCATTGACAGAAGTAGCCCCACTACAGAGGCCCACCCTAGAAGTATTAAAGCCCTCTCATTACTAATGCAAGATGTTGGATTAGCTGATGTATGGTACCTCCTTCACCCCCGTGATCGAAAATTTACTTTTTACTCCTCTCTACATAAGACATACAGTAGAATTGACTACTGGTTAGCCTCTCCTGTTATAATGGAAAAACTATTGATTCATCCATCTCTCCCATCATAATCTCGGACCATTCTCTGTCAAATTGCAACTTTTGTGGGGCCCATTAGCACCTAAATCTTGTTACTGGTGGCTGGACCTCTCCCTCTCAAGGATCCCAATTTCTTACCCATGATCAAAGGACAAATTCAGGACTTCCTCTTTCATAATACCCCAAACAAATTTTCATGTCCTCTGTAGAGGAAGCTTTTAAAGCTACGATTTGAGGAAAATTATCAGTTATGCTGCATGTAGGAAAAGAGTAAGGGAACAACAGCTGGCTGACTTGGAAAAATCTCTTAAGACTAAAAAGAATTTATACTTTTCTTCTAATATGCACCGTCCTGATTCTCAACTTCATTTTGAAATTCTTCAACTTAGAGTTAAAATTAACGAATTAATTTCTCGCAAAACTGAACTGGCCTTGTTAAAACTTAAATATAAGTTTTGGGAACACGCAATAAAAATGGGAAAACTCCTCTCTTACCAGCTCAAAGCACAACAAATGGAGCGACACATCGTAAGCCTAAAAGATGAACAGGGTACGATTCACTCCGACAACCCCTCTATAAACCTTATCATGAAAACCTTTTATCAAAAACTACACTCTAACACGAATCCTCCATCTACTTTACAAATTCAACAGTTCCTTAAACTGTTACATCTTTCTACTCTTGAAACAAATTCTTTATATGAACCATTCTTGCTTCAGGAAATCCAGAAAGCTTTGTCTTCCTTGAAATCCGACAAATCACCTGGGGGTGACGGATTCCCTGTCAATTTCTATAAAATGTTTTCCAACACCTTATGTCCCCTTCTTCTTAATGTTTATCAAGAAGCTTCCAATACTGGCAAGCTTCCCCCATCTTGTACCGAAGCAATCTTAACCCTAATCCCTAAGAAAGAAAAAGACCCTACTCACCCCGCAAGTTACAGGCCCATCTCTTTATTAAACATGGATGGGAAGATATTTGCTAAATTACTAACTTCTCGACTTGAATCCTTGATTCCCAAGCTAACTCATTGTTCGTAAGCTGGTTTTATTAAACTGAGATCTGATTCTGATGATCTACATTCCTTATTTAATTAATTTACAAAGCCAAATCCCTCAACACACCAGCTGCAGCCATTGCTATTGATTTCGAGAAGGCCTTTGATTCCTTAAACTGGGACTACCTTCATCAATTTTTATCTTACTTTGGTCTTTCTCATACCTTTTGCTCCTGGATCAAGCTATTATATAACTCTCCTGTTGCTAAAGTACTTATTATTTCCACCGTTTCCTCTTACTTTCATCTAGCAAGGGGAACTAGACAAGGCTGTCCCCTGTTACCTTCCCTGTTTATTTTAGCCATTGAACCCCTGACTGCTTGTTTATGTCAATCTTCTGGCATTATGGGCATACCTGTGAGCAATTCAAGATATGTTTCTCTCTCCTATGCGGATGACCTCTTAATCTTACTTGAAAACCTGAATGAAGCTGGGCGCCTGTTGGTTGATCTGCTTAATAATTTTATTAACATTTCTGGCCTTGCTTTGAATTATGGCAAATCACAAACTATGCCCCTTAATGACCACTGTAAAGCCTTTTATGAACTTACCTCTTGGATTCCACTGGTCAGCACAGGGTATAACATATCTAGGAATCAAAATTACTAGTAACTTACGGAAGATATGGGACATTAACTTTAACCTCTTATTTGATAATATCAAAACAATTCTGGACAGATGGAAGCTTCTTAAGCTCTCTTTGATAGGGAAAATTGCAGCCATTAATATGTCCATTTCTTCCAATATTCTTTATCTCTTTGCCAATATTCCTTTAGTCTTACCATACTCCTTTTTTGTTAAAATTAATAAGCAACTTTATCTGGGATGGGAAACCACAGAGATTTAACTACAACAAACTTCGATCACATTGGAAAAAATGGGGATTCAGACTCCCCTGGTTCAAAGACTACCTTTAGGCTTTCCAAATGGCCCAAACCATTAAATGGTTTCAGAAACCCTCCCCTCACTCACCACTATGGGTTGCAATGGAATCCGCATTGTGCCTGGGAGGAGTTCCCACTTACTTCATTTTTAATCTCATTTCCTCTAAACTAAAATCTCAACAGACAATATCATCCTCTGTTCTTTATTGGAAACTAACCCACAAATTCCTGAAATCCAGTCCAACACCCTGGTTTTATGCCCCCTTATGGGGCAATCCACTGCTCACTCTAGCAGATCACCCTATTTTCTGCCTTACATGAAGGAACAAAGACATTTTCTTTCTTTGAGATACCTTGGACTAGAATTCACTCACTCTTAGATCATTCTCAGACTTGCAGGTCACATGGAAACTATCTAAACAGGACTTCTAGAAGTTTTTACAAATTCAAGCAGCTTATAACTCTCTCTCTCTCTCTCTAGTTTAGTGTAATAGGCATACTCTTTTAAACCCATACATCTCACACTGGACTAATTTATCAGTAAAATTAAATAGCTCCATTTACAAAGACATCATTGATAATCTACCTGATCAGTCTATACAAGCCAAAATAAATGGAGTACTCTTCTAAACTACAATATTTCAGATGCACAATTGAGTAATTGTTGGCATATTGCACATAATACCTTTAAAGATGCCCGTAGTTCTTTAATACAAACTAAAATCCTACATCTTTGGTATAGAACCCCCTCTGTGCTTCAACAAATGGGCCTATTAAATAATAATAATTGCTGGCACTGCAATTTGGCTAAAGGGGATCTACTTCATATATTGTGGTCTTGTGCTCCTATTAATAAGCTCTGGCATAAAGTTTGTTTACTTGCCTCCAGAGTAACAGGACAAAAACTGCCTTTTGAACCCAAGTTATTTCTTCCAGGCATCCATATCACCAATAGCTCTCTCCTCTCACATGCACGTTCTAGATGGCTAAACATACTTTCTCTTCTGGTCAAACGTCTGATTCTTATGAAATGGAAATCAACTCGGGTGCCTTCTCTTTCAGATGTTCTTCAAAGCCTTTCTCAGTATGCCTCTCTATACCGATTATCTCATATTACTCATAACTGACTCACTGTATATGACAGATGTTGGCAGGATTACTTCAAGTACATGAACCTAGTTCTTCTAGACCCTAATTCTTTGGGATATTTAGCCCTCCTTCTTATTTTGCTATCAGATTATGTTTTCTCAAAACTTTTGTGTACAGATTTCTCCTATTTTTCCATTCTTCCCTGTTTTCTCCCTCTCTCCTTCCCTTCCTCCTTGCCTTTTTCTCTCTTCTTTCTTTCCTTGCACACTTTTGTCTTCACCTCTCCATTACTGAACATTGTTCATATTACCACATTTATCACTTTTTGCAATTTATTGAATGCCTTGCCATAGCCTGTCCTAGTATGTATTTCGTACATGGTTGCTATTTCTGATCCTGTAATACCCTATTGATTGTAACCCTTCTGTTCTCCACTTACACCCTGTCTAGGTTTGTGGTTTATTATCAATATATGTATATAAGGCGTCTACAATATGTTTGCCCTAAATACTGTGTTTTGTTAAGTGATATGTTATACCTTATATGGAGGATAGTATTGTATTGTATAAGATGTGTTCTTTCTTATATATTCAATTTCAAAAAAATACATTGAAAAAATAAAAATACACACTTCAGATTCCCTTTACCCACAGCTGGATATAACCTTTGCAAACTCAAAATTATGTTGAGGCAATTCAAAACAAGATGTATATCCTTGACACTATAGGAGTGTATATAGTACAATCTAAAATCTTGAGAGAGAGTTACAGGGAAAAGCAGTAGCTCACTCCATTTGAAACCAGAAATAGTTTTGAGCCTTTGCACAGGTGCTCTGTAGATTGACAAGTATTAACACATGTCCAGCTGACTAAGCCCTCAGAAAATTCCCCTATCCTGGTACTCTCATGGAATATCAAGGGACTAACACTTAAATTAATTGATCCTGAGTGCAGGGAATTTTTGGAGAAGCATGATGTAGTATGTTTTCAGAAGACTTGGTGTGGGAAACAGATTACTTCACTACTCCCAGGCTGTGCATGATATTTTATACCCACAGTTCATTCAAGCAAATTTGGCAGACATGAGGCCAGACTTGCTGCTTATGTTAAAACAGCTCTACATTTTAAAGTAACTCAAATGACTTGCAACCTAAATACTGTTCTTCCTATTTTGATTGAGTAAGCAGAATATAAAGTTATAATACTCAATGACTATATTCCTCCATATTCATATAGGGATTCCTGCCCTTATGATTGGGGAAAATTTATAGAATTCCTTGAAGGATTAAACAATAAATGCACACTGTGTCTGCTTTTAACTGCAGGTGACTTTAATGCAAGAATTGGCCATAGGGACATGCCAGAATATGAACACCTAATTTTGCTTCTTTTAAATTCCATTACAAATCCTAATATAAGAGTATCTAGACAGTCAAATGACAGTAAAACAAATAGACATGGTAGAATGCTAGTACAAATTATGGCAGAATTAAATCTTAGTTTCATGAATGGTAGAGTAAAAGGTGACCTAAAGGGAGCATTTATGTATATAGGCCCTCTCAGTTTATCCACCATAGATCTGCTCTGGGAAAATATAGATGCAATAAAAAAGATAAGAGATCTTAAAGTCCTAGCTTGCCCAGGGTCTTCACATTCTCCTATTGTTTTAGAATATGATGCGACAAGTAGGACCAGAAACTCTCAAGAGAATATGGTTTTGACAGCAGGATATGAAGTCAATAATCTTCTTATTATAAAATGGTCCCCAACATTGAATAAGACACTGATAGAAATTTTGGAATCTGATAGCCTTAAAAAGTGGAGACAAGACATCATAGAAATGGATAGTAACCTAGATGCAAATAAATCTTTATTTACTATCTTAAATTATATCAGACCATTTCTCTAGCAAACATATAGATTGAATAATGATGGATCTTGGCTTAACAGAACATGCAAGAATGCTAAAAAAAACAACTAAATAAAATAGTACAACATGTTAAGTGCAATCTAAGTGAAGTCCATATAGGACAGTTAAATGAAGTTAGGAAAAATAATAAGATAGTCATTGAGGAGGAAAGGAGAAAATTCCAACTGAACAAATGGAACAAACTTAAGACAATAGGTATATGAAAGGAATAATAAAAAATGTTGGCTTTTAGTTAGCCAAGGTTGTCCACAGTCTTCACTTGGAATAGAAGCCTTTGTTACATCTGATACCTTGATGTCTTATTTTGCGCTACTCTACTACTCTTCAGATGAAGCAATATATATAACTTAGAATTGCATACACGATTATCCAAGACCATTTTAAATACATAAAGAGGAAATCATTACTGCACTATTACCTTTAAAGACTAATAAAGCACCGGGGCCAGATGATATAGTGGTCGAGTTATTTAAGCATCATCCTGAATGGTGGCTTCTTGTTCTGCATGTTTTCTTTAATAAAATCATACAGAGTGCAGATATTCCATCAAGCTGTAAATGTAGTATTGTATGCCCAATATACAAGAAAAAGGGAAGTCCAACCGGTCCATCAATGTACAGGCCTATTAGCCTCATTGATACTTTACAAAGACTGTTTTGTTGGATAATTTTAGATAGGCTCAAAATATGGGTAGAGGAATCAGAGATCATAAGCAAATTCCAAAATGGTTTCAGAGCCTTTAGATCAATGTCACAAGACTGTTACGTTTTATCCTATTTCATCTGGAAATATACAAAGGTCAGCAAGTCAAGACTGTATTGCTTTTTCATGGACCTAAAGTCCACATTTGATTATAACAGTCGCTTACTATTGTGGGACAAAATACATTCATATAAAATAGACCCTGTGCTCTTAGACACCCTGATTAGACTACACCAAGACACTTGGCAAAACATCAAAATTAATCAAAATGGAGATCTTACCCCAGAAATAAGAACAAATCTTGAGTCAGACAAGATTTCCTATTGGTCCCTTACTTTTCAATCTATATATAAATACAATTATACTACAGCTAGAGCATTCTGGTTTTCACTTGCCTGTTATTAAAAATCAAAAAAATCCACTTTTGGCTTTTGAGGATAATCTTGTTCTTTTATCAACTTCATTTTTGGGCCTGCAGTGTAAATAAACTTCCTTTTCTGTACTTTGAAAAGAAAATAAACTAGAAATTAATATAAGTAAAACTCAAATGTTAATACTTGGAAATAGACAAAAGAGAACTCTGACTCTATCTGTTAATATAGCAAAGATTGAGAAGGTTAAATTGTATCCTTATTTGGGTGTCTATTTTTCCCCAATGTACTAAATGGACTAAACATCAAAATAATGTTAAACATAAAATAATCACAGCTTTTAATTCTTTCAGAAGGTTTTCATCACAAATGGGAAATAGGACAGTAAAAGGCCTTTTGAAAGTCATAGAAGCCAAAATACGTGCTAGTATATTATGCGCTTCAGAGATATGGGCAACAATAGATTGCAAAGAATTAGAAGTACAATTAAACAAATTATGTAGGTTTATTATTAAAATACCTCAGTCAGTCCCTAGTGCATTGCAAGAGCTAAACTAGGACAACTTCCTATAGAAGCATATATATCTTTTTGTATCTTCTTTTTCTCACCTGCATCCTCAGGGTATCTCTCAGGAGTGCTGCACTCAACCTGGGCATCTTCCGCCAACCTGAAACCTTTAACTGGCCTGATGGGATATTTGAGACACCCCATCTCCATCCCCAGAGCCCAGCCAACCCTCAGATCTAAGCCCTTCCAGGGAGGGACCACCCAACACCTTACCTGGGTGACCTTTCTGAAATCTAAGCAGCCAGGTCCAGAGGAGAGGCAAGGGCTCAGGATGATGGCCAGAGGAAAGTCTGGTGTTGGGCATGATTGCCATGGTTCCTAGAGGCATCCATTACCTTCCCAAAATGCAGTTTTATTTTTCCTTGTTAGGTCCCTCCCCATTGGCTTGGAGGTGCAATGCATCCAGCACAGGTGCACACGCTCTTGTGTGTTCCTACAGGATTGCTTCCACAGCCAGTACCCATGGTTGCTGGATCGTGAGCTTGCTGTGCCCCCAGCCACCACTAGGAGCCACCAGAGGCCAGGATTGATGTCCTCCTCCCTCCCAGGACAGGACAGCAGTCCTCTGGATGCTCGAACCTGTCCTCCTCCAGCCAACTCCCAGCAACCTGCATGCGCTTATATAGAGAGAATGAGTTGATCATGTGATCAGCTCATTCTCTACATAAGTGCAAGTAAGCACGGTTTCAGTCACAAGAAGGCAGCGAGACATGGAGGAGGGCAGTCTGCACTGGCTGCCTTTTGCTTACATTTATATATTGTTTTAGGTGCAGGTAGGGTGTGGGGGAGGTGGGGGCTGCTGCTGGCTATGGGGGGAGAACGAATGGATGGACCATGGGGAGGACTTAACCTTTAACTTAGTAATGAAACCCAGGAGGCCGGCAATGGAGGCAGGTGGGGTTGTGCCAGAAGCTCCCCCCAATGATTTTGCTGCTTTTTTTTTAACATAGTAAAAGTGGTTGGGGAATTTGGGGAGGAGGGGGTTTTGGGTGCTGTCTGAGGGTGGGGAAGTGGGGTTATATTATACCCCAGATACAGATGAATAGTGAACTATTCTTTATTTGGATTCCGAATAATGAATAGCTCATTATTCATGGTATCCGTGAAATAATATTCATTATTCACATAGCCCTATTAGTTGATTCTCAAATTATTTATTGAATAGGTACCATTGTACCATAATAGATTGAATCTCTTCAAGCCATCATGATAATCTGTGTAGAGTTCCCCAGGGTTTCATCCTGGGCCCATTTTCTTTTCACTCTTTATTAATTCAGCCATTAACAGTTGGACCCATTCTACTATGTCTATTTATGTGGATGATGCTGTATTATACCGTATTGATGATGATTATTCCCTGGCATTGAAGAATGCTCAGGATGATTATTTCCATTTTCAGAAATGGCTCATCTCCAGGCATATGGTGCTCAATACAAAAAAGACCAAGTAGATGATTTTCTCTGGCCCAGGGTGGAACTCCCCCACCTGCCACCTGTGGTAGAGCTGAAGAGTGCTACCACAGAGGAAGTCAAAACATTTCAATACTTGGGCATTTATCTTGATTCTCATTTGACTTTTGAATCCCATGTAAATTTCTTACATAAGTCTCTTCCTCAAAGATTAGGAATGTTATAAAGGGTACTCCCTTTCTAACTAATGGGTCTAGAAGACTCTTGACCCACAGTTTTCTATTTAGTCTGTTAAATTACAGTATTAATATTTATACTGCTACTACAGCTAATATTTTGGGTCAGTTAAGGGTATGGTTTAACTCAATTTTAAGATTCTTGACAGGTGCCACCCCTCATACTCACTCTTGTGATTTACTTAGGCTCTCAGGTTGTATTTCCTTCTACAGTAGGGTTTGTTTTAAGTCAGCCCAATTTTTTAAGGGTTTTGTAGGTTTGTTGCCGAATTCCATTTTTTTTATTCTTTCCTAAGGCATAAAATGAATATGGACTCACTCCCAGAGTACGTTAATCTTTTCAATTTCACTGTGTAGGAAATCAGTTGGGCAGAGGTCCCTTTTATATGCAGGACCATTATTTTTTAATTCCCTCCCTTCTCACCTGGTTAAGTGTACTTCTTTATTTACTTTTACAAAACTTTTATGGAGATGGCTTTATGATAAGGATGAATTTAATTGTTTTGTGATACAGTAGAAGCTCGTTTAAGGGGACAGATCCATGGTGAAGTACAATAATCATCTCCTTAAAGTGACCGTCTCCTTTATCAGAAGAGCTACCGGATGAAAAAAAAGCAAAATCACAAAGTGATACTGTACAAGAACACACATCCACACACGTTCAAAACATTCAGCAGACACCACACATTTAGTGATTACAGTTCTTTTAAAGAACTAGTGCTAGTTGTCTTTACTGTAATCTTTATTATTGTTTAAACAATTTCTTAAAAACATTCACTTAGTTGTAGTTGAGTAGGTCAATCAGGTTGATGATGTAGGTCCAGATGCCTCTTACAAAAAAGTGTGTTTTTTTTTTGTTTTGAATCCATGGACATTTTGCACAGTAGGTTGCTCTTGAAGGTTGAATAGATTCTCCACGCATGATCTCCCCATTCTGCAGCACCAGTCTCGGAGAGGCACAGTATGAGTGAGAGCCTCTTGGGTGAAACTGGTGCAGGGATAACATTATTTACATTGGTGGGGTCCTCGTTGTTATCTGCTGCTTCTTCATGCTAGGATATAGCGTTGCAAATCGCACTAAAAGATATCTCTCCCTCAGTCTGTTCTTCCACATCAGTATCCATGAATTGAAGAAACTCTTCCTCCGTGAAGTTGGCGTGGAGCACAACATCGGTTAAGGGATTATCCTGTGCTTCATCCCCCTCTGCTGGTTCTTCATGTTCATCAGCAGGATAAAACCCTGCTTTTCTGAAGCAATTTGCAATGGTGCCTTGCTTCACAGCTGTCCAAGCTTTGTGAAGCATAAATATTGCATCTAAAAGATCAACACAATGGGCAAACTCAGTAACCAAGCAGTCTGACCCACTGTCTATGATTCCAACAATATGCTCAGAAAACAAAGACCTGTAGTGACCTTTTAGATTTTTTATCACTCCCACACAGTGGTTGTATCAGGCAGGTGGTGTTAGGTGGCAGGAATTGAATGTTTATGTTCGTGAACTTTCCAACAAGGCTGAAAAGGTGGGCACTACAATTGTATACCAGCAGCACCACCTTTTGCCATCTATGCTGCAGCATCTTGTTCCATCTGTACAGCCATCCCTGAAAAAGATAGGAGGTCATCCAGGCATTTGCTGAATTGACATATGTGACAGGAAGTGCTGTTAGATTTTTTGGGAGGCAGTGGGGGCTCTTGCTCTTACCAATGATGAGGAGAGGTAATTTTTCTGTTCCTAACATATTGAAATAACACAAAAGGGAAACCCTGTCTTTAGCCTTTTTTCCACCAAGCAACTATACATCCTTTTCAATGTTGCCCCCTATCCAGATAGCCCCTGTAAAATACATTGGTTTCATCTGTGTTGAAGATGTCAACTGGGGCATAGTTGGCGAGAAGGACAGGGAGCACATTTCATATCCTCTGCTTGGCTGATGCATCATCTGCATCCATTTGTTCGCCTTGTTCTTTCTGGCAGACAATGTTATGTCATCTCTTCCAGTGAGACAGCCAAACATCTGTGGCCTCAAAGTCATCTTTCTGTAGATGGGTGGCAATCTCCTTGGCTTTTTTCTTAAGGACAGGTCCTGAGATGCATGCCCCCTTGGTAACTGCAGTTGCAAACCACTGATAGAGGGTATCTTCCACCTGCATATCTTTCCCATCTCTTTTTCTCTTGCAGGATGGGTTTGCATTTGCCAGCCAGTCAGACTGCAGGTTGTTCTTTTTTTACCTATGCATCCTACCTGGCTTTTCACAATTCTGAATTCTACAGCTACTTTTGCCATGGATGCCTCTGGCTGCTGCAATGCCTCAATAACTTTTATTTTTTTGGCCAGAGGCAGATCAACTCTTTCTGAATACATAGTTAGGACACACTGGGGGAACAGGGAAAAAAGAAACCTCCTTTAGCTCCTACTGCAACTCCATCTGTAAGGCAAAGCTTCCAGCACAGTAAACAGTGATGTAGTTCTCAAAGTTTTTATGACCTGCTTGACCAGATACACAGGTTTGAACGAGCTGCAAATGAGCTGCAATTAGCTCTTAAAGTGGCAATCACTTAACAATGAAGTTGTTTTAAGACAAGTATGACGAGGTGGACAAATAAAAGTCCCCTTAAAATGAATTTGCCATCCCCAATAAAGAAAGCAAACAAAATAGGAATGTATGGCCACTTAATCAGTGACTTGAAGGAGGACCCCTTAAACCAAATGTCCACTTAAACTGCATTCTGATTAAGTGACTTGTACTGCACAGTAATTTTATGGCAGTCATTGACTGAATATTATTGTATTGTTTTTTCTTTTATGTTTAACCTGTGTTTGAAATAGTTTCATATGTATTGTTACTGTAAATGTGCACTTGTTGCATATGAAAATGCGAGATATGCTCATTATGCATACAAGAATAAAAATGAAATGTGTATTTGCTTTGATTTGGTAAAATATAAGGCATTCAAATCAATATTTCTTTCAAGGTTACTTCAGCATTACAAGCAGTTACAAAAAGTATGATCTAATACTTGATCATGAGCTTTGCATGAAATCCTCACTACTGAATTAGAATTTTGCACTGTTTGCATGTGTAGCAAAATCATTTTGATGAAAAACAAAATACTATAAAGGTTTTCAACTCTTATACCATTGTCTCCATTGCCTTTTACATCAAGGGATACATAATATGGGAGAATTAAGAGACAGCTATATGAGAAAGACATGCTAGAGCTGCTGTAAGTCTCTCTCCTCTCTCTCTCTCTCACTCTATCAAACAAAGCAAAGTTTATACCATTGTAAAACCTGCGAGCAAACAGCAAGGTGAAATATGGAGTCAGATTCCTCCAAATGATTTTGGAATAGGCAGGCTTACAGTGCAAAGTTCAAATCCCAATGCAGTACTGAAAATTTCAAGCCTTTCTCGTGATCAAGTATTAGATCATAATTTTCATAACTGCTGTAACTTTGAAGCAACCCTGAAACAAATACTTAATGGAACTATGGATATTATATTAAATCAAAACAGACATGCACTTTTTTTTTTTGCCAAGATTTCCTGTATGTAACTATAATTTCTTGACTGGGTCACTCCAGCACTATTGCAAGACACTGTCAGTATCATTCAGACAGGAGATGATGTAGTGCAGAGGAGATGGATAACATGCCATAGTTAAAGAAAACAAGAGCACCACTGGTTATGAGCCTAGGAAGAACAGGTGAAGACAGAGCAGCTGCAGAAATGCAGCCCTCTCAAAGTGTTGATTCAGGAGCATTGCTTGAGACCAACAGTCAGTTCTGCAACACTGTAAAGTATTAAAATCCTTGTGAGCAGAATTGCCACAACAAAGGTAGACGTAATAGGGTAGCACTGTGTGGCTAGGTAGAAGCCATGCATGTGATGAGGAATACTGGAGTGAAAGTCCTCAGCAGAAAATAAGGACTAAGAGATCACTGGAGGTTAATGGCTTGGGAGAGCAAGGGAAGGACAAGGCAACGAGATTGAGGAGAATAGCAGAGGAAAGACACAGGAAAGCTAGGCAGTGATGTCACTGAGTGCAGACCTGGAAAAAGATGAATGAACAGCAAAACAGTGAGCAGGGAGATAGCAGAATGAACTTAAGCCCCAAAAAGAAAAAAGAAAGGAGAACAGCCACAATAAGGTATGAGGGAATGTGGGAGGGAGGAAGGTGTGGATGGGAGAACAGAGGGAGGCACAGATGTTGGAAAGTGGCAGGAAAGGGGAGCAGGGAAAAGAGCAAGATGGAAGGAAAGGAAACAATGAGCAACAGGAGTGAAACAGGGATAAAGCACAAAAAATTGGGGAGACAACAGAAGAAGGCACAAATGGCCGCAAGTGGCAAGACAAGGGAACCATGAAGGGAAGAACAGGAACAAGCAGGCAAAAAAACAGAAGCAGCACAGGCAAAATGGGACAAGGCAAAAATTGGGGAGGGGAGATGGGGCACCCAAGAATGGTCATGGATGGTGAGAAGGGGCAGGGGGAACAAATGAGGAACACAGGAGAGCAAGACACACACACACACACACACACACAAAACAGCAAGGCAACAGACAGAAAGCAAGGGGTCAGAGAAGTGAAATACAAAGAAGCAGGCTGAAGTACAGCCACTGCTCACTGCAACCCTAAAAATCGAATATGGACTCCCCATTGTAAATAACTGATGTTGTCCAGGTTTGAACTTTAACCAAGCAATGCAGTGCAACTTCCAGCTGATTGATTTCTTTTCTTTTCCATTTAGTCATTTAGCATACTTTATTGAAAATTCAGAAAAAAAAAATACAAGGAAAAGTCATAACAATAAACAACACAAACAGAACAACAAGCTACCATAAGCAGTAAAGAAAAAACAACAAATCCAGTCCTCACCTCCTCCCCTACCACCCCAATCCCACCAAATTCCAGATCACAAATCATAGGTGACGACAATAAAATGAAAAACAAAGTGGAAATCTCTGTCCTAAAAGACTTTATATAAAAAGAAAACTACTAAAAATGGGTAACAGAAATAGATGGTAACAGGCAGAACCAGCCACTACACAGTTCCATCCTCAGGCAATTGTGAGCGCTCTGAAGTAGGGAGCAGAGGAAGAAGAGGGGCCCAATGTGACATAAATTTATCATGCTTATCCTGCTGATGAGCAATATGTTGCTCAGTTTCAAGGGCCTGTAAAATCTAGGCATGCCAATCTCAGAAGGAGGACATGAAGTCATCCAGCCAGTGTCAAACTGTGACAAATTTGGCCATAATTCAAATAAAAGACATGAAGGCCCTGTGAGGACCAAACAATTCAGCAGGATAGTAGCCTACCAAACAAATCTGTGGAGTGAAAAAAGAGTCTAATCGCAAAAAAGGGTCAAAGGAACTGCAGAACACATTTCAAAAGGGCGTAATCTTGGGACAATCCCACAAAATACGCCTCAAACTCCCCTCAGTCCCCCCACAGTGGAAACAGGATTGTGAGCTAGATCTGCCCATCCTAAACAAATGAAGGAGGGTAAAATATAAGTTATACAGAACCCAAAATTGTAATAGTCTGTAACAATCTTCTTTTATAAACTTAAAAAGGCTTCTCCAAATTGATTGCCATGTCTTTTCATCCAACCCCAACTCGAGTTCTTGCTGTCAGTAAAAACAGATCCTTCTCGGGCTCTTCTTATCTGCTTCCTAGAGTAATACTTAAAGACAGGAAAAGGGGTGGGGCTGCTCTGCTACAGTCAAAAAATCCTGTAGAGCCTATTAGGCTTCTCAGACCAAGGGGGAGGGCCAAGGAAGGAAGCCATCACCTTAGAAAGCTGCATGTGCTTAAAAGGATGAAAGAGGGATATCCAAATGAGACTGGAGGGTGCTGGCTAGGATGATTTTCCTTATCAAATTGGATAAAGACAGGGTGTTGAGGAGGGACAAAAGTTAGAAGGTATGGGCCAGATAGCAATTACCTCTCTATTACCACTGCTATAGTTTCTTCTTGTTGCAAATCAGCTCATATCCTCTCCTTATTTAAGTCGGGGGACCCATGCAATTTAAATAACTATAGGCCCATTTCTATCCTGCATATCCCCTCTAAAGTCTTTGAAAATTGATTTATACACAGCTAAAACACCACATCAAAACCTATTCTTTCTTAAACCCAGCACAATCTGGCTTCCGCCCTAATCACAGCACCGTCACTGTGTTGGCCAAAGTTACCAATGAATGGGTCTCTGCTATGGATTCTAAGAAGACCATGGGAACTGTCTTCTTAGACTGTAATAAAGCATTTGACACTGTAGATCACAACTTATTAGTGAGTAGAGTTGCCAAAATAGGCACCACCCCATCCACCACTCAGTGGTTTAACAGTTAGCTATCAGGAAGGACTCAGAAAATCAAAGCAGGCAGCTTGTTCTCAGCCTCTATGCCAATTGTTAGGGGAGTCCCGAAGGGCTCCATCCTAGGTCCTGTTCTTTTCTCCTTATATATCAACAAGCGTGACTTATATATTTATTTATTTATTTATTTATTTCATTTTTGTTGACCGGGTTAGTGCACTAGACAAATCCTGCCTATTTTCAGGCATGACCCGGGGGAGGTGGATATAGATGAATGGCAACTGACCTTGAACCAGATTAAGCTGTTGGTGGTATTTTTAGTGAATGAGGGAAATTTGGCCAGGACACCGGGGAAATTCCCCTACTCTTTTCAATAAGTGCCATGGGATCTTTAACATCCACCTGAACTACCACCAATCCAGGCAGATGGGACCTCGGTTTAACATCTCATCCGAAAGACGGCACCTCAGAAGTGCAGCACCCCTCTCATGCTGCACTATAGTGTCAATACTGGGATATTAACCCAAGCGCCAGATGTGGGAACTGAACCCACAGCCCTCTGATCTCCTGGCCTCAGAGGCGAGTGTGCTACCTACTGAGCCACTGACACTGATCTAACTGATATAACCAAGTCAAATCTGCATTTCTTTGCAGATGATACAGTTCTTTACACAACTGGCTGAACATTGTCTGAAGTTAGGGACACACTCCAAGCTGACTTTGCTCAGCCTGAATCTAATCTTATTATTACCAAACTTCTAAACACCAAGAAAACTAATGCCATGGTCTTCTCTTCTAATATATTTTCCTCCGCACCCTTCGACCCACCCAAAGATTTTATTGTTACCTCCTTAGGCGAACCTTTGGAAGTCATCTCTAAATTTAAATATTTTGGCATTTGATTAGACAACAAGCTTTCCTTTAACAATCACCTTGATGAGCTGTCTAGAAGACTAAAAACCATACTAGGTTTCTTGTTCCACAACAGGTCTTTCTTTCCGATAGAGACCAGAATCAGGCTTGTTCAGGCCACATTCCTCTCCCTACTCAACAACGGGGACATAATCTACTCCTCTTCTACAATTACTAACCTAAACAAATTGGATGTCCTCTATCACTGTGCTCTGTGTTTCATTACAAACTCCTTGTATAGAACCCACCATTGTGATCTGTACGCAGCTGTTGGTTGGATGTCGCTTACTATTAGACGTATGCTCCATGCTGGTATTTGGACCCTAAAGCTTCTCCTGCATAAACTCCTGAGCTACCTAACATCTCTCATCCACATCTCCCACAGTGCTTACTTACTTAGGAAGTCAGATTTTATCCTCCTTGACATGTCCAGGACTTGCACCTCCTTTGGCAAATGTGCCATTTCAACTGCCCTTCCAGTCATCTGGAATCAGCTCCAATCTTCACTGAAACTATCCAACGTTATCTCCATCAACTTCTTTAAAAGGCTAGCTGCTGATAAAATAAAAGATGCTTGCAGCTGTTTTTAAACTCTGACATCATCATTATTCCCCACCTCACCCTCCCATCCAACTGGAACCAGCTCTAGTCCCCATGAAAGTTGTCTAGCTCTAGCAATTGACTTCTACCCCTGCTTGCACTATGGTGGCCTATCAAAATGATCCTTGCAGCTGTTCTCACAAATCTTCTCTGCACCTTTTTCTTTTCTCCTATATTCTGCTCCCCTTACCTCTCTCTTCCTTTTCCTCCCAACCCTAATCTCCCTTTATCTGTTGGTTGACCCTTTATCTTTCTTTTTCTTCACCTATCTTCTTTTATCCCCTACACTCCTCTCTGGCACCCCAGCCCCCTAGCCCTCTACTTGCTTCCCTTTCCCCTCTTCCTTTAACTACTACTTCTTATATTAACTTCTCTCTCCGTAATCTATTCACTTTCCACCTGCAATGCTTCTTTCCAGATGTATGCTTATTTCTAAACTGTTATATCCTAACTTGAGTATTATGCACCATATGGACCGGAACTGCACTTTATTTGTTGTTATGTTTATTTACTATATGTACTGTGTATTTTTTGTCTGTATACATGCCTCAGGACCTCCTTGTGAATGAGCTTGCTCAATGGAGTTTTCCTGCAATAAACTTGATCTTGAACTTGAATTAGAAGGTTGGGATTGCCAACAGTTAGCTGAAACAGGTTGCTGCAACAATCCAGATTCAAATGAATACACATTTGTCAAAGGGCTTTAAGGGACCAACCCAGGAGAAACAAGTGGAGTGACTTCAAGGATACCCAAACAAGATTCTGACAACAAACTATTCAAAAATCTGACTCTGTAGGTGACTACAGGAAAGGCTGCTGTATTCATTAATGCTAAATTACATTTACATAAGTTACCTAAATGGGGTTCCTGTGCATTTGAAAATTGTAAAATCAGCCTTCCAATTTCAAAAAACTGTCTTACCTGCTTCCTAAAATGGCCACCAAATGTGTATGTGATGACACCATTGAGTCAAAGCAAAGAGATAATATGGCTCTCTATAGTACTAACTAGTTATTTTTTCCCTTTGTATAGAATTGTTTCACCCAAATGGTCAAAACCATGTGCATTATTTTGTATAATACACATGTTAGGCTATGGTTCTGTTCATTGTGTTTACTTTCACATGCTGAAAATGTGTTTTAATCCAACAGACTTTCTCTGTGGCAAACCACAGTGCAGTAGAAATCTTGAATAACCTGGTGGCCTAGTGGTTATGGTGGATCCAGGATGTTACAATGGGGGTGCTGGAGTGGTGTGCATGCTTAATATGCACTTTTTAAAATTGTTATTAAACCTTTATATTTTCTGCTATTATTCTTTTCTAGTACTTTTTTGACAGAACCTACAAATGTAATCCATAGTTTGAATGTAAATATTTGTGTAATCAATAAATCAGACTTATTCAACAAACTGAAATGTAGCAGCAGTAAGCAAGTATGTTACTATGTTGGGGGGGGTGCAGCCACACCTTTCACCATCCCCTACAGCCACCACTTTTTTGTAGAAAAGTTCTTGTGCAGTCCAGTGTTAGAGTTCATACTTTCTCGAAACTCAAATATATGCTTGTCTTGTTTTCATTTTCCGTGAGAAATAATAACAATAATAATAAGAATCAGCATTTATATAACGGTTTTCATACACATTGTATCCCAAATTGCTTTACAAGCAACACTAGACTGGTAGGGAAGTGACTGAACATGTAGTGGCAGCCATTTCATACATTAATATCCACACACAACCGTGGACAATTGAATGGACAGTTTTTATGGGAAGGGGAATGTTGGCCAGGACAATAGGGTCAGGTAGTGATCAATGTGCTGGCAGCCCCACATCTTATTTTCTCAGTAATCTGCCATATTTCTCTCCTTCTGTCTTCCCCCTTCCCTGAATATAGCAGTACCTTGCAAGAGTGTCCTTCTCAGTCCCCCTCTGCTATTCATTCTTCACTATTCCTCCTTACACAGAAAACTCGTGAGCTCATCACCCTTCTGCAACATGAATGCAAGTAGTACAATCCCTGTTTTATTTTTGACATATCAAATATAAACATGTCTTTCCTGTAAGTCAGGCTCATAGCAGCAGGGAACAAGGGGAATGACAGGCTTTCCTATCCTTAAAAGATCTAGGCTACCTTTGATTAGGAACTATTAAATGATGGGTGTGCACATCATTATGCACGTCATATAATACTGCCTAATCATAGGTGGCTTAGATCTTATATGGATAGGAAAGCTTATTTTTCCACTTGTGCTACCTGTATCAGCCTGGCTTACCAGAAGATCATGTTTATTATTAATATGTAAATATAACACGGGAGACTGTACTAAACACATTCATGATGTGGAAGGGTAGTGAACTCACCAGTTTTTGGTGTAGGAAGCAGATGAGAAAAATGAATGCCCAGAGAGGTACTGAAGAGGCCATTCCAGTAGGGTACAGCTATATTCAGGTTAGCTGAAGACATGAAGGAGGACGCTGAGCAGATCACTGTAAGATCTGAAATGTGGGCTGCCAGCATCGTAATCACTACCTGACTGTGGATGAGAGTAGCCAGTGATGACAAATACTCTGAGTGGCAGAGCTGCACCTAAACTGTTACTTGAATTCAGTGTAGGCAGATTATCCTCTTGTGGGGGGGGGGATGTTGACGTTTGTTAGGACAGTACTGAGGGAGTTGTGTATAGCTCATTCAAAATTTGGAAGGGTGGTAGCCAGCCAACTCACATTATGGAACAGAGTACAGAAAAGTTCTGGAGAAGAATTGCTGGAACTGTCCTTCGAGGTTCTGCAGATCACAGGTAAAGGAGTAGACTGACACTGGCAGTCAGGTGGATTCGCTCAAGGTATGAATATGCCTCTCCTGCTAATAATATTGTTATCCATTTTAAGTGCAGCCCTTATGAGGGCATGAACAGCAGTTTTTTCTGGTGGGTCATGATGCTTATTGCTTGGCCCTCCAGGAAGACCTAGTTGTTGAGTTAATGGGGTGGGAAAAACACAACAGGGAACTGTACATACTACATTCACTGTGCAGAAGGTGAGGATCCACTCAATGTTTACTCTGGGAGCAGAAGTCAAACATTGAGAATGTAGACTGAGAGTGATTTGGGAGGCATTTTAACAGTGCCAGCTGATGATGCATATCAGTATAGATGTGTACAACTCTCTGAGGTACAAGATTACAATCAGAGGCTTGATAATTCTCTTCATGAAACCGCAAGCTCATATGAGGCCCCAGGCATTACTAAGGACAGGGTATGGATGGAGGGGTGTTCAATAGAAGGCAGGCTAGGTGCAGGGGCTTCACATGGAAAAAGAAAGCCTTATTTGTGGATTACCAAGAAAGCATGAGCTTTGGAACTGAACAAGACTGGTACTTTGCTGTGTGACCCTGAGCAAGTCACTAAACATCCTTATGCTCCCAGGCCACATCTGTAAACAAGCTTTCAGCTCAGTGTGTCTCTCCTGGTTAACAAAAACAAAATTCAGTGCATCATATAACCACTAGATCATCAGGTATTTGAAGTGTTGTACTGTAATGCAGTTTGCCAAAGAAAAAGTCAGCTGGATTGCAAAACATTTTCTGCAAGTTAAAGTAAACAAAATGAACAAAATCATAGCCTAACATTTGTAATGATCAAAATAATCCACAAGTTAATACATGGTGTTGATCATTCTGGTACAACAATTCAAAATAAAGAGGGAAAGAAGGACTAGTTAGCACTATAGAAATATGTGGATCTCTGTTTCTGGCTCCTATGATGTCATCATGACTCATCACTTAACACACTTAGCAGACATCTTAGGGAGAAGCCAAGGCTGTTTTTGAAGTGAAAGGCTGATGTTTGCATTTTCAAAAGCTATGAAACTGCATTTGTTATTTACATAAATGCAGTTTTAGCATAAATGTAAACAGCAGCCTTTACTTTACTTACTATGAAGACAGATTTTGGAGTTTGCAGTTTTAAAACTGCCTGTTTAAGTACCCTTTAAGTAAGACCTGAGGCTTAAGATACAAAAGGTTTCTAAGAGCAAGCCAATTCTGTCCACAAAGGTGCATTTCAAGTGCCAGCCATAACAGACAGTAAGTCTGATCATTGGGAGCAGCTGGAGGGTTACACCATTGAAAGACCTTACTGCAGTGTATGGTACAATAATACAAAAAGAAACTGGGCAGCTAAAGGCCACCAAATGCCTTGGGAAGGGCTAACTTTGAATAACCCAAACAGGAGACTCCCCCTTCCACAGGAAATGTGTTGACATGATTTCTAGGTGCCAGAACCAGGTCTTAGGGAGATAGGGTCCAATCATAATCGGGGGTACATTACTCTTGGCAGAATATTAATTTGATGACATCCACCCTCACCCAGAGGGAGAGGGGTGCCATCAAAGCTGGATGTTCAACTTAATCACCTACAGCAAGGGGAACAGGTTGCAATTGACTAATTAAGATAGCGAATGGGTCACTTTGATCCCAAGGTAGGTAAGATCTTTAAGTTCCCAAGCTAGTCCTAAATCTTTCACCAAGTGTTTGGGAACCAAGGGGTTAAGGAGCAAAACCCTGGATTTATCTACATCCAGTTTGCAACCAAAAACTTGGGAGAACTTATGAATCTCCCTCAGAGCTGCTGGGATGGAAGTCTGCAGGTTTTCTATATGTAACAGTAAATAGTCCACATAAGTGGAAATCTTATAGCTGGAACTTCCCACCAAATCCCTGTACACTAGAATTAGACTGCATAGAATTCAGAAGGGCTCTGAGTAGAGATATAATACAGCTGATTGATTTATGACCCACCAATCTCCATTAACCATTCTGACAAAATTGATAATTCAGTACAAGTGAACTACAAATACAGTTCTAGATACACCAGGCACAAACCTCCAAATCTGTGTTAGCTCAGTTGTAGAGTAAAGCATGGCCTTGTGTGTGGATGATGATCCATTCTGAAAGATGTTTCCTAGTCTGAGCTGTCACAAACTCACTCTTTAGGGTCAGGTCCACTAAGCTCACAGTGCCCACCTCTAAGTGCAATCCATGACAGGGACAACAGTGATACCATCTTCAAGTCCTTTCAGAATGCTTGCCAAGGTCATGACTGAACACCCACCACAAGGACCCAGAGCGCCCCTCTAAACTCTGGATAAAGGTACAATGCCAGTCTCGAGTCTTGTAGCCAGATATGAACGCTTCTTGGTTTTTACACAAATGGGGAAGATCCATGCATCACACTCTCTTCGGGGTAGCAGTGTGCTCCTGATTTCATCTTCTCCAGCAGGACACACAACAACCTGGTTCAAAATCCCTACAGTCTTTTCCTTAAGACTTTGATATTCTCCCTATCTTTATCCAGATGTCCCTTACAGACTCTTGATCAATTGGTTGCTTATGAAGGCACCCTTAGCAATAAAAGTTTGTCACAGATTATGTATAACTGCCCCACAACTCACACACGAGTAAGAAATCTCGCTCCAGCAGATTTCTTAAAACAAATATTTTTTCTTACTAAAATAGTTAATAATCATACAGTTACAACTAAAAGATGCACTGATTTGGTCACTGAATAACATAAATAAAAGTAGAAAATATACATGAAAATGCACCTTAACTGTTTTCTAAACTCTACCTTAAGTCCATAGTAAATTGAAATCCAAAGAAAGTAAATGAAACATGTAATTTCCTCTGTACTGGCAGTCTTGGGTCTCAGCAGTTTTGCTTCTTGTGTCAGAAGAAGAGTGCCCTTGCAGATGATCAGCAAAATGAGAGAGAGTGGCTCTGGCTCAATTCCTTATATAGCCGGGGCATCCTGCCAAAATCTCTGTCTTGTGCTAAAGGGTGGCCTTCTCTTGTAGGCCAGTAGATGTCCTTTTAGCTTTCTCAAAATTGTCTTATTAAGGTTCTGACATCAAGACTTCCTGGCACATATAATAATCATGAATATGACTTCAGAATTAAATATTTGATGTCTCAGTATAACTCTATGTAAGCTAATTCACAGTGTCCTATCAAGAATGGCTATTTGCCAACATCTTATATAACACATCCAGAGCTCTGAAGTGACTACTTTGCAACAGGGAATGGTTTCTTCCCATACCTTTAAGAGTTTTCTTACCACTGCTTCCCTCAATTAAGCCCAGAAGGCATTTTCACTCCTAGAAGTGTTATTTCAGGATGCCTGCTACTAAAAGCCTGTCCTTTTCAGTTCATAGAGTGATGTCAAATATTTTTGCAAGACAGTTCTCTCCCTTGAAGTGATTTGGCTTCCTGACTAGCAAGCTTCCTCCTCAGATCAGAGGAAGATCAAACATTTTAAAAATCCAGTCTCTCTCTCTCTTTCTCTCTCTATGTGACCCTGTCATCCATTTTCCTTGAGGCAGTTTGAACATACATAAAATATAATAGAATATAACACTATATATCTGTACATCAGACTGGCAGTGGCATACAGTAGCTCCCCACTTGATCTACTGATCCTCACCAGTAGCGTCATTTCACCAGAAATAATATATTGATTTTTTTTTTTTAAACTCAACCTCACATGCGGTAGTGTGTGTGTGTGGGGGGAGATTTCATGATTGGGACACTGAGGGATTTGGCACTCCCAGTGTCACCAATCTATTTCTTAGAGAGCGGTAGTGGTTGCTGAGAGGGAGGGTCGGGGGGTTATATATTTCAGTAGTCACTGATCACCCAAAGCAAAATGTAAAACAAAAAAATAGTGCAAGCATGAACTGTTCTGATGTGGAGGAAACTGTTTTTGACACTCAACATGTTCTTCATTCACAAGGAATGCAGGAGTACATTTTAGGGCTGTAGTGGGTGTAGCCCTATAGACCTTTTAGGATGACTAAAGGTCTGCATATATTTCTAAAGTTTCCACCCAGTGTTCCGCCCAGTTCCTAAGTTTCCACCCACTGTTCTGCCCACTGTGCCAGACTGCCTTGTTTGAACTGTATAAAGGTCTACATATATTTCTTAAGTTTCCACCAGCTGTACCTAACTGCCTTGCATGAAATATGATTTATTTCCCATTCGTTTCAATTGGCACTGAATAAGTACAAGAGGAACAAAAACACAGAATCAGTTCCTGTCTGTTTCTTTGAAGTAAGTCTTCCAACAAGTATACTGATCATAAAACAACTGCTGTGAATGCCTTAGTGATGTCTGTGTTTGTGTGTGTGGGGGGGGAAGGGGTTCATTATCAGCAGGCAGCTTGGTTTGGGGCTTGACTATTAAAGTTGTAGATGGAAGACCTACTGGGAATAACATCAGTCTGATCTGACATCTGTCCTGAAATGATTTATAGTCCTTAATTAATTTTCTTCCAAATATCCTTCCAAAATGCGATGCACTGTATGATGATAATGCATCCCCCATCCTTGCATTTAATCAAGGCACTGTAGCTTGAGTTCATTTCTCTTCTGCTGTTTTGTTTTTTTTTCTTTTGCTTCACTAGGTTTTTTTTGTCTCACTCTGGTGGCCAGATCAAACAGCATCTGGTGTCAGTTGCAGAAATACTAGTAAGAGGCAACAGCAGAAAAACAGGCTGGCTAGTTTGACCCTTCTTTAATAATCTCACAACAAACACAGGGTTGAAAATAATCTCATTTATAGTTACAGTAGAAAGGAGTGGACCTTATCTGCACTCTTCAGTCGTAAAACCCCCAAATCCTCCCACCCGCTCATTATCTTTAATTCCCCATCCCCCATCCTCTCATGTTGGGCAGCCAGACAACAATAGCCCTGACTCTTTCCTACCTGGCTGCCTTGCTTGAAATCTGACTGTTTTCCCATTCATTTCAATTGAAAAGTTCAATAAAATTCTGAGTCCAAAAAGATGTTCTTGTCTGATCATTCATTATATTTTTGCTTTCTCTTTCTCTCTCTCTCTATATATATATATATATACATATACAGTACATATATATATATATATATATATATATATATATATATATATATCTATATATCTATAAAGAAACCACAATTGAGCGCCTACAAACACGGAGACTCAATTACCGCGCCTGTGTTCTGAACTACCTGGCAGGGGGCAACCAGATACCAGGGTGGGTGAAGTAGGGCGATGGGAAGTATGCATGTATACGCACGTTAAAAAGCATTGGGGGAGAGACGGGGAGGGGAGGGGAGGTATGTGGTAGGGAGTGTGGTGGGCAGCTGCTGAGCTGGTCCACTAGCATGGTGGAGAGGGTAGTCAGTTGAGAGGTAATGGTGGAGGGTTTGAGTTCAGCACATCATGTTTTTTTTTTGCCAGCAGGTGGTTTTTCATTTTCTAAATATTTCATGCCCCCTCAACATACACCGCCATGGAGTTCAGAATCTATTAGTAGGGGGTTGCATGGGAGAAGCCCTCTGTGGGGATGGGGTGCACGGCATACAGCCCCACATTTTAAAAAATCCCCTAGATCACGGGTGCCCTCTTGCTCTTGACCATGAGTGTGCATCGCCAAAATTAATTTTAGGCAATGTACACTCACCCTAACAGCAATTGCTATTCCGTGATCGCCATTATCATATAGCACCTATATATGTATGTATATATATATATATATATATATGTGTGTGTGTATATATATATATATATATATACAGTATATATATATATATATATATATATATATATATAAAATATATTTAGTTTTCCTCTTGAGTGCTTTTTCCTTTCACACTCACAAATCATATGAAACTTTCAGATTGACACGAAATGGAAGTTTCAATCAATCATTATTTTTGAATAGCACAATTCATAATTATCAATGCACTTACATATATCACTACCACAAAACACATCACAGACAGTATGAAAACATATCAATTCAGCAACTTAAAACATATCAAACAGTATTAAATATAAAACAACAGAGAAATCAGACTTTACTAAAGGCTTATCCAAAGACATAAGTTTTAAAGTAGATTTAAACATCTCTGAAATGCCAAGCACTGTCTCACCTGATGAGGTAATGAATTCCACAGGGTCAGGGCTGCAAAGCAAAATATCTAACTTCTGAGGTTTTCAAATGGACCCTGTGAACCTCTAGCAATCCCTCATCAGCAGAACAGAGTGGACGGTGGGGGAGTGGGGCAGAGGAGATCTTGCAAATAACATGGTCCCTGTCAGTGTAGGGCCTTATATGTCAATAACCCAACCTTGAAGGAGATTCTCCACTGAAGCTATAGCCAATGCAGGTAACAGAGCACAGATGTGACATGGCAAGATCTTGATAAGCCAGTTGACCTGGCAGCCATATTCTGCACTAGCTGGAGGTGGCGGAGGTCCACCCCCAGTAACTCTAGTTATGGGGCATTGCATTAATCAAGGCGTAAAGTCACAAAGGCATGGACTAATGTTGGAAGATCATCAGGCGGGACCAGGCGCTTAATCCGAGTGATGTTCCTCAGATAGAAAAATAAGGTCTTGATGATGACTGTCACCTGAGACTTAAAAACATCTGCCCATCGTTCAAGATAATGCCCATATTTCGTACCCAATCAGAGGTCACTAACTGGCTGCCCCCCAAGCCAAATTCTGGATGGCTGCCCAGTAGATGACCCCCCTACCTGATGACCTGGGTCCACAACCAATACCTTAGTCTTATCCAGGTTCAAGCTCAGCCAATTTAGACTCATCAAGTTCTGAACCTCAGATAGGCAGTTATTAGTCACTGGGATAGCGTCACCCTGCTCGGGCACAAAGGAAATGTACAGCTGAGTATCATCTGCATAGCAGTGAAAACTCAGTCCGTACACATTATAATGTCCCCTAATGGCAGCATATACACTGCAAACAACATGGGTGAAAGTACAGAGCTATGTGCCACCCAACAGAATAGGGGGGAAGGGGCAGAGGAAACAAAACCCTGACTCCACTCACTGTATCCTGCCTGTGAGGAAAGAATGAAACCATCTCAGTACTATCCCAGACAGACCACAGATCAGGCTCAGGTGCTCCAACAACACACCATACCCTACGGTATCAAATGCCACAGAGAGATCAAGAAGGACCAAGATCAAACAGGTCCTCCAATCTTTTCTATTAGAGATCATTAAGTATCCGAACCAGCCATCTGGTACTTTGCCTCTTTCTAAAACTGGACTGGAGAGGTTCATAGATATCATGGGTTGTAAGATGGTCTTTGAGCTGCAGCATGACTGTCTTCTCAATAATATTGTCCGTGAAGGGCAGGTTAGAGACAGACATGTAGCTTGGAAACAGTCAGGGGTCAAGAAGAAGTTTTTTCAGAAGGACAGACAACCGCCTCCTTTAGGGTGTCTGAAACACTCAACTCCATTGAACACCCAACAATCTCAACCAGGACTGGTCTGATAACCTCCACACACCATACCAGAAGATCGTTGGACACTGGTCCAAACTAAGGTAAGTCAACCACAAGTCCTGGACAATCTTCATGACATCCATGACTGCCAACTGATCAAAGCTGGCCCACATAAACTGGGCATCATCAACCCCTCACTGATCATCACGCTGCCCATTTGAATGAGATGTACAGATGCCCAACCTGATGGTGGCAAACTTATCTGCAAAAAAGTGAGCAAACTCGTTGAACTTATCTTGTGAAAAGGCTCCCCAATGCTGGAGACAGACTGGATTGCACAGTCTTTCCACAGTATGGAAGAGCTGAGCCAGTTGATTTTGTAAGTGGTGCTCTCCCTGGACAGGAGCTCTGCCTTCTTATGTGAGCTAGCTGATTGATAGCTCTTATAATGAGCCATCAAACTAAGCTTCTCCTCCATTAGGCCAGATTTCCTCCAGCAGCACTGCATCCTTCGACCCACTCATCTCAACTCCCTCAATTGCCTATCAAACCAGGGGGACTGAGGGCATAGAGGGAGGGGGTGAATGTGGACAGGAGCTATGGAATCCAGGCAGCTGTCAGAACCTTATTTTTGATTAGTAACAGCTCCCCAGATCCAAGCTTACACTTGATCTGTTCGATAGGCCCAGCACCTCCATAAGACCATAAGTGGTTGAACCCCATAAAGGGTGGTACTGGACCATCTCTGTGGGGGCAGGTCTATTAAGGGGGTCCTCAAAAACTGAGCCCTATAATGTGATGATCGGACTATCCAATGGGTTCCATGACATCAGAGATCTCCATCCCCAGATGGAATACCAGATCCAACTAGTGATCTTGTGTGTGGGTCGTAGCGGTAATCACCTGTGTGAAGCCCAGCAAAATTATCAGCAGGAGGAAGTCCAGACCAAAAATGAGAGTTCATCATTGACCCAGGCATTGAAGTCCCCCAGAACCAACCATCTGGGAGACTCCAGCATCATGTCGGTGATGAAGTCTGTGACTTCCTGCAGGAAATCCTTCTCACCACTTGGTAGTCGGTAGATGAGTAGAATCCTGCAACCCACACCTGCACCCATGATACACTCAAGGGATCTAGCAGGCCCAAATGGCATATTTCAAAGGCCCAGTTCATTTTTAAAACAAATGGCTACTCCCCCTGCCCCTACGATCCAATCTCGGGCAGTGTATCACCACGTACCCAACTGGAACTGCTGACTCCAATGTGGGGCCTCAGTTTTTATCCAGCCAGGTCTCAGCGATGCGTAGTAGGTCAGGTGTTCCAACAAGGTCAGTAATCAGTGCCATCTTGTTTTTAATCCACCTGGCATTGCGTAACACCACCCAAGTTGGATGGGTAGTTGAGGTTGAACACTATATTCCACCAACAGCAGAACCCTTAGGGTATGGATGCCAGGCAGGATAACCCGCTCTGGCTTCATTTCACCCCAGGGCATCTTCTTGACACCATCAACCCAATCTGACTGTCCCATTCCTCCTGCCCCAAGTCTAAGCTCCCCATCTTATATCCCTTCTCTTATACCTAAGGCACGCAGCACCTATATACTTCACTGCAGTAAGGGACAATCAAAGGGCAGAGGGCCCTGGGCTCAGTGGGAGTAGTCCAACTGCTGAAGCCTCTGCCAGCACATACTGCTGTCCAGACTCTGCAGCCACCAAGTTTATACAAAATCCTACACACCAGTCTCTCACTCACACAATCCCCTTCTCTCTCTCACTCTCTCTTTCTTTCTCTCTCTCTCTCTCTCTCTCACTTAGACATTCCCTTTATCACAATTTCAATAAACTACACAAACCCACCACAAAACAAAAATAAAAAGAGAAAACCACCCCAAAGCAATCCTTACAATAGCAGCCAATAATACAGAGCAACAATAACACCAAATTACAACTACTAGCCACAGCTTTGAAAAACTGTCCAAATAATGTTCAAGTGGTGGGAAAGGTGCTCTCACCACCCCTGCTTCCACAAATATCAAATTTGTTCAGCTGCAGTGGCCCTCTCACTGGCACTGCATGTTTATTACACTTAATGCAGGTGCAGGTTTAAAAATATAAAGAGACCACCTCACTACCTCTCCTAGTCAATTTTATACAGTAAGAGCATATCCTCTCTAAAAACTACTGTCACTGCTCTTAGTGGCACCTTTCACTTTTACCCATTCTGGGTCATCCAGATACTCTTCTTACTATTTACCTCCCCTTGCTATCTTTGATCTTGCTCTCCTTCTCCCTCTTCCTACCTCCCTCCCTCCTGTCCATCTACCTCCATACCCCCCAACCCCTTCAATCCATTTCCTGCCCTTTCCCCCTTAAGACTTTTTCCCTCCTCACTCAGGCTCTCTGACAAAGTCCTACTGGACTGCCTACTATACTCATACACTGCTTCAATAGAGCCGATCCCAAGTCTTGTGTCTCAGGCCCCTATGCCCTATTTTATTCATGCTCTCCTCCAGATTTGCCTTCTGCCTCTGTCTTATCTTTATACATGCACCCTTCACAATCTCTCTTATGTTTTATATTGTTACTTCTATATTTCCTTATTTATTTTCCTTCATTAGCTGTAACCTTGAGGGCTACCACCCTCTATATCTATGATGGCAGTGCTGTGCAATGCCAGGTCGATCAGAAACAAGGCGGCAATTATAGCCTGGCAGTTTCATCGGATCGACCTGGCTTGCATCACTGGAGACCTGGGTGGGAGATGATGCGGCTCTGTTTTGAGGTTGCAGTCCCCAGGGTATACCGTGGTGCACTGCCCCAGAGAAGTCACAGGGGTGGTGGTGTACCCATTTGTTTAGATCTAGCTGACCTTCGTGCACCGGTGGGAACCCTAAGTTCATTTGAGTGTGTGGCCATTCGTGGCGGATTCAGCGTGGGCTGCAGGATCCTCCTCATCTATATCGCCCTCCTGGCCCGATGGGGAGTTTCCTGCAGGAATTCACTCAAGTTTATTGCCGGTGAAACATTGGGTTCCCCAGATGTGTTTTCTAGGGATTTCAATGTTTGGGCCGATGATAAAGTTCAAAGGTCACCAGCAAATTTCTGCAGAGTATGTCCTTGTTGGGGCTGGCGCAAGTTGTTGATGCACCAACTCATCGGGATGGCCACAAACTGGACTTGGTGTTCTCACGGGGCTCGAGATTGTAGATCTTGGGATTGATCAGGTTTTTGGTCTGATCATTGCATGGTGAAGTTCACGCTTGGGGCTCGCCTTAAGTTCTTCCCTTGCTGAAATGAATCGCTGCCGCCTTTCGCGATCTTACCTTGAGGGTTTTGTGGCGGATTGATTTATCTAGTATGGGTGGTGCATGCGCGGAGGTGTTGATGTCGGTGGACACCTATAATAAGGTGCTATCTGACACCATCAACTTCCTCGCACCTATCCGTGTATGACCCAGAACTTTGTGCCTGAGATCTCCATGGTATGATGGAGATCTTGGGAAATGAAGAAGATGGGTCGGAAATTAAACACTGCTGGAGGAAGTCCCATCTGGAGATGGACAAACTGGTCCTGCATGCTCATTATTGCGCATATCAGGAGGCAATCAACTGAAATAAGGCAGTATTTCTGACCAGAGAGATTGCTGCCGGGAGAAACCGACCAGCCTCACTCTTACGGACTGTTGATAGACTTCTCCATCCTGTCTGTCTGCAGCCCGGGAGAGTTTCCTCAAATGAGGATTGTGAGGATTTTGCTAGGTTTTTCTCGGACAGGGTATCTTTGATCCAGCGGGAGGTTTCTTCTGCCAGCAATACCATTGCTGACAGTGGTCGCCAGTTGTGTTCTGAGTGCACTCCACCTAGTTGGGGAGAGTTTAGGCCAGTGGAGGTTTGCGAGGTTATTGAGGTGGCAGTCAATCTGAAGCATACCTTTTGTGAACTGGAACCAGTGCCAACGCATTTCTTAATGAGATGCATTGACTCTGTTGGCCCGGTGTTTGCCTCGATTGTTCGGTGCTCCTTGGGTCAGGGTGTCTTTCCAGATGCCTTGAAAGAGGCTCTGGTGAGACCCCTTTTCAATAAATCTTCTTTGGACCCAGGGATCAGGGCAAATTACCGTCCCATCTCCAACCTCCCATTTTTGGGGAAGATTGTTGAGAAGGTGGTATCGCTTCAGGTGGAGGAGCACCTCATGACTCACGAGTTGTATGATCCCTTCAAGTTGGCTTTTTGGGCCAGACATAGCACTGAAACTGCATTAGTTCGGGTGCAGAATGACCTTCTCAGGGCTAGAGACCAGGGGACAGGACAATTCTTGTTCTTCTTGATCTCTCTCTTCAGCATTTGATACTGTGGACCATTGTGGCTGCTTCTCCACCTGAGAGTTATGTGGACTCACTGGTACTGTCATCAATTGGTTTGAGTCCTTTCTTACCAATAGGAGGCAACAGGTTGTAATGGAAATTTCTCATCACACCCTGCCTCCTTTTACAGAAGTCCCTCAGTGTTCAGTATTGGCCCCAATGTTGTTTGCAGTATATACTGCCCTGGAGATCATTAGGAGTATGGTCTGAGCTTTCATTGCTATGCTGATGACACTCAGCTACACTTGTCCTTTGCCCCAGGAACATCAAACACAGTGGATTTGTTAAATATCTGTCTGGCTGAGATTAATGACTGGATGGCCTCCAGCTGGCTACGACTGAACCCTGACAAGACTGAGGCATTGGTAGTGGAGTTGAACAGAGTTCGTGGTGGGATGGCCTCTGACTCTGCAACTGGACTTGTGCTAGGAGCTGCATCATCGATGGCCTCCTCTTGGGTGCAAAATCTTGGTATGATTCTTGACAGGAACCTGTCCATGGAGGTTCAAATATCTTCCGTGGTTCATTCCTGTTTTTTCCATCTTAGAAACATTGCCAGGATTAAGCCCCTTGTTCCATCTCTGGACCTCCCTACCTTGATACATGCCTTAGTCACTTCTAGGCTTGACTACTGTAATGCCCTCTATCTCAGGGTCTCTGGGGGTTCTCTTCACAGGCTGCAGCTAGTGCAAAATGCTGCTGCCCACCCTGACTGGGCAAAGCAAATTTTTGTCATATTACACACCTGTATTACGTAGGTGCACTGGCTGCCTGTCAGATGGAGAATACTCTTTAAGGTGGGTTTTCTCACCTATAAATACTACACAGGCAGGCCCTGGCTACCTGTCAGTACTCCTGGTACCTTCTTCCTCTACCCGTAATCTCTCGCTCTTCTAGTGGCTTCCTGACTGTTCCAAGAGCGAGATTAAAATCTGCAGGCGACTGAGCTTTTAGTGTTTCCACTCCCACTCTTTGGAACTCTTTACCAACTGCAGTCAGGGAGGCCCCCACTATAACTGTCTTTAAAGCCCGCCTGAAGACTTTCCTATTCCTGCAAGCGTTTGGAGTGTAATGCTGATTATTTGTACGTATTAATCTTAATTTATATATTTATGCGATATGAAATGTTGTAAAATTTGTGCGGTGCCCAGAGCCTCCGGGATTGGGCGTCTTTTAAATAAATTTGCCTTTGCCTTTGCCTTTGCCTTTCATCATATTGCTTGTTTGTATCTTAATTTGTACTGATGCACTGTTGTATTCTTACCTCAATGATTATAACTTATCCTATCTCCTTATGTCCTTATTGTATTTCGTTTTGCACTGTTTGTTCTTATCTGTACTGTTTTTGATGAGGAGCCTTTGTAAAAAAGTCCCTGACTCAAAGGTTTGTAATTCCAAGATTTTCAATAAATAAATAAATAAAATAAGTATACAGTTATTGGAGTTCAAGGTTACGATGTCCTGGTTTACCAGTCTTTGCTGTAATAATGTGTAAGATATTACTAGTCCTTCTCAGTCTTATGTTTTGGGATCCACAGATAGCATTGCCTGGGAAAATGAACTTCTTGCAGCAGTACTCTTACTGCCAGTGCCACAGACTACAGATACAGTCAGGCTCCCCCAAGGTAGGGTACCTCACTTCGGTGCTCCCCCTCTACTCAGAGCCACCAGCATCTCAGCCTTCCATCCAGTAACTCCAGTTGCTCAAGGGCAGCTCAGAAAGTATCAGTCTTCCAGCCAGCACAGTTTGAACTCCCAGGGGAAAACCCTTGACCAAGCATCTCACACCAGGTGACCTTCCTGACTCCTGCAGACCAATGCACATACAGCTAGTCCTTCCTAGCAACAGCTCCCCTCAGAAGATGCTGGACCTCATAGACCAAGGCAGATTCAAGTTCCCAACCACCGGCTCTAGTCCACCACTGATCACAACCCACAAGCAGGCCCGACTCAACTCTATTTGGCAAAAATGCAGTCCTGGTGTCGGGGCCACAATTTACCACTAGCCAGTGCTCCCCAGCTTCTTCCTCCTACCATCAGCACAGCCTTGGGATTGGGACCAACAGTTCACCACCAGCAGATGCTCATCCATCTCCTCCTCAGCTTGACAACTAGCAAGGACCGTAGCGGCAGTTCCTATGGCAGGATTCCCATGCGAGTGCACCACAGATAACACAGAAACTCAATCTCACCATAATACTAGCGAAAAACAAAGCTAGTTTGAAATCCGGTTTAAAATCCAGGAAGCTGTAAAGAAACAGAACACTTCAGCTGTAGAAAAATAAGAAGTAATTGGTGCTACTGCACCACTGCACTACTGTCGCTAAAAGCAAATGAACTAAAATGAGCAAAAGTAATAACAAAATAAATATAAGAAAAGTACACAAAATGCAAATATAAAAACTAATTTAAACAAACTATATAAAAGAACTTAACACATTCAAATCTAACTCAGTGAGCTTCTAGTTCAACAGCTGGCCCAGTGTGGCAGCCATCTTCAATCTACCCCATATACTATCTAGTTTGCCTTATATGTGCTGCAAACACACATTTTGGGGTGATTTGAACACTGAAACCAATACACAGTTTGCGAAGGTGGGGAGCACTCAACAGAAAAAATAAAGTAAACATGTTAAAAAAAACTTTATGAATGATAATAAAAAAAATCACCTTTTTGGACTTTTCCTTAACTTTACCACTGAATTAATGGGGAAGACACATTTCAAGCAGGCAGGAAAGAAGTCATGTTAGAGTTCAAGATCTGTGCCTCATATCTGATTTATAAAGTTGACTAGAAATGCAGACTGCCAATCAAATTAATGAATCAGTGTTTATGCCCAAAGTTAACTATCTCTACACAGTAAGATTCCACAGTTAACGAATAGGCAGGGAAAAATCTTATGGTCTGTTGTACATTTTCCAGTGAAGAGATTTACTGGTCTAGAGGGGTGGGGTATCATTTTACATAAAAGGTGTAGAGAGAAAAAAACTAGTATTTTTAGACTCGCTTTTTCAAGATG
This sequence comes from Neoceratodus forsteri, assembly GCA_016271365.2. NCBI lineage: Eukaryota > Metazoa > Chordata > Ceratodontiformes > Ceratodontidae > Neoceratodus > Neoceratodus forsteri. The sequence goes on along the minus strand of CM028137.1, from coordinate 208,219,348 downwards.
TCAGGATACTATATCTTGCATTTTGAGGAATGCCACAGCTGGTATTTAGGAAAGCTGGTTACATCACAAGGAAATATTATGTACTACAGCTTGCAAATTACAGGGCCACATTAAAACAGAGCTAATTCAGTTAATGGGAACATACATACTAACTATTACTAGTAAAATGTGAATAAAACCACTTGATTTGACATTAATATATTCAAGAAAGATATCACATTATTAAACACTGCAGAAGAGTAACAGTAATGGGTTGAATCCCATAATAATGTTTTTAAAAGCATTCTAAACCCCACAGTGCTCCATCAACCCAGCTGTAGAAATGATTAAAAGCAGGACACCCCACCCCTTGAAAATGAGATGCTGCTTCTCAGATGGGCTATGCTGGATAAAAAAATGAAAAAAAGTATCTTTTTTCTGTTCTTAATGCTATACTGTTTAACAGTGCCTCATTTTAAAATAAAAATTACAACATGTCTGAAATCAAGATCTGTGCCTGATATCTGATTTATGAAGATGCTGAACAATGCAGACATCAAATACAATTAATAAATCAGTGTTTATTCCCAAGGTTAGCTATCTCTACAAAGTATAATTCCACAGTTATAGAACAGACAGGGAAACATTCAATTGTCTATTGTACATTTTCTCCAAATGTAGAGATTAGTGGTCCAGAGGGATGGGATATCAATGCATATAAAAGGTGTAGAGAAATAAAACTAGCATTTTTAGACCCATTTGTAAGATGTCATGACACAATGGGCCAGATATTCAAAGTTTTGCGCAGTTCACAAACTATTTGCGTGGGATTCGCATGGGATTAGCGTGGGTCTGCCATATTCAAAAGGCCAACTAGCGCGCACAAACAGTAGTAGCACCAGGCAAAGCATAATGATATGCAAGGGACACAGTGAACATGAATAAAGGCACTATGAGATATTCAATGACTAGTGCCGCGCTAAGGTGTTTAGCACGACATAGCGCAACCCTTAGCACGGTACAAAATAGCGCCCAGGAAAAGCTGGTCTTCACCCTGGGCAAACATCTTTTCACATCATTGGTGCATTGCGTGGTGTTTGCGCAGGATTTGCATGGCTTTCATGATCCTAACAATGGAGTATGACACTTAGAAAATGCCAGACATGGAAGACACATGCTGCTCACTGATGGCACCACCATGATGCCAGCAGCTGCCACCAGCCCCAGCCAAACACAGACAATAAGGGGTGATCTGACCCACAGGGGACAGCATGGTAGTGTGGCCATATAGCACACAACTGCAGACCATACATCTATGGTGCCTAGCAGATGCCAGCACATACATACAGCACTGTGGGCATGGTGGCCAGTGAGGTGAGGGTGAATGGGTGGCCAGACCTCACCACAGCCCAGGTGTGGCCACAAGGCTGGGACACATCACACAGTGCACATGAACCAGTAGTGGGAATACACAACCACCTGTGTGCCTGTCGGATCTTACATGCCCCCCCTCCTACTCACCACACAACTATGCAGATGCCACAGCACACACAACTGGCCATGTACATGACACTGTGTGCATCCCATGCCACAGGTGGAGCATCTGTGGATCACAAAACAGTGTAATAGTACTGTCCACTGTCATTAGTTACCTGCAAGTCAGGCCTGTCACTGAGTACAGTGCAGTGGTCATCACTGCCCTACATACCATAGGCATTGCTGTGTCCCTCACACTACCAGCCTTGTTGCTACTGTAGTGTCTGTTGTGCACTGTAGCATGACCTACAGTGTGATGGTTGCATGCAGCACCACCACCACCTGTACCTATGCTGTGTTCTCCCTTGGGGTATGATATGCTATGGTATGCTTTACTGTTCACACGTAGCCTGCAGCTATCATCATGCACTGCCTGACTGACCTACAAGTGGAGCTGTGGTCAGACCTGGCCAGCCCCTTTACTTCCAGACTGACCTACAGGTGGAGCTGTGGGACCCTGCAGTAATGCAGGGCAAACTGCATGCAAATCAGGGCATGATAAGCTGCTAATGGGGCTGTTTGCCCAGTGACTAATTCTAAGTAGGCTCATTTGCATGTCACTTTTAAATATGGTAAGGTTTGGCACCGGGCTAATGTGTTTGCACTGGGCAAACCGCTTACCTCCGTGCTAAAGCCACTCTAATGTGTTAGCGCTGTGCTAATGGTTCGGGGAATATTTTACAGTTTTGATCACTGTTCTTTCACATCTGCTGCTGCCTGCAGCTATACTGGGTCCATGCATTTGCTGGCACACACATTGGCCACATAGTTCCTCTCTACCTACCCTCACGTTGCTGTGCACTGTGTTGTTGTTGTGGTTTGCACTTCCTGGTTGCTATATTCAGTGCTGCCATATTCCAGGGCTACGGTTGTCCGGCACTCCCAGCTCAGTTTGCAGGGCCTCTTTCCCATTCTATATTCAGAAGCTGTCTGCCCCAGGCTATTCCTCTTGAATATAGCTTGTTTTGTGCTCCAGGCTACGTTTACCTGCCAGTGTTAACTTGGCCCAGGGACAAAGTTTTGAATATCTGGCCCAATATATCTTGCATTGTGGGGAATGCCACAGCTGATAGTTAGAAAAGATGGTTCTACCACAGTGAAACACTGAACTTATCAGAGAGCAGCTTTTACTTAACAACAGCCATGAGCACCAATGCAGCCAACAGCTGAAATCAAAGAGAAACAGTTAAATCTTCATACAAACAAAATATTTAAAAGTATTCTAAACCCCACACTGCTCTATCAACCCATCTGTGGAAATGGATAAAAGCAGGACTCACTGGAAATGAGATGCTGCTTCTCAGCTGGGCTATGCTAGTTAAAAAAAAAGTAAAAAAAATCATGTTTTATCTGTGCTTAATGATACATTCTTTAACTATGCATCATTTCAAAATAAAATGTATTACATGTTACGGTTTGCTGTAGCATAGAAGATTGTATCAAACTAATTTTCTTTAGTTCTGGGTTGGTATCATCTGTTACTACAAATTCCAGAATCCCCTGCAGCTGACATCAGAACAGTAGGCAGCAGTGGAAGATTCAATAGCCCATAGTACATGAAAGAGCTTTTGTTTAATCTCCAGTTAGATCAGCCATGTGTGACTGTACACAGCCCTGGGAGGATGACAGGACCAGCAAACAACAGATCAGAACTTATAAAAACTACAACGTACAATGCAGGCCACTGAACCTCTCACTACCGCATACTGTTCTAAGGCTAGCTGCAGGAAAGTGTGATATTTGCAGTAACAGAAGGTGTAAGGGTGTGTAACCCCTTTTGTTTTAATGGTGAGAACTACGATTTACTACAACTTGCAAATTACAGAGCTACATTAAAACAAAGCTAATTTAGTTAAAGGGAACATATGCACCAAATATAACTGGTATAAGTAATATAAAATCATTTGATTTGACATTAATGTAGTCGAGATACATATCACATTATTAACAAGCATTACAGAATCTCAACACTAAAGTACTGAGCACCATAATAATGTTTTCAAAAACATTCTAAACCCCACAGTACTCCTTCAACCCAGCTGTAGAAATGGATAAAAGCATGCCCAGGAATGAGATGCTGTTTCTCAGATGGGCTATACTGAGTAAAAGAAATGTGAAAAAAAAAGAAGAAGAAGATTTTATCTGTTCCTAATAATACACTGTTTGACTGTGCCTCCTTTTAAAATAAAAATTACAACATGTTAAGTGTTTAAGATTTGTGTGATATCTAATTTATAAAGTCATTTACAAATGCAGACAGCCAATCAAAGTAATGAATTAGTGTTTATGCCTAAAGTTAGCTACCTCTAAAAAGTATAATTCCACTCTTATAAAATAGGCAGGGAAAATCCTATGGTCTGTTGTACATGTTCTCCACTATAGATTTAGGTGTTATTTATTTATTCATTCATTTATTGATTTATTTATGTATTTAAGTATTTATTTACTGAGATTTAGGATTACAAAACCTTTCAACCAGAGGTTCTTTACAAAGATTCCCATGAGACATTGTGGTTGTACATTGTCATGTGGTTGTACATTTTCTCCAATATACAAATTTAGTGGTCTAGAGGGGTGGGATATCAATTTACATAAAAGGCGTAGAGATAAAAAAATACTATTATTTTAGACCCACTTTACAATATGGCATGATACTGTATCTTGCATTGTGGGAATGCCACAGTTGATATTCAAAAAAGTTGGTTCTATCACAATGAAATACTAAACTTTTCAGAAAGCAGCTTTCACTTAGCAATAGCCATGTGCAACAATGCAGCCAACAGATGATATCAAAGAGAAACAGTTACATCTTCATACAAACAAAAGATTTGAAAGTATTATAAACCCAACATCTCCATTAACCCTGCAGTGAAATGAATAAAAGCAGACCCCTGGAAATCAGATGCTGCTTCTCATTTGGTTTATGCTGGGAAAAAAATGGAAAAAATAAGCATATTTTGTATGTTTTAATGATATGATACACTGTTCAACTAGGCCTCTTTTAAAATAAAATTACAACATGTTACTGTTTACTGTTTATTGTAGCATAGTAGATTGTATTAATCTAATTTTCTTTAGTTCTAGGTTGCCACCTTCTGTTACTACCAATTCCAGAATCCCCTGCAGCTGACATCAGGACAGTACAGTAGGCAACAGTGGGAGATTCAACAGCTCATAGTGTGTGATAGAGCTTTTGTTTAATCACCAGTTAGATCAGTCCTGTGTAACTGTACATGGCCCAAGGAGGATGACAGGACCAGCAAACAAAATACCAGAACTTACATAAACTCTAACATACAATGCAGGCTAGTGAACCTCTCGCTGCTGCATACTGTTCTAAGGCCAGCTGCCAGAGATTCTAGGATCTGTAGTAACAAAAGATGTAAAAAGTGTTTGTAACCCCTTTTGTTCTGATGGTGATTGCTATGATTTACTACAGCTTGCAAATTTCAGTGCCACATTAAAACAGCAAATTCAGTTGAAGGGAAAATACACACCAACTATCACTAGTATAACTAGAATAAAACCATTTTAATTTACATTAATATAGTCAAGAGATGTATCACATTACAGAACTACAGGGAGCATTGGGGAGAGAGACTGGTGGCCATAGCAACAATTGGATTGGGAGCAGGGGAGTATCAGGGAGAGACTGCCTAGAGCAGTGGCCGTGGAAAAGGCCACCAGAGTTGGTGGAGAGCAGGTTGTTAGAAGCAAAACAGCTTGAGCTGGGTCCTGGAGGAGCCCATTGGGCAGAGGGATCCAGCACCAATCCACTGAAGGAGCTGTGATTACATGGCTCCTGGAGGAGCCAATCCAAAGGAGATGTGCCAGATTTCAGAGTGCAGCTGACTTTATAGGGACTGCCAGCTGCAAGCTCTCAGTAAAGAATTGCAGGGGAGTACTGGGGAGAGAGACTGGTGGCCATAGTAACATTTGGATTGGGAGCAGGGGAGTATCAGGGAGAGACCACCTAGAGCAGTGACCATGGAAGAGGCCACCAAAGTTGACTGAGAGCAGGTTGTTTGAAGCAAAACAGCTTGAGCTGAGTCCTGGAGAAGCCAATTGGGCAGGGGAACCCAGCACCAATCCACTAAAGAAGCTGTGATTACATGGCTCCTCTCCAAAGGAGATGTGCCAGATTGAGAGTGCAGCTGACTTTATAGGGACTGTCAGCTGCAAGCTCTCAGTAAAGAATTGCAGGGAGCATTGGGGAAAGAGACCGGTGACTAAATGCGTGATCAGATTGAGAGCAGGGGAGCATCGGGAAAGAGACTGCCCAGACTGCGACTGTGGAGAGAGACCACGGAGCTGGTGGAGTGGGTTGTTTGAAGCAACACAGCCTGAATTGGGTCCCAGAGAAGCCAATCGGGCAGGGACCCACACCAATCCACTGAAGGAGCTGTGATTATTGGCTCCTGGAGGAGCCAATCCAAAGTAGAAGTGCCGGATTTGAGAGTGTGGCCGGCTTTATAATGACCACCAGATGCCACTCTCAGTAACAAACTGCAGGGGAGCACTGGGGAGAGAGACCAGCGGCCATAGCCATGTTCAGATCGGGTGCAGGGGAGCATCAGGGAAAGATACTGTCCAGAGCGGCTGCCATGGAACAGGCTGCCAGAGTTGATGGAGAGCAGGTTGTTCATCCCACCCTACAACCCTGGCCCTGACCTCCCAACCTAGTCCTTATCTCTATTAGATGCACAAGGATGGAGGAGGAGCTAGCACAGAGGAAAACACTAAGTAGGCAATAACAGAAGATGTAAGCATGTGTAACCCCTTTTGTTCAGATAGTGAGTGCTATAATTTACTACAGCTTGCAAATTACAGAGCCACATTGAAGCAGAGCTAATTTAGTTAAAGGGAACATACACACCAAATATCACTAGTTTTTCTTGTTAGTAACAACAAAGGAACACAACGACGATGATAGTAGGAGTATATCACATGATTTGCATCTTTTGCAATTACTTGCAGTTTGCTATTTTTGCCATTTGTACTTATTCCTGAGTGGCTAGAGTTCCAGCCTTTGGGTATCTCTGAAAAGATCCTCCATGTTGTAGAGACCTTTCAAAATGAGTCAACTTGTCAGTGCTATGCATCAAATAAGAGCTGTTTTTCCATTTGGTGTGCCAGGGAAGGAGCTCAACCACTTCCCTTTTCCTGCAGCTAGCTTCCTGGATTACTTGTGGTCCATTTCTCAACTGAGCCTATGATCAACTGTGCTCAAGGTGCACCTAGCTGCTAGCCCAGTGGCATGGAGGACTGATGCACTGGGCAGTTTCCTCCTACCACAATGGTGACTCTGGCCTGAAACTACCCAGGTTGTTTGGGGTCTGGCAGGGTGAGGAAGGTTGAAGATCCATGTACAAGAATCTTGCAGTAATTAACCACCCCACCAGCCTGTAGCCACCATCAGCTGCCATCCAGTCAGATACCTCCAGCAGCCCTGATTCTGGTGCTAGCATTTCATTTTTTGTGGGAGATACCACCTCTAGTGGTTGAGGGGGACATTTGTACTCAGTTAATATTCAATGCTTTGGTGCTGTCAATCTGATCGCTTTCATAGACATTACATTCATAATAAAAATCGAGAAAATACACATTTTAGACACTTACTGAGTTTGAGGCAGATTCAAATCATAGCTCTGTAACCCAATGTCATACCTTGGTGCCTCCACTCTTCCATTTTCTTTCATGGCTGTGATCAAGGACCCTAAATGGAGGAACAATGAAACCTCTTTGCAACCTGAATTTGTTTCTTGCTCTGAGCAAATGGTTAATAGTCATTACTCTCACCTATGCAGAGATAATGAACACTGGCTTTGGATTAGTGAAAGGTGATGGCATTGAGTGGCCATCCAATCCCCATCAATATCCAATTCTTTGTTTCTGTGAACATGTTAGATATTTAGTGTTATTGCCCCATACCAGGAAGTTGGGCTAATACCTAGTATTGATACTGTAGTGTAGCACCTTGGTATGAGATGTACCACACTGATGTTGAGGTGCTAGCCTTTGCATGAGATGTTAAACCAATGACCCTTCTGCCCATCTTTTCTGGTTGTCCATGTAGAGTTCAAGATTCCATGGAACTTAATGCAAAAGTCAAAGAACTTTTCTTTTAAAATCAGTTAGCAATTAATGCAATATTCATAAATATATCATGTCATTATTCTGTATCCCTAGGACCACCCCTTATTATATGCACTTCTTTTACACAATTTCTGCTACACAGTATTTCTAGTGACATCATTACAGGGATATCAAAAGGTTTTCCTATTAGTTATGGAAAGCTTCGGTCTTCATTATTAGCAGTTCCTCCTAATATAGCAACCTAATTAAGACTTAAAATTGTCCAACAATGATTTCAGGTGCCACCTCCAGGTTAGTATAAGAGATACTTGGCACCGTGCTTGCCATAGAAAATATTTGAAGATGATGAACACCAACTGCTGCATTCCCACCTTGACTCCCCTTGTGGAAGGGAGTTTAGGATGTAAACAATCTGACCATTCTGAGAACTGAACAAAAAAGGCTCCCTTAAGACCCTTAAAAACATAGCCCCAATGTTCTGAGAAAAGGTACATTCTCAGAATAAGTCCTTTATTATTTTGCTTTGCTTTACAAAGGAGGCTTTTGGATGGTACTGTTTAATTGGGTTTTTATGCATTAAGTTTGCTTTCAATTATAATCTAGATTTAGTATTAGCTGTATTTGTCCTTACAAGAACAGATTCAGAAGCAAATGATTTGATACCTTTTAATGGACCAACATAGATGTAACAACCAGAACCAAATGCTCTAGCTTTCGGACCAACCAGTCCTTCTTCAGAAGCCTAATGGCAGTTATTTAGAAAAAACAATACTTTTAACAGCTAGGTCATGCAGAAAAAACAGAAAAGTCCCCATTGGTTTAAAACACTCATTTAAAAAAAATACAAATGATGATGTCAGAGAAGTTTAACAGTACCATATTACCTTCAGCTGGGAGGGTCCCGGTGTCAAAGGTGCTTTGTGGAAAACACATACAAAGAATCCTACTGCATATAAATTAAATTGACATATAACACTGCTGGAGCAGATGACTCTTAAATCAAGCTATGAGTGTCACAGTGTGTTTAAGAATGTGATTACTGAAAAACAACCCCCACCCAGATTTAAGACATACTAAGATTGTTTAGGACTCCAAGAAGTTTCAATGTATGCATTATAGACAATAAATTATCAGTTAAGCTGTCTTAAAACCATCAGTGCACATTGTATGATGTGTAAAACTAAGCTGGACCTATCATCCAGCTATCCTCTCCACCTGGATATCATCCTATAAACTCGAAACTTCTAGTGTATTGACAGGACTTTATAAATGATAATTAAATATAACTTGACAGTGTTAGTGTCAAATAACAAACTCTTATCGAGGACCAACAAGGAATTAAGACCATGTAGCCTGATAGAAACATAGATTTTGATGGCAGATGAGGACCGCTTGGCCCACCAGCCTGCCCATTTCCTACCTAATGGATAAGCTGCAGATCCTGTTAACCAGCAGCCTACTTCCTCTACCCCCACCCACTAGAATTGCCTTATGACTGTCCCATGCATGCTTATTGCACCACTGTTTTTGACTCCACAACCTCCTCCGGAAGGCCATTCCATGTATCCACAACCCTCTCTGTGAAAAAATACTTCCTTAAATTACCTCTGAGCTGCCCCTTCTGTCTTCAAATTGCCCTCCTTGTTCTTGCACACCTCTTTTTTAGAAAGATGCTACCCTCTTGGACTTTGTTGATTCCCTTGAGGTACTTGAAAGTTTCTATCATGTCACCCTCTCCCTCCTTTCCTCGAGGCTATACATATTCAGCTCCTTAAGTCTCTCTTCATATGTCTTCTGGTGCAGACCCTGCCCCATTTTAGTTGCCCTCCTCTGGACAGCCTCCATCCTGTCTATGTCTTTGCGGACATTGGGTCTCCAGAACTGCATGCAGTACTCCAGATGGGGTCTCACCAACTGTCTGTACAGAGGGATAATAACTTCCTGTTTTCTACTGGTGATGCCTCTCCCTATGCATCCCAGTATCCCCCCAGCCCTCATTGCTGCCCTCTCACATTGCTTGCCCACCTTTAGGTCATCTGATATGACTCCCCAGGTCCCTTTCCATTTTGTTGTTGTTAGTATCTCACCCCCATTGTGTACTCTTCCCTGGGTTTTTGATTCCCAGGTGCATTACCTTGTACTTCTAGCATTGACTCTAAGCTGCCAAACATTTGACCATTCCTCTAACTCGCAAGTCCTTCTCATCCTTTCCACCCCACTTTGTGCATCAACTCTGTTGCAGATCTTTGTGTCATCTGCAAAGAGACATACTTTTCCTTCCAGTCCTCTGCAATGTCAATATAAAGACATTGAAGAAGACCGTCCTAATACAGAACCCTGCAGTATCACTAGTAACCCTCTTTCTTCAGAGTGGACTCCATTTACTATTACTCTCTGTGTCCTATTCTTTAGCCAATTCTTTACCCAGGCTGTCATCTTGGGACCCACTCCCAAGCTGGCTAACTTGTATATTAATCTTTTGTGTGGGACTGTGTCAAATGCCTTGCTAAAGTCTAGGTAGGCCATGTCCACAGCCCTCCCTGATCTACTTACTTTGTCACCTAGTCAAAGAAATCTATCAGATTTGTCTGGCATGATCTTCCGCTGTGAATCCATGCTGCCTTTGGTCCTGAACCCTCTGGCCTCTAGATACTCAACAATTCTTTCCTTCAGTAGATTCCATCATTTTCCACCACTGAGGTTAAACTAACAGGTCTGTAGTTTTCTTCTGCCTTGCTCCCACTTTTGTGAGGGAATCACATCTGCCCTTCTCCAGTCCTCGGGTACCTCCCCATCCTCCCATGATTTGTTAAAGAGGGTAGTCAGTGGTGTCACTAGTTCTACCCTTGGTTCTTTTAGAATTCTGGATGAATCCCATCAGGCCCCATTGCTTTTTCACCTTCAGTTTTAAGAGTTCTTTTCAGAACCCTTTCTTCTGTAAATGGGCTGGTATCAACTTCTGTATCCAGAGTGTTTCTACTGTTTGTTTTAGGTACCTCCTCCACCTCCTTTGTAAATACTGAGCAAAATATTTGTTGAGTATCTCTGCCTTTTCACAGTCACCTCTGCCCACCCTCCCTCCTTTTTATTAAACCACACTAACCCTCCCTTGGTCTTCCTTCACCCCTGATGTACCTATAAAGGTTTTACCTCTTCTTAACTCTGTTGGCTATCTTTTCCTCGGTTTGGGCCTTTGCTGTTCTGACTGCCTTTCCAGCTTCTTTTGCTTTAACTGATACAGTTCTCTGTCCTACTCCTTCTGTGATTCTTTGTACTTCCTAGATGCTTTCTTTCTCTTGAACCTTCCTGCCACTTCCTTTGAGAACCATAGTGGTTTCTTCATCGTTCTTTTGTTTATTTGCTTCAAAAAAGGCTTGTTACCTCTGTGATGGCAGTTTTATTATCCCATTGTTCTTCCACCCTCCTTCCTGCCCATTTGATAGTGCATTCCTTAGGCACTCACCCATTTTAGCAAAGTCAGCCCTCCTAAAGCCCAGTACTTTTGCCTTTGTAGCTTGACTCTATTGCTGTGTTTATTGTGAACCATACTGTTCGATGGTGCTAGTTCCCAGATGGTTACCCGTCTACATCTGTGATCCTCTCTTCATCTCCATTTGAGAACCAGGTCTAGATTGCTCCCTCTCGAGTGGGCTCCAATATTAGTTGTCTAAGGCATGCCCCTGTAGGGCATCTAGAATAACCCACTCTTTGAAGTGGCTGCTGCAAATACACTCCAGTTAACATCAGTTAACATATTCAGATCACCCATCAGCAATATCTCCCCTTTTTCTGCCATTCTTAGTATTCTTTCTATCATTTCCTTGTCCATTATCCTCCCCTGAGAGGGGTCTGTATACAACCCTGTGCGGATTGTGGTGCCATTGCCAGTCTCCAAATTTACCCACAGTGCTTCTTCTCCTCCCTGTTTTCCTTTTGTTCTGTTACTTTGATTCCTTTCTTCCCTTATGTAAAGAGCCACTCCTCTTCCTCCTCCTCTTTACCCTCCCTGTCCCTCCTGTAGATAGTGTATCCTGGTATGTTTATGTCCCAGTCATGGTTTTGTGTACCATGTTTCTGTGACTGCCACGATATCCAGATGTTCCTCCTCCATCAAGGCCACTAATTCAGGAAGCTTTTACTCAGACTATGGGCATTGGTACTCATTGCTCTCCATTTTTTGATGGCTTTACCTTCTTTTGCAGCATCCCCACTGACCTGTCTCCTCTGTCTTTTCTCATTTAGTACCCTGTTTTGTAGGGAGACGCTGGGATTTTCCTGCTGCTTATCAGTGCCTCCCCCCTTGACTAGTTTAAAAGCTTGCCAATGAAGCATTTAAACCGATTGCTCAAAAGACTTGTTCCCTTCCTGGACAGATGCAGACCATCCTGCCAGTATAGGCTGGTCTCCTCCAGGTGGAACCCCAGTCCCCAGTGAAGCAAACCCATGTGCTCCACACCATTTTTCAACCATTCATTAAACTGCATGGTGCAAAGTACCCTGCCTCACTCATGCCATTGACAGGCAGCACCTCAGAGAAGGATATTGTGTTGCTACTTGTCTTAGGCCCCTCCCAATTCTACAAAGTCCTTCTTCACTGCTCTAATCTCATGATGAGCCAAGTCATTTGTCCCTAGGTGGACAATGACATCCAGCTCAGACTCCCGTGCAGCTGTTCTCGTGATCCTGAGGATGCGCTTCCTGTATCTCAAGCCATGGCACCAAGCAGGCACCTTACTCAGTTTTCCCTGCTCCCCTAGTTCTATCCCCTAATAATTGAGTCCCCCACCAGGAGCTGCTTCCTTTCCTTGTGGTGTCCTCTGTCTCCTTCCTGTGGGCCTCCCTTGTGACAGTTGTCCTCAGCCTCCTTGGTCTCCTCTGCAGGTGCATCCATAGGGGAGCTATGCTCCCCAAGAATGGTGTATGGATTGTGGTGTGGAACAATTGACTGGGTGTGCCTCTGTTCCACCATCCTCACCCTCCCTGAGCCCACTGTGGTCCAACTGCTGTGCTTTCTTCACAACCTCTGAGGTAGTGGTGGTGGCTCTGATGCTCCCTGGATGGGGGAGGTTCCCTTCCTACCATCCACTGTGGCCAGGGGAAGGTCCCCTTACTACTGTCCAGTGTGGCCTGAAGATGGGCAACTTCCTCCCTCAGGGCAGAGAATTGTCTGCAAATAGGGCAGCATCTCAGCCTCCAGAAAGACTCCCGGAAGACTGCTGCCACACAGACATTACATTGCACTACTTACCACATTTTGTGTGTGTGTGTGTGTGTGATTGGTTTGTAATATAGAAATATATATATACTATATATCATACAATGTGTATGCTTATATTGTCAGTGCAGTGTGCTAGAGAGGATATGACAGTGATATGCACCTTGCACTCTTCAGAAATGAATGTCAGAACCCCAGGTATAAAGGAACTATTTCCAGGGGTGGGTGGGGTGAGGGTGGGAAGGGGTTGGGCCTAAACTGTGCCCTCACAAAACAATCAGCTAAGAGCTCTGACCCACTGCTGCAATGAGTGCCTTCCTGTCAGCAAGATGCTCTACACAACAATTTGACAGAGAAAATACCCTGCTAATCAAACAGAGAAAAATCCACACATCCAAGTCAGACACAGGTAACCCTCCCCATCCCCAAAACAGGCCTGGTGGTTTGTGCTCTGAAAGCTGTCAGTCCCAAAATAAGTCAGCTGTGCTTTAAACTCTTCCTGCACTGAAAATGTTAAGAATTGTAATAAACAAACATAAACCTAGATCCACCTCCTCTGTTGCTTGAAAGACTGTCTTTTCCTGTTTCACACTGCAGGTTTTGCTATGACAACTCCTTAACCACAGTAACTTATTTAAAAATAGTTTAACTATCACAAACTCCTACGACTCAGTAAATTATTTAAAAATAGTTTCTGTCCCAAAATCCTAGTAGTCAATCCAGCTACCCCCAAGGGACAACCAAAATGCAGTATTCAAACACTTGTGAAGTTACTTCCAAGATAAGCAGAGTTTACAAGCTCCTTTTTCAACTCCTCAGCCACCTGTAATTTATTTAAAAATAGTTTAACTGTCAGAAAATCCTAGTAGACAATCTAGCTACCTCCAAGGATCTACCCAAATGCAGTATTTAAATCCTTCTGAAGTTATTAACAAGATAAACAGAGTTTGCAAGCCCCTTCTTGGTTAAACACTAAATAAATATGTGAATAAAAAGCAATTACCAAGGGTAGTTAGTTTCACCTCCCACAGAATTAAGCAAAAGTGCACGTTGTTGCAGATATCAAGTGCAATATAAATTTCTCACACAGCTCACAGCTGAATAAAGTAAGAGTGTCCTTCCAGGTCAAGCAAATGTGTTTTGTGTCTCTAAAAATTGCAGCCTCCAGTAATTTATAGTAATCTGATCTAGTCTGTATATCTCCACCCAGGGCAATTTGTTGACAATGGTTATGGTGCAGCCCTTCCTATTCAATACAACACTTTTGGTCTGAAAACAATGTGATATGTACTGATGTCAATAAATTCTCAGTCTGTAACAACTTGATGTACTTGATGTGTCTAAGGAATCTGAAAAGAGATAAAATTAAATTTATGTCCACCTCTTCACATAAACAGTACACCCTACCCCACCCACATCCCCATAATGTGGGGAGATAACTACTTTACAGAGATATTCTCTCCACACACACACACACACACACACACACACACACACACACACACACACACACACCCTAATGAACTTTCATTCACATCAGTCCCTGCAATACTTCACCAAAGAAATTCAATTTGTCATGAAATCTCAAATAAAAGGGATCATGTATCCTAATACCTTCAGAGTAAAATGTGACACTATTTAACCTTAATCCTATCTGTGTAGTAACATTTCCAAGGATTCTGGATAGAACAACAATGAAATAAAACTGCTGCCCTCCCAGGGTAAAGTAACTAGAATTAAATATTAAATGTGTGTAAGACCAGAGGTCTAACATACCTACATTTCAAAACTCACTACAATATTAGCCTAATGTAAAAAGATCTGTCCAGGATCCCTATGCAAATGATATCTCACACCCCAAAATGTTCAGATTAAAAAAAATTGTGACAGTCTGTGATAACACTCCTGTATGTACAGAAACAGGCTAGTACAGTAATCAGAATATGGCACAAAGGAATAAACCCCACTCCTGGGTGAAGATAACAAGTGAGGAGGAATTAATATTCATTATGTGTGTGAAGTCAGAGTAGTAACACACTGTAACTCCATGTATCGAAATACAAACCTACCTCAGTGTGACAGCAAGTCCCACACCTGCTATATTCACAATGTCTCACAACACATACCCACACTCATACATCCATAGACACACACACACCACACACCACACATGCTGAAGTCCTATAATATGCCCATCTGAAGAAGAAGAAGAGGTCCATGGATGTCAATTTCTGTAATGTCCCATGAAACTAGAGATGGTAGTGGCTAATTCACTCCTCCACAAAGTGGAACGCTGAGTGAAAAGCGATCATAGAGTGCTTCAAAAATAAGCTGAGTACTTTGCATTATTACTGGGTAATGAGAAGTCCATTGAAAACAATGACTTACCGCATTCGCCTTTCCAAATCGCTGCTCCACTAATCCTTAAAGTGAAATTACATTGAAAACAATGTACTGCCTTACTTCACCTTGTTTTAAGCTCCAAAGGCAAATTTTGCAGTGATTTATAGGATTTCAGGTCACATGGGCTCTAGATTGTTCTGCGCAGCCTTGATTTGGGGTAGTGTGTGTAGGAAGCTGTAGGAGACAATCTGCTCTGAGAGCTCTCTGTGATTCAAACCTTCTAAAAGCTGTCAAAAAAGCCTTTTGAATCATTTTTTTGCTGAAACTTTACTTCATCAATTATAGGAAACCCTCCTGTGCTCTATCATCCAGCATTTATTGTTTGTGTGTGTATTTTGAATGTTAATGTACAACATTCAGTCTGTGTACTGAGAGACAGTGGAAGTGTGCTTTGGGGGAGGGGCGTATCTGTGGTGTAGGTAGATTAACTTGGAGAAAAGACTGCTTTCTGTTTTGGTGATATTTTTCTTGTATAACTGTGTTAATGTACACACAGTAATATTTTCAATAATTCTTGCCATTTTTTGCTGATTGTTGTGGTGCAGCAGTGCATAATTTTAGTTTGTTTAAAATATGTGGTTATATTACTGAAGTTTTAATTTGCTACACATTACTTAGTGTGTGTGGTATGTGTGTGACACGTGTCATCAAATCAGACACCTTTCATTGTGCCGCGTAAATTCAACAATGTGAACCTGCTATCCACTACAGCTGTGTAATTTTTTGTACTTCTTTGTGGTATCTTTACTGTTACTCATACTAGTGACTCTTACTGCAGCAGTGCAGTAAACTGCCCCCAAGCCGCCCAACCGGCAAAGATATTCTTTTCCCAATTTGATTTCTGATGGTGAGCACTGGTTAGGTGTTATGCCTTTGCATCTGCATCTCTTCAGTGTGCAGCACAATCTTAATCTGTCTGTACATTTGCATCTGTTTAGGGCCCAATTTCCATCTCTAACTTAAGTCATAGTTTCTTTGGCTTCCCTTACGAGTACTGGACAGGTGTGGTGCATAATTCAACATGAACATTGTACTCATTAATGTGTTTTTAAGTCAGGACCATCATCAGGAGTCACCTGTGATACAAATCACGTTCTTCATCACCACGGTCACAAATGCAGTCACAAATTACGGATTACGATCACATCACGAATCACAGCAGTAATTTTTTTACTAGTTACTTGGATGTATTGTAAGCCGTTTTGTAGTATCTCCAGGCTTCACCACCTCACCATTGTACTCATTAATAAGTGTTTTTAAGTCAGGAGTTGGACAGTGTCTGCAGTACATACACAGACTGGAAAGAAAACTGCACCCATGCAGTTTAGCACAGTATACTTCCACTGCTCAGAATACATACGGAAGACAACAAAAAAGGCATAATTACATAAAAGTGTCAGGGATGGTGGAGAATACATTTTATAACACAGCAAGGAAGGTGTGGGGGCACATGGTGTGAGGAAAAAGAAACTAATGTGGGATCCCATGGTGATCCATCAGCAGTTACAGCATGGACATAATTTGCAACTGATGTCCCTCTATGCAAAAAAAATAAAATTTACAGAAAGAACATATTTAGTAAAAAAGAGTGCAGACAGAAACGACAAACAAATGTAGCTTTTAAAAAAGTTGTTGGGTCTAAATCAAAGTTTAAATCTCCTCCTTGTTCTGATCTCAAAGTATCAACAGTCACAAAACACACTCCTCTCTCTCTCCGTCTGCACAGAAAAATAGTAAACGTGTATGCTTGTATGATTCACTTTCTTCCTGCCCAACTAAGAGCATGTGACTTACAGTACTGTAAGCCATGTGATGTGTGTGGGAGCTGCCAAATCTGAAACACCAAGTGGATGACTTAGAATCATAATGAGGCGAAGTCAATTAAAAGCAATGACTTAGCCTTGCTTCGCATTGCCATTCCACCTTAACTCAAGTGGTACATACACAAGTGAGCACTTAGATTGCCCATCTACATAGCGGAGTGGCAATGCTAAGTACCCACTTTGTGTTCACTTCACCAGCGAATTTAAATTGCTGCATCTCTACATGAAACCCAGATCAAGGTTCATTCTATCTGCTACCATATTGAGATGTAAAATAAGTTTAATCTCAAAAGCTCATCTCTGATGTGTGTTTTGAGATTTCCTTATAAGACCATTACTGACATATCCAAAATTGAGTGGTCAGGCTGCGAGAAATGGTGCCCACTGGTTTTCAGTCTTCTTTGTTCTAATAGTATGTCTGTGCAAGTTCATCCTAGTGTGGAGCTGTTGGCCTGTCTCTCCAACATAACCTGTTTGTGGACATCTCTTGCACTGAATAAAATAAACATGTTGTGATGTGCATGTATAGCTCCCATGCACCTTGAATTGTCTGTTTTGTGATGTAACTACTCAGTCAGAGGTGGAAAAGAGCTCACAAGTCTTACAGGTGTGTTGATTGCAGGGTCGTATTCCATTGTGTGACATGGTATTCTGTTCTGGTGAAAGCTTGCTCCTAATAATTAGGCTGGCTAAATTTGGAGGTTGTTTAAAAGATAGTAGTGGTAGTTCCTTAAAAATACAATTAAGGGTCTCATCCTCACTAAATATTGGGTGGAGGTCTTTAATAATCTTACACAGAAGTTCAAGGTCTGGATGATATGTGACTACTAAGGGTATTCTGTCTGTAGCTGTCTTTTCTTTATCTTGAAGTAGTTGTTGTCTTGGTACTTGCATTGCACGTTCTGTTATCCTGTCTATTTCTCTGGAAGAGTGTCCCTGTTCAATAAAGGTGTTTTTCAACATAGCCAAATGTGTATCTCTGTCTTTCTCACTTGAACAAATATGGTGACATCAGAGTGCTTTGTATGACATATATTTTTATGTGGTTTGGGTGATTACTTTTTCTTGTGTAGGTATCTCTGTCTGTCTGTTGGCTTCCTGTAAATACATGTATGTAAGCTTCCATCCTTAATGGTGACTGTGGTGTCCAGAAAATTAACATTGGTGGTGGAATACTTCAGGGTAAGCTTTATGGTAGGGTGGAGGTTATTAAGTTCTTGATGAAAATCTTGAAGTGCATCTGTGCCTTCTGCCCATATGATAAACAAATCAACCATGTAATGGAAATAAGCTAGTGGTTTATGGGTACACTGCCTTAAAAATCCTCCTCCAAGTCTGCCATAAAAAGGTTAGCATACTGTGGCTGATCCCATAGTTTGAACATAATGTTTACCATTGAAGGTAAAGTTGTTATGTGTCAAAATGAATTCCATAAGTTCTCCCATCACTTCAGGGTTGATGTTTTGTTCCAGTCCTTTCTCCTGTATATATTTAAGACATGCTGTAATGCCATCC
Source organism: Neoceratodus forsteri (assembly GCA_016271365.2). Lineage (NCBI taxonomy): Eukaryota > Metazoa > Chordata > Ceratodontiformes > Ceratodontidae > Neoceratodus > Neoceratodus forsteri. The sequence goes on along the minus strand of CM028137.1, from coordinate 208,200,781 downwards.
ATGTGTGGAATATTAGTGTACAGGATTTCACATCCATTGTCACTTAAATGGTATTAGGTGGTAAATCCTTATAACCAGAAAGTGCACGCAAAAAGTGCATAGTGTCCTGGTTATAACTGTCTCTTTCCATAACCAGCAGTTTCAAAATGGTCTCTACAAACCCTGAGATCCCCTCAGTCAAGGTACCATTAACAGAGACTATGGGTCTTCCTGGATTGCGAGGTTTATGTATTTTAGGCAGCATGTAGAATGTCCCTGGCCTGGGTTCAGCAGGTATGAGGTCAGTTAGTTTTTTTTGGAGTACATGGTCTGGAAAAGTTCTAATTAAGACACATAGTTCATCTTTATATCTTGTAGTGGGGTCACTCTCCAGTTCTCGGTAGTAGGTAAGATCTGTTAGCTGTCTGTTAGCTTCATTAATATAATCCTCTCTGTTTAAAACCACCACTGCAGAGCCTTTATCAGCTTTTGATGACAATGTTGAGGTTTGTTTTCAATGTCCTTATAGCTCTCTGTTCCAGTGGAGAAGGTTATAATGGGCTTGTTTATGCCTAGTAAGGATCTGACCACTGACTTGTTGGCGGAAACAATGAATGTAATTGTCTAGTTTTTGTTACACCCACTTGAGGGGTAAATTCAGATTTCTTTTCTTATCCATTAAATTATTATTGATTGCGATGTCTTCGCTACCAATGATTTCTTCCTTGCCATGAAAGAATTTTTAAGCCTCATTCTATAGAAGTATTCCTCCAGATCACCACAAAACTCTTATTTTATCCAGTGGTTTTGTTGGGCAGAAAGTAAGCCCTTTGAAAGTACATTTAGTTCTCCAGTGGTCAGTGTGTGGTTGGACAAATTATCGTCTGAAAGGTGCCCATCTGTGTTGTGTCGTTGTTCAGTGACTACATTATGTTCTTCATGGTTGTTAGGATGTATGGTATGTTGAAGGGCATATACTTTCTTATTTTTCATAAACATGGCTTTTCCTAAGGTCCGTTGGTAGTTAAGGTGCATCTCTCACAAGATGCTGTGAATAAGTTCCCCAGACATCCTTTCCAGTGTGGTAACAATTTCAGCAAACTCTTTGTTCAGAACCACTTTTTTGGTATATGACATGTGAATCCTGTGATTTCTCAATTTCTCAGAGGTCCTACGACAGAGTTGTTCTGCATATATAGAATTGGCGGTGTTTTTTAATTGATTCCAAATAGTAAGACCTTTAGGGACTATGTTTCTCCTCTTGCACTGGGTTAGAAAATAGATGTCACTGTCTAGCTATGCCAATTTCTTCTTGATGTTATGCAGCTGCCAAATTCTACAGCAAATTCCGGTATCTTCCATGTTGAAATCTAGGTTTAGTATTAGCCGTATTGGTCCTTATAAGAACAGATCCAGAAGCAAATGATTTGATAACTTTTAATGAACCAACATAGATGTAACAACCAGAACCAAGTGCTCTAGCTTTGGACTAACAGTCTTTCTTCAAGCCTAATGGCAGTTATTTAGAAAGATAATACTTTTAACAGCTAGATCATGCAGAAAAAAACAGAAAAAATCCCATTGGTTTAAAATACTCATTTAAAAAATACAAATGAGGATGTCAGAGAAGTTTAACAGTATCATATTACCTTCCGCTGGGAGGGTCCCAGGGTCAAAAGGTGCTTTGTGAAAAACACATACAAAGAATCCTACTGCATATAAATTAAACTGACATATTTCAATGATAGTCACACAAGCAGACTTAACCATGATTGCATCTCACTTTTTATTAGGATCCTTGCATGTCACAACAGCCACACTCTAAACATAGAAATTTATGGCAGATAAGGACAGCTAGGCCACCCAGTCTGTACATTTCTCTATCTGCTGCAGAAACCATTGACCCTACTTGATCTCTGGCTTTGTTCTCATTCCCATTGCTCAAGTCTGACAACTTTATTGTTGTGGTGCTACACAGACCACCATCCTACACTGGAACCAGTCTGGCCCAAATTCCTCACCTGCAGCCCTGATGGCTCCGAGAAGTTTGTTTACTCAAAACAAAGAGGTCTGCAGGGCTCTGCCATTGCAGCCCTAAAAACAATGTAGCTTGCAGCTTGTGCCTTGCAACTTACAACCTTTCCCTTCATTAGCACTTTCAAACAAGTGTATTCCACAGTAGGCAAGATGGATCAACCAAAGTAAAGTGAAACTGGGAGACATATGTGAGTAAAATAAAAAGAATGAAAATACAAATGAAGCCCTGCTGCTTGAAGAAATGAGAACTCATTAAAAAGCATGTTACAGTATTAAAAAATGTGTTACATGGTGCACTTTTTCTAGTACTCGCATATCTATTTCCTTTCAAGTTCAGTGTTTTGTTTTTCCAATATCCTTTTTACTATCTAAGTACTAGTTTTCAAATAGTTAGACAGGGAAATCAGACTGATAGTGCTCCTTATTGCAAATGAATGTTACAAAGTGGGGCCCCCATATTTAGAGCCAGCTGCAAGCACAGTAAAGCCTGTTGCTTTATACCAAAAGTAGCACATGGCCAGTTCTAAGCAATATTCAGGCTACACACTGATTGTGTGCAGTAACTGACTGAATATCAGGCCAGGTTGGTGAAGCGTTATGTAGTTATGTGATATGCCAATATGGCTCAAGGCTGCATATGGCCCACAAGAAATAGCACTGCCCAAAACAGGATTGTGCCAGAACTCCTGTGGGCCATATTCAGCCTGAGCATGCAAATGCACTCATTGGCCATGTAAGGCACTAAGGGGCCATCTGTATGTCCATTACGGGCACATTTACATGCAGGCAGCCCCTTTGCATGCTTTTTGTAAAGTTCATTCCCTGCTGTCTAGTGGTCTCACCTCCCCCGCTTGCCCCATAATAAATATATCCTCAGATCCTGATAGTCTTATGGTCCCCGCCCCTTGATCATCCCATATAGATATTCCTATTATATCCCTGGTAGTCTAATGATACCCTCCTCTTGATTGCCTCTGTATAGATATTCCTATCATATCCCTGGTAGTCCAGTGGATCCCCTGTCCACCAAGTGCTCCAGGTAATCTGTATAATCTTAATCATAATCACAATCATAATCTCTGGTGAACTAGCATCCCTCCCGCACTGAGTGTTAAAGTCCCTATGCATGGCCTCCCTGTCCAAACACCGAGGACCCACCTGCCTGCACCCATCTTCACACCAGTGGCCACCACTCATTGGTAATTCCAAAGCAGAACAGTGGCTGGCACAGCCCTCCACTCACCACCATCAGGCAGTCAAGCAACATGTTCTCAGGAATGTACACTAGACTACTAGAGATATGATAGGAATATATATAAGAGCAACTGGGGTGAGGGTCACTAGACAACCAGGATGTGACAGGAATATAAATATGGGTACAAGTGAGGGGAGGAGCCACTAGAACTACAATGGATATGACAGGAATATATCTATCGAGAGCAATTGGGAGAAGCGGTCCACTAGACAACCAGGGATGTGACAGGAATATAAATATGTGGACAAGTGAGGGGGAGTGGGCAAATAGAATACCAGGGATATGATAGAAATATCTGTAAGGTGGCAATTGGGGGTGTGGGGACCACTAGACTATGAGGCATCTGAGGATATATTTAGTACAGGGTGATTAGGGAGAGGTGTGGTCTACAGGACACTGGGATGAGTCGCTGCAGTACAGTTGCCCTGCCTTTGGTGGGTGGGGGCACAGCAGTAGCACTGCAATAAGACAGTTTTCAGCAGAGGTAAATAGTGCCCCTGAGGGTGGCTTAATGCTGCTGAAACTGTCTCAATATACCACTGCACCATTATACATGAGGGACTCCCTCATTAGCATAGGGACAGCACAAAAGCAAAAACCCGGCATTCGTGAAGTTCAAAACACCACACTTCACAGAAAGTAAATTTTAAGTGCTTTAGTGCGTCATAAGGTAAATTTAACACACAATCCACACCCCAGGGGGTGCTCTTGTGAAGAGTTTGTTCTTGAAGTACTGAGGCAGTCAAGTGATGTGCAGATTGTCTGTTCAGTTCACCTTATGATGCTTTAAAGCACTTAAAATTCACTTTCTGTGAAGTGTGTGTTTAAACTTTATGAGTGCAGGTGTTTGCTTTTGTGACTTTTAGCTGGACTGGCCACTCATTTCCTGAACTGGCTCTGCACCAAGGGTCTTCTTCTTGTTTGGAATTGTATGGTTAGTGCAGTTGAGTTGCTGAGTTTGGGCAATGCTGCAGGGGCCTCTGGTGGTGGAACCAGTTGGGTGGTCTGACCATCACTCCATAAGGTTCAATTTCTCGACCCCCCCATGAGACCACCCCATTTGGAGATGGTCTGGTATTGCCCTTTGAGGGGGGCTACCCAAGAGGGTCTGATGGTGGTACTGGACCTGTCGAGTTGGCCTGTGGAGTGCATGGAACAAGATGCCTTAGTGGTGCACTATAATAGTGTGGTACTAGGGGCTCTGAATTCCATTGCACCTGTCTGTGTTCACCTCTCTCCCTTTGCCCTCAGTCCCTATGGTTTGATGGGACTTTGAGGGAGTTGAGGAGAGCAGGATGAAGGTGGAACACTGCTGGAGGAAATCTGGCCTGGAGGAGGACAGACTTAGATTGAAGGCCCATTATGTGGACTATCAATCAGTAATCTGTTCCTGTCCAGGAAATAGCTGCATCAAAAAATCGACAGGCTCAGCTCTTTCGAACCATGGACAGACTGTGCAATCCAGCCTGCCTGCGGGGTCGGAGAGCCTTTTTACAAAAACAGTGTGATGAGCTTGCTCAGTTTTTTGATGATAAGGTGTTCTCAGTCAGGTCAGAGATCCGCAGTATGCATTCAAATAAGCAGGGCAGTGATCGATATGAGGTCACAGGCCCTCAGTTTATCTGGACAGACTTTGAACAACCAGTGATCATGGACATCATGAAGATTGTCCAGGACTTGTGACAGACTTGCTGTAGTTTAGATCCTGGTCCCATGCACCTACTTGTGGGGTGTATGGATGTGATCGGACCAGCCCTTGCTGAGATTGTCCAGTGCTCTTTGGAGCAAAGGGTGTTTCCAGAGTCTCTGAAAGAGTCTATCGTAATGCCCGTTTTGAAGAAATCTTCCTTGACCCTGACTGTCTCGCCAACTACAGACCGATCTCTAACCTACCCTTTTGGGCAAGGTTATTGAGAAAGTAGTCATGTTGCAGCTCAAGGATTTTCTTACCACCCATGAAGTCTATGATCCTCTCCAGTCCAGTTTCAGGAAGAGGCATAGCACCGAAACGGCGTTGATTCAGGTATTGAATGATCTCCTAATAGCGAGGGATCGGAGGAGTCATTCGATCTTGGTCCTCCTTGATCCCTCTGCAGCGTTCGACAGCCGTGGACCATGGGATGTTGCTAGATTGCTTGCGGTTACTCTGCAGACTGTCGGGAACAGTCCTCAGATGGTTTCATTCTTTCCTTACGGGCAGAACTCAGAGGGTAGTATCAGGAATTTTTTCCTCTGCCCCCTTTGTTCTGCCCTGTGGGGTGCCACAGGGCTCTGTGCTTTCTCCCATGTTGTTCACAGTGTATATGCTGCTGTTAGTAGTCATTATAAGGGTTATGGGCTGAGTTTTCACTGCTATGCAGATGATACTCAGCTCTATATATCCTTTTACCCGAACAGAATGGCGCATTAACTTTCTTTAACAGCTGCCTCATGAAATTCAGGACTGGATGAGTGCTAACTGGTTAAGACTGAATCCAGACAAGACTGAGGTGTTGGTAGTGGACTCAGGTCGCCGTGTAGAAAAGCTGGCTCCTGGGCTTCCTTCTGGCCTTGTGCTAGGGGGAAGCCAGTTGAGACCTTCTGAGTAGGTGCGAAATCTGGGCGTAATTCTTGACAGCGAGCTGACGGTGAAGGCACAGGTATCAGCCATTGTCAGGTCTTCCTTTTACCATCTGAGGAGTATAGCCTGGATAAAACACCTAGATCCACATGATGACCTTCAGATATTGGTTCACGCCTTTGTTTCTTTACATCTTGATTACTGCAATGCTCTATATCTAGGGTTGCCTGGGGTGGACCTCTGCTGCCTGCAGCTGGTGCAGAACGCAGCAGCCAGGTTGTTGACTGGATTGGGAGGATTATGCCACATCACTCCTGTGCTGCAGAGCTGCACTGGCTGTCAGTATGGTGGAGAATCACTTTCAAGGTCGCGTTGCTGACCTATAAGACCCTACATGGTCAGGGGCCAGGCTACTTGCAAGATTTCCTTGACCCTATAGCCCTCGCTGCTCACTCCGCTCTACTGACAAGGGATTGCTAGAGATTCCCAGAGTCCATCTTCAGTCATCTGTGGTCAGAGCTTTTGCTTTTATGGCTCCAACCCTGTGGAACTCTCTACCTGTCCAGAATCAATAGTGCCTGTCCACAGAGTCCTTTAAGACAGCATTAAAAACACATTTGTTTGAACAAGCTTTTATTGAATAGATCATTCTGTTTCTTACTGTTTTAGGATTTATATTTATGTTTTATTGCTGATTGTTTTATTATGTATGTGTACTTTGATTACTGAAAAGCACAATATAAATAAATTTGATTTGATTTGATTTGATTTTGAATATGGATCTGCCCAGAGCCCTGGTGCAAACCCAGGTTAGTGTGGCCACAAACTCATTAGTGCCTGTGCTAACCTTTGAATATAGGGCCCTAGAGCCATCTCGGTGACACTGAGGGTTGAGGTGCCATATGCCACACCTTGCACCATGCCAGTGTCCGAGTCGGGAGCAAGCTTGGGCTGTGGGGAGGGAAGACTGAACATCCAGAGGACTGCTCTCCTCTCTTGGAAAGGGTGAGCTGTGGCATCCCTGCTATCCATGACTCCCAGGGAGACTGGGAGAGCAACAGCAGTATCACCATAGAAGGGCACAGGTGACAGCAGATGTCCATTGAACTGGTGTGTGCGCACCCACCTCACACTGGAAATCATTGCATGTCCATGTCTCCAGGGGAACTAAGAAAACAGGAAACACCCACCTCCTGGGGGTAGATGTCAGCTGCCTCATGTCATTTACTGGATCCTGCCCTCCTGGGACCTTCACAATCAGTAATCTTCACCTCCCCAAGGGATTCAGATTGTAGGGTAGGTGCTGTGGAGCAATAGGTGCCCCCACCCCGGGGGAGGGGTTATGACTAGGTGGGTCCTGATGGTATGTTGTGAGTGGGTTGGGGGATCAGGTCCATAGGTAGAGAGGATCTTGGTGGACAAAAACAGGCAGGGTGACTGAATGGGCCCCAGGCAGTGTGACCAGAGTGAAAGAAAGTTGAAAAAAAAATATGGGGCCTTATGTGTTCTTTTAGTGGGGACAGAACATTAGACAAGCTTTATATACAGCAGTAGATCTTACTTGTGTCTCACGAATTGTAGTAAGAAATAAATAATCTGCCCTATTACACCAAACACATCTAATTGTCATCTCACAAAATATCTACACAACTACGTTTATACTAAACTAAATTAGTATCACTGTATTTATCCTATGATAGTCTATATATTTGAAAATCTGCATTTATTTGCATTTGTTAAGCAACCTACCATACCCTTTAGTCAGTGAGATAAAACTACAATAGACTGCACAGAAAATGAAAACTCCCTGAGAAGTAACATTTATTTCACTGTGTATTCATATCTTAATCAGCTGTCTGCCTGTGCCTAATTTGTGGATTGCCTGCTCTATATCACGCAAGGCTTTTGATTTCCCTGACAGCTACTGCAGTCCATTTCTATAGCCTGCCTGTTGTCTGGACTATTGAAGTTGCAAAATGATAATACTGCATTGATTTTCCCAACATGTAGTTTGTTCCCCTTGTAAATATTTAAATTATTGTTACCTGGGGAGCATGGCAACTGCGAAATAAGACGGCAGACTAAATCATCAGCTCTGCAGAACTGAGGGAGAAATCTTTGGCATCTGACAAAAACCTCCACAACAATCAGATCAGCAACTTCATCACTACACAGTGTTAAACCAGAGCTGCAAGGGAATATCTTGTTTAACACTTTTGGAAATAGGATTACACAGATCACGCCAACTGAACTTTCACTTTCAGCATTGCAATGGTCTCAGCAACTAGTCTTATATGCCAGAACTGCCAAAATTCCACTGTGGACTGTATACAACAGCAACCTGTAAAGTATACTTTTCCTGCCTTTCCATCATGGCCCAATCTATTTCTCAGATGGCCACCACTGCTTCAGATACTGAAGCAAAAATGAATACAGCCCAAGCTAACTGAGACTTAGCAGCACTTAGCAAATCAGTCACAATGTTGGTACAGAAAATGCTGCCAACTGAAGATGCAGATACCATTCTCAAAGGGATTCTGTGGAGCATTACACACAAAGAGACAACTTACTAGCCATAGCTGAAAATCTTGAAAACTGGACCCAGATAAACTAGCCTAGGTAGTGAGCTTCCCTGAGGGGCTGAAGGCGGGATTTTATCTCCTTTTGCAAAAACCTTCACAGCCATACTAAATGTTCCAAACTGTCATGTATTGGAGCTGGAACAAGCACATTGATCTCTAGCCCCAAAACCAAAACACAGTGAGAGGCCACGGCCCATCCTATGTAAATTTGTGAAACACCCAGTAAAAGAAAACATTCTTCATCTGGCTAGAGCGCATGGCCTGCTACACTAGGAAGGCCACAACATCCAAATCTTCCAATACTTTTCCCCAGACTTGTCAAAACAGTGGCAGGTCTATGCTTCAGTCCATTAGCACTTTCATCAACAGTTAAAAGTCCCTGCATACCTCCAATACCCAGAGCTTCTCAAAATAAAATAAATGAACATTTATAACATACCAACCCCCCACAGAAGCAGCCCAAACAACAGCACTGGCTGAGTCCAGAACCCCCCAACTAGTACCTGAAAATAAGAGCCAAGATGTAGCCCAGCCATTGGATACTAGAGGTGACTTAACCATTTCAAATACAGTGACTACTCTGGACCAGCATGAAGAGGCAAAGTGGCATCAGGTCAGCAGGGGCAGATCTAAGAGAAGAAATCACCAACAAGGCCAAAAGTCCTTACTTAAGTGGCACCGCTCCAGAAGCAAGCAAAGGTCCTAATCCTCTCACATGTTATTAGCTGCTCTCAGATTTATTCACCCAAGACCCAGAAAAGATTTGTGGCCCTCAGAGATACCTCAGATGGTTTTGGATGAGTCATCAGAACAGAAAGTATTTCCCTTTCAGCACCACTGCAGAACCAGACCTAGCCAACAGACCTGATTGCACACCTGCTGGTCAGATTGAGTGGTGGCCTCCTCATGAGACAAACTCTTCCCTGCTCAAAATGAGGGACTGACCCAGATCATAAAACAGCTGATTCAGCTCATACCTGAGACATCTCTGGTCACACAGTAAGTAAGAGCATGGCTCTCATTTTTAAAGATAAGAGCCAGTAATTAAATATCAAATGGTGAAGTAGTGTCCCAGCTCTGTGAAAATGATAAAACTGCACCTCATACTTTTGTGTGACTTGCTACCTGAGAAATTAAAGTGTTGCACAGCATGCTTTATCGAATGAGCTAACAGCCTCTTAATCATTTTATTTGAACTATCTAGCACAATAAGTCCATTGTTACCTTATGTCTTTGTGGGGCACATTTAGTATCTCTTATCCCTTCACTAACCCCTGTCGATATTGTGGTACTGAATATTCAGAAATGTGTGGCTGAACAGTTCACTCAGCTAGACACACAGTCTCCTGTGGCAGTGTTCCAGACCTCAGACAACTGATAGACTGCTCCTTAGACAAATATAGGAACTGCAGCCTGAGAGATGAACGTACTGCATAGTTCAATTATTTAAAGGAGCTACCAGCATGCCACTTAGTTTATCTAAAATCTCTGGCACAGTGCACTTGTTTTGCTTTTGTTTTCTGGTGAGGCTCACTTTCTTGTCATACCCCCAATAAAAATCTGAAAATACCGGGCACAGATCACGCACAGTTTTGTGCTTGTACAGTTCCTGGCAACATAAGACACAACCCTAATTATGCTTAAATTGGGCGGATCTAGAAAACATATGTAAAAGTTCCATATAGTTTAGTGTTAGAGCTCTGTTATTGCTCTGGTTTAAGGTTTAATTAATGGTTGTGTATGTTACAAATATGAAAAGCAACAGCCCTCCCCATACACACCCTTACAAATTCATTTCAACTAGAAGCACCCTCCAGTGGATGTCATTCTGGGCTATAACTTGACAATCTGCTTTTAAAGGCAGGCCAGGCAACCTTGCTACCTCCTCCTCCTCTCACCTCTACTTTTCTAGGCCTTCAGATACAGCCAGGGCACAGCCCTCATACTATTATTAGCTAATTCTGAACCCAATTGGTCAGAGTCCAATGTCTTAGCCAACTGGCTAACAATCTGATGCTGTTATTTACAGTGCTGCATACTGATTGGCAATTAGCTACCTGTATGTTGCTAAACAAACTTCAGTCACATTTACAGGCAACAGACCTAAACTGTAGAGGTGCTCAGCAAGGTTCATCTTCACCTGGATTGAAGACCCTAAGACTCCAAAAAGGACTTAGCCCTGTCACAATATATACTGGGCAGGTAATTACTAGTCTGAGTTATATGTGGTCACATTTATTTTCTCTCTCTGGAGTGGCTGGCTCAGTCCAGAGACCCACCCTACGTACACCCTTGGTCTTAACCAGGGCAATGCACATTAACTAGGGGTGTGCGAAAAAAATTCGCTAGCAGAACTGAAAAGAACATCAGACTTGCAAACTTTTACGGAAATTCCACCTCACCTATAATGCAAATTAAAGAAGTTTACCCGGTAATCCCTGGTGGTTAGTAATCCCTCCCCACCCGAATATGCCCGACATTAATGAAAATCACAGAATCACCCCTAATCCCTGGTGGCTAGTGGTCCCTCCCTCAATCCATCACCCGCCCAACATAAAAAAAAGCTTCTCTTGTAAAACCTGGTGGCTAGTGGTCCTCCAGCCACCCAATCACCCACCGACCACATTAGGTCAATATCTCCCCATCCTGATCCCCATCATACAGTCACACACACAAATCAATATAATAAACCATTTCTCCCTGGTGGTCTAGTGACCCTCCTCCCTACCTCCCACCCATGAATTAAAGATTGCATTTTAATCCCTGGTGGTCTAGTGTTCCCCACATCCCCACCACTGTGGGCAATGTCCCTCAAGTCCCACCCCTCTCTCCTTCCCAAACCCAAGTGGCCACCAGCACAGCCCTCTTCTTTCCTCAATGGGTGCATGTCAGGAGGGGTGTGAAAACATAAAAAATAAAGGTTCGGGCGGGCAATAAAATCACACCAGCGCCCAGATTCGACCAGTGCCTCACCCGCCCCAACCACAGGCCAACCCCTGACATCATGATGCAGGTCAGAAACCCACCGCTAGCACCATCCCTGCAGCTCCTCCATTCCCTCCTAGCCATGCTTGCCATGCTGGCTCCCCACCCAGCACATATATATATAGCGACATCCTGTCACCCATTTCACCCACCCCCCATCTGACCACCCGACCCTCCCATCGCCGTGAGGGATTCACTGAGGAATGAGTCATTATTATGGATGGTGCCCCTCCCCATGTACCCTACTCACGGGTTACCCCAGTTTCAGACTGTGTCCCCTGGTGTCCCTCCTCCTTTTAATCTAAACATACCATCCAGTATTAACTCTGTTCATGCCCTTTAAGTACTTGAAGGACTCATCATATCCCCTCTTTCCCTTCTATCCTCCAGGGAATACATGTTGAGCTCCCTCAGTCTCTCCTCATATGGCTGTGCCCCAGTCCAAGGCTCATCTTCTTCACCCCTATGCCGTACCCCCTTCAGTAGTTTGACATCCCTTTTTAAATTGGGGCACCAGAACTGCACACAGTACTCCAAATGCAGTCTGACAAATGACCTGTACAGGGCAGAATGATTTCCTCTCTCCTAGAGATGATTCCTTGGTGATGCACCTCAGCATTCTATTTGCCTTTACTGCTGCCCTCTTACATTGTGCTGAGTGGTTCATTTCCCTGTCACTTGTATCCCCAGATCCTTCTTCTCCAGTGAAGAGAATAGCACTCCCCCAACCAGTAGCTATTCCAGGGTTTCTGGATCCCAAATGCATGAGTTTGCTCTTCTTAGCGTTGAACCCCAGTTGCCATGTGTTTGACCAGTGTCTTGCTAAATCTTCTTGGAGTACTTTTCCCCCTTTCCCACTATCCATTTCTGCACAAATCTTTGTTTCTTGAGTGAATGTGATCTTACTCTTTATCCCATCCGATATGTTGGCAACTAAGATGTTAAACAGCACCAGTCCTAGCACTGAGCATTGTTGGACCCCACTGGTCACAGCTCTGGGCTCTGAGAGCTCTCCCCTAATGACTACTCTCTTCTGCCTGTCCTGTAACCAGCTCTTAACCCACCTAACCAGTTTTTCCCTGCTTCTAGACTTCTAAACTTGCTGGTCAACCTTCCATGAGGTACCGAGTCAAAGGCCTTGCTGAAGTCCAGTTAAAGGACATTCACCACATGGCCCATATCCAGTGCCTGCATCACCCAATCAAAAAAGTCAACCAGGTTTGTCTGAAAAGATCCACCCAAGACAAACCCATGTTGCCTGCCATCTTAGAGACCATTCTCCTCCAGAGATCTCACCAGCATCTCCTTAAATATAGTGTCCATTAGCGGCACCACAATTATGGTGAGGGCTCACCAGTCTGTAGTTCCCTGGTTCATCCCTGGGCCCTCTCTTATGGAGGGGTCACATGTACCATCCTCCAGTCCCTGGGTACATTCTCAGTACCCAGGAAAGTGTTGAACATGTCTGCCAATGGTCCCACCAGGACTTCTGCCAACTCCTTCAGGAACCTTGGATGCACTCAGATCGGCCCTGGCACCTTATCCACCAGCAGGGACCTAAGGCCCTCTAACACCCTACCCACTGTGATCACCCATCTGTAACCCCCTCTCCCCCTGTACCCACCCCACCTTTGCCCTGGAGCATAGACCCATCCCTCTCCCTTGTGAACACCTAACATAAGTACTTGTTGAGTGCTTCGGCCTGCTCTGCCCCCTTTCTTCCCCACCCTCCATCTTTCCTGATCCTTACAACTTCTCTTGTCCCATACATACCTGAAGAAATCCTCCCCCCATCCCCTGTGCCAGCCTCAGTACTCTTGAAGCCTTGGCTGCCCTTACTACACTAATCACCCTTCTGGATTTCTTTATATATTCCTCCCTGTCCTCCTCTTGGTTTGATCTCTTATAATTTCTAAAGGCAGCTCTCTTTTCCCTCACCCTCTGCCACCTCCCTGCTCAACCAGCTCTGTGTATTGATCCTGGCTTTTTTGCTTTGACTCTTTGTACATGAGTTAGTGGCCTCTGCCAGCCCCAGCTTAATAATTGCCCATTTCTGCTCTGCATCCATGTCTGGGTGGATTTTGGTGAGGTGTCCTTCAGTATGCTTCCCATCCTGACAAGTCTGCCCTTTTGAAGTCCAGTATCTTTGTCTTTGTTTTGGCTACTGTCTTTACTAGATTATGGGAGAAACACACTGTGCAGTGGTCACTTTCTGCCAAGGGGTCTTCCAGGCCTACATCCTGGATATTTTCTCTGTCCATTAGCACCAGGTTAAGAATGATCCCTCCCTGGTTGGCTGTTTATCTTCTGCATCAGGAAGCCATTCTGGAAGGACTCCAGGAGGACCTGCTTCTGGCACTTGATTTAGCTGGGGTGTTCCAATCTATCCCTGGCAGATTGAAGTCCCCAATCACCACAGTATTGCCTTTACCACTGATCCTCCTTATTTGCTCCCCCAGCTCCTGTCAATCTCCTCATTTTGAGAGGAGGCCTATACACAACCCCAATCTAACATTCCAACCTTTTGAGTTCTGGAGTTGCACCATAATGTTTCATCCCTGCCTCCTCCCTTCCTCCCTGTTGCACAATATCCTTTCTCTTACATGAATAGCTACCCTCAATCTTTGCCATTTTCTCTGTTCCTATGGTCCAGTGTGTATCCAGGATCACTAGATCCCAGTCCTGGTATTGGGTGGCCCATGTCTCAGTGATGGCAACTATGTCCCCTTCCTTCTGCCATCAGAGCTTGCAATTCTACAGCCTTGTTATTCCAGGCTCCTTGCATTCAATGCTACCACCCTCCATTGTGTTCCTTTCCTTGCTTGCCTTCCCTCACCCCTATCCCTCCTTTTTAACTCCCTTGCTTTCCCTCCTGGCTAGCTATGGGGGTCTAATGTCTCCCTCGCTTGGTGGCACTGTTTGTTGTCCAACCCATTGCCCCTTTACCTAGTTTAAATTATACCTAGCTTCTATGTACTCCCATCTTTGCTTTAGGACCCTGATCCTTTCTTACTCTGGTGCAGTCTATCCGATGCATGCAGGTCCTTGTTCTCCGTGTCCTATTCCCCCGACACCATTCTCTAACCCATGGACACACACCATCCTCCCATCCATCTGTTGAATTAGACTGCAATTCCTTGCTTCCTGGCTGAACAAGCTCTTGGTACTTGGACAATCTTAGAGAATGCAACTGTCTTTTCCTCTTTACTGCATAATATTCCAACTTTCCTGAATCCCTCCTGCACCTCTTCTATCCTACTCCACTCCAGGTCATTTGTACCCAGGTGCACCCCAATATGAAGTTTTTCCCCTACCTTCTCTACACACTAGTAATAAACTGTCCCCTTTTCCTGCCTTCATGCCTACATACACTCCATGCATATGCTGGCTTTTCCTGACTCTCTGCCACCCCATCTTATCCCATTCAGTACTGAGTCCCCCAGAATGATAACACATCCTCCTTTGTCCTGCTCACCTTCTTGATGCTTGCCATTCCTCTGCTCCTAGTCGATCCTCCTCCTCTGATTCCCTGCCTTTTTGGCCCTGTATCTCACTTGATCCCTGCTTTTCCTCTGCACTCACCCTGCCCCCACTCTCCCCCTACTACTCCTGCCTAGGCTAGCTGTGCCACTCCTTACCAGTCCCTACCTGCTCACCCCCATCAGCATTATCTATGTTTTCTTCCCCTCTCATACCCTAACACCCCCTTGCCACTGGTTCCCAGTGTCTCACTTGATCTTTGCTTTCCTTGCCTTCCACCCCCATACTACTCCTGCCTGGGTTGACTGCACCCCCCACCATTCCTTACCTGCACCTTCCACTTTCCTGAATCTGCTACCCCATTCCTCCCTTATCTCTCCCCGCCACTGCTGCTCTCCACTATACCTACCTTGCTTCCTGCCTCTCTGTTAGCCCCCTTACTCTTACTACTACCCTCCTCCTCCATCCCTCTATCTTTTTTGCAACTCACCCCCCCAATCCTCGAGGCTAGTCAGCACTGAGAACCTGTTCCTATCTCTCTCCTTTGTCCTGAGCTTCCCCACTGCCCCTCCATGCAGCTTCCTTCCCCCCTGCCCTCCATGTAATCCCCAAGAAGATGACCACCTCACAGCCATTACAGCATGCCACCCACTTCAGGGTTGCTCATGCACAAGGGTGTGAACAGGCATACTCAGCTGTACACATTTGTGTACAGTTTTGTTGAGTGCCTGTCACAATCCATAAACCAGTCTGTTAAAATTATCATTCTAATCCGTAGTATTTGGGTTGGTGTAGGCCACTGAGGGTGTCCGATACGTATAACCTCTTTAGAGCAGAAGAATCATCTGACAACAATCTGACTTGTTTGGAAGAGGTGCCATTGGAAAGGATGTGTATTTTTTAATAGGGTGGGGTGTAACTGTTTGGAGACTGTGTACAACAGCGGAAATTTCTGGCTACACCCTGCTCATGCAAGAGGTCGCTAGCCCCCAGGTAATATAAATGGACTCTGTCCTCCTGATAGACTTCTCCAAGTCATGTGACTTGCCAGCTTCTACCTTATAGTCCCTCCTTGGCCTACCTCCCTCCTCCAGAACCCCATTTCATTACACAATGCACTATTTTCTTGTTTAAAGCATTGGCACACAATGTAGTCCTCACAGCAGCATTTCAAGTGAAAAAATAAAAGCAGTTTACTTTACTTTCCCTACTGACCTCCTGCAATTGGTGTCTTCCTTCTATTGCCCCAAACAACAAAATGGCTCCTCTTAAAGCCATGGATTCAGGCCTCAGAAGCGCCTCCGAGTCATGTGACATGCTGGCTTTCATCCTTATAGTCCCTCCCTCTGTGGCCTACTGCCTCTCGTCGATCCCTGATTCACCACACAGTCTACTTTTTCTTATTTAAAGCATCAGCACACAATGTAATCACTCACGGCAGCATTTAAAGTGAAAAAATAAAGGCAGTTTACTTTACTTTCCCCTACCAATCTCCTCCAAACAGCATCTTCCTCCTACAAAGTTCAGTGCAAATACATTGAGGAGCACTGTATTTTGAATTTAAAGAAGTGTAAAAATGTAAAGATCTCATAGCAGTTGCACTGTGCTGCAACACAAATAGTAGTGAAATGTTAAAGCCTCTTGTAATAGGAAATCCGCAAACTCCATGTACTTTTGTAGCTTCAACCACAAGCTGTCGTAGACTATAAAGCAAAAAAAGCTTGGATGGATTCTGCCATTTTGTCAGTGGTTGCAAGACTTAAACTGTGAAATGAGACATAAAAAGAAAAATTGATTTCATGATGGACATTGCACCACCACAAATTGTGCCCAGATCTTTGGCAAATGTCACAGTTCACGTCCTGTCACCAACCACCACTAGTCATCTTTAGGCACTTGATGCTGGTATAATTCAATCATTTAAGAACCACTACAAGACAACACCTAAAGCATCTAACTGAGTGCATAGACAGTGGCAAGGAACAAGCACTACTAATCAGTGATGCCATATGGTTCATGAAAATAGCCTGGAACTCTGTCACAGCTAGAGGTGTGTGAAAAAAACATCTGCTGGTGGAATTTCTGTGAAAGTCAAACTTTCACTTCTGCAAAAGTTTGAAAATCCATTTCTGAACATTCATGGAAATTCTGCCTGCACCCTACAGTCCGACCATCAGTACCAATATTTCCCTGCTCTCTAGTGCCCCCCACCAGTTGCCAATCACCTCCCAATGTACAAATAATTCCCTAGTGGCTAGCAGTCCCTCCTCCCACCCAATCACCCACCCCATATGTTAAAAAAAATCCCTAGTGGCTAGCGGTCCCTTCCCCACCAGATCACCTGCACAATATGTAAATAAATCCCTGGTGGTTAGTTGTCCTCTCCCCATCTGATCACCCACCCCATATGCTAAAAAAATTCCTGGTGGCTGCAGCCCTCCTCTCCACCTGATCACCTGCCAGACCAGGACATCATGCCCTGGTGTCAGTGTAACCCCTGAATTATGACCTCTTTTATAGTCAAAAAATAAAAATTTCTCCCTAGTGGTCTAGTGACCCCCATCCCTGATCCCCAGTCTATGAATTGGAATTCTATTCCTGGTGGTCTAGTGCACCCCCACCCCAGCAGGTAGTGTCCCACCCCCTCCCCATCCCAAATCTGGAGTGGCGACCAGCACAGCCCTCAGCCCTCCTTCATGGCTGGCAGCCCACTGAGCTGTCACTGAAAGAGTGCATGCTTGTACAAAAGCACCTTCAGTGTATGAGGCCAAGGATGCAATAAATACTGTCTTAAGATTCCAGAATCTTATGAGCTCACTGATGAGTCTGATATTAAAATGTGCATGCAGCTTGACTGTAGATTAAACAGCTTGCAGCAACTACAGCAAAACAAATGGCAATCACTGATTATTTTAAAGTGGTCTGAATGCACAAAGGGAGTGATGTACTGTACAACATATTGGTCTGCACTGCTCTATGTATAGTGTACTGTATTGTATTTATAATGTATTTTAAAACCTCTTAATTTATTCACACTAAAATATTTTGAATTTTTACAATATATATAACAAATAAACAGATAGCAAACAGTGAACAATTGACTGTAATGTGTTACTGTGAATGCAGGTACCTGTACAGCATCTACACCCTGTTCTATGCGTGCAGGCATTGGCACCCTCAATTGTCTGCCACCCTCTGTTATCCACCAAGTTTTGTTTGCCCCAGAGTTGGTGGATAACAGAGGGCTACTATTGGAATCTGATATTTCTTTGAAACTTGAATTTGTTGCCAGTGCCTTTCTAGGATAAATTTTGCTACAATGTTTTTGCATAGAACTTCTTGTCTTTAAATAGCTTTTCTATTTTGGGCTCACTATGATCCAAAATACTGAGATCATGAGGCATGTTACTTTCTTTCCCAGACTTGAAATAAGAGGGATCCTATAGACAGTTGTCATTGTGAGTAGTGTTAGTTGTGCACTGGACTTCCTTACTGTCACCCACCAAACTGACATACACAAATAGGTGCTGCTGTTTGCAGGGTGCAGATTTCCACTGCAACATCAGCACTGTATAATCTTCTGCAAGGTGCCTATCCAAACATTAATAGACATACTGGAGTGAGGTGGCTGCAGTATTGTCCAGTACTATGGAACCAGACGATTGACACCATGCCATGGCCCATGCTGCAGGCACACTGTGTTAGTGTTGAAGTCTTTCTTTATCTGCTTGTACTGTACCTTGATGGCCATGCCAATACATACCCTTTGCTGGACCTCCTGGTGGTCCTGTGCTCATGGAATTAAGGAATGGAATTCAGGAAATTGGTTGTTCAGATCCTTGACATGCAATAAATGCCTCCTCTGTAGCCTTGTTTCCTGCTATTTCTGTCACAGTGGTAGCCAATGCCATCAGCAGCCATATCATGCCATGCAATATGCTGCTGTTTACTAACAGAACTCCTAAATATGGAGTTACTGCAAACTAATTGGTCACTTTTTATCTGATTCTAGACCCTGATTGTGCAGTAGACTATTTACTGTATGTAAATAGCTACTCTCAATTCAGGATAATTTTTCCATTGTGGAAATTAAGGGTTAGAGGTTCCATTAATGATTGGTTTACTTATGAAATTAAAGATTGCATTAAATTAAGGGACTTGGTCTGAGTCACCTATAAACAATTTCTGTCCAAAGCATCACTGGCTGCTTATAGATTTCATCAAAATCAAGGTTGTAGGATGGTGGTTCAGCCAAAGAGGGACTATTATAATTATAAGTTTGCTGAGTGTCTTTCAGATTCCAGGTCTTTTGGAATATTGCTAATTCATTTCTTTCTCCAAAGATAAAACCTCTATTAAATTGTTAAGGGTGGATAGCTGTGATGTTACTGATCCTAAAATAACTGCTAATTTAATTAGTTCTAAATTCTCAGATTTATTTTCTTTCACTTCTGGCTCTCCCACCTTCTCGGATTGCAATTTTGCTACAGCCAATCCCCTTTGAATATTGCACCATTTTATTTTCACAGGGTAACTAAATCTGAGTTATGAAATTGGTTGGTGCCTTTCCTAATAAGTTTGCTGATTGTGGGGCAGCCTGGATGGCCATTTTGTTAAAATAGCTTCCCATTTATTGTGGGTCCCCTCACCACTATTTTCAATTTATGTTTAACTACTGATTTATTTCCAACTCCTGGAAAAGTGCAAGGGTTGTCCCTATTCCAAAGAAGCCCAGAGTTTTCCTGAAGATTTCAGACTGATCTCTAACCTCAACCCTTTGAGTAAGGTTCTGGAGAAGCTGATCTCAAACCAGGTAACTCTTTATTTGGATAGTTATAATCTGTTGTGTAAGAACAGCACAGGTTTCAAGTATACAAGGGTCTAGGACTGCCCTAGTCAGGTTCATGAATGCCATACTTAGGGGATTTGATAAGGGTTCCCTGATTAGTGAGGTGTTAGTGGACCTGACAAGGGCTTTGATCAATTGATCATCCTCTCTTATGTGTGAAGTTGAGACAGATTGGTTTCTTGATACAGGTTGTGGAATGGTTTAGCAGCTATTTAATTGATCATTCACAGGTTGTTTATGTCGAATCTTCCCAGTCTGATGCATGTGTTTTGAATTGTGGTATTCCACAGGGGTCCATATTTGGCCCCTTGATGTTCTCTCTTTTTATTAACCAACTTCCTTCAGTGTGTAATTCTTTAGATATTTTATTATATGCAGATGATCTCATACTTTTTCAACAAGTCCAGTAGAGTCCACAATTGTCTGTTTGCCTACAATCAAAAGTTTCTAAAGTTTGTGAGTGATTTAAGGCTAATTCTCTAGTTGTGAATGTTAGCAAAACTAAAGCTATGCTTTTGATACTCCATATATGTTAAAAGATGCTGTAAATTTATTGATCTGTGATATTGATGGGGCTGCAATCAAACAGGTCACTGTGTTTAAGTATCTGGGAGTACTTCTTGGTCCTGGCTTGTCTTTTCATCTTCAGGTTAAAGCAGTCAGTAGTTATGCTAATTAAAGTTAGGTATTCCTTATAAGTTTAGGACATTTTTTCTGTAGCAAATCTGGGTTTATTGCTAATGGCTCATTGTTGCCTCATTTAGAGTACAATTGTAGTTTGTGTTATGGCCTTGGAACTAAGGAAAGCCATATTTTGACCATCACCTACAATAACATATGTCATTTTATATTGGTTTCATCATCATGTACATATCATTGCCTATTTTATTCAAATTTGGATTAGTTTTCAATGGATTATAAATCTGCTTACTTTATTGGCTGCCAAATATTTCAGGTAGTCCATGCAAAATCTTATTTTCCCTTACCTGATATGATTGTGATAAGATCTTGTTTGGAAAATCTGAGATCAGTTTCTATTGTTTCTGTTGTTAAACCTTCCATTGCATACAACTAAATCAGGCAGTCGTTCCTTTTCCATTGCAGACCCACTTTTTTGGAACATTTTACATTGCTGGCTTCATAAAAGTATGTCGGTAAGCACATTTAAATCAGATTTTAAAGTTTATAAAAAGTCATTGGATATTTGTAACTGTTATTCTTAATTTGTGTATGTTTATTGTGAACTGTATTTTGCCTGTTTCCATGTTTGGGTTGAACCTGAAAAAGGACCTTTGGTCCAGTGTCACTACCAGTTAACAAATAAAAAAAACTAATATTGCTTTCTGTGCATTGGGTAACACAGTGCTGACAAAATTATATCACCTAATGTAACATCATGACTTACGATATCATTACTGATAGCACTGGCTAACACAGTATTAGTGCTAGAGCTGGATAAATTAGTAAATTCTGAATCTGTGGAACTTTTGCAAAGTCCATGAAATTTTACAATTTTTGTGGAAGTTTCAGACATGTTTTAATTGACTAAAATGAAGTCCATGTTGAAGCAAATGGTCTGAAATTTTGTGTGCTTATTTTCTTATATGGGCCTAAAATAGTGCAAAGCAATATAACATTTAGATGAAATGTAGAGAAGTTATAGGGCTCAAACTCTGGCAATTTTAAATTCATGTGAAAATTTCTGAAAATATTTCTAAGCTTACAACTTAGCCACCTTGAAACTAGATAACTGAAAATTTAGATGCATCTTTTCTTGTAAGAGTCTTAGAAACTACTAAATAGAGAAGCACTGGTTAAGTAAATTGTAAGTTTTACCCATGACCTGCCTCCTGACATGACTTCCAGGGCTCCTTCTGAACCTGGGTAGTTAGCATGACAGCCTGACACTATGATGCTGGGCCATGGGGTTGCCTTAAAGCCTAATATTAAGGATTAATTAACCTATCTGCCTTGGTGATATTCCATTCTTCAGCATTAAACTTATAGGGGCTTAAATATCAGCAGTTTACATTTTGGGAAATGTACTTTTAAAATTTTTGAAAGTTTGGAGGCTTATACCTCAGTTCATGTAAAGTCAGAGAAATGGAACTTGGTACATGTATGTATGGGCATTGGTAAGTCACCTTACCAAATCTTGTGCAATTTGGACAAACACTTTTAGTTTACATAGCTGTTACATGTAATTTTAAAATTTCCAAGCGTTTGGAGGCTTATAACTTGGTCATCTTTAAAGATAGAAATCTAAACCTTAGTACCCTTCTGTAAGGACACTGGCAAAGTCAACATACCAAAGTTGATGCATGTTGGACACACATTTTAAATTAGAGGACATACCCAAAATTGCAATTTGGCAACATTTCACGAATATTTGTGGAAAGTTCACAAACTTTCATGGAAGCAAAATCAGAATTTTGCCAGGAATTCCACTGGCAGAAGATACATTTCACCTAGTCCTACTCAGTGCACAGTCCAACACTTCCCATAGCCAGAATTAAAGATCAAGGCACATATATTATAAACATATTAAAAATGTTACTACTTTCCTTAATGTAAGGACAACAGGCCTCATTTATTACATATGAAATGAAGAAACTGCCATTTGTCATGTACAGATACTATTTAAATGCTCTCTTATTTTATGGTTTCACAGAAAATCCTTCAGACATTTTTTAACCAGCTGGTGGAATCTTGTGAAGGCTCATTCCATTCAAATAGCAATGACATAATTTTCCTCAAGGTCCTGGCAGCTCAGTATACACTAGACACACACACACACACACACACACACACTAATGTACATCAGATTGTAAAATGGCAACAACTCATGTTTACTTTCAATTGTCTGAGGACCTTTGCCTATTGAATTTTATCAATGCAGCATTGCAGATAAATATTTAGTTACTTTCACAGACTAATCAGTAATTTTTAGGGGACAATACTTTGAAAGAAGGAGGAAGCTGCTGGGTCTCATTCAGGGCAGGAAGAGAACAAAGGAAACAAAAAGTGTTTATGTTAATAGCCTGTCATGTTGTTAATTTTTTTTTTTTGGTGTGGGGAATGATACTGAGCACCAAGTGTTGATCATATAGGGAACGTGACAGATATCTACATATGGTGTTTTACTGAAACACTTTAATTAATGCATGCCACCACCAGAAAACTGGAAGCAAAGACTGATTTTTGAATGTCATGATGTAATGTACTGAGTTGCCAGGACCCTGAGGAAAATGATGTCATTGTTGCTTGAATGGAATCAGTACTCACCCAAGATTCTGCCAGCTGGTCTGAAAATGTCTGAGGAATTTTTTGTGAAATCTTTAAAAAATATAGGCAGTAAAATAGTTTCTGAACATGACAAATTACCATTCCTGCATGTCACTTGCAATATATACAGAGTGGTTATTCTCATGGTGAGCAAATGAAATACATCAAAATTATTTTAAAAATGCTGCAATTGCCCTTTAATGTAACTGGGCTCAATTTTCAAAGGTCAGAGAATGATGCAAGATGCTTGTGCCAGAAAGTAATGATGCAAAAAGCAAGTGCATCAAAACTGGCTTCAATTCCAGTTTTCTAACACTGCTTGTGCCAAAAGCAGAACTGTCTGCCTGAAGTGGCTTGTGTCAGATTTGTGTGAAAAAAATGGGTGTGCGATGTCCCAATTGGGCTTTCATCAAAAAATGATGCATCATTCCCTTTTATTGGATTTTCTAAAATGAAAGCTGTCAATACTGCATCAGGCCTGTTCAGGGCAAATGCTTCTGTATGCTGACGACGCAGTTATATTTGACAGCCACTGGAACCCCCACTCCCTTCAATCCTCCCTGAAGATCTTCTTTTCTGAAGCTGATCCCTGGTTCTCAGAGCACCATCTTGTCCTGAATTACAAAATATCAAGGCCATGCTTTTCACCCACACACAAAATAAACTTAAAATGTCCTCCTCAACATCATTAATGTCTAGGGCTCCCCTCAACCTTGTGCCCACTTTTAAATACCTGGGCATCACCCTTGACTCCTCTCTCATGTACTGCGATCACATCAATCTGCTCAGCTCAGCTATCAATTTCAGACTAGGTGTCCTATATAGGCACAGGGTGTCTGCCTCCTGAGCCCTAGGTCTTGCCGTGACATCATCAGTGCTCTCCTTATTGACTATGGGATTGTTCTCAATGGCACAGCCGACCCCACTGCTCTGCATCGAATCATGATCTCCTAAATAAAGCCTGTTGGTTGGTCACTGGATGCAACCATTGGACACACACCTCTAAGCTCCATAAATGCACTAACTGGCTTAACTTTGAAGGCAGACTCAGGTATCAGACCTGTCTCCTTGCTAGAAAGCTATCCCTAAACACCTCTCCCCTAGGACTCTGCTACCTTGTTCAGCTATCCACTCAGTCATGGTCTACATGGAGCTCCATGCTAGCCCCCCCCTCTCTTTACCCTACAGCAGGACCTATCTAGGCCAACTCTCCTTTTATTATATGGCTCCCCTCTGCTTGAATGAATGCCATTGGCCATCACCCAGGAACAGTGACTAAGCCAATTTAGAACCCTACTCCATTCTGAAATTCTCCCACCTCAATTTTGACTGTGCTTAGTCCTTCTCCCCCCCTTGCCTGTGACTATAACCTTTTGATTTTCTGTAATTGTTATTGTAGATGCTGGATTCATAATGATTTGACACGGGTTGGTCCTTTCCACCCTTAAACTGTAACGTGTCCTCATTATATGCCTCTTATTGTATATACTGTCTCTGAACTTGCAATGTATGTTTTCTGGTCTTCTGTATATTTGTTATTGTATATCTTGTCATTTCTTGTAATGTATGTATATCGTGTATGTAATTAGTATATGATGTGGAGGCGTTGCAAAGGGTCCTTGACTCAAAGGTTGTAATTCATATTCCTTCAATAAATAAATAAATAAATAAATAATAAAATAAATAAAGATGCATGCCAATGTTAGAACAGCATGAGCTGGTATAACTGACATTAAGGCATATACAGAATTGACTGAGGCAGGTGGGGAGGGCAGGTTGGATGAAGACACAGAAGGCGAGACAAGTACTTTCAAAATGTCCCATAGAAGAGTGCACTTTATTAAAGAAGGACCTCAACACACTTGGCAATAAAATAAACAGTTTCAAACAGTGCAAATCTGGAACTTCTGTGTTGCTTTGTACTGGTTGACTAGTCAGAGATGATCTTGGGCAACTGTAAAAACTTGGCTTAAAGGGCTGTCGGGTCCCCTCAGCCATTAGGATCACAGGGAAAACCAGTAACTGAAGGTGGTCCTACCTACAGTGCAGTTCTGCTGCCCATACTTTAGGTAGACCAATTACCCATCCAGCTGCTTAACTCACCTCTGGTCCAAAACATCCAAGCCTTGGCTGGCACCACCACTGGTCAGTTTTTTGGAGGCTGCTCCCAGCACCGACTACTCCCCTCTTGCATCAGCCAGTTTTCACTCCTGCAGAGGATAGCTCCCTCCACAGTTCAGGTCTCAACTTATCTCATCTCCATATCTGTGAGACTGTGCTCAGCCAGCTCCTTTTATAGGGCTGGAGATCATGTGACCTGTCAATCATAGCTTAAATGTTAGTTAAATGTTTGCAACAATTTTAATATGGCTGTTACATACAGAAAAGTAAGAAAAACATGAAAAACATTTTAACACATATCACCTTTTAAACAATCAGAAAATAAAGCAATAAGAAAATAAAGTAGGGAACTTCCAGGCAGGAAGTCCCACCTTTCTCCCAGACTTCCTCAAGCTAGAACTCTATAAAGCCCACAGATTACAGCCGGCCTGAGCCTGTACTTAGTCATAAAATAGACACCAGCAAACTAAAAGCACACAGAGTCAGACATTCCCCAAACAGGTAAATTTTCCTCAACATATAGCAATGTGTGCAGTTTTGGCATAAAGAAACATTTCTTCTAGTATCAGGAAAATTCAGATAAGACCAGACAATACAAAACAAAAGGCATTGTCAATGCATTGTTTGTAGCAGTATGTAAAACATGTGTTTGGTACATTTCATCAAACAGTAAGAACTTTGGGATTCCTGATACCTTCACTACCTTCCATATAAAACTATGGGTGGTTTATAGTGGTTCTTCAGTATTTCGTTTTATATTTTATAGGGCCAAAAACACAGATTCATTTTATGTGCTTTCTACACAGGCTGCAACAAATAGCAGCAGCTGTATTTTATCTGGGGCTTTCCTCCCCTGGACCTGGGAAGGAGGAGGTAGGGGAAGACAGAGGTGGTCCTGGGGGACTGGGGCTACTAGGGCCTCCCACTTGGATGAAGTAGCATTCTGCGGGAGGAGTAGAGAAATTTTTGGGATGTAGTCAGCTGTCCTCCTCTTTCTCCTCTTGCTCTTCCAGTATCAAGACATCTGGTCAGCAGGACAGCAAGGTAAGGGCCTAGTAGGCCTAGGGGCTATCTTGCAGGCCAAAGGATACTCAGCCTGGGGTTGGGGGCAGGGCCAGGGATGATAGAGAGGGAGCATTCTGCTGTTTTTGGCCATGAGCCTGGCCAGGCACGTAAAAAAATAAATTTTATATATATATATAGCTATATTTATAAATACATACATATATATACATATATATATATATATATATATATATATATATATATGTAATAGATAAACTACTCTGAGGTGTGTGATCACGCTCTGATATCACACACCTTGGTGTGCATCAACCGCCCAAGGCATCGTATATCAAACGCGACTGCACCTCAGAGTTGTTTATCTGTCATATAAAATGTCAAAATTGTGTTGGAGGTGGGGTAAAAGTGCAGGTGTCTGTGGGTGCTCTGATATCGCATGGTCATGTGATGTGTTTTATACAATCAGAACACTGGATTTGGATTAGGATTTGTTGCTCATTTAAATATATATATATATATATATATATATATATATATACTGTATATATATATATATATATATATACCTGTATATATAAATATGAAAAAAATTATGTTGTCTGTCCTTGTTAGGTAGGCTACGAATACAAGTATACATCCTCAAAACCCTCGGTGCCTAACAGTCCAGGTGCAGCCATTTGCCTCTGGGACAGCTCGTTGAGACTCCAGCACATGGTGGCCTTCCATATACTGATTCCGCATGGCTCTGGGGCTCTGCAGTCTTGACTTGCTTTGCTGGTGATGTCTCTTGGCCGCTCCCTGGCAACAGTGGTTGAGGCAAGGACGCGGCTGAGCATTTTGTTGAGCCAGAGCACCGGCCGCCCAGTAGGAGTCAGGGCAGTCGCAGGGGATCATCTATAGTGCAGTGGTCTTGCGACCTGGAGTTCTGCCTGTTTGTGCTACAGGGGATACAGGCACACTGGGTTCCCGAGCGGGAGGGGTGGTTTTGCATGTTGGCTGCTCTGGGTGGCTGATGACTTCCTTCCACTCTTCTTGGCATGCTCGACTAACAGATCGACATGGGTGAGGGGAGGTTTGCATGTGGTGGGCCCAGTCAGGCAACACAGGGAGGATGAGCTATCCGGTTGCATGGCACTGAGGCTTCTCAGAGGCAGGACAGGAATGCTGTCCCACATCGGTGCCCCTGGTTTCAGTTTGCGGGCCTCAAGCACGGTACTGTGAGATGCGGCTGTGTGCCGATTGGCTGCTTTGGTCTCATGAGACTCTCGGCAACCATCTTGGGGATGGCAATTTCAGCCGTGTCAGCCAGGGTCTCGTGGGAGTCCTGTTGGTTCTCTCTGAGCAGAGTGCTGGCATGCCGCCTGCAAGTGGGGGGTGTCTAACCTTCATAACCCTCCACAGCAGCCGCAGCTTATTAGTTTGCTGGCACAGAAGTGCTGTTCCCTGCTATAGGTCAGCAAGTCCCATTTCAGGCCACCTGCCATGTTAGGCTGGATCCAGGTATTATGGGCATGTTGGGTAGTAGGATAGCATTACAGGCACTGGGAAGATGCGAGGTGCAGCCCCAGGTTGGGAGGGGTTACTCTGTGAACTACTGCACAGCAGGGTCTACCTTCTAGGCATGCCAATATTAAAAAAATAATTTTCCCATAGCAGGTGAGCAAGATAATAGTACTAATGGCAATGTGATGAGAATTCAGAAGAGTAGAAAAAACAGAACAGGGAATTGAATACTTCAGCAGAGGGGCAACACAGATCTGGACAGCCAGGGAAGGCTGGGGGGACTGAAGGTCCTCAGTCAGGTATGGGCTGGGTATCAGTCCCTAAAGACACATACCTCCTTTACATTTACTTACATAGGTGTTTTATTGGCTAGAGATTCCCCCCCCCCCCGGTAAATGAGCCAGCTCTGAGAAGTATTTTCCTGACAATGAACTGATCGATTACTGACAATCGACTGGGGCTAGGGACAGGGGCCTTCTAGCATGCAGCACCACAGCGCTGGGGCATAAAACAACAAAAGTTTGTTTTGTTGGTTTAAACATTGAGTCATAGGCTAGGCAGGCACAAATAACCACCCAAAACTGTTATGTCGAGGTGGAGCATAGCAGCCCAATAACAATGCAGGTGGGTACAAGGGCACTGGATGGGCTGCCACTCCCACCATCCACTGTTCTCAGTGGCACTGTCGTCTGTCACTAACTGCCTTTTGGGGATGGGGGCTTTCAGTATTTTCAGAAATCATGGCAGCTCATCAGAGAAGCCATCATTGGAGGCCAAAGAAGGCCTGGAGGCACAGCTTCGAGAGATGTATAGGTGGAAAGGTGCAGCATGGCTTGATGCCTGCCTTGAGGGGATGGAAGGCCCATCGACATTGAAGAAGCATCTGGCAAGGGGTCAAGTGACACCTCCTGCCAAGGAACTCAGAACACCTGGTGGAGGTAAGCAAGGTGAGGAGGTAAGATGGCTGAATGACGGTGATGCTCTTCAGGTGCTCGATGTGGCCCTGGGGGCCAGGGACTGGGAACTAGTGGAACCTCAGGAGAGGGACAGGGAGGTGGTAGATGTTCCAGCTGCATCAGCACTCATCAGGTGGCAGGCCTGTTCTGGGGGTGAAGGAACTAGTGGGGACACCCTGAGATTGGGCTAGAGCAGTTGAGTTTGGGAGCAAAATAAGATAAGCTGCTGGACCTGATGGTGGCAGTGGTGGAGATGACGAGGGGGCAGGATCTGATCGAGGCCAGTGGATGCCCTTCTCCGCCTCCATTTTGACCCCCTACTCCCAGCCTAGCTCCCATAGGGGATAGACAAACAGCTGGGATCCCACCTTACCAATAAGATTAGGCAGTAAATTCGAACAGGAAGTATGTGGATGGGCGTGTTCTCCTTGTTGAACAGACCAGTGGAGTGGGGCCGAGAGAAGAAGGAGAAAGGTGAGGAGTCTGAAAGAAACCCATAAGGTGCCTTGCACCTTTGAGAACTGGATTGCGGCCTTCCCCATCTTTGCTAGTACTATCCTGCAGACAGACAAATACCAAGGGCTGGGCCTTTTCACTTATCAGAACAGGAACACACTCATGCACCGGAGGAAGGGATGCATGGTGTGGCTTGAACATGATGAGGAGTTTGGGAGGTGGCACCATGAAGACAGCACCTTGGGGTGGGGTACGGTGGATATGACTCTCCTGGTGGATATCATGCATGGGGGGGTGATACACACCAACAGCGGCTTGCTGCTGCAACCAACCTGCCCGCTAGAAGACAAAGGTGGGAGGATGACCCCATCACAGGCATGCTATGCCTACAATCAATCAAAGTGCAATCAGGTGTCATGCTGTTTTGCCACATCTGCTTTGCATCGGATCACAGCACCTCTTCATCCAGTATGCCTTCCACACTCCCCAAGGAGAATTTTTATTGGGGCAAACAAGAAAATAAGTGGTATACCACGGCCCATCAAGTAAGGGTGGACAGGATTAGGCGTGGCTAAACCAGTACCTGTACAGAGAAGCCACCAATCTGCTGGAGGAGGGTTCGCAGTGGGCTTCCAGAACCAATACGATGGCCCTAGGGGGTCCGGAAGCCAGAACCTGAAATCCACAGAGATCATTCACAGATAGTCCGGGTGAAACTGGAAAAAAAAAGGAAGTTGGGGAGAGTTAGCGGGCCATTCAGTTGACTGCCATGTCCGTCCCTTAGGGTATCGCCCATCGGTTTGGTCCCCAAGAAAGCACCAGGGGGAATTTAGAATGATAAATCATTTATCTTACCCAGAAGGCCATTCTGTGAATGATCATATTCACCCACAGTTCACGTCGGACCCATATGAGTCGCTCAACAGGGCAGTGGAGGTAGTGCAGGGGGCTGTCACCCCAAGCACTCATGGCAAAGGCAGACATAGAATCACCATTCAGATTGTTACTCATTCACCCAGATGACAGGGAGTTGCTAGGCATGAAATCTGAGGGCAGTACTCGTGAACAACTGCATGCTCATGGGGTGTGCATTGGTATGCGCTGTATTCCAGAAATTCAGTAGTCTTCTGCATTGGGTTATACAGCAATGATCGGGGAATTAGCGGTGGTCCACTATCTTGACAACTTCCTCTTCTTTGGCCTGCAGGGTGGCAGAGTGTGAGCACATGCTTGCCACATTCATGGCCATTTGTCGGGACTTTGGGGTGTCTCTGGCACCAGATAAGGTGGAACTCCTGATGGGAATATTGACCTTTTGGCAATAGAAATTGACACCTGCAACAGGTGTTGTCGGTTGCCTCAGGACAAGGTCTTCGTTCTGAGGCACATGGTGAACTCCATGATGTCGGCCCAGAAAGTGACTATCGCGGCAGCTACAACAGCTGGTGGGTCACCTCACTTTGCATGCTGGGCCATCCCCATGGCTCACACCTTCTTACACCACATAGCCAAACTAGGCAGAGGGTGAACCAAACTTCACCACAGGCTATGGGTCACAGAAGATTCCGGGAAGATCTGCAGGTGTGGAGGATCTTCCTGGGTCTCTTCAGGATGGCTCTGTGGCAGGCCAACCATGGTGGGTGACCTGTCCAGCTATTCGAACATGAAGAGAGCCTAGGATTTGGGGACATATTTCCAGGGACAATGATGCCCTATGAGCTGGCACTCTGAATGGTGGGAGGCGAGGTTGCACACTAACATTATAGCTACTGGAATTCTTTCCCAAAGTGGTGGCACTGTGTCTTTGGGATCCTCAATTGAAGGATCAAAAGGTCTTATTTAGGTCGGATAACATGGGGTGGTTCACATCATCAACAGGCAGCTAGGGCCAAAGGGCTCCCCTGGGGGACTTGATGAGCATCTTCATTTTAAAATGTTTGCTGCTGAACATTACATTTAAAGCCATGCACATACCCAGGGCTGACAATGGAACTGTGGATGCTTTGTCTTGTTCACAGTAGCAGCGGTTTGAGGAGCTGCTCTAGCAGCAGAACTGTAATCCTTCTTATGGAGGGTAATGACATCTCATCTTGGAAATGCATAGGTAATTCCATTGCTCCAGGAACAATGGAGGTATATTGAAAGGGTGAAATATTACCAGGGGTTTGTACTCAGCAGTGGTGACCAGAGAGTTGCCCATTCCAGCAGAACAGCTCTGCACCTACCTATATTATGCTGTCAAGGCAAAACAGGGACATGCCAGGGGTGGTGGCCAGGCACCTGGCTGGCTTTTTTAGTTCTCCAGTGCCCCTGGGGTTACTGACAGCACAAAGGTATTCAGGGTATGTAAGGTGCTGGAAGGGTGAGAGGAAGTCACTGTCTTCCCACCAGGACATTAGGTGCACCATCACCCCTGGGATATTGGAGAGCATTTGGAGGCTCTCCCCAATGTCTGCTGGACCCTGTTCAAAGCGTTGCCGTTGAAACCATGTTTCTATTGGCCTTTGTGGGGCCTTCAGGGTGTCGAGCTAACGCAGCCCAACCACTTCACAAAGGTCATCGGGTTGGGGTTAGGGGATAATACAGCAACTGATGGGGGAGTATGGGTCAGGCTTAGCAAGAGTAAAACTGACTAGGGGCAGAAGGGCTGCTATTGTAGGCACTGCCAGGGGTCTCCTGGGACATTCAGGGCAGAGTGAAGGCTTACATGCCTGAGAGCCACAAAAAAGGTGGGGCATGATTCCAACACTCCGATGGCAGGCTGGTCATGGCCTACCAGTTCAGGGTGGTCCTGACTAGGGCGGTGCAGGAGGTGGGGCTGAACCCAAAGGGGTTTGGCATGCACTCTTTCAGGATTGGGGCAGCCATGAATGCCAGGAGCCTTGGGTGGGCAGATAGGGCAGATTCAAGCACTGGAGCACTACAGGTCCCAGGCATTCTTGAGGTGTATGTGCTCACATTTGCAATAACTGCTCTTTGTTGCTTCCAGGGTCCACTGCGGTTATGGTTTGATTTGGTTAGTGGCCAGGCCATCATGTGGGAGGCTTCAGCTGGAGTGGCAACTAGGGCAGGAGGCTGCCCCAGGACATAGGTCTTCCGAGGGTGCAGATCTGATGGCATGGGTCTGGGCAACTGTGCTTGACAATCTGATCCCCTGCTGCAAGCAGAGATGTGGACCCAGAAATCCCAGATATTTAAGTGGTTCACCTTGGAAGGAAGACCTGGAAAGGCAGAAGACAGTGATGCTGCTGGCCAGGATGATGGACTTTTGAACCATTGGGAGTGGTGGCCTCATACCATCCTCTTCTGGTCCCAGCCAATCCAGAGGTCCAGCTGGTGGAAAGGAGAGGGTGGCCTCTCAAAAGGCTTAGCATTCGGATAGGCTGGGAGATGGGGGCAGTGAGGGCAGTAAGGGGACCATGGTTGAACATAGTTAGATTCAGGCCTCGGGTCAAGTCATGGTAGCTGAGATGGGGCACTTGACAGAGGGGGGTTACAGAGGTGGCAAGAAGCACTGGAGATGGTCTTGGAGGAGTTGGTGATCAGGCGGCTTGGGGGGGTCAAATGCTGTCTGTCGTGTGGCATCTCGGGAGACTCACTGAGAGATGGAATAGTGGTAAGAGGGCAGTGATGAGAGGAATTCTTCTGAAGGGCTTGAGATACTCTCTGGTTAGCATGGAGGAGGACCCAAGCAACTAGACCCTGGGGAGGGGTCCAGGTCCACCTGCAGTAGGTATATCTATACTCCAAGGAGAATGGCACCAATGGGGAGGCCATACAGCCTTGCCTTAATATGACCATGGAGCAGTGGATGCTCCAAGATGCTCATGCTGCTGTTAATCTGAATATCATTCAATAAACACATGGCTGCAGCCATTTCCTCCAAGACATGTGTCAGTGTGTTTCTTTCAAGGGAAGGGGGATATGGAGGGCTACCAGAAAATATAGAGGCTGCAACAGATCGAAGCAGTCATATTTTATCTGGGGCCTTCCTCCCCCTGGACCTGGGAAGGAGGGGGGAAGAAGGGAAGACAGGGGTGGTCCTGGGGGACTGGGGCTAGGTCCAGCGATTGGATGTGGGACCACCAGGGCCTCCCACTTGGATGGGAGGTCACATTCTGCAGGAGAGAGGAGTAAGAGGAATTTATTGGGATGTAGCCAGCTGTCCATCTCTTTCTCCTCTTGCTCTTCCATGATCACCCACTTGCCCACCCTTATAAAAGCAGGGTTGTGGGGCCAGGTAGTCAGGGCCCCTCTTTGACCAGTATGGGCGATTGCACTAGGGGTCGGGAGTGGCTTTTCCCTGTTTTTCTGTAGCAGTTTTTTCCCTGGTTTTCATCTCCTCCAAAAGAGTGTTAAAACCTAGGTAGAAACAGAAGAAACTAAATAGGATAAGTATAAATAGTCAGGGATGGTATGCCAATATGTCGCAGTCATGATGGCATCTCAGGAGGATCACTAAGAAATGGAATAATGGTAAGAGGGCGTGACAAGTCGAATTCTTCTGAAGGGCCGTGACCAGGGGTGTAGCCAGGGATTTCAGATCTGCACACCAGGTAGACTCACTGCTACCCCTAGAACACCCTCGCTAGGGTGCGCTTGGTGTGCTACCCCCTCCATGTATGGGTAAATGCAAATGCCGTGCATTGCTCCTAAGACAGCCACATACCAGCCCAGAGCCTGTAAAGTTGTATTGTTAGTTTTCATGCAAAAAGGAAGCAGTTCAGAGTCTATTTGCTACCCCTTAAAATAAAATTGTACACCATGGAGTACTTGGGTATGCCTGGCTACACCCATGCTCGTGACACCCTCTGGTCAGCATGGAGGCAGACTCAAGCACCGGGAAGGGGTCACAGTCTGCCTGCAGCAGGTATATCTATGCTGCAAGGAGAATGGAGCTTGATGGGGGTGACCATACAGCCTTGGCAAGTACAACCATGGGGCAGTGGATCCTCCCAGATAAACATACTGCTGTTAATCTGGAATATTATTCAATAAGCATGGCTGTGGCCATTTCCTCCAAGACATATGTTAGTGTGATTCTTTCTGGGAAGGGGTTGTATGAAGGGCTACCAGATAATTCCCCAGGTACAGTATAATATTTTGCAAATGGAAACTTTTGACAGGGAATACAGCACCAAAGTACACAACATTTCTTTCACCCTAACTGTGCTAGACAGCACATGTATACTAATGCTAGGTGTGTGTGTGTGTGTGTGTGTGTGTGTGTGTGTATGCCTGCATATGCGGTGTGTGTGTCGGAAGAAGAATTAGAAAGAGTATTAAAGCCAGCCCGGTGGCTGAGGGAGTTGAGCACTGGGCGCCACCTGCGCACCACACCGGCGACCTGTGATCTCGGAATGGGCACAGGCCACTGGGGGTTGGCAGTGGAGGAGAATGATCGAGCATCTGGAGGACCCGCTCTCCTTCTCGGGAGGGTTCACTGGTGCTGGTGTCAGTTGCCTCCGGCGGACTGGGGCAAAAGTCGCTCACTGTAATGTGGGGTGGAGCTTTGACGGACACTTTCCTGCTAGTGTTACTACATGTTCCCAGCTCCAGGGGAAAATTTCCAAAATTGCCGCCCCTGTGTATGAGCCAGGCTCGGTGCCCAACCCTCCAGCCAGTACAGTTCTGTTCGTGACCCCACATGGGGGTGGCTTCCTAGATGAGGGTTCAGGTCACTGAGGCCGGGCAAGCCCTATTGCAGAGTTAGTGGAGCCAGGCGGCAAAAATACAAATAAAAAAAAAAGAAAAAGTATTGACTCGTCAGTGTGCTGGGTGATTAGTCCAGCACAGACAACATAGAATATTAGCATAGAAGAAAGGTTGCAGCCAAAGAATAGGAAAGAAACATTAATTTGACATGCTGTAAGACCATTCCTGCACTGAATGTTTCAGCCTCAGGTCTCAGCACACTTTCATTTTCTTTGATATGTTAGAGCAGCCTTATTGTGGCTATGAGGCTTTCTAGCCCCTTAGACTTGCATTCTCTTATTCCATTAAACAAAAATACAGTAGGAGGGTTTCACCCTGCTACATAACTCCGACCTTAAGGGGGATGAAGATAGGGAGGCATACCAAACTGCCCTAAGGGAAGCAGGGAAGGCAGTACGGCAGGCAAAGTCCCAAACTGAGGAAACACTAGCATGAACAGTAAAAGAAGGTGGCAAGACTTTCTATAGATACATTAGTGAAAGGAGAAAGTCCAGAGGGGGTATTGCTAAGCTTAATGGAGAAAAGGGAGCATGTGAGGAGGAGGACCCTGTAAAGGCATCTATCCTAAATAGATACTTTTGCTCAGTATTTACTGAAGAGAGGGTAGGGCAGGGCCCACAGCTCAGCATCATGGACATAGGAGGGAGGGAGGTGAGCACTACTCCCTTCACAAAAGAAAGGGTCCTACAAGAGCTTGCTAAGCTCAGGGTGGATAAGGCAATGGGACCTGATGGCATACATCCCAGGGTACTTAAGGAGCTAAAGGTGGAACTAGCAGAGTCATTAGCAAAACTGTTTAGTGAGTCTCTGAGCACAGGAGAGGTCCCAAAAGACTGGAGAAGGGCTCATGTGATCCCGCTCCACAAGAGCGGTAGCAGAGAGGAGGCAGGGAACTACAGACCAGTCAGTCTTACCTCAGTAGTGGGCAAGATTATGGAGGCACTCCTTAAGGAAAGGATAGTGCAACACCTGGAATCCATAGGGGCACAGAATCCAAGACAGCATGGGTTTACAAAAGGAAGGTCCTGTCAAACTAATCTCATAGATTTCTTTGACTGGGTAACCTGAGTGGTGGACCAAGGGGGAGCAGTTGATGTTGCCTACCTTGACTTCAGCAAAGCTTTTGACACTGTTCCACATAGAAGATTGATAAATAAGCTGGGTAGGCTCAGGGTGGGTCAGAAGTTGGTCAACTGGATGGCAAACTGGTTGACGGGCAGAAAACAGAGAGTGGTGGTAAATGGCATACAGTCAGAAGAGATGCAAGTCACAAGTGGGGTACCTCAAGGATCAGTCCTGGGGCCAGTCCTCTTCAACAACTTCATTAGTGACCTTGCAGATGGACTAGAGGGTAAGGCATGTCTGTTTGCAGATGACACCAAGATATGCAACAGAGTAGATGATCCAGATGGGGTGGGCAGAATGAGAAGAGATCTGGATAAACTAGCAAAATGGTCAGAAGAGTGGCAACTGGGATTTATTGCAAAGAAGTGCAAAATCATGCACATAGGGAAGAGAAACCCTGAAGCCACCTATAGGCTGGGAGGGGAGTTGCTAGCAGTCACAAAGGAAGAAAGAGACTTGGGCATCATCATCATTGATGACCTGAAATCATCCAAGCAGACCTCTAAAGCAGTAGGTAAGGCTAGGGGGGTGTTAGGGTGTATTAGTAGGGGTATCACAAGTCATAAGAGGGAGGTAATAATCCCTCTTTACAAGACACTAGTTAGGCCCCATTTGGAGTATTGGAGGCCACACCTTCACAAGGGCATTAACCAAATTGAGGCAGTCGAGAAGGGCAACCAAAATGGTGCAGGGACTGCATCAGAAGACATATGAGGACAGATTAACAGAGCTCAATATGTATACCCTGAGCAAAGGAGGGAGAGAGAGGTGATATGATCGAGGCATTCTACACACCTTAAGGGCATTAACAAGGTGAAAGAGTCTAACATGTTTAAATATAAGAAAAATAGCAGGACAAGAGGACACAGCATGAGATTAGAGGGGGCGATTAAGGGGAATTTGAGGAAATTTTTTCACAGAAAGGGTGGTGAATGCATGGAATGGCTTACCACAAGAAGTGGTGGCTATGAATACAGTGCAGGTCTTCAAACAGGTATGGGATAGGCATAAGGGAGCAATACAAATGACTGAATAGATAGGCCACTGACAGAGCAAAGGCCAATGACACATTTATAAGATAGAAAAGAAATGGGCAGACTGGATGGGCCTTGTGTCCTTATCTGTCATCAACTTCTATGTTTCTATGGAACCAGCTCTAAACAGCTGCTGGTGTCCGATAATAGCATCTATTATCCCAGTAACATGGTCACTACTTCCTAGGTTAAGTGTGAAAGGTGCTCCCATCCATCCATTTTCAGGATCCTTACACTCAAGGCCCCTACTTTTCTGTGGCACATTGGGACCAAGTTCTATAGCAAGATTACCATTTGCTACAATGGTTTGTAATTTCTGCAAGTTCTGTGGCTCTAATGAACTACCACATCACAGTGTCAGCTTGTCAGCCTGACTTCACGTCCATGCAGTGGTTATATCAATCAGGATGGGAAAAGCACAGTAACACTAGTTCAAAAAATAACAGACTTATAGAGATAATTTTATACCTAAAAAGCAAAAAAATCTATCCCATAAGGTCCTAGCCTATTGAATAAAAGAAATATGCAGAGGGACTTATGTGATAAATAAGATATTTCCATATTCATGCTTTCTTTACCACTCATGAAGTCCCCACAGTGAATCACTTATATATTTATATGTGCTGTCTACACCACTCATGAGGTCCCCACTGTGTATCACTTATATATATATTTCTTTTAGTCTTTGGTAACGGGTAGGCCACTAGGCACAAGTGCCTGTTATCAGGGGTGACCTGGGAGCACTGGGTGGTTAAGTGACTTGCTCAGAGTCACACAGTATGCAAGTGGAGGTTGTGAGAATCAAACCCAGGTCTGGTCTGCTGGATGTACCAAGCTCGTTTACAGCTTGTTACTCTAACTCTCTATTATACTGCCAGCCTGAAGTATTTTGGCTGGCAGTATATGCAATTTGTAGTATACATACAAATATGTGAGTGCATATGTGTGTGTGTGTGTGTGTGTATATATATATACACACACACACATTTATATATAGTGAGAGAGAGATACTACATGTATGTACAGTATATGTACACTGTATATATGTTTTTTTAAATTTCCATGAAATTGTATCCTCATTCATACAGGTCCCTTTGGAAATAGAATAAATAGAATACAGGAGATATTGCAAAACTGATTTGTCATGCCAGCCTGCTTCCCCTGACAAACTACATAATACCATCAGGCCATGACATGCATGTGAACCCATTGTGAGATAAAGCTCTCCAGCTGATCACAATGTGTCTCCCGTGTGACAGAACACTGCGCCATACCTTCCCAGGCTCAGCAGTGATGTATTCCCCTAATCCCTGTGCTGCCCAGCCAGCTCCCAGAGCTCATCTCTGAACCTGAGTTGCCGGCATGGGAACACAACATGCTACCCTCTGGCTCAACAGCTGGCCCTGCACATAACATTTCTTCATAACTTTTAGGTGATTCTATCAACCAATGACAATATGTAATCAATAACCCTGGCAAAAATGTGTCTATTCTTTCAACAGGTCTACACATTATTATATTCCCCTTTTCTAGACATAATTATTTTTTCTTTAAAAATGACAGGTTAATTCATTGTACCAGTTACTCATTTCAGATTGCATCTTTATACCTTAAAGGCAAAATAAATTTGTACAATGTAGGATATGGACTTAACTGGTCTATGCTACTGTCAAGGTTTTGTTTAAGTTGGCCCTAGTGTAATAACGTAAGATTGAAAATTGTATTAGGCTGTAGTGCCAGCGGAGCAAATACCACCATGCCTGATGTGCTGTGCCACCGCTTCTGGCAGTTGGAACTGTGGTAAATAAGTGACTATTCATTTCTGTGGCAGAATGCAGCATTTCATTAGGTAATGTATGATGTTATATTACTGATAACATCACATTCTGATCATTGAGGTATGGGATATAAAAAGATGGAAGGGAACCAGGTCCTATGGATAAATGGAACTATTAATAAAGAATCATCAAAATCAGTGAATTCTAGGCACTGCAGAAGTTCTATGGTAGGTTGCAAGTTCTGCACAAAATTTTGTGGCTGCAGAATTTTAAGGGCCTTGTTTACATTAAAAGAACCCTGTGCAAATGAGTAGATTAAATGCATCATCTCCTGTAACAGTCTTCTCAGGGTCTCATTCCCAACTTACTTTTGGGATCTATACATGAATCTTTCCTCACGGTGATTTCTTAGTACCAGTCTCCACCTTTGTACAAAGGAAAATGTACTTTTTTAACCAGAAGAGACACACAGCTGAAAGTTTGTTTACAGGTGCAACCTGGGGGCACAAGGAGGTTAAGTGACTTGCTCAGGGTCACACAGTATGCAAGTGGGGCTGTGAGATTCAAACCCAGGTCTTCCGGTTTGCAGCTCAAAGCCTTAAAACACTGCATTATACTGCCTCCTCAAGGTGCACAGACTAATCCAGGCTTGCACCAAAATAGCAAAGCTAGCCAATCTTTGTCTTTTCACGACCTGCATACTAGCAGCTTTCCCTATTTCCATATTTAGGGATCCCTTTTATTTAATGAGGGTTCTGCACCCAGACTGGCTTTTCATTCCTAGGCATAAAGTCTTTTTATTCTTTTGACCATCACAGAACTCCAACAGCCTATGCAGGCCTTAAAGTCCCCAAATCTTCTGCAAAGACCTTGCTTAATATGAAGGGTTCCAATGGGAAATGAACAGACTAAATAGGTCTTAAAAATGACCCATCTCCCTTTTTACTCACGTAGCCCAAAGGCTCCTTGAGGTTTCCTAATTTTCCGAATACCTTCGATTTTTGTCTTTGTATTTTATTCACTGTGTCTCACCTAGGTAGAGCAACAGCAGGTTCCTCCACAGACAGGCTTAAATTTATTTCTAGAACCAAACACTTATTCTTCAGCTTTGCTTTATTCTAGGCCAGATCCTCCATCTATATATATTTTTTTAAAACATGCTGCCCACCAAATCCAGGAAGGAGTTTACTGCACAGGGCAGCACCAACCTTCACCATTTTAGGCATGTGTTTACCATCCTCTGGCTCATCAGACAGGTCCCAGAGCAGGTACCCCCACTGCTCAGAACTTCAGGGATATCTTCAGTACCCTTATTACTTCTCTCAAATAGGTGACCCTTCACATCCCACCTAAAAAGGACAGAGGGCCTGATTGCAAGACAGTTATGGCAGGCGTAAATGCAGCATGCAGTCCTGATAGTGCAAATCGCAAGTTACGCCAGTGATTTACACCAAAGAATGCTAAGCCACTGCGTGAATGTGGCTTATGACATGCAACACACCAGCACCACAGAACTGTTATTCCAGAACAGGTGGTGAATGAAACATGCCAGAGGATGGTAATGTAAGTTAGAACAAGGAAAATCCTTCCTAACCAGAGCACAGGCCATAGAAACATCCCCCACCACAGAGCAAGACTGCAGCATACCCCCAAACAGTAGGCCCTGAATGTGGAACTAATGGGCATACGGTGGAACACCCACGCAAACGTGCCTTAGGAAGCCCAGGACACAGTGAAATAGGTAGCAGCATGGCCAGACAGGCCAATAGTAAGTGAAATACATATCCGGTGCAACATGTACCATTGCATGTAGCACAATAGCCAAACACAGACTGTGGGACAGGGCATCGCACTG
Organism: Neoceratodus forsteri; assembly: GCA_016271365.2. Taxonomy (NCBI): domain Eukaryota; kingdom Metazoa; phylum Chordata; order Ceratodontiformes; family Ceratodontidae; genus Neoceratodus; species Neoceratodus forsteri. Next base: position 208,160,203 of record CM028137.1, on the reverse strand, counting down.
CAGAACAGAGACGTGATGGGAAATACAGTAGGGAACAGTGCCATGTACTGTGGGAAAATCGAGAGGTATGTACTGCTGACAATATTGCGAGTTGTAACATGCGTACTGCTACGCTGCTATTGCGAGTGACACCATGTCTTGAGGGCGTAACTTAAGACATGTGTAATTCTGCATTTTCCATCATATCTGGTGATTTTCTTGGAATATGGCACAGCTCACATGTCGTAGGATTATGACATAACTTTACGCACTGGTATACTTTACACCTTGCTCTCATCACTGTCTTGGAATCAGGCACAGAGTTTTTACTTTTTTTTAACAGAGAGCTTCATGTCATTAGAAACATTTCCACTCCTCTCTGCTTTCACCTCAGGAAACAGCCCCACACCTTTATCTATAAACTAGAAAAGCTAATCACCAACACACAGAGTGGAATCATCCTAGGCCTAGACTGAAACAAGGAAAACTAAACATTTTTACTCTTCATTTTGTTTACAGCATATTGTAATCTGGGACAAAAGGAAAAACCTCAAAACATTTGATTAGATGGATTCATACCTAATCAGGTTACCCTACCTCAATAAACCCATCATTGCCCCACCAACTGACAAGGGCTCAGAGGTCATGACACTCCTCTGTCTGTGTGGCAACATCCTGACCACACTAAACCCTTGCATGGCCCACATTACAGCTAGCCACCCCACTACCTTCTTTTCTGTTAGCTGGAGTGAACTTCCAGCCCCTTTCCTTTGACTGCCTGCACACCACACAGGACCTGCATAACTTTTTCACTTGCCTGAAAATTCCAGGCCAGTAGCTGTGAGATATTAGCCAGGCCATGATTTTATGTCACGTCAGGTGCTCTCCATTAGGGCATCTGCCGACACTTGCTACCGGAGTGGCTTGGGTACCACCATCTGATCCTACATGCAGCTAGTTTGAGGGTTAAAACACCTCCTAAGCAGCTCATTGCCCTTGCTTATATAATCTGGTTAGCATAACCCACTTCATCCTTACTAGAGATCTCACACACTCTCTCATTACCAGTCTTTAACATACTGGATTTTTCAGTGATGCATGTCATAGGTGAACAGTTATTTGAACTCACAGCCAAAACAGTCTTAACAGTCTCTTCAGCTTTTGCAAGGCCTCCTGTTCGGCATCAGTGAGATGGTTAACAGTACTTACAGAAGTAGGTATTAGCCTTTCCTTACAGTCACATAAAACTGCTGTGCTGCTCTCTTTAGCTGCCCCACCCTGGTAACCATAAAATTTCACCACTATGTTTTCTTTTAGAACAGCCCTTTTCTCTGGTATTACCTTGATGCTTGTGTGAACAGACTCCTCTCCAGTGGCCTTTATCTCATTGGCACCACTGCAGTACTGCTTATTAGCACTTTCATGAACTCTCAGCACTTCAGCTGGCACAACCTTGGGCTGTCCTCTCTGAACTGTCTGCACTAGATTCATAATCCTCACCAACACACCATTGATTTTCTCTTCCATCACCATAAATTGTGCTTCCAACATATCACAGGTCTTGGTCAGTTCTAGCACTGCTGCTACTGTTACTTTTAGCATCTGTTTATCTGTCATTGTCTCTTCTGGGTTGCTTAGCTTCACAGCACCCTCCATTTTGTCTTTTTTGCTCTCTGCTAACTTTTTCTTGTGTCTGAGGCCTTTTCCTTGTTTTAGGGACACCTCACCTTCTGAGTCTTTGTGCCTTGGTCAGACAATGGTGAAATATCACCTGCTAACACCATATGCGGGAGGACAGGTTGGATGAAGAACACAGAAGGCAAGACAAGTTCTTTCAAAATATCTCATAGGACAGTGCACTTTATTACAGAAGGACTTCACACACTTGCCAATAAAATAAACAGTTTAAAACAGTACAAATCTGGAACTTCTGTGTTGCTTTGTACTGGTTGACTAGTCAGGATGATGATATTGGGCAACTGTAAAACTTGCCTTACAGGAAAACTGCACCCTCATATCTTCTAAATTTTATTTGTTTCCATGTCAACAGACAACTCTTTTATGTAGCTGTTAGAGATGCATGCAACTGCCTTAGTTTGTTTTCACGCTTCATACTAGGCACTGTAACTGTCCTGGGAGACTCCATTTGATGGTTATTGAGATCTCATTGTCCCTGAGAGCTGAATTAACACATAAGAATATGATGTATAATCAGCTTTTAAACTCCCCAGTATACCTGCTTGCTTAATTAGTCTTGAAGAAACAAGCTGCAAGCAGGTATGAAATACAACTTTTACATTCAGTAAGTTTTGCAAACTATCTGAGTTGTAATGCAAAGTTTTTCCCTTTGAACTCCATTCAGTTTATGTGTTTCCAGAGAGTTTTTTGCAGTGCATTTGTTCTTTCAGCAAAGAAATACATGATGTAAGTGGTTGATCTGACATCATGTTTTCGTATGCTAATGCAGTCATCATGGACAATGTGATTTAAACAACCATGAAATGGAGACCCCCAGGGCAGTCACAGGGGACTACCATGACCAGTGAAAACAAATTAAAGGTAACACATATAGCCCTAACAGCTATAGGAAAGGAGTTGTCTATTGACATGGAAACAAATAAAATTTTAATGACATGAGGCTGTAGTTTTCCTTTAAAGGGCAGTCGGTTCTCACTCAGCCAGCAGGCTCACAGGGACAAAACCAGTACCTGAGGTGGTCCTACCTGCACCTGCAGTTCTGCAGCCCATATTTTAGGTAGACCAATTACCCCTACAGCTGCTCAACTCAGCTCTGGTCCAAAACATCCCAGCCTTGGTTAGCACTGCCACTGATTAGTCTTTCTGAGACTGCTTTTAGCATCGACTACTCTCCTCTTTCATCAGTCAGTTTCATTCCTGCAGAGTACTGCCCCTCCACAGCTCAGGTCTCAACGTATCTCATCTCTGTATCTGCCAGACCGTGCTCAGTCAGCTCCTTTTACAGGGTTGGAAATCATGTGACCATGACCTGTCAATCAAAGCTGTTAGTTAAATGTTTGCAACAATTTTAAATATGGCTGTTTTATACAGAAAAGTAAGCAAAACATTAACAAAATAACATTTCAACACATATCAGCTTTTAAACAATCAGAAAAAAGAGCAATAAGAAAATAAAGATGGGAACTTCCAGGCAGGAAGTCCCACCACTCTTGTTCCCAGGATTATTCATGCTAGAGCTCCATGAAGCCCACAGATTTCAGCTGGCCTGAGCCCATAGTAATCCACAAAATGGATGCCAAGAAACTAAATGCACATGGAGTCAGGCATTCCCCAAACAGGTACATTTGCCTCAACATATAGCAATGTGTGCAGTTTTTGGCTTAAAGAAACCTTTCATCTAGTATCAGGAAAATTTAGATAAGACCAGCAATATAAAACAAAAGGCATCAAAACATGTGTTTGGTGCATTTCATCAAACAGTAAAAACTTTGAGATTCCTGATACCTTCATTGCCTTCCATGTAAAACTAAGGTGGTTTAAAGTGGTTCTTCAGTATTTTGTTTTATATTTTATATGGCCAATGTTTTATTTTTATAGGGCCAAAAGCACAGATTCATTTTATGTACTTTCTTCCCCAGGTACAGTATAATATTTTGCAAATGGAAACTTTTAACAGGGGAATACACAACCAATGTACACAGCATTTCTTTCACCATAACTGTGCTAGGGCAACACATGTATACTTAATACTAGTTCTGTTTGTGTGTTTGGGGGTCAGAGTCAGAAAGAGAAAAATTAGAAACAGTATTAAAGTTTCAGTGCTGGGTGATCAGTCCAGCAAGGACAAGATAGAATATTAGCATAGAAGAAAGGCTGCAGCCAAAAGGATAGGAAAGAAACATTAATTTGACATGCTGTAAGATCATTCCTGCACTGAATGTTTCAGAACCCAGCACACTTTAATTTTTTTTTGGTACCTTAGAGCAGCCTTATTGTGGCTGTGAAATGTTCAAGACCCTTAGGACTGTATTCTCTTATTTTAATTAAACAAAAATACAGTAGGAGGATTTCACCCTGCTACAGCGGGTAGACAGGATTGTGATACTATGCATGGCATTCTGCTGCAAGAGTCCTGCATTGTAAACATTTTAATGCTTATTGCAAGACGCCATTTCATTCGCAATGATTTTTGACTCACTTTGCATTAATTATGCTCCCTCTCACCCATGCATCATATTTTTGATGCAACTTGCACCATTTTTGCTCCATCTCACTCATGCATTGTATGTTTGACTTAACTTGCACCATTTTTGTTCCATCTCACACTATACATTGTAGTTTTGACTCACCTTGCATCATTCTCACCTCATGCATCATATAATATTTTGTACACAGTTGTCCTCTTACATTATTTTTCAGGACTTTGCCACAGACAATGCTTTTCTTGCAAAATACTGTGGGCAGTATGTGGCACATCTGGATTTGAAGTGAGCTGGTTGTTTGATGCACGTTGCACCGGTCGAAGGGCCCTTTGAAAATCTGGCCCTCTGTTTGCAAGGTTGTGCCCCTGCAAGTTATCACTGTGCCTTGTGATTGAGGGAGATAGGGAACAAAGAAGCAGTAGTGCATAGCACAGCACTTCTGTGAATATCACTGTCCGCATTAAATCATGATTCCTGTGCCCATTCCCTTATGCTGATTCACTGATCTGTGAACTTGTACAGGTAAAGTCTTTTAGCCCCTTTGTCCATAGCATAACGTGGCCAAATGTATAAGTGTACTGCAGAGTGATTACAAACTTACACTTCCATTATGGGCTATACTTGTTTGAGACTCTACCTACCATGGATTGACCATGGATATATCCACAGAGATTGCATATGAGGACTTACAGTAAACCAAATTACAGATACTCCACCAACACATAGTTATCATGTGAAGTATAAGTAAATCACATACAGTACATATACTTTCCTTGATGCTTTGCATTAGTGAACTAAATATAATTTGGTATTTCTTTGACAGTTGACTTTGTTGCCAATGCCCTTCCTGGGTAAAGCTTGCTTCAGGGATTTCGCACTTGTATTTCAAATTGCTTTTTTCTTTTGGCTCTCCATGGCCCAGTTAAATGAAATCACAAGGCAAGTTCTATACATTTGTTGGGCTGCAATACTAGGGCCTTTGCATCTAGTTGTTGTGTTATTCAGGGAAATATAATGTTAGTATACTGCTCCATCAAAATAACAGCAATACATATATGGAAGTCACAATATTCTTTTCCTGCAATGGTTTCACTTGAAACACTTATGTAAATTGCTTTTCCAAAAATAAGTGGTTGCATGTAGCATCTATGGCAAATAACATTCTGTACAGTGATAGCATCAGGGTCGGCACATGACATGACATCAGGTTTTCATGCCATACTGTAGTTCTTGCCCAGGATACATGGTGTTACCATCAAAGTTATTGCCCCTTGCCCTGTACATAGATAACTATGTCAGTATTTATTTATTTTCACTTTGGTAACTGGGTAAGTACATTGGCACCAAGTGCCTTTTTCAGTCACAACCTTGATGCAATTGCAAAGACATTTATGGACATAAATATAAATGTCTGGGTGCTTGTTGCAGAAAATGAAACATACACACATTGATAGAAAATTACATACTTGATTACTTACTTGTGGCACATAGAAAGTGCAGCTGATTAGTGCAGATACTACAGTGAGTGCAGATGCTTAGGGATATGAACAAGGGGTATTTACACAAAGCAGTCACAGACACTGAGTGATAGATAAAATTCTTTCAGATTGGTTGAGAAAGAAGAGACAGTTGGTGATTCTCTAATGGGGGAGGGATTGTATTCCATAGTGAGGAGTGCGCGGTAGCTGAAGGGTATTGTCCACTGTTGGTTCAAAACAAAGAACTTTTAAGTTATTTTTCGAGGTGGATCAAAAGGAAGGCAAGTTGACAAACTCGAGTTGTTCAGCTAAATAAATGGGAGTTATTAACCATAGTTCTTTTAATAAATCTTGTAAGTGTTAGGTTGGATTTGAGCTCTGGTGAGAGCCAGTGTAAAAGTATTCAGAGAAAGGCAGTGATGTGTCTTCTTATCACTACCTGTTGAGATGTGATAGAGTGTGCTTCTTCTGTAGCATAGTTTTGTTAACAACATTGGTGACCAAGGAGCCATAGTCCAGTATAGGGAGTAGATTTGCCTGTGCTATTCTATGTCTGGATTTGGGCATTAGGTACTTGCTGATTCTATGCAGACAGCCAAGCCTTTGCGAACCAGGTTGATAGTGTCTTGTTTCAATATATCTATATATCCTTCCTCACCAAATTTCACTGATGGTCCAGTGGTGTAGAAATCATATGAATTAATTGTCACAATCACTACTGTCCAGGGATACCCCTGTCTACCCACAATTTCTTACTATTGTCAGTAGCCCATTCTACTGTTTGAATGAACTTTTTGGTTACGAGGATGTGACCCATAGAAGAACTGCATTCAGCGGTTCTATCAGGCAGGAGTCCCTGCCACTTCTGACTGAGGATTAGGGCACTGAGGGCCACTGTGGTGCATGTTCCCATATGCATATTGGCAAACTCATTAAGTCAGACTCCCAAGCTCTTTCTGTGTGCTGGTGCACAGTCCTGTTCACTACTGCAGTGAAATAATCATGACTCATTTGTGCATAGTACAAAGGTGCACAAATCAAAATGTACCATGAAGTGGTTACACATTTACCCTTCCATCATGGGCTGTATACATGTGCCTCTGTCTATCACTGCCTGCCCAAGGATATCTCCATAGAGAATGCATATCAGGACTGGTATAGACAATCAAATTACACATAGCCCACCAAAGCAAAGCACAACATGAATTAGTTGTAAATCACCATACTGTACATATACTGTACTTCCCATTATTCTTGGCATTAATGAGGTAACTATGGTTTGGTAGTTGTTTGAAACATTGAAACATGGCTTTGTTGCTAATACCCTTTCGGGGTAAATCTTGCTTCATGGCTTCTGCACTGAAGGTATTGTGTTTAAAATCTCTTTCTTTCTTTCTTTCTTTCTTTCTTTCTTTCTTTCTTTCTTTCTTTCTTTCCTTCTCTCTCTCTCTCTTTATTTCTATCTTTCATCTCACCGTGACCAAAATAAATTAATTCACAATGCTGCAGATTAGCGGCAGTCTACAGTATGAGTTAAGGTAGGAAAAATGGGCAGACTAGATGGGCCAGGTGGTCCTTATTTGCTGACAAATTCTATGTGTCTATGTATATATGCATGCTTTTTTGTGTTATTCAAAGAAGTATGAGGCTACCTCCTCTATTGCATAGTAAGATAGTAATACACAAACAAGTCTTGTGTATTAATGTTTAGCATCCCAACTGTCTATGGGACAACTGTGTCTGCACAAAAGTGTGTAAATATATTGTGCCCACTGTTTACAAAATTGTGCCATTTTGTCCAAATTTGCATAATTTCATGAAATCAGCAATATAGTTCTATGTATCTTTTTTTGTGCAAAATGAGTGAAATTGCACAATTTTGTAGATTACTGTTTTTACAAAAATGTACACTTTTGAAAGTTTATGCTCAGCTTGTTGCATTATTGGCTGAAATTTTACTTTTTGTAACAATTCCCATTTTTTAAAAATGTAAAATTTGGAGGAAAAGGATGCCATTTGTTGAAATTGCACATATTTAAGAACATGCATTTAAAAATGCACAGTTTGGAGAAAAATGCACATTCTGGAGAAAAATGCACAATTTCAGTAAAAAAAGTGAGATTATGATGTGTTTTGACACAATTTTATGAAAATTGTTTGAATGTGAAATAGTTAAATTCATGCAATTTTGCAAGAGTACTAGAAATTTTGCCCAGCACTGGTCCCTAGCCACATTACCTCACTTTACTGTTGAGAGCAGCCTATCACCCATTTTGAATGAACGTTTTGGCTTACAAGGCTGTGACCCAAGCAAGAACTATATTCAACAAGCCTACCATAGCAGGGCTCACTATACTTTGTGACCTGCGGTGAGGGCATATGGAAACCATCATGCACTGCATGAGCCTTCATGCACATTGACACCCGCCTTAAATTAAACTTCTCCACCCTTTTCCCTGTGATGGTACAGTGTCCTGTTTACTATTGCAGTGAATGAATTGCAGTCCCATTGTGTACAGTATAACACAAAGGAGCACAAATCAGAACTATACCACAAAGCGGTCACAAATTTGCCCTTCATCCATGGACTGTATTTGCGTGCACCTCTACCCAACCATACCTATCCAATGATATCCCTATAGAAATGATATATAATAACTTATATAGTATACCAGTTTTCAAATACCACATTAATTCACACCATCTTGGGAAGTATATGTATATCACCATGCATGTACCTCCCATTATGCTTTGCATTAGTGAGCGATGTATAATTTGGTGTGTCATTGAAACTTGGCTTTGCTACCAATGTCCTTCCAGTGTAAATCTTGATTCAGAGCTTTTGCACAGAAGTTCTTGTGTTTTAAATTTCCTTTCTATTTATTTATTTTTTTTATTTTGGTTTTCGGAAAGAATACCTTTGAGTCAAAGACTCCTTTACAAAGGTTCCAGGTCACATAGATTAGGTACAGACAAGCATTACAATGATCGTTACAGAGTAAAGTCAGGCTAACATTCAGGTACCAGAGCAGTTTAAGACAGATAAAAAAGGATGCATAACAACCCAGGGAGACTAGGATTAAGAGCTATGAATAGGAGGCAGGCCAGAGGCCATTGTCAGTGGTAGAGGAAGGGAAGGGCCAGGTTCAGTTACAATCGCAGCACTTGTGGACAGGAGATGGGCTCTAAGGTGTTTTAAATTGTACAATTCTTTGTTCATAAACCAAGGAGGAGGGTAGGTTGTTCATCCGAAGGGGCCCTATAACTGAAGGATCTTTGGAATTGAGCAGTATGACAGGAAGGAATCGAAGAAGAGATGGGTGTCTGAGCTATGGGTATGTTTAACTTTGGAGTCCAGGGGGTTAAAGGGGTGAGGACCAAGGGGGAGAGGCCTAAGGCAATTTTTTTTGCCAGAATGCAAGTGTGGAATCTGATTCTGTTGTCAAGGTTAAGCCAGTTGGTGTCCTTATATAGTGAACAGGTATGGGTGAGTCTATCACACCCCAGAACAAGATGACAGGCCTTGTTTAGGACAAGTCAAAGTCTAACAAGGGCTGAGGTGCTTGCCCCTCCAAAAATCAGTAAGTCACAGTTGAGCAGAGAGAGTACCGAGGAAGAGACTGCAAGCCTAAGGGCATCAGGGGTAAGGCAATGTTTGAAGCGATGCAGAAGCCCAAGCCTAATATTTAGGGCCTTAGATAGTTGGTGAATATGCTCATGATAGGTAAGACCTGTGTCCAAGGTGATGCCCAGATATTTAAAGGAATCCACTAGTTCCAAAGGTAGTTTGGGTTGCCATTAGTATTTGAGGATAAGCCCCATCCTGGTATTCTGCAGATGTGCAAATAGCATAACTTTGTTTCTTTATAGTTAATAATAATAGAAGTTGTGGAGAACCAGCTTTCGCAGAGTTGAAGGAGGACTAGAGGGACTGATGAAGTTGAAGGGGGTCTGTGCTGGAGGAGAAGATGACAGCATCATCCACATATAGTAATAGGTTGGAGGGGCAGGATTCGGAGAGGGAGTTTAGGAAGAGGCTGAATAAAAGAGGTCCCAAAATGGACCCTTGTGGGACACCCAAGAGGACAGGAGATTTGATGGATGGGGCATTACCAATTTTGACCTGTAGAGTCCGGTTCGAGAGGTAGTCAGAGAACCATCCCATGGCTTCCTGAGAGAGACCCAGGTTGATCAAGGAGGTTAGGAGGAGAGAATGGTGGACGGTGTCAAAAGCCTTTGTGATGTCTATGAAGATCGCACCTGTGATGTGGCCTTTATCAAGCGCAGTATGGATGTGTGAGGTAAGTTCAAGCAGGGCAGTAGTCATGCTGTGCCCTTTGCATAAACCATGTTGTTGTTTGCAGATAAGGTTATATTTATTGAGGTGCTTAGTGAGCTGATCAGAAACAGTCCTCTCTTAGGCCTTGGAGAGTGGAGGAAGTATGGAGATAGGGTGGTAGTTGTTGGCAAAGCAGTGGTCCCCACCTTTAAATATGGGTGTGATAGATGCGGATTTCCACTTGGCAGGGAATTTAACTAGACAGAGGGAGAGGTTTAGAATGTGGGTGAGGGGAACAAGGACTTCCTTAAGGGTGAGCTGAAGAATTTTCAAATCAAGGGAGTCGGAGCTGGAGGAGGCGTGTCTAAGGGCAGTATTAAGGTATGGTTCTGCTGACTTAGAAGCGATATGGTACAGATAAAGGGAGAATGCGGGGAGAAGGTGTGCTCGGAGCTGAAGATTGTAGAAATTTGGGAGGAGAACATGGCTAAGGTTGGAGAAGGCATTGTTGAAAACTGCGATGATCTGAGTGGGGTCTGTGGTCAAGGACCCATTTCTTCTGACTTTAGTGGGAACCGGATTACATTCCTTACCGCATATTTCCTTAATGTTGTTCCAGAACTTGCAGCCGGAGCCCCAAGATGAGGTTAAGGAGGATTTATAGTATTCTGCTTTGGCTTTGCGAATAGTCCAAGTGCACTTGTTCCGAGCCATTCTATACATATGCCTATCATGAGGGAGGCCGGACTCATTGGAGAGCTGCCACAATGAGTCTCTGGTTCGCATTAAGGTCTTGAGGCATTCAGTGAGCGAGAGGTACATGACTGCCTTTAACCATTCTTTTTTGAATGGTGCAAAGAGGTTGCATACATTATTGAAGGACAGGATGAATAGGTCCAAGGCACTATCAGGGTTTCGGATTTTGTAATGAAGAACCAGTCCGAGGCCCTGAGGTGAGCTTTTAATTGTGCCAGTTTACCAGAGCCAAGTTTACGTGGCTCAGAATGACCCAAATAAATGAGATCACATGGCATGTTCCTTCTTTTTCGTAGGCTGATGTAACAGGTCTTTTGCATGCAGATCAGTGTTGTGTTATTTAGGGATGAATAAGGTTACCTATACTGCCACCCAACAAAACACCAAGAGGGGTATTGTTATCTACAGGAAACATCCTCTTCTGTGACTGTGTTGCTTTTCCAGATATTAGTGACGGCACATAGTCTGTATAATTATTAATATGTTGTACTGTGACAGATGCAAGGGTTAGCCTATGGCATGACATAAGGTGCCACACCATGGCTCCTGTTCAGAACACATGGAGATAGTGCCAATGTTATTCCCATAAACCTTATGGCTGTTTGATGTGCACATGAATATGTATATACCATTCCTCACCAGTCTTCCATTGTAGGACCTTAACTCAGGAATCTTATTAATCAGTTGCCACTATCCCTGCCATCCAGTGGATACCCGTCCTAGCTCCATTCACTTATTCACTTTTGTTGGCCTTCCCTTGTTGAAATAAACTTTCTGGCACACAAAACTATGATCCATGCAAAAGCAGCTTCCTACTATGTGGGGGTCACTGCTGTTGGGACTGTGAGAGAGTGCACTAGGGAGCCACTGTGCATTGCAAATGTCTCCATGCATACTGGTATGATCATTATTCAGACTCCCCATTCCCTGTGTTGGTGCTCTGTCCTTTGCAGTATTTCAGGGACAGAATTGCAATCCCTTTGTCTATAGCCCGAAGGTGAACAACACAGAAATGTACCACCAAGTTTTCACAAATTTTACCTGCCCTCATAGACTATATATATGTGTGTGTCTCTGCCTAACCCCATCTGTCCAAGGATATCCCCATAGAAATTGCACATAAGGATGCATGCAGTTTTTCACATTACACATACCCTACTAATACAAAGGATCATGCAAAGAATTGGCAAATCACCATACATGCTCGTCCCATAATGTTTTGCACTAAGGAGGTATGAGCAATTTAATTTTTCTTTAAAACTTTGGTGACGATGTTTTCTTTGGTAAAGCTTGCTTCAATGCTTTTCACTGAAGTTCTTGTGTTTTATATTGCATTTCCAGTTTCCGTTCACCTTTACCCAAAAGAATGAGATCACAAGGAAAATTAATTCTTCTTTTTGGGCTGAGATTAAAGGACTCTATATACACTTGCAGTGCAAGCTGGTGCAGTTTGATGATGCACAAAATTCCGAGAACTTCAGCTTATTACAACTGGGCATACATTAATGTACTGTGTGTTGGGATGGCAGAGAAGGGGGAGATATTGCAGATGGGGGACCTGAATATGCCAGATGTTAACTGGAGCACCTTTGCTGTAGCCACATCCATGAGCAGGGCCATTCTCAATGCCCTACAGGGGGCATGCCTCAGACAGCTAGTTTTGGAACCCACTTGGGAAGGAGCAATCTTAGACCTGGTACTCTCAAATGGGGATGGAGAGGATCTCTGATCTTGAAGTGGGTAGCCATCTGGGAACAAGCAACCACCAAACAGTGTGGTTCACAATAAACTTAGCTGTAGAGTCAAGCCACACAAAAGTGAAGGTACTGGAATTCAGGAGGGCTGATTTTGTCAAAATGAGAGTGCCTCAAAAAAGCACTAGCAAACATGCAAGAAAATGGGGTGCAGCAACAATGGGGAAACATCAAAACTGCCATCACAAAGGCAACAAGCCTTTGTGTGAAGCAAATAAACAATCAAAACAAAAGAAAGAACCACTATGGTTCTCAAAAGAAGTGGAGGGGAAGGTAATGGAGAAAAAGATAGCATTCAGGAAGTATAAGGACACACAGAAGGAGCAGGACAGAGAACTGTACAAGTTAAAGCAGAAGGAAACGGGGAAGGCAGTCAGAATAGCAAAGACCCAAACCAAGGAAAAGATAGTCAACTTGGTTAAGAAGGGGGATAAAACCTTTTATAGGTACATTAGGGAACAAAGAAAGATGAAGGCAGGGATACTGAGGCTGAATAAAGAGGAAGGTGGTTGGGCAGAGTGACAGTGAAAAAGCAGGGATACTGAATGAATATTTCTGCTCAGTATTCACAATGGAAAAGCAGGAGGAGATACCTAATCCAGTCAATAGAAGCACTCTGGATAGGGGGGTTGATATTAGTCCTTTCACAGAAGAAAGGGTTCTGAAAGAACTCTTAAAACTGAAGGTGGATAAAGCAATGGGGCCTGATGGAATTCACTCCAGAGTTCTAAAAGAAGTAATGGAAGAACTAGTGACACCACTGGCTACCCTTTTAATAAATCATGGAGAATGTGTGGTACCTGAGGACTGGAGAAGGGTGGATGTGATTCCCTTACACAAAAGTGGGAGCAAGACGGAGGCAGGAAACTATAGACCTGTCAGTTTGACCTCAGTGGTCGGGAAAATGATGGAATCACTTCTGAAGGAAAGAATTGTTGAGTACCTAGAGGTCAGTGGTGCACAGGACCCAAGGCAGCATGGATTCACAGCAGGAAGGTCATGTCAAACAAATCTAATTGATTTCTTTTATTGGGTGACCAAAGTAGTAGACCAGGGAGGGGCCGTGGACATGGCCTACCTAGACTTTAGCAAGGCATTTGACACAGTCCCACACAAAAGATTAATAAACAAATTAGCCAGCCTGGGAGTGGGTCCCAGGGTGGTAGCCTGGATAAAACACTGGCTAGACAACAGGACACAGTGGGTAGTAGTAAATAGAGTCCACAGTGAAGAAAGGAGGGTTACTAGTGGGGTACCACAGGGTTCAGTACTGGGGCCAGTCCTTTTTAATGCCTTTATAAGTGACATTGCAGAGGGACTGGAAGGGAAAGTATGTCTCTTTGCAGATGAGACAAAGATCTGCAACAGGGTTGATATGCAAGGTGGGGTGGAAAGGATGAAAAGGGACTTGGTATGGTTGGAGGAATGGTCAAATATATGGCAGCTTAGATTCAATGCAAAGAAGTGCAAAGTAATGCACCTGGGAAACAAAAACCTAGGGCAAGAGTACACGATGGGGGTGAAATACTGACAATAACAAAAAATGGAAAGGGATCTAGGGGTAGTCATATCAGATGACCTAAAGGTGGGCCAGCAATGTGAGAAGGCAATAAGGCGGGCTGGAGGGCTACTGGGATGCACAGCGAGATGCATCACTAGTAGAAAACAGGAAGTTGTAGGCCCTCTGTACAGACAGTTGGTAAGACCACATCTGGAGTACTGTGTACAGTTCCGGAGACCCCATCTCTGCAAAGACATAGACAGGGTGGAGGCTGCCCAGAGGAGGACAACCAAAATGGTGCAGGGTCTGCACCAGAAGACATATGAAGAAAGACTAAAGGAGCTTAAGATGTATAGCCTTAAGGAAAGGAGGGAGAGGGGGGACATGATAGAAACTTTCAAATACCTTAAGGGAATTAACAAAGTCCAAGAGGGTAGCATCTTTCAGAAAAAGAGATGTGCAAGAACAAGGGGGCACAATTTGAAGATAGAGGGGGGACAGCTCAGAGGTAATTTGAGGAAGTATTTTTCACATAGAGGGTTGTAGATGCATGGAACAGCCTTCCTGAGGAGGTCATAGAGTCAGAAACAATGGGGGAATTCAAGAATGCATGGGACAGACATAAGGCAATTCTAGTGTGGGGTAGGAGGAAGTAGGCTGTTGGTTAACTATGATCTGCAGCTTATCCATTATGTAGGCACATGGGCAGTCTAGATGGACCAGCGGTCCTTATCTGCCATCAAATTTTATGTTTCTATGTGTTGCAGTTTAAAGGGGTCTGATTCTCTTCTATAACAGTAGCGCAGTACTTGATTTTGTATTTTACCTGTTCAGTTGTTAAGGTTCACACATTGGCTATAGGGACCACAAGAATACTGGACTGAGACAAGTGCAGCAGTTGGCTCAAAGTATAGCCAGTTGCCCAGGCACAGAATACTGCTGCCAAAATTGTCTCCTTTTTCCTGTATCTTGAGTCCTGTTTGATGGCTATACCAATTTTATATAATTCTTTGCCTGTGTTCTTTGGTTTTCCAATGGACCCACCAACTTAGCTCTTTGCCCCTCTGTTACTGTTGCCAGTGGCATGTCTTAACCCTTCCCCTGCCTGAACACATTTTATGGATCACAAGGCTACAACCCCACAACAACTGCTTTCCATCAGTAGTACCATGCAGGGCTTGCCTCTGTGTGTGGCAGAGGCATAAGACTGATGGAGATCCACTCTTCATAGCACAATGCACACCAGCAGCACCCTCATAAGGGGAAATGCCTCCTGCCCATTTCCCAGTTCTCTTGCTCTGACCTGTGCAATAGCGAGCTGCCTATAGCACAAAAGGGCACAATACAGAAATGTACCACAGTGTGGTCACCAAGGTGCCCTTCCATCATGACATACCTTCCAAGTTGTCTCCCTATTTTATAAAGTTTCTTTGATGTTGTCCTTTTGATACACCTCTACTTCTTATGGCACCAGCTGATGTTCTTAAAATCATCAGAATCAAAATAAAACTGTTCCTCTCATCACTTATACTCAGCTATGCATATGCATAAGGACCCTATGAAAATCTTCCAAATTGTAGAGGTCAAAATCAGGAGATCACCCTCATGTGAGTTGTGCTGACTTAGGGCCTGGTCCGCAATAGCCCAGCAATCCTTTTACAGCTCCAGAATGGTGGAGGTGGGGTTACGAGGGCTTGTGGTGTTGAGAGGTTCCACTACCCACATATGGGTACCTCTGCACATCCACAGCTATGAAAGCTGGCTCCCTCCACACCTGGTCACAAACCATGTGTAAGGCTATGCAGATGTGCAGGCCAGGGGCTGGACATGCACATTTTGAAAAAATTTACCATGATGCAGAGTGCTGGCTGAGTAGCATATGCTACAGCAGAGCCAGACACGATGCAGTGCAATAACTTGCAATAAATGATGTCACAAAAATACTGCATGATAAAAGGCCTTATAGAATGGGCAAAAAAATCTTGAATGTTGATTTCCTCGATGCCCATTCCAGTCATGTCCTTATCAGCAGGTAATGTTTCAATGCAGCTACTTGTGGCAACCTGAATGCAGCACAAAGAGAAATCAATCCCTGGCACCATTCTTCCACTAGAGCTCCTCACCTAGCATCTGAGAGAAACAAGTGAGTGATGGCACAACCACATAAAGATTTTTTTTTCCCACATCATAATGCAGCCCAAGAAATGAAACACTCACAAGCAGACAAATGGCACTCAGAATACACAAGGTCCCCCTTCCACAAGAAGATATACATGTTTAATTTTGTTTCACTCAAGGACACTTTCCTCCTTGCAGTTGAACTTATCATTCCTGCTATATCCTGGAATCTCTGGACTCCATCTTAGTCCCCAGGACTCTATCTTGGCCCCCACCCTATTTTGCATCCCATAAATCCCAGGCTCAACAATAAAGAAATAAAAAATGGAGCATATTTCAATAGCCCACAAAGGAAAACTTCGTAGTTTTGTCACCATGACCATTACAGTTTCTAAACCACAAAGCAGGAAATTATTGCATATGGCAACTTCTGATGGACATGCTCGCTCTCACCGGAGGCAGCTGTTTTGAAGAGAAACCTCCCCAAAAAAAAAACTAAACTCCACAGAACAAAAAAATACCTACTCCCTTGGAAAGGGACAAGGAGAGCCACTATAAGACAGCCTCACTCCTTGTTGCCCTAATAGGAACTGCATAGGGACAAGCTCCCTCACCAATACTTTAAGAAAAACTGGATAGTTAAAGTCAAAAAAAATATAAATGATAAAAGGAAAAAAAACACCTTTTGACTGTTTGTATCTGTGGCTGTCTGGGAAACAGAGACACAGACACCAGGTTCCTCTAATGCAGTTTAATGAAACAGCTCCATTGAAATACAAATGAAAAGGACTATTTTTCTGTTATTCTACTAATCATAGTTTTTCATCTTTTTTTTAAATACAGTTTCTTTGTGCATTTTTTTAAATTAATTAAGTCCCATTTTATAAGCACAATAACACACTCTGATTTGTGGGTTATCACCTGATAAACAGCCCAAGTGCATAAGGCAGCTTTGCCAGGCATGCTCTTATCGGAGATAATACATACCTCGGAGTGTGTTGTTGCTACTCAATTGCCACTTAATTATACTGCTCCCTACTGACCTAATTCTAAAATCTCCCTGGAGTGGCATAAAGTGGCTTTCATAATCCCTTCTAAATACAGTAACATCATCTAAATATGTGGCACAGTAACCCCCATCCCGACTTAAGAACCAGTCCATCATTCCCTGGAATGTAGCTCATGACCCATGGAGTCCAAATGGCATGGTGGCAAGTAAGCATTAATCACCGATGAAGGTGGCATCTAATGGGAAGTTAATGCATGGTTGGGACCGTTGTGGCTCGAGGCTGCAGGCCGAGTGCCTACAACGGACCAACCATGCATTAGCTCCCCATCAGATGCCACCTTCAGAGGGGATTAATGCACTTGTAACATGGTTTATGCAATGCACATTTCATTTGGATATTCTTTTGCTTGTTATGAGGCACACATCAGCACTACCAATTACCTAACTTACTGGTTTATGGTTTCTATATATTTCTTTATAAGGCTCAGTGTAAGTGCCACAATGCACGTGCATGTTTGACTGCCAACATCGACTTACATAGTGTCTACAACTTTTGCCACAGTACCACTTTGCTTTACCTTGCAAGATAGACATAACATATTCATGTCAGTTACAGCCCTCCCAGTTGTATTCGCTGTTCTACTCATCTGCATCACTTTTTTACTGAACTTGCTGCCCTGCTGGATTGTGGGAAGTACTTGTTGAGTGCATAGTTTACTGTGCCCCAGGACTGACAGAAGATGTGTTGCCTGAATGTGGGAGACCTGCGCTGGCGTTTCCGACCAACAGGTGGGGCTTGTTCAGAACACATCACTTTTGATCTTTCTACGCGTGTTTCAGACTGCTCTACTTTTGCTCTCAATTTTTGTGACACTACTGCTACTTCCATTGGGTACTGTCATCGACTGCTGACAGTGCTGTTTCACCTTGCAAATACTCGCTCCTTCGCCCTGCCATTCACTTTCACTATGTCTGTTCCTACCGCCACCTACTGGTGAGGCTTGCCGCAATATTTGACCTGCTCACTTCTCCGAAAGCGCGCTCCACGTTTCTCAGGCTCGTCCACACCGTGACCACTGCTCCTATCATTTCTTCTGCATGCTCCCGATCCCAACATGGCATTATCATGCCACAATGCCGTGTTGCTCTTTTGTCACCTGACGCCATTCAGCCAATTGTGCTCCCTCTTGCCCATGTTCTGATTATTGCCATGTTACAAAGTGATATAATTTGTGTCAGGGAAAAAGCAGTCTTCTTATTGTATACCTGGGTAGGGAGAATTTGCCAGTATCCCTTTGCCAAATTAGGGTTTAATATACACATGGTTCTTCCCAGCTGATCAGTCAGGCTCTGTCCACACTGCACTGAAAATCTGTAACATTTTGAAAGCATTACAGACTGAAAACGTTACAGTGCATCCACACTACCACTGAAAACGTTTTGAAAATGTTACAGGATTTTACTGGTGTATTGTGGACAGGGCCAAACAGAATTTTGAAACTGTTTCAGAAACTACTGTTGAAACCACTTCTCAATAGGTTATTGTAACGGTTATAAAAATGCCTTCTGTAACGTTACCAGTTTAAACACAAACTGTCACAGTAACGGTTTGGACCCTCGGTAACATTACAAAGAGATTTTTCCGGTGTAGTGTAGACAGGGCATCAGATAATGAATGTGATGCATTAGATAACTCTTGAATTTCAAAATAACATTAGAGTTCCAAAAATCAATATAGAGTCTGATGTGGCCATCTTTCTTGGGCACTGTCACAGTAGAGAGCACCAGTCATTCAGTGACTCCTCAAGTGCCCCCACCTCCTTCATCTCATTTATTGAACTTCCTCAGAGAGTGCAAACATTAGCCTGGCTATAATTGGTATCACTTGAGTTGTGCATGTGAGTCTGTTCCCGACAGCTGATGTGGAAGGTTGTGCAGAGCTCCAAGGAGGTTGTTCCCATTATTGTAAGGTTGCAGAGCCTGGTGCTTTTGTGGGTCATATCTAGCTGGTAGGCCCTAACTGTTTAAATTCTTAATTCAGCTGTGCAAATCTGTCACTGCAGCAAGACAACGTAGTTGCAAATGTTTTGTATTAAACCCTGATATTATACCTTAATAACGTGGCATTCTATAGACAAAACAGCTCAAAATCGGCATATGTGTTTTGGGGCCCAGGATCACAGGATATGATGATGATTATTATTATTTTTATTATTATTATTTATTGAAATGTTTCACCAGGAAGGCACGCTGAGCAACAAGTTGCTTGTCTCCCGGAGTGACCTGGGGGTAGGGAACAATGGGATAGAGTACAGAGAAATGTTACAATGTTGGAGTACAATTTGCTTACTTGCATGCAATGAGAGCAGGAGGGATTGCAGGTGGATCACACTGGTTAACAATGTAACAGTTAACTATAGTAGATATAAAGACACATATAGCAATTAGGCAACAGTTGGTGACGGTAACACTGAAACATATATAATAATCTCATAACAGTATGTAGCACTAGATGGTAAGGTGACATGATAGCAATTGGTAGCCATTAGTGTAACATAGATATTCAAGATTTACAGTGATAGGAGTAAAGAGAGGAAAAATGGAAGGAGGGAATGAAAAATTGTGGAGTGCAGAATGAAAGAAGGGAAAGGAAATTTACAGAGAGACGCAGGCAGAACACAATTTTCGAGGCAAACAGAGATGACAGAGTGGACTAAAGTGCATATAAGAGGGGTATAGGGGTAGGTTATAAGTGCTTAATTGAGTAAAGAGGTAGGCTAGTGTTAGGCTATGTCAACCAGAAGGGGTGTAGGAGGAGAAGAGAGGTAGAGTGTGGCAGGGTGATGAGAGAGAGGTATTGTAGGTGGGGGGTATCGGGGGTTCAAATGCAACAGTGTCCTGTTATCCCTATCTGGGCAGGGTGGTGGACATCCCTACTGGTAGGACACAGATTACAGGTGATGAGAGTTATTTATATATAATGTTGTGAGGGGGTGTGTGGGAGGGATGTTTTACCTTTACAAAGGTTCCATGTCATTGAGAACAGAGACATGAAGGACAATAGCAACAATTAGACACAATAGTTACAGAAATGGTTACAAAATGATTACAGATAACACAGTAAAGCAGCTGGTGATAAAACGATAAGCACTGATACATAGTGCAGATGGTAGCAGATAGCAAAAACATACACTGCAGAGTGGTGGCATCCTTAAGGGAGATCATCTCCTATAGCATCTCCAGTCCAGGAAAGCACCTGCTTTCATCCAGGTCCTTAGTGCGACCAGGCAGAAAAATAAAGCAGAAACACAGCCAGTACAAAGAAGTCCATGTCCCAGCTGGAAGCACCTCATCCTGTCAACTTTTCTAGCTTCTGGTACCAGAGGTAGAGCGTAACATTACAGAACCATAAGTAAAACCCAGGGTTTGACCATGCAACTGGGAAACAAAGTTTTTGTGTTCGGAGCTGAGGGAAAAGTCCTGGGCAGGACTGTGCCAGTGTGAGAAGACCAAGCAGAAGACACAGTGAGGCCATCTAGATACAAAAGTCCTATTCAGATTACAAATGTGGTCCAATTTTTCCAAGTGTTTGACCAGTTAATGTTTGTGTTCAGCAAGTGTGTTTAAAAGTAATTGTAATGCAACTATGTAAGCATGTAAGCACACCACCAATCTCCACGCTGCTAGCAGAATCGGTTTCCCCAGTGTGGTACCCATGGTAACCTTTGACTGATCCCCTACTCGTGGCCTTTGGGGAGAATTAAGATGAATGCACCCACACCGGGGTTTGAGAACTGCTGTGGGAGGGGCTGTGTTGGCAGTTTTATTATTGTTTTCTGGTGGATGATAGCCTTGTGTTTCAGCAATCAGGTACCCATATCATTGCCCCAGGTGGAGGCATCACACAATGGTAGGTCAGTATAGCAACACTTTAGGAACCCAGGTCAGCCTCCTCGAAAAGGCAGAGAGGTGAAGCTAGAGGGCCCTGGTACAATGACCCAGCTTTACAGTGGCAGTTTGTAACTTGTTTGTTTTCTAAATGAACTCCAAAATCAAACACTGGAACACTGAAACAACAATGTTAATTTAGATTTAGAATTTGAAATTTTAGAGTCTATATCCAAATAATTCATACTCTAAAGTGGAGATGAGATCCTACTTTTTTTATTTTGAACTTAATTGTGAAGAGGTAATAACAAAACAAAAAGGGTTTTGACATTAAAAATTGTTCAGCGAAGACATGACACAATGCGAGTCCGACAGATATACAGTATTAACAATACTGAGTGCCAGGGTATAACTAACAAGAAATCTCTTCATTATCACAGGTAGCTTCATACAAAGGTACTATTCAGGATAGATTTACAAAGTATTATTAGAGATAATGGCACTTTAATGTTCCCAAATTTTATCAAATACATCTGCTTTATCTTTTTTTTTTTAATATAGTATACTTTCTGGCTGCCATGCCAGCTCCAGTAATGTCGGCCCAATCGTGGTCCTCACAACCTCCCATGCTCCCACATGAGCTGCTACTCTCCCTCCCGCTACCCCATGGCTTGCCCCCAGGGTAGGGTTGCGGCACCATCCCAAATGCCACAAACATCAGGATTGGTCGGTGGGAGTCGGCCTGGGAGCTGGGTAGGGGGTGGCACGGCAAGAGTCATCAAAGCGCTGGCTGCGGCAATTTTTCTGTTTTTTTTTCTGGGGGTACATATGTGCAGTGATGCCTTGCACCTGTTCCACCCCCTGAACATGCTTCACACTGGTTGCCGCAGTATCCCCAGCCTCCACCAGGGGTCTATTATGCACCGGGCATCCTCCCTGCCCTCCCCCCAGAGAAGGACAGCTGTCCAAGGGATGCTCCATCCTTCTTCCCCCAGCCAGTCCTTCAATTATTTTAGTCCATTCCCAAACCCGGGTCACTGGTGCCACTAGCGAAAAGCCAACCACTGCGCCGGCGGACTGGCATCTGCTTTATCTTTTAGGTAATAGTGCATCCTTTCAAATTTGTAAAGATCTATTATTAAATAAATCCATTTACTCAGACTCAGTGGATTTATACCTTTTCATTCCATTATTATACATGTTTATGCTGTGAAGCAACCAAATGACAATAACTTCCTTTATTTACTTTCAGTGGCCCATAGGAGGGCAACTAAAATTGTCAGTGTCTTCATAAGACACCCTACAAGGAGAGAGTAAATGATCTCAATATGTACACCCTGGAAGAGAGGAGGGAGAGGGGCAATATGATAGAGACCTTTAAATATCTCATAGGTGGTAACTTAGAATAGGAGGGAAGTCTTTTTCAGAAAAAAACAGTACTCAAGAACAAGGGAACATGCTATGAAGCTGGAGAGAGTAGATTCAGGAGAGATGTGAGGAGTGCTTCTAAACAGAAATAGTGATGGATTCCTGTTAACAGCCTTCCAGTGGAAGAGGGGGAGTGAAAACAGTGGTGGGGTTCAAGAATGTATGGGACAGGCACAAGGGAATTGTAGTGTAAAGGAAGGGGGGGAAGAGCTGTAGATAATGTAGGATCTGTAGTGATACTGTAGGTAGGGTAAAATGGGCAGACTGGGTGGGCCCAGCAGTCCTTATCTGCTGACAACAATATGTTTCTGTGTTACTTGTGCATGATATCCACAAGTCACTTGTTCCTAGGATTATGGTCATAATATCACAGCTCCCAGTTACCTAAGTTGCTTCCTAATAATATAAAAATGCCCTCCTTGAATTTGTATAGTTTTTACATGTGAAAACATATATATTAGAGAGACTGGGCTGTTTGACCTTAGCTATTTTGACAACCTGGACATCTATCCTAATGGTACCATCCCTTTCTGCAGTCTTGTCAGAGTACAATAAACTCTATGAAAATATTAAACTGTGTATTTTGCAGTTTTAGTGAGTGGACTTCGCTTTAGTAGGAACGCCATGATATCTCTCCACATGTTTTCATCGATACTTAAATTTAAGTATTCTTCCCATTTTCCTTTTTAATGATCTAGAATGTATGGGGTTGTTTCAGACAAGATGTCATAAATTGCTTTGATTGATTCATGTGTACAGGTTAAGTGTAGGGTTATAGGTCAACAATATACATTCTATTGGAGAAACTTTTGAGGTCAATGGACCGGATAAATTCCCTCAATTGTAAATATCTGTATAATTGTTGTTGTGGAAGGTTATATTTTTCTTGAAGCTGGAAAATGACATCATGACACTGCTGCTCATTACATCTTGTAGGATTTTTATACTGAGCTGCTACCAGAGTTTAAAGCCATTTTTCAGGTAGGTGGGTCTGAAGCTGAAGTTTCTATGAACAGGGTTAACTGGAAGGCTTGATCACATCTGTGTATGTAACAAGGGATAAAGAAGTGTGTCCCCATGTTTCAGCCTAAACCTCATTTTGGTCTAAAACATAATGTGTTTGTGTAACTAATATTGATCTATGAAGCTGGATCATATAAAACTTGTAAAACTACAAGTTTAATTAAGCTACAAGCTGCAATATTAAAGTGCCTTTTAATATTTGTACTAATCATTTGAGTAATAGAAAACAGGTGTCTTAAGTGTCTGCACAAACAGAAATACAGGGAGAGAGTTCAAATTATCCCTTCAGACTATTTTTAGTGTTTGTTATCAGGACAGGCTAAAAAGCTTGTATGCACATTCCTAAGTGCAAACCTATTTCTTCTTCCTAAGACCTGAATAACTGGTAATGACAATTATTACTATCCTTATATAGTAGTATAATTTACACTATCAATACATTTGTGCTGACAAGAGATTAGCTCATACATTAGCTAAAAAGAGAATTGCCTTTTAAGTTGATGTTTATATTTGTCTTGGACCAATCATAGACAACCATAGTACTATCTTCCACTATATAAGCAAGCCACTATACACTGTTAGTTTGAAGAATGAAGAATGAAGGATGTACCACTTGTAATCTCTCACTGTGATTATTGTTATAATCATTAAATTCTTCCGCCTTCAGCCTCATATCCGTTCGTCTCCTTTCTGAGTATTTGTAATTGATAATTTACTAACTGTAATTTTTTCCAACGCTACAGTGTATAATACTGATGGGTTTTATTCCAGCATGTACACACTGCTTGAGTTGATATTAATGTTGGCCAGTTTATCTTTTGTCTATGATAACATCTAGAGTATAACATACTTCTGGTATCATATTTATTGAAATTTTGTTTCATTGTATAATTTGTTACATTTTCATTCTATATCCATTTGTGTATTTGGCTTATTTGTGCTGCCAGACAATATCACCAATGGACATGGTTTCTTTTCCTTCCATAAGAATTTGGAAACTAGTTTGTGTAACCTTCTGAAACAATAATGGGAGAGATTAAATAAGAAATAAGTATAAAATTTGTGACTAAACGTTCATTTTAATTACATTGCTCCTAATGATCAATATCAAGAGAAGTCGGTTCCATTTTATATTCACTGTATTATATTAAGTTAAATAATTTTTACTGTACAGCTGGCATGGATATTTTGTTATGTTTAGATTTAGGTATTTAAATTGGTAGGTGAGGCCGGCCCAGTGGCGCTGAGGGCTGAGGCGCTGGACACCACACCTCGCGCTGCGCCGGCGACCCGGGTTCGGGAACGGACTCGGGTGGCCGGGGGTCGGCAGGGGGAGGGAGGATCAAGCATCCCAATGGATGCCTCCTCCCTCAGGGGTGGGAACCAAGAACGCTTTGCATTCTACATCACCCTTGTAGCTGGTGGAAGCACCCGACAATGGGGATGGAGGGTGGCTCCAAATCTAACTTGTCAGGGGGAAGTCACCGACACATGAGTGCTCTGGCATGCCTCAAGACGCCATCGCTGGGACGACGTCCAAGCTGCCTGGCTTCCCAGAGGGTAAGGGACATAGGGGAGAAAATGGAAAAAACCCTCCAGCAGCCCTAGATGAAGGCCGCCTAAGTCCACCGAACCACCTCAGGACAGACCCCACTGTGCATGGAGAGGAGGTTGGGCACTTAGGGGCAGATCCCTAAGGTGGGTAAGGCGACATGAGCGGACTGGAAGGAGGGGGCTCTGGAGGTAGAAAGGAGGAGGATAAAGAATGAAAGTGAAAAATAAAAATAAACTGGTAGGTGATCTTTCCTGATATTCTGATGGCAATATGTTATTCATATCAGAAACTTATAAAAATCTCAATTTTGCCTGAATGGGTTTATAGCCTGAAGCTTTACTGAATTCAAGGATAATCAATCAATTAAGTTTATTTGGTTGACTTTTTGTAAGTCATTACAAATGTTATTTAACCAAGAAAAAAAAACACCACTACATTCTTACATTCTCATATACTTCTAACATACTATAAATATCAGGTCATAAAATATATCTTTCTATCCTATTCTTTTCATTAATAAAATGACATTTCATTATTTCAATCCTATTTAAGCAATACAAACTTGAGTACTTTTTTAATAAAAATAAAACAGAGTGCCTACATAACAGTAACATTTATCCACTTAATACTAATATCAGCTTTTACTTTAACATACTCACTGTTTTGTTCTTAAATGTCTACTTCAGGCTACACAAATTAGAGAATCATCCTGTAACCCAGACCTTATACCAGCAGAATGCCCAGAATACAGGAGAAAACTCAGAAAATGCACATTCATCACTGTGCCACACCATTGACCTATTACTTTTGAGTCTTTACTTTGCCTAAAAACACTTAGTGTAGTACCCTAGTTCCCTTATTTGGGAACTTGGAGTAAGCTTGAGGGGTTACCTCTCAGGTGCAATAGGAGCCCCAGTTGGGGCAGAACAAATTAAACCCACTAAATAGTCCCTCCTGGGCAGGCTTCCCAGAGAGGCTTCAATTGGGTTCTTCTGGGCCTAACCCACAACATTTGGGGAATCCTACACCGAGTAACCCTAATAACACAGGAGTGGGGCAACCATGTCCCATCCCTGTCTGCATAATTCATTCTGTAACATTGTTTGGACCCAAAATTTCCAGTTCAATGAATTAAGGACAGCAATTTTTGTATGCATCTAAGTCACTCCACCTGCTCTAGACCAAACTGTGGAATGACCTGGGCATGTTCAGATTTAACCCCTCAAGGGTAGCCTTAATAGCAATAATTAAGTAATCAAAACAGTTAAACATTTTAAATGGAAATTCTGCACTTCCATTACTTAAGAATACATGTGAACACATATATAAACACATATAAAATTATTTGCTCTTTCCAATATTAGTGATCTATCAGAGTCATATTCCCCATTTTGAAGCCCCAAATTTCTAACTAAAATCAAGCTTTGTTCACAGTCCCTTTCTCCTTCAATAATAATTATAGGGAAAGATTTCTAAGCTCTTCTCTCTCTACAGTTGAGTTCAGTTTCAGTAGAATACAATCATCTGTTTCTCAGTTTCTTCAGTAGCCAAGATCTGCAACAGAGTAGATAATCCAGATGGGGTGGCAGAATGAGAAGAGATCTGGATAAACTAGCAAAATGATCAGAAGAATGGCAACTGGGGTTTAACGCAAAGAAGTGCAAGATCATGCACCTAGGGAAGAGAAACCCTGAAGCCACCTATAGGCTGGGAGGGGAGTCAATGGCAGTCACAAGGTAAGAAAGAGACTTGGGCGTCATCATCACTGATGACCTGAAATCATCCAAGCAGACCACTAAAGCAGTAGGTAAGGCTAGAGGGATGTTGGGGTGTATTAGTAGGGGTATCACAAGTCAGAAGAGAGAGGTAATAATCCCTCTTTACAAAACACTGGTTAGGCCCCATCTGGAGTACTGCGTGCAGTACTGAAGACCACACCTTCACAAGGACATTAAGCCAATTGAGGCAGTCCAGAGAAGGGCAACCACAATGGTGCAGGGACTGCATCGGAAAACATATGAGGACAGATTAACTGAGCTCAATATGTATACCCAGAGCAAAGGAGGGAGAGAGGTGATATGATTGAAACATTCAAACACCTTAACGGCATTAACAAGGTGAGAGAGTCTAAGATGTTTCAATATAAGAAAAATAGCAGGACAAGAGGACACGGCATGAGATTAGAGAGAGGCCGACTGAGGGGTAATGTGAAGAAGTTCTTTTTCACAGAAAGGGTGGTGGATGCATGGAACAGCCCACCTCAGGAAGTGGTGGCTATGAATACAATGCAGGGCTTCAATCAGACATGGGATAGGCATAAGGGAGCAATACAGATGAGTATGAATAGATAGGCCATTGACAGAGCAAAGGTCGATTGCACATTCATAAGGTAGAAAAGGAAATGGGCAGACTGGATGGGCCTTGTGGTCCTTATCTGCCATCAGCTTCTATGTTTCTATGTTTATATAAGCTGCCAGCACTCTCTGTCGAGATAAAGACCTGTAAAGCAAGCAAAGAGAAACTGTCCTCTGCGTGCTGTAACTACAGACAATCAGGCCCCCTCACTTGTTAAACTTGACCATCTTAGGCAACGTTGGCATACCTCAAAGAATTAATACACAGGCCTATCATTCCGAATCCCAACTAACACATCATCCTCCTTCATGCCATTCTTCTCAATCCAGGCATCACTTTTCTTCCTTCGATCATTCCTAGGGCCGTACCCAGAATAACCCCACAGAGTATTGGTCTGGGAAGCTCTGTGCTCTCTCCCCGCTCTAACTCAAAATGCTAAGAATGACGGCTGCTCATCTTACCATGACTACGAATCTCTGTGCTGTTTGGCCAAATCTCTCTACTTCACATCCAGCAGCACAGCATCAGCAAAACAGCAATACTTTCATTCATCGACTGCTAAAAATGGTTACCAAAATAAATTTAAAGGCTCATTCAAAATCACTTATCTGGCGTGCTGTGGAAGGCGCAGCAATGCAGCCATCACGCTGTTCTTTCCCAGTTCAAATTATCATTAAAACTTGGTCTTTACATTGACTGTGAATGTCAGTTACACTAACACTTCACGAAAGTGCTCTGCACTCTGGACAACAACTGGACATTAATCTTGTTTAGGACTTTAGTCCATGGTCATAGCTGCATTTAGCTAACAGCAATATTATATTTCAGAACACTGTTTAATGTGTAGATTTCCCAATATGCTGTATCTGACAGAGTCAAGTATCAAGCCCTATGAAACATAGAAACATAGACTTTGATGGCAGATAAGGACCGCTTGACCCATCTAGTCAGCCCATTTCCCTACCTACAGGATAGGCCACAGATCCTAGTTAACCAACAGCCTATTTATTCCTACCCCCCACAAGAATTGCCTTATGTCTGTCCCATGCATTCTTGAATTCTCCCACAGTTTTAGACCCCACAGCCTCCTCAGGAAGGCTGTTCCATGCATCCACTACCCTCTCTGTGAAAAAATACTTCCTCACATTGCCCCTGAACTACCCTCCTTCTATCTTTAAATTGTGTCCTCTTGTTCTTGCAAGTCTCTTTTTCTGAAAGATGCTACCCTCTTGGACTTTGTTGATTCCACTGAGGTACTTAAAAGTTTCTATCATGTCCCCCCTCTCCCTTCTTTCCTCAAGGGTATACATATTAAGCTCCTTTAGTCTCTCCTCATATGGCTTCTTTGCAGACCCTGCACCATTTTAGTTGCCCTCCTCTGGACTACCTCTATCCTGTCTATGTCCTTGCGGAGATGGGGTCTCCAGAACTGGACACAGTACTCCAGATGGGGTCTCACCAACTGTCTGTACAGAGGGATAACAACTTCCTGTTTTCTGCTGCTGATGCCTCTCCCTATACATCCCAGTATACCCCCAGCCCTCCCTACTGCCTTCTCACATTGCTTGCTAACCTTCAGGTCATCTGATATGATTACCCCCAGGTCCCTTTCCTTTTCTGTTGTTGTTATTACTACCTCCCCACCCATTGTGTATTCTTCCCCTGGGTTCTTGTTTCCCAGGTGCATTATTTTTGCATTATGTAAGAATACACGTTTGTAGGTGATCAATGTATACGCCATGTAAGCAAGAATGAATTTATTTCTTGTCTTTCTATGAAAAGTGAATAAGCAAGTTAAAAAAAGATATGACAATTCTAAGAATGGTGCTGAAGAGAGCAGCCACACTGAGCTGAGCTCTGCTATTGGCCATCCTCCCCCAACCGCCAATGGTAAAATTAAACATCCAATACTTAATATCTGACAGCATTTTTTGAAAAAAAGTCTTAGTGTTCAAATAAATTCTATCTGTGTCGCTAGTTGGCTACCTTCTCTTTGAGCATCCCGTCAAGAGATAAGAGTTCAACTTACATTTTGACAGCCATTTAAAATGAGAGAGGCCAAGACTCCAAGTCACCATTCAGGTTTCTCTGCTAAAGCAAAACAGGGGTAACACATTTTTCCTATTTCAATGAACCCCATTGGGAAACCTGGAAGCTCTCCTGTGCTGCGAACTTATCTATCAAATAGTATTCTTCTATCATACTTTGAACCTGATCTCATTCAAAGTGACTAAATCATGTCACAGTCAGGAGCAAAGAGTTATGCTCTGCCAAATAGATAAGAAGCTCCAAGAAAGGTTTCCTGTCATCCAAACTGCAAAATGGTGGTAGCTCCTAGTGGCGACTTGACTTATGAAGTTAACACAGACATTAACCCAAGCTATTTCTGAAAAGTCACGCACTCCTCCCGACTCACATAAATGAGGCTGTCCAAAAACTGAATTTATTTTTTGCATTTTTTAACGTGAAAAAGACTTGCGGATGAACAATGCAACACAGCAGAAAGCAGAAATATCCTGACATTTCACCTGGTCAGCTTTATGACAGGAATCAATTCAAGGATAATGCCAAGATATGGTTGTATCTACACATTAGGTTCTGACGGAATAATATGGTGTTGTCTGCATACATAAATAATCTAGGCTCTTCTTTGTCTAACTGCAATCCTCTTTAATTTATTGTTTGTTAGAACATCTATTGCTAGAGGTTCATTTGCTATGGCATATAGCAGTGGTGACGGCAAATTTGTCTAGTGCCCCATGTCAGCTGAAAATAAGGAGAGATGTTCCAGTTCATCTCTAATGAGGCTTTTGGGCATGGTATAATATTTTCAGCCAGTTAATGTAATTATTACCAAACCCACATTTTCTGAAAACTACAAAAATGTAATCCCACTCAACCCTATTGAAAGTCTTTTCCACATCAAGAGTTAGTATTAAAGAATTATGTTGTTTACATGCATCTAAAATATATATAACTCTCTTAATATTTCCTCTTAACTTTCAGTCTTTTAAAAAAACATTTTGATCTGGGTGGCTTATCTATGGAGCAATGGTTTCCAATCTTTTAAATAACAATTTTAGGAATATTTTCATATCTGCATGGTAGGTGTGTGTGTGTGTGCGGGGGTGAGTGTCTATTCCCAGTCAAATCACTTGCTTCACTGTTTGAATACATCCTGTTCAGTCAAGACCACATAGGGGGTTTTAATATACAAATGAGTCTCTGTTTAAAGAGAAGCCCTATGAATGGCTGAGCCACCTGTGAGGAAGCCTTTGACTGGGTGTGTGAAACTTTAGGTCTGCAGATTAGGTCCTGCATGGTTATTGCTACTTGTGCACCTACTGTATTATGAACATTTGGTGTAATAAATGAAATGAGAGTCACCAGTTCCATTTCCACATGTGTGTTTGATGCCAGATGAATGGTGAATACTATCTTTCATGAATTTTCCATTGGCCTATCAGATGTCTGTAATATAGGGCCTTTGTCCTGTTAAGGAAATACATATTTTTGTCTTGTAAAATGATGGTTGATATTGTTCTGTTTGAAGGCAGTGATTGAATAGCTCGTGCAAATGTTCTGCCAAAAGAGAGGAATACTGTTTATCAAATTCTGTAGGATGTCCATCCAGCCCTGGGGTCTTATCTGTAGGTAATATGGGATGTAGGCTGGTCCAAAATGTCTGTCTTGTCAGAGTCAAGGGTGGGAATTAGATATGGGAGGACCTGAAAAGGTCCAGACCCTTATAATCAGACCCAGGATCCAGATCAGAGTATTGATTAGTTCTGATTGATTCTGATTTGAATCAGAACCTTTGTGGAACAATGTTCATACCTGAGAAGCAATCACTAAATGCACTTAAAAACAAAATAAAGTATATTTCTAATCAGAGGTTATTGGTCTAAGATTATAATTTCATTCTATGCATTCTTTTTCTTCCTGTCTCTTATTTCATTAAGTACTATGTCAAAACAATGAAGGAAAAAGGGTGAAAGCAATGAGGGCGAACAGCAGAATGGTGAATGACAGATGGGCAAAAAGTGCAGGAGTGGTCACACAGGAATGGGCTAACCCCAGTTCACCAAATATAACCATCCTCGGGGCCACAGCAACCACATGAGCAGGGCATCAGGAGGACAGTGCACTGTCACCCTTCTGCCTTCTCCTTTTGCTGTTGCCCTTTTCCCTGTCATGCTTATGATGGGACACCATTTTATTATGCTATAGAGACTCCCACCTGTGGTCTATTCTGCCCCCATGTACTGATACCCTTCCTACCCCATCCTATTTTATTCTGCTATAGAGACTCCCACTTGTGCTCTGTTCTTCCTATGTACTGATACCCTCCTACCCCATCCTATTTTATTCTGCTAGAGAGACTCCTACATGAGCTCTATTCTGCCGCATGTACTGATACCCTTCCTAACCCATATACACATCTCTGTCACCTAATGTAAACACACACACCATGCCTCAGTATAAATATACCTGCCCTCATCTTCTGATGCCCACACTGTACCAGAATACATCCCACCCCTTCCTCATCTGCTGAAATGCACCTACCCTGGTATATACAACCCGCCCCATCCCCCAGTCTGTCCTGACAGGCTCCTGCAGTGGCTAAGTCTCCATTTTTCTGACCCAAGTCTCACTCATAAAATGAAAAGATTAGCAATGCAGTTCAGTGGGCATTGCACTCTCTCTATTTTTTTTTTTTATCTCATTCCTGAAATCAAGAGAGTTACTGCCTCATAGTATGGGACACAATCAAATATGTTGATACAAGAAAAAAAAAACACTGGAAACTAGTGCCTTGATTTGGGCAGAGTCTAATGTTGTGTTTACATCATTAAATATTTAAATTTTCTGCTTTAAAGCTTGAGATTACATTCTGAGACAGTAAATATCTTCCTGCTTGTGGGTAGCAGTTATTGTGCAATAGACCATTTTTGCAAAATAGTATCTGACACCCTCTTACTTTCCCAATGTCCACAGTTGCCTTGTACATTATTTATTACAAAACTGAAATCACAAACCTGATGCTCTCTGTCCTTTCTCATTCACTGGACTGCCTGCCCAACCACCAGCTTGTTTGCTTGATTCTCCTTGTTGCACCTGTGCTTTAGTCCAGCATGTCCATCTTTGTACATAGTGCGATTGGTCACTCGACTACTTGCTCACACTCTCATTTGATCAACATCCTCATACCGTCATTTGACCACCTGTCCACATTTTTGCTCGACTGTCTGCCACCCTCATGCTTGACCTCTGGCATGCACACATGAACAGACTAATACATTCTTGCCAGACTCCAACTTCCTGTTTGCTCTGCTGGCCACCCTCAGGTAACTGGGATAGAGTGTAAGGAACGCCAGTGCATGGTGCAGCATGCTAGCCTAAAGAAAAATTAAAACATTTTAATGAGTCTTTTTCTGTGGGTTTGAATGCGTCTCTAGGTAGATAGGAATAGAGTTTTTCTTTCAATACTGAAGTTGCTGGAACAATGACTTGAGATGGACTGGGTACAGGATTCCAGCTGAAAAGTTCCTCTTTGCTTGGTTCTGCCAGACTTTAGGTCGACAGGGGTGATTTTAAGTGACAATCTGCCATCCCTAGTGGGATTATCAATTTTGCTCTAGGGGATTTTGATCTTTCAGAGGAGTATATTGTTGACAAATAACTTGAAAATGCTTTATTAATTTTTGTAGCATCTGAAGTATATTTATTGTTAGCTTCAAAAATACCCCTATCCTGTTTTTCTTTTTGTAATTGTAATGCCAAAGTCATATCAGAATTATTCCCCTAAAGCATAG
Organism: Neoceratodus forsteri; assembly: GCA_016271365.2. Lineage (NCBI taxonomy): Eukaryota > Metazoa > Chordata > Ceratodontiformes > Ceratodontidae > Neoceratodus > Neoceratodus forsteri. Next base: position 208,127,083 of record CM028137.1, on the reverse strand, counting down.
TGTTTTGCTCTGTCATTAAATGTTTTTTTTTCTGCTTTAAAGGGTGCAAGTTTGATATAAACATATTTTGCTTGAATTAATGATCTGAATACATCAGAGTCATGATTAGCCATGTGCAAGATTTAAAATCTGTCTTTGTGTTTTTTTTTTCAGATCATCCAACCTTTTAAGAACTTTTTCTTCCCTGGAAAGTAACTAATTATTACAACCCAACTTATTACTCTGAATGACTCCCATTGATGGGAAGGTGGTATCTGCAAAGCTGGGTTTATAGAAACATACACAATGAGCTCAGAAAAAAAAAATATTGGTCTATCCAGTCTGCCCATAAAACCCTAACAAACTCAGAACCTATTTTCCATACATGGTTCTAACCCACACTATCCACCACTTTGCTCCCCTCCCTACCTCTACCACCCTGAGCAACCACAAAGCACTTCACTCTGTCACAGCTATGTTTGAAACCATTGATAGTTTTGGCACCCTCCACATCAGCTGATTGTTCCATGGCTACACTGCCCTTTCAGAAAAATAAAACTTTCTCACTTCCCTCTTGAACCTCCCGCCAACAGTTTCCACTCATTCCTTCTGAGTTCTTGATCCACTATTTATGCAAAATAGTTCCTTGAAGATGACCTTGTTCATTCCTTCCAAGAACATGATTGACTCTATCACATCTCCCCTCTCTTGTCTGGCCTTCATTGAATACATGTTCAGTGCACTGAGCTGATCCTCATAAGATCTGCCCTGCTGACCCTGAATCAGTTTGGTCACCCAATGTTGAGCTGTCTCCAATCTGTCCTTATCTTTCCTTACATGAAGACTTCAGAACTGGACACAGTACCCCAAATGGGACCTCACCAGTGAAATACAGAGAGGTAGTAATACCGCCTTTCTTCTGCTATCAGTACCCCTTCCTATACCCCCAGCATCCTGTTTAACTTATTCTAGGCCTTGTTACACTGGTTTGTTTGTTTTAGTCAGTCACTGATGATGATCCCTAGGTCTGTTTCCTCACAGGTCATGACCAACTTTACCCCCCATCCAGTACCCTGTCCTGGGATTCTTGTTCCCTATGTGCATCACCTTGTAATTTATGGCATCGAATTTCAACTGCCAAAGCTTTGCCCCTCTCTAGCCTTTTCAAGTCTCTTTGCCCCTTCCTAACCACCCCGCCTTCACAGTGTACCTCTCTGCAGAGCTTAGTGTTATCTGTGAAGAAACACAGCTCACTGTGGTTTAATCCAATCATGTGGCGGAGCTAGAGTGGGGCTGGGGGTGGTCACCCTCCTGGCTGCCCCAGTGTGAGTAGTGGTGCCCTGCCACCATCTTTATTCACTGTTTAGTTAGCACAGGAGCCCGTGATTGACTGAATGGCCCCTGGCTCCCCAAACACTCCAAACCTGGCTCCGCCACTGAATCCAATGTAATATTTAGCTGAGTTGTTCAACTTGTCTAGACAAAAGTTGTCCTTAAACAATATTGGATCCATGGTCCTTGTTGGTATTTTTGTCATGTAAATGGTAATTCCTCTGGGACATGATCAAATGTTATAATACTGTATTTTATCACATTTAGGCAATAGGAAAAAAATGTGAGAAGTCAGAAAAAAATTTATTCTGGTATAGCACTGTTGAGGCAATGAAAAGAAAGGAATATAACTTGCTATCTGGATTCTGTTCTCCCAATATGTCAGTCAGCTTTTGATCCTCAATATAAACTCTATGGAGCTTTTTATTGTGGAGATATTTTCAGGGAATGATGATGATTTATCTAATCGACAGGTTAAAGCAAGGTTGCAGTCCCCCCCGCAGAACATATAGCTCATAAAACATCACTAGAGTAAAGAAGGAACTGGTAAAGCAGCTTGAATCATTAACATTGATGCATAGATACTGGCCAATGTAAAAGACCCACCTGTTGTTTTAATGTCAGCTACGATAAATCTACTTTTCAGATCTGTTATAGATTTGCCAAAGGTGACTGGATTTTTTTCTTCTTCAGAATATTGCTGTCCCTCTAGGGAAGATACAAAATTGGCTTACCTGTGTTCCTCCCACCCTTTTAAGGGAAGTTCTGCTTCCCTGTTATAGAAATGGATCTCCTGCATTAGCAGAACATCTGACCCTTTTTTATTTATATGATTAGTTTTGCTATTAACTGTTCCCTTAGACCTTTAACATGCCATGTAATGATTTTCACAGTCATAGTAAATTATTTACAACCTGTTTGCAAAGATATTCCTTGGACTCTATTATGTTTAAAAAGAAAAAGATATGTAATAATAAGGAGTGTACACTTCAAAGATTTGGTCATGTCTTGTCTCTTTCCCCCATTTTTCGCCATACCTATTATTGGTGTAAAAAATAAAGAAATCCAGAAAACCAATCCTTCCTTCCTTCCTCCCTCTGTTCCCTCCCCCTCCCTCAAATCACTTTGTTCTGCCTTTTTTTATTGGGACTAATGATCTCGCCAGCTGGTCAGTTGTGGAGACCAAGGAACATCTGACTAGACTGGGTGACAAACTATCATCCATTTCATCTGGCATCTCCTTCTCTGAGATCCTGCCAGTCTGGGAGAGGGGGAGCAAATGGATGGACGGTCAGAAAAGAGGAGCTAGGAGAGCTGAACATGTGGCTCAGGGTCTGGTGCCAGGAAAAAGGACACAAATTTGTAGAGAACTGGCAACAGTTTTGGGAGCGAAAGTTCTTTACATTTGATGGACTGCATCTGACTAAGGAGGGAGTCAGTGCATTGGGGCAGAAGTTTGACGTCTTTGCAGAATATTTAAACTAGCAAATGGGGAGAGGGGTGTAGCACCCAATATGTCCAATGGGAAGAACACCCCTCCCCCCTCAGCTAGTGGTCAATCAGGAGTTCAGCATGTTTGCAGCTCATTTGCATCACCAGGTAAGGAAAAAGGTCCAGCTTCCTCTCGACACACAGGGAAATGGCAGAGCTCACCCAACAACTAACACACCAAAATCTGGCCAATGGAAAATCATGTACACAAATGCTTGCAGTCTGGAAACAGATCTCAGACCTGCAGACAATAATGACAGAGGCTAAACTGGACATAGTAGCAATTAGCGAGGCGTGATTTACCAGTAACCACACTTGGGAGACTTCAGTGCCTGGCTATGTACTGTTCAGAAGAGACCGAGGTGCAAAAAGGAGGGTGCAGTGGCCCTGTATGTCAATGAAAATATCAAAGCTACAGAAATTCAGAATACACATAAGGAGCCAGAAGAACTGTGGGTCACCCTGGAAACAGGAAATGGGACAGCCATAAGAACTTGGGTTGTCTACAGGCCCCCAGACCAGTGGAAGGATACAGACACATTACTGTTAGAAGATATACAAAACATGACAGCTAAAGGGAATGTTCTGATAATGGGAGACTTCAACATGCCAGATACAGATTGGTCGATACCAGCAGAAAAATCTGCCAGAACTAGACACATGGTGGATTCCCTGCAGGGGGAGGTCCTCAAACAACTGGAACAACAACCCACAGGAGATAGGGCTATCCTAGATCTAGTACTGACTAACAAGAAAAGGATCACAGATCTCCAGGTAGAAGGTCACCTGGGGGCCAGTGACCATCACATGGTATGGTTCAGTTTAGCCACTACAACTAAATCATCCCATTCCAAGTCAAAAATATGGGACTTCAGAGGAGCTGATTTTGATAAGATGGCCAACAAAGTTAAGTTAGCCCTGGCAAAAAGAAATATGGGTGAGGAAGTACAGGCAAAGTGGGAAGAATTAAGGATGCAATACTTGAAGTAACATCCCATTGTGTTAGAGAGAAAAAGAAAGTGCAAAGAAGAAGGAAACCACTTTGGTTCTCAAAAACAGTAGCAGAAAAGGTCAGAGCCTAAAGGCTGGCCTTCAGAAAATATGAGGAATGCAGTGGGATGAAGTTAGAGAGGCATACCAAACTTCCCTAAAGGAAGCTGGGAAGGCAGTAAGGCAGACAAAGGCTGAAACTGAGGAAACACTAGCACAGACAGTAAAAGAAGGTGACAAGACTTTCTATCGATACATTATTGACAGGAGAAAGTCCAGAGGGGGTATTGCTAAGATCAAAGGAGATAAGGCAGCGTGTGAGGAGGAGGACCATGTAAAAGCATCTATCCTAAAAAGATGCTTCTGCTCAGTATTTACTGAAGAGAAGGTAGGGCAGGGCCCACAGCTCAGCACCATGGACACAGGTGGGAGGGAGGTAAAGACTAGTCCCTTCACAAAAGAAAGGGTCCTACAAGAGCTTAATAAGCTCAGGGTGGACAAAGCAATGGGACCTGATGGCACACATCTCAGGGTACTAAAGGAGCTAAGGGTGGAACTAGCAGAGCCATTATCAGAACTGCTTAGTGAGTCTCTGAGCACAGGAGAGGTCCCAGAAAAATGAAGAAGGGCTCATGTAATCCCGCTCCACAAGACTGGTAGCAGGGAGGAGGCAGGGAACTACAGACCAGTCAGTCTTATCTCAGCAGTGGCCAAGAAATGGAGGCACTCCTTAAGGAAAGGATAGTGCAACACCTGGAATCCATAGGAGCACAGAATCCAAGACAGCATGGGTTTACAAAATGAAGGTCCTGTCAAACTAATCTCATAGATTTCTTTGACTGGGTAACCAGTGTGGTGGACCAAGGGGGAGCAGTAGATGTCACCTACCTTGACTTCAGTAAAGCTTTCAATACTGTTCAACATAGAAGATTGATTAATAAGCTGGTGGGCTAGGGGTGGGTCAGAAGTTGGTCAACTGGGTGGCAAACTGGTTGATGGGCAGAAAACAGAGAGTGGTGGTAAATGGTATACAGTCAGAAGAGATGCAAGTCACAAGTGGGGTACCTCAGGGATCAGTCCTGGGGCCAGTCATCTTCAATATCTTCATCAGTGACATTGCAGATGGACTGGAGGGTAAGGTTTGTCTGGTTGCAGATGACACCAAGATCTGCAACAGAGTAGTAGATCCAGATGGGGTGGGCAGAATGAGAAGAGATCTGGATAAAGTAGCAAAATGGTTGGAAGAGTGGCAACTGGGATTTAATGCAAAGAAGTGCAAAATCACACACATAAGGAAGAGAAACCCTGAAGCCACCTATAGGCTGGGAGGGGAGTTGCTGGCAGTCACAAGGGAAGAAAGAGACTTGGGCATCATCATCACCAATGACCTGAAATCATCCAAGCAGCCACTAAAGCAGTAGGTAAGGCTAGGGGATGTTAGGGTATTAATGGGGTATCACAAGTCATAAGAGGAGTAATAATCCCTCCTTACAAGACACTGGTTAGGCCCCATCTGGAGTATTGCATGCTGTACTGGAGGCCACACCTTCACAAGGACATTAACCAAATTGAGGTAGTCCAGAGAAAGGCAACCAAAATGGTGCAGGGACTGAATCAGAAAACTTATGAGGACAGATTAACGGAGCTCAATATGTATACCCTAGGCCTAGAGCAAAGGAGGGAGAGAGGTGATATGATCGAAACATTCAAACACCTTAAGGGCATTAACAAGGTGAAAAAGTCTGACATGTTTCAATATAAGAAAAATAGCAGGACAAGAGGACACAACATGAAATTAGAGGGAGGGGTAATGTGAGGAAGTTATTTTTCACAGAAAGGGTAGTGGATGCATGGCATGGCCTACCTCAGGAAGTGGTGGATATGAATACAGTGCAGGGCTTTAAACAGGCATGGGATAGGCATAAGGGAGCAATACAGATGAATATGAATAGATAGGCCATTGACAGAGCAAAGGTCGATTGCACATTTATAAGGTAGAAAAAGAAATGGGCAGACTGGATGGGCCTTGCGATCCTTATCTGCCGTCAACTTCTATGTTTCTTTTAACCACAATCACCCTCTCCAAACATTTTTTAATTCTTTGGTAACCAGGTAAGGCCCATTAGGCACAAGTATCTGTTTTCAGGAGTGACCCAGGAGCACTGGCATGGTTAAGTGACTTTCTTAGAGTCACACAGTATGCAAGTGGAGGTTGTGGAAATCAAACCCATGTCTGTTGGATGTTCCAAGCTCATTCTCAGCTTGAAGATCTAAGCTATACTGCTAGCCTATCAGAAGTGGTTACCGCTACCTCAGGCCCTACCTAAATGATTTTAAATGGTGATATTACTTATGATATCATGAACAGTAGAAACAATTAAAGTTACAAAATAGATAACATTTTTCTTGGACCAGATATTTAAAGCATTTGTTTCTGCAAGTTGATTGCTCCTATGGAGTCCTATGCATGAATGAAGACCAAGTACGTGTTCCAGGCACTTAGTGAGCCCATGCACATCTGCACCTGTGGATAGGTAAAAGACATGCCATTCACTTAATGCAGGCTGCCAGTTTACCCGCTGGTAAGTAAGTGCATTGACAGCAGACCAGTGGACACAGGCAGGTGTCCATTCAGATGCCCACCCTGATGGCACTGCAGAGACTATGCTCTGCATGGAAATGGCATTGTAGCCACAGTTGATCCTGGTATCTTTTAACTGTCAGAGTGAGCGCCCTTAATGGGTGCCTTTATCCCTTTCTACATGTCTGGAGGACTAGGGCAGCCTAGTGGTGGGGGATGGGGGTAAATTGCCCAGTTGTGACCAGTAGGTGTGGAATGGTGAGGGCATACAGTGGTTATTGCAGGGTCCCTGCCTACATAGCCTGCATCCCTCTCCAAGGACTTTGCGTCTTGTTGAATGGTGTGGTAATATCGAAATGCCCAATGGCCACTTCCCCTGTTCTTCTGCATTTACAGCTCCCCATTCATAAAGGGAATTGGATGTGAAATGGGCCCGTTCCCCTTCCGTGAATGCCATGGGGGTCTGCCAGGACCTGCAATGTGCACTATTGGCACTAAGGAAAGCCTGCACACCACATATACATGCTTTGTAAGCTTTGTGCATAGAACCCATGGATTTTAAAATGTTTTCTTCTGGCTGAAAAATGTCTTCCTAGATTTGCTAATAGTATCTCCAAAGCCGATACCTATTGTAAATTCTGATGATGTTTGCAGATATTCTAGGCAAGCAATGATCTGTCTAAACAAATGTTAAATTCATAGCAGAAACAAAATTGTGCATGAAAATGTTATCCATATCTGAATGATTTGAAATGGTATAATAATCATTCACTACACAAAGACTGCCTAATGAAACACATTTTTTTACAGTCAATATGTGTGCAGTTTTGGAGCCCACATTTGAAGAAGGACAAAGAGAGGCTGCAGTTGTTGATGTGTAAGGCAGCCAAAACAATTCTGAAAAAGCTGTAGAAGTTATAGGGGAAGCAATTGGAGGATTTCAGTACTATATGTACATAATAGAGGCTAGGAGGGGGGACATGACAGAGATATGTGGGTTAAACAGAATAGACAGAAGGGAATTGTTCATAAAGGGCCCTATGCACTGTAGGGTGGACTGCCTACTTCTCATGGATCTGTAGTGCTTAGGCAATCCTGCATGTCAGTTCTGCACACAGGGTCCTATTAGCCCTTGTGTGCCATGCATGAGATGTATGTCCCTTCCGCACTGGATTCCTTGGCGGTCATGCGGCACATGCAGATGGCATAGAGGAGTGTCAGGGGCATGCCTATACTCCACACTATTCATGAAGGTGTGGAGTGCCTGGCGAAACATGATACAGCAGTCTGGACCCTGCCACCCAACTGTGTGCTGTCACACAGTGTGCCCTTCTCTGCAAAGGAACCCCAAAGCCCCTCCCTACCATACTGTCCCAGCCCTCTGGCCAGACAGGGATGGCTGGGGCAAGCCATTTGGGCACTAGGTCAACATTTTACAAATTCAGGACCCACATCACTCCACAATCTCCTGCACTGAGTAGAGCAGGGGATCTACTGTAGTACCATGCTGGATATCTGATTGGATGCTCACCTGTGTTCCCAATCTGCCCAATCTGCCCCATGATCCTGAATGCCAGGGTGGGTCCAGGGATAGGTGTCCAGCAATTGGAAATGTCTGGCCACTGGATGCTTACCATCCATGGGTGAGGAGCTGTGTGGGCCATGTTTGTGCAAACTGTATGTACCTGGCATGTTTTCGCATATAGGCCCCAAGAAGCAGGAATATCAGCACCAGGAGAAACACCATGAAGATGGAAGGAAGAATATTCAGCAAGGATGTCAGGAAATGCTTCTTTGCTGAAAGGGTGTTAGAAAAATGGAACAAGCTTCCAGAGGGTGTGGTATGTGTTGAAACAGTAGGGGCTTTCAAAAGGGAGCAGCACATGGGAAGGGTCCAGCTAGCACAGTGGGGTGGGTGGTGGGGTACTGCTGGGGATGACTGGATGGCCAAGGGACCTTTATCTGCTGGCAGTGTCTATGTTCCTATGTAATAGATACTTAGTATTACTTAAAAAGGATTAATTTTCCTCTTTTGTTACAAAAGGGAGTCCCATTAATGTGCCAACTAAATGATCTGTTGTAACAACCTCATTTGTAAGAATTTAAACTTTTTCTGGATTCAGGTCAAGTGATGTAAATCCGTATACCACAGAATCAAATGGAGTCTCTTCACTACCACTCTTTCTCAAAAGTGGCAATGGATTTTAAAAGTCGCTGGCGAATCACCAAAGAAGGTCAGAATGGACCTCACTTCAATGTCTCATCTAAAGGATGGCACCACAAACAGCACAACACCTTTTAGTATTACAGCACCAGTTATGAATATCAACCAAAGTAACTGATCTGGGACATGAACTCAAATCCTTGTAGCCCAGCTGGATTAATGCAACCAACTGAGCCACACAGACACTGGCATCAATATACAAAACAAGAAAGAACACACCAAACAACGTTTATCAACAAAATAAACATCTGACTTCAGATATTAGGTTAACTCTTATACACAGTTTTTTTATTTTCATTGCTAGATTATGGCTCAATAATATGTATTCCTTTTCATCAGAGAGAAAGCTCAATAAGCTTAAGTCTACCTTTCAGTACATATTACATTTTGCAACTGGGCATCCAAGAGTGACACACCATTGTGCCTTCTACAGATCTTTAGGTTGCTTATCTTTGGCTGACACATTTAATTTCAGATCTTTAATTTTATTGCATAAGATTCATCTGGGTCCATTACCTGCTCGTATTACCAATTTGTTCCCTAAAATTTCCAGTGCTACCTCTACTAGGTCACAGAGTAGAAACTCGTTTCAGGTCCCTTTCTTTCATACATGCATTTGCACAGAACTCAATTAAATTGACTTAGAGCGACTGCTCTCAGTGTTGTGGATCTCTATCCTGCCACCAACCTCCCCTGCCAGCAATCCCGGCCGATGGAAACCCAAAGCAACAATGAGTGCCCCTTGACTGGTTGACTGCTCTCAGCAGTGCAGCTCTCTGTCCTGCCACTGTCCACCTCTCCTTCTAGCAATCTCAGCCGAAGGAACCCCAAAGCAACAGTAAGTGCCTCTTGACTGGGCGACTGCTTTCAGTGGTGTGGCTCTCTAACCTGCCACTGCCCGCCGCCTCCCCTTCCAGCAATCTCGGCCAGTGGAACACCAAAGCAACAGGTACAATCATTACCCAAGGTGTCACTTTTCATTTTCGGTACACTCGCTCAGTCTCCTACCAGACTGGACATTTGAACCTGCTGGGGCTTAGCGGACTGGCTCACCCATGAACCTTGCTGCCTGCTGATAGCTCAGCTGTCTCCCAGCTTGTTGCTCCAAGATTTCTGTTCTAATTTTAACTTGACAAGCTCACTTTTTGTCCCACCCCCCCACCTCCTCCCTAGACCACCTTAAATGTATGTTGGCTCCTCCCAATTCTCAGGAAGATCTCTTCATTGGGCATGCATCTCGTGCCTTCTGTTGTTCTTTTGCTTAAAGGAGCACAACTCCCCTCTCGAGCTGCATGCTTGTGATACCGCCAAGTCATCTGTTGCTGATTTACTTAAAGGATCATACCTTTCCCTCTCAAGCTGCTAGCCTGTGAAACCTCCAAGGCTATCCTCCTTCCACACTGCAGGTATTCGGGTATGTGTTAGCAGTATTCTTGCACTCCTTCTCCTGCTTCCTGATTTAGGCAGAATAATACGCCACAACCAACTCTGTGTGATCCAGCTTAAATATGATGGCCAGATATTTGCTGTTCTGTCTTCTTCTAATATGCTCCCTTGAAATCCATAACATTCAACTGCAGTACCCTAACAGTGTGTACAAACCTCATTCTACAGCGCACCATTTGGGTACACCTGGCACCTCTAAATTCTGTTCTTGGATATTTTAGTTACCCAAACTGAATCCTTTAGTGCAGACACCCTCTCAGATTGGAATCCTGTCAGGCAGGCCCAGAGAGTGCATGACTTCTTTGTCATCTTCGGTTCCCCAGTTCTCCCTGCTCTTTTTGGCTAGGGTTCTTGTCTATTCGACGTTTTGCTCCCTTGGCTTCTGCCTCAGTAATCCTCCCAACTTACTTGAAAATACATGCAAAAGAGAACAGGTTAGAGCCCATAGACTACTCCTAGGGGCTATCAAGAAACTCTTGCTGATCCTGCTATTATGTTCTGGCAAAATCAAGTTAAGCCCCCCACAGTTATCTCATCTCCTACAGACTTGGCCGATATCAGAGGTGTGAGTTTCATGCATGTCAATGTGTGCAGCCTACTAAAGAAATGTGCTTCTATACAGGCTTGGATTTTCACACTATGCCTGATGTTTTGGTGGTCTCTGAGTCCTGGCTTAGACCTGGTACCACAGACTTTGAGGTAAATATACTATTCTATACCATTTTCAGAACTGATAGACAAACAACAGGCAGAGGGGTTGCCATCTATGTCCATGATAAGCGTTCAGTATCTGTTATTAATTCAATCTCTAATCCCAAACAATATGAAGGCCTGACTCTCAAAGTCAAGCTCTGTCTATCTGTCTCCTTTTGTGTCATAGGATGCTACAGGCCCCATCGGCTGGACTGCTGCTATTAGATCATTTAAACAATATTTATTAGGGTCCATGTCCTCAGAATTTATCATATTGGATGACCTTAACCTAGACTGGTGCTCCAGCATCTCCAAACACCTCAAATACCTTTGTGACTCCTTTGGACTATCCCAACTTGTAATGGAATAACGTGCCCAAACAAAAAGAACCCAAATGATAGCACACTGCTGGACCTTATTCTTCTTTGTGTTATTTATTTGTCTCCCTGTGACACCCCTACCTCTCCTTCAGGCCAATTGCCAGGCGACGCCACCTCTCACTCATCCCGCCCGCCAGCCCTGACCCCACATTTCAGCCACGCAGGGTAACCCGACATAACACTTACATCGGGTGGGTCCTTTCTTCCATCAGGAGAAATGTCCTATCAGACCAGGAATTGATCCTGGGTGCTGCTGTGGCCAGGTCAGCTGTCATGGAGCTCAAGAGGGCACCGGTCCAGGCGGCCGTCATCCAGCAGGAGGAGATGCCATTTTCAGTTTTTCCTCCGATTTCCCCTAGTCGCGCTGTCTCTGAGCTTCCTCTGGTCTCCACCAGGGGCCGCTACAGAGTGACTTCTATCCCCAACCCACTCCAGGAGAGAAGAGCAGTCCTCCAGACATTCAATCCTACTCCTTTCCCTGCTGACCCTCTGGCGCCTGAGTCTATTCCTGAACCCAGGTCGCCGGTGTGGTGTGAGGCAAGGCACCAGCGCTTCAGCCCTCTGCACCACTGGGCCGGACATTGGACCTTATTCTAGTAAATAAATCACACCTGTTCTCTCATGCTGGTGTACTTTTCTCCACTATCAGTGACCACTGCTTTGTTGCCTGTTTGAGATCCACCACAAAATTAGCCTCTACATCCAGTTTTACTGCAATAATAATAATAATAACTTTATTTTTAGAGCGCCTTTCAAAATATCAAGGCTCTTTACATATCAAAACCACAACATACAATGCCAATTTCAAACATATAAAAAAATAATTTCATTAAAACATCATATAATTAAAACAAACTATAAAATCATCCCTACGATCAACAAAATATTTAAAGACAGCTTCCATTAATCATCCAGATAAGCCAAGTGCCACAAATAAGTTTTTAAATCTTTCTTAAATACCTCCACGGAGGTACACTCCTTTAACCGACGTGGTAGAGAATTCCAAAGAGTGGGTGCAGCATAAGAAAATGCTTTACTACCAGAAGATTTTAAACTCACTCTTGGAATCTCTAACAACCCCTCATCGGCTGAGCGGAGCGATTGGCTGGGGCAGTAAGGCACCAGAAGTTCTTTCAGTCAGGTTGGACCCTGATCATGAAGGGCTTTGAAAGTCAATAAAATGACTTTAAAGGTGATCTGCCACTATATAGGAAGCCAGTGCAGTTTGCACAGCACCGGGGTAATGGAACTGGATCTCCTTGTCCCAGTCAAAACCAGGGCTGCAGCATTCTGCACCAGCTGTAGACGATGGATTTCAACCCCAGAAAGCCCAAAGTAAAGGGCGTTGCAGTAGTCCAAGCGTGAGGACACAAAAGCGTGGACCAATGTTGGTAGAAAGTCAGACGGAACAAGGTGATGCACCCTGGCAATATTCCTAAGATGGTAAAAGGAAGTCCTGACAATGACTGACACTTGAGATTGAAGGGTCAGCCTATCGTCTAGGACAATCCCAAGGTTGCGCACCTGTTCAGAGGTCAGAAGTGACACTCCACCAAGAAAAATTCCAGAGGGCGTGCCATCATGCGACCTTGCTATCTGACCACCTGGGTCCACCACTAACACCTCTGTCTTCTCTGAGTTCAACTTTAAGCAACTAGAATCCATCCATCCTTGGATTTCTTCCAGACAGTTATTAAACACCGAGAGTGCTCCATCCTAGTCAGGTGCAAAAGACAAGTATAGCTGGGTATCATCTGCATAGCAGTGAAACCTCAGCTCACACCATCTTATAATGTCTCCAAGGGCAGCATATACACTCGCGAATAACATGGGTGACAGCACTGAACCTGAGGCACCCCACACAACAAAGGAGTTGAGCCACAGGAATGAACCCCAAAACAACTCTTTGTGATCTCCCAGTAAGGAATGAAGTGAACCATTTTAAAACAGTTCCCGACATTCTACAGATTAGCCTCAGACGTGCTAACAACACCAGGTGATCCACAGTGTCAAAAGCTGATGAGAGATCAAGAAGAACTAGAATGGAACATCTCTTCTGATCTTCGCCCTCAGAAGATCATTAAGCACCAGACAAAGCTGAGTCTCGGTGCTGTGTCTTTTACAAAAACTGGATTGGAAGGATTGAGCATTATGGATGGTTAAATGGTCTTCCAATTGGGCTGCCACTACCTTCTCAATAACCTTCCCAATAAAGGGAAGGTTAGAGATAGGTCTGTAGTTTGAAAAACAGTTTGGGTCCAGAGTAGATTTCTTCAAGAGGGGTGTCACCACTGCCTCTTTCAGGGAGTTAGGAAACTCACCTGACTCTAAGGAGCACCAGACTATTTGCACCGTAACTGGACCGATGGCCTCAAAACAACCCAAAATTAGGGGAGTTGGTCCAGGGTCCAAACTACAGCTCGTAGGCCACACACTATGGATGATCCTCATAATATCCACGACTTCCAGTCGGCAAAAGGAACTCCAAGAGATTTGAGGTATTGTGAACTCGCACTGTTCCACAACATCACCCTTAAAGATTGCCGGATGCAAGCCCGCCCTGATGTCAGCCACCTTAGTTGCAAAGAACCGAGCGAGCTCCTTGCACTGTACTTGCGAAAAAGCTTTTCGGACTTGCAGACAGGCTGGGTTGCACAGTCTGTCTACAGTCCGAAACAACTGAGCCGGTCGATTCTGTGCAACTGCAATCTCCCTGGACAGGAATTCTACCTTCTTATGGGTGATTGCAGATTGATAGATAGAATAATGTTCCATCAATCTAAGATGGTCGGCATCAAGGGCGGATTTGCGCCAACAATGCTCTAACCTTCGCCTCTGTCTCCGCAACTCCCTCAGTGTCCCATAAAACCAGGGGGACCTGGGGTGAAGGGGTAGGGGGCACTCACGAACAGGAGCAATAAGATCCAGGGCCACCATAACAGCCGCATTATAGGCCGACACCAATGCCTCTGGGTTACTGCTATTCAGCACGAGGGATGAGAGGTCAAGGACCGCTGCAAGGCCCTGGGAAGTAATATTCCATAATGGGTGGTACCTGACCATCTCCACAGAGGAAGGCCTTCTCAGGGGTGTATAAAAATTGAACCTCACGGTGTGGTGGTCAGACTAGGCGACTGGTTCCACCCCACGCCAGATGAATCAATCCCTAAGAGGAAGACTAAATCCAAAGAGTGCCCAGATTTATGTGTAGCAGTGGAAACTACCTGTGTGAGGCCCAAAGAAGACATAAGCTGGAGGAAGTAATTACCAAATTGTGACAGTTCATCATCGACCCAGGTGTTAAAGTCACCCAGAACCATCAATCTGGGTGACTCAAATGACATATCAATGAGGAAGTCTGCTACTTCCTGTAAGAAGCATTTCCTATCTCCAGGTGGACAGTAGATGAGAACGATTCGAACGCCTACACCTGCTACAACTGTGCCCTCAAAGGATTCAGCCTCACCTACTGCCACATTCATGAGGCCCAATTTAGTCTTAAAACAGACTACAACCCCCACAGTCCAATCTCGGGCAGTGTATCACCGAGTACCCGGCTGGAATCATGGCCTCCAATATGGGGCCTGAATTTTCATCCAGCCAGGTCTCGGTGATGCAAGCCAGGTCAGCCGAACTGATAAGATCAGCTATAATAGCGGTCTTATTCCTAACAGACCTGGCATTGCATAACACCGCCTGGGTTGGACAAACCTTGGAAGCTGTCCAGCCTATCTGCCCACCAAATTCAGTAGTGCCCTTGGGTATGGGCACTAGACACAGGAAACCCCGGTCTGGATTCCATTTCGCCCCAGGGTGCCTTCTGGATTTAGTAACCCTGATACGGTGGCCCCGCTCTTTCATCCTCTGCTGTTCACTCCCCTCCGCCCTCCTCACTCTCCTATGAACAATCCCCAATGCTCTGCAGCGCTGGTAAATCTCGAACTGCAGGGGAGGAGTATAAAAAGGGTGTAGGGCGTGAAGAGAGGAGAATGAATAGTGCACCATCGTGGAACCTGCAGGCTAGCACATGTTTTAGCTCAAACTAAACAATATACACCAAATATCAAACTAAACTAATCTAAAAACTCTAAATGCCTAAAACAGAATTACTAACAATTAAAATACTGAAATCCTCCAATAATAACTTAAACAGTAAACCCAACCCAACAAGACCGTGAAACCACCCTCCTCCCGACTGGATAGAATTCAAACCCAGAAAACAAAATATAATAAAGTAAAATCCTCTCACAGGATAAAATACATATATGAATACAAATTCACCCCCACCCTCTCACAGCCGAGGAAAGGGAGAATTCTGGGCACTCCACTACCCAGAATACACACAATGGTCAAACAAAATAAAAATAACCATAAACAACACAGTACAAACAAAAATAAAATAAATACAGGTGTCCTGGTCCTCTCACCAACCAGGAGACTGAAAACAAATTAAAAGTCTGGGAAAGAAGTCAACCAACGGTAGGAGAAGTCGTAGCAAATCCAACAGCAGCTTCAAATAAACCAGTATAAGTCCAAAAAGTTGTGAAGGACCGAGGACCAGCAGACTACCATTCAAATTACCCGTACATTTCTGTTCACGGCAAAAATTCCTGGTATCAGTAATCTAGCCTCTATGGTTCTCAGTTACAGTTCTTGTTAATAAAGTTAACATGATGGAGGTAAAACACTTTCACAGTTAAGTGGTGATAAAGCTCTCTCAGTTCAGATAAAGCCAGAACCAAGCCAACCTAGGGCAGGTTGCCATATATACAACCACTCATCCCCACTTGGAATGCAGGAGAAAGCCCAACCTCTGCCAGGCAATTCCAGCAACTCCTGGAGGCCCCGAGAACACCAACCCTCCAGTAAGCACACACGACCCTCCCAGGGACAAACGGCCATGCCCCGCACCCACCTCTAGGTCAGCTGGACTGGCTGAACCTCTCCTTCTTCTCCAAAACTCCACAACATGATAGATCAAACAGGGCTCAAGCACAAGCCAAATCCAGGCAGATGGTCACTCAGTTTTTCCAAAATTCGCTATAGTGGCCAAATAACTCCATGTATACACAGGAGTCTTTCACACAGCAGCAACCGGACTGACAAATCCACTGTCGGCACTGACAAAAGCCCTGCAAATGTATCTTGGAGGTTCCAACAATTCCAACAAACAGGTAACAAGAGATAGTAAGCAGCTGCACTCCAAGCAACCCCCTGACTGCTGTCCTTTGAGAAGCTGAGGCAGGTAATACCTTTGCTGTGAACACACCAATTACAAGGTTCTCACAGTGTTTCACCCAACAATGGCAAACTTTAAAAACTTCCAAGAAGTCTTTCAAAATTACACCGGGTCCTCTAAATTGCCAGGTCCATAAACCGCAGTCTCCCAGCTCCCGACTCCCGACTCCCAAAGCTGAAACAGGTAACACCTTTGCTGTGAGCACACTGATTACAAGGCACTCACAGTGTTTTACCCAACAGTGGCAAACTTCAAAAAACTTCTAAGAAGTCTTTCAGAATTACGCCGGGTCCTCCAAATCGCCAGGTCCATAAACTGCAGTCTCCCGGCTCCCGACTCCCGACTCCAAAAAGGACTCCGAATATAAATAAAAATAAAAATACATTAAAAACAAAAGAAATATCATCGTAAGAAACTGAATCAAACTATAAAACATGAAAATCTGCAGAGCTGTAGACACAGCTATCCCAGCATGGCTGCCATCTTGGAGATGCAAAATGACCTATGGGATTTCAGTTAACAGGAATCATCGTAACTTCTACCCTTGTGCATTTATATCTGACCTGCGGGACTCTTTAAGATGGCAGGACTTCTACCTAGCAAAAACAGTAAACACAGTGTATGATATTTTCTAGGAAATTGTGTTCAGGGCCCTAGACAAACATGCACCCATGGTTAAAAACCGCACTAAAAAAAATGATGCCCGTGGTTCTTGGCAGAGTTGAAGGCTGACCTACTTAACTGAGACTCACTCTGCAAAAATGCTTGAAAATCCAAGCTTTTGGCAAACTGGATTCATTTAGGAGGGCTAGGAACCTTTGTACTAAGTTGGTCAGGGAGGCCAAGTCTAGTTATTTCCGGGCTGAACATAATGCTTCTTCCAGGTGTTCTGCTAGATTCTGGAAAACCCTTAAGGAGATAGAAGGTCATGTGTCCTCCAACTTCTTACCTGCAAAAATATCCAAGGGTGGCATCATAGTTACCGATAAACAATTAATCCTCGACCAGCTTAATAATCATTTTGCTACTGCAGGGTTAGCCTTCAATACTTCTTCCACCAATACCTTTCATTCCCAACTCAGGGCACAGGACCTAGTAGCTCCAGTCACAGATGCAGTGTTTTCCTTACAACCTGCAACACTGAAAGAGGTTGAAAAACTACTTCTACACTTGGATACCAGGAAGAGCACTGGTGCAGACCATATCGACCCATTTTTCCTAAAAATTAGTTTCCATGCCCTGTTCTTGCCAATCACACATCTTTTCAATCTATCTCTCCTGCACGGTGAAACTCCTACCATATGGAAAATTGCCCAAGTGATTCCCTTATTCATATCTGGAGACCCTAGTGACCTCAATAACTACAGACCAATCTCCTTACTCCCTATCCAAAATTCTAGAGAAAATAGCAAGTAAACAGCTTAGAAACTACTTAGAATCCGCAAATCTGCTAAACCCTCTACAATCAAGATTTCGGCCACACAATAGCACAATTGCGGCCCTTGCAAAGGTTACAAATGACTGACAGAAGGCCCTGGACTCCAAGAACTTTGTAAGCACAGTATTCCTGGACCTAAGAAAGGCATTTGATACTGATGACCACAAATTACTCTTGGTATCCCTCTGTAATATTGGCATGGACTCCCCCTCCCTGAGATGGTTCTCAGACTACCTCTTAGGTCATCGGCAGCAGGTAAAAGCTGAAGGGGAATTCTCACCACTGAAACCACTATTGAGGGCCATACCACAAGGCTCCATTCTGGGTCAACTGCTATTCACAATTTATATTAATGGAACTGATGTAGGAGTCAAATCTGCCAACATTCATCTATTTGCTGATGATCCGGTACTCTGCATTGACAAACCTACTCCTGAAGCAGCATGCATGGATCTTCAGCAGGAGTTTAATCAATTGCAATTACAACTACTGAACCAGAAACTGCTCTTGAATGCAAAAAAAAATGAAGGTGATGCTCTTCTCACCCTTTATTAATGCTAACAACCCTGCTATGTTAGGATCCATTCCCCAGATTACTACACTCCTAGGAGAGCCACTAGAGTTTGTAACCAAATTCAAATACCTGAGGATTTGGATCGACTATAAGCTCTCCTTCCTTGTGCATATCGAGGAACTGTTGAAAAAGCTCAGGCAGAGACTAGGCATCTTTTACAGAATCAAAAATCTGCTCACCCAGGATGCCAAGAGGAGACTTGTACTCACCACATTCCTTTCATTGTTGGATTATACTGACTTTTTGTACTGCCAAGACCCTGCTTATGCACTAGCCAACCTAGATATACTATACCATAGAGCCATAAGATTCATCACTGGTGCTCCATATTCTATGCACCACTGCTCCTTATATGCTGTAGTAGGGTGGCCTTCCCTTGCCTATAGAAGACAGAAAAATGCCGCTTTTTGATGAACAGAGCGATCACTAAAAAGCTACCTCAATACATATCAGATTGTCTTCCGCTAAGTATGGTAGGTAAGTATGCCCTGAGAAGGGCATCCCATATCTCACTTACTGCACCCAAAGTCAAATAACGCTTCGGTAGATCATCCATAAGCTATGCACTACCCCTAATATAAAACAACTTGAAAGACTCTTTGAAACTGGTCCGCCCTATAAATTTCTCAGCGTTCAAAATGCTGTATGTATGCTATGCCAAGGAGTCTTGTAACTGGTTCCCCTGATCAGTGCCATGTCACCATGTTTCAGAGCCTCTGAGTCCCCCCTGGCATCTGTTATCTACCACCCCCTCCTCCTCCCTCTCTATAGGTACCCAAAATGTACAATAAGTGCTCCTTCTTGGAGCCAGTAAATATTCCTATAATGGTTTGATTGTTCTTACATTCAGGGGCTCACTTTACCGGTCCACTTGCTTTTCAAGCATCTTTGTTTTTGACCTCCCTTCCCCCCTTATGTATGCTCCAAGCCTACCTGCACATTATCTTCCTCTGTTCATACCCTCTGTTCCTCTCTCTCAAGGCTCCCATCAACCTCCATATTAATATGTATGCTACTCTGAGTACCTGCCTGTGTTACTCCAGCACTATTTTGACTGCCTGTGTTACTCTAGTATATTGACCCCTGTCATATTCCTTAATTGGATCCTGTCCCTCTGCATACTGATGTGAGCATTACTTACTCTGTGTATTCTCATGTATAGCGTGTGTACAAGTTACACTATGTACTGAAATAGAACATGTTTATACTGAATATATAATTTTACTTTGTGTACTGTATATGTATGGTTATGAATGTATGTATGTGTACTGAATATGTATATTGTTCAGGTCCACCTCAAACATTAGTTTTCCTCAATGGTGTTCTGCCTGGTTAAATAAAGATTTTGACTGATTGATTAAATTCATGGGTACAATATTGTACAACAAATTGCCACATTCTATTGTTAACTGTTCTAAGATTTCATCCTGTAAAGGATTCCTTAATAATTATTTATTGTCTGACTCTGCTTGTAAATGTTGTAATCAATTTGTACTTAACTGTTTAACTTATGCATAGGTTTGTTATACTATGTTTATAATTTTGTATTTCTGTTTTTTTTTGTAATCAAACATCTCTGAAAATGGGCAATTGTGCTCACAAACATTTCAGTATAAAATAAAGATGAAACAAAACGAAATGAAACAAGATTGTAATCAGAGATGGTGTTCTAAGGGACATTTCCCAATTTATAAATAAACTGCTAGTTTTCAAGGAATGAGGAATTGTTAAAAAGGAAGTTTAAACTTTTATCTCTAATAAACAGTGCTTGGTATAAACATGTGTTCCACCTGATATGGAGAATGTTTACTGTGTCGCGCATGTCATAAGAACTTCCTTTGCAGTTCATGTTTTACTGCTATGATATAGTATGCTTCAAGTCAAGCTCTGTGGGTGGTTTAAATTTAAACAGAACACAGCCAGTATCTGATATTTTTCCTGAAAATGACAAAATAAGGAAAATGGTGGGTTCTGATAGAATTCTAGTTCTGAAAGTAAATATCACATTTTCCAAAGAAGCTTGGATTTCATCTATCTTTAAACAGAGCACATACATAAAGTAGAAAGGCATAAGAAGGTTGTGCTATGATGTGTCTTATAGCCTAGTTAGTTTCATTCTTGATGCTATTTATTTGACCTTCAGGCATCATCTTATATCTCATCTATCTCAAAAGGGGTCCACTTGCTTCTTAATAATAAAAGTGACATTAAACAATAAAAACATAGTTTGTAGAATAACAAAAATAAAATAGCAGAAACTGACCTAAAGGGTTAAATAGTGATATTAGAATAGAAATAACTTTTTTAAGTAGTGCATTATATAGGCCATAGAAGAGCATTAGAGTCTGACTTTCTGAATCTGCTACCTCTCCTTTAGTGCACAAACTTTCGTGGATGGTATTTAGACACCAGATGAACTACAATGTCCATTTATTTAATTTCAAAGCCCTTAACAGAATGGATAAATCATTTCTCCATTAGATTTTCCTAATTTCTTATGGCTCCTCTTCAAGAGTTTTGAGCTCCACAAAACAAAGGCTGCTAACTGTCCCTCCATCTTGAATTAAAGGAACACTGCATCCTCACATACAGTAATGTATATTTTATCTATTTCCTTGTCACAGGTCAGATTCATTTCTTTACCTGTTGGTGATAATTTTGTTTTAAATACATAAAAAAAAACAGAAAAAGGAGGTGTGCAGTGAAATCTTTAGTGCAAGTATATCCATTTCAGAAACATTATACCATACTACAAAGAAAAATACTGTAGCACACTCTGAACCATTCTGGAGTGTAAAAAAAAAAATTACTGTCACTCCACTTTAAGGAAAAAGCCAATAAATGGCAAATGTGTAGGTTACTGATATGTAAGCCAGTGCCATCAGCCAGTGGTGCCACTGACTGCTCTGCAAATTGGGGCACCCCACCTCTTGCTTAGGGAGATGAAAAAGGCCTTCTGCATCAGCTATTAACCTTCCATAACAAAGGGGCAGTAAACCTGTTACTGCACCAATTCTCAGTGTCGTATGGGTCACAAACCCTTCCCTCCACCTGAACAGATTTATACAGATGATGACATACCTCTCAATCTCTTCCCTCATAAATCAGGGATGAGGCTTAACAAAATCAGGGACAAAGACACGAAATCAGGGACTCATCTTTACAAGCATTTGTCAATGTTGAATGTTTCCATACATGGTTTATGTGGCAGGGGAGTATTGTGTTAGTTGAACTTCTGGTGGGAGGAAAACCCTGCCTGAAGTATGTTTTGACAAGTTGTCATATTTTGGACAGCATTTGAATACAGAAGCTTGGTTACTAAGAAGGCTAAGTTGAAAATGTGGGGTGCATTGTTTGCCCGGTGGCACTGAGGGTTGAGGCATTGGAAGCTACACCTCGTGCCATACCAGTGACACATGTTCAGGAGTGAGCATGGGCCACTGGGGGTCGGCACAGGAGCAAAAGGATCAAGCATTCCAGGGGTAGCTCTCCTTCTCCAGGGAGGGGGGCAACCAGGTGTCGGTGCATGCCTGGCCTGTAGCAGTGGCTGGGGGCTGGCACACTGATGCTGTAGACATTGGCAGATGCCAGAGGTGGGGCAGATGCCAGATGGGGTGCATGCACATTAGCATGTGCGGCACCGTCACTGGTGTCCTTGAATGCTCTACCCCTGAAGGGGAGAAACCAGGAGGAAAAAAGCTCACACTGGATGATGGAGGGAACTTGCAGGACCTGTCCCCAAATAGCCATGGCACTGATCCCTGTACTGGATCCATTCTTGGTGTGAGTGGGCCCCCCATTCTTAGTGAGAGTGGGCCCCGCTGCTGACCCTGGCAGGGGTGGATCAGTGTTGGCTGGTGGACATCAGAGGATGGGGCTGGGGCTCCCTCCAGATGGAGAGGGATGTGGAGCAGGGGTATAAATAAGAAAAAATGTGGGTTGCAAATGTTTAAGATTTCCACAGTTATGAGCATGCGTACTGAAATTGCAATGAATGGCCATAATTTTGTCATTTTATTATATTTTGACCCCAAATGTTGAACATAGTCTTCTTATCACTGCACCGTATGAACCCTGTAGGTGAAAATTTTCAAATTATTTCAAATTCATGGGAAAACGGCATTCCACGCCACAGGTGTGATAACACATTATGGGCAGGATGTGAAACATGACAGCTGCACTGTTCATGACGTGGTGTGATAAAATGGCTATATTGAAAATTTGGAGTGAAAATATTGAAAATGACCAAAGTTACACGCGTGTGTAGAAACTTTTGAATGACTGGGTGTAACTCTGCCATTTTTTTGAGTTGTTTAATCAAATTTTCAACAGGCCTTTTTGGGACACCACTTCATGAAGAGTGCCACTATCATTTTGTTTACTCATCCCAAAAGGTGATTTCACACAGCAATTACGCCATTCTGTGCCACAGGTGTGAAAACACATTTTGGGCAGGATGTGAAAAATGACAGGTGTATTGTTCATGAGGAGGTGTAAAAAAATGACAATGTTGAAAATCTGGGGTGAAAATATTAAAAAATTGGCAAAATTACAAGCGTGCATAGAAACTGCACAAAGCACGCTTGTAACTCAGTCATTTTGGGGATTTTCTGCACCACATTTTCAACATGGGCTTTTTGGGACCTCTTCTCATGAATGCGCAGTGACCACAAAATCACCTTCCTGGACTGAGTAATGAAATGACAATGACAGTGTTCATGAGGTGGAGTCCCAAGAACCCCATGTTGAAAATTTTGGGTCAAAATTCCTAAAAATGGCTGAGATATCAACATAAGTTAAAACCCCCATTGACAGCCATTATACAGTGCTTACCTTGATTCCTCAGTTCACAGTCTGGCTTTGAAGCATGCAGACATGTATCAGTCCTCAGAAGATCACAGATGCTGACCTCGTAGGGTAAGTATGGGATAAGGGGAGGCTGGTACACAGAGGGAGGGTCAGGATAGGGGAGGGTACAGGGGATATGACGAGGGACTGTTTTTTTACAGGCTTTAAAATAAAACATCAGAGGACAGTTTTCTTTTTTTAACAGGGAAAAAAATGTTTATTTCCGGACACTGGGAATGAGCTCCCTAGTTTCTGGCGGCGGGGGGGATTTAGATAATGCTGACATGGTGATTGGGCACCCTGATGTCAGCATGTGGAATAGAGGGAGTGGGGCAGACAGCATGCAGTGGGAGGGAGTGGGAGGGACAATTTGGATACCTGGAGAACAGAGGGTGAGGGGCAGGCTGCACACAGTAGTAGGGAGTAGGAGAGCTCAATTGAATGCTGGCTGGGAAAACAGAGGGTTCGGGGTGGGCAGCAAGCACTGGGAGGAAGTGGGAGGGTTTCATCGCATGATGCTGAGTGCAGAGACAGGGAATGGAGGGAGCAGGGTGGACAGCATTATGTAAATGAAAAGAATGAAGCACTATCATTGGAGCACTTCATTTATTTCAAGTGCAGCCACTTCCCTACTGTGAAATTCCAACCACTGTCACTCTCTGCTTCTGTGGTAATTGGTCTGTTAGGGTCGAGCCCACTGTAGAATTCTCTACATTGGACTCATCCCTGACACACTTCTCAAATGTCATTCTACCATAAGATGTTTCTTGTGCAAGCGCAAGGAAACATAGCAATTGGTAATATTCACCCAGAAAGCTGAAAGAATAAGGGGATTAGTGAAAGATTCCTTTTTTTGCAGAACAAGTCTGTAACTTTAATGTCTGACATTATTTTGTGCTTACAATCCTCACTGTACAGTCACAAAAACACAAATTATATGAGGGACAGAGGAGAATTTTGAGGCAAAATCAGGGATATTCCTGAAAATCTGGGACAGTTGTGAGGTATGGACAACGTGCTTTAGAGAAAATGGCCACAGCCATGGACTTATTGAACAGAAAGTAACAAAGAGTTAAAGTCAAAGTCAGTATGTTGCTCCAGCAAGATAGTCATTGCAAGTCATTCTTTAACCAGTCATCATCATGATCATTACAAAAGGCCATTCCTTTATCCCCAAGGGAGCCAACTGAATGGGTACAAGCCACCACAAGGGAACCAATTCCTGGGCAAGAGGGATGGCTCTGGGACAGATACTAATGGACCCCTTTCTCCTTTAAGGGTGCTGCATCCCATGGGTAAAGCCAAAAGGACTGTCCCTTGAATGGAGACTACAATTCATCTGTGCCTTCACCTCCTGCCAGCCTCAGGGTTGATTCATCTGCAAAGATGTGTAATTCCCTGATCCTCCAATGTACAGACCTTACTAGACTACCGTGCTGCCACTTACATGACAGTGACAACCTAAGTTAACCCTACCTAACTGCCTAAGGTTAAATCTCAATGGAGAAGGAGAAAACTGGAAAACACTTGTGGGGGAAAAAAGGTAAAATTCCTTTGTGACCCCTAAGGTGATAGCCCATTGTTGGACAGTTATATCCCTAACACTGTCCTCAGTTTTCCGTTTACAAAGGTGAGTTTATTTATTTATTCATTTTTTATTTATTCATTACAAATCAGGTTTACAACCTTTGAGTTAGAGACTCATTTACAAAGGCACCTCGTCATGGGGGGAGAGGCAGACATCAAGAGAGTTATTACAATGCAGAGTAAAACAGAGGATAACATTACAAGTGCAGTAAAAGGAGCATTTAACATAGATACACTTAGGTTGCATAATGTAGTAGTTTGTATGTTACTTAGGTTACATAATGTTACAAAATTGTGAGTTACACTCATGGATATAGTAGGTCCTCAGAGAAGACAGTGGGTTACATCCCTGTTTGGACCTAGTAGGGAAGGGGTAGGTCTGGGGGAAGGAGAGGCTGTTCAGTGGACATTTGAGTGGGTTTTGGCTGGAGGGCACAAAACAAGAAAGAAATCTCTTGTTCACATTATGTGCCTAAGCTCCACCCTCCAGCCCTAAGTTACTGAGCCCCATGGGAACACCTACCTGCCTACTTGTCTACCCCCCACCCCTGATGAGAATCTACCTACCTAACTTACCTGCTGGCTCACGCAGATGTCAGTCAAGGCTGTTTCCACAGACAATGCCTCTCCTGCTGCAGTTCTATGCAGGCTCCATAATTCTTTTATAGGTCACAAACTCTTCACTCCACATGAACAGACTGAGGCAGACAAAGTGCTCTGCAGAAAGTGGCCACAGCCATATATTTATTGAACAGAAAGTGACAAACAGTTACAGCCAAAGTCAGCATGATCTGCCCAGAAAAGTAGTCATAGCAAGTCATTTATTAACCAGTCATCATTATGACCATCATAAAAAGGTATTGCCCTACCCCCAAGGGAGCCATCTGAATGGGTACAAGCCACTGCAAGGGTACCAGCTCCAGGCCATGAGGGATGGCTCTGGTGTGTGTGCCAAGGTGTCCCTCTTCCATCCGAGGGCACTGCATCCCACAGGCAAAGCCTAAAGAGGCTGTACCTCCAGCCGTCCCTTGAACGGGGAAGACAATCCATTTGGGACCTTGCATCTTGCCAGCCTCAGGGATGATTTGCCTGCAGAGATATGTGATTCTCTGTTCCTCTCCATACAAATCTTACTAGACTATTGTGCTGCCACAGGATGAGACCTCATGAATGCTCATCCTCCCACAATCACCTCATGCCACTAGTTCCACCAAAGCGCTTTGTAGGTTTTTTAAAAATCTGTCATTCTCTAAACTAGACAGGTGCACACCATCCTGGGTATATAGTTGAGGTAACTTCATTATAATTCTGTCATGCCTCAAGATGGGCCCTCCAATACTATCCATAAATGGCTGCATTGCCATATTGATCAGTCTGCATGATTTTTCAATTGCTTTGGGGTACCATGCAAGCCACAAATGCCTCCTTTGAACCATATGAGATGACACAATGTACAACCAAGGCCAAGTCCCTTTTATTGTTCATAACTCTTCTAATGACTTTTCCATCCCCAGATTATTGCCCCACAGGTGTATAACCAGGATGCTGGGAGGGCCACATTGCCAAGCTTCAGCTGTGATCCATGGTAGTAAAAGCATTTCATCTCATCCCCTGTCATCACAGCCACCTTACTTAAGCTTGACCAAGCTCCAGAAACAAGTTTGTACCTCCCTGGAACTTCCTTGCTCTGATGGCTGCCCAGTTGATACATGCATGCTTGCAGATTCACACTTGCTCAAGCATGGATCTATCACCTGTCTCACCTGTCAAGAAACAAAACAAGAGTTACAACATATGCAGTCTCACATAACTCTCAAAAGCCTAGGACTGCCAGAAGCTAAGGAGCTCTGTCTGACTGTCCATTAATCCTTCTGCCTTTGCATATGAGGCAGCTCCAGTATGAACGAGTGGGCAATAAACTCCTTAGAGTCCACCCCATACCTGTCATAGAGTTCCCTAACACATCGGAATTGAAATACCTTCAATGGAGACTTGTCCTTGTGATGAAAGAATGTGACTGCCCCTGCAGTCTGCAAGGACACATAATCCTGAACCTGTGTTCTGATGTCCCACTGTACCCTCAACAGCGATCTCAGGCTACACCAACACCCCCAGGCCCTTCTGTCCATCTTACCTCTATGCAACTGGACACAGACACCATCAGCTGTTACTACAACATTATTGTTCCCCAAGTTCACCAACAAACCTGCTTACCTTACAGGGCAGCACCGGTTGTGATACTCTAATGTTCCCACAAAATACCACCGAGAAGGCCATTGTGAACAAATGCACCTCTGAAGGTGAGGTGCACACCATTGGAAGCATTTCCAACACACTCTCCAGCAATGCCAGGTGACTGGCTGCCTGCCATCCTGCCTGCTTGGTACCCCAGGCCCAACCCTCCAACTATTTCCAGAGTGGAAAGCCTGTATATTATCTGCCTGGTCTGTGACCCTGGAAAAACATGCCATCTCCTCTAGGTGCTGCCCCACTGCCACTAGTGTAAACTCATCTCATCTCATGTGTTAAATGTTTTATTAGTTTCATTGTAATACTCATATACAGTACATACATAATGCCACAAACATAGTTTGCAAGGCCACAGTACTGAACATACATGAATCAGAACAATATGTCCACTCCACGCATGTGGCTAACATATATAAAACTTAAGAGAAAGAATCCCTCTAGAATACAGCAGCATATTGCTACCTTAAGGATATTATACATGGTGCAAAGAAAAAGTCCCTAAAGGGGCCTATATCTCCTATATATTCAGAGAGCCTGTTATAAGATAGATAAATAAAAGCACCTACCTTAGTAATTCCAGCCATTCACAACCATCGTGAGGTATCACCACAGATATGTCAAGGCCTCATGAAACACAGTAGATATATCTTCTCATGGTCATTTCCAAGACATCACCTGGAAGGAATGGTGCCACAAAGTAAAAAAATTCATATGTATGTATTAAGCTACTACTTTGATGTGGCCATGCTTCTGTGTAAGTGGAGCATGGAAGTACAGTAGATATATAGAAAAACAAAAAAGGAGTTCCCGAATTTGCTTAGTTTAAATAATTAACAAAATAACATCACAATAACACAACCACAGACACTCCTTAATAACTACTAGTACCCACAAAGCAAAAGAGTACAACTTTGTGGGTAAACTATGTACAGTTAATATCAGTTCAGATGGAGCCTAAAAAATATAGTCATTGATAACACTATCATTATAGCAGAAGGGTCAAATAAATACATTGAACTGTCAGTTAGCAACATAAGACATTTCAGAAGAGAAATCAAAGTTAAATCAGCCAATACCTGCCCTGTCAGATATATACCCCATGAAGGGGGCCCAACAGAGAAAGAAAGAATCCATCTTCTCAGTGAGAATGTGTGAGCGTTTGTCCAGTTCATATATGGATGGAAGTGTTGATATCACGTTATTAATACCTGGCACAATAGTACTTTTCCAGTTCTGCAGGATTACCCACTTTACTTGCATGCTAAACAGCATTAGCCATCTAAATTCCTGATGATTAAGATGTGGGGCTTCAGAACTCAGACCCAGCAGCAAGAGATCTGCATTCACAGAGATTTGACAGACTAAAATCAGGTTAGCTTCATGTACAGCCTTCTCCCATAGACCATAAATTCGAAGGGCACTGCCAAAGAATATGGTACAAGTCCCCCCCAGGTTGGAGACATCTCCAACATGTATCATGTACAAGGACTTTCATTTTCTTTAGGACCGCTGGTGTCCTGTACCACAAGTGCAATATTTTATTATGTATGAGCCTGCTGTGAGTGTCTCTGTGTATCTTGTGTCCAGCTTGCCAACAATGCTTCCACTGTGTCTCAGAGATTTGTATCTGAAGGGTCTTTTCCCACTTAGATTTAGATGCTATGTTAAAGGAGGGCAAAGTATCTCTCACTGCTGCATAAAGTGTTGCAGCTACCTTGTTAAATAGGAGGAGCCACTCCTTTAAATGAGGAGTAAGGTCTGTAAGTGCATTTCCCTGCCGCAAAAGGGGCTTAAGAAATTGTAAATATTTCCAAAAATCTAATTTGACCAGGTTCCATCTAGATTGCAAGTTCTGATAGGAGTCTACCAACAGGGAGTTACGCACCAGTAAATCCTGAATAAAGAAGATCTCTTTCTCCTGCCAGAGAGGCCAACCCACTGGTTTACCACCGATGGTAAGGCTAGAGTTACTCCATAAGGGTGTATACAGAAAAGGATGGGCTGGGAGTTTTAGTTTTTTGTGTAGAAGCCTACAATATCTAATTGAGGAGCCTATGGTAGAATTAGATAGACACTCATGGGAAGGGGAGAACCAGAGAAGAGAGACTGCTACAGGGATGTTACAAAGAATCTGCTCAAGTAATAGCCATTGAGGAGATTCAATATTATGTGGGTGGAACCAGTTTAAGGTTTGGGCACACTGAAAAGCCAGTTTGTAACCTTCGACCCATCGGAGGCCCCAACCCCCTCTATGCCAATGGGCCCTGAGCTGGTTTCTGCTAAAGCGGGGCCTGTTGGAGCCCATAAGAATGAACCAATCATCACATCTATTTTCCAAAGCCAGTGAGGTGGGAGAAACAGGGGAATATGTGATAGCAAATAAAATGTTTTAGGGGCAAGAGTCATCTTAAAGGCCGCTATCTTGCCAGCCATAGTCAAATGGAGCCTGTTCATACGATCTAGCTCAATTTTACATTTAGACAGCAAAGGGCCAAGGTTATTATCCCACGGCTTTGCAAGATTAGCCCCAACTTTAATACCCAGGTATGTTATAACATGTTGAGCCCATTTTAAACCATAATGAGCCAAGATATGGGGGTTGGCACTGAGGGTTGAGGGGGAGTATTTATGTTTTAGATTGGTTAACTTTTAGTCCTGGGATAGTAGAAAAGTGGTCTAGAAAGGCTAAGAGTGGGAGTATGGATTCCTTAGCATCACTCAACGTTACTGGTAAATCATCAGCACACAGCAAGGCGGAAAATTGTGCCTGCCCCAGACCGTTGCCTTTTATATGAGGATTCTGTCTGATTGCAGCTGCCAATGGTTCGATTGCAAGGACAAACAGAAGGAGGGGAGAGAGGGCAACCCTGCCTTGTGCCTCTGAATAGTTGGAAGGGTTCAGACAATACGGAATTAGTGAGGACTTTAGCTAGGGGTGATGTATATATGGCAGAAACAGCTGCTCTGAAATGGGGCCCAAAGCCCAAGTGTTGTAAAACCTGCTGCAAATAGTCCCATTCTATGGAGTCAAAAGCCTTTTCAAAGCCGATGGCCAAGGCAGCTGCTGGTGATGATGTTTTATGACTAACCACATGAATGAGATTAATAAGTGTTCTAATGTGGTCAGCACTGTATCTGCCTTTTACGAAACCTACCTGAGAGGGATGTATCAAGGATGGTAGGATAGGGGTCAATCTATTAGCTAGTACTCTGGCATAGATCTTACTATCTGAGTTTATCAGGGAAATAGGGCCATAGCTAGCTGCTTTCTCTGGAGGTTTATCTTTTTTTGGAAGAACTGTGATAATTGCCTCCCTAAGAGTGAGGGGTAATATACCCTTTGCTTTGGTGTCCTTAAATACCTGGCACAGCAATGGGGAGATCAGAGGGGCCATCAACTGTAGAAAATCCACAGAGTACCCGTCGTTTCCTGGGGACTTTCCTTTCTTTAGAGCCGTCAGGGCAGTGACTACCTCCTGTTGCGTCAGGGGTTTTTCAAGAATAGCACTCTGAGCTGGGGATAGTTTAGGAAGATTAATGCTTTGTAAGAATGCTAGAGTATCTAGGCAGGGCTCAACTCTAGACGACATATATAATTGGGAATAGACTGTTGTCATGATATCATTCACTTCCTGAGGGTTAGTTTTCACTATCCCTGAAACTGGATCTTTCAGATCCTCTATATATCTTTTCCCTTGTTGTCTCCGCAGTTGGTAGGCCAAAATGTCCCCGCTCCCTCCTCCCAATAGGAGTGCTTTATCCTAATGAGAGCCAGATCTGCCTTTCTGGACAAAAGCTCATTTATCCTAGTTCTTATGGTAAGGACCCGTCACCCCCACATAGACTGCGAAGATGGATGTGATTGAGCCTTAAGATTTTGTTCAGCATCGAGCAAATCTCTTTCAAGTTGAGCCAGTTTCCCTTCTCTAGTTTTCCTCCTATGGGAGGCATACCCTATGATCTTACCCCGCATTGTCGCTTTGTAAGCTTCCCAGGTGTTTTGGGAAGAGGTGTCATCTATAGGGTTCTCCTGGAGAAAGTTTATGGTTTTGGATTTAGCCAATTTTACAAAATTAGAGTCATGTAGAAGAAGTGAGTCCAGTCTCCAAGTGGATGACCGTGGGGCAGAAAGGCCCCAGGAGATACTCAGTTGTACTGGAGCATGATCCAAGATGGCCATAGGAAGAATAGCAGATTCTAATACCTGGTGTGTAAGGGTTTGGGAAGTAAGCCAGAAGTCCAGCCTGCTATATGAGCCATGCACCCCAGAGTGATAGGAATAGTCCCGAACTGTAGGGTGCACTAAGTGCCATATGTCTACCAGCTGGTGTTCAGAGCTAAGGTGAAGGGTTGCCTGCACCCCTCGAGTATGAGTTTCCTTGCCCTGATCACTTCTGTCCAACACAGGGACTAAGGTGAGATTAAAATCTCCCCCAAATATAACAGGTTTGTCATTCTCTACCACTGACTCTAATTTGGTATTTAAATCAAGAAAGAAGGAGGGGTCATCTGAATTCGGAGCGTAGATATTTACTACTAGGAGATGGCCGTTAGGGGTCTCCAGTAAAGCTATTACCCATCTACCTTGTGGATCCACCTTGCTCTTTAACAGTGACCGTGGGAGTGATTTGTGCAACAGGATTGCCACACCTCTTTTTTTCGTGGCAGCACAAGAGTGCAGTTCTAAACCCACCAAGTCTCTGATTAAGTATTTATGATCCTGCTCAGTAAGTTTTGTTTCTTGCAAAAAAGCAACTTGGGTTTTAAGTCTTTTTAAATGGGTAAACACCTGTTTCCTTTTGGAGGGAGAACTTAACCCACACACATTCCAGGTTATAAAAGAAATGTCACCCATTAGGAAATTTAAAATAAAACATTTTGGGACTTAGGGTAGGGGCCACTAACCAGAGAGGGGTACTAACAGGGCTGGCATTTCTTGCTAACCTGATCTGCTGCATAATATATGAATGTCCAAAATTACCAATGACATACAATATAACCAGAAGAGTTATATGCATACTCTGAACATTGACGAGGAATAGCATTTGAATTATATAGAAAAAAGAACATAAACTATTTACAAACATTGCGCTACCTTGTGCAGTGGTGTACAGTATGAGGGTATCCCAGGCCAAGGAGTCATACTCCTCACAAGCTGTACTGCTCCACCTGTGATGAGGGTAGTGAGACTGTAAGCTGAGATGGGGTGCACCGCCCCATGTAAGCACTCTCACCCTGGGGGGGATCCTTGTGAGAGGATATAAGTATAATACTATTCGATAAACACATGTGCGTTTACCGTAGCAGTAGGCTTGTCTATTGACAGTACAGGTGTGTTTCTGTGGGGTCTGTGATTCTCTGCAGACTTAAAATGAAATTAGATAATGCACATCACAATAAGTTATGTACAGACTTCCCCTCCACATTGCAGAGAGAACCTGTATTTATGCACTGCCATAGCCCAGCATGTTAAATTGTGGCACTCTCCTTCAAACCTCCCTAGAGGTTATATTTCCCAGGTACTATCCCCAGAAAGGAGCAGAATGGAATTAGGCTGCCCGATTCTCTCCCCCCCTCCCAGTTCCAGACACCCTTACTCCCAAAGACAGCAAAGACATTATCAACAGTAAATAATTACAACCCAGAATCTTGCAAAAGACACATGGCTATGACATGATGGACGAGAGAGGTAAATAACCCAGCATTAACACCAAGTTAAGAGAGGATATACCCACAACAGGAACTAATCCCCTCCCCCGACCCATACAAAGCCATGTATATCAAGCATAAGAATACGGGCACTTATCTATGACTGATCCTGTGCATCCAGCGCCTGTATTATTTCAGTGTCTGAAGGAGACTGGAGTTGCGAGTTTGGGACATCGCATAAGTCTGAACCAGTATCTGCTGCAATGGTTGTCCATGAAGTTGGGAGGGAGGGATTGTGTGAAAGTTTGGCATGAGCATTTTGATGAGATGGGAGTTCAGTCTTAGTGGCCTCCTGTACCATCTCCTCCTCCGGGTATGCAGGGAAGCCATCCTAGATAGTTGGTGAAAGCAGTGCATATCTGTTGGGTGTGAGGAAATTGGAATCATATTCTGTAGAGGGCAACACAGGTTCAGTTGGCGAACCAAAGGAGTTCCAGGTTCGATCTTGGGGATGGTCTCTCTTATAGTGTTTATCGGTTTGCTGTCGCTTCCATGATCTAGCTGGTAAGGGTGAACTCTGGCCCTGAAACTGAAAACCATGAGGCCACGCTTCTGTTGCGAAGGCACCCTCTAGGGATAAGCTTTCTTTTTGCAGGCCTTCAGATGTAGCAGTCTTCTTTTGGGCAACCTCCCCACTGGAGTGAGACAGCCAATTGCTGTGCAGGTACTCCATAAGACTAGTTGGGGTGGCAAAGGAGAAAAAAGTACCGTTAACTTCCAATAGCATGGTTGCTGGATATCGAAGTGAAACCTTTATTCCCAACTCATGCATTTTGCGCCGAGCTTCGGAGTATTCCTTCTGTCGAGCAGCCAGGTCTCGGAAGTAATCTTGAAACACGAGAATTCTGTGCCCCCTCCATGAAAGAGCTCCAAGCTCTTGGGCCTGAGATGTGATCCACTCCTTGTTTGCAAAGTTTAAAATACGAAGCATAATCAGCCTGGGCCTGTCTCCCGCTTTTGGCTTTGGGGTAAGAGTTCTGTGTGCATGCTCTATTGTAAAGCTGGGAGGAAGATCATGCTTCAAGAGATCTAGAAGGGAATCATACAGAAATTCAATAGGGTTTCTTTGTTCTGCATCCTCAAGAAAACCTATGAGTCGCAGGTTATTACATTGGCTCCGGTTCTCCATGTCATCCCTTTTAGCTTGTAACAAAACAATTGTCTTCTCTTGTTCCTGCACTGTCAAAGAGAGATCCTCCAAGGCTGTAGTATTTTTCTTAGTTTTTTTTCTCGGTCTGGTCTATCCTGGCATCAAGTCTATTTATGGCCATTGTAGTATTGTTTTTGGCTAATGTAACCTCAGCCATTTGTTTTTAAAGTGTAGTAAACATGTCCTGGGTTTGCTGAGTACTTGAGCCCGAGGCCTTACCGGGGCTGCTGTGTCTTGACATGCTGGAGCGACTATGAGCAATTCGCCCTTCACAAGAGAATACAGAGACGCAATCCGAGCAGAACTCAACCTCCTAGGTGACTCCCGTTACCCGTCTTACTGCTCAGGAGAGAGATTTGTGTTTGAAGAGTGGTGTTTATCGCAATGATCGTCCCCGAGTTAAAGAGCACTCACATTAGGCAGCCATCTCTGTAGGAGCCAAGCCACGCCCCCTCATCTCATCTCATGTGGAGAACATAGGTGCACAGCTGGCATGCTGGGATAGGCTATAAGTTCCCTCACCTCTATGTCAGTTGTACATTCAGGAAATTCTCCATCCTTCTCTCCTATGCTCCCTACATGCTGGTTGCTAAAAAAGACCTGAGTAACTCCCAGGCTTCTTGTTCACCAATTTCCAGAGGCATGCTGGGACTTCCCTGGGATTGGGGCTGGCAGTATAGGCTAGAGGTTAGAGTGACAAGCTGTGAATGAGCTTGGTACATCCAGCAGACTGGGGTTTGATTCCCACAACCTCCACTTGCATACTGTGTGACTCTGAACAAGTCACTTAACCTCCCCAGTGCTCCCTGATCACTTCTGAAAACAGGCACTTGTGCCTAGTGGGCCTTACCTGGATACCAAGGACTAAAATAAAAAAGTATATATCTCTGATTCTGGAGCAAGCTCCTGGAATTTTTTCCACAGGGAACAAAAAAGAGAATCAGCAATAATGTTATCAACACCTGGCACATGCATTGCTCTAAACTGCATATTGAGAATTAAACATTTGAGCACAAAAACCTGCATGCAATTCCCCAGTGGCCCCCTGCTACCAAGCTGGCTGTTGATGGTATTTATATATTTTATTTTTTTAGGTCTAGAATTACAAATACCTTTGAGCCACGGCTCTTTTACAAAGGTTCCATGTCATTTACTGTCAATTACAATACATCACAATACAACAAGGGGAAATACAAAGGAATTGAGTGAAAAGGCTGGATACAAGATGGAGAGCAGAAGGTGGCACAGAGGGATTGGTGGATACCGTCGGAGCGAAGGGCAGCCAAAATGGCATTTGTCATACATACAGAGGGGCTAGAGAGGAACATATAAAGAACAGTACAGGGGGAAGTGCAATAGGGGGAGTTGGAGGATGGGGAAAGGAAGGGAGGAAGGGGAAAAGAAAAAAGAAAAAATTGGGGTAGGGTATGATGTGTGGGGTAGGGTAGGGTATGAGAAGGCAGGGCAGGAAAGTGGGATTGGCCAGCGGGATAAGTGCCTGGTGTTGGTTTGAAGAGGACTAAAGGGGTCAGTTATATGTTGCAGTCACATGAGCTGGTAGGAATGAGATGGCGACGGAGCATGGCTTTGACAGGGCCAAGTTTTGTCATGGAGGAGATGTCCTGACTGAGTTAATTTAGCCAGCAAGGTCCCCTGTGGGCAAATGATCTTTGACCCTGGGTGGTGTGGCAGCGGGGGACTTGGAGGAGTTGAGTTTCAGATTTTCTGGTGTTAAGGGTATTCAGGCAGGATTGCAGTAGAGCTTGGACACTAGGAGGTGCGAGGCCCATGGTAGCTTTCTTAGCCATAGTGCATGTTAGATACCTTATACGGTTGGAGAGTTGTAGCCATCCGGTTTGCTCAAATAGGTCACATGTATGTGTCAGATGGTGGGCACCAGTAATGAGCCTACAAGCCTTGTTGAGAGATGTCGATATTCGTCGGAGCATGGTGGTTGTTGCAGAACCATAGATGATTAGGCCATAATTAATGATGGAGGCCACTGAGCTCTGGACAGCGATCCTCAGGGTATCTGATGTAAGCTGACATCTGTGGAGGTAAAGCAGGCCAAGCCGAGTATTTGTGGCTTTGGCAACACAGTCAATCTGGGAACCGTATGACAGGTTTGGGTCTAGATGAATCCTGGGATATTTAAATGACTGAACCTGCTCAAGGGTGCTTCTGTGGCTAGTAGTGGTGGAGAGAGGATGGAGCCTGTGCTGGTTTCGGTGGCTGCTGAAGAGCATAACCTTGGTTTTATTATGGTTTAGGACAAGCTTGTGCTTGCTAAACCAGTTTTCTACAGTGGCAAAGTCTTGTTGGAGATTGTGCTGAAGTGGTTCAGGTTCCTTTTTGGTATAAACTATCCCAATATTGTTTGTCCTGAAGATTACCTTCTTGCCCCTCAACTGCTCCCAAAATATAAGTAAGGCCACTGCAATATGGAAAATTCAAACAACATGATATCAGTAAGCAAACCCTTCTTCTACCCATGCCTGAGACCATTAGCCCATGTACCATGTCCCCCAAAGTAGCCCCAAAACCCAAACCTCCAGATGAATCCATGAGTACCTCTAGCTCCCGATTGGTGGTAGGTTCTGGCCAAATGGTCACTCCATTAAAACATTTTAGAAATGCCAGCCATACCATCAAGTATTCCGTCAAGTTTTCTGTCACCTGAATCCTGTGATAAGAATTGGTAGAACCGCAGCCCACCTTGGCTATCCTACACATAAACATCCTGCCCATGAAGATAGCCTTGCAAGCAAAATTAATGTGCCCAACCACTTGCTGCAGTTCATGCAAGGTGATCTTCCAGGTCTTAACCACCTGCTCAAGATGGGACCTGCTAACTTATCTTGGGTAGTTAGAATTCCATGGAAACCTTGTCAGTCTTGATGTCCAGGAAGCTGACTCTTGTTCACAGCCCTTCCATCATCTCATGGGTCAGAATCACCCCAGGTTATTGCAAACTTCTTGGAAATTCTCCATAAGCTGGCCACAGTGCTTTGTGCCTGACCTTCCTGTGAACAAAAAGTTGTCCAGGTAGTGGATCACTTCTGCTTGACCAACACTAATCCTGGTGGCCCAGTGCAAAAATGTGCTGAACTGATTAAATATAGCACATGCCACAGCACATCCCATTGATATGTGGTTATTGATGTAATATTGTCCATCAGATTTCATACCCAACTAATCCCTGTCATCTGGGTGCACCAGCAACAGCCTAAATGCAGATTCTATATCCACCTTACCCAAAAAAGGCCCTTGCTCCACCCCCTGTATCACCTCAGTTGCCCTGTTGAACAATGCTTATCATACAGATGCATGGACTGGGTCAATATGGTGGTTGTCTAAATCTCCCTCTAGGTATGACAAGTGGTTTTCATCCGATATTCCCGTGGTACCTTCTTTGGAACCAACCCAATGGGGGACATCCAAAGGTGCAGCCAAGTAGGGGCTGTGAAAGGGTCACTGACTTTGCCTACTGTAATCTGTTTATCTAACTTGGTCCTTACTACAGCTGGTTGTTCCTTGACAGACTTCAGGTTCTCTGCCTCATAAGCCTCGTGTGGACTCTCATCCGGTATCTGAAAACTCACCCGGAAACCAACTGCCAAGGAACGAGCAGCTGCCTTGTCTGGGTAATTGGCCAGCAGGCACTCAACACATTCAGCTCTTATTGGGCTTGCAAGCTTTGCTGTGCCATTTCTGAAAGGGATGAGTGGAAGTTGTCCCTCTCTTTCACTTGTTAGAAGGGTGCAAACAATTACACACTACACACTCCTGCTTAAACCTACAGGACTCTGACTTACAACTGCCATGATAATAATTGTAACAGTATCCTCCTCCTGTCTCCCTGCCTCTGCTACCATGTGTCCCCTTCTTTGGTAACAAGGGTCTCTGAATCGGAAACACAGTGTCTGAATGTTGCAACCCCACAAGTCTTATGGCACACAGCAGATGCAAATATAGCATGTTCCATGCCCTGTCTGGCTGATTTTGCTTCTGCTTGTGGAATTCTTAATCATATTCAAGTCATGCACACCCAGGTTTTCTAGCATGCTTGGATATAACCTGACTAAAGTATTTACACAGCTCAGTTGCTTTGGCTAGATTCTCTGCATCAGTAGCCCTGCAAATATTGTGAAGCTGGCCAACCAATATTTCAATATGTGCCTGATCATCACTTTCCACTTTTTTTTTATGCCTTCATTGTTCTCCTTTTTATCCTTTTCCTCCTCCGGGTCCCTGAGCCAGTTTAACACAGTAAACACATCCATGTATTGCCCATTGACAATCTGTTGCTGGACCTTCTCTAACAGATGGGACACCACCAGTTCACCCTGACTCACAATGCCCATGTGTGTCAGCTGTACCACTCCATGCTGTGGTGAACTAGCAGCAGCCCCACTAGCCGAGGTCTTGTTCCCTCCGTTCCTGCATCCCACCATGTGGCATCCACCTGCTTCTGCTCCTGTAGTGCTATAAAAGCCAAAACTTTGTCAAGCTTTTGTTCAAGACCAACCACACCTGAGGGGAGGGGGAAGGTGGAGAGCTGAAGCAATGGCCACCTGGAGGCTATGTGTTTTCTGGCTGGGGCAAAGCCAGTGTTGGGGTAGTGGGTGTACCCCACCCTTGAGATTGTGGCTTCTGAAACCCTGGAACTGATGGCAGCAGTACACGATGGGCAAATGTGTAGGTTACAGATGTGAAAGCAACTGCTATTAGTAAGTGGATGCTACTAACTCCATTACAAATTGACGCATGCTGCCTCATGCTTAGGGAGTGGAAAAGGTCCTATGCATCAGCTATAACCTCACATATCAAAAAGGCAGTAACCTTGTTACTGCAGCAATTCTCAATCTATTGTTGATTGTAGAATCTTATGATATATTACAGGGAGTATTGTGAAATCCTGAAACTCCGTCCCTGAGTTTTAGGATTCTGACACAATGTGCCTGAAAGACGTTTGCCTGACAGGCAAAGTTTGCCCTCGGCAGAGTTAGTTATAAAAATTATGGTGGGTGCGGGGGGCAAAGCCCCCTGAAGCATGTAAAAAAAAAATTGCAATGGGAAAACTTTGCCTGTCAGGCAAACATGTTTTGGGCTGCTGGTGACGGGATCCTGAAACTCAGAGAACAGAGTTTCAGTATCTTGTAATATATCCATATTACAGTGGTGCTCAGTGTGAGGTTCCTTCTTGTCTTGTCATTTTGTGACACCACTGTTATGATGTCCAGAGAGGATACTAGACATAATTGTTGGAAACATATAACAATCAAGCAGTGAGCACCACTGTAGCTAACACATATTACTGCAATTATTGCAGCCTTCTACTGAATTCATAAAGTGTCCGTAAGAGTGACTAACCAGTGATATCACAAACAAACAAAACAATTAGCCACAATAAAAAAAAAAACATCTATTTAAAAAAAATTAAAGTACACTGATTTTTGTCACTGTTTGCAAGCTTCCCACTACACTGTATAAATATTTAACCCTTGGGCTTATGATAGAATTAAAACATATTGGAATTCTGGACTGATATTTCAATCTGTGGCACAGCAAGGGTTAAGTTATCAATTCTTCCAAAGAAAAGCTCTGTACTATTATTATTTTAAAAACATTATTTGATTCAACTGACTAATGTCTGAAGTTATATTAATTAATGTATTTCAGATGAAAGAGGTGAAGTTTATTTAGCAGAAAATTGCATTAGTTGATTGAAGAAAACCTGTACTTTTAAAAGTCCCATACTGAACTTTATTGTCCAACTGGAAAAATCAAAGTCAGCCATATAAGTTCTCTCTGCATGTTTATGAGAAAGAACTGGGAACAAAAAACAAAATACCAAAGGTACTGAATGACACGAATGTATCAAACTGTAATTTTTGCATAGTAAACGGCACATGCACTGTATATGCTAAACAATGGAGGCAGTATAGTGCAGTGGGTTAAGGCTCTGAGCTGCAGATCTGGAGACCTAGGTTTGAATCCCACAGCCACCAAGGTGCATGCTGTGCGATCCTGAGAAAGTCACTTAACTTTCTTGTGCTCCCAGGTCGAATCTGGAAACAAGCTTCAACTTAGTGTGCTACTCCTGGTTAAACAATGTTCCCTTTCCTTTTCCAATGTACACACAGATAACGCAAATTACAGATACATAAATACATGCAAGTACATACATACACCTCAAAAATAAACACACATAGCCCACACAATACCCAAACTCAGAAACTGTTAACTTGATCAGATACTGCATTAGGGCATCTATAGATGGCATGATTGTTTCTCAATTTGAATGCAACCGGTCACTGTACCAGAGCCCTTGATATTCACCTTTCCACCCCTTCTGAGGAGTCTGGGCTGGGCTTCCTGAGGATGTGCTACACTGGCCTAATGTGGTGCCATGGCACCACCTGGGGTAGCGATGTGGGGTACCTGGTCACTAAAACTCAGTCCTTAGTTAACAACCCACCAGGGATTCAACTGCCCTGCTGGTCCCCACCTCAGCTGTCCTGGGGGGACTGAAGGGTGAAGACTGAGCTGGCACATAGGAGGAAGTACAGATAAGCCCTAGATTGAGAGCTTACACAATCCTTCTGCCAGACTCTTGACACCATCATCAAGTCCATACTGTCCAAAGTCCAAATGGCAATGGCATAAGCATTCATATCAGCAATATGTACATTTCTAACTAACACTTGATGCCTAACTACTCTGGGCATTTATACATACAGTATGTACACATTGTACATTTATGGCTAGACAACTGCTGCCTATCTATCCATAGCATTCAACTGGCAGACAAATACCCATTACCACCTGAACCTGTGTGCAGCATGTTGTGGGGAATATTGCAAGGGCAATATGCTTATGAATCACATGTAGGTGTATTAGAGGCACTGAGGGTGTCATAAGTGAGCTAGATAATGGGTTTCGGCTCATGTCCAGACTTGCAATGTAATTCTGCTTCTTCCTCAGGAATAGGGTGCATGCTTGACTCTTGTGGATCTGTGTCCTGCAGAATGGCATTGTCAGAAATTACAGGTATTACTTGAGTCTCTGGGATTTGTTCCTCAACATTCAGCTCCACTTCAGTGTCCATAACTGGGTCTGCAGGTTGCTCAACTGACACATCCTCTGGCACAAAAGGTGTAACTTCCGGGTTCATGTTGTGAGACAGCTCACGATTTATAAAGTCCTCAGTAGGAACTGTACTAGTGGTTGGTTTTGAATTTCTTCAGTCCATTGGATTAAATGGCACATATTGCAGCAAATTAAGTACTCTAGTGCAACATACTATGTCATCGTCACTATCATTAGAACTATTATACACTGGTTCTTGTGAAGGAGCTGCATTAGAAATACTGGTATCAGTACTCAGCACCTCATTTCATTGAGGTGTTATCTGATACTGAGTTTTTGGTCTCCCTGATAGTGGGCATTCAGTTTCAGTGTCTGGTTCAGACACAGACTCTCCAGTGGGTAAGCGATGGTTTCTGTAGACAGTGTTTTCTTGGTCTCAACCTTGTTCTTGGCAAAATCTGCAGACTGACAGGTCAGGCATTTGCTCAACTATGATAAAAGATTCTGGTGCCCAGTGGTCTTGAATCTTAATTGCCCTTGATAGCCCAAGTTTTTCAAAAGTAAGCAGTCTCCAACCTGTAACACCTGTTGACTAACTCTTTTGTCAGCACTCTGCCAAAAATCAAGTGGAAGGGTGACCTTAGAGCTGCATCATTTTGAGTGCAGTTGTAGACATACACCAGGGAACTTGCTTTCTGCCTCCAGTTGGGTTTCTGAGCTGGGTCCAAGGTGTTAAACAGTGTATGGTCAAAGTGTTCAAGTTGAGGGTCCTCCTGCAGGTACTAAGGTGTGTTTCTTAACTTTCTGATTACATATGTTGCCAGAAATTCTTCTACATATCGACTTTCAAAGTCCCTCTCTTGGTCAGAGTGGATCCTTTGAGGGATGTCATAATAATTTATGTATTGCTGCAGCACTTTAATAACAATGGATTCTTTCCAGTCTTTTGTAGGGTATGACAGGGCATATCAAATGTAATGCTCTGTAATACCAGAATGCTACCAAGGTTTTTTTTTCTATCTGGCTCCAATGAAATGAAATCAATACATACTAAATCCAGTGGCCCAGTGGTTTTGATAATTACCAAAGGTGCATCTCTTTTTGGTAAAGTCTTTCTTTTGATACACCACCGGCAGGTTTTGCAATGTTTCTCAACTTCTTTTGCCACTTTGGACCAATACAAATGTATTCTCATTAAATCCAGAGTGTGGTCAACCCCAGGTGACCCCTGTTGTCTTGTAGAGATCTGATGACAGCTTTTTGGTACTTCCACAGCAATACCAATTGTTGTCTAGGGAACTCAGGGTGTGCAATGTCCTAACTGGTTCATATTAGCAATCCATCTTTTAGAGACAATCTGTTCCACTCTCTTAATAACAGTGGGATATCTGGATGAGTTACTGGTGCTTGATCTGTGTCATGCCTCTTCCCCAGGGCACATATTACACTTTGTAAAACATAGTCTTCTGTTTGACCTTGTTTGAGTTCAGGCCAGATTGGCTGAGGCAAAGATGGCTGGTCCAAACCAGTAAAATTCAGATAGGTTGTTGGAATGGCATCTGGGGCAGCCCCCAGTATGTCAATTGCTTTGTGTGGGTTTGCAGGAGTGGCATGATCAGTGGCATCAGACTTCAAACACATTGCCTTTACTGCAGCATTTGGAATTTTTGTACCTGAGGCTGGCTGATCAGGGTGTGGACACTGGGATAATACAGCTACACATCAATCTTACTTCTGCCACTGCAGTTTGTATTCTAAATTGTAGTTGCATGTCGACAGACTTGAGAGTCATCAATGTTCAGCTGTGTCCAATTTTGCTGTGGTATTCACATAGGTGAGCAGGCTGTTATCTGTCCATACTGTGATCAGGGCCCCATACAAGTACCCATGGAAGCGTTCCATAACTGTCCACTTAACGGCCAAGAATACGTGGTTGTGCACAGGACACAGTTTCTCAGTCAGGTTTAAACTGTAACTGGTGAATGCCACTGGGTGAAGTCCCTCTGGGTGCTCTTGGTACAGGTCTGCTCCCAGGCCACATAAACTAGTGTCCATGTGCAATATGAAGGTTTTTTTGGAATCTGAAAATGCTAGCACTGGTGCCTTACTTAGGCATTTAATGATTTCTATGAAGGTTGCTTCACAATGCTGTGTCCATCTGGCACCAAAGGGTTTGTTCACTTTGCGGTACTCTGTTGGGGATTGCCCCTCCTGGAATGGGCTTTCTTCTTGTTTGTTGGTGGGTACCCCTGAATTAGGTTATT
This sequence comes from Neoceratodus forsteri, assembly GCA_016271365.2. NCBI lineage: Eukaryota > Metazoa > Chordata > Ceratodontiformes > Ceratodontidae > Neoceratodus > Neoceratodus forsteri. The sequence goes on along the minus strand of CM028137.1, from coordinate 208,083,816 downwards.
TAGGGGGTGGACAACAATTTTGTAATCTTTCACAAACTCTCTGTAGTATCCACAGAATCCAAGGAATGACTGCAGCATCTTGTGATTGCGTGGTCTAAGCCAAATTGTTAGAGCCGCTATTTTGGCTGGAACTGTCTGTACCCCACTGGCAATAAAAATACATCCCACATACTTGACTGAAGGCTGTAAAACTGGCACTTTTCAATGGACACATTCAGGCCAAACTCCTTCAACCTGTCCAACACCTTAATTAGCTTTGTTTTGTGTTCTTCTAGCATTCTTCCAAGTGCTGTTACGTTGTCCAGATATATGAGCACCTCTAGAAGCTGCATGTCTTCTACTGCTTTCTTTCCTTCAGCCTCTAAAATGTAGATGGAGTCCCCAGAAATACACTGGGGCATCCTCTCAAAGTGGTACCACCTCAGTATGCTGATGAAGGCTGTCTCCTCTTTATCTTGGTTCCATGTGATAACGGCGACCGTGTAACTGTGATCGCCATTTGAGCAAGTCTACATCACCGAAAATGAATTTCAGTAATGTAGATTCACAGCGAACAGCAAGACAGCACTGGAGACTTACATTTTTTATTTTTATGTTAGGGGCTGTGCCCTCTGCACCACCGTACTAAACAATTCTCAATTCCAGAGGGTGCAAACAAAAAAAAGAGAATACGTGATGACCCGTAAAAAGTGAGCACGCCGAGAACTGAAGCCAGCACCCTTAAAACCCCAGCCTGTCACCAACCCACCACACCATGGCCAGCTCAGCAGCCCACCACTGCAGTACACCCCAAAACCCTCCCTATCCTTCTGCCCATAACAGGGTGTGGTCCCTCCCACCCACCCCATGTGCATGTATACATAGCGACAGCCTGTTGCTATATTCACCAACCCCATATCTGGTCATCCTCCCTGCCCGGTAACCCTGTGTAAAAGTACCGTGATTGAGTCACCCTTTTTTGAAAATGCTCAATCGTGGTTGCCTAATACACTGGATGCCTTTATCTTCCTCCACCATGGGATCTGATAATAACCACTGCCCAGGTCCAGTACCGAAAAAACACTTTTTTCTGGTCAAGCTAGCCAGGACATCCTCCACTCGAGGTACTGTGCACTGGTTGGGCTCTGTCTCTTTATTAAGAATGCAGTAATCTATACATATCTTTATAGCTCCATTCGTCTTCCTGGCCACCACTCTGAGTGAGGCATAAAGACTTCTGGATTCCTTGATAATATCTTTTGCCAGTAGCTGTAGTAAATGATGCCTGACATCTTCTATGTCTGCAGGGGGGCCAATCTCTGAGATCTCTACAAGAAAGGCAATCATCTTGAAGGCAAATGTGGTGTTCTTCTCCTCAGCTATATCCCATGTCCCACTCCTACACTTTCTGGTGCTTAGCTAGTCTGTTAATCAGGCTCCACCTGTATGGGTAAGTCTTCAAAGTCCAACAGGCCAGGGTCAATCTCCGTGGCAGTGGCTACTTCAAGGTCCAATCCAGTTGCACTGTTGGAATGAAAGATATTTTCTAGCACCTAGACCTTCCTGAAGATGGCTGGTTTCTCCATCTCATTCTTCACCCTTTCAGTCACTCGTCTCACCCAGAGGGTAGCAGGCAGAGGCATCATTCCTCTCTGAACCATCAGTCCTTGGGGCAGGCAGTTGTCAGTTAGTGCATCAACGATGAGTGCATGTCTAGCTGGCTGTTTGAATTCGGTTGTACCAACCTGACAACAAAGTGCATTGGGGTACAAGACCACCTCCTTGCTGTCAACACACCAAATTACTCCAATGGGTTCTTCTGTCACCACTGTCTTTAGGTCATCAAGTTTCTGGCACACTATCTTACAGTTGCTTGCAATGGCAGACTCTGTAAGCTCTCTTCTCTCCTCTCTCTTGGTACATTTGGGTCAGTCTTCCAAACATGTCTGCACTGATTCCAATCAACAAAAGGGTGTCATCCATGGTCTTGGATTCAGGACAGATCAGTGCTATGCCATCAGTTTTGTGGAGCATTCCCTTACCTTGTCCAGGGAACTCAAGTTGCACAATGCAGTAACCATCATAAAGATAGCTGGTGTCACTAACGCTCCATAGTGAAAGTTTTTTCAGAGGCATAAGAGGCAGGTGTCTAAAGTGGCTCTTGTAGAACACATGGTGAATAATAGTAACTTGTGATCTGCTGTCCAGTAATGCTTTACATGGTTGGCCTTCAGTAAGGATTTGAATGTCTGCTGTGGGACCAGTAGTCATGAGGGCAAATTGTTCCCTAGAGAAATTTCTGAGTCAGTCCATTTCGTGGAGCATTTTACTGTCACAGACCTAGTTGCTCCATCATTGGGCTCCGTATGCTGTTTCCTGTCTGTGGTGGTGGCCTTTCCCCTTTCTGATTCACAAGCTGTGGGTTTGCTGTCTGAATGCAGCCTCAGGCCATGTGTCCATCTTGTCCAAACTGGCAGCAAAATATATTAATCTAGAACAAAATGGGGCTTGAGGCCCATGTCAAGGAGCAGCAGAAAATCTGAGTGCACTTCTTCTTCCTGGAGGCCTTGACTCAACTCTTGGTCATGGTTCAGGTGCTGTTGTCAATGCTTTCCCCTGCTCCTCCAGCTGCTTTATTTTCTGTTTGAATCCAGTGTTGTCCATCTGAGGCTTTTCAATAGTTACTTTTGTCATAACAGGGGAGGTTTTCCTGATGGACCCTTTCATTGACTCTCTCCATGCTGCCTTCAACTCTTCCTCTCACACCTCTTCCAGAATTTGTTTCAAGTTGGAGGGGGTGAGGCTTTCTGGTCCTTCAACTGAAAGAACACAGTCTTCTGTGAGTGTGTAGCTCCTTTCAGCACTTGCTCTAATCTGATTTGGTCAGCTTGATCTGGTATGATTCTGCCAGCCTTGACTGTTCTCCGAATAACTGTTTCCAAATGTCAGGTAACTGGACAATTTATCTCCTTTCTGTATGGTGGCTATCAGCTGAAACAATAGGTCAGTGCCACTTTCTATAGGATAAGTACTCTTTAACATTGCTAGGTAGTCTTGCAGGGTACACTTTGGCTGAATGGTACACAAATGGCTGATATAAAATGGGCAAGGAAATCCCTGTGTCCTGATTGGCTGAGACTTGGTTCTAGCCATGGCAGTGAAAGAGTACCACCAATCGCTAAAACAAGTCCCTGACAACCAGGGCAACTCACAGAATTCATAAGCCACCTATTTCCTAATTTCCATCACACACATGGCTGCAGCCTTTACTCATATATAAAAAAAATGTCAACTAGGCACTAAAAGTAAAAGTCCATTAAATAAAATAATGTAAATAATTTAATGTTATTTACACTTATGAGCCCCCCTTACACACATACACAAATTTAAAAAATCAAGTGCTATTTAGAGTTTCCATTGCTGGTGTTTCTTTGATGACCATGAAAAATCCCTCTCCTATCCCTACCACTTTGCCAGAGAACTCCCTGCTCCTTACCTGGCAACAGATAAAACTGAGATTCTGGCTCCACTTCAGGTCTGTGTGTATGTCTTTGTTTGCATGCCAGTTGAACGCTGAAGAATTTTGAATTCATGTGTTTCATGTTACCATTCTGTGTGTGTGTGGGGGGCATTCTACCACTGGAATAATGCAGAGCATTGACTTCTTCTCTTCCATGGTAAACAATCACACAATGTATTCAATGTGAAGAAAGACAGATGACTGACAGGTGAAAAACATCTGTGGAGGGACTATTTTACATTATTTAGCAACGTTTCAGTATTTTTATTGTGACTTTGAAAACCTTTAAAATGTTCTTTTTTTTTTAAAGTTGCCTATGGGCCAATTTTATATAAGCAATAAGACAAGGCTTGGTGTTGGTAGTATTGAGATACCCACACACCCAGCAACTGAAGGCGCTCGGCCTGCGGCCTCATGCCTCACTACACCTCTGGGTGTGTGGGTATCTCAGTACTACCAACACCCAGCCATGTCTTATTGCTTACATGATATCAAAAGCCTGTCTCCATATAATTTCTACTACTCTTTTCCCTTTTCCATCTTCAGAACACTTCCACTCACCCAACTATAGCAGTTGAGTTGTCCTCCCCACTCGGGGTGGGGACGGTACTGGAATATGTGTGTCATCTTCAGTAAAAACTGGTATTGTAATGAGACACATAAGAATGGCTGCCCATTCATGCACCACCAGTGCCAGATTGTCAGAAAGCACTGGGGGTGTCACACCTTCTTTCCACAACAGGTCACTTGCATCCTTGGCAGTGTTCCCCGTTGCACTGAGAAATGACTGGAATTGCACTTTAAACTCTGTAGGGGCTGTGGGGTGCTTGGGAGAAGGATTTGGGGTGTCGCTGGACAATGAGGATTGAAACTCATCCACTGTTATTCCCTCACTGGCCAACATTTTGACTTTTTCTACCCAATCTACTGACTGCACTGGTGGGGGATGGGGGATGGAAAACAGACTACTACCCCTGCCAAACAGGTGTCATACTCCTTCAGAACATTCAGGTGTGACTCTGTGACTCTGATTGACATTTTGCTAACATCAGTTTCTGAATCACTCTCAGTTAAAGCTGTTGTGATCTGACTGGTACTGTCATACTTCACAACATGCAGTTTTAAATTGCCCAAACACTTCAAAGCTTCTAATGACTCCAACATTCTGGACCTTTCAGTACCTGCTGGGAACTCCGTGATCACAGTTGCCTTTTTCAAGTTCAAGCACTCTCCTCTACACCAGTCTTCTAACTCCTGAAGCTCCATGACACTTTGAAAATTTTTGGGAGGGGGTGCACTAAAATCTTTCTTTGCAAAGTCACGGGTTTGGGGAAAACACTTGTGGCAAACATATACTAGCTGAGCATCCAGTGTAGTGAGGCAGCATACCATAGCCCTCAGGGTTCACCTCTTCATCCCTCCTGAGGAGGTCAGCTTGGGTTCCATGAGGATGTGCTACTCTGGCCTAACATGGCATGCTGCCTCCACTTGGGGTGGCAATATTGGTACCTGGCTGATAAAAAACAAGGCTATCACTGCCCCAATGAAATAATGCATAAATTGCCAACACAGACCCGCACCCAAAGCAGGTGACACCACAAGCAATGACAATTCCCAAATGATTAAATGCAATTCAAACAAATGATTTATTTAAAATAGAGGGCTCAGAAAGAACAAAGGGTTAGCAAGGGTAAAATGGAAGCAATGAGTAGCAGTATCTCTATGAAATAAAAGCAAATGCTTTAGGCAATCAAGATTTCAATACTTTGCCCCCAAAACTCAGAGTACCCCTGGCAGACCTCAAACCTCAAAACCTCAATGCAAGTGCACCCACCTTGATCCTTCCCAAAGGCCATTGGTGAGCGATCTCTTAATACATAAGTGCAGTGAGTAAAACACTGGGATGCTGATGCTGCTAGCAGGGTGGAGCTCAGTTTTGCAGTTTAAAAGGGTAAAGTAAAATACTTTTCAAGCACAACCTTGGCAGACCACAGTTTAGAATTGGCCAAACAAGTGAAAAAGTGTCCCCTATTTGTGATCCAAATGGGAAATGGTGGCTGACTGGCCTCAACAGGTTTTCTGCCTGGGCTCTCACAATTCCTCAGTCCTGCCCAGGATATCTCTCTCAATTGCTGGCACACTAAACAGTCTCCCCTTTTACAGGGTTGAATCCTGGATTTGACTCATGGTTCTGATGCCTCAGATGCTACCTCCAGTATAGTCAGTGTCAGTGGCTCAGTAGGTAGCACACTCGCCTCTGAGGCTGGGAGATCAGAGGGCTGTGGGTTCAGTTCCCACATCTGGCACTTGGGTTAATATCCCAGTACTAACACTGTAGTGCAGCATGAGAGGGGTGCTGTCTTTTGGATGAGATGTTAAACCAAGGTCCCATCTGCCTGGATTGGTGGTAGTTCAGGTGGATGTTAAAGATCCCATGGCACTTATCGAAAAGAATAGGGGAATTTCCCAGGTGTCCTGGCCAAATTTCCCCTCATTCACTAAAAATACCACAAACAGCTTAATCTGGTTCAAGGTCAGTTGGCATTCATCTGTATCCCCTTCCCTGGGTCGTGCCTGAAAATAGGCAGGATTTGTCTAGTGCACTTACACTGTCAACAAAAACTAAATAAATAAATAGGTTGCTGGAACAAGCTGACGGAATGTGATGCTCCTGGCTAAGACGCTGGCTTCCTTAGGGTTGCTGGTGGCTTTTCTCTGCTTCATTTCACTCTTTGCTTGTCTCACTGAGGCTCAGGACCTGGATAAAGGCAATGGTCTTCTTTGACTGGAGATGCTGTAGGAGCTGATCCCCCAGAGGGGAAAAGTCTGAGGAGGGTCAGGAAAACTCCGGCTCCAACTTGCCCTTTAAACAGTAGTTTTACTGAAAACTTTTTGTTTTCTACTCACAAACACTTTACTCTGAGATCCCAACATTTCTAGTCTGCCAGGCCTGCAGTGTTTAGACAGTCTACAGCACACTGGTCCATAGATTGACACACAATATCTCTTCCAGAGGTCTGACTGAACTGTCATGAACTTAGGAAAACAGACTCTTTTATGCATGCTGAAATGCGACACCTGGCTGGCCAAGCTTGTTCACAGACAAAGAGACTCAGGCTCAAGCTGACCCTTCACTGGCCAAAATTCATGGGCAAACTAGATTTAACCTTTGACGTCTTTCCCACTGTACTCTGCAGTCTCTTCACTCAAAGGGACCACCATCATTGTTTATATCTCATAGTCCCACTTTGGCAACTTGCTGCCATTTCACCAAAAGTCCCACAATGTTAGTTTACAACTACCCTGGCCCTGCTTCCTGTCCTGTGGCAAAGGATATTGTTTATTTTTTGGGGCATGTAGCCCATTTCAGAGTCAGTGGTGTTTCTGATAGGAAGGGAGCAATCCATGCCACTCTACTGTCTGGTGCACATAGGCATTGTATTTTTTTTCTCAGTTACATAGAAACATAGAATTTGATGACAGATAAAGACCGTTTGTCCCACCTAGTCTGCCCATTTCCCTACGTAATGGATAAGCCGCAGATCCTAGAAAACCAACAACCTACTTCCTCCCCCCCACACTACAATTGCTTTATGTCTGTCCCATGCATGCTTGAATTCCCCCACTGTTTTTGACTCATTGACCTCCTCAGGAAGGCTATTTCATGCATCCACAACCCTCTCCATGAAAAAATATTTCTTCACATTACCTCTGTGCCGTCCCCTTTCTATCTTCATATTGTGCCCCCTTTTTCTTGCACATCTCTTTTTCTAAAAGATGCTACCCTCTTGGACTTTGTTGAGTCCCTTGAGGTTCTTGAAAGTTTCTATCATGTCCCCCCTCTCCCTCCTTTCCTCAAGGGTATACATATTAAGCTCCTTTAGTCTCTCTTCGTATGTCTTCTGGTGCAGACCCTGCACCATTTTGGTTGCCCTCCTCTGGACAGCCTCCACCCTGTCTATGTCTTTGCAGAGATGGGGTCTCCAGAACTGCAAGCAGTACTCCAGATGGGGTCTCACCAATTGTCTGCACAGAAGGATAACAACTTCCTGTTTTCTACTGGTGATGCCTCTCCCTATGCATCCCAGTATGCCCTTTGCCCTCCTTACTGCCTTTTCACATTGCTTGCCCACATTTAGGTCATCTGATATAACTACCCTCAGGTACCTTTCCATTTTTGTTGTGGTCAGTACCTCACCCCAAATCATGTACTCTTCCCCTGGATTTTTGTTTCCCAGGTGCATTACTTTGCACTTCTTTGTGTTGAATCTAAGCTGCCATACATTTGACTATTCCTCCAACTTCGCCAAGTCCCTTATCATCCTTTCCACCCCAACTTGTGTATCAACCTTGTTGCAGATCTTTGTGTCATCTGCAAAGAGACACACTTTTCCTTCCAGTCCCTCTGCAATGTCACTTATAAAGACATTAAAAAGGACTGGACCCAGTACTGAACCCTGCGGTACTGCACTAGTAACCCCCTTTCTTCAGTGTGGACTCCGTTTACTATTATCATCTGCATCCTGTTGTCAAGCCAATGCTTTACCCAGGCTACCACCCTGGGACCCATTCTCAGGCTGGCTGATTTGTTTATTAATCTTTTGTGCAGGACTGTGTGAAATGCCTTACTAAAGTCTAGGTAGGCCATGTCCACAGCCCCTCCCTGGTCTACTACATTAGTCACCCAGTCAAAGAAATTGATTAGATTCATCTGACATGACCTCCCAACTATGAATTCATGCTGCCTTGCATTCTGTGCCCCACTGGCCTCCAGGTACACAACAACTCTTTCCTTTAGAAGTGATTCTATCATTTTCCTTACCATGGAGGTCAAACTGACAAATCTGTAGTTTCTTGCCTCTGTCTTGCTCTCACTTTTTTGAAGGGGAATCACATCCGCCTTCTTCCAGTCCTCAGGTACCACACCATACTCCCATGATTTATTAAAAAGGGTAGTCAATGGTGTTGCTAGTTCTCCCCTTAGTTCTTTTAGAATTCTAGAGTGAATCCCATCAGGCCCCACTGCTTTGTCCACCTTCAGTTTTAGGAGTTCTTTTAGAACCCTTTCTTCTGTGAAAGGACTGATATTGACCCCCCCCCATCTAGAGTGCTTCCATTGACTGGATTAGGCACCCCCCACTTCCTTGAGCAGAAGTATTTGTTCAGTATCCCTGCTTTTTCTCTGTCCCTCTCTGCCCACCCACCCTCCTCTTTATTCAGTCTCAGTTATACCTCCATTTGTCTTTCTTCACTCCCTAATGTACCTATAAAAAGTGTTATCCCCCTTCTTAACCATTACACAGTAAGATTCAGTCTCCAGCCCCCCTTACAGGCCTGTCCCTGTGGAGATGGTCAGATACCATCCATTAAGGGGTGTAACCCCGGAAGGCCTTTTGGCAGTGTTAGACCTATCAGGAGTTTAGAGGCAGGTGAGGATCCAGAGAGTCTAGTCCTAGTCTATAATAAGGCTATTACTGAGGCTCTGGATTCCATCACCACAGTCCATATTCATCCTCTCTCTCTCTCTCTCTCCGCCCTCGGTCCCTTGGTTTGATGGGACCTTGTGGGAGTTGAGACGTTTAGGACTACGGTTAGAGAGTCTTTGGTGGAAATTGACCCTAGAAGCAGACCACCTTAGATTGATGGATCATTATCAAAGTTATCAATCAGCAATCACACTTAAAAAGGCAGAGTTCCTGTCTGGTGAGATTGCTGCTGCTCAAAATTGACTGGCTCAACTCTTTTGAACCATAGACAGGTTGTGCAACCCAACCTGCCTGCAGGTTGGAGGAATATATTCACGAGTTAAGTGTTAGGGGTTTGCTTGGTTTTTTGCAGATAAGGTGTCTGACATCAGCGACGAAATCTGTTCAGCACCCTCTATGGGAGTTGATGGTGGTCAATGTATGGTCACTCCCTTTCAGTCTTCCTGGATATCTTTTGACCAGCTGGAGATAAAGGACATTGTGTGGATTGTCCAGAATTTGCAGCCAACATGCTGTAGCTTGGATCCAGGCCCTACACACCTATTACTGTGGTGTATGGAGTCCATCGGCCCGATCCTTGCAAAGATTGTTTGGTGCTCCTTTGATTTGGGAGGGTTTCTTAGCTCCCTGAAGGAGGCAGTAGTTACACCGCTTAAGAAACCTTCTTTGGACATGAACATCGGCGTAAACTACAGACCCATCTCTAACCTTCCCTTTGTTGGGAAAGTGATTGAGAAAGTGGTTGCGCTGCAACTGGAGAACCACTTTACCATCCATGATGTCTTCAATCCTCTCCTGTCAGGCTTCTGGAAGAGACATAGTACTGAGACTGCTCTGGTTTGGGTGCTTAGTGATCTCCTGATGGCGAGGGACCAGAAGCACCATTCCATCTTGGTGCTCCTGGGTCTCTCTTCACCATTTGACACTGTGGACCATGGGATTCTGCTTGGGCACCAGAGGGATATCTGTGGCCTGGTTGGTCCAGTTCTCAGATGGTTTCATTCTTTCCTAGCCGGCAGGTCTCAGAGTGTGGTATCCAGGAGTTTTTCTTCTGAACCATTCTCTATGCTGTGCTGGGTACCTCAGGGTTTGGTGCTATCCCCATGTTGTTCACAGTATATTTGATGCCCATCGGAGACATTGTAAGATGATATGGGCTGAGGTTTCACTGCTATGCCGATGTTACCCAGCTCTATCTGTCTTTTGCACCTGACCAGGATAGTGCGGTCTCGATTTTTAACAGCTGTCTGGCGGAGATCCATGACTTGATGAAGTCTAGCTGGTTGAAATTGAATCCCGGAAAGACTGAGGTGTTGATAGTGTATCCAGGGCATCGGATAGAGAGGTTGGTGGTTGGTTTACTCTCTGGGATTTGGCTTGTTGGTGTACAACTGCCTACCTGTGAACGGGTGCATAATCTGAGGGTGGTCCTTGATGATGGGCTGACACTGCATGCGCAGGTGTCGGCAGTTGTCAAGTCTTCCTTTTACCGTCTTAGGAACATCACCAGAATTAAGCACCTTGTTCTGTCCAATGATTTGCCCATGCTGATACATGGCTTTGTGACCTCTAGACTTGGCTACTGTAACTCCCTTTACCTGAGGCATCCATGGGTTGATATCTGCCACTTGCTGTTGGTGCAGAATGTGGCGGCACGTCTGCTGACTGGGACCTCGTGCTTCAGTCATATTACTCCCATGCTGCGCGTTCTGCACTGGCTGTCTATACAGTGGTGGATCAACTTCAAGGTTGGTCTTCTGACCTATAAAGCCCTGCATGGATTGGGACAAAGTTACCTGCAAAAGCTCCTGGTTCCCTACAGCCCCGGCCGTTCTTTCTGCTCGACTGATGAGGGGTTGTTAGAGGTTCCCAGGGTGCAACTAAAAACATTTGGGGCTCGGGCCTTTATGTCTGCAGCACCATCCCAGTGGAACTCTCTACCTCACCAGATTAGAGAGTGCAGGACCATGGAGAACATTAAAACCAGTTTGAAAACACATCTATTCCAGTAGGCTTTCAGCATCTGATATTTTTATGGATGGTGAGAAGTTTTAAACTGAAGCTGAATTTTGCAAGATTTTATTGAATTGATTTATGATATGTGTGTTATGTGCAGCGCTTTGACATTGGAATTGACATATAAATAAAAAATATTATTATTATTACTTTCATTTTAATTTGTTTATTTGCTTCACACAAAGGCTTGTTGCCTCTGTGATGGCAGTTTTGATGTTTCCCCATTGTTGCTCCATCCATCCTTCTTGCCAATTTGTTAGTGCTTTTCTGAGGCACTCTCCCATTTTGACAAAATCAGCCCTCTTGAAGTCCAGTACCTTCACTTTTGTATGGCTTGATTCTACAGCTTAGTTCATTGTGAACCACACTGTTTGGTGGTTACTTGTTCCCAGATGGCTACCCACTTCTAGATCTGAGATCCTCTCTCTGTCCCCATTTAAGAGTACCAGGTCTAAGATTGCTCCCTCCTGAGTGGGTTCCAACATTAGCAGTCTGAGGCATGCCCCCTGTAGAGCACAGAGAATGGCCCTGCTTTTGCATGTGGCTGCAGCAAAGGTGCTCCAGTTAACATCTGGCATATTCAGGTCCCCCATCAACAATATCTTCCCTTTCTCTGCCATTCTAAGGATGCCTTCTATCATTTCCTTGTCCATTTCCTCCCCCTGAGACGGCAGTCTGTATACAACCCCGTGCGGATTGTGGTGCCATTTCCAGTCTCCAGGGTGACCCACAGTGTCTCCTCTCCTCCCTGTTTACCTTTTAGTTCCGTTGCTTTGATCCCTTCCCTTATATAGAAAGCTACTTCTTCTCCTCTTCTACCCTCCCTGTCCCTCCTGTAGATTGTGTACCCTGGTATGTTGACATCCCAGTCATGGTTTTCTGTGTACCATGTTTCTGTCACTGCCACAGTAACCAGGCATCCCTCATCCATCAAGGCCACCAGTTCAGGGAGCTTGTAATCTAGAATGCATGCATTGATACTCATTACCCTCCATTTTTTGATAGCCTTACCCCTTTTTGGCCCCATCTCTGTCCTTACTGCCTTTGTGTTTTTCTCCATTTACCCATGCTCTTCTCTGTATTGCCTCCTCTATCTTGATGTTTACCTCACTAACTACCCTGTTAGGGGTGAAGGCTAGGATTTCCCTTCTCCTTTTAGGTACCCCCCCTTTGGCTAGTTTAAATGCTTGCCAATGAAGCATTTAAACCTATCACCTAGGATCCTAGTTCCCATCCTGGACAGATGCAGACCATCACTCCAGTATAGGCTTGCATCCCTCCAGGTGGACCCCCAGTTGCCAATGAAGCCAAAACCCTGAGCTCTGCACTGGTTTTCAACCCCTGATTGAATTGTATGGTGCAGAGCACCCTAGCCTCACCCATACCATAGAGAGGCAGCACCTCTGAGAAGATTACCATGCATACTACTTGTCTAAGGCCCCTTCCCAACTCCACAACCTCTTCCTGCACTGCTCTGATCCCTTTCCAACCCAGGTCATTTGTCTCTTGGTGGGCAATGACATCCAGCTCCCTCCCCCATGCAGCTGCTCCCTCGATACTGAGGATTCACTCCCTGTCCCTCTAGGCCATGTTGCCAGGCAGGCACCATACCTCCCTCTGCCCTTCCTCCCCCAGTTCTACCCTCCTAACAATGGAGTCCCCCACCAGGAGTTGTTTCCTTCCGCTGTGGGGTCCCCTGCCATCCTCCTGTAGGTCTCCTTTGTGGAAGTTCCCAGCATCCTCCTTGGTCTCCACTGCAGGTGCCTCCATAGATTAACCACACTCTGCCAGAATGGCATATGAATTGTGGAGATGTACAACTGGAGGGATGTGCCTCTGTTCCACCATTCTCACCCTCCCTGAGCCCACTGTGGTCCAAACGCTCTTCTTTCTTGACAGCCTTTGAGGCAGTGGCAGTGGCCCTGGTGGTCCCTGGGTGGGAAAGGAGGACCCCCGAATCCTGGCCAACTCAGCCTGGAGATTAGCAACCTCCTCCCTCAGCCAAGAGAGGTGCCTGCAGAGGGGACAACACCACATCCTCCAGAACATCTCCTGGAAGACTGCTGCTGCACAGCCACTACACTGCACCACTCCCATCATGTCTTATTTGCAGCCCTTTAACTTTTATTTTGTATTCTTACTCTTTCCTCTCTCTATTTTACTTTTTTTGTATGTATTTTTTTCTCCCTACTCTCCTACTTCCTCCGTGCCCTTAAAGCTCCTGATCTTCCAGTTCTGAGACAGTAAGTTCCTATATTCCTCAGTAGTCTCCTTCTTACTTACTCAGGGTCAGACCTCCAGCAGCTGGCGGGGGGGGGGTGGACAGTTACTCATTTACTTCTAGGATGCTGAGTCTTTTGTGTCTCTGTGATCACTCCCTTTCTGGTCCCGAACAGGAAGTTCCTGTTGTCAGTCATATTCTGTGCCTATAAAAGTAGAACAGGCCAAGGTTGGAGGGGGGTGGAGGGGAGGGATGAAGGGCAATATAGCCCCAGTAAAGTTCTAACAGCAGCTCCTTCCTTTTGCTGTTCTGGCCAGAAGCTATCTAGGTCAGCTTTTAAATGCAAACACCTGGCTTTCTTCTCTCTAAGCCACTCCCCCAATTCACAGTTTCTTTTTCACCTAGCTAACTGTACAGATAATTTCTTCACCCAACTCAGACAAACACACTCTTTTTTTGTTTGTTTTTTGTTTGTTTTTACTGTAAATTGAAGTTCCCAGCAGTAGAGTTCTAGTTCTTTATTCCAGTAGAGTAGTACAGTTCTAACAGCAGAGGGATGAAGGGCAATATAGCCCCAGTAAAGTTCTAACAGCAGCTCCTTCCTCTTGCTGTTCTGGCCAGAAGCTATCTAGGTCAGTTTTTAAATGCAAACACCTGGCTTCCTTCTCTCTAAGCTACTCCCCCAATTCACAGTTTGCTTTTCACCTAGCTAACTGCACAGGTAACAATTCCTTCACCCAACTCAGACAAACACACTCTTTTTTGTTTGTTTGTTTGTTTGTTTTCACCTTAAATTGAAGGTACCAGTATTAGAGTTCTTGTTCTTTAGTCCAGTAGATAAGTAAAGTTATTTTCTTTTCAAATGACTGTACTTTATTGAGTATAACGTCAATACCATCAACAACAATAATTCAGCTTTATAACATCTTTATACTATGGCTAAACAATACAAAGCTCATGGACAGTACCACAGCTCTCCTAGATTGAAACTAACCCCAGCACATCCATTGAACAAATGGGGGAGACACAGAACACAAAGATATAGGCCATGTGGCTTAACAGTCACTCACACAGTACATTGGACAGGTTGGGAAACAACAACACAAACAAAGCTACCTAATATAGCTACAATAACCAAACTACCTCCCCTTCCCCTTACATCCCCACCCCTTCCTGGAACCTCTACTTAGCCCACTGCTCAAGCCAATTATGAGGGGTAGCCCAAGGCTACCCTCCTGTGGAAGAAGCAGGAATGAAGACAACCCAGCATATACTGGGATAAGAGAAATTCACCCCTATTAAAGAAGGAACAACTCATCGATCCCTCACAAGCCACGGCCAGTAAGGGAACATTTCATGATGGGTAGGAGGGCCATCAAGGGCCCCCACCTGTTGAACACCTCTGTGTGGTATATCCTGGAGGCAATATGCTTTTCGAGTTCTAATGCCTGAAGAATTTCATCATGCCATTACCTGAGGGAGGGACAGGATTGGTCAAGCCAGTGATGAGCGATGATTAGTTGGGCTACAGCTGAGATCAATGACATATAGGCTTTTTGACACCCTAACATGCCAGCAGGGAACGAACCAATCAAACAGCCTTGTGGTGTAAAGAAGGAATCTAGGCATAACAAGGGGTCCAAGGCCCATCTAATAGCCTGCCAGAAGGGAGCCACCAAAGCACAGTCCCAGAGGATGTGCCTTAGGGTACCCTCCAATTTCCCACATCTGATACAGAGTGGTGAATCAGACTTGCCTATCCCAAACAGTTTAGAGGGAGTGAAATGCATATTGTGCAAAACCCTGAACTGGAGAAATGGTAAACGATCTTGCTTGAGATGTCTATATAGATCAATCCAAACTTGACGCCACTCCCTGTCACTCATTTTAAGATGCAGTTCATTCTTCCAATAGAAACAGATCCCCCGTGGATTATCAAGGTCCATACGCTGGAGAAGTCCACAGTACTTCGAAATTGGGTGGGGTTGGGTAGCAGTATCTATGAGGCCATGAAGGGCTGGGTTAATGCAATATTGCCAGGGAGAAGAGCCAAAGAAAGAAGAAATCACACCCTGCAATTGTAAGTGTTTAAAGAAATGGTAAGTGGGAATAGAGAATCTGGCTTGAAATACCCTCGCTGTGCATACTTTACCCTCTGAAATCAATGATGAGACTGTGGTGTTTTCTAGAGCCGGACAGAAATTCTTGGGTATAGGGCAGTTGGCAATCTTAAAATGTGGGTTATGGACAAGGGGCTGGGACAAATCCTTGTGGCAAGAGAGGTTCCAGTGGGCAACAAGCGGAGACAAGGCCTTGAGAGACCACCAGAGCAGTGAATTTCTGAGAGGTGATGGAAGCTCGGAAGTCTCCAGATAACTTAGGCTATCCAATCCTATTCCCTGGCACCTGTACAGGGACTTCTCCAGAGGGACACATTGGGGGATGTAGTGGGCCATGGTCTCTGAACCATCTGAGCTCCACCAAAAGATTTTACAACAATGTACTGCACAATAGTAGAGGAAACAATGAGGCAAACACAAGCCCCTAAGTTCTTTTGATGAATAAGCTGAGTGTAGGCATGTCTGATTGCCTTCACTTCCCATAAGAACTCCAAAATGAAAGAGTGCAAACTGCCTGAACCAAGACTTAGGAAGGAAGGGCATGACATTGACATTGGATAAAGTATCCTGGGCAGCACATTCACCTTTATCACATTTATCCAGCCCCAAACTGAGCATGGAATATATTTCCATCTTAGGAGGTTCGCCTGGACTGACCGGCATATGGGAGAGAGATTGAGTTTAACAAGAGAAGATAGTGACTGGGGTATTTTAATTCCCAGGTAAGAGAGAACCTTTGGTTCTCAAACCAGACCCATATTTGCAATCTGAGGCTTCCTAATGTGCACATTAAGAGGCATGACTTTCAATTTGTCCAGGTAAGTTTACACCCAGCCACCTGGGAAAATCTGTTAATGAGAAACAACCACAGCCAGATAGAAGAACACGGATCTTCTAAATAAAGCAAAAGATCATCAGCATAAGCCGATGATTTATAACAGGTATCCCGAGTTGAATTCCCTTAACCACCGGACATGCATGCAAAGAGTGAATGAGGGGTTTGAGATATAAGTTAAAAAGGAATGGTGAGAGGGGGCAACCCTGCCTGGTCCCTCAGCCCAGAGAAAAAGAAAATGAGAAAACACCATTACAATGAACCCTTGCTGTGGGATGATGGTAGAGAACCCTAAGCCAGTCACAAAATTGAGCTGCGAAACCAGATCGATGTAGGATGGCAAACAAAAACGGCCAAGATACCCAATCAAAGGCCTTCTCAGCATCAAGTGAAACCAAGACCGTGGGGGTTCATTGGTCTCCTTCAATTGCAATTAGATGAAGAACCTTATGCATGTGGTCCGAGGAGAGGAGCCCAGCTACAAAGCCCACCTGGGTGGGGCTGAGAAGGTTATACCAGGTGCGAAGAAGACAATTAGCCAGTACCTTGGCCAAGATTTTCAAGTTAGCATTTAACAATGATATCGGACGATAGTTTCCCGGTTCAAGATGTGATTTACCTGGATTAGGCAAAATGATTATCCAAGCCTGTATAAAGGTTCCATCTAAAAGTCCAGAGGAAGGGAAGGAGTTAGACAACATGGCAAGAAAAGGGACCAGGATGTCTTTGAAGGTGGCATAAAAGGCAGTATTAAACCTTTCTGGGCCTTGGGCTTTGTCCTTTGGGAGCTACTCAATTATCTGTAGAATATCTTGATGAGAGATGGGAGCTTGCAGAAGGTCCTGTTGGGGTTGTAATACAGAAGGCAAGTCCAACAAATTGAGGTATTTGGCTAGAAGATCATCATCCGGAGAGTCCTCCTCTGGATTACATAGGGTTTTGTAAAAGTTGTTAAATGCCTCTGCTATGTCTCGGAATTTGGTCATGATCTGTCCCCTGGCTTTGACTGAAGGCCTTGAATTGAGCCGTGACTGTAAGGTATGCCAGAGCCATAAAGCCACGAACCGAGCAGCTCAGTCAATAGACTCCAAGTAGCAGAATTTGTTTTTTTGCAGGGCTAATTCTGCTTGATTCGCAAGAAGCCCAAAATACTGAGCCCTTAAAGTTTACAGCTGAGACCATATATTCTGATCAGTGGAGGAGGAGAGGTGGCATTCCAGACTTCTGATCTGGGTAAGGAGGTCCTGTGTATGTTCCTCCCTCTACCTTTTCATTTTAGTGGATAATCTGATACATTCTCCTCTCACCGTACATTTTGTTGCCTCACCAGAGGGTGTCCAGTGCATCCACAGAACCCTCATTCTCCCTAAACAAGGTTTGTATGAAGCCAGCAATGACAGACACAAAATTCAGGTTCCTCAGGAGAGCGGAATTAAGACTCTATCCCTCTCTACCAAACTCCCCAGCGTATGTTCTAAAGTGACCGGAGCATGGTCAGAAAGCACTGTGGGCAAAATTTTGCATGACACTAAACCGGAAAGATTAGCTACTGTTATAAAAAAGTAGTCTATATGTGAATAGGATTTGTGCAGGGGGGGAGAAGAAGGTAAACTGCGTGTCTGCTGGATGCAAGATACACCAGGGGTCCTCAAGATCCAATGTGTCCAGTAGTTCTCTCACAGCTCTTTGAGCCAGGGAGAAGCCCTTCTGACAGGATCCAGACTTATCTAGTTCAGAGTGGCATACTAAGTTCCAGCCCCCCCCCCCCGAGAATGACAGCTATATATGGGAAAACTAACAAATGAGACATAAGCGATGCAAAAAACTCCAGAGAGTCTGCATTAGGACCATAGAGCTCACCTAGAAGTATATCTGACAGGAACAAGTGGCCTCGGACCAATATGTAATGACCCTCTGGGTCTTTACTCTCGGACAACAGCTGGAAAGGGATACCTCTGAGGATCAAAATGCCCACCCCTCCTCTTTTATTACTATTACCTGCACTGAAGGCTTGACCAATGCAATCCCTCCCAAAGAAACATATATCATCTTACTTCAGATGAGTTTCCTGCAGGAACACATCTGGTTGGTACTTTCTGAGGTGGTTAAGTACCATATATCTTTTCTGCTTAACATTAGCCCCCTTGATATTCCATGATACAAATTTAAAAACTGTCCCCATGGTCAATTGCTCCACTGATGGAATCCGGGTCTCCACATTGAGTGGGTGCTAGAAAGTAGAGGTCTCTAGGTACCACCACCCCCACCACCCAACCTCCCCCCGACCCTTCCCCATCCACCAACATAATAGATGTAAAACAGTACATTAGCCCTAAATCTGCCCCTATAACCCCCCAACCCTCTTTCCCTCCTCTCTAAAAGAATATGGCAGCAACACAGTTACAGTCTCTATATCCACTTCTTTTATAAGTCTTTCCCCAAGCCCCAGAGGCTGAAACTCCTGTTAAGTCCTGTCTGTGATGAACATTCTCCTCGGAGCAGGCCCCCCCAGCCCAAGCCATCCCCTAATTTAGCATCACAAAAAAACCCCACATAGAATACTCTGAAACACTTAAAAATGCATTGAGAAGAACAACAAGTGCCCACAAGCTAACAGGGCCACCCCACCCCCAAAAAATTATTACCAGTGAATCACAATGTAAGTAAACAGAACGCTGTATGATAACTGAAACAGATACCTCAGTGAGTGAACATAGACCCAAGGAAGCCCTAGGGTGACCAAAAGGGCCTCCTTAGGAATGCTCCTTACCTTCACTCAGCCTGGATAGGGCAAGCCACCTACCCTTCTCAGCCGAGGTGAAAACGGGTCACAGGCAGCTATCCAAACTCCATCCACCAAGCTCCGGGCCCTTGAAGGCATACAACCCCATTACAGAGGCCAGCTGTAGATAACAAACACAGGGACCTGGGCTGATACAAGAGGGCCGTGCCAGCCTGCCCCACAGGAAGCAAACATGTAATAAGGCTTGGGGCTGCCTACTCATAGAAAACCGGAAAAGGGATGATTCTCACCCTCCATGTGGCAAATAGCTCCTTAGCTCTGCACCAAAAAATTAGAAATTGGTGCATACAGCATTTAGGTTTATTTGTTGGGTGGGGGGAGGAAATAGGGGTTAGCCTCCCACCCTCACCCACGCTCTCCCTATGTTGCCAGAGCTAACTGTAGAACCTCCCCAGTAGGATCTCGCACTGCCTCTCCATCACCTGGCCCATGTTACAGGGCTATCAAGCATTTGCCCACTCCCCTGAGGGTTCAAGGTAGGTATATTAGGCCTTTTGGGTTGCAATTATCCTGTATAACTGCCGAGGAATCCCCAAGATCCATCGGGAGAGTAACAGGGTTGTATCCCGCCAGCACCTATGACTGTTCTCCCAAACACAGTCAAAGAGCAGACTTACCTGAATCCAGCAGCAACAAAGGCAGGTGGCCATTATTTCCCCCATAAGATCCTCGGACCAAGACACACTCACCGCAGCCCTGCTATAGTAAATTAAAACAGACTAATGAGATCGTAGGACAGCCTCACAAAAAACATTTCAGTAAAATAATTTGTAACATGATAGCAGAAAACTACTCCATTACAAAGTGCTACAGGATTTTGCCAAGGTTGTACGCATTAAAGATCCAGTTGGTCAGTCACTTTGGCACCTGAAAGAGGTCCAGATACATGGCGGGTAGCTCCAGCTGGGCTTGGGTTACCGACTCAAAAGTTTTCATGCTCCCCTGGTGATTTATTTGCAGATGGGCTGGGTAAAGCATTTTAAAATTAATTCCTGCCACCATGAACTTGGTGATAACCAGGTTGAATTCTGCTCTTTTGGACCTCATGGATCGGGGTAATTCCTGTGGCATCTGGAGTTTGTGGCCTTCCCACAGCAGTTCCTTAGTGTCTTTGAGTTTGGCTAATATATGGACTTCATCCCTGAAGTTGAGTAATTTAAAGATTAGAGGTCAGGTGGAGAGTTAGGTGGAGGGGGGTCTCAGTGCCCTATGGGCTCGCTCGATAATATAGTCAGGGCCATTTGGTGAGGGGCCTGCGACTTGAGCACAGAATTTCTGAACAAATAAAATTCGGTTTTGGCCTTCTTTCCCTTCAGGAAGGCCTAACAGCAGGAGGTTGTTATGCCTGCTGCAGCCCTGCAAGTTCTCAATTTTCTCCTCCAGTTTGGGGCTTCTCCTACAGTTCACCACCATATCGTTCTCTTGTTAGCTTCTCCAATCCTCCAATCAAGGGAGCTTATTCTCATTTCTGTATCCCTACTTCTTTGGGACAGAGCTTCTGAGACTTTCTGGAGGGAGGTCAGTTGCCCAGTGATACTGAGAAGGGCCTCCTTTATTGGGGAACGCTCCGAAAGAAACTTATCCTCCGACAGTGAAATGAGTGCGGCCGAGGGTTTGGAAGCAGTGGCTGCAAGCTGCATTTTCATCTTCTTAGCAGCCTTGGCCTTGTCTGAAGTGAGCGGCAAGGTGTGAGAAGGGCCCACAGGCCACATTTCAGATCCATTGTCATGCCTGGTACCTCGCTATATCAACAAGATGGTTAGCCAGGTAAGGATCAAGCAGTAATCCTGGAGCAGTAATGCAGCTTTTTTACTCAATGTGGAGCATGAAAGGGGGTGGATAACATGAAAAACTCAGGCTGTAGAGCGGAGCTGATGGGAATGCATCATATCCTCTCCAATGCATCACATGACCATCCGGCAAAACAACTTTAGTTAACTGCCAGAGTAGTAAAGTTCTAACAGCAGCTCCTTCCTCTTGCAGTTCTCTGTCACAACCTATCTAGGTCAGTTTTTAAACACAAACACCTGGCTTCCTTCTCCCTAAGCCACTCCCCCTAATTCACAGTTTCCTTTTCATCTAGCTAACTGCACAGATAACAATTCCTTCACCCAATTCAGACAAACACACTTGTTTTTTTTTGTTTGTTTCTTACCATAAATTGAAGTTCCCAGTATTGAGAGTTCTAGTTCTTTAGTCCAGTAGAGTAGTAGAGTTCTAACAGCAGCTCCTTCCTCTTGTTGTTCTCTGTCACAAGCTATCTAGGTCAGTTTTTAAACGCAAATACCTGGCTTCCTTCTCTCTAAGCCACTTCCCCCAATTCACAGTTTCTTTTTCACCTAACTGTACTGATAACAATTCCGTCATCCAACTCAGACAACACACTCTTTTTTTTGTTTGTTCTTTGTTTTTTAACCTAAACTGAAGTTTCCAGTAGTAGTGTTCTAGTTCTTTAGTCCAGTAGAGTAGTAAAGTTCTAACAGCAGTTCCTTCCTCTTGCTGTTCTCTGCCACAAGCTGTCTAGGTCAGTTTTTCAATGCAAACAGCTGGCTTCCTTCTCTCTAAGACACTCCCCCTAATTCACAGTTCATTTTTCAAATAGCTAACTGCACAGATAGCAATTCCTTCAGCTGACTCAGACAAACACACTCTTTTCTGTTTGTTTTTTGTTTGTTTTTACCTAAATTGAAGTTCCCAGTAGTAGAGTTCTAGTACTTTAGTCCAGTAGAGTAATAAAGCTCTAACAGCAGCTCCTTCCTCTTGTTGTTCTCTGCAACAAGCTGCCTACTGAATAGCTGCCTGCCCTTTGCCTAGAACCCTTTAGAATATGTCCCCTGATGTGTTTTACATCTGATCTTGGCTCTGCTTTCTGTCCTGGATCCAGGATCCTCTATTGATGCGGGCACACTGCACAGTAATGAAACTGGAACTCTGACTCCATTCTGAGCATAGTGTGCACATGTGGCAGCCTGAAATGCTGCTATGCTTTCCTGGTTCCCATTCCCTGGCCTTCTTTGGCTCCTAGGCCTGGGGAACTTCCAGAATGTTACTGCTTCTTTCTGCCACACTGCCTCAGCCCCAGAAGACACTGGAAGGGTCAAAGGACAGGGTCACCATGCAGCATTAGCCACAAAGACTTTGAGTGAAGCCCTGGTTAACATCTTACCAGGGCTACCAACAGAGGATCCAACTGCCCTGCTGGCCCCCACCTTAGAAGTCCTTGGAGAACTGAGGGTGAAGACTGAGCTGGCACGTAGAAGACAGTAGAGGTGATTCCCAGATGGAACTTTTCAAGTTATCAACAATACAGAATTTCAAACCATGCTGAAACTCTGTCACTAACATCAGCAATGACATCTAACATTTTATCTCCTACTACAGAAATTGAAGGGACAACAAAAGAAATGTTACACACTGGGGATCAAACTGAAATCCCCAACTGATTATTGCTTAGCAGACTATTGCTCAACCATTGTACAATGGCTCCTTGGCTGGAAATGCATGCTGTAGCAAAGGACATTCAGCAATGAGTGCAGTTACAGCCCCAAAAACACACACACACACACACACACACACCTGCAGTGGATTTCCAAGTTGCATTCAAACCTCCAAGTCTCAACTGAAAATGTTCAAGTTATCAGCAAAATATAACTTCACGTCTTGCTGAAACTCTGTCACTAACAACTGCAGTGACATCAAACAATTTCTAATATACTACAGAAAACTGAGTAAGAAAGAGAATGTCCCACACTGGGGATCAAATCCAGACCCCTTACCTACCACTGATTAACAGTCTGTATCTTTACTGCTGTTCTAAGTTCATTGACAGAAAATACATACTGTGTCAAAGGACATCCAACACTAAGTGCAGACTCCCCCCCAACAGCTGCAGTGGATTTAGTAATGCACCAGTCTGTCAATTTGAAGTAATGTTTCCCAATCTGTGTTCAAACATTAAACTCTATGCTGGAACTTTTTAAGTTATCAGAAATATAGAACTTCAAACTTTGCTGAACCTCTGTCACTAACATCAGCAAAGGCCTCTGACAATTTTCCTTATATTACAGAAACTGTAGCGTGAAAGAAAAAACAAATGTTCCTCACTAAGGGCTGAACCCAGGCTTGTTTAGGTCTGAAACCATGTGCCAGGACCTTAAAGCCTTATCAGTGACATCATCAGTGACATCATGTAGCCAAATGACTCACACTGAGTGTACTTTTAAACTTTACTAAATGCAAAAAAGAGTATGCATGACCCACAATAGGCACATACAGCCATGCTGTTGGTCCCTAAAAAGGGTAGATTAAAATATGCTAATTTATCATTGCTCTTGTATTATTATTATCATTATTATTAAGCAATACCACTTTCTCTAAATGTTGGCCCATACCCTGTGCATCACTTGCAACCAAACAAGATTCTTAAGTATAAATTTAGAGTAACTATGGACTCAAATCAAGAACCTCATTTAGGCCATTTGGTGTGTCAATATTGAGCTGAAGGAGACAGCACAGCTCTCTTTGTAAGAGATGAGGAAGTCTCAGATCACCCCACTCCTTTACATACACATTCTGGTTCTTAGTTGCCTGGTGGTCCTGTCTACATATACTTTTGGCCAGGAACACAAGGCAACACTGTAAACTACAGATTAGTCAACATCTAATAAAATTATCTGACTTCCAGATCCTTACCTGTATTAGGGATTTGTTTGTACTTTACCTCCAATTGCATATTTACAAATATTGCAGTTGTTGGAATTTGTGTAAGCCATGGGGTCTGTGACTCATGCATGCTAAGGAACATACTAAGGGAGACAAGAAGCAAGGAGGCATAGTTACCCATGATTGCTCCTAAAACTTTAGAATTCATAATATTGTAATTTTTCTCCTGAAAAAATATAATTATCCAGGTGCCTTTTAAATTCATCTTTAGATGCTAGCCTGTCAGCGCAGCAGTTGGGGTTCCGCTCATGACACCGGCGAACGGGGTTCAGGAACAAGCCCAGCTCATCAGAGGACCGGCCGGGGGAGAAGGAACTAGTGTCCTAAGAACTGCTTTCCTTCTCCGGGGGGTCTCGGTGATCGGTGCAAGGGTGACACCTAGCGGAGGCTGGGTGTGTAGCCCTGAGCACCGACACACAGTCGATGAGGGGAGTTACTGGGATGGGACAGACGCTGGCATCATTGCACATTTCTGCCCCTGCCAATAGGGGGAAAAAAACTCTCGCCCTCACCAGACGTCTCCATGACGCCCTGCTCCCAACTTCAATTAGCCGCCAGACCACATACTCCCCAACCAGTTAAAAATACATGGCACCGATTCCTGCCATGGCGCCGTGCTCTGCCTCCCGTGGGGTAAGCCAGGAGTAATCTGGGAGGAATAAAGTGGCTAATTAGGCAGTGGAAGTTTGGGGCACTGTGACCAGCGCTGATCCTGGATGGAAGGTGAGGGAGGGGCAAAAAACCAAAAAATAGTCTTTAGTTTTGAAGTCAATCTCAAGTGGCAAACTATTCCATGGATTAGCTGCCCTGAGTGTAAAAAATATTGTCTATGAATAGTTTTAAAAGGTTTATCAACAATTTGAAGCAGATGCCCCCTTGTGTCTCTTAGAATGTTTTTAAAGTTGATATCTAATTTAGACATCAGAGCTGGGTCATGAAAAATATCATAAAATGGAAGTAAGTCACGTCTTAATCTTCTAGTTGTGAGAGGCATTAGGTTGAGTGTCTTTAAAGGTTCATCATATGAAGAATCATTTAAACCAGCACTACATTTGGTATATCATCATTATACCCTTTTCAACTGTAAACTTTCATATTTCTTAAAGGAACACCATAACCGTGAGGCGAACAGTATTCTAGATGACGTCTTGCATAAGAGCAAAATAATGGCATCAAAACCTTTGCAGTCCTAGAGTTGATGTCATGCCTTATATACCAGATGACTTTTTAGCCTTATTTATAGCATTGTTAACTTGTTTCGTGCTACTCAAATCTTGTGAGATCTGCACTCACAAATCTTCTCATTATTGTATGCACTAAGAGCCACTCCACCTGGAATATACATCCAGTGTTTGGTGAGCTTTTTCTGATTTCTTCCCCCCTTCCCCTCAAGAGAGTTCCACAAAGTGAACGTTGCTGACTGGTTCTCCATTCTGACTTACAGGAGCACTACACCCTCACATAATGTATTGTTTATCTATTTCCTTGCCAGTAGTCAGCTTCATTTCTACAGCTGTTGTTGATATAAAATACAGTTTTAGTTTATGTTTAATGTTCATATTAGTCACCGGTAACAATCATATGTGACACCATTGTCTGATTCTTGAAATAGCATTTGTTCCTGTGAGCTATATTAACAGTGAGAACATGATGGGCTCAATTTTCAAAACATTTAGACTCATGCAACGGACTTGTATCATGAGAGTTTGATGAAAGGGGTGACTGTCATCACAACTTGAGGCAAATACATTTTTAGAAGGTACCCTGCATCAAATCCAATGCAGCTCTAGCAAAGCTCCCTTGTTCAAAAGTTGTGGCAAGCAAACAGGTGTGCCTGGTCACAAGAGGGCTTGAGCCATGGTGGGGTTGCAACATCCCCTTTATCCAGATTTTAAAAGCCCCATCATGGATGCAGCAAAGGGCACCACTTAAACAAGTCAGAAGGTGGTCTAAGTGACTTACACCAGTGGGAGTGGATAGTGCAATGGCCGCTGGTTGTAGTTGGGGCAGGGGAGGTGGCATAGGATCAGTTGGGGTGACAGCTGGGCTGCAGCGGCAGTGTTGGCATTTGGCCAGGAGAGTGTGCATAGGACTGTATCTACAGTCCAGTAATGGTACCATGGGTAAAGTAGGTAACTTCACTGGAGTCTAGAACCCCCCCAAGTTCTGCTCTCCCCCAAAATCATTTATGTCATTAGTCCCTGATGATCTAGTGGACCCCACCCCAAGTCCTGATCTTCCTGTAAATGAACATGTTAAGAAAATTATTCCCTGGTGATCTAGCAGTTCCACCAGCCCGACATGCACATAAATTAACATGATACTGTAACCATTCCCTGGTGGTTTAGTGGCCCCCAACTCCAGCAGGTAGTTCCCACCACTCTGCTTCCCCTCATTCTGAACCCTGAGCTGGCAAGTGCCACAGCCCTCCTGTCAAATCCAAGGCCAGCCACTGACTGAGCTATAACTGAGTACATACTGCATACAGTATGTGTTCATTGGTTGACAGCTCATAGGGAGCTGTCAATCAGTGAGTGCATACTGTATGCAGTGTGCACTCAGTGACAGTTCAGTCAGTTGTCAGCCATGGTGGTGAGAGGACGGCTGTGGTAGTCTCAAGCTTGGTGTTCAGGATCTGGGAAGTGGCATGGTGGGCACACCTGACAGGATGGGGGGCCACTAGACCACCAGGGAATGGTTAAATTAGCATGTTAATTTATGGGCATTTCAAGGTGAGGGAGGGGACACCTAGATCACCATGGAATGATTTTCTTAACATGTTCATTTATGGGTAGATCGTGGCTTGGGGGCTGGGGGTCTACTAGACCACCATGGACTATGACATGAATAATTCTGGAAAGATCGGGGTACACTAGACTACCAGAGAAGGTAACTACTTTACCCATGGTACCATAATGGACTGTTCTTACAGTCCAATGCACATGCACCTGGTTATGTGCCAACACTGTTGCTGCCACCCAGCTGTCTCCCCATTCCCCCAATGACACCTCTAATGCCCCTTCTATACCTGTCCCCATCCTATCCAACAACTTCACCCCACCCACCATCCTGGCTCTGCTAGTGTTGTGCTTGGTGGGGGTGGCCAGATCCCTATGACAAGTTCCACAGGTGCACCAACTGTTTTTGGGCAGTGAGTGACTTGCTGTAAACCAGGGAAGTTTGATGTCTAGACCCTGATTTTTACAGAACTGGGGCTGGGTGCCTGGCACACCCAGTATTTGACATATCCCTGGAGTGACACAACATTCATTGCTCTACGTGGGCTCTTGAAAATTGAGCTCAATGTGTCAATTCCTGTTAGTCTCTGCAGTGTGCTTGTTTGCTGATTTAGAGTATACCACTCAAACATTCATGACACAAATGTGTGAAAAGAGGTATGACAAATGGGCAAGGGCACTGCTTTTCAGTTTTTACCAGAAAACCCAGTAAAATTCCAGAATTTGGACTGCCTATACACTGGTAAAAACCAAAAATTTCATGGAAGTTGGCATTTTATACCAGATCAGTAAATCTACACAACTTGCATTTTTCTAATAATTGCTTTCTGTACTACTTTTAATTTGCTTCATTTAATGCTCTGTATCTTAAGTCTTCTTTTATTCTGATTATTTATACACATGCAAAAAGAATGACTGTAGAATACCAGTAAAATCCAGAACTTAAACTTTAAATCGCTGGTGGAATTCTCAGAATTTCAAGTCTTGAAATGGAATTTCATTGCTTAAGTCACCATAAATCACTGGCCTTGCAAATGGGCAAAGTGTGTGATGTACTTGAGGGGAATTTTCAAAGGTGTTGCAAGCAGAGACAAATGCACGCTGCATGCCGTATCCATCTGCATCCAGGCAGCCCTGCTACTGTTTCTAGAAGTTACATTGGTTTACGACAAAAAGTCACAATCAGTGGCAGGAAGAGACACAGTTGTGAGCTACATCCAGTATCAATGCAATTATGTGTTTTTGGACACAACCTTTGCATGCTGTGAGACCATCTAATAGATGATCTAACACATTTGGATGTGTTTCTGCTTTAAAAATAGCAGCAGGTGCATGTTGGGTGGATACTTTTGAAAATCCTACCCTCTGTATCTTCATATGTATATTTTTTGCTGATAATTAAAAGGTATAATTGATTTGTCATATTAACTGCTTTCCATTCCCCTTCTACTCCTGGCTTTATCTATGCTTACGCTCCACTGCTACTCTATCAAATCACTCCTCCCCCCCATATCAGTTGTAGTCTGTTTGTTCTAGCTGCCAAAATATATGTATTGCACACACCAGTTATCATGTTTCATTTATCAGTATGCAACCTGTAAGTCGCTTCCCTGTCTCATATCAATGTTTACCACCTGTGGTCACCCTATGTGGTACCCTTGTATGTATATCCAGCCTGTATCATGTAAAGTGCATTTCATGTATATACTGTTATTACCTATCTGTGTTTGTACTTTAAGTGTTTATGTCACAGGACCTCCTTGTGAATGAGCTTGCTCAATGAAGTTTTCCTGCAATAAACTTGAACTTGAATTAAGTATCAGATTATTACGTATTTCTGGTTTAAGCCTCAGTGGGCAACGTGGGATATCAACTTCATGTTCAACAGAAGGATTCTGAGAGGTAAAATGAGTGGTATACTTCATAATGTATTATACTTGAGAGACATGATTCAGAGTCTAGTAAAAAAGTATCAGCAACGATATGAAATACCCCATTTACCTTTAGTTAGCTTCACACACTTCTTTGAAGTGGTAATGCATGATTTATATTTTAAAATTGGTTTTACTATGCATTTGTTTTCACAAAGTTCTCCAGGTTAAAGTATCCCAACTTAATGCAGAGAGAAACATTGTGTAAGCAGATGGAGTACCATCATGTTCTAATTAGTATCAGGAACAAATGAGCTTTCAACAGTTTTCAAAATGGAAGCACCCAGGATAGTTACAGTGGTGTACTACTAACAGTAAAATAATTTGAAACAATGCTTATACTATATCACCAAGTAATATGGAAATGAAGTTAGCTGGTAACAAGTGAACAGATAAAAGTAATATATTGTAAGGGGAAGTAGTGCTCCCTTATGTCAGCTGGCAAGGGTAGGGCCTTCTTGTTCACCACTCCAGAACTGCATAATGCCCTTCTTGTAAACTACCATGAGTCATGACTGGGACTGCTCAATTCCAGGGTATACTCTCAATAGACATGGCAGGGAAAAAAAGAAGGGAGGAGGGTTGGCTCTATGCATTATAGATGTCATCACTGCCACCAAGGAGCAATTAGGAGTGTAATCTAAACACTCTTGGTGTGTACAGTAAATAATAATAGTATAGATTCTTGAGTCTCAGAGTCTGCCAAGAAACATTCATAACCAAGCAAGGAGTACTAATAAAGGTTATTATACTACTTATACCAAGCATGTGACAAAGAAAATCACGAGGGAGATGGGTTTCTCACCACTAGCCTGAAGAATGTATATAATCTCCTGGATTGTAGATCTTATGTTCTCTTACATCTTGTGTCCTCTCCCCGCACTCCAGATCTCTGCCAGAGAGTATTAATCTTCTAGAGACCAACTAGTAGTGTCCAGAGCCTATGTGCAGTTGGTTGGAGACAGCTATATACTACAGATAACAGCATAGCAACAGAGATTACCTCATAGTTACAGATATGAGAAACCATATGTATTGGTCCTAAGTCATTCTCCACTGGAGAATGACTTAGAAGAAAGAATTACTAATGAGTAACATATGAGACAGAATATGCTTCCATTAGCATTATAGCTTAGACAAAAGAAATGCTGACTGGTTCAAACTACATGCGGCATTTCTTGCTTACATACAGTATAAAACATAGAGACATAACAAAGGATTTCTCTCTGTTTATCAGCCTTCTTAGACAAAGAGAACTGATGACAGGTCCCAATTATATATCTGCCTGAGTGAAAAACGCACACTACATATAATAATATGAGAATATAAGTATACAATAATCATTGATGATCCCTCAGAGTCATCATATCAGTAATTAGGTAGATTATATATGGAATATATGTAAAAGACAGATATGTAAGCAATAATGCCCGACAGGGTAGGCGGTATTGGGCAATACCGGACCGGCCAGGGGCGTAATGAGGCCCGACGCCGCAGGTGGAGGGCCTTATAGCTCCTGGCTTGTCCGGTATTGCCCATACCGCCCACCCTGGAGGGTATTATTGCATTTAGAAAATGGGCTAACTGTGTCATTTTTATAGGATTACAAAGAAAATGTGAAGTAATTCTATAAAAATGACTACAGTTCCATTTGTTATTGTTTAAAGGTAAAGTAGTCCCTAATGTGCACCTCAGGATTTTGTCCTGCTATGGCATCCATAGCTGTAGTTTCTCTACTGTGGTTGTCATGCACCCCCCCCACACACACACACAGGTTAGAAAACAAGTTTTGAAGATTAGTGGAAGTCCTTCCCTGTACCTGCAGTTTTTAAACTGCATTTTTGTGTGACTGGCGAAGTAAATGTCAGTTCCTGATGGTGCGGCCAGACGGTAGTCAAATTCCATCCTTAAGCAAGTGTCCCTTACCAATGTCGACAACAGCATTTACATTAGTAAAACATTTTGAAGTATCGTGAGATTGGTCCTCACACAGGGTGCTGCACAGGTATTGACTTGAGGTACCAGTGAGGAAACGACTGAAAGTTGCGTGCGGGAAGTAGATGTACTGTGCATGGCAGCACTTCTTTTGTGTATGGAGCACCAGATCGCAGATTCCGGTAAATTGCATAGCGAGCGATAGAGCAAGTAACTGTGTAATTCTGGTAGGGTCAGCAAATTTAAGAATAAAGGCCAGATGGTGGCTGCAGGGGTCTCCGGACACAGACAAAGAGGAAGAAAAACAAAGTTGCGAGTGGGAAGAAGACTGTACTGTGCATGAGAGGACCAGTATTTTGTTGAGTTTCTGTACCGCAGATGGACGTCCATCTGCGGTATGGAAACTCAAGAAAATACCGGTCCTCTCATACTCGCTGCGGTGCAACAGATAACGGTGCTGACAGCTCTCACTGTGTCTTAGTTTGGCAAAGCAAGGTATGGTGGCAGTTAAAGTGATTGAGAAGTGCTGGCGAGGAACCGTTGGAGTGGGAGTCATTTGAAGTGACTCCCACAGTTAAAGAGTTGTGCTGCCGGTTCGCGGCGGTTGTGAGAGCGGGGTTGGGTTAAACTGAAGGCTTGGAGTTCTTTCAGTGAGTCGAGTGTGGTTTTCAATCAGGGAAAAAAATAAGATCAGCTTTTGAAGTTGGGCACTGTTTTTATATTTCTGTACACTACTTGAAGGAGTGGTGTGGGGCTTCTCGCTTAGTGAGAGGGAAAAAATGGCGGTAGTTTCAAATTGTGTGTCCAGTGCTTCAACCAATGAGAAAGCAGGCTGGGCACAAGGATATGGCATCAGGCAGGTTTGGGTGGCACTTTTTAGTTGCTGGGCATCTATTGAAAGTTAATGTACCCCCTTGGCAGGGGTACTAGCCAATCAGAACCCAGCAAATAAAAAGCCCATTTTCTAAAATCTAGATAAATGTATTATAGTGAGGTATAATGAACCATGCATGACAAATATTACCATATATTAGCAGCAAAGCACTTTCCTAGCACCTATGCTTATATGATCGGTGCCTATATATATATATATATATATATATATATATATATATATATATATATATATTAGTGCAAAATAGCAGTATCACAGTATAACAGACCAGGAATACAGTGTGAGGTGTATGTGAGGTGTATGTGGGACAATTGGGGGCATAACCCAGGTGTAACAGGAGATAGGAAAGTAGAGATGATGTGGGTGCAGATCCAAACAGCAACGGGAAGGAGATTGAGGCTGTGTATAGTTTACTGGCCACCAAATCAGGATGAGAAGAAGGACAGGGTGGTAATGCAGGACTTCAGTTTGCCTGGAGTGGGTTCGAGTGTCCTGCCAACTGCCTCTGCCAGGAACCGGTTGATACTAGAGCTGTGCAGAGTGTAAAATTCCACCCTTGGAAAGTCTGCAAAATGTCCATTCTGATTATGTGGCATTTTACAGACTTTTCATGAAAATTCTGTGGAATTTCACCAATGTTTAAATTTCAGTTATTTCACCGTCATTTTAAATGTGCATGTCCAATTAACACCACATTTTGCATGTAAACAGCACATAATGACATACAAAAGTGTGCCACTTTTCAGATTTGTAGGTTGAAAGGGGTTAGAGTTATGGTTGACCAAACATTTAATTAAAGTTATATTTTGAGATCATTTTAAAACTTCTTATCCAAATTTCTTCACAATGACTAGATGTAGAGAAGTACTCAATATGGGTATATACACCATGTTTTAAATCTCAAGCTTCAATGGGGGCTGAATTATAGGTAGCCAAACATTTTGCCAAAGTTTAGATTTCTGTAATTTTAATAGAATTTTGACAGTATTCATTGAAATGTTATAAAATTTGGCAGGTGTATATCTTATCACTACATTTGTATATGTACATAGTTTTAGATTTCTAGCTTCAAATGGGACTGAGTTATAGCCTGCCAAACATGTTGCCAACATTTAAATTTCAGTTATTTCCCTCTAATTTTAAAATAACTTATACAAATTTAACCAGAGTTGAAACATTTAAACTACCATACCACATGGAAATGTCTGAAAATGTTCATATTTGTATCTTTAAATAGGATTGAATTAAAAATAGTCAAACATTCAAAACATTTTAAAAATTTAATTTTGCAAGAATGTAAACTACAAATTTAAGCACTTGAAACATTAGAACTAGACAATACAATACCATGAAATTTGGCAGGTTCTTAGACCTCTGAAGGAAACTGTGCATACCAATTTTATTAACTGCTTCCTACCAGAAATTGTAAAGTAAATAGGGCTGTGCATGGACTACATAGTATTTCCTGAATACCATGAATAGTAGGCTTGCCAAATATTCGGATGGACATTCCGAATAGTCAACTAGTCGGCCACTATTTGGGACATACTATTTGGTGGGTTACATTTAAAATCTCACAGAGCTTCGTTGGCCAATTGGAGGCTGTTTTTGGAGCTCTCGGCCAGGAACACCATGTAATCTCACTCTGAGTGTGTAGCATAAAGTTCAATATATAGAGAGACTAGAGTGTGGACTCCAATGGCTCAGTTGAAGCCACACATCCACCATATTAGAGGAGGGCTGAGATGCCAGCAGAATAGCAGGAATCCATCTTGAAACTTAAAGAATGGCACCAGCACACTGTTCTGACAGCAATCTGCTGATCCAGTTGAGTAAGAAGCACCATTGACAGCAGGAAAATGATGAAGCAGACACACATTGTGGTGACATAAACAAGGTATGCTCATTTGTCCTTTGCTTGTATAAGCAGTCTGTTACTCGATTGCTGTCAGAACAGTGTCCTGGTGTCATATGTCTACTGCATTTGCAGCACCATCATTTCTTGTTGTACTTATTAAGTACTTTGTCACCATATAGAGTGTGTCACTTATTCCCAGATATTGACAGAGTTATGGCCTGTTGGAGTTCCAGTGTTAACCTATGGGAATTGTTATTTTTTGTTATTTGCTTTTTTTAATGGCCACAATTATTTAAGGGTGTGGCATATGTTATTCTTGTAGTACCCCTTAGGGCCTTTGTGACCATATAGAGACTGACACTTAAAGGAAAACTCCATGTTAAAATCAAAAAAATGATATGTGGCCAGTGTCATGTTACAGAGTCTATCACAGCTCAGCCACAGAAAGAATACCTCTTACAGAGAAGAGACATTGCTAGATTCTGGGTGAGTTTAATAATTATTATTTTTTGATATTGGTACCTTTCCTGATATATTACAACCTATAAGGTGATGTTCAATTTTTGCTACTTAGTACTGGTGCAAAAACTGAAAGGAATAGCCAGATGAGTTCAGACACAACCACGGTAAACAGTGACATGATTAAAACACGCACACGCACACACACACACACACACACACACACACACACACACACACACACACACACACACACACAGAGCAGAACATAGCAGGACACGGTACCAATATCAAATAAGGCATTTGTCAATGCCGAATGTTGTCGCGCTGGCATTGCCTTTGGTAGTGCATTGTGGAAACACATGTTTGGCAGGATGCGTAAAACGACAGCTGTACTGTTCATAAGGAGGTGTACAAATATGGCAGTGGTAAAAATGTGGCATGTAAGTATTGCAAATATGCGAAGTTACAAGGGTGCATGGGAAATGAGCAACACACACTTGTAACACAGGCATTTTATGAAGTTTTGGCACCAAATTTTCAACATAGGCATTTTAGCACCTCTACTCATGTACAGTGTCACTGTCATGCCCTCAAGCTGTCTCAAAAAGTGATTCCGCACAGTGACCACACTATTCTTCATCAGACGTGCGAAAACAAATTTCAGGCAGGATATGTAAAATGACAGCTTTACTGTTCATCAAGAGGTGTGGAAAAATGCCAATGGTGAAAATCCAGAGTGAAAATATTGCAAATGCACGTTACAAGTGTGTGTGCAAACTGCGCAATGAACGCTCATAACACAATCATTTTATGGAGTATCATAACCAAATTTTCAACATAGGCATTGTAGGACCTCTGCTCATGAACAATGTCACTGTCATTTTTGCAATCTTGCCTGAACTTTGATTTCCCACAGTGACCGTGGTATTGTGCGCCAGAAGTGCAGAAACACATTTCAGCCAGGATGTGAAAGATGACAGCTGTACTGTTCACAAGGAGGTGCAGAAAAATGACAGTGTTGAAAATCTGGCATGAAAATACTGTGAATTCGCGAAGTTACGAGCTTATGTAGCAACTGCGCAACGCATGCTCATAAAACAGCCATTTTTTTTTAATTTTTCCACCAAATTTGAAACATAGGCTTTTTGAGAGTCCACCTCATGAACACTGCCACTGTCCTTGCATTAATCAGTCCCAAAAGGTGATTTCACGCAGTGACTGTGAAATCACCTTTTGGGACCAGTTAACATCAAAGCTTTGCTAGAATTCATGAGGAGGGGTCCCAAAAACCCCATGTTGAAAATTTGGTGCAAAAATTCCAAAAAATGCCCAAGATATGGAGAAAAGTTGAAAAAAAACCCTATTCATTCCATTTAACAGCTTACCGGCATTTCCTCAGTTCTCGGTCAGCTTTGAAGAGTGCAGATGTGTTCCCGGTCCAGCGAAGATCATAGCGTGGACTCCAGAGGTAAGTATGGGGTGGGTGGTGGGGTGTGGGAAGCAGGGTGCACAGTGGTGGTACGGTGGTGGGTATGGAGACTACGAGGGACTGTTTTCAGTTTACAGGGACCAAGAAAAAAAACAGATGGTTTTCTTTTTTACAGGTCGTTTCTTTTGTTTGGGGGGGTGCTGTAGCTGATGGGGCATTGGGCACCTCCATCAGCACAGAAGAAGAGGGGGAAATGATGCTGACGAGGAGTAGACTCCCCCGTTGGCACAGTACAACGGGAAGGGGGGGCGGATGTCTACGGGGATTGGGCACCCCCGTCGGCAAACATTGTTTGGGAAGGTGCAGTAGCTGATGAGGGATTGGGCACCCCCATCAGCACAGAAGAAGGAGGAAGACATGATGATGATGGGGAGCTGGCTCCCCCATTGGCACAGTACAACAGGAAGGGGGGTGGATGCTGACAGGGATTGGGCACCCCCATCGGCAAACAATGAGGTGGGGGGCACATTCTGCCAACGGGGAGTGGGCTCCCCCATCGGCACATACTTCAAGGGGCAGGGAAGCTGACCGGGGGATTGGGCACCCCAAAGTCAGCGCTGTCAGCTGGTAGCGGCCACTGTGCCACCATGGTACTAGTTGGCCAGCACGTAGGAAGGGCCTGCTAAGTGTGACGAGCTTTGCTCAGATTGCAGTGGGCCTTTCCTTAGATGTGCCCACCAGCTTAGTATGCATGGTGTGGTGTCGCTGATTGGAGAATGAGGGATGCACCTACAGGTGTGTGCCCTGCATTTGCCCAACAGCGACCGCGCCTCCAAATCCCCACTGCCACAAGATGTTGGCTGTGCA
The DNA here is from genome assembly GCA_016271365.2 of Neoceratodus forsteri. NCBI lineage: Eukaryota > Metazoa > Chordata > Ceratodontiformes > Ceratodontidae > Neoceratodus > Neoceratodus forsteri. The sequence goes on along the minus strand of CM028137.1, from coordinate 208,047,999 downwards.
TGTACGCCAACATAAAAATAATCATTACACTCACCCAAAATCTAGCAGAGTGTCTTCTCTGGAAGAAACATTCTCTCTGTGGCTGAGCTGTGACAGACCCTGTAACAAGTCACTTGCCTCCTGCAGGGGTGATTAGACATTACACCAAAGGGTACTATGGGAAGACTGTCTGGAACAAGAGGCCAAAAAAAAAAACAGAATGGCAACCTCCAGGGACAATAAAACAGCCAAGGAAAGTTAGAAAAAACAACTCTCACAGCCAGAGGAAATAAAAAATACTGGGAAGAGGTTATAACACAGAAAAAAAGAATACTACATATCTTTTTCTGATTTTAACATGGTGTTTTCCTTTAACTTCAAATATTGATGGAATTATGGCCTGTTGAAGGTCCAGTGTTATCCTACAAGAATCATTATGTTTTATTACTAGTTTTTGTTTAATGGCCATGATTATTTAAGGGTGCAGCATATGTTATTCTTGTAGTACCTCTTGAGACCTTAGTGACCATGCAGAGATTGACACTTCTGCATCCTCCTCCTCCTCCTCCTAAAGCACCAGCAGCACAAGCTAGCCTCAGGCACCAGTGTGCAAGTCAAAGTGCCATGACCTCTACATCCTACTTCTGAGCCACCAGTAGTAGAAGACATCCTCTGGCACCAGTGTACAAGCCAAAGTGCTGCAACCTCTGCATCCTCCTCCTGAAGCACCAGTAACACAAGACATCCTGTGGCACCAGTGTACAAGCCAAAGTACCAAGACATCTCCTCCTCCTCATGAAACCATTTTAAGGACTTCTGTAGCAATTCTCTAATAAGGCAACTTTTCTGGCCAAATACTGAATATCTTGGACCCTAATACTGAATATTTGGCTGAATATTCAGGATAATGTATTCGCACTGCCCTACAAAATAACATTTGTACTTAAAGTCAAATCCCACAAGTCTTTTTGAAAATTGTAGAATTTCATGAAAAAACTCCATAAAACTGGAATTTGCTAATTTCATTCAGCCTATTTTAATTAAAAGATTCTAATTAAAAAATAGGGATATGAGAGGCAGGTAGTGCAGGAGATCACCAGGTTCAGGAGTTAGATGCACAGTTTCAAAAAGAAATGGACAGCTGAGCTGGGTAGCACAACAGTGGTAGACCCCCAGGTTGGATCAAGGAAGCACACAGTGTCAACAATAACAATTCTAACCTGAGCGCAGGATATTTAAGGATCACATCTAGTAAATGATCCAGGAAGCTTAATGTACATGCAAGTCTGGGGCTTAGCAGTCCTCAAAAAGATATACAGTAGTGGGGGAAGACAATGTCTGGGGCAGCAGAAAGGAAGAATTCTGGCTATTCCAACAGGGTAGGTCAAAAGAAAAAACAGTAGGTCACTCTCATTTTAAGGGAGTTTGTCACTGTAAAGAACAAGAAGGATATCAGTGGAATCAGTAGTTCTACTGAGTAAATCTGGCCATGCCAAAAGAGAAGGGGGGGTAGTCACCCAGAGAGGAACAGCAGGACTGCAAAAAGCTCAGTCCAGCTTATCAAATGACGTAGTGATACGTGCATTGTTACTGTTAAATTCCACAAAAAGGATTATGGATGGTTCGCCTATATGCTACTATAAATGTATGAGAAAATGTTACCAATATTTTTTTCTACTGCAAATTGAAAACTGCAAAAACAATTTATCCAGTTGTGTTACACATCAGGATATGCTGACTGTGGATATACATGTCAGTCTATGCCTGTAAGAGCACAGAAGTTATAAACATCCACATTTTTGAAAGTTTTCACAACATTTTGCAAATATTTACAAAGTAAAGATTTGAACCCCTGTAACTTATGTCTAATCCGATTCTCTCCATATTTAGATCATTCTATAAGCATTATAAAAAGGTTGTTCATGCTAATTTACACATGTCTAGCATCAAAGGTGCCCGAGTTATGCAGATGAAAGTTTTTCACAAAATGTTCTGCAAAACATTTTGAGAAGATGGCATTATATTGTCAAGAAATTTGGCACATTGTTAGAGCACCGATCATCAAGGAGGCATGCCAAATTTAAGATCTCTGACCCAATAGACAGCTGAGGTATATGCAGACAAACATTTTCATGAAATTTCACACAAAAAATAAAATGACAGACTTTGAGCACCTATAATTTTAGTACTATCCATCCAAATGTCATGTTATTTGGCAAGTTTGTGGCCCGTCAACCAATGTGGCAACATGCCAATACTCAGAGCTTTAACTTAAACGACAGCTGAAGTATGACTAAATTACTAAATATTAAAAATTCCTCAAAATTCTGATGACATTCTGTGAAATTTCATGGAATTTTGCAAAATGTCATTAAAATTCTGTGAGTTCAGATTTTTCCTATTTTGCACAGCTCTAATTAATACTGGATGCTGTCCAGGATGGGTTCCTGGCATAGGTGGTGACCGAATCTACATGCAAAGGATTTATCTTGGACCTGATATTAAAAAATTGGGAACACATCAGGGAGATCAAGACAGAGAAGACCTTGGGGAGCAGTGACCAATGAACAGTGTGATTCAGAGAAGATATGGGTACAGAATCAATAAGTACCAAGACGAAAGTGCTAGACTTCCAGAAGGTTGACCTAGCTTGCCTTAAAAATGACTGGGTGTAGATCAAAAGTATCTTGTTCTCTGTTAATCTGCAAAAAACCAAAAACAAAAACCTTCATATAACTTTTTTGGAAAAATGTATTTCTGATGTCCTTAGAGTCATGCCCAGTTTATTTTTAGTTTTCTCAGATATTGCCAAAACAGCTTTTTACTACTAATTTCATAATTAATGATGCATGTCATTAAAGATGTCTGCCACTCACAATCTTTAAACATCTCTTTCATAGAGGTTACATGTTGAATGTACATATGTAGATGCTAGATGCATAGTATGGATGTATTAGGATGGTGTTACTACATATTTTTGATAGTAGGGCACTACAGTGGGAACTTTTAAAAATTTCATAATCCTCTCTCTTTGTTCAGGAATAAGAGAAAATGAAAAGAAAATGAGGTATCTTGATATTTTTGCCAAACAAATGTTTAAGCAGACTACACAGTATAAAATGGCAGCATCCAAGACAAACATAATCGGGGCTGTATTATGAGAGGGATCATGATCAGAAGGGAAGAGGTTATACTGCCGCTGTATAGATTCTTGGCATGACCGCACCTGGAATATGATGTGCAATGCTGGAGCCCCTACTTGAAAAAGGATATCAGCTTGAGGTCATTCAGATGAGGGCAAGAAAGATGGTTTATGGACATCAGAACATATAAGGACAGGCTGAGAGAACTCAGCATGTACTTCCTCAATGGGAGGAAGGAGAGAGGGGACCTGAATGAAACCTTCAAATACCTGAAAGGTATAAACAAGGTGGATGATGGGGAACTTTGTTGTCTCAGTGGGAACAATATTACAAGGTGACACTTTTATAAGCTGGTGGGCTGAAGGTTCAAGAAGGAGGTCAGAAGGCATTTCTTTACAAAGCGAGTGAATGTATTGTGGAATGAAACATGGAAACACAGAAACATAGAATTTGTTGGTAGAAAAGGACCACATGGTCCACTCAGTCTGCCCAATTGTTCCCTGCCTATTCTGCCTCAGCAGACCTTAACTGGTTTATGGCACCCCTCCTCCCTTTTTATTTACCAGTATTCCCCTATGTCTATCCTATGCCATGTATGAAACCCCTACTGTTTTTGCACATACTACCTCTGGAGGCAGGCTGTTCCAGGAGCCCACAACTCTTTCAGTAATGTAATAATTCTTTACTTCCTCTTTAATTTCCCCCCTTCTAGCTTCATTGCATGTCATCTTAATCTGTTGTACTTCCTTATTCAAAACAGGCTTCCCACATGTACCCTATTCACTCCAATGAGGTACTTGCAGATCTCTACCATGTCCTCCCCCTCCCTCTTCTCATTCAGGGTGTACATGTTGAGATTTCTACAGTAAGTCTCTCCTCATGTGGTTTACATAGAAACATAGAAACATAGAAGTTGATGGCAGATAAGGACCGCAAGGCCCATCCAGTCTGCCCATTTCTTTTTCTACCTTATAAATGTGCCATCGGCCTTTGCTCTGTCAGTGACCTATCTATTCATAGTCATTTGTATTGCTCCCTTATGCCTATCCCATGCCTGTTTGAAGCTCTGCACTGTATTCATAGCCACCACTTTGTGGTAAGCTATTCCATGCATCTACCACCCTTTCTGTGAAAAAGAATTTCCCACATTCCCCCTTAATCGGCCTCCTCTAATCTCATGCTGTGTCCTCTTGTCCTGCTATTTTTCTTATATTTAAACATGTTAGACTCTTTCACCTTGTTTATGCCCTTAAGGTGTTTAAATGTCTCAATCATATCACCTCTCTCCCTCCTTTGCTCAAGGGTATACATATTGAGTTCCGTTAATCTGTCCTCATATGTCTTCTGATGCAGTCCCTGCACCATTTGGTTGCCCTTCTCTGGACTGCCTCAATTTGGTTAATGTCCTTGTGAAGGTGTGGCCTCCAATACTGCACGTAGTACTCCAGATGGGGCTTCCAACTAATGTCTTGCACAGAGGATTATTACCTCCCTCTTACGACTTGTGATACCCCTACTAATACACCCTAACACCTCCCCTAGCCTTACCTACTGCTTTAGAGGTCTGCTTGGATGATTTTAGGTCATAAGTGATGATGATGCCCAAGTCTCTTTCTTCCTTTGTGACTGCTAGCAACTCCCCTCCCAGCCTATAAGTGGCTTCAGGGTTTCTCTTCCCTATGTGCATGATTTTGCACTTCTTTGCATTAAATCCCAGTTGCCACTCTTCTGACCATTTTGCTAGTTTATCCAGATCTCTTCTCATTCTGCCCACCCCATCTGGATCTGGATCTTGGTGTCATCTGCAAACAGACAAGCCTTACCCTCTAGTCCATCTGTGAGGTCACTAATGAAGATGTTGAATAGGACTGGCCCCAGGACTGATCCCTGAGGTACCCCACTTGTGACTTGCATCTCTTCTGACTGTATACCATTTACCACCACTCTCTGTTTTCTGCCAGTCAACCAGTTTGCCACCCAGTTGACCAACTTCTGACCCACCCTGAGCCTACCTAGTTTATTTATCAATCTTCTATGTGGAACAGTGTCGAAAGCTTTGCTGAAGTCAAGGTAGGACATCAACTGCTCCCCTTGGTCCACCACTCTGGTTCCCCAGTCAAAGAAATCTATGAGATTAGTTTGACAGGACCTTCCTTTGTAAACCCATGCTGTCTTGGATCCTGTGCCCCTATGGATTCCAGGTGTTGCACTATCCTTTCCTTAAGGAGTGCCTCCATAATCTTGCCCACTACTGAGGTAAGACTGACTGGTCTGTAGTTCCCGCCTCCTCCCTGCTACCACTCTTGTGGAGGCGGGATACATGAACCCTTCTCAGTCTTCTGGGACCTCTCCTGTGCTCAGAGACTCACTAAACAATTCTGCTAATGGCTCTGCTAGTTCCTCCTTTAGCTCCTTAAGTACCCTGGGATGTATGCCATCAGATCCCATTGCCTTATCCACCCTGAGCTTAGCAAGCTCTTGTAGGACCCTTCTTTTGTGAAGGGAGTAGTGCTCACCTCCCTCCCCTGTGTCCATGATGCTGAGCTGTGGGCCCTGCCCTATCTTCTCTTCAGTAAATACTGAGCAAAAGTATCTATTTAGGATAGATGCCTTTACAGGGTCCTCCTCCTCACATGCTCCCTTTTCTCCAAGCTTAGCATACCCCTCTGGACTTTCTCCTTTCACTAATATATCTATAGAAAGTCTTGTCACCTTCTTTACTGTTCGTGCTAGTGTTTCCTCAGTTTGGGACTTTGCCTGCCTTACTGCCTTACCTGCTTCCCTTAGGGCAGTTTGGTATGCCTCCTATCTTCACCCGCTGTGTTCCTTATATTTCCTGAAGACCAGCCTTTTGGCTCTGACCTTTTCTGCTACTGTATTTGAGAACCAAAGTGGTTTCTCTTCTTTTGCACTTCCTTTTCTGTCTAACACAATGGGATGTTGCTTCAAGTATTGTATCCTTAATGCTTGCCCACTTTGCCTGTACCTCCTCACCTGTGTTTCTTTTTGGCAGGCTAGCTTAACTCTGTTAGCCATCTTATCAAAGTCAGCTCCTCTGAAGTCCTATATTTTGCCTTGGAATGGGATGATTTAGATGTAGTAGCCAAATTGAACCATACCATGTGATGGTCACTGGCCCCCAGGTGACCTTCTACCTGGAGATCTGTGATCCCTTCTTTGTTAGTCAGTACTAGATCTAGGATAGCCCTGTCTCTTTGTGGGTTGCTGTACCAGTTGTTTGAGGCCCTCCTGCAAGGAATCCACTATGAGTCTAGTTCTGGCAGATGTTCCTGCTGGTATTGACCAATCTGTATCTGGCATGTTGAAGTCTCCCATTATCAGAACCTCCCTTTAGCTGTCATGTTTTGTATATCTTCTAACAGTAATGTGTCTATGTCCTCCCTCTGGTCTGGGGGCCTGTAGACAACCCCAGTTCTTATGGCTGTCCCATTTCCTGTTTCCAGGGTGACCCACAGTTCTTCTGGCTCCTTATGTATTCTGAATTTCTGTAGCTTTGATATTTTCATTAACATACAGGCCTCCTCCTCCTTTTGCACCTCGGTCTCTTCTGAACAATACATAGCCAGGTACTGAAGTCTCCTAAGTGTGGTTACTGGTAAACCACGTCTCACTAATTGCTACTATGTCCAGTTTAGCCTCTGACATTATTGCCTGCAGGTCTGGGATCTTATTTCCCAGGCTGTGAGCATTTGTGTACATGATTTTCCATTGGCCAGATTTTGGTGTGTTAGTTGTTGGGTGAAGTTTGGCATTACCCCTGTGCATCGTATGAGGAGACAAACCTTTTTTCTTACCTGGTGATGCAAATGAACGGCAAACACACTGAATTCCTGTTTGACCACTAGCTGAGGGGGGAGGGGTGTTCTTCCCATTCGATGTATGGGGTGCTGCACCCCTCTCCCCATTTGCTAGTTTAAATATTCTGCAAAGACGTCAAACTTCTGCCCCAATGCACTGACTCCCTCTTTAGTCAGATGCAGTCCATCAAATTTAAAGAACTTTCGCTCCCAGAACTGTTGCCAGTTCCTACAAATCTGTGTCCTTTTTCCTGGCACCAGTCCTTGAGCCACGTGTTTAGCTCCCTATCTCCCCTTCTCTGACCTTCCGTCCATCTGCTCCCTTCTCCCAGACTGGCAGGATCTCAGAGAAGGAGATGCCGGATGAAATAGATGATAGTTTGTCACCCAGCTTAGTCAGGTGTTCCTTGGTCTCCACAACTGACCGGCTGGTGAGATCATTAGTCCCTATGTGTACTAGGACATCAATGTTTTCTCCTGCTTTGTGAACAATTTTAGCAATGCTGTCAGTGTCTCTCCATGCTGATGTACCTGGGAGACATCTGACCATCACCCCTGGCTGGAGATGGGTATCAACTCCCCGAATCATGGAGTCTCCTATGATCAGAAGTTTTGGATTTCCTTTGTGCTTGTTTAGTTTTGGTTCCTGATTTGGGTGAGTATTGTTGTGCTTAGCTCCTGTGCCGCAGTGTCCTGCTCTGCAGTGTCTTCTGCCTCTTTATTTGATTTCAGAGATAGAGGCAGATACCTGTTTGTAGTGTTCATATGGTTTTGGAGGTAATGTGTTGGAGAGCAGAGAGTGATGGGGCACCTGATTTGTTCCTCCTAACCACCTGCCAACCTCCTGACCAACTACCCTCTGCGGTCGAGGTTTTCTGTTGGATGCTGGGGAAATGGCGGTGGTTCTTATAATGTATTTCCTCTTCAATATGAAATTTGAGGTGCAATCTCTGCCCATGCTGCCCGGAGCTGAGACCTAAGATCTCCAAAAGCCAGCATGTAGGACAGTGTCCTAAATCCTGTAAGACTGTCCTTCTGAAAATTGTTCCACAGTACCTGCAGTTAATGAAATCCATTCCAAATAAGTTGCTGGGTTTGTAACTTAGTCAGAGTAATTAGAAGGAAAAAAGGAAAAAATGCAAGTAATGGTTTAATTGTGCTTTGTTTAACTTGTTATAACAAGTTAAATTACTAGTGGCCCTGTAAATGAGATCACCTTGTGGAGGCCCCACTGATCCGCCCTTCCTGCTCTGCCACAGGAAATGTCACAACTGTGGTACCCTATAAAAAGAGTGTAGTGGGTGGTTGGGGATGGGGTGGGTGGCTGGGCCCTTCCCCTTCCTAAAAAGAAGAACCACGGACGAAAGAACAAGGAGGTAAGACCAGAAATAATCAGTCAACAACAAATGCAGTAACCCTGAAAGCTTATCCTAATGTTAGAAAAAACTGTAAAACCTGTAAAGCACCACCTGTAATAATTTCAGAGAAGATATACCCTGTAAGAAACACTTTGCTCCAGAGAAAAATAAAGCAGTAACAGAAGATATACCTTGCAAAAGACAATTTGAATCAGAAGATTACAGCAGTAATCTGTTAGCACACACCTGTAGGCACACCTTGTAATAATGCAGAAGAAGGTATACCAGCAACAACAATCTGAATCAGAGAAAAATAAAGCAATGAAATGTTAGCAACAAACAGTAGCAATCCCTGTAAGTAAAAAATAAAAACACCACCACACAGTAAATCTGCTTAGCCAAACTAAGTCTTAATCCTTCTCCCTTGCTCTGGTAAGTTTCTCTACTCTGCCTTTCAAGCAGTCTTAGAAGGAAAGAGCTCAGGTGAAGCTAGGTGCCTTGGCCAGCAAACCAAGTCTTCTACCTCTCATGCAACCCATATATAATTTGAGTTACTATCCTCTGGAGTGCCTCTACTCTGTCTATGTCTGTTCTGAGATGCAGCCTTCACAAATGTGCACAATATTGCAGGTGTGGTCTCACCGATGATCGTTACAGTGACAATGTCACCTCCCTTCTTCTGTTTGTGATACAACTCCCTATGCACCCCAGCATCCCGCCAGCTCTGCCACTGCCTTCTTACACTGCCCTTTAACATTAAGGTCATCAGATATTATAACCCCACAGTCCCTATCCTGCTTATTGACCAATAGTACCACCACATCACCCCATTTTTATATTCATCTCCTCATTTATGCCTCAGGTGCATGATTTTGTATATTTTGGCATTGAACTACAGCTGCCATACCCCTGGTCACTCCTCAGGTTTTCTACTGTTCCTTCTCATTTTCTCCAGCTTCTCCTGAGTATCCATACTATTACAGATCTTGGTGTTGTCTGCAAAAAGGCATATGTTTCCTTCAAGCTCTTCTGCTATGTCACTTATAAAGATGTTGAATGGGACCGCTCAACATAATGAATCCTATAGCACCCCATGGGCCATGCTCCACTCATTAGAGTGAGTGCCTGCCCCGCACAACAACCATCTGAAGACTCCCACTCCCCATTTCATATTAAACTCACATCATGCAAGAAAGTTCTAAAGTTCCTAATAGGGCTTAACCTCAACAGCTCCCCTGGCTTTGACACCTTGCCACTGTGATTTCTTAGGATGGTGCTCCTGCACTTGCTTAACTTATGTCTCCGTTGCTTAATTGAGCCTTCCTAACAAGTTCCATTCCGGACAGATGGAAAACCACCACTGTTGTACCTGTGCACAAAACAGGCCAACTAACCTCACTAAAAACTACAGACCCATATCCACTCTGTGTCCAATCACAAAAATCCAAGAAAGAATCCTCTACAACCAGCTGTACTCCTTCCTTGAACAAACTAACACCCTTACTATGCATCAACATGGTTTCAGGAGAGCCCATGGGACTGAGACTGCACTCCTAAGGGTTACAGCTGACATTTTTCATGCCATGGGTCAAGGCTACGCTACTGGGGCTGTCTTCATTGACCTCATGAAGGCCTTTCACCTTGTTAACCATTTCCTCCTCAGCTCCAAACTCAAATCCTTAGGTCTTTACACTAACTCCCTCTCCTGGATTTCTAACTATCTATCTAACCGTGCATAATGCATCAAATGGGCTGGTGCCCTCTCCACTCTGTCTCCCATCATGGACAGGGTCCCACAGGGTTCTATCCTTGGGCCTCTACTTTTCTCAATCTTTATTAATGACCTGCCCCTAAATTGTGGTGGGGTCTCGATACAGCTCTATGCTGACAATGCCATACTATACCAGCATGGCTCTGACATCTCCACCATTCAATCAGACCAGGAAAATTACTTCCAACATCTGGAAGCCTGGTTCAGATCAAACCTACTGGTACTGAACACAAAGAAAACCAAATCCATGCTGTTCCAACATATCTTCGTTGATATTACCTCCCTGCCCCTCTGGTCATCCACACCTCCACAGGGGTGGGATCTTTCAAATATCTAGCTTGACTCTCGACAATCATCTGTTCCTTGATATTCATGTCAGCTGTGTTCTTAAAACTACAAACCAGAAACAGGGCCTGCTATATCGCACTGCCCTCTTCCTGAATCCCTATGCAAGAAAAAAACATTGCCACTGCCACCTTCCTCACTGGTCTGTTCTACGGTGCGCCTATAATCCACTCATCAAGTCCTCTAATCTGGCCAATCTCAAACAGACCTACCAGAGGATTGTCCATTTTGCTGCTGGTGCACCTACTCAGGCTCATCACTGTGATGTACTAAGGTCCCCAAGTTGGTTGTCCTTCCAGCCCAAACTGGACTTCCCAGTGATATGCATTACCTTTAAGCTCGCTCACCTCCCATCCCCTCCCATCTTCTCTAGTCTGCTCACCCTGACAACCCTCCCCAGGACCCTCCGCTGCTACCACCAACCACTGCTCAACCTTTCCAAAGTTCTCCTTGCTGTTGGAAGGTGCTCCTTCACTTTTTCCACAGCACAAATATGAAATACACTTCCACCTAGTCTAATCTCAAGTACTTTTCTTCCCCAGTGTAAGAAAAGCTTAAAGGAAATCTTCTTTACCCCCCAATCTGTAGTGGTACTTGCACTTAACCCTTCATTTACTCCTCGTACCTTCCTTTCTCCTCTGCCCCATGGGCTATCCTCTCCCTTCTCTGACCCTTTCTCTTACCCCTGACTTCTCCCCCACCTCTCCCATGCTCTCCTCAGACTCCCTAATCTTCCCATAACTCCTTCCCTCCCTCTTCTCTCACCTCTCCCACTTATACTCTGTCAGTTTCTCTCTCTTTCTACTCTTATATTTGTAATATGATAGACTGTACTGTGATCCTGTACTGTGCACGTGCCTCTAATGTACAGCTTACCTGATGCAGCACTTAGGTTCCTGCACCCTTATGGTCCTCGATACAAGCCACTGGACCCCTCACTGTAGGGTGCATTAGCCCTAATGAACAACTCTCCTGTTGCAGCACATGGGTTCCTGCACCCTAATTAACTCTTGATACAAGCCACGGGACTACTCTGGACCCATCATCAAACAACGGAGGAAACTGTTGTCGTTCCCTGCTTACTTTCAGTTACATATTGTTATATACTGTTAGACTGTTCTCATCTCTCCTTATGTTTTTAGCTATGTATACTACTTTTGTATTGTAATCTACTCATGGAATTCTCCCCGAGTCGCCCCTGAGAAAGGGACATATCTCTCTCAGTGGGCCTACCTGGTTATGAAAATTCAAATAAATAAAATAAATTAATTTACTAATACCATCTGCCGCCTATGTATTAACCAGTTTTTTTTTACCTAGTTTACAACTTTGACTCCAATTCCTAGTCAACCTAATTTCTTTATCAGTCTCCTATGTGGTACAGTATTGAAGGCTTTCCTGAAGTCCAAGTAGGCCACAACCATTGCCCTTCCTTGATCTAATTTTCTGGTCACACAGTCGAAGAAATAATCAGATTTATCTGGCATGATCTCATATTTGTGAAGCTGCACTTTTTTTTTGTCTTGCAACACCCTGGACTCAAGATATTCCACTAGCCTTTCTTTTAACAGGGTTTCTATTAATTTCCCCACAACTGACGTGCCACTGACCAGCTATAGTTGTTATCCTCCTCCCTGCTGTCACTTTTATGGAGCAGAACTATATCAGCTCTCCACCAGTTCCATGGAACCTCTTCTGTGTTCAGTGATATGTTGAGTAAGGCTGCCAGTGGTGCAGCAAGTTCACCCTGAGCTCCCTTGGCACCGTTGGATGTATCCTATTCAGTCCCATGGCCTTGTCCACTTTAAGGTTTGCAAGTTATATTTTGTTTTAACTCATCCACTACTAACCCTTTGCTGTCTAAAGAGTACTTTTATCCAGCACCTTGCATGGATACAGTCCTTTTATAAGGCTAGCACCTTAGACTTGTTGATGCATTTAAATATACCAGTTCTACAACTAACCATCTTCATTTTTTTGTGTTGCTCTTTAAGCAAGACAACAAGGGAAGGAATGTTATACCTGGGTTATATTCCACCAACTGACCCACATGTAACCGTAACATTATACACACACAAGTATTAATGCCTTACCACAGTCTCATAATGCTTTACCTATATGATATGTTTCTGTTATATATATATATACTCTTTCTAGTTTCCACTTATATTCTGCCATACTCATATCAGTCATATCTGTAGTTTTCCACTATTGTGACACACTGTGTGCTTTTTTGATTACATCGCAAGTATTTCCAGACTCACTTTCTGGGAATAAAAACTGATAACATGTTGCTGGCTATGAATTTCCTTTGTCCAGAGATTCAGAGATTCTTCCTTACTTTGCAACTTCATTTTCTGTGTAATTGCCCAAAGAAGCCACCTTATTTACATGCCTTATCCAATGCTGTATGTTTATCATATCTGTAACTGTACTCTTATCAGTCATGTATAATTATATGCACACCAGCTACATGGAGAGAAAGAGACCATACAGGAGAAATGGTGAGAAATCGATTCCCTTGTGATTGATTTGCTTCACTTGTTATGGCATGAGTATTGTAATAAATTTATTTTATTACTTCTGCTTGTTACTTTTTGTCCAGCATACCATGTTACTTTTTGTCCAGCATACCATGCAAAGAGTCTAAGGTGTGTTCTTTTCACATATAACAGGACTCTTTTTTCAGTACAAACATACAAAAATAGCAGAATAAGGACTTACAGTGTATCTAGTCTGCCCAAGTTTGCAGACCTCCCAGTATCTTCTGAGGGACCCCATCCCTGGCCATCCACTTTTCCATCCCCTTTGACATTTCCACTACCCCTTTCCCTTTTTCCATGCAATTGTTCCTTTAAACCTGTCCCTTCCCCTCTTGAAAATGTCTACAGTCCTATACTGAATGCTAATAGTATTAGTATTAATTTCAAATAAATGAATCAGATGACTCAACTGAGACAAGCTCATTTCCAGTGAGATCTGTGTACAAAGGTTCCAGTTACTCCAACATGTATCACAAATAATTATCCATAATACACATATCAGCCCTGGGCCTGCCACAAATGTGGAGCCCAAACTCATCTTTCTAGTCTTTGTGACAGGCCACAATGTGATAACTGCAGTGAAGTAGGTCATATAAACCATCAATGTGCAAACCTTACAAAATGTGACCTGTGTGACAAAACAGGACACATTTTCTCAGAGAGTCTGTAAGCAGCTAAAAACAAAGCTTCCTGTGTAAGTTCAGAGCAGTCAATCCAACAAGCCCAGGATTCTGCCATAACAGCTGAACAGGGCTCCTCAGTGCCCCCCACTTCTCCTCCCCCCATTTCCAGGGGAGGTTCAGACAGACCCTTCAGAAGATTTTGGTGAGCAACCTAAGCAGATAGTGGGTCTTCCCGTCACTGCTACCCTTGTACCTGTATGCTATAAAGATACTCAGGATGTACAGATAACCTCTCATGCACCCCTATCATCCCATCCCCTTCTAAGGAGAATGTCCACTAGAAATTTCAAACCCAGGTCCCCCTCTACCTTTATGAAAGTTGAATCAGAAAATTCCTATGCAGCATTGGTTACAAACTGAGAGGATTCAGAAACAGATCATGGGGATTCCGACCCTCAGTGACCAAAAAATGGCATGATGTCTAATAATACAGAGCTGGTGAGTTATAAAGAGAAAAAGAAAAAAAAAAGGAAAAAGATATCCTGAATCCAAAATTTCTAACTAATGCTTACATAATATGTAGGTCTCTAAAGTGTAGAACTTACTGAATACCACAAAAAGACAGGCTGTTTTTCTGTGTATTCATGAAAGTAAAATTTATATTTATTTGTACAGGAGACATGGATGTTCTCCATAGATCAAGTTAGTTTTTTGTCAGGCTGAATGGTTATGGGGCCCATCCTTCTGGCCCCTTGGTCCAGATAGTACAGATGGTATAGGTATCATTTTTATGCAGGCTTGTGTGTGTGCACAAGCAACATCTTGTGCTAGTAGCACATTTCAGAGGTGTGTCAGTGTCGGAGAATGCAGGGCATGCTGTAGTAGGTGCATCCCTCATTCCCCAGTAAGCCAGCATGCTAGTACTGACACAAGCATTATGTAAAGTGGACACAACTTGTAAGAAAAGTGCTGATGCAGTCAGAGATAAGCTCATCATGGAGCAGAATAGATAACATGCCTCCCAATGTGCCTTTCCTTGTGAAACATTTACACAAACATGGCAGCAGCAGTTGTCACTGTCTGCAACACAATCCCCAGAAAGTTGACTTGGAGGTGCACAATCCCCCTGTAGGCATGTCCAACACCCCCCATAGATTGTGTGGCACACTGGAAGCCCACCTCAGTGTGGCCAACATCACCCCCCAAAAGTCATGGGGCACACTGGGAGCCCACCCCAGTGTGTGCAACATTTCTTTTGTTTCACCTGTAAAGAAACAAAACCGTCTGCAGTGCTATTTTTTTTCTGTCCCTTAAACAAAGAAAACAAACAGTCCCTCACTGTCAGCGGTGCCCCCCTCCCCAACTTCACCCACCCGCTGCACACCCCATCTGCCCACACCCCTCTTACCCTATACTTACTTCTGGAGGTCCAACATTGTGATCTTCGGTGGAGGGAGAACATGTCTGCACTCTTTAAAGCAGACCACAAACTGAAGAAATGCCGGTAAGCTGTATAATGGCATACATGGGAGGGAGGGGTTTCAACTTAGGTGGATATCTCAGGCATTTTTTTGAATTTTGCCTCCAGATTTTCAGCATGGGGTTCTTAGGACTCCACCTCATAAACACATGCACTATCATCTCATTATTTGGTCCCAAAAGGTCATTTTGCAGTCATTGTGCAGAATCACTTTTTGGGATGAGTTAACAAAATGACAGTGCCACTGTTCATGAGGTGGGGTCCTAAAAAGCATATGTTGCAAATCTGGTAGAATAATTCCCAAAAATTACTGTGTTACGAGTGTGAGTTTTGCAGTTTCCATGCACACTTGTAACTTTGACAATTTTTAATATTTTCATTCTAGATTTTCAACATTGCCATTTTTTCACACCTCCTTATGAACAGCACAGCTGTCATTTTTCACATCCCGCCTAAAATGTGTTTTCGCTCGAAGTGGAGCACAAGGGCCCAGTCACTGTGTAAAATAAATGTTCCGGACACAGTAACAAATTCACAGTGACACTGTTCATGAGCAGAGGTCTCAATATGCCTATGTAGAAAATTTAGTTAAAAAAAATCCCCCAAATAATTGTGTTACGGGTGTGCATTGCACAATTTCTATCCACACTCATGACTTCACCAATTTTTCATATTTTCACTCCAGATTTTCAACATTGCCATTTTTTTACACCTCTTCATGAATAGTGCAGCTGTCATTTTTCACATCCTGCCTGAAATGTGTCTTCACACCTGTACCACCAAATGGCACAGTCATTGTGCAAAATCACCTTTCAGCTAACAAACTTATAGTGCCACTGTTCATTAGGTGGAGTCACAAAAAGCCCATGTTGAAAATTTGGAGTGAAAACACCAACAAACACCTGGGGCATTAGGGTTTCCAATCATAATGCCCCACCCTGTAGAGACTAACAGGTGTCTGGTGTGTGACTTGGCATTGTTGGCTGCAATGCTCATGCCATTCCACCCCACCCCCATCCTGCAGCCAGTGACAGGCATTGAGGTGTGCCTTGGACCCTTCATCCCCAAAGTTCACCCCATTCTCCTATACTGCACCCATCTCAGTGTATTTCCTTATGGAATGGGGTGAGCATAAGGCCTGATGACCCCAAGGCAAACCACACTTGTCTGTGTCTGCGGGGTAAGGGAGAGGTGAAATGACATGCGCGTTATGGCCAACAACCCAAAGGCACATCCCAATGTCTGTCACTCTCTGCAAGGTAGGGATGAGGTTGGCGTCAGTTCATTACTTCACTGCCATTCCTATTATGCATCTCTCTAACTCCTGCACTACCAGTGCCAATGCCAGCAAGCCAACATTCGGCACTGATGAATGCTTGTTAATTCTTATTCCTTCACACTGACAAAACTAATTGACCTCATCTTATGCAGGCTAATAATGTTAGATGGTTTATGGAATAAGGTGGACTGCAGGTTTATTAATGTCAATGGCCCACAAACAAAGGCTGAAAGAGTAGCCTTACTCAACTCACTTCAATCCTATTTAGTTACTTCTTGTAAAAAAGTTCTAGGAGTGGATTTCAGCTGTGATATAAAAGAAATAAATAATCTCCAAGGGGAGAAAAAGATATATTGTGATTCTAATGACTTGAAAAAATAAATTGAGCTGGCAGATTTAATAGATTGTAATACATACCAAACCTCTGGCCCCAGATATACTTAAAAAAGGAGAAAATTTATCATAACCATTGACCACATGTATGTATCTAAAAACTCACTAGCTCCTACCTTAAGAACTGTTCCCACAGAATTTTCCAACCATTTACTAATTAAAGTCTCTTTTCAAGAATTCCCCAGAAAAACACCCCAAAATAGCAGGTGGAAGCTTAATTCATCTATCCTCTCTTACCCATTTGTAAGAAAGGAAGTTTTGAAACTACTTTGGGCAAGGTCTTCTGTTAGTATATTGTATGACAATCTTGGAGAATGGTGGGCTGATACAAAAAGGGATTTAAGGGTATGTTTTCAACAATTTGGAACGCAAAAAGAAAATTTGAAATTCTTAACATATTTACAACTTTGACAGCAATTACATTACTTATACACACTTTCCTCTACCTCTAGGTATGATTATTCTTCACAAATAGAACAGTTAAAAACAGAAATGAAGACTTTCCAGTACAACACAGCCCAAACAATTAGAGCTATGCTGCAATACGGGACCCCAAAAAACCCAATAGGGGACGCTTTTCAGGCCTGTAAGAAAAGGAAAGAGGCTACAACATTACATAGCCTTCTAGACACAGAAGGAAACTGTTGAATCCATAAGTGGGATGTATAATGTCATTCAAAAGTATCTTCAGTCTCACTCTATGACTTCACCCCCCACCCCAAGATAAATGCTATAAAATCATATTTACAGGAAACCCAAATCCCCAACCTTCCAGTAGATACTCAGGAAATGTCAAATCCCATTTTAGCTATGGAAATAGAACAATTGTAAAAAGGATCAAATCTGGGACAGCACCAGGCCCAGATGGACTACCCTATGAATCTTATAAGTCCTTTTCTAGTGAACTGGCGGTATGTATGGAAACTGTGTTTCAGTATTTTTTGACCTCAGAGAATATCCCATCCTTTTGTACAATGGGTTTAATTGTTTTTCTGATTAAATCAGAAGACAGACAGATGATTCAGAACTGGAGACCCATCACTATTTTAAACTCTGACGTTAAAATCTTATCCCAAATTTTAAATAAAAGATTACAGAATTATGCAAATTTGGACATCTCTCCATATCAGTTTTGCAGCCTTCCAAACTGTAAAATTCAGCATACAATGATGATACTTAGAGATATTATTGACAACCTTTCACTGCATGGTAAAAAAAGTTGCATGGTATCAGCTGATCAAATTAAAGCTTTCAGCAGTCTACCACAGCTCTCTCTTTCTAACCTTGAAATTTTATGGTATCCCACAGGAATTCATACGGTAGATAAAATTGCTCTACTCATCAGCCACAGTACACACAGTCATAAAAAATTAGGTTACAAGTGGATTGCAGAATCAATAGGGTTTTGGCAAGGATGTCCACTAAGCCCTCTTCTCTATATTTTTCTTGCATCCTTTTATCAGAAGATTAGTAGAAGTGTTAAACTGGCAAGGTATCTCAGGGGACAGCAAGAATGACACTTTAAAAGTCCAAGCATGTGCAGATGACATGTTTATTTTTCACAGACTATAACCAGATAGGGATTTACCTAAAGGAAATGCAAACCTATTTTTCCCTTTCAAATTCCAAATTAAACACAGAGACATGTAAAAGCCTGTTTGTTGGCAGCCCTTGCCCCTCACCCATAAAAATAGAAGGCATTCACATTTCTTCTGAACCTCAAAAAATATTAGGTATAATTTTTGGACCTCAGAACTTGGTTTTCCAAAACTGGGAATCTACCTTCAAAATTGTAGAACATAAAGAGATGGAAAACTGGAAACTATCCTAAATAAAAAGAATCCACATTAATAAAACAGTTTATTGTACATAGCTATGATTTTTCCCATCTCTTCTACCTGGAAATCAGGTTACATAGCAGCTTCTTTCAGATGCTATGGGGAAGCAATCTAAACCCCATAAAAATATGTTTTAGGTATTTAATCAAATCAAAAGGAGGTTTAGGAATGGTGGACCCCATAGTCTTCTTTCACACACTCTTTATGTCCCAGACTGTCAAAATTGGCCTTCTGCCATCTGAATCTCTACATCATAGGTGGGTGTATAACAATCTAGGTAGATGTTTTAATGCATGGATAAATTATCCCCCTAAAGTGTCCAGCCACCTTTGGATTCCTGAGTATTTTAAATCCTCAGCTCAAAAACTCTATTAATGGGGGTTAACAAAAAAATCAGACATGCCAGGTTTCTGGTTCCCAGCTTATAATGAAATTTTGGCTAAAATCTACCCTGAAGAACTGGACTTTTAAAAACTGCCCTCCCTCTCAGAAAGAAAACATTTTAGCCCACTCAAACAATGAGAGGATTCCCTCACACATGTGGGAGGTGCTATGGCTGTCAATGTAGGAC
Organism: Neoceratodus forsteri; assembly: GCA_016271365.2. Lineage (NCBI taxonomy): Eukaryota > Metazoa > Chordata > Ceratodontiformes > Ceratodontidae > Neoceratodus > Neoceratodus forsteri. The sequence goes on along the minus strand of CM028137.1, from coordinate 208,028,858 downwards.
ATGTAATCTAAATATGGCCTTATGTATATTTTATATGTTGGTATAATGCAGAATACATGTCTGCTAATAAATGTCCATTTTATATAAACATCTGTTTTACATTTGATTTTAATCAATTTGCTGTATGTACAATTTATAATAATGTTTTGTAAATTTAAAATCTTCATTTATAATGACTGCAAGGTCTCTTTCAGTTTTCACCTTTTTATTTGTTCGCTATTTATAAAAAAATTCTGTCTTGGATTATTTTTCCCCATGTGAATAACTACACACTTGCCAGTATTAAATGTAATTTTTATTTAGTGTAGCCAATCTGCACAGGTCATTACTAATAATATCTGTGTCTGATTTTGTATCTACTCTTCCTCCTAGTTTGGTATAATCAGCAAATTTTAACAGGTGACTTCTTACATTTTTGTTTAAATCCGAAATGAAGAATGAAAAAACAATTGGCCCCAGAACTGAAGCGTGTTAAACACCACTAGAAACTTCCTTTTTTGCTGATAATATTGTTTTTATTTTGACCTGTTGATACCTGTTTTGCAATCAATTACCCATACTGTAATTTTTAAATCTATGTTTACAGCCTATAATTTATTGACCAAGATGTCATGTTGAACAACATCAAAAGCCTTTTTGAAGTTCAAATATATAATATCCATCAGGAGATTATTGTTGAGATCTACATTAATGTTTTTGTGGAAAACTAACATGTTCAATGTGTAGGACCTCCTCTTCCTGAAGCCATGTAATGATGAATTGACTCAAACTCCACTTGATTATTTCCTTGTCTAGTTGTTCCTTTATTAATTTTCCAATTAGTTTTCCAGGCACTGATGTTAGATATATTCGTCTGTAGTTTTCACTAATGATTTGTTTCCTTTTTTAAACAATGGTACAACAATTGGCATTCTCTAGTTATCCAAGAGACAACCTTCTTCAGTATCTCATTTCCTTTTCCATGGTGGTTGGAGGGATAGTCTCCTCCCCCAAGGATGGTCATCAGTGGGGTCCCCCAGGGTTAAGTCCTGGGGCCACTCCTGTTCAATTCCTATGTCTCGGACATAGGGTGGGGTGTTAGGAGCAGGCTGAGTCTCTTTGCGAATGACTCAAAACTGGGGGCACTGACTGACAGGCAGGAGGGGAGAGAAGCCCTGCAGGGAGATCTGGATACCCTGGGGGGTTGGGCAAGGAAGTGGGGGATGAATTTCAATATAGGGAAATGTAGGATGCTGCATCAGGGGGTCAGAAACCCAGGACATGCGTACCCCCAGGGGGACCACACTGTAAGTCACATCTGGTGAGAGAGACTTAGGGATAGTGGTGGACAGCAAAATGAATAACACAGAGAATTGTTGTAGAGCTGCAGCAAAAGCAAACAGGATACTGGGCTGCATAACAAGGGGAATTACCTCCAGGAGGAGGGAAGTGATCCTCCCTCTGTATAATGCACTGGTTAGGTCACATCTTGAGTACTGTGGGCAGTTCTAGAGACCCCATCTTAAGAGGGACATAGCACTGCTGGAGATGGTCCAGAGGAGGGCGACCAGGATGATTCAGGGCATGGAGGGTAGGACCTATGAGGAGAGACTGGATGAACTCAATCTGTATGCATTGGAGGAGAGGAAGGACAAAGGGGACGTGACAGAGACTTTCAATTATTTAAAGGGGATAAATAAGGGTGGAGCCAGGGAAGTGTTCAGGTTTAAGAAGGGGGAAACTACCAGGGGGCATCAGTGGAAGCTGGAAGGGGAAGTACAGGGGGAGCGCAGGAGACACTTCTTCACAGAGAGGGTGGTAGAACCATGGAATGCACTGCCCAGGAGTCTGGTGGAAGAGACCACAGTGGAAGGATTCAAGAAGGGTTGGGACAGGTACAGGGGAAGCTTAGGCCAGGGAGGGCCACCTCTGGGGCTGGGGGGGTGGAGGAGCAAGCTTCCAGTAGGGGGCCAGCTTCTGAGCAGACACGATAGACCATGGGGCCTATTCTGCTGGTGTTTACTATAATACTATGATACTATGATTTTGCCACCACCCTTCCAGTAAAAAAGTGCCTCCTCATTTACCTCTTGAAGCATCCCCCTACCAGTTTGATGCTGTACCACCTAGTTGCCTTGTTTCCACTAAGGTTGAATATTCCCTCAGAGCATACTTTGTTGAAACCCTTAAAGAGGAACTAAGGTCAAAATTTCTGACATCAGTACATTCAAAATTTGGATCAGCATAGCCTCAATCAGCCTCATGCCAAAAATGAGATCTCCGAATTACTTTGTTTAATAGTTATAAGTCATTTTACAATGCTAAGTTCACTGCCTGTTCAAAAAAGCCAATTGCAATGAAGAGCTGCTGCTGATGTGAGCTCCTGAACTCATAGTCTAGTACTCCCTGTCAGCAAGCATATAAGACCTGTGTCTCCAAAGTTTAAATACCATGTGCAATGGTTTTCTCAAGTAAAACAAGCAGCGCCATTCATTAAACATTGCTTTAAAAAAAAATGTGTGTTTTAGGTTTTGTAACAAAGTTGACAAATTCATATTTTTGTGCCTTTTTGTTGTGGCCCTTTTCTCCAGAGTTGCTGGATGCTGAGTTATAGCACACTGCTATGAGGTTTGCAGATTGGATAACTCTGATGTGGTGAGAGGCACTGATCATTCACACTTGTCATTCAGTTGAGGTGATTTCTCAGGATGGCACTTTAAAACAATTATTTGATTTCCCTGTAAATGGAGGTGATAGAGTTAACGCTGCTTACCTTACTATGATTTTCGGTGCAGTAGCCAGCCAGTGTTTTCTCCCTGGCAGGCTGTTACTTGATCTTCCTTCAGGCTCATCTATGCTGTAGTCCACGTTAAATTGATTATTTTACCAGGGCTAACACTTCCACCTCAGTAGGAATTAACACATATAAGACCCCTATTAAAACTTATTGCACAACAGACACTGACAAACAGCAATGAAGTTGACAACATTAAAATACTAGTAGCAATACAACTTCCTAACAGGCGCAGTAGAGTAGCACCCCAAATGGTATCAGCATCCGGGAGGCATGCTGATTCAGCATCCAGCAACCCTGGAGAAATGAAAAAAATGCATTAAAACAAGCATTTGTCAATGCCAAATGTTTGCTTACAGAGTAACAGGGTTTTGAAGAGGTCAGATGTTGTTGGCACAGATGTGAAAAACATAATAGTTAGACACAGTCAAGCTTGTATTTCACCCTTTTTTGTAATCGTCACCCTAATCTGTTTATTACTAAGAGCATTTACATGGAAACCGAATCTCTGCCCTATTTACTCTGTCTGCTTGCCTACTTTTGTAGTCAGAGTCCTGTTTATGACATCTCAGTCTGTTGCTGTGGAGACAATTATGATGTCATAAACAGGGCATCATGATATCTTGTGTAGATAAGCAGCCAAAGTTAATAAAATCAAAGGGACAGTAATTTTGTTAGGTCACATCCCTCAGTTATAAAGAAATAGGGGAAACAACTGCATAAAACAGAGTTATGGATGAATGGCACAGATGGTAAAATCACAGAGCTATAAAACAGTGGACTGCAGGTTCATACCCCCCAGGGCCATAAACAATACTGTCTAAGGAAATGAATGCTACAGTAAACTTGTATCCAGGCCAGTAACATGGAGGGCTGAGGCACTGGATGCCTCACCTCCTATTCCACTGGCAAACTGGGTTCAGGAATGGAACAAGGTCACTTGAGGACTGGTGTGGGGAAGCAGGATTTAACATCCATCAAAGAATCTCCTGCTTCGAGGTGGGGAGACAGTGTATGCTGCTGCTTGGCTGCCACTTAGTGGAGGGTGGGTGGCACAGCAGTGGTCACCAGAAATGAAAGTCAGAGGCAGGCGCTGAAAGTGTGCACTGTCTTCACAGTCTATGCTTGTGTCATTGCACACTGTCGGCTCTGACTCAAGGGGAGTAATGGGCAGAAAGGAACTCCTGTCTGCAGGATGATGCTGCAGTCCCAAAGGCTTTGAAGCACCACAATCCATGTCACCCACTCACACAACAAGGTAATAAGCAGACGAGGTAAGTTCTGGAAGTGGTGTGAAGGGACCGGGGTTCAACAGTAGAAGGACACTGATGGAGAGGGACAGGAAGATAAAGTCCATATGGAAAACAAAGGACTGCACAAAAATATTTGAACAATAAACTGAACTGTGTCTAACTCTCACATTTTTCAAAGTTATCCAACTGGTATCAGGGTCTCTCTTTAAAGCTCATTTATTCCCATAGATGCCATATGGCATCGGAATCATCTATTGCTGGAATGGACCCAAAATGGCCACCGGGAACAAATGAGTTAAAGGGAACATAAACAGCTTAATCTAGTTCAGTGTCAGCTGGATTCCATCTGTATCCTCCTACCCTGGGACAAGACAAAAAACAAGCAGAGTTGCCTAGCCCCCAACAGAAAAAGAAAAAAAAAGAAATATAAATCAACTATTACTGTTGTTTTCTGTTTATTATTGACATATATGAAGCTATTATACAGTATTTGCATTATGCATGCTGTTTTTTTAACTCAGTTTAGTGCTTACAAATAAGTTCTTCTTGTCTGTAACTAGGGGAAACACACACACACACACATGGTAAGGCATGATGTTTATCTTCAAAGCCTGATGATGTCTGCTAGCTGGCTAATGGGCAGAAAAGCAGTGTGACTGGTGGGGCTTTCTCCTTTGAACTACAAGACGATTACTTTTTTTTATTTTAGTCTTTGGTAACTGGGTAAAGCCCACTAGACACAAGTGCCTGTTTTCAGGGTCGACCTGGGAGCACTGGGCGGTTAAGTGACTTGCTCAGAGTCACACAGTATGCAAGTGGAGGTTGTGAGAATCAAACTCAGGTCTGGTCTGCTGGATGTATCAAGCTCGCTCACACCTCATTCCTCTAACCTCTAGGCTATACTGCCAGCCCAATTATGACCATCAGTCTTCTTAGAATTGTTTTTTGCGAGACAATACTCCTGCATTTCTACATCCATTGGCTTATAATTATTTATTAAAAATGCCACCAACAGCTTAATCTAGTTCAATGTCAGTTGGCATCCATCTGTATCCCCCTCCTCTGGGACGAAGCTGAAAATAGGCAGAATTGTCTAGTCTTCCTTTCACTGTCAGTAAAAAACAAAATAAATTAATTATACAGTATGCCTGGGACATGGCCTACATAGACTTCAGCAAGGCCTTCGATACTGTGCCACATAGGAGGCTTATAAAAAAAATGGGAAGCTTGGGGTGGGAACTGAGGTAGTACATTCGGTAAATAATCGGCTGATGGAGAGGCGACAGAGGGTGGTGGTTAACAATACTTTCTTGGGGGGTAGGGACAGTGGCCAGTGGGTTTCCTCTGTGTACAGTACTGGGTTCACTCTTTGTCAATGCCTTTACAAGCAACACTGCAGAAGAATTGGAAGGGAAGGTGTGCCTCTTTGCAGATGACAACAAAATCTGCAATAGGGTGGATACTCCAGAGGGTAGGAAGAATGAAAAGAAACCAGAAAAAGCTTGAGGAATGATCAAGGGTATGGCAGCTGGGTCTCCATACAAAAGAGTAGAAAATCATGCTCATTGGGCACAGAAACCCACATGCAGAGTACTGAAGGGGGGTGCTGACAGTCACGAAACAGAAAAGGGGCCTGGGGCATAATGGATGACCATAAGGTGGCATGGCAATGTGACAAAGCAGGTAGAGAAAGCCAGTGGGATGCTGGACTGTACAGGGAAGGGTACCACCAACAGAAAGAGGAAGGTGGTGTGGCCACTATATCAGTCATTGGTGAGATCACACCTGTAGTACTTCGTCCATTTCTGGAGACCACACCTTAGAAAGGACACAAACAGGGTAGAAGCCATCAAAAGAAGGGCAACAAAACTTGTGCGGGTGCTGCACAAAGTGTCCTATGAGGAGAGACTGAAGTATCTGAACATGGACATCCTGGAAGAGAGGAGGGAAGGGGGACATGACAGAGACCTTTAAATACCTGATAGATGTGAATAAGGTCCAGGAAGGGAGCATTTTTCAAAAATGAAGTTGTACAAGAACTAGGGGCATGCAATTAAGCTGAAGGGTGGGCAGTTTAAAAGGGATGTGAGGCAGTATTTCTTCACTGAGAGGGTAGAGGATTCCTGGAACAGTCCGCCAGTGGGGATGGTGGGGGCAAAAACAGTGGTGTTCTTTAAGCATACATGGGATAGGTACAAAGGAAAACTAGTATCCAAGGTGGGGGTGCAGTGGCAGAATAGGCAGGTAAAAGAGGGGCAGACTAGGTGGGCCAAGTGGTCCTTATCTGTCAACAAAGTCAATGTTTCTACACATACTTACATAGCCCCCATCACTACAGTAACAATATGTCACTTTGCTCACGCAGGCAAGCAAACATAAAAATTGTCCATAAACTGGGCATTTAATAGTTCCAGTCAGTGCTATTATGTGTACTCATGAAGAATGAAGTGGTACAGAACTAGACACATCAGCCTCCTGTACTGTAAACAGTTCCACACTTCAGACTTAGTACTGGCAGGGTACAAAAGGGGGGACCATACCTCTCAACTATACTGGATTTCACATGATGTCCCTCATTCTGATCCCTGCAGTCTGCCTGTACCACTGCCCTGCATTCTCCAGTTAATTTCCACATTCTCCTGATCTTTTCCACCTCACACGCTAAAACCATGCGGCCGCACCACGCACAGCACTAATCCCTTTCTCCCTATGTTTGCACTGCAGCCAGCCAACAGAAACACTTAATGACAGTAGTAAGGGAACCTTCCCCCAGGCCACACTGGACGGTAGGAAGGGAAACTCCCCCATCCAGGGAGCACCAGAGCCACCACCACTACCTCAGAGGTTGCAAAGAAAGCACAGCAGTTGGACCACAGTGGGCTCAGGGAGGGTGAGGATGGTGGAACAGAGGCACACCCAGTCAGTTGTTCCACTCCACAATCCATACACCATTCTGGGGAGCATAGCTCTCTATGGATGCACCCGCAGAGGAGACTAAGGAGGCTGAGGACAACTATCACAAGGGAGGCCCACAGGAAGGAGGCAGAGGACACCACAAGGAAAGGAAGCAGCTCCTGGTGGGGGACTCAATTATTAGGGAGATAGAACTGGGGGGAGCAGGGAAAACTGAAGTAAGGTGCCTGCCTGGTGCCATGGCTTGGAGGGAGAGGAAGTGCATCCTCAGAATCACGAGAACAGCTGTACGGGAGTCTGAGCTGGATGTCATTGTCCAACTGGGGACAAATGACTTGGCTCAACATGATATTAGAGCAGTGCAGAAGGACTTTGTAGAATTGGGGAGGGGCCTAAGACAAGTAGCACACACAGTATCCTTCTCAGAGGTGCTGCCAGTCAATGGCATAAGGGAGGCGAGGGTACTTTGCACCATGCAGTTTAATGAATGGTTGAAAAAATGGTGTGGAGAACAGGGGTTTTTGCTTCATTGGGGACTGGGGTTCCACCTGGAGGGACACCAGCCTATACTGGCAGGATGGTCTGCATCTGTCCAGGAAAGGAACAAGTCTTTTGAGCAATCAGTTTAAATGCTTCATTGGAAAGCTTTTAAACTAGTCAAGGGGGGAGGCACTGATAAGCAGTAGGAAAATCCCAGCCTATCCCTACAAAACAGGGTACTAAATGAGAGAAAGACAGAGGTAGAAAGGTCAGTGGGGGATGCTGCAACAGAAGGTAAAGCCATCAAAAAATGGAGAGCAATGAGTACCAATGCCCATAGTCTGAGTAACAAGCTTCCTGAATTAGTGGTCTTGATGGAGAAGGAACATCTGGATATCATGGCAGTCACAGAAACATGGTACACACAAAACCATGACTGGGATGTAAACATACCAGGACACACTATCTACAGGAGGGACAAGGAGGGTAAAAGATGAGGAGGAGTAGTTCTTTACATAAGGGAAGGAATCAAAGCAACAGAACAAAAGGGAAAACAGGGAGGAGAAGAAGCACTGTGGGTAAATTTGGAGACCGGCAATGGAACCACAATCCGCACAGGGGTTGTAGACAGACCTTCTCAGGGAGAAAATGGACAAGAAATGATAGAAAGTATACTTAGAATGGCAGAAAAAGGAGATATTGTTGATGGGTGATCTGAATATGCCAGATGTTAATTGGAGTGCAGTTGCAGCAGCCACTTCGAAGAGTGGGGTTATTCTAGATGCCCTACAGGGGCATGCCTTAGACAACTAGTATTGGAGCCCACTGAGAGGAGCAATCTTGGACCTGGTTCTCTCAAATGGAGATGAAGAGAGGATCACAGATGTAGAAGTAGGTAGCCATCTGGGAACTAGCGACCAACGAACAGTATGGTTCACAATAAACACAGCAATAGAGTCAAGTCTTACAAAGGCAAAAGCACTGGACTTTAGAAGGGCTGACTTTACCAAAATGGGTGAGTGCCTAAGGAATGCACTAGCAAATGGGCAGGAAGGAGGGGTGGAAGAACAATGGGGAATAATAAAAACTGCCATCACAGTGGTAACAAGCCTTTGTGTGAAACAAATAAACAAAACGAAACTATGTAAGAAGCCACTATGGTTCTCAAAGGAAGTGGCAGTGAAGGTTCAAGAGAAAAAGAAAGCATTCAGGAAGTACAAAGAATCACAGAAGGAGCAGGACAGAGAACTGTATCAGTTAAAGCAAAAGAAGCTGGGTAGGCAGTCAGAACAGCAAAGGCCCAAACCGAGGAAAAGATAGCCAGCTCGGTTAAGAAGGGGATAAAACCTTTATAGGTACATCAGGAGCAAAAGGAAGACCAAGGGAGGGATAGTGAGGTTTAATAAAGGAGAGGGAGGGTGGGCAGATGGTGACTGTGAAAAGGCAGAGATACTAAACAAATATTTTTGTTCAGTATTTACAAAGAAAGAGGGGGTGGTACCTAAAACAAACAGTAGAAACACTCTGGATACAGAAGTTGATACCAGCCCATTTACAGAAGAAAGAGTTCTGAAAGAACTCTTAAAACTGAAGGTGGATAAAGCAATGGGGCCTGATGGAATTCATCCCAGAATTCTAAAAGAACTAAGGGTAGAACTAGTGACACCACTGACTACCCTCTTTAACTAATCATGAGAGGATGGGGTGGTACCCGAGGACTGGAGGAGGGCAGATGTGATTCCCCTTCACAAAAGTGGAAGCAAGGCAGAAGCAGGAAACTACAGACCTGTTGGTTTAACCTCAGTGGTAGGGAAAGTGATGGAATCACTTCTGAAGGAAAGAACTGTCTATTATCTAGAGGCCAGAGGGGCACAGGACCCAAGGCAGCATGGATTCACAGCGGGAAGGTCATGCCAGACGAATCTTATAGATTTCTTTGACTGGGTGACCAAAGTAGTAGATCAGGGAGGGCCTGTGGACATGGCCTACCTAGACTTTAGCAAGGCATTTGACACAGTCCCACACAAAAGATTAATATACAAGTTAGCCAGCCTGGGAGTGGGTCCCAAGATGACAGCCTGGGTAAAGAACTGGCTGGAGAATAGAGACAGAGAGTAATAGTAAACGGAGTCCACTCTGAAGAAAGGGGGGTTACTAGTGGGGTACCGCAGGGTTCAGTATTAGGACCGGTCCTCTTCAATGTCTTTATAAGTGACATTGCAGAGGGACTGGAAGGAAAAGTCTGTCTCTTTGCAGATGACACAAAAGGTCTGCAACAGAGTTGATGCACAAGGTGGGGTGGAAAGGATGAGATGGGACTTGGCAAGGTTAGAGGAATGGTCAAATGTATGGCAGCTTAGATTCAATGCTAAGAAGTGCAAGGTAATGCACCTGGGAAACAAAAGCCCAGGGGAAGAGTACACAATGGGGGGTGAGATACTAACAACAACAAAAATGGAAAGGGACCTGGGGATAGTCATATCAGATGACCTAAAGGTGGGCAAGCAATGTGAGAGGGTAGCGAGGAGGGCTGGGGGGATACTGGGATGCACAGGGAGAGGCATCACCAGTAGAAAACAGGAAGTTATTATCCCTCTGTACAGACAGCTGGTCAGACCCCATCTAGAGTACTGCGTGCAGTTCTGGAGACCCAATCTCTGCAAAGACATAGACAGGATGGAAGCTGTCCAGAGGAGGGCAACTAAAATGGTGCAGGGTCTGCACCGGAAGACATATGAAGAGAGACTTAAGGAGCTTAATATGTATAGCCGCGAGGAAAGGAGGGAGAGGGGGGGACATGATAGAAACTTTCAAGCATCTCAAGAGAATCAACAAAGTCCAAGAGGGTAGCATCTTTCAAAAAAAGAGGTGTGCAAGAACAAGGGGACACAATTTGAAGATAGAGAGGGGGCGGCTCAGAGGTAATTTGAGGAAGTATTTTTCCACAGAGAGGGTTGTGGATGCATGGAGGTTGTGGAGTCAAAAACAGTGGTGGAATTCAAGCATGCATGGGACAGTCATAAGGCAATTCTAGGGGGTGGGGGCAGGAAGAAGTAGGCTGCTGGTTAACTAGGATCTGCAGCTTATCCATTAGGTAGGGAAATGGGCAGACTGGGTGGGCCAAGTGATCCTTATCTGCCATCAAATTCTATGTTTCTATGTTTCCATCCTGGACCATTTAGTAGAAGATGTTGGAACATTGGGGGTGGGCTCTAGTGGCAGTTTGGCTAGCCCCCGCACACCCCCAACCCCACAAACTGATTAGTGACTCATCTGTGAGTCTGTCTGCCAGGTCCGCCTTCAGGTCAGCTTCTCTGCTATAAAGCAGTCTGGGTGTCTGGAGGGGGGAACCATAGCTCTGGGAGCATTTGGAGGAGAGGAGGATGGTTTAAAGATGGACCACAAGGAACCAATCAGAATCGCTTCAGTGCTGCATACCATGAAGCCGGAACAGTGAGGCCAAGTGAGGAGCCAGAAGGAAGAATGCTGTACTGCCAACCAGCTGAGCACTGAGGGACCACCAGACCAACAGAAGGTTGGTATTATATATCAGCTTCTTGCTGTGCCTTTTTGTGCTTTGGGGATTTTTTTTTATTTTATATTATCTGGAGATAGGTGGCTGGGCAGGGGATGGAAGGATTTTGGTTTGGCAGGGCAGAGCTCAGCAGAGCAGCGAGGAGGTGCCCAGACAACAATGTGCAGAGGAGGAGGGGGTGCATGCCACATACAGAAGCAAACTGGGGTTGATCTTATCGGTAGGACAGTCGGAGGGGAGAACGTCTGGGAGAGACCCTGGGCACATCATCTTTGGCCCGCTCCTAGCACCTGAACTCCAGTCCCCCCCCCCCGGCAGCAGCTAATGGATAGATTTGTTGGGGAGGCTGGTGAGCACTGGCCCTGTGCCATGGCTGGGGCTGCTGAAGCTGAACTCCCTCTGGCTGAAGTGGCCATCAAGAACACCTGCCTGAGTGAACTGGCTTGTGTCACACACAGAACAGCGTCACTACCGTCTGTACTATACTGAGTATATGTATAGTAGTCACCTTTACTCAGTTTGTTTTAGTTAGCTCCTTTTTAGCTCTGTACAGTACTGTATAGCTTTGCTTTAGATTAGATGCACCATTTACTTAGACTCCACATTGTACAGACAAGGTTAAATTCATGGAGCAGAAAAGATGAACAGCTTCACCTCATGCTATACCAGTGCAGGTAAGGGATATGGTCAGTACAAGCAGTGAACTTTTTTTTAATTTTGAAAACAAAAAACTGAAATCAGGACCGGGAGTTTTACACACATGCATACAGAGCTGTACTGATGCTGGCAATGAGAGAGACCACAGTTTTGATGGTGTAGCAAACCTTTAAAACATAAGAGCCATTCAGAGAGCAGAAAAGATGGAGCTGCATCTTTCTCTCTCTCTCTCTCTCTCGATTAATTTTCAGGGTTGCACAGATTTTGGTAAGGGATGACCATGGTTTGATTGAGGGAGCTTCACTGGTACATAGAAGCATACAGGTTGATGGCAGATAAGGACCGGAAGGCCCATCCAGTCTGCCCATTTCTTTTCCTAACTTATAAATGTGCCATCGGCCTTTTCTCTGTCATTGGCCTATCTATTCATACTGGCACATACTAACTGTATTGCTCCTTTATGCCTATCCCATGCCTGAGTGAAGTCCCTCTGGAAGGATTCTTTAAAATGTTAACATATTTAGGATTTGCATCTCTGTTTTTAATTAAGCACACAGGCATTTAGGGTTTGCATCACTCTTTATTTAATAAAGGACACATAGGCACAACACATTTAATCTCTTTAATTTGCAGCACAAACCACATGCCAAGCATATAAACAATAGTTTTACTGTGGTAACATTTATTTTATTTCTGAAACCACAGTGCGTGACTCCGCAAGACTGTGAAAATCAGGCTATTCACATTTGCCATTTTGTCACATTTTTGTAGCCCCTCTGCTCAGCCATTACTGGCAAGTTGGGAGGTTGAGAGGTATGGGGGGGCTCGTTCAAAATAAATCTACCTTAGTTCCAAGGGCAAATGGGGAAGGACTGCTTCTGTGTAAAATGTACACCTTCCCCCACACACACACACACACACAGACACACACACGCACATGCACAAAACTGCCTAAAAGTGTAAAAATGCATCATGTATTGAGGAAATGTGTCCCACATCTGTCAGGTACTTTATGTGCGATCCTACATTACAGGTGAATTCCCCAAGTGACTTATTTCCATTTCCAACATTGGGAAAAATAAAAAGTACCTGAGGCACAAAAAGTAACTGTGGACTAGTTTTAAAGGTTAGCAGTAATTTCAGGCAGTGCACTAGCTCTTAAATAAATAAATAAACAAGTAACTTTTTTTTCCAAAGGGGCATTGACCTGTTCTTACTGCACATCCTTGACTGGGTTGGTTCCACCTTAAGGGACTTACTTGTCTGTTGTTGTGGAAGGGGATGGTCAGTAGAAAGCCCCAGCTTGCTAGCTCAGCCAGTTTCAATGGCTCCCTCCAGATTGTCTTCCTCAGGTCACATTTCATGCCCTCCGGGGTCTGATTCCAGATTACATGTTCCAGTACTCTCCCTCCCCCATCCAGCCTTCTTGCAAGCACAATTACCCATCATTTTCATTTGCAGTAGCCCCCACCCCTTCCAAAGACCCTTTGTGTGCATCTCTCTGTGCAACTGATTTTTTTTTTTTCCATTTCAAATGTTCTATGGTTGTCAATTCCCCCCCTCCGAAACTTAATTAATAGGGGGGCTTTATTTCTAGACAATGTTGTCTGGAGAAATTTACAGACACATTTGTTGGGAACTGAGCCTCATACTGGATTTAATTTTCCTTGGCAATAGACAGAAAAATATATGTCACCATGGTGTGTTTACGTGTCATATACAGGGAGCAGGTGAGCCGAACTGTAAATATTAAATATAGAGTAGTGCCATACCTCCCAACTGTCCCTGATTTTCAGGGATGTCCCTGATTGTGCCTCAAACTTTTCTACTGTCCCTTGTAAAATTTGTGTTTTTGTGACAGAACAGTGGGGTTTAAAAGCACAAAATAATGTCAAACGTTAAAGTTACTGACTTGTTCATCTTCAGAAAATGCATCTTAACACAAATCCCCTTATTCTATCAGCTTTCTAAGTGAATAGTACCAGTTTTTAAGATGTGTCCCTGGTTGTGAATCTTTGTCCCTGATTATTTTAAGCCTAGTCCCTGATTCATGAGCAAGAGGTTGAGAGGTATGAGTAGTGCAGAATCAGCTCACTGTACTGTAGTACATGGGCAGATCCAGGAGTTCTACAGATGGGGGAGCTCCAGTCAGATAAAAAATAAAAATAATAGGCCGGGGGTCTGGCTGGGCCGCCTAGGCCACCAGAAATTTGTTAACATTTTAGTGCATTCTGGTGTACTTTGGAAGGAATTTCAAATGCAATTTCTACCCATTTCCTCCTTCCCCATGCTTTATGAGTTGTACCCTGGCACCATCCCCACAGTCCCCACAGTCCACATGACAGTATGTTGCCCAAAATACCCTTCTACCCCAAAAATAAAACAAAATACCAAAAGACTGCAGCTGGGCAGCAGCACATCAGAACCACATAAAAGTGAGGCAAGTTGAAAGAGACTTGGTGACAAAGACAAATTGACAGACAAACGACAATCCAAGTAAACAAGTTCACAAATGTCACTCACTCAAGCACATTATGACATTATCATAAAGCTAACCCATCCCGAGGTCACGTGATGTGCTGAGTCGGACCAGACGTCCTCCGCAGCGCTCCCAGGCACCAACTATTAAAATTGGTTTTTTGCTCGAGAATTTGCCCACGGGTGAGTGCTATCAGGGTACTGGTCAGTGCTTATATACGCGATTGTGATTTTGCGACGATCGCATCGGATAACAGCTTGTTGACACGGGCCCTGTGCTCACGTTGGTGTGTGCTGCAGCGTCGTGGATGGACCGAGGCTGGGAGTAGTGATGGAGCCTGAAATCGTGGAGCCTTTGGCGGCTAGATCTCCAGCAACCAAGAGGCCCAAGTCACAATCCCCCACTCTCAAGGAGTTCGGTGAAGATTTAAACAGTGGAGGGGCAATACCTCAGCCCAGCGAGGATCTGCAGGATATTAAGAGGCACTTACAGATACTGGTAGCAGATTTTGCAACAGTGAAGCCTGCACTCCAATCGTTGGCACAACGAATGGGGGACGCTGAGGCTAGGATAGCCTCCCAGGAGAGAAAGTCATCTATGTTGGAGCAGGAGTTATCCACTGCTAAAAGATTAATTAAGAAGTTAGAGGATCGTATTGAGGATCAGGAGTCCCGCAGCAGGAGAAATAATCTGATTCTGGCCGGGCTGCCAGAAAGATCTGAAGGGGCAGACTGTGTTTCGTTCATCCAGGATTTACTTTTAAAGCTGTTGGGCCAGTCGCCTTTTGGAGACTCTTACAACTTGGAGAGGGCCCATAGAGCGTTAAGGGAAACACCCCTTGAAGCCCTTGACCCAAGGTGATTATAATCACGGTTCCTTAACTTTAAGGAAAAATGCATGTGCTGGGAAGGCTAGACAGCACAAAGCCCTTCAATGGAATGGAGCAACTCTCTGATGTTCTAGGACCAAACTCCCTCCGTTAGAGAGAAGCAGAGGGAGTATGCTGACATAAAAAAATCTCTACATGGCGGGCATTAAATTTCGTCCTGCAGTACCCAGCAACTCTCACGGTGAGACTGCAATCAGGTGAAAAATGATTCCTGACGGCGAGGGATGCGTTGGAATGCTTGCGTACTGAACTTCCCCACTTATTTAAACGTCAGACTTGAGGTGGACTACTGAGTTGCAGTTTTGGTTAAGGGCCTGGTTTATAGGTGGACTTTTAACAGATGGACCTCATAACTGCTTATATTCTGTGTAATTAAAGCACTCGATGTATATTTGCCTATTTGCATATTATTTTGGACTGGGACATTGGTCTCTCCACTAAAATTGGTCTAACGATAGAAGGATTCCATGGGGCTGGGTTTTGGGGTCCCTGTGGGCTGCTCGGCCTCTAGAGAGGGTTTCAAAAATTTGAATTGACCAGGTGACTTTTTGTAAGGCACCCGATTTTATAATTGAAATTCTTTCCAGTGGTGTTGGATTTGGTATTTCCAGAGTTATTATTTATTTATTTATTTTTTCAGGAGAAGATTCTTTTCATGGTTATGTTCGGGTGTCTTTAATGTGGGAGGTGTTACTTTAATATTTATAATTGTTATCGGATCGGCAAATTCTCTTGTTATCAGAGTAAGGTATTGGGGCGGAGATGATTGGAGGAGGGCCATCCATGACTGCTTAGATTTTAGGAGGTCATCAAAGGATCGGGGTGGGGAGGTTAGAGAGAGAGAGAGAGAGCCATAGGGTGAATTCTATAGGAGGGCAGTGTGGATGGTTTGGAATGGAGTCGAGGGTATACTCTGGCTTTATTTTCTTCTTTACTCTTTACCCCTTCCTTTTTTCCTTTCTTAAACAGAATGGCCTGTTTTAATATTACCTCTTGGAATGTTAAGGGACTCCAGGGTAGATGGAAGAGGATGGTAATTTTGAGACACATTAAGCGCTTGGGAGCACATATAGCTGCCCTACAAGAGACTCATCTCTTGACGGAGGAACTAAGCTGTCTTAAGAAATTGTGGGTGGGCCAGGTTTATGGGCAGGGTAGGGAAAAGGCATCAGGAGGGGTGGCAATTTTAATAAGTAGTAACTGTCCTTTTAGGGTTGACCAAGTGTTATTAAGAGAGGACGGTAGGGGGCTGTACTTGGTGGGGGCCCTAGTCGGGAAGGTAATTGCATTGGCTTCTATCTATGGTCCTACCCCACCTTCTGAAGACTTTTTCTTCAATTGAGAGAGATATATCTGCACTTCCACTGATTCTCTTGTCCTGGCTGGGGATTGGAATATTTGCATCAGCAATCTGATGACAGGAAGCCTCCATCTGGTAGGCCCTTAGTAAGGCTCAGATTGCTCTGAGGAGGATGATGGAGGTAACTGCCTTGGTAGATCCAAGAAACCCACTGGAGTAAGGGCAGTGCTATGACTTTTCTCGGTAGCCCATAAAATCCACTCCGGATTGACTTTTTCCTAGTTAGTGGCCCCTTTCTTCGAGAAGTGAAGGATATTCTCACTGGAGTCAGGGCTCTTTTGGATCACTCCCCTATCTCTGTAGTGTGGGAACCATGTTCCGCTCCCCCTAAGCCAGTTAGATGGAGACTAAATGATCTGCTACTCTCTGAATCTATGGTTCAGAAGGAGTTGGACGAGTCCCTGAAGGGATTAATTCAATCTCAATTACCGTCGTTGCAGGATCAGAGATTGGCCTGGCCAACATGCAAAGTATTGTATGTAGGGGCGGTCCAGGATATTGTGGCTAGAAGGAACAGATTAAGGAAGGCAAAGGAGGAATTCCTTTTGGGGGCCTTAGAATATTTGTCCCATCTAGAGGGCTCCTCGGGAGAAATTGATCTAGAACTTAAATCCTTACGAGGGGAATGGGCGGATCTCTGTTATGGCAAGGTGGAATTCTGGTTAGAGAAGATTCAGTCTAAGTATTTACTGCAGGGAGACGTTCCGGGTCATGTGCTCGCAGCTAGGGTTAGAGAGTGGGAAGCAAGTAGAATTATTACTTCAGTATGGTATGATGGGAAATTGTTAACAGACCCGCAAGAAATGGCAGAGGCATTTGCATCCCATTTCTCTGATCTCTATGGGCTTGGTACGGTGGCAGATGAGGAGGAAATTAATGCCTTTCTTGAGGAAGTGCCCCTTCCAAGGCTAGATGAAATGCAGGCCAGAGATTTGGTAACTCCTGTCTCGGGCAAGGAAATCGTGGAGGCGGTGCAATCTTTACCGTCAGGTAGAACCCCGGGCCCAGATGGGCTCACAGCTAAGTTTTACCAAACTCATATCCAGGTTATTTTACCAATCCTACTAGAATTTGATAACATGATTTTACAGGAGGGGTTACTACACCTACCGCTGTACCAGGCCTTCATATCTTTGATTCCCAAACCAGATAAGCCTAGAGACAAGATAGATAGTTACAGACCCATAGCTCTAATGAATCAGGATATCAAAATCCTTACGAGAATATTAGCTAACAGGATTCTGCGATTGCTCCAAGTTTAATCAGTGAGGAACAGGTGGGATTTATTCCTGGGAGGGGCACAGGATGCCCTTGAAAGCTACACCATATCCTTAGTTATGCCCGGACTCCCAACTCCCGCTAGCTTTAATCTCTCGACGCTGAAAAGGCGTCTGATAGGGTTTCCATGGTTTTCTTTTTGCTACCAATGCGGAAGATGGGTTTTCCGAAGGTCTGTTGAGAGGCATCAGACATTTATATGCCATACCATCAGCTAGGGTTCTATGTAATGGGTATAGCTTCGGAAATAATGCTGAAAAATGGGACTAGACAGGATGCCCTTTGTCGCCAATATTATTTAATATCTATTTGGAACCACCCTTAGAGCTATTAAGGAGATCAACTTATAAAGGGGTGAAGTTGGGGGAGAACTTAAACTTTCAGTTTTCGCGGACGATATTTTGTTGCACCTCGAGGACCCAGCTTCTAGTTTTGAACGAGTAATGGGGGTGATTGACCGCTTCTCGGAGGTGGCAAATTATAAATTGAATCTAGTGAAAACTCAGGTCCTTCCACTGACCCCTCATGTACATCAGGCAGACTTTGTTTTTTCAAATTTACAGTGGAGGTCTGATGAGATCAAATATTTGGGCATCCGGATCTTAGCTAATGGGGAAAAGGGAGCCGAAGCAAATCTGGGAGGGTTAATATCAGTAATCAAGGGTGACATACTAAGATGGAATAAACTCCCTTTGAACTTTATGGCCAGACTTGGTCTTATCAAAATGAACCTATTGCCTAGGCTACTCTATCCATTATATATGGCCCCCTACGACATTCCGATTACCTGGTTTAAGGTTATTAAAAGCTTTTATCAGTTTCCTATGGAATTCAAAACCCCCTAGGAAGAAATCTGAGTTGTTACGTTTACCCCAATCATGAAGTGAGTTAAGTTACGGATCTTCATATATATTATGTGTGGGACAGATGGCCCTTATGCTCTACTGAGTTAGGCAGTCTGATGGGAAATATATACCCCAACGTGGTTGCAAATAGAGAGGCAAATGCTGACTGAGAGGGTTTCTCACGGAGACAGTGTTATACTCTAATTTTGTAAAGGACTTTATTATAGGAGGGGAATCGAATTGGAAAATCTATGAGGGCGTGGTGGTTTTCCTCCTCCAGATCAGAGAAAGCCCAGTTGAGGGCATGGGAGAAACTTTGTCCGAAATCCTACCTTTAAGTTGGGGGGCAGATGGTTAGCGTGAAATGGGCCCTGCAGGTGAAGGGTCTAAAAGTGAGGGGCGTTATGCAAGATATGGAGGGTTTGGCACCAATTAGTGGGCTGGGTCTGCCAGTATTTAAAAGATTGCAACTTTCAAGTTTATTAGGAAAAGTGGAGAAAGCTGTTGGAGGGTTTTGCAAAGGGCCATTTCGTGGGATTTTCTGAAAGGGTAGACCCAGGGGCAAATGCTCTTTCCCAGATTTATAGGTGTTGGTAGAATTCATTGGTCCATCTTCCGCGATCTGAATGCGTATTGGGATGGGATATTCACTTCAAGAATCTTGGTTGGGAGTCAATTTGAAAACTACAGGTATATTTCAATACCTAAGTTCAGGATAATGCAATATTTTATTGTCTCCAATTTATACTTTACCGGCAAAACTATATGGCAGGAAATTGGGACAGACGGACCTCTGTTTTAGGTGTGGGTTGGGGATAGGAGATTTGTTACATGTGATGTGGGAGTGTTCCAAAATTTTCCCCTTATGGTCTGATATAAGGGATCGTATGGACCCAGTTCTAGATTATTCAGATTATATCACCCCAGAGGTTTGTATCTTGGGGGACTTTTCGGGCATAAAGGGAACTTTTCCTAAATTCCACATAGCTTTGATGTCTGCATTAGTGAAAGCCTTTTTGGTTCAACATTGGAAAGATGATCAGGAGTACAGCTACGGACAGTGGGTCCATGATCTGGTGTCTTCATTGGGCAGACTAAGGAGCACCTCTGTGGTGAAGGAGTAGAGAATTGTATAGCAAGAGGTGGGCTCCTCTGGAAGCAATTTATCTACTACAGAGATTTCCATGAGTCCGTCTGTCACCTCCTGAATTGCATGAATCTTTTTTTTATGACATAAGGAAGGTGACTTTTTTTGTTTCTTCTTTTCTTTTCTTCTCTCTTTATACTTAGATTTACGCTTCTTTTAGGACGGCTATGTAAGTGGGTTTAGGATATAGAAACCAGGTTATTTATGTGAGATTACTTAAGACTAATTAGGTATGCCCTCTAGGGGACTGGCAGGATGGTCTCTCTCTCTTTATAGGGTTCATGGCAGGCTCCATCTCGATCTCAGTTAGGACCTTGCTAGATTTTGTTAGGGGTTGACAGCTCTATGAACTGTAACATAGTTGACATAGTGGAATTTGTTCTTATTATGGGTCTTTTTCTCTTTTTATTTTATTAAATTTCTTCTTTTAGTTTTAGTTCACTGAATGTTAACGGCTTCCAATTCTTATGCTTAGTCTGTACATTTGGTGACATTTTGTTAGTAGGGAGTTGGAGCGACAGCTTAGTTATAGGAGTTTTCAGCTGACTACTTTATCTCCTCGAGATGGACCCCTGCTATGCTGATAGAAATGGGTCTGTACATAGTTCATACAGTCAGTTTTTGGACTGTATAGCCTGGCTTGTCCAGGTTTTGTATCTTGATGTTATTATTTTTCTCTTCCTTTTCTCTCTTCTTCTTTTTTTTGTTATTGTGTATTGTTGTTCTAAAATTAATAAAGATTTGTTGAACAAAAAAAATAAATAAAGCTAACCCATCCCAGTTTGTCTTGCAGTACAGATTAACCTATTCCCCAACCTTACCACAGTTAAAAAAAAATGCAATACCTATTGAGATATGGGAACAAAGTCACTTTGCTATCTAGTTTCTGAAAATATAATTTCAAGTTTGCTTGCTATTTTTGCAAAACAGGTCTTATTCTATAGAGCAACTTATTCCAAAGAAAATACATTTTTAAATAAAATATTTTATTGTTTTAAAATTTCCTTTATAGGATAACCCCAAGGTATGAGGCATCTCATTTTTATGATAGGCCCAAGAAGTTGGTAAGCAGACATCAGAACACAATTTTTAAACAAATATAAAAATGCATTTTTTTTTTAATTAGCAACATCACTTGCTTGGGTACATCACAACTTGCACCCCCCTCCCCATTCAACACATATAACTACATAAACTAAATATTTAATTCTATCACTTTTTTATCCGGTTTTGTAACTGCCTGTGTCAATGTGCCAAACAAGGTCTTATGACTTCTGTTGCTAATTTTGCTCTCCAAATATGCAGAAACTCCTGCATATGCCATACTATACAGCAGAACACCTTCAAAACCCCCTATGTCTATTACTTCCTGTGTGCTCATTCACACTGTACAACCACAACTGAAAAGACCACACAGATTAGACATACAGTACTTCCTGAAGTTTTTACCTCAGTTCAAAGGTCGCATGTACCAGTTTCTACCTCTCCTGATTCATGCTGTTGCTGAGACCAGACCTGCCCCAAGCATGTTACCAGAGGGCACTACCCTCCAACTCCCTCTCCTGTGAATCCACCCCAAAATCTATTTTCCTAATAGGACAAAATCACAGTGACCTGAAACTATTTTAATGTCATGAGTTTAAGCTCCCCATACTAGAAACTAATAACACTAGTACATTTATTACACACCCGGTTTGATGGAACACTAATGTCCTGTTCCATCCCAGCAGCCACCTCCCACCCACCATAGTTTGAGACCGTGAAAGTCTTTCTTTTTAAAGCAAGAAGTACCTGATTAAATGAAGACTTGATCCATTTTCAGCAAGCTGAAGTCTATGTGCCCCTAGCTGAGTACTGTCTCTGGTCACCTGACCACCAAACTCTTTCTCTCTAGACAGCACACACTGACCCCATGACTCCTAATGAGCAGAGCTCTCAGCTACAGCTTGCTTCAGCTACTGGAAGATGACCTGAGCCTCACTCCAACTCCTTGTGCTGATTTACCAAGACCACACCGACCCCACATTACTGGACTAATGCAGCCTGAAACCCCGGGCTCTGCGTCCTTGTGGGCTCCGCTCTCTCTCTCTCTCCATCTGCTCCTCAATAGTACACTCGCTCCTCTCTTGCTCCAACGTTAATCTTCTGAGTGAATGAATTTATTTATTTATTTTGCTTTTGGTAACTGGGTAAATGCACTAGGCATAAGAATGCCTATTTTCAGGCACGACCCGGGAGAAGACAGTTTATATGCATACAAGATACATGTGATGCAGCACATGAAAGCAGCACAAATCAGAGGAAATAACAATACTTGGGAATGGAGAGACAATCGCATTGACAAAAATGATAATGAAGTTACAGTACTTTGCAGATTATATTACAGATTGGAATAGATAACACAGGAAAACAAATCAGTAGGAGGCAGGCAGTGCAAGACAGTGCAATAAGTGCCAAAACTGAGAGGTTAATGGCCAGGGGAGAGGAGGGGAGAGTGGTAGGGAGAGAAAGAGATGGTGGTGGTGAGAGAGTGGGCATGATAGGGACTAAGAGAGGAGGGGAAGAGGTATCAAGGAGGTGGATTATCTAGAGGTGAAGAAGAAGGCAGGGAGAAGTGAAGGTTCAAGTGGGTTAAAGCAAGTGCAGGGGTTAGCGGTATACAGGTGTTCACGGTGAAGTTTCTTAAAACTAGCATGGGTGGTCGCTTCACGGATAGAAGTGGGTATAGAGTTCCAGTATTTAGGAGCTGTGCAAGAGAAGGCGCGTGCACCCATGTTTGATCTATATCTTGGATTGTGCAGAAGGGCTTTGTCATTCAATCGTAGCTCATAGGTGAGAGGTTGTGATTCCAGAGCAGCAGCAATGGATAGGGGGAGGCCTGTTCTGGCAACACAGTCAATTAATGAGCCAAAGGACTGGAGACAATAGGCGGAGGGGCAAAGCCATTTTAGGTCCTTGTAGAGCTGGCAATGGTGTTTGTAATGTGGTGATGCAGAGGCATAGCAGCAGATGCTATTGTAAGTGGTGTCCCATTTATGGAGGGAGGACTTTGATGCAGATAGGTAGATTGCAGAGCCATATGTTAGGGCCAGGAGAAGGAAGCCTTGTGCCACAGCTAGTCTGGCTCAGGGGGTGAGAGCATAGCTGGTGCGATAGGCACTTCCTATCTTAGCATTAACAGACTTACAGATAGTGGTAATGTGGAGGTCAAAGTCAAGAGATTCATCAAGAGTGACACCAAGATATTTAAAGGATTTGGCAGTAGTCAGAAGGGAGCTGTCTGCACACGAGATAGTAAGGGGATTGTGATTCGATTTGAGTCTAGCAGGCATGCCAAAGAGCACAGAGTATGACTTGTTAGAGTTGAGGACTAGTTTGTTGTCAGTGAGCCAGGACTGAATATTCACTAAGTCCACGACAATAGGGTGGTTTAGGGCAGCAGCAGTTTTAGCACTGTGGTAGATAACTAAGTCATCAGTGTAGAGCAGAGATGAGCAGTTTGGTGCAGTTAATGGGATGTCATCAATGAATATAGTAAAAAGCAAAGGGCCAAGTATGGAGCCCTGGGGTACTCCAACATGGAATCGGTGCAAGATCCAATATGGATGAGTTGAAAACCACAGCCTGTTTTCTATCAGACAGGTAGCTTTCAAACCAGGTAATGGTATCCGAGGAGAAACCAAAGGAGTGTAGTTTTGAAAGAAGAAGTGTGTGGTTGACCAGGTCAAAAGCTTTAGTTAGGTCAATGAAAACCACATGTGTCAAGAGGCCCAAGTCCATGGAGGTATAGATGTCACTTGTTAGTTTGAGTAGGGCGGTGGTGGTGCTGTGACCTTTACGGAAGCCGTGCTGAGAGCTAGAAAGGAGGTTATATTTCTGGAGGTATTCTATTGATTGGGTGGCAACCAGTTTTTCGAGGATTTTGCATAGTACAGAGAGTATATTGTTTCAGCAGCCCAAACATTTAAAGAAGGCGCCCCTTGCTAGCCACATCCACTACTGGGTGCAACAGCAAATCAGGAGCAGTGAGCACCATGTGACCTGACTGAAATCTGTATTGTTAAGGTCCATTCTGCTTTGCTGCAGCTGTACTCCCCCCACATGCATGAACAAAGGAGCTGCACTAAGCCTGCAAAAGTAGAGAATGAATGCTCAGGCTCACCAAGGCAAGACCAGCTGCTGCCATAGTGCTAGGACCTGACCACATTGCGTAGGACGAACGTTAATAAGAAATTCATGCTGTAAACCAGCTTTTCGGGGATCAACTATGTAATGCAGGTGGGGGTGGTTGTTTACTGCACTACCAGGACACTGGAGGACAGATGAGACCCGTGTGGCTTAGGTGGCTTTCATGGAGGCATTCGTGCATACTGAGTAAGAATGCAATACACTGTATTACTAATAGAGGAGCTCCATGATGGTGGAACTATAGTGTCCTTATCACCCCCTCTAAATCCACCTGTAGTAGTCTCGTAGAATCTTCCAAATTTTCATGTGACTTGTAATATTACTGTTTGCATAACCCTTCCTTATAACACCTCATAATTTGATATAACCCAAATATTCCATATGCTTACACCTAAAGAGTCTTGAGATGGTCCCTGCCTGTGGCTGAAAATGGGATAATGTCTCAACCCACTTATCTGGTTAATCAAAACAAAATAAATAGATAAATCAGAGGGCAGAAAACTACTATGATTCATTTTATAACACTCTGGTAAGTATATGTATAAATGGTCTTGACATGTTCCCACCTAAGGCTGAAAATGGGCCAGTGACTCAGCCCAGGGAGCCAATCCTATAATAAAATTGAATTGAATTAAGCACGATAAATTAAATAAATAAATAAATAAATCCAATACAGGGCAATAACTACCGTAATGCATTTTATAATGCTTTCACCAGAACTGTAATAACCCACTCTGGGTGTGCACCAATGTTTTAATAGCCTGGCTTCATGGGTAGTTGAATGTGCTCTGCTGCACCTTGGGCCTCACAACTCACCCCTGGTCATTTGGTTATTATAACATTACTGCACACCCTACCATGGATTATATTTTACATAATTGAAAAACAAAAAAATTACAGTGCATGTTATATCAACAGATATTGTCACTTCTTTGTTGGTCAAATGCACTCAGATATGCCTCATGCCATACAGTGCACCAGAAGTGTGACAATATCAAATGATATGCCACACCCTATCATGTATTATTATTTAAAAACTATTTCCATCATTTACTTCCAACTGAAGTTGCCATGTAGGAGGCAATGTAGCTTAGTGGTTAGAGTTCATTTGTGGGGAACTGAGTCTCATACTGGATTTAATTTTCTTTGGCAACAGACAGAAAAATACATGTCACCGTGGTGTGTTTACATGTCATACTGAATACAAGGAGCAGGTGAGCCGGGCTGTGAATATTAAATCTAGAGTAGTGCCCTACCTCTCAACTGTCCCTGATATTCAGGAATGTCCCTGATTGTGCCTGATTGTACTGTCATATACTATTATTTAAAAACTATTTCCATCATTTACTTCCAACTGAAGTTGCCATGTAGGAGGCAGTGTAGCTTAGTGGTTAGAGTTCAGAACTGTGACCTGGGGAAGATTCAGTTTCAAATCTCACCAGTAACACTTACAGTGTTTTACTGTTTATGTTTACAGTTTTGTTACTCAGGGTACTCTAGCTGAGATGCATCATCTCATTTTCTGAGGAGTCCTACTTCTACCCATTTCTGAAGCTGAGTGGGCTGGAGCACTGGGAGGTTAAGTGATGTGCCCAAAGTCCACAGCGAGTACCTGACTCTAGCAGGGTTTGAACTGGTGAGCTCCTATTTGCGAAGTACTGTAGGTGCTCTGACCACTATATCACTGACCTCAAGCAAGTCATAACATATGTTGGTTAGTCAACTACAAGAATGACCTGATGAAGTGAACAAAACTCCCAAAGGTTAATCTTAGAAACAACCTGATTAGTTCAAAAACAGGTGTCATATCTCCTGCAACATATTTGGTCCCCCTCCCAACGTGTATCTTTGACTAGATTAACACAGTTACATTTCATTGTCAAATAAAATGCAGTTTATTTTGTACATTATAATAGTGTCTTTTATAGGAAGTGTACCTCAAAATGCTCCACAGTAGGGAGAAAATATAGGGAACACAACAAGACACTATATTTCATAAGAACAGAAACACAGAAACATTTCCAGTAGGCAAAGACCAAGGGTCCCTCCAGCATGCCCATAAATACTATTACACACACACACACACACACACAGACACACACAGATCCATAAGTACAGGTATGCTGGTGGGTATAAAAAATCTCATATAAATGCATTATTATATGGCCAAAACTGAGGGAGCTTGATTTTGTCTTTTCTGGCCCACATTCTAAACTCCCATTAGTTGCACCCATTGTTTAAACCTTAGGGACCAGATATTTAAATGTTAGCATGGGCAATAAGGGGTGTTTGCCTGCACTAACCAGGTTTGCATGGTGGGGTCTGTATTCAGAGACCCCTTCAACACAGGCAAAACCCATTAACGCCTAAGTGTTAACATAATGCTAAGCCCATGCAAATAGGGGAAAGGGGGGAAGGGGAAATTGTTTAACCAGGAAAGGCACACTAAGCCGGAACTTGTTTCCAGGTGTGACCTGGGAGCACAAGGAAGTTAAGTGACTTGCTCAGGGTCACACAGTATGCAAGTGAAAGCTGTGGGATTCAAACCCAGATCTGGTCTGCTGGATGTCACCAGATTTGCAGCTCAGAGCCTTAGACCACTGTGCTATATTGCCTCCTATGAGGAGATCCCCCCCCTTTAATACAGATACAGTGGCAAATTCAGAGGTTTGCACCACCAGTAAATGCCACCCAAATGGGCACTGGTTACTGCCTGTGCAAATCAAATCTTAACATGCAACAGGGCCCTATGGGGGACAGCATTACTGTAACCACCACCCCTTCCACCCTCCAAATCCTGTCCTGGTGTACCAATGGATGCCCTGATGTCCAGTGACACCCCCACCCCTTTCAATCACCTGTTCTAGTCAGTAGGAACATGTCACTGGTGTTTAGTGGCACCCCCAACCTCTGATCACCCATCTGGGTGACTAGCATGAAAGTCCTGGTGTCCAGTGGCACCCCCCAACCCCCAAGCACCCATCCCCCATACAAGTCCATGGTGTCTAGTGGTATCCCACCTACTGAACATCCACCCTAGTGCTTCCGCTAAGTCCCTTTTGGTGAGTGGTCCTGGCATCCAAGCCCATACAATCCCCATTGCTCAGTTGTACACTGTCATATGCTTCCTAACTCTCAACCCAGGTAGTCAATCCCTGGCATCCAGTGGATCCCACTTACCACTGGCAGCCAACCAGACCATGCATATGTCCATTAGCTAGATAACGTAAGCACTGCCTTTGGTACTTGAGGTCACTGGTGTTCTCCTACTGTGGTATGGTGAGTCACCCTACTGTTTGGTTCTCATTTAGAAAGAGGGAAAAGTCTAGAGGTGCTTGTAGCAAATTATGGTTTTCAGCAAGTACAAATGCCACACTAGCTAGATGAGCAGCACTGGTGAGCATTGGCAGACCTGCAGGCCTCTACTCTGCTCGCATCCAGCACTTCACCCAGCCAACCCCCCATACTTGTAAAGGCAGTACCATGTGGAGAGCCCAATATGACCACCAGCACAGCCCACTAGGCACAAGTGCCTGTTTTCAGGGGTGACCTGAGAGGGCTGGGCGGTTAAGTGAGTTGCTCAGTCACACGATATGCAGGTGGAAGTTGTGAGAATCAAATCTAGGTCTGGTCTACTGGATGTACCAAGCTCACAGCTCCTTACTCTAACATCTAGGCCATACTGCCAACCTAGTTACCTCCCAGTGGTTCTGCCTCAAATTAGTCAATTTCTTGTTAAGTATACTTATCTGATTAACAAAAAAGAAAGAAAGAGAGAAAGAAAGAAATAAAGTGAAAGAGAAGGAAGGAAGGAAGGAAGGAAGGAAGGAAGGAAGGAAGGAAGGAAGGAAGGAGGAGGGAGGGAGGGAGGAAGGAGGTGGAGGGAAGGAGGGAGGGATGGTGTAGGCTAGAAGGCTAGGTACTGTATCAGGCACTTGGTGTGGGGGGCGGGTTTAAAATGGTATAAAAACTAGGAAGAAATAAATGACTTAGAAACAATAGTTTTGCCAGCCACACTAGGCCATGTCAGCAGGTCCAATGTGAGTAGCCCAGTAGCCTCACACCGTCCTCACAACATCTGGAGAAGAATGCAGCTGCTGAGTTGCAACCTGATGCCATTGTTCCTAATTCATTCCCTGCCCCTCCTCACTCCCCCACTTCATGATTGGTTCAAAGTTTGCATCCCCACACTAGTTGGCAGACAAAGTTTTTTCTCGTGTGTACCAAACACTGCACACATCAGATCAGCTCCGGATGTGAGGCCAGCAGTGTTAGTTTGCAAGAGATGAGGGGAATCACCCTGCACGTTTGGACTCCAGGATAGCCGACATAGAAAGGCAAGCGGTGGTTGTGACTGGCTCCCCCCACGGCAGGTGGTATGAACAGCGTCATGCGTTTGGGCCCCGCAGCAGGGCACTGCTGTAATAGGCAGTTCTGGGAGCTGTAAATTTGGTGAGAGGAGCAGGAGGGCAACAGCAGTGATTGGTACAAAGATGCTGCAGCTGCTGAGCCCCCTAGCACTTGGCACTCTGCTACTTACTATCCTACGAGCCATCCTGGGCAGCTACTAGGAGGATCAGTGCAGCTGGAGAGGGAGGTGTGAGAAACGAGGATTGAACTGACTGCAGGGGAGAGTGATTCTGGATGGATCAGCAGATTTATTTTGGGGGGTGTACCTTGGTGCTTCTGCACCATCCAAAGTTCACATTTGTAAAAAGTTCGCATTTTGCTTTTTGAAAATTTTTGTGCAGTATTTGGCTTTGCTGTTAGGGTTTTGGGGTTGGCAAAAAGGCTTTGGCTTGTGTGACCCTCCTATAATTTGTTACGGGGAATGATATTACCTGATAGGGACTCAGATGGACTGAAGAGGCTTTAGTGACCCAGGCTTCTGTGTTTGCAGGACTGCAGAATGCAGTCACCAAATGGCTTGAAAGCTGTAACCTCTTAACGGCATTACAGAAAATTGAAATGACACACAGGGTGGCTGCAATAATCAGAGACCACCCACCATCGCACTGTCAACCCAACACAGAGATGAATGGCTGATGCTACAATGACGAGGCAGCTGCTGATTGCTGCGGCCAAATCGTTTCAAGTTGGTAGCCATTTTGAAAGCCAGTGTCATCAGCAGGGCAGGCCTGCATTGGTGCAACAGTGCCATGCCCACAAATGTACTGGCGCCATTGGCAGCCACAGTGCCACACCTCCAGGACTCGCTTCTCTTCTAAGCTGCCATATTATGTTTCTTACGCAAGCAAACAAAAATATGAAATTGTAAACTTTGTTACAAAACCTGAAATGCAATATAGTGTTTATAGCAACATTTTTTGAATGGTGCTGCCTGTTTTGCTTGTGAAAACCATTGCACATTGTCTTTAAACTTTAGAGAAACAGGTACTATAAGCTTACTAACAGGGAGGACTACACTGTGAGTTCAGGAGTTGACATCATCAGCAGTTCTTCACTGACTTGGCTTTTCTGAACAGGTAGTGAAATAAGGGTTACAGAATAGCTTATAACTTTAAAATCAAGTAATGTAGAAACCTAATTTTGGTATGAGATTTATTGTGGGTAAGCGTATTCTAATTCTGCAATGTAGTACTTTTGGCAGGAGTCCCTCTTTAAGGTATTTATAGGTTTCAAAGATGGCACTCTTCTCCTGTCTATCCTCCAGGGAGTATATGTTATTATCTTTGAGCCTTTCCTCATCAGGCATGCCTTGTTTGCCCTAGATCATCTTGGTTGCCCTTCTCTGCACTATCTCCAGTAAGTTAATGTATTTTTTTTTTTAGGAAACCGCTCCAGTACTGCACTCTGTATTCCAGATGCAGCCTAACCAGTGACCTGTCTATGGTAATAATATAGGTAGGATAAAAGAGCAGAATAGGTGGGCCAACCAGTCCTTATCTGATGTCAGATTCTATCTTTCTGTGTTTCTGTACAGTGGCAAGATGGCCTTTGCCTTCCTTCTGGTTATACCCCAGCTATACATATTATTTATTTATTTAGTTATTTATTTAATTTTGGTAACCAGGTAAACCCACTGGGACCAATGTTCCCTTTTCAGGGGTGACCCTGAATTAATTACAGTTTATTCAATCATTCAAACAGACATATGCTGTGAGCATTTTTACAAAGAATAAGTGAGATACATAGTAGAAATGACACAAGAAACAACTGACTTAGGTTATTAACATTTGACATGTAGTTGATGAAACACTGCTCTGGTGCAGGAGGATAGACAGTAGTTCAACACTTCAACATTTCTTACTAGAATAATTGTAAGTAATCCAACATTTGAACATCACATTAGCACACCTCATTAAGGACATTAGTGGAAATACAGTTGCCCCACTGGACATCAGGCAGAAGGAACCTACAAACTGTTAACAATAGCATATGCAAATGGATTTTTCAAGGTAATACACTTTTAGAATATTTTTGAATGAGTCTAGAAAGTTGGCCATAGTAGGGGTACTAGGAGGGCATTCCAGAGATTGGGAGCAGAGTAGGCAAAAGAACTACTCCCAAGCAATGCCTTGACCCTTGGCACTTCAAGCAGTGTTTTGCTAGAGGTACACAGTAATCTATTTGCGCATTTTGAAATAAGTAGAATTGTCAGTCCAGGAGGTTGTTGAGTGGAGGTCAGCTTGTGAGTGGTGCATAGCACAGAGTACAGTAGCCTATATGGTAGGGTAGGCCAGCTTAGGGAGGTCTGCACCTCACAGTGGTGTTTGCTATTATGGACCAGAGCAACGAAGCATCCTATTTTGTGGTAGAGCGATTCCAATCTGTTGCTTCCAGATTTGCCTATAGATTGCAGCACATGGGCCACATAAATGAGGTTGGTTATTAGTATGCTGTTTTCTATGATGACTCTAGACTCCTGGAGGAGGTGGGAGTTTAGCCTATATAGTATTCCTAGTTTCTGGTGAATTGTTCGGGTGACCTGATTCAGATGTAATTTAAATGTAAGGAATTGGTCAAGTGTCACTTCTAGGTACAGTATTTGAGTGTGGAGACAACCTCGATGGAAGAGCCAGTGAAGGTTATGAGAGGGAGTAGGGCAGATCTGTCCTGACCTAAGCTTCTGGACCCAAACAGAATTGCTGTCATTTGGTTGCTTCTCTTGGGTCCATTTCTCGAGTGCAGAGAAGTTTGTCTGTAACTGAGAACTGAGAGCCTTAAAGAACTGCTGTTGCCTCAAATAAATTTTGAAAAACATAACATTTAGGTATAATTTAGCTTACATTCTATATATACTGTAGAACTGATTATAATCACGGTCAGTTTATTTTCGCTATATTCGCTATCTGTACTTTACAGCGAAAATAAAAGGAAAGCGATTATATTTAGAAATTGGAACCATCAGTAATGATGAGGAGGTGGAGCTACTGCAAGATTTTAAATAGTGTTTAATTCAGTAATTCAGCAACTTAAAGCAACATAAAGTCAGTTTATTTAATACACTCAAGGCAGCCTCACAGCTGTTGAAGATGAGTCAGTTTTCAAGCTAGATTTTGTGTTATTGTAGGTTTTGTCTCTCACAACTGTTGGACAGAAGAGCTTGTGTCGAGAGTTTACAAGCGACTTTGTGTTACTGGATGTTTGGAGCTCACAGTTGTTAAAGAGCATATGTCTGAGTTTTGAAGCTAGATTTTGTGTCATTGCATATTTCTTTCCTAGCTGAAGACCTTTAATGAGGCAAGTGTGATGGTGAGGAAACCCGCCTTGGAGCTGGTCAACTATATGAAACAGGCAAACTACTCCCATCCCGCCATTCGATACATACTGTAATCTGTATCCTTCATATCTATCGGCTGCAATCCATGACCATGAAAACAGCAGGCCATTTTACGGTCCAGTGGCATGGTGGGTGGAGGGGTCTTATTTTGTTTTTTCCATTACTTGGCAGTTAGTAGACCACCAAAGGCACGTGGTAGCCTAGGCATGAATCCAAAGTGCAAGCTTCAGACTGAAAGATGTATTTAATGCATCCAATACCAAAACTGTAGTATGCTGATGGTATCTCCCTCAGAGTAAGACCACCCAACAGCATGCTTTCTTGGTCGGAATGCGCTAATTCAATCAACCGCGATTAAGTCGGTGAACAGCTGATCGTGAATTCTGGCACCCGCAAATATAATCAGTTCTACAGTATTCTATAGGCTTCTCATCTAAGTTGTTTATTATCGAGGAAATTTACATGAATACATGATTTTTATCCCTTAGAGTTCAACTGCCTGTACAACTTACTCTCTACTTCAAGTCATAATCCTCTGTTGTTACATCACAGTCTGTTGCCAAGGGAGTAACTTTGATGTCAGAAGGGATGCACTATTACCTCTGGTAGGGAGAAAGCCACAAGAACAGATGAAATCTTCAAGAGCAAAGGTCCTGTTTTCATACAAATGACCTTAGTAATAAATAATGGGGAGGACTACTGAGCTAATGTGAAATACATGCTGAACTTTGTCTGCATATTACGTTTTGTTAAAATTCTCCTGAATGTGTCAGCTGCTCTTTAATATCTCCCTCGAGCTTGTGTACAGAACAGCGTTATCTGCATATAAGATGAGATGACTGTCTCTGCAGTTGTTACCCAGATTATTGATGAACAAGGAAAACAGCAAGGGAACTAAGATTAATCCTTGCAGTACACAGTCTGTTATCAGTAGGGGACTCGACGTGGCTCCGTGCCATCTGACAAATTTGAGTACAACTAGTTAGGCAGTGAGAGAACTGGTTAGCAATATCAGAGTCTAGGCCTATCTGTTTTAGTTTTCCTGGGAGCAGTTTATGACTGAACAAGTCAAAGGCCTTAGTGAGGTCAATGAAGATGTCCCCTGTCAGGATGCTGCTGTCCAGTGCATGCAGGACATCAGTAGTGAATTTTACTAAGGCAATGGCTGTCCCATGGTTGCACCTGAATCCATGTTGCTGAGGAGATGGCAGGTGGTGGAGTTCTAGGTAGTCCCACAGCTACTTGCATACCTGGCTCTCTTGTGCTTTGGACAGAGCGCAGATCAGGGAAATTGGCCTGTAATTGCCTGCATCTACCCTGAGACCGCCCCTGTGAATTGAGACAACTATTGCTTCCTTTAATTTTACAGAGATCACTCCTTCTCGGAAGGACCTATTTATTAGAATAGTGATGGGGTTGCAATGGCAGAGGTTGCTGCTCTCAGAAGCCTAGGTTCTAATTTGTCCAGCCTAGCTGATTTGGCTGGTTTGATTTTGACCTCCAGTCCTTTTTGGGCTTTGTCTCTTTTATTTGGCAAGTTTAAAATGGAACTCCACTCTCCCTCGCCACTTGTTAACATAGCTGCTCAATCCCTTACTGTCTCAAAGATGTCTGAATGTGACATCAAAACTGATTATGCCAAGCCCAAGCCACTCCCAGTCTGCATCACTCTGAGCATGCACTCCATCCTCTCTGGGGCCAAACATAAAAAGGACAGCAGCAGAGATTCAATAGAAATGGGAGTGGCTGTTTTATGGGTGGGTCATGCAGGCAGGCACACAGCGATGAATCGGATGGACAAGTCTTCACCCCCCACCTAAATTACACTAGATTTGGCCATGTTAATTGTCAGTCCATCCAGGTCACTTGCCCAAAAAAATAAATAAATAAATAACTAAAAACAGACCACTGTTTGATGGTGATGGTGCACCCCTACTGAATGGTGCCTCAGGCAGCCGCCTAGTTTGCTTATCCTTAAGGCCAGCTATGGTGGAAATGCAATAAAGGATAAACAGCTGACAGGTGGTAAAAAAGTGAAGGACAACATCTCAATCCTTTGCTGTGATAACCTTATAGGCAGTGAAAAAAATGCTCTTTATAAGAAAAGCAAACGCCTGAGATGCCTGCTCAAGGACCTGAAGCTCCTACCTGTTGTTTATACCAGCTCCTGAAATGCCTGGATGACCTCGACTATATTTCTTGACTGACTGCTTACCTGTGATAATGAGCTGAGATGCAGTAAACCTAAAATCCTGCTGTTCCTTGACAACTGCATTACTCACCCTCATGATCTCGGCAAGTGGCTGAAATTTATCACCCCTGCCCCCACCCCGAACACTCGAATCCTGCCAGCATAATCCAACCAATGGATATGGGAGTGATAAAAATCTAAAGGGCTGTACACCATTTCCCAGTGGCTGGAAAGATCATACACACCATTGGTGAGGGGAACAGGCAGCTGAGATTGTCAGAAAGGTCAATTTACTCGAAACAGTTTACAAGCTGAACTGATCCTGGAACAGTGGTAAGCCACAAACAGTACTTCATTGTTTTCAAAAGGTTGGCTTAACAAGCATGACCAGCACAGCACCAGCATTAGAAGAGCCTGATGATGTCCCAGTCCCATCATTTATTGACTCAATGACCTTCTCAAATTTTGTAAAAATAGACAAACACTTGTCAACCGATGGCAACTTAACTGATGAGGTGGTAGTCGCCATGGTTTGCAGGGCTACTGAAATGGAGGAGTCAGATGGAGATGTGGATATCCAGGAAAACCCTGCCATGCCCACAGCCAGTGCTCTTGCTGGTGTACAATGCAGCATGAAGTGGTGCTAGCAAAGAGATGTTGCCACATGGGAATGACTCCTAGATGTTGAAGAGGTGGTTAGAAACCATACACTCATTGAAAGCAAGCAGAAGATGATAACTGACTTCTTCATTGCCCAAAGTGTAAGAATGTCTGGATTATCCTCCAGCACCTCCAAATTTACCCTATGCAAATATTGGGTTAGTACAGCTTCAAACCTATCCAGACATTAAACTCATTGACATATTTATTTCCCTCCTTTTTCCTATTTTAGGCCCCGTTACTGAAAAATTGGGCCATTTCCACTGCAATTGCCCCTGAACTCCCCCTGACATGGTGATATTCAGATGGATATTGATTGCTGACAGAGTAGCACTATCTGACACAATAGCTGTCCATGTCAGTGCAGCATTGTGTGAATCTGTGATGCCCTGACATGGACAAGGGCTACAAATGCCCCACAGGGGATAGCTGTGCCTAAAATGGGAGAACGCCAAATCCCCTCTGGACCATATTCAGTCCAAACATGCAAATGAGCCCACTGGGCATGCAAGGTGGTACGGGTCCATTTGCATGTCCATTATGGGCTCATGGGCACTGCACTGCTGGCACATGTGGGGCAGTCCAAGCAGCGCACAACAGCCCAGCTAGGCATATGGGCAGTGACAGAGGGCTTCTCTGAGTGGTATGGGTTCCCAAATGTTTGGGGCATCATATATTGCACATACAGTATAATCTGATCCATGCATGCCATGTCAATGAGGAGGACTACATGAATACAAAAGGATTCCACAGTAAATCTATACAGATGTTTATGGATGAAAAGGGCATTGTCATGAATATCAGTGCCAAGTACCCTGGCTCAATGCATGATGCTTTCATCTTCCAGCAGTCATGACTGAGGACAGTACTGGCTGCTGATGGTAGCAGGTTGGGGTGTCTGCTGGGTAGGTATCACATGGGCCATTTGGGTACAGGGTATGCAATGCAGTGCACCTCACATTAGTGACATGCAGCTTCCCTGTATCCCTTACAGGTGACACCAGGTACACCCTGAGGCCTTACCTGATGGTACCATTCCTAGCTTCTACAGGGAGGTAGAGCAAAGGTGTAGTGATGCCCACAGGAGGGCACAGAATGTAGTGAAGCATACCTCTGGGCACCTGAAGATGTGGTTCAAATGCCAGGACATGGCGGCATGATGCTGCTTGCACTTGGAAGGGTGTGCTGTGTCTCTGTTGTGCATTGCATACTGCGTAATATCATTACAAGGAAAGGACTGACATTACCTGAGGATGTACCTGTGGATAGGGACCTCTCCAGGCCTGGGAGGGAACAGCCAGGATCCAGATGGGGTCACATAGATGGGGACAACATTGGGTGGGAGGGAGATTTGGCATGGACTGGTGCACAGTGTGCTACTGATCAAGCTTGCATGAGGGTGGGGGGTAGGTGTGTGCGTCTGTGTGACAGCGTCATGGTGCACAGTGATAAGTGGAAGTGCTACATGCTCATGTGTGTGTGTGTGTGTGTGTGTGTGTGTGGATATACCCATGCATGTGTATTCATGCAAAGAGTTCCTTGATGGTCATGGTGAACCTGGTACTAGGTGGAACACTAGGTGATGTGAGTCTTGGCTGCCACCTTGCACCCCTTCCACTAGGGGAAAATCCATGACATCCTGACTATGCTAGGCTGGTCTACTCTTCATGGATGGTGTGTGGTGCAGGGATTTAGACCTCATGGGAGAGTTGGGAACATCATCCTGTACTTCAGAGGACTGGAGAAACATGGATCTGTGGCTTTCATGGACATTGGCAGCAAGGCAGGCTGTGCAGAGGGTCCTCCACCACCCTTGCCACCCTGTGTGATGAGGTGCCCTAGCACAACCTTGAGAAGGTCATTAACACACCAGATCCCCATGTAGAGCTTCTGAACCTCCACCATTAGGACACAGAGCTTGGCATTGTTTCCTCAGCTGGCCTCTATCCTCTTCTACTCCAGCTGTGGCACCTAGGGTTGTACCTACTGAGTAGGTGTGAGGCAGCACTACTGTTCCTGTATGGGCCCATCTTGTCTGAGGGACCCTTGTCACCACTGCTGGTATTAGTGCCACAGTTCACCTGGCTCCATGCTGGGGTAGCTGATCACTCCTGTTGTTGGATGCTGCCCAGCAGGACACCACATCTTGCGGCAGGGGCATCAGTGGGTATGGCTGTTTGTTCACTGGTTCATTGGGTGTCTGAGCTGCGTGCCCCCCTTCTCCATCCATGACTGCACCCTCTACCTGGCATGATGGGGCTTAAAGGAAAGCTTCTGGGAAGGGTGCTCGAGCCACTGGTGCATGGATTGCTGCTCAGGCTCCCCGACCCCCTCAGTCCCAATGTTTATTTAGTGAATAAAGTACCTCATCGCTCCTACAATTTTATCTCATGGGGGGGTACAGCCTGTATATTGATAACAGGAGTGCAGCTCCCTGGGAAAGCACACTGGCAAAACCCACGAGATGATGACACAGTGTTGCCGCTTCCTCTCTATTGCCACATGGTCGTAGATATTAAAATCTCTGTATTTTGTTTACCGAGTACTATTTCTAAAAAAGATGCACATATGCCATGTGGGTGCTTTTACATACTTTAGGTCAACAACAAGGAGCACAGCCTGTTGTTTTAAATCAGTTCAGAGGTCACCACAATAACTTCCTTGTATGAGGACCTGAGAGGGAAAAGGAAAAATAAGGTAGGACACTATAGACTAGTCAAGAAGGGGGGAAGGTGCCGGTAGGTGGCCAACCACATGGACTAGAATTGTAAAGAATAGTTAAAGCAAGGAAATAGAAGAACTGTTGCAACAGCTTTTAAGAATAAAGAGATGGTCCTCTAGAGTGATAGGTTGTCCCTGTCACAATTAGCATGGTGACTGTGGTGATGAGTGCGGTGCACTGTTGGGTACAAACTATCATGGGTTGGCAGTATACTGTCCTGTTTGGCAGTTCCCAATGGGTCTACTGTCACCGTGGTCATGTCATCCTCATCATCCTCCTCCAGTGTTGACACAGGCAGGTCTGCTGCAGGGGTAGATGGGATGCTATGATCACTGTTACTGCCTCTCTAGTATGCACTGTACCACATGTGTAGGGCTGTGATCACTCACCTGGCATGGTGTCCAGTCTTTCATCTTCACCATTCACTGTCACCAGGTTAATTGTGTTAGCTACCATGTTCCACTGGTATGAGCTTGGGTAGGGATAGTGAGCTCCCACCAGTGGCATTTCTGGACCACCATCTGCCTGTCAGCTTTTTCCTGATGGCCATCCTTAAGTCCATCATTTATGTTTTATGGCCTAGATGAATCTGGTCATGGTTCCACTGCATTGGCAGCAGTCTGGACTGTCTTCCAAACTGGGACATTGATGGTCAGTGATGACCAAAATGATGCCCACCCTTACAGGATAGCATAGTTTTTCCTAATCTCATAGCTGGCCACGGTCACCTGCTTAGTTGCAAAGTGCCTTGCGTGGTGGTGCCTGACACCACTGATACAGGCATTCCCACCAATGCTTAGGTGTCCAACCTGAACCTTTGTTGGCTGTGGGGCAAGGTTGACCCTGATTGTCACTGCACAGGTTAGAGGTGCCACACCCAGGTGTCTCTGTCCCCACTCTCTTCTCCATTTTGCCACATGGACACATTGATGGGGCCCTTTGCCCCTCCTCAGTACAGTGGCCTGTTCGTGCCCTACCATGTTGCCACTGCACATTTCCATGGCTGCCTCTGTCAGTCTCTGAGCCACCAGTATTTGGCATGCCAACATGGCAGGTGTGCACCCAAGCTTGTGGTTGTAAATTTATGGTAGGGCCTTGGGGCATTCCTGGCTCAGTAAGTCCCACCTGTCCCTCCCTGCACACTGAAATATGCACAGTTACATGGCCATTGCATACCTCAGTGGCCACCTCCAACACCTTAGTGCATGCCATGGTGGGCAGCTTGTTTTCATGCCATGTAGCTGCACATCACCTTTAATGGACCCAGTAGTGCACAGGGCACTACGTGATTTCCTCTGGTGACATAGAGCATCATCTTTTTACTGCATTTTCTTTTTCCTTTTATTTTTAATATGGGAGTCAATATTCACCTTCTTAAATATGTTATATAAATCGCTGGTGTTAATACGAGCACAACTGTGGTATTGATACTGTTATAAAGTCTTATATGTTCATCATTTTCTACTTCTCTATTGAAATGTTAACCACCAATACCACTTTACAAAATAAAACATATGTGTACATAAAATGAAATTAGTGTTGTCCTATTTTGTCTTGCCTTCTTCCAAAGCCATATGAGCAATCTTGCTAACAAAGAAAAGCCAGGTGTAACATTTTACATTCAGGATTCAGCTTAACTCAACTGGCAGACTTGGGACACCATTTTTTCTCCTGAATTGTGGTGTTTAATGGCCTCTTCTTTTACTTTCTCAACATTTACTGTACCTTTTTCAGGATGATTTATTCAGCTTTAGGTCAAGGCATGGTGTTGATGACTAAGTACTATTAATCTCAGAAACGTTGTAGGAAATGAAAATAAAACAGATAAACTCTGATATTGGCAAGATGGGCCTGTCTGCCTCCTGTTCATGAACTAACTCTAAAATTACTTCTCTGAGGAGTAAGGATGATTTTATGTGAAAACAGCAAGTCCATAAGACTGCTGAACACATAAAACAAGACAATCGCCCGGTGTCCAAAGGACAAACTGCACAACACCGACCGTTGCAAATAGCGAGGGTTGCGTATTTCAAGAGAAAAAAAATACATTTTTTACACAGGGGCAAGCTCCCCTGGACCCCCCAAAATAAGAATTCTAAACTCCAAGGGGAGTGGTCTTAGGAAAATATAGCAACTCCCTCTGGAAGCAAA
Organism: Neoceratodus forsteri; assembly: GCA_016271365.2. Classification (NCBI taxonomy): domain Eukaryota; kingdom Metazoa; phylum Chordata; order Ceratodontiformes; family Ceratodontidae; genus Neoceratodus; species Neoceratodus forsteri. Next base: position 207,989,593 of record CM028137.1, on the reverse strand, counting down.
ATATCTACCCATACCAGGATCTGAATCTGGCACCACAAACTCCAGGGGCAGTGGCTCAAACCACTACACTACACAGCCAGCTCAGAAGAGCTTGGTCAAATCAATCTTGTTATCCCCTTTCTCATGAGTGTAGCCTGTATCCCTCAGTGTCATACTCGCTATACCCAGTAAGTGCTCTTTTTCCCCACTCGCCCTACATGGGAACGGTATTATTGAGTCGCTCATATTGAGCCGCTCAATAATACTCACCCATATTGGGTGTTACCAGTAAGGATATACACCATAAATTAGTTGCTATGAACATTTATATGAATTTAATTTGATATCCTTAAATATTAGAACTACCCTCCAAATTAAGTCATATATTAATTTTTTTAAGCCTTTATAAAACATTAGTTTCAATAAAAAATACTGTAGGAGAGTAAATCAGTAGAACATACTCAAACAAGCATTTGTCAATGCCGAATGTTTGCTTGCTGGCACTGGTATTGGTAGTGTAGAAGTTACAGTGCTGCATAATAGGAATGGCAGCGAAGTATTGAACTGAAGCCAACCCCACCACCACCCTGCAGAGAGTGGCAGGCATTGGGGTGTGCCTTTGGGTCGTCAGGCATAATGACCATGCCATTTCACCACATCCTATCCTGCAGACACTGACAAGTGTCACGGTGTGCCTTGGGGTCTTTGGCCCTTATGCGCACCCATTCCATCAGGAAATACAGTGAGATGGATGCGGTCTAGGAGAATGGGGTGAAGTTTGGGCCCGAAGAGTCCGAGGCACATCTTGATGCCTCTCACTGGCTGCAGGGTGTGGGTGGGGGTGGAATGGTATGAGCATGACAGGCAAGAATCCCAAGTCACACCCCTGATGCCTGTCATACTCTACAGGGTGGGGCGTTATGGTCAGAAACCCTAATGCCTCAGGCATTTGTTGATATTTTCACTCCAAATTTTCAACATGGTTTTTTTGTGACCTCCACCTCATGAACAGTGGCAATATCAGTTTGTTAGCCGAAAACTGCTTTTGCACAGCGACTATGGCATTTGGCACCACAGGTGCAAAAACACATTCCGAACAGGATGTGAAAAATGACAGCGGTACTATTCATGGGGGGGTGTAAAAAATGGCAATGTTGAAAATCTGCTGTGACAATCTTAAACAAAATGGTGAAGTCACGAGCGTGCATAGAAACTATGCAACGCATACCCGTAATGTAACTAGTTTGGGGATTTTTTTACAGTAGTTTGTTAACATAGGCATTTTGGGACCTCTGATCATGAACAGTGTCAGTGCGATTTTCTTTATCTGTCCTGAACAATGATTTCCCACAGCGACCACGCATCTCTGCACTGGAAGTGTGAAAACACATTTCGGCCATGTTGTGGAAAATGACAGCTGTACTGTTCATAAGGAGGTGTGGAAAAATGCCACTGGTGAAAATCTGGACTGAAAATATTACAAATTCATGAACCTACAAGGGTGCATGGAAACTGCACAATGCTCACTCATAACACAGTCATTTTATGGAGTTTTGTCACCAAATTTTCAACATAGCCATTTTAAGACCTCTGCTCATGACCAGTGTCACTGTGATTTTCTTAATCTGTCCCAAACATTGTTCTCGCAAAATGACTGTACCATTGTGCGCTACATGTGCGGAAACACATTTTGGGAGACATGTGAAACATGGTAGCTGCACTGTTCATAAAGAAGTGCGGTAAAATGGCACTGTTGAAAATCTGGTGTGCAAATACTACAAATTCGCAAACTTGCCAGCATGCGTAGGAACTGCGTAATGTGCGCTCCTAAAACAGTCATTTTGGGGAATATTTTCACCAAATTTTCAACATAGCCATTTTAGCACCTCTGCTCATGACCAGTGTCACTGTGATTTTCTTAACATGTCCCATACATTGATTTTGCACACCGACTGCGCCATTGTGCACTACATGGGCAGAAACACTTTGTGGGTGAGATGTGAAAAATGATAACTGTACTGCTCATAAGGAGGTGTGGTAAAATGGCAATGTTGAAAATCTGGAGTGAAAATATTGAAATTTCCACAAACTTACGAGCGGGTATAGGAATCATGCAATGCAAGTCAGAAAACAGTAATTATTACTTAATTTTTCACCAAATTTTCAACATAGCCATTTTAAGACCTCTGCTCATGAACAGTGTCACTGTGATTTTCTTAATGTGTCCTGTACATTGATTTTGCACACAGACTGCGCCATTGTGCGCTACATGGGACGGAAACACATTTGGGTGAGATGTGAAAAATGACATCTGTACTGCTCATAAGAAGGTGTGGTAAAATGGCAATGTTGAAAATCTGGAATGAAAATATTGAAAATGTGGAACTTACGAGCGTGCATAGGAACTGCGCAACGCATGCTCGTAAAACAGTCATTTTTAGGAATTTTTCCACCAAATTTTCAAAATAGGCTTTTTGAGAGCCCACCTTATGAACACTGGCAGTGTCGTTTCGTTAATCATTCCAGTAAGGTGATTTCACACAGTGGCTGCGAAATCACCCTTTGGGCCCGAGTAACGCCATAACAGTACAAGAATTCATGAGGAGGGGTCCCAAAAACCCCATGTTGAAAATTTGGTGCAAAAATTCCAAAAAATGCCTGAGATATGCAACAAAGTTGAAAAACCCCTATCTATCCCATTATACAGCTTACTGGCATTTCCTCAGTTCGCAGTCAGCTTTGAAGAGTGCAGACGGTTCCTGCACACTGAAGATCGTCACAAGTAGGACTCGGAAGTAAGTATGGGGTGAGGGGGGATGTGGGGAGGCAGGGGTGCGCAGTGGGTGGGTGCGGGTTGTGGGGGACAGGGAGACTGTGAGGACAGTTTTTCTTTACAGGTTTTTTTTAAAAAGACGGCCTTGGGATGTTGCCACACTGGGGTGGGCTCCCAGCATGGCAGAGGATGGCTGGGGGCGTGGGCCGGCGAGTTGGGCACCCCGTCGACCATGGCATTTGTTGCCACACTGGGGTGGGCTCCAGTGTGGCACCCTGTACTCGGGGGAGACAGTGAAGCCGATGGGGATTGGGCACCCCGTCAGCGACAGCATGGGGGGGGGGAGATACAGTGGAACCGACGGGATTGGGCACCCCTCGACCATTACATCATTTGCCATGCTGGGGTGGGCTCCCAGCGTGGCACCTGGATGCTTTGTGGAAAGCGTGGAGCCAACTGGGGATTAGGCACCCCGTTGGCCATACAGTGTGTGCAGGGAGGCACATGAGCATGCAGTGTGCGTCGTCTTGCGTGTGTGGGGAGGAGCTCTGCTCACTCAAGCTGAGCTCTCCCTTTCAACTGTATGCCACTGCATTTTTCAGCTGTCATAGACAGCTGCAGCAGTGATTGGTGCTCTGCGACCATGCCTGCAAATACACTGACTGAATTGGAAGAGGCTGACACACCTCTGGAAAACTCGTATGATGGTACTATGTTTCTTGCACATGCGTGCAAGCAAACATAAAAGATACTATCAGTGTTTGTTCTTTTACTGTACATCTCCTGTAAAACCAGAACTCGTAGAACAATTTCTGTGCAATAAGTCACTCTTTCAGACATGAAAGAATTCAAGGTAAATGCCAGATTACATAATGGATAGAAAAACTCCAGCACCTTGATTGACTGTGACATCTTCTTACGCATGATTAGAGCTCAGCACATATTCCATGGTAAGAAAATGTCCCAACTAACATTTTTTTCCCTACAGTACATGGAATTCCATCACCACACAGTGAGCTATATACTTCAGAACAGTACCACCTACTGGACACACCAGAAAAATCAGTTTATTTATCTGCCTACATACACATAAAAAAACACAATAAAAATGTATATAGTTTTACTTTTTGATATGCACAAAATGGTTCTACTGCATAATAGCAATCATAACTTCTAGGGTTTGGTATGTCATGGGATATCATCACTTTTTCTGTCATAAGTCACTCAGCATTTAGCACCTGCATCATAATACAAGCGAGCAATGACAATATTTCATGACATACCATGCCCTGTTAGGTATTACTGATTATGTTTACCCCTTTCCCCCATCCTTGGTCATTCAGTGCTACAAGATTCTCTCTGTTAATCTTTCCTAGTTATACAGACATTGAAAACACAGTTGAACATCTTTTCTTTCTCTGACTAAACTTCTGAACTTCTCTTTTGCTCTGCATGCTCAACATTCACTCTCTCACAATAATACAAAATCACATATGCCCCCACAATGCAAAGTATCATGGGCTGCATATGCAAATCACCATAGAATATTATGCTGGTTCAACTTTAAGCAGAAATGCATGGTGCCGAAAGGCCTCTTGTTTTGCTGTCCAGATCCATAGTTCTCCCACTATGTTTATGTTTTTGAGCTTCTATCAGCTGTTTTTCTTTGTTTGACTCTGGTATCATTCTAGGTTCCAGCTGAATGATGCAATAGTGTGGCATAGATTCTCAGCACGCTTATCCCTTGCTGACCTATCTTTGGTTTACTTGATATTTAGGTCTGAGAATATGGGGGAAATATTAAAGCATGACATGTCACTAATGGAGGCAGTATAGTGCAGTGGTTTAGGGCTCTGAGCTGCAAACCTGGAGACCAGCATTTGACTCCAATAGCCCCCACTTGCATACTGTATGACCCTGACCAAGTCACTTAACTTCCTTGTGCGTCCACGTAGCATCTGGAAACAAGCTTCGGCTTAGTGTGTCTTTCCTGGTCAAACAATCCCCCCTCCCCCCATAAACTAAAAAGAATGGAACTGTGTAAATCTCTCTTTGGCAATGATGGCAATACAGTCAGGCATTTACTTGTAGCTTTCACTGTACCATGTCAGTGCAAACACATATAAATTGAGCTCACTTCAATAGCTTAGCATCAGGCCACGTTCTTCACCATTACGCACATACACCTAGTATATCTTTTGAAAGTCTGATCAGAAATGGTGGCAGCAAATAATGGGTGGAAACCAGAACAATGTTGCATTACCACTCAGCGGTACCATGCACAAAGCTGGGTGCCTGTCACAGAGGCACAATGCAAATTGCAAATCTAGCTGTTAGAGAGTGCAGATGGGGGTTGCACCTGCTAACAGGCTGAAGTACACTTATGTCTGAGTTGTAGTATGGCATTGCACCATGCACGTGGTGCAAATCATGTTGTGATTTGGTCACATAGATCTGTGCATGGGCATTCCACCAGGAAGGGATCCATCTCACAAAACCCCATATTCCTTTTGGTCTCAGTTAGACTAATGCCCTCACAATAACCTCCTCAGTAGTATCTTGGCAGTTCAGAGTCCTCCACACCCATTTTCTACTCATGGATTACTGTGTTTCTTGCATCTACTGTATTGAAACCCCTACCTTCTGATGACCTGTTCACACAGATCAGAGCATGGGCATCCCACCTGGAAGCAACCCTTCCCTAATTACATTTTTCATTTTGAGCCCAGGTAGGCTAGTGCCTCCCATGGCCTGAGGTACAGTTTGTCCATCCCTAGCCCCTTTGAGTCCTCTCAACTTCAACTTTTATGGTCCACACCAATCATAGTCCTTCCTTTGGGCTCATGGACTGCTGTTCCCTGTTGCAGCATAGTACTCCTTTTAGCCACCTGGTTCTTCTGGATTGTAACTCAGAGTAGTACAGAACACTATAACTGAGCTTGCAAAGGCCACCATGCTTTTGTGCATGTCTCTGCAATCCATATACATAGTGGCTTCTCTCCCTTTACTTTTGCAACTACTTGGGTTGAGTTTGCATCACCAGTTGAACATAAAAAATTGAGTTGCAAAGCTGCCCATTTATTGCCACCCATTGTAAATGAAAATGTGGCCTATGGTTTTAAAATTTGTGACTGTATTTTTGCCATTTTCACTGGCATTCTGGTATATAGTTCTTAATAATCCATTTCATTTGTTCATAGGCAGTGGGGTCAGTATGACATCAGTTCACAACTGGCTCTACCTCCTCCCTGGCAAACTGTAGCACAATCAGAAGTGGCAAAGAACGTATCATAATGTAGGTGGTACTCTTCTCTTTTGTGTAGCTTCTACACCCATTGTTCAACACAATGTTTTTGTGATTATGGTGAAGTAGAGTGCAACAAATACTGTTCATTTAGCTTATCATTAATAATGCTCAAAATAGTGGGGACAAAAGTTAAAAACTATGGGATAACCAAAGTATCACATCTTTTATTTGTTCATATGTAACAAAAGTACTGTAGAAGAGATGACTCAAAATAAGTGAAAATGTTATCTTGCAACATGGAGGAACAAGGGTAATCTAAAATAAAATAAAAAAGTATGGTTAAACATTTTCACCCTCATGCACTGCTACTTTAACTACACCCATTGTGCAACATAATGTTTTGTGATTATGGTGAACTAGGTGCAACAGATACTGCTCACTAAGCTTATCATTAATAAGTGCTCAACATAGTGGGGAAAAACGCTACAAACTAGGGGATAACCAAAGTATCACTTCTTTTATTATTTCATTTGTAACAAAAGTACTGTAAAAGAGATTACTCAAAATATGTGAAAATGTTATCTTGCAACATTGAAGAACAAGGGTGCTCTAAAATGAAATAAAAAGGCATAGGTAAACATTTTCACCCTTATGCACTGCTCTGCTACTTTAACTAATAGCAAAGTGTTAATCAAAAACTAATCAATAACTAATTTCATATTACTGTAGTTAATTTAAACATTACTCAATTATTACTGTACATTATATCATCATTATATAAAACAATCAGTGAATATCTGCAGGATTAATAATGCAAGGCATTACAGCATAACAGAAAGTATGCCTATGCTAAAGAAACTAAGCAATAGTGCTACCCAGTATTAAACTTTTTTTTAACAGACATATTACTGCACACCTACACTATAGGACAGAATGTGTGTGCTCAAGCCTTGCCATACCAATCAATGCTGCCTAATTGATATAATACTGTACATGTGTTATGAATAATACAAAAAATAGACAGCTGATCATCAAAATAATTAGAAGTGTGAAGAAACTGATTACACCTTATTAATATTTTTAATAGCAAAGAAACTTATTTCAGATCATATTAATATGATCTGAACCCATTTCAAAAGTAATGGCAATCAAAACATTTAAGTTAAAAATTGTGCTTCATGTTCACTCATCCCAACTTAAAAAAAAAGAAAAGGAAAAAAATTATAAAAAGTTCAGTATAAATGTCAGTTCCAAACATATAAGGAAGTTTCAATGATATTCATAAATCCCAAGTATGTTTTAGGCATTGTCTGGAATGGTCTCCCTCTGAAAATTGTAGGAAGTGAGAATAGAGAGGAGTTCAAGACTAAACTGAATAAATATTGGCTAGATATTGGTAAAAAGGGTTATAACCACTGAGTGATATGAGCAGCAAAAGGCAGATTGCCTATCTATGCTCAACGATAATCTATGAAACCTATGGCTACTCAACAGTGGAACATAACTTTACCATAAATCAAATAATATATCAAGATTATGAAGTAAGGGAATAATATGTATATTTATATATTCTTATAGTCTAAGCTACAAAAAACATTTTGTAGACCAGAGTTTGCTTAATATAATGATACATACCACACTAGTGGTGAAAACTTGTGTAAATAAAGTACATTATTTTTGGCTAAATATTTATTTCCACTTAGAACATGTGATATTTTACTTACAATATTTTATTGCAGCTAGAATCTGGAAATTGAACAGAGACAACAACTGATAAGATAAAGGGTTTATAATGGGAAAAGAGGCAATTTTAAGCTACAACACAGTAAAACAGTAATAAAACGATAAACAATAGTGTGGCATATATTAAAAACATAATAGGTTGTCACTGAATAACACATTTTTCTCCACGCATAAGTGAAAAGACTTTCATTACTAACTTGTAGCTTTGTCACGAATGAGCTTTGGGTCTTAGCACTCAATAATGTAGGTAAATGTTTTATTTAAATCTCAGTGACTGTGCCATCACATCACTCATGGTATCCAATATATTTTCCTTTTTCTCTGACAGCATTAAACCCAACAGACATATTTTGGTGTCTTATGGTGTTTTCAAAGTTTTCAAGAAGTTGCAAGGTTCCAATAATAGCTCTTTTTTTGTTAGAAAAGTTATAATATTCTATTTAAGTTTTCAGTTTGACAATCTGGTTTTATGGCAAAAAACCTTTATCCACAAAAGTGTTAAGTGTCATCTAAAAGTCAGTTATAGCAGAAGTAAGCAAAGCATACATTTTAGTTACTTCCTCCATACTCTGAATCATAAGCACAGCTTGATAATGGCTGGTCATGTTTTGAAGAAATAGTTATGGTTGTTGAATCATTGGGTACATGTTTAATGGGTGACAGTGACTAGGCACAAAAGCCATGACTGCTCTTTCAGGGTCTCAAACAAAGTCTTCCTTGCGGGCTTCCCAGCTAGCCCAGGATGGACTTTTAAAAAGTGAATACCTGAGCTGGGTGATGGACTTCCAGAACTCTATGATTCTGGAACCATATCCATCCTTTTTACTGCTGCATGGGCGGAGCCCTGCAGGCATTTTGGGATTTCTAGGGGAGAGAGACAGAGAAAGAAGAGAGAGAGAGAGAATTGACAGAAAATGACTGTGCTCTTTCCTTGAGTGCATCAGAGTGGACATACATCAATGCTTCAGTCCAGGTTATCTCATTTAAAGCTGTGATCTGTTTCTGTCTGTCTTCTGCTTCATTTCCTTTCAGCCTGCTTGCATTACATCCGGACTCATATTTCATTGCTATCTGTTTCATTTTATCTGTTACAAGAGCTGCCTTTTAAGAACCTAGAGCAATGTTAGACAGAAAAAAAAAAACTTCTACACATCTATGTGATAGAATAGAGGAGCAATTGGTTCAAAAAATATAACTAAAGAGATAAGGAAATATCCCTGAAATCCATAGGAAGGAATGGGTCAAATGTCACAGAATGGAATTTTCCTGCAATAAATTTTCTGATAGCAAGTGCTTAGTAAGGATATATACCTTAAAGAATAAAGGTTTGGGGTCCTTTGCTACAGTCATTCAGTTTGCTAATAAAGGGCAAAGTTTGTTACTGAAAGAAGTACCTATTTATTTTGAAAAAGATAGAAACATATATTTAGTTTCTCACTGAAATACAGTGGGCTCATAACTAGCTGGCTGTTTCTGACGTAACAGTATCAGAATTCTATTGAGTTCTGTTTTACGAACAGTGTGAAAAGTAAAGACAAAAACCTACTTGTTTCACTATGCTAACACATAAGTTGTTACAAAAGTAGAACGTAATTACTAACGCATCAAAATATAATATATAAAATAATGTATTTCTTAGAAGTAAACACCTGACTTTTACATGTCTTTCTGAAAGTAAGTTGGGGAGTGTGATATGTGTGTGTGTGTGTGTGTGTGTGTGTGTGTGTGTGTGTGTGGAAATCACAGTCTATGAACTCAGCACTAACCAGTCAAATTCAAACCTCTAACACACATAGTTCAATAAATTAGACAAATCCTATATATAAGCGTATTGGGCCCTATGCATGATCCAGGCATAGGTACGTGCAACAAGCGCATACCCCGGACATGTAGCTGTGCACTCACAGATAGGTGTGCACTGGTGGCATTCATGACCGCTGGCCACCTGTCCACAACCCTGCCCCCCAGAGCTCAGGACTCTGCAGGGTGGCCAGGAGTGGGGTCGCAGGTCCAGCCAGGCATACAATCGAATGCCTGTCCTGGATAGGCAGTTGCTCCCCTGCGTGAAGAGGCACGGGTCCAGGTGCATAAATGCCCTCTGCAGTCACCTGGCCTCACATGCACATGCTGCCATTATGGGCCACTGATTGGCAGCCCTCCGACACAGCAGGGCCAGTGCCAGGGAAAACAGTCCAACCCCCACCCATGCCCCTGCATGCAGTGGGCCAACCCCATGCCGGATCACTGCCTCCGATGACTGCACTCACTCTCGGGCTCCCTGATCATCTGATCTGCTGGACAGTGCCCCCGCCGGCACCGACCTCCACCACCATCACCCCGTCCCCCGCACCTTTGTGGTGGTGCTGCCCCAAAGACAGCTGGCAGCACAGCCCTTCTCTCACCACCACGGCTGCCGGCCATCTGGCATATGCGGGTGTGCATCTGCTGCACAACCCTGCATATGTCAGAAGGCCATCAGCCTGGTGTGAGAGGAAGGAGCTTGCCACCAGCTGTCTCAGGGTTAGCACCACCGCAAAGGTACGGGGGAAGAGGGTGACAGTGGGGGGGCAATGGACACCTATGCAGTGCAGGGGTGCCTGGTTTGGGGTGGGGGGCATGTACCATGCTATGTGGAAGGGGCTGGTTACCATGCACATAGGGGGTTGGGGTGCACAAGGGTCTTCATGTGCATGTTGGGATGGTCCTCAGTCAGTGGGGCCTGTGTACTGCCCAGTGGTTCAGGGGTGGTGCAGCATGTGTGGCACTTGGTATGGGTCTGACATGTGGGCAGGGGGCCAAATGGGGGCCACTGCCATGGCTTTCCTGGCACTCGCCTGTCAGGGTGCCCCTGCCCTCTTCATTGGCTAGTGGGCTGCAGTGGTGAGGACCCATTCCTAGTCCCCCAGTGCAGATGGTGCAGTTCCTGTGGGCACATATCAGGCTTATGACGGGGTCCTCCCTGGTGTAGTCTGCATATCCATCCATACCACCGCAGCCAGCACTATGCACCATGGTGCACAGTGCATAGTGCTGGCACACCTCTCTCCCACTCCAGCGCATTGCTTGTTGTGCAGCTGGGGAATCGGGTGAATATGTGCTGCACACCCCCCTTGGTGCATCCTACTCAAGGGGCTCTTGGGGTGCAGAGTGGTTGCACACCCCAGTTGCACGTGCATAGCCACTCCACCCCATTCGTGCATAGGGCCCATTAAAGATATGTAAGACCAATACAGAGTAATGGCCCCATATTAAAATGTATCAGGCTGCCCCTTAAGCCTTTTTCCTTAGTGCAAATTAACACAGTTCACTAAATTTGCTATACTCTAACATGTTTGGAGAAAAGTGCAACTGCCCCAAGCTTGTTTGAATATAGCTCTCCAAAGCCACAAACTCTAGCCAGAGCCAGTACGGCTGCAGTCAAGCTGATGGAGAAACACAAGGGACCGGAGAAAAACATCACTGTCCATGTTGAAGACAGCCACTGGAGCTTTTCGCACATGCACACTGAACTCCAGTGACCATCTGGGAAATGGGGTCTGTGCCATCAAGATACATCAACCAGACAGTCTGAGACCAGTTTTGTCAAATTCTGACACAATTTGTGAATTATTGGTGAGCTCCTCTAATAATTAGAATCTGCCAGAATGGTCATGAAACTGCTCAGTATGGACTGTTGTAGGCCGCTCCCAAGCAGTCAAGAGACAACAACTGGACAGTTTTGAATCATTTCTGGAGATATTCTGTCAATGTTCTTGAATTATTCATGAGCTCATCTAATTGATTGAATGTGCTGAAATTCCCACAAAACTGCTCAATATGGCCTATTCTTGCTTCCAACCAGTCACGATACTGGACAGTGTAGGACCATTTTTATCAATTTCTGTCAAAATTTGTGAATTATTGGTGAGCTCCTCTAATTACACATATTTGACAAAATGGTCATGAAACTGCACAGTATGGCCCATTCTTGCTCCCGAACAGTCAAGAGACATCAACCGGACAGCTTGGCACCAGTTTTATCAATTTCCGACACAATTCGTGAATTATTGGTGAGCTCCTCTAATTATAAGAATTTACCAGAATGGTCACAAAACTGCTCAATATGGCCCGTTCTTGCTACCAAACAGTCAAGATACTACAACCAGACAGTTTGGAACTATTTTTGTCAGTTTCTGTCATTATTTGAGAATTATTGGTGAGCTCCTCTAATTACAAAAATTTACCAGAATGGTCATGAAACTGCTTAGTATGGCCCATTTTGGCTCCCAAATAGTCAAGAGGCAGCAACCGGACAATTTGGGACCATTTTTTGGACAGATTCTATTAATGTTCTTGAATTATTTGTGAGTTCATTTGATTGCATTTATGTGCCATAATTCCCATGAAACTGCTCAGTATGGCCTATTCTTGCTCCCACCCAGTCAAGAGACTGCAACCGGACAGTTTGCAACCATTTTTGGCAATTTCTGACACAATTCGTGAATTATTGGGGAACTCCTCTAATTACATGAATTCGCCATAATGGCCACAAAACTGCTCAGTATGGCCCATTCTTGCTCCCAAATAGTCAAGAGACAGCAACCAGACAGTCTGGGACCATTTCTGGACAGATTCTGTCAATGTCTGCGAATTATTCTTGAGCTCATCTAATTGCATACATGTGCCGTAATTCCTATGAAACTGCTCAGTATGACCTGTTCTTGCTCCCACCCAGTCATGAGACCACAACTGGACAGTTTGGAACCATTTTTGGCAATTTCTGATACAATTCGTGAATTATTGGTGAACTCCTCTAATTACATGAATTTGCCAAAATGGCCAAAAAACTGCTCAGTATGGCCCGTTCTTTCTCCCAACCAGTCAAGAGACTGCATCCTGACAGGGACCATTTTGTTGTCAATTTGTGACATGATTTGTGAATTATTGGTGAGCTCCTCTAATTAAAAGAATTTGCCAGAATGATCATGAAACTGCTCAGTATGGCTGAAGTGGTCAAGAGACAGCAACCGGACAGTTTGTGACCATTTTTGGACAGATTCTGGCAATGTTTGTGAATTATTTGTGAGCTCATCTAATTGCCTGAATTTGCTGAAATGGTCAAGGCACTGCTCAGTATGGCCTGTTCTTGATCTCAGCCAGTCAAGAGACTGCAACCGGATATTTTGTGACCATTTTTGGGACATATTCTGACAATATATGTGAATTATTTGTGATGGCCTTTAATTGCATGAATTTGCCACAGAGGTCAAGAAACTACTCAGAATGGCCAGAGCCATTGTCTTCACCATGGCAGGCTCCAATGCGGCAAAAGTGAGTAAAATCATACTCACAGCTCTTGCCGGACAAAAGCACCACAGTTGTGCTGGGCAGCTGTATTGGCTCTGCCCTAAGCTTGTTTAGGAAAGATAATCCTCTTTTAGCATATTTTCATTGCCCATTTCCAGCAGTGACTTGAATGGAGAATCTTTCTCAGCATCATGTGATGTTGGCCATCTTGAACCATTTGACTTTGGTCATGAATTTCTATGTCATGTGCTTTAACATTTTTCCTACTCCCATACTGTGTTACCAATGACCATGAAATGGTGCATGTAATTGCAGGTTTATAGATTTTTTTACCCAGTATTTTATACTCCCTCTGGTCTACCTAATGGCACCCCCCAGCTCTGTCACTGTCTTTCTCATGAACTTCATGGTTATCAATCACTTACAAAGAACCATAATTTGGTTGGTGGACAGCTGTGTTGGAAGTGTGAGAGCCTGTGGGAGGGGTGCAGCATGTAGAAGCCTGGTCATTTTCCAAAGCTCCTTTTCTCTCCAAGCTGGAGCACAGTGATGCGTGTGGCAGCATGCCACACTCCAGCTCTTCCACCTCTTAGTGCAATCCTACTGTGCTGCTGCCAGACCTCTGCCAGGTAGCAGTTTCTTCAGTGGAACTGGAGTCCTCCTTTTCCAAGGAAGGAGTGCTGCCTTTGGGTGCTCAATTCTACCTCTCCCTGTCAGCCCGCCGAGCGACCCTATCTGTTCCTGAACCTGGGTCACTGGTGTACTTTTATAGATTAATTATGGTTGACTCACACATAAAAGGTGCATTGTGAGCAAGATATGTCCATGTATGAATGGATCAAGAGGCATTTACAAAATAAGTGTGGCACTAAATGGGGCTTCATGCATCCTACCTGGTACAATTCAATATTTTACATGGTGTTTATGACACATAGCAGGTGAATAATAACTCAGATAATGTGAATATAAATATGACTTACTCAGGGCACTTCGGAAATAACCTCAAAACACAGATATGACATACAGCTGAAAAAACTATATAAATAAGGTAATTCCAGACTTTGAGTAGGAATTAATTCCTAGGGCAGATTAAACGAAAATAGCAGTCACTCACCAAGTTTGCATTCAGCCCAGCACCTCCACCTCAGTGATAACCTGTCATGCTGTGCTGGATGTAAATTGGATGACTGGCTGATGTTTTCCTGATATAAATTAATCATCTGTATTTTCTGTAGAAGGAGGTTCTAGTGTACATTCTTCTGTACAATTTGAAAAGACATAAACACCAACGTGTCTCTACAGTAAATGCACCAACCAAGCACTAGAATGAGACTGACACTGTGCCACATATGCTGAGAACTATCAACACATTTCATATCGATCATCAAAGAGATGTTGGTTGGTGGTAGTTTGTAGTTTCATTTAGTGAAAAAAGCGCTCAGGGGTGATGGAGCGACCCTCAAATAGTCCAGGTTACATGTAGTGAGGAGGATGCTCACACTATTCATCCAAGAAAGAAAAATTATTAAACCATTTCAATCCATGCTTTAGTTTATTGTAGCAGTATATAGAAGGAAAATGAAAATACAGGTACTGGCAGCACAGAGAAAGCCTGTCTGTCTGGCTTACATTTCACCCCACCATTGGGGCTTCATCAGGTAGTTTGTAGTTATTGTTGATCTGAACTAGGTTCAAATCAGTGTTCAAAAGGTGAAATGCTATGTAACCCATAGCCAAATCCATTGATATACATGAGTAGTTATAGTGCGCTATGTTCATCCATTTAGGGGGCACTGCAACGACATGTAATGTAGATAGTGCTGACATATACAGACTCGGGTCATACTAAAGTACTTTTATATAGAAGCTAAAACACCAGTAAGAACAGCTAAATATGTTTTACATACACTTCAGTAACATGACTGTGATACTGACATCTGTGAGGTTGTATCAGGTGCATAGTAATCTGAAGACTCCAGGACAGATATTTAAAGCAAATGCTGGCAAAGTGACACTTTGGCCAGTGCAAGGCTACACCATGTTCCCATTGAGAGGGCCATTGATACATTTAGCCTGTTGTCAGGATAAATTGTATTTGCATTTATGCTCACTTGCAGTGTTGATGTTTGAGCAAGTGCAGTTTATGGATAGAGCCACGAATAAGGGCAATTGCAGTCCTTACTTAAGCAAGAAATAGTATTTGAGTGGAAGTGCTCCAAGTGCAAAAGTTACATTTGTCTAAGGAGCAAACCCATTGCATGCAAGTCATATGAAAGCCCATGCACAATTGTTAAAACTCCTACAAGTCCCTGAAAGTAGTCACCTTGGGCATTAGCCAGCACAGATGTCTATAATGTCTTCTTTAGTGGCAGTACATGTTTTCACAGGTTGTGGGAATCACAGTTGTGTTTGAGTGATTTGAGACACTTACAGTAAAAGGCTGGGTAGAACCAAGACCCTGCTGAAAACATGCTGTTGCATCTCTATTAGAGTAGCCTAAAGTAGCTTAGGTTATGGTAGTTTAGGCTATGCCAGAAAACAGGCATCTATTCTTACCTGGTTAACAAAAACAAACTACATAAACTAAAAAAATTAAAATTAATTAAAAACAGGCATGGCAAACAGTGCCAGCATAGCTTGGGATAAGCATGCCTGTAACAATGGCTGCTTTGACCAGGAGGCACCTGGTCACCTTCTGCAGTCCATCCTGGTTGCTTGTTGCTAAAGCATCTCAATGAGGTCAGACAGCTATGTGTTCTTTTTCCTTATGACTGAGCTACTGATCTGGCTGCAGAAGCTGTATGAATAATAACTCCTTTTCCTTAGTCATCTGCCATCTGGTCAAAAATCATTGCTTCTGCCTGGGGATATATGGCATGTGCCAGTTGACCACTATGTCTGCAGACAGGTCCTTGTCACAAAAAAGGATATAGAAAACTCAGTATGTAGCAATATTTTAAAAAGACTGTTGATCAGCTGCCTCTCTAGGTTTTGAAATGAAAAAAAGTTTAAAATAAAAAGTTATGTATATGTTGCAATTTATGCTGTAGGTCAAGGTTAGTGTATGCATGTTAGCATTTTCATGAAACTTTTCACAAGACTGTTACTTTTTTATGAGATAGTTACCAAATACCTCAAGATCACTTGAACGTGCTATATGATGATGAGGCACAAATAGCAGCAGGAACTGATGATTTCCGAATAAAATAAAATGCTGTCTCCAAGCTGCTTCCTCACCCCCCCCACCCAGTCACAGAGTCTCAATAATGCCCTTTAAGCACTTCCCCATCCATTCGTGCACCTGAATTCCTCTCCACTCATGCTCAGTCTTCCCTCACAAATCATAATGCCTTTTGAACCCTTTCCCAATCTACCTGTCTATCTTCTGCTCTATATCCTTGTCATGAAAATTGTATGGCACTGGGAGCCCATCTCTGATGCTGCCAATCACCCTCAACCAGGAACATTAAATGCTGTACCAGGAGCACATCCCCAGTTCCACTAATCATTTCCACTCTGTGACAGTAAATGGAGCCCTGGGATCCCTTCCTCAATGCAGCTGAATGCCTCCAGCCCTGTGAACTCTACATATGTGCACAGGGAGTCTATTTTGGTGCCACTGAAAAAAAACACCCTCCCCTTCACTGCAGCACCATGAGCCAACCCCCAGTGCCAACGATTCCTTTTCAATCACTAGTTGGGAGAAGAAAGCAAGTATCCCACCCCCTGCCTGCTGTGAGATTGTTTTAAAGATTCTTTTCACTATTATTGGTCATGGTGACATGGTTAACAGTGGATTTCCCAAATCCTCCATTATCAGACTGTATCCCTCCTTCATGCCTTTTGTCATTTTTCCATACAGTGTTCCCCTCATAGCTATCACTACTCACTGTACTCTACCCTCTCCCATTCCTCTCGTGATGTCAGGCACCTTTACCATTGTCAACATCAACAAAGTTTGCTGCACAAATGTGCACTTTAGTGCAAAATGGTAGTGATGTGGAAAAAGCATATTTGTTTAAGCCTTAAACTGCCAAAATCAGGTCAGTGACCTGCTGGCTACCACTCACCAGTGTACCCCAGCACTTCAACCAATCCTGGTCATCATCAGTGGGTAGTCACTGCCATTTTGCACTAAAGTGCATGTTTGTACTCAGCCAGCGTTTCTGGAAACTTTCTGGTGTTTCGAACATAGTCTGAGATATTTTTTTGCATTATTCCAAAGCAAGTTGTGGTTTATGAGCTCTTGTGAGTTTGCAGCAGCATTGCTGTTTTTGACTCGAGAGCAGGGGAGTGAGCCCTCTCCCCTCCACAGCACCACTCCTATTTCTTGTGAACGTGGCTCATTGATGTATTGCACTTTCCCATTACGCCTCCTTCAAATACAAATTTTGGTTTGGTTCTCTTCCCTCCATTCCCCTCCGACCTTACCTCACTCATACCCTTTTCCCCCTCCTTCATCCTACCCTCTCTGCAGCAATGTTTATCCTTTCCTTTCTATTCTACCTAGGAAATCTACTGTTGGTCAAGCAGCTTACCTAAACTCTTGCTTCCCCTGTCAATGTGCTCTGCTTCTTCATCCTTCTCCCTTAAGTCTCTTTTTTGTGACTTTTCTACTCCTACCTGCAACTGTCCATGACCCCCTACCTTTTTGATCCCCTACCCCCCCTACTTATATTGCCTTGGCCATATTGCTGTTCCCTCCCCCATGCTTATAGGGGTAATTTCCCCTTACATATCCCACTAAATTTTTTTCTACCACACGTACCTGTTGTATTGTTATGTCTTGGAGTATTTTCGAGTGTGGTTCTTTTGATGTACTGTATTGCTATATATTACTGTCAGTTTTATATTGCACTTAATTAATATTAATGTAATTCCTCCTGTACTATCTTTCATATCTCTTCCCCCAAGATGCATCTAGAAATGAGTTGTTATGAGCCAGGTTTGTCTTTCTATATGCCTTCTCTGGTAAAACATTTGAAATCAGTCCATCAATCACTCAGTCAATAAATATTATAAATCCCAGGTGCTTCTGAATATCCCTTCCCTTCCCACTGAGTCCCATGACTTGTTGCCTAATGTAAATGCCGGTCCTATATCCTCCAAGCCCTTCTTGGTTGCCAAGCTCCCCCCCCCCTTCAACTATGATGACACTCCTTTTTTGGCAGTGACTTGCACTGCCTCACCACTTACATCCTTGGATGGTTGCCATTTAATTCCCATCATTATAAACTGCATGTACAATAGTAATCAAATAGGCTGTAAACAGAACATTTTGTTCTGATTACTAAATACAGTTTGTGATCATGTGAATTTGATAGTGGCTGACCAAGGAAGTAAGTGGTGAGGGTTGTGCTAGTAGTTAACACTGGCACCCGAGTGCAGCATTAGGAGAATGCTGTACTGTTGGGGTGGACGGTCCTTCTGATGAGACATTAAACTGAAATCCCCTCTACTCATTCTGGTTCTACCCTGGTGGGTGTTCGGGTGGAAGTAAAAGAACCCGAGACATTCTTCACAAAGAGTAGGGGACATTGCCAGTGTCCTGGCCAATATTCCTCTTCCCATAAAACTGATTCATACAATTGTCCGGGCTATGCACGGGTGTTGATGTGCAGTATGGCTGCCACTGTCACTACACATTCAGTAACTTCACTAGCAGTCTAGCATTGCTTGTAAAGTGCTTTGGGATATATTGTGTACGAAAAGTACTATATACATGCATATTCTTCTTCTTCTTCTTCTTCTATTGGGGGAGGGATGAGGTGAAGTGGGGTCATGGGGCCACTAAACATCTGAGAGTTCTTTTCCTAAGGAGAGGGAGGGGTAATACTAGTCACTAGATTTGACTTGGGTTTGGGAGAAACAGGAATGTGCCACTGAACACTATGGACAGCATAGCATAAGATGGGGATAGTGAGGGTACTCAACTGAACACCAGCAAGTGTTTGGTGTGGGAAGAGGGATTGAAGGGGTAAAACTGGACACCAGAGAATTCTTGGCATGTCAAAGGGAGAAAGAGGGGTGCCACTGGATACCAGGTAGTATATTCCATGAGCAATAGAGAGGTAAGTGGTTCCACTGATCACCATGGAATAATTGCTGTGGTACAGACTGACAGAGAGTGGCTGTCACTGGACACCGGGAATACTTGTCATGGAGCAGTGAGAGAAAAGAAATGCCACTAAACATAGGGAAGGTCTTGACATGAGACATTTGGAGTGAGAGGTTGCCTTTGGATACCAGGGAGTGCTTGGGATATGATTAGGAGAGGGAGAGGGAGCCACTTTTCAAAGCAGCATCATCATTACTCTGTCATAGAATCCATTCTCAGAACATTACAAAAATATTTGTTGATGTGTGAATAAATTCCCTTGCCTTAAAAAGTGCCAGAGTTTGGGTAGCATCACGTTTACTTCAATTAATCACTTAAACCCTTGGAACAGCATACGGCGTTGCCCAGCAGGATAAAACACAACACTGCTAGAATTCTGCAGTACAGTTACTGCAGCAAACAATGCAGTTTCAAAGGGAGTTAATCCCTTTTGTCATGCAGTAAACCTGTGACACTGCACTTCATCCTGGTGGGCTTAACTGTACCATATACTCATAAATATTTGGGAACATATTTACCCTAACATCAATTTCCCCTTCATTTGTGACTTTGTGCTGCAACTCTAATAGGTACTAAACATTTTTTTCAGTTACTGCAATATCACACTTATACAGACAACATATGAAATATGCACAAAACTATTTCATCACACAAAGGCTGGATTACAAGTTTGTAAAGTTCTGTCTCCTCACATGTGATATATGTGCCATATTTGGAGTGAGGCTATGCACGGGTGTTGATGTGCAGTATGGCTGCCACTGTCACTACACATTCAGTAACTTCACTAGCAGTCTAGCATTGCTTGTAAAGTGCTTTGGGATATATTGTGTATGAATTGTGTGTCCAATTTGTGTGTCCAATGTGTGTCCAATTTCTACCCTTTGTTGGTCCAATAAAAGGTATCCAATCACCTAATTTGTGCATCTGGTTGTGCAAGGATTAATACAGCAATAAACATTTTTTGACAAACAGTTTATATAAAGTAAGCTTTTAGTTTAATTATTTTACTGAAGATTTAACTGCTGCAGTTTGATTTCCCTGCTCTGTTCCGAGTGCATCAGAGGTAACTGTGATGTCTTCAGGCATTGTTCAAGCTGCTCTCCCTTTATTTAAGAGCCCTTTTGTGAGCAACCTAAAGTGTTGCTAAATGGTGATACCACGCCAAGACTGATGATGAATTATTTATCATCATTTGAGGACTTTAGACCATAGAAATACAACTTTTACCTATAAGGTTTCATTCTCACCCACATTTTATAAATAAGTGTCATCATGAATTTAGCAAAACCCATCCACCCACCAAGCTCACTGCAGCACTGAAGCCCAAAACTGCTCAGCTCTGCTCCCCACAACCCTCTGTAATGGGGGGCTGCAACCCCCCGAACCTCCCCAACTTAAATAATCAACTGGGGGGATCTTGACAGTAGATATCACATAAAGTGCAAAATTAAAAAAATGTCCATGCATTTTGGACCGGGATTCGGACCCAGTCCACAGATGCAATGCTTTTAATGCTGTCGGCTGCTCATCCTGTCAAGCCACAGCAGCTGCTCAGTGGACTGTTCTCCCAGCAGAACTCTTATCCTCTTACAGGCTACAGAGACAGGGTGCACAACCATGCTTATACATTTTTGCGTTTTGTACCTGGTCACTATATCTGACCGTGCTGTCTGCGTTGCATGGTTTTAATCTGTGCCATATTCTGTACAGCACATTGACCTGTAGGTCAGCTTTTCACTACTTCTTCCCACTTCTTTTGGGCTTCAGAGCTGTGTTGAGCTTGGGGGTGGGTTTAGCTGAACTCTTGATGTCATGAAGATAGATGGCTGGATTCTCAAAACACTTTGAAGGGTGCAAGAAATGTGCAAGTCCCCAAAATGTACACAGTTGTGGAAAAAAAGGGGTACTTGCACTACATGATGTACACAAAACGTCCACAGCTGCAGATAAAACACACTACAGACTGTGGAACAAATGCAGCTGCAGAAGTTTCCGAACAAGAAAAGCCATTGAAAAGTATGGCACAACTCTTTAAAGGCTATTCTCAGCCACTGTTTTTCCGCATTTGCGGGAAAAATGGTGCACACATGGTGCATCACAGAGAGTGAGGCGTAACTTATGCTGAGCAAAAAGCAGTGTACTAACAATTGGGATACAATTATAGTGGCGGTTCAGGCACCAATCAACAGTAAACCTGTGAGTTGTTTAGTAGTGTCAGTTGTTATGGCAAAAATAGCATACATTTCCACTGAAAGGCAACAAACCACAACCACATGACCCAGTTCAGTCCATATAAAAAGAGCCCCACAGACAGTAGAGGCAGAGCTGGTAACAACCACAAGTGAGTGCTACTGAAGCAGCCAACATAAACAACCCAGGGAAGGACACAACCAACAGTTACAGAATGCCATTGTAGTGCATGGTTCTGCTGGTACTGGTGGTGCTGCTGTGGTCCCAGTTCTGGTACTGGTTACTGGTCTCACTGTGAGTACTTTCTGCTGCATCTATGGCAAGACTGTCAAAGTCTCCAGCTCCAATGAATATGAATCAACTATTGTTCTTCCTGCTGAGCCTTTTCCACAGCTGCGGATCCGCTCGTTAGCATTTTCTGCAGCTGTGTAATTCCATAACTGACCTTTATTGCAATTTTTCGCAACTGCAGAAATTTTGCTGAGAATATGCTGCACTTCTGTTTCCACAGTGTTGCAAGCCATTTTTCTTCAAGTGTGTCTGTCTTTGAGAATCCTTCCCAATGTCTTTCACTTCATTTCTTATGTTGCATTACAGTAATACATAGAAATTGTCAGCAGATAAGGACTGCCAGGTCCATCCAGTCTGGCCATATGCCCTACCTTTAATTAGCTGCCACTGACCCTACTGGTCCACTGCTGATGCCTCTCTTTCCCTGTTGTAGGGTTCCCTTATGCCTATCCCATGCCTGTTTATATCCACCCACCACCCTTTCCTTGAAAAAGTACTTCTTCTCATTGCCCCTTAGACTACCACCCTCCCTGTCTCATGTCATGCCCTCTTGTTGTTTTAAGACAGCTTCTGTTCTGAAAGATGATGCCCTCCTGTACCTTATTAATCCCATTGAGATACTTGAAGGTATATATCATGTCTACTCCTCCCTCCTCTCTTCCAGAGTGTACATATTGAGTTCCTGAAGTCTATCCTCTTATGACATGTGGTGCAGGCCCTGTACCATTTATTTTGTCCTTCTCTGGACTGTTTCCACCCTGTCTATGTTCTTCCTGAGATGATGACTTCAGAACTGGATGCAGTACTCCAGATGAGGTCTCATTAATGACCTGTATAGTGGCATTATGACTTCCTTTTTTCTGCTGGTGATACCTGTCCCTGTGTACCCCAGCATCCCACTGGCTCTCCTCACTGCCTTGGCATACTCTTTGGCCACCTTTAAGTCATCCAATATGATGATCTCCAGATCTCTTTCCCATTTTGTGTCTGCTGATAACTCTCCCTTCACCATGTAGTCCTCTCCTGGGTTCCTGCAGCCCAAGAGCATGATTTTACACTTCTTCACATTGAATCATAGGTGCCACACTCTGGACCACTATTCCATTTTAGCTAGGTCCCTCCTCATTCTTTCCACCCCTCATGGACTGTCCACCCTATTGCAGATCTTTGTATCATCTACAAAGAGGCACACTGTCCCCTCCAACCCTTCTGCAATGTCACTGATGTAGATATTAACCAATACTGGTCCAAAAACTGAGCCCTGTGGCACCCTGCTGGTCACCCTGCCTACTTTGGATTTAGCCCCATTTTTCGTGCCCTACCCTTCAACCAGTTTCAAACTCAATTCACAGCCTTGTCTCCCAGTCCCAGGCTGCCCAACCTGTTTACAAGCCTCCTATGTGGTATGGTGTCAAATGCCTCGTGAAGTCAAGGTTGGACACATCCACTACTCCCCCATGATCCACCTCCCTAGTGCCTAGTCAAAAAATTCAATCAGATTAGTCTGACATGACTTTGCTGCCATGAATCCATGTTGCCTCGGATCTTCTGCTGTACTTGATTTAAGGTTTACTAGCCTTTCTTTTAGCAGAGCTTCTGTAATTTTACCAACCACTGTGGTCAGACTAATTACAGGTCCCCATTGCTACTATCCTACCTGGTTGTGATGTCTCAGGGCATGGGTTTGGCTGAGCAGTTTTTTTTTTAAACAGAACTTTATTGAACTTTAGAAAATATAACAACAAATATACAGTCGACAAAGATAGTAAAAACAAACAATGTGGGTAACTTACATTGAATACAAATACTTAAGTGACTGAGGTGAGCCTCAGAACAAACTATTTCCATTTCTGTTATTGATCATCATCACCCCCTCCACAAATAACTCATTACCTCAGCATGTTAAAAAGACAATACTGACAGAGTCAAAAACAAAAAAACAATTCATAAAATTATCCCAGGACAGTATAAGTGATTCAACCGGTCTGGATTAGTTAATTTATGTAGGGAGGTAGGAAACAGTGTGGGGGGGGGAGTAGGGAGGCCATCCGCCTATGGGAGGGGTCGAGACCAGAAGTGCGGGGGTTGAGATCAGAGCAGTGACATCAGCCTCAGAAAGCATCCTTCAAGGTAAAAGGAAAAGTTATTTGGGGTTTGGGTAGCGATAGTCAGGAACATGTACCCTCACCCCTGCTTGGCCAGAACCTCCAGGATGGCTGAGTAGTTTTGTGTTTCGGTGCTGTGGCAAGACTGCATGGCTGAGCAGTTTTGGGCTTCAGTGCTGCAGTGAGCTTGGTGGGTGGGTTTTGCTAAATTCATGACAACATGAAAATAGAAGGCTGCGTTCTCAAAACACATTGAAGGTGCAAAAAATGCACAAGTCCCCAAAATGTGGGCAGTTGCAGAAAAAAGGGGTAATTGGGCAGCGTGATATACAGTACACAAAACATCCACAGCTGTGAAACAAATACACTACAGACTGCAGAAAAAACGCAGCTGTGGAAAATTCTGAGCAAAAAAAAAAACATTGAAAAGTATGGGATATCCCTTTAAAGGCTATTCTCAGCCACTGGTTTTCTGCAGTTGCGGAAAAAATGTTGCACAAATGCTGCACCACAGACAGTGAGGCATAACTCACCCTGAACAAAAAGCAGTGTACTAACAATTGTGATACAGTTATAGTTGGGGTTCAGATGCCAAGCAACAGGAAACCTGTGAGCTATATAGTAGTGTCAGTTTTTACAACATACTGTAAATAGCACACTTTTCCATTGAAAGGCAACAAACCACAACCACATGACCCAGTGCAGCCCATAAAGGAGCACCACATGCAGTAGAGGCAGAGCTGGTAGCAACTACAAGTGCTGCTGAAGCAGGCAACATAAACACCGTAGGGAGAGACACAACCAAAAGTTACAGAATGCAACTGTACTCCATGGTCCTGCTGGTACTGGTGGCGCTGCTGTGGTCCCCGTTCTGAGACTGGCTGCTGATCTCGCTGTGAGTACTTTTTGTTGCATCTATGGCAAGACTGTCAAAGTCTGCTGCTCCAAATAATGTGGGTCACCTGTTGTTCTGGCTGCTGAGCCTTTTCCACAGCAGATCTGAATGGTGCACATTTTCAGCAGCATGCAGAATTCTGTAACTCACCTTTATTGTGATTTTTCACAACTGCTGAACTTTTGACTGAGTGGGAAAAACATAACTGCCCATTGTTTTAAATGAGTGCAGTGTGCAAAACAGGTTGGTGTTTTGCCCAGCTCATTTTTTGTTGGGTGCTGTTTGGCTGCAGTGTTTTTAGCCGTGCTGTTTTGACTTGCGGTGGAATGACCCCAAGCCCTTTAAGATAACTGAAATTTTCTTTTTTTTTTTTACATGTTAATCACCTGCTGACGGACCCCCTTCCACCCCCCCATCACTGCCACCGGGCATCATGCTGGCCATCGCCTCTCACCAGTTTGAGGTGCCAGCTTATACGTTGCTGCAGGGAGACTGGCTTCATCCTGCTGATCAGCTTCTTTATTCCTCCTGATTTTATTGTCCCATCCCCAAGCACGGAGCCAAGGCATGCAATGTTGCTAATGGCTAAGCCACACATGCTTCCATACACAGCATGCTTGGAATCTAGCTTGACTCCTCCCCTCTTGTGTGGGTCCATTGCCCCAGCCCCCAGCCACTGCTAGGAGCCAGTCAAGCAGCGGACTCCATCCCCACCCTTCCCCAGGAGAGGAGAGCTGTCCTCCAGATGCTCGATCCTCTCCCTCCCCAGCCAATCCCCGGTGATCCGCTCACACTATGAACACAAGTCGCTGGCACTGCAGGAGGTAAGGCATTGCTGCCTCAGCCCTCCATGCCACTGGGCCGGCCCTGGATAACTGATGTTTTCTGTTACTGTAAGTGGGGTTTGGATGAACAGGGTTATACTATCTATATATTGTAGTAGCACAAGTATAGATAGGGTTGAGCAGGGTGTTCAATGTTAAACCCCAATCTTTGCACCTCAATGACTTTGGTGGTGTTTGAAGAAACTGTGCACCATTTGGCATGCACAATATGGGTGACATGTTCTGAAGATATGGACAGCTCCATGATGGCTGCATAGCCAGATTCTGTGATCCAAAAATAACAAAAATACATAAAAATGCCACTTTTTATTTATTGTTTTGCTCTCACCTAGAGTCAAGATGACTTGGAATTTTACCAGATAACTGCCACCAGGTGGAGGCCTCATGGTAATGCAGATCAGAAGTTGTAAAGAAGGCAGTGAACTGTGGGACTCTGCAATGCATGTATGCTTCCTCACATGTGTGCTAACATGCATGCCCCAGCACTTGGGGGGGGGACTGGAGGAAAATAGTAGAAAATGAGCATGAATGAAGACCTGCATGCCTTCCCCTACCTGCTCCATTGCTGGGATCCTGCAAGATGATACTGGATGTGTGTCTGTTGTGGGACAGGAGAGCTCTCCCACTCCTGATCCAGTAATGAGGGAATCCATGAGGGTAGTGTAGACCACAGGTAAGCCTGAAGAGATGGTAGATAATGTGGAGCTGCAGGAATAGGGTGCAAGGGAGCCAATCCCACCTCAGCAGGGAGGTTACAAACTTATATGGGAAAAAAAATTTCAGAGCTGAAGGGGCTTGTGCCAAGGGTGTGTCTTACAAAGGTTTTGTCAATATACATTAATCAGTTCCAGAGTTATAAGGTTCAAAATTTGGCTTCTAATCATATTCAGTGGGGTTTCAGGATAACCTTTTTATACAACTGAAACATTCCTCTTTTGCAAGTCATTTTAGATCATGACTAATTATGGTTTTTGGATCTTGAGAAAAAATGTTTAGGACTTGTTTGCTGCCTTTTTTTTTTCCAAAAAAGTTGGAAAACACATAAAAATGATGATTTTTCAAAACAGACACCTAAACCTAGATAAACTAGAACTATGGAGCAAGATTCTGGTGTTTGTTTGTTTTTTTGAAAATTGCCCCAAAATTTCTTTTTTGGGGCACCCCAAGAATCTGGCATCCCCTTCTTAATGAGAGGTCTGATTTCTGGGTTGTGAGCCGGGCAGAGACTTTTTTGGCTGCACATAAAATCCTGAGAGTAATGATACATTAGTAGGTGTTGGAAGATGGGACAGGGTTATCAAGGCCATTGTAAAAAAAGAAAGTGGTGTTAAAGTGAAAGAAACCTTTGAATGCAGATCCTGTGGAGTGGGTTGGTGTTGTTTTGCGATCAGAAACATGAAGAAAATACAAAGTGAAATGAAAGACCACACAAATAGTAATGGAAATAAAGTTTTTGGGAGAGTGTAATAGTATTATGTGATTATGCTGAATGTCTGTTATCATGTTTAAACATTTTTAAAAATCTGGCTCATTTATCAACAATTTACCATAAGTCATTGATTGTAAATACCCCCAACAACACAATCACCAGCACCACCACTATCGCATTCAGTTCCCAATTCATGTATCACTGTCCCATGATTCTGTAAATCATACCGTGTATACAAAAATACCAGCGGTGTATTTTTGAAAAAATAATGCCATCTACAGGACCATGGGATAGTGATGTGTGTATCAGGAGTTGAATCTGGTGGTGGTGCCAGTGGAGAAGGGGTGAGGGATGGTTGAGGGGATTATAATTTGTGAGTTATGGAAAATTGTTGATTAATAAACCAAATTCTAAACATGTTTAAACAGGGTAGCAAATATTTTAAATATTATTTTTAAAACAAACGAGATACTAGATAAAAAAGAAAGGTGTTCATAGGCTGTACAGTTACAGATTTTATTTTTGTCCATGCTCATGCACAGTGGTGTCTATGCACCTATTGGGTCAGGGTAGGCTTGATAGGCATGTACACAGCCCACATAGCACTGAACCCATGGACTGGCACATGGTGACTCACATTCATGATCACTGGCCACTGCAGGCCACCTGTCCATGGCCCTACTGCCTCAGTGCACTGGTGCATGGGGGGGATTGGAAGACAGAGGCAGGCATTCAATAGAATGCCTGACCTGGTACCCAAATGGATCCCCTGCTCCATGCAGAGAAGGGTATTGTGGGATAGTGTTAGTCTCATCTTTACAAAGGTAATGGGTGAGTGCCCAAAATGCTGCCTCCAGCCCTCTCTTCCTGACCAGAGAACTGGGGAGGCATGACTTTTCCTTCACCTGACACCATGGCCGGCAGGTGTCTTCTGGGGGGCACAGAGAGGAGACAGGTGGATGCCTGCTGCCACATCTTGTGCCCTCCCTTGTCCAGCACTCCACTCTGTATTGGGATGCCCGATGCATGACTCCTAGACATAATGTAGGTTTGCCTACATGCCACTGATGCATGAACCATAAGCAATTTTCATTTTTGTTCAAAGGGCCCAATAATCATAATTGTCATTTACTATGACAAGGCTTAGTACCTTTCTGCCTAAAATTGTATTTGTTACTATTCAATAACAACTAAATGCTAAAATATCTAACTAGCTAGTTCCCAGAGACAATCTTGGATAGAGAGATAACAGCAACCAAAATCTTCCATTTTCATCACACATTTCAGCTGACAGTCTAAGTGGCAAGCTGAGATAGTCAGAAATGATTTTTGTGCAATATACAGAAAGAAATTGTCTGTTGGTTTGAGCACCAGAAGGAAAAAAAAAGATAAATCACAAAATAAAAAAAGTTCCAAACTGACTGATACTGTTTGCAGTATATAAGTCCTATAGTCCACCACCTTGATCTGTACACAGAAAATCAGCAAGCTACATACAAGATGTAACGAAGACAGAATGGCCTTATGAATTTACTATGACTATTGGCAAAATTAGCAGTGACAGAGGTAACTTATTCCAGTTGTTTTAGTTATGCAGTAAAGTATAATGTACTTGTAAAAAAAAGCATTGACTAACTTTAAAACAAACTGTCAAGTCATATCCAATACAAGTACTGGAATAACAGAACAGCTACATGGTCAAGTTTGCTGCTAGTTGATTTTATTATATTCTACCTTTGTCTCCAACTTAGCACACAGATGCCCTCTAAAAAGCATACTTGATGTGATAAAACATTGTCTGTCAAATGAATACCACCCCCATGTCATGCACTAGGTGGTAGTTGAATGGTTGTTTGTTTTGCTAAATGAATAAGTTGTTAAATTAATGTTCTTGAGAAAATTTATGACAATGCCTTATATCTTCAGTCAAAACTTCATTCTGAACATGAAAGGTGTCATTTATAAAATATTTGCCAAAACATCATTTTGCATTATAAGTGCAAAAACACATTTTGGACAAGATTTGAAAAATGATTCCTGTCACGTTAAGAAAATGGTGTGAAAAAACTGGAATCTTGAAACTTTGCTGTCAAAATACTGACAATTACCAAAGTTATGAGCAAGCATTGAAAAACTGCAACATACCTTCATAACTTTTTTTTTTAATATTTTGACCACACATTTTCAACATTATTTTCTTATGAATGCACCTCATAAACTCAGTATGTGGGCATTTTTAAATCCCTTCTGAAACATTATTTTGTGCTGCAAATGTGAAAACACATTTTCACCGGCATTTGAAAAATTACAACTATCACATACAAGAGAATGTATGAAAAAATGGCTATATTAAAAATTTGGGGCCAAAATATTGAAAATGATCAAAGTTATGAGTGAGTCTTGAAAAATATCAACATACCTTCATAACATTATTTTTTTTATATTTTTACCCCAAGTTTTCAACATTGTCTTCTTATGACTGCACTTCATAAGCCTGGTAGGTAAGAATTTTAAAATCCCACCAGGATGGTGATTTTGTAGAGTGACTGCAAAATCATCTTCTGGTCAAGATTTGAAAAAACTCACCTACCTTGTTCATGATTTGGGGTCTCCAAAAAGATGTGTTGAAAATTTGGGGGAAAATTGTTAAAAAAATGACCATATCATGAGTAAAAGTTCAAACTGCATTTAAATATATTAACCACACTTACCTTACTTCCTCATATCGCAGCTGTGATTCCAGGAGGAGGACATCTTTCATCTATGAGACTTGATCTATGGCACTGGACCAACTTTAGGTGAGTGATGGATGTTGGGGGGGGAGGCATGAGGGGTGCTGAGTGGGGATTCAGTCGGGTTGGTGATGGAGGGTATAGCAATGCAACAGACAAGGATGGACCATTTTCTTTATTACAGATTACCAAAAACTGAAAAAAGAAAAAGACATTGGGGGGCTGTTTTCTTTATTACAGGTATTGACACTGGTGATTGGGCACTCCAGTTTTGGCTTGATGTTTGGTAGAACCAGTGGTGGGCACTCAATTGTCACAAACTGTTGAGTCAGGGATAGGGGGCTCTGAGTTGACATTGGGATTGGGTACTCTGGTGTTGGGATACAGGTGTGGCAGGCGAAGGGGGTGCATTCATAACATTGAGGTGGGAGACTGAACCAGCACCAGGGTGGGCACCCAGATGTTGGAATAGTGACAATGTAGCTGGCACTGGGCATTGGGCAGCCCCATTTCCATTTTAAATAAATTAGTCCATTATAACAGTTAATGGTTGTCGAGGGGCAAAGGAATGGAAAAAGTATGCACAGCCTGTTCAGCAGAAATATAAAACTGCAGCGTCTTAAGATTATTACACCTGTACTGCACTGTCTATTATTCTAAGTGAACAGCTGACTGCTTTTTAGATTCACTTTCTGTGTAAAGCTGTAGTTTTAAATTGACCAGGCTTTTCAGTGCACTGCCTAACATTCTAAATTTAAAGCCCAATCCTTGCCTCTCGCTTTGTCACCTGTCTGCCCTCTAACCCAAACTTATGTCTCCTCCCTGTTTCTATTACCCACTTTGTAGTTTAGTGTCCTCCTTCCAAATAATAGTGACCACCCTGTTTCTTTGTTTGAGTTAACCACACCTTCCCTGCCTGCCCCTACTTAATCCATCTCCTTTCCTCTCCCCTTTCAGATGTGCCGTGCCCTCCTGGGGCTCGCACCTCGCCACCAGAGGAAAAGCTACATGCCTGTCCTGGGAAGCAACCCACGATTCTGCTACTGCAAATTAGCAGACCCTAAGACTTTCTTCCCCTGTTGAAACTTCTGCCCGGGATCCTCCGAACTCCAGTTCGTTGCAGGGCCCAGAAATCTACAGAAACAGCCAAAAGCCATATATCCCCTCAGGTTTGTTGGTATCTGGCACCTTTGGACATTTTGAATTTTCAGCACCAGCACTCTGATTGGAGGATCTCAGCCTCACTGACTTCTTCCTGCTGGTCTCCATTTTATCTTGCTTCATTAGAGACAATTATCAGCGCTGCTGACCCTAGGAGACTATCCTTTTTTCTAAAGCAAGAATTTCAATTTTGTTTTTCTCATTTGCAAATTGTACTACATAGCCACTAGAGGGCTACAACATCTGTCTTTTCTGTTAAAGAGGAAACACATTATATTTTCTACTTCCTCTTCTGCTCTAGTGGACTTGTGATACCTCTTTTTCTGAGGACCATCCCCTGGGGTTTTCTGCATGTTTCTCAGGCTGAACCATGCTCATCCACTAAGGCTGCAAGACTGGAACACCTGCCCCCACCTCCATTCTGTACTGGTGGAGCCGGGCCAGAAATGAAAGCTACAGACCAATCTTGCCACACCGGATTGCAGCCTTGAACCACCTCACTGGCTCAGCTGCAAAGAGTTGCTCCACAGGTACGTTCAGTGCCAAAACTACCTCTCAGCCAACAAAAGGATTTTGAACTTATGACACCTGATCGCCGATTGGTCTGGGCTTCGAGTGGGTTTTACTGTCGGCTATTGTGGCATTTAGATCTACCATGGGAAATTGCAGCTGGTTCCTTGGTATGTCACTAGCTTTACTAGCGTTCAGTTCAATTCTTCGGAACCCTCATCCCTCCCTAAAGTGGAATGACCCTTGCGCTTCTCCCTGTCCTGCAGCCAACAGCTCCTTTCAGGTAGCCATTCTGGACTATTGGGCTTCTCAGCTGTCTCTGCTGGGGAGTGGGACATCTCCCAAGCTGCCTCTGCAGATTACTCCCCCATCCAGACTTGAGACTTCCTACTCATGGCAAATTTCTGCCAGGACACTAGTGGCTGCAACACTAGGCCAGTAAAAACATCAGGAATGGGTACAGGCCTACCCATCAACACTGCCTCCCCTATCGCCCCAAAAATATTACAAATTACAGGTCACTGCCTTAAAAAGAATCCTGCTTCTTTTTCTATTGTGCTCAGGAAATGTCGAACTTAACCCAGGAAACCCTTGCTTCTCCATCAGACCTGGCAGGTATCAAAGGAATGTCTTTAATGCATCTTTAATGCCTGTGGTTTGCTGAAAAAGTTCACCCTTATCCAGGCTTGGGGTGAGACACACACTCCCTGATGTCCCTGATGTCCTAGTGATCACTGAGACCTGGCTTAGGCCAGCCACCCTAGACAATGAAATCAATATCCCAGATTATTTACTCTTCCAAGCGGATAGGCAATCAAGAAAAGGTGGGGTGGAAATTTATGAAAGGGACAAATACTCAGCCACATGCATAGACGCATCATCCTCCCCCAAAGAATTTGAGTGCTTGACCCTAAAGATTGAACTTTCTCCTTCCAATGCACTCTGTGTAGTAGGCTGCTACAGGCCCCCTTCTGCCAGGCCGCATCTTCTGTCTCACCTCAGGTCTGTACTGGGGCTCAGTTCCTTGGAAACCATTATTCTTGGCAACCTGAACTATGATTGGCTATCAAGTGCATCAGCTCCCTTGAAATCCTTTTGTGACACTCTAGGGCTGGTGCAACTCAATGGCGAGCCTACTCACCTGAATAAAAAAAACTTAACAACAGCTCCCTCTTAGATGTAATTTTGGTTAGCAAGCCACACCTGTTCTCTCATGTCAGAACATTTTTTTCAGACATTAGTGATCATTGTATAATCACCACCATTAGATCTGTGCACAACCCACAGTTTGTGGCAAAGTTCTCTATCAAGAGGTGCAAACGCAACTTTGATTTGTTTGCTTATGTCCATGACTTGAAACATTTACTGCAATGGCAGGAATTCTTCCTAGCCAAAATGGTTAAGAGGGCATATACAATTTTTTATGATATTTTAAGTGAGGCTTTAAATAAGCGTGCACCCTTGGTTAAGGCGCAGGTCAGGAGCAGCACCTGCCGTTGGTTCTCACCTGAGCTCAAAACTTCCCTGTTAGAAAGGGATACTTTATGGAAAAAAGCCCGAAGAAGCAAGAACGACTCAGATTGGTGTCTTTTTAAGAGAGCACGTAACAAGTGCACCAAGTTGGTCAGAGCAGCCAAGGCCATCTACTATCATTCGGAGCTAGCCTCTGCCTCAAGAAATCCTTCAAAGCTCTGGAAAACATTAAAAGACATGTCTGGACATGCACCTGGTAATTCCATTTCAGCAAAAATTAAGTTCAGTGGCAGCATTATCTCTAACTGATCAGAGAAATTTTAAGCCCTACATAACCATTTTGCAACGGCAGGGCTAGCATTTGATACTTCTCCTGCCAATGACCTCCACACAGCTCAGGGCCCACCAACCCATGAGCCCCCCTCTACCGAGGAGGCCTTCTCCCTCCTGCCTGTCTCTTTAAAATAGGTGGAAGACCTACTGCTGCAACTGGACACCAGGAAGGGAGCAGACTCCGACTTTATAGAGCCATACTATCTGAAATGTACCTACCATGTGCTTGCAGTGCCAATCACCCACCTATTCAACATGTCACTCTCCCAGGATAGCATCCCCCCTCAATAGAAAATAGCCCATGTCATCCCTCTATTAAAAGCAAGTGACCCCTGCGATCTAAATAATTACAGACCGATCTCCCTCCTCCTCTCCATCCTGTCTAAATTACTAGAAAAAATAGTGTGTGGCCAGATATAGGTATACTTAGAATCCAGAAGCCTATTAAACATGGTTCAGTCTGGATTTAGAGCAAAGCAGAGCACCATAACAGCCCTAGCTAAGGTGACCAATGATTGGCTCCTAGACCTTGACAAAAAGAAGCATGTCTGTGTTGTTTTCTTGGATCTTAGTAAGGCATTTGACACAGTCGATCACAACCTGCTTCTTTCCTCCCTAAGCACCTTAGGCCTGGACCATAAATCTATTTGCTGGTTTGCAGACTACCTCAGAGAATGGAAACAGCAGGTTAAAGCTGAAGGTGATCTTTCTCCATTAAAACCTATGCTGAGGGGTGTGCCTCAGGGCTCTATCCTTGGTCCCCTCCTCTTTGCAGTCTACATTAACAACATCAATGACCCAATCAAAAAAGCCAATATCCACTTATTCGAGGATGACACTGTACTGTACTTGAGTCGTCCCACACCGGAAGCAGTCTGTGAAGACCTCCAAGCTGAATTTAACCTTCTACAATACCAGCTCATAAACAAAAAGCTTTTGTTCAATGCGAAAAAGACAAAAGCCATGCTCTTCTCCCCCTCCTTGCATGCAACAATTCATGTTTGGGGGGGCTATCCCATAAATTACCACTGTTCTTGGAGAAACACTAGAGTATGTAGCTAAATTCAAATATCTAGGAGTTTGGCTCAATCATTAACTTTCCTTCGCCAACCATCTCGAAGAACTACAGAAGAAACTAAGGCAAAGATTAGCACTATTCTACAAAATTAACCACCTGCTCACAAAAGATGCCAAGATTCAACTGGTTCAAGCTACCTTTCTATCTTTAATAGACTACGCACACCTGCTCTACAGCCACTGCACTGCCTCTGCACTGGCTAAGTTGGACACCCTCTACCACAGAGCTATCGGGTTCATTACTGGCCTTCCACTTTCCACACACCACTGCTCCCTGTACTCATTGTTAGGCTGGATTTCCCTTCACTATAGAAGGAACAGAAATGCTGCCTTATGGGCCTTCAGAGCAGTGACCAACAAGCTCCCCTCATATGTCTCAGATTGTATTCCCCGGAGTGTGTTAGGCACCTACGCTCGAAGGAGCTATTCCCTAATTGCCCTCCAAGTTCCAAGGGTCAAAACTCATTTTGGCAAAGCTGCTCTAAGCTTCTCTTTGCCCACATTGTGGAACGGTTTACAAAGGAACTTGAAGCTGAGCTGCCCTGTTAGCCTGACGATCTTCAAGGTGCTCTATGATCGCTACATGAAAGCACCTTTCAAATGTTTTCCTCACCACTAGCCCACTAATTCTGCAACTCCCCCTTTCCATCCTGACGCTCGCTATATTTCTACCCCTAGCTCTCACTCTTTCCCTATTAACTCTTCCTTCTCACCCACCCTTCCCTGTCCACTCCAGCCTGGCTAAAGTCCCACCCCATCCATAGTAGTGTCCCAATTATCTACCCCCCTCCGTCATTATCATAATAAACAAGTACATGACAGCCATCATCACTTTTTGTGGTTTTAGCTCAATTTTTCCCCCAGTCATCGGTAATATATCCCTCCTCTTCTTTACCTCTCTAACCTGCTACCCCATACATGGCCTCTTTCCCCTATATGTGTAGTTGCCGGCTGCCTCACTCAAAAGATCTCTGCTTATAACACCTGTATGCGTATGGTTGATTGTACATCTGCTGACTTCTTCAATTGTAAAATAATGCTGTTTTTTTTTATTTATTTCAACCTTGTACTCGTACTGAATACACTGTATATACTTTTTCTTCCTTGTATATTATTGCTTTTTGTATACCTGCTTCTGTACTGTACTTTGATGTATTTATGACCAGGTCCACCTTGCAAATGAGCCTTGCTCAATGGTGCACACCTGGATAAATAAATATTTTGACTGATTGATTGACAATGACATGTAGTTCTGCCCCTGCTGAAAGAACAGAATAGACAGAGATACTGATACTGTTTGAAGTGTCTGGCTAACCCTGCCCCATCAAACATGAACACATTCTCAGAAAACAACCACACTAAGATATGTGGTCATAAGATTTCAGTTGTCCTTAGAATGATTATTGTTTCAAATGGGCATGCTCAGAAATGGAACTGTTTTTCACAAATAATTTGAAATCTGCTTTAGTTTGGAAGATAAAAATCACAAAAGCAAACTTTGGGCCAAACACTATCAGATCTGTAAGTTTCAGATGTGTCAAATCCTCCTAGTTTTTTAATTATAGGTGAGCAAAGAAGGTATAAATTGATATTTTTTATGATTTTTGCATCTCTGTAACTTTGCCCCTAGTGAGACGATTGCCCTTAAAATGTTAGGATGCAGAGATCAAGGCACTATCTGTGTGCCTTCCACATTTCAAGTAAATTAGGAGTATATGGCAGAGTTTTTAAGGTGCACAAATTGGGGTTAAATATTAAAATGCTTAAGCAACCCTAATTATAGTGGTGCAGTAGCACCTCTATAGTTACGGTTGAGTAAGCACTTTAATGTTAAACCCCAATTTTTGCATTTTAATAGCTTCTCAACCATTGAACAGATTTGTATGAATGTTTGCATGAGTGGTCTCATGGGGCAGATCTCTTGATGTGCCACGTTTTGCTCTGGTCGGATGTTTGGATACCAAGATGAGGATAGTAAATAAATACGGACAATCACAATTTTTGGCCCTTTTTTGCCACTGTGTAGCACCCAGACGGTTAGGAATTTTGGTCAGAAACTCTCAAGGTAAAATGGGTTTCACCCACAGAAATGTCTTTTGCTGGTTTGGTGCACAAATATTAATCCATTCCAAAGTTATTAAATTTAAAAAATTCAGGTTGTGAGCATGCTCAGTCAGCACTTCAGAATGGCTGAATAATGTTTCATATGGGAACCCTTTTTCTTTAGTTTTCATGAGCCTTTTTGTATGAAACCATGTTGTTTTACATTTTTCTCTAAGAATTCAGTTTGCAAAACCACAAAAATTACATTCTGAAGAGCGACCAACACATGTACCTTGCTTAACGGGACCACTTTAGCTAGATTCTGCACTTAACCATTGGAGAAATGCCCTTGATATGTTTTTTTTTTAAGATTATAAATCTTTTTTCCATAAGTCATAATATAACAAAAATTATTTTTTTACATCATGAGTCATGAAAAAAGATCCTTTTTAATGAGAGGAAAATTGTTTTTCTTTGCTGATATCTGTTCCCTGGCATTTACAGTTGCTCTACAGTTATTTGAACTGATCTCACGAAAAATGACCATGACACCTGGGGCTGAAATTTACACAGTAGTGTCATGAGAGCCACTGAAGCTGTTGGTGATGCCTTTCTTATGCAAATCACTATTTATACAATCTCGTTGAACACAGTCTGTAAAAAGCATCTGCTGAGGCTTTTGCAATGATCAATGGGGTAGGGCTAAGTGCCACAGCACAAAAGTGCATGGGAAAATGTTTTCTGAACTTTAAAGATTGCGAGAACTGCCAACTGGAGAAGGGCCTTAATTATCCCTATTTTCAAAAAGGGAAAAAGGATGAGCATGGCTAACTATAGGCCCTTAAGTCTGACATAAATCTGAGGGAAACTTATGGAAAGAGTGATTAAAACTGAAATAGATAAAGAGATAACAAGGCTTGGCCTTGCAGATCTAACCCATCCTGAGCTTCAGAAAGGCTTATCCTGTGTTATCAATCTTATTTCCTTTTATGATTTTGTTAGTAACAGAATGGATAAGGGTATGCCTAATGATGAGATACTCCTTGACATAGGAAAAGTCTTCGATACCGTTCCACATGATTTGCTAATTAAAAAGATTACAACCATGAGTATCAACAAATTCACTGTTAGGTGGATAAATAACTGACTAACAGACCAGAAACAATCAGTCAGAATCAATAGTGTCATATCAGACAAAGGACTTGTTGGCAGCGGTGTTCTGCAGGGGTCGGTCCTTGGTCCTGTACTGTTTGGCCTCTTTATTAGTAATATGGGTTTAGGATCAGGAAGTGTAGTGTCAAAATTTGCTGATTACACAAAAATCAGGGGTGAAGTTAACTCATTAGAACGATATCAGATTCTAAGTAATAACCTCAAAAATTTTGAATACGGGGGAATTATTAATACAATGAAATGTAATGAGTCTAAATGTTCAATTACACATTTTGGTTACAAAAATCCCTGTTTTCAATACAAACTAAATGGTAAAACTCCAAAACCACCTACAAAGGAAAAGGATCTAGGAATCTGGATTAACAAGGACCTTTCCTCAATAGATCACTGTCATCAAACCTCACTAACAACAAATAGAATAATTCGGTTCCTTAAAAAAATATTTGTAACAAGAGACAGTGATTGTTTACTGAAATTACACAAAAATGATATAATCCCACACTTAGATTACGATTCACCTCTTTGGAATCCCTACCACAAAGGGGATGTTAATCTTCTGGAAAAAAAACACAGAGAAAACTAACAAAATCAATTAGAAGCCTTAGTTTAATTGTGTATAATGATAGACTGATCAGATTAAAATTATTCAATCTGGAAATCAAAGGGAAAAAAGGGTATTCATGTACAAAATCTTACAAAACCCAGCACTAATGAGACGATGTGGTATTATTCATAACCATAGAAACAATAACCTTAGACCACATAAAACACATTAACTGTACCAAAGGTCAATACAGCAAAACAACATCATTTTAAAATGGTACAAACAGCTAGAACATGAAACTCCTTACCAGTCCATGTGGTACAAGCATCTACATTTGAAACTTTAAAAAAAACTCCTAGACGAATTACTGTTACTAACAATTTTCAGACAATAAACCTACTATGAGTAGAAGACAATTTAATGGGCTCATAGCTTACTTTATCTATTTAAACCAAGTAATACCAAACTAGTTGGGAGAGGAAGCAATTATTTCAAATCCATCTAAAAGCTGCCCCAACCTTATGCACCTCTCAGACACATTAGCTATTATATGTACAGTATTTGTACTTTATCAAGCAATGGGATGTCAATATAATGTAATGGTTAAGAGCACTGAGCAGCAAACATAAAGAACTGGGTTTGAATCCCATCGCCACCACTTGCATACTGTGTGACCAGAAGCAAGTCATTTATCTTCCATGTGCTCCCATGAAACACCAGGAAATAAGCTTCCACTTAGTGTGTCTTTCCTTGCCAAAAAATATAAATAAATACAGTGATAGGAAGTGAAGAGAGCTATACACACATTTAAAATTAATACTATATGCATTATACAAGTAGCAAACCATACACTGCAGTATATACCTACAAACGCTTGACTAGAATATAAATACTAATTTACTGTGGTTGAACAATTTAAAGAGTCTCTTCTCTGAGCTCTTTGAAAGATCCACTCTATCTACCCCAATATTCAGACAACTGTCATTTTAAACACAAGAATTGCTTTATAAATGTAATTGTTTATGGGTGCATATATAAGGGTTTATTGCTCACCTGCTACATCTGGCTTCTGCTGTGGTGGCCCCAGCATACCTCTCTTATCCCATTTTTTCAGAGGTCCCTGATTTTGCCTGAACATTTTCATCTGTCCCTCCAAAAAACAGTGTTTTGTGACTGAGCAGTGGGGATTGTAAGCACAAAATAATTCCAAACATTAATATTTTATTTGTTTATTTTTTTATTTTATTCTTTGGTGACCAGTTAAGACACATTAGGCACAAGTATCTATTTTCAGGGACGACCAGGGGGCAAGTTACAGATTTATTCAGAAAAAAAGGCTTTTTACAGTAGTTCCTTTGTTCTACCAACTTCCTGAGTGGATATGACCATTTTTTAAGAAGTGTCCCTGCTTTTGATTGTTTGCCTCTGATTTATGAGTTTGGGAGTTGAGAGGCATGGATCTCAGTGCATGCATGCCCCCCACCCCCGTTAGCTCAGTGCCTTCCTTGTGTGAGCGGGGCTTCATTAGCCTCTCTAACCACACACATGCATATCATGCAGCAGCAGCAGCCCAACCATGTACATTGGTCCTCTTCACTAAAAAAATAACCTGAAAACCAGTTCCCTGCTGGTAACTCTGCAGGTGTTCTGAGGGAGGAGTTACACACACCCCTCCTTATGAGAGTTTCCCAGACAGACAGGTAAGTATTCTGTGTCAGCGAGTCATGCTACAGCT
This sequence comes from Neoceratodus forsteri, assembly GCA_016271365.2. Lineage (NCBI taxonomy): Eukaryota > Metazoa > Chordata > Ceratodontiformes > Ceratodontidae > Neoceratodus > Neoceratodus forsteri. The sequence goes on along the minus strand of CM028137.1, from coordinate 207,949,911 downwards.
ATTAGTGCTCTGTGACTGGTGACACTCAATGCTTTCCTTCTGGTTAGCCTGATTTAGTATAAACCTGAGCAGCAGGCAGGGCATAGAGATCCACATCACATGTGTGTGTGTGCACTCCAACTGCTCTCTTGCATCTTGCACTATCATTGCCTGACAACATGCTCTACCTAGATAGTAAGTACAGGGTGATACAAGTTAGGAAATTATTCAGATCTTGACCAGCTTCCAGGAATGCACAAAGTAAACTGGGATTTCTGGTCGAAGCCAGGGGTTTGGCTGCTGGCAGATCAGAAATATTTATGATCGTGCATCAGCCAGTTGGATCATGGAGGATAACCCATTTTTGATGATTTATGAGCACTGGAAAGGTTACAGGAGATAATGGCATATTTTTACACACATACCACACACACACACACACACACTTCTCCAGCCGACAGTGACATTATGAAGAATTCCATTCTACTACTGAAATGAGTACACAGTAACTCTACTCCTATATATCATTCAGTGTATTATGGTGACTCCCTACCAGCATGTTCCTGGTTTTAGTAGTGAATGCAAATTTTAAATTTAATTAAAACTTTGGTGTTTTTCATCTACTACTACTACTACTTGTTTGTGCCAGTCATTCCATAAATGTTCTATATTTATGTCCTATAGGGTTTCTTTAATCATCCATAGCTATAGTAAATATCATGTGTCTGCACTAAACCAGGAATTTTGTTCCTTTAAGCATTGTTTAGTTATACTCTTAATTATGGTGCATTAATTTGACCCAGTATGATAGCTATCTTATTTTTGCAAGCTCTTTAATTCTTATTCTCCCCAGCTCAGCCATCACTGTATCTGCCCAGGTGGATTTTGGTACCTGCAAGATAGCTCTTTAAAAGGAGTTAAAAGGCTGCTCAACATTTACTGTACATTTCTGCCAACAGAATTCTGCCAAATAAAACATTATTTAATTTTGCTTCAGCAGTTTTTATTGCTGCTTCCAGACAGAAACCCCTTATACTTAATATTAAATATTAAGAAACCCAATGATTCAGTCTTGCAATAGTGTAAAATATGTATACCCTTGAGGAAAGGAGGGAGAGGGGGACATAATAGAAACTTTCAAGTATCTCAAGGGAATTAACAAAGTACAAGAGGGTAGTATCTTTCAGAAGAAGAGATGTGCAAGAACAAGAGGCACAATTTGAAGATAGAGGGGGACGGCTCAGAGGTAATGTTAGAAAGTATTTTTTCTTAGAGAGGATTGTGGATGCATGGAACAGCCTTCCTGAGGAGGCTGTGGAGTCAGGAACAGTGGGAGAATTCAGGAATGCAAGGGACAGGCATAAGGCAATTTTAGTAGGGGGTAGGAGGAAGTAAGCTGTTGATTAATTAGAATCTGCAGCTTATCCATCAGGTAGGGAAATGGGCAGACTAGGTGGACCAAGCAGTCCTTATCTGCCATAAAATTCTATGTTTCTATGTCAGTCTTCCATTTTGTCCCCAATATACATAGTGTTTTGCCCTGGTGTCCAAGTGGCACCCCCATGTTCTAATCGCTATACCTGTAATATTTTGCTTTGTCCTTGGTGTCCAGTGGCACCCATCACCTCTGATATCCTATCCTGTTGTACCTGTAATAAAGAAAACAGGCCATCTATGTCTCTTTTTTGTTAAACCTGTAAAAAAAAAGGTTCCTCCCTGATCTGCCACACCACCCTCCACCCTGACACTCTGATCTCCCACTGAGCATGCACCACCCAGCACCCGCCCCCACACACATACTAACTCACCTGAACAGGTCCCACTGTTAAGATCTACTCTCCCATTGAAGACAAATCTTTTTGCTAGAACAACTGACTGCTATATGAGAAACTAAGGTAAGAGCGGTTCAATGTATTTCACTGTGGTTTTCAACTTTGGTGCATAACTTTGTCATTTTTGCATATTTTGACCTCAAACTTTCAACATGGCCGTTCTGAGGCCCCACCTCATAAATAATATCAGTGGAATTACACAAATCCATCCTGAAAATTAATTTTGTGGTCACTTGGTGAAATCACCTTTCCATCACAGTTTGAACATTTTCACACACCTGGTTCATGAGGTGGGGTCATAAGAAGGGTATGTTGGAAATTTGTGCTCAATATATGCAAAAATGCCAATGTTATGTGCATATATTGAAATTTTACTATGCACACATGTAACTTAGGTAATTTTAAATATTTTGACCCCAAACGTTCAACATAACCTTTTTATTACACCACCACCTCATGATCATGACAGATGACATTCTTCAAATCCTTCCAAAGCTGTCTTTTTGCACATGTGGTATAGAGTGATGTTGCGGTGGTGCAGGGTCACATTTTGCCAGGGATTTTGAAAGGTTCAGTAATGTGTACATGAGGTGAGGGAATAAGAAGGCTATACTGACAACTTGGTTGTTGTCTTACAAATGGAAGTACAGGGCCTTCTACAGCAACATAGGTGTACACATTTAAGGAGAGATGGGTGCGTAGGGCCCTTGAGCCCTGTGCTTCCACAGCAAAATAAGGATACAATCAAACTATGTAAAGAATCATGGATAGATGGGAGCAGAGTACCCTTACACAGAGAAATTAGAATAAAATTATACTATCTCAATAAGTAAGGAAATTCATTGCAAAATACTTTATTAATGCACTAGTTAGGGATAAAGAAAAAAATGTAGGGAAATGTGGCATTAGGGTTTCTAACCCTACACCCCACCCCACCAGCAGACAGCAAACCAAGTGTGAGTGTGTCTAGGGGTTCTCTAGCCTAACACTCTCCCCATTCCATCAGTAAGGAAGCTGAGATGTGTACAATGTATGAGAATGGGGTGAGTGTTAGGCTTGAGAACACCAAGACACACCCCATGCCTTGTTTGCTGCCTGCAGGGTGGGGGTTGGGTGTTAGGGTTGGAAACCCTAATGCCACATTTCAACACTTTTTCACTTTAACCCAAACTAGTGCACTAACAAAATATGTTTGCAATGAATATACTGTATATTATATACATAATGTAGGTGCTGTAGTGCTATTTGAGCACTTTGCCATCTTCAACCCCACTGTCTTCATTAGTGTAGTTTTCTGCAATGAATACATATTATGCAGGCTTTGTAGTGTATGTATATTAAGCTTGCACTGGTGTTTCATTAAAATTACTTTTTTTAAAGGGTCATATATTAGCCATTTTAGAACCTAAGACTATGAAATTTGGTATGCACCTTATCAGTCCTAGGGTTTTTTTTCCTTTCCAAATTTCAGGAGGATCAGATTTGTACTTGTCAAAACATTAAGGGTCAAAATTAAATATTTTTTCTCAACTTGCTTGCTAAATTCTAACCCTCGTTGAATGCAGCGGAAGATGTCTGCCTGAACCGTCAGCTAGATCCACCGCTATCGTTATCTGTTTAATATCGTGGACATCCAGAGACCCCTGACCCTCCCTAGATGATCACACACTGCTGTAGTTCCTCATAGTTGCTCTGAGTGGGTTATTTTGTGCTAGGAGATCCAGCATATTACTTCATAGCGCCGGTCACCACACAACCCTCCTAAGATTAGAGCAGGCCCTGAGACACCAACCTTGCATGACTACCACTGATCTTGCTTAACTGGAGGTAGACCCAATGTAAAGCATTGGATTGTGTTTCAACTAACCTCTCCATGGAAGGACCTGCCTTACCTCAATTGCTGGGCTATTACTATGGTCCCAGGATGACATTACCCAAACATCATACACAAGGCCTGGGCACCTCTGCCACAGAAGTCCCTGCTTCCCCAGTAGATGTTGACACTTCATTGCAACACATAACCGCCATGCTGGAGACTTTCCTAACATGGGGGCAACACCATATCTGAGACCCTATCTGGCACAGTTGATGAAGCGTGAGTGCTTAATGACAGGCGGAACATCTCAGAACAGCACACAGGTGAACTAGAAGCTGGTCAAGCTAAAATATTACAGCAACTTCAGGAGCATGATGAAAAGCTGGCAATCTTGTGGCGAAGTGCAGAGGACCAAGAGAACTGTGGGCAATGCAACAACATCAGAATCCTGGAGATTCCCGAGGGTTCAGAAGGCCAGAATACAGAGAGGTTTCTAAATGAAGAGATCCCTAAAATGCTTGGGGACAGATGGCAGGGACCAATCAAGGTAGAAAGAGCTCATCGCATACCCAGTAGCTATCACACCCATGGCTTATCTCCTAGGCCCATTATAGCCTTTATATTGTGATATTCCACCAAAGAAAGAATACTGAGGGTAGCTCAAGATAGGGGTAAGCTGATGTGGCATGGGATCAAAATGTCTATTTTTAGATACTTTTCTACTGAGGTGGTCATTCGCAGGAAGGCCTTCATACCCATCAAGAAATTGCTTGCAGCACATGGGTTCAAGTATTGCTTCAGGAAATTAGCTTACCTCTATGTATCCCAGGTTGGTAAAGATATGGTGGCTGAGATGCCATGGGAGATTGAAGCCTGGGTCTCCAAATACTGGCCTCAATTGTCTCTTAGTGCTATAACTCCCAAAAAGCTATGGACCCCAGGACCTAGAATGAGATAAAGGAGGAACCAAAATTCAGGGGATGGTTTCAGGGAGGAGCACAATGCTACCCAGACAGTGCAATGGTCAAATGCTTCCCCCAGGTCCCCTTAATGACAGAAAACACTGGGTCTGAACAACAACACTGCAAATGCAACCATGAAGTGGCCAGCAGCTCAACTCGCCCCCTCTCTGCCTCAGAGGGACTCTACTCAAGTGAACCAAATATGCCAATGCTTATCAAGTGGCCAGGAATCCCCGACCAAAGGCTCAGGTACTGCACCACCTGAAAAACAGACTAAAGATGACCTCTACACCCTGGTTCAATCCGAGGAGCAAGACATCCCGGACAAACTCATCATGGAGGTGGCAGATGCCACAGCATGGGTAGATTTCCCGTTGGAGCTGGCGGACTGTCAGGACTTATCAAATACTCCAGTTAAACTGGGGCTGCTCACTTTTGCAGAGGTGTTATCCCAGGATGCCTCATCTCACATAACTGGATCTGCCTCCACTGGAGAGCGAGCCCCTAATGACTGAATATACTAAGTCTGCATTGTTTTCTATATTCTTCCCCGTGGGGCACATATTCAGCTCCCCCTTAATATGATGTCATGCAGTGAATTCAGAGGTAAGGCCCCCCCATTCAGGGTGTGGCACTGGCTAACATGAACCATTTTCCCAAGGTGACTTGGGAGAATACCCAAATCTTAAACCTAAGGGAAACATTTATAATGGTACTTCCACTTGGCATGATCTTAATACTTCTCCTCACCCTCCTGCTGGAGTGGGGTTTTCCCCACCTTGGAGCAACCTACAGGAGAGGGATTATGTTAACAGAAGTGCCCTTTGCTTTGACTGAGGGTGGGATCCAGGGCCACTGAAGATATTGTACTCAGCTTCAGCTCGTGCACCTAGCTTTTCAGACTATATAGACCCAGAACCTCTCTGGCACTTGAAACAGCAAGTTTCATACCCCTCTCTTTAATCCCCCCCCCCCCAGTGTATAGGTACTTAACTTAGGTAACCTCTCCTCCCTTGTCTCTGGTTGCCATATTCTTTATGCACTGAACTTGCAATAGCTGGGGATGGTGCTGTATGAAGTTCAGATGTTTAGTCTCCACTTTTCCCCATAAAGGTAAATGATTAGCGTGGCTGAGTGCTCCTCTTCAATAGTGTTGAGGATTGCACCCTCGTGCATACACCAACTCACCGTTAACTTGGTGCTTAGTAAAATTTTTATATTTTGTAATTTACCAGTTGTTAAACATTTCTTACTCTCCCCCTTAGTGGGGTTAATGTTTTGTATAGAGTCTTAACCTCTTAAGACAGTTACATTGGTTATATACCTAGTGCTTTAACATAATTGTCCTCATTTCTGCTCCAGGTTATTATTGGCATTCTATCTAGCGAACAGAACACCCTTCTCTTCTTCACTCAGCAGATCCCTCCTCCTTCACCTTCTGGCAACTTATCTGCTCCTGCTTTTCTATCCATACTGGACCCGGGTGGTGAGTACCTACTTGTTATTCAAACCTGGGAACTACAATGCATAAGTCTGACACAGGGGTTAAACTTGTATCATGGAATGTGAAGTGCTTAAACCACCCAGTTAAATGACCCATGGTCCTTATGCACCTACACTCCCTGCAGATGGATATAGCACTTGTCCAGGAGAAGCATCTCACTGCAAGAACTGTATTGTGGCTCAAAAGGACCTGGGTAGGTAGTGTGACAGCGAGCTCAGCGACAACCAAATCAAGAGGTGCTGCCATTCTGATTAGGAAATCATGTTCCTGGGTGCAGGAGCAAGTGGCCTCCAATGCTCAAGGTCGATGGCTAGCGGTCCGGTTCTCACACCCGGAGGGACAGGTGGTGCTAGCAAACATATATGGTCCAAATATGGATAATCTGGAAATCCTACTGGATTTCAACCAGGCCATAGAATCCTTAGTGGTTGAGTATCTACAGATCCCAGTTATGATTGGAGGGGATTTCAGCCTCACCTTAGATATTTTTTTAGACAAATCCAAACCAAACCCTCAAGTGCACCCCAAAACGGTGTTGGCCTAACAAGGAATCATGAGGGAGTGGAGAATGTCTGATATATGGCGTAGTGATCACCCATTGGGGAGAGACTACGCCTTCTTCTCCTTTGTCCACATCACATATAGCCGGATTGACTTTTGGCTAGCCAACACTGCTGCGGCCCAAAATATAACGTCCACTAAGATTAACAATATTCTTGTTTCAGATCATGCCTCCGTCTCTTGCCTCTACACCCACTCTGGGCAAAGTGGGTGTGGTACTATGTAACTATAATCCCTTACTTCTAGAAGGGCTAACTTCTGAACTATGATAGAGAGCAAGAAATACGTCTCCCTGAATCATGCCATGGACACATCCTACGCCATGGTCTAGGAGGCCTTCAAGGCTGTCCTGCGAGGAAATATTATTGCATATACGGCCCAACAAAATAAAACAAGGAGGGAAACACTAAATACCCTACAGTCACAACTTTCACCTCTGTAAGCCAGTTTCAAAGCATTTACCACTCATACACCTGACCCAGTACTCCTCCGAGAGATAGTTGGACTAAAATACCATATAAACATTATGTTACAACAAAAAGCAGAATGGATGCTGCTCAGGTCCAAACATGCTCATTGGGAGGCGGAGACAAAGGAGGTGAACTCCTGACATTTCAATTAAGGAAACAGGCTGCTTTTTGCATCCATGACCTCAAGAATTCGAGGGACCAAGTGGTCATGGGCTCAAAGAAGATCGATGAATGCATGCAGCACTTTTATCAGAGATTATACCAATCACATATCACCCCAGACCCCAAGCAGATGGAATGTCAGATGACAACTTTCTGTGATGCTTTCAGTGTGCCCCAACTGCCTCAACTTATGGAAAAAACCATGGACAAACGCTTCACTGAATCCGAGTTACTGAAGGCCATCCACCAGCTGGCCCAAGGTAAGTTCCCCGGGCTAGATGGTATGACCATGGAATTGTACCAAGCCATAAGTGCAGAAATTAGTGTGCCTCTTCTGCTTGTACTTCAGAAGGCCCATGGGACTGGCACTCTCCCCCCCCACACTTTGTGGGAGGTGTTGATTACCCTCCTCCCCAAAAAATCTGATGACCCCTTAAATTGTGTTAATTATCGCCCCATCTCCCTCATTTCAGGTGATAACAAAATTATAGCCAAGATGCTCGCTACCCAATTGATGAAGGCTTTACCTTCTATAATTCACCCATCACAGGTTGGTTTTACTAAAGGGCAGGCAGAGGTTGACAATATCAGATTGGTTTTGAATCTTAAGTGGCTTGCCATGCAGTCCACAAACCCAGTGGTTGTGATGGTGATAGATTTCTCTAAGGCCTATGACTCAGTAGAATGGTCCTATCTTCATGAAACACTCAGGCTGTTTGGATTTGGGCCATACTTCAGGCAATGGGTTTGAGTACTATATAATGCTCCCTGCGCTAGAATCCTAAACAATAAGGATATATCACCCTCTTTTCCACTTCAAAGAGGAACAAGGCAGGGTTGTCCCTTATCTCCCTTCTTATTTTTGGTGGTCTTAGACCTGCTCATATGGAAGCTACAAGCTAATGAAGGTGTCAAAGGCATACAGGTAGGCCAACACTCATACCTCACTGCTGCATATGCGGATGATCTTCTTTTGATGCTAAATCATTCAAAAGAAGCCCTTCCCACCATTTTAGAGACTCTAAGAGAGTACGCTCAGATGTCAAGCTTGCAAATCAATCAGAAAAAAAACAGTGTCACCCCCTCAACTCGACTTGCATAAACACATGCATGCAGGGATTAGACCTAACATGGGACCAACACAATTTCTCATACCCTGGCATAAATATCCCTTTCAACTGGAATCATCTAGCACATGGGAACTTTAGCCCTTTACTAAGTCTGCTAACAATAGAGGTGAACCGCTAGCGCTGCCTCAGTCTCTCCTTCCCTGGGAAGGTGGCCACGATCTGAATGCTTCTCCTACCCAGAGTGCCATACCTTCTCAGCAATCTCCCTACTACTCTTTCTAGTAAAGTATTCCATCCATTGGATAAACTAATATCCTTCTTCCTCTGGGAAGGAAAGACACCAAGATGGAGTTGTGGCAAAATGTGGGCCCACTGCTTTAAGGGGGGCATTGGACTCCCCTGGTCACAAGGGTATCACTGGGCCTACCTTTCTGCCCAGGTTACTAAATGGTTTGTCCCTTCCCTTTCCTCGCCTGCCCAATGGGTTCAATTAGAATCTCAATTACTACAGAATACCCCATTAAGTTCACTATTAACTAATACCCTTATAGAAACTAGCAAGCTCACCCCAGTCATGGTTGAGACCAGGAAAGCATGGTTCAGGCTCATGGCAGCCTCCAACATGTTGAAAGTGGCAAGGGTGTTGCTATTCCAATACTTAGCTCTATGGCATAAACCAACCGTCATGATAGACAGCAAGCCACTTTACTGGCCAACATGGGAGAGTAAGGGGAATCGAGTAGTCCAAGATCTCTTCTTACCTAACTCCTCTACACTGATGTCATATGAACAGCTCCAGAACCATTACTCCCTCCAGACTTTTGACTTCTGGAGATACTTACAGCTGTGTAGTGTGGTGCAAGCTAATAATTGGGCACACCTTGAAGATCCTAAGTGGCACTGGCTGGCCTCACTGCACCTAAAACCCTCCTCACAATGCCTGGTAGGGTGATTCTATGGCACATGGCATGAGGCACAACCTGATCATACTGAACCCTGCAGGATTGCCTGGAGCACAGATCTCAGTATCTCCATCACTTCAGAAACATGGTCCAGATGCTTACGCTTAGCACACTCCATGTATAAGGATGTTAAGAGCCAGCTAACACAGCTCAAAATCCTCCTTAAGTGGTACCACACCCCAGTTGTTCTCCACTCATGGGGCATACTTCCCCATGCAAGATGTTGGATATGTGCGCATGATCCGGCAAATATCCTGCACTTGCTGTGGGAGTGCCCAGCCTTAACCTCTTCCTGGTCTACCATAGCTATGGGCTGTGCTGGGGTACTGGGTCAACCCATTGATGTCTCTAATCCGCTGCTGCTATTGGGAGACTTTATACCTCTGACACAACTACCAAAGCCACATGTACAATGGTTGCTAGCAGCACTCCTAGAGGCTAAAAGATTCCTACTCCTGTCCTGGAGGCAAACGTCACCCCCATCTATCTCTCTCTGGCACTCTGCTCTAGCCAGAAAAGCCACCTTTGAAAGACTTACTTATGCCAACTGAGGACAACTCTGTATATTATAAGAAATGGGGAGCATACCTCCAGTCCTCCTTACATAAGACTCCACTCCCCTTCCAGGTAAACCCCCAGCTCATTGAAACCCCCAGATGTAGGGCTTTAACAGATGGCTATACACCAACAAACTATAGCTTGATTGTCGTTGTGCAATTAAGGTCCTCCTTGGTCAAGTAACCATTTTTCTTCTCCTGATATCTCCGTCTCTATCATGCTCTCAATCTACCTTCCTTGATGTCATTGCATACTATTGTTACACATACTTATTTTACTTGCCAATTTGCCATGTAGATTGCTGAGATATTGTTAATAAGAATGACTGTAGTGCCTAGGATCTTTTACCTAGGCTAGCTTTATAACTAATATTTTCTGTTCAAGTACCTTAAGGTTGCAAGGGTATGTTTTTTTTGATGCAAAGATTTATGTAATCCTTTATGTTCAGATAACATACATAGCACCTGGATTGTTGTTTTTCAAGAATGTCATGATGTATTCTCTTTGTGTGTACTTCATCTTTGTCCACAAGATTATTGAGAAATAAATAACATTTTATATAATAAAACATAAATTCTAACCCTCAGATAACTAATAAATGGCTTAGACTTGAGATAAGAAGCTTACAGGTTTTGTAAATATTGTAATGAAAGAGATCCTTTTGGGGTTCTTGTTCAAAAAATTAAGTTAATTGTTTTTAATTAGTTGCCTGTGTGCAATAAAAAAATCATTGAGAAAACATCTAAAACTCCACAAAGGTTTTTCCATGTTGAAGTTCTACACAAACAAAAACTTTAAGCCAGTGTAACTTTTTGAAAACTTAAAAGTAGAAGATAAGAGTTAAATGTTTGTGAGGATGGGGTACTATGAGGTACACAATGTAATGTGTTGTTTAAACTATTTAGCAATTACTTATAGTTAATTTAAAATAAAAAAGGACTGCAGAGTAATACTTTTTGATATTTTTTGTTTTCCTTTACAGCATCTGATCAAAATACAAATATTAAGACTTCCAATGACTTCATCCTACCAATGGCAGCTTGATTCCTGAGCTCCCTCAACCCTCCTAGTAAATCTTCATCCATTCACCTTTTGCAGACATGGATTCTCTAGTAAAAAGCACTCTAACAGCCCTCTGGAAGGAAAAGGCACTGACAACCCAGTAGAAATAGTGTTGGACCTGTCAATTGCAGAAAAACAGTCTCAGTCAAAATGTGATGATACAAAACAGGAGGCCATGGCCTGCTCAGATGACGACCCCTGCTGCAAGGGAGGAAACTGACAATTATCTAAATTTGGTGACTGCAATAAAACAACAGATGGCTTCAATATCTAAAAGTGACCAAACTCATTATGCTATTAAGAGAGACTAGACAAACAGAGAGAAAAGTACCGAGCAAGTAAAAACCACGATGTCCGACCTTACAGCAGCCACTGACAGACAGGATCATCTGATTATTTACCTCCTGGCCTAGAAAAGGGAATGCACCCTGAAATTTGATGACTTGAAGAGCATATCTGAAGACAGACTTTCCGCTTGTATGGCATCCTTAAAGGAGTGAAGAACATGGTGGGCTCCTTAATGACACTGGTGCAGACATTACTGAAAAAAGTGCTGCAACTGCCTGATGATTTTTACTTGTTAATGGACCGCATGCACTAGGCCCTTTGATAGCATCCCACCAGCCCTGGTGCTTGACCACACTCAATTTTAAGCAAGCTCACTTTCTGTCAGGGTAAAGAAGGAATACTAAAAGGAGTCTTGCAAGAAATGAAGCTCTGCTACCACAGCAAGCAGATTGCCATCGACAATTATTTTACTACTATGTTCCAAGATAAATGGCAGGTCATGTGTGGGGTTGTGAAACAAGTATGAGCAAAGGAGACGAAGGCCCAACTCTTGTTCTCCATGCAGCTGTGGGTAGAGACAAATACTGGAGGCAAAGCGTACATTAATTTCCTCGAAGTGTCTCCTTATTTCCATGAACTTCAACTGGAAAAGGAACAATTGAAAAAAGATTTTCTCCACTTGTCTTGGGATTTGGTGGGCAGCAAAGCAGAACGAACAGCAACTGCTTTTCTATGAAAAGCCTCAACACTTTGGACAGATGTCCAAGCTTGCCTACAGTACATCCCTACATGGACTTGGAGGACTCGGCTACAGGGCACTGTGACAGGGGATCCTTCTGTAAACACTGACTACCTTTCCTGCCTGCAGAAACACTGCAGCCTACTGTGGAGTTTCACTGAACTTTTTTACACTGCTATGCACCACCAAACTTATGCACTGTTTTTTTTCAGTTTACTTCTGATAATCTGAGGTGGCGTTAATGTGTTATCTATAAGGGTTTATTATAGGCTTTGTGCAAGGGGGGGGTAGCTGGATTGAATGGACCTGAGCTGAGTGGGCCTTCTCTTATTGATGTCCTGTAGGCCTTGTGGGTAAGAGGTGAATGTGGCCCAAGTCTATTTAAGTGGAGCTGGGTGGGGCTTGCTGGTGGGTGGGGCCACATGGTATAGAAAAGTGATGTATATGACAAGATGGTGAGTAGCTTACAGGCCTGAGGTCAGGGCAAAGTGCAGCTTGACATGGTCTCACTAACCCAAGGCAAAGTGATACATCTTATATCACCCCCAACCTAAACTCAGCTATTTTTTTTTTTAAGTTATTCTCATTTGAATACAGTTAGCACAGCTAGAATACATCTGCACAACTGGCATATCTCTCTTCAATGACATCATCAAGGCAGCCAATTGAGAACTCTTAGGGCTGGGTTTTTGAATCAGGAGAGGCTGTGTTTACAATTTTCAAATGACATGAAACTGCATTTGTCCTGCTTTAATAAATGCAGTTTCAGTATACATGGGAACAATAGCCTCTCCTTTACAAGACTATGGAGTCATTTTTCAAAACACAAAATGTGTAAAAAAGATATCCTTTAACTAAATGCTCCTGTATAGCCGTACATCATCATAATGATTTATGGTTATTTATTTATTTATTTATTTAAAAGTTTTACCAGGAAGGCACACTGATCAGAGTACTGCTCAGTTCCAGGTGTGTCCTGGGGATGGGGATAGTGGAGATAAGATATATACAATATACAAACTGGATGATGGTAAAAGGAATAGAACAATTAAGTTAAAGTTCAATATAACAGCAATACAAGAATATTGAGACACTTGGCATAGTAACAGCAAAATCAAATCATGCAACAAGATTGCAGACTAGGCATTTAGACATATCAGGAGCTTATCGGTGACAGCCTACATATAGTGCAGACATTAGCCACAAGCACAGGTGGAGGAGAAAAGTGCTTTGATGAGAGGGTTGAGGTGTTGAGTTGGGGGCATGTACCTGTAGCTACTGTATGTAACTAACTCTTGGTTACCCCTGAGTTGAGTTGGGGGCATGTACCTGTATTTACTGTATGTAACTAACTCCAGTTTGCCCCTGAAAAAGGGACCTCTGGTCTCAGCAGGCCCACCCAGTTACCAAAATGCCATAAATAAATACATCTGATAATCTGGTGAGACCTCAATGGCTGGAATGTTGGTCAGCAGAGACCTGGAGGTCATGCAGTACATAGTAGGCAGGGTGGTGACAGCAATGAAAAACAAAAAAATATTTTGGATAGCCAGAGGCCTAGGCATAAGTCTAGGAGAGATGTTTACCCTTTGTTTTCTGAGAGTGGCCATCTGGATGCAGGCTAGCCATGTCAGGATCCTTCCCCTTGAGTATAAGGGAGAAGACTGACTAGTTGGGATGGCAGATGGAGACCCCTGCTGAGTGGTACACATATCCAGAACTTGAAATCCTTCACCTCGTGATAAACATGAAGCGGGGAGGCACCCTACCATGTGCATTCCTCATCATACCTCGTCACAATTATAAATTGGGAGGGCTGGGCCCTTCAGGGAGCACCACAAAGCCTCATCTGGTTCAATGCAACTTCAAAAGCACCTCCCATTACTGGTAATGATAGTACAGCTATTTTGTCAAGGGGGGCCTCATGCATGCCCAGTCCAGCTTGATCCTGGGTTGTGGAATTAATGTTCCACATAAGACAAGCTGAAGCAATAGAAAATGGATGAGTCAATTTATTTACTTGTTTCTGGTAGGAGATGAGACTGATATCTGATGGGAATGTCTATGTCTTTGGATCTTACTCGGGGGGGGGAGTATTTCTGCCTCCGTACTGCGATGGGGTGACAAGTTATGGCAATATTAAGATTTAAAGCAACAGTTCTTGTCTTGCTGCTCCTGCTTAGTTCCAGTCATCTGGAATGAAAGTGATGGAAGCTCAGCATAGTGCAGCAAAACACAAAACCCCTCACATCTGAGGAGAGATGGTCTTCCAGACTGCCTAGGAAGGATGGAAGGAGGGTGAGTTGTGAGCATACCAACAGTTTTCAGACAAATGTTGGCTCTACTACAACTTTGCGCTGTAAACCAGGTCATTAACTATAAACTCACAAAAGTTTGCCCTCCCCCACACCCGAAATCGCAAGCACCACTCGCTTCTGTGGGGGTCCCTGGAGGTCATGAGGGCCTGGGACTAGCAAGTTCTCCCTCCCCCAACCCCAAAATCACAAGCACCACTCGCTTCTGTGGGGATCCCTGGAGGTCGTGAGAGCCTGGGACTAGCAAGTTCACCCTCCCCCACCCCCAAAATCTCAGGGTATGGACCCACGCTGCTGAATCTGCATGCCAAGCAGTTGCTCTTCTGCATTTTGGCCCCACCGCCACGTGTTTCACCACCACTCTTGGTCAACACTCCCTTATATAGGGGGTTGTTGTAGGCTGTTCAACCAATCAGCCTACTTTGCCATTAGCAGGCTATATTCTCTCACCACCAGTGGCCGCTCTTCTCTATCTTGCTACTCGTTTTTGGCTGCTTTTTCCCTTCACAACTGCACACCTGCTTTGAACTATGCCTCTGTCACTAGCGTTGTACACCCTACTGTCTCTGGCATTGCCCCCCCACATGCGCACCCCCCCATACCATTGACTATAGCCCACCTGCCTGGCAGTTTTGCTCCAAAGCAGCACCAATGTGGATAAAATGCCAAGTCTCCCTGACCGCAAAGGACCTTGCAGATGATTACACCCCTACTGTCCTTTCCCCATTTATCACTCCCAATGACCTCCACCCCAAGAGTATCACCCTATGTTCTCCCTTCTACCTTGGGCAGCCATACCACCTGGATCCTCTGCTCCAATCCACACCCACCTCACATCGACTCCTCCTTCTGGCTATCCCCCATATACTATACCTCCCCATCCCTACATTCTCTGCTCAGAAAGGGCATTTTGCCCGCAGATCTCACCTTCTCAAAAAATTGTACTGGAACCCAGCCCTCGGGGTCCTCCTCCTCCTCCTTCTTCTCATGTCGGGGAATATCCACCCTAACTCTGGACCGCTCTCTCTCCCTGCACCGACTCTCTCCCCTCACAATGGGCTGTGCATTGCCACCCTTAACATCTGCAGCCTGTTAAAGAAGTGGGACTCCTTCCAGTGTTGGGTCTTACAACATAGGCCTGGTTTTATTACCGTGGGGGAAACCTGGCTGTCCCTCAGGATCCCAGATGCATCCATAACCCTTAATGGTTATAACTTATATAGAGGAGACTGGCAAAGTAAGCAAGGGGGTGGCTGCGCCATCTACGTCAAGGACGCACTACATGGACAAATACTCCCTACCCCCCCAGCTGGGGACTGGACCCCAGGCTCTCACCCTAAAACTAACCTTAGGATGTTCCCATACCACCCTACTCTTCACTGTAGTTTACATTCCACCCAGAGACCAAAAGGCGGCCTTCCACTCAATACTATCCTACCTGGCCGCCCTCCCATCTCAAACTGAACAAATTACACTCAGGAACTTCAACATCAGTTGGTTAAGCAAGACAGCTGCCCCATTTATCGATGCAGCCTCTGCTCAAGACCTAACCCAAGTAGTCACATCCCCCACCCGACTGAATCAGAACACAGGGTCCTCCTCATTGCTAGATCTTGTTCTCACCAATCGCCCCCACAAAATCAAAAGCGCACTAGTTTTCCCGAACACCATTAGTGACCACTCTCCTGTCCTCTGCCATTGATCAGGCAAGGCTCCCAAATGTATTTATTTATTTATTAGCTTTTGGTAACTGGGTAGGTGCACTAGGCAAACAACCCTGCCTATTTTCAGGCACGATCCGGGAGAGTACACTATTACAATACAACCATACAACAAGGTTACAATAAAGTTACAAGGTTACAATAGTTATAGTACAATAAAACCAGAAGTTTACAATAAGCACAAACAGCAGAGATAAACATTCAGTTACATAATGCTGGGGTTATTGTCCAACAAATACAGTGACGGAGGGCAGCTGCAAAAGATAATTAACACACAGATGAATGCCAGCAGAAGTGAAGTTATTGCATCCCAAAATAATCTTACCACGCAAACTTGGTCCTGGCAAACTTACTCATCTTAAATCGCATCTCAACACTATGGATTGGTCCTTCATAACGAACACCACTGACCCTGACAAAGCCCTAGACCTCTTCATCCTCTCCTTCAACACCATATGCAACATATTTGCCCCATTCACTAAATGGGTGGTCAAAGGCAATCCGATGCCCTGGATCACCGATCACCTCCTGTCCCTGCTAAGGCCCAGAGATTCATTATGGCACCTCTCTAATTAAGGCCAGGAACAAATGCATGTGGGCCCTGCAGAAGGCAAAAACTGAGTATTGTAAATCCTCCTTAACATCTACCTGGGGCTCTGGATGCAAATTGTGGAAGAACATTAAGGAAGTCTGTGGCAAAGTCCCTAATGATATACAGCTGCCTATCCTCAAATCCTTCCAGTATAGCCACAGCCTTCAATGACACCTTCACAAATCTCAGCCATGTTCTCCCTCCCAATTTCTTTGACCCACCCCTACCAGCTTCCCCTCTCCACCCACTGATGCCCTCCTTTTTGCCTGCATTGTATTTCACCTAAGTCAGCTGAGTCATATCTTAAAAAAGCTCTAAGCCATTCCTGCTACAGAAGTGACACCCTAGATGTGAAACTTCTCTGGCTCACCCTTCCTGAGGTACTGAACCCCCTCACCCATATTCTAAACCACTCCTTATGTTGAGGAAAATTTCCCTCTAGGTGAAAATATGCCTCATCACCCCCATTTTCAAAAGTGAGGATCATACCATCACCAACAACTACTGCCCAATCTCCATTCTCCCTCCCCTGTTCAAGGCCCTGGAGTGGATTGTCTCGGATCAGCTCACTAATGACTTTAACAAATACAACCTACTCTGCAAACAACAGCATGGCTTTCGGAAAGGTCACAATACTACTACTACCCTTCTGGAGCTAACAGCACACACCCAGGCCACCCTGGACAGAGGCAATATCTCTGGGGCTGTCTTCATTGATCTCACTAAAGCATTTACACTGTCAGTCACTCTCTCTTACTTACTGCACTTACCAACATTGGTCTCTCTCAGGATGCCCTTGGCTGGTTCTCCAATTACCTCCCTAACCAGTACCAGCAGGTCAAAATTGGTAACACCCTATCCTTTAGAAAGCCTGTCCTCTCAGGTGTTCCACAGGGGTCCATTCTAGGACTGCTATTCTTTTGCCTCTTCTTTAACTCCCTCCCCAAATTCTGCCCTGGAAATTTACTATTATATCCGGATGATGCTGTCCTACATTCCTCCAACTCTGACCCCTTTGCACTTCACCAGGCCCTGCAATCCTCCTTCAGCTCCTCTGAAATTTGATTCTCCTCTCAACACCTCATTCTCAACTATAAGACCAAAGTCATGCTATTCTCTCACCCTCTGAACTCCCAGAAAGAGCTCTGTCCCCAAGTACTAATCACCAATTTTACCCCTTTGGAGCAAGTGGACTCCTTTAAATACCTTGGGATAACTCTAGATCCAGCTCTTAATTTCCACCAATATATCCATCTTCTGTCCACCGCCCTCAATGTTCGGCTTGGGTTATTGTATCGCTTCAAACATTGTCTTACCCCTGATGCTCTTAGGCTCGCTGTCTCCTCCTTGGTCCTTTCCCTTCTCGACTACAGTCTACTGATCTACAGTGCACCAAACATCTCAGTCCTTGATAGACAGTCTCTCCCTGAATAAAGCCTGCTTCCTCCTATTGGGATATGACTGTCTAACCCATACTTGCTCACTCTACAATGACACCAGCTGGCTAAATCTTGAGAACAGAATTAGGTTTCACACTTGTCTCATGGCAAAAAAGACTATCCTTGGTCTCACCCCCTCTGGGCTCACCACCATAGTCCATCCTGTTCCAGTACTTAAGCATACCCGTAGCTCTGACAAACATCCCCTCTCGGTTCCTCACTGTTGAACCTCTCAGTTCCAAAGGTCTATCAGCAACAGGGCCCCTTCCTGGATGAACAACCTGCCCAAG
This sequence comes from Neoceratodus forsteri, assembly GCA_016271365.2. Classification (NCBI taxonomy): domain Eukaryota; kingdom Metazoa; phylum Chordata; order Ceratodontiformes; family Ceratodontidae; genus Neoceratodus; species Neoceratodus forsteri. The sequence goes on along the minus strand of CM028137.1, from coordinate 207,931,589 downwards.
TCACTTGTGAATTAAATTGAATTGGCCCCTTCAAAACCCACCATAGGGCCCATCTTGATATTCTGCTATAACCTGTTTATAAGTGTACTACTACAGACTTGTTCAAAGTAACATATTAGCCACTTGTTAGCCTACACTGCTCTTTGCAAATATGCTGGACTCTATTGCGTGTTATACTACCTTCTAATGTCAGTTCTGTTGTTATTCTGTGTGATGTGGAACCTTTGTAAATGAGTCTCTGACTCAAAGGTATATCCGAACATTCAATAAATAAATAAATATATAAATAAATAAAAGATTACCTGAGACACTTGCTAGAGCCCAATCAAGGATTGTTTCCTATTACATGTTGAAGGTTTTTGGTTTGTTTAAAATTCAGGGTATTTGTATGAATTTTCAATATAATAACTTGACAAATGTGCAACCATAGACTCTCAGAACCCCACAAGAAGCAATAAGAAAATACTATATATTTTTTTGTAAATCTTTTCATTGAAGATCTTTCATTTGTACATAACAATGGAAACAGGATGACTTTTATGGAGGGTTGCATGGAGCAAAGGGTCATCAGTACTTCATCATTTTACACTGAATTACAACTCCTCATTTGCATACTGATAGACATAGATAAATGGTAGGTAACAACCACATGACAGTGGGGCCCTGTATTTCACAAGTGCAGCCCTAGTGAGGTCTGAGCCTGATGAGTGAACCAGCACTGGAGGTGACCAAAGGTTTGAGACTCAGTATCCCCATATTGACTCTTCTGAACTACCCCTCTGTCAGAGGTAATGGGTCTATGAGGAGTGCCATAACTGTCCTTTTTACTTACCCTTTTTGTTCTCCCTTCTTATCTTGACCTCATCTGAATTGTAGCTTGGGAAGAACAGAGTTATGGCTATGCTACACTAGCTGCTGGGGTGGAAGGATCTTGTAGCTTAAAGATGGGGCTGGGAGGGAGTATCCCTAAGTGGTGGGTGTGCTAGTCCAGGGACTGTGCCCCATGCCAGTAATGGAGAGGTAGAGGCAATGAGTTTGATACTTACAGAACCAGCTGGATGGTAAAGGGCCTCCATCCTGATGTGATCCTCGGGGTTGTGCTTCAAGATGTCCTGACGGTCTGGTTTTTCCCTGTGTAAGGGCCGGGAGAGCTAGAAGGGCTTCCTCCCTGCCTGGTGTGTTTGCTTAAACCCCTCCTCCCACAGACGTGGTGTATAACATGTATGCCTTCCAGCATTCCTGGAATTTGTGAGTATCATTACTGTGTAAGTGGGAAAGACTATCTAGGCCAGCCAATGGGGCAAGGGATTATTTATTTATTTATTTATTTAGTTTCTATTGACTGGGTAAGTGCACTAGACAAATCCTGCCTATTTTCAGGCACGAGCCGGGGGAAGGGGATACCGATGCATGCCAACGGACCTTGAACCAGATTAAGCTGTTGGTGGTATTTTTTTTTTTTTTTAGTGAATGAGGGAAATTTGGCCAGGACACTGAGGAAATTCCCCTACTCTGTGGTAGGAGGGCTATCTGGCCATTTTGGCTGCGAGCCAAGATGGCGGATGCCAGCCAGCCAACAGGAGAGCAAGCTGTGGTGGAAGATTCATCGATGGAAGTAGCTGACTCAATGGAGGTTAATCCAACTTCTGATTCTTCTTTGAATTTGGATGTGTTTACTCAAGATGCTGTGGCTGTTGCAACTGTGAGTGGCTCTTTTGATTTAAACATTTCAGAATCTGTACCAGACTTGTTGACCGATTCAAACTCAAAGCCAGGGGCCTGTAATACGGTACAACAGAGTATTTTAAAAGTAGATGCTATGTCACCAAAAGAGAAAGAACTGCAAATGCAGTTTGCAGCAGAAGAACAGTGTTTTTTCCACAAGCGAGAGCAACTTGAAACTCCGCTGAGAAAACTGCGGTCTGACAGTAGTGCTTCATCTGTCATAAACAACCAGCTGACTAACTCAGAGGTGCCAGTTGTTAGTGCAGAGCCTCAGAGTTGGGCGGCACAGGTAGAAGCCGCTGAAGAGGCAAATCAACTTGGAACGTCTACTCCTGGGTTGCCTCCTACTGCTAGTACGTCGGGAATGGCTAAAATGAGCCCGGCGAGGCTCGGCCTAAGATGTGCAGTGGAGGTAGTGATTTCTGAATCTAATAAACATTGTTGATCAGTTCCCTCAGCACTGAAAGTGGCAGGCTGGGTTTTTGATTCATCTTCAGGCAAGTGGCTCTCTGATTTCTCTCCAATTATTATGCCTTCAAAAAGTACTCAGATAATGGAACTACCTGCTGCTACAGTAGAGAACTAAGCTTTAGAACTCCTGAAGGAACTTGTTCTCACACAAAATCCAGAGTTAACTTTTTGAAATATGGAGTCAAATCTACCCCAAGACCCTGAGGCTGCTCTCCCAGATCTATCCTCTTTGCCTCAGTGGCCCCTCAACTTAATTAATAAAAATGTACCAAAATCTTTTCCTTCTCTTTTCAAAATCCCCATATATCCAGCAAAGAGACATAATGCTGTATGTCTTACCTATTCAGGTGGCATGGATACCCCAACGGATATAATTTTTGTTGCCAGGACTCTGTTGAAAGAATCAATGAAATTCATGGCTACAGAGTTATATGCTCTGATTCATATCTTGGGGGAAACTACCTTCGATGTGAGCTTTAAAACAGTTCGAGGGTTGGAGCATTTTTGGGTAAAATATAATCAACTAAAGAATTCTTCTTTATGGTCACCCTTTATTGTTACTCCTTTGTCTAAACCAGCACATAGGGTTGTTATAGTACTTTTTAGAAATGAAGGTGTGAGTGTACAAGACCTGATTGTTTGGTTGAAAAATCGTTGTACCTTACTGGAAGATCCTGTAGCTATCCTGGATTCAGAAAATATTTGGACGGGGGTTGGAAAGTGAAAGTTATGTTGCATACTACAAATGAAGGCCCCACACATTTACCAAATTCTTTTTTTTGTAGGTCATGATAGGGGAATTCTTTTTTATGCAGGACAGCCAAAAATGTGTTACAAATGTGGTTCTCAGGAACATCTCAGCAATGCATGTGATTTGGCAAGATGTATAATTTGTGGAGAGTTAGGTCATTTCAGCTCATCGTACTTAAATGAAAGTAAATGCAACTTATGTGGGGAACTAGGGCACACTTTTCAAAATTGTACCACTGCATCACATAACTCATCTGAACAAGCTGATGGAGCAGAACAGCCTTTATTAATTGCCTTAGCACAAAAGAAAGCTAGTAATCAGGGGTTTTCTTCTCCTGCCTTTGCTCAGAGTGTAATGGTTTCTCCAGTGCCACCTACGGAGCGGAGACCTCTGGTATTGTCTGCCCCCCTCGCTATCCCACAACCAAAGCCAGTCTCAGGACCAGTGGAAGACTTGGTTCCAGCTGCTGTCCAGGAGCCCTTACCTCGGACCCCACCCTTACAGATTCGGTCAAAGAACTTAGATGTGCCCCCTCTTCTGACACCTAAGCAAAGACCTGGAAACAGAGTCAACAGACAATCTTCCAGGGAAGCAGTTGATAAACTGATGCCTCGGCAATAAGCTGCTATCCCAACCTCAAATAAATTTGATGTTTTACAATCTGAACATTCAGGCATTGATTCAGATGCCTCTTCAGTGGATTCCTCGGTTCCAGAGGGTACTACCGATACAGAACAGGTGGTTTATCCTTGAGGATAGCAGAAACGGAAAGCTAGAGTTAAATTAAAAAACTCAGATAAGCAGTGTCAGAAAAGTCCATTTAAACAAACATAAATGACTGAACCTTTCTCTTTTCATACAATTAATTTAAATAGTATCAAATTGATAAATAGATGACATATGGTCTTTTCGATATTGGCCAATTTCCACATTGGATTATTTTTTCCCTCCAAGCTATACAGCTTCATACTTTGCATGAAATGTAAATGGCCTCTAAGGACTGGTACTTGGGTTCTTTGTTTTGGTCACTAAGTACAGAGCCTTGTGCAGTCCTCAGTATTCTTTTCAAGTATCCAGATACAAAAATTCTTAAACTTTTTGACCTACTTTCAGGAAGAATTTTAATCTTAGATGTTCTTATTCAGGATATATCATATAGATTAATTAATCTATATGCTCTCCAACAAAAAGCACAGTGTTGTAAACTTCTTCAGACACTTGAACCATATTTACATACTTCACGTAATATTATTTTTGCTGGAGACTTTAATTGTCCTTTGACCGTGAAACGCGGTAAACAATACTGTGATTCCAATTTGTTATCTACAATAATCTGTAAAGCATATTGGGTAGATGCGGTCTATCATTTAAAAAAAAAAGATTCTTCCTACATTTCACATAGGTGTGCTGTTTTCCTGTATTGATTATCTTTTTATCTCCCCGACTGTATCTTTACGGCAGGCGGAAGTGTTAGCTCTCGAATTCACTGATCACCATATTATTTCAGTAACTATTGGACCAGTTAATGAACTGCGAAGGGGGTTTGGATTTTGGAAATTTAATTCTTCTTTACTTTCACATCCTCAATGTTTTGCACAATTACATCATTTTGTTTTAGCACGTAAAACTATGATGGTATTTTTTGATAGTCCAGTATTATGGTGGGAAGATACTAAGCATGAACTTGCTAAGTTATGTAAACAACTTAGTAAAAGGGTCTCACGGATGGAATATTTGGCCTACTTACAGAATAGAAGAGTATTGCAACAATTATACTCAATCTCTTTTGAAACAGGTCAAAATTTAACTACTCAGATCTCCCAGATTACGGAAAATATGGCTCAGTTTCATGCTAATAGAGCTAAATCCTTGCTATTTCAACAACAATTTGGTACTCAAGGTGACTTAGCCACTGCTTGTCCATATGAATATTGGCAATCTCAATTAAATAAAAAAATCTATTTCTGCTGTCCGAGGGACTGATGGTGTGGTATATCAAGATACAAGGGATATCATTAGAATTGTGTCTGATTATACTTCTGGTATGTTTAACCCTCTCTCAGACTCTACATCAGGATTACAATCCTTTTTGAAGGATTCCTATGTTCCTGTATTGGAAGAGGCAGAAAAATATCTTTTAATATCCAAATTTTCGGTTGTAGAACTGAAAACAACATTATCCACTATGACAGGTAAAAAATCACCAGGCCCTTATGGTATTGCAACAGAGCTTTTGAAATGTGTAGGTAACCTCTGTTTGGAGGAATTGGCTTTAGTATTTAATGAAATTCTGACATCTGAACTTGTTCCTCTATCCATTAATTCTGGAAGTTTAACCTTCATCTATAAAAAACATGACAAACTCAATCTGGACAATTGGGGCCCCATTACACTTTTGAACTCAGATTTTAAATTACTTATGAAAATGTTAGCAAATAGACTGTCCCTAGTGGCTGACAAATTGATTTCTTCAGCACAAGTATATGCTATTCCAGGAAGGAAAATTCAGTCTCAACTTTTTTCCTATGGGAATTGTTTGAGCAGGGAAAAAGGGGGACTTTAGATGGTTACCTGTTGTCCCTAAATCAATCCAAAGCCTTCGATAGAGTAAATCATGATGCTTTATGGATAATTCTAACACATTATAATATTCCAGATGTTATGATACACTGACTAAAAAGCATGTGTTGCACAGCAACAGTTTGTCCAGTTATTCGAGGATGGAAGGGCCCTCTTATTGCTCTGAAAAGAGATGTTCGACAGGGATGCCCTCTCAGTCCCATTTTGTACGCTTTCTTTTTAGATCCTCTTTTACGGAAAATTAATGGTTCTTTGGAAGTACAGAGTTTAGGATCCCAAGAACAGATTTTACCACATAAAATGATGGCTAAGGATGAACTTTCAGTGCTCACAAGTTTAGCTATCTGCATGGAATTTGGGACACATACAGGATCTTCTTTAAATCTTAAATCTTTAAATCTTAATAAATGTTCTGGCCAACGTTTGTCTTATGATTTAAATGTCCATGAATCCATTTCTGGTATTCCAATAGCCCCAGATCCTTTGAAAATTCTAGGTATATATTGGGGAAATATAGAATTAGATCATTTTAATTGGGAAAAGAAATTTCTGTTAGGCCAGCGAAAAGTTGTTCTATGGAATAAATGGAAATTTGGAAAAAAGAAAAGGATTTTTCTCATTAAATCCTGCTTAATTCCAGTTTTTTTATATCTGAGCTATGTTTCCCCCCATCAAAGTCCCTAGAAATTGGGCTTTTAGGGATATTTTTCCAGGCCTGTTGAGGAAGCTGTCCAAATCTCATTAAGCAAAATATTTTATATCTTCCCATTAACCAGGGAGGCCTTAACATGCCTAATCAGATTTTGTTCTTTAATAGTTTTTTTTATTTTTGAAAATTTTTGACCTTTATTGTTAGAAGAGGTATGCAGGTGGGAAATTGTGTTACGGACAAATTGTAGTCTCTGGCTTCAGTTATGGGAAGCACAATCCCTAAAGTGTTTTAAGAAATCAGCAATGGTTCTGGAATATATAAGAAGTACCTTTCTGTGTATCAAACAATGGAATTTATTAACAATTCATGTATTTAATTTATCCAGAAAACAGCTGCATTTTCAGATATTGGAAACAACTTGCCAGGTAGAGACTGTGTTTGTAAACTGCCCACTACAGTATAGATCTAATTTGTGAAGCTTCCTGATGAATAAACGTATACTTACTCATGTGTGGGATTTTCATTGGTTGGCCTGTCATGGCAAAATAAATGTTAAATCCAATCATAAACACAAGACAAAACAAGACAGACTCTGCATTTGGCTTGATTGTTTTTAACAAGAGGAAACTATAGAACATCTCTTGTTTTCTTGCTCATTTATATCTGGTTTTCAGGCCTTTATAGCACAGGAATGGAGGCAGGATATTTTTTTAACCTTATCCTGGGAAAATTTAATGCTTGGAATAGTTGATACCTCGTGGACTAATAAATGGCATTATAAGACACTACAAGTACTGGTCACAGTAATCAAGTGGCAAATATGGTTGGCTAGATGTGCCTTTACTCTATAGCAACAAGAAGGCTCATTATCTGAACTTTTGCATAAAATACTATATCAAATGAAACATATATATAAAGCGGAACAATTCTCCCTGTCAAATACTTGATTAATGGAGTTATGGACTGGATTCTCTTGGATCACAGACTCAGATGTTCCAATAACTTAAATGTATTTATATAACAAGGTCAATTTTGCCTACAAAATGAAGACTTAATGTATCGGTTTTATATATCTGTTTCAATCTTTACTAGTTTATAATAAGCTCAGTGACAGTAGTAATACCTTTAGATCTAGTAAGGATAAGATGAAAAAAAAGAGAGAGAGAAGGGGTTTTTCCTACTCCATCTTTGGGGGGATATTTTTATTTTTATTTTGTTTATAAAGAAGACTAAGGATAGAGGATTTTGGAATGTTGATTTTGCATTATTTAATTTGGCATTTCAAATAGTGGGGGGAAGGATTTTTTAAGGGATTATTATAAATGGTCTTTTTTATTCAAAGAGTAGAGTATGAACTATTTACTTGAGTATTTTTGTTTGTTTCCTCTTTTCAAGAAAATATGGACTTGTAAATTTTTCTGATTTAAACATTTGGCTTTATATTTAGAATTATGGAATGAACTGGTGTTTGGGTCTAAGTTTTCTCTTGCTTCTCTTTTCATATTGCTTTCTATGATGTAACATGGACTGAATGATTTGGGGAAAAATAAAAGTTAAAAAAAAAAACGGTCCCTACTTGGAAAGTAGGGACGGGAGGGGGTGGTCTTATAGGTTCCTTTTCTTTTTGAGGATAGTTGTATGAAGTAAAGCTTACTTTGTTTTAATATTTCTCTATATATGTTTTATATGAAGGAATAATGATTTAGACAGGCTGTTTTGATTTGTGTTGATTGCAATAAAAAAATTCCCCTACTCTTATAGTGGGGAGGGGAGAAGGTGGGTTATAACACTTTATTTTTTTATCAAGATTGTATTTTTTTTGCTTTCTTTTCCCCTTTTGGTTATGTATAATGTAATACTGATTGGGTATGTATATTATCATGATTTTTTGTTATGATTTCAATAAAAAAAATTCCCCCACTCTTTTGGTAGGGAAGGGGAGGGGGTTTGTTTATCCTTTCAGTTTGGGGTTTCTGGTATGTTGTACTAATAGTGTATGTTTTTTCTTTTCATTTATTATGATTTTGTATGATGTAATACAATTTTGTCTGATTGTCCTTTTGAGTTTTGAATAACAAATTCCCCTGCTCTTTTAGTAAGGTGAGGGGCCGGGGTTTGTTTAATATCATTTCTATAAATATAGGGTTGTGTGTATGATGTACTACTGCTTTATGATTTCACCTTATTCATAATTTTTCTTTTGATTTTGTATGATGTCAAAACTGTTTTGTTTATATGTTCTTTTAAGTTATGAATAAAAAATTCCCCTACTCTTTTCGATAAGTGCCATGGGATCTTTAACATCCATCTGAACTACCACCAATCCAGGCAGATGGGACCTTGGTTTAATGTCTCATCCAAAAGATGAAACCTCAGAAGTGCAGCACCCCTCTCATGCTGTACTACAGTGTTGGTACTGGGAATATTAACACAAATGTCAGATGTGGGAACTGAACCCACAGCCCTCTGATCTCCCGGCCTTAGAGGCGAGTGTGCTACCTACTGAGCCACTGACACAGATAAAGATAAGATTAGAGGACTTCACTCAGGGTGGGCACCATCATGGATCTCCATTTGCAGAGAATAGCTCTCTTGGTTTGAAGGGTGAGAAGGGCCAACCATCTAAGCTCTTGCGGTTTCAGTTGGTGGCCTGGTGATGGGATTCCCATGATGTAGAACAATGGTGTGAGTGGGAACTGTGTTTGGAGGGCCTGGTTGCCCAAATGATTAATAGATTGCCACAATCTCCTGATCTTAGAGCAGTCCCAAATGTTGTGGAAAAGATCCCCACCCATGCTGTCACATCTCCAACAGGTGTCATTATAAGTGAGTTTGGCCTTATGTAATACTGTGGGGGTATGGTACCATGAGTGGGAGATCTTATTTTGAATGAGCCTTCTGCCTGCATCACTGCACCACCTGTGTGCATCCTTCCATGCCCTATCCCATAGTTCTTTCTCAATCAGGGAACCCATCAATTTTACCCATCTGTTCCTGGATTCCTTTCCACTGGAATGGACAAGTGTCTCATAGTTTGGCATAGATTTGCCCTGCCAGGCCTTTGGGTTGTGCTACCCATAGGGAGATGTAATTTGGAGGGTGGCAGGCTGAGTATGTCTGGAGTAGTGGGTGCAGGGCCTCTCTAATTTAGAGGAACCACCAGAAGTCAGCTTTCTGGAGTCCCAGTTTCTCCTGTAGAGATGTGAAGGGTGCCAGTCTAATGTGTGGAGTGTCTAGGAGGTGTACAAGCTTATATATGCCCCTTTCCTGCCATGAGGGCCACCAAACCATCCTCTGGTCTATAGGAATGGCAGGGCTGTGCCACAGAGGGGCTATATCTAGTAGACTAGGAGATATCCCCATTTTTCTGTGAGCTCTGGACAATACTTAATCAATGCATTTATGGTAGGGTGCTTGCCTCCTGACCCTCCTACCCTGCTGAAATGCATGGCAGTTGCTTCAGCCACCTTTCCCGCTGTCTTTTCCATTTCCACCCATTGATGTGCCTGTGTGCCCTGAGTGTTGATCCAGTGCAGCGTCTGTGCAATTTGAAAGGCCATCTTGTACCCCTCCATCCAGGGTAGATTCCATCCTCCCATTGACCAACATGCATGTTACTTGCTTCGACTGAAGCAGGGCTTATATCTCTCCTAAAGGAAGGCACCCACTAGTTTGTTGAAGGCCTTCAACCACCTGCCGGGAAGAGCCAGGGGGATGTGAGATAGGAAGTACCAGAATCTGGGGGGGTGACCATTTTGATTGCTGTGATTTTGCCAACTAGGGTGAGCCTGAGGAGGTGCCATCTGTCAAACTCTGTTTTAGTGGACTGTAAGAGTAGCAACATGTTTACCTCCCACAGTGCTTCTACATTAGGGATAATTGTGATTCACAGGTAGCTGGTGCCGTTGGGTGCCCAAATCAGCCCCCGGTTTAGGGCAATGTCCTGATGGCATCAGTGATTGAGCGGGAACAGTACAGTTTTAGATTGGTTGAGTTTTAACACTGAGAGCCTTGCAAATTCCTCAAATAGTGTCAGTAGGAGAGGGAGGGAGGTTGTGGCATCCTTTACCATTATAAGTAAATCTTTGGCATACATGAGCATCGGGTACAAGTTGGTATCCACCCTCATCCCCTCTATCTCCCTATGTGACCTTATGGTGGTTGCTAATGGCTTGACTGCCAGGACAAATAGGAGGGATGATAAGGTGCAACCTTGATGGATGCCTCTGCCCAGGACAAATGAGGGAGACAGTAGCTGGTTGGTATTTACCCTGGTAACCAGAGCCATGTATAATGAATGAATTCTGGACCTGAACTGTTTGCCCACTCCCCAGGTGGGCAAGGACCATGAGTAAATAGTCCCATTCCAGGGAGTCAGAAGCCATATTGAAGTCCTCAGCTATAGCTGCTGCCAGTGTCTGGAGACCCTTTGCTTTATGTATGACGCTGATTACAGATCGAATGTGGTCAGTGCTATGTCTCCCCCGGGATGAAGCCCACCTGGGAGGGGTGAATCAGGCCATCAAGGAGAGGGCTGAGTCTGGCTGAGAGAATTTTTGCATAAATTTTGCTGTCGACGTTGATCAGCAAGATGGGATGGTAGCTCCCCGAGCTGGTAGGGTCCTTGCCCTTTTTGGGGATGACTATTATCATAGTGTCCCTGAGCATGGGAGGCATACAGACCAGCGACTCAGATTCCCTGCACATTAGTGTAAGGAGGGTGGGACAGGAGCTCTGAAAGGGCCTGATAGAAGTCGACTGTGAAGCCATCACTCCCTGGTACATTGCCTTTTTTTGAACGCATGTATGGCCTCCTGAACTTCCTGTATGGCAATGGGGGCTTTCAGTGACTGAGCGGACAATTTTGGGAGGGAGAGCTTGCACAGGAAATCTTGTGTCCCTGTAGCTGGACTGGGTGGGAGGAGAAGAATAGTGCTGCATAGAATGTGGACATGGTGTCATCGATGCCCTGAGGTATATTAACCAGCTGACCTGTGTTGTCCCTAATCCCGGATATATAGCTATCCACCTGTTATTTCTTTAATTGGTATGCCAGGACTTTACCCATTTTGTCTCCCCCCCCCCAGTATCTATGTTTGAGATGTAGAACAGCCACCTCAGCTTTCTTGGTCAAGAGTCGATTTATCTCCAGTCTGAGACCCAAGACTTCTCTTCCTATTATGGCATTAGGGTACCGGCAAGCCAGCTCTTTGTAGGCCCTTTCAGCTTTCGTCAGTTTTCTCTCAAGGTCCACAAGATGGTGTTCTCTTTCTCTACACTGTCTAGAGGCATATTCCATAATTGCCTTCCTCATGGTGGCCTTATATGCTTCCCAGGTGTTGCCAGGTGATGTGTCCTGTACCGGGTTATTATCTAGAAAGGTGGCAGTTTCTGTCTTCATCCATGGGGTGAAGTCTGGATCCATCAGAAGGGTTGGATCTACCCTCCAGGTAGCTTTGGCCGTGGGTGGGGTACACCAGGTAAAGTGTAGCTGGAATGGGCTATGGTCAGATATTACTCAGGGGAGAATAGTCAATTCCAGTACATTCTGGGTTAGTATAGGAGCAGACAGCCAGAAGTCAATTTGGCTGTAGGATGAATGTGCTTCGGAGTGAAAGGTGAAGTCCCTATCTCAGGGATGGAATAGTCACCAAGTGTTAACTAGCCCTAACTCCTTCATCAGGTGTTTCAGTGCTTGGCTATCTCTGGAGTGAGTTTCTTTACTCGCAGCATTCCTGTCTAATTGTGGCTCTAGGGTGAGATTAAAGTCATCCCCAATTAGCAGTGGGCAGCCGGAGGAAGGGGGAGAAGGAAGTGGATGTGTGCCAGGTTGTGAAAATACAGGGGGTCATCCTGATTGGGGGTATAACTGTTACACAGTATGATTGGGCCAGTGGGGGTATCAGATAGTACACTCACCCATCTCCCCTCCTGGTCTGCCAGTAGTTTTGCTAGTTTCCACTGGAGGGATTTGTTGACCAAAATTGCCACCCCTCTCTTTCTGGTACATGCCCCAGCATGAACTTTGTGGCTGATCCAGTCTTTCACTATGGCCACGTGGTCATTGTGGGTCAGTTTGGTCTCCTGAAAGAAGGCCACATGAGATCACAGCTGCTTTAAATGTGACAATACTTTTTTTCCTTTCTACTGGGGTACTGAAGCCCTGGCAATTCCAGGTGTGACATACCACTTCCCCCATGGTGCTACCAATGATTGAGGCCCATATTAATACCTGGAATGTACCTGTGCCAGTTGCTTCTCTTTCATGGCAATTCTTGCAGTGACTCCCTTGCTTCCCCTGCCCTGCTTAACCCTGATCTAGGCAGGCATTGTTGCTCATTCCCTTCTAATGGAGGTATCAGCAAATCTATGCTAACCTCTAAGCAAAGCTCCCACCAAGTATGTGATTACAGTTACTATGGATTATCAGAGAAAAAAGAAACACTTTAACAATACAGCTATTTACAAAGTGTATAGGAACACCTGTTCCAACAGAAAACTCCTGGTTGGGGTGATTCCTGGTGATGGCTAACGTTAGCCTGTGCCGTGTAAGACAGGTATGCCCTGTGGGCATGGGGAGGGAGATGTCTTCCCTGTACTTGCTAACAAAAAACACTGCAGTGTAAGAGCAAGAAGGCAAGTTGCCAATCCCTCCTCTCCATCCAGTGTTAAGTCTGATCTTACCTTATTTGGTGTTCCTGCTTGTAGCTTGTAAGGGAGCCAGCACTGCCCTATTACTACTAGGAGAGCACAACTAAAAGATCTATCTTACTTATCCACCCCTTACCGTATGTGTGTTCAGAGGTAGAGCTTCTCCCTCTCCCCCATGGACCATGAGGGAGGGGGTAGAATCTGGCGTGCTCCATTGGGAAGTGAGGGGGAGCCTTTTAGGATCTCTCCACTTGGCCCAGGGGTGACTGAGAACCAAGGGGTGATACGAGGGAGGCCCAGGGAGGGGGACCACAGGAGGATATTGAGATTTTCTCTCACAGCTTCCAGGCATAAAACTATAGAAGCAGAGGGGGAGAAGAAGGCATGCTTGTGAACTGAGGCTTTTGATTCCCCAACCCAACTTACCCATGGACCATCACCTGCCCCCCCTGCCAACACGATGACTGCTAGAGGGCCTGCCTGTAATAGGCATCTCTCACAGAGGGGAAATCACTTGGACACCCAGCTGCCTGGAGGGCCATTCTGCCTCCATGTCCCCCTCTCAGGGGGGCTGCCAAAAGTTTGGCTCCATGATTCAGCTCCGGAGGCAGGGTGGAGCCCCTGCTAGCCCCAACAGGCCTACCGGCCTTCTGTGGGCTATAGAAGTCTGGAGAGAGGAGGAGGAAGTAACACAAAGAGTCACACTCCCTAAGAACATTCTACATAGCCTAAACAATGAACCTAAACATTGAACACAAACATTGATCCTGTACCCCAGTGCTACAGAATACTTTTCGGAGACTATAAAGGTGGGTCCGATCTACTGGCCAGGAGGAGGAGGAGGAGGAGAAGGGAGGATGCCCCCCATCCACCTCCCGATACAGGAGATCTGCCCTCTGGGACTCCCAACATGCAGCTTAGGGCCACAGAGAAAAGGGTACAAGCTCAGAGTGGGCTTGTAGGGTACCTTAAACTGTGGGTGAGGGTAACCATTTATTCCTGCTGGTACAGTACTATAAATGGCTCTGAAGGCCACTAATGGGAGTTCCCCTCCATACTGATCCACCCCTGAAGAGAAAAACTGTGCTTATCTGACACTGTGTTCAGCTGCTGGATCAGGGTATCTGCAAGTGATTCAGCCCTTCTGCAGTGGTTGTCTCGGCTGGTGCTGCATGCTGCTTCTTGGGTCAAATGTTCAAGGGGAGGCCTGAACTGGAGCCCAGGGCTGCAGTATTCAGTCCCAATAGTTCTTCTTCATTCAGGTCAGCCCATGAGCCCAGCCTCCCAGGATTAGTCCCTGCAACACTCCTATCCTGCCGATCTGGGTCGGCAGTGGCAATGTCCATCGGTAAAGCAGGCAAGGACTCTTCCAGCAGGGTTAGGGGCTGAAGAGGAGCATATTTGTTGTTAGAAAAGTAGAGGCAGATAATCACTCAGTCTTCCTGTCGGCTGTCCTCCGTGGCATCTTCCTGCTGGGCCTCCTCATGGGTCCTCTCGGCTAGATGATCCCTTTTCCAGTGTCTGGACAGCTGAGTGCACTTGCAGAATCCTGGTAACACCTCTCTGGCTTTATGCTGTAATTCTGGGATAGCTGGGCCTCTTTTTTTCTCCTGGTTCAGTGCTGGGTGTTGCTCTGGAGCTGTCCGGTGCTATCAATCTTGCAGGGATCTACTTCTCCTCCTTCGCATCTGGTGGTCCTTCTCTGAGGTCTTCAGGGGGCAAGTTTTGTTAATAAAGTCCATCACTGCTTAGGGAGTGGAAAAGTTGAGCTCTGTGCCCTTATGCGAGAGCTTGAAGGTCAAGGGGTAGCAAAGGGGAATGGCTGCTACAGGTCATGGAGATGTTTCCTAATGTCAGTGTACTCCTTGTGTTTTTTGGCCAGGATCCTGGAGTAATCTTGAGAAATGAGGACACTGTTCCCATTCCATTCTAGCTGGCCCAGTTCCCTGGCTCTTGCTTGTATGGCCCCTTTCTCAGTGAAGTTGAGAAATCAAGTCAGGATGTGGAGTGGTCTCTCCCCCTTCCTGGGCCTCAGCTGCAGTGTCTGGTGGGCTCTCTCAATCATCAGCCTGGCACGGCCTGGCAAGATCAATATTTTCGGAAGGGCTTTGGAGAGAAAATCATTGGTTCATCCCTGCTTGCACCCCTCCAGGAACCCAAGGAACCGCAGGTTGTTCCTGCAGTTCCTGTTCTCCATATAGTCCAGTTTGTCCTGTAACTCTTGAATTTGCCTGGCCTGCTCCCTCAAGGTAGTGCAGTGCCCTTCCATGATCCTAGCCTGGGTGGTCACTTTTTGGTCAACATGCTGCACTTTAGCATCAAGTTTTTGTAATGCAGCCATGGCTGTGTTGCAGGAGAGCGTGACTTCCTCCATGTGCTTTACCATTATATTAAACATTTCCCTCACAGATGGCTCCATGGCATTCCCCTTGTGGCCCGCCATGCGGTCAGCGCAGTAAAAGGAAAAATTGTCTTGGAATGCCAATTTGTCCAATCGGTTACAGAACCAGATTGTCGTTGGCTCTCATGCACTAGCAGGATATCACATCTGCAGCAGTAAGTAGGCAGCTCTACAGAAATAGCTTGAAGGCAGTAATCTGTCCTTTTTAGCCCTGAGTAGACTGAGTGGATAGATTAATTGGCCATCTTAATTGCTAGCCAAGCCACGCCCCCCAAGAAATTACTATTTAATGTAAATGATTTCACTAACAAAGGTATTAATGTTTAATATTATTTATATTACTAGTTTTATGAAGTGTAAACACCTGCTATCATTTGTGAAAAAGGAGAAAGGGGCAATCACCTTTATCAAAGAAACATTTAAATCCCATGAAGGCACAAAAATTCCAGAAATGGGGATTTTCTAAAGTATACCACTCATCACTGGAGAAGGGGATGAAGAGGGGTGATGGTCTTACTCTCCAATTTGCTGCCTCTTGCATAGAATGAGGTGCTTACTGATCTAGGGTGTAGATACCTTATTGTAACTGGAATGGTTCAAGGCACACCAGTTACTCTGATGAATCTGTATACTCCCAGTGGTTCATCTTACAAATTCTGTGACAAGGTCTTTAAACTAGTGACAGACAAAACAATTGGAACATACATAATAGGGTGTGTTTGGATCTTGATTTTAATAGAGCACTGGATTCCATGTCTCAAATCCCTGGACTGAAATCAACTCTGGCAAAGAGGGTTGCCAGATGTTTGGAGGAACTACATATACTGTAGGCAACTATGATGCCTAAAGTACTTCTGAGCCCAAAACTACACATTATACAACCTATTTAATAATGTATTCCAGGTTAGAAATATATCTTACACTGAAGCAAGATGTTAGCAGGTTTGAGTCCATGTGGGTGGATACCTCTACCCTTTCGGATGATCAACCAGTGTTCCTACTTGTGGACTTTTTTATTTATTTTATTTTTTTACTGAATTGTTTCACCAGGAAAGGTACACTGAGCAACTTAATGCTCATCTCACAGCACATACTGGGGAAGGGGGAGCAGGATATACAGCATTTAAATGTATACAATAACCTTACAGAGATATGAAACATTAAATACATGATAGTCTATGCATACAGCAGTTAAATGTATACAATAACATTACAGAGTCATGAGACATTAAATACATGATAGTCAATGCAAACAATATAATTACAATGTCATAATACAGAGGATACATGATGACACACTCACAGCAAGGTAGGGTAGCATGAGAACAAGACACGCATAGTAAGTGTTAGGCAGGTAAGTGCAATAGGTGAAATGGGGAAGAGGAGTTGTGGAGAGAGGGAGAGTAGTAGGCAAGGCGGGGGTCAAGAGCATGTACAGTTTGCAGTTAGGTAGCTGAGAAGTGCCAAAGTAAGAGAGCTCAGGGAGGAGGAGTGGCAGATTTGTGAAGGGAGAGCATTCCATAGCTTAGGTACCTGGAATGAAAAGGCTTTTTGACCCGATGATGTAGATGTGCTGGGGACAGGGAATAGCGGGAGGGAGGAGGGGTACTAAGGTAGGAGGAGAGTTAGGAGGGAAGAGATCTGAGCCAGAATTTAGAGATGAACTTAGCACCATGAAGCACACACCAATTTTGGAGAGTGAGGAAGTTTAGGGACCGGTAGAGGTCACAGTGATTGGTGAGCTGAGGGGCATCTAGGGCAAAGTGACAGAAGGAGTTGTAGAGAGAGAGAATCCAGTCTGGTTAGGGAGGACTGCGGGGCAGCACCATAGACAATGTCGCAGTAGTCAAAAACAGGCATGATCATCTTCAGTACCAGTTCTCGCTTGGCAGCGAGAGGGATACAACTGCAATTTCTGTAAAGGGCTCCCAGCTTGGGTTTAAGTTATTTCAGAATGGCATCAATGTGTACTGAGACAGACAGACACCGATATACCTGAATGAGGAAGAGTCCTCAAGTACAGTCCCATCAAGGGTGTGAAATGTGGGTAGGTGGCTCAGTCTAGTGAGTCTCTGCCTTGTAACAAAGGTCATGGAGACAGTCTTCTTGGCATTTAGAAAGAGTTGATGAGCACTAAACCAGAGTTGGACTTTAGTGAAGTCTGACTGAAGCCTGGTAGTGACATCAGAGACAGATTTGCCAGATGTAAATAGAACCATATCATCAGCACACATGTGGATGCTGGAGGCAGTGCAAACCTGGGGGAGATCATTTAAAGAGAAAGAAAACAGAATGGGGCCAAGCACTGAGCCCTGGGGGACACCAGTGGTTATTGGCAAGGGGGAAGAGGTGACATCAGCAATTTTGACTGATTGCGACCTGCCGGACAGATAGGCACTGAACCAACCTGTGGCTAAAGGGGAGAGACCAGCAGTGAGATGCTGTGCAGGAGAAGTGGGTGTGAGACAGTGTCAAAGGCTTTAGCCAGATCAACAAAGATAGCTGGAGTGATGTGTCCTTTGTCAAAGCCAGTAGAAATGGTCTCAGTTAGTCTCAATGGAGGAGTGGTGGTGGAATGGAATTTCCTAAATCCAGACTGGAATGGAGTGAAGAACCCAAATACAGATAGAAGGATGAGGGCTGGTTGAGGACTATGTGTTCTTGAAGTTTAGCTAAGGTAAGAAGGGTAGAGATAGGTCGATAGAGTCCCTCCCCCCTTCGGAAGCGGGAGCATAACTGCATGTTTGCATATTGAGGGTACTGTTGCTGTCAGGAAAGAAAGGTTTAGTATGAGGGAGAGCGAGTAGGCAATTGCAGGAGTGGAGAGGGAAAGGAGCCTAGGATCCAGGCCATCAGGAGGGCCTGGAGGGTGGTATCAGGAGAGACAGGAGAAAGGAGAGTGGGAAGGGGTGTAAGAGGTATGGGGAGGAGGAGGAGGGAGCACAGTGTTGGGGGGGGGAGATTGAGAGGACTGAGAAGGGGTGAGAGAAGCATTAGAGAGGAGAGGGCCCATGGGAGGAGAGGACACCAGAGTAGCTGAGGAGCCAGGGAGGGAGCACAACAGAGATGAGGCACAGATAGCGAAGTGAGAGTTAAAACATTCAGCAATAGCCATAGGGTCTGAATGGACAGAGTGGTTGAACATGAGGGTCGGGGGCAGAGAGTAGGTGGCTGGAGAGAAGACGGAGTGCACAACCTTCTAGAATTTGGATGGATTGTTAGTATTAGATAGGAAGTTTGATTTGAAGTGTTCAGCTTTAGCTAGGTGGATTGCTTTAGTGCAGCCATTTCAAAGTTCACGGTAGCGTTGGGGATCTTTATGGCAGAAGGAAACTTTAGACTGTTGCCATGCAAGGTCACAAGCACATTGGCAAGCCAGAAGCTCAGGCGTGACCCAGGAGAAGTGCCCACCACAGACCCTGGTTTTGTGGAGTAAGGCATGGGAATTCCATATGTGAAGGAACTTGGTATTGAAAGAGGCAAGGGCTATGTCAGCTGAGGCCACTGAGGAGAGAGGGGACCAGTCAGTAACAGTGAGGGGTCGAAGAGCAGTGACTGTAGGTCGAGTGTTGCATAGGGTCTATTGAGAATTATTTCTGGTGGGTGTTTAGTCCTATGGATCTTACGCACCATGAAGGTCATGTGGTGGTCGCTGATAGAGTCCAGTAGAAGACCAGAGGATACTATTCTATGCGGATGGGAGGTAAGGACAACGTCAAGCAGGGACTGGTTTAATATTTTGTTGTTTAGATGCGTGGGTTCCTGGATAAGTTGACTGAGATTTAAGGCTTCAATAGTGGAGCGGGTAGAAGCCAATGATGAAGCCAGCCAGATTAGGTTAAGGTCACCCAGAATATATAGTTCCCGTCCAGTGGCCAGTGTAGTGAGCTTTGTAAGGAGATCTGTAACATTTATATGAGGCAGCCCCAGGCGGCAATAAACCCCAGTGACAAGAATAGGTGCCATGTAGGGGAGGGAGATTTTAATAAGAATGGCCTCATGGGAAGCCTAGGTACAGGTAGTAAGGGTAGGGGTGAACTGGAGAGTAGAGGAGGTATATATAGCCACACCACCACCTCTCCCGTTCCTATCCTGTCTAGTGATAGTGAAGCCAGGGATAAAGACAGCGTGGTCAGGGATGTTATTTGATAGCCAGGTTTCAGAGATCACGATGATATCAGGAGCATAAATATGTACCATAAATATGTACTATGGTTTGTAGTAGGGAGATTTTAGGAACAGGGCTTCTTATGTTTAGGTGGATTATTTTAAGGCCATGTGGGAGTGTTAGTGGAGTGGTGTAATGTCTGGCACCTGTTGGCTGCATAACATTTAAGTGTCCAGGGTTTGGGTGAATATCACCAGAAGCGAGGAGGAGCAGCAGAAGAAAAAGATGGCGGTGCATGTTTACTTTGGGTGGGTGATGGTATAGACGTTTGGTGGTTTTAGATGTGGGAAAGAAAAACAAGGGAGAAGCTACTATTTTTAGGAAGGTGGGGAACAGGTCAGGCACAGTGGTAACTGTCACACAGAGGAGCACAGGGTAGTGCTGGAGGAGCCCATCAACAGAGAGACTGTATGTTCCAGGAAGACTAACAATACTGTTTATCACTGTTGGACTGGCAGACAGGGTAGGGGAACTGCCGGGCGGTACAGTGAATAGTGTGGGCAGCATTAATAGAGACAGAGCCAGGAGCAGGTACCTATGTTTTAGAGCCTGCCAGGACTCCATAGCTGCAGGCAAGGAGCAAGTGAGCAGGGGAAATTCACGTGAACGTACTGGTCTGTGGCCTGTAGTTGAGACTTACTAACAGCAGTTTCTAGTGGCAGAAAATTATAAGGGGGCCAATGGAAAACAGGGCTGATTGAAAAAGAAATCATGTCACGAGGTGTAGAGTAGCTATATAAAGAAAAATTGAGCTAGGGAGGGAGGGGGACTAGTGGGGAGCCGGTGCACAGCGCCAGCAGGACAAGAGCTGGAGAGCCGGGCAGTGGAACGCGAGCGGTGGCTGAGAGGCTGCCTGCCATCCAGGGGAGCCACTTATTGCACCACAGCAGCAGCGGTTGGAAGCCCTGTTCAGGTACTGTAAAGCTGGGGAGAGAGGAACACAGGAGAGTTTTAGTAGGGAGCAAGAGATGAGGGATAAGGTAGCAGTGGGTAGAGAGTAAGAGAATTAGCAAGACAAAGGGGAAGGGGCAAGGCACCCAAAAAGTCTAAGCACAGGACCTGGATTAAACAGGAAGTTTTACAATACAATTGCCCTCTAAAGAGCTGTAGCACTTAAAACTTTAACAATTTGCTGGCATTTAACACATTTAGTGCAGAGAATTAACCAGTACAAAAGTAAGCCTAGGAAAAAAGCGCCAAAAAGAATGCAGACAGAGACAAAGGTAGCACAGCAAATCAGTGTGGAGGCCAGAGGATCACTCGCTTTCTGATTGGTCCAAGTAGGACCATACCTTTAGAGCTGGAGAGCCAGGCAGCAGAATGTGGGTGGTGGCTGAGAGGCTGCCGGACGTCCGGGGGATCCACTTCTTGCACCGTGGCAGCGGTTGGAAGCCATGTTCAGGTGCTGTAATGCTTTAGAGCTGGAGAGCCGGGCAGAGGAAGGCAGGTGGCGGCTGAGCTGCCAGCCATCTGGGGGAGCAGCTTCTTGTGCCATGGCAGCAGTTGGAAGCCCTGTTCAGGGGCTGTAAAGCTTTAGAGCTGAAGAGCCAGGCAGTGGAATGTGGGTGGCGGCTGAGAGGCTGCCTGCCATCAAAGGGAGCCACTTCTTGCACCATGGCAGCAGTTGGAAGCCCTGTTCAGGGGCTGTAAAACTTTAGAGCTGGAAAGCTGGGAAGCGTAATGTGGGTGGCAGCTGAGAGGCTGCCGGCCATTCGGGGGAGCTGCTTCTTGCGCCATGGCAGTGGTTGGAAGCCCTGTTCAGGGGCTGTAAAGCTTTAGAGCTGGAGAGCCGGGCAGCAGAACACAGGCGGTGGCTGAGGCTGCTGACTTTTCTTTGTCCACTCTTTCCAACCTCTTTATGCTTGATAAATGTCTCTAGCTCCTCTCTGAAAACTAACTTGCCTTTGAAAGGAAGCTTATTGAGCATAGTCTTTGAGTTTATGTCCACATTTCAAAGCATCAGCCATAGGAGTCTTCTAGCTTAGCTGAAGGCGGCTGCTGATCTTGGTGACATACTCAGGGCATCCACAGATGCATCTGCTACATATTAAGCTGCCTGGACAGCATACCCAGCTATGTCTGCTTGTTGGATTCTGAGTCTAGTGAGAAGGCTTGGTCCTCTAGCCATGTTAATAATGCACTGGAAGTATTTTATTTATTTATTTTATTTATTCAGGATTCAGAAAATACCTTTGAGTCAAAGACTCATTTACAAAGTGTTACACAAGGTCCCTGCACCCTTATTGGTACCCTCAGAGGTACACCATAGACAGCTAGTGTTTAGACACATATTATACTAACATATAAGGCTAAGGGCATCTATCGTATAAGAGTAGATGTCAGGATACGTACACATATTATTGTAATACGCTTTGCTTGCTAATACATATCTACTCTTCTATGTATTTTCTGTGCATTTCTTACTTATAAGATGCCAGGACACCTGTGTCCTTGGAATAATTATAATATATAAGTCAGCATTGCCACCTTTCGGTGATTTGTACTACTACACTGAGATATGTAAGACTCTGTATAAGAACTCTTTTGTTTCACAAACTGATGACTACTACAAAATTGTATAATGTTATCTTGGACTATGGAGCCTCCTCTAATTTAGCCAATTGGGCTCATCTCTGTAACTAGAAATGTTTCTATCTTACAGTAACCATAGTAATTATCATAGGTTTATAATGTGATACATTAAGTCTTGTACCTCAGAGATCCCAAGAGACACAAAGAAACCTCGAGGTATAGGGGACGCTTAGCACTGGCTCCCGGTTTGTATTGATAACAACTGCTTAGGGCAACTGTGATTTTATCTTTTTTTGTAGTAATAAACAAGTTTATTACTCTAATGCAATGTGTCTGTGATTACTTGCATTCCCAATATTGCCAAGAACCTGAAAGTGAGGTTTTGACCTCCTGACAATTGGTGACCGCGTGCAGGCAATATTTGGTGTTTGTAAGCTTTCACTAGTTGCTACAACTTTTCCCTTCCCAACGGGGACAATAGGTGTACATTTCCATATCACCTCTCCAGTTTTCAAACCAGTTTGTAGTTACTTACAAAGTCTGGCTGTTTTTCTCAAGTGTGGTCCACGCCAACACGACCCGCTCCATAGCAGCTTTGAATTGTAAGCCTACAGTAGCCTAACTGTGTATAATGTACTCCTGCTGTGGATCGATACGTAGCATGGCGCCCTTTTCACAGTTTGATTTTTCATTCCCTCATACACAATGGCTACCGTATCAAATATCTGTGCAGAACTGATACTTGATGTCTCCAACTTCCTTGCCTCCCATGAAGGATGGGCTGACTTCGCTTGGGACACAAGTCAATCTGACAACCCTATACTGGGGATTTCAACCCAGTACACAGAGATGAAACAATCAACCAATAAGCGTCATGCCAAAGGGCTGATGGTCGTGACTCCCTATGCTGCTCTGTAAGCCTCCGAAGCGAGGTTTTGAACCCTTGATCTGCATATTTCTTCTCTTAAGCAAGAGATAGGTCTGCAGGAAATGGAATGCATTAGACTGCAGCAGAATTTGGAGTCTGATCTTCAAACTCTGCGTAATGAAAAGGATTCACTTTTGCATCATTCAGCTCAAGCTGGAGAACAGGAACTTTGTATGTTGAAACAGGAGTGTAAAAGTTTGAGACAGGATAAGGGACAGGCATTGCATATGAATGACTTGTTAAGTACTGCGAATGCACAATTAAGTGAGGAGATGGGAGAGTTACAAGACGAGATAAACCAGGTACGTAATGACTTAGATGTGGCTACTAGGGACAATCGCGAATTGAGCGCCGCGTATAGAGTGTTGCAAAAGCAAATGCAGGATGAGGTTGATATGGATGTTGCAACTCTGAGTCATGCTGAATGTGAAACAAAGATGGCAAAACTGCGCCATCAGCGGGAGGTTCTGGCTGGACATCTTAAGGCGATGGGAGGCATAGCCCCTGCCTTACACACGTCATCTGAGGGGGAGCTATCAGATGACGGCATCTCTCACTACAACACCCAGTCACACCCCTACTATGGCCCAGAAACCCCACCCAGCCATTCACAACATGGCGGGTCCCCACTCCACCCACACCATGTCATACATCGACGACGTCGTGACGCACATCATAGGAGACACCAACATGGCGGCCCCCATGATGGGGGGAAGCAGGCCCAGGCCTGCTCCCGACACCACCACCGATAGCCATTATTAACGTGGAAGACAGGCAGGAGATAGAAACAATGATTGAGAATGCAATAGGTAATGTTCCTCTTCCTGAGAGAAGTAAACGGGCCAATAAAACCCAAATCAGACAGCTTCTACAGGAGGCTGGCACTCAGGATGGCATTGTTCATACTGCAGCAGAGGCTGCAGCTCGGGCCGCCTAGATGGCACCTGAGATAATCTACCTCTACCTGATCGGCCCAATAATCCCCTACAAATGGCCTATTCTGTTCAGCAAATAGCTGACAGTATCGGTTGGATGAATCCGTCCAACAACCTCAGCTGCCACTTGGAAAAGGTGCATTCATCCAAAAGGGGGCCTTGTAGCTGAAGGATCTTTGAAATTGGGAGGTTTGACAGTGGGGAACTGTGAGGAGCCTCTTGCTGGAGCTATGGGTTACTTTTTGGGCTGTAGCCAGATAGAGTAAAGAGGTAAGACGAGGGGGGAAAGACCAAGGGTGATTTTTTTAGCCATAAGGCAGATGTGGTACTTGATCCTATTGTCTAAGTTAAGCCAGTTTGTGGAGTTATAAAGTGAGCAGGTATGGGTGAGACGGTCACAGTCCAGTACAAGGTGACAATTTTTGTTGAGGAAGAGATGGAGCCTACTAAGGGCTGAGGTGGTGGCAGCACTGTAAATGGTATACCATAGTCTAGGAGGGACAGAATAAAGAATGAGACAGCGAGTCAGAGGGTGTCTGGAGTGAGGCAGTGTATAAATCAATAGAGCAAGCTGAGGTGGACATTAAGGGCAGTGGACAGGTGATGTATGTGCTGGTGGAAATTGAGTGCTGGGTCAAGGGTGATGCCCAGATATTTAAAGGAGTCCACTTTCTCAAGAGGGGTTCGATCCACAGTTAGAATCTGGGGGCAAAGTTCCTTCCTGGAGTTCTGCAGGTGAGCGAAGATCATGAACTTGGTCTTTTTGTACAGTAGTTCAATATAAGGCGTTGTGCCAAGAACCACTCTTCAGCTTCACTAAAGGAGGACTGGAGGGCTTGGTGGAGTTGCAAAGGGTCAGGGCTGGATGCATTAAGTACAGCATCATCCACATATAGTAGTGGGTTGCCAGAGCAGGATGCAGGGAGGGAGTTAAAGTAAGGACTGAAGAGGAGGGGGCCAAGGATGGACACCTGAGGGACCCCTGAGTGAACTGGGAGTCTATTGGATAGGGTAGTGCCAATTTTAACCTGTTGGAACCAGTCTGATAAGTAGTCTGTGAACCAGTGAAGGGCATCCTGGGAGAAGCCAATGTTGGAGAGGGTGACTAGCAGGAGGGAGTGATTGACAGCATCAAATGCCTTTGTAAGGTCAACAAAGACAGCACCAGTGGTGTGGCCTTTGTCTAGTGTGGAGTGGATATATGCGGTGAATTCCAGCAGGGATGTAGTAGTACTGTGCCCTTTGCGGAAGCCATGTTGCTGCTTACAGAGAAGATCATATTTGTTAAGGTGGTCTGTGAGCTGATCATAGACAATGTGCACGAGTGCTTTAGATGGGGGGGATAGAGATGAGCTGGTAGTTATTGGTGGCAGTACAGTCCCCACTCTTAAATATTGGGGTAATGGAAACAGATTTCCAACTGGTGGGGAATTTACCTTGGCAGAGAGAGTGGTTAAGGATACGGGTGAGGGGGTGGAGTATGTCATGGAGGGTGAGCCGGAGAAGCCTCATATACAAGTAGACACTACTGTAGTGGGAGTGGCTTAGAGCGTTTTTAAGATAAGGCTCAGCGGGCTTGGGCTAGATGTACCATAGGGGAAAGGGAGGGGCAGGCTGGGGGGGGACTGGGCAGGGGGAAGGTCAAAGTAGCTAGGAGGGAGGACATGGCTGAGGTTTGTGAAAGCACAATTGAAAGCTGAGGCTATACAGGAGGAGTCGGAGGTCAGGTGCCCATCAACAACTATCTGGTTTGGGGGGGTTAGGGTCTTTGCCACCTATTTCCTTGATATTATTCCAGAATTTGTGCCCTGTGCCCCAGGTAGCGGTTAGGGTGGATTTATAATGCTCAGCTTTGGCTTTGTGTAATGCCCACGTGCATTTGTTCCAGGCCTCTCTATACCTTTGCCTATCAGCTGGAAGACCAGTCTCATTGGAGAGGTGCCATAGTGAGTCGCAAGGACGCATCAGGGTAGGAGGTGGTCAGTGATCCAAGAGACAGGGTTGCCTTTGACCATCCTTTTGGTAAGTGGGACAAACTTGTCACAGATGGTGTTGAAGGTGCAAATGAAAAGATCGAGGGCTAGGTTAGGGTCAAGGGTATTAGTTAAGAAGGACCAGTCCAGCAATCAGAGATGAGATTTTAGGAGAGCAAGTTTACCAGGGCCAAGTTTGTGCTGGAAGATTATCTTGGGAGGAGTCTAGGGCACTTTACAGGACCAGGTGCAGACAACTGGGGAGTGGTCACTAAGTGTATTTGGTAGCACAGTGGTGCTAGTGATTTTATGGGGTCATTTGGTGAAGACCAGGTCCAGAAGGGAGGATTATCTGGTGTAAGGGTCCCGACAAGTGGGAGAGGGAACTACTTGTGTGAGGTCTTGGGCTGTAGCTGTGTCTATGAGCAGGGTGGCGGTCCCAGCCATCCAGTTGATGTTGAAGTCACCAAGAATCATTTTTTTGTTTTGTTGCGGGAGGGTGGCAAGATAGGACAGGACCAAGTGGAAGACTACTTTCTGGTCTCTGGGGGGAATGTAAGCTGCAGTGATAAGAAGGGGGGTTTAAGAGTGACCCAGGGCAAGTTTGAGTGTAAGGGCCTGTGGTCCAAGTACCAGCTTGGGAGGGGAGTAGCTGAGCATTTACTGAGTCCTTAACGTAGATGGCACAACCTCCCCCACATTTTCCATGCCAATCAGCTTGGAAGAGGTTGAACCCAAGCAGGGCTACCGTCAAGTCAGGAGTCAGAGGAGAGCCAGGTCTTATTCAAGGTAATGACATCGGGCCGATGCTGGAGGACCCATCCCTGATATGAGACCCACTTTTTTAGTAAGCTACAGAAATTAAGGCTGGCAATGTGAAGCCTGCTGATAGGGGTGTAGTTTGGCGTTGCGGTTGCAAGCGAGCCAGGGTTTGGGTGGATATTACCAGATATAAGGAGGAGGAGGAGGGACCTGAGTACGGAGTTCCAGGACAATTTTTTGTGACAATGAGCTATGTGTGCAGATGACCCAGGTATGTTGGAAAGGGAAGGAATAGGGAGGGATAGAGTGCAGGGGTCAGACAGGAGGAGAGGGTGTAAAGAGAGGGGGGTGGTGGATGCAAGAGTTTCATGGGGTGCAGCTCCCAGTGAAATAAAGACATACTGAGAGTGGTCCATCTATGGCAGAGGTCATAGTAGCAGGTAGTATGGGAGGGCAGGGGGAAGACCCCATCACCTGGGAGGGGTGGTGCCGCAGTGTAGATGGAGTCCTCACTAGGGAGCTTCACTGGAGTCTCTGGGTACCAGGTGAGATGTACATAGGGGGAAGGCCACCAGTCCGCCCTAGGGTAGTCAGTGGCTCCAGGAGCTTGATTCATAGGGAAAGTTAGTGGGGGGATGAAAGAGCACAGGGCATAGTGCAGAAGAGAGACTAAGTACAAAAAGGAGCATGGTAAGGAGGGAGGAGGTGGAAGGGTGAGGAATAGCCAGTAATAAGTGAGAGAAAAAAGAAAACAAATTGGGGGCTGCCTCTAGTGGTGACAGGATATAGGCTGCAGATGGGGAAGTGGGCTGATTGGTTCAGATCAGCAACCGAGCAGCCTATATAAACACAAGTTGACCAAGGGTGGTGGCGGGGGTGGTGGGGAGCAGATGCAGCCCGTTGGTGGGGCCTGAATCCAGCTCTCAGAGGAGCAATTCAGAGGAGCTGATCTCCTCAGTCTGGTGTTGATTTGGCCGGCGTACCTGAGTGCTTATCTCAGGGGGCCGGGGAGGACAACTTCACTGGCCCTCACGATCTCTTCGGGACCCTCACTGGATCCAGGCTGCAGGCTGTGGAGAAGTAAAAGGAAGGTAAGGGTTTAAATAATAACAAGAGGGGGAGGAGATCTGGATGGGGTGAGGGGCCTGTACTGTCTAGGGAAGGAGTTGACAGGAGAGACTGCAATTTGTAAAATCCTACAGAGCCACTTAATAAAAGCAGCACTTCTAAATCAGCAAAATGAAAGCAGACAAATTAAAGTTCAGTTTGATAAACTTAGCCTAAGCAACACATTAATTCTGCACCAATTAAAGCTGAGTTAGAGAGAGATAGTCTAAGCAGCATAAATTAAAATGGAGTAAGTACCCAGAACAGCTCTGAAGCTGCAGAAGCAGCGAGTTGCAGTGACAATAAATTAAAGTACCCCTAGCATGCTGGAAGAAAACTAGCATCTGCCAGAAATATTTAAAGTACCCCCAGTAAATAGTGGCAAACAATTAGGTAGCTAGCATTATATTTTAAGGTGAAAAAAACTATCTCTACTACCACGCCGACAGTTAATACTGTGTTTTTTTTTAAAGTTCAAAAACGGCGCCAAGATTAAATTCGGATCTCAGAGTAGCAATTCAGAGGAGCTGATCTCCTCGGTCTGGTGTTGATTTGGCCGGCATACCTGCATGCTTGTCTCGGAAGGGTGAGGGAGGACAACTTCACTGGCCCTCATGACCTCTTCGGGACCCTCGCTGGATCCGGGCTGCAGGCTGCATGCTTGTCCTGGGGTGGGGGAGGGCAACTTCACTGGCCCTCACGACCTCTTTGGGACCCTCGCTGGATTTGGGCTGCAGGCTGTGTGCTTGTCTCGGGGGGTTGGGGAGGGCAACTTCACTGGCCCTCACAACCTCTTCAGGACCCTCACTGGATCCAGGCTGCAAACTGTTGCCCTGCATTTTAGGCCTAAAATCTCAAAGATTTTTTTCATAAGTTCTTCCATCTTCTTTTCAGTAGAATCCTTCAATTGGGCCATGCCCTCTGTTAGAAGAACTGTATTTTGACTTAATGCAGCCACCTGTGGGTCTACTACTGGTGGGATATATCATGATTTGTTGACGTCCTCTTGAATGGGGTAAAATCTGTCAAAGTCTTCCTCTCAGCAGTTCTTGCTAGATCTGGTGATTCCCATTCTTTTGCTATGACCTAGAAGATGTACTCAGATATGAGAAAGTTCTCATCCTTCTTCTGCTTTGAGCAGATGAGGGGATCTAGTTTAGAGTATTGTGGCGGTTGTAGGGGATTAAATCCCACAGATCAGTGGTACTCACACTGTGGCTTGTGAGCCACAAGCAGCTCGTCAGAAGTTTTGCTGTGGCTCTTTATCACTGCCACTGTCTTGTATTGTGTTGTGGCTCTTTAAATGCACTGTAATGATCATGCTTTGTGCCTCTTTATCAGAGAATGCAATTAACATTACCAGCTTAACGCTATTGATTACTGTCTGTTAGCATTAAACTTGTGATGTTAATTTCAATAAGAAGAAGCTGCCAACAGTAGTTTAATGCCCTGTTCCCATTCTAGTCATGTGGTCGGCACGGCCACGCGGTATCAGCCACATTTGTCCTGTCCCGTTCCAACTTCTGTATTCATGTTGACTGACTTTGTTTGTGGTGGTGCTTCCTTGTCTTTTCCCTTTCTGTCTTCACTGAAGCTCGTGACAGCAAATAGGAAGTGCTATTCACCCTCAGTGCACAGAAGTTCAATTGATCACTTGACTGAGGCATGTCAGCAGTGATATAATTGAGTGCTGGGGGGGTGTGGGTGACTAAAGCACAGTAGTCCCAGCTAATACCACTGCACCCCAAGCTTCTGCCAGGCAGGTCAATTAATGTGCTGTATTTTGCTACTGTGAATCACTACTCAGTACTCTTGATTCTCCACTCGATGTCACTGTTTGAATGCAACTAACAATTACTAGTAGCAGGTTTAGGTCAGGCAGGTAGTGAAGCAGTGAAGGCTCAGTAATCAAATGACTGCACTCATCAGGCAACTTCAAAAATCCCTACTCTGCTCTGCTCCCAGCTCTGCCATAGTCTTTTTCTTCTGCTCCTCACTGTTGGCAGGAAAGTAGAAGTGCCAATTTCAAACACCGGCAAAATAATGGCCAGCAAGAATCAGTACTTTGGGGGGGCGGGCGGTGGGGAAAAATACAAACAGTGTAGGGAGGAGCAAAATACCAGCAGAGGTAGGGCAACACAGTCAGTAGCATGTTACTATGACGTGTATGTTGTGGCTCCTTGGCTAATGCTGACAGCTCTTGTGGCTTCTTAGCCAATCGAGACTGAGTATCACTGCCATAGATTTTTTAACTGATCCCAGCAGTTCCAGTAGTGCATCAACTGTTGTGAGCTTCTTTGTCAGTGCTAGCATTTCTTCTTTGATAGTTTGTTCTTCTCCTAGCTCATTGTCCTTTTGATTATCTCCATTGGCTGAATTGTATGTGTTATTCTCCATGTTATCATCCTTCAGGTTGTCGGGCGCTCTTTTGGGTTCTTGATCTGTGGTTAATCCAATGATGTGGTCACTCCTGCATCTTCTGTTGTGGATTTAGGGGTTGCTTTACACATCTCTACCATTTTTTCCAGCATGCACAGCATTATGGCTGCTACATCTTGATGAACATGACTGCTCAATTGAGTGCTTCCAGAGAAAAATCATGGGTGCCTATGTCTTGTTCTATCTCTGTTTCTCCTTCTCTGATGAAGTCTGTATCTTCTTGTTGCTTGGAATATGTCAGACACAGGCTTCCTGTCTGAGAGTTAAGCAGGGTAATGTTGCATGATTTGCACTTTCTTGTTTTCACCATTATTGCTAATCTGTGGGCGACAAGAAGAGAAAGGATCCTACTAAAAGTAGATTCCTTCCCTTTTGTATTCTGTCTGTTACGCATCTTTATGAAATGGCTATAATGCACTATATGGGGAGTGGTGTGCGAAAAGCTGTGTAGTCCGCCCATGACTAATTCTCCATGAAAATTAGTATGTTGGCCAGAAACTGCTTATAGAGTGCTGGGATTGTGGTGAATAGCAGCTATTTGGGACATGTCATATTGTATGTCATAACGAGTAGGGATTCCTTTTATTTCAAAATATGACCATCAGCTGCTATAAAACTGTTATTAACAGAGAGAATGTTTTGAAAAAAACTCCAGGAGATGATATGCCTGATAAATGGAACTGTGCTCTAAGTGAGTTGTTTGCTGCTGATATTCATTATACCCCATTGACTTATCTTTACTGTTTCTGCTTTAATAAGGACAAGTGGCCATAGTAGATGAAGATGGCCACACTACCATGACTATAATGGCTGCCATAACACTGGAGATCTAATGTGCATGCATCCATTCTGCAGCCCCTCAGTAAGATGGCCAATGTGGACACACATGATGTGCATGTATGGGCAGGATTGTGTCAGTTGTGCATGTGCTGATTGCATCTGACTCAAGCAGAATAAGGAGTTGGGTGCCTAAACATGTTGTCTTATACACCCACTAGTATATGGGAATCAGCAATTCAAGTACTATGGGCATGGGAGGTGCAGTTCAATTTGTGGTATGCATCCATTCTTGAATCAAGTGTACCAGCTGAGATTTCATATTGAAGGTATATGAATGGCAGATTACATGTATCCCAATGACAGTGCTGTGCAACTGCACTTATATAAACACTTACTTGGGGCTGTATCGGTGTGCTGGCGTAGGGGTCAAACTCACTCTCAGGGGGGTGCAACATGTGCCACTCTCATCAAGGAATAACTCATAAGGGGTCTTGAGAAGTGTGAGCAGTATCCATAGAAAAGTTTGGCTTGCTATGGTGTAAGCTGAAGCAGCTTGGAAGGGCTTCTGTACATGCTTTACGTATACAGTACTGTAGTGCATGAGAGGGCAGGGGAAGGCAAGTCTTGGCATCCTAACCTAGAAGTGCCATTTTTAAATGTCCCATAACACTGTGAAACACATAATTCTGCATTTCACAAAAGTCTCATAAATGAATCCTGAATAATAAATAAACTCCTTTCTACCACAAAAGGTTCCTCTCTATTCTGGTTACTAACAGAATCACAAGGGAAACAACATAATAGAATAACATGTACCATTGAGGTAAACAGTAGAAATACAGTTCCAGTAATATAGTAAACAATTACTGTAATGTAACCGGACTTAAAGCAGTGTCAGTGGCTCAGTAGGTAGCACACTCGCCTCTGAGGCTGGGAGGCAGGGATATCAGAGGGCTGTGGGTTCAGTTCCCATGACACTGTAATGCAGCATGAGAGGGTTACTGCACTTCTGAGGTGCCGTCTTTCAGATGAGACCTTAAACCAAGGTCCCATCTGCCTGGATTGGTGGTAGTTCAGGTGGATGTTAAAGATCCCATGGCACTTATCGAAAAAGTGTATGGGAATTTCCCCGGTGTCCTGGCCAAATTTCCCTCATTCACTAAAAATACCACCAACAGCTTAATCTGGTTCAAGGTCAGTTGGCATTCATCTGTATCTCACTCCCCCAGGTCGTGCCTGAAAATAGGCAGGATTTGTCTAGTGCACTTACTCAGTCAACAAAAACTAAAATAAATAAATAAGAAATAAAGGGCAACAGAATTATAGAAAATTAAACTCAGTTCTGCTAGGTCCCCTAATATGAAAACCGTTCTGTCTAAACTGTAAAACTCATGACATGTAACCCATCCCACCGACTCTATTCCAGCAGCATTGGCCACCATTCAGGAATATGGGGCTTTGTTTAATTATAGATTAATTATTCATAAAACTGTAGTTATGCCACTCAATGCAGGGGTTACCAAACCTGATATTGGGCCTTATGCACAAAAGTGCAGATTGCCTACATGCAGTGTAGTAGAGGAAAGTAGGCAATCTAATGTCAGAATGCCAAGCAGTGGGGTCTGGTGGAGCCCCAGTGGCATTCATGACATTTAAGAAGGCCATCTGTGCACATAATGCCCCACCTGATCCTGCAGCTACATGCCACGGGTGGTCTGGGTCATTTCAAGGGGTGAGCCCATGCAGCATGGCATGCACAATGGTGCTGTGTGTGGGGCCATAGCAGTAAGCAGTACATGTGGGGGAACCCTGCCGTAACTATTTACGTGCCTCTCCAATAGTTACTGATGGGGCATAGCAGCAGGATACCCCTGCACACACCTGCCCCACTACAACAGGCTGTCTGTGAGGCAGGGGGGGTGACCTGTCAGGCAAATGCCCACTGTTTGTTCATGCCAGGGTTCACACTTTCCCAGGATCCCATGCATGGGTGAGGCAGGGGATCCATTATCGGACCCTTGTTGGGCATCCAACTGGATGCCCGCTTGCATCCTGCACCCTGACTCTGTGCAGCCCCTATCCAGACACACAGTCCTATAAACCAGGTGGGTGGGGCCATGGACAGGTGCCCTGTGGGTGCTTTCAGATGTGAATCCACAGACCCTGAGCCTGTTGTGGGCCATATAGATATGCAGGCACCATTGTGTGCAATTCGCACATAAATTGCACCTATCTGTACATAGCCCACCATTATTTGGTCACCTTCACAGCTTAGGAACTTCAATCTGAAACTTACTAGGGACCTCAACAAACTTAAAAACTTAATTTAGATTACCTAATTATGGTAATTCAGCAGAATTTGTAAAGGTGGTTTATGCTATCTGGACAAATTAATATTATTAAAATGACTGTTTTACTCCATCTCTTCTATCTATTACATATGTTTAATATTTTCTTTTCTAAGTCCTTGTGCAGCAAAGTACATTCACTGATTTCATTCTTTATTTGGAGAGGTAAGGTCCCATGATGGTCATATTATAATCTAGCAGCCCCCAAATTATTAGGTGGCTTACAACTACCTTATATAGGCATCTATTAAGGGGATAGCCATGCTAATAAATATATGTGGCGGATGGCATCAGATTCCTCAAAACCATCTGTTTCATAAACTCTCAGATGGTTAACTATAGAATATAAACAAATCTGTAGTCACAGGCTATCACCTCTTTACTGTATGCCAAGTATACTTCACTCCCCCAGGAGCTACAACAGGCTGTGATAGGCACTTCTGAAAAGGTGCATTGTCAGTTGGGTAAAACTCTTTGTTTTAATTTCTGGATGTTACTCAGCCAGTCTTTGAGAATACTAACTTTAGGATAGCAGGAGGTGTGATTCCTAAGGACTAGATATCAAATTTAAATATTTCCATAGTGTCTAGTTGGCTCCTGAATGGATCCTTACTACAACAATCCAAGCCTCCTTTAATCTTAGTAATTTTAATTTTTTGCAGCTTATTCATGATATAACTTGTCATATGGCTACTACACCCAGGTTAGAGCTAGAGCTGGGTGAAATTAGTAAATTCTGAATTGTGGAACTTTTGCAAAGTTCTATGAAATTTTCGTGAACTACTGTGCCCATTTCGGGCTGTTTCCTCTCAAACAAACTGCATTCTGCTGTTTGGTAAGCAGACTAAGAAGAAGCTGCCCGACGTTCACCCTCCAAGCAAGGGGACTACTGTGCCCATTTCGGGCTGTTTCCTCTCAAACAAACTGCATTCTGCAGTTTGGTAAGCAGACTAAGAAGAAGCTGCCCGACATTCACCCTCCAAGCAAAGGGACTACTATGCCCATTTCGGGCTGTTTCATCTCAAACAAACTGCATTCTGCAGTTTGGTAAGCAGTCTAAGAAGAAGCTGCCCAACATTCACCCTCCAAGCAAGGTACGGGTTGGAGCTCTGAATTTTGGCATATACCCTGGAGGAATCTCACTTGCCCCTGTTTGCCAGTGTTTCTCACACTATGTGCAGCAATCCAGAAGTCTTCTAGGAACTGCTGCCAAGAAATTAACACTAGGACTGACCTTTGCTTGACATGTTCTTGATTTATCACTCTAAGTAATGTTTAGTCTGATGTAGAGATTTCTTAAGAGTTGATTTAAGTTTTGAGAGAGGTTTTAAGTTAGTGTGATTTTGCTATCTGCCCTGAGCCTGTGTGCCTTCTCTTAGAGCTGTAAGTCTGTGGGCTGTACCCTTGACCTCTGTGTCCAATTGAGACTGCTGCAGTGCCCCCCCCCAAAAAAAAACTTGCTTCAGAACCTCCCTGCCTGTTCTTTTGTTAGCCACTAGAGGGCCCAGTTATAAGCACACTTACCCAATCCAACACAATACAATTCCTGTCTCATTTCACTTATTGTGTGGTCACTCTATTACTATTCATCAGTCTTTGCCCCCTCCCTCTTCTACTGATTGATACTGATTTTTCCCATTTGCAGATTATACTCTTCGCCCACTTGAGGGTTTTTTTCCCCAACCGTGCCAAACTGCTCTACATCTCCTTACTCTCTACTATTCCTGTACACTCTTCCTTTACTGTTCAGCTGCTATGGGTACCTACACTCTATTACTAAGTCTGATCTCCTTCACCCTCTTGGTACAGACCTCATGCCGACTGGAGCACCTTTCCTCCACACTAGGCACCTCATCCCCAGACTACCTCACAGTGACTCGACCCTCCCCCAACCTCGACACACCCATGCCCCCCCAACACCCCCACCTAGCCAACACCCCAACTCCCTCCACCCTCCAAGGCCCAACCTGGACCCAGCTATCCCCTGCCATTCCCACCCTTTGCAGTTTATCTATCCCATGCACCCTGACTGTAAAATCCTCAGCTGGGTATCGACCAAAGGGTCTCCATCACCACTGGCTACTAACCATAATAATTACACTGCTATTATTATTATCTGGTGATGTTAACCCAAACCCAGGACCTATGGCTTCAAGCCCTTCTAAACCATGTACTGCAACTGGCCTCTGCTTTGCATCCTTAAACATTTGCAGTTTCCTAAAGAAATCTGCTGCCCTCCAGTGCTGGGTCATTCAACATCAACTTGACATAATTGCACTGGTAAAGACATGGCTTTCCAAATCCACCCCTGACTCTGCTATCACCCTCCCTGGATATACCATCTACAAGGAAGACCAAGTAGGCAAACTTAGTGGTGGTTGCGCACTACTCGTATGGGACTCCCTTATAGGTCAGGCACTACCAGCTCCTATACTTTATTATGGAGCCCAAGCCCTCACCTTAAAAATCACACCTGACCCTCCCCGAGGCCCTGTCTTCCTCAAGGTCTTCTACGTACCCCCGAGGAATCAAAACCAAGCGGTCCATTCCCTCACTGACTACCTCATTTCTCTCCCTCACAAAGTGGAGCAAGTCATCCTAGGTGATCTCAATGTTAACAGGCTTGCCTCCACTGCCTCTCATATAAGGGACTTCTTTGCTGCCCTGGATATGTCCCAGTTAGTCACCCAGCCCACCAGATTCAACCACTCTACTGGCACCAGCACTCTCCTAGACGTTGTTATATCTAACCGCCCCTACAATATCTGGGATGTCACTGTCCTCCCTAACTCTCTTAGCAATCACTCCCCAGTCCTCTGTCACTGGTCATCCTCCACTCTGAAGCCAGTGTCCCAGGCCACTCTATGCCACTGTTTATGCCCCAGTGGCCTCAGAAAATTAAAACAATAACTAGCCCAGCCAGACTGGTCCCCTATCCAGTGTGCCCCTGACATTGACTCAGCTCTTGACCACTTCACAAATGCCTTCTGTAAGGCTTGTGACCTTTTCGCCCCCCTCACCAGGATCCGCTCCAAAAAATGCAATGCCCCATGGATCACCCCACCCCTCCTCCAGATACTAAAAAACAGAGATAATCTCTGGCACATTGCTGTAGAATCTGGAAAGGTGTCTGATAGACAAGCCTACAACACAGAATGCAATAAGTACACTTGGGCCGTTAGGCAGGCCAAGGCAGAGTACTACCAGACCACCCTCGCTTCCACTTGGGGTTCAGCCCGGACCTTTTGGGATAATATGATAGAGCTAAATGGGAAGTCCTGCTCCCCCCACCATCTCAGCTCTCCATAAATGGCACCCCACCACAGATCCACTCCTTATAGCCGATTTCCGTAACACTGCCTTCTCTGACCTAAGCTTGGTCCTTCCCAGCAGCTTCTTTGACCCAATCCCCACCTCTCTCCCTCTGGTCCTGCATTGCCCACCATTCTACCTGCACACCCTTTCCCCCCAAGCCAGGCCACCTGCTAAAAGCCTTAGGCAGCAATAACCCCCAGCAGTGACCCCTTGACTCCAGGATCCTCCATATGGTCTTGGACGAAGTCCCAGTCCCCTGACCGACCTTCTAAACTGGTCTCTATCCCTGGGTCAGTTCCCAAGTGCTTGGAAAACTGCTAAAATCACACCCATACATAAGAGTGGGGACCAGTCCACCCTCAACAATTACCAGCCAATCTCCATCCTCCCCCCACTCTCTAAAGCCCTTGAAAAACTGGTGTTGATCCAGCTCTCTGAATACCTAACCAAGTATGACATTATGTGCCCAGAGCAGCACAGTTTCCGTCCAGGACACAGTACAACCATGGCTCTACTGGAATTCTCCCAACACCTGCATGCTGCTCTTGACTCTGGCAGCCTTGCAGGAGCAGTGTTCATTGACCTCTTCAAGGCCTTTGACACTGTCTGTCATCCCCTTCTACTCAACTCTCTCCACCAACTTGGCTTCTCTGGTGGTCCCATTTCCTGGTTCTCTAGCTACCTCTCTACTAGATCCCAGTGTGTCAAGATCAGCGGCTCCTTCTCCAGCACTCTTCCTGTTTGCTCCAGGGTCCCTCAGGGCTCCATCCTGGGTGCAGTACTTTTTAGTCTATACCTCAACAGCCTCCCCAGCTCATGTACCAGTAAAATGCTCCTCTATGCTGATGATGCAGTCCTCGTTGCCTCACATCCCAATCCCATCTCCCTCCAATTATCCCTCCAGCAAGCTTACAACCAAGCCGAAAGGTGGTTCGGCGACCACAGACCGGTCATTAACCTAGAGAAAACCAAATCAATGCTCTTCTTCCACCACCAAAATAAAGCTAAAAACACCCTCCTCTTGATTACCCCCAGCACTCTGCACCCGCTAGAACAAGAGACCACATACAAGTACCTAGGCATCATGTTCAATACTGCCTTCTCCTTCCACACCCACATTAATGCCCTGATAGCTATCCATTAACTCTTGGATTGGCCTGCTATACCGGCTCAGGGACTGCCTGCCTCAGGTTGCCCTCAGGCTGGCCATCATCTCCTCCATCTTGTCCCTCGTGGACTATGGCTTGCCCATCTATGCTGCAGCTGACAACACTATCTTCTCCAAAATCCAACTCTCCATCAGTAAGGCCTGTAGGCTCCTGACCGGTGCCCCCATCCAAACTCACACCTGCTTTTTCTATACTGCCACCAATCTGCTCAACTTTGAGGAATGACTGCTCTACCAGACCTGCCTTCTCTCTAAGAAATCACTGCTAGGACTCTCCCCCTGGAGTCTCCACCTCCCTACAGCAGTCATCATCGTCTGTCACCACCCGTAACTCTGTTAAGACCACTTTCAAGGTGCCCAGAACCAAGACCTCTCTTTCCCAGAGATCCTTCCTCTACTGAGCCCCCTCCTGGTTCAACTCCCTCCCTAGCTGCATCTCGAACTTACCAAAAATTGGCTCCTTCAAAACAGCCCTTCGGAATCATATCTTTAATACCCACTGTTGTAGGTGCAACTAACCCCCGTTATAACTTGTGGTACCCACCCGCCTTGCCCCCTGGCTCGACAACATCCACTGGACAGCCTCTCCCTCCCTCAGACCCACTCCTTCCCTACTAGGTCCAAACAGGGATCTAACCCACTGTCTTCTCTGAGGACCTACTATATCCATGAGTGTAACTCACAATTTTGTAACACTATGTAACCTAAGTAACAAACAAACTACTACATTATGTAACCTAAGTGTATCTATGTTAAATGTTCCTTTTATTGCACCTGTAATGTTATCCTCTGTTTTAATCTGCACTGTAATAACTGTCTTGATGTCTGCCCCCCACGACAAGGTGCCTTTGTGAATAAGTCTCTGACTCAAAGGTTGCAAACCCATTTTGTAATGAATAAATGAATTTCACAAATTGCTTTGGAATTTTCCAAAAGTCTTTAATTGGTGATAACTTGGTCCATACTATATTTAGAGGTTTGAAATTTGGCATGCATATTGTCTGGTATGGGCAGAGAAAACATGTGTAATTTAACCCTTAGAAGACTGTGGACATATATATACATCCAGAATCTATATACGTTCACACATATTCAGTTCTCAAATTAATGAGATGTGGATGAAGGGAGTAGATGGCATAGGTGCTCAAAGTCTGGCAATTTAATATTCATATGAACATTTCTGAAAATGTATGTATGCTGACAACATAGCCACCTTTGAAGCTTGATAATTGAAAACTTAAATGCATACTTTCTTTGAAGAATCATAGAAACTGTTAAATAGAGAAGTAATGGTTATGTAAATTGTGCATTTTAGCCATGAATAATTGTCCACACACATAGCAGTCAGGCAATAAAGCAATTGCAAACAGCAGATATAAGCAAAATGCACATTTATTTTGACCAGGGCCCTTGGGGTCTAGGTCTTGAGAGCCCTGGTCAAAATAAATGTGCATTTGCTGATCTACTGTTTATTGCCCTGAGAATATGTCAAGACCAATTTAAGGACTAGGGTAGCAACCCTCCATGTAGCACCAGCCCATTTGCTAAGTTTTAGCCATGGCCTGCCTCGACATGACTGCCCAGGCTTGCTTCTGAACGCATGTCATCAGCATGGCAGCATGACGCTCTGATGCTGGGCTGTGGGGGTTGCTTTAAAGCCTAATGTTTAGGGTCAATAAACCTAACAATGTTTGTGATATTCCATTCTCTAGTTTTAATGTTATTTGAGGTTAAAATTTAGCAATTTATGTAACTGTGAAATGTATAGTAATTTTAAAAGTTCCAAACATTTGGAGGCTTATAACTCAATCATTCTTAAAGCTAGAGATCTGAAACTTGGCACATGTATGCATAGACCATGGTAAAGTCACCAGAGCAAATATGGTGCCATTAGGACAAATGCTTTTAGTTTACATAGTTGTTTACTATAATTTTAAAACTTCCAAAAGTCTGGAGGCTTATAACTCAGACAGCTTTAAAAAGGCCCTGACCTCATTAGAAAAACTTGGAAAAAATGTGAGATTTAGACAGTTTAGCTTACATTTTAAGTATTTTCTATAATTATTTACCTTTTTTCTTTGTTACTGAGGACAGCTGTACAAAAGAGGCTTACTGTCCCTTAGACTTTATCTGCTATTTCTGCCATCCTACAGATGACATCATAATCCAGGTTGCACCTGGAAACAAGCTCCTGGTCATTGTGCTTTTCCAGGTTACCAACTCTTAAATGAATAAAATAAATAATCCCCCATTTATGGCATCGTAATTATCCCCCCAGCAACAGATTGTGATGTCATAAACAGAACTCTGATGTCAGATGTAGGCAAGCAGCCAGAACAGATAGGGCAGCAATCTTGTTTACATGCAAATGTCATTAGTAATAAAGAAGAATGAGAAATACAGAAACAATATTAAAATATAAGCTGACTTGTGCTAAACATTACATTTTCTCAAAGTTGTCACAACGGTATCAGGGGCTCTTTAAAGATGTAGATCTAACACTTAGTAGTTGTTTGTATGGATATTGACAAAGTCAGCATACCAAATTTGGTGCAATGTGGACAGATACTGTTTAAATTAGATGGAAATAACCAAAATTGCAATTTTGGCAATATGTCATGAAATCTTTGTGGAAATTTCACAAAACTTTATGGAAGCGAAATCAGCATTTCACCTAAATTCCACAGGTGGAAGATGCATTTCATCCAGCCCTACCTAGAGCATAATGGCTTTTTCTTTCAGCACGCCATGGACATAGCAATGCAACCTCATGCCATTGTTCAGCTTTATAGGACCTTTTTTGTCAATCTTTATCTGACTTTAGAGTGAGATTGTCCCTATTAAAAAACTGGGAATTCCAAATAGGCAAATTCAGTGGGAGAAAATTTTGTTGGATTTATATACTTTTTTCACAAACGATAAATTACGGCTTACACATTTTCAGGTACACCACAACCTTTATTATATGCCTCATAGATTGTCTAAAAGGGATACATTATAATCTGACACCTGCACTAGATGTAGGCTGGCAGAGTGAACCATGTTACATATTTTTGGGACTGTTTCAAGCTTAAAGGTTTATGAAACATGATTAAGGCCAGAGCACATTTTTTTGGGGGCTTAGCACATTTATTTACACTGGCAATTTCTCTAGTGGGGGACTTTAGTGGAGTTCATTTTAAGGAATGAAGATATTATTTATCAATGATAGCATTAACAGTTAAACAGTTAGTCTTACGTCTCTGGAAAGATCAGGGAGTAATTTCTTTTACTGAATGAATGAAAGACTTTCTTTTTAATCTGCAGCTTGAGAAAATGATTGCAAGTGTTCATAACAAACTGTCTTGAGTATGATCATAAGTGGAGCAAACTACACACACTATATAGACTTCCAAGGGTATTATTAGTGGAAATGTTACCCTTGTTGTTATTTATTTATGTGACACCTTTTCATTTTTATGTTAGCGCGCTTGCACAGCCAACATCTTGGGGTAGTGCAGCTTTGGAGGCACGGTCACTGTTGGGTGAATGCAGGGCATGCATCAGTAGGTGTGTCCATCATTCCCCAATCAGCCTGCATGCCAGCGCCACACCATGCATACATAATGTGACAAGCACATCTAAGAAAAGGTCTGCTGCAATCCGAGCAAAGCTCGTCAGATGCAGCGGACCTTTCCTGGTTGTGCTTGCTGACATTATGAGCATGGTAACACAGTAATCGCCAAACTGCAGCTTTGGGGGTGCCCAATCCCCCTGTCAGTTGCCCCTGCCCTTGTGTATGTGCTGATGGAGGCCACTCCCGTCAGCATAAATCACCCCATTTGTAAAATGCCGGGGGGTGCCCAATCCCCTCGGCTCGCCCCGCTTTCTTTGTGTGCCGACGTGAGTCCATTCCCATCGGCATTAGAAACTCCCCATTGTTAAATGCTGAGGGGGTCCACAATCCCTAACTTGGCCCCCCACTTGTTTTGTGTGCAGGCAGGGGTGCCCAATCCCGTTGGCATAACATCCCCCCGTGTTGTGTGCCGATGAGGGTGCCCAATCCCCCATCAGCTACAGACCCCCCAACAGTTAGGTGGTGCGCTGGGAGCCCATCCCCACATGCCAAATCCCCTAAAAAAAGCTGTCCCTTGATGTCTAATTTTTTTTACCTGTGAAACGAAAATGGTCCCTCATAGTCTCCCTGCCCCTCACCCGCACCCACCCTCTCGCACCCTGCCTCCCACACCCCACCCATACTTACCTCCAGAGTCTGGCACGACAATCTTCAGTGTACTGGGAACATGTCTGCAC
Organism: Neoceratodus forsteri; assembly: GCA_016271365.2. Taxonomy (NCBI): domain Eukaryota; kingdom Metazoa; phylum Chordata; order Ceratodontiformes; family Ceratodontidae; genus Neoceratodus; species Neoceratodus forsteri. The sequence continues at coordinate 207,889,610 of CM028137.1, read as the reverse complement.
TCTTCAAAGCCGACCGTGAACTGAAGAAATGCCAGTAAGCTGTATAATGGAATAAATAAAGTGTTTTCAACTTTGCTGCATATCTCAGGCATATTTGGGAATTTTGGCCCCAAATTTTCAACACGGGGTTTTTGGGATCCCTCCTCATAAATTATTGCACTGTCATGGCGTTATTTGGTCTTGAAAGTGATTTCGCAGTCACTGCATGGAATCACCTTTGTGGACTAAGTAACAAAATGACAGTACCACTATTCATAAGGGGAGCTCTCAAAAAGTCTATGTTGCAAATTTGGTGGGAAAAATCCAAAGAATGACTGTTTTATGAGCGTGCATTGCGCAGTTGCTATTCACGATCATAAGTTAGCGAATTCGCAATATTTTCATGCCAGATCCTCCACCTTGGCATTTTACCACACCTTCTTGTGAACTGTATAGCTGTCATTTTTCACATCCTCACCAAAATGTGTTTTCGCACTTCCAGCGCAGAATAGCGCGGTCGCTGTGCAAAATCAGTTTTCGGGATACATTATGAAAATTACAGTGACACTGTTCATGAGCAGAGGTCCTAAAATGTAAGTATTGAAAATTTGGTGACAATATTCCATAAAATGACTGTGTTACGAGCGTGTGTTGCGCAGTTTGCACGCACAATCATAAGTTCGCAAACTTAATAATATTTTCACTCCAGATTTTCAACAGTGTCATTGTTCTGCACCTCCTAATGAACAGTACAGCTGCCATTTTTCACATTCTGACTGGACCAAAATCTGTTTTCGCAGTTCCGGTGCAGAATAGCGTGGTCGGTGTGGAAAGCCCATGTTCGAGACACATTATGAAAATGGCAGTGACACTATTCATTAGTAGATGTCCTAAAATGCCTATGTTGAAAATTTGGGGATGAAAGACAATAAAATGAGTGTTTTATGAGTGTGCATTGTGCAGTTTGCATGCACGCTCGTGACTTTGTGAATTTGTAGTAGTTTCACTCCAGCTGTTCATCACTGGCATTTTTCCATGCCTCCTTATGAACAGTACAGCTGGCTGAAATGTGTTTTCGCATGTCCGGTGCAGAATTGCACAGTCACTGTGTGAAATCAGTTTTCGGGACAGTTTGAGGACATGACGGTGACACTATTCTTGAGCAGAGGTCCAAAAATGCTTATGTTGAAAATTTGGTGCCGAAAGTCCATACTATGACTGTGTTGCAAGTGTGCATTGTGCAGTTTCCATGCACTCTTGTAACTTCGTCAGTCTGCAATATTTTCATGCCACAGTTTCACCACTGGCATTTGTGCACAAGTCCTTATCAACAGTCCAGCTGGCATTTTTCACAGCCTGCCCAAAACGCGTTTCTGCACCTGTGGTGTACAATGGCATGCTCACTGTGCAAAATCACTTTTTGCGACACATTAACAAAATCAAAACGCTATGCGTCTCTAGCTCCGCCACTGCCAATGCCAGCACAACAACATTCGGCATTGACAAATGCTTGTTATGTTTTCAGACTATGGATATGCAACTGGTGGTGTTTATTTTCCTCTCCAATATTATATTGTGGTACATGATATTGTATTTTTTTATTAGCTGTCCTCACAGTTTACACATCATCCAAACTAGCTCTTGTCTGTTATGTATTGCACTTTTGTTGTTTGTTTCTAGTGTGTTGAACTTAAACAAAATAAAAAAAATAAAAATTTAAAACTCACTAGCTGCAGGGGGGAAAGGAGAAGATGTCCAGTAGAGGAATCTGGCACTTTTGCTACAAAAAATGCTGTAAAACAAGGCTATCTAAACTGAATAGTAACAGCCCAGGCTCAGAGGCCACCATTTCATTCCATAACTTCGGAAATATGAATGTGTATGCTTGCTTACTGATTTGGTGACTTGAAACTGGGAATAAATTGTTTTTGCTTGAAGTCTCTCTGATGCATATAAAGGAACTGGGCTCCAGCAGCCAAGAGGTGAGGCTAGGTGGATCAGATTTAAAACATCTGGTCACATGTGCATTACTAGCCAATTAGAAGGGGACATAACCCATCTGGTAATGATTGGGGATGCTGTACGGTGATTCAATATGCAATTACACCATGTTTCAGGGTTCTAGCTCAGTAGATGACCGAGTTATGACCAAATAAAGAAATTAAAAAAAGCATCATTCTGATTAAATTATACAGAATTTTGTGGAATTTCAAGGAATTCTGTTGGAAAGAATGCCATGAATTCAGAACTGTACAAGTCCACACAGCTAACACTACCTCATCTCCACCGCCACCCCTCCGTAACATAAAAGGAAATGACAGGGCCCTTCAAAGCTGCCTCAAAGTATTAAAGAATGGGGATATTAGAATTTTTTAGAGACTTTACATTGCCATCAGGCCTTTTGTATTTTCTTACCTAGTTGTATTTAATGTCTGCAGCACTCTCTTTACCTTTTTATCATACATCTCCCCACTGCCTACTCTTCTGCATCCATCCATATGTACACAAATAACATGATTCTCTTTGCCTCCGGCTCTTCTACCCCTAACTTCATGGCCAGGCTCCAAAAGGACTTGACTAACATCCAGCATTGGTTTCTGGCTAATCAGCAGTCCCTCAAAGTAAAAAAAAATACAAAACAAAAAACTGCATGATCTTTGGCACTAGACAGAGGCTCGCTAGGCTCACTCCTCTTCCCTAGTTTTATACCCTTAATGGTGCAGCAATTGAGGAAATCCCTTCATTCAAGTACCTGAGGGTCTGGCTGGACAGCCACCTCAGTTCCTCAGTGCATGTAGATGCCATTAGAAACTTCACCCCAAACTTGGTGCACGTAATGGGAATAAAAGGAATGTCCCATATCCTATCCAAAGAGAAAATGTCTCAAAAATGACACATCATGGTGACATAGAATACAGTGCAGCTCCCAAGACTACCCTGTCCAAACTGGATCCCTTCTATCACTACTTTTACCTTACTGCCCTGGACTGCTCCACCCTGTACCCACCACTGATCCTTGAACTCCTCCATTTACATCCCCTTCCTTGAGGCCAAACACATAGTCCATTGTGTTTCTTTTATCTCTAAATACTGGTTTGGCTCAATCTCCTCTTACGTTGCTTCCTCTTCACTTCCCCTCTCCACCTCTTACACACTTTACAACTCTGGCTCTCTTACACCCTCCCCCCCCAAAGAAATCCACTGCTGGTCAAGCTGCCTTCTCCTTCCTTTTTCCCAAACTGTAGTGTTCTCTTTCCCTTACCATCCACTCTTCTAGTTCCCACCACTGACTCACCTCTCTCTCCTCTGTGACTTCAATACTCACTCCTGCAGTTACCCCTGATACTGACCCCTGGGCTGCTGTCCAGCACCCTCCTACCTCTGCTTCCCCTTTGCCCTGAACCAACACTAGTGCAGCTCCCTCTTTCACTCTCCCCAATCTACAGCAATGGCTCTCTCCTTGAACTCTGTGTTGTCTTCTGCATATTGCAATGTTGTCCTCTATCTGCACTTTATTGTACTGTGGTGCATTTTACTTCCCAAAATCCTTGCCTTTACACAATCATTATTTATGATGTTTATCTAGTATTTGTATTCATCTGTATGTTTGCATTATTTGTATTATTGTTCTTAATGTACCTTACTATCCTCCATCCCCCTTCCCCCAGAACACATCTGGAAACAAGTTACTACCAGCTCAGTATGTCTTTCCTGGCAAAACTTTTGAAATAAATAAATAATTCTACCCGAGGGAAACTAGTGTCTTTATTCAGAAAACAGATCTGCATGGTTGCCGACCATCATCAGCACATTTGGTCAAGTAAAACTAGATGGCTTACCAGCTAGAAGATTTAGTAAATATTTATTCCTGTAGACAATTTGCTTATACAACAAACCAACAGTTCATCAGACTGAGCATTAAGGAAGCATTAGTCAGTACCGAATGTTTGCTTGCTTGTATTTGCAGTTGTTAGGCATAAGTAGCGCAGAAGCTAAAAGTAACAATTAATAACATGAGATAATACAAATGCAACCTTTCACATTTCAATGTATTTTTAGTTTGCGAATAAAAACTTTGCAATAGATGTTTATGAAAAGATCTGGTACTGAGAAAGTCACTTAACTTCCCCAGTTCTCCCAGGTTGCCCCTGAAAACAAACCCTGGGACTAGTGAGACTTACCTGGCTACCAAAAAAGTTAATGGACACTTTTTGGACTTGGAGATGTACCAGTTTAAACAGCATAATCACAAAGTAAAAATGCAAAGAGCTGCATTTGTATTTTGGAAGTGCAAGTGCATTATTTTGGGTAAAGGCCAAGGGCACTGAACCCTGAGTCTGCCAGAAGCACTGTTGCAAAAACCCTTGAGAATTGGAGCAATCAGCCAGGACCATGAAACAGACTGGACATGCAGACTTAATATACGGTAGCAGGAACGGGGCTCTGCCTACCTACTAGCATCTCCCCTCATGGCTTGCACAAGACTCCCATCCCTGTCCAAGGTGGCCTTTTGTATCACCCACCTCCTTCACAGAAATCTGCAAAGGCTTATAACCCACATATTTTGCCTCCTCCCCAGCCATCAATGTTAACTGCCACACAATAGTAATACAGCAGGTAGTGCTGTCTGTACAGAGCAACAAAAGAAACACATTAACGACTACAGGCATACTGGAGCATCTAACAGATCTTTGCTAAAACTACATATTTAGACAAAACAGCATATATAGAAATATTAAAGATCACCAAGTTGGTAAAGTCTAGAAAAAAGATATACCTAGAAAACAACATATATAGAAATATTGAAGATCACCATATATGTAAAGTTTGGAAAAAATTTATACCTAGAAAGCAAATTACATAGAAATAGTGAAGATCACTATTTATTTATTTTTATTTATTTAGGGATTCGGATCATACCTTTGAGCTCAGTGGTCCTTTAAAAAGGTTCCATGTCAAACAGTAACAATGACAACAATAACAAACAGTTTATATACAATACTCGAATAGTAGGTAGCACCGCGGTGATAGTAAAGTGTCAAGAGCATTCAACTAGGGTAGAGGACGGTGTTTGTATGTAGCAAAGGAGATAAAGAGGTGTGACACTTAGTGTAAGAGTCTGTGGAGGATTCATGGTGAGGAAGAAGGGAGACTGGGGGGGGGGAACTGGGTGGCCAAAAGAAATGGCTTTGTCTAGGAGTTTGGGAGGTAGTGGCAGTAGGTTGGTTTTAAGGTTGATCCAGTGCAGGAAAAGGCACAGAGGGGAGAGGAAGACAGAGGGATAGGGCAAGGGGGAAGAGTGGGGGTAAAATGAAGGGGAAGGAGAGTGTGGGTGAGTGGGCATTATTTAGGTAAAGTCTGAAAGAAAAAGGTATAAGATTATACCGACCACAAAACAAACCAGTTACAGTGCTACTGTCCTGTGCCATCACCCTGCCTACCCACTTGTTATTCTCAGCCGCCATTTTTTCAGACAAATTTTCTCCAAGCCACACAGCTAACCAATAAGACTACACACTGAGGACATCACAGCCATCAGGATGCCCTAGTGTCCACAGCAAATGCATAGCAACCTCTGCAGTAAGCAGAGGTACAGTATACAGAGAAAATCACAAAATGTCCACTCTAATTTCTTTAAAAAAATAAACTATTACTATATGTTAATATGACTACAGAAACCACTCTTACAGTTGTATGTGTGCATTCTTAGTGTATGAAAACCATGGCCTGAATGTGAGTGTCCTGATACTCTAAGGATGTGAGACGCCTCCTACAACTATAAGAGTGGTACCAGAGGCTATATTAATATGCTATTAATCGAAAATTATCAATAATAGATTAACATTTTAAAACAATATCCCAGATCGTTCCATTTTCAGGGCAGCTGCATGTCAGACACTTCACAGAATAAGAATGTCTCATGCACAGATGAAAGGAGCACTCTGATTCCTAGAAGAGTGCTTCCTCGATCTATAATAACAAACCTACCTCCACTGTCCAAACTCATCCCTATTGCATAAATGAAGTATGTAGTGGGGGTCAGTTTGATACATACTGTATCTGTATTCATGCAGTTTGCCCTCAGCCATGTCATGTGTGGCTTATGCCACTTGTGAGGTTACTCCAGTTCTAATAGCACTCATACAGATAATTCATGTATCAAACTGACCCCCATTGCATACCCCTCATATATTTTCCTGGCTGTTTACTTAGTGGTTACAACATTACTTCCCTTTGTATACTGATAATAGCAAGCTTTTTTAAATTAAATTTCTGCCATCTATGGGCAGTTACTCAGGCATATCTCCAGTGGTCTGGTAGCTCCTGTTGCTTCCCCTTGGAACACCAACCCTTGCTTGTTTCTACCTTCCCAAACTACAACCCTCTAAAGTGACAACGCTTAGGTAACACCCTCCAGAGCACAGGAAAAGAACTCTGTGTCTGTCGGGGGGGGGGTGAGATAGAATCTAAGGCAGTGGTGGGGTCCTTTGTATGAGAAATTGGAACAGTTAGGAACGTGCTGCGAGCTATGGCTGAATTAGGTGGTGCTAAAACAAAGGCCAGCCAGCCCAAACACAACAAGAAGCCAAAAGTAGTACAGCACACTTTAGCCCATTGCAGGATAAATCTAGGTCCAAACGTATAGATGCAGGTAAACTGAATTATTTATTGTATCCAAAAAAACAACACGGACCAACAGGCAGAACAGAAAACAAAGCGCTTAACGTGCCCCAGCGCTTCGACTCGTCAATGAATAATTCAGTTTACCTGCATCTATACGTTTGAACCTGGATTTATCCTGCAACGGGCTAAAGTGTGCTGTACTACTTTTGGTTCCTTTGTATGAGAACAGGGACCAGTCATCTTTAGTGCAGACATCATTTTTGTCCTTTATACACTATGTCCCACCCACATCCCTAGGTACAAGTACATCAGACTGCCACAAGTGGGGGGGGGCACAACATGAAGTCAAGTTCCCCCTTTAGCCGCAGGATTAGCTTACTCTCCCTCACTTCCCTATGCTGCACTAATTCACAAACTCGATCAAGATATCCTACATTAAAGTGAAAGAACGGCTCTTGCACACCACTGCCCATATAGAATATCATTGCATGGAATCTGCCAGCCATAGCAACTAACTGTCTTAGTTTGACTATGGAACTCTAGCTCTGAAAACAACAGCAAAGCAGCTTTTTTGCAAAGCAGATTTTCAACAGAGGACTATTATGCCAGCCCGCCGGCGCATAGGTTGGATTTCTGCTTGCGACACAGGCAACCCGGGTTCGGGAATGGACCCGGGTCACTGGGCTGGCCAGGGGGAGAAAGATTGAGTGTCCTATGGACAGCTCTCCTTCTCTGTGGGGAGGGTGGGGAAGTGTCCGGCACGTGACAGACCCCTAGGGAAGCCAGGGGTCTCACAACACCGGTGCTCGCACTCAATGGAGGCAGGGCGGATGCTGGACAGCATTGCACATCCCTGCCTCAGAGGAAAACTAAAGAAAATGGAGGGGAGAGCCTCCATCTACATGAAACCTCCCCGGGGCTTCAATTAGCCACCGTCACTGCACTCCCAACCAGATACCAGTTCCACAGCGCTGGAATTAGGGGAACTGGCACCATGGCCCTGCCCTCTGGGAGGGGCAAGCTGTAGGTAACTGGGAGTTATGGCACTTGGCGGTTGGTGGAAGTCTCAGGGGCTGTGACTAGGGCAGAGACAGGATAGAGGCCTCCCGGGAAAAATGATAAATAAAAAAAAAAAACAGAGGACTATTATGCGGGACTCAGAAAGGAATGGGTTTTAAACATAATTGCTGAGATTGCACCTGTCTGTGTTTAAGGTTTGTGGGCATGGGTAAAAACTGGACACCTTGATCGGCCAAATTTGCACAACTTGAGACTGCACTGGCTGATCTGGATTTTATTGTTCTGTCTATTCTGGTTTTCACTAAACCCCTGGTTGGAGTACAATCGCACATTACACAGACAAAATGTAAAAGGCCGAATATCACTACATTTTTAGAATGTGTCAAATGCAAACATTTTAGTTTGTGAGTGTGTGTGTGTGTGTGTGTGTGTGTGTGTGTGGTAATCACATACTTGTTGGCAAAAAAAAAAGATATGTTGCCTAGCAGCAGGAAAGAGAAGATCCATAGTAGAATCCCCAATGTTTGGAGACTCCTGTGCACAGGGATGTTGGGAGTCACAAAGTTGATTCTCATCATGATTTGTAGAGATTAAAGAAAAGGCTCAGAGCACATCTGATTCCCAAAGGTGCTACTGTGCAGAATATAGTACTAAATACAAACAAAAGCAGTGCACACACTGATATTTGAGGCTATTTATTTAATTGCTGCAACAAGCCAGAAACCAATGACCAACCTCCCTTGCGTATTGCCTATGGGGAGGCCTCTTCAGGGGGCAGGGCTTGTCTGTGAATCAGTTCATTGTATAGTGCCATAAATTAACAAAGTGTTAATTGCTATAAGTGCAATAATACCCCCACAACAAGGAATCAAAGTGCAGTGCTGGTGAAAAAAAATACAAACAACATGAAAACATGATAAAACAGTAAGTATCTTGTCATTCAGGAATCGAAACAGCGTCAAATATCCAATGTGCTAATATTCAGTTGTATCCAATATTTCAGAATAATAAAAATACCTTAATAACCTTTGACAACCTTTAAATGTGATTAACTAAACAGTTAAAAGTCAGTGCTCAAGGCTAAAATGCAAGGGAAGAAGAACGCACACTAGAATGCTGTAAACTTACAGACACTAACACTGTATAATATTGCACTAAGAAATCAACAGATGCCCAAAAGGGAAAACTGAGTAAAACAGGACCAACACAGGTACTAATGTAAACAAATGAATAATAGGGGACCACAAAGAGGATCCCAAGTGGTCCTGGTGGGATTTGAAAAGTACAACTAATGTAGATTCAAACTAACGATGATGCAGAAGTAGCAATGGTGCCATAAAAAATAGCAAATGTAAAACACCACTGATAATTAGAAAATGGGGATTATAGAATGGCAAGAGTACAGTTCCATTCACGCAGATATTTCTTTGCAGTTAATCATTTTTATTGAAGTTTTTCTTTCAGAACAGCATTAAGTACAGTTATCAAAGGATTAGTAAACTGATCACAGTAATACAAAACATCAGAACACAAAACCTGGAGTACAGTGCAGCCAAGTCAAATAATCACATGAATATTAACAGTATGTACTTTCCAGAAGCATTGAGGACCTCAGAAACATTCAGATCCTATGTATTTCCAGAGCTTCAGACAACAGAGGCAGAAGAGGGGGGCAGGACACTTACAGAACCCAACTTCTGTCTTAGTAGAAGATGTGCAGCTAAAAGTCAAATATGTGAGGGGGGTAGAATACATGCTTGGGTAATCTCACTAGCCCTGTCTTGCAATGAGATTCTGACACTTCTTTTTCTTGGTGAGAGAGGGACCATCAGGGATTGTCAAAGGGTTCCCATGCCTTATGATACTTTGTCATGGTTTTACTAGCAAAATGTGACATTCTAGGCAGAGCCACTAAGGTTCGGTCAGCCAACGTCCATTGACCCAGGAAGGGAACATGATCTGTTTTCCAGCTATGCAATATTAATCTCTTGGCTTCTATGTTCCTTTTTCAAATCACAGCTCAGCCACTGCTTTGCTGTACTGCTCTCTGAACAGTTTTTTTCACCGACCCCCCCCCCTTTATTAAATACACTTCTCCAGTGATCCCCGCCTCTTGAGGTTTCACACTAGTCAATTACTGCAACTCCTTAAAGGGGCTCTCCTTCCTGCAACTTCTTAAAAGGGGGATCCTCTCTCGGGCTCAAATTTAACTGCAAAAATGCTGCTTCATCCATTCAGCATAGGATTTCTACTTATTAGTGTAACCGTCACATACTGTGGGTCTCTAAACCTACAAAATTTTCCACACCCAGGCATATTCAGAGGCTACCTAAATCTTATACACAGATTTCTAACTGTTTCTCTCCCACTGCCACTTACCTGACCTGGCTTATATACTACCATACACTGCTGTACTCACGTTGAGTACCAACTGCCTCTCTCTCATGGGTTTGCCCTTTCAATTAAAGCTATTCTGTATGCTTACTATTGCCCCTCACCTCACTGTTTGGCCTTGGAGATGAGTTTGAGAAATTGCCCATGCCTCAGGGGCAAAATTTGGCCATTCCGACTACTTAGTGCTATAAAAAAGATGCTCCTGCTGCTACTCATCTGTGCTGGTAATGTCAAATTAAACCCCGGGCCCCTCCTCTCCATTTCTGCTGCAGCTGACCTACCTTTACTGAAAGGGTTATCATTTTTGCATTTGAATACCTGCAGCCTTCTGAAAAAGCTTGATGCTATCAAAACGTGGACCCTACACTGCTCTCCTCATGTTCTTGTAATCTCCAAAACTTGGCTAAGACCAACCACCCTGGACTATGAGGTTAACATTCCTTTGTACAACTTGTTTCATACTGATAGGAAATCCCGAGGAGGGGGAGTAGCCATCTATGTCTAGGACAACATTACCACAACTATGGTGGACATGACTACAGTCCCTAAAGAGTTTGAGTGCCTCACGCTAAGAATTCTACCAGCCAAATCAACCTCTATCTGCATTAATGGGTGCTATAGGCCCCCCTCAGCTAGCCTCTCTCTACTCAAATACCTAAGTGACATATTAGCTACCACCTCATCAGAAGTATCCATAATTGGTGACCTCAGCCTTGACTGGCTCTCTCCAGTCTCCTTGCCAGTGAAAGAATTCTGTGATGCCCATGGACTTACCCAGATCATTAATGAAGCTACCCGCCTAAACAACCAAAACCCAGAGCGTAGCTTCCTTCTTGACCTAATCCTTTTAAGCAAGCCTCACCTCTTCTTCCACTCAGGTGTATTCTTTAAGGACATCAGTGACCACTGTGCCATTGCATGCGTAAGGTCGACCCAACTCCAAATCTCCTCTTCCTCCAAATACATTCATAAGAGATGTAAATGGAACTTCTGCCCAGATGCTTTTTTCTATGACCTCCAGTATGCTAACTGGCAGAAATTTTACCTTGCATCTTCTGTGGAAGAGGCACATGAGGTACTTCATGAAATACTTACCAAAACCTTAGACCTCCATGCCCCAGTTACCAAAAGCAGAACCAAAAGAAAATCCTGTCCCTGGTTCACGGATAACCTAAAGACTGCCTTAAGGCATAGGGATGCTCTTTAGAAAAGAGCCAGAAAGTCTAAATTGGCCACAGACTGGTCTGCTTTCCAAACCAGAAGGAATTTCTGTACGAAAACTATCAGAGCTGCAAAGCCTAGTTATTTCTGGTCTGAACTTAATGCATCCACTAACTCTGCTACTAAGTTTTGGAAAACGTTAAGGGAGGTTGAAGGCCATAACAGCACTGGCACACTTCCCCACAAAATTTCGACTGGTGGTACCCACACTACAGATAAAAATGGGATCCTTGACCTCCTTAACAATCACTTTGAAACGGCAGGGATGGCTTTTGATACCTTCCTAGCAAATGCCATCAGGGCACAGTTCCTTAGTCAGTCATCTGATTGCCATGATCTGGAATCTGTTGACCCTTACCACTCTTTCTCCTTCTGTCCGGTCACCGTTAAACAGGTTGAGGATCTCCTTCTTCAACTTGATACTAAGAAAGGTGCAGGTGTGGATATGATTTAGCCTTTCTTCCTAAAGTTGTCCTACTATATTTTGGCTCCCCCTATTACCCACCTTTTCAATTTGTCTCTCAATCAGGGCTCCCTCCCCAAGGTCTGGAAGATGGCCCATGTCATCCCTCTATTCAAATCAGGGGACCCCTGTGACCTAAATAATTACCGCCCAATCTCCTTGCTCCTGGCCTTGTCAAAACTATTGGGGAAGGTAGTAAATGAACAGCTCAGATCTCGTCTGGAAAGTTTTAATCTACTAAACCCAATTCAATCTGATTTCTGTCCCATGCATAGTACCTTCACTGCCCTTGCTAAGGTTATAAATAACTGTCAGTCCACACTTGATAACAAACATTACATATGCGCCTTGTTTCTGGACCTTAGCAAGGCTTTCAACCTGGGGGACCACGATTTGCTCCTGGTGACCCTGAAGAAAGTTGGGGTGGACAACCTAGTCCTAAGTTGGTTCTCAAACTATCTTGTGGACAGAGAGCAGCAGGTCAAGGCTGAAGGAGACCCATCGCTAAGAAAAATACTCCGTAGAGGTGTCCCCCAAGGATCCATACTTGGTCCACTTCTCTTTGCCATTTATATTAATCAAATTGACACTGGTCTAAAGTCATCTAGTATCCATCTCTTCGCTGATGATACAGTGCCATACATTGACAGATCAACTCTGGATAAAGCCATTTTGGACCTCCAGAATGATTTTGACATCCCCCAAAAAAATCTACTCAACTAGAAACTTCTGCTCAATGCCAAAAAAACTAAGGCCATGATTTTCTCTCTCCACTGGCCCCTCATCTCAAAAAATAAAACCCAGATAAGGTTCTTCACATAAGCACCCTTTTGGGAGAATTCCTGGAGTTCGTGGAACAATTCAAATACCTGGGGGTCTGGATTGACCTCAAATTGTCCTTCATGATCACATTGAAGAACTCACTAAGAAACTGCATCAAAGACTTGATATTTTCTTCAGGATCAAGCATTCACTAATCTAGGAGGCTAGACAACTCCCAGTCCAAGCTACCTTCTTGCCTCTCCTAGACTATGCTGACTACCTATATGGCCATAGTACTAGCACAGCTCTCTCCAAGCTTCATACCCTATATCACAGAGCCCTTTGGTTCATTTTGGATGCCCCTTATGACACACACCACTGCATCCTCTATTCTTCCATAGGCTGGAGCTCCTTTAGCTTCACAAGGCAAAAGAATGCTATTCTATGGACATATAAGGCAATCACTCATAAATTACCTCAGTACATCACAAGCTGCCTAACTCCCTGCACCCCTAGTGCCTATTCTCTCAGAAGTCTTACCATCTTATCTCTGCCTATCTCTAAAGTTAAAACGCGCTTTGGTAGATCCTCAATAAGCTTCACTCTTCCTATGCTCTGGAATAAGATCCAGAAAACCTTAAGGCTCACTTCCCCTGTTACATTCTCCCTCTTCAAATCCTTGTTCCTGAGGACCTTATCTGAGGTCTATCATTGCTTCAAGTCAAGGTCTTAACATCATGATTTGTTACTGATTTAAAGTCTGGACTTAAACCTCAACCATTGCCTGAGGTGTCATTTGAGTCCTCCCATCTGTCATTGTCCAAATTAAGGTCCCAACATCACAATCTGTCTTTGCTTCAAATATTGGACTTAAACCCCAACCGTTGAATGTGGCATCTGTCATGTTTCTCCCTTAGAGCAGTCCTTCCTCCCTAGGCCATCATGTCCAACCCTCTCCTATCTCATTAGACCTTCCCTCCCACTCCCTATACCCCCCTTCTCACCCCACTTGCCAGGCCATGCCTACAATACTTATCAAAGGACTCTTACATCTCAATCTTCTTCACACTTTAATGCAAGAGGAACTGCCACTCTTGCTTAGTATGACTCCTCCAATGATGTTTACTGTATAAAATTTAGCGCATTACCTTACATCCATATATTTGTATCTATGCAATTGTATTTAAATGGCTCTACTTCTTGTCGAACCTATTGCTATGTTCTGGTGGAAGTATCTTGTTACATGTGATGGTTATATGTTATTATGTTGTTATTATTACTGCTATGTAATTGTTATGTACGTTCACTCAACCTGTTATGTCTTAACCCTGTTGGCAATCTTTTTGCCCCAGATCTGTCTTGTAAATGAGTATGTCTCAATGATGTTCCACTTGGCAAAATAACGATTTTGATTGATTGATTGATTGATTGATGCTCACCATCAAGAGCCAATGGGGCAGCAAGTTTGATATGGATGAGTCATGAGGGGGGATACCCAGGAAATATAAAGGAGGGCTTACAGGGAAGGATAGCTGCAGAATCTTCATGCAACATTTGCACATGACCACAGTGTATGCAACAAGTTTTCCCCCCTCCACCTGGCATCTCCAGCAATGGTCATGGGACATGTGCCCCAGCCCTTTCAGCTAGGCTGGAGTCCAGTACCAGAGGTGTATCACCGTGTTCTAAATAAGCAAGCTTCTGGTGTCAAAACAGGCTGAGTTTGACAACCACCACAGACTGAGCCATACACCATCTGAAATAGGGGTACCCAGCACCTCTTCCCATTTCTGCCAAGCCTTTTCAAATGGGTCAGATGTGCTGTCAATGACTGATCTATATAGCTGTACTGCCACCCATATAAAAGAGGTAAGCAAGCCAGTCAGAATTGTAGGCATGATGGTAGGAATTTAGAGAGATAGGGATCTCTGTAGTGCATCTATGGTGCTGCAAATGTACAAATACTTCCTGAAATCCCCCTGTAGTAGGTTGTATTGACTTATGATGTGTGTCAGTGTAGACCCTAAGTCTTTTTGCCAGGCACAAATTAGAAGATGAGTCCAATTCCTACCTGCAGGGCAGTTGCAATTTAAAACAAGGTGAGTATGAGGGTACTGAAACAAATATTGCACACAGGAAATCCCTAATCCCACCTACCCATTCAAATGGAAACTTTGCTTGCTAACTAAGATCAGGGGTCTCCTCCACAAGGGTGTAAGGGGGAAAGAGTCAAGGCAGTGTGCAGTCACTGCTCAAGCTTTGTCTAGGCCTTGGTGGATGAGCCAAGGTAGGGTTCTTTTGGAGACGTTTCCCTGGGGCAAGAACAGGAGGATGGAGGGGAACTTGCTGCCAAGGAGCTCAGGCAGTATACCCAGCAACTTGGGGGTGCATTCTTTTTGCGCGGGGGTGGGGCTTGGAGCCAGCGCAGAGTTTTTGCTTATCTAAGAACTACATAATAAGCATAGAACCAAGGCTATGACCATCCCCCTGTCTGCCAGTGAACCCTAAGCTTAGTCCTGCTATACCTGGGGGTTTTACCCTCCCACAAGAAGTTGCTGACCAGCTTGTCCATCTTAATAAACTATGGTACAGGAATATCCACCACCAATTGTGCCAGATATTTAAACAATTTGGGTGCTGTTATCATTTTTATGGTTGAAAATTTCCCAACCAGGGCGAGATGAAGTGTCTTCCACCTATCATATTCCTCTTTCAGTGTTTGCAAGAGGGGAGCAATGTTCTGCAAGACCATCTCAGAAGGATTGCGATGTATCTATCTCCCTAGGTATTTGAAACCATGCGAGACCCATTACAACCCATGAGAGATAATAACTGTTGAGGGTAGGGTGGAGTGGAGGGATTTCTGTTTTAGTTGGGTTAATTTGAGCCCTGAGATATGAAAGTCCCAAAAAATGGGCCAGTAATGCCAGAATGCTGCTGGGAGCATCCCAAAGGAGTACTAAACAGTTGCCTGTGTGTAGCATGGTATGGGATTCCTGGCTGCCTGCCATTCAGTGCCCCCCCCCCTCGATAGGGGTGTTGGAAAATTGCTACTGCCAGGGGTTTAATGGCTAAAACAAATAACATGGGGGAGCATGCCTGGTGGGTACCTTTATTCAGAGGAAATGGAGGGAAGGGTAGAGTTTGTCAAAGCCTGGCTAAGGGGGGAGTGTACAGGGTCCAGATCCTAGCCCCAAATATGAGGCTGAAGGCCAGCAGCCCTTGGACCAAGTACAGATACCCGCACTCCATTGAGTTGAAAGCTTTTTTTGAAGTTGATTGCTACACTGCAGTTGAAGTGGGGATGTTTTGGCCACTGCAAAAAGGGAAAAGAGGGACCTATGGTGGTCTGAACCCAACCATCCCTTCACAAATCCTGCCTGTGAGGTATGGATCAGGGAGGGAAGCAGTGCCTCAAGATGAGAGGCCAGGACCTTAGCAACTGTGTTTATGAGGGACATGGGAATATAATTTTCTGGGTAAGTGACATCCTTCCATTCTTTAGGCAGCACTGTAATTGTCACCTCCTGGAATGTGGGGAGAAGACAAGCGGTGCGG
This sequence comes from Neoceratodus forsteri, assembly GCA_016271365.2. Taxonomy (NCBI): domain Eukaryota; kingdom Metazoa; phylum Chordata; order Ceratodontiformes; family Ceratodontidae; genus Neoceratodus; species Neoceratodus forsteri. Next base: position 207,873,589 of record CM028137.1, on the reverse strand, counting down.
CAGGCCTCCAAAAAGACATCTGTCAGTCAGGGGGCAACAATGTCCTGAATCACTTGGTATAGATTGAAGGGTATACCATCCTTTCTGGGGCATGGGGGAAATGATGGCATCATGAACCCCAGAAACCATCAGAGGATGCTGGCCCAGTGGCATGGCAGTAGTGCTACCATCCACTATGCTGGTGACCCAGGATCAGGACTAGGAGTGCATGTTGCTGGGGGCAGGCTGGGGTGGGAAAGAGGATAGAGCATATGATGGACTGCTCACCTGTCCCAGGAAGGGGAGGCATGCTAGCTCTGCTGTGTGACTGCCTCCCAACAAAGGTCTAGTGGTAGGACGGTTAGGGAGCAGCAAGAACTGTATCGTAAAATAAATAAACTTGAATTTAAAAAAAAAGGAGCAGCAAGAATGGAGCTAGCTGCAAGACTTCTGCAGTGTATGCATGCCTCTGCATGCATATATCAACACTTGTGCTCCAGCAATGGGGAGGGAGGAAAAATTAGGCAGAAAATCTAGGGGCTTGAGCTATATGAAGCCCTGCCTGTGTCTTGACAGTCCGCCCTACCACTGTAGTCCTGGAGTGATCTGGATGTGTGTGTGTGTGTGTGTGTGTGTGTGTGTGTGTGTGTGTGTGTCAGGAGAGGACAGCCAATCCAAATCCCACCTGCTGCAGGGGGGATTCACAGAGGAAGTGGCTCTCAGACCAGGAGTGAGGTAAGCAATCAATGCCAAGTGCAAGGTCAGAGCTGACAGCTGCCCAGGACTGCTAGGGAGGATAAAAAACCTTTGTGGAAAAAAAAGAAACTGACAGAGGGGTCTCCAGGGGGCACTGATGGCTATCTGTCAAAGTGGGTAGTTTCAGGGTCCTAGTAAAAGCATTTAATTTGGTCAGGTCTGTAGGACTATCTGAGGCTTACAGCCATTTGTAAAGGAGCACATTATACAGTTCACATTTTGTTGATGGGAGTGTAGGGCCTCAGCATCATCCCTCAAACCCCTAATATAGCAGTGTGTGTGCTGTTTGAGCAGTCTGTATGACAGTTGCTTCCCAGCTTTATTATCCTCCTCACAGTATTTGTGCTTAAGTCTAGAGATGACTAATTCTATTTTTTATGGGGCCAAAACATTGAGCTGCATTCAAAGAGAAGGGATATCCCGGGGTTGGGGTGGGGAGCACATGACACCCAGAGTTTTCTTTCTACACTTTTTTTTCACTACCAGATCTGCCTCCAGGATCTTCTTTTCAGCCTCCTATTGCTTCCTTCTGTTCAAGATGTATGCCATAAGGTGACACCTCAGGGTGGCTTTAAAGGCCTCCCATAACACTGATTTATTTGTGTCCCCAGTGTCACTGAGCTGAAAATAGGAGGTAGCTTCTAGGTGGAGCCACTCCTTAAACTGGACATCCTGTAAGAGGAGGCGGTCAAGTCTCCAGGTGGTTAATTTGGGTTGGAGGAGTCCCACAGCAGCGTGAACTCTGCTGGAATATGATCGGAGATGCACAGTGGGGCTATTTTGAAGGATGCTGCAAGTTGAAATCTTGGTGGGGAGGTCAAACAGAAATCAATACACTAGCAGTTTAAAGTGTGGCAGGAAACCAGAAGTAGTCCCTCTTCTGGGGATGATATAACTTCGGTGTCTGAAAGGGACAGAAGGGGCTGCATGTCTTTTAGTTCTACCAGCACCTAAGCTGCAGCTGCAGCTTGTCCCAGGTACTATCCATTAAGGGATCCAGGATCACACTAATTCCCCCCCACCAACAGTGGCATGGGGGCATCTGCCAAGTGAGATAAAATTATGCAGAGAGTGATGTAGAAACATGGGCAGTCCTAGTTGGTACCATAGACATTGGAGATAAGGAGGGAACCTTCCATTGCAGCAAACTCAGCAAGCCCCAACCTCCCTGTGGAGTCTTCCTTTGTTATGGTAACTTTCTATTGCAGGTGTCTGTGCAATAAAATTGAAACCCCTGCCTGGGGGGAGGGAGCACAGCTATGAACCTCCATCCCAACCTATTCCCACTTTAGTTTAGAGGCCTAGACTGAGGATAATTGGTCTTGTTTAAAAGGGCCAGCTTCACACATAGAGATTTAAGTCTGTCAAGAATCTTTTTTACTTTTAATGGAAGAGTTCAGGCCTCTCGCCTCTCCGGATACACAAGTCTCAGAGGGCCATTGTGGGGAATGTAAATGTGTTGTTCCGGTTCAGTGGAAAATATCATGGAAAATTGAAGTACTATATTCTGACCTTAACAAACTGCTAGTAACGTGCCATACCCCCACCCTAGAATACCAACCCTGTCAGGGAGACAAGTAAGGCTCACTGAGAATGAACCAAAGAATAAGACGTTAAAAAATTATCTGCTCCCGAAAATATCAAAATGCTTCATATTAACAACTAGAGCTGTAACAAAATTTATATTGCAGTATAGAAAAGACTACCATCCGGCCATCCGGCACAGGAAACGCCTAACCCCAGAAGCACTGGCAATGGCCATCCAAAGCTCCATCATCAGCATCATAGACTACGGTCTTATCATATATGGGTCTGCAACTACCTCTGCTCTCAAGTGTATTACAACCTCCCTGAATAAGGCCTGTCGTCTCATCACTGGCTCACATCGCCATACCCACACATGTGACCTTTATTCCCAATCTGGATGGCTTCAACTGGACAAACACATAAAATACCAAACCTGCATCGCGGCCAAGAAAATTATAATGGGTATGGCCCCACCTGGTGTCTGTGCCCTCCTTAAGCCTAGACATAGGAACGTCACTATAAGGAGATCCAATTCCCATCTACTACATATCCCACGATGTCGCACGACCCAAGGACAAAGATCATTCGCCTATCGGGCATCCAACTGGCTCAACTCTCTTGGCAGTGACATAGCGACTGCTCTAACACTCAACCTTTTCAAGTCCAAGCTGCGCCTCCCACTGCTTGTATCCTGCGATTGCCCATCTTTACATTTCCACCGTTCCAGCTGCAAATGCCCCAGCACCCAGCACTTACAATCAGTCTTTGCACCCCTAGCACCTTACCTGTCATATTCCCTCGACAAGGCCTCCTGGCTGCACTGTCTCCCACCCTCGCCCACCTCCCCCCCGGATCTCCACTCCTGCCCCTGCCCCAACCACCTCCCATACTCCCCCTTACCCCCTGCACCTCCTCCCCCTCGATCTCCTACCCTCACTTCCCCACCACCCACCCATCCGTTCCCTTGTCTTGCTCATAGCTCAAGTCTTTGTACTGGTTATTACATGTCTGTAAGTCAATGACTATATGTTTGTAACTAAAAATGATGACTGTTGCACACGCTGACTTGGAACCTTTGTAAAAGAGCCTCAGCTCAAAGGTATTAAACATAGAAACATAGACTTTGACAGCAGATAAGGACCACTTGGCCCACCCAGTCTGCCCATTTCCCTACCTATTGGATAAGCTGCAGATTCTAGTTAAACAGCCTACTTCCTGCAACCCCCCACTATAATTGCCTTATGTCTGTCCCATGCATGTTTGAATCCCCCCACTGTTTTAGACCCCACAACCTCTCCAGGAAGGCAGTTCCATGCGTCCACCACTCTCTCCGTGAAAAAGAATTTCCTCACATTACCTCTGAGCCGTCCCCCCTCTAACTTTAATTTGTGCCCCCTTGTTCTTACAGATCTCTTTTTCTGAAAGATGCTACCCTCCTGGACTTTGTTGATTCCCTTGAGGTACTTAAAAGTTTCTATCATGTCTCCCTTGTCCCTCATAGATTGAAATAAATAAATAAATAAAATATAGCCCCAAAGAAGTTGGGGAGTTGACAGAGGTAACTCTTCAAGACTCAGACATTATTGGTGAGGCAGCACAGTTCCAAATGCACCAAACAAGTGTGAGTTGAAAAGGTAAAACAATGAAGCTTTGTGGGGGGGGGTCACACTGGGAGAACAATACCATACAGTGAACACATTTGCAATTTAAACAAGTAACCATTGATGAACAGCAGTAATGGCGCTGACTTTTGGGGTGAAGGTAAATGTCCCCCACAGGGATGCCAAGGGAAAGAAAAGGGGAAGGGGCCCACTTCCAGGTGGAGAAGTAGAACCTTTGTGGCCCTTGCAGTTCTAGACTGTTTCATTAACATACTGAAGAAAAGGTGGCAGGCCTAATGAGTTCCAAGTGGGGCAACTGCCCTAGTGCACAGACAAAAGAGGTACAAGGGCCCAATCAAAGAAGCTAGTGACTGTTTATTTCAAAGCTGTGCAGTGAGGCTTACCTCACATCACCTTCAGGCATCTAAAAGGACATCTCGGGTGGAAGGAATGTAAATCAGGAGGCCATTGCTCACATGCCAGGCCAACACTGAGGTGCTGTTGTGACTAGTTATCAGTGTGCCAGCTACAAGCAGCCATCAGGCTGCCCCTAGATGCCCCAGCCAAGAGGAGCCCTGGCAGAAGGTATATCCCAATATCAAAAGAAAACAACCAGTCAGCAGGAAGCCAACTTCATTGGATGGAGTTATCATTCTGAACAGAAGGAGGAGAGGTGAACCCTTGTACTGTACTCTGAAGAGAAATTACAAAGGGACTGTACCCAAACCGAAGCCCTCGGTCACCCTTCCCTCATTGTGTAGGAAGGAGGGGATATACAACAGGAAGTAATGTGTACTTTTACAGCACCTCAAAAGCTTCAGCATTTAAGGCAGCAACACATTTACATGGAGCTGAAAAATTATACAACCATTATACTACCTTTGGGCAAACTAAAAAACAGCTATGCAACTAAGAAAGATGTGCACTTTAAAAGAACATATTAGAAGAATGCCATAGTTGCTGTCCTCGTTAACAATTTTCAGAGGCAGTGTTCAAGAGAGACTAGCAAGCCACCGGGCAGGCCTTTGAAGAATGAAGCACAGGAGGGTGGGGGGAGATCAAAGGGAATGAATCCCCCTACCTCTAGACCAGATTTTAAAGTCCCATGTCTATGGCAAAACTGGCAGGCTTCACAGCTGGAGCCTCAAGATGTGAAGGGCTCACCAGTTAACTGCAGAGCAAAAGTCACAGGAAAGCTGTGGGTGTTGAAAACACAGAGGGTTTAAAAGAAATGCATAAAGTCATTAATGTTCCCACAGGTGCAGAAAGCACTAAGAGTACTTTCATTGCTGCTGCCTCACCCAGAGTGGTTTTATGTAGGCCTCTGGGGTGTCAGGTCAGCCTGCTGGTGAACGGTATCTGAGGGAGGGTAGGCAGGAGGAGGATTTGGTGGTGTTGCATCTCAGTCTGCCCAAGTACTGTAGGTACTGGAGACACCTGTTGCTGGGCCGCACTGGAAGTGGGTAGATCTGTTGAAGAATTTGGTGCAGCAGGTAGCGATGTGGCCCATGCAGGATCCTGAGCTGGGGGTGAGGTTAGAGGAGCATACCTGTTCTTGATTTGTACTCTAGAAATCACTGAGTGGCTGCTGGAGGAAACAGAGGAGGATCCTCGCCTGCAGTTTCCAGAGTGGGTGGGAGATCTGCCCAGCCCCCAACTTACTTTGGTCTTGGATCTCTTCCAGCCACTGTCTTTCTTCTGTGGAACCCAAGTTGAATCGCTGTCATTTGATGGGGGGTCTCTGAAGTGCCACATTGAGATGGGCCAGCAGTTTCCATGGGGCTTGCCAGTGTGAAGGATGGTCAAATGGAGATGCGGGAAACATGTAATTTTGCCACTGTTTCTGTAAGAATTCTTCCGTCTTGAGAAATTCAAACTGATATGGCACCCTATTGAAAATTACTCAAAGCAAGGCTGTGTAGCATAGTGAGGCTTTAACCTCCAGATGTGTGAGCTGCCACGTAGCTTTAGCATAGATCCCACGCATATGAAAGAGGTCATAGGAGAAATCTTGAAAAAGTTCAGCAGGTGCCCTTCCCAGCATAGCACCCATCATTCTCGTGCCATTCTAACAGCATTTTCTTTCACTGGATAGTGTAATAATTTGAGGAGCACTAGTTAGGACCATTCACCAGGCTCAGGGGGAGGAGTCTATGTTCTTTGCATCCTCTCTGTTTCAATGGGAGGATAGTTCAGAGCATTCAGGACCAAGAGTATGAGTTGCCACAGAAACCTAATCATCTCCGAGTCTTCGGCCCCTGCAGATAGATCCACAAGTCTCAGTGTGCTCCTTCAGGAGTGATTATTCATGATTTCCACTAGGAAAGAGATAGTGTAGTGACCTGTCTTGATCTCTCAGGTATGGGCATTAGCCTTTCTCTCCTCTAGCTGGGTCAGGAAGGACTCCGTGCCCTCCACGTGAGCCCCTAGATTGAGATGGTCCTGGGTGGTTTAAGCTCCCACTCCCTTAATGACTGCAGAATCCATTAAAATTTGCTGCAGCCTAGCAGTAATATGCATGAGGTCTGCTAGGGAAGCCACTGCGACTGCCGAGGGGGAGATAATTGATAGTTCATGGTCTGAGGGAAGGTAGCCCATAGTTGCATGGGTGTCTGATGAAAGTGTAGTACTACTTGAGCCAGTTTTTGCCACAAGATGGTCACTTAATGAGGAAGTAGAAGCTGCTGACTGTAACTCAGATGAGGGGTTACAATTTTCATAAGTAGAAAAACAAGGTTTGTCAGTAAGACTGATGGATGACTGATAATTCATCTGAGCTTGGACCAGCGGCAAAATTATGCTGCCATATTGATGGTGCTTACTCACGACCCCTCATTCACACAGATATTACTAGGCAACAGTTGATACTGGCTGATACTGTAATCATTAAAGAATATAGTGCAAAGTCATATTATAATAGACTCATCTTCAGTAAAGTGAAATAGGAATGTAATGAACTGTGTAGAGGCAGGCATAAGACTTCAGGCTGGAAATTAGTTAATTCTTTTAACATCACATCAGACCATAAAAAGAGATCAACATTAAAAGACAGGGCAAACTATTGGCAACACTTTAATTCAATCATAATTTAGCTATATAGTAATCTCCATGATTGGCAGCAGGCTTGAAAACAGAAAAAAGAAAGAAAGAAAGAAAGGAAGAAAGAAAGAAAGAAGAAAGAAAGAAAGAAAGAAAGAAAGAAAGAAAGAAAGAAAGAAAGAAAGAAAGAAAGAAAGAAAGAAAGAAAGAAAGAATGCAGTGAGGAATACATAAACTGCATCTTGACATTTATGAACTATTATCCCACCAAATACTCCACATCTCTACAATTTTGCCCTCCAGTCAAAGAAACATAGTCCAGGCAGACACCACGTGCATTGATATGCTGGATGTCTCTTTGCTTCCTGGATATATTATGAAAGACTGACACGCACAATCCCAGCACCCATCCCGACAGACAGCATACCGACAGTGTTGACAACCTGACCTCAAAATCCCGATAGAAACACTCACACAGCCATCACTGGTTTCCTCACATTTATGCAGGGGCTCCACCCTCCACAGCATCAAGTTTTTAAATATATATCCTCCAAGTCTGACATGACGTGGGAATAGTGTGAGTTTGTTTAAATTGCACAATGCAGCACCCCCCTAAACACAACTCCCTGAACACAACACATCTCCCTGAATTCAATGTTGATAAAGTCAGAACACTTATCCCCATCAGACTGACAAACGGCATGCACATGTCTCGGGCTCCACTGTCGGGATTTCCTTCTCATTGGCTCCATTGTCAGAAGTACCTTCTTGTCAGGAATTTCCTTCCTGTTTGGCTCCATGGTCAGGATTCAGTCAGTCAGGCACACAGCCCTGTCAGTCTGCTGGTCTCATGATCCTGGATGTCGGGATTCTGAATTTCAGTATTTTAAAATACTCCCTTGCTCTCTGATAGACCTGGAAAGCAATTATCTTCAAAACATTCAATATTCCCTTCTCACTTGTTATTTAAGGGCTGTATACTTCGGCAGGCAATTTTGTCTCTCAGTTTGCTACCTGCCAGGCTGAACTCTTGGAGATGGTGGGGAGCCTAGCCCTATTGGTGCTGAGTGGCTGTTTGAGCCATGAGGCACCTTGTTATAGGGACTCTCAGAGGACAGAAGTGAAGTCACAGTGACATCATCAGACTCTTACAAAATCCAGGGGAAAGGGTCAGTAAGGAAGAAAACAATGAGCGTGATAGCTAGTAATGATGCATGTGAGGTCCAGCTACAATGCTGACTATTCCTGCTTTCAATGGTAGCACTAGCAGAGGGGACAGATGGGACAGGGGCACTGAAAACACACTTGGGAGATAGGGAAGATTACAGCAGCAGTGGGCAGGAGTAATTCTGTTATAATGGTGGCACTGGTGGGTAGACAGATGGGATGGGAGCACTAGGGACCCACTCAGAGGTGGGTAGGATCAACGGCAGCGGTGGGCAGGACTATTTGTCTGTGAATGGTGGCACTGGCATGGAAACAGATTGGACAGAGACATTAGGATGAATGGAAGCAGTTGGCTTCTTCTAATTGTGGCAGTTCCCTTAATCAAAATAGCACCATTTGCAGTACCTTGCAAAATTATAGACATTGAAAAATATATTATGATATGAGCTCAGCTGCTTGTCCGACAGTGTGGGAAGGGACAGAAAAGACAAACAGCATGACAACAATATGTTATGACTCTGCTCCATTGCTTGCTGGGTGGCTTCATGCAGGTGAAAGTATCAAGGAGCTCTCTCATAGGAGCACTTTGATCCTTTCAACTCAAGAAGTTTCTGCCTCTCAAACAGTGACCAGTGTTATGCTCAGCCTGGCTTGTTATTGGTCTGTCACTTACAAGCCCATTGAAGCCTGAGTTGCATTGGACCATATAGCGACACACTTCTGAAATGCAGTGCTTTGTAACAAAATGTTTGCTACGCACAAATGCATGCCAAGATGCAAATGAGTTTCCAAAGGCTTTTTCAGTAAGAAGCAAATGGCTACACCAGAAAAGTTCAGTTACTACTGTATTTTGCCTTAAAATGTTAACTTTTTCTTTGAGGTTAATTTCTTTTATTGAGCTCACATGATTAACTTTCCAACAGTACATACATGTCATGTATCAGTTTCACATAAAACATGTACACCAATAGTGATATGGTTTATGATTCTTATAATGAAAAGTTCTGTAACAATAGAGAAGATAGCAGTCTTTGATAACCTTTTTGTGACACAAATTGATGGAATACACAGATATTGCAAGTATTTGTGGTTTGGTTTCATAAATGGAGGAGGGACTGAGAATATAAATTACTCTACTCATCTGCTGGCACTTTTCATGTCTAGTGGGCCTATGGAGGGTAAAGTAGGTCTTTGCTGTTAGTGAATCCAGTGGTATATAATCTGATGTTAATAGACTGAAAATAGGGGTCCCAGATTACATCAAAGTTCTTCATGGTATTTTGAGCATAATGGGACATTCTTTAATATGTGGCAAGCTTTTCCGAGGATGCCATAAATTCTTGTATGGATGGCATATCTGTAGCTCTCCATCCATGGAGGAGCAACTGTTTTGCTTCAACCATGGCAACCATGAACCACTGTCTGGCAGTGGGCTAAAGCTGTGCTCCATTCACGGGTATACCCAGCACTATCAATTCTGGAGAATACAGAATGTTAGCCCTAGAATTGTAATGAAATGTTGGAGTATTTGTTGCCAACAGGAGTGTAAATAAGTACAGCTCCATACTACGTGTAAGAGATCAGCTCCGGGAGATTTACATCTCCAGCACCGGTCATGTGCCTGGAGGCCCATTTGCTTGAGTTGGGCTGGGATTCTTTGCCATTGGTGGAAAATCATATTTTCTATTAGTAGGCTGTGTTGGTTCATACAAGCTTTATGTGTAAGCTTCCAGCATTGGGACCAGGCCTCTTCAAGGATCAGGGCATGGAACAAATGCTGCCATTTTATTTTGGGTAGAATGGAAGGGTCTGGAGCTGCATCTTTCAGACTTTTATATAGCCCCTGCCAGATCTTAATTTGTATTACACCATGTTTGCATATGAACACTAGCTCTCTGTAAAACTTGCTTTTTGTTACCAGTGGAACATGCACATTTCACCTTTTTCCACTGGTAATGTAGATTCTATAGATTCCTTAACAGTTGGGATTTCCAGAAATCAGTTTGTGGTATTTCTCTGTCTTTCCAGTTTGACCAATGTATAGACCTATGTCCTATCCACAGAAAGGGGTTATTCCATATGACTGTGTTAGGCCCTAAACCATGACAACTTTCCCTGATTGTCCTTACTTTCTCCTAAGCATCGTGGTCTGATGCTATTGTGAGCCATTTTTTGTTTTTTTTTTGGTAGCAAGTTACCTAAATATGTTGAGGGATGTGAGCCCCCTAAAAGTTCTGTTTCTATTTGCATCCATACTGGGGCTTCAATTTGAGGATGATAAAACAGCTTACTGGTTTTGGCTGTAATGAAGGTGCAAAAATAATGAATGAAGTGGGGGAGGACCTATCCTCCACTAGTCTAGTGAACTCTTAATATTGATTGATTGATTGATTGATAAAACTTTATTTTTATACAGGAAACAAATAGATTAGGACCAAAGGCCCTGTTTTCAACTAATGTCTTATGTTCTAAAGATACATAAAAGAAATAAAATACAAACGACGTCTATTCAAGCTCTATCTTAGATACAAACATTAAACATACAAAATCAGATTACATATCTGCATATCTTCAAATCCAGCACCATACATAACATATACATTCAGTCTGTAGGTATTCAACCAAATTAATTTTAAAAGTAGACACAGTATTTATCATCTTTAAATTTTTTGGCAAGTTATTCCAATAACTAGCTATTTTATTTTGTAACTTTGTCTCTCCAATTTTGTTATGATATTTTAACATTGGAATTGTTATATTAGCATTTCTTGTTTGATAAATCAAATTATTTGATCGATGTAATGTAATAAATTTTGCTAATGGATGTTTACATTTAGAAAATATAATTGTATGGCAAATTGTTAACCAGATATAGTTTCTTTGAGCATCAGGGTTTAACCAATGTATTTGTTTATATATTACACAATGATGACTTTTGTGTTTACTCTTGGTAATACATTTTCTCAATCAATAGTAAGCTTGATTTACCTTATTTAATAACTTTTGAGTAGAATTCATATATATAGGTGCTCCATATTCTAATACTGGCATTATCATCTGCTTAACCAGCTTCTTTCTGACTTCCCTTGTAAATATTCCTGCCACTCTTCTAAGATCCCCCAACCTTTGGTTTACCTTTCTAACCTGGATGTTAATATGATCTCTAAACATCATGTGCGAGTCCATTTGCACTCCTAAATATCTATAACTCTTCACTTCCTTCAATTGAGTACCATTGGATAGGTGGATCTGCAACTGTGGTCCATTCTCAACACGACCTGAGCAAAACATCATGTACTGTTTTTTTTTTTGCATTTAGAAGCAGTCCAGAGTCACTCATCCACCCCTCCAGTTGGATCAAGTCTCCCTGCAGTTTCAGCTCTAATTCCTCTATATTTTTGGCTGAAACCAGTAATACTGTGTCGTCTGCATACATCCTAATTTCCCCATTTTTAATATTTTGTACCAAACTATTGACATAGATGTTAAACATTAATGGTCCTAAAATCAATCCCTGAGGAACCCCCTGATTTATTTCCTCAAAGCACGATATCATAGTTCCATTAGAGACACATTGCTTATGGCCAGCCAAATACTGTATGATGTAAACCACTGCAAGGTACTCTTTTGTACTCCAACCTGCCAGAGCCTTTCCAGAAGATTCCTGTGCTGGACCAAATCAAATGCTTTGCTGAGATCCACGAACACTGCCCCGGTGCTTCACCCCTGATCCAATGATGTTACAACTAAGTTATGGAAGTCTATCAGGGCAGTGTTTGTGGATCTACTGGGTCTAAATCCATGTTGATTATCAAATAATATTACATTATCTTCTAAATATTGACTTAGTTGAGAATGTACTCTATGTTCCATTATTTTTGAAAGCACAGGGAGTATGGTAATGGGTCTGTAGTTTGATGGTACAGTACGATCCCCACCCTTAAAGACTGGTATTACTTTCCCCTTTTCCGTACTTCTGGGATGGTAGAACTACTAAGGCTCCAATTTAATAAATACGTTATTATGGGTGCAAGAACATCCACACCAATTTTTAGAAATCTTGCCTCAATTTCATCCAGACCACCAGCTTTATTAATATTTAAGTTTTGCAATTCTAATTGTACTTCCCTCAAAGTTAACAATCTAAGGTTAAATTTAGCTTCGGGTACTTCTGTACCGTGGGGATGTGCCTTCAGGTATACCTTTGCTATAGTGACAACTTTACAGTGGCATGGTCGATGCAGACAACATCGCTATATCACTGTAAAGTCCTCCTGGGACCATGGCACCCTTTCCCAAGGTTCTGCACCCCATCCCGAATCAGCTCCATCTCTGAGCTGATAATCAGAAGTGGGGGGTGCAGGGTACAAAGCCCCCTGCATGGATGGTGCAAGGGGCACAGCAAACAAGAACTTTGAACTCAGTGGCACCATGCTAACTGCAATTGCGGTCGATGTAGTGGTGTCAGGGAAAAGTTGCTTTGACAAGAAATTGTTGATGTGGCATCGTAAATCCTGCCTTCCCACAAGAAGTTTCCCATTAGCGAATCTATTTGTTGGAACCATTTGGGGGTATTAACATTGGAAGGTGTGCAATAGTGTGGAATATTTTGGGGGCTACCAATATTTCTATTGCAGTTACAGTACTTTCCTTACTAGTGAGAGATGTAAATGTTGCCAAAGGATCATGTCTTCCTTCAGTTTTTATGGCTGTGGGCAAAGCCTACAGCTATCTTGCTATCTGTAGTTGGAAAATGGAGTATTGTGGAACACATGTTTTGGACTTTTTAATGTATCCTTCCATGCTAATGGAAATAAAATACTAATTTTTTTCTGTTAAGAATGTTCGAGACATTACTCCAAGCTACTTATCAGATGCCATTAGGAAACTGAAACAGCTTGTTAAATATTTGTTAAATATTGGGAAGCATATTAAGCTGGAGATTTGTTTACCCCATTCAGAATGCAACAACTTGCACAGTTAAATACTTAGCATTTAAACAGCTTCTTGCTACTAGTTTCATTTGGGAATGTATTGTCTATCAAGAAAGATTCATACCTCAGTGGTAGGGAAAATGATGGAATCACTTCTGAACGAAATAATTGTTGAGTACCTAGAGGCCAGTGGGGCACAGGACCCAAGACAGCATGGATTCATAGCAGGAAGGTCATGTCAGACAAATATAATTGATTTTTTGACCGGGTGACCAAAGTAGTAGACCAAGGAGGGGCTGTGGAAATGGTCTACCTAGACTTTAGCAAAGCATTTGACACAGTCCTGCACAAAAGATTAATAAACAAATTAGCCAGCCTGGGAGTGGGTCCCAGGGGGGTAGCCTGGGTAAAACACTGGCTGGACAACAGGACAGAGTGGGTAATAGTAAATGGAGTCCACAGTGAAGAAAGGGGGGTTACTATCGGGGTACCGCAAAGTTCAATACTGGGGCAGATCCTTTTTAATGTCTTTATAAGTGACATTGCAGAGGGCCTGGAAGGGAAAGTATGTTTCTTTGCAGATGACACAAAGATCTGCAATAGAGTTGATATGCAAGGTGGGGTGGAAAGGATGAAAAGGGACTTGGTAAGGTTGGAGGAATGGTCAAATGTATGGCAGCTTAGATTCAATGTAAAGAAGTACAAAGCAATGCACCTGGGAAACAAAAACTCAGGAGAAGAGTACACAATGGGGGGTGAGATACTGACAACAACAAAAATGGAAAGGAACCTGGGGGTAGTCATATCAGATGACCTAAAGGTGGGCCAGCAATGTGAGAAGGCAATAAGGAGGGATGGGGTGATACTGGGATGCATAGGGAGAGGCATCACCAGTAGAAAACAGGAAGTTGTTGGCCCTCTGTACAGACAGTTGGTAAGACCACATCTGGAGTACTGTGTACAGTTCTGGAGACCCCATCTCCGCAAAGGCATAGACAGGGTGGAGGCTGTCCAGAGGAGGGCAACCAAAATGACGCAGGTCTGCACCAGAAGACATATTAAGCAAGACTAATGGAGCTTAAGATGTATAGTCTCAAGAAAAGGAGGGAAGAGGGGGGACATGATAGAAACTTTCAAATACCTCAAGGGAATCAACAAAGTCCAAGAGGGTAGCATCTCTCAGAAAAGGAGATGTGCAAGAACAATGGGGCACAATTTGAAGATAGAGGAGGGACAGCTCAGAGGTAATGTGAGGAAGTATTTCTTCACAGAGAGGGTTCTAGATGCATGGAATGGCCTTCCTGAGAAGGTAGTAGAGTCAAAAACAGTGGGGGGAATTCAAGAATGCATGGGACAGGCATAAGGCAATTCTAGTGGGAGTGGTAGGAGGAAGTAGGCTGTTGATTAACTGGGATCTGCAGCTTATCCGTTAGGTAGGGAAATGGGCAGTCTAGGTGGGCCAAGTGGTCCTTATCTGCCATTAAATGCTATGTTTCATAAATGTCACCCTTTCCCAGCAAGTGTATAATTTACACTGTTTTTTTAACCTCCAAAGACACTATCTGATAAGCACTGCCTCAGACATATGCCAGGTCTTCAGTGAAGTACCCAGACTAAATATGTAGCAATCAGTAGCCATTTTCTACTACGCTTTTTTGGAAAAAAATGTATTGGGCAACAGCAAACACACAACATTCAAAATAAATACTGCATTCTAATGTGTTATAAAACAATAAAGAAACTGTTTATGTAAGTGAACACAGTGAAGTTCAGTTTAAAGTAGATTTCCTTTACATATTTCTTATTCTGTATTTTGTATCCTGGATAGAGGGGAGATGCTACTTCTCATTGTCATAGGGATCTTCGTTTACACATCTTTGCACTGTATTTACTCAGGCTGTTCCAGATTAGATGCAATATTTTGTTTTCAGTGGGGGATCATGATTTTGCCATTTTGATCATGTATTTCTCCAGGGTAGTCTAGTCCAGGGCCTCCATATTCAAAGGAGATGTGTGATGCATCCAGGTGGAAAAGGGAGATGTGCCGCGCACGACTCCAACAATGTGATGCAGAGTGATATTCAAATGCATGGGATGCACTTGCCACAAGGAATGGGCCAGGGTGCACACAAATAGCATGCAGTGCAAGTTGAGCGTGAGTTCCCATGCATATGCTGTGCTGCAGCAAAATCAGTGGGAATGCACCCTTCGCAGTCGAGAGCAGTGCGGCCCACAGTAGGTCCATAAATTGCTGGCCTTACCTGGCCAGCCACCAACAGGTGTTCTGCGAAAGTGCACAGCAGACTAGCAGCCCTGGTGGAATAGAGGTACCCCCTCCCATCCCTGATCAATCCAACTCCATCTCTGAAGAGCTCCATAGTGTAGGGCACCCCTGCACCCAATCACACCAGAGGAAATCACGGGTCCATATCCATAGCATAGAGAACCCCCACTCACCACCTTGTTAAATAGAGAACCTCGCTCCACCCATACCCAACCTGTTGCAGAGACTGGAACTGCCCTCCACACCCTGCCACGGCCAGCTGCTGACTGCACTGGATCTGGGCCGGGGACCTGCATTCTGGAATGACCCAAGTTGCTGTACTGTGTATTGGGGCACTATGCAAGCTGTGGACCCACCAGTGTATGCAGCCATGTGTATGCTCCCTGGCAAACCGTAAGAGGAATTGGCATACCTCCAATGCATGTCTTGTTGATGCTGTATCTTCCACTGTCATACACCACTGCAGGCCCACACTCTCCCCCATTACCCTGTGTAACATGCCACTCTCCATACTGCTGCAGTATCCTGGGTGTCATGGGGTGCAGTATCCTGCAATGTCATTTACAGTGTACGCTCCAGGCTATGGATACTGCATCCACCGTTCCCTGATTGGTACAAATGAATGGGAGGTAGGCTGTAACATGCCTGTTCTGGGACCTGTGTGAGTGGGTACAGCATCAGCTGTCACCCACACTGAGCAGTGCAATGGCACCAGGACATTGGATCCACATGTGAGCACCTGAGGTGTATGGCCACTAGGCATTATCGCCTGCACACAGCTCATGCTTATGTATGATACATTCCAGCGTCCTACTGCCAGTGCTCTGCCACCAAAAAATAAGATGCCATTTCTTCTGTGAAATATCCAGGTTAAATATATAGCAATCAGCAGGCATATTCTGGGAGAATACATTGTAAAAATGTGTAAAAGGAACACCACATTGAAACTGCCTCTCAGCAGATCTGCTTTGTGCAAATTCATTAAAAATAATGGGTAAAAGCATCCCAAAAGCTCTCCACAGCCATATCGGCTCTGACCAGTGTTTGTTTTATTAGAGGGAGTAAATTATTTGAGACCAAGTGTTAAGAGATCAAGAATACATTTTATTCCCAAGTATTTAATCTCCTTAGGTGCCCACGCTAGACCAACATTTTTTATAAGCCCATCTGTAGTTATAGCATTTATGAGAAGAATCTCTGATTTATGTATGTTAATGCAGAGTCCTGATAATTTTGCAAAAGTATCCAGAAGTAACATTAGATATGGGATGCCTTGTGAAATGTCCCAGGTTAAAACTAAACAGTTGT
This sequence comes from Neoceratodus forsteri, assembly GCA_016271365.2. Taxonomy (NCBI): domain Eukaryota; kingdom Metazoa; phylum Chordata; order Ceratodontiformes; family Ceratodontidae; genus Neoceratodus; species Neoceratodus forsteri. Next base: position 207,856,994 of record CM028137.1, on the reverse strand, counting down.
CCACATACAAATTTGTAGAAAATTCTGCATGACCAATTTGGATAACTTTAATGTGTGGATGGTCCCGGATAGCAGCTGTGAGTGGTTCAATTGCAATTACAAAAAGCAGGCGGAGAGGAGAGAGGGGGCACCCTTGTCTTGTTCCTCTATATAGTGAAAAGGGTTGTGATAGCATATCATTCGTGAGAGTTCATGTGGTAGGTTTATTGTATAGGGTTTGTATCCACATAATGAAGTTGTGACCAAAGTTCAGATATTGCAGAATGGATTGCAGATATCCCCACTACACTGAATCAAAAGCCTTTTCAAAGTCTATGGCAATAGTTGCAGCTGTAGTGGGGGTCTCTGCAGCAGGTTGCATTAAAGAAATGAGGGCCCTTAGGTGGTCTGAGCTTATTCTGCCCTTTATAAACCCAACTTGGGATGGATGTACTATATTTGGCAGGATATGTTCTAACCAAAGAGCACTAATTTTTGCAATAATTTAAGTGTCCAAATTCATTAAAGATATTGGTCTGTAGTTGGATGGTGACAGTGGATCCTTGCCTTCTTAGGTAGTACTGTAAAGATATCCTCTTTAAGGGTCCCAGGGAGAGTGCTTTGGGCATGTGATTCCAGAATCATATGAAGCATAGGCTTTAAAACAACTTCATGTAGCAGGTGATCAAAGTCCACCAGGAAACCATCACTGTCAGGGGACTTGTGCGAAGCCATAGCTTTGATGGCTTTTGACCATAAACGGGGCCTCAAGACTGGTTCTCTGGCTCTCAGTTACCTGAGGGAGGTTGAGATTATCTATAAAGGCAGACAATTGCTGTACAGTAGCAGCCACAGACACTGCCAGCTATTTCCTGAACTGTCAGTGATATTTCCAGAGATATCTAATGCTTTATTCATTTCCACAGTAGGGGCAGCAGAGAGAAGCTCTTTAGATATTTCACGAAATATCTGGAAATAGCTGGCAATGTCTGTGGCTGCTACTGTATGTCAAAAGAGCTCTTGGACTGATATAAGGTAGAACTCCTTTATTATGTTGTTGATGACTAATGGAGTCATACAAACATACAAACATATGAGGAAGCCAGCAGAAGAAGGCTATTTGTTCTGTCTAGTCTGCTTGTATTGCAGGGTCCATGGCTTGAGCTACTATCCCTGCCCCCCCACTCCTCCCATCCTCCCTACCCATGATCCTTACCTTCCCCCTATGCCTATCCCAGCCTCTCTTGAAGCTGCACACTGTCTTTAATGAGACAACCTGTTCTGGCACCACATTCCAAAGATCCACCACCCTCTCCAATGAAGAACTGCTTCCTGAACTTTCTCCTAAACCTCACCCCCTCCAGATTAAGACTGGGTTCCCTCATGTTATGTTTGCCACTCAGCTTAAAGAGATCCTCCATATAAAACCTTATTTATCCTTTCCAAGAACTTGACAGTCCCAATCATGTCCCCTCTCTCTCTCTCCTGTCCTCCAGGAAGTACATGTTCAGTTGAATGGATCCATCCTCCTGTATCTTTAACCTTAGATATATATCTTTCTACTTGTTGTTTGGATAAGCGGTACATTATTAGGTTATTCAATTTTTCCCCATTAGCCCAGTAATTATGTTTTGTTCTATTTCTCTGCAGTTCAACTTTTCTTCTGCTCAGAACACTGAGTTGTATCCTAAGGGCTGTTATCTCAGTAATCAAAGTTCTGATGCTCAGTATTTTGGGATCTTTTGGATAAATTTCTTCCTTTTGTTTTAGCAAAGTCTCTAATCTTGTATGCTCTTTATCTCATTGACTGTGTCTGTGCCTGGCATAACTAATTCTTTTTCCCCTCATCGTAGCCTTGAAGGCATTCCAGGTCATTGCAGCTGAGGTGATCCCAGGGGGATTAAGTTCAAGGTAGACAGTGGCCCCTTGCTTAAGCCATCTGTGAAAAGCAGTGTCCTTTAGCAGCAATGGAACTAAACAACACTTTACAGATTTTTGTAAATGTGGATCCATAGTCGTAGTTAGGATTATAGACACATGGTCAGATAGGTAGAGGAGTGCTATAGTAACATCTTGTACTGGGGTGTAATATGCAGAGATGGCAACCACAAGTCTAGTCTGCTAACCATTGCCTGGGCTTCAGAGAAGTAAGTGTGGTCTTTGTCTGAAGGGTGCATAAGGCGCCATATGTCAGACAACTGGAATAGAGATTTTAGCTCCCATAGCGTATGAAGGACTTTAGTATGAGTTTAGTATGAGTTTCGGGTTTCCCATTAAATCTGTCCAAATAATGATCTAACATGAGATTAAAGTCCCCCCTTCCCGAATTAATTCTGGATTATCAAAGGCCATATCCAGTAAAGCTTGGGATATAGTGTTAAAAAAATCAGGGCTGTTCTCATTTGGAACATATAGGTTGCCAAGAAGAACTCAGGTTCTAGGGATAGAGAACTTGGCTTTGACCTATCTGCTGTCTTTGTCCTGCTTTTGAGTTGTAGAATCATATCATAGAAGCTTGACAGCAGAAAAGGACCATATCGGCCCATCTAGTCTGCTCTTTTGTTTCCACCTCCCCTCCCTGCCATCCCCCACCTTCCCTTGGTACTCAGCCCCATATACTTGTCCCATGTCCTCTTCCACCAATTTAGCCCCCACCACTCTGTCTGGTAGTCTGTTTCACCCTCTCTGTGAAGAAACACCCTCTCACATTGCTCCTATATCTTTTTCCTTGCATTCTGAGGCTGTGCCCTCTAGTTTTGACATCCTTCTTCCTTCCCCTTAAGTAAACCCTCTTCTCCCACTTTATTGAGCCTCTTTACATATTTAAAAGTTTCAATCATGTCTCACCTTTCCCTCCTTGTCTCCAGTGCATACAGATCCAGCTCCTTACACCTCTGCTTATATGATTTTTCTGGCATACCCAGCACCATCTTGGTTGCCCTTCTCTGCACCCTCTCCAACTCATCTATATCCTTGCAGAGATGTGGCCTCCAGAATCCCATACTCCAGGTGCGGCCTCACCATGGCTTTATAAAGGGGCATTATTATCTCCCTCTTTCTACTAGTAATGCCTCTGCCTATGCATGCCAACATTCCATTGGCCTTTCCCGCCGCCCTGCTACATTGGATTCCTACCTTAAGGTTTGAGGAGACTATGATCCACAGATCCCTCTCCTGTTCTGTTACTTTAATTTCCTCCCCAGCTAGGGTGTACCCTGCTCTTCTCTTCCTAATCCACAAGTGCATCACAGCATACTTCTTGCCATTAAATTGTATATTTTTGTATCATCAGCAAATAGGCACACCCTCCCCTTCAAACCTCAGCAATATCACTGATGTAGATATTGAAGAAAAGTGGACCCAAAACTGACCCCTGTGGCACTCCACTCTTCACACTTGCTGTCACGGAGTGCACCTCGTTTAGCACCACCCTCCATTTTATGCTTTTGTGAATTAGGATAGATACCCAATATTTAGATTTACTTGACAATCTATGTGTCTCCCACCCCACCCATTATCTGACTAACTTACATGACTTGACCCGAGATAGTTTGGTCTCTTAAAGAATTGCTATGTGAGTATTCAATTTCTTCAGCCAAGCTAGAATTTTTTTTTCGCTTAATAGTAGAGTTAAGTCCCCTAACATTCCATGTAGTAAGATTTATTGGAGTAGCTGCAGCCATTACAAATGTTTATAGAAAATAATCTTTAAAGTAGGAATTAAGAGGCCCTGCCTATACCAGGAAACAAGAGGGAGTGCATTTCCACCTGCAAACTCCACTGTTATGCTTCCACCTACTGTAAACCATCAGGTGTTTTACACAACACATTGATTTCTAGCACAGGAACCATATAATTTTGAACACATAACCACAGAGAACTATCAGATTTTACTTCTATCAAATATGTCATAAAAATATATGCTTTAACAAATACATATATATCTTTAACCCTTCCTTGAAAATGTCATTTAATATATAGAATAAATCATGGAGTAGTGTGCGTAATGAGAATTTTACACACACCTGTAGTGTTGGATACAACATAAATCCCAATAGAAAAACTTGAGGGATTTATACAAGCATCTAGCACCGAGGGTGTGTGTAAAATTCTCATTTTACACACTATCCCATATTTTATTTGATATAATTGCTGGGCATAATTTTTTCATCACAGAAATCATATAAAATAAAACATGTCTGTGTCGGGCTGGCCATGGTCCGATCAGGTCAGTGCGGTCCGAGATCGGGTGCCGAAAGAAATGTTAACCTTTTCTTGTTATTATTTTGTCTTGTTTTAAAAGCAGGCTAGTTTAAATAATTATGGCCCAGTGATTATTTTTTTTTAACTTACCACCAAGTCCGAGTGACAGTGAAGTCTCCACCTGTGAGGAAAGGTGGCTGGCACCGAGGCAGGGAAAAGCTGCCGTTGGTGCATGGGCACACCCAGGGAAACCTGGCGCATGTTCACCATTATAACCCGTGGGTTATAACACAGAAATTATAATTGGGTTTCCTTTAGGGAAAATATGAGTACAAATAATTACATATAGAATAATACATTGGTAGTTGTTTATAACCAGACTTTTACACACATCCGAGGTGCGAAATGCTACATAAACCCCAAGAGTGAAGCTTGAGGCATTTATTCAGACATCCCACACCAAGGATATGTGAAAAATTCTGGTTCTACACACACCCACCCCTGTTTTATTTTTTATAATTACTGGTGATCATTTTTAATCAGTGTGGGTTTGCATGTTTGAGAAAGTGACAGTGTCAGTTGTTTTGGTAGCGCTTGAGTCTATGTGAAAGCAACAGTGATTGACAAATGATGATTACAACCACCTGGTTGTAACTCAAAATAGCAATTGGGTGGTTGTAACATGATTTTAAGATCTGGTAATCCAGATATCAAAAATGATCACCAGTAATTATATTCTCCTTATGTATACTACCCCATGCATTATGCTACACATATTCTTCAATTTCTCTTTTAATTATCATTCTCAATCTGTACATATCTGAAAGTTAGAAAATATTTTACATACTATAGAAGCTTCTCATTTGAAATGACTTTTAATTCATAGAAACATAGAAACACAGAAGTTGACGGCAGATAAGGACCGCAAGTCCCATCCAGTCTGCTCACTTTTTCTAACTTATGAATGTGCCATAAGCCGTTACTCTGTCAATGGCCTAGTTATTCATACTCATCTGTATTGCTCCCTTATGCCTATCCCATGCCTGTCTGAAGCCCTGCACTATATTCCTATCCATCACTTCCTGAGGTAGGCTGTCCCATGCATCCACCACCCTTTCTGTGAAAAAGAACTTCCTCACATTACCCCTTAACTGGCCTCCCTTCTAATCTCATGCTGTGTCCTCTTGTGCTGCTATTTTTCTTATATTGAAACATGTTAGAATCTTTCACCTTGTTAATGCCCTTAAGATATTTGAATTTTTCAATGATATCACCTCTCTCCCACCTTTGCTCTAGGGTATACATGTTGAGCTCCATTAATCTGTCCTCAAAAGTTTTCTGATGCAGTCCCTGCACCAATTTGGTTGCCCTTCTCTGGACTGCCTCCATTTTGTTAATGTCCTTGTGCAGGTGCGGCTTCCAGTACTGCATGCACTACTCCAGATGGGGCCTAACCAGTGTCTTGTAAAGAGGGATTATTACCTCTCTTACAACTTGTGATACCCCTACTAATACACCCCAACATCCCTCTAGCCTTACCTGCTGGTTTAGTGGTCTGCTTGGATGATTTCAGGTCATCTGTGATGATGATGTCCAAGTCTCTTTCTTCCCTTGTGATAGTCAGCAATTCCCCACCCAACCTATAGGTAGCTTCAGGGTTTCTCTTCCCTATGTGCATGACCTTGCACTTCTTTGCATTAAACCCCAGTCTTCAGGCCATTTTGCCAGTTTTTCCAGAGCTCTTCTCATTCTGCCCACACCATTTGTATCATATACTCTGTTGCAGATCTTGGTGTCATCTGCAAACAGGCAAACCTTACCATTCAGTCCATCTGCAATGTCATGGGCTACTGAACCAGCTGTTAACCATTTTCTGCCATACTATTCTTCTAGTGAAAAATGAACACATGTACCCTTTTCCAATTTCATTATCGGAGAGCCACCTGTGCTTGCCTAGCACATGATGTAGAAGCTCTCTCCACATAAACATAAAATTACCATTAATTTGCTTGATTCTTTAAGCAGTCGGAGATATGTTTGAAAAAAAAAATCATACGTTTGTTATAAGTAACAATGTAATGAATACTGTTATATTTACCATGAATTGATACATAAAAACATGGAAAATGACACTAATAATGCCAAATAGTCTGCCTGTCTAACTATATTGTAACATGTAGCATTTCTTTTTAATTCATGATATTTATAATAATATCCCACCGATGATACCCACTAGATGGGAGTATTGTGAATAATTTATTTTTATTTTTATTTTATTTAGCTTTTGTTGACCGGGTAAGTGCACTAGACAAATCCTGCCTATTTTCAGGCACGACCCAGGGGAAGGGGATACAGATGAATGCCAACTGACCTTGAACCAGATTAAGCTGTCGGTGGTATTTTTAGTGAATGAGGGAAATTTGGCCAGGACACCGGGGAAATTCCCCTGCTCTTTTCAGTAAGTGCCATGGGATCTTTAACATCCACCTGAACTACCACCAATCCAGGCAGATGGGACCTCGGTTTAACGTCTCATCCGAAAGATGGCACTTCAGAAGTGCAGCACCCCTCTCATGCTGCACTACAGTGTCAGCACTGGGATATTAACCCAAGTGCCAGATGTGGGAACTGAACCCACAGCCCTCTGATCTCCCAGCCCCAGAGGCGAGTGTGCTACCTACTGAGCCACTGACACTATAAGTGGTTTTATGCATTATGCACAAAGACAGGAGTACTTGACTTCAGAAAGACCTACTACAATAAGAAGAGAATAATTTTGCAGGGACTCTGTACTTACCCTAAAGAAGATATAGGATTGGATCAAAAGTGTATAGTGATCAGAGAATGGATTGTGGTGGCCACCAGAACCTGCATTATGCATCATGGATAAATTCCAAAGCCATTATACCAAGTTGGTTCAATAGGGATGTAAGTTATGAAGTGAGGGACATGAGATCTGCATACATGAAGTAAATGAAGTCATGAACAGATGCAAATGATAGGGTCTTTATTGAGATAGCTAATGGTGCCAGTTCTAGGAAGGAGCTGCAGATGGCAAAAAGTGTCAAAGAAGGATAGAAATTCTTGCACAAGTACTTCAGCAAAAGATACACACAAAGGTAGGCATAGTGAATGTAGAAAGCGGGGATGTGTTGGTGGAGTTTAATAAAGATAAGGCAATGGTGTTGAACAAATTATTGTATTCAGTCTTTACCATAGAAATGGATGTATGACTGATGCAAGGGATGATTACTGTATATGGGTAGTGTCAGGGTGGAATGAGTTATCAACTGAGATGGTGGACTACTTTCATGCCACTCCCAGAAAGGGGTGATCCCTCCTGTCCTGGAAACTTTTATCCCACTTCCCTCTTCCCCACATTTTCCAAGTGCCGGGAAAATCTTGTCTTAAAACTCACCACATTCCTTGATGACTCTTACTTTTCACTCCTTTCTAGTCTGGTTTCAGGAAGTCCCACACCACATATACCTTCCTCCTCCAGCTCACTAGTTTAATCCTATCATGCATAGACCAGAACCAAATGACTTCTGCCATCTTTGTTGACTTAGCCAAAGCCTTTAACGCTATGTCACACCCCCTTCTCCTTGTCAAGCTTAATGCAATGGGGTTCTTTCACTCCTTAGCAGGTTGCAAGCTGTCCATATTGGAGACATCCTTTCTCCTCCATTCCCTATTTGCTCAGACATTCCCTAGGGATTGGACTTGGGTCCCATACTCTTATCCATATTCCTAAATGACTTCCCCTCTGCCTGTTCCTCTGCAGCCATCTACATGTTTACAGATTACACTGTGCTGTTTGCTTCTGGCTCCTCTGCTGCTGACCTTGCTGTCCACTTCCAATAGAATTTTGCAAGTGTTCAGCATTGGTTCTGTGCAAACCCTTTTCTCCCTCAGTAACAAGAAAACTGTCTCCATGACCTTTGACTCCAAGCAGAGGCTAGTTAGACTTTCTCCCCTTCTATCCTTACACATTCTTGATGGTATTGTGCTTACTGATGTCCCCTCCTTTAAGTACCTTGGCATCTAACTGGACTGGCACCTTGACTTCTTGGTGCACATTGATGCAATCCATCACAATCTTCAACCAGATAGGCTGTATAGAAAGAAAGCCAGTATTCCCCCTCACTGTCCCCAGAGATCTAGTCATGAAGATGATCCTTCCCATCTTTAACTATGGAAACATTATTAAGAGTGCCACTCCCAAGTCTTCCCTTTCCAGACTGGACCTCCTTTTCCACTCCTTCTGCTGCTGTTTTGTCTTTGACTGTCCCCCTCCTACATACCACTTTTCTCTCTACTCATCCATCTTCCTCCTTTCCCTCAGTGCCATTTACCTCATACACTGTGCCACCTTCACCTCCAGATTCTGGTTTGGCCCTTCCTTCCTTCCTTCCTTCTTCCCTTCCTTCCTTCCTTCCTTCCTTCCTTCCTTCCTTCCTTCCTTCCTTCCTTCCTTTCTTTCTTTCTTTCTTTCTTTCTTTCTTTCTTTCTTTCTTCCTATGTCCTCTGGAATACTGCTTCCCACCCCATCAGAAACTTTTATGAGTCAGGCTGCCTTCTTGTTTGGTTTTTCTAAACTCTGGTCCTCCCTCTTCCTGTCTGTCCACTCAGCCTTTTACTTCTCTTTCATAAAACACCCATTGCATGACCTTGCCATCTCCTGTTTCATCTGCTCCTGAACTTCACTCCTTGCATTCCCCTCTCCTGTTTTGTTGATGTACCCCATGTCCCCCCACCATCTGTGAGCAATTTCTACCCCCCAGGCTAACTGTGCCTTAATCAGTTACTCTACCTGGTAATACTGTGCTCCTGAACCTATCTCCTGCACTGTTTTTGTTAGCTTGTACCATAGCAGTCTACGTAGTACTAATCGGTTCACCCCTATTGGTGTGACAATCATTTTGTCAACATTGATATGGGAGCAGGCAATACACTGCCTGGATCTGCAGAGCCAGGCATTGCGGCTCCCTGGAGCCAGAGCACCAAAGTGCTGTGCAGGAAAACATTCATGTTTTGCTAGGAGCTAAGCTCCCTGCAGCCCCCATAATCTCATATAAAAAACTCTGGGGCAGGCATGCCCTGAAAGGGTGGAAAATTGTTAGGGCACAAAAAACAATGTGAGTGTGGGGCAATCAAAAATCAAGATCACCCTTGTTGCAGTGCCCTAATTCATGCATCAAAATTAAGTTGGCACTTTAATGAGCTACCGTACTAATCCTGCTACTACCTGGCAGTGCTCCCTGTACTGTACAGCACTTGCATCTTAATTTGCTTTATAGCTTGTCTGTATTTTTGTAGTCCTGAATATTCTGGCCCAGATATTCAAAAGGGAAAAGTGCGCCGCACAAATCCTGATGCACCGCACCGCATCACTAATGTATACAGGCACAGGTGGGGGGGTGTCCCCATGCATAACCTGCACAGCCCGATATTCAGCCCAGGATGTGCAGAGCCATGCATACGCAACCCCTACTTGTGCCTGCACAAAGTTAAGCCAAAAATAAAAGGAACAAATGATGGCCACCCACAGGTGAGCTGCCGCAGTGCAGGGCGCAACACGGCAGCTGCCACCTGTGGGTGACTACCCGAGTTCCTGCTGCACCTGGCGGTGCCTCCCATGCCCCATCATGGGCATCTGTGTAAATAAACCCCCCCTCCAATATCTCCAATATGAATCATTCACATATCTGGATTGTGTAGTACGGTATGGGCTGCATGCCCATTGGCTCATGCTGAACCAATGGGTGTGGAGCCTACCGATCTGATCGAGTCGGAGGCAGGCGGAGGCGGGTGGGGTGCTGCCGCCCGCCCGGCTGACCGGGGGCGGGTGGTGGTGCTCAGTGAGCGGGTGGGGAGGGGGGTACACTAGACCACCAGGGTAAAAGGACATTTGTTATGTTTTACAGATGCCCGCGATTCGGCAGAGTGCAGTCCACTGGACCACCAGGGATTTTGGACGGGGGGGTTTATTATACCAATGCCCACAATTGGGCACATATCAGTCCACTGGACCACCAGGGATATTATATGAGGAATTTTTTTGACAAATGCCTGCGATCAGGCTGCAGGGGGCGTCGGTCCCCGACGGCTGCTGCCTGGCAGGGCGCCAAGCGCAAGTCGTCGGGGATCGGTGCACCTGCATGCTAATTGGATGCAAATGGGGCCATAATGACATGGAAATGGCCCCATGTGCGCCTTGCATACAGTATGGCCCCATTTGCATGTCCCCTTTTGACTATCGCAGGTGCTGTGCATGGTGCAATGGCACTTGTGCTAGTGCATCTCCATGCTCCACTCTGGCCACTTGCTCTGGTGCAGTGCCACTGCACCTTGCACAGTGGGGGTGGCCAGGGTGTGATATTCAAGGCTGCTGAGCCATAGCGCAACCCCGTTGAATATCACCCAGGCCACACCCCTGCGCAACAAAGTTGAGCTGCGCCCAGGCTTGCGCCACAGCCTGGCGCAGTTTGAATATCCGGGCCTCTGCCTGTAAATTGTAACTGTGCACTTTTATTTCTTTTTACTCTATTTTATTGTATGCATGTTACTGTACTTATGTTTATTTTATTGCACTTTACATTATGTATTATATATTTTCCCCGAACAACATGTATTGTATACTGCCCTTTCACCATCAACCCAGCACAAATCTGGAAGCAAGCTGATACAAGCTCAGTATTTCTTTCCTGGTGAAATATTTGACATAGATATATACATACATACATACATGTATTCATAAATATATGAAATAAATTAGCATTTCAATCAAAAGGTGGGGAGGTTTGAAAAGATAGTGGCATGAGGAGAAGGGGATGATCATTGTTGGAAAGGATGGGATTAGGCCTCTGCCAGTGTTATCACTGAAAGATGAACCCTCAATCAAGCTGACTCAGTTGACTAAAATGCCAGCATCTGCTGGCTAACATGTCTGTTTATTTGTTCCTATTCACATAAGGGGTGATGAATCATGAAGTTATACTCCAGATGGGTAACTACATGACTATCGGTAATTCTTTCCTCCTCACTGGCAACTGTATGTTGTACTATGGTAGAACAGATTATCATACTACTATCCCCCATATCTCTTGAAATTTCGATGTAAACCTTAAATCTGCATGACTTGAAATCCATGACACGGCAGCAACTGACAGATCTCCTGTCAAAACATAATGTCTTTGGTATTGGAAAAAAGGATGACTCACTCAGCCAGGACAGTGAAGCTGTGAGGATAAAACATTTTACAGATAAATTAGTGAAAGGAGGAAAAAAAAAGCAAGGATAGTTAAAATTAAGGGGGAAGGGGGAGAAGAGTGTAGAGGAGGATGAGAAAAAGGGTGGACATACTGAACAAGTACTTTTGTTCAGTATTCACAAAAGGAGTGAGAAATGGACTGCAAGTAAATGATAAAGAAATTACCATAGGTGAGGCAGACACAAGCCCTTTTTCAGAGGCGAGGATACTCAGAGAACTTCAGAAATTAAAAGTGAATAAGGCAATGGGGCCAGACAGGGTGCACCCAAGTATACTGAAGGAACTGAGGGGGGAGCTGTCTGCTCCCCTGGCAGCCCAGTTCAGCCAATCATTAGAAATAGAGGGAGTACCAAGGGACTGGAGGAGGGCAAATGTAGTACCAATTCACAAAAGTGGGAATAAGGAGGAGGCAGGGAACTATAGACTAATACGCCTGACATTTATGTTGGGGAAGATTATAGAGACATTAATAAAAGGAAAGATGGTTGAGTACCTGTCCAAAAATGGGTTGCAGGATCCAAGACAGCATGGTTTAAAAGCAGAGAGATCATACCAAACATTCGACTGGATGACAAGAATAGTGGATCGGGGGGGGGGGTGGATGTGGCCTACTTAGATTTCAGGAAGGCCTTTAACACCATCCCAGACAGAAAATTAGTAAACAAACTGAGCAGTCTTGGGGTGGAGTCACAAATGGTAAAGTGGGTGCAAAATTGGCTGAGCAACAGGAGCCAGCGGATAATCATAAATGGGGCAAGTTTGGAGGAGGGGGAAGTGACAAGTGGGGTGCCACAAGTATCAGTTCTGGGGCCATTACTGTTCAATGACTTCATTAGTGACGTAGCAGAGGGACTGGAAGGGAAGGTATGCTTGTTCAAAGATGACACAAAGATCTGCATCAGTCTAGACACATGAGAGGGGTAAATGGAATGAGGAAGAACTTAAAAAGACTAGAGGAATGGTCAACGGTATGGCAGCTTGGATTTAATGCTAAAAAGTGTAAAATTATGCATATAGGACACAGGAACCCAAGGGCAATGTATCAACTGGGGGGAGAGGAGGTGGCAACAACTAAACAGGAAAGGGACCAGTGGTCATCATAACAGATGACCTCAAAGTGACAAATCAGTGTGGAAGAGCTGTTGGGAAAGTGAATAGGATGCTAGGTTGCATAGGAACAGTATAACAAGTAGAAAGAGAGAGGTAATATTCCGCATGTATAGGTCATTGGTGGGTCCACACTTGGAGCATTGTGTCCAGTTCTGGAGGCCCCATCTGAAGAAGGATATTGATCAGGTGGAGGTGGTGCAGAGAAGGGCTACCAAAATGGTCCTGGGCATGCAACAGAAAAGCTATTAGGAGGGACTCAGGGAATTAAATATGTAGTCAATGGAGGTTAAAAGGGAGAGGGGGAACATGATAGAGGCATTCAAATATGTTAAGGTAATAAATAAAGTAAAGGAGGGCAGCATTCTACAAAAAAGGACATGTGCAAGAATAAGTGGACATGATATGAGACTAGAAGGGGGAGACTCAGGGAAAATATGAGCAAGTATTTCTTCACAGAAAGAGTGGTGGAATTCTGGAATAAGCAACTGGTGGAAATCGTGGGCACAAACACCATTGAGGCATTCAAGCATGCATGGGATAGGCACAGATAAGGACCTCTTGGTGTCAGGAATGGGGGAAGAGGGTCGCAAGTCTGACAGAATCTGCAGTAAAGAAGTAGGAAATAGACTTGTAATTAGGGAAGACTAGATGGACCATAGGGTCTTCTGCCGACATGTACTATGTAATTATGCAACTATTTAACTATTACCAGATTAATACATTTTGACATCAAGGCAAGTTTTCCAAAGTTATTCCCTGATAGTACAATGCCACCAACTAACAACAGATCCTAGTCACTTAAGCTATATCAGAGTTGTGGTTGTGATACCCATTTATAGGGGCACTGTCAATCCCCTTAGGCCTCAAAGTGTCCCTTGTTAAAAAAACACATTTTATGATTGCCAGCATTCTGTAAAGATTGGTGATATAGTTGGTAGTTTGATTCTGATTCTTATTTGTTTTTAAAAAGTGAAAAACAGACTGCCCACCATGTTGGTGTTACCACACAAAAACAGATTTATTTACATTCCTTGATCAACTCCCACTGCATCTTTCCTGGACTTGGGAACACCTCCAACACAGTGTAGCTGCTCATGATGTAGTGGGAGTTTAGGAGGCTATTGCATCATGAGTGACTGCACTGTTTGGGGGTGTTTCTAATGCTCAGGAAGTATGCAGTAAGAACAGATCAAGGACTATAAACAAAACAAGGTTGTTTATAAATATACATTAGGCTGCATTTCAGGTCTACTAAACAAGGAAACTGACAAAACAAACAGCAACATCAATGAATTTTAGAGAAGGTAAGACATCAACAAATGTGGGTTTTTAACTAGAAATAATATGATGCAAAACAGGTTGACAGTGTCCCTTTAAACTGAATACGACTATTACTACAAACCTAAGTGTTAAAAAGAAAATTGTTTTCGGACTGTAAGCATAACAACTGAGACTGGTATCACTGTCTAAAAATACACATACTGCATATATATTAATGCATGCCTTCTAACTATATGTCATTGACATACCCAGGAAAAAATAAGTGCAGAGTTAAATGCAGATGTCACATTTTTTTAAATTGGCATTACACATGCTGCATAATTTAAAGGCAGTTCAATTAGCCAATGACATTATATTTCCAAAGCAAAGGGGTCTATGTTCCCCATCCTGGAGTGGAAAATGAGTGCTTTCTCCTTTAGAAGGGGTCTGGACAGTGGCGTCGCCTTCTCACGCTCCTGGCAGAACCAGAGATAAAGAGCGTTGTCACACTGCTCCTTACAGCAGCACATGTTCTTGCATTCCTCTGCCCCTGCTACCAAGTCCATTGTCAAAGCAAAGTCTCTAAGTTTTTTTTGGCAGCCTTTCTATCACTGATAGTCGACTTTCCAATGCCATATTCATCGGCGAGAACAGCAGCTCTCTCGCCATTCTCCAGGTGCTCGACGATTCTTATTTTTTGGGACACATTGAGGACAACTCATTTCCATTTGGTAGCCATCTCAGTAAGTGAATACAAAACCTGACTACACAGTTGCTAACTGGGGCTTAAGTAAGAGCAGCAGCAGGTGCTATCAATGTGCTATCAAGGGTTAACTGGTACTTTAATACAGCAGCAGGTGCAACACAGTGATAATGACTCATCAATTAACACAGTGTGTGTGGGACAATCCGACTGACCGTTAGGGAGTTCGGATGAACGGAGGTCAGATAATCAAGGGTGTACTGTATGTAATGGATGTTGATCAATGTTTTCTGCTGCTACTGTACTGTCATCACATGCATCAACATTTTCAATGTCATATTAAATTACTTCAAATTAATTGTCATCATCTTCTAACAAACTGTCATCATCAAATAGTAACAATGCTTTGGTTATGGTATCCATATGATCAAAATTTACATTTTTATTGTTTAAATCATAAAAATGCAACTGTGTTTAGACGAATTGAGAACCAATAGTATATCAGACTCCAGTGTACCTCAAGTAGAGCAAGAACGTCAAACTTTTTATGCCACAGTGCTAGGAGCTGTCAATAGTAAACAGTAGTCGATTGTCAAAGGGTTATCATCTGACTGTCCACACATTAAGTACATTGAATAATAGTATTCCAGCAGTGGAATGCTTCTTTCTCTACCCATCTTCCTTCTCACATGCACTTGGGAATGTTAACATTCAATACATGAATTCAGAATTCTGCAGATTTCCACTGGCATATAAATGTAGATACACACACAGGCCTCCAGTGGAGCCAGAACCTCAATTGCATCTGTTACAGTGTAAGGAGCAGTGAGTTATCTGGCAAATTGATGAGGATATGATGGGAATTTGTTTCATAATCATCAAATAAACACCTGCAATGGAAACTCAGAATAGTACTTAATTGTTTTAAATGTGTTTATGAGTGTAAAGACAGGCTCATGAGTGTAAAAAAAAACTCAATTGATTACTTATGTTTGTTTTAATAAACTTTTATTTTTATGTTCTAGTTGAAGGTTTTTATTCATGAGAGATTGAAATCAGGAAGGAGTGGACTAGCTCATCAATTCCCTTATGAGAATTGTTCAAATTACAAATCCCATTGACTAAATTTCTTCAAGCATGTAAAATTGTGAAGAATTAAGGTAATGGTTACAGAACTTGCTTAGCCTATCAAGAAGCAAAAATATTTTAAACCCATTTTATAACATGGAATCCAGGAATGCAAACTTCTACTTAGGTATACATGCAGGATATTTAACTGTTGGTTCGCATAAACACACAACATACTGGTAATAGCATGTGTTAATACAGCCACTGAAGTCACTCTTACAGTTGTAAGATTTGTCTCATGTGAATTCTTAGAGTATGAGAACCATGATCTGAAAGTGAGTGGTTCT
The DNA here is from genome assembly GCA_016271365.2 of Neoceratodus forsteri. Classification (NCBI taxonomy): domain Eukaryota; kingdom Metazoa; phylum Chordata; order Ceratodontiformes; family Ceratodontidae; genus Neoceratodus; species Neoceratodus forsteri. Next base: position 207,841,051 of record CM028137.1, on the reverse strand, counting down.
TATACCCTAAGAATATAAGTGAAACCACCGTAAGTGGTTTTCCAATCCACCCAATCCTTGTTGAGTTTACCTTTCTGGGACTATGGCCCTGTGATGTCCCCCAGTGGCTCGGGGGGGAAGGGATTCAGGCACATTCACCAGCCGAGTTCTCTGTGGCTGCGGCTGCCAGATCCAGCAGTCCTCAGGCCCATGCTCTTAAAGGGCAAAGGTGTCCTGCATATTTCTGCATCTTTGGGCTTTGCAGAAGCCTGTTTTACCACTCCCAGGAGTTTCTGGGAGTGAGAACAGCTAAATGTATATAGAAAAGATGGCTGCAGTGCGCTAGGTGCGCATGTGCGGCCAGGAAGCCTCAAAATTTAAAGGAGACATGGCTCCAGTACAGGAAAGTGCCTAAAAATGGGTGCAAAAAGGAGGGTCATGGTTTTGGGAGTCCCAAAGAGGGGGACTGACTCCCACAGAGTAAATAAAAGTTGTCATGGCTCCCCTTGGGCAGCAGAGCCAGGACCAGTAATAGTCAGCCCAAGAATGGGCCTGTTATTAAAGTTAATGGTGCAAGTGTGTTGGGGTCAAAAATGTAAATAAATGTTAGCCCCCTTTGGAACTTTTAAGGGGGGGCATCAGTGAAAAGGTGAAGGGGAAGTGTAAGAGCCTGGGAATCTAGCAGCCAGTCAGATGGGTATGGTGGAGACATTATTTAAGGGACTATTTTCTCACCAAAAGGGAGATTCCTGAGAGAGAGAAGCCAGAAACTCAATAGAGGAGAGAGAGACTGCTGTGGGGCTTGATAGCCCTAAAGGCCTGCCTGTTTGCCTAATGGCCTTGTTTGGCTCCAGGACTGGACAAGCTGCAGAGAAATTCACCTCAAAGTGAAGAACTGAGCTGTGGATGGATTCTCTGGGAGAGATTTGAATCTGTTATTTCAGTAGGAAACATGTTGAGTTGCAGCCTGGAAAAGAGAAACTAGCAGCCATATAGTGGGAGTTTGGAGCTGGATGCCTGAGATTAGAGATTGTAAGGTCACAACCTTAAAATCATCAGTGTCTGCAGCTGAAAATAAAGTGACCCACAAGCTGTGTTTCCCCTCGGTGGGGTAAGTGTGTTAGAGACTGCTTTTGTTGCAAGCTGGGTAACTGTCCATACTAGGGCTAGAGACTGAGTCACAGCCCAGCTTCATTGTTGAGTTCAGAGAAAAGAGAGTGCCAAGCAACCAGTCTGGGGAACACCAGCCTGCCCGGTCTCCAAACTGAAGAGGAGACCCAGCAAAAAAGATGGAGAAAAGCCTGCCTGGTGAATGCTGTCAACAATAGCCTCTGAGAAAAAGTTGGCAAATCCAGGCTGGTGAAGACCAGCATTCTTGAACCTCTTCCTTCAACCCTGCTGTTGCTGTGGTGCACCACCAACGAGATACCTCCACAGTATCATGAACCACGTTTCTGCCACCCCCTATGAAATTCTGAACTCTAAGTACCCCTGAGATGTGACTTTGGGGGAGTCTTTATTTACCTAGCTAGTTAGGTTAAAATCTGGGGGTTAGGTCCTGGGCAGGTCTCTGTCAGAAAACCATGCCCGGGCCTGAAGTTCCATTGTTTCTAATGTTTAAAGTTATTTAGGCCCCAATGAAAGATCTCCAGTGACATCTACATGGCAGTGTAGTACCCAGCCCAGGGACTTTAGAGACATTTTGGGCAGCTGCCATTGGGAAGCCAGGTGCACCATAGGTGGGAGGTGGGGTTGTTTGGGGGTGAAGTTGTTTCAACATTTGTTAATGTTGTTGTGCTATATTTCTTCCTTTTTCTCCCCTTCCCCTAAAATAAATGCTGTTAATTGTTAATATTACATTCTGGAACTTAGAAGCATTGCAGAAAGGGGGTATTGTTATTGTGTGTGGGAGAGTCTTTGGAGGCTGCTAGTGTATATTTTCTGGGGCGGTAACCTACAGTCTGTACACAGGTATCCCTTGCCATTGTCCCAGGTGGAGGCACCTCACCAGTACTTATTTCCACTTGTGAATCTAGGCTGACCCTCTCGTAGGTGTGTGCAGAGATACCTGAGGGCTCCAGCAACAGCCAAGGTGAGTCAGAGGGGCTGTTACAGTGTCACCTGCCTTATTAATATATTATTGATTGAACTTAACCAATAATACATTAAACTTTTAAAAATGTTATCCAAACATGCACATTTCCAGGCCATCTGTGTGTGAGACACTCTTCACAAATAACAGTGTCATGTGTAGGGGAAAAGAGCACTCCAATTGGTCAGGGGCACTCACTCAATCCATAATACACAAGTATTTAAATGCTAAAATGATATAGTGTATGGTGGAACGCTGTTCCGCATGGAAATCCATGCCTGGAACAGCGTTGTTGTCCTGCACTAGGTGCGTCATGATCTTGTTGTGCTGCACCCAGTGCATCACCGGTGCAGCACAACAAGATCGAACACATACGCACATGCACAACAGAGCAGTGCACGGCAACACGGAAGCAAGCCTTTGGCGGCAGACACAGAAGTAAGCCTTTTTTTTCACCGAATGTTCACCGAGTACTGCTTATGGTTGCCCATACACTATAAAAGATTGTGTGTGAGCAACCATACACAAACAAGGCAGTTGTGCGATCTTGAGGTTTCCGTGGTAACGGACCTCTCGAGCTACGCTCTCGAGGTCTCAGGTTACCACGGAAACCTCTTGATCACAACTGCCTTGTTATGTATGCTTGCTCATACACAATCCTCTATGTTTTACAGTGCCACAATAAGCATGACCATCAATTGTATAGAATTAGCCTATTTATGAGAATGTAACATTGATTAATTTTAAAACACATGTACTGATGATAGAAAATCAGGCTTCAGCATTCTTGAAACAATTTTTATGATGAATTTCACAGGCTGCACTGTTATGTATTCTACCTGTAAGATCCCTTTTTGCACTAGTAACACAAAAGGGTGTCCATTTTCTTTATTTGTACTTGAAGCTTCTCCTTCAACAATATTGTCAGCACATCTGTTTAAAACCAATAAAGGTACAGTATATAAATAGTATCTCATATAAAGTTATGATTTTACCATATGGCATAGATTCTGTAATGATTTTGTTATTTATATATTATCAGTATGTAAGCTACAAATCACATTGGACGTGAATTTCCACTAGGCAAGTCTACCAGAGTTCACATTACTGAACTGGATGGGAGAATGGGAGATGTTACTTTCTGTAATTATTTTTGTTATCTTGCATAAGAAGCATTGATAATCAAAACGGTTGTCTTATTTTGCATTTCATTCAATGCTATGTTTTGGTATAACTGTTTTTTCCAAGGACTATAAAAACAGTCTTCAGATTTCCTATTTAACTACTAGCAGCAACCTCACAGCTTTATATCTTCCATCTCCATCCTTGGTGTGTCTCTACAAACAATGTAAAATGATGGAGTGGTAAACAAGAGAAAAATATTTATTAAGTACATTTAACAAACAACATTCTATTACAGAATCTACTGAGTGAAGTATATTTTAATTGGGAAATTAATCAGTTGTGTTTACTATAAAATGGCTACTTAAAGGAACATGCTGTCATTGTTCCGACTTTCATTATATTCAAAGCAGTGAGCTATTTCATTTTCTGGACTGCATGGAACATTTTCAGTACATGACCTTGGATTATTTGCTGATTTCCTATATGAAAATATAAGTTATAATCTGTAATTAATGACGTACCTTGATCTCCAACCTTAACATCTTTTATATTGCAGATTGTCTACATCACATCTTGGCTGGACCATGACAGTGTTATATATACCATATTAGTTGAACATTTAAAATTATTGGGAACTATTTTTAATCACAGTGCACTACAAAACACATGAATAGATCAGAATGTTAAATACATAGCAAACTGATGATTGAAGAGTCACATAGAAGACTGTAGTAGATTTGAGAGCAGCAGAGGATCTAGTTTAATGGGAGTGAAGTCAGCCAGGGGAGACAGCACAGTGTGTGGTGATAAACAGAGTCAAACTAGTAGAAACACAGGCCACAAGTTGATCATAGCGTGGGTGAGCCTTGGGACCAGTACTTCTCAATATGTTCATCAGTGACATAGGAGAACGAATACAGGGCAAGCTGAGTCTCTACACAAATGACATTAAGCTCTGTGGCACGGTAGACAGGAGTAAAACTAACAAAACAAATAAAAACAAGAGGGCATGTGTGTGTTGGGTGGGGAGGGATTCACAAGTGATGGAATTAAGTTTCACTTTACCATGAGAGTGACTGAGCCATTGAACAGCCTAGAAGCAGAGACGGTGAGTGAAAAAAACATAAGTGGGTTGAAGCACTGCTTGGAAAGAGTAGAGGGCTTACTAAGTTACTTAGTGGGGTAACAGCAAGGCATGGAGCGAAGGTGGGAGAGAAGCGAATGTGAAAGTCCCATCTCAAAAATATGTCATTAGGAAGATTGAGGTAAAACTGGGTGAACTGGATGGATCAGTGGTCTTTTTCTACTGACATTGTTTATAGTTCTATTCTGCTAGACTCTGCATCTGTTCCACTTTGGCATATAACCTTTTGCTGACCATTGATGTTACATACAACATTCTTACATGTGTGACTTGTCTTCAAAACACAGAGTCATTTCATTTCATATCCCCCACCAACATTCGAATGAAGACTTAGGATACCTAATCATCTAAGTTGTTTCTCTATTTTGACCATCAATGTTTAAAAGAGGTATTGGAGAAATAATTGTGTTATTTTTACCTGAGCAAATCAGAAGCAATCTCACTGATATGACAATCATCTGAATGCTTACTCTTTTATTTTCAGTGTGTTTATCAATCACCAGTGTTGTGACTGAATGACAATCATCTGTGTTCTTATGGGGCATTCTATGGTATGACATTGTTCGCTCATAGCTGATCGATATTAGTAAACACAATCAATGTAAAAAATAATGAAAGTCTAACAAAGTTAGTTACAAAAGGTTGTAAATGAAGAAAGAATAGCATTGTTGTAATTTCAGTATTGTTTCCTGCTGTCTTATTATATGTATTTTGGGTTATATAGTCAGTGCAGTAAAACACTAATAAAGCCATGTCCATATACTCATTTCAATTTGAGAGGCTCTGTAAGAACAGGAATGATTTTCATCTGTTGCCATACTGCAACTACCATTGTCTTATCATGACATTTCAGTAAAATTCTGTACTAAATTTGAATGTTAACAGTCAGCACTAACAGTCCCACAAACAAGAGTGAGGATGGTACCAATCCGCACATTTAGTGCAAAAACATTACTGTTTACTGCAATATAACAAATTGTATCAGACTAATTATGTTGACTTGTCAGCAGAGCTATTCTGTACCTACAAATCCCAGAATCCTCTTCAGCTAACATCAGAGGATGACTACAGCAAAAGCAATAATGCATGACAGGGTGTTGATAGTACTGTGGCAACTGCACACCCAGGAAATGTAGTAAGGTATGAGGCCACAGACCAGATGTCTTTAGCTCCTGGAGGTGCAGCATTCACATTACTACCAATGCCTTGCAGTGTCTTTTTGTACTTACAAAATGAGTTTGTTAGAAACATTTTACAATAAAATAAAAGCCTTTAAAAAATATACATTGCAATGTTGTGGCCAGTCAGGATGTAATGATTCCCATGCCCTTTTTATAAATTTGTACATTCACTATCATTCAATGTAAGTTACAATTTTTCTAAAATCTGATCTCTTGTTTGCTGATCCCATCATCCTCAATGGGCTAAATGCCATCACAGAGGACTGTACATCACACTCGCAGGACAGTCAGTCCAGCAAACATCTGCTCAGAGTTTACAAAAGCTGTACCATTCACTGAAGATTATTGAATCTCCCAATACTGCAACCATCATCTAATGTCAGCTTTACGGATTCTAGGATTCCAAGTTACATAAAGTGTCCGCTTGCAAATCATAATTAGTCTAGTTTAATCTTCTATACTGCAGTAAATAAAAAAAACACATTTGTGCATAAAAAAGTGCACATTGGGACCATTCTCAAGCTTTGGTTTGGGTCTTTTAGTGTTGACTGTGCAAATTTATTAATACTGTATGCTTATGTGAACAAGTAGCAAAGACAATAACTTAATCATATCAGGATATAGTGCAAATAATGAAACATAAAGGAAATCTAAATTGATTATCATGACATTTGTAAAATATTAAAACTTACAAGTCAATCAGGAATCCAGAAACTTCTGAATTTAACTGAAAATGTTGCCTCTGTCTTCGACTAATCCAACTGGTTAGATTTTCTCCAATCAGTATCTGGCTCTTTCAAATTAATAATTAAGGAATTAATAAAGTGAACTGTGGGGAACTATTTAGCCTGAATACCAATTCATGATCATGTGGACAAGAATGGAAATTAAATAGAGGTAGGTTCAGGAGGGATATGAGGAAGAAGTACATTACGGAAAGGGTGGTGGAACCTTGGAACAGTCTGTCTGCTGAGGTGGTGAATGTGAAAACAGTCAGGGGGTTCAAGCAGGGCTGGGACATAATGAATGGAATGATGGTTACCTGGGATGACAGGAACGGGAAGGAGAATAGAGAGGTGATGGGATGGTCTCTGTTTCTATCTCTCAGATTCCCTCTGTCTTTTATACACTTGTTATGCCAAATCTGACAAAATCATCAGTCTTCTAGTCACTAATATAATAATTGTGTACTGCCACTGCTTTCTTTTGATTCATTAATATAACCCATATAGTAGTCTGCCTGATGTGAACTTTGTAAGGATAATTCATTTGCCTGTATATGGAAAGACCTGGCACTGTCGCAACCTATACTGACCCATGTTCCCCTTCCTTTATTCCTATTTGTCCCTTTCTTCATCTCTCCCCCTCTCCCCCCACTTTTGCTTTTTGTTTTGATTATGTAGTGAAAACACTGTTATGTCAAATGGGCTCTGGCCCTGCTGTTTGTTTTGTATTTTTGTATGTATATGAAAAAATAAAAAATGTTATATCAGTCTTCCTTGGTTCCTAACAATTGATTGTGTATGATGACATTAGTTGCCACTGTCTATGTAGTTAGAAATATAGGATCATAAATTTACTTATGTTGTATACTTGTGGGAGGAATGACAGAAAGATTCAGTATTCAACAAATAATCTATTAAGAACAAATCATAAACTCAGAAGAGAGAGCCTACTGAAGATGATATTTAAAATGTCTGAATATGGAAACATCATATTATCAATGCTGCACAGCATAAAGTGAGCAGGTTCATCATGCTGGTGAATTTCAAGCATGATCACAGCCTGCATATCCACCTCAGAAATGGCCTGCTTCACAAGAGATGTTGACAGTCTGTAATGCACACCTACTCAGTGCTGCGCTAATAATTTTGGTGACCCTTCCCAGTTTATAATAGATTAAAAATAAAAAGCAAACACACACATGAGAAAAAAAGTTTATTCCCTAATTCTACATCAGTGCATCTTCCATTTCATTTGACTGCATCCTGGAAAATTGAAAAAAATTAAAAGAAAAGAAAACACTTGAGTGTTCAGGCAGTGTCTCTTTAAAACAAAGAACCTCAGTACACAGGCACTGAGGTAATGGTTACCCCAAAGAGCATTGGCCGGGAAGCCATGCTTCAAAGAAATACAAAATCACACATACCCTCACAACGCAAAGCATCATGGGCTGTATATGCAAATCACCACATAATATTATGCTGATACAACTTTAAGCAGAAATGAATGGTGCTGAAAGGCCTCTTACACAGTCTTTGAAGGGTGCCATCAGAAAGACACAGACACGTGTTTCATCCTACCAGGACTCACCAGTGTGTCTTGTCTGTATGAAACCCCAGTGGAATGAACCAACTACCCTAAGATGGTCTATCTGAGTTATGTTGTGGTGAACCCAATAAAAAGTGTCACTTTAAGCTGCCTGTATGCCATACACAATTTCCTATCCTTCAACTTGGCTAGGATTGTCTACTTTTGTGTATCCAACATCTGTTTTTAATAATGCTATACTGCTTAGAAGTAACAAAACCATTTAGTGACCAAGACCAAAAGTATCCCTTTCCTAATTTTAACAATGTGTTTTTCAAAAAGGCAACCCACGCTGTACAGCAACCCCTGTTTTCCATAAGGGTAACTTTTTCTTTCAAACATTCTTTTGCTAACCCTTGTGTATTCTGTACAGCTAGCAAATAATTTATAATTCTCCAGCTGGCTAATGCGGTGGTAGTCATTAGCCTAAACTAATGTCTGGTATTAATACTCAGGGTATAATATTTTTTGTCAAATTGGCCCATGTTTTTCTTTTAGTTTATTTTTTGCTGCATATCCCATATTTCTGTTCCACGAAGTGCTTGCATTATTGATTTGGCACTTACTAATTTTATTGCTGCCTCCACATTGTCCCCACTCCCCAGTTTTTACGGCTGTGTAGGTGGAGCCTGCAGCCTATTTGTGACAGGTCAGAAAAATGAGCTACAGGAACAGGCATTGGAATGCTTCCAGTGGAGTTTTGGAATGATCCTTCCGAAACTGCACACAGGTCGGTAGTGCTCTGCCATGGCCACACACGCCGCTGCTCCATCGGCTGCAAATGGCCGATCTTACAACAGCTTCCACTGGACTTTTGGAAGTAGCCTTCTGAAAGCTCAGTGGAGCTTAAATTCCTCAGCCACCACAATCGGGATGCAGAATAACAGTTGCACTATTTCGGCTGTTACTTCCGCATTCCGATGCATGAACGGCGCATGCACAGAACTCATGCGCATGTGCAGTTCTGTGGGTGCTGCCATGTTGGGAATGGCACAATGCCATTCCCTGTAGTACAACCCCTGAAAATATTATGCCTCTGAAACATAGAAAACAGTCCCTCATTGTCCCGTTGGCTGCACCCATCCCCACATTATGCCGGGCATCGGGGTGCCCAATCCCCATGTTGGCATTCTGTCCAACCCTCTTCCCCATTCATGTGGCACACTGGGAGCCAACCCCAGTGTGCTGAAATGTGTTTCCCATTTATGTGACACACTGGGAGCCCACCCCAGTGTGCCAAAATATGTTCTTTGTTGTTTTTCTCCTGTAAATTAGAAAATGGTCCCTCGTTGCATTCATGTGGCACACTGGGAGCCCACCCCAGTGTGTCAAAATGTATTTTTTTCCTCCTGCAAATTAAAAAATGGTCCCTTGTTGCATTTTTATTCATCCTTGTAAAACTGAAAACAGTTCCTCATCATCACTGCAGTCCCCGTCCCCACCCTCCCACTGAGCACCCACCTCCCCACACCCCCCTTACCCCATACTTACCTCTAGAGGTCAGCGCTGTCATCTTCTCTGGAATAGGACACATCTGTACTTTTCAAAGCCCAACTGTGAACTGAAGAATTAAAGGTAAGCATCCTATACTACCATTCAATGGGATTTTCAACTTATGATGATATCTCAGCCATTTTATGGAATTTTTGGCCCACATTTTCAACATGGGGTTCTTGGGACTCCACCTCATGAAAACTGTCACTGCCATTTTGTTACTCAGTCTTGAAGAGTGATTTCATGGTAACTGAGAGTGGAATCACCTTTTGGGACCAATTCTTGAAATGACAGTGCCACTGTTCATGAGGTGGGATCCCAAAAAGCCTATGTTGCAAATCTGATGACAAAATTCCAACAAATGACTGCATTACGAGCGTGCATTGTGCAGTTTCTATGCATGCTCCTAATGCTACTACTTTTTACTATTTTCACTCCACATTTGTACAATTGCCATTTTGGCACACCTCCTTCAAACCAGTACAGCTGTCATTTTTCACAACCTGCTTAAAGTGTGTTTTTGTACCCGTGGTGCACAATAGTACGTTTGCTCTGTGCAATCACCTTTCGAGACAATTGAACAAAATGGCACTGGCACTGTTCATGAGGAGGGGTCCAAAAAAGCCCATGTTGAAAATTTGGTGAGCACATTCTGAAAAATTACTGCTTTATGAGCATGCATTGCACACTTTCTATGCACACTCCTAACATCACTCATTTTTAATATTTTCACTTCACATTTTTAACATTGCCATTTTTACACACCTCCTTCAAAACAATACAGCTGTCATTTTCCACAACCTTCCCGAAATGTGTTTTCACACCTGTGGCACAGAATAGCGTGTTTGCTCTGCACAATCACCTTTCAGGACAATTGAACAAAATGACACTGGCACTGTTCATGAGGAGGGGTCCAAAAAGGACATGTTGAAAAATTTGGTGCAACACCTCCACTATATGGCCAAGTTACACCTGGGCGTTGACTTATTTCTAAGCACATGTGTAACTTACTTCACTTGGTAATGCTTCACAGCCCTATGGCTCTGGCCACCATATTGTGTGTGGCATTCACACGAATTCTGCGGCAGTTGTCCCCCATGGCATCGGCAATCCTACAAGCTCACTGCAACCGTATCACTCTGGTGAGAACTTGTTTTTGTTAAACTACAGTACAGCAAGTTTATGACACTTTTTAACATTAATGTCACTCTGGGTCTTCCACATAAAACTTTGGTTAAAAGTATACCAAATAGGAATAATGTTTCACACGTCCACCATCTTTTTTGTTATTACTTAACCCTGTCTATCATTTTGACCTTTTTTCACTGACATTATTTTACTTTTTTCTTTGTTAATGATTAAATCAATGTTTCTGCACCTTGTTATAAGTAAACCTAATTGCTCTTGTAAACCTTTCTTTGTAAGACACAAGAGGATCAAATCATCAGCATATGCAAGCACAGAGCAAGGGTATTGTCCTATTTCAGGATATTCATTTTTTTTTAAATTATCTAAGCTGTTTATTAAATTGCTGATATAGATATTAAATAACACAGTATATACTGACGGGATAGCTCTTCCTCATGTTGGACTTAAAAAACAAAGACCTTGCTATGCTTTAAGATCATATCATACCACACCCAGCGTGCTTAGCTATTTTTCTGTCTCTCAGCAGGGTACCAGCCTTCTAGCAGTTCCTAAGCCTATCTTTTTGTTTACATATACTTATTATGTGTATGCTGTTGTGGACTAAGGCTTTAGCCATAGGCTGGGTAGCGTGTTGGTTCAGGTCGTTTTGATCACAACTGTGAGGGACTCCTCTTTAATACATGAGCACATTTAACAACATTTCCCAGTGGAGGTTACTGTGAGGTGCAAGCACAGTTTTCGTGCAGATCTGGTATCCTGCAACAGGGCACAGTGATGTGCCCTGATGCTCTGGGGTGGTGACTTCAAGGGTAAAATCAGGAGGCACTTTTTCTTCCAGAGGGTGGCAAATCTATGGAATAGCCTACCAACAGAGATAGTGGGCATGAAGGCACTACTAAGCTTTAATGTTATCACTGACAGTTTTCAACTTACCTAATGAATAACCTGGTGCCTTGGGTAGCAGAGTGGTTGAGAATTCCTACAAATTGGTCCAGGTTTGCACAGTGTAATTATTTCATCCTTGTTTATAAAGTGGAATTTAAGACATAATGTACTCATGGTACCCTGCAACCTTAAATTACTATAGCCTGTTACTATGTAAAACAGGAGAATTAAAGGGTGCACATCATACACCAAAAACAACAGCATTTATCATGTTAGCTTCTTTGGGATAAACTGCCCCCTTCCTTTAAAGATGTGCTCTTGCAGTTGCAGAGCTCATTGAACAGTACTCTCTTGGTAGCTAACATGATAATCTAGTTTCATATCACCAAGACAAAGACACCTGGCATTATAAAATGGCCTTGAAATATCCATTAATGTGACCGGGTAAAACACATTGCATGAGCTTGTGTTGAAATCCTTAAGTGCACAGTCGCTTGTGTAATCTTATTTTAAGCCTTCAATACCTATGTATCACATCTACTACATATACGCAAGGAATACTTAATAAAAACTCCTTAATTATTTCTCATTTAAAGCAATTTCAAATAATTAATTTTACATTAAAAAACATTTCGTTCTTTTTTATTGTTATTTCAATCGGCAGTGAGTCACTTTGTAAGCACAAAAAAAAAAACATTTGAGGGTGTGTATTAAAGCATTTTGATACAGAGTAATTCCCCAAGGTGTGCACTGAAATTGTAAACCACACATGCTGAGGAGTGTGTGTGTGTGTGTGTGTGTGTGTGTGTGTGTGTGTGTGTGTGTGTATACACAGCAAGTCAGCCAACTGGATATAACAAAATTACACATTCAGTGCAAATATGATGCTAGAAAAAAATTAAAGAAAGAAAAACATGCATGCTGTACAATTGTTTTAAATACTAACAAACTTGCTTTTTGCTTCATAAAGTGCCATACATGAACAATATATTTCTAGATGCTTATGAAGCTATAACTTACATAGTGGCAGTGCAGGGTCTGTATGCAGTCATTGTAGTCATTAAAAATTAATTTTTCAAGAGAAACAGAAAAAAATCATTTTAATGCACTGTTCGGTTTATATTCTATATATCTTCACTATTTAGCTCAACTCTTTTTCTTTACAACTGTATATATTAACATACTGTACCAACAGGATCAATATCCATCGTACGTTGTCTGTTCTGGTTGCTCAAAATTTGACACCATAAACCCCTGCTTGTTATAATAAGGCCCATAGCAACCGATTATCATGTGGTAAGAATGGAATTGTGATGATTCCAAATGTAGATAAGCAGTCAGAGCAGAAGTCTAGGAGGATAGTGATTAGATCTCATGTAAGCAGTAACACCAAATGAAGCATCCATCCATTCTGAAATATGTGACACTTTGGATGTGTTCTGCACAACTAGCCAAGAAGTTTATATTTCTGTTTGGGTTATTGTGCTTATACAATGGGCATCAAAGGTTAAATAGCATAAATCATCAATTGCAAGAGCTAAACAATCCCATGAAGTAACTATAAATGTGACAATTCTCAGGCAATCACATTGCTGGACTATTCCAACCTATTTCAGAAGTACGCAATAACACTCAAAGAGGTGTTGGGACATGCAGACATATACTGATGCCTTGAGTTTGTTTGTGAGGCACAAGGTGAAGACAAGTGCCTTCACATACCCAAGACATTTATATATGTTTGCATAATTGGACACATTGGAGGATTTCATTTAAAAATGGACAAAATGGTTAATAACAATGAATAATGAATAATCATCTGCAAGATGTCATACTGTCTGGATATCTGGAAATAATGGGACATTATGTACATTTTGCAGCCAATCAAATTGTTGGGTATTTACAACCTGTTTTAAAATTTACAACGGTGTACTCAGGCACTAAGAAATGTGTCATAGGATCTTTTGTTTCTACGTTGACAACAGCCAAAGATAGACAGAAGAGGACTAAGCTCAACACCTTATCTGAAGGACAGCACCATCAGTAGAAACCCCCAGCTCTGCACTACAGTGAGTATGGGAAATGAGCACAGGTCACTGTGTTTTTCTTGAATCCACAACCTTCTGTCCTAGAGGCACTACTGCTAATTAAGCCATACTGACGTACTGACATTGTTATTCCTCTTGAAAATATGCTGCAGTCACATAATTCCTAGGAACTTTTAAAATTGGATACTTCTGTGTGGTACTGCACAGAGCTGCAAATGTATGCTTCTGCTGGAATTCTGCCTAAGGCAAAATAGGCCTTTTCCACTGTGAAAGCATAGTAAAATATGCAAACTTTCAGAAATTAATGTAACATTCTGAAGAACAAAGCAAGTCTCTATAGTTTCAATTGTTTTTGCATAGAACATGTTTCAACAATTTTACAAACAAAACTGCAGTTCACAATTAAAACCTATGGTTTGTTAAAAAGACCTCACGGTTCACTTGATGGAATTATGCAAAGTGCACCAAATTATTGTGTCAAGCTTTCTCAAAGCAGAATTTCTATTTTACTGAAAATCTGGCAGCAGAATTCCACATTTCACAAAGATCTTCCTCAGCTTGATACTACAGAATTAATTTGCCATTCTGTTAGGACAGGATGTCTGGGAGGAGGCTCCTGAAGTAGTGGTAAGGGAGGACATTAGGTCTTCCATAGTGGAGGCCCCAAGGTGGGAGGTAGAGGACTTCAGCAGAGAAGGAATCAGCTTCTGGTGGGGGACTTGATTGTTGGGGGATTAGATTTGGGAACAGGAAGTGGGGGGAGAGGGAGGTAAGGTGCTTATCTTGCACCATGGTTTGAAAGGATGGGTAGCAGATCCTAAGGATTGCTAGGGTGGTGGGGCAGTAGGGGAAGCTGGATGTCATTGTCCACCTAGGGACTATGACCTAAGAAGGGACAGAACTAGGATTGTGCAGGTTGTTTAGTTTTAGTATAGTTTATTGTTCTAGGAATTACTACCTTTGAGCCAGAGGCTCTTTTACAAAGGTTCCATGTCAATTAGGTACAGTACAAAAGAGGTTACATAGATAACACAACAATTTGTGCTGTGTCAAGAGTGAGAAAACTTATATAAATACATATCAAATCATTTGTGTAAAGGGACATGAGATATCAATAATCACATTATTATTACAAGAAAGAGGTCATGCCAGATTAGGAGAAACAAATAGGGAAAAAGTCCAGAACAGAGAGGGTAAGTGAAAGGTGTGGGGAGCAGACAATAGCAGGAGAAAAGATTTCCCAAACATGTCTTTGTCAAATAACGGAACAGGGTGGGTAGTGAGAAAATAGGAGGTTTAATCAGGGCAGTCACAGGAGCTGGAGGTGGCAAGGTGAGAGAACTGCCTTGATTTGAAAATACCTAGAGAGGTGGAGGCAGTAATGTGAGTGCTGAGGGCATTTAGCCATCTGGGGGCACAATAGGCAAATGATCTTTGTCCCTGAGAAGTCCGGCATCGGGGGACTTGGAGAGGCTGGTGTTCTGATCTTCTGGTAAAACGGGTGCTAGCGCTCAGGCATAACAGGTCTTGGATACAAGGTGGAGAGAGGCCCAGAGTGGATTTTTTTGCCATCAGGCAGGTAAGGTACTTTATCCGGTTTGAGAGTTGCAACCAACCTGAGTCAGCATAGAGTTCACATGTGTGGGTACGTCGATGTACACCAGTGAGCAGCCGACAGGCCTTATTTAGGAATGTAATGCGACTAAGTGCTGTAGTAGTGGCAGATCCATATATAACTAAGCCATAGTCCATGACTGAGATGATAGAGGATTGGATGGCAATCCTCAGTGCAGAATGGGTAAGGAGCTGTCAGTTCCGATACAGAATCCCAATTCGCTGATTAATAGTTTTTGCTGTACTATCAATTTGAGTTGCAAAGGTTAGGCCTTGATCAAAGTTGATTCCAAGATATTTGAAAATTGGCACTTGTTCAAGGGTATTTCCCAGGTATGTATTAATGATGAGTGGGACTTGCCGTTTCTTGTTTTGCGGGTTAGAGAAGAGCATGGATTTAGATTTTTTGTGGTTTAGAACCAGCTTATGTTCAAGGAACCACATTTCAACTTTGGAAAAAGCATGCTGAAGGTTGAGGCATAAGAGGTTCGGATCTTTATGAGTTGCAAGAATCATGGCATCATCGGCATAGAGGATTATTTGTTCAGGGCAGGATTTGGAGAGGGAGTTTAGGAAAAGGCTGAAAAGGAGGGGGCCCAGGATGGATACCTGGGGAACTCCTGAGTGAACCGGTTTTGAGTCTGAGAGAACTCCAGCTACTTTTACAGATTGAGAGCGCTGAGCAAGGTAATTTTTTACCCAGTCACCAGGACCCTGCGAGAGCCCTAGGGATAGTAGTTGTTTGATAAGTAGGCCATAGTGTACTGTATCAAATGCATTGGTTAAGTCAATGTAGACTGCTCCAGTTAGGTTTCCTTTGTCCATGGCATTGTGGATTGCTCCTGAGAATTCAAGTAAGGCAGTCAATGTGCTGTGCCCTTTCCTTAATCCATGCTGCTGAGTGCAGAGAATATTGTGCTTTTCCAGGTAGTCTGAAAGTTGGTCCGCCACCAAGCATTCAAGGGCCTTAGAGAGAGGTGGTAGTATTGATATCGGGTGATAGTTACCAGGCAGTGACTTAACACCACTTTTGTGCACCGGAGTGACAACTGCAGCCTTTCTTTTCCTAGGGATTTGGCTGTAGCAGAGGGACAGATTGAAAATTTTTGTGAGAGGGTGCAGTACTTTCTCCAGAGTGAGGGACAGAAGTTTAAGGTCAATAGTGTCGCTGCTTGCTCAGGACTTAGAAATGGCCTTCTTTACATATTTACAGACTTCATGTGCCTTTACTAGTTTGAAATGGAAGGGTGGTTTGGTTGGAGAGGCAGTAGTAGAAGTAGAAATTGGAGGGTAAGCATCAGTGAAGAAATCAGATGACAGGACACCACTAAGGTCTGTGAAGGTATCATTTAGGGCGTTTGCAATGATCTCTGGGTCTAATGTAGTGGTTCCATCCACATTCATTATTGTAGGAGATGATTTGGACTGCTGACCCATGATATTTCTTATGTTATCAAAGAAGGATTTCCCTTCACCCCAGGAGTTGAAGAGGGCATTCTTGAAGTAGGAGCTCTTCATCAAGCGGATCTGTTTAGTATAGTGGTTGCTAGCCTGTTTATATTTTTGGATGTCTGACAGAGTGCCAGTAGCTCTAGCAGTGGCCCAGAGGTGATCCCTACTTTTGAGTTGTGCTAATAGCTTCGCCGTGAGCCAGGGATTTGTGAGTGCTTTGATTTTGCGCTTTTTTACTGGTGCATAGGTGTCACAGGCAGTATTGAAAGTAGTAATAAAGTAATCAAGGGCTAGGTCAACATCTTGAGTTTTGTAAATCAAGGACCAGTCTATCTGGCTAAGACAGGTCTTGAAATGAGTAAGGTTGCCATAAGGTAGGACTCTGCTATAGATGGTTTTTGGGGGCGGCTTACAAAACTTATTTGTCCAGGTACATATTATTGAGAGTGATCACTGAGTGAGTCAGGAGAACACTTACATTGGTTATACGGTGGGTGGCTGGTAAGGATCCAGTCAATGAGGGTGCTGGTCCCTGATTTGTAGTTTTTCCTGGTAGGGAGTTTACCACTTGTGTTAAATTTGCTGCTAGGATAGCATCTTTGTTTGACACTGCATCAGGAGCAAGCTAATTTATATTAAAGTCCCAGCAGAAGGAGTTCGATGTCAGAAGGCTGCGACTACATATCCTTGAGGACAGCCTGTAGGCGGAATCAGGATCTTTTGTGGGATATGGACAGCAGCAATCGTGAGGACTTTGTTTTGGGCACCAAGTAGTATCTTGATAGGGAGGAGCTGCACTGAGGTTTCTGTGGTGGGGTAAGAACCAGGGAGACAGGTGAGATAGTCCTTTATGCAGATTGCACACCCACCACCCCTTTTCGAGGTCCTATCCAGCCTGAATATCTTGTAGCCTTGTATAGAGATGGCATGATCTGGAGTATTAGGTGTCAGCCAAGTTTCGACGATGGCAAGGATATCCGGGTTGTGTTGGCTGGCAAAGATTTGAAGGGAGGCCAGTTTTGGGAGGAGACTGCAGATGTTTAAGTTAGCAATTTTGAGCCCCCCCTCCATTTTGGCAGGCTTTGTTGTACTGTAGGAGACAGGGTCAGGATTTGAGTGGACACTTCTTGATATCAAGAGGAGGAGGAGGAGGAGTTTAAGAGACAGTTGCCGTACTTCGTAGTCAATAGAATTACACTTCTGAGGCTTATGCGGCTTGGACCAGTGCAGACGTCTAGGGTCCCAGAGCAAGGAGGTTGTTAGTAATGTGTAAGGTTGTGTTCTGGGAATTGAGGAGGGGCTTAAGGCAAGTGGCACACATGATGGCTTTCACTGAGGTGCTGCCTGTCTATGACTGAGAGAAGAATAGGGCACTCTGCACCAGGAGCTTCAACTTGTGGTTGAAGAAATGGTGCAGAGAAGAGGGATTTGAATATGCTGGAGACTGGAGACCAACCTGGAATGATGAGAGCCTATATTGAGATGATGATGGCTTGCATCAGTCTGCAAGGGGAACTGCAGTCCTCAGTGAACAGTTTAAATGTTACTTTGATGAACATTTAAAACTAGCTGATGTGGTGGCAGAAAGGCAAAGTGAGGCATAAACTATCCTCACACAGACTGAAGCAGAAGGAAGTGAGGACCCAAGGGGATGAATATCCCTCAGGAAACAAGTTAATAAGAACAGCAGACAAGTAGAGGACAAGAGGGATGGGAAAAAAAAGCTTCCAAAAGAGAGGGGGAAATTAAGCAGGCACATGGGGAGGAAGGGGAAATGCAGGCAGAGTGGGTGTACAGTGTGGGGGGGGGGGTGCCATGTGTGCATATGCAAGAAGTCCTGGAAACAAAATTTCAGACCTAGTGCCCATCATGGTGGAGGTAGACCTGAATGTTGAGACCATTACTGAGTTATAGTCCACGGATAGCCATAACTTGGACATAACCATACCAGGCAACTCTCAGTTCAGAAAGGATAGGGAGTAGACAGAGGAAGGAGGGATTGTGCAGTATGTAAGGGACAATATCAAGGCAATAGAAATGAAAGGGAACCAAGGGGCAAAGGAGGGGCTGGACTTAGTGTGAGTCATCCTGAGAAGCCAGAGCCACAAATAGTACTTGGGTGATATACAGAGCTACAACACAGGTGAAGGACCTCGATAAGGCAAGAGGGAAGCCATCAGCACAATGACGGGAAAAAAGGGAGGTGCTGCTTGTGGGGGGAATTCAATCTGCCGGATGTAGATTGGAGCCTGCCAGCTATGGTCTCAGCTAGAAGTAGGGACATCCTATACTCCCTGCAAGGGGCTTTTCTCAGTGAACTACTCAAGGAGCTGATGGGGCAATGCTGGAACTGTTGGTCACAAACAGGGACAGTGTTACAGATGTCAAGGTGGGATTCCACCTACGAATCACCAACCATTGTACAGAGTGGTTTAACATAAGGACAGCAGCAGAGGCAAACCATAAAAGGATGAGGGTCCTGGACGTCTGGAGGGCAGATTTAAAAAAAAAAAATCAGCGGATGCTTCAGAGAAGAACAAAAAGGGGAAAGCTGCCTGGGTGGAGTGGAGCAACAGTGGGCCTAATTAAGAGACAGCATAGTGAAGGCAGCAAACATCTGTCGGAAAGAAGTGATTAAGAACAGGAGAAAAAAAGAGACCGCAGTCGTTCTCAAGGGAAGTGTCTGCAAAGATTAAGCTAAAATTATAGCATTCAGGGGGTACAATGAGATGCAGAGGGAAGAGAATAGGGATGTGTACCAAGAAAAGCAGAGAGAAGCAGGGATGGCAATGACAGTTCTAGTCCTCATTTTTTCTCATGTCCCAGAAATTACTTACTACATGCTGCTGCACTGCATTGTGTCTATCAGTCTCCCACCACAGCAGTAGCACCTCTGTCTTGTGATTCCCTTTAGTGCCTCGAAATGCACTATGGGTATATTCACAATCACAAATGTGTGGATTGCCAATGCAACGTGTATCTGAGAGGCATAGGCAACCTTAATTTGGAACGCCGTGCAGTGGGGGTCCAGCAGACCCACAGTGGCATTCACAGCAAGTGCACAAACCACTTGTGCATACAGTCCCCCAGCCACCCTGCAGCTACATGCCACAGGCAGTCCAGGGGCATGCCAGGGATCTGCCTTCACTCCACGCCATTCACTAAGGTGTGGTGTGCTTGGCCTGGGGGGGTGCAAGATATATGAAGGGGAACCGTGCTGTAACTATTATGTCCCTCAAATGGATACTCTCTGCCTGCCATGGTGATGGAATCCCCTCTAGCCTGCTACCTCAGCCCACCTGGCTGGCAGGCAGGAGTGGGGGCAGCCATTCAGGCACTTGTCCATCAGTATCAGCATGCCGAGGTCCAAATCTTTCCATGATCCTCTGCACGCATGCAACAGCGGATCTATTCAGGACTCAGGACAGGTATCTGATTGGCAAGGCACATTGGCAAGGTAAGGCAAGGCACATTTTATTTAAAAGAGACACCCATCCCGGAGGCTCTGGGTGCCGTACATCAATCAATAAATACAATGCATAACTAAAATACAATGTTCTAAACAGAATAAAACAACATTTTCTATACAATAACTACCCTCAATTTCAGCTGCCTTTAAAGTCTCTAAAACTTAAAATAGTGACTGTCTCATCGACTGGATGCTTGCCTGTATCCCGCAATCCACTCTTGTGCAGCTTCACTCCATCCCAGCACAGCTGCATGCTGGGGGTTGGGTGAAGAAGAAGAAGAAGAAGAATCAGCATTTATATAGTGCTTTTAATACACAGTATCCCAAATCACTTTACAAGCAATGCTAGACTGCTAGTGAAGTGACTGAATGTGTGGAGGCGGCCATATCACACATCATCACCCACACACAACTTGGATAATTGCATGAACTGGTTTATGGGAAGGGGAATGTTGGCCAGGACACCGGGAATGTTCTCTGCTCTTCACAAACAGTACCCTGGGTTCTTTTACTTCCACCTGGACACCCACCAGGACAACACCAGGATGGGCAGAAGGGACCTCGGTTTAACGTCTCATCTGAAGGACGGCACAACCCAGCAGTACAGCACCCCCCAATACTACATTCAGATGCCAGCGATTTTTAGGTGCAAGTCTATCCCGGTGTGGGACAAGAACCCACAACCTTCTGGTCCAGAGGTGGATGTGCTACCAACTGAGCCATGCTGACACCCAGGGTGGGGCATGGACAGGTGGAAGGTGATGGTAAATACTGGTCAGTGCTCACCTGTCCTGGGATGTGGAACAGCATTGGCTCTGTATGCACAAATCAGGCATACAACCCACACTTTTGTGAATAGAGCCCAATATGAATATCTCATTTCCCTTGTTTTCTCATGTACCAGAAATTACTGGCTACATGCTGCTGTGCTGTGTTGTGTCAGTCAGTTTCTCAATACAGGAACAGCACACCACCTCTAACTTGTAATTCACTTCAGTGCCCAGAACTGCACTATATGAAACTCTCTTTTCCCATTTTTCTCATGTCCTAGAAAGTATATATACTTGCCACATCCTGCTGCACTGTGTCATCCCATCTCCCACAACAATGCGTGCTGGTAGAGGATGTGGCAGGTGACAAGAGGTGCAGCAGTAAACAAGGCACAGTGGTCTAGGAGGAGGTTGTTGGTGTCCCCGTGGCTGGTGGTGGCGGTGGTACTGAGCCTGATAGTTTGGAGCTTGAGTCAGTGCTTGAGGAAGGAGATCTGAAAAATATGCATCACACTCAGACTCTTGATGATAAGACAGTTAGAGAGCTTGGAGACAGTGATGATGAGGAGGACAGAGCTGTGGAGAAAGAGGAGGAATCCAGAGACTGCGCGGCTGATGATTTGTTGGATCACTTATAGGAGGTTTGAAGAGAAAAAAAGAGGAAGGGTGATGCTGCAGATGATGCAGGGAATGTGGTTTGCAGTCATCCAAATACTAAAGTCCCCTTCCCCAATAAAATCAAACTTAATAAATCATCCAAAAAGGCACACATTTCCACTCCTTCTCATCACCTGCCCCACTCCAACTGCCATGGTAAATCACAGGGCACAGAAACCCTACTTTGGGATTTTTACATACTTGACCCAGTCAATGAGACAGTCACTATCTGTCATCTGTGTCAAGCTAAAGTTAGTTGGGGGAAAAGGGCAGTCACCTAGTCATCAGTGGACAGCACCCACACACCTAAAGACCAAGCACCAGTTATGCTGGTATCAACACCAGAAGGAAGCCAGTGCATGGGATCCTTGTCTCTCATCATCATTAGCCAAGTCATGCAGAAGTGGCAGGGCAGTAGGCCAGGTGGAGGAAGGGCTAAGTGAGGAGAACTACAGAGAGGAGGAGGATTCTGTCAGTCTGCACAATAGTGGGCATAGTAGCAGTAGTGGGTTGAGTAATACCAACTAGAGGCAGAAAAGCACAGTAATACCATTGCAGACCCCCACCCCACCCATTACCGGTTTTGTTCAAGCAGCAGAGCAGCACATGTGAACCCCCAGGAGTCAAATACTACCCCAACAACAATGCCGCCATGATGAGTCCAGATGTTTGGTAGCCCAACTCCAAGAAAAATGGCCAGCCTATGCTTTATAGAATGTTGAGCATAACTCTTAATCCTACCCCCACTCATGCTGTTGCATGGAAACTAATTGCAACAACAGGTGAAATGCTGGCAATTTATCTATTCCTGTTCTTTTGTTGAGAATGTTGGATTTCAAAGGTTGATGGCCTGTGCATGTCCCAAATGGCAGATTACATCAAGAACATACTTTTCTAAATATGCCATTTCTGAACTGTTTGGGACAGTGTTACAGACAGTAAACCATGCCCTGAAGCATTCAGCATCACCATACAGACATCACAACATGGATATGTGGTCCAGTGGCCAAACAGTTGGTAGCTCTTATTTCTGCATTACAGCACACTGGGCATCGATACCTGGGGTAGTATTTGACTCTGGGCACAGGAAAAATTGCACTACGCCCAATTGTATTGGTAGCAACTCTCCAGGTATTCAACAGCATACCACACTGACAATGAAGAGTATACAGTAAATGGATCACAAACAGATCAGAAAATGCTGGAAGAATTCCTTACTGAAATTAACAAGTGACTTCACCCCCTTTCACTGAAAGCAGTTTTCATTGCAAGTGATAATGGCTCAGATGTTGTGAAATGCATCAGTGATGATGGAGGGTTTGTCATGGTGCCATGCCTGGCACACTGCCTTAATCTCATTGTGCAGGAGTTTCTAAAATATCCTGATATCAAATACATGTTGACTGTGGCCTCTCACATTTGTGTCTAATTTGCCAGTTCCAAAAAGGCACGTGACAAGCTCTGGCATCTGCAGATACAAAACAAACTGCCTCAGCAACTATGAAGCTGGATGTCATCACCAGATGGAACTCAACACCATATGAGATTGAGCGCTTGTACGAGCAATATAAAATCATATCTGAATATTTGCCATGACAGTGCTGGAGTATCCATATCTTTAACAACACGCCAGTGGCACCAAATGGATGGCCTCAGCATGATTCTCAGGCTATTCAAACATGCAATGCAGGAAGTGAGTGGTGACACTGCCTGTGTCAGTCTGGCCATTCCATTACTATGTGTTCTGAGGGAGACACTGGTGAATGTGCAGCTAGTGCTGGAGGCAGGTGATAATAGTGGAAGTTAAGCCTTGATGGAACACATGCTGCACATCTCAGACTCCAATACACATATTTCCGGCGTTCTGCAATCTGAAGATTTTGGGATTGCCACCATGCTGGATCCATGTTATAAACATGGGCTAGTATCAATAACTGAAGGTGGGCATGAGGAGGTCCGAAAGTTGACCAATCTTCTGACAAGAAGAGTACATGGGCACAGATGCAAAAGTCACAGTTATCTAGGGCACAACATGAAACTCCACACAGACAAGGTGTTTCCACCACCACCTCACATGGGAAACAGGCTGAGAAAATATGCAAGGTAAAAGAAAATCCCAACAAATACCATTCAGGATGTTTTGTAACAGGTGGGAGTTGAAGATGTGAAAGAAAAGGAGCAGGTTGATGAGGCAGCAGGACTGCAGACAGTGCAACACATGTCAGATGCATATTTGATGGACGCATGGCACCTTACTATTGCAGTTGACCTCTTTCTATATTGGAGTAGCAAGGTCACTGAGTAGCCAGCACTGACCTTAGTTGCAATGAAATGCCTCAGCTGCCTACCCTTGAGTGTCAGTGTGGAGCGAGTATTCCATTCAGCTGGGGCCATTGTGTGGGACAGGCACACCAATCTGTCACCTAAATATGTTGGCATGCTAACATTTATTAAGATAAATGAGGGGCACATTCCACACAACACAATCATGTCTATGTTCCTACCACATGAAGGCAGTGGTGGTGGCAGTGAAGATGAAGAGCAAGGTGGTGTTGGCATTTGCAAATTGCCTTCTACCAAGATGGATGAAGTGGCAAAGGAGAAAGAATTCCCATGTGGTAACAACTCCAGTCTGGATGACTGTGAGTGCTGCTTGCTTGATGAGGTAGAAGACATAAAAAGGCTGCATTCTTTCCCTTCTTTCCTCCTCATTAATAGAATCCTTTACTTTATGATTCACAATTATTTTATTTTCAGTCATTTTACTGTTCCCCAATGGTTGTGCAGCTGTTTCCCTGTGTCCAACCAGTTACTTGCCTCTACCATGTGAATGTGATTCCTAGAGACTATGCATGCTCCAGCCAGCAAGACACAGCACCACCTCCTCCTCCTCCTCCTCCTCCATTTAACTGCTTGGGTCCTCCAGAGCCACAAACAACATTGGCCACTGCCTCCACACTGATGCAACATAAATGCCAGCTAGGTAAGGTATGCCTGCTCCAGCCAGCAAGACAGAGCACTGCCTCCTCCTCCTCCTCCTCCTCCTCCAGAGCCAAAAACAGCATGGGCCACAACCTACACCCTGATGCAGCATAAATGCCATTACCAGCCAGGCCTTCTACCAGCCAGCCATCAAGCCAACACTCCAGCCAGTCAGCCCATCAAGACAACAAGGCCTCAGCTTCAGCAAGGACTATATTTATCTGCTGTGATGGTAAGTCACTTTCACTACTTTTCACAGTCCTTAGCCTCACTGGTGGTGACTCCTTGGCCTTGCACAGGATGAAGGACCTTCCACCTCTTACAGAAAGACATTAAAGTATCTTTCTTTCTTTCTTTCTTTCTTTCTTTCTTTCTTTCTTTCTTTCTTTCTTTCTTTCTTTCTTTCTTTCTTTCTTTCTTTCTTTCTTTCTTTCTCTTTCTCTTTCTTTCTTTCTTCTCCTTGCAAGTTTCACCATTCACAGGGATGACTGGCAAGTCAAAAAGCCAGACAACCCACAAGAAATAGAGAGGAGTTACCTTTTCCTCCATCATCTCAGAGTACTCACAATCATGCTGGTGCACAGCATGGCCAGCAGCCCTAATGTTATGGTAAGTATCATTATGATTTTTTCCTCTGCTTTCAGAGGTACACACTGTGCCACAATGGCCAAATGGAGGCTAAATAATTTCTTATTTTTATTCACAGGTGACAGGTATGGTAAGAATGGGAGTGGGCGATAGATATACCATTATTATTGTGCAGTCACCACCACAGTTGCAACTTGAATAGAGTCTAAATAATTTTTGTTCTCTTCACAGGTGTCTTTGTGTCTTGTTGCCACCTTCTCCAGCAAGCAAGCCTTCACCATCTTTTCCACCAGATTGTACAAGATTACAGAAAGATCATTGGAGTACAGGAAAGGCTGTGATGCGTGGAATGTCACACACAAAGTAGCACCATGGAGCAGCAGCATAAGTGTTGTTTTTATTTGTACTTGTCCCTTAGCCTCAGCCCCTGGGGGTACCTCCCCCTTCCCCAGTATTCAGATGGGTCCAAGTGTACCAGGATCCCAGCATCTTGTTGTGCAACACCAGGGAACTTCTTTTGGTTTTTCTCCGCAATTTGTCTTGTGCAGTCCTAACCCCTAGCCCCTTGCCAGCCAAAGCACATTTGTCTAGACTGATGACATGTTGATGCATGTCATAGTCAGGTGCCCAACAGTGCCCTTCCCCTCATGAGAGCTGTGTTCACCCTGCCAACCATGCTTCCACAGGTGGTGGGACAATGGGTGCTAGCACTGCCCGGAGTGCCCCTTCCTCATAGGAGAAGAGCATCCATTGGGACGCTCAATCATCCTGTCCCCGGCTGACCCCCAACAACCGAGGCACATTCCTAAATGTGGGTCACCAGGATGGTGTGAGGTGTGATGTCCAGCACCTCAACCCTGAGCACCACTGAGCAGCATAAATGTTCATGTGGTTCACATCATTCTGGGAGTACTGAATTTTGGCCTATTTTGCTTTGTTGGACAGTATCTACTATTGTGTGAACTAAATTACAGGGAGGGCAACCTGTGGCAGAGGGACTGACTAGCAAAATATCATTTGTTCTGGTAGTTGAGAACAATTTTAGTGATAGTGTAACGACTGCACAGTTGCACATGAAAGACAACAACAGAGTTGAAATCAGATTTTTTTTTAGAATGTATAAGAACAGCAGAATTTAAACAGAGCAAAGCAGTAGCAGAAATCAAGAAAAACAGAGACCAAGAAATTAAGATGAATGTGTAATGTTTTTTTTCCTTTTAACTTTTTTTTTGTTTAATTTGTGGGGTATAACAAGGGAAGGGTGAAGTGCCTAAACTATGCTATGCATAATATTATGTGAATTATGGATGCTTCAAGTAATTTTTCGCCAAGGCATAACACAACATTTTGCCTGTGAAATTCACCTCTAGAGGCAGAATTCACCTTTTAGATGTGAAATTTTGCCTTCCAAGGCGAAATTTCACCTTTCTGTGGGTGTACTTTCACCTTCAAGGTGAAATGGCCAAAATTCGTGTAGTGTTACACGGCGCAAAATCAGCTGCTTCACCGCAATTTCACGGCGAATTTTAAATTCAATGCATCTCTAGGTATAACAAGTAAGAGTAAAAGAGACATAGAAGTGAAAATGTGCACATTGGAGTTGAAGGGCTATGATCTAGGGACAGAGGGTGCACTGCCACTACGGAGTTCTGCCAAACCTTGAAGAATGCTCTCTTGATTAATAAGCAACTCCTGCAACACCTTCTTCATTGCCACAACTTGCTGGGAGAGCTCTCTATCTCACTGCAGAGCTGTGCCACTTCACCACAAGTGGATGTGGGAGTAGGATCAGAGGCCAGTCTCTCAGGTGCCCCCTGCAGCACCCGAGTCCACCTGCAGCTTCCACTCACAGTCTCCTCCATCCCCCCGGATCGTTGCACCTGATCCACCATGTTGCTTTTTCTTGCCCATCCTATTCTGCATAACAGAAGAACCAGTAGAGGTGGCACCACCTCCACCCTTCTCTACAACTTTTGCCCAACTACAGACATGCTTCTCCCACTCCTGGTGTTGCCTTAGTCTAAGGTGGGTGTGCTGCCCACTTGTTCCCAAATGGGCCCCGTGTTTCCCACACTGAACAACAATTTTACATAGTTTGCATGTGAACACACTGTTGTCAGCTGAGATACTCCCAAAGAAGTCCCACACTAGGGACTTCTGTTGCTGACAAGGGGAGAAGCAAGATGGTCCAGGGTACATTTCCTCCTCCTTATGGTGTACAGATAGTGGTGGATCAAGGACTGGTGTCTCCTTTAGTGTTGGTCATGCTGCCATTGCAGGCTGCTGCTGCTGCTGCTACTTGTTCTCCATTGTGTGAGCATATGTGTGTGTGTGTGTGTGTGTGTGTGTGTGTGTGTGTGTGTGTGTGTGTGTGGGTTGGGTGCTGCTGTGTTGTGGTGCCATTGATGTCTTAGTATGGAAGGGACAACATCTCCCATCTGTTGGCTGCAGCCCCCTCTTCTCCTAACCAGTTCTAACCATTTTAATGAAAACAAACAAAAATAGAGTAAAAAACAGGCTAATAGTGATGTAAACTAGCACAAGTAAGAGTGGGGAATATAAAGAAAATGACAGCTAAACAACTAAACAAAGACTACCAAACTGTACTATAAAAATATGATGAATTACAAGCAAAATACAGATGAAAAGCTTGTTTTTTTTGGGGGGGGGTAGTTTTTTAACCTCTCAAAGAGCAGGTCTGTCTTCTTCCACTAATTAACTCAGACTGCAATGTGAAACTAAGGATGAGTCTGTACACAGAGCAGTAGCATGTGACCTGCAGGAGTTGTTTCCATATGACCTGGCTAGTACCAGTAGCCTTGCTTTGAACAGACCTCACCAAACTGTCTTAATGGCGAAGTTACTAGCTAAATTGACAACAAAGTCACTAGGTGATTTTCTAAGCACATAGGAAAAAATTGTGAACTGGTCCATGAAGGCAAAGTTGGTAACTTTGCCAGAACTTCGCCAACGAAGTAAGCTTCCCAACATCTTTTACTTTGGGCTGCCTGGGGTTGATATCCGCCACTTGCAGCTAGTGCAGAACTTGGCAGCCTGGTTGTTAATGGGGACTCCCCGTTCCTCCTATATTACACCGGTGCTCTGAGATCTGCACTGGCTGCCGATTCAGTGGCGGATCACCTTCAAAGTCAGACTTCTGACTTATAAAGCCCTACACGGTTTGGGCCCTGATAACCTGAAAGAGCTTCTGGTGCCTTACCTGCCGATGCGACCACTCCGCTCAGCCAATGAGGGGTTGCTAGAGATCCCGAGGGTAACTTTAAAATCCTCCGGCGCCCGAGCTTTTATGTTCATGGCGCCGACCCTCTGGAATTCTCTACCATGTTGGATTAGAGAGTGCATGACGGTGGAGGGTTTTAAAAAGGGCCTAAAGTGTTTTTTATGGAGTAAGGCATTTGCAGATAACTTGGATGCCGATTAATTGTTTTGTAGTCAACTCAGTTTTTAATATGTTTTAGTATGTTTTATTCTGTGTTTTATTGTAATGCGCCTTGGTTTTAAGAAAGGCGCAGATAAATAAAGTTTATTATTATTATTATTATCTCTACCGGTGATATGGGTTGAGTGGGCTGACTGAGGTGGGTATAGGACTAGTAGCCACTACATGCCCTTAAGGCCAATAATCTGAATGTGCAGTGACTGAGGTCCGAGGGATGGCCTAGTACTGGGTTGATATTTAAGTAACTGGAAGGCTGGTGGATTGTAGAATGGCCTACAGTCTCCAGGGGTGGCAGGTACAGACCTGTGGGAATATAAAGTAAGGTGTATTATTGCTCAAGATATTTATTCAATTCAAAGGTTATTGGCAAATGTAGGTGTTGTTACTGCTGTTTGTAACTGTTTTTTATACAAGCTGTGTCTGTAAGTTGGCAGAACAGTTTAGTAAAATTTACCTTAATTTTCACTTGGAAACTGTATCAGAGTCTTGCATTAAGGTTGTCCAAGTTTCACATTCCTGTGGTCTCCTTGGTCAATCCAGTTCAGAACCTTTCTCTCACACACAGTCTCTGCAGTTATCTGATTGGAGAGGTAATCCAAAGAGTTACTGTATGTACCCAAATCAATGGTTGTGGGTGGAAAGAGAGGCAAAGAGCTACATTGGTGAGTTTTAAACAGCCCAGCATACTGAAGCTAATAGGGATGCCAAAGCAATTTCAGATATAAGTCACATTTTCACAATAAAATGTGAGTTATTCCAGCAATTACTTTGGCATCCTTCTATTAGGCTTCAGTGTGTGCTTGGAACTTGTTTTGAAATTGTTTGGTTTGATTCCTTAGCACCACTGACTCCATGTGCACACTCTTTCTATGTTTTTTAACCTACTGGTGGTGCAGCTCTATTTCCCTGTGTGACCTGCATTCACCTGACATGTTATACAAATGTGTGTTATACTGCAGGTCACATGGTGCAGCAACAACACTTAATGACTCAGCCATATTGTGAAGTCCCAATGAATGTCACCAGCAAAGTTGTAAATTCACAACTTCGCAAAGTCAATACCTCAAGGTTCAACTTCACAAAGTGTGAACAATTTCACAATGTTGCAGAACTTTGCATAATTATTGCGGATCAAAGTTTTCAAAAATTCACACATCTGTAGTGGGAAAGTTAATAGGGCACTTTTAGAGGAAAGTCTAGTGGAGTATCTTGAGTCCAGTGGGTTACAAGACCAAAGCAGCACAGATTCACGGGGGTGGGGTGGGATGGGGTAGATGAAGCCATGTCAGATGAACTTGGTTGATCTATTCGAGTAGGTGACCAGGGTAATAGATCAGGGTGGGGCAGAGGATGTAGCATACTTAGACTTTAGCAAGGCCTTCTACACACACACCACATAGGAAGCTCATAAAGAAACTGGGCAGTTTGGGGGTAAGTCCCAAGGTGGTAAACTTGGTATGAAATTGGTTGCTGGATATGTGAAAGTTGGTGGTGGAAAATGGAACTCACTCTGTGGAGAAGAGAGAGCCTGGAAAGGGAAAGCAAGCCTCTTTTCAGATGACACCAAAATCTGCAATAGGGTAGACACTCCAGTCAGGGAGGAGAGA
This sequence comes from Neoceratodus forsteri, assembly GCA_016271365.2. Classification (NCBI taxonomy): domain Eukaryota; kingdom Metazoa; phylum Chordata; order Ceratodontiformes; family Ceratodontidae; genus Neoceratodus; species Neoceratodus forsteri. The sequence continues at coordinate 207,811,048 of CM028137.1, read as the reverse complement.
ATGTGTAGAGATCTGAGAAAACTTGAGGAGTGGTCAAAGGTATGGCAGCTGGATTTCAAGATGCAAAAGTGCAAAATCATCCATCTAGAGCACAGAAATTCAGAGGTGCAGTATAAAATGGTGGAAGAGGTATTGATGGTCACTAAACAAGATAGGGACCTAGGGGTTATCTTATTGGAAGATCTCAGTGTAGCGAGACAATGCGACAAGGCAATGGGTATGGCCAGCAGCATGCTGGGGTGCATTAGGAGGGTTATCACCATCAGAAGGAGAAAGGTGGTGTTACTGCTGTATCAAGTTATTGCTGAGATCCCACCTGTAGTACTGTGTTAAGTTCTGGAGACCACATGTCAGAAAAGACATAGACAGGGTAGAGGCTGCCTAGAGGAGAGCAACTAAAATGGTGGGGAACTGCATTAAAAGCCCCATGAGGAGAGAATGAGTGCTCTTAATATGTACAGCCTGGAAGAGAAGAGTAAGAGGTAGAACATGACAGAGACCTATAAATAAATCAAGAAGGTGAATAAGGTACAGGAGGGGAGCATGTGAGGAGAAGGTTCACAAGAACAAGGGGGCATGCAATGAAGTTGGAAGAGGGGAATATACAGTAAGAGAGATGTGAGGAAGTACTTCATTGAAAAAGTGGTGGATGCCTGGAACAGTGGAAGTGGTGGGTCTGAAAACAGTGGTGGGCTTCAAGATTGCATAAGATAGGTACAAAGGAATCTTGGTAAGAAAGTAGGGGAGGGAGGCAGATGGCGGTCAAGAAGGTCTGTGGTAACAGTAGAGGTAGGGAAAAATGGGTATCCAGAGGTAAGGTAGGGTCTGTGGTGACAGTATAGACAGGGGAAAATGGGCAGACTGTGTGGGCCAAGCAGTCCTTATCTGCTGAAAAATTCTGTTTCTATGTTTCTCTTCCTCTGTGTTTGTTGGCAAATTAAATACACTAACAAATGATAACAGTGTATTAGTATCACAATTCTGCATTTGGTACTGATGAAGATCTACAGAGCACCATAATCTGCATTGCGCTAAGCAACAGAATTTGCATTGGTTATGCTTGTTACATCTGTTAGCTCTGTGGAAATGCTGTGTCCCATGGTAACAGCACTAAATGTGAGCAGGGGTCCATCTGTAGGCAGTAAGGTTAGTTACCTATTATGCTTTTGTTTTTAAATCAATATACTTGAGTAGGGGGCTCTGTCCTTACACCTCAAATGTTTTTGAACTAATTGGGGTAAAGGTGAAGCCTCTTAACTCAAACAAAGTCATAAAATACCTATGCATATAAGGCTTATTGAGTAGTGCCAATTGTAGATGTGCTGTTCAGTGGGTTAAGCAGACATAACAGTGAGTAATGGGGAGAGGGGAAGATAAGTGAATTCATGCACAGAACAACATGCATAACCAGCATTCTTCTGTACAGCTCTGTGACAGTGCACATGGGTCCATAGATCTTCACTAATGCCCTGGATTTCCAAATACAGTGAAGCCCACCAGGATGAAGCGCAGTGTCACAGGTTTACTGCATGACAAAAGGGATTAACTTCCATTGAAATTGCATTGTTTGCTGCAGTAATTTTACTGCAAAATTTTGCAGTGCTGCACTTCATCCTGGTGGGCTTCACTGTACATAAAATACCACTTTTATAATTTACAACTGTCGTCTTAAGCTTTAGTATTCTGCAGAATGTCAGCTTTACACAATGTGACAGAGCACTCATTTCTGAAGCTTGTATTTCAAAGAAATCTTCCAGTGCCCATACCAAAAAGCCATTAAAGTCCTTCTCAAGACTACCAACTTCTTCACGATACAATGAAATAGCTAACAACCGTCAAACTTGTCATTCACCCCTTTTACCTACGCAGTTTCTCAAAAATCCCCATTATGCTTATACCTGCATGAATTTTCATTGTAACCGCCTTTCAATTTTTTTTGTGTATGTATATATATATATATATATATATATATATATGGTACGGGGTATAAAAGTAGTAACAGAAGCAGATTATGCCCCTTTGTAATGTGGCAGATTTGATTTGCATCAGTATCTTGTTATGGTTCCAAACAAAAAAAAACATTTTTATTACATTTACCCCACACCCTGTCTGCATTATAAAGTACACTGCTATTTCAGGCACACCTACATAAAGAACCTAACCCACCCTCCCCCAAAAAAAAAAAAAACTAGTGAAAAGCATCACAAAATCTTGGCAGCCATATTAAAGAGAGGTGCAGTCTGCACAGTAACTTAAAAAAAAACATATTTCTGAGTTTAACACATAAATTTGTAAAGAAACATCTTGAACATATACCCTCCTGTGTGTAATCTGTATCACCCTATTCTGCTGTAGACTTTGGTCCAGACATGTTCTCCTAATTCCTTTCTCCAAAACAAACATTCACAATGGGCTTCCTGCATGTGTGTGGCTTGCACTGTTGAACATGATTAGCTCCCAACTTCTATATGGAACTTTTTAATCTTTCATGTTTAGTATAAGTATTTGTAGGCTGGTAACACAATTCTGACAAAGCTTATTTTTTTATTTTAACAATGACACATATATCTTTTGTAACATGTAGATCCCCCCCCCCCAAAAAAAAACTACACCCATGTAAACAGTGATTCTGCAAATACATTTTGAGTATTCTTTACTTCTAACAATTATGTGAATGATAATAATCCAGTCAGCACATCCAAACCATATATTGATCTTTGAAAACCATTTACTGCATGTGACCTTAACATTAAGAAATTCATTTTTCTAAATTAAAGAACTCACATTGTGTTGATATTGTGGACTGTAAACATTTGTAGTGGTTCATAAATAGCTAGCTAATGCTGGTGATGAATAAGGCATTTAGATCTGAGCCAAGTACTATCAGGAAAAATGTAACCTGCTACTACATGCCAGATAATGACAAATATGAAAAACTTCTTTACCACAACATAATATTTGCAAACCACAGTAACATTTGCTTCCTGTAGAAACATAGGGAATCACTGTCATATACAATCCTTCAGTATGTTCAGCTAGCAGTATCTGCAGTTTCTGCAATATTACTGATTTGTAACCTGCATCTCTCTCTCTCTCTCTCTCCCCCTCCCTCCCTCTCTCTCTCTTGCATGATTACTACCCTGACAGTGTAATTTTTATTCACATTAAGGTAATCATTCATATTAGCTCACATCTACAGGGACACTGGTTTATTATTTAAACAAATCTAAATCCCTTTTAAAACAAAATCGGAGGCTTTCTCTGATTCTGGTAAATTGGGCTAATTTGTCCTCCTTTAATTCTGCCCATATTTTTTCACATTATATTTATTATATTGTTCTGCATATGTAATTGGTGCTCTCCCAATGTGAACTGCACCCTTAATTCATAGAAACATGGACAAAGTGATGGCAGAAGGAGACAAAATATTCATTGAGTCTGCCCTGGGTTTCTTAAGATCAGATGTGGGTCCTGGTATCTAGCACCCCCCCACCCATTTAAGGGTGCTAAATGTTTTACCCACAATTTTTCTTTTATTTATTTAGTTAAAATATATTGGACAACCTATAGGCATAGTGTAGCCTCAAAAACAAGTTAGCTACTTTTCTGCTAAAGAATGTATCCCATCTAAGTATTCCTATAAACAATAACATTAAGGGTTCACATTCCTCTACTTTGGCTTCTCTGTATACGGAGTAAAGAATGTTCTGTGAAAGTGAGATGCATAATGATAACTCAAAACTGGTTGCATTATTTCTGATTTCTGTGGGCTCTTGCTCTGCCTAACCTTAGTACTGGAATGAACAGAGGAAGGTTCTTACTTGCTCATGGTATTGCAGTGAGTCATAAGCCTTAATTGGATATAAACCTGTAATAACCTGGTCTAACCACTGAATTACAATAATAATGCATTTTTTATCTGGTGCTCTGCGTTGATGACTATGTGGCTTACTGTAAAACAAATGCAGTAATAAATTAACTACATCAATCATTTCTCACAGAACTAACATAATACACATGCAGCTACATTCCATCAAAAGGTTAAACGCATGTTTAAAATTGACATGGGAAGGAGGCTTCCTGAAATGAAAGGCCTTGCTACAGTGTTGTGTAATGGTTTTCCTGATTATGACCAATGCTTGGTTTCATAGTGGCCACTGGCCAGACCCACCCTGTTTGACTTCCACTCCCAGGAGTAACTTGAGTGGTGGGCTGAGGAGTTTGGCTTTAATAAGATCCTCCATGGTGCTGTGTGCCTCTTTGATAAGGCTTGTATTTTGAGGCATTCCAGTGTCATGTGAATGTAAGTGCCTGCTGCTCCTCCCAATTTTTGGCAATTACTTACTGTGTGTTTGAGCTTGTGGAGTTTATCTGGGCATAGATATGTTCTATAAAGAATGACTTTATTTAGATTAGTTTTGTATTTTTGACAAATGGTTTCAGCCATATTGGCTAGGAATGCTTTCTGTAATTTGTTTGTTGTTGTTTGATGTTTTCTGTTTTAACATATTTTATAAGCCATTTGTGTCTAATTCCAGTATTCCCAAACTTTGTGACAGTGGATTCATGTCTCCCGTAACTAATATAATACTCCTCAGTGTATTCCACATGTTACTTGCAGTTTTATCTACAAATACTTCTACAAATCTACTTTTTCTAGCTACTTCCTTAAGGCAAATTTGTCTGCCCTGATGCAGAGATGTAATATGGTTCTACTTCCTCTGTATTATATGTTACAATGAGAACAAACATAACCAAGTTATGGTCACCATTTACAAGTGATGCTCCTGTCTTACAATGTTTATGCCAGTGCTCTCTGATGCTATTACAAGATCTAAAATTCTGTAATTTCTTGTTGGATCACTAACATTTTGTTTTAGATGCAACTACTCCATTGAATTAACCAGGCAAATATCACCAGAGGAGTGGGCTTCTGATTCTGATCAGTTTGTGTTACACGAATTGAAGTTTCCCATGAGGACAGTGTATCAACCCTCCAATTCACAGGTGATCTCTATCTCTTTGATTGTAGCAGTTGTTTCTTCTATTGAGGCATCGGGGGTCTGTAACAGACTCCCACAAATAATTGTGTTAACATTTGTACAAAGAGAACCGACATTTCAGGTCTGCATGATGAAGCCATAGTAACAGAGGAACATAACTCAAAACAAAAGAACTTGGCTGCCTGTCTGGAAGCAGGAACCACAGGTCCACTGTTGGGACATGATGAAATAGTATTTTATTCATAAAGGAGTTCATAAAGGCAACACCCCCACCGGGAAGTGTGTATGTCCGCTATCCACGTCACACTGACACTTTGTCAGTGTGGCGTGAAACGTTTGACGTGCGTGCTTTTGGGAGGGGGAGTGCTACCTTTACGAACAAGGAATTCTTTTGTCGTGTCCTAACAGTGAACTTGCATTTTTTGGTTTCAGATGGGTTCTTTTTTTTTTTTTTTTTTTACTGTTAACATATGTCAGGTTTACTTTTCGTCAAAGAGTTTCTGTTGTTTAATTATGTTTCTTTTTTATATTACACTTTTGCAGCCCCTCTGTAATATATAGGGCCATACATCATTGTTTTTTTCACCTCTGTGCTTACGAAGCAGATTATAACTTGGTATTTCTTTCCCCAGATGTCTCCCCCCCCCCAGAAAATTTCTGTGACCACTGTAATGGTAGAATTTTGCATGGTGGCAAGTGCTGTAAGTCTGTCAATTTTCTGTCTAAGGCTTCTACTGTAACATTAATTAATGTGCATTTTAATATGTTATCACCCTTGATGTGGTCAGAGCTAGGAGTTTTAGTATGTTTGTTACCCCAACGCTGTATATTTACATCTGTTTTCTCTACCCTTGTCATTGGTTTAAAGTCATGTTTTTGGGGGCAGAGCTTCAAGTATTCTCCAAGGTTCTAGACCCAAGTTTGTCTGAGTGCACCATCTGTGGTGTATAGGTTTGTTTCCTTTAATGGTGAACCAATGATCTATCAACTCTGTGTTTTCTTTTCTGCACCAGTTTGCCAGTCTGATGAGACTGTCCAGTTGTTTCCCCCTATGAGCACATGGAGTGGATAAAATGCTTAAAATTGCAACCTTACACCCTGGGGACCTAACCTTTATTACTAGGCTGAGGAGATCATGGCATGTGTCTTTTCCTGCAGCTTATGTGACAACTGTGACCCCTGTTAATTCTATGCATTGTGCAAATGTAAATTCTGGATTCTCAACCTGTAATTACTGTCTCTTCAATGGTATTGTTTCAGTTTTAACCACTGTATTATTGTCCACTGAATGTAATTTTTGCATATGTATCTAATTCCGCGGGTCGCTCCTGAAAAAGAGACTTCAGGTCTCATTGGGCTTACCCGGTTATCAAAATCTAAATAAATAAGTAAAAAATGTACTGGATTTGTTGGATCCTGTTAGCCTGTGCACACATTTTGGCATTAGCCATGGCTCTTCATTATCCGGGGTTATTTTGACATCTAGGTCTTTCCTCCATGCCTCCCTATAGTCCTCAGTGGACAGGGGAATGGTTTCTTGTATTAATCTATTGAAGGATAAAAGGATCTTAGACCCCATCTGGGGGTTGTATATTATGCTGTCCACTGGAGAAACAGTGGTGTTGTAATTACTCCCTTGACATCTTGCAGCAAACCCCTCCAAAAAAAGGTATGCAAAAAGAAGGTGTCTGCAGGGATATACAATTTAGACATCAGGTCTCTAAAAGACAACAACATGCCCTCTTCCCCATATAAATCCTGTATCATGCTTAGTCCTCTCTTGAAAACTCACCTGAGTAGTGATCCATGGCAGTGTGATTTGGAATAGTAAATTACATAAGAAGTAAATTTAGTGAAGAACAACAATTTGTGAATGTAAACAATCTACTGCTATTAGATCCCCAGCCACCTGTTTTGCAGGTTGTAACATAACCTATGCACCATAGGAAATGTGAGTCTTTTAACTGCAGCTCAGTGTCACACTGAATATGTATTTACTTATGAGGAAAAGAATCAGTTTAAATTCAGGTAGAAATAGCTTGAATCTTGGTAGAGGCATAAACACTTTTTCAACCTTTTTTTTTTGTAAGATATTAACATTGCTGAGTAGAAATTCATGGTGATGTGGAGTGGAATAGTAAATTATATGAGATGTAAATTTAGCTAAGAACAATTTGTGAAGCAAAATTGCCTGGTAGGATTAGATCAGCAGTTGCATGTTTTGCACATTGTGACATAACCTCAGCACCATAGGAACCGCAACCTGCTCACTGGCACACTGAATGAGTCTTTGCTTAGCAGGCAAAGGACCAGCAGTTCAAATTCTGGCAGGAACTTCAACATTTGTTTTATTTTGTAAAATGGAAAATCACTTAAGTGGCAATTCATGGAGGTGTGAAGTTGGAGTAGTAAATTATATGAGAAGTACATTTAGCTATGAACAACCATTTGTGCAGGTATACCGCATAATGGGATTACATCACCAGTCTCCTTTTTTGCAGATTGTGACATACCGCTACACTCTAGGAACTACAATTTGCTTACCTGCAGCTTAGTGGCATACTGGATGTGTTGGCATAGCCAATGAATAATCAGCAGTTCAAATTCTGGTAGGGACTTAATCATTTTTTTCAAATTTTTTTGTAATATGGAAACTCACTTTAGTGGTGATTCATGGTAGTGTGGAGTGAAATAGTAAATTAAATGAAAAGTAAATTTAATGAAGAATAATAATTTGTGACGGTAAATTACCTCCTGTGAAAGTTCCCCATTTGTCTGTTTTGTAGGTTTTAAGTTAACATCTACACCACAGAAACTGCTACTTCCTTACCTGCAGCTCAGTGACACACTGAATGTGTGTTTGCTAAGAAAACAAATGATCAATGGTTTGAATCCAGGTTTAGTGTGCTGTATTTTTAAACATAATTATTTCACACTTTACAGACCTTATTTTGCACCTTTAGTACTGCTGGTACTTTGATTTAAACTGTGCATATACACTCATTTAATATGTGCACTGTCACTTTAAATGTGCACATAAAGAATCTAGATAGCATGCTTTGTATCACTCCCTGATGATGTGCCAGTATACAAAACTAGTCAAAGGACCATACAGTAAGCTCTGGTACTGATGTATCTATGCTTCCTGAGGGACTGTATCACTGAATGAGTTATGCAGTGTTTGTTCATGATTAAAATTTATTTATTTATTTATTGAATGTTGATGACCGGGTAGGCCCACTGGGCCCCAGAGGTCCCTTTTTCAGGGGCGACCTGGGAATAACAGTACATGAAATAATAGACAGTGATACATATACAGGTTATGGGCACACTGCAATCTTACAAATAAGTGAGACAGAGCACTCTTTTCTATGGGTTTCATATATCTAACTAATAAGCTGTTGTTCATATGATCGTGCGCTAGTCATACAAAGGAGTGAGGCAGAACTGTAAATTCTATAGGTAACATATAACATACATCTAAAAGTCATCAGAGAAGTTCTGTGTGGGGAGGAGGACTTAGTGCTACCTGTTCAGGGGTTGGAGAGTTAAATGTGGTAGAGTGAGCTGACCCAGGGTCATTGTTGAAGTGTCAGGTACCATAGCATTTGGCATTTGCTCATTGACAGCAGATGGGCCTTGAGTCTAATGCGGAAGCACGGTACTGATGGGGTTTCTCACACCTCCAGTGGGAGGTTGTTCCAAAGGGAAGGGGCAGCATGTGAGAAGGACTTATAACCTGCCTTAGTCCTGACCTTAGGGACCTCTAGTAGCATTTGGCCTGAGGAACTGAGGTTGTGCAGGTTACTTTTTACTGTTAGGAGTCCATCGAGGCTTGGGAGAGGTGTGGGGCTAGTTCGCTTCTTTGCCAGGCAGAGTACAGGGTACCTGAGGTAAGCTTCAAAAGATGGCCAGCTGAGTCTCATTAACAACTCGCAGTGGTGGCTCCTTGAGTGGGATAAGGAGGCACAGTGAACCACCTTATTGTATAAAGTCTGTAATTTACCATACTCCAGCTTTGCGATACCCTGAAGGACTGGAGTAGCATATATTAATGTTGGGAGTAGGACACTAGAGGCTATTGCAGTCCTAGCTTTGGGAGTCAGCTGTTCCTTGTGCCGATAAAGTAATCTGAGTTTGCTATGGATTACTTTGGTGACTTGGTCTACATGTGGTATCCGTACTACTTCCCGACATACAAGTTCCCGAAAATTATTGTACTGACAGCAAATTCCCGAAACACACATTTCCCGTAAAGTCATACTCCCGACATACCATTTCCTGACAATGCGTACAATGCTCAGGATTTTAAAACATACTGACATAATGAAGCCATGACATGGCATAAATGACATAAAAATATACTCACAAAAAGAAGCAGCATTGGATGCGTTGGGTCACATAATTAAAATCCATTTATTTCCAGAGGAAGTCCACGCCAGATATTTGAGCAGTATTGGTCAGAAAATAAAAAATAAAAATCCTTCAGTTCTCTTTATTTAAAACCAGTAAAAGATTAAAAACAATATTTAAATATTTCCTTCAAATGACGAGGTTGTGAACAATTCCCTGAAGGAAGTCCACGCTTGCCATCTGTTCCCTCTTGCTCACCACAATCTTCAGCTTTTCCTCTCGCAAGGCAAATTTCCATTTCAGAGGAGATTTTGGCAATCCTCTTGTTACCTTTTCAATTATTGACTCTGTTGTCATTTTCTCTTTTCGTAGCTCGGACACAAACCGATTAAACCCTATGTGCGATGCACCTACAAGAGCTCCTAGTCGCCTGTGCCATGCTTCTACCTTGTTTTGTGTGAGTGGTATTTGACTAGATAATTGATCATGCACGGACCAGAATTGGGGAGGAAAAATAGGTGGGCTACGGATGGAAGTTTTATTTCGCATCTGTCTTCGCACACAACCCAGGATGTAATTTTCCTAGAACCATTCGGTGAGTTGTGCAGTGTTGTCTGGCATTATTTTTTTCAGCTCAGTAAAAACTATTTTAATGTCAGCAGGGGGTAAGAATGCAAGAGCCATCAGATGCCGTAATTTAAGTGCAAATTCAGGATCTGCGCCATACTGTGTGGCAAGTCCTAAATTTTGAATTTTGCGCCACACTATCTGGCCAAGGTGAAACAAACATCCTTTATTAATGCTGCCTGGAAATTCTGACTTGCAAGCATTGACTGCCGCTTGCTCGAAGTCTGTCATTATAAACTCTGGCAAAAGCACTAAACTTTCTTCATCAGACAGGTCTTGTAAATCCTGAAAAAGCCTTTGGTAACACTGCTGTGATTTTGATGACATTAATGCATAGACTAGTGGCACAATACGGCTGTTTTCTGTAGTGCCAACTGTGGCATGGACTGAGTAGAGCTGCAGAAACATACTGGGCACAGTTCTGAAGGTACCGTCCATCAGCCAGTACTGTGCTTTGTGTAGATGACATATGTTTCTCTTTGTAGCGAAAATTATTATTTTGTCTTCACCACATGTGGACTCTCGGGCTAGCCACGGCTGCCCGCTTACTAGACGGAGCTCATCAGGGACTCTAATTTCCTCCAATGTATGTGACTCTGCTGGAAGGTCGAGTCCTCTTGCCCTTTTTACTACCTGCTGCAGCGACTGCTTACAGGGCATGCTTTGCCTCACTTCCTCAGGCAAACTTGTTGTTATTGCCTGAATTAGTTGGGCTGGGGTGTCATGGGTGTCTAATGCTCTAGGCTTCATAGATGCAACAGCACAAGCAATTGGTGCATCCGTTGCATCGGGAGCATGATTGTGCTCTCGGTGATTTCTAAGCTGATGCTGACCACCTACAAGAACGGTGGTTGCACGACCAAGACACTTCAGAGACTTACGACTTTGGCAGCACCAGTAATATTTATCCTCACGATTCCTTTCTTTAACAAACAGGTAACCGCCAACACAGAGCTTATCATTACCGCGCTGGGACAGGACTATGCGGCACACTTCGGCCATGATTGCACAAGGAGGGGTGAGGCTAACAGATGCGGACTATAGATGAGTGACCAGTAATCAATTATACAATTAAACAATTAAACAAACCATGATTCCCTTGTTTGCAATTTCACAGCAGATGTGAGTGCGCTACTGATCGCTTACTGACACTTACTAGAGGTGTACACAGCAGATGTGTGTGTGCAGATCCTTACAAGTAAATCCAAACACTCATACCCCATATAGTTTTTCTACAATGTGTCGGTGCTGCAATAAGTGCTTAAACGAACCTTTGCGGGTGGTCTCACTCGACACTGACATGACCGGAAGACAGTTTACAACCCTGCCACCTAAACCGGGTGGAATGAGGGCAAGAGTGATAAAAAGACCAATCGCTTATTAATACTAGTCGGTGCAGATCCTTACCCATATATTTTGTACAATGTGTCGGTGACTTAACAAATGAGAAAAAGTACTGTCGATTAAAAGCTCAGTCGGGAGATCGATTACGGGAATTTTATTTTCGGGAATATGCGAGTCGGGAAAGCGTACCTATTCCCTACATGTTGTTTGAAGGCGAGACCTTGGTCGAGGGTAAGGCCAAGGTACTTTGTTGAGGAGACCACTTACAGTTTGTTGCCCACCAGGGACGTAAGTTGGAGTAGTTGTGATCTGTCTTGTCCAAGGGCTTTAGGTCCAAACAACATAGCTTTGGTTTTGTTGGTATTAAGGACCATTTTGTTCTTGATGAGCCATTCCTCCATAATGAGGACATCCTCTTGGAGGGATGGGCCTAGGTCATCCAGATTGTCTGAGGCTTTGTAAATCACAGCATCATCTGCATTTTTCCCAGAATCCTGCAGTTGCGTGCACATTTTCAGCATGTGATGTACTTCCATTTTAAGCAGTTCTGTGGTAAAATACTGTAATTCCACATCTCTTAAACAGTACTCAAATGTGATCTGTGGAATTTAGCTGGTGAAAAAACTTTTGGTTGCAGGTAACGTTTTTCTCTTTGGTAGCTGTGCTGTGATATTGCGACTATAGCACATCCTGTTGGAGGGGAGAACTTCTTAGCCATCTTCTGCCAAGTTTGCTTCTGCTATCACTGCCTCCAGACTACTAGTCTTATTCCCCAAGCTTTTGGCATTCCTACACATAGCCTTCCAGTAGAGATGTGCAAAAAAAAAAAATTCTGCCAGTGGAATTTCCTCTAATGTCAGAATTTCACTTCTGTGAAAGTTTGGAAAACATTCTGCCAATGTTCATGGGATTTCCGACTTAGAGATGTGGGTTTTTTGCATATTCTGCAACTATTTTTCTTACTTAAAAAAGTTCCACAGTCCAAATTGTCCAGTTTCTCCAGAAAAGTAAAAGTATTTGTATATTAATCTGTATTTATCTGCTGCCATGCTCAATATGGTGTAATTGTGATTCCACATGTTAGAGAATATTGCACATTTATTTTTAAGAAGTGTAATTTTTCCCAGAATCCTGCAGTTGCGTGTACATTTTCCGCATGTGATGTATTTCCGTTTTAAGTGGTTCTGTGATAGAATAATTCCACATCTCTTAAACAGTACTCCAATGTGATCTGCGGAATTGTCTGAGATTTGCTTTGAAAAAAATCCATGTGTCAGCAGGTGGAAATCGCACATTGCGCTTCTACTGTAGACAGAGAAGAGACTGGAGTGAGGAGAGAGAAAAAGAGAGAGAGAGAGAGAGAGAGAGAGAGAGAGAGAGAGAGAGTAGTTCTGAAAGAAGCCAGGCTATAATATACTGTATTATTTTTTAAGTTTAATATTGTTTGTAGAGGAGACAGGGTCATTATTTTCTTTACTATATGGCAGCAACAGAAGGAGGATTGTGCAGCAGTAGCCAGGCCCAGGAAGAACGAGAGCATCTGCAGAGTGGGGGCAGGGGGGGAAGCCACAGCAGGGCCAGGAACTGCAAGCTACCACCTCAGCTAGCAGCTCACAGAAACAAAATGACACCTGCATTCTCCCATAAGGAGATTGCATTGCTAGTGATGGAGGTGATCAGCCATGTGTACAAAGTTTTAGGGCCAAAAAGGCTACCTCTCAAAGAGAGGGAGAAATTGTGGGCATCAACAAAGTCCACTCTTGATGCCGTGGGAGGGGGAGTTGTGTCCCGTACTGTACGCCAAATAAAACATTTGTGGGATGACCTCCAAAGGAGAGATACCCAACTACTGGAGGCACTCAGTTGAGCAGTGACCATTCATGAACAGGGGAAAAGGAAGAGATTGGATAAGGAGACCAACACAGGATCTGTGAAAGGCAAGAGGATGCGGGTGGAAGAGGACAGCAGCACTAGTGACTATACATTTTTTTGTTTGCTCTTTTTCAGCCCTCTTCTTTCTGCTGTGGCACCTACTCTTCTGTGATCCCTAGGCTGCCCTGGGTAACTCCTGGTGGAGCCGCTGGACCTGCCCCCATTTTGCCTCAGCCTACCCCCCCTGGGCGGGAAGCGGGCCTGGGTCATCTCCCTCCCAGTCCATTAGAGTGTGCATCAGGTGATCCAGCTGTCCCCCATTTGGGAGCCCAGTTGTGAGATCTGAGGCAACTCGGTCCTGTCTACCAGCTACCACAAATGTGTTTTCCCTTTGTTCCGACCCCATCCCCTGTGAATGCCAGCACACAGGGGGAGCCAAGGAGGTGGGGCACATTGAGATGTGCCTCCACTCCGAATCTCGACCCAAGTCCTCCCCTCCCAATCACTCTGCTGTCCCACTGCACCACCACCTATGGTCACCCAGGTGGTGGTAAGGTGGCAGGACCTGCAGCTCACCCTTCCCAGAGGAGGACAGCAGCCCCTCAGGCACTCAACCCTCCTCCACTGGCCAGCCCTCCAGTAACCCTAGCTCATTCCCAACCTCAGGTCACTGGCTTCACAAGCAGTAGCATTACCTCTGCGCCAGCGGGTCCCCTTGCACTAATGCGTATACTGGCTTTATTATTCAAAGTTATTGTTTGAATTACACTATATGATTGTCTTTAAGTGAGCCAGGGTGGCTTATACAGGCACATCCATGAAATACAGCTCAGTTTTCACATTGTAACTCTAGACACTGAATAGCAGTGCTCCGACCTTGAGCATGAGGTACAGTGGCTTATTGAATAGTTATGTTTTATGTGTGGATAAGCCCTGCCCCATGTAATTTGAACAGTGACTGTCATGAACAAATTAAAGATAAAAAAAGATAAAAATAAAAAAAAGACTGAAGGAGGCAGAATTTGTTTAGTGCACTTACTCGGTCAACAAAAACAAAATAAATAAATAAAATAAACTGTTACCCTGACACACTGCATGCAACGTGAGACTTTTTCTCACAATTCCATTGAGATAACAAAATGTGAAGAACAGGAAATAAGTCTGTGTTTTGTTACCGTAGTTGCCTGTGGTGTCATGCATGATGTATGCCTCCTGAGCTGACTGCAACCCCTCTTTGATGGTAATGGTGGGTGGGTGTCAGTGTCACATCACAGACGTACAGACTATAACAGTGCCATCGAATTGCATGCGCATGCCAGAGCATTGCCATATTTCAAATATATATCTTCAGGGACTGGTGCATGAACTGAGAGGATGTTGCATCCATTTTGGATTGCTTTCTAATTTGTTGTTGTGTTAACTTGTCCAACCATGACATTGTTAACTTAACACTTGTTGCATCTGCAATCATGTTTATTTATTTATTTATTTTATAGAATCAGAATTACAACCCTTTGAGTCAGGGATTCATTTACAAAGGCTCTTTGTCAAAAACTGTGAGTACAAAACACATACAAATACAGTAAACATATTATACAGAGAATTATAAGGGAATAATTTACATAAATGTACATTGTTACAGTGAATGTACATAGATACAGTGAAAAGAGTCCAACATGGGAGAGACATTCTGTGTAGTTCCTAAACAATGTGGTAGCTAAAATATCATAGAGCAAGCAAGAGACTACAGTATCAAGGCTGTGCTACAACTAGCAGATAGCAGGTAGATGCTAAGGAGAGATGAGCTGAAACACTTGAGCAGTGGCTATGTGCAGTTTCAGCTGTGAGTGGAGATGAGGTGTTGTCTGAGGTCTGATTTGAAGGCCATAGTCTTGGTTGAGTGGTTATAATGGGGGAAGGCATTGCTCCAGGTAGGTGCCTGATAACAGAAGGATCTTTGTGTCAGGCACTTCCTGACCCTGGGTACTTAAAATGTGTACTTGCTAGCATTCCGGGTGGAGATAGCCAGGATGAAGGGGGTGAGAATGGCACTGAGGCCTGGAGGAGCAAGGTCTGCAACAATTTTCTTTGTTAGGAGGCAGGTATGGTAGCGCAACCTCTCCTCAAGATTGAGAAATTCAGCAAGGTCATATAAGGTGCATGTGTGGGTGAATCTGCAGGATCCTGTAAGCAAATGGCAGGCTTTGTTCAGGGACAGTTTGATTTTATTGAGTGTGGTATTATCAGCTGTGCCATGCACCAGTATACCGTAGTCAACTAGGGACAGTACAGATGAGGTGATGGCCAGTCTAAGGGCTTCGGGTGGAAGGCAGTTCTTGTGGCGGTACAGCAAGTCAACATAAGTGTTTATGGCTGCAGCGAGGTTGCTAGTATGGTCATGAAAGGAGAGGGAAGAGTTGAAAGTGACACCCAGATATTTGTATGTTTTTGCCTGCTCTAAGGGAAGGCGGGAGCCAGACAGGACGGTGAGTGTGACGTCCCTAGATTTGTTTTGGGAGTGTGAGAATAGCATGTGCTTCATCTTTTTTATATTAATTACTAGTCGTCGGTCCAGAAACCAGGATCCTGTCTGATTAAAAAAGTATTGGAGGGTGCTTTGAAGGAGGGAGGGGGTCTGATGGGATAAGAAAAGAACGCAATCATCCGCATAGAGGAGCATTTTTTCATCACAGGAGCTGGGGAGCGAATTGAGATACAGACTGAAGAGCAGTGGTCCAAGAATCAAGCCTTGTGGGACACCCGAGTGAACCTCTCGTATGCTGGAGAGGGTATTGTTGATTTTTACATACTGTGACTGGGCAGTGAGGTAGTTGGAGAACCAGGACACAGGGCCATGTGCAAAACCTAGCTAGAAGAGTGTGGATATGAGGAATGGGTGGCAGATGGTATCAAAGGCTTTCGATAAATCAATGTAGACTACCCTCACGAGGTGACCTTTATCCAGGGCAGTGTGAAAGAAGTTGGAGAACTCGTTAAGTGCTGTAGTGATCCTATGTCCCCTGTGGAACCTGAGTTGTTTTGCACAGAGGAGTGCATGCTTATCAATGTATTCAGTAACTTGGTCAGCCACAATCTTCTCCAAGGCTTTTGGGGTAGGGCAGTATCGAGATTGGTCTGTAGTTCCCAGAGGTGGTGCATTCCCCCCCTTTGTATATAGGAGTGACTACCACAGTCTTCCAAGCATGGGGGAATTGGCTGTGCCAGAGTGAGTAGTTGAGAAGGCTAGTAAGGGGAGTAAGGACTGAATCAAACACTAAGTGAAGCAGTTTTGGATCCAGAGTGTCATTATTGAACCCTGTACCACTGATGGATTTTAGAAGGTAAGGGTTGGCCTCCAAAGGTGCGAGGGCCCTGAAATGTAAAGGGAGGTGGGGGGGAGCAGGAACAGGATTGAAGAAATTGGTGGGGAGGACTGTACTGAGGTCCAGGAATGCTTCATTGATTCTATCGGCAGCACTCAGTTGGTCTGTGGAGAGCGAACCATTGACATCTAACTGGGTGGGGGTGGTGACTTGGACTTTTCATTCAGCTACTTAATATTATCCCAGAACTTCCAGGCAGATCCTGAGGAGGAGGCTAGGGTGGATCTGTAGTAATCTGATTTTGCTTTGCGGATGGCCCAGGTGCATTTATTGCATGCCGCATTATAGGCTTGCCTATTGGATGTCTTGCCAGAATCAATTGCTCTGTGCCAGAGGTTATCTCTACTCTGCAGCTGGCTGATTAATGTTGGGGTTATCCATGCAGAGTTATGTTGTGGATTTGGTAGGGGGTGCAAAAATGTCACATTGCGTATTGAAATATTGTACAAAGAAATTGAAGGCAGTGTCCACATCAGGAGCTAGGGATATCAGGTACCACTTCCAGTTGACTAGGTGCTCCTTAAATTGTGCTAACTTGCCAGGGTGTAGGTGTCATTGTAGGACTATTTTTGGTACCAGTTTTTTCAACTTACAGGACCAGAAAAGAGTGACAGGAGAGCAGTCACTGAGGGCATTGGGTAGCACAGTGGTGCTGTTGATTTTGAGCGGTCTGTTCGAGAGGACAATGTCCAGTAACTGTGCCTTTGGTAGGATGGCACTGGGTGGGAGCAAATACCAGCTGTGTGAGTTCAAGGGCTGCAATGGCATCCTTGGCTTGGGGGGCAGTGCTGGAGAGCCAGTTGATGTTTAGATCATCCATCGTGATCTGCTCCAGATTGCAGGGTAGACTGGCGAGGTGCTTGAGTAGTGACTGTAGTGCAGGGTACTGGTGTCGAGGAGAGATATAGGCAGCCGTGAATATTAGTGAGGCTCTGGAGGCACCAGTGGTGATTTTTAAGGAGATTGCCTAGGCACCATGCTCCAGTGTCGGTGGTGGGAGGGCAGGCCCTTCCAAAGTATCGCGTAGGTAAATCACGCAACCACCCCCACGTTTCCCTATTCTATCCTCTTGAAATAGTGTGTAACCTGGTAGAGTACTAAAGTGATTAGAGGTTTTATTTGATAGCCATGTCTCCACGAGTGCTAGGACATCAGGTTGGTGTTGAGCAACCCAGCCCTGTAGATCTGCAAATTGTATAAGAATACTGCATACATTCATCAAGGCCATGCGTAGGCCAGAAGATGAGGAGGAGTGGTTAAGTCTGGCTGCTGTGGGGCCTGGGTTGGGGTAGACATTGCCCAACAGTAGTAGTAGAAGGGAAATGAGCCTAATGAGGGCTGTATGCTTTCTGCAATGGTTGGACAGGGTAGTGTGCGTGCCCTGACCTTGGAGGGCTATAGGAAGGGCGAGGGACCAGATGTCTGGGCTGGCCAGATAGATGGAGGGCCATGGGGTATCAGGTGAGGGTTGGGAATGGTCAGATGGGCTTGGAGGGTGCAATGGGGGAGTGCTAGCCACTGAGAAAGGACTGGGGAGTGGTACAGTGGGGAGTGAGTGTGGGTGGATAGGCAGGGGTGTGGTACCAGCCAGGGGTGAGGGGGTGGCCATGTTGAGCGACATTAGTTTGAAGAGCATCAGTCTGATAGGCACCTGAAGCATTGTAGTGGTGGTCATGGTCCGAGGTATAAGAGGTTCCTAGTGACATACTGAAATGTGGCAACCACTTTGGAGAAGTGGCAGTGTCATGGACTCTGGTGTAAAGGGTGTGAGGTTTAAGTCCCAGGTCTGGAAACTTGGTAGGGGCCAATGAAAGTAGGGTGTGCGTAGCAACTGTCTCCATTGTGGCTGTATGTGACATGCTGTGTGTGTCATGCCTACCATTGGCATCCTCATTGACAAAGTCCAGTGGGAGTGGTGGCCAGGTCAGTGGGCAGGATTGCCCAGTTCTCACTGCTCTGTACATCCCCTCATGGCACCCCCTGCAGCAGAGTGTGAGCAGTGCTGTGACACCCAATGCATATGTGTGCTGTACTGTGTGTATTCGGATTTGCAATCCTCACCCTAAACAGTCATGTCACTCCATCATGGCTGTTTCCAGCAGCACTCCTTATATGTAATGTGCAATTTTCTGTGAGGGAAGTGGACCCCTTAGTGTGATTCCTTCTCACCTCCCTTCATGTGATTATCTTTGTGTTCCGTGGTCAAGTTGGCAGTTTGCCTTCCCCACAGGATGGAATGTGTTTGATTACTGCCATGCTGCTTTGCAGTTATGTGTTCCAACTTCCAACACTGATTTGAACTATTCCTTTTCATTTGTAAAAGGTGCTACAGGAAGGCCTAGTGTTGATGCTGTCAGTGAGGATCCCAGCAGCAGTGTGGCAGGAGCTGGAGGACTGAGCACAAGCAGTGGGGAGCCCATGTATGATAAGCTATGTACATTGTTAACAAATTGAACAGAATGTATTGAAGAACTCAACTGAATCAAAAGACTACCATCTTTTGTGTTTCATGCTGCAAACCACTGGAACATGGGCTGCAGCTAGTGTGCACCATATTTAAGAGGCACCAGTGTAAAAGATTTTCATCTGTTGTGTTGTGAAGATGAAGTTCTCCTAGTGTAGTAGGCCAAAAGGTTCCCTAGCAATTTCAGGATAGGCCAGACTGAGCTAGAAGGAGAGGCAGGAAGCTTACTCAGTGACCAAGATGCAAGAGGTTTACTTACCAAGGACAATAAAAACAAGAGAACTGTTTCTAAAACAATACAGTGTAAGGGAATAAACAAACGTTATGATCAGGATGAACAATTGGTAGAACCAAGAACAGGGGGCTAACCCCTTCTAGTTCAAGTCCAACGTGCACTCAGCCGAGATGATGAACCAAGTTTGGGCTTTGTGATGAGTCGGCTAATCAGCAGGTGGGCATTGACCCCACAAAGTGTTTTTACAAACAGGCCATAATGGGCCATCCCTAAGATGAACAAAACACAAAGAGGAATACTCCTAGCTGCACAATGAAGAACTCGATGTTCCTATGCGGCTCCTGTCAAGGAGTTGAAGACTTCTGATTGACAGACGGTTCTCTGGACAATTGACAGCAATGACAACTGGCAGGTCTCCGGCACCCAGGACACCTCCCAAGAAAAGACTGTTGGTGATGTGACCCTCAGAGTGACATGGGCATATGCACACTTACGGACAGCCAGCAAAACAGGAAAAGGGTGTGCATGACGTTAACTGTGGTCCCTCACACTTGAGTCAGGGTGGCTCCTAAGCTGACTCACTACTGGATACCTCACTAGCAGCTCTCTACCACTTATCATCACAGGACTGATACTGGAATACTTGTGGCAGAACTTTGAGACAGGCTGGCTTCACTGGAAGCAATTCTGCTGCAGATGGCAGATGGGCCAGTGATCTCCCTGCGTCAGCGTCAGGCTCTAAAGAAGCTGGTGTGGGCAACTCTTGGCATCAGGTATGTATGGGCACAGTTCAATAACACAGTCTGGAATTAAGTACACAATTCAGGTTTTTAAGCAGACAGTTCAGTTTTTGTAAAAGTACAGTCTCTTGGGGGGGGGGTGGTAGGCAGACAACAGCACAGTTCGGTTCCAGTGGACCTTAGGACACATCCAGGTAACTCTGTGGTAATCTATGGCCACCAGACAATTCCCCTCTCCAAAGGGTGCTGACCTGTAAGGATTTTTCATCGCTTGGTCTATTTCTGCAGAGCCCACCCCCTTCATTACCAGTAATAACCACCACTGTGAATGGTTGTATGGGGCTCCCTGGTCCAGTCCCTTCCTTCTCATGAATATTAATTCACCCACTGTGCCTTGGGTAGGGCCTCCTCCAGCCTGCACACTATTTATTTATTTATGTATTTATTTCAGTTTCAGTTTAATACCTTGCAGCTGTGTGGCTATTTTACAAAGGTTCCAAGTCAGTTGTAACACAAGTAGAAGACATATGACATTGGGAGGTTCAACAACACATATTCTTAGAACAGTATTACAAAGTGTAGGTATAATACCTGTGGCATTTGAGAAGTAAGTAGAAACTGTGTCAACGGTATGTATAAATATAAATAGAAACTTAACACAATGTTTTATTACAACATGAACAGTCTGTTACTAAGTGCTGTGCAAATAAGAGATTAAATCAGCCTGCTTAGACTTTGTTAGTGAGGAAGAGGATGGAAAAAGTTGAGGGGGAATTGAAAGTTAGTTACTATGTGCAGCGAAGTAAGAGAGTTAAAAAGAGAAAAAAATCAGTCTAAATAGACTTTGTCAGGAGTAAAAAAAAAGGGGGAAGGTGAGGAGGGGGAGGGTTGGAAGCTTGAGGGTGTGTGTTTTGGTAAGTGGATAGGTAGGCGGCATCTTGACTGGCCTAGGTTAGGCTGGCACACTGATTTGCCTCAGCCAGTAGGTGCCAAAGTTCCTTTTTGAGGTAGCCTATTTTATCACTTTCCATGAGGGAGGCCAGGAGTTCATTCAGCCACTACTACTAGCCTTGACTACCCCAATCAGTGTTTTAGAATCTTTATAAATCATCGCTTGTGAGTAACATGTAGAGATGCATCGAATTTATATTCTGCCGGTGGCCAAATTCGCCGTGTGGAGTAATCCTTGAAATTTCCATGCTTTAGGAAGAATTTTGCCAAGGGGATATTTCACATCCCTTGGGCAAAATTCTGCCTTCTGCAGCAAAATTTCACCCACGAAATTTCACATTTTTGCACCGTGAAATGGGTGGAATTCGCGGATTACTCCACCTAGTGAATTTTTCTCACTTCATCCACCACTAGTAACATGTCAACTTGACTAAACTGCAGCATTGTGGTAGGCATTGGTGGCGATGTGTCATTCCCTCCCCAGTGGAGTACACAGTGTCATTTCCAAAACTGTGAATGTGAAGAGTGAATGTATAGGGGATTGAGGTGGTGTGTGGCACTGGCCTCATCATTCATGGCCTATAGAGTAACGGCACAGTGGTCAAGGTCTGACAAAATGAAATAGAAGGGCCATCACAGGCTATCAGGTGGATATCTACTACTACTCAGCAAAGCCTGCTGTCAGGGTGATAGTGTTAGCATTGCCATTGCTGGGTGAGGTAAGACAAGACTTAATTCTTGATAGGAAATGTTTGTACATCTATGTATTTCTATTTTAGGCAAACAGGTAAGTGAGAGAGCCACTGTGCAGTACTGCTGCTGCATTATTCTAAGTGGCTTACAAGTGTGACCTCAGAGCAGAGGTAGGTTCATTTTGTTGCAGGAAACACAGTTTATAATTGAAATGGAGGCTGTGAAAGTATCAATGAAACACTGGTCTGCTGTATCAAAGACATATGAAAACAGAAAAACATAGAAGGTAGATGTCATCAGGTAAGGGCCTCATGGGCCAGCCAGTCTGCTTTTATTTCTCTTTTATACTACTGTGTCACTGTATATCCTACTCTGTCTCTGGACTGACCTTCTCCCCGTAGTGCCTATCCCATGCTTTCTTTTTTTTTTTTTTGTATATTCTTTTTTCCACCCTTCTCATGCTCACAGGCCCTCACTCCTTCAGGCTCTGCAATCTTCCCGATAGCACCTCCTGTCCTAACCCGGCCCTCCTCTAACTCTTCATATTGCAGCTGATCCCCAGGATATCCCAGCGTATCCCTTTGTTGGGCGGGCCCCATTCTCCGAGGGGGAAGGCACTGGGGGGAGAGGGATGACCCCAGCACAATCTTTTTAGGGCCTGGGGATGCTGCCGTGGAGAAGGAGGCCCCGGGAAGGCACTGGAGGGAACCGGGGACAGAGAGACAACATCCGGCAGCCAGCGAGTGGTATTTCTGTTTTCTGGTGTTCCCCCTTCATGCAATCCCTCTGTTGTGCTCCTGGTCTCCACCGGGGGTCGCTGCAGAGTGATAATGCATCCCTAAACCTCCCCAAGGGAGGAGAGCAGTCCTATGGATGCTCAGTCCTACCCCTTCCCCTGCCGACCCCCGGCGCCCAAGTCCGTTCCCGAATACTGGTCGCCGGTGTGGTTCGAGGTGTGGCTTCCAGCAATCCCATGCTTTCTTAAATCCTGTAACAGTTTCAGACAACAACACCTGCGCTGGTAGGATGTTCCACTCCTCTACCACTCTCTCAGTGAAGAAGTGCTTCCTCACATTCCCTCTGAACCTCCCCCTTTCTAATATCATAGCGTGAGCCCTCATAGTTATGCATATTTTTCTTGGAAAAATGTTGTCTTCCTGAACCTTTATTTTTATCCATAAGGTATCGGTATGTTTGTTTGTATCATATCCCCATATGAGGCACAGTTATCATTGCTGGAACCTCTTGTAAACCCCACACTGATTTCTTGTCCTCTGATGTCAGTCTGATATTGTGAGAAAATGTTTGACATAATCACTTGTGTATAAATTGATTATCATCCGCCATGTTTGGCTGTCTTTCCCTAGCAGTAGTGCATTGGTACTTACCCCTTGAAGTGGCCCATTGCTGCTACCAGTGCCTACTGCTGTTTAATTTTAATTTTCATTTTACACATCAAACGCAAGACACAACCTTTGACAAACACCACCAAAGCTTTCATACTGAGTATAATACCGTGTCCAGTGTCCAGTTAGGGGGCACTCTAGAGGAGAGATATAGACACGCTGTATATGTTGCAGCATACGCTGTTTAGTAGTTTTCTAACCTAGTAGTGGGTTGAGTGAACCACACCATGCACATGGTATGATTCCCTTATTTTTTTACACTAAACATGTAGTCATCATATGCTGGAAATGAGTGTTCATGCTCTTTTTTTATGCTACATGTTGTTTACAGTGATAAATTCCCATACCAGAATGGGCTAAACAGAGTTGTGACATCTTCTCATTCAACTATATATGTGGACTTCAGTGTGTGCAAAAACGCAATGTAGATGACTGCATGTGTGTGTGGGGGGGCCCCTTCCAATGGGTCTTACACCATCGTCTTTGAGACACAGTGATGGGAAGGTGTACATGACATGAGGGGAGGGTAAAGTATACTACAACACAAGTGTGCTGTTCCAGCAATTCTTAGACCTCAGCTTTCACACACTCATGGCCTTTATACTCCCCAACCTCTGTGGATGGGCTGGGGTGTGGTGTAACACATACAACAGTGACCACGGAGAGTAGATGCATAAATACAGAGACTGTAAACCATGGCATCAGCAGAAGGTCAGGGTACAATGAGGTGACACTTGATACTGGATAGAGCAGTGTACTACAACTACTAATGATAACATTAATTTGACAGCCACACAGACACACACACACACACACACTCACACACTTGCAAGTGCTAAAACTGCATATTTCTTTCTGTACTCCAGACAACACAGACACACTGCCACCACTGGTGCCCATCCCACTGAAAGAGCGAGACCTGCTCCAGCAGATAACAACCAGCACACAGACTAAAATCCATGTGCTAAAGATTCAGAGGGCACTTGTGAGGCTGGCAGAGAGAGAGAGAGAGAGAGAAGCAGCAGCAGCTTGGCCCCTAACAGACAGGGACAGTGGTAGCAGGGCCTCAGCCATCTGCAGCACCATGTGGCCAAGAAGGAGCAGCCACCCCTACAGCCACCCAACACACTGAGAGCCCTCTAAAGTTAAGAATGGACAAGGACATAAAACTTGTTAAAAAAAGACAGCGGCACTGGAAGCTCACTTGCTGAGAATAGAGGCGAACCAGGAAAAGATGCTGTGGATCTTAAAAAAGATGACTCCAAGGAGGAGGCCCCAGAACTGGCCGTCGCTTTGCCACTGATGCTGTCAGTGATTTAGTTTTTCTGAGGAGTTATTTCTCAAACTTGTAACTAGTTTTCATAACAATGTGTTCATTCTGTTGTGTGTTTGTCTTGCTGCTTCTGAAACTTTCCATGCAAACAGTTTTTTGGAATCTATTATTGACTTGTTTCATTTCACTTGATTAATTGATTGACTGATAAACTTTTATTTTTATACAGGATAGACTGTTAGGATTTTACTCCTATTTTCAGCAATTTCCTGTTTATGATATGCAATAAAATACATTCAGTGAGAATTACATATCAATACAGACATCAAATACATAACTGCATAAAAAAACACTGTGACATTAAATACAATAACTTAAGTACATACATAAATACACAATCTGTTTCAAAAAATAAGTGCATTTTTGACAAAGAAATTTTTTCAACTTTGAAATTTTAAAATTGATTGTATAGATCTCAAGTCATCTCGTAACAATTTCCAAGAACAAGCCAGATGTATCTGTAGGGTTGCCTCCCCCATTCTATTACAAATTCTTACTGTAGGAATATTCAGGCTGGTTTGCTTTAAGTTATATTTGGATATATTTTCTGATTTCAGTGTAACTAAATTACCTAGGGGGTGCTTGTCAGAAAAAAGAACTAGTTAATGTCACCAGGTTAGCCGTAATTGCTGCCTTTACTGAACTGGCTGTAACCAGTTCAACAACTCGTACATTTTACAGTGATATGCCCCAAGTTTCCTCTTAGTAACAAATCTGGACAATCTATAATAGGTCTAATCAATTTTGTTCAATCCTACCACCAGTGAATTCATGTATAAATATGAGCCATACTCCAGCATAGGTATTAGTAGCTGCTCAACCAATTTTCCCCTAACTTCTGTGGATAAACATGATGAAACTCTCCTTAGGGCCCCTCATTTTTGGTTCACTTTTAGATCTGTATGCTTATGTGTTCGGGGTAATTAATTCAATAATCAGTTTTTAACCCTAGATATTTATATGATTTTAAATTTGTTATGCCAGTCCCATTCATAAGACCGATTTCTATCCCTGGGATAAGGCCACTCTGAGGACTTAAAGAAAACAAAATACTTTGTGTCTTTTTTGCATTTATCAATAAATGTGAATTCTTAAACCATTTTTCCATAGCAAACTTGTCTTCTTGGAGTATTTTTTTCTAAAGAATCTCTGTTTTCTGCTGAAGCCACAATGACTGTATCATCTGCATATAGTCTTACATTACCATGAACAATGTTTTTGCCAAGTCGTTAACATATACATTGAACATTAGGGGTCCCAGTCTCAAGCCCTAGGGAACCCCTCTCCTGACTTCCCCAAGACCAGACACTGAGCCCCCACAAGAAGCACACTGTTGTCTATTTGAAAGGTGAGAATGAAACCAGGCTAATGGTTCTTCTTGGACGCCACACACCACACACACATATATATATATATATATATATATATATATATAGTAATAACTTATGATGTACCAGATTGAATGCTTTACTGAGGTCCACGAACACCACCCCAGTGGTTCTACCCCCATTCATGGATGTTGTTACTAGATTATTAAAATCCACTAGAGCAGTGTTTGTGGACCTACCTTCCCTAAAACCATATTGAACATCATTCAACAGTTTATGTTGTTCCAAGTGGTGATATAATTGTTTGTGTATCTGTTTTTCCAGGGAGCAATTCAATTGGCCTATATTTTGAAACTTTGTCTGTTCCCCCTGCCCTGCTTGAAGATAGGTACTATTTTTTCTATCTTCCAACACTCTGGAAATGTTGCACTAGTTAAGCTCCAATTAAAAATATATGTTATGAATGGTGCCAGAATATTAGCCCCCAATTGTAAAAATTGGACTTCTAGTCCATCTAATCCACCTGCTTTATGCATTTGCAGTTTTTTAAGATATTTTCAACATCTCTAACTACAATATTTTTAATGCTGAATCCAGTTCTCAATGGTTCCTCAAATCATTCCAGCTTTACCTGTCCAAGTGTCTTTTACTAATTGCTGTAAATTTATTTCAGATGTTTTTGTTACAGGGTCCTGCAGATGTAACTCTGGCAATTCATTAAAATATTCATTGAAATTCTCTGCAACTTCTGATTGATCTTTTATCAGTGTGTTGTTGTTGTCCATTAGGGTAGTTAGAGCCTTTGCTCTAACTAGGTTTTGTAATTCCCTAACTGCACTCCAAAATGTCTTGGAGTCAGTTACTTTATTTATTTTGTTCTGATAGTACCCTTTTTTAGCTAACGTTATTGCTTTTGTTCATTTTGACCTCCAGTTTTTAAACTTATTCCAGTCCTCACCTTCTTTGGTGTGTCTGGCTTTTTTCCGCAAACAATCTCTAATTCTCATCAGAGTCTTAAGTTTTTCTGTTATCCATGGTACATCTCTATCATTTGTTCTCTTTTGTTTTTTTAGTAGCATGCAGTTCAATAATAGTTTTTAAAGAGCAGCTGACACCTTCAAGAGAACTTTAACAAAACATAATATTTAGATAATGGTCAGCTAGTATTTCACAGTTTGGTGTCAGAGTGGGATAAGCTGATTGTCCAGGCCTGGGGGGGGGGGAATCAGCTGCAGATACCAATCCTGGTATCAGGGTAACCTCAGATACATCATGGATGGCAGCGAGGAATGGAAGAGCGACTTGGCTACTGGGACTGTGACCCGCTCCCAGACCCTGAAGACTGGATAGACTCTTTTACCTATGTTGGAGTCCACTGTTAGGAGAAGAACCCCAATGGAAAGAGAAGAAACCTGTCTCGATGATGATGAAGAGGATGGCTTGGCTTTCAAGGAGGGAGAAATCAGAATAGAAGACATTGATACGCCCAGAGAGGAACCTGCAGAGGGAATATCTGAGCTATTAAGGAGGCTTGTTATTCGCCAATTGCAGCTAGTCAGAGACAGGAAGCGTGAAAGAAGACACCAAGATTTGAGATGGGCTGAAACCTTGAGACTTTTACAAAACTTGGGGGTTAGACAACGAACTGATGGTGGTGATGGGGCTAATCCCAAGGACATTAAATTAACTAAAATGACTGCTACAGATGATATTGAAGGTTATCTCATGATCTTTGATCCCGTGGCCAGGGCATGTGGCTGGCCCCCAAACCAATGGGTCATGTGTCTGGCTCCCTATTTAATCAGCAAAGCCCAGTTAGCATACAGCAATATGGATTCCAGAAGTGCTAACACCTATGAACTAGTAAAGAGGGAGATCTTGAAGAGGTACAATAGTAACTCTGAAACCTACAGACAGAGGTTCCAGGCTTTAAAATATCAGACACAAGATAACCCTAAAGAGACTTTTACTAGATTAAGAGAACTATGCATCATGTGGTTGTTACCTGAGGTGAAAACTGTGATGGATATCATAGAACTGCTGGTATTGGAACAATTTATTCAAATTTTGCCCCCGAAGTTCAACTTTGGGTAAAAGAACATAATCCTGAAACAGCTGAAGTAACAATTACCCTTGCTGAAGATTCTGTTGAAGCTCACCATTCTATTAAAAAGGGAGGGCCCGGAGTCTCTGAAGTACACACACAAAAAGGGTCCCAACAAGTGAAACAAAATCAGACTGGCCAACAAGGAAGGTATGGGTGTAGGCTTGATAAAAAGAACAGTTCAGGTGGAAGATCCTTCCTCCCGAATATAATCTGCAGAAACTGCCAGGGAAAAGGACATATAGCCCAGTTTTGCCCCTCAAAGAAAATAGACCTGACACATCTGGCTGTACAAATATTAGGACTTTTACCACTGAAGTGGCAATGGGAAACCAGGTTGTAGTTGCCCTAATTGACTCTGGCAACAAACTGACTGTAATCCGGCCAGAACTGATATCAGCTCCAGAAAGAGGCCCACAGATGAGTGTGGTGTGTCCATGGGGACATCCATTCATATCCTACAACTAAACTGGACTTAAGTATACAAGGGCAAAGTAAAAGTGGGATAGCACCTCATCTGCCAATAACAGTTGTTATAGGTAATGATTTCCCTGGGTTTTCCTCTTTTCTTATAGAAAAAGGTACTTTAACTGCAGTAACTACCAGGGCCTAAGCCAAAACGGAACAGGATGATCAATTTATAGGGGACCTGTTTCCTTTTGAGGGGGAGGTGATTGGGGAACCTGGGAAACTTAAAAAATCAAAGAATGCAAAAAGGAAAACCCAAAAACAATGGCAACTAGAAAAAGGGGATTGACACTTGAAACTGTTGACAATGTTTTTGAAAATGCAAACTTAATCCAGGAAAAACAGTCAGATGACACATTGAAACCTTTTTTCCCTGCAGGTGGGCAAATCATGTAAGCCTTATGAACCCGAAATGGTTGTACAAAATCATATACTTTACAGAGTATATACTAACCCTGTTACGCAGAAAAAAGTGGAACAAATAATGGTTCCTACATGTTACAGGAAAGACTTGTTATACCTTAGCTATGACCTACCATGGGCAGGACATGTAGGGAAAGAGAGAACATTGGATCATTTAACCCGAGGTTTTTTTTGGCCAGGGATACATGCAGAGATAGCACAATACTGTAGGGAGTGCAAGGAGTGCCAGCTAGTGGCCCCTGTGGGGAAAAGAGAAACTGTACCTCTAATGCCCCTACCTCTAGTTACCACACCCTTTCAGCGCATAGGGATGGATGAAGTAGGACCCTTGAATAAAAGCTTGAAAGGGAACAGGTTCATTTTAGTTATTACAGACTATGCTACCAAGTAGCCGGAAGCTATCCCTATGTGGGCTGCCACTACCCCAAGAATTGCAGAGGAGCTAGTCAAATTGTTCAATAGGGTGGGTATCCCCAAAGAGATCCTCATGGATAGGGGCAGTAATTTCAATGCTGCCCTACTGTAAGAGCTCCATCACCTCTTGGAAATAGTTGCAGCAAGGACTTCACCCTACCACCCTCAAACAGATGGGCTAACAGAGTGTTTTAATCAGACCTTAATACAAATGTTGAAGAAGTTTGTCAATGATGAGGGGAAGGATTGGGATAAGTTTCTCCCTTTTATATTATTCACTTATAGGGAGGTACCTCAAGCCTCAACCACTCACTTCCTTTTTTCATTGCTCTATGGGAGAAACCTTTGAGGCCCTCTGAACATTGTAAAAGAGTACTGGGAGGAAGGCTAGGACATGAAATACCCTGGCATATGGGCATATATGAGGCAATTGAGGGAAAGGCTTAGGAAGTACACCCAAACAGCACATCAGGCCAGTGCCCAGGCCCAAAAAGTACAAAAGGAAAGGTATGACCAAGGTATAGGGAGTAAATCATTTGTGACAATGAAACAGGTGTTGTTGTTACTCTCCACCTCCTCCCATAAACTACTGATGAAATGTCAGGGGCCTTATATGATGTGGAGGCAGGTAGGTCCTGTCACATATGAAACAGAAACCCCTGACAAGAGACCAGGTAAACAAATTTATGTTGTCAATCTTTTGAAAAAGCGGCATGAAGCCCCTGTGACAGGACTGGGCATGATGATAATCCTGACCATAAAAATTAAATGGAAGTGGCGTATAATCACCTAGAAAATGTTGAAGGGTTAAGGGAAGGATGTGTAAACCCCTTTTTGGTAAGGGGGCAGCTAAATGAATTACAAGCTCTTTTGAGAGAGTACCCTTACACGTTTACTAGTTCTCCAGGTAGAGCCACTGGGGTAGAGCATGTCATACAGACAGAAGCATCCCCACGGAAAAAGAAACCATATAGGCTTCCTGAGAGGGTTCAGGGGAAGTCCAGAAATAAATTAAAGAAATACGAACATATAAAATTTGCCAGCAGAAAAAGGCCTAGAGGTCTATCAAGTCTGCTCGAATGTGCAGCTAGCTCTCCTTATTCTGCAGCTGCCCCTTCCTTCCACCCTTCCCCTTCATTAACCCTCCCCCTTGTCCTGTCCCATCCCCTTTTGAAGCAGTCCACTGTTCTACTGGATACCACTTCTGCAGGTAACGCATTCCACCCAGCCACCACCCCTCTGTAAAAAGTGTCTCCTCATCTCCCTTCTGAACCTTCCTCCCTCCAGTCTCATATCATGGCCCTGGTGGCCTCCCTCCTTACTTTGAACAGCCCCTCTGTACCCATCTTGTTTATTCCTTTCATGTATTTAAAGGTTTCAATCATGTCACCCATGTCCCTCCTCTCCTCCAGTGAGTACATGTTCAACTCCTTCAACCTCCTCTCATATGATAAGTCCCCCAGCCCCTTGATCATCTTTGACACCCTGCGCTGCACCCCCTCCAGTAACTTAATGTCCCTATTCAGATACGGGTGCCAGTACTGCACACAGTACTCCAGGTGTGGTCTAACTAATGACCTATACAGTGGCAGAATCACCTCCTCCATCTTCGAGGATATACCCCTTGCAATACAACCCAGTATTTTGTTGGCCTTTGCAGCTGCCTTCCTACATTGTGCCGAGTTGTTCATTGACCCTGTAATGAGCACACCCAGATCCTTCTCCTCCTCTGTCTGGGCTAGCTGCACTCCCCCCAGCTGGTAATTCCTCCTTGGGTTCTTCATCCCAAAATGCTGCACCTTGCACTTTTTGGCATTAAACCCCAGTTGCCAGGTGTCTGACCAGGTTTCAAGCTTTGCCAGATCATCCTGCAACCCCTACCATCCCCCTAGGTCATCCACCACTGCGCCTACCTTGGTATCATCAGCAAACAGACTGATCTTGCTCTTGATGTCCCATGATATGTCTGCAATGAATATCCCAAACAACACTGGTCCCAACACTGAGCCCTGTGGAACACCGCTCGTCACTGCCCTTGGGTGTGACAGCTCCCCACCCACTACCACCCTTTGTTGCCTTCCCTGAAGCCAGTTTCCTACCCATCTCACCAGCTTTGCACCTGCCCCTGTGCCTACTAACTTCCTTCCCAGCCTTCCATGCGGCACAGAGTCGAATGCCTTACTGAAGTCCAGATACAGGACATCCACTGCATGGCCCTGTCCAGTGGCCTAGTTACCCAGTCATAGAACTCCACCAGGTTGGTTTGGCAGGATCTGCCACACGATGAAGCCATGCTGTCTGCTGTCCTGTAGTCCTCTGGCCTCTAGGAGGCCACCAGCCTCTGCTTCAGGATAGTCTCCATTAGCTTACCCACGATGGATGTGACTTTCTGGTCTGTAGTTTCCAGTTCATCCTTGGCCACTCTTGTGGAGGGGCACCCATGAGCCATCCTCCAGTCCTGGGGCACACCCTGAATGTAGTGAGGCATTAAATAGGTCTGCCAAGGTCCTGCAAGGAGCTCTGCCAGCTCCTTCAGTACCCTGGGGTGGATGCCATCTGGGCCTGGCGCCTTGTCCACCCTCAGTGCCTTCAAACCCTCTCGAACTCTGCCCTCCATGATTTCCCCATCTATCACCCCTTCCCCCTGTTTCTGCCATTTCTCCCACCTTGGGTCACCCCCCTCTTCTCTTTAGTAAATACTGAGCAGAAGTACTCATTTAGTGCTTCTGCCTTATTGCACCCTGCTTCCACCCAACCTCCCTCCTTCCTAATCCTTACTATGTGGTCCTTACAGCTCCTTTTCTCCCTGATGTACTTAAAGAAGTCCTTCTCCCCTTCTTAATGCCTTGTGCCAGCCTGAGTTCCGTAGATGCTTTGGCTCCCCTTACTGCCCTTGTCACCTCCTTCGATTCTGTCAAGTACTCCTCCCTGTCCTCCCCTCTCCCTGCTTTCTTGTACTTCCTAAAGGCAGCTCTTTTCTTCCTTACCTTTTCCATGACCTTCTTGCTCAACCAGCTCGGTTTCTTAGCCCTAGCCTTCTTGCTCTGGGCTTTGCAGCAGGTTTTAGTTGCTCCACTATCCCCAGCTTTATGAGCTCCACCTCTGGTTAGTGTCCATACTAGATTGAATTCTGGCCAGGTACCCTTTACCACTTCCCATCCTCCCAAAGTCGGACCTCCTGAAGTCCAGCACTCTTGTGCCAGATTCCACTCCTTCCTTGCCCATATCCAGTGTGAGCCATACTGAGTGGTGGTCACTCCCTGACAGCGGTTCCTCCACTGTAAGTTCTCTCACAAAGTCCCCATTTGCCAGCACAAGGTCAAGGGTATTCCCTAACCTGGTTGGTTCACTGACCATTTGCAGCAGGAAGCTGTCCTGGAAGGCATCCAGCAGTACCTGCTCCCTTCTGTTCCTGGTTGTTGGGGTACTCCATTCCACTCCTGGCATGTTGAAGTCCCCCACAATCACCACACCACCCTTCTCGCAGGTCCTGCTGATCTGTCCAACTAGTTCCCTGTCAAACTCCTCTGTCTGAGATGGTGGCCTGTATACCACTCCCATTCTAAGAATCCTATTCTTGGAATCCTGGATTTATATCCAAAGTGACTCCATACTACCCTCCTCCCCTTCCTCCCTTACACACTTCAGTCCTTTCTTCACATATAGTGCCACACCCCCCCCTTTCCCAATCACCCTGTCCCTACGAAATAACATGTACACTGGTACAGACAGGTCCCAGTCATTGTATTGGGTGGACCATGTTTCTGTGATGGCTGCAATGTCCACCTCTCCCTCTGCCATGAGAACCTGTAACTCTGCAGTTTTCCTCCCAAGGCTCCTAGCATTAAGGGTAACAACCTTCCACCCTGCCCCCTCCATCCTGCCCCTTTCCTAGCATCACCAATAGTACTTGCCATTTGTCCTTTGTCACTGTTATGGGGGGTAAGCTCATATGGTTTTCCAACCTGTGGTCTCTGCATATCTCTTCCTTGGACATCGTAGAACCTTCCACCAGTGCCTGGAGTTCTTCAATGGTGATTGTACTAAAGAAAGAAAGTGACATTCAGATATGTCTCGATTTTAGAGGCCTCAATCAAGTCTCTCACTTTGATGCCTATCCCATGACAAGAGCGGATGATATCCTGGACTGTATTGGGCATGCCAGGTATAGTTCCACTCTAGATTTAACACAAGGGTACTTGCAAATCCCCTTGGAAGACTCCTCAAAAGAGAAAACTGCTTTTAGTTCCCCAATGGGGTTGTTTCAGTTTAAAACCATGCCCTTTGGCTTGCATGGGGCATCTGCTGTTTCAGAGATTCATGAACTAAATTTTTGTCCCTCACAATAAATGTAAGGCTATGCCTGGAGTTCAGTGGCCAAGCAGCCAGCCACTCCCACTTCCTGAGCTATATAAGCAGTTCCTCTAAGACTCACTGTGAAGCATTTTTTTCTTTGCAGCTGGAGGCTATGTTGGTTTGTTCTCTGAGCTCACTGGTCCTACCCCCCCCCCCAGCCTGCTATTTATGTGTGTCTCTGCTGGACTTTGGTGCGTGTTTTCCTGCTTCTGGTTTGTATCTTTCCTCCGTCTGTGTGCATCCCTGTGATTTGTTTCTTGTTTTTTGGGGCCTTTCCCTGTTCTATTTTGTTGTGTTTTGGTTTAGTCTTTTCAGGGAGCTTTTATTTTCTAAACTTTTAGCAGACTGCTACTACAGAGCTCATACTGCTGCTTTCAGTTACAACTCTCAAATTACTTGCTCTGCTACTGCGAACCTACTCAGAGCTCATGCTACTGCTTTCAGTTACCTACAACTGCAGCCACTGCTGTTTACTCTACTTACTATTGTACCCAGTGCTTGTGTTTTACTCTATACTCACCACGCTCAAACTACTGCAATGCAACTGCTATCATTTCAGCTCAACCATAGCTGCTCCATGTTGCATACCTAATTATATTCACCTGACACAGTTTACACTGACCCTAGCTGTGCTGCTCATTCCTGCTCTCATTCTACCTGAGCTTCATTGCACACTGCCTGGCTACACCTGCTTCAAAGCATTTGTCTCCATGTTTCATTGCAGTTATACTGTAACTCTGAGGTCAGCCAACTAAGCTCCTGCTGAGGCAATTAATATAGCTTGTTATTAAATCTTGCTTTTGGCTTGCTCCCAAGTCAGTGCTGTTTAATTGCTATACGGTTTGATATGCTGGTTCACCTATCACGACTAATGCTTACTGACCTATGTGCAGGTCTACACTTGCTTATGCAGCTGTTACTCCTTGCTTACACAATCCATTTCTTCATGCATACTGCCATCCCTTCAGCTTTGGCCTGGGATTCTGCTGCACTCGATCTGCATTCGACCTTGCAAGGTCTCCGCATTACATGCTCATTACGATCTCAGCACACCGTGCTCATTCAGCTCACCAGCTTTCATCTCTCAATCAATTTCTGGGGCATGCTAGCCATTCTATTCTGGCACAGGGTACCTGCAGCTGACAGTCTTGCTCTGCATTTAGTCTGCATCATCAAGCGTGTCCAACTTGGGGCAGGATCTTTTTCACCTGGCCCGTAGCTGGGAATGTCCTCGCCCCGGGCTTGGATCTAGCTGCCTGCTACGTGACAGCAGCTCCTGGTGTAGAATTTAAGACTAGTGGTGAAGGGTGGTTGTGACTATCTCCTTTGGCTCTAGTGTTCCACTATAACGGTTGGCCATTGACTTTAGTGGTTTCCCTAGCAAGGCACCTTCACCGCATTCTCCATATGACTGCCTCTGGTTCACCTGGTTTGATTTAGGGTTGGTAGGCCAGGTGAGTGCCTCAGCAGTTGTTGCTCTCCTCCTGCGCCTTGGATGCATGTATTGTTGCAGAGTTTTCTTGCAACCTTCCATGATGTTCTCACTAGAAGGTTTGAGTGGGAGCCTCCCTCCAAATTGGAATATTTTCCACCTCCCTTTATTTGGGTTTTCCAAATGGCAGCTGCAGAGCCGTCAATAAATAAATTTTCCCAAGTCTGGAGGGAAGGTGACCTAGGCCTTGGATCTCCAGAGATTTCCTCCTCATAGGGTTTTTTTTCTCTCCTCCATTACCTCAGGTCATAACAGTTAGCATAGTTGTTTTCCCTAGTTTCTTAGGTAGGTTCCACTGTTGGAGGTGGAGGATGTCCTGCCATTCCCTTTCTCCTTAGGGGATCCCCTTCTCTCATAGCAAGCCATCAGTATCATGCTACGCAAACCTGGGCTATTACTATGACAACTGAGCATATCATTGCATTATCAAACTGCCTATGCTTCTCTACTACTACATTACATTTACTGCTTCTAAGTCACTGTTACTGCTTGCATTTTGCTTCGTGTTGCCTCCTTTTTGGAGATAATACTACATTTTTTGGGGGGATTCCTAAGGTACCTTTACACCACGGGAACTGTCCTGTGGCACCTCTAGGGGTGGAATCCTCTCTGAGAGTTCCTTGCCGTTGTACCCCTACAGGGTGGTAATTCCTCTGGAATAGAGAGTGTGAATGGCCAAAACCAAACTAACACAGTTGCACAAACATAACACTATACTGGCTGCGTAGGTCAGTGAAATGTAAGTCTATGCCTGGAGTTCAGTGGCCAAGCAGCCAGCCACTCCCACTTCCTGAGCTTTATAAGCAGTTCCTCTAAGCCTCAATGTGAAGCATTTTTTCCTTGCCCCACCATCCTTCCCTCCTCCAGTGTCAGCACTCTTTCCTTAGGGGGATTCCTAAGGTACCTTTAGCCACGGGAACCGTCCCGTGGCACCTCTAGGGGTAGAACCCTCTCCGAGAGTTCCTTGCCATCGTACCCCCTACAGGGTGGTAATTCCTCTGGAATAGAGAGTGCAAATGGCCAAAACCAAACTAACACAGTGGCACAAGCATAAGACTATTCTGGCTGCATAGGTCAGTGAACTACAGTGTTGCCTATCTGGATGATGTAGTTATTTTTAGTCCAGACTGGGAAACCCACCTTAAACATCTAAGAGCTATAACTGAGTCCATTAACAATGCAGGGTTGACCATCAATCCTTCAAAGTGTGCCCTAGCTATGACTGAGACTAGATATCCGGGCCTATCTTAGATAACAGGGTAATCAAATCTGAAGTTAGCAAGGTAGAAGCAGTAGCTAAATGCCCCATACCTGAGACAAAGAAACAGGTAAGGTCCTTTTTAGGTCTTGTGGGATATTACAGAAGTCTTATCCCCAATTTTGTAACACTGGCTGCTCCACCGACTGACTTAACTGAAAAGAAGAATTCAAACAGGGTCAATTGGTCCCACAAGTGCAATGAGGCATTTCAGTCCATCAAGGCCGCATTGTGCTCCTCACCGGTTCTAAAGAGTCCTAATTTTGAGTACTCTTTTGAGGTTTATACTGATGCATCAAATACAGGAATTGGAGCAGTCTTAAGTCAAACTATAGGAGGAGAAGAGCATCTAGTGGTATACATTTCTAGAAAACTACATGAGAGGGAGAGAAAATATTCCACAATAGAGCAGAAGTGTTTAGCAGTTAAGTGGGCTATAGAAATGCTACGTTTCTATCTGTGGGGTGCTCCCTTTACATTAGTAACTGACCATAACTCCCTCTGTTTCCTTCAGCAGATGAAAGAAAAGAACAAGAGAATAATGAGGTGGTATCCGGCTCTTCAGCCTTACCGATTTGAAGTAAAATATCGGTTAGGAACCTTGCATATTAATGCCGATTTTCTATCCAGATATGGAGTCAGTAGTGTAGAAAACACTGAATCTGTAAATCCTGAACATTGTTCCACTTCTGTGTAGTGGAGTTATAGACAACCCAGGGTAAAGATGTATTAATTGATTGCACAGTACATCTTACATTAGATAAAGCGTACACCTTTATTTTGTTAAGGGACCCTGGGGTGGAGCTTTCAAGAGTGGGTTGGTGAAAGCTCCATCCTACCCTTTGGGATTAAGGGTAGGTTGTCTTTAAAACCAGTTAGAAAAAGAACTGATTTTCGCTTAACCATGGGTGTGTGTGGTGGTGTCAGTAAAATGACCCACCCCCACCCAGTTTGCACTGCTTTGGTAACCTGGACAAAACCCTTCTTTTCTCCTCTAACTCTAAGTCTACTGCAGTAGTGCATCCTGTCCTCTTTCTCTTTTTCCTTTTCCCATTTTCTACCTGAGTGGACATGGCCACCTGCTCTAGTATCTCCTGCATTCTGCGCTTCCCCACTTTGTTTCTTATTTTTCTGTCCCCTGTCTGGTTGCTGAAACATTTGCTGAAACAGTCATACACACTGTGGCACCTGTTTGTGCCAAAAAGGGGTACTGCGTCTTTAAATGCAGAGCCTGGGGATCTGTATTTGCCCGTGTTATTAAATACCAAGTCCCCCTTTTTTCCTGCTGTGCTGGCATAAGAATAATAAAGAGAATTGAAAGTGCAGTACTGGCAGACACAGAATAAAGTCTTTTGCAGTATGCTTCATTAAAGCGGGTCTTCTGACTTCTGCACAACAGGATTCTGCAGAGCTCAGACCCGCTGCATCATGAAGCACTGAGTTAGCATTGCGGCTCTTGCGAACCACCTTCTAGTACTCTGTCATGGACCTGTTTGACAGGTTGGTTGGAGTGCTTGGAATAAAACAAAGCTGCTCCAACCACCTGTAAATTCTGGTGACAGTGGTAGTTTTCTCTGTCATAAAAGCACCACGGAAACCAGGGATATTATGGGCTGGCAGCTCCTGGTTTGGCACCAAACAGAAAACTAAAGTGTTTTCACAGAGAACTGTGAAAAAGAGAAGTACAGCTGTAACTGTATCACTCTTAAAAGCGCGGGTACATTTGCTTAAATCCCTGAACCGACGGCTGTCAGTTCCACCAATATAAAATATAAACAAAGGGTGTTTCCCCTATCTTCTTTGAGGTTTGCAGAGTATTGAAAAAAACAGTGCTTTATAAATAATATTAGAAATACAGATACTGGGTTCTCTGAGCTATTTTTTTGTTTCCTTTTCTGTTTGTTTTCTTGTAGCTGAATGCTTTACTAGTGGATGTCCTTACAAACAAAGGAAAGAACAGATTATTTTTCTTAGAGCAAGGCACCCTCTGTTTATTTATGAGTATAACTTTATTGTGGCAACTGTATTACTACCATTTTGTTTTACTAAGCACAGCCCGAAATGCTAGGCCCCTACATACCTAGGCAGAGTGTGGATTAGCTGTTTCTCCTCTGGAAGTCTTTGGGGTGTTGTCTCCTAGAGAACCAGCGGCCTCAGTCTCAGTTTATTTATGGGATGGTCACTGTCAGTCACTGGGAGGTGGGTGGAGCTTAGTACCCATTTATTCAGAGATTGTTGATTTTTCAGTATTTTTATATTCTATTAAACCTGGAAATGATTATTAATACAAATATGTGAAATGCCTTAAAGTAATAAGGTCTTTCTGCTCCCTCATTCTTTTGTATAGCATAGCATTTAAACTGTATTAGTTTAGGGGTGGCTCAGATGACCAGATTGTTCTATAAAAAGGACCCTTCCTAAGGTCTATCAGATCAGTTCAGCCGAGGAGGCTGTTCCAGGAGGATCTCTGGCTAACACAGAGCTTTAGTGGACAGTGTGATAATGAATGAATTCCACTCTGTGATTGCTTGATTTCATTTGCTGTGATTTTACTTTTTCTTTTATTCAAGTTTTATTTTCCATTCTATATTTCACCAATAAAAGAACTCACTAGTTGGTGTGCTCCAAACTCTGCATCTGTGTTTGCGTTATCCATCTCACACCTCATCACACAGTGCCCAGCAGAGTACATACAGCAGTGGTATCTTCTGGCTCAAACATGCATTTTCTGCACACACAACCTGTGTCACCTGTTCAAGTGGACAGAGGACTTGGATAACACTGTCCATCAAACACCACTGGGATGGACTCAGCGACATGGCTGACTGTGCTTCCTGATAATGCATGTGCATTGTATACTCATTGAGTGGCTTGTACTGTTCATACAGCCTCTCAACCATATAGAGTGTGGTATTCCATCAGGTTGGCACATTATGCTTCAAGCGGTGCTGTGGTGTATTATTGTCCTTCTGTGGAGCCCTGAGCTCTGCTCTAGCCAGTGCAGAGTGACTGAAATGGATGCAAATTTTGTGGCTGATAGTCAACATGGTACCTACTGCTTCGTGATCCAGAAAAGCCCTCACAATAAGATTCAACACATGAGCAAAGTAAGGGACATGATAAAAGCAGCCATCGGTGATTGCTTTGATGGCATTCTGGGCATTATCACTGGCAATATACACAACCTGCAATCCATGTGGCTTTAGCCACTGCCTAATAGAATTCTCTCAGATGTATGTGACCCACGCATACTCTGCATACTCAGTGTGGCACGCTGTTGACAACCATTAATACTGCTGCCAGTAGTCAGGGGACAAGTAGATGAGGGACAGGGGTGCAATGCATATACTAGAAGAAAATAGTCCCAGTGTGCAGTAATGCACATATAACTAACACCAGATGATGGGCCACTGGTCCAGATGTCTGAGGTGAGGTTGATTCTGGCTACTGCAGAGTGGGACAGAGCATGTGACACCATGCATGCAAGGTCATTATACACTACTGGAAGAGCCTTAGTGCTGAAATAAGTTTGACTGGGCACTTCGGCATAGCCTTCTCCATAAGTTCTCTAAAACCCTGATTCTCAACAAATGAGAATGGCAAAAGGTCTGTTGCCAGCATCTTGACAACAGGTGTGTTCAACTCTTTTTTCACTGGGTGTTTCCGATGATATTTGGTATGCTTGGTTAATGCCGATTTGATATCTGGCTGCTTAAACCTCAGAGTGTGCTGCACGGTGGAGGGTGTTTTGGCTTTGGCAAGTATGGTCTTGCAGCTTTGGCTGCCTTGTCTGCCAGCAGGGACATGCTGGAAAAAGCTCTCTATCCATGCAGTGGATGGATCAATTTCACTACTTCCACTTGTATCTGCATGTGTAGTTGTGGAACACAATGAGGGATCAAATGTTACCACATCATCAGCAGGCTGGGTACCATCTCTTTCAGAGTGTGCTGAACTATCAGAACTGGGCATGGATGCCAACTGCTTATGCTGTGTCCACTTAATAGGGTGCTTACTTTGCATATGCCTATGCATGCCAGTCATCCCATAGTGTGAACCTAGCTTACCTCTGATAATTTTGGGATGACATATGTTGCACACAGCAACACTGTCATCAGACTCATGGATTACAAAGAAATCCCACACAACTGAATGCCCGACATGCCAGATTTTCCTGGGTGGGGCAGATTGGAACAGGGACG
The DNA here is from genome assembly GCA_016271365.2 of Neoceratodus forsteri. Classification (NCBI taxonomy): domain Eukaryota; kingdom Metazoa; phylum Chordata; order Ceratodontiformes; family Ceratodontidae; genus Neoceratodus; species Neoceratodus forsteri. The sequence goes on along the minus strand of CM028137.1, from coordinate 207,770,599 downwards.
TAGTGGTGGTCAAAATGGTTTTCTTTGTATGTCCCTGCTGCTTATTCCCATATCCCATTTTTGCCAATTGCTATCCCTTTACCCTGACAGGTTGCTGCTTGTGGAGTGATGTGAAAGGGATTGCTTGCCCTTTACCATTGACAGTTGTGGTTGCTGCTTGTGTAATAGGTGGCTGCCAATTAGGGTCTACTACTGGGTCATCATCGCCCCCACCACCCTCATCACTAGTACTCTCACTTCTTTCTGACAATTGCAGCTGAGACAGTAAGGGCTGACTGTACCCCACCTCCTCTTCCTCAGTAACCTTCCCTGCCACATGAGCAGTGGCACTAACAGTACGTTCGCTCCAAGAATGTCCTTGCTCCTTGGACACCATATGAAGCTCTCTATGCTGTTAGTCCTTCTCTGCTCCCCCCACTGTAACTGGTTCTGCGCCACCTTTGTTGTCATCATCTCTAATACTGCCTGCCACTGGATCCAACCCTTCTCACTCTTAGTCCCTAGCAGCTCCTGAGTTAACTCCTGGTTGTCCTGTGACTGAGACTGTTCATTATATTCCTGCTCCTCCTGAGACCATAGGGACTCACACAGTAGTGTGGCAACATCCATGGCAGTCTTTTTTTGACTCTTTTGAATGATGAGCTACAGCTGCACTGGAAGCAGCAGTACATCCCAAAGAAGCTGGAAGCTTTGATTCACAATGAAGCTAACACTGGCATGGTATGAGGCATAGCTGGCAGTGCACTGCCACTAGAAGTTGCAGTGCCAGAAACAGTGCTGCACCTACTAACACCTTCCCCTGCGCCCTCTTCCCCTCCTTGTGACACCCTTCTGACTGATCCAGTACCAATGTGACTTTTTCCACATCCTTCACACTTCCCCTTGACTTTGCCTGACATGTTGTACTGTCTGTGCTTTACTAAACCCTTAAATACCAGCAAGTATTGAAAAACAATGCAGCAGTACTACAGACTGCAGAACATAGACTAATACAAGATATGGTACAATCAAAAATATCAACAAAACTGCTGAAATATCTTTGCCTGAGCACTCCCAGTACAGATAACAGCACTTCATTTCTTCTCCTGAACAAAAAAAGTGGCAGATTGTCACTCTCCAAAACCCTGTTTCATGGATCAGAACAAACTGAGCTCTTCTCTTTTCAGAAAACACTGTGGGGGGGGGGCAGGATTGAGCAGTGGCTCTCCTCTTCTGGGAAGGGAAGGTGGCCCACCCATGGTCCCGTCATCACCGGATGGAGGTCCTGTGATAGGCGCAGATGATGACGGAGTGACCAGTAGGATGGGGAACACCATAGGGCATGTGTACATGTGGCTCCACATCCATGCATCATGTCAGGGACACACAGGATTGGGGCTGTGGAGAAAACTGACAAAAAGTCCTAAAAACGTACTTACGGGAAAAAAAAAGAAAACACTGCAGACTGAGTGGCTATGCAGTTAGAAATGTGTTCTATCACCTGATGCCGCCCTCTGCACCCCATGTGACTGCAGAGCTACAAAGCATGTAATTAGAGCTACATGCTGTGTAATGTGACCTTTTCGCAGAATTTCTGTGCTAAACCACAAATGTTTTCGTATAGTGCGAGTTAAAATGAACGCAATTCTTGGGTTCTGATGAATTTAAAAGAAAGAAACACAAAATAAAACCAGCAAGGAGGAAAAAACAAAACAAATAAAAAACACAGAACAGGTTACTTGCTAACACCACAGTAAAAGTACTCGATAGGCTGGGTGCTTAAATTCAGTATGTGACCTTAACATTTACAATACCACCTGTAGAAAAAAAAAATGGAAACACATTGCTGGCAAAAACCCCAGCCCCCTCAGAATCACATGGAAAACTGCAAATAATTAAATGATATGGTGAAGTAATTGGCAAGACACTTTATTTCCACATTTCTTAAAACAATATCCATAGTTCACAAAAAATAACACAGTACTAGGAGAAAATTCACAGTAAATTGGCAAAAATTCAGAATTCCACCACAGGCAGTAGAGCGGAAAATTCCATGAAAGTTTAGAAATTTTGTGGAACTTTCATAATGGCAGAAATCAGAACTTTCACCGATCACTACCCTCTGGAACACCTGCTTCCCCCTCCATTGGTCCGGTCCTTTCCCCTTATTCCATGGTTTCTTTTCCAGCCTTGTCTCTGTTGCCCTCCTTCTCCTCCTTTGTGGCTATGCTGGAACCCCTCTGCAACATCCCCATCTCTGCACTTGTTTTACTCTATGGTTTCTTTAATATTTCCTAGCACAAGGAGGAGACCATCCAGCCCTCTCTTAATTGGCTGGGTGCATCTGCCTGCATCTGCTCTTCTTGCAGCTTTGGTACTTTAAAGGTGTCTCATTGGGCTCGATAAACTTGCACCAAAGCACCATAGTGCTCTACTCAGAGATTTGAATTCCATTTAATTTAAATAGCCTTCTATCCCTCAAAGAGTGGTCTAAATATCCTTGGTACCCCAGCATTTATCATAACGTAAAAAACACAAATCTAAAAAGCACTTGAATAGACCACTAGATCTGATTTATATGTTGCCATTGATTGTACAAATAATTATAAAAAGTGCATCCCTTCTCACTGTATCATCCCTTCAGCCATGTGCTGAAGCAAGTGATTAGAATTCTCCGCTACACCCTGCTGAAAATAGGCAACACCCCAGAAAAAATCAAAGAGGATGCTACCAGCATAAGTCTCCACCTCTCAGCTTTTTAAAGCTATCTTGAACCTCCTACTGGGATCTGTAAGCTAGTTCATTAGTCCCTAGGTGGGCAATGGCATTCAGCCATTCTTCTCTTCCCACTCCCCTAAAAATGCTTTCTGCTCTGCTGATGTCTCTACCAACTGAACTCCCTGAAGGCGCCTAACTATTTTCCCCCTGCTCAGCCGGCCCTACCACCACTTCTGTCTTTATGATGGAGTCATATAACACAAACACTTCCCTAGCCCTCTTCTTTTGGGATGCTCATTGTATGTCACATGTCCTCTAGGTGACAAATATAACCTGTTTATTATACAATGGAAAGAAAAAATGCTTGCCTTTGATTGTTCAGTCTGGGACTGGACCTGTTATGTTATATTATGTTATTCCAGTATAACATCACTGGGTCTAGTCCCAGCACACAGATGACACCATCAACTATCTGTTGAATCACTCCACAAATCCCGCCTCACTCCACAAACCCTGCTTCAGTGATCACTGCTCGGTGCCCACTATACTCCTTCTCACTCCCACTCATGTGCCTCCTTCACTCTCCCCCAGTCCTTTTGTGAACAAATCTAAAAACCTCCCTCCCAGCAAGTGACAATCTGATCTCCTGTAGTTCTCAAAGACTACAGAATAAACAAAATCTTCATGGCTGTTTCCTCCCTGAACTCAGTGGCTGCTGAACCCAATAGCTTCAGTGAACCACAAAGACTGTAACTGCCAGTCAGGGGCTTCATTAAGGCTGCTGGCTTCATGTGAAAAAAAAAAACAACATAAAAAAAAACACTTTATTTTTATCTTTTTAAAGTGGTGCACATTTTCCATCGCTGATCTCCTCATTACGAAATTTAAGCCATACCTCTACTCATTGTTCTCCTGCTGGTGTCTCAATCAGCTCAGCCACCAGGGTCCTTGTTGTGATCAGCTCACTAGTGGCGCACCTCAGCTTACATGATAAACGGCTCAATGTCTCACAGAATTAAAGAAAAAAAAAATATTACAGGGGTGCACAGGACCCAGCATCCATAATAAGGCTTGGACACAAGTACAGAGACACACCTCTGCATGGGGGCGGGAAGAAACCTGCAGGACAGAAAAAGAACACAGTATGTACTGGCAGCACCATCTATTGGGCAAGACGAGAAACTGTGGACTTTTTTCTCTAAGCATATTCCTACACTGACCAAAAATGAAGCAAAAACCTATTTTAAACATATATTTTAATGTTTTTTTTTGTTGTTGTTGTTGTATACAACCATGCCATTGTATAATAGCAATAATGCACTCCAGGGTGTGTGTCGTACTGGGATAATGGCACCTCAGGGGTATTGAACACACTTGGCTTGTGGCCTCATGCCCAACCACCCCAGGCATGACGTTATCCCAGCACGACAAACATCCTGTCATGTGTTATTGCTTAAGTAGCACAGGTCCCAGTCTCATCAATAGGAAGACTATACCAACCAAATCGTACAGTGGGGTGAATCTTTTTACAGTTGCCTCATCCAGGACCACAACGACATGTACATTTCTCCTTCCTGCTTGCAAACTAAAATCCACTCACCTGCCTGGATATTAGTTATCTGTTGGGCATGGGCAGTAGAGGATGGACTGGGTGCTGAGCAGGTGGATATTGTGGAGTACTGTGTGTTTTAGCTGGGGCTGTGGGAAGGCATTGGGATTGGGTATGAGTGAATGGAGGAAAGGTTATTATTATCATTGATTTGTCAGGGTTCAGGGGATGGGGATGCTGCTGCTCAGAGTTTGAGTGAAGGGGGGTCTTTATCATTATTGAAAATGTGTATGGCTGGCTGGAGACATGAATGATTCAAGAGGGTGGGGGGAGGCAACTTTATTTTTTAAAACTTAAAAATAGTAAATGCACTCCACAAAATGTCACTTCTTGGGTAAAGTACCACTTTACAAAATCTTCCCAAATGAAGCGCTACTTGAAGTGTGACTTCAAGTAGTCTTCACCTGACGAAGCTGGCACTTTGTTACATGTACAGTAGTACTAAATAAAGATTCACACACAGCGGTGACATTTCACATAGAGCAATGTGTAGAGACATTCTTTCACTGCAGTCGCACTTAGTTCTGCCCCATAGAAGCATAGAAGTTGTTGGCAGGTAAGGACCTCCTGGCCCACCTTGTCTGCCTTGATTTCCCTACTTATAGCATCCCACAGACTCTACTCATTCTGCGGTTTACACCACCCTTCCATTTAAGATCCCTCAGTGCCTGTCCCATGTATTCTTAAATACTGTAACCAATTCAGCCCCCACCACCTCCACTGGGAGGTTGTTCCAGGCATCCACAACCCTCTGTGTGAAGACGTACTTCCTCCCATTTCCTATGAGCCTCCCCCCTTCTGTCTTCATAGTGTGATCCCTTGCCCTGGAGTTTCTTTTTCCCTGGAATATGCTTCCTTCTTGTGCCTTGTTTTTACATGTCAAGTACTTGAAAGTTTCTATCATATCCCCCCATTCTCTTCTTTCCCTCCTTTCCTCCAGTGAGTACATATTTAATTACTTAAACCTTTCCCCATTTGGCTTATGATGCAGGCCATGCACCATTTTGGTGTCCTCGTTTGTACTGCCTCCACCCTATCTATGTCCTTGTAAAGATAGGGCTTCCAGAACTGTACACAGTACTTGAGAAGTGATCTCACCAGTGATCTATACAGTGGATTTACTACGTCCCTTTTTCTGATGATGATTCCTCTGCCTATGCAACCCAGCACCTGAAAGCCCTCTGGACCATTTTGGTCCTAAGACGAAGGATGTCATTGAAATTTTCTTTAGTTGAACAGGAGTTATATGACATGTGTGCTGTAGATCTCCCAAGCAGATAGCTGAACCATTAGTGAAATGATAATGCACAAAAGGCACAACAGTGTATCTGGATTTTATATCAGTTGGTAACCACTGTAGTTTGAGGTACAGGTTACAGTGATTTTTTTTTGTTGTTAAAAAGTACAGTCCTCCCAGTGCTGTTGTACAATACACATTTAACTCAGCTAAAGGAACATGGCCTGATAGTACTGAACCACAGACTAAGACTGGTAACAAGTGCTGTTGAGCAATAGCTAGATGAGATTCTGCTGCCAGGCAGTTTTTCACCACTTACAGTATCCCAAGTTTGTGATGCTTTGATTTAGGGGTGTTATCCCAATGTTCTTTAAAAGATAACAGAAAATCCAAATGAAAAGATATGGTAAATATTTAATGTGGTCCACATAGTCAAGCAAAGGAGCCATCATAAGTAAACATCTGCAATATGTCTTTTGATTTATTAATTTTCATTTTAGTCCCAAACAACATTAATACATTTTTGGTATGCTGAACAATATTTTGTTTAACAACAACCAGTTCTCAAGAGAACTGAAGTCAGACTTGAGATTAATATTGATACCAGTAATAGATTTTAGCACATGGTATAGTAGGTCTACAGTATGGTGTGGGCCCCACACCTATAGCTTTTGTTTTGCAATGCTATATAGGTCCTATGTAAAACAGCAGACCCATAGTGCAGGGCAACAGATCTATAACTTGCTGATGGCCCTACTAGGAGCAGTGGAGTCATGTGACGTGACCAGTAACTTGACCTTGGGTCACAAGGGTACAGGATGGGAAAGGACAAAAGTTAGGACTGAAATTACTAAGACCAAGTTTCCACACAGTTGTTGCTTTATGACACAAACTGATGCATTAAAATAGTTCTTTTCAGTGTCCTTTCTCTTTGAAAACAATATATAACAAAGGCCACCTATAACACTGCATGCCCCATATGAAGCAGCAGACCCATTCGGCAGACCTCAGACCTCTAGCTTTCTTCATGCAGCTATGCAAAAAAAAAGATGAGTCTGTCAGGGTGCCACACCTGCTGCTTGTTTTTCATAAGGCTCTGTAAGCCCAGAGTGAAGCTGTGGTCCCATAAAGTATGGAGCCAGCTTGAAGCTGACTTTGTGTGGTGCACTGTGAGCTCTACATATAGAAGCATACCATAAAGGCAGGGCACCACAATTGTTGCTTGCTTCAGACAGGTATCTGCCAGCACTGTGCAAATCAGCAGACCCATTAGCCATGAATCCAGACCTGTAGGTTCTTTTGTGCAGTGCTCATGAAGCAGCATATCCATATGGAACAGCACTGGAACAGTAGCATGCTTTATGCATTCATAAAACTCAATGGGCAGGTCTGAAAATTGCCTCTTCAGTGGTTGGGAGGGAGTGTGGTAAGTAGACAATACGTTGAATTTGAGCTAAAAATGTAAAGATTATGAGTGATAAAAATAAGACCCAGCACATTTGGTTAATTTATTTAGGACTCATTTTTTTTAGTTGCCTATACTTTTTTTTATGTTTTCAGATTCTGCCCTCACATTTGTGGGACAGAATGGTTAGCACCCCCTTCCATGGACTACCCAATCTGCAGTTTTGAATCTGGTACTAAATTACATTTCTGGACACAACAAACTCAATTTTTTTTGGGGGGGGGCAACAAAAATGAAGTCCTTGTGCATGTGTAGTGGAGGGTCTTTTGACATTCATTCTTTAGACACCTTTTTTCTCCACAAGGACCACACTGCAAAAGAAGATGGTAACTAGATGAGTCGGAGAAAGGGCTATACACATTGCCTACCTTGGGACCAGCACTTAAAGTAAGTACATGGCATGGGAGGCAGTTGGGGGAGTGTGACCTCAGTAGCACAGGGTCAGTGGTAAATTTAAATGAATGGGCTAGGTAAGTGGATTGGGGAAGTTGTTACACAGTGGTTTGAGGTAGAGGATTCAATTAGAAATTCCAGCAATGAGGCTTGGGTACCAGTTGGGAGGTGGGTTGCTGGACAACATTAGATACTGTGAATGAGCACCCATTGTTGACATTCAAGGTGGGTGTTAGCTAGTTATCTGGGTGTGGGGGGATAGGACCTCATCCCGGGGGGGGGGGAGTTATATACAGACCTGCAACCCAAGGCAGTGAAATTGACAAACAGCTCCTGGAAGCCATCTCAGTCATGGTGAACAGGGGTGACTTGCTGCTGAATGGGGTCTTCAATCTGCCAGATGTAGATTGGACCTCATACACAGCAGTCACAGAGCAGAGCAGAGAATTCCTGTTCATGCTACAGGGGGAAGGTCTAAATTAACTTGTGAACTCACCCACCAGAGACAAAGCAACCCTGGACCTGGTACTCACCAAAAGCAGCAGGGCTTCAGACGTTCGTGTGGGTATCAATCTGGGGACCAGTGACTATATGTCAGTCTGATTATCAGTAAATAAAAGAGGAAGGTAAAAGCCACACAAAAATCAAAGATACTTGATTTCAGGAAAGCAAACTTTCCCAAAGTGAGATCCAGAGTCAAGTCCATGCTAGACACCAGTAACAAGGGGGGTGTAGAAAATTACTGTGGGAACTTAAAGAATGCTTTAAATACAGTTACTGCGCAATGCATAAGACAACGTCGAAAAATCCAAAAGAAGGAAGAATCCTCTCTGGTTCTTCAAAGAGGTGGCAACCAAAATCAAGGGAAAAGAAAAGAATGCTTTTAAGCAGTACAAGGAAACAAAGAGTGACATGGATAGGGAGGAATATAGAAAAACACTCAAGGAAGCAGGAAAAACAATTTGGATAGTCTAAGCCCGAACAGTAGAAAGGCTAGCACAGAGGATTAGGAAGGGAGATCAAACTTTCTATAGATGCAGAAGAGAGAAAAAAAAAAAGAGTAATGGGGATATAGTCCAACTAGCAAGAAGGGAGGGCCAGCTGTTAGAGAAAGATAAAGATAAGGCCAAGTTGTTAAACAAATTCTTCTGCTCAGTCTTCACAATAGAAGATAGTGGCAAAGGACCTCCACTAAGTAAGACAGAGCAAGATAGGGAAGAGGTAGACAGGAGCCCCTTCATGAAGGAGAGGGTCATAAAACTGCTAAGCAACTTAGGGTGAATAAAGCCATGGGGCTGGATGGTATCCACCCCAGAATACTAAAAGAACTTTGTGAAGACATAGCCACACTGCTAGTAGAGCTATTCAATCAATCTCTGGAAAGCAGCGAAGTACCCCAGGACTGGAAAAGGGCAATAGTCATGCCCTTGCACAAAAGTGGTAGCAAAGAAGAGGCTGAAAACTACCACCCAGTCAGCCTGACCTCTATAGTGGGAAAAATTATGGAGACATTACTAAAGGGAAACTCAGCCCCAAACAGCATGGCTTCACAGCAGGGTGCTCATGCCAAAGAAACATGATTGATGTCTGCAGTTGGGTTACCAAAAACAGTGGACAGAGTGGGGCAGTGGACGTGGCGTATCTAGACTTCAGCAAAGCCTTTGACACCATTCCACACAGGAGATTTGCTAACAAACTAGAGCACACAGGAGTCGGCCAAAAGATAGTAAACTTATTTAGAAACTGGTTACAGAATAGGGCTCAGAGAATGTTTGTCAATGGGTCATTATCAAGGGAAGGAGGTGTGACCAGTGGTGTTCCACAAGGGTCGGTGCTGGGTCCAGTCCTCTTCAACATTTTCATTAGTGACATCACTGATGAACTGGAGGGGAAGGTATGCTTGTTCACAGATGATACAAAGCTCTGCAACAGAGTGAACACCCAAGAGGGGAGATTAATCATGGAAGTTGATCTGAGGAGACTGGAAGAATGGTCCAGAAACTGGCAGTTAAAGTTTAACGCCTAGAAGTGTAAGGTCATTCACCTGGAAAAGCGGAACCCGGGAAAAAAGTATATACTGGAAGGGCAACACTTAGAAGAGACAAAGGTGGAACAGGATCTAGGTGTGATCATTATCAATGACATCAAGGTAGGAAAACAATGCAAAAAAGTAGCTCAGAAGGCAAGCGGTATCCAAGGATGAATAGGAAGGGATATTATAAGCAGAAAGCAGGAAGTCAACATGCCACTTCACAAATCCTTCATGCGGCCACACCTGGAGTACTGTGAACAGTTTTGAAGGCCTCATCTAAAAAAGGGCATCGACCATCTGGAGACGGTGCAGAAAAGGGCTACAAAGATGGTGCAGGGGCTGCATCATGAGCCGTATGAGACGAGACTCAAGGAGTTGAATTTATTCTCTCTGGAACAGAGAAGAAAGAGTGGGGACATGATAGAGACATTTAGGTATGTCAAGGGATTTAACACAACTCAGAAGGAAAACCTCTTCAAGGAAAACAGGGCAGAGAGTGCAAGAGGGCACAACTTGCGTCTGGTGGGAGGCAAGTTTAAAACAACTCTAGGAAGCACTTTTTCATAGAGAGAGTGTAACAGACCCATGGAACAGCCTACTGCCAGAGGTGGTGAAATCAAAGACAGTGAGGTAATTCAAACTTGGTGGGATAGGCAATGAGGGCAACTTAGGAAAAAAATATAATTGGGATGGTAGCCACCTTGGGCAGACTTGATGGACCACAGGGTCCCTGTCTGCCGACACTTTTCTTATCTTCTTCTGTTATGTTCTTATCTGGGTTGGGCACTCAGTGTCTGCAAAAAAAGGATTAAAAAATGCCTGAAATGCCACATGTTTTTGAGCACTCCCCTGTGCAATGTATTTATTGGCCCAGATATTCAAAAGGGTTGTGCATGGCGCAACAGTGCTGCACCATGCGCAACCCACTGATGCGTGCCGGCATGATATTCAAAAGGGAAAAGTGTGCGGCATAAATCCCAATGCGTCAGAGCTCATCAGTAATGTATGCAGGCACAGGTGGGGGGGGGCGGCGTGCCCATGCATAACCTGCACAGCCTGATATTCAGCCCAGGATGTGCAGAGTCATGCATGCGCAATCCCTACCTGTGCCAGCACAAAGTTACACCAAAAAAAAAAAGGAACAACTGATGGCCACCCACAGGTGAGCTGCCTCATTGCAGGATGCAACACGGCAGCTGCCACCGAGTTCCGGCTGCACCTGGAAGCACCCCCACCCATGCCCGATCGTGGGCATCTGTTACAAAAGATTAATGTCCTATATCCCTGGTGGTCCAGTGAACCAGCTATCTGCCTGATCACGAGCATTTGTTTCAAAGACAGGTCCCCTTCCAATATCCCTGGTGGTCCAGAGGACCAGCTATCTGCCCAATCGTGGGCATTTGTTTCAAAGACAGATCCCCTTCCAATATCCATGGTGGTCCAGTGGACCAGCTATCTGCCTGATCGTGGGCATTCATAAAAAAAACTAATTCCAGTATCCCTGGTGGTCCAGTGGTACCCCCCAACCACCCACTGAGCCCCCCTTCAGCTGGTGGGTGGCAGCACCCCACCTGCCTGCCGCCCCACTGCCGCCGACTGACACCTTGGTAGGGCTGCCCGCCCATTGGTTCACAGCATGAGTCGATGCAGCACCATCTCTACTACACATTCCAGATATGTGAATGAATTGTGTGAATGGTAGGACTAACACACCCATTGGCTCGCTGCGAGAACCAATGGGCATACAGCCCTACCTAGGTGTCAGTCAGGTGGTGGGGCAGCAGGTGGGTGGGTGCTGCCGCGCTGATGGGGAGCGGGCAGTGTCACTTGGTGGTGGGGGTACCACTTGACTACCAGGGATATTGGAATATTTTGCTTTACAAATGCCCGCGATTGGGCAATACATATGACAACTGTCGGACCACCAGGAATATAGGAACGATTCTATTTCACACAGATGCCCAGGATCAGGCCGCAGGGGACAACGGTCCCCATAACTGCTGCTCTGAGCAGGGCCAGGTGCAAGTCATTGGGGATCAGTGCACCTGCATGCAAATGGGGCCATAATGACATGCAAATGGCCCCATGTGTGCCTTGCATACATTATGGACCCATTTGCATGTCAAGTTTTGAATATCACGGTTGCTGTGCATAGCACAATGGTACTTGCGCTAGCACATCCCCATGCTCCACTCTGGCCACTTGAGCTGGCACAGTGCCACTGCACCATGCACACTGCGGGTGGCCAGGGTGTAATATTCAAAACTGCTGAGCCATGGCTCAGCTCTATTGAATATCGCCCGGCCCACACCCCTGCACAGCCAAGTTGCGCTGCGCCCAAGCTTGCATCACAGCCTGGCACAGTTTTAATATCTGGGCCATTGTATTTATATTTATGTGTTATATTAATGAATGAAATTTATTTGTGTGATTTGAAGGGGAACAGGTGAATCTAGCATATGTACCATGTAGTTTGTTAAGGAAGCTGTATGGTCCCTTGTGCCCTGGCCAAATTTCCCCCTGTTCACAAAAATACCACCAACAGCTTAATCTGGTTCAAGGTCAGTTGGCATTCATCTGTATCCCCCTCCCCCAGGTCGAGCCTGAAAATAGGCAGAATTTGTCTAGTGCACTTACCCGGTCAACAAAAACTAAATAAAAACTAAATAAATAAAAAAGTGCTCACCTATTTCTCCCTAATTCATGTCTTGAGGAAGAGCACAGGGGAGTGCTTGGAAATGTCCGGTGGTTGGGAATGCAGCATTTTTTTAACTAATAAACTTTGGTAGGGTTTTGAATCAGACACCATAGCAGATTTGAGATTTTTATTTTCCCGGTGAAGCTTGAGCTCTTATTTTCCATGTTTTGTCAACTACCATGCAGCTTGCTTGAAAGTGAATGGCTTTTACTGTTAAGCAGACTCCTAAATCAGGAGCAAGTGGATTAAACATGCAGTACGAGGAGGCAACTGTACACAGAATTGGAAGTACTGTTGTTCTTGTCACTGATTGGTGGCTAGCATTCCATCACCAAATGATATTCTTTTCAGGTCTGCAGGACTGTGAAAATCTTGAAACATATCACCCTGGATAACTTCCCTTTTAAGGACTTTCCTAGTCCTGTGAATCGCGTCTTCATGCCATCATGACTTGTGCTGTCTATGTTATTCACGTCCATGTGAACAAAAACAATCTGTTGCTCCCTGTAGATGCACTGCTTGGCCCAGAATAGCAAAGTGAACCATGCTGCACACATGCAGATCAGCTCACATGCACAATTATCATGACCTTAATGTCACTCCACCTCAGACACTGCCTTAATTATAGAGATTTCAATAAATAATGCCTTTTTTGCAGCTCTGCCCAGCCTTTTGCTTTGTTCTCAACAGCAGGTCAAGAGTAACTGTTAGCCAGAACTCATGGATACAGCTTCAGAAACATTAGCACAAAATTTCACATTGTTCCCAGAAACTTGGAAAGTTTTCCCTTAAGTACATCTGTTTGTTTGCAATTTTTGGCTGCTGAAATCTCTGCTATCCTTTAAGCAAGTGATTTGAAGGTTGACACACAGCCTCCTATTTGGGAGCTATTCATCCGCCTAAGTTGGTGACATATTACTGTTTACTATAGTTTTATAGGTACAGTGGTTTAAACTTGCTGTTTACACACTGACAGAGTTGTGAAAACATCTTAATTAACTCTGGATGTTTATGCTGAGTCACCCTTACAGCTACAGATCTGATTATTGGCTTATACACCCTTTCAGACAGGGACAAAGATCTTACCAAATGACATGAATTTTGTTTAGTTGTTCATTTTAGTTGTTTAGCTGTTCTGAAATTACAGGAGCTCACAGTGATGCAGTTTACTAATTTGCTAAATTTTGTAAGTATTTTCAAAATATGGTCACTGCCACAAGTCCTGTGGCAGAGGACGATGGCTAAGGTTAGTCCCAGGGGAAGCTGGGTGATGGGGCTTGAGGCGTCAGTCAGAAGGGGGTTGCTAAGGGGGAGAACCAGGAGCTAAACAGATGATGAAAAATAATACTTAGCTGTGTATAACTCAGCCTCCCATAAGCTAGAGACCTGAAACTTATTATTCATATAACAAATCTAATTAACTTCTTTTGCATAGCTTTACAGTTACTGTATATGGAAAACACTGCAGAATACGTATTGTCACATATTCTAGAAACTTTCAGAACTTTAGCAAAATTACATAGATTGCAATTGGTAATTTAGCTTAAAAAACACTGGTGATATTAAAATTTTGTAACAGTACTAATTGCGCTTTATGGTTAAGCAATAATTTAGCAATAAAGTACTCCCAGAGGTTATGTTAATGTTCCAGTTAATCACCCCCGGGACTGTAATGTGGCACAAGGTGCAGCAGAGTGCCATATTGTCCCAAGCGGGTGATTAACTTGAACATTAACATAACCTTTGGGAGTACCTTAGTGCTATTATAAAAATATAAATGTAAAAAAAAATACTTGTTTGTATAATAATTTAATTTTCTCAAGATTCTGTGCCTAAATAGTCCTTCCGTGCTGATTGAGGTTGCTGGCTTTGTGTTCAGTATGGCGCACATATGTTTATAAAGAGTTGCCATGGTGATGATTTTTTTTTATCTGGGGCTGACCGCACTAAAATTCATTTTAAAGCCCAAGCACAATACAAGGGCTACAGATAGTATTATCTGTTAAAAAGATATTACTGTTACAGTTTCTGCTACTAATTGGCAGACATACATTACTGAGGCTTGGTGTCTCTGAATTCACATTCTTGTGATGGCTGTTACCATTGCTACACAACACGACTCCCAAGGCAAGCTGAACAGAATACATTAAGGAACTCAGGAAGACTCCAACTACAATAACAAGCATTTGTCAATGCCGAATGTTGCTTGCTTCTATGTGCTGTTTAGGTATTTGGAAGTCATTGGAGTGCAAATATTGAAAATTTGCGAATTTACGAGCGTGCGTAGGAACTGAGTAAAGCACGCTCGTAAAACAGTCATTTTTAGGAATTTTTTCACCAGATTTTCAACATAGCCATTTTAAGACCTCTGCTCATGAACAGTGTCACTGTGACTTTGTTAATGTGTGCCATACATTGAGTTTGCACACCGACTGCGCCATTGTGTGCTACATGGGCGGAAACACGTTTTGGGCAGGATGTGAAAAATGACAGCTGTACTGCTCATAAGGAGGTGTGGTAAAATGGCAATGTTGAAAATCTGGAGTGGAAATAATGGAAATTCGCAATTGTACGAGCGTGCGTGGGAACTGTGCAACGCAGAGTCATAAAACAGTCATTTTTAGGAATTCTGTCACCAAATGTTCAACATTGCCATTTTAAGAACTCTGCTCATGAACAGTGACACTGTGATTTTCTTAATGTGTCCGATACACTGAGTTCGCACACCGACTGCACCATTGTGTGCTACATGGGCGGAAACATGTTTTGGGCAGGATGTGAAAAATGACAGCTGTACTGCTCATGAGGAGGTGTGGTAAAATGGCAATGTTGAAAATATGGAGTGAAAATATTGAAAATTCGCAAACTTACAAGCGTGCGTAGGAACTGTGCAACGCACACTCGTAAAACAGTCATTTTTAGGAATTTTTTTCACCAAATTTTCAACACTGGCATTTTAAGACCTCTGCTCATGATCAGAGTCACTGTGACTTTCTTAATAAGTCCCATACATTGAGTTCACACACCGACTGTGCCATTGTGTGCTACACGAGCGGAAACAGGTTTAGGGTGAGATGTGAAAAAAGACAGCTGTACTACTCATAAGAAGGTGTGGTAAAATGGCAATGTTGAAAATCTGGAGTGAAAATATTGAAATTTCGTGAACTTACGAGCCTGCGTAGGAACTGCGCAATGCACGCTCGTAAAACAGTCATTTTTTTGAATTTTGACAAATTTTCAACATGGGGTTTTGGGACCCCTTCATGAATGATGTCACTGTCATGGTGGTATTCAGGCCCGAAGGGTGATTTCGCAGTCACTGCACAGTCACTATGCAAAATCACCCTTCGGGCCCGAATAACACCATGACAGTGACATCATTCATGAGAAGGGGTCCCAAAAACCCCATGTTGAAAATTTGGTGCAAAAATTCCCAAAAATGCCTGAGATATGCAACAAAGTTGAAACCCCTATCTAGCCCATTATACAACTTACTGGCATTTCCTCAGTTTGCGGTCGGCTTTGAAGAGTGCAGACGTGTTCCCGATCCACCGAAGATCGTCGCGCCGGAGTCCGGAGGTAAGTATGGGGTGAGGGGTGTGGGAGGCTGGGTGTGCAGTGGGTGTGGGGTTGTGGGAGGGGTTGGGAGATGCGCTTGGACCGCTTTTTGTTTTTTGGCTATAAAAAAAAAAAGACGCTAGGGGACTGTTTGCCATGCTGGGGTGGCCCCAGCATAGCACAAGGATGTTGGGGGCATTCAGCCCGACGGGGGATTGGGCACCCCGGCGTCATGGAATATATTGCCACGCGGGGTGGGCCCCAGTGTGGCAAAAGGACAGGGTGCATTCAGCCAATGGGGATTGGGCACCCCCGTCGGCAAAAGGACCACTTGCCATGTTGGGGTGGGCTCCCAGCATGGCAGCTACTACTGGGGAGGGATGCAGCTCAGTCGACGGGGATTGGGTATCCTGTCGGCTATACAGTGCTTGTGGGGGTGCGCACGCCTGCTGGTGGGGGGGAGCTGCGCGTGAGCAGCTGATATCTTATCAGTGCTCACTCAAGTGTAGCTCCCCCTTTCAACTGTATGCCACTGCATTTTGGAGCATGTCATAGACAGCTCCAAAATGCATTGGCTTACAGGGGCCACGCCTGTCAGCACACTGACTGAATTGGAGGAGGAGGTGACACACCTTCGAAATCTCCAATGATGGCACTATGTTTCTTGCACATACGTGCAAGCAACATAAAAAGTACCTGGCTTGTCACCGTAACCATTGACATTATTTAACTTCCACAACTCGAGCAGACATGAACAAGATGCAGAAGAAGCCGATGAAGGAATAATCAGACATGACATGCTGAATGATCAAGTCTGAAAATAGAGAACATTATGGCTATGTGAAGGGAACTTACTGGTGAACATTGCTGAAATCCAGGGCTGAAACTGATCATTTCTTTATTGACTTCCTCCATTTTTTGCTCACATCTACTGCTCTAATGTCCTGAGTTATGACTTTACAGTAATGCAATTCACTGTTGTGCCACCTGATCAAAATGGTTTCTGACTCCAATGTTGCACGGACCCCTCCACCCCCAGCAAAATCAGCAGCTAAAACTGTCACAGCTTGAGATGTAGATTCAAATGAGGAGGTAACAGGTTTCACACAACTATATGAGTTAAGAATGTGTCCCCGGTAACTGCATGTCGGGGGCAGGGGGATTGGGTTGGCTATATGTTAATGGCATGGCTGTGTGGCCAGCTGAACACAATCAGTTCTCACTCACTTGAAAGAAGTCTGCTCTTTCTATGGAGCACTACAGGTGCTGATTAACAACAAATTCCTTTGCTGTTTTGTAATGAATAAATATTTTTAAAATGCCTCACAGATTCTGACTGGCTAGCAGTTGTCTGATCCCTCACTCAGCTGAAGTTCAGGTGAGGGGTACTCTTTTCCCATTTCAACCAGTTCACATACTCTTTAGTGGTCAGGTGGGGGTTGTTCCTGTATACTGGAGGAAAGGGGTCACTACTATTGCCAATGGTAATGGCAGACAAAAATCCTAAAAATCTAATTATGTTAAACTGGGAACTTTTTATTCAAGAAAATTATGCAGGTAATCAGGCACTGCAAGTATATTAATTAAATGATAATGTCGGGATAATGGATTGTCACCAGCCAATCACAGTTCTCCAAATCTCAAACCCTTTATATAATACACAATATGGTGTGTTTTGCACTGGGATAACATCAAGCCTTGGGTGGCTGGGTGCAATGCCACACGTCAAGTGCATCCAGTATCCAAAAAGAGATGTCATCTCCCTGATACACACCCTTGATATAATTACTGCTGTTATACCTTGACTTGGTTTTATACAAAATAAAAAAAATACAAACTACATTTTGAAAATAGTTTCATAGTTGCTTTTTGACTGTGCAAGCATACTAAATAAGTTAATTTTTTCTGTTTTGGAGAGTAGGAGGTGCTGGTTGTTGTGACTGTCTCTGTGCAAACACCCCTCCACTCATTCTCTCTCTCCCCCTCTATTCCCAGTGGATTTAAGAGTATGTGGTCCCACCTCCCTTATAACTGCAGGTGATCTTTCCATTTTGTGCCCAGAGAAGTGGTAGGAAATGATAGGTAAACATATGGGACCAATTGGTACCTGAAGCAGAGACTGGAGTCATATTTGTTGTTTCTCAATGATGCATACAGTCTTGCTTTAGAAACATAGAAACATAGAATCTGATGGCAGATAAGGACCACTTGGCCCACCCAGTCTGCCCATTTCCCTACCTGATGGATAAGCTGCAGATCCTAGTTAACCAGCAGCCTACTTCTTCCTACCCCCACCCCCTAGAATTGCCTTATGACTGTCCCATGCATGCTTGAATTCCACCACTGTTTTTGACTCCACAACCTCCTCTGGAAGGCCGTTCCATACATCCACAACCCTCTCTGTGAAAAAATACTTCCTTAAATTACCTCTGAGCCGCCCCTTCTATCTTCAAATTGTGCCCCCTTGTTCTTGCACACCTCTTTTTTTGAAAGATGCTACCCTCTTGGACTTTGTTGATTCCCTTGAGGTACTTGAAAGTTTCTATCATGTCCCCCCTCTCCCTCCTTTCCTCGAGGCTATACATATTAAGCTCCTTAAGTTTCTCTTCATATGTCTTCCGGTGCAGACCCTGCACCATTTTAGTTGCCCTCCTCTGGACAGCTTCCATCCTGTCTATGTCTTTGCAGAGATTGGGCCTCCAGAACTGCACAATGCAGTACTCCAGATGTAGTCTCACCAGCTGTCTGTACAGAGGGATAATAACTTTTTGTTTTCTACTGGTGATGCCTCTCCCTATGCATCCCAGTATCCCCCAGCCCTCCTTGCTGCCCTCTCACATTGCTTGCCCACCTTTAGGTCATCTGATATGACTACCCCCCAGGTCCCTTTCCATTTTTGTTGTTGTTAGTATCTCACCCCCCATTGTGTACTCTTCCCCTGGGTTTTTGTTTCCCAGGTGCATTACCTTGCACTTCTTAGCATTGAATCTAAGCTGCCATACATTTGACCATTCCTCTAACCTTGCCAAGTCCCTTCTCATCCCTTTCCACCCCACCTTGTATTCAACTCTGTTGCAGATCTTTGTGTCATCTGCAAAGAGACATACTTTTTCTTCCAGTCCCTCTGCAATGTCGCTTATAAAGACATTGAAGAGGACCGTCCTAATACTGGAACTCCCTGTGGTACCCTACTGCTAACCCACCTTTTTTCAGAGTGGACTCCATTTACTATTACTTTCTGTGTCCTATTCTCCAGCCAATTCTTTACCCAGGCTGTCATCTTGGGACCCACTCCCAGGCTGGCTAACTTGTATATTAATCTTTTGTGTGGGACTGTGTCAAATGCCTTGCTAAAGTCTAGGTAGGCCATGTCCACAGCTTTCATGCTGTTGGGTGGGTAGAGTGAAGCCACTCATGGGGGCAGTTTGAATGTTTGTGTTTCAATATTTGCCAGTACTTTACACAAAAAAGTTAAGGCACAAATCCATAACTGTAGCATGCTGTGCTTTTAAAAAGTACATGTACTGGAAATGTTGGGGCTGATGAGCAGTAGACTGTACTGATGAAGTGCAGTGATTTTTATTTTTCCTATCATACTGTCATGTGTGCCTGACCTTCATATAGTTATGCTTTGCTGGGATAGTATTAATATTGAAAGTTAGCACTGATCAGTGAGAGCCCAGATTTCCTTTTTGTCATTGTATAATTTTGCATCACATCTTTATTATTGTTTCTCATTTCATTACATGTCCCCAGCCCATCCCAAATCATATCTGGAAATGTGCCACCTCAGCTACAGTAAGTGTGCCTTTCCTGGTAAACAAACTAAAATTAAAATAATAATAAATAAATGTATTTATCCCAGAAGCCCACCTTAGATGCATAATGTCCATATGTAGCAGGAAGGAAAAACACATAGGGCCAGATATTCAAAACTTTGCCATTGAGCTAAGTTAACACTGCTCGGTGGGCAAACTTAGCCCGGTGCACAAAGCAAGCTATATTCAAAAGGAATAGCCCAGGGCAAACAGCTTCTGAATATAGCATGGGAATGAGGTCATGCAAACTTGGCTGGGAGTGCAGGGCTGACGTAGCCCTTGAATAAGACAGCACTGAATATAGCAACTAGGAAGTGCAAACCACAACAACAACACAGTACATGGCGATGTGAGGGCAGATAGAGATGAACTATGTGGCCAATGTGCATGCCAGCAAATGTGTGGACCCTGTACAGCTGCAGGCAGCAGCAGATGTGAAAGAACAGTGATCAAAACTGTATAATATTCCCCGAACCGATAGCACTGTGCTAACATGTTTTAGCACAGAACTAAGGTGTTTGCCCGGTGCAAACACATTTGCCCAGTGCTAAGATTTGCCATATTCAAAAGTGACATGCAAATGAGCCTACTTCGGTAGTCTCTGGGCAAACAGCCAAATTAGCATCTCATTATTCCCTGGTTTGCATGCAGTTTGCCCGGCGTTACTGCAAGGTCCCACAGCTCCACCTGTAGGTCAGTCTGGAAATACAGGGGGTGACCAGGTCTGGCCACAGCTCCACCTGTAGGTCAGTCTGACAGTGCATGATGGTTGCCGCAGGCTTCAAGTATGCAGTATTGCATAGCATTGTGTGCCCCAGGGGACAACACAGCATAGGCAAAGGCAGTGGTGGTGCTGCATGCTACAGTGCACAGCAGACACTACAGTAGCAAGGGGGGCTGGTAGTGTGAGGGACACAGCAATGCCTATGGTATGTAGGGCAGTGATGACCACTGCTCTGTACACAGTGACAGGCCCAGCTTGCAGGTGATTACTGACAGTGGACAGTACTGTTTTGCTGTTGTGTGCACCACATATGCTGCACCTGTGGCATAAGACGCTCACAGTGACATATACATGACCAGCTGTGTGTTCTGTGGCATCTGTACAGTTGTGTAGTATGTGGCTGGGGGGTCATGTAAGATCTGACAGACACACAGGTGGTGGGGTATTCCCACTACTGGCCCATGTGCACTGCGTGATGTGTCCCAGCCTTGTGGCCACATCTGGGCTGTGGTGAGGTCAGGCCACCCGTACACCCTCCCCTCAATTGCCACCATGCCCACAGTGCTGCATGTGTGTGCTGGCATCTGTTGGTCACCACAGACATATGGGCAGCAGGTGTGTGCTGTATGGCCACACTACCATGATGTCCCCTGTGGGTCGGATCACCCCTTACTGTCTGTGCTTGGCTGGGACTGGTGGCAGCTGTTGGCATCATGGTGGTGCCATCAGCGATCAGCATGTGTCCTCCATGTCCGGCATTTTCTAAGTGTCATGATTATATGTTAGGGTCGTGCAAGTCGTGCTAATCCTGCGCTAACACCACGCAAAGCACCAATGTCATGCAAAGCTGTTTGCCCAGGGTTCAGACCAGCTTTTCCTGGGTGGTCATTTCTACCACGTTAAGGGTCATGCTATGTTGTGCTAAACACCTTAGCTTGGCGCTAGTCATTGAATATCTCATAGTGCCTGTATTCATGTTCACTTTGCCCCCTGCATATAATTATGGTTTGTCCAGTGCTAATGCAGTTTGTGTGTGCTATTTGGACTTTTGAGTATGGCAGACCCATGCTAATCCTGTGCTAATCCCACACAAACAGTTTGCACCCCACACAAAGCTTTGAATATCTGGTCCACAAAGTTCATATAACTTGACATCAAATCACATAGTGACATTATGGCTCTGTTTGGATTCGAACCTGGGACCCTAGTTCACATTTGTGTGCTTTAATCAATAAACTATGCTACTTCTAAATCTAAGAAATAAGCAAAGTTTCATCCATACTACGTGTGGTATATTTGTTTATTAAAATTTATTTAGTATAAAAGCAAACCTTTTTTTTTACTTTGACATACCATTTATGAAAGAAAAAATGCTGATATCAATTGTTCAAACTTTAGTATAATGCAAGCATGCTAGTTCATATCAGCTGTTTTGCATACGGTAAATTAAAATTTATACATCTCTTACAGGTAGGTAAACAAACCAATATTCAAAAAAAGCTGCAACAGCCATGTTGCAGGGAGAGGGACCTTCTGTATCATATCAATTTAAAACTACATTTGCAGTGATCCCAAATGAACAAACATTATTTACTGCACTGTCTCACTGATAAAATCTTGGCTATTGAAATTTCTCATATTTCGTGAGGTAGAAACATGGGACCTCTAAATGGTGTGATCTTATCTTGGTGTAGTTTTATAATGAGGAAACTCTTCAGACTGTTAATCAGAAAAGTAATTCCAGATGTTGTTTTGTACCAACAAAAATAAATCTCCATAATTAAGAATGTGTCTGAACATTTACAAACAGGATCCAAATCTGGGTGAGTGGGTTGCAGGCTTATTAACTGACATGGGTTATGAGACTCACATTGTAATTTCTGACTACAGTATATCTGATACCTGATATTATGGGAGCTGCAGTAGATCATTTCCAAGTTGTTTTGTTCTCTATGACATCAGAACAAATTGCAGCAGTAAAGGCCGACCATGCTGTACCACTAAGTGACTAAACTGCTAGGAAAGTAACAATACCAATTAAAGGATGAAAATAACTTGTTGGCAAGACATTAGACACAGCAGGCACTGGTTTTGTAAAATGCACCCCAATATCATCCAGATCTGATTTTGTATTACCATATGTTACACACCACATCTACAGTAGATTTTACAGGTTTTAAAGTGTAGGACCCAATCCTCATTTCCAAAGTGCACCCAGTTGTGCTGACTCATAAAATTGTTACACTGAGAACCCAGTTACAAACTGTGGATTGAAAATGGCATTACAGCAGTTACAGTATGCAAACCCAGTAGCAAAGCAGAGTACAAGGTCACGCCCATCTAATATGACACTGCAGTAAACAAAGACATACATGAGATGTGCCAGCACTGAAATCATTCAACCCATAGAACTTGCACCTCTGTCCCACTTGTGGGCCGAGGTCAATGTCCATTCATTCATCCAGAATCATCATCACTGGTTGTCCAGTGGACCCTCTGCTGAAACCTGAGTCACCAACAGTCCTTGGTAGTTCACTGGAATCCTCTCCCTAGCCTTCTTCAACCCTACATGTCCTTCCCTGACTTTGGTCCTTCACCAAACTTGGTCCCCTACTTCTTGCACAATGTTCTGACATGTGTGCAACCTAGTTCAAACATTTCTTAGGTTGTGAGAGTTGCAAAAATGCAGTGCCCATTGTGCTGGCATCAATTGGCTCTGTGGCTGGCACAGCATGTTATTTATAGGCTAATCCCTCCCTCTTCGGTGCATCAGTTTAATGTGTTCTAGCATGGAACAGATGTCTTACTACATTTGAGCTTAGCACGGGAGGGGTCACAGGCAAGGGGGCTAACATTAAAACAAGGCTGCAATGATCTGGCATAAGGTCCATGTTACTGAGAATTGAGACTATACTTTTAAGGCAATATAGATGCATTTGTTAGAATGTTTTTATGATTTTTGAATTGATGCTTTATACTGATGGTTGTGCAGTATTGTGTAACAATGTGTGTGTTTTTAAACAACAATGAAAGCAAGCCAGCTGAGCTACAGTATCAGATCAGTTAACTACCCTGACTTTCCTTTTACCACTTTCATTCTCACGTAAATCTTAAAATTAGAAACTTTTTTAATGGAATGGAGTTTATTTATTGTATTATTTCTACAATATTCATTTTATCACCAACTCAGCCAACTTTAGCTTGTAGATACAAATGGACACAAGATACAGTCGTAGGATTAGAAGGTTATGTTTTACTGAACAGTATCCTAAACAATAGCCAACACCCCATTCGCTGAAGTTTTGTGCATGTGCAAATGCAGTTTTGTCACAATGAACAATCTGCTCTATGTATTCAATCCGGACTAGTCAATCTCTCCCAGTTTTGATACTCGTGTCATATTCTATGACAAAAAACTGACAACATTTTAAGACAAAGTAATATTTCAAAAACCTAATTCTTCAGAGCATTCATTAATGAAAACAATTGTTCTGACTGCTTGAAACCTTTGCCTAGCTTCCCATTCCATATATGTGCTAATGCTTCCTTCTTTCATGTGTAGTTGCAGTTAGTCTGTAAAGCACAGCGGGGACTGGCACCTGCCTAGGCTTGTAAAACATATCTATGGTACTGTTTACAAAGTACGAATCAGAAACCAGTTGAAAAGTAGTGCAGTTTAGTATTTAGTCTCATAGGGAATGGGAACAGAGTTGCACCACTTATATTATTTGCATACCCATGATGCAGTGCTTTAAATTCATGGAATTAATGTATTCTTATACATAGTAAAAAGCAAGTAAAACATGTTCTAACATGTTCCTACACTCATTGATCACTTTAACTAAGGGGTTGTGTTACTGTACTGTCCTCCTGTGTTTTGAACGTTAAAATTAAAACATTTTAGTCATTACAACATAAAAAAACATAGATCACCACATATACAGTACTCAGGAAAAAAGCTAAATATGTTTGCTTACAAAGCATGTGAATAGAGTGGTGTTTGAATTGTGAGAGAGTTTTTGTAGGGGTTTGTCTATTTTTTTTTTTTTTTGGTCTTCGTCTAATGTAGATCCTGAATGCTGAATTTCTGTTCTAAATTCCATTCACTTTATGTCTTTTTCTTCCTTTGGAAGACCTCTACCAGCTGCAAGGCTGGAAATGCAAGTAGAGGTTTTTCTTACCCAGTTCCTAAGATTTACATGCAACCTTGTTCCTGCTTTTACTTCTGTTTCTGTGTTTTTGCCAAGTCCTTTCAACACACTCTGTACTGCATGGAACATGTAGAACTGCATTCTTTTCTACTTTACATTTGCTGCCCAGCGGCACTTCCTCTTTACACCCCTCCTCAGTCTGTGCCTCCCTCCCCCCATTGAAACACATGATCCACTCTTCCCCACTTGCTCTCTCTCCTTTGATGATCTCTGACCACCTCCAACAACATTCCACCATGGTCCGTATACACTTGCCTCTCTGCAGCAATTGCTATCTCCCCTATTCCACAGTCTATGCCCCCACCCCAAAATGTATTTATTTATTGAATGTTTTGGACAGTACCTTTGGGCATAAGTGCTCATTAGTAAGGGTCCCATCTCAGTTGTACAGTTACAAAATAAGACAAGTGCTGCAGGCAATTTGAGAGGAATGTAGTCGATTCCAGTTCAAAATATACAGGTCAGTAGTAATTACATACAGGGATATGCAAAATATAGACAGATCATTCTGCAAAAAAGTCACAGGATAAGTGCATAAGAATGGTTCAGTAATCAATAATACACAACAGGGTGGATGGTATTTAAGCAATAAGGTATGACAGGGTGTGTGTTACTGTGTAATAACTTCACTCCTGGGGTGGGTTGAAGCACGAGGTGAAGCCGAGTGCTTCCACCACCCCAGGAGTGCTGTTATATATGGAATAATGAATGGGGAAGTGTGAGATATGAGAATTTAATGCACACCCGAGGTGTGGGATGCTCTCGGGCTTATCAAAGCATCCCACACTGAGGGTGTGCATTAAATTCTCTTTATCACATACTTTCCTATCTTTTATTTTATATAATTGCTGGTGAACAATTTTTTTCAGCTTAAATGCTGTGACCCCCCCAACAGACATATATTCTTTGCACACACACATACACTTTATCTCTCTCTCTCTCTTTCTACACACACACACACACACAAACACACACACATGCTTTCTCGCTCTCCTTCTGTCATTATTAAAGAAATCCCCATGTGGCAACTTCACTCTAGTTCTGGGGCATCAAATAAAGAAGCAGCAGCTCACTGCTCCCCCAGCTCCCACTCCAGATTCCCCAGTTGAGCTGTGCAACAATTCCCAGAGTCCCTCTCTCTTTGACCCTACTCTGCTCCCAGTTTCATTCTTTTTTTTCAAATTTACAGCTGAAATTGAGACCGCGATTAGGCTCGCGCTTGCTGTTTACCCATGTTAGGCAGTTAACTGCAGACTCGTTCTGCCGACTTTCTGTGTTCCCCAAAACTAGCGAACCGCAAGATCAACCAGATACTTAAAAAAATGTAATATTTAAGGTAGGATCGACCAGATACATTAAAAAAACAATGATTACAGGAAGCTGATGGTGAAACCATGACGGTGCCATGCTAAGATACAGAGCCAGAGAACTGCTTAGCCCTCCCAGATTCAAAACAGGAGGCAATGAGGGAGCACTCCCCTTTTAATAGACAGAGCGTGTGAATGTCATAATAACCGACTGGTTATTACGACAAATATCAACTCGGTGAGCCCATTGAAAAAATTGCTCCCCAGTAATTATATAGAGAATAAAGTATGGGGTGGAGTGTGTAATGAGATTTTACACACACCCGAGTTGTGGGATGCTACATAAACCCCGAGGGTGAAGCCCTCGGGGTTTGTGAAAAGCATCCCACAACAAGGGTGTGTGTAAAATCGAGTTTTACACATGCCACTCCATATTTTATTTTATATAATTGCTGGTTTTCTATTTTCTGCCAACAGCAATTATATAAAATAGAGTTTCCACATGTGCTGTCTCAGTGTTGCTGCTCTATGTGTAGTTTCATTTTCGGCTGGTATGACGTGCCATTTTTAAACATCCCTTTTCCCCTGAAAAGCCATTAGTTTTGAAGAAATAAACTTACCGCTGAGTTGCACTGGCTGGAGGTTTGTTTTGATGAGAACCTGAAGGTAAGCGGAGACTGGTCAGCCCAGGCAGTCAGAAGTACAGAAAACTGTGAGAGGCGCAAGCGTAAAGTCAGGGAGACCGTGCGCGTGTTTGGCAATATAAACGCTCCTTTATAATGGCAAATTATGCTATGGTTTCCTATGGGAAAAAGAGGAAGCCATTAATTATTACACAATAACGCACACCCTGGAGTGCCTTATTGCTATTATACAATTGCTTATTTTTTTTAATTAAAAAATAAAAAAAAAACATTTATTGACTTTTTCCCCAATTTTTTGTGTATGGAGGTATATCTTTTTTTAAACAAGTAGTCCACTATACTTTTTTACAAGTAGGTGGAATTGCTACCTCTATGATCCCGTCTATGTGGTTACCCATGGTTTATCATTATTTCTTTTGTCTTTTGACATCAGTATTCCCCCACCCACACACACTCATGGCTGTTCACCTGCTCAGCCTTTGAACTAGTCTGTATTTTAACTTTCTCTTTTTTTTTTTTGTTTGCTTGTATGGAAAATGTAGCCATCTGTTATGTCAGCTGAGGAGTGGGCCGCCAAGTTGATAGGGAAGCACGTCCGACGAGCAAAGGAGAAGTGCAGCTATTGTGGTAGTGTTGTGAAAAAGCTGATTACAAGTAAAGCTTTGCTGACATTTGTACATCTGTTTCTTTTTTTATAAAGTTTGCATCTAAGGAACAAATGGGTGTATGGCTAAGGTGAGCGCAGTGCTGTCTCGCACATGTGAGATAATGGCCACACTTTCGCAACTTCAGGTAACTGAAAAGCCAGTATTATTGCTTTCTTTACACTTTCTTTAAGGACCTAGGCGTGAGAACAGGGGAAGTATGTTTTTGAGGTCTGCTTTTGTGCTTTAGAAAGACAAGGGGTAAATGGGATGGTAGTGAGTGCATGTTGTCTGTACTGATACGGCAGTGTGAAGCTGCAGTCTTACTGCAGTTAGTAGGTGAAGATGAGTCGAGGCATGATATGTGAAGGTGCCATGCAGTCATGTGTGTGCCTGGACTTAAAACAGTGATGTTACTGTGAAATAACATCACTGTTCCAGGCACCACTGAGCAATCAGAATAAAGGAACTGTCCTTGCCATTGTATAATGGGCTATACTGAACCACCGTGGGGCTAATGAGGCCCAATGCGGCAGACCAAGGGCCTTAAAGCCCCTGTAAGGTTTGGTATAGCTCAAAACTGCCCAACCTGGAGGGTATTATTGCACTTAGAAAATTGGTATATGTAGAGCATATTTTTAGAACTAAATAAAGCAGCAAAATGTTTAAAAAATTGGAGACTATAAAATCAATTAAATAAACTTTCCTGTAAAGTAGTCCCTCTATTGATTGAATTATCAGTGGAGGGTGCTAATGTTTATGTAAGCCATTTGTTTGTGCTTGCTCACACAAGCACTAAGTTAAAAAAAAAACATAGAGAGAGTAACAAACTTAGGGTCCAATTGTCAAAGCTCTCGGCATGGCTCAAGGGGCATGCACCAAAAAGAATGATGCAAAGTGCCCCTTGCACCAAACAATGCACCGGGAGCAATTCTCAAAGGCAGTCTACATCAACTGCAGGCTGTCTGCCCCAATTGGAGCTTGTGCCACCCCTGCGCCAGGAATGGGCTGCAACAAGGAACTAGGGGGCACGTGGCAGACACAAGCTGCCACAGCCCCATAACTGTAAGTCTCAGAAAACTCCCAGAGGGAGAAATTCTAAGCACCCTTAGACCAGCCAGGGCTAGTTTAAGGGGACTTAGAAAAATTCTCCCCTGGGACAGTTGCCCAATTACAGCAACATGCTGCTCTTCTCGATCCCCCTTGATCATGTTATTAATACAAATAATAATTCCACTCCCCAATCCCCATGTGTAGATAATTTATACAATATTTCCATGCCCCAATCTCTGAGTTTATATTAGTAATAATAGGGTACCATGCCCCGATCCATGATCCCAATCTTCATATAAAGCAAATGTCATGCCCCCTTCCCATCTCTGATGATGCCAGTATGCTTCAGATGTATGTCCCATGCCCCTATCCCCAACCTGAAAGCTGCCAACATTGATAGTAATGAACAGAGCCAGTGACTAGCACAGCCCACCTCACACCTTTGTGGCTGGCCACTGACTGAACTGTCAATGTGCATACTGTAACAGTATGAACATTGACAGTTCAGTCTGTGGCCAGCCATGGAGGTGTGAGGTGGGCTGTGCTGGTCACCATCTCTATTCATTACTATCAATGCTGGCAGCTTTAGGGTTGGGGAATAAGGGCATGGGACATGCATCTGCAGCATACTGGCATCAGTGGAGATGGGAAGAGGGCATGACATTTACTTAATATTAATATACACACAGGGATTGGGGATCAGTGCAGTATATTGTATACTGTACTCACAGGGATGGGGGATTGGGGCATGACATCCTCTTTACTGTCACCATCAGGGATCATGAGGGTGGTGGGGTTCTTATTTCTCCTGGGGTCAGCATCTGGGAATGGGGAAGGGGAACTGCTTGCCCTGATGCAAGGAGCCTGCGACAACCCCTTCAGTGCACTATGTGTTTGCTGCAGAGTAGAGGTTGCCGCAGGTGTGGGGACTTAGCCACTGGGACCCCTCTTGTATCAGAATCTGATGCAGGGTCCCTGGTACACCAGGCTTCAGCTCAAGCTGTTGTTTGTCACAGCTTGTGCTGCTCTAAGCCCCCTTTGAGAATTGGGCCCCAAGTCCTCTTTTTTTTTTAATATGGCAGCTGTTGCATAGTGAGGGTGATTGAAAATCACTCCCTCTCCCTCTCCCTCTCTGACCATGGTGGGAAGAGCCTATTCAGCAGCAGTTAAATGAGAGGAGTGATGACAGTCTGTAGAGGGTGCTGATATTTATGACAGCCTTTTGTGCTTGCTCACCCCACCACTAACACCACTAAGATTAAAAAGAGATTAGCACACATAGTGGTCTGATTTCTTGTTTTTTTTTTAAATATGGCGGCTCTTGCACAGTGAGTGGGATCGAGAAACACTCTCTCTCTCTCCCTCTCTGACCTTGGTGGAAAGATCCCTTTCAGCAGCATAGTAAAGATAAAATGAGAGGAGTGACAACGGTCAGTAGAGGGTGCTGACGTTAATGATAGCCTTTTGTGCTTGCTCACCCCACCACTAAGATAAAAATAGACAGTAGCATACATAGTGGTCTGACTTTTTTTTTAATTTGGCTGCTGTTACAGTGTGAGTGTGATAAAGAAACACTCTCTCTCTCTCTCTATCTCTCTCTCTCTCTCTCTCTCTCTCTCTGACTGTGGTGGAAAGAACGCTGAGCAGCATGGTTCAGGTTGGATGATAGTGACCATCGCTTAGGTTAACAGTTAACAGCAAGGGGGCTCTCTTACAGTTAATAGCAAGAAGGAAAACAGAGAAATGTAAATTGGCATCCCCTTTTGTTTCCCGCCTGAACACTGGTGAACATTTTAATACTGACTCACCTGTTGCGCTAACCATGTGCAGTGCAGGACATGTCTGGATGTTACAGACAGCTGCAAGAAGACAGGGCAACAAAGTATCAGGTGAGGGAGTTGTGCCATTCACAAAAACAAAAAAACCAAAACAAAAAACAGAAATGTTAGAGTGAGGGAAATGCTACCAATCATCGATTGTACTAGCAAAGAGAAGCAACTTTCAGAACAGTCATAGACCAACCTAAATCACAGTGCCATCTGGATAGTTGTGCTCTCTGGAGGTGGGGGGAGCTTTCTCTCACTAACTGAGATTTAAAAAATGGCAGTATTTTAAAATGTAAAGTTCTATTGGCAGAAGTATTTGAAATGTATTCAGACAGCAGATTGGGACTCATTATTTCCCAGTCTCTGTTGCCTGATACTGCATTGGGTAGTTGGTGGGTAAGTCAATCAGCTTTAAGGATTTCTGAAACCCATTTTTTAAATTTAAAATAATAATGGTTTCTTCTGCATCAGACTGTAAGGGCAGACCTCAGAGAACTCATAAACTGAGTTACCTTGAGAAGATTTTTCAGATTATTAGGGAGTTCTTTTTTCTCATTTTGTAGCCCTGGATTCAAATGACCACACCCCCAGCTGAGTATGCTGAAAAGGAGTCTCCATGGCAGCCCTTACCATGTTCCTGATGTTGTATTAGTTGGAAACAGCGCAGAAGCAATTTGTTAAAGATCAAATGCAATGCTTTAAACATGTAGTATTTGCCCACCATGAGGGCAGCTTGGCCTCATTTATTACAAATAAAGTTCAGAAATGGCATTACTTATGCATAAACACTGTTTTGTTTTCCTCTCTTATATGATGGCTTTTTAGAAATATCTCTCAGACTTCTTTACACTAGCCAGCAGACTCTTGAGTGAGCATTGATGTTATTCAAGCAACAATGGGTGCAATTTTCAAAGGTGATGCAGGGCTTGCATTAAGCCCTATGTCAAGCCCATTTTCTGGTGCAGCTGCAGCAAACTCCTTTGATGCAACGGCACCTGATTTAAGTAAATTGGATGCAGTTGTGACAGTTTCCTCAATTTACTGCAGCTTGCGCCAAATATTTGGTGCAAGCCCTGTAAAAAGGGTCCCCAAATGGCACAAGTTAGACCAGGGTAAAGCTGGTTTAACTTTTGGCATTTGGTGATTGGGATTGAAGATCCCAATAGCTGGATGAGAGAATGCTGCAAGCCCTGTGCATCAAGCAATCGGCACACCAGAGCCTTGCTGCATTCACAGGGCTTTGAAAATTGGGCCCCATGACTTAATTTTCCACCCGGACCTGTCAGCTTAGTACACACACACCTGGATCTGTCAGCTTAGTACACACAGTACATCAAACTGCGAAATGGCAAAAGTCAGTCTTTGCTACTAATCTTCTGATGTGGAGTTTTGTTAATGGACTTATACCAGTAGAACATAAAGGATAATGTATGGTCCTCTATCGGTAACTGGGCTGTTAACTGTTGAGAGGTTGCCAGGGCGACTGTGTAAACCTTGAGAGCGAGGCTCGAGAGGTTTACATTGCCATGGCAACCTCGAGACGGTTAACAGTGACCGGTTGCCGATAGAGGGACCATACTATATTTTTTATAGTGTATTGTCCCACGTAAAAAGTAAAATGGTAAAATGTCTGTTTAGTTTTTGACAAATAGTCACTGCCATGGCTGTTCAGTCCTTCCCTAACCACTGCATTCATCCGTCAGTTGGCCATTTAAAAAAAAGGCACGCACATGCACAGACCGATTGCTGTTGTTAACCTATCGATGTGACGTAGCATCAGTAGGTTAACAACATTGCTACGTCACATTGATAGGTTAACAACATTAGGAAATGCTGATTTCCTAAAGTTAACAGCGTTCTACCATACATTATAAAATGATTAATATCTGACAAATTTCCTAGGTTAATCCCCATCTATTTGAGCACTGTATCAACCTCCGCCAAAAAAACTCTTATACTCTTAACATGTAAATTGTGATTTCCTATGTCCCCTTTCTAGCCCTGAATGCAGTCACTACAACTCACTCCTTATTTTTTCTTTTTTAGATTCACTCCCTTTGCTGGGGCTGCATCCACAAAAAGTGTACTTCTACCACAGTACCTCTCTCCAAATGTGCAATCCCACAAAAATGTGCACGTCTACCCCGCCCCACTCTTGTAATTATTCCAAAACATGCCCATGCATCTCTCCCAACTTGTTTCTAAATCTGCTTTGCACCACTCTTATAACATTGTCCCACACACCTCCTGAAATGTATACTTGCCACAGCACCCCTCTTAAAAGGTGTTCTTCTGCACTGCACAAACAATTCTACATTTCCCTAAAACTGCCCCTCACCCTTGATATTTTCTTGCCTACCCTACACCCACCCACCTCTCCCTAAATTTATATTCCCACCCTACCCCAAAATGTGTACCCTGTTTTGACTTACCCAAGATGGGGGTTAATCTGTGCATTTATGCTATACTTACACATTTCTCCATTTGTACCCCCACCGCATGACTCCTGAAACCTGCACCTCCACTGCACAGCTCCCAAACCTGCAATCTCCTGCAAGCTTGTCCCCTACCCATGACAAAATGAGTACCTCATACCCCACTGAATTCCCAGAAAAATACAACTATTGGGAGAGGTGCAGGGGTACAAGTGCAAATTTTGGGAGGGGTGCAGGGGTACAAGTAGAACATTTGGAGGGGTACAAGTACACATTTGGGAGAGGCACAAGGAGCAAGTACAAATTTTGGAAGGGATGCAGGGCTATAAGTACAAATTTGGGGAGTGGTGCAGAGGTACAAGTACAATTTTTTGAATGGGTGCAGGGATACAATTACAAATTTTGGGAGGGGAATAAGTACACATTTTTGGAAGGGTGCATGAGTGCAAGTAAACATTTTGGGAGTTGTATAAGTAGAAATCTTGGGATGGGTGCATGGGTGCAAGTAGAAATTTTGGGAGGTGTGCAGGGCTATAAGTACACATTTTGGGAGGGGAACATGTACAAGTTTTGGAGAGGTGAGTGATGTAAGTACAAATTTTGGAAGGGGTGCTGTGGTTAAAAATAAAACTTCTGGTAGGGGCGCAGGTACAAATTTTGGCAGGGATGGTGAGGGCAAGCACAATTTTGGTGAGGGATGTAGTGGTAAAAATACAAACTTCAGGAAGAGTGCAGGGGTACAAATGCAAGTTCAAATTTCAGAAAGGTTCCAGGGGTGCAAGTGTAAATTTTGGCAAGGGTGAAAGTACAAATTTGGAGAGGGATGCAAGTGGTGTACATTTGGGAGGCAAGCAGGGGTTAATGCATATATATATATATATATATTTATATATATATATATATACGGCAGTGTTGGCTGAAGTACTAATTTTGAGAGAGATGTGGAAATGATGGCACTCATATTTGGATAGGAGCAGGACTAAAAGTGTAAAGTTTGAAATAGGATGAGTAAAGGTAAAAATATTATGAGGGCATCGCAAAAAAGGTGCCCCCTTTTTGGGAAAGAGGGATAAAAGTTTAACATTAGCTGAGGAAGGGTAGAATTACAAATTAGGAAGAGGTGTCAGACAGAAGTAAATATGTTTGGGAAGTGTTACAATGGCAGTGGTACAAATTCTGGAAGGAGGGGAACAAATGCATTAACATTGATGGTGTGACAGAGCCTCATCAAATAGGGTGAATAAAAACAGAACTACATTTTCAGTTAGGCTAGGTTAGGTTAGATTAGGTAAGGTTAGGTTAGGTTAGATTAGGTAAGGTTAGGTTAGTCAGTCAGTTAGTTACTTAGGAAAATGAGGAAAAAATCACATGACCTGGTGATATTTAGGCACCACTTCTCTTGTTTAGTATTGTCTCCAAAGTTGTACTGATTAGTCTGTAAAAGTTACTAGATATTTTAACACAAATAGTATAGTACAGTTTGAAGTGACAACTGTTTTTTGTCATTTCATAATTTGATGTATTGTGTGTATACTAAGCTGTCAGGACTAAGGAAAATGATGTAATTCTTGCTTAAATGACTTCACTACTTACCCCAAGATTTCACCACCTGGCGTGTAAATGTTTGAGGCCTTTTGGTGAAGCCATCTAATATGAGAGGCAATAAAACAACATTCCTACATTGCAATTCCTGCAGTTTATTTGTAATACTTAAGGCCTGGTTGTCCTTGTATTAGGAAAACTGGTAATTTTTAAAATATATTTGCATTTGATCTTTATGGCAGGGGTGGGGTCAGAGTGAAGCCCAGGAGCACCTTCTTGGCTAGCTGATAGGTCTGTAACTTTATTCTGCTTGGTAGTGGAAGCCAGCGACTGTTTGGACATAGAAGGTGCTATGGGTGCCATTATCTGCACCAAGTATAAAGTGACATGCTTTATTACAGATTAGCATTATTCTGTGTAGCACTGTGTTAAAAAACAACTGCACATACAGGGAGGTCATACTCTATAAGTGACAGCATGGAACTGGCCACTAAAAGGTGCCTACCGTCCACAGTTAGGTTATTTTGGTTATGGTACAAAGCACCCAGTCTTCTCTTAACTACAGTCACTAGATTGGTGGGGTGGGACCAAATGATAGAGTGTCAGCCAAAGTTATTCCAAGGTATTTAAAGCACTTCATCTGTTCAAGATTTTGACCCTGGTCATTTTAAATGTCAAAGGGTGGAGAGTTCCTTATCTGTGAGAGGCTACAGCATAGCATGGCCTTTTCTTTTTGTAGTTTAGGACCAGTTTGTTGTTGGTGAACCAGCTTTCCAAGATTTGAAGTTACTTTAAAGAATGATAGTGAGGCTTTAAAGGTCAAAGATTATGATATAGGTGACAGCATCATCAGCACAGAGGAGAAGGTGGCTGTCTGACAGACATCAAGTAATTTATTTATGAAGAGATCATCTAGCAGTGGGCCAAAGTCTGAGCTCTGTGGGACACCAGTAGATACTCCCCTAATGTAAGACAAGGAGCCATCAATCTTCACTCTCTGAATGTGGTTTGTAAGGTTACTGTGGAATCAGTCCATTGCGTTCTGGTACAGAGCCAGGCCAAGTAATTTTCAGAGTAGGAGTTTATAGTTGACCAGGTGAAAAGCTTTTGTGAGCTGCCGTGCCAGTGCAGCAGTAGAGCTACCGCTTTTGGTGCCAATGACCTGGGTTTGGGAACAAGACCGGGCCACTGGAGGGCCTGTTGGGGAGAGGTTGGATTCAGCATCTCAAAGGACGGTCTTTTCCTCCAGAGAGGGAGGGTGCTGTGACATGCTGCAATACTGCCACCTGGGTGACCACAGGTGGTGGTGTAGGGGTTCAGTAACTTACATGGAGGGACCCTCAGACAGAGTGCGAGGATTGGATGGATCAGCTCTGTCAGTGCACCAATCCCATTGTGCTCCTAGAGGGGTGGGTGGGCTAAGAAAATGGGAACTGAAGTGCAGGCAGGGAGGATGAAACCTCAGCTGGCCACCACCTCCAATGCCAGAACCGAGCCACCTTCTGCCAAGGGATGCTGCCAGTCTTCCCCTCCACTGTGGGTGGCCAGATGGACTGCTGGGAAGAAAAGACATAGAGCTGAAGGAGTACCCAGCTATGGGAGGTATGCCAGGGGTCAGGACAGCAGTGTGTTGCAGGAGGGGTTGTGATCCTGACTGGATATGTGGCAGGTTCTCAGACAGACAGTATAAGGGCAAGCTGGCTGGGATAGAAGGAGGTCCCTGCCTGGCCCATAGCAGGTGGAAAAACAATGTTAAAAAAAATATTTTGTAACATTGATGCATATATACCTCAGACTAGGTCACCACTGTCCAGGGCTTCATGCACATAGATGGTATATTCTGGCTCTACAACTCCAGTTCCACAACTATTTTGTCAAATGACGTTACAAAAACAAATTTATGTCAACTGCAATTGCAGTCAGCATAAATCCATTAATGAACAGTTTGTTTCCTTCGGGGGGGGCTCTGTCCCTCAAACCCACCCATGAGGGGGCCTCTGTCCCTCGCACCTCCCCTTACTAAATATAATCAACTCAAAGTCAGAGTTGATTTGGGGAAGGGGTGCAAGACTCCAAGAAAGCAGTGCTGGTGGCCCGTAGTGACAGTACAGCTGACCCTTCGCTGTGTCACTGAACTGTCATTTGTGGTAATGGTGTCACTGTGTGATCGGCATATGGTATATTCCAACAGTGCAGTACTGGTGCTATGAAGTTTCTGAAAGGCATGCTGCTGGACACACTAGATGCAGCCTTATTTGAGGTATGTGACAAGTTGGTTAGACACTATTCTTTCTAGAGCCTTGGACAGAGGGAAAAGAATAGAAATGGGCCTGTAATTGGCTAGATTAGTGCAGTTCCCTCTTTTGAATGCTTTTGTAACCAGAGCACATTTCCACTTTTTAGGGAACTATGAGAAACACAGAGAAAAGGTAAATTTTCTAGAGATGGGATGTGAAATTTCCTCTACTGCCAAGGCAAGTAATTTCATGTCAAGTGGGTCACTCCCAATCCTAGTAGTACTGAGTACTGTACTTTACTGATATATTTTGAGGTGTCCTTGGCTGACAGAACCTTAAAGTAGAATTTAGGGTAATCTGGTTCCAGGCTAGGCAACTAGGAGGCTTCAAGACTAGGTGTACCCAGCAGGGTGGTCTGGGCAGGCACAGCGGGGATGATGGTACTGATGTCAGTGAAGGTCAAAACTAAATAATTAGCAATATAGGTAGGATCAAGGACTTCATGACCTTCAACCAAGAGCATTTTAGGTGAACACTTCTCACCTTTACCAAGAAGCTCAGAGACATTGTCCCAGAATCTTTTGCCATTGTTCTAGTTCTGGGCATGCTGGTCCTTGTAGAAGTCAAATCTGGTCTTTCTAATACAGGTACATTTGTTGTGGACTTCTCAAACTTCTTCAAAAAGTGGTGGGGTTCAAAAACACCTGGGATAGGAAGAAGGGAATCATTGGGGTAAGGACAGGGAGGAGATAAAGAGCTGTAGATGAAATAGGGTCTCAGGCAAGTATGAACGTATTAAAAATGGGCAGACTCGGTGGGCCAAGAGGCCCTTACCTGCCATTTGAATCTGTTTCTGTTTCTCTGTATCTGCAGGTGGACTAGGAACCCTATTTTCCTGGCCAGTGCCCACTGATATTCCTGCTCTTTCTTGCAAGCAAAAAGTTCAAGGGTGATCCATCCAGGCAGAGTAACTCTTGCCTAGCATTTTTGATGGGTGCAGATTTAATACCGGAGTGTGTAAAGTAGGAGACAAAATAGGGTTGTATTGATACTGGGGATGGCATCAAGGAAGATCCAGTCAATTTGGTAAGTGGGCTTTGAATTTAGGCAGCTTCTTTATGTTTTGGACCCAGCTGATTATGATAAGGAGGGGGGTGGCCTGGGCTATTCAACTACCCATAGGCACAGCACTGGAGATTAGTCCCTTAGGGCATCTGGCAGAACTTTGACAGCTTTAAAACAAAAGTCAAAGCTGTTAAAAACCCTGCTTTAAAATGCTGCCATTCTCTGTAATTCTCATAACTTGCTGTTTGCCTCTTGCTCTCTGCCCTCCCACTCCACAATCTTTTCCCTCCAGAATGTCCTTCCATTCTCACTAAGTCACATTACCCACTTTTTGCCACTTGATCTGTATCCTTCCCCTCACCAACCTCTGCCCTCCTCAGTCGCTGCCATGCTTCATATGCATTAGCTACTTTGCAGCACTTACACTCTTCCACCAACCCTCAAGCATCTCACTAGCTCCAGTACTTCATATTAATGATTGTGTGCCATTTACTCTCTGTTCCTCCCTTCCCTGATCTTCTCCCCAGCCACTGCCATTCTACAGATACAGGACAGACTCTCCGGCTCTATCCCTGTTTTATGTCATCTTTGACTCCCCTAACATGCCGCCATTCTCCATATACTGTACAGTTGTCGCTCTGTGACACTTGCTCTTTTTAACTCCTTGATATCTGCACCCCATGCTGTCACTTTTTACCATAATTCCCAGTAGCTGCTCTATGCCACTTGCTTTGTATCTATCCCGTCCAAACTCTTTCCA
Source organism: Neoceratodus forsteri (assembly GCA_016271365.2). Classification (NCBI taxonomy): domain Eukaryota; kingdom Metazoa; phylum Chordata; order Ceratodontiformes; family Ceratodontidae; genus Neoceratodus; species Neoceratodus forsteri. The sequence continues at coordinate 207,732,644 of CM028137.1, read as the reverse complement.
CCCCAACATGCCAACATTTTCTACATACATTAGCTTCTCTGCATCACTTGCTCTTCCTCCTAAAATGCTACCATTTTCTGTCATTCACATTAGCCATTCTGGCACACTTGCTATTTATTCCCCCCCCCAAAAAAAAATGCAGGCATTGTTCCTACATGTTAGCCTCACTGTGTACTCACTCTCTGCCAGTCACCCACCCTTATACCTCTCGTCACTCCTGGCACTTCATATTACTCATTGTGTGCCTTTGCTCTTTATTCCTTCATCCCAGATCTCTTCTCTCCATCTCACTGCCATTCTTGATATACATTACGTGCTGTCCAGCTGTATTGCTGTTCTGCCCCATGTCTGACCCTCCCCACAATGTGCCACCATTATCTGGATACATTTACTGCTGTGTGCCACTTGCTCTCTCCCCTCTCCACGATATCTGCCCCTTCCCCCAAAACTGCTGCTATTCACCTTAATTCCTATTAGCTGCTCTGCACCACCTCCTCTACATCAATGGTGGGCAACCTGAGGGCATGTGCCCCCTTCCCCCAGTGGTCAACCTGTGGCCCACTCATCCATTCAAAAATACACCAGGAGGCTGTCTGTGCAACACTAGACAAGGGATATATGGTGAAGGCTGTGATGAACATGTTGTATATAGCTTTTTTTTAATTCAGTTGTATAAATTTGACTTGTGACTGTGTTAAATGGGGGTCTTGTGGTCCTTGGGGGTGTTTGAGGGGCCTATCTGTGGCCCTCTGATTATCTTAGGTTGCCTACCCCTGCTCTATGTCCATCCCATCCCCGATCTCTGCCTCCCCCACAAGATATCAACATTTTCCCTACACATTAGCAGCTCTGTGGAACTTGCTCTTATGCCCCCAGTCTCTGCCCACCCAAAATACTGTCATTCACTGTCATGCACATTAACCGCTCTGTGCCACTTGCTTTCTAATCCTCCCCTCCCTAATATCTCCCATCCCACCCCAAATAATGCTAACATTGTTCCTACACATTGGCTGCTTAGCAGCACATACTATCTCCCACTTTCAAACATATCACCATTCTGGATACTTAATATTACCCATTGTGTGCCATTTGCTCTGTATTCCTCCCCTCCCCTTCCCTCCCTGAACTCTCCCACCAATATACCGCCATTATCCAAATACAAGAAATACTCTCTAGCTCTGTTCTTCTCCTTCTCTGATCCAGTAGCATTCTCTATATACATTTGCTGCTTTGTGAAACCTGATCTCTCCCCCTTTTCCAGTCTCTTCCCCTCCCAATATGACCTCATTCACCATAATTTACATTGCTTGCTCTGTAGCACTTTCTTTATATCCAGCCTCTACCCAGTCTGTGCACCTGATAACATGACAAAATTGTCCCTATACATTAGCCACTCTGTTGCACTTGCTCTTTGCACTCCCCAATCTCTTCCCCACAAACTGCTGTCAATTAGTTATTCACATTAGCCACTCTGCCACACTTGCTCTCAGTTTTTCCCCTTCCTCTATATCTGCTACTCCTGCCTCAGTGTTGACATCGTCCCTACACATTAGCCATCCTGAGGCACTTACCCATCCACCTTTAAATGTCTCACCAGTTCCAGTACTTCATATTACCTGCTGTGTGCCATTTGCTCTCTGTTCCTCTGTTCCTCCACAATCTCTCTCCCCCCCAACAACATACTGCCATTCTCCATATACATGACACACTGTCCAGCTCTATCCCTGTTCTACACTATCTGTGACCCCTCAACATGCTGCCATTCCCTGTATGTGTTTGCCACGCTGTGGCATTGGCTCCCCCTTCCCCCACTGATATCTGATCACCAACATTCCCCCATTCTCCATTATTCACATTAACTGCCCTGTAGCACTTGCTCTCTCCTGCTCCTCAATATTTGCCCCCCCCAAACTGCTGCTATTCAAGATAATGCACAACACTTGCTTTATGCCACTTGCTCTATATTCATCCCTTTCTAGATCTCTGCCACCCCACAACATGCCAATGCATATCCTGTACCTTAGCCACTCTGAGGCATGTGCTCTTCCCCCTTCCTGGTCTCTGCCCCCTACCAAATGCAGCCATTCACTGTTATTCACATTAGCCACTATGTGGCACTTGCTCTCTGTTCCTCTCCCCCAAATCTGTCTCCCCAAAAAAACAATACTGGCATTAGCCCCACTCAATAGGGCTCTACAGGACTTGCAATCTTCCAACCAATGTTTCGACACTCTTGGTATTTCATATTACTTGTTATGTGCCATTTGCTGTATGTTCCTCCCCTCCCAAATCTTTCCTCCTCATCATACTGCCATTCTCAATATTTATTATATGCTCTCCAGCTGTATCCTTGTTCTTTCCCATCTGTGGCCCCCCTAACATGCCACCATTCTCTGTATACACTGCTCTCTCCCTATCTTCCAGATCTCTGCCTTCCAACATGCCCCCATTCCCCATAAATCACATTACCTACTCCGTAATATATGCTGTCCCCCTCCTCAATATCTACTCCTGAAACTGCCACTATTCACTGTCAGTCCCATTAGCTGCTCTGCGCCACTTGTTCTATATCCATCCCCTTCCTGATCTCTGTCCCCCACAACATACCAGCATTTTCCTTACAAATTAGCCACTCTTTGGCACTTGGTCTTCCTCCTTCCCTGATTTTTGCTCCACAAAAGTGTTGCATTTCACTATCATTTACATTAGCAGCTCAGTGGCACTTGCTCTCTATTTCTCCCCTTCCCAGTATCAGTCCCCCCCAAAAAATGTTGGCATTATCCCTACATATTAGCTGCTCTGTGCACTTACTCTGTCCTACCCAGCACAAGTGTCTTGCCACTCCTGGTACTTCATATTTTACCTGCTCTGTGCCATTTGTTCTCTGTTCTTCCCTTCTCTGATCTCCCTCCAAGAACATCATCATTTTCCACATACATGACATGTTCTCTGGCTCTGTCCCTGCTCCACCCCATGTCTAGCCCTCTCTCTGATGTCCTGCCCACCCAATGTGCCCTATCTCTCCATCATTCGCATGACCTGATCCATAGCATGTGCTCTCTCCCAATCCTTGATATCTGCCTCAAACATTTGCTATTGAGTATGTTTCACATTAGTTGCTCTGTGCCACTTGCTTTATATCCATGCTCTCCCCAAGCTCCACTCCTCCCTCAGCATGTCAACATTTTCCAATGTGGTGGGACCCCATCTGGAGTACCGCGTGCAGTTCTAGAGACTCCATCTCCACAAAGACATAGATAGGATGAAGGCAGTCCTGAGGAATGTGACTAAAATGGTGCAGGGTCTTCAGCAGAAGCCATACAAAGAGAGACTAAAGGAGCTTACTATGTATACCCTTGAGGAAAGGAGGGAGAGGGGGGACATGATAGAAACTTTAAAGTACCTCAAGAGAATCAACAAAGTCCAAGAGGGTGACATCTTTCAGAAAAAGAGATGTGCAAGGACAAGGGGACACAATTTGAAGATGGGGGATGACTCAGGGGCAATGTGAGGAAGTATTTTTTCACAGACAGGGTGGTGGACACATGGAAAGGCCTTCCTGAGGAGGTCATGGGGTTAAAAACAGTGGGAGAATTTAAGAATGCATGGGACAGGACATAAGGCAATTCTGGTGGGGGGTGGGAAGAAGTAGGCTTTTGGTTAACTAGAATCTGCAGCTTATCTAATAGGTAGGGGAATGGGCAGACTAGGTGGGCCAAGTGGTCCTTATCTGCCGTCAAAGTCTATGTTTCTGTATTTCTATGTTTCAGTACATTAGCTACTCTGCGCCACTTTATTTTTCCCCTTTCCAATCTCTTTCTGACCCCCCAAAAAATACTGCTTTTTACTGTCATTCACATTAGCTGCTCTTCACGGTCTCTGGCTATTGCTCTCTCCACAGCTCACAGATTCCAACACCTCCTCCAATTTCCAATACTTTAGAGTACCTGCTGTATGACACTTATTCTGTATCACTATCATCTCTGCCCTCCTATCCTGCTGCTTTCAATGGTACTTCATATTAACATCCATGTTCCACTTCCTGTTTGTCTCTTCCCTCCTCCTTCTCTTCCTTCAGCCCTAAAATGCTGCTATTATCACTATGCATTAACCTCTTTATACACTTGTTCTCCACATGCCTTCTCCCCTGTCTCGCCAACATCCTTCCATTCTCGATATATCTTTGAAGCTCTGAGTCAGTTACTTTCTCTATCCCTCCTTGATCTCTGGTCTTCCAAAACCGGCTGTCATTCATCATCATTCACATTACCTGATCTCCCTTATTTACTTTCCATCTCTCCCCTGCAGATCTCTTCTCTCCCCAACAAGCTGGCATTGTCCCTGCATTGCTTTCTAAACAAAGGGAATGCACTCAAGTACAACTAAATGTCATGTTTATATGTTGGAATAATAAAAGTACTGTCTTGACAATTTAGGGTCACACTCTTAAGAAAACAACAATGTTATGTGTAAACCTTTACATTTCATTTTTGGATTAATAAAATAATTTGGTGCTATGGTAAGTGCCTTTGTATTTAATTAATCAACAATTCAGGTCACAGTCAGGGCTACAGGTTTTGCAAACTTTCATTCCCTAACTTGTATTAATTTAATTGTACCTACTTCACTATCTATGCCCAAGAGCTACACAGTGAACACAAGCAAGCAAACATTTGTTGTTGGCCAATGTTTGTTTAAATAGGAACTAGAAAGGTAAATATGTTATGCTCATTTCTTTAGTTCCTTTTATGTTAACTAGATTATGTATGCTAATTTTCTACCATGCAGTTGTAGCTCTTTAAAGGGCTTTGCTATCTGTCCTATATACAGTAAAATCCTTTTTCCTGAGCTGGCCCAGAAACATAGCCAGTAAGTCAGGTTTATGACCCGAGCCCAGGGTGCTCCTGGTGCTGCCTAACTAGAGGAGGTTCAAGCATTACAGTGAATGCTCTCCTCTTCTGAGGTGAGAGTGCACTGATGTCCTCTGCAAACCTCCTACCTGGCTGATCACAGGGGAAGTATAGGTGGGAGTACATGAGGGAATAGAAGGTAGCACACACACATTGCATCAGGTCTTCTGACGCATTCACACAGTATTGCATCCTAGTGGGAGCCAGAGAGCTTTCTGAAGAAAAAGTAGGAAAATGAGTGGAGAATTTAGAGGATGAAACCCATGCACTCCAACTCTCTATTGGTCAACCCAAAGCAACTGGGCCTTTCCTATTTCCTTCAGTCTTGCTACAACATATTACTGGTGATCACTCCCCACAGTGGTTGTAGAGTATTTCACATCAGAGAGGACAAACATGGAGTATGTAGTGGGGTACAAATTGAGAGCTGTCTGACCCCAGTCCAACCCTTCAGTGGAAGAGGTGCAGAGGGGATTCTGGATATTTAGAAGAAAACCTTCTAAAGGAAGAAAAATAGAATTGGCAACCAAGCTTAGTACCGGTTAGAGCATATTGCATACCCAGCTAAGATTTACATCTCTTTCCTAGAGAAGTTCTTTTGCAATAGCAATTAGGTGAAAATGGCATCATTAAACATGCACAAACATATCAGTTAAATGACTTCTGAACTGTCCAGAAGTTGGTAAAAATGTCCAACCATGTGTTATTATACATAATAGTATACAGTGAGATTTAATAGTGGCTCAAAGGGCAAAACTGCACTAATTAGCAGTATTTTCATCATTAATGCCAACATAAGCTACAGTACATTAAATGTGTTAAGGCCATGGTCTCTCTGCTTTGAGGCAGTTGAACTGCGTAGATTTTTTAGTACAGAACTGTAGTTAAGACAAGCATTTGGCAACACCTTAATGTTTTCTTGCCAGTTTTATGAGAGAAATGTTTATGCTTAACTAATGACATGGTACGTTTATTTAAAGAAGAGCTTAGCTGAGGATGAAGCATGAGCTTGGTTAGTATGAGTGGAAAGTAGGGTGACTCTGAATTTTGCTTTCCTAATTTTTTTTTTATTTTTACAATTTATTTGCCAAGGAGAGGCCAGCAGAGATGCAGTATTATGTTTCAAGAGGGGTTCTGCTTAAACACATGTTTGCTGTGAATTTATCCCGGATAGTCCAACTAAGATACAATATTGCAATTTCAGTGGGGTTCTCCTTCTAGTTTTTTTTGCAGGTGGGTGGACTAGAGCACTGGGAAGTTAATTGACTTGCTGAGGGTCAAACAGTAATTGGCTGTAGCAGAGTTTGAATCTACAACCTCTAATTCCACAACAGGGCTCTAACCACTATACTTTATTGCCTAAGGGGGAGTGAGGGCCATGGTTTTGTGTTTGATTTTACTGTGTTTTTTTATTAATTAAGGATGACCTAGCTGAGATGTAGGTTCTTCTTTCCAATGGGGTACTGCTTTTACTCATTTTTATGGCTGCATGGGTGGAGTCCTGCGGGTGTCTTGAGATTACTAGGAGAGAGAGAGAGAGAGAGAGAGAACGAGAGAGAGGAGAATGACAGGTTAAGATTACTGATCTACCCATGAGTACTTTGGACAGAACATTATCCAAAACTCTACACATTCTCTGGATTTATTGCAGTGATCTATTTGTGTGCCCTCTCCTTAACCCCTACCAACACTAGATTGTACTATTTCATTGATGGACTAAGAGTTTCAGTGAGATACTTCAACTATCAGTTCCTTGAAAGGCATTTTTAGAGCCCTTTCAATAACCATGCCCTTGGGTCTGTTCTGCATGGCTTTCCATCCAAATTGAATCTGGACACACACTCACACAGTGACACCACTCTTCTTCAACTGCTTGTACTTCAAAAGAGCCAAATCACTCAAATCAGAGAGGGCTTCTTTGATTTTCATGAAGCCAGAACATAAGGGGAAGATTGACAGAGAGTTTAAAATGTGTTGTGCCATTATTATGTTTGCTTGCACGCATGTGCAAGAAACATAGTGCCATGAACAGAGATTTCGGAGGTGTGTCACCTCCTCCTCCAGTTCAGGCACTGGGCTGGCGGCGGCCCTGACTATGCATTTTGGAGCTGTCATGACACGCCCAAATGCAGTGGCATACAGTTGAAAGGGGAGTTACGCGCTGAGTGAGCACCGATAAGATATCGGCTGCTCACGGCAGCTCCCCCACTCACGCACAGACAGACGTCGCGCGCCTAGATTGAATAGCTGACGGGGTGCCTTAATCCCGCCGGCTGAACGCCTCCCCAGTGTCCTGTGCCACGCTGGGAGCCTACCCAGCGTGGCAAACGGTGCCGAGATTTTTATTTTGCTGACGGGGTGCCCAATCCCGTCAGCTGAACGCCCTGTTCCTGTGCCACGCTGGGAGCCCACCCCAGCATGGCAAACTGTGCAGCGCTTTTGTTTTATTTTGCCAACGGGGTGCCTAATCCCATCGGGCTGAACGGCCCCCAGCCTAGCGCCACGCTGGGAGTCTACCCCAGCGTGGCAAACATCCCACGACGCCTTTTTATTTTAAGACCTGTAAAATAAAACTGTCCAGCAGCGTCTCCCAACGCCCCTCCACAACCCGCACCCACCACTGCGCAGCCTCCCGCACCCCCACCCATGCTTACCTGCGGACTCCGGTGCGACGATCTCCGGTGGACCTGGAACACGTCTGCACTCTTCAAAGCCGACCGCGAACTGAGGAAATGCCGGTAAGCTGTATAATGGGTTACATAGGGGGGTTTCAACTTTATTGCATATCTCGGGCATTTTTGGGAATTTTTGCACCAAATTTTCAACATGGGGTTTTTGGGACCCCTTCTCATGAATTATGTTACTGTCATGGCAGTATTCATGCCCAAAGGGTGATTTCACGCAGTGACTGCGCAGTGACTGTGAAATCACCTTTCAGGCCCAAAAACCACCATGACAGTGACATCATTCATGGGAAGGGGTCCCAAAAACACCATGGTGAAAATTTGGTGCCAAAATTCCAAAAAATGACTGTTTTACAAGGGTGCGTTGCGCAGTTCCTACGCAGGCTCGTAAGTTCGCGAAATTTCAATATTTTCACTCCAGATTTTCAACATTGCCATTTTACCACACCTTCTTATGAGCAGTACAGCTGTCATTTTTCACATGTCACCCAAAACGTGTTTCTGCCCATGTAGCACACAATGGCGCAGTCGGTGTGCGAGATCAATGTACCGGACAAATTAAGAAAATCACAGTGACACTGTTCATGAGCTCAGGTGTTAAAATGGCTATGTTGAAAATTTGGTGAAAAAATTCCTAAAAATGACTGTTTTACGAGCGTGCGTTGCACAGCTCCTATGCACGCTCGTAAGTTCACGAATTTTCAATATTTTCACTCCAGATTTCCAACATTGCCATTTTACCACACCTCCTTATGAGCAGTATAGCTGTCATTTTTCACATCTTGCCCAAAATGTGTTCCCACCCATGTAGTGCACAATGGCGCAGTATGTGCAAAATCAATGTATGGGACACATTAAGAAAATCACAGTGACACTGTTCATGAGCAGAGGTCTTAAAATGGCTATGTTGAAAATTTGGTGAAAAAATTCCTAAAAATGACTGTTTTATTTAGCGTAGCTACAGTTCCTATGCACGCCGTAAGTTTGCAAATTTAATATTTTCACTCTAGATTTTCAACATTGCCATTTTATTACACTTCCTTATGAACAGTACAGCTGCCATTTTTCATATGTCGCCTAAAATGTGTTTTCGCATGTAGCGTATAATGGTGCTGTTGGGTCGCGAAAGCAATGTTTAGGACAGATTAAGAAAATCACAGTTACACTGTTCATGAGCAGAGGTCTTAAAATGGCTATGTTGAAAATTTGTGACAAAAGTCCATAAATGACTGTGTTACGAGTGAGCAATGCGCAGTTTCCACGCACTCGTAAGTTCATGACTTTGTAATATTTTCAGTCCAGATTTTCACCAGTGGCATTTTTTCACACTTCCTTATGAACAGTACAGCTGTCATTTTTCACAACATGGCTGAAGTGTGTTTTCACACTTTCAGCGCTGAGATGCATGGTCGCTGTGGGGAATCATTGTTCGGCACAGATAAAGAAAATCACAGTGACACTGTTCATGATCGGAGGCACCAAAATGCCTGAGTTGACAATCTGCTGTAAAATATCCCCAACCTAATTATATTACGGGTGTGCATTGCACAGTTTCTATGTAAGCTCATGACTTCACCATTTTTTTAAATATTTGTACTGCAGATTTGCAACATTGCCATTTTTTACACCTCCCCATGAACAGTACAGCTGTCATTTTTTACATCCTGTTCGGAATGTTTTTGCACCTGTGGTGCTAAATGCCGTACTCGCTGTGCATAAGCAGCTTTCGACTAACAAACTGATATTCCCCCTGTTCATGAGGTGGGGTCACAAAAAAACATGTTGAAAATTTGGAGTGAAAATACCAACGAATGCCTGAGGTATTAGGGTTTCCAACCATAACGCCCAACCCTGTAGAGAATGACAGGCATCAGGGGTGTGACTTGGGATTCTTGCCTGTAATGCTCATACCATTCCACACCCTGCAGCCAGTGAGAGGTATCGAGGTATGCCTTGGACTCTTCAGCCCCAAAGTTCATCCCATTCTCCTATATCGCACCCATCTCACCGCATTTTCCTAATGAAATGGGGTGTATAAGGCCAAACACCCCTGGAACACCATGACACTTGTCAGTGTCTGCAGGGTGAGGTGTGGTGAAATGGCAAGGCCATTATGCCTGATGACCCAAATGCACACCCCAATGCCTGTTACTCTCTGCAGGGTGGTGGTGGGGTTGGCTTCAGTTCAGTACTTCACTGCCATTCCTATTACACAGCTCTGTAACTTCTACATTACCACTGCCAATGCCAGCAAGCAAACATTCGGCATTGACAAATGCTTGTTTTTTATTTTATTACTGTTTAAGGGTTTTCCTGCCTCTGCTTCTGAAGGCAGTTTGAAACTACAGAATGATGTCTCAGATTGCAGCCAATCTCTGACCTAAACTAGCAAGTCTCTAAAGAAGATTTAACCCTTGCCTGCCCCTCTGGTTGCTAGTAGTATGGAACTTAGTCTCATTACTCTGGCAACTTTTAAATACAGGGAAAAATAATAGTATACCTCTGTTTCTCTCCACCAGCAAGTGTATATTGAAAACAAAGTTAACCTAGACAAAGAAACGTATTTATTCAAAATTTTTGTCAGTCTATATTTATGAATGACATTGGAAAGGTGAACCCACACTTATAGAACTGTGTTTATACTGATGTCACCAACTTTTGCAATTCTCTCCTGCCCTCCACCCTTATGTCCTTTCTCACCACCCCTCCTTCCATAACCCTTATATTCCCCACCCCATGCCCTAGCCCTCCAACCCCCTCGCCTGTATGCTACTCTTACCTCTTCCTTTTTAGCCCTTTCCATATATACCAAGACCTGCCATGATCTAAGTGATGCATAGATTGTAACATGGTTAATCCTTGTTGTTATGATGTTAAATATATTGAAATTCAGTAAAAAAGAATAGCTGGAAGACCCTATGTGTATTCTCTTTTCTCTTGTGCTCAACTGTTTTGCCCGCCATCCTCAGGGCCATTTCCACCTGGGGTTCATCGGGTTCAAGCAACTCCCCCTCCAATTTGGTACCTACTTTTTTCTATTCAATATGTGTGCCAGTTTTTGCATACTTCTCCTTTAAAACTTTGAGGACTTAAGACCGAGGCCAGCAATGCCTTGAATTCCCTCTAACATGCTTGTATCCCTGCCAATCAGCTGTGCTATGTAGAGCTGCCCCCTGAGACCCAATAACATGCGCCTGCCCATCTCTGAATACTTCCCAAATCAGCTCCCTAGTGCCTGAGCTTCTTGGTGAGTCTTTCATGCTGTCCTTATCCTTGGCTGGCTAATCAACTTATGATCAAGATGTGAGTGTGCCCATAGTGCATCATGACTCTGCCCAAAATTCACACTGTGCTGCTATGAGCAAGGATGGATTGTGGTGGCTGCAACATCTCAAAGAACATTCAAGAAAAGGCATGGGGCTCATCACAAAATATTTTTGTCAGTTAGCGGGTAAATGTCACTGGCAGCTGCCAGAAGATCAGTTGTGCTTAGAATTTGGCAGGGGCTAAACAGCACAGTTAATGGGTCTGGAGTGACATTCACGGGGTGGGGGGATATGTGTCTGACTAAATGGGGCTGCAGCTCAACAGCAGAATGGTATTTATAGAGCTGGGGGATGAGTGTCTGACTAAATGGAGCTACAGTTCAACAGCAGAATAGTATTTATAGAGTTGGAGGGGTAAGTGTCTGACTAAATGGGGATGCAGCTCAACAACAGAATGGTATTTATACAGCTGTGGGTGTGTGTCTGACAAAATGTACATTTCAATTAATGTACAGTTGAAGCTCATAATGAGTATGCATTAATCAGCATGTTTACTCCCTTGCACTCTCCTTCTCCCTGCTTCTTCAGCCTGCCTCTATCATTTTGTGAAATCTCTATATCAACTCATCTTGGTGACCTGGTCACTTCAGTGTTTGCTGTCCCCTCCCATGTCTCCCCTCCATCCCTGAACATGGTGGCATTGCCATTTTTCAAAGCTGCTCTGCAGTACTAGATTTCTGTCCCCCCATTGCTCTCCTCCCCCACATCTCTCTTCCCTGCTCTAAACACAGACAAGTTGGTTTGCAGTACTTGAAATTTGCCTCCCACCATTACTCTGCTCCTGATTTATCTTCCTTGCCCCAAACACAGAAAAATCACTCTACGGGAATTGATATCAGTCCACCCCCATTTCTCCCTTCTCTTGATCTCTCTTTCTATTACCCTGAACACTGGCAAGCAACTAAGCAACTCTGTAGCACTTGATTTCTTACCCCCTGTAATTTCTCTCTTCATCCTCCCAGAATACTTGTAAAGCAGTTCTGCGGCACATGATTTCTGTGTCCCCCAGTTACTTTCTTCCCCTGATCCCTCCCTTCCACATGAAATGTGCTGCTGGTGGTGTGACTATTTCAAGAGATGCTGTAGAAACTTGCCCTGGATCTAGCCTTACATGGGCTTCTCAAAGACCAAAACTTAAAATTCTGAAGTGCAAGAGACAGATCAAACAAAATACATTCTGTGGGGGTTGGGGAGCTTTGACCATGAGAGGGACTGCTGAGGTTCCATGTGTGAGGAGGAGGTAATGGCTACAGGGAAAAGGTGTGCACTGAGCCTGGTGAAGTGGCAGTGTGAGGCATGAGTAGTGGCTGCTGGAGTAGAGTATTCCTGAACGCGACAGTGAGAGTGGGGACAGAGCACAAGAGTCCCTGTGCAGCTGATTTAGAAGCAAAATTCCGGGATGCTGTCAAATAGACCCCGCACAGAAGTAACATCATAAAGGCAAGTTTTTTCCACACTTCTTAATGTTGGCTGCAGGCTCGCTGCCATTTCTTGCAGACTATCAAAACCATGCTCATGTTCTAGAGATATATTTGTATATGTGTGAAGCAGTGGTCATGCGCAACTGAAAAAAGGTTTTTACTACAGTATTTTGTAGAGCTGTGCAGAATGGGAAAATTCCAAATTCATGGAATTTCAATGACATTTCATGATTTTTTCTGCCTTGATAAAGTATAAGAGTTAGACGAAACATTGGTGGAGGGGTGCTGTGTTTCCCTATCAGCTTCTTATGGCTAATTTAGATAAAACAGTTTTGAACTTGACCTTGCATTCAGGTCTATTTGTCAGTCGCTGAGTTGTTCTGCTTTTCCTGTAATTGTATTTATTTACTTTGCAGTAGCACCAGCTATGCCTCGGGAAGCCACCTCTTTTTGTGAAGTAATAAAACATAATGATTTCCATACGATAACACTGAAACTTCAATAGGCCATAACTCCAGCAATATTTAGAGTTAAGTGACAATCTCTATGTAGTCATGATGGTCTCAAGGGGTACTACAAGAAATGATGGTGCTGCAAATGCAGTAGATAGATACTGGCACCAGCACACTCTTCAGACAGCAATTGAGTAATTGACTGCTTAGCAAAGAACAATCAAGCATACCTTGTTTTTGTCACCACAATGTGCTTCCACATTATCATTTCCCTGCTGTCAGTGATGCTTCTTGCCCAACTGGATCAGTACATTGCTATCAGAACAGTGTGCTGGTGCCACTCGTTAAGTTGCAAGAAAGGTTCCTGCTAACTCTGCCGGCACCTCAGTCCTCCTCTAATATGGTGGGTGTGCTGCTTTAACTGAGTCATTGGGGTCCACACTCTATCCTCTATATATTTAACTCTATCCTACACACTCAGAGTGAGGAGATGGTGTTCGTGGCTGAGAGCTGCCAAAACAGCCTCCAATTGGCCAACAAAGCTCTGTAAGATTTTGAAATCTAACCTACCGAATAGCACCTCCTGAATACTGGCCGAATAGTGGACTATTCAGAATGCCCATCAAAATATTCAGTAAGCCTGCTATTCATGGTATTCAGGAAATGCCATTCGGTCCATGCACAGCCTGATTATTTTGCAATTTCTGGAAGCAAGCAATTAATAAAATTGGCACACACAGTCTCCTTGTAAGGTCTAAGAATCTGTCAAATTTCATGGTATTGCATTCTACAGTTTTAAAGTTTCAGGGGCTTAAATTTGTAGTTTACATTCTTGCAAAATTACATTTTTAAAAGTTATTAAATTTGACTACTTTTGATTCAATCCCATTTAAAGCTGCAAATATGAACTTTTTCAGAAAAGACCATGTGGTATAGTAGTTTCAATACTTCAACTCTGGTTAAATTTGGATATACTGTTTTAAAAAATTAGAGAGAAATAACTGAAATTTACATTTTGGCAACATGTTTGGCAGGCTATAACTCAGTCCCATTTGAAGCTAGAACTCAAACTATGTATATATACAAATGTAGTGATATCCTGTACACCTGTCACATTTTATCACATTTCAATGAATACTATCAAAATTATACTAAAACTACAGAAGTCAAAATGTTTGGCTACCTATAACTCAGCATCCATTAAAGCTTGACAGTTAAATTGTGGTGTGTTTACCCATATTGGGTGCTACTATAAATCCAGACATTGTGGAGAAATGTGGATAAGAAATTATAAAATCATCTCAAAATAACAGAACATTTAATTTTGATTAAATGTTTGGCCACCCATTCCTCCATCTTCTTTCAACCTATGAATCTGGAATTTAGCACATGATTGCATGTCATTGAGTTCTGTTTGTGCTCCAAATGTGATGTTAATTGGGTGTGTACCTGTAAAATTATAACAAAATAAGTGAAATTTAAAATTTTGCAGAATTCCGTGGACATTTTCACAAACATTATTCAAAATTCCACGGACTAGGAATGATCATTCCATGGGCATTTTGCAAGCTGAATTTATATTCTACACAGCTCTAGTATTTTATTTTTTCAGTGAAGATGGTCCAAGGCAACAGCTGTTCTGTAGGCAGTGAGGCTGCTGAGTAACAGTGCATGTTTGCAGTGATGGATTTGAAGGAAACATTGGGGTATTGTACCTTAACAGTTACACCCTTAAAGGACACCTTAATAGGGTTTCCTGGGAAAATTAAGACTACAAAATTCAAAAACATAAGGATGTTGTTTGAGCCCTTACCTGCCATGTGCTGTGCTTCATTTTTTGCATAAAATCGTTTTAACACCATTTCATCACATTTTAAAAAAATTTAAACAAATCAACAACTCTTTCAAAATGCCTGCTTCAGTAGCAGCCTAAGATGGCTGTGATGTGCTTGGGAGATTATGTCATTGGAGTGAGAGTGCTCCAGAGCTATAATGGGGGCCTGTTAAATATAATTCTTTTAACACCCTTGGATTGCATATGTGGGTGACATCCTTTACTGTGCATGTGTGAAGAGGGTATCTCACATGCGCAGTAAAGGATTTTACCCATATATGGAATCCAAGGTTGTTAAAAGAACTATATTTAGCAGGCACCTATACATATCTATCTCTCCAGAGGGCTCTCGCTCTGATGACATTATCACTCAAGCATGTCGCGGCCATCTTTGGCTGCCACTGGAGTGGGCATTTTGAAAGAGTTGCCAATTTGTTTACATTTTTTTAACATGACAGAATAGTGTTAAAATTATTTTATACACAAAATGAAGCACAGCATATGGACCACAGCCCTATGTTTTCAGATTTTGCACTATTGATTCTTAAATTAGCCTGTTTACTTGTCCTTTAAAAAATATTCGCTAACAGCTGAATGCCCCAAAGACCTGCTATTCTAGCTGTGCAAAGTCAGGGAGAGTATTTTGTGAACGTCAACATGTTACTTGTTCTCTGTTTGACCCATTGCCTATAAGCTGCACTTCAGAATGCTGCAGTGGAATAAACAGTATACTGTACTGATGCATCCACTTTTTTAGGCAAACTGTAGCTCATTTTTTTTGTTTCTTCACATGAAGTATAAGTAGATTATAACTAATTATAGGAGAGTATATACCTGCTTTTAAACTCAGTTTAATTTTTACTTTCTATTTATTCACCTCCATACTCAGCATCAGACCCTTCTCAGACCCACAGAGCACCAGCCCCATCACCCTGCCTTCTCCCAGGACTTACCTGCTCATCAGCTGTGCACCACTGTCCCCATGGGGAAGGTTCTTGGACTGGCTCAAGTCCCTCAGACAGGCTTCAGCTATGTGCAAACAGCCCACCTGGGTTGGCTGATGCAGGGTCTGTGAGCTCCATAAGGCCATCATCCTGTTTTGAGCCCTCTCCCTCCTCCCTCCCTCCCTCCCTCTCTCTGGATGTGTGTTGAGGCTGACATGATGGCACATAGCATTAGTGTTGACTCAGCCAATCGGATGCCATGCTGCCCTTGCATGCACTGCTAGCCTGCAGTTGCATGACAGAATGGGTCTAGCCTTCCTCCCAGGGAGGAGATTATCTTGTGGGATGCTCAGTCCTCTTCTCTTGGCTGTTGCTGCAATGATTCAGGCTCAGTTCTGAACCCAAGTCACTGGCATTGCAAGTGGTAGAGCTACCACTCCGCTGATGGGCCAGCATTAACTAAAATGTTATATTTTAATAGTAGTCGTAGTAAAATATTTATTTACTTAGGAGTAATACATTTTCATACACCATTAGGTTAATAAATATCCTATTTACAAGGTGTCCCTGTAGATGCTATTAATTATTTTAATTTATGTGTAGTTGTAATAAACATACAAACATTTAATACAGCTTACAATCATCAAACTACATTCGGTTAACTGGTTATTTGTACACAAACAGTTTATACTATATTCATCTATTACAAGTACATTGAAATTGTAACTCTTGCTTCATTGCATCCTTAAATGCATTAACAGACATTTCAAAAGTTCTCCTACTTGAAGGCAGCTAGTTTCAGGTAGTAGCAGATTTAAATGTAAAGGATATTTTCCAATATTTATAATGTACCTTGGCCTCAATCAGCTCCCTTGCTCCTCTCTTACTTAACTGATAAGAGTGACTAGGTTTAACCAGTTTGTCCTAAAGACCAGTGGGCCTATTGTTTTTAAATATTCTGTACACAGTTGTAGTCCAGGGTCCAATTTCAAGACAGAGTACACCTGGTGCAGGGTGATTTACACGAACCCTGTGGTTCAAATCTCACCTTACACCAGGCACAATGCAAGTTGTCATTCCCGAAGGTGCCTTGTGCTATGCTGCATGATGGTTGCCCCAAAGGTGGGCTACATCACCCACTATGCCTGCAACCTGCAGCGGCATGGTGCAAGGGTGGGTTACGACAGCAACTGCACCCTATTCTGGAAGGTCACTGCCATAATCCACTTACACCATTACAGAAGAGGCAATGTTGTAGTGGGGTTAGACCACCTAGGAGGTGGACTAAGGGGCATCCGTTCTGGCACATCGATGGATGCACCTCCTGCAGTGCCATGGAAATGACATATCTTTGCCCAGCATGCACCCCTGCACAGTCATGCCCTCCACCACCCCCAGAATTTGGGGACCCCCGAGGCCATTTTCTGACATTTCCCCCTGATCACCAGTGCCAAGCAGCCAGCTCCCCCATGCCCCCAGGTGTGTTCCGGTGCGTTATGGAGTGGAGGGGCTCGTGGGGGCAGATAATTGCGTGCCATGACTTGCAGCACCCAGGTCCTGTGTGCCATTCTCTTTATTTATTTATTTAGTTAGTTATTTATTTATTTGCACATCGGTTTACATCCTTTGAGCCAGAGGCTCATTTCCAAAGGTACCTTGTCACATAGATGACAAATACAAATACAAGCATACTGGGTTACAGGATATACGTTACATAGTTTGCAAGCACATTTGATAATGAACATGACAGATATATATACAAGCAATTATAGGTTCCATGATATGGGTTACATAGATAGCAGCACATGTGATAAAGACAATTTTACAGAGTAGTAGCAGATTAATCAGCAGTGGTACGTACTTGCACAGAGAAAGGGCAAGCACAGGAATAATGGCAGTACAGACAGAAAGGGATAGGATTTAAAGAGGTGTGTAAGGATGCTGCCCAATAGGCATTGTCAGGGCACAGAGTGTTGCGCCTCAAATTATAGACAGATGCAATTACGTGTGTTGAATAATTCACTTCTGAGTGCAGTTTTGAATTTGGAAATTATGGGGGCATCTGAGATGGGGAGCGGGATACTTTTAGTGCTAGACTGCAGCTGCCGCAAGCCATGGGCATAGATGATGGGGACCCTGCCTGTCTTAGAATAGGGCTCAGAGTCCCCGGCATAGTGCCACATGGTGCAACTCGCTGACACCCACGAGCTGCACCATGCATTTTGTAATTGGGCCCCAAATCTCTTGTTTTTTCAACTCCAGAGATTTCCAGTTTAATCTTTCATACATTGAACAGTGATGTGTTTTATAATTACATTTTAATAAGAATGTAGCTAATCTGATGTAACAAATGTCAATCATATGTAAACTATCACTGTTTGAATGGTCACAAATATGACTTCCATAGTCAATAATCAGGATAATTAGCTGCTGATAATCTAGCTTTCATAGTGAGGCAGTTTGAAACTCTTCTTACTGCTCCAATCCTAGTATTACTTTTTTTTTTATTTAGTTTTTTTGTTGACCGGGTAAGTGCACTAGACAAATCCTGCCTATTTTCAGGCACGACCCAGGGGAAGGGAATACAGATGAATGCCAGCTGACCTTGAACCAGATCTGTTGGTGGTATTTTTTGTGAATGAGGCAAATTTGGCCAGGACACCGGGGAAATTCCCCTGCTGTTTGGCCAGTAGGGGAGCTGGCCTTTGTTGCATGATGGCCACTTCGGGAGTGCGGTTGGAGGAGGAGGTTGTGTCTGCTGCTGGCAAGGGAGCTGAGCAGCGTTGTGACATGGATTTGAAACTTGCTACAGTATTTGATATTGAAAACAAAAAGCTTTTTCATGATGCAGTCTCGTCTACTGAGGCTTTACCTTTTTCGATGGCTATTGAAGGGAGTTCCTTGAAGGCTGATATAGCAGAGGCTACAGGATGTTTTCTGGTTGAGACTTCATGCACTGCAGCTTTAAAACCGGCTTTTGTTTCACCTCTGGCGAAAGAGAATGCGGAAGTATGTTTGGAGAGAGGCGGTGTTTTGACATCTGCGGCTATGCCTAAGGCTCAGACTTGCACTACAGGACGTGTCTGTGAAGGTGGTGTTTCTGGATTGAATGTTTTGGTTTGGGAAGCCGAGGATGATGCTACAATGGTCGAAGAAACTTCTCAGCAATGGCGGTCGATGGAGGAGGAAGCTGAGGTGGTGTTGACTGACTGTTTGCAAAAGAAAGAAGAGGTTGTGAGTACTGCACAGCTGAAGGTTGTGTTTCCAATGATTACCCTGCAAAGAGAGACTGGGTTCATTTTCAACCCAATGAGTGTGGGAGTCAGGGGTTTGAATCTTGATGCCCCTATTAAATATCAAACAGAGGCAAATGTACAAAAGGGTAACAGAGTTTAGTTTTGTTTCCTCAAAAAGTTCTGTGACAAAACAAAATATTGCCCCTAGACTGAATACGGAGGTTAGTGCAGGTATCCCCCTGACCTCTGAAGGGTTGCCTGCTACACCTCTTAGTTTTGAGAGTCACGATGAAAATTGGTCTCCTCAGGGTGCCTTGGTTGTGGCAGGGTGGAAACAATTAGGAAACGGGGTTTGGACTCCTGATTCAGCATGGGACTCCTCTCTGGACTTAAATAAAACTTCTCCTATTTGGAAACCGGGTAAAGTGAAAGGAACAGCAAGCAACATAGATGGGGAAGACCAGATTGTTAAAAATAAAGACATAACTGCAGGACTATTACCTAATTTGTCTGAACTTCCTAATAAAAAACAGGTGTCTGAGGGATCTAAGTCTGGGGAAGATCCTTCTTTTGTAAAACCCCTTATGTCTGCATTATTTTCTCAAATTAAACTGGAAGCTGCACCCAGATGTATTGCAGTTCGTATAAGATACAAAGGGGGGCTAACAGAGAGACTGGATAGGTATTATGTGGGAAAATCCCTCATAAAAGAATCTTTGTCCTTTTCCCCAAGAGATGTTTTTGCTTTTATTAACATCTCGGGTGAGGATAACTTTGATGTTAGTTTTTGTTCTCCCTCCTTACTGGAATTATTTTGGGAATGGTATAATCAGGTTAAATTCTCACCCTTATGGACCCCCTTTTTGGTTATACCTCTTACAAAGCCATTGATTAAACATGTAACAGTAATGTTTAGAAATGAGGGTGTTCATGTTGAAGATATTTACTACTGGCTATCCCAAAGATGCGATGTTCAGAGTGACCCTGAGCCTATTTTGGATTCCAAGCATTTCTGGATGGGAGGCTGGAAATTCAAGGTTAAATTAAGGCAGTCTAATATGGGAGTGGAACATATCTCTAATTCCTTTTTGTTAGGGAGGGATAGGGGAGTCTGTTTCTATAGTGGCCAACCCAGGGCTTGTTATAAATGTGGTTCAAGAACACACCTTTCCAGCACATGTGACCAGCCAAGATGTGATAATTGTGGAGAAGTTGGTCATGTCACAATGCTATGTAATAATGCTACAAAGTGTGATCTTTGTGAAGAACAAAATCATGCCTTTTGAGACAGTCCATGGGCATCACAGAATAAGGTCTGTTGTGGTAACCTGTATTTGATTATCCAAAAGGCTCAAGATGCTAGGGAAAGACAGCAGGGGGATTGTGGTACCTTGAAGCCCCCTTCTTTGCCCCAGAGCACTGTAGAAACTCATGTTGTGGAAATTCCAACCCGGCCTCAGGCCTCATCTGACATAGCTATTAAAGAGGAGGTTTCAGAGGGGGTTACATACCTTTTGCAGCCAGTTTGTTTTAAAGCCCTAGATGAGGATTCAGTAGCTGACACTGCTTCCCACCTTCCTTTACCCCCCAGAAGATCCTGTAGAAATTTTGAAACTATCCCGCCTCCTGAACCTGAGCCTCTCGAATCTAAAAATTCCTATGCAGCCTTATTTTAGGGTGATTCAGAGATGGATATTGGGGATACAGACTCCCAAAAATCATTACAGGATGCATTGGTGCACCCTAGGGATGATTATAAAAAAAAAAGAAGAAAAGGCGGAAAAAATGAGATAAGGTTTCTCTCATTTAAAAAAATAAAATGGGTTTTCTATGGGCCTCCTTAAATATACATAGTATTTTGAATACACAAAAGAGACGGGCTGTGTTTCAGTTACTTCATGATTTCCAGATTTCAATATGTTTTTTGCAGGAAAACTGGATGTTTTCTAAAGAACAAATAGTTTCTTTTAAAAAGGATTTTCCATGGGGACCATCTTACTGGTCTTTTGGGGAAGACAGGGCTGATGGGGTTGGGATTCTCTTTAATTCATATCAGTTAGTTTTGTATAAATTGATTGATTTGTTTCCGGGTAGGGTTCTAATCATAGATGGGAAATGGAATGTCAATACCTTTAGATTTATTAATATCTATAACCCCCAAACAAAAGCAGCTAGGGTTGCTTGTTTGAAAGGGATTCAGCCTTTTTTAGTCACGTCCTTACCCATTCTTTGGGGTGGAGATTTCAATTGCAGTATAGGAGTAAAAGAGAGGGGTTCAAACAAAAAAACATATTGTGATTCCAACTGTTTAAAGGAAATTGTGAAAACTGCAGATTTAGTTTCCTGTGAAGCTTTCAGTACTGATTGCTCTGGTGGCACCTTTTTTAAGGGGAAAAAGGGGTTCATAATTGATTATCTTTTTATTTCTAAAACAATTTCAGCAAAAAATTAAATTAAAGTTCCAGTAGAGTTTTCTGATCATGTTCTTTACAGGTAGAGGTAGGAGCTTTTTAGGGCAAGAGAAGCAAAGAAAAGATGGAAACTAAACACTTCTATCTTACAAGACCAGCTTGTACTAAATTCCATTAGATTAATTCTAAAAGTTAGATTATCTGTGGTGTTTTTGTACTCTGATATGGGAGTATGGTGGCAAGAAACAAAAAATGATAGCATTGCATGGTGTAAAAAATATGGGATCCGACAGAGGAACTCTGAGTTTTTTGCCTATTTAAAATTAAGATCTCAATTACAATATCTACTTACGTTAGCAAATTCCTCCAGACAGGGTTTTTCTGCACAAATACAGTCTATTAAGTCACAAATTAGGGTCTTACAATACGACAGAGCAAAAACTTTACAGGCTTTGATAACTAATCACATGAGAAAATCAGTTGTTGGTGATCCATTTGAATTGTGTAAATCAATTAAGGATCATTCATCTTTAGAATTTTTAGACCACAGGGGTTGTAGTGTGGAAACAGTAGTTTCTATAGGAAATAAGATTACTGCACACTTTCGGGAATTACAATCCACACATTCTCTCTCCTTCTTTGCTACAGATAAACTATTTTTTAGGCCCTCCCCCCCAGACATGGGTTTAGATCAAGGTATAATGAATAATATTAAAAGGTCTTTTTCTCTTTTGGAGATAGATGCTGGGTTAGATGATCTTTCCAATTCTTTCTATAAAACATTTCATACGGAATTAGTGCCTTGTTTGGCTTTAGTTTTTAATAAATTTTTAGATGGTGACTTGATTCTGGCTTTTTTTTCAGAAGGTTTACAGATACATATTTTTAAAACAGGGGATAAGGAGGATTTTCGGAATTGGAGACCAATCACATTGCTAAATTCTGATTATAAAATATTGGCAACTTTGATTAATAATAGATTGAAAAATTTGACTACTGTAATTTTTTCTCCACCTCAGCATTGTGGACTTCTGAATAGAAGAATCCAGTCAGTGCTTTGTACAATAAGAGATGTCATTGAACATTTGAATGACTCAGGAGAGTCAGGGTGTTTACTATCTTTGGACCTTGAGAAGGCCTTTGATAGAGTTAGTCACCCTTTTTTGTTTTCAACTTTAGAATTTTTTAGGGTGCCCGCGGGTTTGCTTAATTTGATAAAAGGGCTGTATGCCTTGGTGTTGGTGTGTCCAGTAATCAAAGGGGAATTAGGGACAGGTTTTGTCATGGGAAGTCGAGTAAGGCAGGGTTGCCCCTTAAGCCCCCTCCTATACATTTTCTCTTTGGAGCCTCTTATTAGAGCAGTAAGCACTACCCCTAAGTAGACAGGAGTGCATATCCCTTTAACAAATTCCTGTTTGACCATACAGGCATATGCAGATGATGTTTGTCTTTTTTTTAATGAGGTTGCACAAATGGGAGTATTTTTTCAAGTATTCAATCATATTCCAAATTGTCAAATGCCAAAATTAATCTTTCTAAATCCAGAGGTTTATTACTGGGATGTACCTATCAGATCCCTTTACAATACAATACTATAAATGTGTCTACAGAGCCCCTTACAATATTAGGGGTAGTTTTTGGATCCAAAAACCTTCTGGAGGTAAACTGGATTTCTGTATTAGATAAAGTGGAAATTGTAGTGAACAGATGGAAGAAGTTTCGATTTTCAAAACTGAAAAGAATTCAGGTGTTGAAACAATTTATTTTACCATGTTTTCAGTACCTAGCAGTCATTTACCCCCTGCCTGCCCATTATGAAACCAGACTTTACAGCATTTGTTTTCAATTGTTATGGGGCAATAGACTAAACCCTGTTAAAAGATGTTTTACTTACCTGGATAAAGATCAAGGAGGTTTAGGAATGGTTGACCCAGTGGTTTTTTGTTTTACATTATGTTTTTCCTTTTCATTGAAACATAGTCTAGGACCACCAGATAATCAGGAGAGTTTTTTTCTTAGATCTCATTTGGGACATTACCTAACAGCTTGGCTGCATTGAGCACCTAAATTATCCCTCATTTTTCTTTACTGGAATTTTTCATGCCTGCAGCACGAAAACTCTAAGTGGCAGGTAACCAAAAACCAGAACAAAGGGGGTTCATCTCGGAAATTATGTAAAGAAATTATAACATTAATCTACCCCTTAAGGCCAAGTTTAAAAATTGTCCTTCAGGACTGATTCCTAACATATTAGAACAGCTAAATAATCCCAGACTACCGTTACATATGTGGGAGGTTCAATGGCTCATAATGTATGGGAGGCTGAATGTTAGAGGAACAGCTAAATATAAAGCCAAGGAAGAGAGGATATGTCCATATAATGAATGTGTCTATCAGGAGGAAATCATGGAACATTTTTTTCTACAGTGCTCTTTCCCATTAAAATTATGGGCTTTTTTGGCCAAGAAATGGGAATTGAATTGGTTGGCAAATTTAAACTATGATATATTAGTGATTGGCAACTTCCCTCCAAATTTAAGGAAGTATGAGAAGGGTACTTTGAGAGTACTATTTGCATGTTACGGTTTTGCCTTTGGCAAGTAAGATGTCAATGGGTATTATATAAAAAAAAACTTCTCTAGAAGGGTTTAATCTGTATGTAGTAAATGAATTGAGGAAATTCTTTCTTACAGATATGCAATTGTATAATGTAGATAAAGTCAGGAAATGGTGGAAAGGATTTTCACATATTATCAAATATAAATAGAAGGTTGATGTTTTTCTTCCTTTGTTTCTCCCCTTTCCTTTTTATTTATGTTTTTTTTTGGATAGAAGGGTTAATTTAGGGTTGGGAAAGGAGATGAAGTATATAGTGGACATTTACTTAAAGTCTTTTCTCTGGTTTTTTTTCTTTGTTACTGATAATTTAGGATGTATATGTATGTTGTTTCTGTTTTGCATGATTTTTGAATGATTTGTATTTATGTTTCTATCACAATAAAATCACCCCTACTCTTTTTCGATGAGTGTCATGGGATCTTTAACATCCACCTGAGCTACCACCAATCCAGGCAGATGGGACCTCAGTTTAACGTCTCATCCGAAAGACGACCTTGGAGACGCCCTTACTATTTTCAAGATTATTTTAACCAAGAAATTTATATGGTGGTCAAAAAGCAATTTATGATCAAAGTTAATGCCTAGGTATGTATATGTAATAACCTGTGTCAGAATGGATCCACTAAATGTTTTTATTTCTAACTGGTCCATATTTTTTTGATTTTAAAATGTGGAATGTAGTGAAAAGCATAGATTGTGTTTTTTTAATGTTCAATATCAATTCTGAAACAGTAAACCGATTTTGCATTGTATCAAAATCTGTTTGTAATTTGTGTTCTATCTCCTTGGTATTTTTCCCTTCTGCCACTAACTCTGCATCATCAGTGTAACTTTGAATGTTGGTTAATTTCATGTTATATGCTAGATAGTTAATATATATCAAAAACAGTAAGGTGTCCTGTACAGACCCATGTGGAACACTCCTTATTACTAGTAATATATTAGAATATGATCCACTCATGGTGACCATCTGGGTTCAATCTGCTAAATATGATTTGAGCCATTTGCAAGGCTTTTCGCAATATCTATAGCTATTAGTCTGTTCATAAGGATTTTGTGGTCCACAAGATCAAAAGCTTTTGACAAGTCATCAAATGCTGTGCCCACAGATCTTGCCTCACAAAGAAGAGTAGCCACCAGGTTGAGGAAATCCCTAAGCACAGTGCCAGTGGACTGTCCTTTTCTAAATCCTGACTGCCAGTTATTTAGTTTATTATATTTGTCAAGATGATTAAGTAATTGGCTGTGGACTAATCTTTCCATTATTTTTGAAACTATTGATAGAGGGGCAATTAGCCTGTAATTTGCTTGCTGTAAGTTATCATGACCCTTAAATACAAGGACAGTGTTTCGGCAATTTCCAGATACCAGGAATTTTTTGAAGAACAAATAACATTAACTGTACTGTACATAGAATAATTACCATTTTTTATAGTCATTTTATAACATTAGCAATGTTTAAATATTAAAGACAGTTTATATCTGCAGTAAATTTAACTGTTAGGTCCTTGGTACAATTTATTTATTCTTTTCTTTTTATGCCTGCTGTTTATTCATGGTAGCTCTGCCTAGATGTCCATAATGGAGACGCCCTTGCTATTTTCAAGATTTTTTTATAAAAGGGTTATCATTGGGCTGATTTTTTTATTATTTTTGTCAGTGTTATGTAGGCTGTAATACACCCCTTTTGTTGAACTTGTTTGCAAATGGAACTCCATTGTTCTACTTTAGGGCAGTCTTGGATCAGCCTCAGCTGAGTTATTGATTTGCTAGTTGCTGCTAGGAAGATCCGGTAATGTTAGTGGTACTAGTCTTCCTATTGCCTGAGATGTACAGGGTTGATTGCATTAGTGGTGATTGAATAGTGCTTTTGTTGATCCAACTATTCTCCATTGGATAGTACTGGTATCTGACCTAAGATCTGACCAAAGTTGGAGTCTGGATTCATAGTCAGACAGTTGTGGATCCAAAGTCAGATCTATTGGATCCAACCTTGGATAGTTGGAGCTGGTGGTCAGATCCATTAGATCCAACCTTGGATAGTTGGATCTGAAGGTCACATCCATCTGATCCTGGTTGGATCCACAGATCCACAGATACCTTGGATACTTAGTGTGAATCCTAGCAGGTCGGATGCTTTATTGGATGTCTATGCCATGCAATTCTAGCCAATATCTAACCAAAATGATGGTATCCAATGGCATCTGACCATGTAAAATGCTATCCAAGCAACATTAATTCCCATAAGTAAGTTTAGTCCATTTACAGTAGCTGTGGCTTGGTCATAAATGCCTCTACAGTAATAATCTCCTCCCTGAAGGGACTTGTCACTGGACATGTCCAGGAAATTTGGATGTGGCTTGCTACCTGTCCACCATTCATCCATCATTTTACTGGTGTGTACTTTGTGGCAAAATCTTAGTTGTCACTGATCTTCTAAAAAAATCTTGACAATCATTTGCATCTAATATATGTTCTCACCATGACATAGAGACAGTGGTTTGAAAAGAATTCACCCATACTTCAATCTATCTTTTATCTTGTTCTTGTAACCTGAGTTCTAAACCCAATTTCTGTCTAATTAGAGTAGTGCAGACTGAAGCCAGGCCCTGCATGCCTTTCACCATTTTTTATACTAGTCTGGACACTGAGTTTGATTGTTTGCCACAATAGACTATCCTCTGCTATCTTTCTTCCAACCAATTTCTCCCCAGTATAAACTTCTTCAGTAACGTTCTGTGTGGCATCATGTTAAAGACTTTACTGAAATCAAACTAGAGTAGATCCATAGCATGACCCTTATCCAGTACCCTCGTTACCCAGTCAAACAACACTATCAGGATAGTGTGACAAGACCTTCCTGCCATAGACTCATGCTGTTTACTATCCTGAAGTTAGTTTCTCTCTGGGTAGTTCACTAAGTCCTCTTTGACTAGACTCTCCATCAGGATACCCACTATAGAGGTAAGACTGACAGGTCTGTTGTTACCCAATTACTCTGTCCCCCCTTTGTGGAGTGGAATTACATCTGCTATCCTCCAGTCTTTCAGAACTAAGTGTGCCTAAAATGAGCTATTGAATAGCATTATCATGTACCAGAAGTGTGGGCTGTAAATAAGCAATCCCTGCAAAATTAAAAACAGTTTGGATCTTTCTCCAACTCTTCCATAAATTTGATGCAGTGTGAGCAAACTAGTCTATGATTGAGATGTACAGGGCAGGCAAAGTGAATTATTACTGGGATAAATTAAATTGTAATTTGATAGGGAAAATAAATATATGTGGGGGTGATTACAATTATAGGTTGTGGGGGAGTCACATGATGCAGAGCACTAGTTAGCTGTGTTCTTCTGGAGCTCCACCTGATCTTCCTACCAAACGCTCCAAAATACCGAATCCAGCTTGACTTTTGCTAGTTTGCTGCTTATAACTTCTTACCTAATGATACTCATCCTGCAGAAACTCCGATGGAAGCAGAAATTCCTAAAGCTTTGCCGAAACACACTCCACCGGCAACTCCAGAAAAGGCACCCCAAAAATCGAAGGCCTCAGCTATACAGCATTCCTAGGTATCTACCTCCAGTGCCACAGTGGAGGAACCTCTAACACTATCAAGATTCCTGGAGGAATTTAGTCCTTTCAAAGCTGAAATGAAGGAGTTTGCCAAAGAGATCAAAAGCATTACCTCCGTTTTAGAAGACTTGTCACAAAGAACCTCCAACAATGAAGCACGCATACACTCACTTGAAAACCGAGCTGATAAACTAGATCCTACATTGGCTCAAATTAATCAACGTTTAGCGAAAATGGATCAGAAAGTGGAAGATCTTGAGGGCAGAAGCCACCATAACAACGCAGTGATCATTGGTTTACCTGAAAAAGAAGAAGGACCGGACCCAATCAAATTCATCCAGAGGTTTGTAGAAAAAATAGCAGGACCCTCTCCTTTCGGTCCCTGCTACAGTATTGAAAGAGCGCATTGCACCCTGTGCCCTGTACCACCTCGTGGAGCTCCCCCCCATGCTTTAATCTTTAAATTTTTAAATTACCAAGAGAAACAGCTTTTCATCTTAAAAGCTAAAGAAATGAAGGAATTGCAGTGGGAAGGCTCAAGGATCAGAGTTGCTCAAGATCTGCCACTGTCGGTTCGTCAATGAAGAGCAACCTTTCACCCGCTGGTAAGCAAGCTAATTGCTGCGGGTATTAAATTCAGAATGTCTTATCCTGCAAAGTTTCAAGTATTATTTGCTGACACCTGTAAATCTTATGAAAATATGGAGCTTGCAATGGCAGCACTTCAATCTGCTCTCCCTAATCTCTTCAAACCCACTTAAAAGTTTCAGGATGATTTTCCCACGGCTGTGGGAAATGTATCCTCTTCCATTGTGTGGAACATATGGCTATGTTCGGCACTGCTGACAGGAAGGCATGCTGTTATTATACTGCCTTTCTTTCCTCTTTTGATTCCTGGTTATCCAGATGTCCAAAGTTGCGGGGAAACAGTTTGGATCCTCACAGTTCTGGTATGAGTTACTCTCCCTTTGGTCTCCCCTCATGTCAGGGTTCTGCTTGCAAAGAAGTTCCCGAGTGGACTAGGAGTGCAAAGCATGTGCAACTTCTAGTGAGTAATCTGGAAGGTAGTCTTCGAGGAACAAATAAAATTAGCTTAGTTGGACTGGTAAATCTCCCGATCTTTACCTGTATTTACCGCAAATAGCAGAGCACAATTTGTTAAAGACTTCTCATTATTGGATGCAAAGAGCAATGCCACGAGTCGCCCAGTAGATAGAGCCAGAGTTCTGCTTATGAGGATTTTGACTTTAGTACAGGATAATCTGCGCTCCAACGTGCGATTGTAACTGCTATATTTAATTTCTCATCCCTCTTTTTTGAGTTATTATAATATGGTCTGCATGTTATAAGCTGTTCGACCCCGTATTAGTTTTACTTTTTTACGAAGAGAAGCTGTCTGTTCTGGAAACCTGTGTAAATAGTACAGGGATTTAGCCTGTTTTTGCTTGAGCTTATTTCAAGCACCCAGGACAACTCATTGTTGTTTTCATATTTTCAGTGGCTATCATATGGCCTGGACTTTTAATTGATAAAACAGGAATTTAAATGTTACAGTGTTACAGGGAGATATATTTTGGTTCCTGCTGTGTTAGCATTTAAGCTTAAAGTAACACCCATGGTCATGTTTGCTATGTTAGGTTACTAGGAAGTTACATGGTAATATGGGTGTTTCAAAATCCCATTAAAGGGAGCTGGGGTAGGGGGGAGGTGGGGCAAAAGAGGAATAGCTGGGTGAACTGCTGTCATGGACTGTGATAGAATGGGTGGGGATGGGGGGAGAGAGAGGATTTGGGACTGGTGTGTATTTAAATTTGGGGGAGAAGTGTTATGGGGGTATTTAAACTTAGGGTGGAGGGATGGGGGGTAGAAGCACAAGATACTAGTGTGGAAAAAAGGGAGGAACAGACATACGCTGGAGGGGTAGACAACTATAACCTTAGTTATCTAATTAGCACTGTCTAGAACTATTAAATTTATAAGTTGGAATGTTAAGGGGGCTTGTCAGAAATCTAAACAATACAAAATCTTAAAACATTTAAATCTTTTAAAAGCTGACATAATGCTTTTGTAGGAGACCCACCTGCTTAACAATGAAAGTAATTGCATGAGACGCTTACAAATAGGACAAGTATTTGCTTCACATGGTAATACATGAAGCAGGGGTGTAATGGTGCTGTTTCACAGAACTGTGCCCTTTATACCTCTTCAAGTAATACAAGATACTGCAGGAAGATATATTTTACTCAAAGGGAAATTACACACCTTGAAAATTTTGCTAGGATCTGTGTATGGCCTAAATACAGATAATCCTGCTTTTTTGTACAGTTAATGGATGTATTAACACCATTTTTAGATATCCCTATTATAATAGGAGGGGACTTAAACCTGGTTCTCTATCCTATGATAGAGCTAAACCCTCCAGTAAGAGTCTCTCTCCAGCCCAAAGGGCACTTAAAGAGCTCTTAGACCATTCAGGTCTGTCCGATGTCTGGAGAATTCTCCATCCAAAAGCCCATTAATATACTTTTGTTTCACAAGTTCATGGCTCAGCGTCTAGAATTGATTACATTTTCATCTCTCGTAACCTCCTCTCAGGGGTATTAGATGACGAAATTCTCACTGGGCTCCCCTCAGACCACTCTCTTATATCTTCTTTAGTTTCCTTTTCATCGCTTCCTAAAAAGGGTAATAGATGGAAACTCAATAATCAGTTACTAAGGGACCCAAATACAGTAAGCTGTATCTCTTCACAAATAGTTGAGTTTATCTCCAACAATTCTAATTCCATCAGTCGGCCGGATATGGTGTGGGGAGCATTTAAAGCTTTCCTGGTGGAATTTTAATAGGTCTGGCAGCCAAAAAGAAAAAAAGAGAAAGACCGATATATGTCTGAACTTGTGGCTCAGTTAAGAGCTAAGGAGGCTAAATTATCTCTCAATTCTAGAGAGGATGATAGACAGGAGGTAGTTAAATTGAGGGATTTACATTTAAAATTACTGGGCGAGTAAGCCGAATTAGCATTGATAAAAATGAAGGCAAGTTACATTGATCAAGGGGACAAAGCTGGTCGAATGTTAGCTAGACATATTAAGCAAGCAGAATCTTCCAGAATAACAACTGCTGTCCAGTCTCTTGAGAATGGTCTTATTAAAACCTCTCCTAAAGCAATTGCTGAGGAGTTCAGGAAGTACCTAGAATTGCTCTATAGTGCAATGAAAAATCCCCTGTCTGAAGAAAAAGTACATTCTTACTTAGATGGTCTGAACCTCCCCTCTCTTTCAGAGCTCCAACAGACCCAACTCATTACCCCTATTACCCAGAGTAAAATAGAGCAAGTTATTAAAGATCTCCCTCTTGATAAAACTCCAGGCTCGGATGGATTCTCATCCAACTTTTACAAAGTTTTTTCCAAAGAATTGTCCCCACTACTTATTTCTCTATTCCAATACATCCTCAACAGTCAGGCAACTGATAGAACATTATTCTAGGCTCTTATTGTATTACTTCTCAAACCAGATAAACTGGCAGACCAAGTTTCAAGTCACAGGCCCATCTCATTGCTTAACTACGATATTAAAATTCTTGCGAAGCTACTGGCTGACCATATAAACAAAGTTATACCTGACCTAATTGGAGTGGAGCAGGTTGGCTTTATGAAAGGAAGATCATCAAATGATCATTTAAGGACACTTGTGCACATCTTCTCTGTGTCCGGGGAGACAGACCTGCCTATGGTGCTGGTCTCTCTGGATGCAGAGAAGGCTTTCGATAGGGTCTATTGGAGCTTTCTTTTAGCCACGATGAAAACATTTGGTTTCCCTGCTGTATTCCTGAATTGGATTAGTTCATTATACATGATACCTTCAGCAAGAATTTCCTGCAATGGGGTTATTTCAGATCCCTTCAGGTTACATGTGGGTACGAGACAAGGTTGCCGTTTATCTCCTCTCCTCTTTAATCTCTATCTTGAACCCCTTATCAAGAATATTTTACACAAACACGAGGTGCAAGGTATTAAAATCCATGCCCATACTGTTAAAATAACAGCATATGCAGATGACCTCCTTCTACATATATCGCACCCAACCAGGTCTATCCTGGCTTTATTGGAAATCATACAGAATTTTAGCGAAATTGCTAATTCTAAACTTAATATGGAAAAAACGGTAGTATACCCCCTTAACAACAGAACTCTTAAGCACAAAATTACCGCTTTAGGATTATCCTGGAAATCTGACTCCATAAAATATTTGGGATTTACCTTAGCAAGGAGCCCAGGTCGGATGCAACAACTAAATTTGGGCTCCCTGGTTCATACAATTGATTTAAACCTTAAAAGATGGGCAATGCTCCCACTTACTTTATGAGGGAGAATTAATTTAGTCAAAATGAATGTTTTCCCCTGATTGTTTTATCCTCTGAACATGCTGAATATATGGCTCCCACATTCATGGTTTAAGAAAACTCATGGGTTAATCGCTAACTTCATCTGGGATTATAAAAAAGCCAGAATGGCTTACCACAAATTAGCTGCCCCTAAATCAATAGGTGGGCTGAGATTACCTCATCTCAGCCTATACTTTTGGGCCAGTCACGCAAATAAATATCTTACATGGGTACAAGCTTCAGACACCCTGGACCAAAATAACTATGTACCTCTTTGGTTACAGATTGAATTATCCTGTATTATGAAGCATGGCCTCTCACCAAAGCCCTGTTATACCTGAATCCTAAATCTTTACCCATGTAGCTCAGAAAATCCCCGACAGGGATATCTGTCAAAGTCCACTTACAGTTATGTGGATTTCTAAAATATATGCATACCAGGTACTCTTCTCAACCCATAAGAGGCAACCCCTGCTTCTTAATTGAAGGCAAGCCTCTTAATACCACTTGGCTTTCTCAATTGGGAGAATGCCAATTAGCTGATGTAATCATGCCAGATGAACATTTACTTACCTCAGTAGAAATTTTGAATAAATATCAACTCTCACACACGGAAATTTTTAAAGTATTCCAACTTCGACATCTTTTATTAAAGATGCTGGGCCCAGATCCAATACGTGTTTTGAATATAGACTTCCAAACAGTCTTACTCCCCTTAGCTGGCCTGCCACATGCTGTTTCTAATTTATATGGTACCTTATTCAATTGGGCTTACTCCCAAAATTTTGCACCGACTTCCTTTTGGGCTTCATTATTCCCTGAGGGATCATTCAACTGGACAGCATTGTGGCACAGTTGCCACAAATACATTCTTCAAGATTGGCTTAGATTGATGCAATTTAAATTATTACATAAATCTATTACTCCCCCCAGAAGATGGCAAGGCTAGGAATAGTGTCCTCCTCAGTATGTATCAGATGTCATCAAGGTGAAGGGCACCTTCTCCAAATTTTTTGGAAATGTCCCAAAGTAGCTCCACTTTGGACTGCTATAGAAAGGAAGGTCGATCCCTTACTAGGTTTGAAGGACCTCTTTACTCCCGAGACATGTCTGCTAGGGGATGTTGAGCATATTTCAGTGCGGAAAAGAAAATTCCATATAACCCTAATATCGGCATCCCTTAAAAAAGTGGTCCTCAAGCACTGGAAGGATTCCACTGAAATCACTTACACAGAGTGGTTACAGGAACTCTACACAGCAGACATTTTGAAAGGTAATAAAATCAACTTTACCCATTTCAACTCCAGAAGTGTAGTTTCAAACTGTGATGTTATCTGGGAGTGGGTCTTACGGTATAGGCCTGATATACTAATAATAACAGAGACATGGTTAAGTAAAAAAGTTTTAGAGGCTGAAGTTCATATTACTGACTAGCAACTGTGGAGGGACAACCATGGTAAAAAAAGGGGGAAAGTATGACCTATGGAGCCTTGACCTTGGCAATTAAAAGTATTGATTGCTGTATACATACATTAGGCATAGAAAGGCTAGCATTTGGAATAAAAATCCCATACTGCAAGCCCATAATATTAATGGGCTGCTATCTTCCCCAAAGGAGATGATCACAATTTTTTGGCCCTTTGTGATTTTCTATTCCCTTTTAGGTCTAGTCATGAGCTTATTTTACTAAGGGGTTGGCCAGCTACAGTATATCCTCCACAAGTAAATTAATAGAATGATCATCAAGTGTAGGATTATTTCAATTGATTAAAACTTCTACTAGACTTAATCCAACAGATCCAAGCCTTTCCATTAATTTAGATTTGATATTTACCTCAGCCTTAGACAATTATTCTTTTCATGGCATATTGCCAAAGGCTTTTAGAAATCATCAAGTTACCTTTTGCATCAGATATAGAGATAAAAAAACAAGTCTGTTCCGATTCATAAGTTATCGAACATTAAAGAGTTTTGATTATACTACTGGCAATAACTCCTGAAGTAGATAATGCTTTGTATTATTTCCAAAGAGAATTTTTAACAATATGTATGACCATGCCCCAGTTAGACATAAAAAAGTTAAAAATAATAATTCATAATAATTCCCCTTGGTATATAGTTGAATTGAAAAATATCGTAATGCAAGACATATGACGTGGAAACAAGACAAATAAAATAAAAATGAGAAAGCATATTGGGATAAAGATAACCAAGGTCATAATTTTTATATTAAAAAAAAGAAGGCCAAGGATGATTATTTTTTATTAAACTTTAGTTCAGAAAATACAAAAAAAAAAACAAAAAAAAACCTAGAGATTTCTGAAACATGGTTAACAAATTACAAGGCAAAAAACCTTTTATAATACATAGTAGAACATAGTTATATGTAGAAATCTAGATTTTTATAACAATGTTTTAACATCAATGTGTCATCACAATGTCGTTAACCCATCAAAGACACATCACATCGATGGGTTAACAACTGGCAAAGATCTGCGCATGTACGCACATTTTTTTCACATGAACCAACACCCTTTCAGAAAGGGGTGCAGTGGTAAGAACATGACCAAAATGGCCTTAGTGGTGACTGAAACCTCAAGAGTAAGGAGTCTTGTACTTCTTTACTTGGGACCATACACTATAAAAAATAATGTATGGTCCTCTATTGGTATCTGGTTTGTGTAATACTGTGAGGTTGCCATAGCAACATAAATCTCTTGAGCTTTGCTCACGAGGTTTACATGGTCACCGAGGCAACCTCTCAACTGTTAACAAACCAGTTACCAATAGAGGACCATCCATTATCCTCTATGAATTATCTAGTTCCTTTTTGATTGAGGATGTTTCCTACCAGTGTCTGAGAAGGTGGCTGACAAGTTCAGTGAAACATATATTACTATTGGTCATCTTTAAATGATAGTTTAGCTTCCTCCTTGTCAGAGAAACAACCAGGTGATCAGGAAAAGATATAGTGATGTCCACTTTTTCTTTTAAATATGTAACTGCAAATCAGGTGCTTAAGGAATTTATTTATTTATTTATGAGTTTAACCAGGAAGGCATACTGAGCAGGCTTGCTCGATTCCAGATGGGACCTGAGGGATAAGTCCCAAGAAATAGTACATCACAGGGTACAGTAATTATACATCACAGTGAGGGGCCACCTGCCATATCATACAATCGGCAGGTAGAAACAAGGAGACAGCGGAGAGGGAAATACAATGGATAAAATTACACAGAATGCCAATCTGAGAACACAAAATACATGTACATAGTGGGAACTAGCTAAGAGCATGACCAGCTGGAGGAGAAGTGGGAACTGAGAAGGTGATTGAGGTGGCGGGGGTTAGATGAGTGTATAATATCATCTTGCAAGGCGTTCCATAGCTGGGGGATGCAGAATTTGAATGCTGCTTGTCCTTTGGTTGTACATATGAAGGGGGCGTGGAGGAGCCTGGTGTCCGTGCTTCTGAGGGAGTAAGCAGGGGGAGGTTGTGGGAAGAGGACAGAGGCCAGGTAAGGGGAAAAAGACTGGGACCAGAATTTGTCTGCGGACCTAGCACAGTGGATTAATCTACAGTCTTGGAGGGATGGCAGGGCTAGGGAGCTGTATAAGGCACAATGGTGGGTTGTTTGCGGGCAATCAAGGATGAAGCAACAGAAGGAGTAGAAAAGTGTGTGACGGCTGGCTAAGGAGGAGGAGGGAGCAGTAGCATAGACTATGTCACCATAGTCAAGTATTGGGAGGATCATCTTTTGAACAATAGCTTTCCGGGCTGGAGACGGGAGGCAGCCTTTGTTCCTATATAGGGCACCAAGTTTAGAGAGTAATTTCTTATAGATGGAATCAATATGAGTGGTGAAATCTAGGTGCTGATTGAGCCAAATGCCCAAGTATCTGAAACTGGTGCATGCTTCTAGGATGGTCCCATCCAGAGTTTGGAAGGGGGGGGGGGCAAGGGACTTGGCAGGAGAGTCTTTGCTGTGAGCCAAAGGTTAGTTACAGAGTTTTCTTAGGGTTTAGGAATAGTTGGCTTGAGTGGAACCAGCACTGGATGGTGTTGAAATCCTGCTGTAGTAGATTAGCCACATCGCTTGTGGAAAGGTCCATGGCATACAGCAGTGTGTCATCTGCATACATTTGGATGAATGGAGTAAAGACAGGCTGATGGGAGGTCATTTAAAAATATAGAGAAGAACAGTGGGCCCAAGTCTGAGCCTTGGGGGATGCCGGCAGTAACTGGTAGGGGGCTAGAGATGTGTAAGGAGATTTTTATAGACTGGCACCTACCTACCAGGTAGTCATGGAACCAGTTGGAAGCCAGCTTGGAGAGGCTGGCTTCTTTTAATTTAGAAATGAGCAGAGCATGGGAGATGGTGTCGAACGCCTTGGCCAAGTATATAAAGATGGCAGAGGTGATGTGGCCGTTGTCCTTGCCAGTGAGTATGTCATCAGTGATTCTTAACAGGGAAGTGATAGTTAAGTGTGAGTTTCTAAAGCCGGATTGGTATGGGGTGAAGAAGGAGGAGGTGCCCAGATAGGGAGACAGTTGGGCAAGGACAAGACGTTCCTGTAGTTTGGCCAGAATCAGGAGGAGGGAGATGAGGTGATAGTTACCTGGTGAGGAGGGGTCATCGCCTTTTGGGAAGGGTATGACGTAGCCTGTTTCCATTAGGTTGGTAATTTGCCTAGTGAGAAGGAGACATTGAATAGATCAGCAAGTGGGGCGGCTATGGCTGGAGCAGACAAGTATAGCATCTTAGCATCTAGGGCTGTGGGGCATTTACCTTTGTTAGGGTTCAGAGATTGTAGGGATTTGAGTACTTTGGCCAGGAATACCAGGTGAAAGGAGAAGCTGTATGGTCGTGGGAGTGCTCTTGGTGGGGGAGCATGGGGTGGGTGGGTGCTGGAAGGACGATAGGAGCGAGTCCGCGCAGCTGGAGAAGTAGGTGTTGAAAGCAGTGGCTACCTCACAGGGATCAGTGATGATAGTGCCCTGTAGTGATAGTGTTGGTGGTAGCAGCTGGGTTGTGGGGGAGAAGAGGGATTTGAATGACTTCCAAAACTTTGTTGGGTGGTTAAGGTTTGCGCTTGAAGGCCAATAGGAAGTAGTTCTTTTTTGCCTGGTGAATGAGTTTAGTGCAGGAGTTTCATCGGGCTCTATAGCATTGGAAGGACACTGGGGTGCCCAGTTTCTTGTGGACTTTCCATGCGTGGTTCCTGGAATGGCACTGACTGATGATAGCAGTGGTGATCCAGGAAAGACGGGTGCCTCTGACCTTTTTTGTGCACAAGAGGGCATGGGAGTCCCACACTTTTAGGAATTTGGCCTTGAAAGTTGCGAATGCGGAGTCAAAAGATAGGGCCACTGGGATGAAGGACCAGTCTATGTGTCCTAGGTCTTGCAGGAGTGATACTAGGTCCAGGGAATTATATGACCTTGTTCATAGTATCTTGGGGGGGGGAGCGATGGGCCTGTGCACTTTCACTTTCCTGATCATGAAGATCATATGGTGGTCACTTAGGGAGTCTGGGAGCAGTCCCGCACTTAGGATCCTATTGGAGTGGGAGGATAGGACCCAGTCCAGGAGTGAATTATTTTGTGTTTTGTGGTTTAGCCAGATGGGGTCCACAATTAGTTGGGTAAGATTTAGAGCCTTAATCTTGGTCTTGAGGTGGGCATTATCTTTGGCTAGCCAGTTGTGGTTAAAATTGCTGAGGGTGTGAAGCTTGCCTCCCAAGGTTAAGGTCCTTAGTGTGTCCAGGTGTGCTAGGATGTCAGGCAGGGGGTGCCGGGGGGGCAGAAGGTACCTGCAATGTACACTAGGGTGGTAGGGAGTGAGAGTTTGATTAGGAGAGAGTCGATGTGGACTGGAAAGGAGGGAATTTGCACCATGGTAAACTGAAGCCTAGAGGAGATATACATGGCTGTTCCCCTTCCTCTCTTTTTCCCTTGTTGTTCATGTCTGATGATTGAGTAGCTGGGGATGGATAACTCTGCATCAGTGTGTTGAGGCTTTAACCAGGTTTCAGATAAGATCAGGATATCAGGGCGAAGGGGTAGGGCAATTGGTTGTAGCACTTTTTTCTGTTTGGTAAACTGCAGGAGTTGAGGTGCAGGAGCCTGAGACCTTTTGGGAAAGAAATGGGGTGGTAGCGTTTGGGGGGGTCCAGTATTGGCTTCAATATCCCCGGCCAGGAGGAGTAGTAGTATGATATACTGTTTTGATTTATGCCAGAGGTGTTTGGGCATGGGAGCTGGGGTGGTACCTGTGGAGGAGGGCGAAGGACTACAGAGGGCTGGGAGGTGGATAACTGTATGATCTAGGTGAAAAGAGGGGGAAAGGATGGTAGCACTAATGGCCCAGTTGTGCACTTTGGCGTGGGATTGCTGTTGGTGAGTGTTTGCACAGTTGGGCTGGGGGATAATGCAAGGGGACATGAGTGGGGGCGGTTCCCATTTCTGGAGGACAGCTGGGGGGAGGGATGCCAGTGGGGCAATTGAGAAAAATGGCAGGGTTAGAAAAGGCAACATATTGGCAAATAAGTAGAGTAATGCTGGAGCAGAGGGATACAACTTAGAAAAACAGGACCACTACCCTGAGCATCCGCGTGACATTGCTGTGGACATGAAATGCATGCTCAGGATCACGGTCCTGTTTTTGTATTGTAAAAGTAAGACTTGCAATGCTCTTCATTATTCTTACAAAGATCCCCATGCTCAAAAGAGCATGTACTTTTAGCTCCAACTATCACTTACAATTGTTCAGGAAATTTGCGCACACTAATGAGCATTCACATTGAGAAGAGGTATCTGGCGGCAGAGGATTGTCCAAACAATATGGCAATGTACTTGCTCCGAGCTAAAGTATTTATTTTCAAAATTTAGCTAACAGTTCTTACTGTTACTCGTACTGGGACACATGAATAGTTTATTTTGCCATAGATGTTATTACATGCGCACTGTCACACAAGTTCAGTATAGATGGCGAAAACTGTCAGTATCACTTTAAAGTGTGAACTGCTCATGCACTGCATTGATAAAAGTTTCCAGATAGCTGCAAAGTGCACTAAGCTGAATTTGAACAGCAGCTAAAAGCAAAGCATTAGGGAACTTTTATTACTTAATTGCAGTGAGCACTGCACACATTAAGCAACAAGTGAGTTGGAGAGGCAGTTTAATGTGACTCATACCATATGCTGTACTGGACTATATATGCATATATGTGAATATGTATTAGTCAGTGGGTGTATATCACAGCAATTAGAAAGTGCAGTTAGGTGGTTCAGTGGTTAGTGCAAAAATTGCTAGTGTACATTCCCCTACTATCTAGATAAGTTTTGGCCTTATGCATGTCATTGTTGATTTAAATGAAGTGCCTAGTGGCAACCTCCCACCCTCTGATGTCCCTTGGAGCCTGAAAAGAAGAAAACAGTCTTTCAATGTCTCTTTTTTAATCTGTAAAAATATGTGTAGACAGTGCACTGCTATGTTATACTGGAATATATATGCATATACAGTATTCATATATGTATTAGTCAGAGTGTGTATCACAACAATTAGAATGTGCAGTTAAGTGGCTCAGTGGCTAGTGCAAAAATTGCTAGTCTACATCCGACTGCTATCTAGATCAGTTTCAGCAGTATGGATTTAATTGCTGATTTAAATGAGATGTCTAGTGGCAGCTGCCCACCATCTGATGTCACTCAGAGTCTGAAAAGAAGAAATGGACCCTCAATGTATTTTTTAATCTGTAAAAATGTGTGTAGACAGTGCACTGCTATGTTATACTGGAATATATCTGCATATATGTGTATACAGTATATATTAGTGTGTGTGTGTGTGTGTGTGCGTGGTGTGTGTGTGTGTGTGTGTGTGTGTGTCTGTGTGTCTGTGTATGTGTATGTGTCACAACAATTAGAAAGTGAAGTTTGGTGGCTCAGAGGTTAGTGCAAAAATTGCTAGTCTGCAGTTTCCCACTATTTAGATCAGGTTCAGTCTTATGCGTGTTATTGATGATTTACATGAGGTGTCTAGTGGCAACCCTCCCCCACCCTCTGATGTTCCTTAGAGTTTGGAAAGAACATGGTCCCTCAATGTCTTTTTTAATCTGTAAAATAAGGTCCATTGTTGATGCAACCCAACGCCCCCAACCTGACTTCCCACTGAGTATCCACCACCACTCGACACACCTCACACACCCTCACACACCCTCACTGACATGAACAGAGCTGAGAGTTAAGATCCACTGTCCCATGGAAGACACAACTTGTTGCTGGAACTGGTGAGTTGAAAACCCACCGAAATACACTGAACCACTCTTACCTTATTTTTTATATAGCAGTCCTCAGTTCTAGTAGCAAGATGTGTCAGATGAGAGAATGTATCTTCACACTCAGACCTGTTCAGGCGAGTGAAGCTGTGTGGCAGAGTCAGGAGGTGTGGGGTGCTGGGTGTCCAGTGGAAGGTTTGGCTGGGTGGGTGGGTGGGTCACTACCCAGTCTGCCCTATTAATTTCTATCTATTGTGAGGCCCTTGCCCAAACTGAACTATGGAGCCCCCTTTGCCTCTGGGATACCCCTGTGTCTAACCCACTCCTTCTTAAATTCTGCAACTGTTTTAGCCCTACAAACCCCTCTGATAGGATTTTACAGTCATCCATCACCCTCTCCATGAAAATATATTTTCTCACATTTCCCCTGAGCCTTCACCACTCTAACTTCATTTTGTCCTCCCCCCTTGACTTGGAACATCTCTTACTTTGGAAGATACTTCCTTCCTGTATTCTGTTTATACCAGTGATGTATTTGTAGGTCTTAACCATGTTCCCCTCCCTCCTTTACTCTAGCAAATACATATTTAACTCCTTTAGTCTTTCTTTCTTTCATAGGTCTTATCCTGCAGACTCTGCACCATTTTAGTTGCTTTTCATTACAGTGCCTCCACTTTGTCTATGTTGTTTCTCAGATGGGGCCTCCAGAACTCAATGCAGCATTCAAAGTGCAGTCTCACAAGTGTCTTATACAGTGGCAAGATGACCTCCCTCTTTCTACTTGTGATACCCCTCCATACGCATCCAAGCATCTGGCTAGCCTTTCCAACTACCTCATCACACTGCCTGGTTTCTCTTAAGTCCACTGAGATAATTATTGCAAGGTTCCTTTCCTGCTTTGTGACTGTCAATACCTCTCCACCCAGTTTATACTTTGCCCCGGGTACTTCTGCCCTATAAGCATGATTCTGAACTTCATTACATTGGATCCCAGCTGCCATTCTTCAGACAATTTCTCCAGTTTTATAAGGTCTTCCCTCATTCTTTCAAAACCCCCTGGAGTGTCCACCATATTGCATACCTTTGTATCATCTGCAAAGAGGTATACCTTCCTCTCCAGTCCCTCTGCAATGTCCCCAATACAGACATTGAAGAGGACTGGCCCTGAAACCAACCCCTGAGACATCCTGTCATCTTCCCTCCCTCTGTATAGATACATTAGTGAAAGGAAAAAGTCCAGCGGGGGGTATTGCTAAGATCAAAGGGGATGAGGGGGAATGTAAGGAGAAGGACCATGTAAAATCATCTATCCTAAATAGATACTTCTGCTCAGTATTTACTAAAGAGAAGGTAGGACAGGACCCTCAACTCAGCACCATGGACACAGGGGGAGGGAGGTGTGCACTAGTCCCTTCACAAAAGAAAGGGTCCTACAAGAGCTCGATAAGCTCAGCATGAACAAGGCAATGGGATCTGATGGCATACGCCCCAGTGTACTAAAGGAGCTAAGTGCCAGTTGCTCAGTAGATAGCACACTCGCCTCTGAGGCTGGGAGATCAGAGAGCTGTGGGTTCAGTTCCCACATCTGGCACTTGGATTAATATCCCAGTACTGACACTGTAGTGCAGCATGAGCGGGATGCTGCACTTCTGAGGTGCCGTCTTTCGGATGAGACATTAAACCGAGGTCCCATCTGCCTGGATTGGTGGTAGTTCAGGTGAATGTTAAAGATCCCATGGCACTTCTCGAAAAGAGCAGGGGAAATTTTTATTGCAAAAAAACATCAGAAAGAAAATTGAACAAACAAAATGAGCATATCATCAAACAGCATCATACAGATAATTTGATTGAGAAGGAATACAAAAAGAAAGGGGGAAAGAAAAAAGGAAAACATGCAAATATAGTTAAATACATCTTATTTAAATGACTTACCCAATCACTAAACTCACTATTTTTATGTAAAACAATAATTAAAACCCCTCAACCACTTCAACACCTATCATGAAGAATATAATGAACAATCTAAAGTATATATATTCTTAAGTTCATTGGAAACTAGAATACTCAAGCAATCATAAGACATTCTCTTTTGATGCAAAACACATTGACATCGAGTTTGCCATACTGTATATAGAATTTGAGACAGCAAAAGAAAATGATTAAAGTATCAGGATGGTATTTTGCTAAACCAGATCCATATTTCCCCACTGTGAGAACATCATATGATAGAAATCGAAGACACTCAAAGGACCAATAATTTGCCAAGAAATCCCATAAAGCCATACATAATAACAGTGTAGAAGGAAGTGTTCCATGGTTTCCAGCTGTGCCACACATTCCATGTAAGGACAGTTTCTCTCTATCATGCTTTTATGTTTGGCATTTCCACTTACATTTAATCTCCTATAAACTGTGAGCTATAGATTTTCCCACATTTTTTTGGGAACTCTTGAGAGAGTTAATTGATGTAAAATATAATGATTATCGACTGAAGGGCAGCTCTCAAAACTGGGTTCCCTAGGGTAATTTCTGAATAAAAATGTTTTGATAAAGTGTCTTAGTGATACATGCAGTAATGAATTCCTTTGCGATGCCCCATTTCTATAATTTCTGAGCTGCAGGAATAAAATAGGGAGGAATTTGAAGTCGTGGATGCAATTTAGGTGCCATCTGGAGCCATGATTGGAGATAAATGGCAAGGGATTTCCACATCCAAACACTGGAGACTAATTTAATATTTTAAGCATATCTTTAATGGAGTGTTTAAAAAATAATGTACGTAGAAAAAACATGGGTTCTATCATGTTAAGACCACCTAACTTTATATCAAGGTTAGTGTAATGT
Source organism: Neoceratodus forsteri (assembly GCA_016271365.2). Taxonomy (NCBI): domain Eukaryota; kingdom Metazoa; phylum Chordata; order Ceratodontiformes; family Ceratodontidae; genus Neoceratodus; species Neoceratodus forsteri. The sequence continues at coordinate 207,689,731 of CM028137.1, read as the reverse complement.
CGCTTAATGGGGTTTAATCTGGTGCCCCATAACATTTGAAAACATAAACTATAAATTTTAGTTTCATATTTAACAGGTAAATGGTATAAAGATGCCACATACTGTAATAGTGGCAAGATTCATTTTTATGTTGGCGTGCTTGCGCAGCCAACATAGTGGAACAATGCAGCTTTAGAGGCGCGGTCGCTGTTCGGCGAATGCAGGGCATGCACCAGTAGGTGTGTCCTGCATTCCCCAATCAGCCTGCATGCAGGTGCCACATCATGCATACATAATGGGGTGAGCACATCTAAGAAAAGGTCCCCTAGAATCTGAGCTAAGCTTGTCAGACGCAGCCATCCTTTTCTTGCTGTGCTCGCCACCATTATGTGCATGGTCGACGAGTGGGCGGCCACCTAACTTCTACCTACTTTGGGGGTGCCCAATCCCTCTGTCGGTTAAACCCCCCACTGTCTTTGTGTGCCAACTGGGGGAGCCCACTCCCCGTCGGCATAAACCCCCCCAATTGTTGAATGCCGAGGGGAGTGCCCAGTCCCCCTCGGCTCGTGCCCCCCACTTTATTTCTGTGCCGATGGGGGTGCCCAATCCCTGTCGGCATTACTTCCTCCTCCCTCCCATGTTATGTGCTGACAAGGGTGCCCAATCCCCCATCAGCTACTGACACCCCCCAAAAACAGTTAGGTGGCACGATGGGAGCCCATCCCAGTGTACCAAATGCCCTGCAAAATGAAAACCGTCCCGCAATGTTTTTTTCTGTTTTTTTAACCTGTAAAACAAAATGGTCCCTTGTAGTCTCGATGCCCCTCCCCCACCACACCCACCCACTTCACACTGCCTCGTCTCACCCCCCTCACCCCATACTTACCTCCGGAGTCTGGCGAATGATCTTCTGTGGACCAGGAACACGTCTGCACTCTTCAAAGCAGACCGCAAACTGAGGAAATGCCGGTAAGCTGTATAATAGAATGAATAGGGGTTTTTCAACTTTAATGCATATTTCAGGCATTTTGGGGAATTTGGGCACCACATTTTCAACATGGGGTTTTTGGGAGCCCTTCTAATGAATTCTTGCACTGTCATGGCATTATTCGGTCCTGAAAGGTGGTTTCGCGGTCATTGCATGGAATCACCTTTTGGGACTGAGTAACGAAATGTTAGTGCCACTGTTCATGAGAGGGGCTCTCAAAAATCCTATGTTGCAAGCTTGGTGGAAAAAATTCAAACAAGCATTTGTCAATGCCGAATGCTTGCTTGCTGGAATTAGGATTGGAAGTGTAGGAGTTAGACAGCTGCATAATAGGAATGGCAGTGAAGTATTGAACTGAAGCCAATCCCACCACCACCCTGCAGATACGGACAGGCATTGGGGTGTGCCTTTGGGTCATCAGGCATAATGGCCACACCATTTCACCACACCCCACCCTGCAGACACTGACAAGTGTCACGGTGTGCCTTGGGATCTTTGGCCCTTATGCACACCCCATTCCATTAGGAAGTATGGTGAGATGGGTGCGGTATAGGAGAATGGGGTGAACTTTGGGGCCGAAGAGTCCAAGGCATACCCGATGCCTCAGTGACTGCAGGGTGTGGAATGGTATGAGCATCACAGGCAAGAATCCCAAGTCACACCCTGATGCCTGTCATTCTCTATAGGGTCAGGCGTTATAGTTGAAAAGCCTAATATCTCAGGAATTCGTTGGTATTTTCACTCCAAATTTTCAACATGTTTGTTTTGTGACCCCACCTCATGAACAGGGGGAATATCAGTTTGTTAGCCGAAAGCTGCTTATGCACAGTGACTACGGCATTTAGCACCACAGGTGCAAAAATATTCCGAACAGGATGTAAAAAATTACAGCTGTACTCTTTCATGGAGAGGTGTAAAAAATGGCTATGTTGCAAATGTGTAGTAAAAATATTTCAAAAAATGGTGAAGGCATGAGCGTACATAGAAACTGTGCAATGCACACCTGTAATATAATTAGGTTGGGGATTTCTTACAGCAGATTGTCAACTCAGGCATTTTGGTGCCTCCGATCATGAACAGTGTCACTGTGATTTTCTTTATCTGTGCCGAACAATGATTTCCCACAGCGACCACGCATCTCTGCACTGAAAGTGTGGAAACACACTTCGGCCATGTTGTGAAAAACCGCAGCTGTACTGCTCATAAGGAAGTGTGGAAAAATGCCACTGGTGAAAATCTGGACTGAAAATATTACAAAGTCATGAACTAATGAGGGTGCATGGAAACTGTGCAATGCTCACTCGTAACACAGTCATTTTATGGACTTTTGTCACCAAATTTTCACCATAGCCATTTTAAGACCTCTGCTCATGAACAGTATAACTGTGATTTTCTTAATCTGTCCTAAACATTGCTTTCGCACACCAACAGCACCATTGTGCGCTACATGTGCGAAAACACATTTTGGGCGACATATGAAAAATTGCAGCTGTACTGTTCATAAGGAAGTTAAATAAAATGGACATGTTGAAAATCTGGAGTGAAAATATTAAATCTGCAAACTTACGAGCATGCATAGGAACTGTGCAACGCACGCTCGTAAAAGTCATTTTTAGGAATTTTTTCACCAAATTCTCAACATAACCATTTTAAGACCTCTGCTCATGAACAGTGTCACTGTGATTTTCTTAATTTGTCCCGTACATTGACCTCGCACACCAACTGCTCCATTGTGCGCTACATGGGCGGAAACACATTTTGGGTGAGATGTGAAAAATGTCAGCTGTACTACTCATAAGAAGGTGTGGTAAAATGGCAATGTTGAAAATCTGGAGTGAAAATATTGAAAATTCACACCCTACGAACCAGCTGAGGAGAACTGCGAATGCACGCCAGAAAACAGTATTTTGAGCTGATAATTACCATTGTTTGAGACCTTCATGATGTCATTGTCATGGCGTTATTCAGGCCGCGCGGCATTTCCAGTCACTGCGCAGTCACTGCGCGAAATCACTCTTTGGGCCTGAATAACACCATGACAGTGACATCAATCATGAGAAGGGGTCCCAAAAACCCCATGTTGAAAATTTGGTGCAAAAATTCAAAAAAATGCCGGAGATATGCAATAAAGTTGAAACCCCCCTATCTAGCCCATTATACAGCTTACCGGCATTTCCTCAGTTCGCGGTCACCTTTGAAGAGTGCAGACGTATTCCTGGTCCACCGAAGATCATCGCGCTGAGGTCCGGAGGTAAGTATGGGGTGAGGGGGGAGTGGGGAGGCTGGGTGTGCAGTGGGTGGGTGCAGGTTGCGGGAGGGGGGCGGGGAGACTCACCGTGGGTCCGTTTTTTCTTCACAGGTAAAAATAAAAAAAAAGGATGACATGGGACATTTGCCATGCTGGGGTGGGCTCCCAGCATGGCACAAGGATGTTGGGGGTGGACGTTCAGCCAATGAGGGATTGGGCACCCACGTCGGCCTACGAATTGCTTGCCACGCTGGGGTGGGCTCCAAGCGTGGCACTCACTCATGGGGAAGGACAGTGCAGCCGATGGGGACTGGGCACCCCGTCGCTATATGATTAGTTGCCACGCTTGGGTGGGCACCCAGCATGGCATTTTGTAGCGTTTGGGGGAGCTGGAGGGGCATAGCACAGCCCGGCGGGGATTGGGCACCCGTCGGCTGCATAGTGTGTGCTTGTGGGGCGCGTCATGCCCGCGGGCGCTGTGGGGGAGCTGTGCGTGAGCAGCTCTTTTCATCGCTGCTCACCAAGCGCAGCTTCCCCTTTCATCAGAAGTTGATCGCATTTTGGAGCATGTCATAGACAGCTCCAAAATGCATTAGCCATAGGGGCCATGCCTGCCAGCATACTGACTGAATTGGAGGAGGAGGTGACACACCTCTGAAATCTCAGATGATGGCACTATGTTTCTTGCACATGCGTGCAAGCAAACATAAAAATGATTGTTTTACGAGCGTGTATAGCAACTGCACAACACACGCTCATAAGTTACTGTATTCACACTATTTTCATGCCAAATTCTCAACATTGGCATTTTACCACACCTTCTTGTAAACCGTTCAGCTGTCATTTTTCACATCCTGCCCAAAATGTGTTTTCGCACTTCTGGCACAGAATAGTGTGGTTGCTGTGCGAAATCAGTGTTTGTGGCACATTACAAAACTGACAGTGACACTATTCATGAGCAGAGGTCCTAAAATGCCTGTTTTGAAAATTTGGTGACAATACTCCATAAAATGACTGTTTTATGAGCGTGCATAGCAACTGCGCAACACACGCTCGTAAGTTAGCACATTTGCAATATTTTCATGCCACATTCTCAACACTGGAATTTTACTACACTTTCTTGCGAACCGTGCAGCTGTCAATTTTCACATCCTTGCTGAAATGTGTTTTTGCACTTCTGGCACAGAATAGCGTGGTCGCTGTGTGAAATCAGTGTTGGAGACACATTACAAAAATGACAGTGATACTGTTCATGAGCAGAGGTCCTAAAATGCCTGTGTTCAAAATTTGGTGACAATATTCCATAAAATGACTGCTTTACAAGCTGCATAGCAACTGTGCAATGCACGCTCATAACTTAGTGCATTTGCAATATTTTCACACCAGATTCTCAAATTTGGCATTTTACTACACCTTCTTGTGAACTGTACAGCTGTCATTTTTTTCACATCCTTGCCAAAATGTGTTTCCACACTTTCGGAACACAATAGCATGTTTGCTGTGCAAAATCAGTGTTCGGGACACATTACAAAAATGACAGTGACACTGTTCATGAGCAGAGGTCCTAAAATGCCTGTGTTGAAAATTTGGTGACAATGCTCCATAAAATGATTGTGTTACAAGCGTGCGTTGTGCAGTTTGCACGCACGCTCGTATGTTCACAAACTTATAATATTCTCACTTCAGATTTTCTACAGTGCCATTGTTCTGCACCTCTTAATGAACAGTACATCTGTCATTTTTCACATCCTGACCAAAGTCTGTTTTTCGCAGTTCTGGCACAGAATAGCGTGGTTGCTGTGGAAAGTCCGTGTTCGAGACACATGATGAAAATGACAGCGACACTGTTCATTAGCAGATGCCCTAAGATGCCCATGTTGAAAACCTGGGAACGAAAGTCAATGAAAGGAGTGTTTTATGAGCATGCATTACACAGTTTGCATGCATGCTCATGACTCTCTGAATTTGTAATGCTTTCACTCCAGCTGTTCATCATTGGCATTTTTCCATACCTCCTTATGAACACTCCAGCTGCCTGAAATGTGTTTTCACACATCCTGCACAGAATTACACGGCCGCTGTGTGAAATCAGTTTTTGGGACAGTTTGAAAAAATGACAGTGACACTATTCATGAGCAGAGGTTCTAAAATGTCCATGTTGAACATTTGGTGCTGAAACTCCATACAATGACTGTGTTTCAAGCGTGTATTGCGCAGTTTCCACGCACCCTTGTAACTTCATCAATCTGCAATATTTTCATGCCACATTTTCACCACTGGCATTTGTGCACATCTCCTTATCAACAGTCCAGCTGCCATTTTTCACAGCCTGCCCAAAACTTGTTTCCGCAACTGTGGCGCACAATGGCGTGCTCACTGTGCAAAATCACCTTTTGAGACACATTCACAAAATCATAGCACTATGCATCTCTAGCTATGCCACTCCCACAGCCAATGCCAGAGTGACAACATTCGGCATTGACAAATGCATGTTTTAAAATAGCAATTTGTTTAAGTTTGGAAAGCTCCCATTGTTTCCATCTATTATTTTTTTGTTCTGCTTTATGAATAGCCAGATCCCAATTTTTTCCAGTAAGTTTTGAGGACCAAAAAGGATCTCCAAAATTTCCAAAAGAGTAGAGAAAATCTTGAGTCCATAATAGATTGTATCATGATTTACACTAAGCCCAAGAAACATTCCTTTGCTTTTTTCCATATTTAATTTGGCACTGGAAACCTTTTGGCATATAGACATTTCTTGAAAAAAAATTTCTATTTGCTCTGGATGTGAAAAAAAAAGCACAAATATCATTAGCATATGCTTGAATGCACAATGCCTGTGGGATTCCAATCCCTCCAAGCCCTGTCCATTTAGGTGGTGACATAATGAAGTGAAGTAGAGGATCTAGGGAAAGCTGTACAGTAGAGGGCATAAAGGGCACCCTTGTCGAACACCGCAATGTACCCTAAAACTATAGCCAACCCTACCCTTTAAAAAAGGTCTAACATTAAAATAAGAGTCTAATAACTGTAGCTGGTTTATATAGGATAAAGGTATTTTGTACGTTTGAAAAACTGAGAATAGATAATGATGAAAAACCTTATCAAAGGCTTCCTTCTGGTCGGCTGTTACTACACAACCTGACTGTCTAGAATTTTCACAATGGTAGATTACATCCCTCAAGGTCCGTAGGGCCTGTTGAATATTTCTTGCAAGCAGTCCACAATGCTGGAATGTGGAAATTACCAAAGAGGCTTAAGCCTTTAAACGTGTAGTTAGAATATGAGCTAATATTTTATAGTCTGTATTTAGGAGAACTATGGGTCTCAAATTACAAATTTGAGAATAATCTCCTTTTTTAAAGAGATAAATCAGTAAACCTTCAGAAAAGGAAACATGTATGGTATTAGAGTTAAACCAGTACGTATAGGTAATGAATAAACTCTCTACTATTTGGGGGCAGAAAGTTTTATAAAACATATGGGGGATACCATCTAAACCCGGAGCGGTGTTTAGTCTTAAGGACTGTATCGCCTATGTGATTTCTAATTTGGTAATAGGGGACTGTAACTTAAGAAGTTCTATTGGGAAGTCTGGAACCACAACAGACTGTAAAAAATCTATCATATCACAGGTTAAAATAGGTGTTTGTGGTTTTAAAAATCATAAAGCTGCTGAATAACTTTTTCTAAATCCTTGAAAGAGCTCACCCTCTGCCCTTCCTGAGAAATTAAAGAGTCCATAGTGATTTTGTGTTTTAAAGTTTTGCAAGCTTCGTAGGGGTCTCATATAGGGGAGGTTGCGGTACCATTCATCAAAAGTGACTGGAAATATTTCGCTCCATCATTTTCTAGTATTTTCATAGCTTTCTTTTGCGTGGTAATCTGAGTAGAAAAATCAAATCTAGAAAGATTTGCTAAAGACATTAATTTGTATAGCTGCTGTCTAAGGGATAAATATTTTAAAAATGTATTGTTACCAGTTCTTTTACCATGTTGTAAAAAACAAGTTTGTATATCCATTTTGGTGTCCATCCACCATTCTCCTTTGTCTGGGTACAGGAATTCCAAGGATAATCTTGTCTGAAGCAAGGATGTCATATCTATAATAACCTTAGAGTCTTTCAAAACCGAGACGTTCATCTTCCATCTACCGTACAAAGAGGATCTTTTAACAAAATGAGTCAGTGATGAGAGCAACAATAAATGGTCAGAGAATGCAACAGGTATAATGGATAAGGACCCCTTAGGTACATTTGAGGAAATTAAAATATAATCAACTATACAGGTATAAGCATTATACTTATAAATGAAGTTGGGACCTTTTTCATGTAGTGAATGACAATTGAGTAGATTAGCATTGTGGATCATCTGGGCTAATGCATTTGAGTCACAATATATTTCTTTTCCATGATCTTTTTTCTTGTTTGTTACCTTTGTCAAACTACAATTAAAGTCCCCACATAGGAAAGTTTTATAATGGGTGACTAAAAAAGGCTGGATTGCTTTTATAAGGCCCACTTTTTCTGCCTTAATTTGTGATGTGTATACAGAAATAAATCTGCAATCCATATCATTCCAGAGACCATTCAAGATCAAGGTCCTCCCAGGTACTAAATCATATAATTTTCTTAGCATGAAATTAAATGAATGAAAAAGAATCCCAACTCCATCGGCGGAATCTAGGCCAAAGGACCAAAAGGATGGGCCCCATACCCATTCTTGCTTAAACATCCAAACTTGTTCATCATTATACATCCAGGTTTCCTGGAGTAAGCAAACGTCAATAGACAAATCATGCAAGGACTGAAATACAGCACTTCTTTTGTCAGCATTCAGCAAACTATGTACATTTAAGGAACACAGTGAACCCGCAGCCATTGAGATTTATTTTTTGACCCAATATCTAATTTTTTTTCCTCCTTTTTATCTTTTTACCTTAGTAATCCCCTTCTACAGTATTATGGGAACCTTGATCATTAACAGATTTCCGTGAGTCAGAATCCCCCACCTCCATTTCAGATTCCCCCCAGGAGGTAAACAAGGCTGAATATGAATTTTTCATTTCTATTGGGGTGGGTGGGTCAGAGGAAATAGATTTATAAAACCTAGAAGATCTCCTAAGGGGTAAAGTGTCTGGAATAGGAAAGTCAGAACTTTCTGTAGGGGTGGCAGTTGGGTTCTCGTAACAGACTGGAGTTAAAATGTCTGTGCTAGCAATCTGCTGCAAGCTTGTGGAGTGCTATCATGTGTTACTGGATCCTCTAAGATGATAATGGGATCCTCAGGAAGATTTTTATTAGATGTGGAAGTGGAATGAATCATGGGGGAGAGAAATTCTTAAGGAGGGGTTGGGAAGCACCACTAGATGAACATGGTTTCAGATCGGCCAGTATTGCAGAATCTTGTGCCTGCAGAATAAGCAAATCTGGACTTCTACAAGAGGCTTTATTTCTAACCGCCCATGAGCATTCACTGAAATTATGCCCATAGTCTTCACAAAGGTCACAACGAGAGTGATTGGTGCATTGCATGGTACTATGACCCACCTCCCCACAATGATTACATCTGGGTTTGTTGCATGTACTGGAAAGATGTGTGCGTGAGCCACATTTGTAGCAGGCCCGAGGCTGTCCTGCATAAAAACAGACCCCACTTTCCCAACCTAAGAGAAAAGAATTAGGTATGTGTTCAATTCCAGAATCACTTTGACAAAGTTTTACTTTGTATTTCCAACCCCCAGGTCCAGAACAGTTCACTGTCAAGGATGGCTTCTGGTTCACTCAGTCCCTCACATTTCTATGATATCCAGTATGTTATGTCTTCAACATGAACCTCCTCATTGCGAAACATAAGTGTTACATATTTTATCAAAGGTTTTGTCAAGGGTATTACAACAAAGGGGTCCAGGTTGGAGACATTTTGACCTGTCCATAATGCTCCCAGAACAAGTCTAAAGAATATGAGGTATGAAAGCTAACATCGTAATTGTCCTCTCCAGAGATGTTTATGAATGCATAAACCTCTCTTGGAGAGAAATGTAATGAATTATTTTATAAAACTTTATCCACGTGATACCTATCAGGCTTATCTTGTAAACCACCCTTATAACAAATGCGAACAGCATTCCTACATGGTGCTGCAGTTTGTTTAGATTTTGTAAAAAGATCAGACAACAATGGTTTTGGGTCCTGAGTTTTATCTGAGTCCACAGGAGGAAGGTTAACTGATTGAGACTGTTGCTTAGGTCCCAATGGTGGAAAGGAGTCTGTTTTATCACTATCTGATGAAGAGATCTTAAGGGAAGGCAAATTAGAGGAACTACCATCAGGTTTTGAGGAGACATCTGGTGAAGGGCAAGAAGAGATCTTTGGTTTCCATTCAGCAGAAGCTTGGGAAATCAGAAAGTCCCATGAGGGGTCTGGAATCCATACACCCCCCATTGAATGTTTCCATCCTGCACCTGATAGTGCTTTCTGAGGCAACTGCATATCTGTGGACTGAGAACCAGATGGATTAGAGGGAGAAGAGTTGTTAACCACAGGATCATGTAAGGAAATGGACTGATTCATCTCAGATGCTTGATTATTCTGTGCATTCTCCTCCTGTACTGTTTTTGCTAATACAGTCCTCTGTTGTTCTAGTCCCTTAGAAGACTCACTGCCAAAAATAAATTCAGTAGTGCCTTCCTGATGGTGGTGCTGGGTTTGGTAAACCACCTTAAGTTCAGTTTCTACAGACTTTGGATATTTAAAAACAAATCCTGCAGTTTTGGAAAGATTGTGCGAGGGATTTGTTTTATTTGGAATGATACACTGCAAGCTTCGCTCTCCTAGAAAAGCATAATCATGGGTGGTACTTGTCATAGCAGTCAAACTGCAGGTTTCAGACTCTAGGCACACTCCTTGCTTGGAATCACAACTGCCAGCCTGAGACATTTTCACAGTGGGAGGTTTTAGTTCAGTATTAAGTGAGTTTACCACTGTAAATGACTCTTCTTGACTATTGTGAAACTGAGGATCTGAATACGAGCATATTTTACTCCTGTCATCAGCAGTGGAACAACTTTTTAAGAGTGAATGATTTGACTAGAAAGAGGCTCTTGACACATGCCTAGAGAGGCGTTACCGCTGTCAGCCTTATCCGGTGAAGTGAAATTAATAACAGTGTAACAGTGTCAGACTCATCCGGCCCCGCTGGGGCATTGTCAGTAGCTGCTGTGTCATAAGGCCATCTGACAGGACTAGTATTCATGACGACAGGAGCCACGTCAGGAGGCAATACAACTAATTAAGCTTCCAACTGTTCTCTCTCTCCAGTCTATGACGTTCATCTTCAAAGTGAAACAGCTTCAAAATTTCCTGCTGTTTTATATTCAGAATAGTATTTAAATCTGTTTCTTTAATTAGTGCTGTCTCCATGCTTAAATCTTCAGTTGATATGAAAAGGTCCATGGAGTCTTCAGTAGAAGTATCAGGAACAGTGGTTAAATTACTTCCTTCAGCCTTTGGCAAGCTCAGTAAAGGAGAGGAGGCCTGCTTTCCCTTCTGTAACACATCTGCACCCTCTGGTTCTCAAGGCAAGACAAGGCCAGGGGAGGAGGCCATCTCCCCTGCCACATCAGCACTTCCTCCTCCTCCTCAGTCCGGCTCCAAACTGGGCTCCTCCATTCCCGCTCACAGAAAGAAGGGCCCCTGTTGGAGTAGGAGAATTTCCCCGGTGTCCTGGCCAAATTTCCCTCATTCACTAAAAATACCACTAACAGCTTAATCTGGTTCAAGGTCAGATGGCATTCATCTGTATCCCCCTTCCCTGGGTCTTGCCTGAAAATAGGCAGGATTTGTCTAGTGCACTTACCCGGTAATAAAAAATAAATAAGGGTGGAACTAACAGAGCCATTATCAGAACTGTTTCATGAGTCTCTGAGCACAGGAGAGATCCCAGAAGACTGGAGAAGGGCTCATGTGATCCTGCTCCACAAGAGTGGTAGTAGGGAGGAGGTAGGGAACTACAGACCAGTCAGTCTTACCTCAGTAGTGGGCAAGATTATGGAGGCAATCCTTAAGGAAAGGATAGTGCAACACCTGGAATCCATAGGAGCACAGGATCCAACACAGCATGGGTTTATAAAAGGAAGATCCTGTCAAACTAATCTCATAGATTTCTTTGACTGGGTAACCAGAGTGGTGGACCAAGGGGGAGCAGTTGATGTCACCTACCTTGACTTCAGCAAAGCTTTCAATACTGTTCCTCATGGAAGATTAATTAATAAGCTGGGTAGGCTCAGGGTGGGTCAGAAGTTGGTCAACTGGGTGGCAAACTGGTTGATGGACAGAAAACAGAGAGTGGTGGTAAACAGTATACAGTCAGAAGAGATGCAAGTCACAAGTGGGGTACCTCAGGGATCAGTCCTGGGGCCAGTACTCTTCAATATCTTCATCAGTGACATTGCAGATGGACTGGAGAGTAAGGTTTGTCTGTTTGCAGATGACATCAAGCTCTGCAACAGAGTAGATGGGTGGGCAGAATGAGAAGAGATCTGGATAAATTAGCAAACTGGTTGGAAGAGTGGCAACTGGGGTTTAATGCAAAGAAGTGCAAGATCATGCACATAGGGAAGAGAAACCCTGAAGCCACCTATAGGCTGGAAGGGGAGTTGCTGGCAGTCACAAGGGAAGAAAGAGACTTGGGCGTCATCATCACCAATGACCTGAAATCATCCAAGCAGACCACTAAAGCAGTAGGTAAGGTTAGAGGTATGTTGGGGTGTATTAGTAGGGGTATCAAAAGTCAGAAGAGGCAGGCAATAATCCCTCTTTACAAGACACTGGGTAGGCCCCATCTGGAGTACTGCATGCAGTACTGGATGCCACACCTTCACAAGGACATTAACCAAATTGAGGCAGTTAAGAGAAGGGCAACCAAAATGATCAAAAGAAAAATAAAGAAGAAAAAAGAAAGAACATGAGAAAAAGAAAGAAAGAAAGAAAGAAAGAAAGAAAGTAAGTGGGTGGAGAGAGTGAGAGAGACAGAGAGAGAGAGAGAGAGAGAGAGAGAGACTAACAGACGACAAAGTGTAGTATACAAGGAAATAATATCCCCTAGGGATCAAACAAGCCATAAAATCATGATCCTGAAGAGTCCATGGCTTTTATAAGATTGTTCAACACCAAGTTGAAATCATTTCATGATTGTACAGGATTTTGACATGTTTGTTTTATATATATATATTGTAGTAAACGTTGTTTTTTTGGGTGTCATGCTACTTTTTATGTAGTAATGTTTTTTCATAGTGTAGCATTTTTTTTTAAATGTAGTGGTATGCCTGGCAGTGTTTTTTCTGCTTAGTATAGTGGCATTCATTGGAATTGCATATTACTGCCCCTGTAGTGTTTCTGTAATGCCAGGACCTCTGAGAAAAGGAAATCTTGCTCCAGTGGTCTTTCCCTTAATTCTAGATGGAGTATGTTGTGGCATGCACTTGATAGCAGTATTTAGAGTGGCATGGTATGCATTTGGTAGCAACTGTCTGAGGTAGAGTGCAGTCGGTAGCATGGTCTGGAAGTGCAGTTGGTAGCATGGTCTGGAGCTGTGGCAACAGAGGCATGCTATGCATGGTGTTCAGCATCATTGGGACATAAAGTAGCATGAAAGTAGGACCAGGAGCAGCAGAATGGAAGTCCTTTGTCAGAGAGATCTGCAGCATTGAGGGGGTATGGTTATATGGTGAGTTAGGCTGGAGGGAGGTGTTGGGTGTGTGATTTGAGTATAGACTAGCTTGCTTCTTTTTCTAGGTTAGATTTATTTTCCTGGTATTTTGTGTTAGAGGTTGCATTTGTGTGATATATTTGGGATGTTTAAGGATGATGGTCCATGTATTAATGAGATGTCTGTTCCATGTGCTAATCAGGAGCTGTTATATGTGTTATGAAAGTGTTTGTGACATGTATTATTGTGGATGTAACAGGTGCCTTTTTGTAGTTTGTTAGATATACTGTGTTACTAAAGTGTTAATAACACATTAATAAAATGGAAGTAGGCAATTGGTTTCACACAGTATCTTCTAATTGGCTACACTCGTACATGGTGAAATATCAGGGCAGTGCAGAAATGTGGAACTTCATTAGTGGAATTTACGCAGAATGGCAATTCTGCTTCTGACATACTTTTCCTAATTTCTTTTTGAATTCTTTGGAATTCCAAAAAGCATTTCTATGTAAATCATGCTGAAAAACAAAAACCCGGGCACCACAAAGTATAAGGTGCAAATAATCTTTATTTGTGTAAAATAACAAAACCACAGCTGCCCACCGCACGGGATCACCCTTGACCAGTTTCGCACCATCTATGCATCCTCAGGAGAATGGTGTCCCTTGTGTTCACTCACATTAAAAAGGCTGCAGTCTTAAAGTGAAAGTGCTTGAATATGCATACACATAAGAAATTAAAAAAAAATATTTATGTACACTTTAAAACCACATAACAATGCCTTGGTAGTAGAATTATATATATTATGTCCTAAAATGGGCTAGCCATATAAGTTATTAGTTATTTAATTCATCTTCCAAAAGATGGACTAATACTTACAGAAGATGGCTACTGAATTTAATAGCTACTAAAATAATTTCCAAGTTCAATTTGCCCAGTTCTTAAAGACTTCCTTGTACAACTTTCATTCTCTCATGCACAAAATGTGGTATTTATAGAAGAAAATAGGAAGCCACAGTAAATAGCAATGGGCACAAATAACTACACCCTAGACCATAATCCATATACATAAGTTATAATAATTAATTAAGGTGCATAATGCATCCATAAATAACCCCAATTAGATGAATATATGCAAATAAAAAAATATATACATCAATTCTACATTTTGTGGCTGGTTTGGTTGCATTGAGGGTTGAGGCACTAGATGCCACACATTGTGCCACGCCAGTGACCCGGGTTTGGGAACGGACTCGGGTCACCATTGGTCAGCAGGGGAGGGAGAGGATCGAGCATCTGATGGATTGCTCTCCTCTTCCTGGGAGGGTAGTGGGTTCTGCACTGCTCGACAGCAGCCCTTGATGTAGATCAGGGGCACTGTAGCAGTGGTGCCGGCAGAAGGGGCAAAGCGGCTGTGGTTGTCAGCAGCAGGCTGAGCAAATGCCATTGCACATCTGTGTTCCATAGTGTTGTAACTAAGGAACAAATCCCCAATGGTGGGGATAGACAAAGGCAACATGAACCCACAAGCCACACTCCAAGACAAGGCACCTCTCTTCACGCTGGCCCCCCCATCCGACTGGCAAATTGGATTATATATAGAGCACCCTGGGCAGATAGGGTGGCCCTACCTCAGAGGGTACAGAGCCAGGGGGTTTGCCGGTCGGTAGGTGGTGAGGAGTAGGGTGCTTCAGGTAGTAGGTAGAGCTCTGGGCAATTGACTACCGGACAGAGTTCCCCACAGGCGGCACAGAAATAACATTCAAAAAAAAATTCCACATTTTGTACATGAGAGACTGAAAATTGTACAAGGAAGCCTATAAGAACCTGATGAATTTTACTTGGAAATTATTTTAGTAGCTATTAAATTCAGTGGCCATCTTCTGTAAATAGTAGTCCAGCTTTTGGAAGATGAATTAAGTAATTAATAACTTATATAGATAGCCCATTTTAGGGCATAATATATGTAATTCTACCACCAAGGCATTGTTATGTGGTTTTAAAGTATACATAAATATTTTTTTATTTCTCATGTGTATGTATATTCAAGCACTTTCACTTTAAGACTGCAACCTTTTTAATGTGAGTGAACACTAGGGACACCATCTTCCTGAGGACGCACAGACGGTGTGAAACTGGTCAAGGGTGATCCCCTGCTGTGGGCAGCTGTGGTTTTGTTATTTTGCTCAAATAAAGATTATTGCACCTTATACTTGGTGGTGCCCTGGTTTTTGTTTTTCAGTTGGAATCCCTTACACGGGGCATGCTGTGTGAGTGAAGCTGGAATTGCAGCTAGTTCTAGGATTTTTTTACTTCCTGGCTCACTGCAAGTATGGAGGATTTTACTACAGCTGATTGATTGAAACAGCCCCGAATTACAGAGCGTCTGTCCTTGGCATTCATGTTTTGGAGCTAGATCTTAAGAAGCAGCTCAAAGATACTTATTTTGTTTTGTTTATAAAGAAATAAGGTATCAAGTGGTACTGAACAGTGACAAATGCTGAATCCACCTTATGGGACATTGATTTAAGGTATGTCGAATAACAATTGTGTGAACTTTAGTTTGGAGGATGCCACAGGATCATTGTCCACAAGTGTGTTTACTGCAGATGGAGAAGCTGACCTATTTTTTGAAACAGAAATGGGAGCTACATCTAATTCTAATGCGGTATAAAATATTGAATCCACGCAGGAACCAGTAACAGACATAGACTTGGCCTTCATCAAGTGGGAGGAGGCCACATTAAAGGGCTGACATCATTACTGGAAATGAGTATCCCTGGAGGCCTACTTGAAAGTTGGCAGGTTTTCCTGGGGTTTGTGGCTCACTAAAACACCAGGATATGGTACAGAATGACTTTCCGATATGACTGAATGGGACAAAGGTTTGCAGTTGGGAACAGATGCTATTATATTGGTCACTATAAATGACTATATTGCACAACAGCCAAACATTGAAAGAGATATTAAAATTAAAGAAGACCAAATGGTAAAGATTAAAGGGGATCCCAGGTTTTCAGCACTCGAGCAGAAATTAAAAGAAGTTGTGCTCAAGGTAGATTTAAAGATTAAACAATGTAATCTAAAAAAATTTGAGAGGGATAGGCAGGATTATATACTGAATAGAGTATTTACATGGAATATAGCCACTAGCAGCCCCCATAGATGAGAATGGAACAGAGGGACATGCAGAGGTTGGGGTTCGTTACTCAAAAATAAGGGAGCCATACAGGCACCAAGAGCTATATTAAGAAATAGATGTACATCCCCATTCTCATCCTATTAGACTAACAGTGACTCTGATAACATAAAGGACCACTTTTTAGAGGAAGAGGAAGAGGAGGAGGAGGAACTGTCCCCACGTATACCCCCCAACCAACTTTACAATTCAACCAACTTTACCCCCATCCAGGTGATACAATTGGTAGATTTGACAGGTCCATTTTCAGGAACCTGTCAATACTCTAGGCAGGAATTATTTAAATAATCATGGGGATCAGAGATACAACAACCAACAGCGGTACCATCTGAGTAACACACATTCACAAGGAGGAGGGGCAGGAAATTTCAAGTGAGCAAGAGGAGGTCGTGGCGGCAGGGGCAGGGGGGGTTGAAACAACCACCTGTGAATCAGCCACCTAAAAACATCATGTTCAACATTTCCCAGGTAACCTTAACAGCATCCCAAGTGGCAGTATTACAAAAGGGACTGTCCTATATACCTACAACAGAGATTAATCCATTTGAATTGTATATTGACCTCAAATGTTTAAGTAGCTCATTAAATCTATGTACTTTTTTTCTATAAACCAGATACGGGTGGAGACACTGTGCAAACTGTGGATAATGCTACGGACTGTACCAATGAGACAATGGTTAACATCTGAGCAGGTAATAACCGTTTGGGGCCCCCATCCTCTTTCAGCACACCATATGTTGATGTAGTTAGAATATTCAAGACATCCTGTGAAGCAGATTTTGAAAAATCTACACCAACAGGGAGCACCCAGCTTTCATAAATATATCTAGCAGTGAAGCTGAAGCATTGAAGGAGATACAGAATAACACTGCTATAGTGGTTAAACCTGCTGACAAGGGGGGTGCCACTATAGTCATGCATGGATACAGCACAATATATTGGAGTGGAAGAGAGACAATTAGGGGACATTCATTTTTATCATAAACTAAAGAGTGACCCCACCAGCATTTTTAAATCACAGATTGATAGTGACTTGGAGGACACAGTACTGGAGGGTACCATCAACCCCCAAGAACATACCTATCTCACAGTTACACATCCTATCCATCCCTCAATCTCTATCCAACCGAAGATATATAAGGATGTTGGTAATCCCCCGGGACATCCTACCATGGCCAGTATTGGATCAATAACAGAACCCCTCTTCCAGTTTGTTGATCTACATATCTGCCAGTATGTTCCAATGCTCCGGGCATATGTTAAGGATACTTCTGACATCTTGAATTTGATTGGTGATATCCAAATTGAACAGAACAGTCCATTGGTGTCAATGGACATCACTGCACTGTATACCAATATGCCCTATGATGAGGGGATTCATGCCTTATTGTATTGGCTGGGGCAAGATGACATGCTTAGTTACAATAGAAGGAATTTTGTTCTGGAATATGCAGAAATGATATTAACAAAAAATGCATTCATGTTCCAGGGGGATTTCTACCTGCAGATCAAAGGGACTGCAATGGGTGCTACTTTGGTGCCCAATTATGCAAATCTCTTTTTGAGATTCTGGGAGAAATCAGTGGTCTATGATGCACAGCTCAATCCTTTTGATCACAGGATTTACCTGTGGTGTCATTTTATTGATGACATTTTTGTCAATTGGAATGGCACTAGGGGTGAACTCTAGGAATTTATCTATTTGGAAAACAGTAATGATAATTTGAAATTTAGTGTACATTACAATCCTAATGTGGTTACATTTCTGGATTTGAAAATCCATAGAGATGAAGAGAATAGGTTACAGTCTTCCTTATTTAAGAAAGCTAAGGATAGGAACTCCTTATTGAGTGCCTTCAGTTGCCATCCAAGACACTTGATTAACAATATTTCCATGGCCCAATTGTTATGTGCATAGGAATTGTAGTATGGACAGCAGTTATCAAGAACATAAGATGGCCATGTGCTCTAGATTCGAAGAGAGGGGATATCCAGTAAAACTAATAGAGGAAGCTCAGGTAGAAGTCTTAGGGAAAATCAGAGAAGAAGTGTTGATACCTAGAATCAGAAGTGAGGAACAGCCAAGGATGCATTTTATAACTACTTTTAACAGACAATCAGGGGAAGCAGAGACAGTAATTAAGAAACATTGGTCTATTTTGGCATTAGACACCAGATTGGAGGAGGCAACTAAAACTTACACATGCACATCATACAAAATAGTCATTAACATTTGAGATAAAGTGACACATAGCTATCAACCTATCAGAGTCAGTAGTGGTGGGTGAAGTGGGCTCAATCTGCTCCATGAAGTGATTCATAGAGCAAAGGCAGATTTGTGGAGTGATCCACAATGCGAAGCGCAGTACTTCGCATTACGATGGGTAATGCGAAGTTCATTGAAAACAATGAATTCACGTTACTCCACCTTCCCAGACCACTACTCCACCAAATATTAAGCCTAAGTGCATTGAGAACAATGCACTTCACCTCATTTCACCTTGTTTTTTTGCCCTGAAGGTGAATTTTGCAGTGATTCATGGGATTTCCGGTCACATGGGCTCTATATTGATCTGCAAAGCCTTAGTTCGGGGTAGTATGTGTAGGAAGGAGTAGTAGACAGCGTGCTCTGAGAGTTGTCTATGATTGAAACCTTCTAAAAGCTGTTAAAAATGTGTTGTGTTTTTTGGGGGTTTCAAACTTAGTTCATTGATTGTAGGAAACCCTCCTGTGCTCATACCATCGAGCATTTTTGTTTTTATATGGATTTAGAATGTTAATGTAGAACACTGTGTGTGTGTATAGTGAAAGACAGTGAAAGTGTGCTTTGGGGAATAGGCATATCTGTGGTGTAAGTAGATTTAAGTTGGAGAAATAGTGATTTCTTTATTTTTTGGTTATAATTGACTGTGTTAATATACACACAATAATATTGTCAGTAATTGTTGAAAATTTCTTGCCGATTGTGTGTTGTGTGGATCAGCAGCAGTTCATAATTTCAGGTTGTTTACATAACAGTACATGGCATATTACTGAACTTTTCAATTTGCTATGCATTACATGTTCAGCATTGTAGACAAACTGTTCTGTGTGTGAGTGTGTGTGAGGTGTTGCATGACATCAAATAATGCACCTTTTATTGTGCCACAGACTAGTGTAATTGCAGGCTCAGCAGTGTGAACCTGATATCCACTACAGCTGCCTGATTTGTTTTTTTTTGTTTTGCTGCTCGTACTGCCGTGAAAATCTGCAGTCAGTGCTCCCCCCCACCCCCACCAGCAAAAGGAATTTTTTTTCAGATTGGATTGTTTTTGTGACCTCATCAGCATTACTGGTTACTGAAGTTGTTTTCATTGCATGACAGACTAGTCTCTTATCTGTTGCTGAAGCTGCAGTTGTTTTTTTGGCTTCACATCCAGCATCCCCCCAAATCAGAGAGTGCACATATCAAAATCTAAATTTGGATATAATATTGTGGTTGATCCCCTGAAATGCCAGCAAAGAGACATGCAAGCAAAGCTGTTTCTCACCATGGCAAAGCTGGCAGTAAGACAGTCTGTGGGCATGGTAGTACGCAGACGCAGAAGTGCGTTGCTGATGTGAGGAAAGGTATTTCTCCTGCAGTGTTTTTTTACAGCCCAATCAGTAGCTTCACTCACAGTTGGATGAGATGATGTTTTCCTAGCCAGTGGTGTTAGTGTTACTGGTGTTAGTGGTGGTGGTAGTATTAGCATTGGTGTGTCAAGACTGAATTCTGACCAGTGTACCATATTCAAAAATATTGAGTGTGAAGCAGTGCAAGTGAGTGGCAGAGTAGATGATGTCATACTTCCCAGTAACATCCCAGTAACTGAATCTGAGGATTCTGATAACCATGTCAACGATAGCAAACAATGTGATATTCCATCCACCATGGAAGTTAATGCCACGCATTTTCCATGCAGTGATTCACAGTGTGGTGAAAAAATATCAGGTGATGGTGGTGTGGATGCTGATGATGAATGTGATGATGACAATGATGTTGCTGTCATTTCAACATGCAGTCCACATGCTAGCATCAAAGCAGAAGATGTGGATGTGTATGACATTGATGAATATGATGATGATGTAATTGACCCCAGGTGGGAACCGGAGAAAAAGAAATTCAGATTAGCTATGTCTGAGACTGTTTGCAGGAATCCCTCCCCCCATAAAAACTTTTGATTTACTGCTTTTAATTGATGATGATGACCCAGTAATAAATATTATAGGTAGTCATCATGGTCAGTTGCAGTCCAGGTGTGCACTGCCCGAATCATCACATGCCCCCTCACTTCAGTGCTTAAAATAACAGAAATAAATAAGCCACATCACGGACATGTTAAAATCAGAGCATCATAATCCCTTGTTTGGGATTTTTTTGTTCAAGATGCAAATGATGAGTCAGTTGCAATCTGCCAGGTTTGCCACGTGCGTGTGAGTTGAGGTAAAAAGGGGAGCCACCTGGACACAGAAGGACAGCATACGCATCTTAAGAATATGCACTTGGCACTGTGGACCCAGCACAAACTGATAGCTAATACCACATTGGGGTGTTCACCCTTGTCACTGGCAACCATAGTGTGCATTTTATCCCCTTCCGTGACTGTTAAGTCCATTAGTAAATTAAACGTGTGGAGTACTGAGGTAATAAGAGTAGAGGATTACTACAGTTATGATTAGGTGGAGGACCATAATGACTTTGAAATGTTTTCCAGTGCTGGTGAGAGTAGCAGTTTTTGAGGTGGTGGTGGTGTTGGTGAATGCAGTATGTCTAGTGAAAGTGGTACATCAACCCCAGATGGCAAATCTGGCAAAATAACTGCATTTCTGGGTTTGTCATCATCACCTGTGCAACCTTCTTCATCAAATGTCTACACTCCACCCCATGCCAATGCCATTCATCACAGAGCACAACCATTTGTGATCACACCCCATGTAAAATGTTTGTAGCCCACATCACAGAGTGTTTTTGTGCATAAGTTGAAGTACCCCCGAATCATACAGTGTCATGTGAACTTGTTTGTTTGTTTGTTTGTTTATTCACTTAACGGGTAAGCACACTGGAAACAAGTTCCTTTTACAGGTGCGACCCACATATATTGCATACAGACAATACATAATCAAACATACATATACAATGCAGCAAATTGCAGACAAAAATGTCTTTGTTACGTATAAAATTCATAAAAAAAAATTCATAAAAAACAGTTACAATTAAATTGAGATTCGAAATACATCCTTAATGCATCAGCAAACTTTTGACAGAACACAACCACCTAATATCTTGAGGAATTTCATTCCAAATAAATGGAGCAATATAAGCAAAGGATCTTTGTCCACTTTTAGATTTCATAAAAGGAAGCTGAGAAACCTACTGTCTGACCTATGTCTAGAATAATGACCATCAATATATGGTCTCAAAACTTTGAAATACTATGTGGAATTCCAGAGTCCATGACTTTATATATGAACTTGGCCACACAGTATTGGAAATTTAATGAAACCGTAACCAGCCCATTTCTTTCAAAATCACACAATGATGAGATGACTTAGAACAATTTAAAGCAAACTTAGCTATCAAGTGAAGTAAAGTGGATTTCTTTGAAATCACTGTCGCAGAAGCAGTGTCAGTAATCATAGCTGCATAGTTCACAATAGGAAGTAAGCAGCAATTTGAAATAACCAGCCTAGACTCAGGAATAAGAAATGAACGGATTCTGTACAAAGAACCTAATCTACAATGTATTCTTGAGGTAACCCTCAAAATATGAGATTCATAAATTAGATGAGAATCTAGTAATACCCCAAGATATTGAAATGTATCAACATAGTCAAACAGCAATCCATCAAGAGATTTAACTTCCAAAGTACCAACCTCAGATCTCAGTCTAGGTGGGGTACCAAAAACCATCACCTTTGTCTTAGATTTGTTTAAGAGTAATTTACAGGCCATAAGTGAAGACTGAAAATTGCACATTTCCTCTGTTAAAGAAACACCTAGATCTCCAAATGACAAGCCCGGCATATAAATTCCTGCATCAGTCAGCGTAGTAGTGTTAGAGAAGCATTATTAATCGCACTTACTAGTTGATCAAAAACAAAGAAAACAAAAGGGTCCAAAATAGAACCTTGTGGAACCCCACACTTAACCATTACAGAGTCTGATACAGCACCCTATATTTAACCTTTGAAACCTATTTATTAAATAATCCTCGTCCAGTCCAAGAAAGACTCACCAACTCCCAATGACTCAAGTCTAGAAATCAACAATTGGTGATCAACTGAGTCGAATGCTTTGGTCAAGTCCACGAACACGGCACCCGTCAGACACCCTTTATCCATGCCATTAAGTACCGCGTTCCTGAACTCGACCAAGGCAGTCTCAGTACTCCTTCCCTTTCTAAAACCATGTTGGTTCTGAGACAATAATCCAAAGCGATCCACATACCCAATCAACTGATTATAAACTATTCTTTCCTGAACTTTAACTAAAGCAGACAAGATAGAAATAGGTCTGTAGTTACAAAACTCATGTTGTGAACCAGATTTAAATATAGGAGTGACCAAAGTATGTTTCCATATATTAGGTATAGTACCTGTAACAAAAGACAAGTTGAAAATAATACTAACTGGAAGTGCTATAACCGAGGCAGCATCCGCCAATAAACTAGGACATAAGCCATCAGAACCAGCTGAGCTGTCCTCTTAATACAATGAACAACTTCTCTACCTCCTTCGGAGTAGTAGTCCTAAGTACAGTTTGGATTAACTGTAAAATCTTCAGTCA
Organism: Neoceratodus forsteri; assembly: GCA_016271365.2. Classification (NCBI taxonomy): domain Eukaryota; kingdom Metazoa; phylum Chordata; order Ceratodontiformes; family Ceratodontidae; genus Neoceratodus; species Neoceratodus forsteri. The sequence goes on along the minus strand of CM028137.1, from coordinate 207,666,801 downwards.
ATCCCAAGTAGTTCACCTTGGACTAGTCACTAAAGGAATCAGGCAATGCAGTAAATTTCAAATTAAACTCGTTAGCTATCTTCAGTGGACAAGACAACAGGTCACCGTTCAACCTCATTGAACCTGGTTGACAAACATTAGGCCTTATGAAATTATTAATTGTTTTCCAAAAAGTAGTAGCGTTAGATAACCCTTCACATTGTTTATGACGAATATAGTCTGTTTTAGCCTTCCTTATCTTAGCCTTACATTGGTTCCTTAAAGTCCTATAGCATGATAAACAGAAGCAGAATGGTTCATTTTATCGTTTTCAGGCCTTGTCTCGTTGTCTCATAAGTTTAATCAAAGGAGGTGTTAACCACCCATAAGTTTTCCTCAGACCCTTCTTTTAACAAGGGGAGCTAACTGGTCCAAAACATGTTAAACTCAGTAATGAAAAATGCAATGCAGAATCCACATCAGGGATAGAATATAAAAAGACCAATCTATTTTACCCAACTCTGTACAAAAGAATGTACATCAAATTTAGAAAAGATCTTGAAATCCTTATAATTGGCTTAGACTTCTTCAGTCCCCATGTTTCCAAATACAGAAGACTGGATGATGATCACTTAACGAATCAGAGGTCAAACCACATTTTATCATATTAATAGGTCTATTTGTTAATATCCAGTCCAGCAATGTGTGATTTCTGATCTATTATTGTGTCGAGTGGGCAAAGTAATAATTTGTTGTAAACCAGACTGAGACAAGACCGTATTTAACTTTGTTATATCTGAACCCATCCAATTTAAATTAAAATCCCCATTAGTATTAACTCTGTAGAAACCCCAGTATTCAAAGCATTTACAAGTTCTTGTAAGCCTGATTTGCTACCATTAGGTGGAAGATATACACAACAAATGGTTAATTTTTGACAAATCCCAACAATAACTGAATAGTAATATGTTCACAATATTCCAAATTACTGTTAAATATAGTGGTCTCATTTACCATTAAATATTCCTTAACATAAACAAAACCCCACCCCTCTACCAGTGACACGATCCTTTCTAAAAAGTTTATAACAGGTATACAAAGTTCAGTATCAAGAACAGGTAAGGTTAACCAGGTTTCAATCAGTGCCAGAACATCCTGATTATATAAACTAATCCATGACTCCACCTCATGAAATTTAGATGTTAAGCTTAATACATTAAAATGCATAATTTTGAGGCCATATGAATGCTGCAAAATCACTATCTGCCATATCGCTTGCTAAAGGACCAGGGTTGCTTTCAACATTGCCAGATCAATTAGCAAGAGAAAGCAATGTAACCAGGTTCTTATGCAAACAGGCAGAACACATTTCCGTGTCTTATATTTCCTAACACTATAACCCAAATTATAACACATGTATTTAACCTTTACACCAAATAAATGACTATAATTAGGAATAAACAGTTGAGTCTGGAACTCCAGAATCTGATTATTTTCATACGTTCTAAAGTCATTATTAACACACATAGAACAAAATAACCCATCAGTACACAAAACACAAAGCGTATAGACTACGCACAACAATATCCCTCTGTTAATCATAACTAATCTATAGGTACAAACCCAAAAGAAATGATTAACTCTAAGCAAGATATTACAAACTCTAGTAGCCCAGTCCGTCCCCGGTCTGACTCCGGTCAGACTCCTCTCTTCACTTTGCCGTCCCACTTAGCTGCTGCCACTTTGACGCTGCTGCTGTGTAGAAGGCAGCCTTTATATTGAAATCGCCCCCCCTCCACTTCCCAGAACTGCCACCATCTGGAAAAATGTGGAGACCAGTACAGAATTCAATGAAAGCAGGTGATGGCAATAATGCTGCAAGCAGGTCAGGTACTGTGCTATTACCTAGCAACCCAAATCAGTCACAGCTCCACAGAACTTTAGCATATACAGTTCTCAACAACAGATGACTCATGTGCAGACTCAAACAACAGTATATGCAGCACACTTCAGGTCCTGTAGCAGCTTCAATGTGATTAAAGTTAAAATCAGTCTACGAGTTAAGGGGGAGGGGGGTAAAACAGGTCAAACACAGCAATTCAGGTTTCACTCACAGGCTTGCAGGCTGTGAAATTGCAATTCACAGCAGTCGTTGGTAACTCACAGATGGCAACACTGACAGATAGAGTGTTATCAGCAAAAGATAAGAGGAAATAACCAGTCACAGAGCCTGCCACACTCCGGTCAGACTCCTCTCTTCACTTTGCCGTCCCACTTAGCTGCTGTCGCTTTGAACTTAATGCTGCTGTAGCGGAAATGAGGGCAATTGATCTTTTGCCCTTCTCCTTTGTGGAGAATTCTGGGTTCCAGCAGTTTGCTGCACGTACCTGTCCAAAATGGAATGTCACATCCAGGACATACTTTTTTACCCATGCTGTCCCCAAGTTGTTCCACACTGTGTCCGACTCAGTAAGACATGCCCTTCAATATTCCTCCTCTCCATTCATCCATTTAAGTATGGATATGTGGACAAGTGACAAAACAGCAGGGAGTTCATATTTGTGTATAACTGCACACGGGCACCGGTGCGGGGGGTTGTTTGAGATGTTGGTAGTGTGAATAATCAGTGCAGTAAGGTGGATTTTCGCAGTAGCAATCTTCCTGGAATTCAACAGCATGCAACGATTGCAATGCATAATGTGACCTGTTCACACACTGGTGAGAACATGTTGGACATGGTACTGACTGAAATTGACAAATGGCTAAACCCTCTGTCCCTAAGAGCTGGGTTCATAGCAAGTGACAATGGGTCAAATGTGGTGAAATGCATCACGAATGGTGTTTTTTTTTTTCGTGTCCCATGCAAGGCCCACTGTTTAAATCTTGTGGTGCAGGAGTTTCTGCAGCACCCTGATGTAAAGGAAATGCAGACCGTTGCATGACGTATCTGCTCTCATTTTTCAAGATTTGGAAAGGCCCATGACCAACTGCGGCAGTTGCAGATACAAAACAACCTGTCTCAGCACCGCTTGAAGCTGGAAGTGTCACCCAATAGAACTCCACTTTATTCATGGCAGAGAGGTTGTATGAACAATACAAAGCCATTTCAGAATATCTTGGGATGCGCACTAGCTGTGACAGTTCTGGGCCCTCCATGTCTATGATGAATGAACAGTGGTGCCTCATGGACTCTGTAATAACAATTTTGTGGCCTTTTGAACATGCCACACAGGCAGTGAGTGGTGAGTCATCCTCCATTCGCCAATCAATTCCACTGTTACAGGTGCTGAGGCTGACCTTGGTGAATGTACAGCATGGCCTTGATGTTGTCAGAGACGGTGGTAGCAGTACGTTGCTGCAACACATGATGACAGTATTCAACCAGAATCGTCACATTGTGAGCATGCAGTGTAGTGACAACTTTGCCATAGCGACAATGCTGGACCCATGATACAAACGTGGAATTGCATCAGTACTGTAGGGAGGGCCTGAACAGGTAAAAAATATCAGTGATCAACTGGTGCGCTTGGTTCATGGGGCACAGAAGTCAAGTGCCAAGGTCAGCAAATCTCAGCAGCATAATCCGGCTGAAGGTGAACCTGTAAGACTATCAAGCGTATCCTGGATAGGTGGTCTGTCATCCAAAGTGGCTGGAGTCAACCCACTTTGGGAGGCTTTGTCCCAAGTGGGTATTTGTAAAATAAATGATTCAGGAGAACAGGATGATGCATCAACAACTGGACTTAGTGTAGCTCAGAGAATGGTTGAGTCATATTTATTTGAAAACAGGCATCTGACAATAACAGAAAATCCTGTTTTGTACCAGATTGGAAAGGTCAGTGAATGGCCAGAGCTGACTGCAGTGGCACTGAAGTACCTCACATGCCCACCCTCCAGTGTAAGTGTTGAGAAGGTATTCAGCTTAGCAGGTACAATAGTCAGGGATAGTCAGACAAACCTATCTCCTGCAGATGTTAGTTTGCTAACATTCATTAAAATGAATGAGAAGGCACATACCAGCACAAACTGCCACCTCGGTATTTATACCCCGACCTAGTCATAGTGGTTTTGGTGATGTAGAAATGGACCATCCTGGTGGCACTGGCAGTGGCTACCTGAAACGGCCTACCACTGATGCAGATGATGACACAATGGAGAAAGAATTTCCCAGTGGTCAGACTTCAGACATAGATGACTGTGAGGGAAGCTTTCTTTATGAGGATGATGATGTAGTTAATGTTGGCAGGTTTTAACTGAAGTTGTTAAAAAACGGTGTGCCACCCTGGACCACCAACACCACCACCAGGACTGATGTTAGCCAC